>CM051823.1:141763457-144263457 GCA_028451465.1 Erethizon dorsatum | reverse complement strand
TTAAAATTCTACCAGATTCTAGAACACAATGCCAAAATTTAAAAAAAAAAAAAAAAAGGTCCCTGACCAAGTATCTGTTCAGTCACCATTCTGTGGCCAGGCCTCAGAGCCTGATAGACAAATTCTGGGACAAATACTTTGTCTCCAGAAAGTATCCTGGAAATTTGTTTTTCATGTTGTTTTGTGTATGTGTGTTCAAATCACAGAAAGCACTGCGGGCTAAGGAATATGAGTGTTTCGTGATGAAAATTGGGAGGCTGGAGAACCTCTGTCGCGCATTACAGGAAGAGAGAAACGAACTCTATAAAAAAATCAGAGAAGCAAAAACTCCTGACAAGGATGACCAAAGTCAGCATACCTCTGATGAAGAGCCAGAGGCAGATAGTTCTGTGAGTAGAGAGATGGATGCAGAGGAGGTCAACAGTATTCAGAATGCCGTGAACGATTTGGCCACTGCCTTCCTAATTCATCATCCAGAGTCAACCCTAGATCCAAGCTTAGTCTCTCTGGAACAGGGCAGCCCTCAGGGAAGCATGGCCTCTCCCCTCAACGAGCCAGAACAAGTCCTTCCGCCTGCTTCCTGTGCTTCCCAAAGTCCTCTGCTTCTCTCAGTTCCTGAGGCTGAGGCCCAAGTAGGCAACACAGAGCAACTTGCCCTTATGGCCAGCCATATCCCCACCAAATCAGCAGCAGAGCCAGGAGGCCACGATCTAGCTACCAGGGTGCAGGCTGACCAGCAGTCCCAGAAGCCAGAGGTAGAAGCTTCCAGTCTGGCCGCGCAGGTCCCTGCCCAGGCCTCCCTACCCAGGCTTGAAGCCAATGGTCCCACTTACGCAGAAACTTCTGGTCAGGGTCCCCTACCCTGGGTGGCAACAAAATGTCCTGCTCATGAAGAAACTTCAGGGCAGGCCTCAGCTAAGGCCTCCTTATCCATGGTGGAGGCAAATGGTCCCACTCAGGCAGAAGCTTCAGGCCAGGTCTCCACTCAAACCCCCCTATCTGGGGTTGAGGCAAATGGTCCTGCCCTACCACCCCCAGCAAAGGAGAATGTTCCAGGGGTGCTTGGGAGTGAGTCTAGGAGGCAGCCCCTACCAGCAGCCTCAGAGGAGCTGCCCCCAGGGGCCTCAGCTGGGTCCCAGCTGCCCAAAATGGCTGACACCAGCCTGGAAGGAGTAGATTAAAACTCACCATGCCTTCAGAGGCTTTCCTCTTGACTGCATCTTGGTCATTGCAGACTTCTCTGAAAGAGGCATTAAGGACTAGGGACGTCAAATGGAAGAGAGGATTAAGACGTCTTTGAATTTATGCAGAATACATTCAGGCTTTGCCCTTTGTCCTCAATTTATAACTGATACGGAGCTTTTCTAATTTAATACTGAGTAATAGTATAATTTTCCCAAATGGCAACAAAACATTCTAATAGCAAAGCTTTTCATTAAGATGGTACTCAATTTTTTAATAGTAAGATTTGATGCTTGAAAGACTTCTACAAGACATAAATACAGACACTGTAATGTTATACTGATTTCCACAAATAGTTTAATAAGCTCCATATAACTGATGGCTGGCAGGTTCCATTTAAACAGTATATATACATAATATGTGCACGTGTGTTTATGTATGTGTGTGTATATATATATGGACATGTAACTATATACCTGTATGTGTACATATATGTATATATAAATGTTTATATTACACATATTTCTCTCACCCCTTATGGATTTTTCTCTATGCAAAATATTTAGATACTAATCCAAAAAATCATCTCTTTTACTTTTCAGGTGGGATACAGTAAACTAATGCTCTTTGAATCAGAAGTAGGTTCAAAACAGTATTTAGGCCATCATTGTATTGTACAAAAATAAGTAACCCAATGTTAGATCAATAAATTCAACCAATGACAGATCTAATGACAATAAATTCAACCAATGAATCAATAAAACCAATGAATCAATAAATTCAACCAATGACTTGATCTAATGACAGAATAGCAGTCATATTAGATTGTAAAACTCGTGCATGGACACGAAGGTGACCTCAAGTGGCCCCAAACAACTGTAAGTGAGTGACCCCTTCCAGCTATTTGTTCTACACTCTTCAGCTAGTTGCCTCACAATGCCCTCCACATGGAAAGGCAACGACACTCCTGGCTGCCTGCTAAAAAAAAATGGGGGGGGGGTTGGAAGTGGGAAAGGAGCTAGGGATTGAGCATTGGGGTACCTCAGACTGAGAAAAAGCTGTGCTCTCTCCCCAATTTCTTTGTGCTGCTGATGTCTCAAAACAAAATATTCACCTCTTCCTGTCTGTGACCTGGTCTGTTTTCTGAAAGCATCTGCTCCTTCCTTCCAAATGCCTCGCTTTGTAGAAGAAAATTACACATAGCCCTCATCCCAATTAATGCTAAATAGAACCATTATTTTCCAAAACAGAAATCTACATAGGATCTCAATAGGAGTGACAGGCTTACAAAGCAACGTGCATTTTCTGCTTTGAGGATTTTTCTGCAGCCCAGAAGTACAAAATAAAAAATAAATGTGTCCCTACTCAAAATGTTGAAAAGAATTGAGGATTCAAGAGAAGGCAAAAGGTAGAAACACCCCGGGGTGAATATTACATTGTTATTTCTTGACAAGAACTTCGAATAATACGACAGCAAAAATTAGTCTACCTGGGGTAAAGGAAGACTACACCAGTGAAATAGGAAGGGAGGAGAAAGGAAGAGAGGCGAAGAGGGAGGTGGAAGGCAGGAAAGAAAAAATGTCTAATCATACCTTTAAAAGTTACACTCAAGTATAAAAGTGGATAAAAGCAAGATTCTGTACTACTCATTCAGGAAATCATTAATCAATATTGCATGTGGCTGTTTGCCAAGGCACACAAAGAGCTTGTAGGCAGCAGCCATATGTTAACAAGAATTGTAAACTGCATAAAATTTGTTTGAAGTAGACAGTGAGGGTAATAACAAAAATGCTAGTCAAGGGAAAAAATTAGGAAAAAAGTATGTCACTATTTGAGAATCCATGTGTTTTAAAGGCTTAAAATATTATAACCACAGAGGTATGCAGCCAAATTCAACATTACTAGAAATTAAACATTCATTTAATTCAGAGCTAAATATTCACTATAATAATTCAGGAGGGTCTCCTTTTTTCCCTCTGTTTGCAGAAGTTGAACTTCCAAGAATGGAGTAAGATTAGGTAATCATAGTAAAGTCTCAGTCTGAATGTTTAGCAGGAGAAAGACAGCAGATGTGCCAAAATCCAGTAAATCAACTATTTCAACACCCAAAGTTCATTATTTTCATCCAAAAGTCTATCATTACAACACATTAGTCACTACTCTATGTATCTTGGGCAGAGTTTCAGATACAATAACGTGCCTGAAATTTGTAAAGCTTAATATAGGCTTTGGAAGAATTATTTTAATATTCAAAGAATGTTTAATTATTATCCTTTGTGTTAGAAGTTGGCACTCCTAATTGTAACAAAACTCGTAAGATCTAAAAGCAGAACTAATTTCTATTCTTTGTCAAGTTCATGTAACTATTTTAAGAAATGCCAAGACTACTTTCTAGAAACACTAAACTTAATAACATAATTTATGTATCTATTAAAAAGGTACTTCTCTTCCCAAACTCTCTAGTAGTGGTTTTATTGTATTTTTTTCTTTTCATTTTTCTCTTGTTACATTTATGTTTCGGTAAGGATAATACCTAACAAAGTTTGGTTTTATTCTAGTGTTTGAAGTTTCCCTAAGTAGAATGCATGTAGAGGCAACACTCTGAAAACACCGAAGTGTGTGTGTGTGTGTGTGTGTGTGTGTGTGTATTTGTTGAGAGACAAAAACACCAAGAAAGAGGGAACATAAAAAGGGTACCATCAAAAACCACTGAGTCCTGCAAGACAGAAGAGCTAGAAACAAAATGCCCAGTTGCTATGGTTTGAATGTGTCTTCCCAAAGTTTAAGTGTTGGTAACTTAGTCTTCAAATTCATATGTTAATGGTGTTTGGAGGTGGGGCCTTCAGGAAGTAATGAGGGTTCGATGAAGCCATGAGGGTGGGACCCTCATAAATGGCTTCATAAGAAGAGGAAGAGAGAGCCAAGCTTCCGTGCTTGCTTTCTCTCACCATGTGATGCCTTCTGTCATGTTGCAATGCAGCAAGAAGGCCTTCACCAGATGCAGAGATACATAGCACCATGTTCTTAGACTTTGCAGCCTCCAGAATTGTAAGTCAAATAACTCTGTATTCTTTGTAAATTATTAAGTCTCAGGCATTTTGCTATAGCAACGGAAAACAGAGTGACTCCAGGTTTAATGGAAACAAAACCCAGACTCCTCTGCCTGACCATGCAGCTTCCAAAGGACAGTCTTCAAATGGCAATATGTTTCTCTTCAGAACCAGTCTCCCAGAGTTCATATTTTTACAGTTTCTCTGCCATTTACCCCTCTGAGGAGAAGGAAGGAGAGTAGATGATGTCGATTCATCTTTCCCCTCTCTCCAGTTCTCCTGACTGTTCCAAGAATTTTCTCTAACAAGATTCAAAGAGGTCCCCCTGTTCTGCCTTTTGCTAATTCTCTCTTCTCAGTTCATCTTGATTTGGGAGGGGCTTCTTGAACTAAGCATTTCCTGGTGCTTTGAGGATTTGTTACAAGAATGAGGGAAAACATTAACTTTAACCACAGAGATACACATCTTTTAAATAGCTTCCTTTCTGAAATTACAAAAGTAATATGTATTGCAAAACTGAGGCTGCTTTTCAGTAAGATTAACAAGGAACAGGAGAGTGTAATTGTTTCAGAAAAATTTCCTAAACCCATGCCTTTGTAACTCATAGTTCAATCCAGTATTTGGGGAAAATAAAATAATTTAAAATATAAAGAATTGATAAAGGAAGATACAAAATAAAAATAATGACTCTAGCCTCCAAAGTTTTTCCCATCATAAAATGGCAAGGAGGACTTAGGCAAGTAGTGTATAAGGGTTACATTTTCACAAGGGTTAAATAATTTCCATTTCTGTACATTTGTACCTGAGAATTAAAGTTATCATTACATGAACCTGAGAGTGATATAGGGGAAAGAAGCTCCTAATCTGCTAGATGTCCAAAACTCCAAGTTCATCTTCTCTAAAATTGAGGAATGAATTCTAGGAACAACAGAGGTTAAGAGTAGGAAAAATTTATTGAAAGAAAGCTTCTGTCTGAGAGGGACAGAAGAGGGCCCAGAAAGTGGGTTCCCCGCCAACCCTGCTTCTTAAGGATGTTTTATTGAGCAAAGGCTCCAGAGGAGGCAGGCTCAAGGTGGGACAAAACTATAATCAACTAATAAGATTACAAGTATAGTTGCTTAGGTAACATTGATCCAATGGGAAGTCACAAGGTGGGTGTGAGGTGGGACAAAACTATGGTGAACCAATAAGATTACAAGTATAGTCGCTTAGGTAACATTGATTAAACAGGGATCAAATAGGGAAGCAAGTCACGTAGCAAGTGTGCATGGGGCAGACAAGGACTTTCCTGGACGGGGTGGGTTAAGGAGGTTTGGTCCTCTACCCCAAGATGATTGATGACTATTTATAATATCAGTCACTGCTGTTCATCCCTGGCGGAAGTATATGCGTGAGTAATTACTTTTTTCCTTGAAGCCTGGTCTTCAGTGAATGCGCCTCCAGCCACAGCTGTCTTCTGCACTGACCTTTGTAGGGCTCAGCCCTATCTGACTGCTTACAATATTTCTAAATAACTTAGCTATCTATAATAAGAGAATTCTGTTAGAATAGAAGCTTTTGTGTCCTAGGGAATATTCTTCTCGACCCTGTTATGTTGTATCTTTGAAACCTGAAGTGAAGTCTCTTTGATGGCATCCTATGATACAAGTTCTACAGATGCCAGCTGCTATTGTACGTGCATGTGTGCACGTACACAAATCTCTCTCACACACACACACACACACACACAGTTACATATGTATGCAATTTGACCTAGGTTCTGTTCCTGTAGAGAACCTTTACACCAGTAGTTTCAAAGATAGTACTGTCTTTCCTATCAAGCACATACTACCAAAAACTGTTTCATGTGTGAATAAGGATATTTGATAGAAATGTTTAACAAAATAGATGTAGAAATCCATTGATCCATGGCACAGAAATTATCCACAGAAGCTGTTTCACTGTACTAGGAGATAAAAATGATAAATCACTTCAACCGCATAATCAAGATTGGCTAAATCCAAATAAAAGTCCCTCTTCCTGCTGAACTTTGGACCCCAAGATTTCTATAAATTCCAATAACTATCCAATAACTTTAGCTCTGAATTATTTTAAAGTGATCTATTATAATGCTGAGTTAATTCATGTCATAACTAAAACACACCTCCTACAGGTAAAACTCATCATTTCAGAACAGTCAATTGATGGCATTTTATGCCAAATAATACCAGAAACATCACAGAATCCAAACAAGAAGACATTTGGGGGGGGGGGCAGAAACAAAGAAACAGAGAGAGAAGAGGGAAGAGGAGAGGGGAGGAGACTTTCAATCTGGTAGCTATTAAATAAAAGAAAAAAATAAAAGATCAAACCTTAAGATTATTAAGGATTATTAAGAACAACAAAAGGAAGATGCACGTAAATTGGTGGACTGTTTTGTGAAAGTAGCCAGGAGATCAAGGACGAGAGCCATGATAACATCAGCGCACTTCAACACCGTGTCTCCCAAGCTGGAGAATTTTTACAAACATGTTTGTCAGTGTTGCCACTTTACTGTCTTTCTTCTGGTTTGCCTTTCTTTCAAAATAATAAATGCATCTTTTCCTGTATAAAGTAAAATTACATTATAAAACACTTAGAAAATAGAGAAAAGGGAAAAATTACCAGTTGCATCACTCTAATTTAACCACTGTTAGTATTCACTATACCATAGTATATTTTAAGTGATTTAAGTGTCCTTTTTACTTTAACATCGTGTTAGTTTGTCTTTTAGGCAGGGCATGGTAGTTCAAGTGAGAGTAACAGCTATTAATAGCTACCAGATTTGAGTGTTTACACAATGTATTTAAATTTCATACCCTTTGCCACATACACATAAACATATTACATTATTTATAAAATACACATGGCTATGTAAGTACAAATATGCAGCATAATTATACGTTGTTTGAAAAGAGCATGCAAGGCATTGCCCTTAAATATTCCACCACACATATACGGGTTTCCACATAAACCTACTGGAGGGGTAGAGTGAGATGTTTATATTGAACACAGCTCAAAAAATAAATATAAATATAAAATGCCAACTCTAGAGAAACAAATGCAGTATATAACAAAACAAGAGAAAAAGTCAACTGCTGTTGAAAAACTAACAATAAAGATAATACCATAAATCACAGCATTGGCTAAATAAAAGTGAAGATTCTAAAATAAATCTGAGCTCTTCAAAATTGGTGAACCAGTGGTGTTTTTGCTCTAGTGAAGTAAAGATCACCAGCATTATCCATATCATCTGTTAAGTAAGGCAAGGTTAAAAACCATTGTTAACAGAAGATTGTTCTAGTACATCTACCAGGCAGATATAACAGACCATAGAGAATTCAGAGATCCCATACACTAAGAAAATGTGGAAGTCAGAGTTCAAATTTATAGAACTAGTATAACAGGGATACTTCTATCACACCTATTCATGAAGTTCAATATATTTTAGATGGGAGTGTTACTAGTGAAATATATTTTAGATGGGAATGCTGTCAGTGTGATATCATAGACCAGATTTATTAGAATATATTAAATGCTCTACTGAAATCACAGACTATTGTAATGTTCTGGGTAAAGAAATTCATGCTCGATTCACTCGTTAACATTTTTGCCAAAAAACTATTCCTGAAATAAAATTACTCAAGTTCAACCTAAGACAGCACTAGCGCAGACCAGGAAATATTTTTGAAGAGAGGGAGTGTGCGCATATGTGTGTGCGTGTGGTTGTGTGTGAATGTATTTATGCGAGTGTATACTTATGTGTGAGGGTATGTATGAGCATGTGTGTAGTTTTTGCAAGTTTGCTGTGTGCATGTAGTTCTGTGTAAATGTTTATGATTGTACGTAACTGTATTTGTGCATAATAAATTTACATGACCCTATCTAAGTGTGTCCAGTTGTGCAAGAACTTACAATGTGTGTAGGTGTGTGTGTGTGTTGGAACTGGGAACAGAAAAGCTAAAACACTGCAGATGCAATTTTCATCACGTGGCTAACTGGTCTTGCCATAGATTTTATTTGCTCATCTAATCCTTTTGTTAACAGTGGCACAGAGCTCACTCTTTTTGGTTGACAATCTGCCTTCCGAACAAACAGACAGGTGGCTGAGGCTACAAGTGTAGTGGCAGCTGTTCATGAAATAATTGCACATAGCACCAGCCTAGGGTGACAGCCACATCTGACCACAACCCAGGAAGGCAAAGAGCGTGTCTGGAGAAATTCTCTGCGCCACTCCTGCAGAGACCAGCTACCAGCAGGGAGCACGGAGTGACAGCAAACAGACTGGCTTGGTTCTGGTCTTCCTAAGTGAGAGGGGAGCTCCGCATATGGTCACCGTCTCTTAGCAGGGTGACATCTGTGCAGGCAGAATTACAGTCACCTTTGTCTCTGCCATATTATTATCCAGCTGAGAATGTTTCCCTGAAATAAAAAAAAAAAAACGAAGAGAAATAATAATCAAACTAATTTATGTTTTTTTGTTTTTTTTTTTTGTGGGTACCGGGGGGTCGACCTCAGGACCTCGCGCGCCAACAGGCACCCGTGCCGCTGAGCGATGTCACCGGCCCCTTTTTTGTATGTGGGTTCCGGGAGTTGAACTCGGGCCCTCGCGCTTGCAAGGCAGGCGCTTACACCGCTGAGCCATCTCACCGGCCCTAATTTATGTTTTAATTAGTGAGTCAGAAGAAAGTAAACCAGAGTTGACTGCAAATCCTACCAGGCAGTGATGCCCATGACTCATTCTATGCGCCAAAAGACTTTTTTGCTGTTATACAATTCACCTTCCAAAAATATCTGGTATTGACTACCTAGGTGTGCTGTCATAGCTGGGCCATCTGCTGCTTCCTTGCCCATTATTAGAAAATAGATCCAGAAGTCCTCCAATTCAGCCTGGGAGTAATTTAAAGTAATACCCAAAGGAAGAAGAGTGAGAGCTTTTTGTAACAAATTAATTGCCTGCCATACAAGTTAACTGATGATCTTCAGAAGCTAAATGGAGCAGAACAAGTAAACATAAATAAAATGACAGAACAGAACAAGAGAAGACAGTCACAATAAATAAAGCATTTGTTGTTGTTTATATCTAGATGTCCCCCCCCCAAAAAAAAATCCTCGTGTGCTCACAGGTGGGGCTTTTAGAACGTGATTGGATTATGGGGCTCATAGCTGACTTGTCCTTAGGAAGTGAGGTCTGGTCAGAAGAGGCGGGTCCCTAGGGGCATGGCCTGGAAAGATCTATCTCCCTTCCCAGCTCCCCCCTTGATTCCTTCTCTGCCTCCTGCATGCCATGCCATGTGCCACAGCGGGCACACAAAGCCCTCTCTGTCGGCAGGTGAGCCAAGTCATCCCAGCAGCCAAGTAGCGGATAGTCAGGTTTTACTGCAGTGTTGACACTTTGCAATAAATGAGTGGGTTTTGGGTTGCAGTTTGGGCACCTGGACTCTAAAAGTTTCGGCATCACTGTGCCATGCTGCCCTGACTTGGAGCAGCAGACTATGGACTGAAACCTCTACAGACTGTGAGCCAAAATAAATCACTCCTGTAATTTGCAGGTGTTGGGCATTGTGTCCCAGCAACTAGGAAAGTAACTAAGACGGCATTGATGTCCAGAATACAAACAGAAATAGTACAAGGCATAAGAAAAGACAAAAGTCAGAAGGAAGTGCAGAGGCAGTGGGAGCTATGTGCCAAGGTACAGGGGCTGGGGTATAAGGTGCATTGTCCAGAGAATTAAAACAGTAACGAAACTGACTACCGGCCAGTCTGCTCTTCACCATCAGCACCCACTGCAATCCTAAAGTAAAGGAAAAGTTGTCCTCCCTGCCAGAAGATCACTGTCACTGTGTGCCCCCACGGCAGCTTGTAGGCCCCTGGCATTAGACGAACGGGCAGTTTATAGAAGAAGCACAAGTGCCCAAAATGCATCAGGCAAATAAAACAACGAGATACTGTCACTTTTGCTCATTGCACTGACAAAACATTTAAATATTGATAATATTCAGTATAGCAAGGGTGGAGGCAAATGGTACAATTGGTACAGTATTGGGTCATCTGTCTTTTTCGTGTCCATCTGTCAGAGTTCTTTCAAAGGACAATTTGGCAGTCTTTTCTATTTTCTAATGTGCAAAACCACAAATTATTTAGCGAAGAGCAGACATATGGCTTTTGCCTGCCTGCATCCCTTCCCCAAGGAAGCTCTTTGCTCAGGATACACACAATCTGGATGGGGCTGTCAGTCACAAAGCCCCACCTCTCTCCCAGTCCTGGTCTCAGGGCTGGTCTCAGGCTGCACCTACCGCAGCAGAACACTTGACAAACTAACAGCTCAGAAGTAGTGGCAGCTCTAGAATTTCAGTAGAAAGGGGGCTTATAGACTGTAACCTGGCTGAAAGAAGGCAAGAGGCTTTTGATGCATCATGAAGTTGCACTTGAAATATTTTCTCTTTTTAAGAGAATGTCAGTTGGGCTACTCTTACCTGCACCCAAAGAGCTCTAGTAACAGAGATGAAGAGAATCTCCAACAGCTGAAGTGTCATGAGGCATTGAAAAAAAGTTGAAAATTATATTGATATATTGAAATGCTTTAAAATCTTTCTTCTCACTTTAATTTCTTGATTTATCTTTAAAACCTTACTTGCAAAAAAGATGAGTTATTACAAAGTGAATGCTTTCGTGTAATCGGGGCCTAGAAGTAGAACATTTCACAAGCATCCTAAAAGATTCTCCCTTTCTCTTCTCCAGAGGGAACCATTTTCTCGAAAGTGTATTTGTTTCATCTGTGTTTGTGCCTGTGTGTACATGTGTGGATGGGATTTTTTACGTTTTTTATGAAAGTATGCTTTTACTCAAAACTACATATATGTGTTGGAGTACTACTCAGCCATAAAGAAAGATAAACTGGAGACTTTTATAGGTAAATGGATGCAACTCGAGAAAATACTCACAAGCGAAATAAACCGGATGCACATTTGTAAACATCGTATTGTCTCCCTAGTATGAAAATGCAATTTCACTGTGACTATTCCATTCCTTAGTCTTCTATTTTTACCTAGCTTTCACATGGCTTAATCTTATACTGAGTAATATTTTTCTCCAAAAGGTATTTGTACATTATCTAATGCTTGAGTTTGTTAATACATGAGAATGTTTACTTGTTGCCTTTAAAAAAAATAAAGTTTGAAAAAATAAATAAATAAATAAATATTCTTCAAAAAAAAAACTACATATATATGTATATATTTTATATGTATGTATACATATACACTCATATATGATATTCACCCATGTTGTGGCCTGCAGTAGTTTGTCCATTTTTGTTGTCACATGGTAATCTATAATGTGAACATACCACAATGTATTTATCCGTTCCAATGTTGATTGATCCTTCAATTGTTCCCAAGCAGGAAATTAATTTTCTTTGATAAACTTTATATTTTTTGTGTCCATTGTTGTCTCCTATATTTTTAAGGGATTTATTTACCACTTCTACATTTTCATACTTTATAGGCATAAATTGGTTGTTATATCTTCTTGATGTCTAAAACTCTGTAGTAATTTCCCCTTTTTCATGTCTAAGATTGATAAGGTGCATCTTCTCCCAATTTCTTTTATTAGTCTTATTAGCTGTTTCTCAATTACATTACATTGTTCTAAAACCAGCTTTTGGTTTTCTCTATTTTTATTTCCTCTATCACACATTTGTTTTCTATTTCATCAATTTATGTTACTATCTTGACATGTAATTTCCTGTTATTTTTCTAACTTCTTGAGCTAGATTCTTAGATCATTGATTTTTTTCTCCTTTTTTCCTTCTTAACATGTGGCATTTAAAACTACCTCAGAATGGCTTCAACAACATCCTACAAGTTTTGTTCCAGTATGCTATTTTCATTCAATTCAAAATATTTTTTCACTGTGATTTCTTCAACATATATTTAAAAGCATATTGATTAATTTCTAGACACTTGAAAGTTTTTATTTCTATATTAGCTTTTAACTAAAAGATTAATTCTGCTACTGGACCATACTCTGTGTGACTTAAATCATTTGAGGTATCTTGAAACTTTATAGCCCAACATATGGTCAGTTTTGGCAAATGTTTCATATGCAGTTGTTAAGTGTGTGTTATACAACGGGTTCATTTTATTAATTATGTTGTTCAAATCCTCTTTACCCTTGCTGATATTTTATTTATTTATCATTTATTTTTGGATATTGGTTCTATCACTCAAAGCTTCTACTATTATTGCAGATTTTTATATTTATCCATTTTGTTCTGTCAGGTATTGTCCTATGTATTACTTGATGTATACAAAAATTACACTTGTGATATTTTTGTTGGAATGACCACTTTATTATGCAATATTCTTTTTAATGTTTAAAAATGCTTATTGCCTTAAAGTCTACTTCTCCTGATGTAAATATAGGTAATGAGTTTCTTTTGGTTAATATTTACATGCTACATCTTTTCCCATTCTTTTGCTTTTAATTTTCCTGAATTCTTTTAACTTGTGCACTTCTATGCAACACAGAGTTGAGTTTTATTTTATTTTCGTTTTGTTTTATCCAGGCCAATTTTGTCTTCTAATTGGAGTTAATTTATTTATATACAATAGTATAGCCAGTATATATAAAATTAAACTCACGACCCCATTATTTCTCTGATATTTATCCCATCTATTTTATGCTTCTTTTCTTATCCTCTTTCAGACTATTAACTTTTATTATTTTTGTTATGTTATTTTCTTCTGTTAGGTATTGTTACTTACACAATTTTTCATTATGCTTTTAGTGGTGACTGTGAAGATTTCAACATTCACCTTTGATTTAATTAATGTCTAATGAATATTATTTTTTCTACTTCCTGGCCAGAGCAAGACCTTAGAGCACTTCAATTCCATTAATCCCTTTCTACCATCTAATTCATCTTCCAATTTATAGTCTCTCAGTCTTCAACTATATCTAATGCATCATCAAACCAATCCATTGAGTTCTTAATATCCCGTACCATATTTTTAATTTTTAGACATTCCTTTTGATTTTTTTCCAGTACTGGGGAGTGAACCCAGGGCATGTGAACTGAGCTACATCCCCAGTGCTTTTTATTTTGAGACAGAGTCTAAGTTGCTTAGTTGCCCAGGCTTGGTTTACACTTGTGAAGCTCCTGCCTCAGCCTCCCATCCATTTGATTTTTTATAGATTCTAATTCTCATGCATAATTCTCTATCTCCTCGCTTAATTTCCTGACTGTTATTTAACACAATTATTTTAAAGTTCATGTCTGATCATTGCAATGTCTGCATCTCTTGAGAATTTTTTCCTTAGTTTTCAGCCATTTTGCCTAGAGATATACTAGATAATTTTTGTTTGAATGCAGAGCATTTTCAGTACAAAGTTTTTTTTGGGTAATGTAAAGGTCAGGATAATGTTGTCTTCCTAAAAAGAATATTTATTTACTAATTGTGGGGGAAGGGTTGAGACAAGGTCTTGAGCTGTAGTTCAGGCTGGCCTTGAACCTGCTATGCATCCCAGGCTGGTCTCACTCACAGCGATCTTCCTGACTTAGCTTCCCAAGAGCTGAGGTTACAGGTGTACACCACCACACCTGGCAAAGAATGTTTACTTTTGCTTCCAGAAAGCAGTTAAGAAGTGGTAGCATGCCCCATCCCATCCTAAATTGAGGTGCTTTGAAGTTGGGCTTGAGCCATTTAGTCGTTTATTTCCTATGGGATAGTCATTTGAGGGTCCCAATTAGAATCCTGTTGCCTAGACCCTACCAGTGATGGTGAACATTTTAGAGCTTTCAGTAGTAACAAACAGGACGCTGCAGTACATGTGCCACAGGGTCACCACCACTGCTTAAACCATTGGCTGTCTCTAAAACCCTGTGTTTGTTTCTGATGCCCCATAAAACTGTAGGAAGCTTTGCTGAGTCTCTCAGCCTCTCAGTTAAGCTCGCATATTTCCAAGTGCTTTGAGGTTGGGGAAAATCAGTTTGAATGACACTTCATTTATTTTTCCTTTTCTTGCCCCTTTAAATTTTACTGCCTAGATAGCTGTCCTATGCCTTCAGGTATTCTAGGGTGCTTTTTTTCAACCTTCCCTAGTTATTCCTGAATGGAGGACTGCTCTGGAACAATTGATTCTACCCTCACAAGAAACAGAATTCCCTGCTGGGCCTGGTGGTGCACACCTATAATCCCAGTACTCGAGAAGCTGAAGCAGGAGGATCTCTGAGAGTCTGAGGCCAGCTTGGGCTAAATAGTGGGTTTAAACAAATAAACAACAAAAAAAAGAAGAAAAAGAAAGAAAGAAAGAAAGAAAGAAAGAAAGAAAGAAAGAAAGAAAGAAAGAAAGAAAGAAAGAAAGAAAGAATTCCACACACACACCCAGCTTGTCTTCTGAGCATTAATTTCACATTCTTGAGATTCTGGTGAGTCATCATGTTTCTTCTGAGATCTAAAATTAAGTAGTTCCTATAACCAATTATGGAAGGTTTGTTCCATTATTTTAGCTAAGATTTTTGGCCCTTATCATGATCTACTGTAATGGCTGAAACCAGGCAAGTAAGTTTGTGCCCAAGAGCTTGAGACCACAAGTGGTCCAGGAAGAAAATATACCACATTATCAACAATGCTTACCCTAAGGAGAGGGCAGGAGCAGTACACATGCCAGGAATTGGGCAGAGGTAGATGTGGCAATCCACAAACAGACCCGTCTCTCCGCAGAGTTGCTTTGTATCCATTTTAGTTTTGTTTCTTTTTATTTATGTTTGCAATACATATAATCACATTCCTCTCAGGGAATTGGTTCCACTTAAATTTTAAAGAGACGTGATTACTGCTTCTCTCTTGAAGGTAAATAAGGATTTGCTAACATGGCAGGTATTCATGTACTTTTGTACAAGGATTTGGCAAGAATAAATTAGAAAAAGAAGGCATATTTTTGGTTGTCCATCAGTCTGCTATAACAAAAATACCATAGACTGAATGGCTTACAAACAACAGAAATTTATTCATCACAATCCTGGAGGATGTGAAGTCCAAGGTGACACAGGCATGGTATCCGGTGAGGACCCAGCTCCTCATGTAAAGTCATCTTCTCACTAACCTCGCATGGCAGAAGGAATGAGGGATCTCTCTGGAGTCTCTTTGAATGAGGGTGCTAAACCTATTCATAAGGGCTCCATTTATATGATGCAATCACCTCCCAAAGGCTCCGCCTCCTAATACCATCACCTTGACGGTAAGGATTTCAATCTATAAATTTGGGGGGAAAACATTCAGTCCATAACATCAGTTGAGACTTAGCTGTCAGGAAATGAAGGGTAATTACAGTGGCCATATTTTCTCAACCCCATGTAGAGGTACTGTCTGATAAGGTGTGATAGTTTTATGTCAGCAAAGAAACAGAACATGGAAATCAGCATGGTTTTTCTTATATAAGATACTAGGAAGTAGGGAGATCATTTTCAAATGGATGGGGAAACAAGAGATGGAGTGGGGGAGGGAAAGGGGATTTAAAAAAAGGGGAAAATAATGAAAATAGAACTTTTACAAATGGGAAGGAACAAGATCGGAGGGAGCGGGGAAGGGGGAGCAGCTAGGGGATGAAAACAAAAAGAAGAATAAAAACATGTTATGTGTGTGTACCAACTCTCCGTGATAAATACAATCACTATGTACTGCAAACAGGTACTAATAAAAAAGACTGAGCAGGAAAAGCCAGCACCTACATATCACAGATAGAATTCTGTCACTGGCTGAAGCCAGTCTAGATTTTTGTTAACTTGGTTCCAGACTGGAGCTTTAGAGATCTGGCCATTGCGGTAAAATTTTTGAGACAGTCACAGGAGGGAAGGACGTGCTGCTGGCTTAGCCCGCCAGCTGATCCCGGACCTGTCTGCAGGGAAGCAGATGACCGACTCCTGCCCTGCTTATTTTAGGCCAGTGGTTTAGCTACTCGACATCGCTAGTCTCACAGCTTCCAAAGAGGGGTCCTTTCTCTGAAACTTCCTGCAAGCAGGGACAGACAGCAGCAGCTGCCACCACACCAATAATGGGTTTGAGATACCACTTGCCCCAAGAGGCTGCTTTGCGTCCCTGCCTGCCCGAGCTCGTAGCCTCCAAGCTGCGCGGAGAGAGCAGCAGTGCCACCTACTGAAGTGCTGGAGACATAGCCAGTGTCTCCCCAGCCCAGGCCTGCTCGTCCCTTAATCTGGCAGGACTGCCATCCCCAGCAATAGGACTGAAAGCCACCTTTGTGCTGTGATTGAGAGGTCCTCCTCCTCCGCCAACTCGAACGATTGTTTGCCACTGCCCGGCTGAAAAAGGTCTCGAGGAAGTTTATTCTGCGCTGAACAAACGGAAGCTATTTGCAGCCGGGACCCAGGCTGTACTGCTCTGGAGAACTGAGCGAGCCGGCGACTGAACGCGGTTACTCGCACTCACCCTGTCCCGGACACTGGCTGAGGCGCGAGGGGCAGAAGTAGGAATGCACCGCATCAGAGGAGCAAGGGAAAGTGTGTGCCGCAGTGACGAAGGCACCCACGGGACTCAGGGAACTTACTTCATGGGGAACACACTGCAAAGGGTAGAATTTGGGGGATGTGGATTTTCTATATTCCCCTGGGTTCTACTGCTCCCCTCACCAATCTTAGATGAAAAATTCATGCTGGCTTCTTCAGTGGTTTGTTTTATTTTTTGAATTACCAATTAACAAATAGTGTATGTGGACTTTTGGTCTTAAAATAGCTGCTTTGTAGATGCCCTAAGCATCTTAGAAAATCTTACCAGGACAACTCACAGAGTGCAAAATATTTTTCTGTATTCACAAATTCCTAATAGGACACTTCTGAAAATGATCAATAAAATATACGTTTAATGTTTCGAGTGTCTAATGAGCTGTTTCTTACATGCCTTATTCTTTAATTCCTAGGATTCAGTGAAAGGGAGATTTAGAGCACTAAGGGTGTAAGTGCCAGGCTGTTGTCACCTCTACAAGTACACATTTAGCCATTAGGGGCACTGCTGGAAGAATCTACTGGGACATTGGCACACACCACCCTACAGTCTCTCAGAACCCTAAACTACACAATCTTGCAGGTATCTGTGGTAAGTGGCTACATATTAGCAAGTATAATTGCAGATTCTGTAATTCTACATCACATCCTGATCCAGGTGAAGCTTCCTTTTACTCACACATCAGTTATTAATCTTTATTTTGCATACCATCATTCAGTCACAAATGTCCTTGTGTACAAGACCATACTTTTACCCTGTTCTCAAGAATTTCATGAAAGTCCTTGTCATATCTCTTGTTGTAACACATATTCAAAATACCTGTTAAACACTGCCACAAACCACCTAACAACATTTTAGGAAACATAAAGAGATCAATTACACCATGGTTTCATCTTGAACTTATGTTGAATTTTGGAAGCACCTAATACTCACTCACTCTCAGTAATTCAGTCAGGCAGGAGCACATCCCCACGTCCATCCAGAAGAATGGAAAAACAGACATTCACGGAAACTTTTTTTCAGCAAGCTGTCCATTATGTCAAGCAGGGTAGAGAGAAGGATTTAAAGTATAGAGCAAAGGACAGTTGGGAATAGAAATGAGACTTTGAAGATGGGCATGGTGGCACACACCTGTAGTCCCAGAATTCTTGGAGGCTGAGGCAGGAGGATCACAAGTTGAGGCCAGCCTATGCAACTTTACAATTTAGAGAGACCCAGTCTCAAAATAAATAATAATAATTTTTAAAAAGGACCAGGGATATCGCTCAGTACAAAGGCCATGGGTTCAATTCTCAGTACCACACACACCCACACACACAAAGACTTTAAAGGACTGAATAAGAATTTTTTTAAAAAAAGATTCATCTATATGGCAGGACATCAACTGATTTTTTTTACTATTGCCCCAATTTCAGCTAAAGCGCTAAGGCTGAGCTCCATAAGTGCTAAAGTGCCCTCGCTTTCTAGAGAGTGGAGCTGGACTGTCTTTGCAGAACTTCCCCAGGAGACGGCCTCAAATGACTATCAGTGGTTAGTTTAGATTGGAGAAAATGAGAATTCCGAAGACAGGAAACACTGCTGGGTACCAAGGTCTCTGAATTGTCAGACTGCTGTGTCACTTCTTTCTCTTCTCTATGACAGGATGTATGATGTGAGAAGACTTAAGACATGGGTAGAAAAAGACTGAAAAGTATCCAGAGAGGTAGGGAAGAAAAAAAAAAAACCAAAAGAGTGCATTGTCATGGAAACCAAGGGAAGAAATTGAGTGGGCAGCTTCCTCAAGTGCTGCTGAGAGGTTAAGCTAAGAAATGAAAAGCATTTATTGTATTTAGCAATAATGGAACAGTGGTTTCCTTGATTAGAGCCCTTTCTCTGGAGCGCCAAGGATGGAAGTGGGAATGCCCGAGGTGAAGGGCTAACCACAGAAAATCCAGAGAACCCTTTGAATAGGCTGTGAAAGGGAAAAGAGAGAAAGACAAGTAACTGGAGGTAAATGTAAATTCCAGGAGACAATTTTTTAAATTTAATATGAAGAGTATCAAGTACTCAAGGAAAATCAACCTGAAATTTTATATGTACTACATGGAGCTCAGATCTCATTATATGAGAGCTATGGGTTTTGAAAAGCTACGTGTACATCACATAATTTTTAGTGATCTTTAAAACAAAGACTGGGTTATTTGTTTAAGTCCTTGTATTAACTGACATAAAAATAGAGAAGGAACTAACTATATGATGATTTAAAGTTTAAAATTCCTAAAATGACCAATTTGTACAATAGTAGAAGACTTGAAAGTGTTTCCTGAGAAGTCCAGGACTGTTCCAGCTCAACCAGAGAGCGCAGGATCATCTCACTGAAATGCTCCTGGGTTAGTCCAATAAAATAGCACAGAACCATGAACAGGGATGCGCTCTTCGCCAGCGGGATCAGTCGGAACAGGTCCTATGCTGTGCTCTGTGACTAGGTGCAATGGAGGAACATTTAAATGGAAACTTCATCTACTAAAATTTTTACCATTTTAACAAAAAATAAAACTAAAAATACATGTCACTGTTGGCCACGGTGTGGGCACTAGAACAGGTCATTGGCAACAGCAGGTTAGGATGCACAGGAGGAAGCGTGTGACTTTCTCCAGTGCTTTCACTTGGAGATCAGGCTAAAGACGCTCTCCAGTGTGCCACTGAGCCCAAAGCAATGTAAGCAGGGTGTCACACTGTAGGTCTTCTCTTCTCTCACACAGCTAGCTAGCTAGGTAATAAATAAATGAGCCAAACACTGAGGGAACTGTGGAAGAATCAGGTCTGAATCTCTCAGAAGCAGCAGAAGGAAGTAGATAAGAGGTGTTCACATACGAGAGGTAGGTGTCAAAGACATTGCAACAAATCTTGTTAAATGACCTAATTGGCTTTTATTTGCAATTCATGAATCAGGCAGCATCTCATCTCAAAATAGAGAGGTGTTCAGCAGGACAGAAGAGCCCGTTTTTGTAAGTTAGCTTGAGCAGGAACAAGGAAGCAGCCTAACAGCACGCCTCAGAGCTATTGGAGGTTTGACTTTACACCACTGCAATAATGGTGAACTAGCACAAAAAAAGGGAGCCATGTGAATTTCTTTTTGGTTTCCCAGCATGTATAAAAGTTATGCTTACACTATGTTGCAGTCTATTAAGCGTGCAATAACATTATGTCTGAATATATACCTTAATTTAAAAATATCAAATGTGACACAGAGACCCAATGATGCCAACAGATTTGCTTGATGCAGAGTTGCCATAGCCCCTCAGTTTGTAAAAAAAAGAAAAAAAAAAAAAAAAAGCAACAGCAATATCTACAAAATACAATAAAGCAAGACACAATAAATGAGGTGTGCCTATATAAAAAGCAGATCCGTGAATATGAGTTTACGAGGAGTCACTTTCCATGTAAGATTTAAAGCAGAGGAAACTCCCTTAGCAGGTCAGCTAAAACTGGACAATTCAGGGATTTGGATATCGTCTCTCTCCTGACTTCTTAGAAGGGCAGACAGACATTTCAGTTTCAGTTCCATGTCACAGAGTTTTAGCACGAGTGACTCCCATTTTGGTTTTTAATCTGTTCTGATGGGATCCAGTACAGGTGCTCTGTCCAGAACAGTGGCTTCCCTAATTTTCACTCACCTGAGGAAAATGACAACGCTTAAAAGGCAGACAGAATGAAGTTCTAGACACTGTTAAGTTTGGTAATTTAGTGGCAAGAAGTTGAAGGAGTTTTCATTTATAGACTTTAATTTCAGTGTGAAGTTAAAGACACAGTCATTTCCTGTGAATGAGAAGAGGGGTTGGGGCTGGCAGGTTAGATTTAAAGAAAACGGAGAGGAATTCTAAACAAATACAAAAATGAAAACAAGCCTACTAGGGCCAGGGATATAGCTCAGCAGCACAGTGCCTGCCTGGCCAATTGCGAGGTCATGAGTTTGATTCCTGGTACCAAAAAAAAAAAAAAAAAAAAAAAAAGCCTACTGTGAAGAATGAGGGACAGAGACTGATTAAAAGAGCCTGCGATTGAGTCCAGTCAGGGACCAGGGAGGCAAAATCATCCCAAATGCGTGGTGTGGGCTGTGTATCCTCCAGCAGCTGCTCGGGCCTGCGTAGACACAAAGAGGGTGGGCTAGGGTTGGGGTTTTGTTGCCCAAGTTACAAGAAGGGTATTGGCAAGATGGGAATTGAAGCCTTAGGCCATGAGGTCTAGGCTGGACTAGAGTACTAGTTGCTCCATAAACCTTTTACCACATGGTCACTAGCCGCTCTTATCTCCTAATTCATCTTTCCATTGATCACAGCATCCTGAAATTCCTTCTTAAATACCTAAACTTCTCTTGCTTTTGCTTGTTCAAAGTCCTTCCATGGTCCTTAGCCAGGGTCTTAGCTAAACAGTGTGGTCCTTCAACCATCTTGCATGTGACATGATTTTTATTTCTCTCACCGACAGGACCCCTCATCCAACATGCTTCGGTTAGTAAACGCCCCTCTTACAATGTATTGCTCACATCCTAGACACCAAGGCAGAATTCAACATGCAAAGATGTTAACAGGGAAAATGGCTGTGAGAGAAAATAGAGAGGGAGTCGGAGGAGGACAGCAGAGCTGTCAGACCATGACACAAGTCTAAGCGAAGAAAAGAGGGAAGGAAGGTGAGCAGAAATGCCCTGACTGCCATGGAGTCTAAGGAAAATATGGCGAGGCTACAGGGAAGTCCTTGAACTAAGATGGCCTCCCAAGGAGTCCTCTGCCCCCCAGGAATGGACCTGCTGTGGGAACTCTGCTTGGTCAGGCACTGGCTGGAGCTCCCTGTGCCAGACTCAGAGCAAACTGAGGGATGGACTTGAGAGCACAGCGGCTGCCCCCTTGCATGGTTTCACTCCCTATCACTGGAGGTCTGTGAGGCACAGTCTTATGATCACCACAAATGGCTTCCCATTGCCCTTTGACTAAAATCTAAAATCCTCTAAAAAGCCTCACAGACCCTATAAATTCTGGCCTCTGCCCACCACTCCAGCCGTACCCCTCCCATTTTCTGCTCCAGACAGCCCCCAATTTCAGAAATACACCAGGCTCAGTCTCCCTCACAAGGCTTTGTATGCTGCCCACCATGAAAGTTCACCCTGATCCCATCTCCATGTTTCCCTATTTTTTTACTCAACATTTAACTCATGTCATCACTTAAATGCCATCTCCCAATGTCCCTGCCTGTATTCCGCAACTGGGCTATACAGTCACTGGATCCCATTAGAATAGGTCACACTAGAAGGATCTGTCTGGTGTCTGACTTCTCTGTCAAACAAGTTATCTCCATGACAGCAGAGTCTATTTGTCTTCCTCACCGCTGAACCTCAGCACCTTACACAGGACAATGCTCAAGAAACATCCAATAACCCATTTAGACTGACTGATTAGTCAAAGGACATCGGATAGAAGAGGGCTGCTAGCAAGAAGGAGGGTAGTCGTGGGCCTTGAATGTTGGATAAGCTTACAAGAAAAACTTAGTGAGAGAACTAGAACAGAAGTGTTAGAAAGGGAAATGTTTTAAAAACTCACTTAGTTTGCAAAGAAAATTTAAGGCAAAGATTATTTTCACAATGTGTTCATTTTATGAACTGTGTGGATCTAGGCTCCAAATATAGATATTTTTCAAACCACCTGGCCCCTGTACACTGTAACAGTCAGGATTAAATTTCACTGAATACAGCAGGGAACCTACATACAAAGCTCTATCAGTTGGGGATCCCAGCATGAAGCAGATTCAGAAGGGTTTAACTGAACTAAGTTTGAAGAAGCCACTATTTATAGATCTGTGAATAAGGTTAAGGAAACCAACAAGGGGTGGTGAAGCTCCCAGGAGTTAACAGTGGGTGGCAATGACCTGAAGGGACATGGGGAGAAATCAAGACCCATCAAGACCTGGCCCCTTGGAGAAGGGACCTTTGGGCAGGCACTATGGCCATAGAGGAACAGAGTCCCTGCTGGACCCAAGATAACCCAAGCAGAGAGGAAGTAAGGAAATGTATCATTCTCTACTCCCACACTGATCTCCTTCCAGGTGCCTCAATTGGCCAAATCCAACTAGAACCCAGAGGACATGGAAGCCTTCTAGGGCACTGCTGTAGTCAGAGTTTGCAAGGGGATAGATTTAATACAGGGCACATAATTTATAGGGTTGTTTTATAATATTCACCCAAAAAGTCAAATGCAGAAAAGTCCAAGAGACCTGTCCACACACTAGAGACCCAAAGAATCCAGCTGAGGCCCTGGATCCCACGGCCATGTCCTGCACGAGTCCTGTTTAAAACCTAGAACCCATGGTAATGCCCTCCAGAAGTCCAGCTGGAGGCCCAGAACCCATGACAATGTCTCATGCAAGTCTGTATCAAGGATCTGCACTGGGAAGGCCCAAAGGGCAGTGGTGGAAGCTAGAAAGTCTGCACCAGCGGGATGAAGGATCTGTGCCAGTAGGATGGGGGATCTGCACTGGAGCCAGGAAGCGATGCTCAAGGTAAGGACCAGAGCTCCCCTGAAGAGAACCATGGCCATCCTCAGCAACAGTGAGGACCTGCGCTCCTCCAACAATGAGAACAGCCAAGTTCATATCAGGAAAGCCAACATGACAAGCTCCTCCAGGAGAATCAACAGTGCACCATCTTCCCCTCCAGTTCTGCTTTTATGCTGTTGGCAACAATTCTCAGGTGGGCCCTCCACACCCTAAACCACGCTGATTCCAGTTCAGCTGGGTGTTACGAGTTGACCATTTCCACCACAGGCACAGATCATGGAAGACAGAACGGAGAATGGACCTTTGGGCAAGGACGGCAAAAGGAAAATAACCAACCCAATGGCTTATTCATCTCATGTAGGGAGGGAGTCAGAGGAGGACAGGAAAGCTGTCAGACCATAACATAAGTCTGGAGGTGAGCACCCCAGGGCTGAGATGCTGGCTCCACAGCCCTCAGGAATCCAGGCTCTTCTGTCTGTCTGACCTACCATCTTTAACACTTGGCTTCCTTCCTTGTAGTCTCCTTCTATTCCAAGGAGGACTTTCTGAAGCTCCTGACATTCAGTCCTATTCCGAGAAAGAAGGAGAAAGGGGAGAAGCCCAAAAGTCACTTTTCCAGTTGAGTAGTGCTGTTTAAGGAGCTCCCCGGTAGCCTGTACAAGCCTTCCTCATATACTTGCAAAGCACCCATAGCTGCAAGAAGACTAGAAAATGGATGTAGTATTTTGTTGAGGGTTATGATTTATATCTAAATGTTCCCCCTAAAGCCTTGTTTGCTCATAGCTGGGGGTATTTTTAGACAGGGTCTCACTATGTATTTCGGGCTGGCCCCGGACTCACACCAGTCCTCCTGCCTCAGCCTCCCAAGTGCTGGGATTACAGGCATGTGCTATCACACCCAGCCTGGGGCTTTTAAAAGATAGTTAAATGATGGGGGACCCATAGGCTAAATGTGATGTTAGGAGGTTGGGTTTGGTTGGAAAAGGCAGTCAGTGAGGGTGTGGCTTGGTAGGATGTATCTCCCTCTCAGTTCTACCCTTCTGCCTCTGCTTCCCAGCAACCATGATGCAAGCAGCTCTCCTCCTCCCAGGCCCTTCTATCATACTGCTTCCACCCTGAAGCCAGCCGACAATGGACTGAAACCACTACAAACTGTGAGCCCAAATAAACTTCTCCTCCTCTAACTTATTGGTGTCAGGTATTTAGTCCCAACAACAAGAAAATGACTAAGACACTAAGCATGTTGCTTCCAAGAATCAAATCATGGTTTTTTAGTAGAGAAGTGTAGGATAGACATTGGGTGGGCCTGAAACAATGATTGAGGAAACATTGCCAGAGATGGACTTACTAAGAGATGCTATGAGTTTTCTCAAGGAAAAGAATTTTGCCTCCTATAGTATACTAACTGCTATGGTTTGAATGTTTGTCCCCTCCAAAATTCATGTTGAAATTTTCTTGCCATTGTAACAATATTAAGAAATGGAACCTTTGGAGCCAGGGATATAGCTCAGCAGCACAGCGCCTGCCTGGCAAGTGCAAAGTCCTGAGTTCTATTCCCGGTACAAAAAAAAAAAAAAAATAGGTGGAACCTTTAAGAGATGACTAGGCCATGAGAGGGATTAATGCTGTTATAAAAAGGATGATTTCTGCCACCTTTTGCCTCTTGGCCTTTCTGCATTTTGCCTGGTAAGGATCGAGCCTTCTTCCCTCCAGAGGACTTGACATACAAGGTGCCATCTTGGAAGAAGAGAATGGCCATTTCCTTGACCTTAGATTTCTTGGGCTCCAGAACTGTGATCCAATACATCTGTGTTCCTTGTAAGTTAGCCAGCCTGAGGTATTTTTTATAGCAGCACAAAAGTACTAAGATACTGACATAATCTTATATCTGCCCATGTTGCTCTTGTCCCTAAATACAAAGTTCTATCAGTTGGGGATTCCAGGATGAAGCAGATGAAATATTCATCTGTGCAACCTTGCTAGACTACAGAGGCTATTTGATTTACATTTTCTTAGCCCCATAATTCTCAAAGAATAGTTGTCAATCAAGACTGATTAACATAGTTGATTGAAATGCATCCTACCTCCAACTGACGAAAGATGAAAAGTCCTCATTCATGTATACATCAAATATTTATTGAGTGCTTCCTCTGTGCCAGGTACTGTTCAGGATTCTGGGGATACAGAAGTGAGCAAAGCAGACAAAATTCTCTGTCCATCACAAGCTTCCATTCCAGTGGGGAAAAGAGATAACAGTAGGACATATAAATGCAATATATAGTATGTTAGCTGAAGGACACATAAATGCAATATATAGTATGTTAGTTGATCCTAAGTGCCTTGGGGAAAGAATACAACTGGAAAGGGGAATGGGAGGTTAGCTAGCACTTGTGATTTTCAGCAGTCACAAAGCTCTAAGCAAAACCCTTTAGGAGGCATGACGAGGAGATCACTGAGGGGAGAGAAGTCCAGGCAGAGAAGAGCAGGGACAGTTGTCCTGAAGGGGCATAATAGACAGAATAATATCCCTCCCCAAATGACCATGACCTAAAGCCTAGAAGTTGTAAATATGGTACAAGTATTAATGCTTCCTTGGCATTCAGCAATCAAGTATACCTGTGAGAACTTTGACTCTAGGACTCCCAAAATGTTAATTGGTTGAATAAATAAATCAGAAGTAAAAAGCTGATATTGGTCTCCATTTATTTCACTGTTATATTTAGAATAACCTAATTACTACTATGATCTATCCGAACCACTCAAGGGAAAAAATCACCTTAGATTAAATTGGATAAAGGATTGTCTTAGTTACTTTTCTCATTGCTGAGACAAAATACCCAACACCCAGAGTTAAAGGAGAGAAGGTTTATTTTAGCTCACAGTTTGTAGAGGTTCAGTCCATAGTTGGTTCTCTCCAAGGCAGGGTGGCATGGCAGAGGGGCATCACAGAGGAGAAAAGTCCATGGCAGGCAGGCAGATGACAGCACATTAGCCCTCTTTCTGTCCCATGTATTTTATGCAGGCTACCACCCTAGGGTGCGTGTAGCACTCACATCCTTAATCATAGCCAGAACTATGCCAAAGCAATCCGTGGACTGACTTGGTAGGATCACACACCCTTGGTCCCAGCAGCACACACTCCAGACCCAGCCACCTCTGAAAGCGTCACACCTGTGACTGTGTGAGACTTTGAGGGGGACATCTAGACACAAACCATAACAAGGATCATAAGGTACAAATTTAAAAAGCCATTAATATTAAATTAAAAGCCAAATTAACTGGGTGTTTACATCCTTATAGAAGAGGATAAATTAAGCAGGGATGTTTAAAACTTCAACTAGGAAGTTACTTTCATTTGATACAGACTTGAAATTAACTTTTCATTTCACATGAGGCAGACAAGAGCCGAATAAGTTCTTTCTTCCTCATTCTGCCTGAAGAATGTGACCCTGTGATTGCTCACTTAAGGCTGCTGATGTCTGAAATAACCACACACGCCATGAGTCTCTGAGGATAAGCAAAACTGAAAATAAGTAACGAAAATGTTTCACACATTCTTTCCACCTTTAAAACATTTACCAAAATATATGACACAGTGTTAAGGGTGATAAGGTGTTACAGATGAAGAAGGCTTTGGTGAAAAGTCTAGTACTGTCCAGTAGAATTTCTCCATGATGGAAATGTTTTGTAAATGGCACTGTCCAATACGGTAGCCACCAACCACATTTGACCCTTGAGAACTTGAGAGCTACTTTGCAAGTTGGAGCAGTGAAGGAGGAAAGGGATACCTGTCTAACTAACCAGATTGGCCAAATCAACCTTGGGTATCAATGGGGTGACAGATGTCACAGCCGGATCTCCCTCACATTCATGATCTTTGAAAAATTGAAAAATGACTACTGTAAGTCAGAGAATTGAATTTTAATTCAATTTTTAAAATGTAATTTTAATGGCTACGTGTGGCTAGTGGCTACTGAACTGGATGGCATGCCATAGAGGCTATGATTCTAAGTAATCTTACGCCTATTTCCCTTTCTACATAGTAGGGGGATTGAGAAGTGGATTGTCAACATGCTTTCTATCCCTACTCTTATCTAACTTTTTATTCTTAACTGCTTAAATCATCTCACAGACAATCACTGCCATGGTCTGGATGCTTTGTGTGTCCTCAAAATTTGTATGTTGCAACCTAACAGTAATAGTATTAAAAGGTAATGCTTTAGGAGATGAGTAGGAAACAGAGTTAGAACCTTTCTGAATGGAATTAGTGCTCTTATCATAGAGGTCCAAGAAAGCTTGTTCATCCCTTCTGCCTTGTGAGGATACTGCAAGAAGGGTCATCTGTGAAGAGTGATGGGTCATCTCATGAGACACTGAATCTGCTGGCACCTCGATCTTAGACTTTTTAGCCACTAGAACTGTGAGAAATAAATACCAGTTATTTCTAAATTACTGAGTCTAAGGTATTTTGTTACAGTATCCTGAACAGACTAAGACAATCACCTTTATTCCAAACATATGAGAAAGGATTTGCACTTCATGGCTTAGAATGGAATTCAGTTCTTAAGACCTAAATATTTTCTTTTCTGTTAATATTTTGATATTTGATTTTCTGAAAGAAGTCTCCAAAGAAAATTTTTAAAAGTCAGGAAAGAAAAATTGTCTGAATTCTTCCACAAATTCATTCATGTAGCTGGTATGTGGAGCTGCCAGTACACTCACTTGTTCATTTAATAAGTAGTTAACAGACACAGCCTTGTAGTAGGTATTATGAACACAAGCTGTCAAAAACAAAGTCCCTGGGCCGGTGAGATGGCTCAGCGGCATAAGTGCCTGCCTGGCAAGCGCAAGGTCCTGAGTTCAACTCCCAGTACCCACATAAAGGAAAAAAGGGGCCGGTGATATCGCTCAGTGGCACAAGTGCTTGCTGGCAAGCGCCAGGTCCTGAGGTCGACTCCCAGTACCCACATTAAAAAAAAAAAAAGTTCCTGCCACTAGGAAAGACGTAATCAGTGATTTTTACCTAAAATCTTATTACACGATTCCCAGAGCACAACATAGCACTATTTCTGCACCCCACATTTGAGTGACTTCATGAGCCCCAAAATCAATCTTGCTGAATGTTGACACTGCAATCCTATAAAAATCATCTTTTATCTGCTTTTTCCCTGCTCCTATCTACACTCCCCAAGGTTGGCCTTCAGATCCACAGATTCTGCATCTGCAGGTGCAACCAACCACATATTAACAATTGGGGAAAAAATTGTGTCTGTACTGAACATGTACAAAGTTTTTCCTTATCATTGTTCCTTAAATAACAGATAACACATAGCATAGCATTCACATAGCATTTACATTGTATTGGGCACTGTAAGTAATTATTTATTTATATTAGTACATGCATAGTGTTTGCATAGATTATACACAAACACTGTCATTTTAAATAAGGGACTTGGGTATCCCCAGGGAGTGGTGAAATCAATCCCCCGCAGATACAGAAAGATGACTGTAATGTCTTTGAAAAGGTAAGAGCTGGGTCGGTGATATAGCTCAGCGGCATAAGCGCCTGCCTGGTAAGCACGAGGTCCTGAGTTTGACTCCTGGTACCCACATACTAAAAAAAAGGAAAAAGGTAAGAGCTTAATTTTTGGCCCAAACTAGAAATCTGACCTGAAAGTCTGTATTTTCCAAAAGAGCTCATATCTGCAAGCTGAGAACTCCTTTTATTTATGATCTTTCTGGTTTCCTTCATTTTGGGTTTAATAATAAATCTTGAATCTTCAGGCTCATAATTAATATCTTGTTATTTTAAATTATATGTAAACTGAGAAATTTAAGTGTCAAAAGTACTGCTTCAACCTCAGAGAAGAGGCAATTCTAATAACAAAATCCATCAGTGGGACTATTTTAGACATTATCCTTCTGAGACAAAAATCACCACTTTTGAATTTTAATGCTAAGGGATTTCAAGTAAGCCTTCTCACAAAGCTTAGATGATTTGCTAGAGATCTTTTCTTAAAACTTTCAATTAATACAACATGAAAAGTATCAAGTTTAAGAGAAATCATAAGATGTTTAGTAATGAATATGCCTGTCTCCTCCTTTGCAATTTTCCTCCTTCGCAATTTTTTCACTGAAAGCTATAATAAAACATTAATACTTCTTTTTTTTGTGTGTGTGTGTGGGTACCGGGGGTCAACCTCAGGACCTCGCGCCGCTGAGCGATATCACCGGCCCTTTTATCGTATGTGGGTTCTGGGAGTCAAACTCGGGCCCTCGCGCTTGCCAGGCAAGCGCTTATGCCGCTGAGCCATCTCACCGGCCCAGTACTTCTTACACTGAGTAACATATGAATGCTTAATGTTAAAACCTCAATTGCAAAATATTGGTCCTCACGGATATATCCCACCTACATAGAACACCAGATTGGAGAGATCTGGAAAGTGATGGAGATTCCAACACGATTCTTCAAAAAGCTCTTGCTTCTCTGCACACAAAGTACTACATACATATGCATTAATAAACCTGACAAAAATGTAAACAAAAGACATGCAAAGAAGGAAACTTCTCTTTCAGAATGCTTTTCAAGCCAATAAAATTCTTCTTCATTTAAAAGTGCAAACTTTGGGCCAGTGAGATGGCTCAGCGGCGTAAGCGCCTGCCTTGCAAGCTCGAGGGCCCGAGTTCGACTCCCGGATCCCACATACGAAAAAGTGGCCGGTGATATCGCTCAGCGGCATGGGTGCCTGTTGGTGCACGAGGTCCTGAGGTCGACCCCCCGGTACCCACCAAAAAAAAAAAATAAATAAATAAATAAAAGTGCAAACTTTATGTCAATTTCAAATTTAAAATTTAAAAATTTCAATTTTTTAATGGCTCTAACATTGAAAAGAAACTTTCAATGTTAAAGCCATTAAAAAATCAAAATTTCTTTTCAATGTTAGGGTAGAAGAACACACATGTATACAGCGATTCTTAGCAAGAAGTATTTTAGTTATATATACATACAACCAAGAGTCTTTGCACCTTTCACAGAATGCAGCCACTTCAAAACTAGAATTCAAAAAACGTTTTAATAAGACGTTCACAGGCATTGAAGATGATCAGCCTTCTGAAAAAAATAATCACAGCTCCTACCACTGCACATAGTATGCGCTCAGTAAATGTCAGAAATAGCATTTAGTATGTCAAGTGTGTTATAACAAAGTACCACTGAGGGGATAACTTATAAAAAAATTTATCACTCACAGCTCTGGAGGCTGGGAAGCCCCATCACAAGGCACCAACAGATTTGATGTGAGGGTCCTCTTCCTTATAAATGGTACCTGCTAGCTGTGTCCTCACTTGGTGGAACAGGCAACAAGACCCTTTGAAACTCTTTTATAAGGGCATTAATCCCATTCATGAGGGCGAAGGGTTACCAACTTGTTGATGGTGGGAAAGGCCTTTAGCCCCTGTACACTGGCCCATTTTTCTCATTAGTGTTGACTTGATCTCTAAGGCCTTTCTTGTGTTAACATTGAAGAATGTGCCAAGAAATAACATAAATGATAATGAAGTGCATCTTTAGCACTTAACTACATGCCAGGAATGACACAAAACACTTTGTACCACTTCATTTAACTCTTAAAAATACCCCATCCCAGCTGGGATTTTTAATATTTACAAACAAGAAAAGTGAGGATTAGAGAACTTGACTGAGCAGTAGAATCTCTCTCAAAGAACATTTACTTTGCCAGTCCAACAAATTAAATGACGCCAGTTCACACTGCACAACTACACTGTAGATGAATGACCCTCAACTCTGAGAATTCAAGTAGGTGGAGACCTCCCATTAGGCAGTCTCTGCAGATATGGTTTCTTCCAGCAAAGCTGTGTGCTTACCAAAAGTTAGCTGTTTGTTCCTGAACTTGTTTCTCCTAGTTATACTTGTCACTGCAATGATGAAATGTAATAAAAATGTAGAAACCCATGAAATATAATTATTAAAATACTTTTTTAATAACTTGATAGAATGCTTTAAGCAGAGAAGGCAAATCACACACACAAAAAAATACTGCTGGAGCCGGTGAGATAGCTCAGGGGCATAAGCGCCTGCCTGGCAAGCGCGAGGTCCTGAGTTCGACTCCCGGAACCCACATAAAGGAAAAAATGGGGCCGGTGATATCGCTCAGCGGCATGGGCGCCTGCTGGCGCACAAAGTCCTGAGTTCAACCCCCGGTACCCACAAAAAAAAAAAAAAAATACTGCTGAATTGGGACTCGAAATCCTGAAATTCTAGAGAGGTTCTATATTTATACTGTCTCTCATGTGTCTTTATTTCATTTATTTATTTTTTATATGTAGATACCGGGAGTCTAACTCAGGACCTCGTGCTTGCCAGGCAAGCACTAATGCCGCTGAGCTATATCACCGGCCCCTTATTTTGTTTCAAAAAGAACCAAACAGGAGGTATTCTTAAAGAATGTATCATGAATGGAAATTTTTTGCAAGAAAGGCAGTATGGTCCTACAACTGGAGTACACACTAAAACCAAGAGCAGGTTATTACATATACTAAACATATTTAAAGTACAGTTTCATAAGTTTTGACACACAAGACTATGGACATGTCAGCCCCAGAAGTTTCTTCCTGGCTCTTTGTAATCATTGTCTTTCCCCTCCCTATTAACATCCCTCTGCCCATCTCCAGGCAACCAACTATCTGCTCCTACAAATTCACTTGTATTTTCTAGAGCTTTTTGTAAATGGAATGATACAGTATGTGATTTTCCCCATTGTAGCTTATTGGTGTAATTATTTTGTGATTTACCTATGTTGTATCAAGAGTTTGTTCCCTTTTATTGCTTAGCATTCTACATTGTATATACTAAAATTTTGTTCATCTGTTGATGGCCACTTTTGTTTCTGTTTGGGGTTAGTACAAATAAAGCTGCTAAAAACGTTCATGAACAAGACTTTGTATAGACATGTTTTCATTTCTCTTGAGTAAACAGGACACAAGTGGAAAGGCTAGAACACAGCATTGGCATGTTTAACTTTCGAAGAAACTGAAATTTCTATCAGTAATGCATTAGACTCCACTTATTTCACATCTTTGCCAGCACTTAGTATTCTCAGTCTTTTTAATCATTGCAGTGGGTGTGAAGTGGTATCTCATTAGGGCTTTAATTTGCATTTCCCTAAACACTGGTTCAGAATCTTATGTATTTGCCATTTTATTATCATCTTTTTTTTTTTTTTTTTTTGGTAGTGTCTGTAATATTTTTCCACCACCTTTTAAGAGGGTTATTTGGGACATCTTGGGAGTTCTTTGCATATTCTAGACTAACTCCTTTTCTTCCAGTTTGTATGTAGTTTCTTTTTATTGTTAGCATTGTCTTCTGAGAACTTAATTTCAACAGAATCCAATTTTTCCATTTTTGAACTTTACATCTATGATTAATTTGGAGGGATGGTATCATGTATTGATCCAGGTTTGATTGCTTCATAAATCTTTCACACATAGCAAATTATTGCAGCTCCATCTGTTAAATCATCCTGTAGTCACTGATTTCTCTATGTACTTCTGTTGAAAATCAGCTGATCATGTATGCATGTGTGGGTCTATTTCTCTATTTTACTGATCAGCTTGACTATTTTTCAACTAATTTTAAACATTTATTGAGCAACTCACATCAGCATTTGTCAGGGGGCTTTTACTGTGTTCCAGTGGTCAAGAACCTTGATGCAACAAGAAAGGCAGGAGGAAGTACAAGGTGGGAAAGAGAAAGATGGTACACAGGAAAAAGATAAAGCAAAATTATCACAAAAAGTGGAAGGAAAATGACTAGAAAAAGTGGGCTTTTAAAAAAATGGCATTTTCCCAACTCCGCCATAACCAAAGACCACCCTGCATCCAGCATGACCCTATCTTACATTTTGCAACACTATGTACACAAACAGCACTTATTAGGAATAATCTGTGATCTCATATACTATCCATCACAAGCACATGCTACTGCCAGTTTCTGAGCAACCTGACATAACCATGATTGCTAGAACTCTTGCCAAAAGTAAACTAACCTTCAAGATATACTGTGCAGCCTTGTGGTAACTTTATGATCTCCACCAAGCTTTCTGAAATATTCATAGTAGCCCCCAGGATCCCTACCATCTCACTCAGCCCAAATCGCTTTCCTTTTTAGAACCATGGAGATCTGAAGCCTCACGACAGTAGCCCATCGGCTTCACCTAGCATTACTTCCCTCACTAGTCACTGGCAGTGCAGCAGAGCTTCAGAAAAACGCGATTTATTAACATGATGAAAACAAGGAAATGTGAAGCACTGACTGCAACCTATGGTTTTGCAGTAACGTGGATTATCACTCACTAGGGACAACCCCTAAACCATGAAACTATTTTCCCCCTGGGGCTGTATGGAATTCAAATAAAGTAACCAAGTACAGCAACCTCCAAAAGTCTAGGATACCAGGACTTCAGACAAGAACATGAGAAACTGAAAATGGAACACGCCTAGAAAACCTGCTTGAAAAGTTATCAAGAGGAAAATGGTGCCAAAACTGGATAGATCAATGCTATCAAATCAGACAGCTTGTCACATTTGAATCCAAAAATACTTTAAGGTTAGATCCCAAAGCAAATACAATGATGGATTACTGCAGTGTGGACTGCTAAAATGTCACCTTACACTCAGATAGCTTCCCTTAGGCAATAACCTAACAAATGGGAAGAGATGTTAACAGATATATGAAAAATGAGGTAAAACACAACTATTGATTTCAAATAGTATTTCTCCTTTTAGAAAGGAGTCCTGTCTTTCCTTTCTCTAAAAATAGGGGATGCTTTCAAATGTCCTCAATGCATCTCCCAACATCACGGTTGGAAACCTTACCCTGGCACAGCAGGGTTGGGAGGCAAGACTTCCTGGGCGGTGAGTCCTGACGGATTAATGCCGCTATTACAGGGCCTTGCAGGAATGGGTTCGCTTTCTTGGGCTTTTGCCAGGTGAGCATGCAACACAGTAAGACTGTCCTCACTAGATGTCGGTGTCTTGATCTTGGACTTCCCAGGCTCTAAAATTGTGAAAAAGTTCTATTGTCTACACATTACCCAGTCTGATATTGTTACAGCAACCAAATGGACTAAGAGAGTATTTGTGTCCTTACGCGAAGGGCCCAGTGAGGCCTCTCAGAATCTCAATTTCTATTTTAAGGACCTGTGCTGCTAAAGCCCAGGGCTACTAATCTACTTCCTTGTCAAAACCCAAATTCTCAACTGAAAGTGCTCATCCACTGACGTATGTAAGGAGTATATTTATTACATGTATGCTTCGTAACAAGGCTCTTCTCACTGTTCCAGAGGTTCCAGACACGTCTCCTTCTCCGTATTTTTATTTATATCATCCTGTAATACCCATATGGTATACAAGTTAAACAAGTATCTTCCTACTTACCTAATAAGTGTTATGTACCTGTAATTAACACTTCCGCTTACAGCAAATAGATCTATTAGCCTAGGCCCCCAAATTTGTTGCTCTTTAAGACAGATTTTTTGCTCTTCTCTGAAATCTGCATGAGACAAAGTGCTTTATTTTTACTGGCTCTCAGGCTTAGCAATGGCCAATCCCGCTTATATAATTCCTGTAATGCTAAAGGTTCCCACTAGAAGAAAAATACCTTACGATACATTATTTCAAGTATTGTATCTGTCATCTAAACAGAACCTTACTATCTTCAAAGATATTTCACACTCACTAGGCCCCCAGGGTGGCCTAAGAACTGGGAAAGAATGAAAGCTCAAGAGAAGCCTTTGGCTTCATCCCCAAATTTAACCCCTTACTAAATTACCCACAAAATTGTCTAGTTGCTGCCAGATTTAAAGTGAAAATCACCAAGAACAATAATTTTCTTCCGTTGAACTTAATTTGTATCACTTAACTTTGCTCTCCTTCAGAAAAAACTGTACTCTCCTTAAAAATAGTAAAACGTTGATAAGTTACATTAGTAGAAATCAGTGTCCCAAGTCCTCCTTAAGCCTTTGAATAAAATTTATGCCTTAGAACCAGTAATAAATACAGGTTTTGAATCTACTGGCAGACTGGAGACTAATTGCCACATCTTGTCCTATATTCTAATACTTCTGTGGATTTCAAACTATTGGCTGAAATAATGAAATTAAGGGGCCAAAGAGATCGGAAGGATAAGCAATGTACTTGGTAACAATGCCTTAAAGATAGAAGTTTAATTATTACTCAATTTTCACTTTGCTTATAACAAAGACACATACAATCTAGTTTCATTATGAATACTGTTACATGCCTACGAATCAAAGAAAATATTTGTAGAACAGGATTACCTGTCTTAATTACAATTAGATCAAGGTGGCCCGGTGATGCAGGCCTGCAATCCCTGTACTCTGGTTGGCTGAGGCAGGAAGTACAAATTCAAGGCCAGCCAGGGCAATTTAGTGACCTTGTGAGACATTGTCTCAAAAATAAAAATAAACAGGCTGTAGACATAGCTTCAGTGAAAGGGCCCTGGGTTCACTCCCTAGTGCCCTCCTCACAAAAAACAAACGTCAACATTGTAGAAGTTTATCATGCATACAAAAGAACAGTCCCCAAACTGGGAGACTTCAAACTTGTGAGGAAGGCTGCTCGAAATATCAACAGCACCCTTCATAAAGCATAAAGAAGTATTCTGTCTTCTGTTATTACTACTTGTTATACACTAACATTCTTTTTAAGGCAAGCAGAGCATTTTAAGCTTATTAATCTATAGCTGATTGTTTTAATTTCATGGAATCATACTGTCAAGGACATAAAGCTTTTGTGTTTCATTTATTACAGTTGGCATTTAGGGGGATGACTTAGTTTTGGCAATGTTCCTGAGTGGTTGGCTCTGGGGTCTATCAAAACTGTGGCATCCATTTTTACTTCCCTGTAACACTCGCTATTCAATACGGAATACTGATTTTGGACTACTGCGGTAGACGGGAGAAAGATCCGTCATATAGAATGCTTTTTTGTTCCACAGCAAGTTTACATGGGATACATACCTTGCAAGCGGCATAGCTTATAGTTTTGATTAGCTGCAACAGTGATGGTGAAATAGTTTTCTGAATAGCATTTAAAACCTCAAAATCTCTACTTCTCTACCATTTTTTCTGACAAGACAATCCTATTTCTCAAAAAATTACAACAAAAAATAGAATACACTGGGCTGGTGATATGGCTCAGCAGCATAAGCACCTGCCTGACAAGCATGAGGTGCTGAGTTCAACTCCTGGTACCCACATTAAAAAAAAAGAACAGACTAAAGAGAACACAATGTTAGCTTCTGAAACTTTATTTTTAGTACATACATTTTACAAACAGAAAGCCTCTAACCCCACACACAATTCCATAACCAAATGTTTTAATTTCATCAACATTCAACTATTTACACTGTCTTCCCTCAACAAAAGTGCGATCCAAGATATCTTGACAAGAAATCTTTACCAATAACAATATATTTTTGAGCTGGTTTTAATGGTGCCCATCCATTTTACTTTCTTTTAATTACCTGGAATAACAATAAAGTCAATAGGACATGGAAATGAACTTAGGCAGCATCCTACTGTAAGAACCAAAACACTAAAGCGCACTTCCTTCTCACCTCTTCTCCAACCTCCAACTAAAATTACTCAACAGCTGTGACCAGGAGACTAAACGGAAACAGCAAACTGGGTTTACCAACCTGGGCACAAGAGAACATACTGCATAGTATGCACTGGCCTTTCAGCACTAAATGAAAAGATTCCAGCACACCAGTTTTGTTAATTTCATCATTTAAACACCTAATAATATTTTTTCTTGATGAGCTAATTTTTGCCTAAATGTGAAAATTTCTTTTATTCAGAAAATGTTCTCTTATGAAAACTGAAATGTAAAGGATGTTTGGGGAAGCTCTTTTGTAAACAGGACAACTGAACCACCTCTCAATTTCATGGCACAATGTCTACCTTTGAAGTATAAACACAGTATATCCATGCCTCAGATGCAACCAGAAGAGTGGAGAACTGAGATGGCCTGAAGAAAAAATGATCTATTATAAATTGTCTTCTCTCTGCACTATTGCAGGTAATTGTATTTGTTCAAGGTATGGAACTCTTACGAATAATGATTAAAAAATGTTAGAGTAGATTAAAAATCACTGAAATTATTAGTCACTCTTAAGACTGCTTCATGTTATTGAACACTTTGTCAGAAAAACAAACTGAATCTCGTGGATGACTGATATCTTTTAATATCCTAACAATGACAAAAATAATAATCTTTCTTGACAAATTCCAATTATGATCAAGGTGCTTAGGGCAAACCTGGAGAAAATATGAAAGTCAGCACTTTATAGTGTTGCATATTTAATTGTATTTTATCCTCTAATCAGCCAAACTGTCCTTTTTAGATAAAAATGTAATGCCTTATAAGATTGAGTATGATACTCATGCCTTTTTATATAACTACATACATCTATAGACTCTTCACTGCATCATCAAAATAAAATCCAAAAGCAAGTTTTACTCAATTATAGTGAAACCTCATCATACTGACTTTTCAAGGGGGTAGAAAACAATCTAAGGAAAAAATATGGAATGCAGCATACACTAACCCCATAGTGATTTTACCCTGAAAGCTTGCTGAATTCAATGTATAGGTCAACTGTAAGCTTCCGAACAATAAGCAGGTTTCATTAGAAATATGTAGGTGGGTTGAAGAACAGCATTACAAATATTTTACTACTAATATTAAATTCAGAAATAAAATCCAAATGGTTCTCTGAAAACAACATAAACTTAACAATTTATAAACTTGGATAAGAGAATCAATACGGAAGAAGTTAATTCACAATTACAGCTTTGTGTATCAGTGACCAATTTCCAAGGGCTACATTCTACAGGCTTCTTGTAGTTGCTTAAACATTGCCTGACCAATAATGATTTTGTTTCACATATGCATTCTGAGCTCCTCCTTCACTGTGGAGCATTTTCCAGATCAAACACCAGATCAAATGCAGCACACCAAGTAACAATCATCCAAAGTGAAAGGTGAAGAATACTAGTTGATGCACTGTTTTTTCAATGCTGTGTTGTTTTAAACATATTTCACACAGTAAAAATGAAACTCAAGTACAGCAATGACTAAAAGGAAAAAATCACACTGAGAAAAAAATTATAAGCCAAATGAATAATTTAAAATATTCACATCAATGCCAAATTTGGCTATTCATAGAATAATTATTTTTAGTAACCTTTTAGCACATATAATACTTGAAATTATCGAATTCATCTGTGAAAACCTAATTTCAATTCTACAAAAGTATGGGCTATCAATGTATTACAGTCTAATGAACAGAAGGTAGTATTTTAGAATGCTCAATGCTCTAATAAAGTTCTGTAAGTGATTTTTTTTTAACAAGGTATCATGAGGATCTTTAGAATAACTTTTAAAACATACTGTTAAGCATTATAACTGTGATTTTCCAAAATGACACATACAGTACTTTAAAAAGAAATGCTAAAATTATTCTTTTCTTCATCATTCTCTCAAACAATTCTTCCCTTCCGCAGCTCAACTCTGATTTTGGAAACAGCATTGAATGGGTTAGATGTAGCTATAAGGCATTACGGAGAAGATACGTGTGGCATGACTGGTTCCGAAGCTCACCAGTCAGGTTCTATGGCTGTGAGATTTACCTGTGGGAAGTATCTGATACCAAACAGCACTTCCAAAATGCAATCTGCAGACATCGTCACCCCCCGCCCCATCACACCCGGCATGGATTCTCCTTAAGAGCTACTCTGACCAACTTCACAGAGACTCAAATGACAGAGCTCTGCCTTTTTGCCCTCTCAATTCAGAGTGCATCACTTCCAAATTTATTTCACATATTCTGTTATAGGTCAGCTTAGCTAAAAATGTTTGCAACACCAATAGTTTTCCTGTCTTCTAATTTGGATATTATTTTCAGTATGAAAACTGACTGTTAAATTACAACACTGAAAGAAAAGAATACTTACGTCCACTTTCAAATCATCTGTGAGTGTAAACTGCATGTCAACGTGTGCTGCAGAACACTAAGCCGAGAGAGCCTAATATACTATTAGCCCTCCAGGCTCGGGCTTACATTCACTCATCACATATTTTGCCTAAGGCCCACGGAAGATCTGCAAGTGGGTCTTCAGAAAGTTAACACTTCACTAGGCACTCCCTCTCTACTCCTTCCATGCTTTTAGTTCACAGCCACATAATCCCTTTCCTAGATTCGTCCCATCCTTCCCACCACCGTAAAGCTGTATCAGAGACTCCTGGTGAGAATGAACCCGACCCCACTCACGTGGTTACCCACCTGGCTCTGGCCCTGATCACAGACTAACACTGGGGAATCAAGACAGGGAAAGGGCAGCCCCATTTTAGTGGCAAACACATACAAAGTAATTTTGCTTTAAATTAGAAAAGAAATTAATGTCACAGAATGTTTCCCTATAAAAGATATGTAATAAAGTAATAATATCAATAAAATAGCTATTACTAAAGCAAAGCTTTCATCAATAAGCTTCAAGAACTTTGAAGGAGGAGAATGGCTTCACGAAATGGTAGTCCAGGTTCCCACAGTGTGGACACTGCTGGACATTGCTGTACTCAGAGAAGTACTGCATCCCAATCCGCACGTCGATCACAGGCTTCCCACAGTGCTTGCAGTTCAGGCGGGCCTGGAAGAAACAGACACATAAGCCACTCCTCTGGCTCCACACTACTTGTCACAGTCATCCAAACTAAAAGGCTGGGAACTGCTTGACAGTTCAGTCAATCATCTTATTCCCAAAAACATGGTATGCAAAGCCTATGGTATATATTCAAATATGCACCCTCATCAGTCTGAAAGATTAACGACTCCAATTTCTCTCTTAATAGAGATCAATGCTAGTCCTGTCACTTATTAGTGGGAAGAAAATTCTAACCTAGTACTGCCTAAACCTTGCCACCAAAGTTCCCTTAAAACAGACCACCCGCAACCGTGGATTTTAAGAGAATGTTTGAAACTGTCTTCCCCCACCCACACTTGCATGATACTTCTTTCAAGAGTCAGGGTTTATTTCAAAAAGTTCGTACACATTTTCATTTTACTCTATATGGCAATGTGTTTTCTTTGATGTAAAAATTAAATTTCCTTAAAATACTAAAGTAAAACTGGCAATCCAGGCAGAAGTGCTGTGTTTTATCCTGAGACTTCTGGATCCCACTAGCGCATTATCTTCATTCATGCCAGGTTCTTCTAGAAGTATAATTCTATACACTTTCAGCAATAGGCTCAAGAGTGATGTGAATATAAAGAAATTATAAACAAACAGAAATTATAAACAAACAGACGCTCAATTTAAATTCCCTCTGAAAAACGTACTAACAATGTATAATCTCAACTTGTCTTCAAAACACTCCTGTGAAGTAGGTAGCATTATTTGAATTTCAGCTGATGAAACTGGCCCTGTGGCACAGAAAGAAAACAAAATTCTTTATATTAAAAAAGTAAAACTTTCTTCTTCCTTTTAAGTCATAACTTTTTATTAGAAATTTAGTATGTTACTCATACAAAATATGAGAAATGTATGCAAGCAAAAAGACACTGAAAGAACTACTCAGCATCCTGCCACCCCAGCCTTCTAAGCCAACTGCTAATAAGTTAGTGAACACTTTGTACGCTCACTTATTCACAAACAGAAGCACAGTATGGTACATTCTATAACCTTTTTTTTTTTTTTGTACTTAACAGATGGGAAATACTCCACATATAACGATAAATTTTATAATAGCCCTTGTAATAACTGCATAGTATTCCATCACAATTTAGTAACTCAGCAATTCCTGCTGGAGATCAGAGGTCTTCCTGAGTTTCTTCTTGATTCTCAGAAGCATCTTCTGCCAGTTCTCACACCTCCCTCAAATATGACACAGCCTATAACTCCTCTATATTCACTTGGGGACAGAAGCCCAATATCACACACTGCTCCTGTGGTGAAGTTAATACCAACCTGACAACAGGGAGAGGCGGCCAGGATGTCGTAGGTATACATTGTGCCCAGCTGATGCCAGCTGCCATCCCACCGCGACTTACACTTGATGCAGATGATCTTGTGAACCCCTTCTAGGCAGTCCACACACACTGCGTACAGATGCATGAGCCGCCCTGTGCACAGAAGACACACAGCTTAGAGTGGCCATCACAGCAATCACATTGCATTTCCACAGGAGAGTCTGAAATGCTTTATCTACCAATTACAAGCAAAAATTCCACCACTTGGATAACTACAGAAAGCACAGCACAGACACTGGTTACCACACATCCCCCGGCTAATGATGAATTACTATTATCAACAGGACACTGCCTTTAAGTTGAAGCTTATTAAAAAGAAATGCTCGTTTCAATTTACAAGAGTGCTGCCAGATTTACATAATATGTCCATCCACATTCAAATAACAAAGCCACACATGCTCAAAAACAGCCAGTAATCATCCAGGACCCCTGCTGCTCAGAAGTCTGCGTGTGACACATAGGAAGGAATCAACGTTGATCTCATCCACAAGTCTCATCATAAAAAAGTTGAAAGTTTCTCTTGGTACTGATAACCTAGAATTAGACCATAGCCAGAATTACTATACTAAATATTCTTGTCCCCAAAATTGTTCAGCTCTCACATTTAATTTAGGAACCAGAATTGTATCTTATTTATAAGTGGTTTGTTAACAAGTTCAACATCATCTTATTTACCAGGCTCTTGAAAGTCACAACCTTATTCTTTCATTATTTGTCAACATCTTAACGCTCATGAAGGTCAGATGTCACCCTGATTTATATGGAAGGGTCAGGTTTCAAGTAATTGGGAAAGAGCATGTCCAGGATCTGCCTGGGGAATGTATAAAAGCAACACTGCTGCTTTCTGTGTGGGCACAGGGAGCGCTGCTGTGTTAAAAGCACTAACAGCACAACAAATGCTCCAAAGTGGCCTTGTGTTCACAATATGCTGCTCACTACCGTACGTCGGACGCTGTCTTCACCGTTCAGTGGTAACCAAGCTACGCCTTATCCACTGGAAAGACACAGGTACTTAAAGGAAACCCTTTTCTTGCATTTGCATGATTCTCTCCCTCTTTTGAGGGCAGAAAGCACATTTTACTCATCTTTGTAGACTCAGTGTCCGCACAACATCTAGAATGTAGAAAGCACTCCGTAAGTGTATGCTGCGTGAAAGGGAACATGCTAATAGTGGAACATGCTAATAGCCAAAGACATTACAACTTTGGGGGCCTTTATGCCCAAAACAGTAAAGTTGATAAGAGCTTCCTGGAGTACTGCCCCCTCTGCTATAGGAAACTGAAAATAAGGTCTCACATGCCACACCCACTTTAAGTGGCCTGGCACCACATCAAAAAACCAGTTCAAGTATGTAGGAGCCACTCTCTGGTCTCCCTCCCAGACCTACTCACTGCAATTCTCAAGCATTCCATGTTACAACGCGCTGCTGGAGGAGAGGGAGAGCAGCAGTGGAGGTCAGGTGCTGGTAACCGTGACCAAGAAGATGCAGGCAACAAGTAACTTTCTACTGAGTGCTTACTAAGGGTCTGCACTGTGCTGTTGTGTTCCACCGGAATCATTCCATTTAACTCTATCCCAACCCTAGAAAGCAGGCGTGAGGGGTAAGCCCACATTAGAAAGGAGGAACCGAAGCTTAAGAGTTTGAGCAGCCTGCCCAAGTTCACAAAGAAAATGAGTAGCAAGGTCCACGCAAATTCACATCTGACTTTTAACCTACAGGCAAATCTTGGAAGGCCTGCCCCATACTGAGTCTCTGGATTTGTTTTCAGTTACTATTATACATGGTACTAAGTACAGAGAATTTTGAATTTCTAAACCCTAGGACAAGATTTTGTTGGTGAGTTCAAACAAAAAGCGGCCTCCTAAAGAACAATCACTTGCTCAGATTGGTAAAGAAGTTCAATAAAATCTTCCTAATTTAACATATTATTTAAACAAAACATATTCTCAGAGGAAGAGTCTCAGAACAGAAGCTGGAGGTGAATTAAGAGGAGGACACAGGTAAAAGGCAGGGAAAGGGAGTAACAAGCCAGAGTCCACCACTGAAAACTGACAGCATTTTGCAGCATATGATTAACTGCAAATGGAAACCTGTGGCCCGGAATGTAGTCTTCCTACTGGAGCTAAAAATGCTTTAAAGAAGGCATGGTCAGGACTGTGATGGAAGAAATGATACGCACAAGCTTGCTATAAATAAGATCACCCAGTCTCCTCTGGGATGCAGCAATAAAAACACCATTATGTGACCAAGCCCTCACAGGTGGCACCAATGACTTCTCTGGTCCATCATGATTAAATACCCTCATCTTCAGATTTTAAAAGTCTCAATACTTTTGTAATACACACCTAACACAGCCATTGTCTAGTAGTGAATGTTTACATATTTATGTATGTACACACATACAAGTATCTTGGGTCCATCTAATTTTTACCTCTTTCTCCATCCACTCCCTGATAGGTATCCTCAAGATTTGTCATATCTTTTTTGCTTTCTATTTTCTCCTCATTCAAGAACTCTTCCACTTTTATGATTTAACCACAATAAAATAAACTCTCCAGTGTTCAATCCAACTGCTTATTTTGAACAGTGTTTCTGACATCTCCACACACGTCTCAACACCTCTTCTAACCTTACATACACAAATGTCATCATCTTTCCCCCTAAAATCAGGTCCTTTCCCCAAACTTCTCTAATCCTGTCTGTGACACTACCACTTATTCGGTCTGGCGCCAAAGTTTGCCAACAGAGACCCTGTATCCTCAACATCAAGGGATACCCAAATCTGTCATTTTCCTTACAAATAATCTATTGCGCACATCCCAGCCTTTCAATTCTATCACTATGAGGCAGTCTCTCAGATTCTTGCACATAGACTAGAGAAATAAAGTTTCAACTCTGTTTCTAGGTCCCAAACCTTTCAAACAACTTTTGGGGAACATGACTGTGTGCTTTAAAAAAATATTTAAAACCCTTCAATTCATATTCAGAAGGAACATGGCAAAGTCCACACTCCATGAACAGTTCTCTTTCTACCTCCTAATCATAACCTGTCCTTTTCCTTTCAACCACCATTCCCTTATGTAAGCCGCTCCATTATCTCACAACTAAGAGCCAGAATGGCTGGACCCTCTGCCTTTTAAAATCCAGCCCACCTTATGACATATGCCTCCTCCGACCAACCAAGCCAAAGTGGACCCTTTCTCCTTGGAAATTATAGAACAATTAATATACATAATATCCACATGTTACTAATTCCATATATGGTATTACATACAGCCTTAGGCCTCATAAAATTAGTTACATTCTATAAAAGCATCTTATGTCCTAAGATCATAAACTGAGGCCAGGCAAGAACTGACATTACCCAGCACATGTATGAAATCGGTAAGTTTGACTAACTAATGGACTATGTCAAAGAACTTGTCCATCACAATTAGAAAAAACACTATTCTCACATACCCTGTGCCTATGGACCCTCATTTACCCTCACAAAGAATGGTTCGAGTTTTTAGATGAAGTAAAGGTATTTCCACTCATTTCCTTCTAAAATTACCGATGAACAGGATAAAGAACAAGAAACACAACCTCCATATTCCATGAAACAACTGATGTACTTGCAATCCTGAATCAAAATATAAGGTCAGAAAGTAGATGGAGTGGGTCAGCAACGAAATGACAACAGTCAGTGGGAAGAGTGGAGGTGCTTAAAAGGAAATAGTGGATGTAGCAAGTTAGAAACAACCAAAAAGTTTACGCATCTCTTCCATCAAGATGCAGAGTATGGGAGCACCCTGGGGACCTGGACTTCAGGACTTATGCTAATGAACACCTCACAGGAGTGATGGCATTATCTCAACTTATGCCTCCAGAGAGACCCTGCAGCTTCCACTCTCACCTGGAAACTGTCCGAGAACTTCACATGAGAAAGCCCAAGCAGAACCCTCACGAACTATTGGGAACACATAAATTAACACAGCCATTAAGGAAAGCAGTAAGGAGGCCCCTTTAAAAATTAAAATTTCACTGATTACCTGATAACAATGAAAGATTTGATACTCTGTGTAAAAAACAATTAAAATTAGAACTACCACATGATCCAGCAATCCCATGCCTGGGTGTATACCTAAGGAACCAAAATCAGTATGCCAAAGAGATGTCTGCACACTTCTATTCATTGCAGCATTCTTCCCATCAGTTAAGATATGGAATCAACCTGAAGTATCCACCAACAGATGAATGGATAAAGAAAACGTGTTACATTTCCATACACAAAGGAATATGATTCCTCTATAAAAAAGGATGAAATCCTGTCATTTGTGGCAACATGGATGAAGCTGGAGGATATTAAGTGAAATAAGCCAGATACAGAAAGACAAACTCCATATAATCTTATTCATTTTTGCAATCTAAAAAAAGCTGACTTCATTGAAGTTCAGCGTAGCATAGTGGTTACCCAAGGCTAGGAAGGGGAGGAACAAAGGGGATGGGAGATTGGTTGATAGATAGAAAATTATAGTTAGATAAGAGGAGTAACTTCAGGTGTTCTATTGTAGAGTGACTATAGTTAATAATATTACATAATAATTTTTCAAAATAACTAGAAAAGATGATTTTGAATGTTCTTACCATGAAGAAATGATAAATGCACAAGGTGACAGCTATTCTAAATACCCTGGTCTGATCATTACATAACACATACGTCAAGACATCATACTGTACCCTCTAACTGTACAAATATTATGTGTCAATTAAAAACTTCAAAAAGTCCAAACTAGGCTACTGGAAGATGAAAGACAAGGAACAGAAATGAGACATCCCAGCTGAGGCCCCAAGACCAACAGTACATCAATACTATGTGTGTATGAGAAGCCATCTTGACTAACCAACCACAGAACTGGCAGAAATACTTAAACCATCACTGCACTTATGTTCTGGAATGTTCTGCTTTATAATAAAGGCTTTAAAAATAGGAGGGATTAGGCAAAACTCTCAAAATGAATGAGACTTTGACTCGGGTCCCTTTTCTTGCTCAGAAAGATAGCAAGAAATTGTATTCATCAAATAAGAACAGGATGCTATTACCAGCTACTCTTCTGCCAGAGGATTAATACAATATATAAATAACTAAAAAAAAAAAAAAAAAAAAAACTAAAAAAAATGAAACGGCCAAATCAATAAATAAGTAAACAGACACTTCTCAAAAGAAGTACAGATGGCCAAATACATATAAAAAATGTTCAACATCTTTAGCTATTAAGGAAATGTAAATCAAAGCTTCAATGAGATTCCTCTTACCAAAATCAGAATGGTTATCATCAAAAATACAAAAATGAATGAATGTATGAATGAATGAATGTATGAATGAATGAATGCTGGGAAAGATGTGGGAAAAAGGAATTCTTCCACAACGGTAGTGGTGGTACTATAAAGTAGCACAACCACTACGGAGGATCAATATAAAGGTCCCTTAAAACACTTAAAAACAGAATTACCATATGAACCAGCCTATACTACTCCTTGGTATATACCTGAAGGAATTAAAGTCAGCACACTATAGGAATATCTGCATAATCATGTTTACTGCAGCATAATTCACAAAAGCCAAGATATGGAACCAGCCTAAACGTCCATCAACAGATGAATGGATAAAGAAAATGTGGTATATATACACAATGCCATATTATTCAGCCATAAAGAAGAACGAAACAATGTTGCTTGCAGGAAAGTGGAACTGGTGATCATGTTAAGTGAAATAAACTAGACTAAGAAAGACAAATATTGCATGTTTTCCCTAATATGCAGAATCTAAAAAAAAATTACATGAAAGTAGAAGGGAAACTTATATTAGCTCAGAGGAAAAGAATAAGGAGGAGGGAAGTATAAGGGAAGGTAATGGAAATGATCAAAATACATATGCATGTATGGAAATACAACACTGAAACAATGTTTTGTAAAATTAATAGCTACTAATAAAATTTATTTTTAAAAAGAGCCCTTAGAAATTAAAGTATGACAACAGAAGTCAATAAAACCTTTTAGAAAGCAGAATAAGGAAGCGAACACAGAGCCAAAAAAATTATACTACATATATAATGTATACACACACATACACATACACGTATCAGAGGATGTCCTCTCCCACCAAAAAAAAGAATCAAAATAAGTCCAATACCTAATAGGAGATCCACAGTTTTTCAGTTTGTAATGAAAACAGAAGAAAACTCCACAGTGAAGATCGTAAGTTTACAGAGTAATGGGCCAAGAAAGTTCACAGCACAATTAATGGAAGGGGCTAACAAAACAAAACCACGAAACAAACCATTGTGATGGAATTTTGGAATACCAGGGATATAACCAAGTGGGAAGACACAATCAAAACATTCTCGGATTTTCAAAATCTAGGCACCCATAAAGCTCCTGGGAACGTCCCCTAACAAGCTAAGAGAATAAACTAACAGAAAGAAAATATGAGATCTAAGAAACAAGATGTAAAAACACAGGAGAGAAATGAAGGCTTTCTGGGAAGGACAGCTAGAGCACAGCAGGTCCTGAGTACACCAGGACAGACAGGAGCAGGGGACTAGAAGGCTACATGAGGGGCGTTTTCAGAAGAAAAACTTAAAATATCCTGTCATATGGTGAAAAGGCTTTTAAAAGGTGGCTTGTAACCAGGTTGCTGAAGAATGACAGCAACTAGTCAAGGTTGTTGTTTTGTTTTTTAAAGAAAAAACACAAGAGAGGCTGAGGCACAAGGATCACAAGCTCGAGTCCCACCCAGGCAACTTAAAGACCCTGTCTCAAAACAAAAAATTACAAAAGGGGCTAGGGTTACAGGTTAGTGGCAGAGCGCCCCCTGGGTTTGATTCACAGTACCATAAACAAACGAAAAACTTAAGCAGAGCTGGGGGTGCAGCTCAGCGATAGAGGACTTGCCCAGTACGCAGAAGGTCTGGAGCTCAACCCCCAATACTACCAAACACAAAAAATAGAACAAACAAAAAAATAAGCAAATGAAAACATGAAGAAATCAACTCTAATGAAAACAAAAGGGGACCTCAAATGTACCATCTCTATAACAGGAAATATAACTATACGTCTTGGCTCAACACAAATATTTACATACAACAACAAAGCATTATGGATTCAACCAAGAACTGTAATAACTGTATACTATCCTGAAAGAAGGGGAATATATATATAGTCACCCACCTTAAAAGTCAGTCAAGACATATCTAATATTGGAAAATGAAGATATGGGATTTAAAATTATAACATTAAAAACTTGAATTGTTAAGAATTTTAAGTGTCTCCAGGGACTAAGAAGTCAAGTTGGAGAGATTGCATTTTCACTACAGGCTTTTTAAACATACTTTTAAAGTTATGAACATGTTGTATGTCATGCATATCAGCTTTAAGTAGTTCAGTAGTTTTATAACAACAAATTTCACCCTTGTAACAACCAACTCCTATCATCCACTTTATGGCTGAAATGTGTCCAAGTTCTACATCATCCATAAAAGTTCACCCACTTCCCCCCATCACCATGACCAAGGTAATGTCTAAGCTTCCAATAATCCTCCATTTTTCTCATCTTTCATATTTTCAAAACTAATTCAACTAATCTGAAAACATATTGGCCCTTCCTTTCTCCTACTTACCCTGTTATGTTTACAAGGATCAAAGAAATACATAACTTGCTGGGCACATCAAAACAAGATTCAAAAGCAACTATTTTTCAGCAAGAATTATACAATTTACTTTCCTAAATTTCCTCCCAGTTATGAAAAACTGCTCTTTTCAAATTAGAGCAGAAAAAGAACATAAAACTACCCACTGGGCCAACTGTACTGGTATAGTGACATCAGTACAAAAATCACCACCACCTCAATGGGAAAGACTGAAATAATCACGTTACCTAACACCTGACTAGAGCAAAAATACAACATCCCAAACAGAGCAATTCCCCATTTGCTTTTTGGGATTTAACAAATAGAAAGTAGGCAAGGTGAGTCAACACCTATACCTTGAAGGTGACAAGGAACGTCATATTCAATCTCATCGTGTCTTGAGGGACTTAAGAACAAAGTTCCATCCACCAGTGGGAACTGTTCGAAGACAGGAAGCGCCCGGTGGCACAGAGCACAGTTTACAACGTTTCTGTGGCTGGCACTGAGGGCTGCAAGAATGAACTTCCGCAGATCCTCGCCCTGGCCCACGTGGGCATCGTCTTCCATCCGTACATGGAAAGTGTTCAGCTTATGCCTGGGGATGTGAGTTAGGAGCTCAGAGAGGTCCAGCCGCCGCAGGAACTGTACAGGGGTGTCGAAATGTCCCCCCCTATGAACAGACAACCCAGCAGCATTGTAATCAAAGTGGGCATTTCTGAACACGTGGCCCCCGGCCATGGCCTTTTTGTGAGGCTCGAGATGGATAGCGTTCTTTAAGAATTCTCCAAGGTATCTAGAGGAGCGGGGACCACTGAAGTGGGCAGGAGAGAGGATGGAGTAGCCAGTAGGTGGGGACTGACCAGGGGAACCACAAGGGGAGCGGCCACCATAGGCAGTGGCGCTGACCGCCTTCTCCTGGGAGTTCTGCCGGTCCATGGAATGCCGTCGGGGTAGGTCATGGTTCAGGCTTTTCTGGGGCTTGTTCAGGGGCCTGCATTTTTTTGCCTCCTCTGCAGCCTCCCCAGGGGGCCTCCCTGTGTTCTTCTCCAACCCAGACTTCTTTTTTTTCTCATCCTGCATCCGCTTCACCTGGTACCAGTCCGTGTCCTTCTTTAAGTGGCCCTGCCCACAGCGGCAGGAGCAGAAGCGGAAGGCCAAGTCGTAGCCTTTCTTGGTCCACATGTTCTGGCGGCACTGCTTCTCGTTCCAGCTGCGGGCCCGGCCAATGCAGTTGAACTGTGCCAGGATGCTGCTCTCCCACTCGTAGAAACACTGCAGGTGCATCCAGCTGCTGCAGGGGCAGTGCTCGTTGTTGCACACCACCTTCTGATAGTCGTCCTTCTCCAGGTCCACCGGCCTGCCAAAGCTGCAGATCAGAGGCGTGGCACAAGGGGCTTCTGGGAGAGAAAGAGAGAGAGAGGGACTGAGTGTGCAGAGAGCAAAGCTGCTATCTGTGCTACCCATTCACTCCAGAGGTATGCCCTCACTGCAATAAACACCAGACAGAATTCAAAACATTTGGGGCTGCTGAGATAGCTCAGCGGCATAAGCGCCTGCCCAGCAAGCGCGAGATCCTGAGTTTGACTCCCAGAACCCACATAAAGGAAAAAAAGGGCCAGTGATATTGCTCAGCAGCACAAGCGCTTGCTGGCAAGCGCGAGGTCCTGAGGTCGACTCCCGATACCCACATTTAAAAAAAAAAATAAGAATTCAAAACATTTGCCATTTTCTTCTGGTAGGATGCTGTCCCAGGAGCATTTATTTGCTGATATCTGTTATCTGCCAAAAAACAAACCCACAAGCTTCAAAAAGTCCAAATCTTTCACAGTACAATTGTGCGTCAGTACCCACTACAGTGTGGCATAAGGTATTCCTAAGATGTGGGTGTAATGATGGATAGCTCCAAGATTTCTTTAAAACTGAATTATTCCAGGGAAGTGAGAAATAGTATGAAGCTACATAATCAAGCTAGTTTTGACATCTCCAAAAGGGCCCTCCAAACCCTTTATCACAGGCTTTAGTTGTCCTAAATACCATACAGAGACTACAAAACAGACCAGCCTCATCGCCAGTTCTCTTGTACCGAATGGTCTCATACCCAATGGCAGGGCTGTCTGGTCATACTAACCATGGGCCTACACAGAATTCCAGTGCCAAGTTGTGAAGGGAAAAAAACCAGAGTTTGCTGAAAGCTCTCAGATAGAAAGTGAGAAGAAGATATTTCTATACTGTTGTAAGTACATGTCCTACACACAGGGTCCAAACAGCCAGGCAGGTTTCCAAGAAAAAAGGAAAACACAATAGCACAAAAAAGAACCCATTTCTTAAGAAGTAAACATCATATATGGAGATTGAACTCCACAGCACTTCTGTCACTTCTCAATGGTAACTCACTATCTGAACTTATAAATTGTTTTTTAAAATTTCCAAAAGACATGTGATGGAGACAGTATAGAAGCAGTCGTAGCAATCCCAGGCAGAGTGGCGCACACCTGTAATCCCTGCATGAGAAAAGCTGAGGCAGGAGAATGGCAGAATGGCAAGTTCAAGTCCCACTAGGGCAACTTAGTAAGACCTTGTCTCAAAAATTTCAAAAGGGCTGGGAGAGTAGTTCAGTGAGATGGCCCTGGGTATGTACCTCAGTGCAAAAGTCTTGAGTTCAATCCCTAGTACGGGAAAAAAAAAAAAATCAGTAGTTACCAGGGGAAAAAGGGATGAACAGAGAACAGAGGATTCTTAGGGCAGTAAAGCTATTCTGTATGATACTATAATGGCAAAGACCTGTCATTACACATTTGTCAAAACCCACAGAATGTACACCACCAAGAATGAACCCTAAATTAACTATGGAACTGAGTGACAATGTACGTCAGTGTAGGTTCACTGATTGTAACACATGTACCGTTCTTCAGACAAGACTGATGCATATACATATGTGGATGCAGGAGGGCATATGGAAACTCTTATTTCAATTTTGCTGTGAGAATCTAAAACTGCTTTAAAAATTAAGGGGGTGGAGAAAGCAGGCCTAAATCCTAGTTCCATGAAATACCAGCCGAGTAGAAGTAAATAATCTTTATTTAATTTTCAACTTCTCAATTACAAATGGGTATAATTGTAGGCACTACCTTAAATAAGAAATGCTTATAGAGAGTTTAGAATACTACCTGGCAGGTAATTTTTGCTAATGATACTGTCACCATTGTTCTTGTCATTAGCTGAATCTTTACAGCACAACTTGGAACATTTTTATTGTAAAAGAAGCTGTGTAATGAGGTGGCCAGGAATCTAAAACAGAAATGGCAAAACTGACCAAATACGGGCCCTAAATGGGAAACTAAGAGTCTGGCAGTGCAAGAACAGCACAGAGAAGCTTCCAGGCATGCCAAGGAAGGAGACCAGGGTCCACAGGCCCAAACTAGCAGCTGCCCATTGTGTGGAAGGGCTAGGACCAAGAGATGGGAAGGGTAGGCACCATACAGAGCAAAACAACCCACAGGCTTCCTGATTCATATCTTCGCAGTTCTGCCATTTTCTATACAGTGCATCACTCCCCTTAAATCCCTCCCTGGATTTCTGTGCTATTTTGTCAGTTTCTCTGTTGTCTCCCACATTTCCAAAACAAGTACTTCCCAGGAGTAGTGCTCACCATTTCTCTTCTAAGCTCTAGGCAGAAGCTAAAAATCTGCCACACTGGGCCGGTGAGATGGCTCAGCGGCTTAAGCGCCTGCCCGGCAAGCGCGAGGGCCCGAGTTCGACTCCCGGATCCCACATACGAAAAAGGGGCCGGTGATATCGCTCAGCGGCACGGGCGCCTGTTGGCGCGCGAGGTCCTGAGGTCGACCCCCCGGTACCCACAAAAAAAAAAAAAAAAAAAAAAATCTGCCACACCTTGACAAGGGCACTATATATTGGCATTTGGATGATTCTTTGTGCAGGGGCATTATCCAGTGTTACTATGGAAAGTTGGCCTAACTTTCCCTGAGCACTTACTATGTATAGCACCCCACCTACCCTTTCTTCCCATGAGAACCCCAAAGTTCATAACATTTTCAAAATGCTTCTGTGTAGGAAAATACTACTTCTCCCATATGGGAGCCACTGGGCTTGATGACAAAGATTCCAGGTGCTATGCACAGGGTATTAGAAGGTTATCTGTTGTAAAGGCTCAGTTCTGTTTTAGAACACATCCCTGAGGCAAACAAACTAGGAGAGGGCTCAGGCAGCAGTGTCAGATGTCTCTCAGCACATGAGATTCTGAAGGACAGAAATGGGAGGGGAAGATCTGACAGTAGGTGACATTTGGCTGCCCCATTTTGGACCTGCTGAACTGGAAGAGCTTGTACCCCACTGAAGTGGAGAAAGACATGAACATGGCTGGAGCTCAAGAGAGTTCAAGCTCTCTGAGAATACAGATGTGGAGTCACAGCCAGCAACAAAGGTTAAATCCCTGGGACCCGTGAGATGCCCAAGAGGGATGTGAGGAATGGGCAGAAACAAGAGACTGGGAAAAGAAGCCTGGGAAGTAAGGACTGACACTAAGGCTGGAGGAGTAAAGTCTTCTACAGAGTGGTAGGGAAGAAACTGAAAATTCACTGGAAGTCCAGTCAGGAGGGAATTATGTCTAGGCGATCAGAATAGAGGATTATGCAATGTCCCAAAATGCCAAGCAAGATCAGTGTTTCTCAACATCTGTACTACTGACAAGTTGGGCTGGGTAATTCCTTGTTTGAGGAGCCATCCTGTGTACTGTAAAGATGTTTAATGACACTTCTACCCTCTATCACATCTGCCAGTAGCACTGCTCCCTCAACTGTAACATCCAAAATGTCTCCAGACATTGCCAGCTATCCCTTGAGTGGCAAAATCACCCATGGCTGAAAACTGCTGGCTAAGATAAGCCTGTAAAGTCCTTACCAAAATGAGCAGTGGGTCAGGCACTGCCCATCTCAGTGAGGGCAGTTCCAGCTGGCACAATGGAGGACAGGTCAGGGGCAGACAGTGAGGAGCCGAAAGCAAGTTAAAAAGAGAAACTGTGTGTAGATGACTCCATAACACATTTTCCAGAAATGTAACTGTAAGGGGAAGGAGAAAGAACGGGTAGGGGACACAGGACAGCAAAGACTGAGGGCTAAGTATGTTCAAGAACTGGGGCAATGAATTCCAAAACTCTGGACAGCTTGAAGATAAAGGAGAGGGAACAATGTGATTCCCCTACTTAAAAACCTTCAGAAATAGTCTCGGTGGGACCTCAAGATGGCGGATGAGTAAGAAGCAGGCAGCGAAACTCTCTCTAAAAGTTACCATTGGAACACGGGAATATAGCGACCCGGAAAGCGCAGGAGGGGGGGAGATGCCTCCCCGAAACCCAGAAAAGTTCTGAAGCGCAATCTGGGACCCCCGGCACCAGTGACGGGTGACTTCCAACAAAGAAGAAGGAAAGAAGGAGCAGACCGCACGCGCGCACCTTCCACTATCCCGGGAGTTGCAGCGCCGCGGAAGCTCAATTCTACGGACATACGGTGGCAGCTGGCGCCCAGGGAGCCCCCACGGAGGATCCTGAGACAGCGGCGGGGCAGGGGAGCGGCGGAGAACGGCGCTGACCGGCGGTGAGTGTCTCTCAGCCACAGCTACCCCACGCCAGAGAGCGACCGGCCGGGCGCCATTGTGGGGGGTGCGGCGAAACTCAGAGCGGCTCGGAAACTGCTCTGGGAACTTGTGCTCCGGACAGGGCAGCACGGGGCCTCTCAGGCCCACGAAAGTGTGCTGAGGTCAGCAGGCGAACAAGACTGGACTCTCAGCCACACCTGTCCCGCGCCAGAGAGCGACTGGCCCGGCGCCATTGTGGGGGGCGTGGCGAAAAACCAGAGCGGCGGGAACCAGTGCAGGGAACCCGCGCTCCGGACAGCGCGCTGAGCCTCTCAGGCCCAGGGATCGTGAAAGGGCGCTGAGAGCGGAGGCGAGCTAGACTGGTCTCTGCCTGAAAGTACGCGCATCTGCTCACCGCCCGCCAGAGGGCGCTCCTGGCTTACTGGGACCGACCTGCACAGAACAGGACTCTGTCACCACAGGGTAACTGCCTACAGCAGAGTCAACACCTGGAACTGATTCTTTTTATTTTTTTTTATTTTTATTTTTATTTTTATTTTTTATTATTATTTTTTTTCTCACTGATTTGTTTTTTGTTCTGGCGAAGGGCTTTTTTTTTCTTTTTGTTTTGTTTTGTTTTGTTTTTTGGTGGGGTTATATTTTTGATCTGTCTGTTTTATTGTTTTTATCTTCGTTTTTGTTTCTGTATGTGTATTTGCTCTTTCCTTCATTATTCTCTCTGGTTTTTTATATGAGAGTAAATAGTGCCTCTAACTTCTTTGTGATTGTGGTTGTGATCTGTTCTTCCTTTTATCCCTTCCTTCTCTTTCTACCACCTGTCCTCTTCACTAGTGTCCCAATTTTAGTGGGATCCCTCTTGGTCCTCTAACCTTACATCTAATTCCTTCCTCTTCTCCCAATACTCTATTTCCTCCTTAACTCATTTTAAATTTAAACTCCTCAGGGCAAAAATTGCCATACACAGGACTTGTATACTGCATATAATTTTTCTGGTGTGTTTTAGATTTTGTTATATAACCGCAACTCTATACAGCTAAAAGTGGTAAATAACTGGTTAGCTCAGTCTGTCACTTTCTAGGCTGTGTTTGATGCTTTAGTTAACATTATAGCCAAATGTGAAATAATTGTTCTAAACATCTTTCCTTCCTGATATTTCATGATTGAGATTGACTAAGGGACACAGAAAATACAGTGGCACAGTACCAAAGAATCAAGGACTGGGCCAAACAGGTAGCAACTTCGCATACCCAACGAATTGAAGAGGTAGGATCTGGCAGAAAGCTCAAAACCTAAAAGCAAGCTCCACTTGGAAGATACTGCAGAGAAGTAGTCATCTTCTAAAGATCTTAAACACTAGCAATAAAGTAACCTACTATAGGTAATTTGCAAACATCACCCCAGGAATTAAAGAAAGAAAAAATGAGACGACACTTAAACAAGATGCAACCCCACACATCCAATTCACCAAAGGCAAACCTAGGGAGCAACGAGGTGGGACAATCCGAAAGCCACCCACCTGGCCTATCTGAAGTGGTAACAACAAAGCAACTGAATGAGGTTCTGGAAAAAATTAAAACAGAAATAATCTCACAGATAACTGCAGAGATAATGTCTACAATGAAGACCATGCTTAAGGACACTATAGCTGATACAGACAAAAAAATAGATGAACTTAAGAAAACTATAGAAACCATGAATGCTCAGCATAGGAAAGAAATGGAATCCATAAGGCAGATTCAAGCGGATACCCAAGAGATAAAAAATTCCATTGAAAGTATTTGTAGCAGAATAAGCCAATGCGAGGACAGGATCTCAGATATAGAAGACAGGCTTGCAATTAGTGATCATGAAATGGAAAAATTCTTAAAAATAGCAAGGGACCATGAAAAATCAATTCAGCAGCTGCTAGATGACTCAAAGATAAACAACTTAAGAATAATTGGAATAAATGAAAAAGCAGGAGATAGCATCAACGACATTAAAACCTTGTTCAAAGACATAATCAGGGAGAACTTTCCTGGAAGAGAAAAGGAATTTGACACCCCTATAAGTGAAGCTTTTAGAACACCAACTAGACATGATCAAAAAAAAACTTCAGCCAGACATATTATAGTCAAGATCCCAGAAATTCAACAGAAGGGCAGAATCTTAAAAGCTGTTAGGGAGAAGAGACAAATCACCTATGAAGGAAAACCCATCAGAATCACAGCTGACTTTTCAGCACAAACCCTCAATTCAAGAAGAGCTTGGAATGATGTATTGCAAGCTCTAAAGGAAAATAATTTTCAGCCCAGATTGATGTACCCTGCAAAACTATCTTTCAAAATTGATGGAGAAATAAAATACTTTCATGACAAAGAACATCTGAGAAAATTTATGACCACCAAACCAGCATTCCAAAACGTTCTGAAGGACATTCTAGAAAGAGATAGGAACCCCAACAGAAGGAATCCACCAGGCAGGGCAAATAATTAAATAGCCGGAAAGCAGAAAAACAAAGAGTGGGAACCAACAACAGGAAAATATCATGACAAGTCAATACATATCAGTTTTAACCATCAATGTTAACGGTCTCAATTCACCAATCAAAAGGCACAGACTGGCGAAATGGATCAAGAAGCAAGATCCAACAATATGCTGTATACAAGAAACACATTTAATTCAGAAAGAAATTCATAGACTGAAAGTCAAAGGATGGAAAACAATACTCCATGCCACAGGAACCCAGAAAAAAGCAGGGGTAGCTATTCTTTTTGCAGACAAAGTGAACTTCAAGCCAAGAAGGATTCAGAGAGATAAAGACGGTCATTACATCCTTGTAAAGGGAACAATCCAAGAGGAAGAGATAACGATCATAAATATATATGCGTCAAATACTAATGCACCCAGCTATATAAAACAAGTACTAAAGGACATGAAAAATCAAATAAGCACTAATATTGGGAGATCTCAATACTCCACTGTCACAAAAAGATAGATCAACTGGACAGAAAATCAATAATGAAATAGTAGAACTGAACCAAACTTTTGAACAAATGGACTTAGTAGATGTCTACAGAGTGTTCCATCCCACAACATCAGAATACACATTTTTCTCAGCTGCACATGGGACGTTCTCCAAAATAGACCACATACTAGCTCATAAAACCTGCTTAAGTAAATGCAAAGGAATTGAAATTATCCCATGCATATTATCAGACCATAGTGCAATGAAATTGGAAATCAATGGCAAAAGATCCCACAAAAACTCCCTAAACACATGGAAATTAAACAGCATCCTCCTGAACAACCAATGGGTCACAGATGAAATTAAAGAAGAAATTAGTCACTTTCTACAACTGAATGACAATGACAGTACAACATACCGGAACTTATGGGATACAATGAAAGCAGTCCTAAGAGGGAAATTTATAGCATTAAATACTTATATCAGGAAAATAGAGCAAGCGCAAATAAACAACTTAAGGGTGAACCTCGAGCTTCTAGAAAAAGAAGAGCAGGTTAAGCCAAAAGCCCGTACAAGGGAGGAAATTATAAAGATCAGAGCAGAAATTAACGTATTGGAGAATAAAAAAACAATACAAAGAATCAATGAAGCAAAAAGTTGGTTCTTTGAAAGAATAAATAAGATTGACAAACCCTTATCCAACCTTATTAAAAAAAGAAAAGACTCAAATCCATGCAATTGAAAATGAAAAGGGTGATATCACGACGGACCCTGCAGAAATCCAGAAGATCATCTATACCTATTTTGAAAATTTATATTCTACTAAGATGGAAAATGCAGAAGAAATGGACAGATTCCTAGATTCGTATGAATTACCAAAGCTAAATCAAGAAGATTTAAAAATCCTAAATAAACCAATATCAACCAATGAAATTGAAGATGTAATTAAAAACCTCCCAACAAAGAAAAGTCCAGGCCCTGATGGATTCACTGCCGAATTCTACAAGAAATTTAGAGAAGACCTAACGCCACTACTTCTCAAACTTTTCAATGAAATTGAAAGGGAAGCAATACTCCCAAATTCATTCCTGGAAGCAAGCATTACCCTGATACCAAAACCAGAGAAGGACCCAACTAAGAAAGAGAACTACAGGCCAATCTCCCTAATGAACATAGATGCAAAAATCCTTAATAAGATACTGGCAAACAGAATCCAACAAATCATCAAGAAGATTATACACCATGACCAAGTTGGATTCATCCCAGGGATGCAGGGATGGTTCAACATACGTAAATCAATAAATGTAATACAGCATATTAACAGAACCAAAGACAAAAATCACATGATCATCTCAATAGATGCAGAAAAAGCTTTTGACAAAGTCCAGCACCTTTTCATGATAAAAACCCTACAGAAAATTGGAATAGAGGGTCTTTATCTCAATCTGGTAAAAGCTATCTATGACAAACCAACAGCCAATATTATACTAAATGGCCAAAAACTGAAAGCCTTCCCTCTAAAATCAGGAACAAGACAAGGATGTCCACTGTCCCCACTCTTATTCAACATAGTTCTGGAAACTTTAGCCAGAGCGATTAGACAAGAGAAAGAAATAAAAGGAATAATGATTGGAAAGGAAGAAGTTAAATTATCATTATTTGCAGATGACATGATACTCTACACAGAAGATCCCCAAAACTCCACTAAAAAACTGCTAGATTTAATAAGCAAATTCAGTAGTGTAGCTGGATACAAAGTCAATACTCAAAAGTCAATAGCCTTCCTGTACACAAATAACAAACTTACTGAAAGAGAAATTAGGGAAACAATACCTTTCACAATAACATCCAAAAAAATGAAATACCTAGGAATCAACCTCACGAAGGATGTAAAAGACCTCTATACTGAAAACTACAGTACTATGAAAAAGGAGATTGAAGAGGATATCAGAAAATGGAAAGATATCCCTTGCTCCTGGATAGGAAGAACCAATATAGTGAAAATGGCCATACTTCCAAAATTGTTATACAGATTTAATGCAATTCCAATCAAAATTCCAACAGCATATCTCACAGAATTAGAGAAAACAATCCTAAAATTCATTTGGAATCAGAAGAGACCTAGAATAGCAAAGGCAATTCTGGGCAACAAAGGCAAGGCAGGGGGCATCACAATCCCCGACTTGAAATTATACTATAAAGCTACTGTGATAAAAACAGTGTGGTACTGGCAAAAAAACAGACCTGAAGATCAATGGAACAGATTAGAAGATGCTGAAACAACCCCAGACATACTAAGCCACCTTATCTTTGACAAAGGTGCCAAACACATTCGCTGGAAGAAAGATAGCCTCTTTAATAAATGGTGCTGGAAAAACTGGCTCTACACATGCCGAAGATTAAAACTAGATCCATATCTTTCACCATGCACTAAACTAAATTCAAAATGGATCAGAGATCTAAATATTAAAACAGAAACATTAAATCTGCTGGAAAGTAGGATAGGTAAAACCCTTGGAGACATTGGTGTAGGCAAAGACTTTATGAATAAAAACTCAACCGCACGGGAACTATCCCAAAGAATCAATAACTGGGATCTCATCTTATTAAAAAGCTTTTGCACAGCAAGAGAAACCACCAACAGAGTGAAGAGACAACCCACAATGTGGGAAAAAATGTTTGCCAGCTGTTCCTCAGACAAAGGACTACTATCGAGAACATATAAAGAACTCAAAAAAGTCAGACCTCCCAAATTTAAAGACCCACTCCAAAAATGGGCATCTGAGATGAATACACATTTCTCAGATGAAGAAATACTAATGGCAAACAAATATACAAAAAAATGTGCAACATCACTAGTCATTCGAGAGATGCAAATTAAAACAACACTGAGATACCATCTCACCCCAGAAAGAATGGCTACTATTAAGAAATCAACTAATAACAAATGCTGGAGGGGCTATGGGGAAAAAGGAACCCTTCTTCACTGTTGGTGGGAGTGTCGACTGGTACAGCCACTGTGGAAGTCAGTGTGGAGATTCCTCAAAAAACTAGGGTTGGAGGTCCCATTTGACCCAGCTATTCCCCTTCTGGGCATCTTCCCAGAAGAATTAAAAACATCGTACCACAGCGATATATGTGCACCCATGTTTATAGCAGCACAATTTGTAATAGCCAGATCTTGGAAACAACCCAAATGCCCATCAACTGAGGAATGGATAAGAAAGATGTGGTATTTTTATACAATGGAGTACTATTCAGCCATAAAGAAGGATAAACTGGAGACTTTTATAGGTAAATGGATGCAACTCGAGAAAATACTCATAAGTGAAATAAACCAGAAGCACATGTGTAAGCATCGTATTATCTCTCTAGTATGAGAAACTGAAAGAGTAAATAAGATCCAAAATGTACAATAGATATGGTGAATCAAAAAGAAACTGGTCAAAAGGAAAGAGAGACTGGAATAGGGAAAAGAAAGAAGGGAAAGGGAAAAAAATTGTATATATATATATATAAGATGGTTAAGATAGATACACTACCATTTTTACTTAGTTCATTGAAGAGTAAGGTTTGTGCCAATAATGTTTGGACAATTGAATGCTAATGTCTGGTGTCCTGAATAACTAACTTAAAGATAGTAATACGTAATGTATTAACCATTGTTACCCTCCTATTATGTTGTTTTGAAAATTTGTTCTTCTTTTGATTTGTTTTGTTTTTTTCTTCTCTTTAAAATTAAAAAAAAAAAAAAAAAAAAACCTTCAGAACTTCAGCACTGCCCACTGAATAACCAATACAGCAGCCCACCAAATGCATCAGCACAGGTGGTTGGACCCTGTGCAAATATTAACTATGACTACTGTGTGTTACAATTATCTCCAAGGCTTCAGCGAAATAGTTCTAAACCAACTTGTGTACCTCCGTGTATCTCATCACTGTGACTTTCCCATGTACTTCCTACAAGGCTACAATCCTCAATTCATTCATCTAAATCTTCTTTGTCCCAGGACAGAATTTACAGTATTAACTCTGCAACCAGACTGCCTCTGTTACCAGTACTGGTACCACTTATGAGCTGTGTGCCCTTGGATAAGTTACTTCAAGTCAGTTTCCTTCTTATAAAACACAGGTGACAAAATTTTACATGGTTGTTAAAGGGATGGGGAAAAAAAAAAAAACGATTTACACACAGTGCATAGAACAGGACACCACACCTAGCAAATCTCTGCACCTTCCACAACTCCTAGAAGGTCCACCTGTACATCAGGATTCTTGTCCCCTGGCAACCTGACTCCCCGACATGACGACTTGAATCTTACTGGAGTCTGTCATCATGGTCTCTGCTGGATGACAATTTAGGAAAGGATGCCTCTTACTCATCTTTGTGCTGCCGGAACTATCTGGCCCAGGCCTTTTACACTGCGTCAGGCAGTGTGATCCTAACACAGACGTGCGTGCACTGAAGCACACTGAAAAGAAGTGAAGAGTGGTCTGAAACTGAGTAAATTAACTGCAGGCACCAGGGCTGTGACCTTTGGTGTCCCTTAAAATGTTAATTAACCTATTAAACAGTTCAGTTGCTTCTACTGTCAATCTTTCAGAGGAACAGCCCTGAAGGGAATGTCTCTGAAATGTAATGACAATAACCAAAATATATTAATCCAGGACTAATAAAATCAAAGGATGGCCTAATCATACCTTTGCATTCACCATATTCAAAATGTAAATCCTAAAACTGACTTGACATTTCTTTTAAAAATATAGGTAGACTAAGAGAGAAAAATCCTATTTATATCTTTTTAAAAAATCAAACGTGTCATTTAATGAATATTGAGCACTTCCTACATATCAGATCTTGGGAGCTGGAAAGATCTGGCAAATTATGCTAAGAGCTCTAACAGAAGTACCTGCATGGAACACAGAGGAGGTACCATAGCTCAGCCCACGTCCCTACCCCGCTAACACTGTCTATAAGCATCACGACCATCTCACCCACTTTCTTCCCTCCAAATCTCTAAATTGAATCATCCCACTGTGGTTTGGACACAGCTAGGTACCCCTTAAGAGTTCTTGGGCTGGTGAGATGGCTCAGTGGTGTAAGCGCCTGCCTGGCAAGCGCGAGGGCCCGAGTTCGACTCCCGGAACCCACATACAAAAAAAGGGCCGGTGATATCGCTCAGCGGCACGGACACCTGCTGGCGCACGAGGTCCTGAGGTCAACCCCCGGTACCCACAAAAAAAAAAAAAAAAAAAAAAAAAAAAAAAGAGTTCTTCTGTTGGAGGCTTGGACCCCAGTGTGACAGTGGAAAATGGTATGGAAGCTTTAAGAGATGGGGCCACAAAAAAAAAAAAAAAAAAAAAAAAAAAGAGTTCTTCTGTTGGAGGCTTGGACCCCAGTGTGACAGTGGAAAATGGTATGGAAACTTTAAGAGATGGGGCCTTTCCAAGGGGAAGGACCTTGGAAAGGGAATACAGTACTAGTGTCCTGAACAGCTGTTATAAAAGCCTGAGCCAGGTCCGAGTTACTCTCTTGCTTTTATCCTCAATCCTTCAGATGAATAGTCATGAAAGAAATGTCTCTAAAATGTAACAGCAATAACCTGGCTGGCAATGTGACTACTTGCTCCCCAACATGTTTCTGCCACTGCCATCATCCCCACTGTGCTGCAGCTGAGTGGGCTTTCTCCAGAACTGAACTCACCTGACTTGAGTATCATGTCCTTGAACCTCCAAAACTGTAAGTTAAATAAATGTCTTTTCTTCGTAAGTAGCCTGCCTCAGGTATTTCATGATAGTGATGAAAAGCTAGCTAACACAGACCCCCAACTCCAACTTGCCAGGCCTGCTTGTTTACACATTAGCCACTTTGATGTGGCCTTGTGGCTGATGTGAAGTCAAGAGCTTGTGTAATAAAGTAATACATCTACCAGACACCTCACTCTGTGACGCATCTCCAGCCCAAGGGTGGGGCTACAAGGGAGGCAGGCAATTCAGGAATAGGATGATTAGGAATAGTAAGTGTGTGAGCCCTGCAGAACAGCCTGGGGACTCCTGACAGTGCTCTTACCTCTCAGGCAGTCTCCCCTGACCCTGTCCACACTGGAAAGGCAGCAGGGAATAGTAATTGAGATGGGTGTGTGTGCCAGTTCCACTGCTGACTCGCTGTCTGACACTGAGCAGTTTTCTCATCTATAAAGTGAATATAAAAATACCTGACCTAGGCCTGGCACTTAGTTCAGTGGTAGAGCACTTGCCTAGCACGCGTATGGCCCTGTGTTCAATCTTTAGTGCTGTGTTACAAAAACAAAACACAAAACACTTCACCAACTGTGCTCAAATGCATGTGGAATATGGAAACACCCCATAAGCTAAAAAATTAATTCCACAAATCTACTCTTCTATACTCACTCTACTTTAACTTTATACCTGTGTATAACTGCTCCAATGTATTTCTTAGTGTTTCTCATGTTTTAGACATACCACACAAAAGATGCTTAGAAATTAAGTCAACAAATTAATAATGCCATGAATCTTTTTCAACTTCCTAAGTCTTACAATTAATCAAAACATACAGAAAAAGATTTTCTAACTCTAAGAAACAGTACAGAAGCATTCAAAATCAGAATGGAAACAAATTATTTGCATTACAAACACATTTGATTCCTTCCTGAAAGCTATAAATTCACAAGATCCCTAGTTCTTAAGAACAGCAGTCCTGGGCCGGTGAGATGGCTCAGCGGCGTAAGCGCCTGCCTGGCAAGCGCGAGGGCCCGAGTTCGACTCCCGGAACCCACATACGAAAAAAGGGCCGGTGATATCGCTCAGCAGCACGGGCACCTGCTGGCGCACGAGGTCCTGAGGTCGATCCCCGGTACCCACAAAAAAAAAAAAAAAAAAGGAACAGCAGTCCCATAGCTGGGCATGGTGGTACATGCCTGTAATCCCACATTCTGGCATGGTTAGGCAGGAGGATCCTAAGTTTAAGCTCAGCCTGGGCAATTTAGCAAGACTCTGTCTCAAAATTTAAAAAAAAAAAAAAAATTTTTTTAAAGGGCTGGGGATATAGCTCACTGGGAAAGCCCTGAGTTCAATCACCAGTTACCACAAAAAAAAGCAATACCATGATCTGACACAAACCTTTAATAGGAGAGGGAAAATGAGATCTCCACATTCACTGGGAGCATGTGTCACAGGCATTCCTTGAAACGTTGATCTAAACCAAGATAACCTAACAAACAAAAACGAAAATGTTCTCTTACAGAGTCAGCATTATTTTAAATATGACTCTCCAAGGCCTGTTTATACAGGTCCATCATCAAGCATTTAGTACCTAAGCTTCCACTTCTCTTTAACTGAATAAAAACAAGGTTCTTGTCATTCTGGGCAAAAATCTCAAGGAGCTTCCAGTCTAGACAACAGAGGAACTAGCCAAGGTCATCTGGCAGCCGGTCCCGTCTTCCTGGCCCACTCGCTGTGTGCCCTGCCCCCACTTCAAGGCTCCATACTCCCTGCCTATTAAAAGGTAAGGATCTGACAGGAGTCATTCACACTGACCACCCAACAAACCCAAACTGCTTGACAAACTCACTCACACTAACTGAGGAGCCCTGAAAATCAGGCATTACAATTTTCAGGTTTTTAACTATGAAATTAAATATTTTCACCCCTCTTAAAAAATAGTTGAAAACATCCCAAGCAGGTACTTGAAGGGTGGAAGAATCCAGAAGATATTCGGACATCATACAAGGTTTTCTAGGCAGAACATAAGGTAAGAACTTGGTCTTGGTGACTGTGAAATTGTATTAGGTGTTTACTAAATGCTTTGCTGAAGGAAAGAATGACCCAATCAGATGCAGTACTCTACGGTGACTCAAATGCTGAAGGACAGAGAAGAGGAAAAGCTATGAGCCTCTCGAAACATGGAGCACAGCTGCCAGGCCAGGCAAAACCGGTCTTCTACACTCAAGAGCAGGCCACCTCTGTCACCCTCACTTCCCCAAACTTACTCAGCTGTGCTTCCTGCCTTCTGCACCCAGGTAACAGAAGTGAATTTCAGGTTTCTGAATGACTATTACACTGCTGATGTTTCCCATGTATTAATTCCTCTTACATGGATTTTTAAGTACTGAGGGCCCCCCCCACTTTAGGTATAAAGTTCCTGACAAAGCACCATAATCTCTAGTTCAGAGTATGGGGCATAGAGCTACAGACTCTGGAGCCCACCTGCCAGGATGCAGCTCTCAGCTATGCAACTTTTTAGTCTTTGGGCCTTGGGCAAGTCCCTTAACCTCCCTGTGCCTCTGTTTTCTTATCTGTAAAATGGTGGAAATAACAGTGCCTACCTCAAAGAAATGCCATGAAGAAAAAAGGAGTGATTAAGGTAGTTCAAACACAGGCTGCACCTAAGCACTCAACTATACACAATTACTAAAAGCCGAATCACCTTGTATCACTTGAATCACTTCAGAGCACGCTTCACCGAAGAGGTGACCAACTTCCTTCCTCCACATGTGCTCTCTGCCAGGAGCACAGCACTTCAGACAGTGCGTGTAACCCTTTTCATCTGCTTCCTTACACCACACGCAGCCACACATCCTCCTCTCACTCGGGCCTCTCCTACTCCCACATCCCTTCCACACGCCCCAGGGCCCAGAGACACACCTGCCTCCCGGCTGAGAAAGCAGCCCGCTCCATCGCCCTCTCCACAGCTTTCAAAGGCATCCTACTCCAGTGCATTCTTCCAACTTACTCTTTCTCAATCATGACTCTCACCTGCGTTTTAAGCTTATAAAGGGCAAGCAATAGAATTTTTCCCCACAGCAACAAAAAAAAGCAGTGTGGCAAGCAACATATAATTTACTTACCGAATAGTTTTAAAGTAGAAAAAAAGAGTGACTTTCACATTTTTCTTCCGCTACCTTGTGAAGAACGGTTTCCTCAGTGACAATAAATAGTACTTGTTATATGTCTTTTCCAATCTAAGCCATCTTTTTCAAGCCTGGACAGTAGGAATTTTATTCATGAGTTGTGGTCCTGAAGAACTGACAGAATTTGACTGATAATCCCATAGTCTGAGGGTGGAGTTCAAGGGAAGCGTGCTCAGAACGCATAAGTAGGCAGATATTATGTTGTATTTGTGATTTACTGTTGTTTTTTTAACTGCACTGACATTATCTGTAGTACTTCTCAGATTTATCTCAAATTAACAACGTGGCATGTCATAGTATCTTTCATTTTATCTAATTTCTGTTCTAACATTACTGATTGGGGGATATTTTTTCAGCACTAGTATTACCTCACTTGGACAGTATTTCGAAAGCTATGATAACCATTTTCAGTTATAACAGTGAACGTCAAAAAAAAACATAAATGCCAAAATCCGTGAAGATGTTTTTTCAACAAGAGTATACACAACACTACCAAAGGTTAGTAGGTATTTCTGTCTATAAGAAAAGGTGTTCCATTCCACCCAGCTATTTCCCTTCTAGGTATCTACCCGAAAGAGTTACAGGCATCCTATTATAGTGATACCTCAATACCTATGTGTTTATAGCAGCACAACTCATTATAGCTAAATTCTGGAAATAGCCTAAATGTCCATCAACAAAAGAATGGATGAAAAAAAGTCTTCTTTATATACAATGGAGTACTATTCTGCCATAAAGAAGGATAAACTTGAGTCACTGTAGGAAAATGGATGGACGTTGAGAATGTAATGTTAAGTGAAATAAATCGGACACACAGCTTAAATATCACATAGCTTTCTGTATATGAGAAACCCAAAGTATAAATAACTTAAAGAGCAAAATAAAAAATAGACAATAGGAAACAGGGACATAGATCTTTTACAAATGGGAAGGGGATCTAGAGATGGAAGGAGAGAGAGGAAGGGGAGGGAAAGGGGAAATAAAAAGAATTACAACGTATTATATACATGTACCAATTCCCCATGATAAATGCTATCATTATGTACTGCAAACATGCACTAAAAAAACAATTAAAGAAAAGGTGGGGCCCACTAGGTAACAAAGTATTTTTATAATTCAGTTGAACTACCAGCTTTTTATGAGATGGCTTAATGCATAATTTAGGGGAATGTGTTCAGTGAAATCTTTGTACATAATGTGAGGCTTTTATTAGTACTATTTATGTGTCATTACTTGCAATTTGCATAGTTACATTTGCCTATAATGGGATCACACTGCACTAGAAAATAAATTAGCAGGCTACCTTTTCTCTGGCTTGAAGATTTAGAGCTTGAAAGTACTAATCACTGGGCCAGTGGGATAGCTCAGCGGCATAAGCGCCTGCCTGGCAAGCGCAAGGTCCTGAGTTCGACTCCCGATACCCACATACGAATAAAAAAGGGGCTGGTGATATCGCTCAGCGGCACGGGCGCCTGCTGGCGCACAAGGTCCTGAGTTCAACCCCCGGTACCCACACACACACACACACACACAAAAAGTACTGTGTCACTGAAAACTACACAGCACCCCAGCATCTACACATACTACAGGCACTTGCTCTGAAAGGAAGGTGGATCTAGGAGCTGCAGGGACAAAATCACAACACTGTAAGCTAAGAATAGGATTACATATACATGCACGTGTATGCATGTATATTTCAGAGCATTTGAAATGTCCTCCCTTGTCAGCAAAAATATTCAAAACTTGGGCAAAATCCAAATTCCCTAATCATATTTTATGTATGTGATTCTCATTTACATGTGTCACAACGTAACATTCCCAAATGTTGTACCTACTTCTCTTTTAATGAGGTCCAAAATGGCATCTGGAGACCAAAGGCCATAGTAGGGCTAGAATCCCAATGACTACAGCTAAAAGACTAAAGACATTACCTCTTCTCTAGACTGTACAACAGATAAAGCATATGTCTGCATGATTAACTGGCAACCTGGGTCAGCTGCAGACTAGCCACCTGTCAGAGAACATAAGTCATTCACAACTCACTGCTGTTCGGTTTCTTTCAAAAACTCAACTGATGGGCCGGTGAGATGACTCAGCGGCGTAAGCGCCTGCCTTGCAAGCGCGAGGGCCCGAGTTCGACTCCCGGATCCCACATACGGAAAAGGGGCCGGTGATATCGCTCAGCGGCACGGGCGCCTGTTGGCGCGCGAGGTCCTGAGGTCGACCCCCCGGTACCCACCAAAAAAAAAAAAAAAAAAAAAAAAAAAAAAACTCAACTGAGAAACATCTATGAAGAAACTTTTCATAGGTATCATGATGTCCACACATTCCTCTGGGTCAGAGCTCCACCGGGGCGGTTTTGGCCTGCAGTGTGTCATCTTAACACACTCCAGGGTTTGTTATGGGGTGTGGATGGGAACGTGCAGCATGCAACTCCCAAGCAGCCAGGCTTCCACCTCAGCTGCTTCACATACTTATTCACGCACCATCACCCTGGCTGTGGGACTCCTGTGCAGGATAAAATCCACCCCTCAGTTAAGTCAGATGGCTGAAAGTTGGTTACCTACATCACATTGTTTCATCCTCTGGAAAGACTGCTTTCAATGATGACAGTAAGCCTAATAAATTTGTTTTACTTACAAAATATTGTCATGGACATTTCTTAGTGTTTTACAAATCCTTTTAAATGATTAAGCAACTGTTTTTTGGGTTTTTTTTTTTATTTTTTAGGGGGTTTTTTTGCTTCTTTGATAGGCAAACCACTGCTCCTGTTTACCTCTTTTCTGTGGTAGAACCTGAAAGCTAAATTTGAGACCAACTTCCTGTAATAGGTCAGGACATGCATTATTTTTCTTAATAGTATTGGCCCTAATATTAATATTCTCATGTATCACATATTACCTATACTTTTGTGCGTGCGTGCATGTGTGTGTGTGTGTGTAGGTGGGTACCAGGGGTCGAACTCAGGACCTCACGCGCCAGCAGGTGCCCATGCCACTGAGCTGCCACTGAGCGATATCACCGGCCCGTTTTTCATATGTGGGTACCGGGAGTCAAACTCAGGACCTCGCGCTCACCAGGCAGGCGCTTATGCCTCTGAGCTATCTCACTGGCCCATACCTATACTTTTAAAAGTCAGTTTAAATTAATTTTGAAACAAGGAGGTTATAAGTAATAAAAACAAAAATCTGTTCACCATTTAACTTTCAAATCAGTTCTGCCAAGTATACATTGAAGTCTATACTTGATGGATGTCACAGTTACTGGCACTCACTTTCCAAAGTCAGCCAGAGAGGGGTGCTAATGCTGGCCTTAATGTATGTTCAAGGAACATCCTCTCCTTTGCAAGGATACACAATTGAGATGAATAAGACAGGAAACAGAAAAAATACACAGATGAGTATTTGGAAACAGTAAATATGATAACACTCTACACAAATGTGATGACATCAGCAATTCTAGTTTCCTTTTTTCTGCTTCTATAAAGAATGAAGAAACACTGATAGAGGACATGGCAACACTAAATTTCTTCAATCATCGTGATCATGAATGCAGTAAAAGTCACTTGCAAATATTATGGATTTGAGGACAGATATTTTAAAAATCAGCATGTGCCAATATGTAGACTCAACACCAATTTATCAGTCTGACACATAAAATCACCTTATTAATTATAATAGAGAAGTTGAGAGGTTGGAAGTGTAGCTCAGTAGTAGAGCACATACTTAAGGCCGTGGGTTTGAGCATCAGCATCAAGAAAAAAAATGTCAAATACAGGACAATCTGGGTATTTCACTATAGGTCACCAGAGATAAAGACCGATGCAGAAAAGTATAATGCATACTTTAAAATGCTTTAAAACTCCAATTGTAAAGATAAACCATACAGGAAATACTTTAAAGTAGTCTGCATAACTCAATTTCCTTAGCAGGTTTTTTACAAATAATTGCCTAAGGAAAGAACCTTCAAAATTTCCAAGATAGTAGTAATCATCTGGACAAATGTATGGCTTGTTTAAGCTATCATTTAATAAGGACCCTGTTCTAGAACATACACACTGCATAGTATAGTCTGCTTTAATATAAGGTAGAAACTGAAAATCAGATCCCCTTTTCTCACAAGATTTGATGTTATTACCATTTGTTATTGTTACTAACATTAGTGACTTTCTGAACTAATTCTTTGAAGTCTGTGTTTTTTGTGCTGGACAGTCAGTGAGGTTCTGAGGTTATAGCTCCATGGTCAGCTAATATCTGGAGAAAGATCTCCTTAAATGACCTGATCAAGTAAGATCCAACACTTCGCAGAGGAGCTGCATGTATATGTTGGGGCATGCCTTCGAAAGGCTGGGGCAGCTTACAACTATTTTTACCTTCTTACTTGTGTAGAACTCAAGGCCAGCTAGAGGTAAGAGTTAGGGTTTCCTAGGGTCTTTCCCAGACACGCTCACTGTTCTGCCCATGGGCATCGCTTTCTATAGCAACAGGAAAGTAACAAAGATTGCACAGCCCCTGAAAACATTTCCTTCCCAAGATTTCTTTTCTAAGTTTCTTGGACTGCTTTTTGATTGGCCCAACTACTACTGCTGCTTACAAGTAGCTGCAATGCTGAACAACTGTTGCTAATCGTTTTCAACAGACACCCCAGGAACAGGATTTTCCAATGATGATATCTGATTAAGGTCAAATAGACAGGTCCTACAAATGAGGCTTTACCAAGGACCTTCCAGAAAAGTCAAATAGTGACAGTTCTCTGGCCCTAACACTTTTGGAGAAACTCTAAGACTATTCTTCACTCTCCCTAACTATAAGGCTGCTAGTTTTGAAAGCTACCTTGGAAGTGGGGAGAGGGAGTGGAAATAACATATGTCAAAACACAACACTTGCTATTCTTGCTATGATTCAGCCATTTCTCTTGATAAACACTCTCGGAATTACCACAAGATTTCAGTTAATTTTCAGAGTTTAGAAAAGTTGATTTTGATAATTTTTGCCCATGTTCTCACTGCTTTTATGAAAGGGCAGATTTCTGGAGGTCCTTATTCTATCATTCTAGAAGTCCTTCTTAATATAAATTTAAGTGTATGTGCACAAGTATGTGTATATTTTGCTACAAAAAATATGGATGAGCAATAAAAGATTTTCAAGCAAGACAATACCTTCCTTAAATTCGTAGTGAAAAACTAAATTCTTAGAAAACTAAGTTGAAACAAAGGAAAAAATGTAAAATTTCTATCATTTTTAAATAGATGATAATGGCCATGAAGTTACTATAATTCAGAGTCTGTTTAAATACACACAAGTTACAGTGTTCACAATAAACTGCATACTGTACCCTCTGCATCTAAACTTTTGAAAAATTAAGTGTAACAATTTAAATGTAGAAGAAGGAAGGGTTACACAAGCAAAATGTTCAATTACCATCTTCTGCATTCTGAACACCAGACTAGAGATCATGTCACAGATATTCAGAAACCTTACAACTCAGTTGAAAGCCCGACACCCTTAGGTTATTTATATTCAAGGAGCTCCGCGATTAGGACCCAGTCTGCCTTTTCCACTTGACCACCCAAAAACCTATGTGCAAAACCTCTACTTCATCCTTAACCCCTTTCTGTGGCTTCAATGCAAAAATCAAATGAGAAGGGAAACACCTGGATACCAGTTAACTGCTGCCCGCAAGTACCCCACATCACCTCAAATTCACTGGGTGTTTAAAATCATTTCTGCATTTACTGACATTTTTAAGTGAAAACTAAAAAGGACTTAATATGAGGTTTCTCAAATATTTTTGACACATTTTCTCTACTAAAAATATGACATTAAGTTCTACACATAATGCTAGTGCTTACAAAAATATTTTGTCAACTTGTATTAATTAGTGCAGGAGCTACAATAAGATCACTTAAGCATATGTGCCTCTGTTTTAACCTCCCTTATGCCATTTTAGTATAAAAGACTGCTACAAAGTGGGTAGCAAACTGAGTACATGGCAATTATGTCCAGTTAAACGTGTTTTTTAGGCTTAGAGTAGGGTTTAAATGCAGGGTTTTTACTCAAGCAAACCACTCTACTCAAACATGGAAGCTTCACTTACCAAAACAAAAAAACAACACAAAAACCCAACTAGCTCTTCAACTATATTTAAAAACTTGGTCTTTCAACATTATCTCATACATACTCAATTTTTTCTCCCAGACACACTCTTTTCTTACCTTCAATTAAAACCCACACGCCTATCCTGCCTCAAATTCAAACTAAATTTAAAAAAGGTAAGTTGGTTTCTGATTCACCTCTTTTTTATTCTCACTCTGGTTTCAATACACTGATATCAGTAAGAAAGCCACATCAATAATGCCCATAATATAGAAAACTTGTATCTTCCCTAACAGAAGCCATGTAGGCCTAAAAGGACATGGACCTAAAATATGCCTGCTTTAGCCAATCGAGATGAAGATACTAGTTTTACAGTTTTTCCTGAATGTTTCTCAAAAATACCAAAGTTCCGGGGCCGGTGAGATGGCTCAGCGGCTTAAGCGCCTGCCCGGCAAGCGCGAGGGCCCGAGTTCGACTCCCAGAACCCACATACGAAAAAGGGGCTGGTGATATCGCTCAGTGGCACGGGCGCCTGCTGGCGCGCGAGGTCCTGAGGTCGACCCCCGGTACCCACAAAAAAAAAAAAAAAAAAATACCAAAGTTCCAAAAAATAGAAAAAGGACAATCTCTTAGTTCAGATTCTACAGACACCTGCTGAGCACACAAAGCTCCTTTAGTGACACACCCAAGGTCTTTCAGCTAGTAAATGCCCTTCCTTCCCTCTTTCATTACCACCTGTAGAGCACACAGACCAATAGAGAGAACAGTTAGGCTAAGGATGTGGCTCAGTGGAGGAGCACTTGCCTAGCAAGCTTGAGGCACTGGGTTTGATTTCCTCCAGCACCACAAAAAATAAAGAACATAGACGCAATGAGTAACAACTCTGCAGAGCCAGATCATACCACGTAGTTGTATAATTAAGAAAGTCTTACTCAAAATGTTTAATACACATATTAATACTCAGATTCACTTAAAAACTAGGTAGCAGGTAAAGAAGTACTTAAACCCAGCTGCAGTAGAAAGGTTTCCTCGCCCCAATCTTTGTACTCCATAAAAACAAAGAGCCAATGAAGTAAGTCTACTCTGGCTAATAGAACTGCTAAACTCAAAACACAGAAAAAGAAGTTAGGAGCAAAGACTCACTTTCTAGTCAGTACAAATAAAGCAATTTTCCTTGCAAAGAATGTCAAGTAACAAACACCATTTTCACAGTATAGAGATTATCAAATTAGAAAAAGTACACACTGAAAATCAGAAGTTCAGCCTGCCTGGCCTGCATCCTGTTTGGGTCAAAGGACTGGGTTAACACACCAACTCTCAAGATGATTTTAAATTTTAAGACTTCTGTACTTAATAAAATCTTGGCACGAGGTAGCTTAATTCATTTTCCTACCTATCTGAACCCCAAAATAATCTAAATCCTTATATTCATTTGTTTCCCATACACCTCTTCTGCTCTGCTGAAATCTCGAAAATAGTACAACTGTCTGCTCCTCTGTTTTCCCTTCAAAATAACCTGGTAAAATACTTAGCCATCACGCTAGCAGTTATCCTGCTGGGATCTGGGAAGAAAAGACAAGCCTTTGCCTGGGGCCATTGCACAGCCAGTTTCTAAAATGCTACATCAGCAACCAACCCAGCAAGTTAAAGAATCTGTTACAACAAGGAAAGACTTGTCAAAAGGAGAGGGCATGTTTAAATCTTACATATACTTCAATAAAAATTAAAACAACCCAAGAATCAGTCATTACTTTGTCTTGGCCTAGTAGTTTACCACATATACAAGCCCAAAGCAGCTTGCTATGAGACAACCTGTTTTTAAGAGAGTGGTCCACAGGAAAACTAAGGCAACTTGGAAGTTTAAAAACTCCCAGTGATATTTTAAACTAGTGATAGACATTCATTCATTTCCCAATTACTAACTTTCATGAAACACAGATTAATTGTGTACTTTGACAATTCTCAAAGACTCAAAAGTAGAGGAAAAAAACAAAGTACCGTTTGCAAAAAAGTTACAAAGAAAATCTAGAAATTTCTTTTTGACATGAAAGAATGTCATAGTAAATATATAAATATATTTAATGTGTATACAAGTATATTCTAAAGAATATTTCAATTCATTAAGAGAAATAACTTTTAAAAGTAATTCTTTAAAAATTCTTCCAAGTCATCTGTAGATCACATACATGATGGAACATTAAAAAATAAGTTATGAGGAAAATAACTTATCCCAAAGTCACAAATTTCAAATTTAATCTCTGAAGGATGAAGCTTAAAAATATTTTTATCAACCCAACCCCAAGAAATAAGGCCATTCCACATATACATATTGATGTATGTGTCAAGTACCTCATGCCCATAGAAACTGATTTGATAAAATCACAATCATTTGGTAAATTCACAGTTCTATGACCTAATTTAAAATGCAGCATTTTCAAAGTGGAAGAAAAGGAAATAGGGGCCGGAGATACAGCTCAGCGGTACAGCACCTGCCTGGCAAGTGAGGTCCTGAGTTCAATTCCCAGTACCAAAAAAAAAAAAAAAAAAAAGAGAGAGAGAAAAGGAAAGGAAAGGAAATAAATGAAAGCCCTGTGAACATGTCAAAATGCTTACATCAACACTTAAACTCCTACCACCTACAACTGCAGAGGCAAGTAAAGAACAGAAAGCAGAAAAGCTTAAAGTGAATCAAGATACAAACTATGCAAGGTATAATTACAAATCCAAGCACACAGAGAAAATCATGCAGGCCCAAAGCAACAGGTTACGAAGTGAGCTCTGCTATTGAAATAAATCCAGGAAAGGCTAGGGACAGGATGATTCACAGGTCATAACATAATCCCAAAGTTAATCAATGCAATGTGAGAACCCTCTGCAAGGCCCAGCGGCCAACAGTACTCCCCCACTGTGGGATGAGAAAGGCCTCTTGAAGTAACTCTGGAAGGACTCGTTCAAGGAACTGGGTTTGCCCTGAGACCAGCAGGCAAATGAGCATTAAGATTCTCAGCGCAGATGGCTCAGCGGCTTAAGCGCCTGCCCGGCAAGCGCGAGGGCCCGAGTTCAACTCCCAGAACCCACATACGAAAAAGGGGCCGGTGATATCGCTCAGCGGCACGGGCGCCTGCTGGCGCGCGAGGTCCTGAGGTCGACCCCCCGGTACCCACAAAAAGGAAATCCACAAAACAAGAGCTCCCAGACCCAAACTTGCAGAGAAACAAAAGGCACCCCCCAAGAGCAAAATATGGATTCTAGAAGATTAGCATGCACTGCAAACTCTCGTTGGTTCTGCCTTGGGTTCTTCCAACAAATCAGAATATGCATTCATCACTACCTGAAAAGTGGCCACACTGCATTACAAAGAGAACCATAACCCATTTTGAAAACACTAAAAATCCCAAATCATGACACAACTATTTGCTTTTAAACAACTCTATGATTTGCAGAGGGTTCAGCACAACAATATCATGTTGTCCTCACTTTCTCCAGATAAAACCTGGGTTGGAAAGGTTCAGCGGCCTTACAAAATGGCATAGCCAGTTCTACAACTCTGACTTGTGTCTCCCAAATCTCACACTCTTGACAACAAGCAATGAGTCTGGGGGCCTCTTCCAAATCACAGACATCTGAGAAGGCATAAAGGCTGTCTAGATCAGTATGGTACGTAGTGTGTGAATAAACCCAAGGTTCAGCTGAGTGCTGTGTTCTCATTCTATTAACATACATGTGTAATTTCAAGTGCCAGATTAAGAAAAATGAGAACATTCTTCTGACTCAGGATTTAAGTTTGTTATCACAAGCAAGAGAGGAGCAATTTAGTCCTCAGAGGCCTCAGTTGGCAGCTCAGTCTTAAGAGGAGGCAATAACAAGTACATAATGGACCTGTATCTACAAGTTCTAAAGTCCTACTCAGCTGGTATAAAACCTGCAGGGGATCTTAGAAACATGAAAAGCAGAGACCGTCAGTGAGCACTGGAGCTCCGGTGTCTACTAGACAACAGTGGCCTGGATGAGGGCAGAGAAAGCAGCAGGAATTACAACCAGTTTTGTGGAACAAAGCCTCCCAAACTAAAAACAAAAGGTGAACAGAACCTCACGAATGTAACAGCATTACTGTACACTGGTATTCAAATAAACACAAAAGTCACTTATCTTATGCCATGCCCAAACCACTCTGCCTACAGTTGATTTCACAACTCTTCTCACTTTCACTTACCTTTACTGAAGTTCTATCTCTAGATATTATGTGACCACACAAAACACTCTAGCCAGCAAGGACCACCTTAAACAAGGCTGAAAGACAACGTAGGGAAAGCATCTGCCAAAAAATATCCTGGATATACAAAGACTTTTGCAAACCAACAATAATACAAACAGCTTACCAGTGAAATAAACGAAAATCACAAATAGAAAAAACACAAATAACCAGCATACACATAAAAATAATTTACTCACTGACAATCTTACAAATGTAAATAATAGTGAGATGAGATTTTCCATCTGACCAGCAAAGATAAAAATTATAATCAAAATTCATGTTAGGGAATATGAAAAACTGAGCACTCTATGGGCTGGGTATAGCTTAGAGGGAGAGCCCTTGCCAAGCATACATGAGGTCCTGGGTTCAATCCACAGTACAGGAAAAAAAATATTCTTTTTTGAGTACTCTCAGCATTGCCAGTGTTAGTGTAAACAGGCAAACCCTCAGGAGAGAGGTTTGGACATATGAATCAAAGCAGTGATCCCTTCTAGGACTTTTACCCTCAAGATGATGCATGAACTTAGTTTATTAAAAACAAGGAAATGCCAGTTTAAACATTCACAGTCTCTGAAATGCCAAGACAAAGAAATTCTTCCGTTGTAAGGGGAAGAAATCTGACAACATGCACATAACAATGTCAGTATTTCCTTGGTCAAGCGCATCCTCATTTTACAAATTTCAGTTTAAAAATCTGAATAGGTCGCCGGTTATGGTGGCACACACCTGTAATCCCAGCACTCAGGAGGCTGAGGCAGGAGGATCCCTGTGAGTTTGAGGCCAGCCTGGGCTACATAGCAAGTTCAAGGCCAGCCTGAACTACATAGCGAGACCCTGTCTCAAAAAAAAAAATTAAAAAATTAAAAAAAATAAAAATCCGTATGGGCATTAGGCCTTAAAAACAATTTAGGGGCCGGTGAGATGGCTCAGCGGCATAAGCGCCTGCCTGGCAAGCACGAGGGCCCTAGTTCGACTCCCGGATCCCACATACGAAAAAAGGGCCGGTGATATCGCTCAGCGGCACAGGCTCCTGCTGGCACGCGAGGTCCTGAGGTCGACCCCCGGTACCCACAAAAAAAAAAAAAAAAATTAAATATCCCTATCGTTCTGATATTTTTAGATTAAGTCTTCTACTTAAAAAGTACAGAGTTTTTCATTATTTATGCACATGGGGTAGGGTTAAAGGTAAAAGATGGCCCCAACATCATGGACCTTACATCACAGAATCCCACTGTAGCTTGGGGTCAGACATGTTTCCCTAAACTCAAATACACCTTTTCTGCAAAAGAGAAAGTGGTCGTGTACGATGCTTAGCATCCTTATCCTTAAATGTAGAGTGCAGCTGTCACATCTGGCTCCCAGTAAACACTCCAAAAGAGAATTCTAGTATCTTCACTGTTCCTGTCACTAGGAATGGCTGCTTCTCCTTTCTGCAGGGTCCATGGGTTCTACAACCCTAACATACTGATCACCAGGACTCACCAGGACCTCATTTGCTTCTGTAATGCAACACTTCATCTTCACTCAAACACTAAAATGACTGACAGAGTGGAATCCTAGCATCACAGAGCTCAAGTTACTGCAGCATGTAAGCACTGCGAGTTAAGAACAGAGAGTAGTAAGTCCTGGATCTGCCCTGTGTGTTGGATATGCACATTTTTAGGCCCACCACTGAAGGGCACTTCTATTTCTCCATGCCAGGCTCTCTCCATGACTTCTCGCGTCAATGCTCTGGACTCTCTGTTCATTAACACACATAGCCAATTAGCATGGACTGAGCCTCTCAGATTACAGACCATACCTGCTGCCAATCAAAAATAGCCAGAATTTGATTCTGTATATTCCCCAGTTTCCATTTCTGCCCAGACACTGAGCTGTGTTAGGCATAACAAGTAATGTGTTACTAGTAGGTTGTGTTATAATACAGTTCTACCAAATATCAGATTGAAATAATCATCACATTCAGGAGTGCTCATTTAGAAATGTAAAACAGCTTGTTATTCAGTTTCAACATGAGCGTAGACAGACTCTCCCGAGGTGCTTTTATAACCTGAAAGGACATGATCCGAAGTATAATCAAACTTATACTTACCCCTAGGGGAAAATATACATTAAAATGTGCCAAATAGCTCCTTTATGTACATGAGCAATTTGATACTCTGCTCACTTTTACCTAAATTCATCCTCTTGATGTTTTAGACTTATGCCTTAAGATATTTTATTTCTGATGAATTTCTAATAAAATTAAATAAACAAAACCTGAATTATGACACATGGACCATCTTTTGCCATGTGACTATCTCTAACTGCTCCTTTGGGGGTGATATGATTGAGTGGCAACATTTTGTGGGGGTTCAGAATATGCAACTGTGATATAAAAATTATTTTGTGCTGAAGGCTTTTAGTTTCAGAAGTCTTTTATCTGCCCAAAAGCAGAGCCTCCCAAAAGAACTCAATTATTATACATTCTCTCCCTAAGAGCAACCAAGAAAGACTCTTATTTATCAGAAATTAACTCTTCACACCATACTAAACAGAAATTACCACAAAACTACCCTATCTCCCATGTAGTCTCCCAAGAACATATTTATCATCCCAAAAAACCTTTAGTTTTCCCATATGTGTCCTTGCTCCTAGTATATAAACTAGTATGTAAGTCCTAAATTCTAAACATCCCAGTGAGTCACATTTTTTCTAAATGTCTTTTCTCTTGCTAAACTGTCTTTGGTCAATTTAATTTGTAGGCCCTTAAATACTGAATCTAAAAGAGTAGAGGGAAAGTTTTCCTTCTCAACAATTTAAATCTATGAAATACATTGTATTATGAGAGTGAACCACGTTAACTTTCTTATTAAATGTAGTCTAAAATCATATGATTAACATTTAACACTTCCTCTTTAAATTTTCCTTTTTCACTTTTGTTTAAACTTCCTCCTACTCTATAAATATTATCCTCATAATTTAGTAAAAATAATTTTTTTCTTTTCTACTTTTGGTAAAATAGAATAAACAATTTTTAAATGTTAGAAATCCTTTTTGGGGCCGGTGAGATGGCTCAGCAGCGTACGCGCCTGCCTGGCAAGTGCGAGGGCCCGAGTTCGACTCCCAGAACCCACATACGAAAAAAGGGCCGGTGATATTGCTCAGCGGCATGGGCGCCTGCTGGCACGCGAGGTCCTGAGGTCGACCCCCAGTACCTACAAAAAAATAAAAAGAAATCCTTTTTGCCAGTTTATTAAAAGCTCTCAAGGACAACCAAGCTGAAGTATCCTGTTCATTAAATAAAGCAAGTTGCTATTTCACCAAACACCAAGAACTGGAAGCTTTCTGAAATATGTAACATTAAAACGCTCATGCACAGTCACTTTGCACAAAACAATGACATCACCCCTCACTAGAATTTATTATTTTGAAATAAATAAGACAATTACTAAAGAATAAATAAAAATCACACATAGTCCAACAGAGATGTACACTTTCTACCAAGTTAAAAATAAACTACAGGGACAACTCCCTCTCTCTAGAGAAAACCCTTTCTGCTCAGATGGTCCCGACTTGTACACCTCAGGCGTTCATTCAGTTCTCTGAAGTTAACCTCAATTAGCTAAGCTCCCATGGCTCAGAGAACACAGGGATTCCAGTGCCCACAATTAAGACAGACTTTCCACATGGCCTTGGGTGCCGTGACACTACCATCCTGCCGAGCAGAGAAACAGTACTGCCACGTGCCTGCTGCTTCACTGAAAAATCACGAGAGAGTGGCTATAAGACATCCACTTTGACTGTCCAGCCCCAGCCACTTTGAGCTATGTGCCCTATCACTGTGCCTGGTAACAGCCACATCAAACTCCTGGCAGCAATCATAACTGAGGCCCTTTCTCACCTCCTTCTACTTGGAATATTCTCCCTCTGCCTTCAAAACTAAATGCCTCTTCCTAACTCCTCCTCTAAGAAAAAAATCATTTTTTTCCCCTGAGCACCAACAGCACATTATCTTAGCTCCTGGCATTTACATTTGCTGCCAGCTTCCCAGGAGCCCTTGAGGGTGCAGATTCCAATGCCCCCCAGGTATAATTCAACATTGTATTTCCAGTCATAGAAGATATAAGAAATGTGTAGTAAATGGATGAGTGCATAGATAAACAAGGCAATGAATGAGCAAATAAACGAATGAGAAACCAATAAATGAACTCTCCAATTGTTGCCTAGAGAGAAGGAAGAGTCTTTTATGTAATTCTCAGTAACATTAAGCCCTGGCTAATCCCGATAAAAAACCTGGAAGCCTCACCTACCTTCAGCTACTTGTTAGCAACACATTTTACTTCTTATTTATCTTCAAATAGCAATCCCTACATTTAATTTAATACAGTATTCTACCATCTTATATGCTACTGCTCTTTACTACTCTTGTGCAGTACATGTAATAATCTATTTGCATTTATTTCTATATATGAAGATATAACTATTTTCATACTTCACTTATTTATTGATTGCCAAACCATCTGATTTTTTCCAGTTAAACTACAATCAGAGTGTGGTGAAAGGGGAAGAAAAGCAGATTATTTTTAATCAAAGCACTTCTTGAATAAAAACCTGTATGATTCCAAAGTCATCATCTAACATATAGACCAAAGGGCATGGCAGAGCAAAGCTGCTTAGTTCCTGGAAGCTGGAAAGTAGAGCAGGGAACAGCATCAGAGAAGAAGGGGAGGGGGCAAGACACAGACCCCAAGGCCACACTTCCATGACCCACCCAGACTACCTGAAAGTACGCTCTACCAATCCCACGAACTGATCCGAAACCCACTCAAGTTGACACTCTGCCTTAACCACCACTTCCGATCCCTTTATCTTCATACCCAACCACATCTCTTTTAATACTTTATCTCCAAATAGACAATAGAAAGTTCACAATTCCAACTAATACAAACGAACTATGCTATGTACAACCTGAACAATCCCTTTCTCAAAGTCTCAACAGTTCCAGCATTTTTAAAAAGTCCAAGTCTTTTCTGAGCCTCAAGGTAAACCTTCTTTAGCTGTGAACTTTGGTAAACACCCAAAACAAGTTACATAATCACAAGATACAATGGGACAGGACAAGCATTCCCATTCCAAAAGGAAGCAATAAGGGGCTAGAGAAGAACTGGACCAAAGTAAGACTGAAACTAAGCAGGGAAAACATTAAGTCTTCCTACAACAGCTCCATATTCACTACCTGGGGCACACTGTGGTGAGATGTGAGTTCCAGGGAGCTTGGGCAGCCCTACCACTCTCACCTTGCTGGTTGCAGCCCACATAACCTCTCTTCTGGACTTACTTTATTCATGCTTGCAGCTGCCCTTTGTGGACAATCCACATTCCTGGCATCTCTGGGGCTGCGGGCTCACCACTGCATTTGAGGTTTCATTCCCATAGCTGTAAGCACTGCCCTCTCAGGGGCCCCCTGCCTGACCTCCTAGGCCTTCCTTTGAAATCTGAGTGAAAGCCTCCTTGACTCAAACTCTTGTATCTACATGCCAGTAAAACCACCTTGGACAATGCCAAGGTCTGATGGCAGCAGAAGCAGGAGCCAGGCCCCTTGGACCTGGCTCAGCAGCCGTGGCGTGCCTGAATGGCTGAGCATAATTAAATGAATCCTGAGGAACAGACCCTAGGGGGCCTTTCTTGGACTAGTCTCAGGTGAAGTTTACACTTTTATGCCTTTGAGCCTATGATAGATAGGATCTTACTGGTTTCTGGGTTGCTCTCAAAGCAACTTTCTTCCTATCAATGTTCAAAGTACTTGGTTCCTTTATAATGGCACTAATGCCCAATTCTCACTGTGAATCTGGCTAAAAGCAGCCAGATGTAACCATGTCACAGCCTGAATGTTGGGCTGTCCTGAAATTTCCCTGCCAGGTTAATTAGTCCAATGCCTTTCATATCAGTATCCTGCTAAGTCTGAGTACATGAGCAAAATATAGATGAATTTTCTGCCAGAGTGTATCACACATGGCCTCTAGTACAACTGCCAATGAAGACCCTGTTTGAAACTGAAACTTTCTAAGCCTGGCCTTTACTGTCCTCATTGCTATCAGCATTCTGGCTCTCTGAGCTCTAATCAGAATCACCCATCAGGCTCTGCTTATACCATTCCAAGGTTTCTCTAGACCACAAATCCAAAAATTTTCCAGACTCCTCTGCAAAGCAGTTCCAAAGGCTCCTAATCACATGTCAACAGTAAAGACCCCAATTCTCTAGTACTGATTTTGTGCTATAGTCAGCTTTCTTGTTGATGAGACACAAAACCTGACAGCCACAATGTAAAGTGTAGGTTTAATATAGCACATGGTTTGGGGTATTCATTCCAATCAGCTGGCTCCAAGGCTGGAACATCATAGCAGAAGGACATGGCGCACCGAACCTGCTCCATTCGTGGTGGCCAGGAAGCAGAGCAGGGGAAGAGAGAGGAGAGAGAGGAAAGACAAATCACAGACTCCAAGGTCATCCCTCCATCATCCACCCATATCTTCCTAGAAGTGTGCTCCACTGATCCCATGGGCTGATCCCAAAGCCAATCAAGTTGACACTGCACCCTGACCACCACACACATATATTGTTTTCCTTCAAAAAATCCCCAAAGGTTTGCATTTAGGAAATGAAAACTGAGAAAGGGTTCATCTCAAAGTCACTAAGTTGTGACACTTCCCACTTTTTTTTTTTTTTGGTACCGGGAATCCAACTCACGACCTTGCACTTGCCAGGCAGGCGCTGTGCCACTGAGCTATATCCCCGTCCCCCCGTGTTTTCTTTTACTAAAATGTTATTTAAAAACTTTAGGCCTTACTTCATAAAATTAGAGTAACAGTGCAATACAGAATTTCAAAGGCCTAGAGTCTTTAAATAACGTTGCATCTCTATTACCTAACTCTATTACCAGTTACTAAGACGTCATTCACCATTATAAAATAATTTGCTGAATCCCTGTTAGCTACCAAACCACAAAAGACCACAGAAATTCCCAGTAGAAATATATGTAGCCTTGGAAATCCTCTTAAGTATAACAGCATCTGCTCCAGGTTCTGGATCCAAACAGGACCCTCCTGTTGCTGAGACAGATAGGGGTACCAGCAATCTTCTAGCATGCCTTTAAAACAACAAGAACCAGGGACTGATGATGCAATGGAGAAAAAGCATCTGCAGAAATGTCAGAATGTATTAAAAAGTCATAAAAATATGTGTATCTTTTCACATACCAAATCCATAGGTAAGAATCTATCTTAAGGAAGGGCTATAGTTTGAAAGTTTGTGTCCCCTGCAAACTCATGTTGAAACTTAATTCCCAACACAACGATATTAAGAGACGTGATCTTTAGAAGGTAATTATGTCAGAGAGGCTCTGCCTTCAAGAATAGGATTAATGCCCTTATAAAAGGAAGGAGCAAGTTTGCCCCTTCTACCTTTTCTGTACTCTTAAGGATGCTGTGAGAAAGTGTCATCTATCACACAGAGTCTAACCAGATGATGAATCTGTCCATACTCCAATCCTGCACTTCCTAGCCTCCAGAATTGTGAGAAATAAATTTTCCTTGTTTATAAATTACCCAGTCTGTGGTATTTTGTTTAACAGCAAGAAGCAATTTAATATATGCATGAATAAGAACCTAAAGGTCAAACAAAAATAGAATGATCAACTTATCCAAGGTACAGATACACAAGTGTGATAGTATACTATGCAATCATTAGAAATGACAATGTACCTGCACATTTACTGCTCTGTTAAAATGTCTGCAAAAGATTAAGTGTAAAAGTCAGGTTACAGGGCCGGTGAGATGGCTCAGCGGCGTAAGCGCCTGCCTGGCAAGCGCGAGGGCCCAAGTTCGACTCCCGGAACCCACATACGAAAAAAGGGCCAGTGATATCGCTCAGTGGCACAGGCGCCTGCTGGCGCGTGAGGTCCTGAGGTCGACCCCCAGTACCCACAAAAAATAAAAAATAAAATAAAAATAAAAGTCAGGTTATAAAATATACTCCCCCTTTCTGTGACAAATATATATATATAAAATATATATATTTCTAAAAGTCTACATAAAAATTTTTAAAGGCTGCACACGAACACACACAAGGCATTATTGGAACATATGGTGAATGTTTATTTTTAATTTATTACAGCAGAAGACATATTGTCATTAATCCCCCTCAAAATACTACTCTTCATTTCAAAAACACTTATCCCATTTTTGCCAATTTTGGAAGCTGTTCTAGAAGTCCTCTTATCTACCTGTGTTGTTGTAACCGCCTTGATGTCCTGAATAGATTCAAAATGTTTACTTTTCATGGTCATTTTGTCTTTGGGGAAGAGAAGCCATAAGTTCCACTATGACAGATTCAGTGAATAAGGTAGAAAATACATTGTAATGTTTTTATAAGCCTGCCTTTCCTCTGGATGGCACTCAAAGCATTCACCATATTTTTAATCACAACTGTAACACTCATGAAAAAGGATTTCCAGAACTGCTTCAGAAAGTGGCAGGAATAGTGGTATAAGTGTGTTGGGGGGGGCGGTGTCTGAGGATGATTAATGGCAGTGTATCTGTAACTATAATATGTTAAAATTTAAACATTCATCATATATATGTGATACAGCTGTGCCGCTGAGCTATCCCCGGCCCTCATCATATATTTTGATTGCCCCTTATATATCAAAATGTTGAGGATTCAGTTATAAAAGAATTTTCAGTTTTATCTCCTGTTTTCAATTCTCTGCAGAATGATAAATATTCCAGGACTTATAGGAAAGCTGACATCAAAGGTTTAATTACGAGAACTTAAACACAGGTCCTGTAACAACTAAAGAGAGAAGGAGTAAAGATGTAAAGCATGATTAGCAAAGCACAAACCAGTTCTCCAGTATAATACACAAAGTGCACAGAAAGAAATGATGGATAAGGCAGTATTTTCTACTAATCCCTACTGCACAGTTGGGTTTCAAAAGGCACTGTCCAAATTCAGTAAATACTCTTAAAGACCTGGCAAAATTGATGTCCAAGTGAAGCAAGAAAATGTCTTCCAATGCTGCTCTACATACCTTAGACCCTCAACAGACATATTCCTTGATTTGAAAATAAACTATTTTCCTTCTGATGGATATGGATAATTTAGAAACTCTGGAATTAAAGCAAACATCTAAAAAGAAAATGTATTTAAAGACATACTATAAACCTGGGATTATTAAAAAAGTGTGTTTAGTGGCCTAAGTATGTGACAAAATACAAATCCTACTCTTAAGGAACAGGTGTTACTCCAAAGAAAATCTATTATAAACAGATGTATGGGACTCAAAATATATTTTCCCATCAAAACAATGGTATAATGGTGTTAACTCCCAGTCTGGCATACAAAGTCCATTCTGTTGTTAGTGAGAAATATTTATCCCATACCTGCATTTTATGTGCATGACACCGGTACAGTAGTCTAAGTGAAGAAACCAGTAATGTTTGGGGAATAAAAGTCCCTCTCCAAAAAGACTCTTTAGCTGAAGAGATGCTACCCCTAAGATTATATCTTCATCCAGGGGGCAGCTCAAGTCCAAATGACCAGCAATGGGTGAAGGGGAAGATAAAGGCCCTGCCCTGATGTCTCAAGGTGAGATACCCCGAAGGGCCATCCAGCTCCAGAGCTCCCCCTTGGTTACAGAGGCATCACAGTTCAATTCCTCCTCCTGCCCAATCCTGCTTCCTTCTTTCTCCCCCTAGTCAAGGGCACTCCCCTACACATAAATCCCTGTGTCTGAGAGATTGTTTCCAGGATCTAAGACAAATGACTAATACTTCACAAGCTCATACTGTAAGTGGGCCCTGCTCTAACATATTACACACAACATGTGTAATATATGTAATAGACACAGACATCTTCCTACATATGTACAGTTAGGTAATATAATCCCATTTTATACAAGCAGAAATCAAGCTCAGGAATGTTAAATGGTTTGCCCAAGGTCATCTGAGAAAAAAACTTGAGCTAGGATTTAAATCTAGGTCTACCAAATGCTAATAAATCACAATTCTATCTGCTAAGAAGAGTTATTAAATGACTTAACAGCAGAACCAGCTTGGGGATTCCGGGAGCAGTCAGGAATGAGTGGCCTGGTGAACCATACCCGGCCAAAAAAGAGAAATTTACAAAAGTACTTGGGATCCAGGCTCACTGAAAACTAGATACACCAGGATCAAGGTTTCATGTATTTTAGGCCTGAAACAAAAAAGCAGAGGCCTAATGGATACAGATTTTCAGAATGAAGCTACATAGTTACAATGTACTGCATAACTACTAGATCCTAAAAATGATTGGAAAATCTTGTCCACCTACAATCAAAATGCTACATCATGCACAGACAGATGTGTAGGAGGAGGATGGCACTTCCTCATGCTTCCTTGTTTTTACTCCAGTCCCTGCAAAAAGCTTCATAAAATGGTATCTAAAGACTAGTATCTAATAAATTTCTTATTAGAGGTACGGTACCTTTACATTCAATATTCTTATTCAAATGCTTGACTGCAACCAGTTCAACTTCTTCAACTATAACCACATCATAGCTTCCCCCAAGCTTTCCATGAGTATCAATCTTCTTTCAGAGTATCTATATCTAAGAACAACTAAGAATTACTATTACCCTGTCCCGGTGGCCACACTGCCTAGCAGCTAGAAGACATAAAACCATTCTATAAATTCTAAATGACCTCAAAGAGATAAAAACTGACTTGAACATTGAGAATAAACCATTTAAAATTTTAATAGAATGTAAATTTACTTCTCCTTACGATGATTACTTGATTTATAATATTCATAATCACAAAATTTAGCACGTTAATTAAAAAATTAAAATACACTCAAATACTAAAAATAGTTCAATTAATGTCACTTTCAAATTCAAAAATAACTGGATTCTGAGTTTACCTGTCTCTTTCCCCTTCCTGTAAAAATTCACCAATGGCACCTCTCCCATACCACTTTATATATTTTATATGTATTATACAATAATACATATAAATGAGCAGTTACAATTTCCTTATTCGTTGATTTTGCACACAGGATGCCGCAGCATCCATGTTCAGTTACAATGAACTGCAAATATGGAATGATGGGTTCTTCAAATTAAAAATCGTTCACTAAGACATCACACCATGTCGGAACCAAGAATTGGGCATCATAAAACACACCTCACAGCTTTGATGTTTGTAGCTCCTGTGGCCCTGATTATGGCAATGTTTGGCCCATATCTTCTTTTTCTGTATTCATTTAAAAAAACAAGCTCCTAACCAGAAATACATGGTCTCACACAAATATATACAATACTGCTAAATCTACCAGATTCTACCACTTCAAAGAATAATAATAGGGGTGCCATGACCAGTTCAATGTTTTTTAACTAGGAGGCACCACTTGCCTAAGAAAAACACTTCCTCACATTCCATACTTTAAAGTGGTCAAACCTTTTGAAGAAAGAAAAAAAGGAAACTTCAATCTGAAGCTTCCACATAGGAAAAAAAACAGCATGGTAGGCTAGAACAGCTGCTGGAACAGGAATGCAAGCTCCATGAGGACCAGCATCCCTGTCTTGATTACCACTATATTCCCCTAGTATTTATCAGAGTACAGGTAATACTGTTAAGTGGTTAATAAATAATAGCTGTTATTCACTAATCATGTAGTATTTGTGAGGAATGTTACTAAGCTTACATATACAACAAGCCTTAAAATAAATGGAGGAAAGGGGCACTCTGAAGGGCCAATGTAGTCGTTTTTTTCCATTTTACAGATGAGGAAATTGAGGCTCAGAAAGACTAAGCTTCCCAAGATGATGAAACTCTGGATAACTGGGTCAGGAGGGTCTTACCCAGAGTTTGGGCACCTTCCTCTCTGCTCTAGTAATACCAAACTGAAGGATAGAACTAGAAAAATAAAAGAACATGGAGAATACAGACTGGCTAAAAGTTGTATTAATAAACATTCAAAACGAGATAAGCTTGACCCTAAAAACGAAAAGAATAAATCCTATTTCAAAATTGCAAGGATACAACCAATGAGGCCTATGGTTCTATTTCTTAAAAGGTATATTCGATCTCCTATATACTAAGCACTGTTCTTGTAATTGCAGGTGCCCAGTTCAAAAAGTGACTGATCTACATAAAGAATGACTTCAAAAGCTGAACCTTTGTGTTAAAAGCCACATATAACGACCCTAATCTGCCTTCATTAAACTATACCTACATTGTTTTTCTAGTGAAATTGTCCAATCAAAGGAATTCAAAGAATTATCCGAAATCAGTGTCTGCCCAGCACCCTCTAACGAAAAAGAGTCTCTGGAGAAATCCTGTTACATGTTGACTATTCCCTACATGGCCCCTCAAAGAGCGTTCAACTACTGCGTAAAATTATTAAGCTTCTCTCTTAAAATGTGAAGTAAAACCACATAGAGCATGATTCTTTTTTTAACTCCGGGCTGGGAACGGAAATCAAGTTCAGATTCTCTTCCTTCCTCTAGTGAGCCATAGAATTAAAAAACACCCAACACACTCACGCACACACACACGCATACACGCACGCCCTACAGTAAAAACGTGTCGGGGCCTCTTCACCTGTGACAATCCGCACAGCAAGCCTGGATTTGCTGGAATTAAGACTCACCTCCATCGGGGAAAAGGCGGATGGGTGGGGGAGCGGAGGAAATACACTGGTGTCTAAGTTTCGAATCGGATCATTCTTCTCAACTTGGGCAGCTCTTCCTTGCCTTCCTTCCCGCAGCCCGGGGCGCACGCCCGGGCTCTGCCACCGCGGGCACCCCGCGCAGGGCCTGAGGGCAGCGCTGCGGCAGCCGGGCACCCTGGGCGCCCCTCGGAGTCCCGAGCCCCGCTGCCCCGGCGCGGACCCGGGCGGGGCCCGCACGTCAGTCCCCGCCGCGGCCAGGCGTGGGGATCGCGAGGGGCAGCCGCGGCGGGGCGGAGGGGCGGGGTGCGCACTTCCCGACTCGCATTGTCCACGCGTCGCCCGCGCCGCCCAGGGCCCCGCCGCCGCGCTGTCCACGTCGGGGAGGAAGTTGGCGCCCGCCCCGCCGGCCCCCACTCACCGTTCCTGGCGTCTCCCGCGGCGGCAGCCCCGGCGGCGTTCGCGGCTCCGGTTCCCGCGCCTCCGGCGCCCGCCGCACCCCCGGCGCCCGCCGCGCCCGCCGCCGCGGCCACGCAGCCGGCCGCCGCCGCCAGAGCCCCCCCGGCCGCCGCGCCCAGGGCCCCGGCTCCATTTTCCTGCTCGTCCCCGCTGCTGTTGGCGCGCTTGTTTTTTCGGCCGCCTTTGCTGTTTTTGGGGTTGGGCATCGCGCTCGTGATGGCCGGGGGCCCCGCGTCAGCGAAGGCGGCTCCCCGCGGCGCGGCGGTGGCGGCTGGCCCCGCGCGGCGTCCGCTCCAGGGGGCCCGCGGCTCCTAAGGCGCCCGTCTAGCCGCGCGGCCCGCGCCGCGACATCCCGGCCGCCGCGCCCTCCCCGGCTTCCTGGAGCGGGCGCGCAGCCACCCGAGGCTCGCAGCCGCGCGGGCGCCGCGAGCCGGGGGCACAGTAGAAACGCTCCGCAGCCTGAGGGAAAAGGCGGGTCTCCGCCTTGTTTTGATTCGGCTGCGCTGACACGCTCTGGCCCGCCCCCTCCCGTGACGACGCTGGGGATCCGGCCTGGCCGCGCCCACTAGGTGCCCTCACGACGGGCGGGACCGCCCACGTGACGTCACGCCCGCGCGGGGCCCGCCCGCTTTCGAGTGACGTCATCCCGGGGCCCTGCTAGGAGCCTTCGGGATCAGGGCGTGTGGGGACCGCCATTACTGTGTTGGCTCAAACAATGGTCTAAGGACCCTGAGGTTGTTCCGTGGCCTCCTGACTTGAGAATGTAATTAAGGCATAGAACAATGTAGCCCGGAAAAATAAGCGGGTGGCCAGAACAGGAAGGGAAAACAAAGGATTTTGGAGTAATCGATTCAGTGGCTCTGCCATTCAGTAACAATGAAGAAATAGGTTGAGTTCCTGGACAATGGAGATCAACAGCAGGGTTTCTGAATGGACGCTTGCACACTTCTGTGGTGAAAACAATTCAAACAGGACCCACAGACCAGGGACCTGACTAAATGGTTGCTTGCGACCCCAACCCTGTGGTAGTCCTGAGCTGCCTTGAAAAATGGCGGCCATGTTGTGAGGAGATTAGAAAGGGACACCTGTGAAGATGTGAGGGCAAGGACCCCCTGGGAAGAGTCTCTTTTCTCCAGTTCCGTCTTTTCATAGCCCAGCTACTCCCTGTTCCTCAAGTCTCAGCCCCAAGGGTGTGTGTCCCTTTCTTCAGTGATCCCACGGAGACACCTCAGAAAAGCTGTCAGAGGAGTCGCCCTGTTTATTTCCCTTGGCTGTCTCTAATTATGTTGTCAGCGTGTGTGTTTACTTATTTCTTGTCTATCTCCATCTCAAACCTCCATGGATAGCTTTTATCTGTCTTGGACACTTCAGAGAACACCTAGCATAAACTTACTGAATCTATCACTTATTTTGCCATGAACTGTGGAGGAAAGACTATTACTGTAGCTGATAACTTTTACAGTGCCCTTTTCCTGTAGTATAACCTTTAATTAACCCAGGGAAGGCCCTGTGGCTCTGTCGTGAAGCCTAGAGAGGCAGGACAGGGTAGTGCTGGGAAGAGTGCCCTCTGCACTCACCTAATGGAGTTTGCCCCAGGGCCGAGCCTGGAGCCACACAGAGCAGTGGATTCTCCTGGTAGTTGCTAGTTGCACTTTTTAGTGGGAAATCGATGAACACTTTAATTCCCCAATATAGTATATATTAGAGGAAATGGACCCTGTAGGGAGTCCTTCAGATAGATACATGATAAATAGAGATATTTTGTGCCTGTGTTTTCCTATTTCTCCCCATCATGACATCCTCTAACCACTGGGAGAGCAGGGACTATGGTATGTCTGTCTTTCTAACTCTGCAGTCTAACACAAAGCCTTACCCACAGTGTTCAGTAAAAGTGTTAAATGGGAGATGCCTAAAGCACTCCTCTGGCTACTTTTTTCTGAACTTAAGGTCTCAGCTAAACTATTAATAATCTAGGAAATCTTTTCTGACAACCTTAAACTAAACTTGGCCCCATGGACTCCTTGTGCCTCCCTTACCACCACAGCTTACATACATAATATAGCAATTGCCTATTCATTTGCCTATTGTCTGGGCCCCCCCCACTATGATGGCAAAAACAATGTCTTGTTTATCATTGTATCCTTGGTGCCTAGCACAGTGCCTGGTTCACAGTAGATATGTATCAAATGCATGACAGATACAAGATAAATGAATACACAAATGCTTTGGAGAGAGATGCAACAGGATTTGGCAGCCACTGAGAACTAGGCTATTAAACAGTGAAATCAAAAGAAATTCTGAAAACTGTTAGAAGTGACGATAGTACTTAATTAAGTGGAGATTTCAGTGGGAGAACAGTGGAGTTGTAGAGGAAGAAAATGAATTAATGTGGTCCATTTAGACATAACGATTTCATTCATTACTAGTATGCCTCGGTAGAGGTGGTTGAGAGATCTCAAAATATTTTGGTGACATTAGCTTTGGCTTTTTTTTTTTTTTCTTCTTCTTTTCCTGTGTTTTTTGAAAGTGGTGAAAATGAAGTTTTAGGCTAGCATACAAGAAAATTGAAATAATTATTTTCTTGAATAAACACATTGCTGTTTTGACATATTGATCAGAGATAGTGTGCATGTACATAGCTTGCAGACAGACATTCACACCAGCTGCCTCCTACCTCTATATAACCGAGACTTAAGAATTGGACACTTTCCCACAAAGATATCATAATTGGCTCAAAGTATGCAGACATCCAGCCAGATGCTGTTCTGGTTCATTGTGAGCCACCTCCTCATTCAAACTGAAACAAAATGAAAAGGAGGAAGGAGAAGCTGGGCCACTTCTTCCATACTCAACCTTGCTAACCTATTTTTAGCCTCAGTCGAATTTGACACAGAGACTGCAATTCCAGTTTTATTGTCACAAAGACAATACACTAAAAATCAAGATGTCAGAAGCAAAGTCTATGTGTAATTAAAGAACACCAGTTCCTACATGCTATACAATGTGTGGGATTTCACAGGAATCCTGCTGTCCTGGCCTTTTTTTTTTTTTTTTTTTTTCCTCCACCACTTTGGAAGGAAAGAGGGAGGGGGAGAATAGAGAAAGAAAGACAGAGAAAGAAAGAGAAGAGAGAACCTGTAGAAAGAATAAAAGATAGTGGGTAGTGAGCCAGATCCCTCCCCTCACATGGTTCCAGAACAAATGGTTCTAGAAAACTGAGGAGACCACTGTGCTTTCTACACCTATACTTGGCTTCTCATTAATTTTCCTGATCAACATGGTTGCTTAAAATACACTTCAAAAAAACTACAGTACATATACCTCTATCCCGGGTTTCCTTCCCTTCATCAGCCCTATCACTCACTTCCGTGCAAAAATAAAACATGGCAACAAAGCAAGGCTTTCAAAGGTAAACAATTCACACTTGACAAAAGGGATGGGCTAATTTTCAGGGCAAGATTGAAATAAAAGGTCATTTGTTTCAATGCTATGGTTTTGTTCATTTGATATTTTTGTGTCTGTCTTCTGAGCTCTTAGGGTCAGCTAAGTTTGGGCTAGGGTTAGAGTATCAATAATGTATACTCTAAACAGAACAAGAGGTGAGAAGCTGAATATCAAAATATAACGACCAAAAAATCATTCAGGGACTCCAAAGAAATTCTAAAGATAACAGAGTAATCCACATAAGAGTTATCTCCACTGGCAATTAGGTGCTATCACCTGACTTGCTAAAAAATATATTATCTTTATGCATTGGTGTCTTTTTGGAGAAATAGCCTCTGCTATGCCCACACATTTTCCTAGAGGAATATGACTACTGTGTTTATAAAAATATTTAAATGGGATTTTAATGCAAACGATAATATCAAATATTAAATGCCATAGATCATCTCTCACATTAGGCTGCTCCCAGGCAAATATTTTTCTCAAATGTGTGTCCTCAAAACTTCGTTTCAGATCTTTAGTTATGATTTTTATATTATTTCCATTATTTATTTTTAAAAATCAGAATTCTGTTCTCAGTGACTCCTGAACTTGCTGCTTACTCCAAAGTCTGTGCCTTGTTTACTTACACTGTCAGCATGGTCTTAGAACCCCTCAAGAGACACATACAGAATAATCTCTTCCAAGACGGACTTCCTGGACTCAGCCACTCCGCACTGCCCTTCACTGCACACCTCCCCGTGCTTACCACCTGGCTATGCCAGTGTTTTCCAAATTGTGGGTCATGGTCTGTCGGCAGGTTGTGAAATCAGTTCAGATGGTTCCTATCAGTATTTTTGGAAAACTGGAACAAAAAAGAAAATATCACAGTGCATTGCACATGGAAATTAAGTATGGTTTTGTGCAATGTAAGTAGTACTTTCTAAAATTGAGGTTATACACACAAAAATGCAAATATACACATGTATGTGACTAGCACCTCTAATGTATGCTCACTATGACAACAATTATTTAAGTAGTTATAAGGAATTTGTCTATTTCAAACTGGTTGAAACCAGCAACCCTTCATTAGGGCCTGGGCAGGTGGCTTCCAAATCTCCATCCTCAGATCATGCTAGTTATCACCATTTCCTGTGAAGAGCCATAAAGTGTGACTATGCAGCCACCAACTACCTATGACCTCATTTTTCCCTACCGCCAATCACCTTTCCCAGGCCTCAGACTACCCTGTGTCTTTGTCTCATAAAAACCCCTGGCCTTTTCCTTGGAGGGGTGGCTTTAAGATTTGGGGCTTCCACCAAGATAACCTATGTTTCTTCCCCGTTAAATCAGTATTTTTTCATATTGCCATTCTAAAACATGATTTAATCACAGTGCTTTAGTCTTCCACAGGCTGCCTGCAAGATTCAGCTTAGATAATAGAATATCAGCCCTCCTCTAAGTGCCTCTTTGAATACTGCACTCGTTACCTATTGTTGCTTAAAAAAATAACCGCACAATTGAGGGGCTTTAAGGAACAAATGTGAATTATCTCCCAGTTTCTGGACATCAGTAATCTAGCATGACTTAGCTGGGTCATCTAGCTCAGGGTCTCTTAAAGAGCTGGTCAAGTCAACCTGGGAAGGATCCACTATCAAAGTCACTCCCAAGGTTATGGGCAGGGCGCAGCTCCTCATGGGCCCCTGGCCCCCGTTCCCTCAGTTCCTCGCAGAAGGAAACTCTGCACAGGGCAGCTCACACAAGGGATCTGGCTTCATCCAAGCGAGCAAATGAGCAAGCAGGAGAGGGTAACAAGACAGAAGTTAGTCTTTTTTGTAAACTAATCTCAGAAGTAACATCCATCATTTTTGCCTTCTTCTACAAGCAAGTCCTTAGGTTTATCCCAGGCTCAAGGGGAGGAGATTATATGAGGGTATAAATACCTAAAGCTAGGGATAATTAAAACCAGTCGTAGAGCCGCCTACCATAAATAGCTGATATACTGCTTGCAATCTAAATTCTAATTCCTAAGGGTTTTATGTTTAGCTTATAAAACGAGGCAGGTGAAAACAGTAAGAACTTATTCTGGTTCTTCCTTTCTAAATTACTGTTTCAACTAATCAATCTTGAATAACGTTGGATGGTTACATTTCAGAATTTTCAGTAACTTTTGTGAACGATTTGCTTAAATTGTTTCAAGTCCCAGTTTTTAAATACCATTGACTCACAGTTACAGAAGTAGCATTGTTGGCTCTGAAGAGCTGTTCAGGGATACCACCCCCCCACCCCCACCCTACCCCCACCCGCTTTAAGACCAAGGCCACTGCTATGCCTGTTTCTAGAATTAATTTTGATTGATCGTGAATAGACTCTCCAAGATCCCTCTTCCTTCTACATTTCCCATTGGACCAATTTCTATCAAGAATAGCCTAAGGAACGTTAGTTATTATAAGATGTGCGTCTACTGCTGTGGTTAAATAAGTATAGAAAACACTCTTCATTTTATGAGTGACAATATATATTAGCATAGTAAAGACCCTAAGGAGTCCAGCACTAAAGAAATCTGCTTTTTCTCTACTTCAGAATTTCCCAAATTTGTATACCCTATAAATTTCTTTCCTGTAATGCTCATTAATAGCCTGTGGAACTAAGGTTCTAAAAAACGCTTTTTGGGAAATAGGGTCTTGGAATAAAAAAATCTTCTTCCTAGTAGTAGTATTCAATGGAATTGATGTCATGGTGAAAAACAAGTGAAAAGACAGACATTGGCTTCCTCTTGTAAATAGCTAGTTCTTTAGAAATTTTCTTGGAAAATATCTTTAAAACTCTATGCACTTCAATTCTTAGGTAATATAAATACAATTTCAAATAATGTAAACAGTTGAATATTTGTGATACTACTTACATTTTCAGAAAGTTTAATTATGCTATCATTGTCAAGTTGAACAAAAATTTACCAGGACATGAAGAATTAGTTTTACCTTTAGTCCAGTAAATAAGAATTGTTATATGGGGGCTGGGGATATAGCTCAGCGGCACAGCACCTGCCTGGCAAGCGCAAGGTCCTGAGTTCAATTCCTGATACCAAAAAATATGTATTTCTGGAGTTAATTTTGATTGATCTTGAATAGAATTATCTCTCAAGATTTCCTTTCTGGCTGGTGAGATAGCTCAGCGGCATAAGCGCCTGACTGGCAAGCACGAGGTCCTGAGTTCGACCCCTGGTTCCCACAAAAAAAAAAAAAAGATTTCCTTTCGGTGGGGAGTGGCTAAACTGGAACTTTATTACAGGTTGGGGAGAGAGGCAAGGCCAGCCAGAAAACAAAGAGCAACAAAGAAGCAACAAAGAGCAGTGGAGATGGGCTACATAAACAAGCTGCTCCAGCCCAGAGAACACTTAGTCCCAAGGCAATCCAAGCAATGGGTTGCTAGGCAAAGGGTGTCATGTGACAGCAACTTGCTGAATGTAGAAATAAACGCACTGCTTTGGTTGAACAGTTCCTTCCCTCCCATGGGGAGAGGGTTCCACCTCACCTCAGCTTTTCATCTCTTCTATTTTTCCATCCTCTCACCGTCCTCCCCGCAACCAACTTTGAGAGCTGCGTGGGACACAGCACCTTTCCTCTTGCAGAGTAATCTTTCTAAGGTCTGGAACGCAAACGCAATACTGCCTGTACTAACGAGGAACATAAATTTTTTACTCTTGTCTTCCAGAAGTGGAAAATATTTCTCTTCCTTCTTGAATCTGTTCTGACTTGTTTTAACCAATTAGAAAGTAGCAAAAGTGCTCTTGCTCCAATTCGGGCTCCAGCTTTTGTTATTGGTCCTTTGAAAGCCACCATGCTAGAAAGAAATAGAGTTACATTGAGGGATGACAGGAGGTCACTCAGAGGTGGCAAAGACTCTCCTCCTGTCCAAACTTAAGTCAGGCTCCTCTGAGTACTCTTTGTGACTAGACCCAAAAGTTAGAACTCTATCCTTGGTCTGCTTAGTTCGGTTTTAACAAGAATCCTGCTGAGTCAATGTATTAGTCACCTTTTTGTTGCTAAGATGACTATACCTGCCATACACAGTTTAAAGGAAAAAAAGGCTTATTTTGAGTCATGGTTATAGAGGTTTCTGTCCACTGTCAGCTGGTTCCAAGGCACAAACGTGATGGAAGGGTGTAGCACTGGAAAGCTGCTTACTTCTTGGCAGCCAGGCAGCAGAGAAAGCAGGAAGAGCCAGAGAGAGGGGAAAGGGCCAGGGACAGGAATAAACTCTTCCCAGTCACACCCCTGAGCCCCACCTCTAATAGCACATTCAGCTATGAACTCATCAATGGACTGATGCGATTAGTGCCCCATGACCTAGCCACATTTCAAAAGACCACTGCTGAACACAGGAGCCTTTGGGGAACATTCTTTTGTTTTCACTTTTTTTTTTTTTCTTCCAGTACTGGTGTTTGAACACAGGGCCTTCACACTGAACTACATTCCTATCCCAGTTTTATTTCTTTAAGACAGGGTGTTGCTGAGTTACCCAGGCTGGCCATGAATTTGCAGTCCTCCTGACTCAGCCTCCCAGAGTGCTAGGATTATAGGTATGCATCACCATGTCCAACTGTAGGAGGCATTCTTGATCCAAACCATAATGATCAATTTACAACAATCCCTACCCTTGGTATCTGATCACCCTGGACTGCCTTCAGCCAGAATTCTAAGTCAGTTTAACCAGAACACACCTAACCTTGATGTTGTCTCTTAGTAATTTTCTACTCACCTACCTTATCTTGCTCCTCAATGATAAGGTCCCACTTTTCCTTGTCAAATACGGAGTTGAGCCCTATCTCTCTCCCTTACTCTAAAACCCCATTGTAGTAGTCCCCTGGGGGGAAAAAGTCTGCCTTACCATCTGTTATGATTTGTGTCTGATGTCCCCCCAAAGCATCATGCAGTCATGGGGGTGGGCTTCTAGAGTTTGTGATTGATTCATGGTCCAATGCTGGGATTATAGGTATGAGTACTATACCCCCTTAGGGTGGGTAGGCTGCATACAATATAAGGGACAGAAAGAGTCTTCTCTCCCACTCCTCCCTTTTTGCTCTTGTTGCTTTTGCTGTCTTCAGCCACCATGAACGGTTGCTCCTCTGCCATGCCACCCTGCTTTGAAGCCAGCTGACTATGGACTAAAACCTCCACAAACGGTGAGCTAAATAAACCTTTTCCTCTTTAATTTTGGGTGTCGGGTATTTTGTCTCAGCAATGAGAAACCAAGACACCATCTTTAACAAATGTCATTAATAAAATTGTTCTTTAATAAAGGATCCTGAATGCCCAGAAGATGAGAAGCCTCAGCCAAGGTGCTAGCTCAGTGGTTCTCCACCCAGGAAATTTTGCTGTCATTTTGACATTTTGGTTGTCATTACCAGCATCTAGTGGGTGGTCTAGCAGCCAGGGATGCTGCTATCCATCCTATAATGCATAAGATTGCTTCCAAAACAAAGAACTATCCAGCCCCACATCTAGCACCCCAGTTGAGGAGTTCTTTCCTAGCTGAATCTAGCAACAGGAGTTACCATCGCATCGCCACATGGAGCTGATTGCCTGAATCAGCCCAGTAAACTGACAGAACTGTAAGAAATAATAAATGTGGTTTGAAGCAACTATTGGGGGTAATTTTAGTGATACTTTTGCTGAACCATCTGGGGAGAGAGGAGGTAGGGAGTCCTGATATGTAATATCGCCAGTTGGCCGTGTTATAAATACTCCTAACGTGACCAGTGTTAGACCACCAGCAGGGGCCACTGAACTCTAGATTGGAATGAGGTGTGCACAGTTGGCTCTCGCGAGCCTGCAGGAGTTTTTTTTACAGTGTACTAGGCAACAGAGTCGATAAGCCATGTACAATGACTCTTTACTTCTGAAATCTAGGCATGGTTATTTCCCATATTCTGTTGACCACCTAACCAGAGTTCTCTACTTGTATATTGTGGCGATATTTCTATTGCATGTTTCTCTTTCGAAAGCTGAGACATTGGTTCTGCAGTCTTTCTGAACTTGACCACCTTTTTCACCATTAAAATCATCAAGTTGGGTTTAGTTAGAGGATCACAAGATGGACTGTACTCCAATCTAATCCTACAAGCTCTCAAATTTGTAGTGTTGAGGTGAATGGTCTGGTTTGGGATAAAACATTGCCCTCACTAACTTATGGGTTTTCTCTGTGAAATGGAACAACTGAACAACATCTGGAGGAGCTAGTCAAAAGTGGAAGTAAAGGTTGTAAGAGTGGTACATTTATCATGTTTAGCCTAGAGTAGAAAGAAAATGTTTCCTTCTTGATAGAGGGAATTCCCTCTTAGCATATAAACTCAGAATATTATTTATTTCCTGGAACAACCACTTCTAGGGTTTCACAGTGAACACAAGATTTATTTTTTTTTCTTTTTTTTTTGTGGGTACCAGGGGGTCGACCTCAGGACCTCGCGCGCCAACAGGCGCCCGTGCCGCTGAGCGATATCACCGGCCCCTTTTTCGTATGTGGGATCCGGGAGTCAAACTCGGGCCCTCGCGCTTGCAAGGCAGGCGCTTACGCCGCTGAGCCATCTCACCGGCCCAACAAGATTTAGATTCCATCAAGAATTATTAGTTTTGTGATTAAGAGTCTATGCATGGAGACAAACTTCCTGGGTTTCAGTCTTGGCTTACTAGCTACGTGATCTTTGGGAAGATATTTATGAAATGGGAATACTTACAGTATCTATTTCAAAGTGCAGGTAGATAATGTTTGTGTAGCACGGAGCACATTTGTATTTGCACGTAGCACAAATATTCCAGGAGCATTTAAAGTTTATATGCACTGTCAGTTTCTTTTTTTCTTTTCTTCTGTGTGTATATGAGTGGGGGTTATTGGGGATTGGCCCCAGGGCTACAATCCCTAGGCCTTTTTTTATTTTATTATTTTGACATAGGGTCTTGTAAATTGCCTAGGCTGGGTTGAATGTTCAATCCTCCTGCCTCAACCTCCCAAAACACTGGGATTACAGGCATGCACCACCACGCTTGACCCCAATTTCTTCTTTTTAACTATAAATGTATTTAACTTTCTCCTTTTTAACTATAAACAAAGGCGTGGTTTTTTTGTTTTTTTTCCTAAAAGCAGTACTAGTTCTAGGTCAAGGACAAATCGTTTTCAGCACAGAACTTCAGTCTCATCCTGTGCCTTAAAGGGACAGTAGAAACCAGGCACCTACGCAGGACGCTATGATTGCAACAGACCGCTCTCTGGTGTACAAAACTGGGAGCCAGGAAGGATGAGATTATGAGAAACAAAGACTGCTTGAATTGAAATCAGTTTATTCATCTATAAGACATTATTATAACTCACTAAATGAGAAATGATGTAGTGAAAATATATTTTTGGTAGGATGGACTGGCAGTAATATTCATATTGGTTTCATGGGAAAAGTGGTAACAGGGAAACTAGGTAAAAATCTACTGTATTATTGCTGAATGAGATCATGAGAATTTGGGATTAGAGTGCTGAAAGTGGAACCAAGAGGAAAGGATGAATGTGAGAGACATTTAGAAAGAAGAAATCATAGACAAAATTAATGCTAAAAACTTTGATCTTAAAGAAAGGCCATCCCATAAACTTACTCTGTTTAGATTAATACCATAAATTTTAATACCCACAAATAAATTGCTAGCATTTTGTATTCTAGTAATGCTTGTGAGAGTGCTATGTTTGTTTATTTGCTTTCTAAAGAACAGATAGCACTTTTTCATAGCACAGTTCTTCACTAACCTACCTGCATCAAGACTTGAAAGTTCTGCCAGGCATGGCAGCACACTGAAAGGCTGAGGCAAGAGGATCGCAAGTTCAAGCCCAGCCTGGGCAATTTATAGACTTAATGAGACCCTATTCCAATATTAAAAAAAAAAAAATTAAGGGAATGGGAATGTAGCCCAGTGCAAATGCCCTGAGTTTAGTCCCCACTACTAAAAAAAAAAAAAGTTCTAGATGAAATAGGGGATTTTTGTTATTAAAGAACATTGCTCAGTTAGCTAGCTATTTTTTTTTTTATAACTCTGGTTTAAAACAATCTTGAGTTCAGTGGCTTCCTGAGACATTTTTAGGTTTCAGATAGAGAGAAAAAAAATGCCAGGTCTTTCTACCAAGCATTCCATATGCCTCTATTTCCCAACCTAGTATCCAGATAGGTAGACTTAATTCTACATATATTTTTCTAGTACCGACTAGATGCAAAGCCCTGTGACAGATGAACAGCAAGCATAGCTCATTTTCCTTGTTCTGTTTGCCACAAGAGTGTCACGATCACAGCACTGATAGGTTTAAGAAGATGAAACTTTGTACCTGGTTCATCTATTCATCTTTGGTGCGCATAAGGAACATCTTCTGCCCTCTTGTTTCAGGTGACAGCTGGATTCAGTCTTCCTTTTGTTTCACTATGGAAGAGAAAACCAGCATTGTTAAAATTACCAGATGACTTCTTTCTATTTTATAACAGTAAATTCATTTAGTTTACTTTCAAAAATGTTTATTGAGCTTATAATGAAGTTTGTGTCAGATCCGCGTACAAGGTGATAAAAAACAAAAAAGCACCAGTCCATTTTTGAGGGGCTCCCAACCCTGAGAGATGTCACTATGTCATTATTCTCATACTTTTCCTCAGAGGGACTCACAAAAAGGAACAAAAAGAAGTATAACGTCAGAAAATAAAATCCATCAGAAGAAGTGAGAAGTCAATGATGGGATTATGCAATAGAGAGTGGCTCATCCACAAAATAAATACAACGAAAACCTGAGTGTTTGCTAAGGATCCATCAGGTATTTGGCTCTAGGTTTTCTAGCAGTCTCCATAAAGGAAGAAATATCATCAATTACACAATCCACAGTCTCTACCAGATAAAAGCAGGCCAGTTTCTCAGGCAAAACATACTGAGACCAGGAGCTAGGGGGACGAAAGGCAGATTAGGGCAAGGGCCTGAGGAAACTGAAGGCAAGGTGAGATAAGCCTGGGGAAACTGGAGTGCAAAGGGCAAAGGACAAGTGCCTGAGTAAACTGGGATAGGCCTCGAGAACATCAGAGTGCAAAGGACAGAGAAATAATAAAGTCTGTTTTCTGGACACCAAAAGCCTAGCAATAGCAGCAACTGCATTTTTACACATCTGTCTGCCCCTTTTGTGTGCCAAAGACTGCAAAAAAGCTTCTAGATTTAGACACCTCTGTGGTGTCCTCCTTTTGGAACCTCTCTCAACTAGCGGGAGGTTTCCTTTTGTTCTTTTCAATAAATTACACCCATTTCAGTTCCCCACTGCTGTCCTGTCAGCTTCATTCTTCTGTCACCCTCAGGAAAGAAGGAGACAGAGAGAGAGGGAGAGAGAGGGGGAGAGAGAGGGAGAAAGGGAGACAGAAAGAGAGGGAGAGAGAGAGAGAGAGGGAGAAAGAGAGAGAGAACTGGTTACAATGCCTATTCCTCATATGAAATTAAACAAACAAACACTCTCAAGGGTCCTCCAAAGGTACTGCTATGTGATATACTGAAAAATGCCTTTAATAATATCCTTATAGTAAGTGTAGTGGAGCTATTTTTTTTACAGCACATCTCAGTAGGGCCTGATGGCTTATCACCAAAACCCATCAGTAAAAGCAAGTTTACAGATGTTCACTTACACAAATAATTTTATTACAATTGGATAAGTACAGTGATAAAATTATGATGACAGTGCTCTGTAAACAGAGTAGATACAACTGCAGTTTTATTAAGGTTAGAGCAGAACTCATTATTGAGGAAAGATTCTGGGAAATTTATTCAATTTGAAAGGAAATGTGCAGGTTTTGTTACAAACACCTAGAATGCAAATATTTATTATGGGTAAAATATTGTTTTAAATAAGGCTAACTCATCATAGCAAACTTCACATTTTAAAATCAAAACATAGTTGGATATGGTGGTGCACACTTGTAGTCCGGGCACTTGGAAGGCTGAGGCAGGAGGATCACTATGCGTTCAAGGCCATCCTAAGCTACATAGCGAGACCCTGGCTCAAAAAACAACCCCCCCCACACACAAAAAAACATGGCTGGGCATGGTGGTGCGATTCTGTAATCTCAGCACTCTGGGAGTCTGTGGCAGGAGGATTGCAAGTTGGAGCCCAGCCTGGCAACCTAACCATTAGTGAGACCCTGTCTCAAAAGAATTAAAAAGGGATGGGGATGTAGTTCAGTGCGAAGACCCCAGTTTCCATACCCAGTACTGAAAAAGAAATCAAAATCTGCCTTTAATTAGAAAATTCTAATTTTCTTGGAATTTAACATACCCCAACTTACTCTTAATATTAAACATAAAGAATAATAAAGAAATAGAGTCTACATACCTGAAGGGTGGGTTAGTGAGGTCCCCAAAGAATCAAAGAGGGCTTAAAGTTACATGAGGTTTAAAGTAGGTTTTCCTAGAAATCCAAGACCTCAGAATCATAGGTGGTCTTTGGGGATTAGTTCTGGTTCTATGCTGAACTGCATTTTTAAAAAACGATGTGATCAGGAGTTATATTTCTCTCTAATAATAGAAAGACAAAGAGCAAAGCAGAAAAAAGATGTTCTAAATATAAAATAATATGCACAGTTGGTCTTTTTAAAAAGGTTTAGATTTTTACCCATTCAGTAGAAAGGAGTAAAAAATTGGCTTTAAAGGGAAATAAAAGTGGAATATAATACACTTCTTTGGTTGGTGTCTTAGTTACTTTTCTCATTGCTAAGACAAAATACCTGACACCCAAAGCTAGTGGAGGAAAGGGTTATTTAGCTCACAGTTTGTGGAGGTTTCAGTCCATAATTGGCTGGCTCCAAGGCAGGGTGGCACATGGCAGAGGGGAAACTGTTCATGGCAGCAGAAGACAGCAAAAGCAACGAGATAGATGGGACAAGCCTCTTTCTGTCCCTTATATTGTACGCAGGCTACCAGCTCTAGGGCAGGTGTAGCACTCACACCCTTAATTCTAGCATTGGACCGTGAATCAGTCACAAACTCTAGATTCAGCCACCTCTGAAAAGCCCACTCCCCATGACTGCGTGAGGTTTGGGGGGACATCCAGACACAAACCATAACAGTTGGTTTTATGAAGGTAGATTTTTCTTCAGGCTTCAGCCAAGTATGAAAGGGAAACATCACTTTCCAGCTTATTTATACCATCACCACTTCCTCATCAATAGGCATGGAGTAGCCTCTGTGAAGCCCTCCATAGCACTGTGATGGCCTAACGCCACACAATGGAGGATTATGTTAAGTTTCCATGGATGAAAATGCACAAGATGCGAATGGTGCGCCCAGACGAGAAATCTCAAATCTCAGCTCCCAACCACCAGGCAGTCTTCAGAAACATTTGCATTGACTTCTGTATTTCTGAGTGCTTAGGATTATTTGTTGAGATTACAAAAGGATATTTAAAAATCTCTACCCAGCAGTGCTTTAGATGCCAAGGTTGACAACATTTTCGTGTGTCGCAGAAATAAAAACCAAGTACTTAAAATCCATCTGCCGTGCCACAGAGGGGGTGGATCTTTTAGCTGAAAATCGTTTGTTTGCTGAGTATGTGTGAAGTCATCTTCAGTACTGCAGACACTTGAAGACAGAAGTAAGTCATGGCGAGGAGATGGGGAGAGAGAGAGTTCTGTGAGTAAGAGAATGGAAAGTCAGGTGGTGGTGGTGATGGGGAAGCAGGAAGGTAAAGAAGCTGGAAATTGCAAGGTAGGGGAGTGTGGGAGAAAGAAAGAACGTGGGAAGAAGAGGTCTCTCTCATGCAGTGAAACATCTTGTCCCGTAATCACCTTCTACCCGCATTGCCCTAGCCTTCACATACTCATGCACGCATGTAGAGAATTGCAAGTAAAATAGCAAGCCCTCAAAACTGACTGAAAGAGTAGATTTCTTGGAGAATCAATAGTAGCATTCAGTTTCACGACTTGACTGGAGCAAGAAGAGAGGCTGCCCTGAGAGGGGAAGTGCATTCATTCAAGTTTTCCTAACTTTGGCAAACCAATAAACATCATCCAAAGGCTGCAGGTTTCTTTGTCTCCACCTTGCTCTTGTCCACTTTATTCATCACGTGTCCAGGTTCTGTGGATTCTGTCTCCACAGTCCCTCACAGGGAGACCCCCCTCCCCCATTCTGTTCCCACTGCCATTTCACCTATGTGGCCTTCCCTGACTTCTGTCAGCATGGACACTCTTCCACTTCTCATACTCTTCACACTTTTCTGTACTTAAGTTACTTGGGGCCATTTGAGTTTTTCTCTCCCCCTTGTTTCTTTGAACTCATTATGTAGTCTAGGCCAGCTTTGAACTTGCTATGTAGCCCCGGCTGCCTTCCAATTTGCCATTGTCCTGCCACATCCTCCCAAGTGCTGGGATTACAGGCACATGCTACCTAGCCTGGATTTGAGCTTACTTTTGAATTGTTTCAGAAGGCATTGTACCCCTCCCTGAATATAGCAACAGCTATCTGAAGGCTGCTTTCCTCTCAACTTTGTAGAATTGACAAGGTCTTTTACATCTTTGTGAAATTTTAAAAGCAAAGAATGAAAAAAAAAAAAAAAAAACAGACTACTCCAGAAGGAAATTGAAAGGAATGGAAGGGGAGGGAAGGAAGTGAAAGAAATTCTGTAGTGTCTTTTTATGTGGAGGATATAGTAAGCCATTAATACAAGTGTAATTTAGTTTCCTTTCGAACCAAGCTTTTCCATAGTCTTTATTCCAAAACCAGGTCCTGATTTTATTTGGAATGAGTGCCTTAGTCATACCTTTTAAGAAAAACCACAGAGCATTTACACATATTCAAATACCAGTGTTTAACCCCATATTTTTCTCTTCCTCAAATACTTCTATTTTTGCTTTACAGTCAATATTTTAATTAAGATGATACAAAAGTGGATCAAGTAGTTTGGAAACTGTTCAAAATAATTTTTTTTTTTTTTTTTTTTGTGGGTACCGGGGGGTCGACCTCAGGACCTCGCGCACCAGCAGGCGCCCGTGCCTCTGAGCGATATCACCGGCCCCTTTTTCGTATGTGGGATCCGGGAGTCGAACTCGGGCCCTCGCGCTTGCAAGGCAGGCGCTTATGCCGCTGAGCCATCTCACCGGCCCTGTTCAAAATAATTTTGCTTACCTGTGTAGGTTGCTTATCCTTCCTGAATACCTGAGATATTTCATGAAGACTTGTATGTCATGTGTCTGAAATGATTATTTTCTCATATCTGTGGCTCAGAAGAATCTAACAAGAATCTCTTCAGCTGCACTGGTTATAGTCTCAGATTGTGATCTCCAGCCAGGTGCCAAGGACAATGGCCGGCTATTAATATCCCCAGGCAAGCTGTTACCCCAACATTTGCATCACCAGGGCCTTGAGAAGGAGGATGAGCCTTCCATTTTATCTGCAGCCTTTCCCGTTTTGATAAGAAATAAACTTTACTATCAGCTTTTAAATAGCTCCTGATGAGTTAAAAAGAAATAAATTGTGTTTTATATGAAATATTTTTCATCTAAGACATAAATTGCCTTTTGGCCATCCCAGTGTTTGAAGTATACACAGAGCACAGGACTTCCAGCTGACTGATTGTTGGTGAAATGATATATATGATTTTACTCAGGTCTGCAATGGAAACCAATCTGCCATGAAAGCACCCTATAATTGGGTATAACTGACATAATGAATAAGTAAAACATGGAACACAAAACTCATTGGCTGGTAGGGGATAAAGGAAAGCACAGAAACATTTGTAAAAGGAATATAAAACTATAAACTGGGTGATAGTTTAGTTTTTAAAAGCATTAACTGAGTTACCTAAGGGATTGGCAATCTAGCATGATGGGGCTCTAGTTTAAAATCGGCCATCCTCTTCATTCTCTCACTTTTAAATTAGTGCCTTATTCATAAAGACTTGATGAAAAAAATGATCATCTAAAATCAGACACAGGGCACCAACTAGAGTATTCAAGGTCAGATTTATTTGATTCAAAGTCATGTAATCTTGTATTGGGAAGAGATTTTTGCAATCCATTTTCCAATCAAGTGCTGGAATTCCTTCCCAAACATCTCCGGCAGATGATCACATAGTCTCAGCTCAACGCTAGACTTAGCCTGATCATATCGACTTAGCTCGGAGTCCTTTCATGACCGCAAACTAAGTTCTCTGTGAGGCGGTCTAATATATTATGGGACATTTTTGATTCTTCAAAAGTTTCTTTTTATGTTGATGTGAATCTTGCATCATTATAGTTTCTACTCTTTGGTCATGGTTTTGCTATCTCAAAGATGCTATATTATAATTTCTGGAGAAGATTTTAGGTAGATAAGGGAATGGTTTAAGATATCCTATGTCCAAACAGTAAGGAATTAAGAGAAGTGAAATAAGATACTGCTACAGTTAGATCTGCAATGTCTTCCAGAGACCAACATATTAAAGTCTAGGACCCTGGCTTGGCACCACCGGGAAGAGGTGGAACCTTTAAAAGGTAGGACCTAGTCACTGGGGTATGCTCTTAAAGAGAATCTCAGCCCCTTCTTTTTCTCCCTTTCACTTCCTGGCCAGGAGGTGAACAGTTTTTCTCCAAATTCCACCATGAAGTGATACTCTGCTACAGGCTCAAAATAATGGCGCCAACTAGTCATTAACTGGAGACTCCAAAACTATAAGCTGAGATAAACCTTTCCTTTTTATTAACTGATTATCTCAGTAGTTCATTACAGTGACAGAAAGCTGATAAACCCAGATACATAATTTTATATCCAGCAATTCTTTTTGGATCTAAGGCAATAGCATATCTCATTATTTTAACTTATATCAAGGTATTGTCGGATTAGATAGATACATAGAGAGATAGTGAGAAACAGATAATTAAGATTTAGGGCCAGTGATATGGCTTAGTACCATAAGCACCTGCCTGGCAAGCACGAGGTCCTGAATTCAACTCCCGGTACCCACATAAAGGAAAAAAAGCGCTGGTGATATCGCTCAGTGGCACAAGTGCCTGCTGGCAAGCACAAGGTCCTGAGTTTGACTCCCGGTACCCACATTAAAAAAAATAAATAAATAAATAAATAAAGATTTAAAGATATGTAGCACTAAGTGATATTTTCTCTAAACAAACTCAACTCTTATTTAGTTTCCTGTGTTGGTGTAATTCCTGTAATCTCCCCAGCCAAATGGCAAGCAGGTTTTAACGCTTTGGGAGTAGGAGACACAAGTGAAAAAAATTTCCCAAAAAGTTTTCCCCTGAAAAATATAAGGGGGTGTACTTTCTTTTTCAGTCAAGGAAAAAATTTGAGGGCCGGTGAGATGGCTCAGCAGCTTAAGCGCCTGCCCGGCAAGGGCGAGGGCCCGAGTTCGACTCCCGGATCCCACATACGAAAAAGGGCCGGTGATATCGCTCAGCGGCACGGGCGCCTGCTGGCGCGCAAGGTCCTGAGGTCGACCCCCCGGTACCCACCAAAAAAAAAAAAAAAAAAAAAAAAAATTTGATATTGACATTGTTGCTTGTATCACAGGCTTTGGAAGATGTCTGCATTGCTCCAGCCTTGGGTAGAACACTTATCTTGCAAGCAACACTCTGAAACTCTACCACTTCCCTTGCTTCTAAGATTAAAAGCAAGTATCTGCCCTTGTGATCATGGTTAAGATCTTATCTTTTCTTGCTTTTCCTGCCTCTGAGAGATTGTACTAGTCCTTCACCTTATATGACAGAAAAGTGCTTGATATTTGCTTTTCTCATACCTCAAATTGAAGGAAGACCACGAGGAATATGCACACACACACCATTAGTCTCCCTGAGACCTTCAGGTCTGCAACATTACTGCATTTCTAACTCTTCCTTCTTCATCCATGATGGATAAATAAACACATCTGCTTTGAGTTTTTATAACCATAAATTCATAAGGAAGATTTGCTCACTTTAGGTAATTCTTCATTTTCTTCCTGTAAACAGATTTTTAAATGACACACTTTAAACATAGATATAGTCTTTCCTGAGTTGCTACTGTGCAAAATGCCCTTTGGCCAGCAGTGGACCTTATGCTTCTTCCAGCTGCCTCAAAGCGTACAGCAGAATGAGCACCAGGGAGCACTCTAGAATCGCGCACTAATCCAAACGGCCAGGTGAAGCCAGCTGTGCTGCGAAACAGATATTGAAACATCATTAGAATGGAAGATAAATAAATACCTTTCAAATGCAAAGCAGTTCTTTTTCTCTTTACCTTTTGAAGTCAATGAAAGGTTTTCACAATTTAAAAATTTATTTAAAAATTACACTAATTACATATTATACACTTTCATAAATATTTATCCAATTTAATCCTCAAAACAAGCCTGGAGGCATTACTTTCTGCATTTTTACAAATAAAGAAACCGGCTTAAAGAGGAAGAATTGAGATACCTCCAATATCCCAGGAACTGACCTTGAATAGGTCTTAGGACCTCAGACCCCAGGAACATCCTCTCTACCATGCCTACTCCAATGATCCGTCGAATTCATTTGGTCTGCTATTTCAAATAATACATTTGCTTTTTTAACTAATTATCTTCCAAACATCTTTACTTTAGTAAGTCTTGAAATTTTCCAAACAGTTTTCAATCTGTGGGCTGGGTAAGTCAGGACTTTTGTAGTAGATTTCCACAAATAAATGAGAAAAAAAAAGTGACCCTTAAGATTTCTTTCGACTCTTGTAATGGTTAATTTTATGACATCAACTTGACTGGGCCAAGGGATGCTTCGATAGATGCTAAACGTTGTTTCAGGTGTGTCTGAGAAGGTGTCTCTGGAAGAGATTAGCATTTGAATCAGTAGCCTGAGTAAAGAGAATCACTTTCACCAATTTCAGTAGCATTACTCGACTTGCTGGGGCCCAAACAGAATAAAAGGAAAAAAAAAAGGAATACACAGTAGTCTTCCCTTATCCACAGGGCATATATTTCAAGGCCCTAGTGAGTCCCTAAAACTCCAATATTTTACATACATAACCATGAAAGTTTAATTTATAAATTAAGCACAGTAAGATTAATGACTATCATAAAATCAAGCATTATAACAATATATTGTAATGTTATGTAATTCTCTCTATGTCTCTCTCTCCCTCCCTCTCTCTCATATCTTATTTTACTGTATTGTATTTTTCGACCGAGGTTGACCTGATCACTGACATGATGGGAAGATAACCATAGATAAGGGGGACTACTGTACACTTAAATATAGTCATATTAAGATATGTGAAATTCCTGCTTTGTGTGAGACAGAGATCCTCATCCTTGGACAAATTTGTTTTGAATTGTGGAACACTCACCTTCAGAGCCTGGCAAAGAGATCCAAAATTAAAAGCTCTTCAACTTTTTAGAAGGAAATTCTTAAGACTTGGGGTGTAGCCCAGTGGAAGAGCACATCTCTAGCATGCAGGAGGCCCTGGGTTTGATCCACAGCACTGCAAAAAGAAAACAAAACAAAACAAAACTCTTAAAATTCACCAGGAAATCTGATGTGCAGCCAGGATTGAGAGCCACTGACCTGGGGTTTACTGGAGAATATCCATGGTGGGGTGGGGGTGGGGTGGGGGTGGGGTGGGGTCGGGTTGGTGAGGGTAACAGAAGATGATCAGGACAGAGCTTGAGGGACTCTTTAATTTTATTATAAGAATAGAAGAGACAAGATCAGGTCAAGAACTTAGAAGTGCAAGAGTGAATTATGTTCTGAGCTAGAACAGAGCTTTCATCTGAGAATAATTAAAGAATACCAAGAAATTCTTGATCCAAACTTTCTTTCCTCTAGGCAATTAATAAGTCATAGTTAAATTTCATTGTTAATTGAATTGAAATAATCTTAATGGGAAATCATTAAATGGCTCATATTAAGTTTGTACTTATCACAGTGTCCACTAAATCCTGTGTCTGCTCTCAAGGACTTGGCAATGTCATGACCCCGGGATCCTTCTGTTCATTTTTCCTTAGCTCCACGTATCATCATTGTAGCAGCCCGCTGAATGGAAATGTGTACCGTTAGCAACATCCACTGCTTATCCTTGGCAAACTAAATATTGACCTGACCATTCATTGAAAAATAAACTTTGACATCTCATAAAATTTCCCAATAACCACAAACACAGGGGATCACTCTTATAAATTACATAGTGATGGTCTCATAACCATGGGGGAAAAATTATATTTTAATAAAATATTGCCACTAAATTTCAGTACCTAATAGTGCCTTCAAAGTTATGCCAAATTTTTTTCTAATAATTATAAAACATCTCATCTTGCTGTAAATATTACTTTTTCTCATGTGTAGTATTTTTTTGTTTCATTTTGTTTTTTGTTTTGTTTTGTTTTGTACCTATAAACAGTATTTGGTTTCTTTTTAGTAGCACTGATCACTTCAGCAGCTACCCCTCTTTTGGCCCCAACTTTATACATGGTTTCTCCTCAACCAAAATTTAAGTTTTTCAAATTTTTATGCTCTGCGTATTGCCCCAAATTCTTACTAGAAATTAGGCAGAAAACATCTAGCAATGCTCATGCCACTGCCTGAACATTGGGTGGCTTTGAAACTTCCTCCAGCAGATCAATTAATACACTGCCCCTAATTTCAGTATTCTGAAAAGTCTCAGGCCAAGGGCAAAATGTAAACAATTTTTTGTCACAGTGTGACACACATGGCCTCTAGCACAATTGCTAATGACATCCTTTTTCCAAACGGAACCCACCTGAATCTGTTCTTTTCTGTTTGCATTCTTATCAGCATTGTGGTCTCTGAGCTCTGACCAGAATTAACCCTTCCAGCTCTGCTTACAAATGAAATTTTAGTAAGACTTGCTTGAAAATCATACATGACCTTCCTATAAAAAATCTTACCTTTAAGACTGTGTAATCAACACTTGAAGATCAGTCACTGTAGTCCCAGCATCAAATCAAAGCAGTAAGATTTTACCAACCATTATCATTCACATTAATGAGACTAGGCAGAACAAAACATAGCACTCTTCTCATCTTTAAGTGGGAACATCACATAACAAATGCTAGGCTCATTAGTAGAATCTGTGGGAATACTGTTATATCCAATATAGAAAAATATTGAAAGAGGCACCACTTGTCTTGGTACCACCATTCCTCCATCATAAATTCTTTCATTCATGCACTTACTCACTCAACAAACACCAGCATCACACTGTGTGCCAGACACTGAACAGAACAAGCTATATTCTCTACCTTCATAGTTTAGCGTAGAAAGACTATCAATGAACAGGTAAACAAATTAAAAATTATAATTAAAATTTAAAAATAAATGTTATGAAGATAATAAACAGTGGGTTATGGAGAGATAAATGAGCAATATCACTGGCCCTTTTTTCGTATGTGGGTACCAGAAGTCGAACTCAGGACCTCGCACTTGCCAGGCAGGCACTTATGCCGCTGAGCTATCTCACCGGCCCCAGAATTTGGGTTTTTAATGAAGTCAATTTTTTCTTTTGTACTGATATACACAGAGATTATTTTTGATTCTTGATTGCCCAGGGAGCACAAACTTACCAACAGTACGGAAGCCACCCCACTGAGGCCTAGGAACCCTCTGATTCATTGACTTTCGGGGGTGGATGAAGATATAGAATACAATACCAAGAACTTCCAAGGCTGTAATCCATGCAGCAATTTAGAGAGCATCTCAGGGAGACCTATGTGACAAGTTGTCAGTTTTGACGTTTTTAACCCTTTAAAATCCATGGCCACTTTCTATAAACACCAAAAACATTTATTCTATAATGAATTGAATTTTGTTCATCAAAAATACATTGTCCTAACCTCCAGTACCTGTGAAGATGACTTTATTTGGAAATGGAATCTTTTCAATAATCAGGTTAACATTATGCATATCTAAATTGTACCAATAAACTTAATTATAAATAAAAAATAATAATCAAGTTAAAATGAGGTCAGTAGGGTGCGTCCTAAGCCAATATGACTGTGTCCTTATTAAAAAGGGAAATTCGGACACAAGGTAAACACATCAACAAAAATGCCATGTCAAGATGAAGGCAGAAATTGGAAATTACAAGTCAAAGAATGCCGAAGACTGCCAGCAAACCCTGAGAAGCCAGGGAAAAGGTATGGAACAGATATTCCCTCAAAAGAAACCAACCCTGCTAATAATCTTCATCCTCAGACTTCTCACCTCCAGAAATGAAAGACTGAAAGACGCATTTCTGTTGCGTCAGGTACTTAGTTTGTGCTACTGTACAATGGCAGCCCAAGGTAAGCAATACATGCTTCAGGTGTAATATTTGAAATGTCTAAACAAATGGAAAAACAACATCTTATGTATCTATAATTATTTTAAAAAGTAAGAAAACAGGAAAATATGACTATAGCATTAAAATACTGAACGTACTTTGGAAAAATATATTGGCTGCCCATCCACTTCTAGTGATTCTGGCATTCATGGTAAGAGAGTATTCCTGGGGCCGGTGAGATGGCTCAGCGGCATAAGCGCCTGCCTTGCAAGCGCGAGGGCCCAAGTTCGACTCCCAGATCCCACATACGAAAAAGGGGCCGGTGATATCGCTCAGCAGCACGGGTGCCTGTTGGCGCGCGAGGTCCTGAGGTCGACCCCTGGTACCCACAAAAAAAAAAAAAAAAAAGAGAGTATTCCTCACTCACATTACACAGCTGAGAATCATGGCTCTAGCTTTTCTGATTCATACAGGAGTAAAATGGAAAAACATGAACACCTGCCAAACATTTTCACCAGAGGAGACCTGCACCAATAATATTGGAGAAGTGAAATCCCACGCAGTACCCTTGCTGAAATCTCTACCTGGTGAAGGCCATAAAGTACAAGAGCAGGCTGGACAAATATGCCCCTCCCCAGGAATGGATAAAAGGTAAACTAGTCAACTTAACAGAACCAGAAAGACCTCGCTTTTGACAAGCTTGGCCCCAATACTAACATGTCATGGAGTGAGGACATTTTATCTTGCCTTGGAACTAAGATTATCAGTATCATAATAGTTTGTTTTTTAGGGCTGCCATAACAAAGTAATACAAACTAGGGATATCTGAAATCACAGAAGCGTATTGTTTCATAGTTCTGGAAGCTGTATTTTCAAAATCAAGGTGTTGGACACTTGGCTCCTTCTGAGAGCGCTGGAGGAGAATCTATTCCATGCCTTCTACCTTCTTGTGGTCTGGAGAGTCTCTTGGCTTGTAGCTATTCCAATCCTGCCTCCCTCCTACTTCATACATTGTTCTTCCTGTGTTCACATATTTGTGTCCAAAGTTTTCCTTTTAATAAGTACATCAGTCATATTGGATCAAGGCCCAGTCTAACAACCTCTCCTAACCTGGTCATCTGCAAAGACCCTATTTCCAAATAAAGTGATACTCACAGATACCAGAGGTTAGGACTTCAATATATTTGAAGGAGGCAATTCAACCTGTAACAAGTACGAACCTGACCAGCCATGCTATGAGAGACTGAAGAGCACTAGTGTGGTTCTTGGATTAGAACCTCATCCAACAGGTCCATTAACTCAAATTCAAAAGAAGATGCCAGAGAGACAGATGCTGTCTATGCTCCCTCTACTGGAAAAGTCAATGATAATGTTTAAAGCACTTACCCAGCTGCATTCATACATGTTCCTAGGTAAAATTAGCTGATTATTTTCCTTTCTTGATCAGTCCTTAGAACCAAGGTCACATTATTCTCAAACCATGAACCGAGGGACTGTCCCTACTTAATGTCTTACTTAGACATTGTGTTTCTTTTTTTTTAGCTAGTTTTGATACACTGTTTTTTTAGGAAAACTGACATTTTATCTATGATTCTCATAATTATGGCATATACTTTTCTATTACATTCTACTGTGATTTAAAAATATCTACCATATGTGGATCTTACATTTTCATTTAAATTTTGTAACTCCTTTCTTGACGTATTTTATCTATTTTGTTAACCTTTTCAAAGACCTAGTATCCAATTTGTGTTTATCCTTTCTATTACATATTTTTTCATTTCTTAATTTCTGTTTGCATTTTATTTGCTTCCTCCTACTTTCTTTGGGTTAGTATAGTTCCTTTCTAACTATTTGAGATTTATACTTGAGTCATTTTTAAATTTTAATCTTTTTAAAGCATATATATTTAAGGTTATTTTCTTTCCCAGCAATGGCACACTCCAGTTTAATAAGTGATTTTAATAAGTGATCTTATTATTTTTAAAAATATATTCTGGAGCAGAGGCTAGACTCCTGGGACAAACTCTGCATGTACAGGGCTCTTCTCCCCATCGTCTCTCCCCCGAACACTGGGGAACACTGCACCCTTGCAGCATCCTGTCCAGTGCTCACCATGGGCAAGAGTAGCCTCCTCACCTCCACTCTCGGCAGAGAGAGGATAAGTGAGCAAACAGCACCCACCAAGTCTGCTGTGTGCCTGCCAAGTCAGCCCAGCACCTACCAAGTCTGCTGCCACACTCGAAGGGAAAGAGTCCCTAAGCCAAGCCCAGGGACCACATCAGATTCTGCCTGCTGGCTGGGGTGGGGGAATTTCTGAGACTGGGTCTGTGTGTGATTTGAGTACAAGTGTTGATACTAATAACCAGTTGCAAGTCTCTCCTCACGACACAACATGATCCAAACCATTTAAATTAAATAGTTGAAGGGGTAAACACTATCTCTGGATAAGTAAAAACATAAATACATCACTGAAAGGCAGAATCTAGCTTAAAAGGTCTTTATATCAACTACAATCTCTTCTCGCTCTACTTGATCTCAAACCTCAGCACCGGCAAAACAACACACACACACATACACATGTGCGTGTGCACATTTCATATGTATATGAAAGCAAGGCAACAGAAGGCCCCCAAGGTTTCCCAATTCTTCCAAGGCAGATCCAGGTGGCACTGATGGAGAGAAAAGAAAACAGCAGGTAGTAAATCTTTACAAATTAATTAAACAAGAGGTAAAGCAACTTAGTGAGTTCAAAGAGGACATGACCCAAAATCTCATGAAATTATGCAAAATGACCAATGTGGATATGGGAGAAATAAATAAAAAGTTGGAAGAACTGATCAAAATTGTTCAAAACAAGAGTGAAAAATTTACTAAAGATATAGACTCCACAAAAAGGTAACAGATAGAAATACTGGATATAAAAAATTGTGTAGAATTCATAAATTACCAAAATGACCAATATGAAGACAGGGTTTCTGAAGTCAAGAACAAAATGGTAAATTACAACAAATTACTCAGGAAGCTTTAAAAAGAACAATTCATCCAACAGCTAACAGACAACATGAAGAAGACCATCTTAAGGCTAATGGGAGTTAGAAAGAAACTAGAAGACAGCACACATGAAATAAAAAATTTGCTTACAAAAGTCATAATAGAAAACTTTCTAAGTATGAGGGAAGATTTCAACATATAGGTATGTGAGGCTTACAGAACACCAACTAACTACGATGAAAAAAGAAGGTTCCAATGTCATATCTTAGTCAAAATTCCAGATGTCCAACAAAAATTGCAACTCAATGCTCACATTAAAAAAACAGAGTGATTTCAAGTAAATATCCTAATGATAGCCTCAAGATACTTAAAAAACAACAACAATTTCAACCCAAATTGAATTTAAGGAAGGAAATCATAAAGATCAGAGTGGAATTAATGAAATCAAGACTAAAAAACAATACAAAGAATCAGTGAATCAAAGAGCTGGTTCTTTGAAAGAATAAACAAAATAGATAAACAGATCAACTGAACAAAAAAACTTAAAAGCTGTCAGAAAAAAATGCAAAAAAAATCATGTATCTAAAGGTAAATCCACTAGGATTATAGTAGACTTCTCAACTGTAAAGGCCAGGAGATCCTGGAGTAAAGTATTTCAAGCCCTAAAAGCAAACAAATTTCAACTCAGATTAACATATCAATAACACTCAAAATAGATGGAGAAATAAGAACATGCCATTAAAAAGAACAAATTAAGAGATTTATGAACACCAAACCAGCATTCTAGAAAATACTCAAGAATATCCTAGACAGAAACAACAAAGCCAACAATGCCAAAAATTCAGATGGAATGAATATATCAAGCAAGGCAAATAGATAAACAAACAAAAACAACAAAACAAAAGGAAAAAAAGAAAAAGAGGCATCAACAGAAAACAAACAGTGTCAAGAATAAATAAACACTTTGCAGTAATAACTCTCAATGGTAATGGCATCAATTCCCCAATTAAGACACACATTGGTACGGTGGATTATAAAATAGAATCCAACAGTCTGTTGCATTCAAGAAACTCATCTAATCAAAAAAGATATTCATAGGCTAAAAAAATCAAAGGATGGAAAACAATATTTCATGCACCAGAATCCCCAAAATAAGCAGGGGTAGTAATTTTACTCTCAGACAAACTCTCAGTAAACTTGAAGCCAAAACTGATCAGGAGAGACAATCCCATAGGAAGAGATAACACTTGCAAATACATATGCACCAAGTACTGGAGCACTTATCTTCATAAATCAAACACTCCTGGAAATAAAAGATCGAGTAAAGACCACACAATCATAGTGGGTGGCTTCAGTATCCTACTTTCACAAGCAGATAGATCAACTAAACAAAAAATCAACAAAGAAATATCAGAGGTGAACTTAATAGATATCCACAGAGCAGTCTATGCTACTACAACAGAATACACTTTCTTCTCAGCGGCACACAAAACTTTCTCCAAAATAGACCACATACAATATTTCACCAAAAAATAAGACTGGGTCTTATATTGATTTTTGCTCCAAAAGATGCAATAGGGATTACTTTCAGGGGATGTTTTATTTTTTTACATATGACAACCTACATTTATTCATTACAACAACCTAAATTTATTCATGTATAACAATCTACATTTATTTATTCATATTCCTTGATTCATATTCACAAAAATCTACATTTATTCAAAAAAAGGTCATGTCATCTCATCTTCTTCTGGGACATCATCATAACTCTCCAAACCCCAAATTCTGACCTAAATTTCTTGTGACTCCATTTCCTGTAGGACCATTGGCCTCAATCTCTCATGTCCAGAAATAGAGCTCTCCTTAAATGAGAACTTCTTATCCATGTAGCCTGCTCATGCTGCATTGGCAACACAGCTGTCAGTGATTTTTATCCCATGAACTCTTCACCCAAGTCATGACCTCTTATAGTCTAGGCTTCAAAACTTTCCATTAAATCAAGTGTAAATTGAAGACATAAAAGACAAGAGTGGCCACAAAAGTGATGACAGTTAACAATGATGGTCCACACAAAAGTGATAAAAAATTTCAAGCACCAAAATTCAGAAAACATTTCTTTATTTCACATGAATGCATTAAGTACACGCATTACGACACACAATGAATTGAATTATGAAGATTCACATTAGACACAACCACGTCTGTTTGTTATTAAGTGTACACATTATTCATGTATCGTGTCTGTACTGTGATTTGTCATTCGTCAATAAGTCTCAAGTTCAGTTTTTTACTTTGACGTGTACCTCTCATCTAAAGGTCCCTACTTGGGTAATTTACTTAATTACAATTTATATTATCATTTAAATTATTAATATCAATGACATTAATTTATATTTAATTATATATTAATGGTATTATTTTATAATTTAATACATCCATTGTGTGTTGCACTAAATGTGGCTGTCTAGCTGATGATCTTAACTGGGGCTTATTTTGGGGCCAGGCTTACATTACAAGCATCCTGAAAACTCATGCCAGGGTTTATAGCAGCAACAAGCACACCCAGCTCCCAGATCTTTGTTTCTGATATCATTCTTTTTTTTTTTTTTTTTTTTAATGTGGGTACTGGGAGTCGATCTCAGGGCCTTGTGTTTGCCAGCAAGCGCCTGTGCCGCTGAGTGATATCACTGGCCCTTTTTTTCCTTTATGTGGGTTCCGGGAGTCGAACTCAGGACCTCGCACTTGCCAGGCAGGTGCTTATGCCGCTGAGCTATCTCACCAGCCCCTGATATCATTCTTCAATAAAAGGAACTAGAGCTTCTTCATGAAATGCTGATCCTCGGGCTAGAGCAGGAAATATGCAAGATGGGGCCAGTGAGATGGCTCAGCGGCATAAGCGCCTGCCTGGCAAGCACGAGGTCCTGAGTTCGACTCCTGGTACCCACATATGAAAAAAGGGCCGGTGATATCGCTCAGCAGCACAGGTGCCTGCTGGTGCGCGAGGTCCTGAGGTGGACCCCTGGTACCCACACACACACACACAAAAAAAAATGCAAGATGGTCTTGGACCATTTTGTAGTGCCAGAAAGTAAAGAAATGGGAGGGCACTCTATTTCTCTCTCTTTCTGTGTCTCTGTCTCTGTTTCTGTCTCTCTCTGTCTCTCTCACACACATGCACGCACGCACACACACGAATGATGAGGGTATGTTTAAAAGACACAGGGCCAACTTGAACTCTCAATAACTAAAGATGGCACAACTTATGCAACCAAACAGTGTAGCACTGGATAACTCAAAGCATAAAATAAATATTTGTGAGTCCATACCAATATGAACAAGTACGTAAATGCGGGGAGAAAAAATAAATATTCCATGCAGGAGAACTTTAAATAATTTATGTAGCTACTCCATCCTCAAGGAGGGGGAGTGTAACTTCCCATCCCTTAAATGTGGGCTGTGCAATGACTTCTTTCCAAAGGGTACAGTTTGGAAGGAGGAACAAAAGTAACTTTAAAGTAGAGAAATCTCAGAAATACTACCTTGGTCAAATGATCAGAGATCCTAACCAACAATGATAAGTTGTGCTCATTGTATATATTCTTAATTCGATGTGACAAAAATGGCACTTTACCTCTGTGGTTCTCCTCCCAAAAACTCATAGCAGTTAAATCATGAGAAAAGCATCAGACAAATCCCAACAGAGGGACATAATACAAAATACCTCACTAGGTATTTGGGAACATCCAGGCTGTTCTCCTCTATGTGACTCTCTTCCTCGTGGAATTCTCTTCCCTAGGATATTTGCCTTCTCTCCAAGAAGGATTTCTGTCTCAATGATCAAAGAGAAATATGAAAGGAGCCTGCTTTGAATCTATGCAACTCACACGGAAGACTTCCACCTCAGGAGAGAAATTCACTAAACACTTTCCACACTATCTTGTTCCTTAAATTAAATCTGCTTCATCTGATGACTGATCTTGTTCTAAGTCTGAATGTATACCCTTTCTTCATCAAAGGCTCTCGACTTCCGCGCAGTGAAGGGTAGCATTGGTGTAAACTACAATACAGCCTTACAGTCGGCCCCTCTTTTAGGGTGACAATCTACTGTGGACACAAATGGTAATTAAATGAAAGCAGACACTCCAACTAATCAACCATGTCTCTTATTTATAAACATAAAAAGATTCCCAAAGATCACCAGACATTTTAAGTATATAAAGGATAAATGAAACTAAACAAACAAAACTTTATCCCAGACAAATAAGAGATAATATAGGAAAAAGAAAATAAAGTTGAGGCCATTTTTTAGTATAAATATTAAAAAGATTGATGAAAATGATAGAAATTTAAGTAAGCCAGGTATGGTGGCACATACTTGTAATCTTAGCACTCAGGAGGTCAAGGAAGAAGAATCACAAGTTAAAGGCCAGCCTGGGCTACATAGTGGGGTGTAATTGAAAAATATGGTGAATGTTTAAATTTTTAAAGTTTATTATAGTAAAAAACACATTGTATTAACTCCCGCTCAAAATACTCCTCTTTGCTTCATATACATTTACCCTATCATTCTTTCTACTTTCTTTTTTTTTTTTTTTTTGTGGGTACCGGGGGGACGACCTCAGGATCTCGCGCGCCAGCAGGCGCCCGTGCCACTGAGTGATATCACCGGCCCCTTTTTCGTATGTGGGTTCCGGGAGTCGAACTCGGGCCTTCGCGCTTGCAAGGCAGGCGCTTAAGCCGCTGAGCCGTCTCACCGGCCCTCTTTCTACTTTCTAAACATATTTTCTGATCACACCTCCTAGTATGTTCAAGGCCAGTCGGGACTACATAGTGAGATTCTGTTTCAAAAAACAAAAACAAACAACAACAACAAAAAGAAAGTAAAAAAGAAAAAAATATATAGATAATATATCTAGTAGATTAAATTTAAGAGGTATTTCAGAAGTAACAAACATCCAGAGAAGAAATAGACAATAAAATAAATACTATAAAACAATTTCCCTGAACTGAAGTACTGAATCATCATATCAAAGGGACTTATTGAGTATCTAGAATGACAAAATTAAAAAAAAGACCCATAGAGGTAGCACCAATCTCTCTTCAAGGAAGAACTCAGCTGCATGCAGTGTGGTGAGCTGACCACTTCTAGCTATCGGTGCCTTCAGCTCTTCCAGGCTAGAGGCCTTGCTGTTTCCAACTAGGCCTCAACCAAGGACAAGCTTCCAATACCACAAGGTAAATAAATAAATAAATATTAATTAAATAAGATAGTACCCCTTCACAAACCAAAGATAATGAGGAACATATTTAATGCAACACTCTGAACCTATTTTAAAAACTGAAATAAACATAAATAACTAGAAGGGATGAATATAAACTATAAATAGATGAGAAGCTCAATTATTATAGAGATGTCAATATTTTCAAATTACTTTATAGCTTTGTTGCAATCCATATCATCACAATAGTAGAATTTGGAGGAGAGATTTTATTTTTTTTTTAATTTTATTTATTTTGGGAGGTACCAGGAATTGAACTCACAACTTTGAGCTTACCAGGCAGACGCTGTGCTGCTGAGCTATATCCCCGGCCTGGAGGAAAAATTTTAAAATTGTTCTGATTTTTAGCTGAAGAAAGAAATGAATAAGATCAGCTTTTCAAAATGAAAATCAATAGTAATATGAAGAACTAGACTTTCCAGCTATTAAAATCTATCCAATTATACTGAGGTTGGCACAAGAATAAATAGACCATGAGAGATCAACATACAAAACAGATAGCCAAGAATAACCAAAAGAACTGTTCTCTGGTCTTTTTGAAGAATGTCTCTGGTTTTCATGAAGACATTAAAATTCAAGTTGGTAAGGCAATACTGAATACCTCCGTGTGGGGCTGTCATAGTTTTAGCTTTCGTACTTCCCACTCTTGGTTTCTAGCAGTTAGGAATTTCCCATTCTTTTTTTTTTTTTTTTTTTTTGGTGGGTACCGGGGGGTCGACCTCAGGACCTCGCGTGCCAGCAGGCGCCCATGCCGCTGAGCGATATCACCGGCCCCTTTTTCGTATGTGGGATCCGGGAGTCGAACTCAGGCCCTTGCGCTTGCCGGGCAGGCGCTTAAGCCGCTGAGCCATCTCACCGGCCCGGAATTTCCCATTCTTATGAACTCAAGAGGGCAGTTTTGTGGTGATAGCGTCATAAGGTAGAGTCAGTGCCCACCTTTCCCTTTGCCTCTTCTCAATAGTGTCGGCCTGTCAGGCGGAGACAACTGCTATGTGCATCTGAGAACTGATGTCCACGGTACAGATGTACAGTTTGGATGGATTTGATACCACTACAGCCTAGTGGCCATTCTCAATGAGGGCTCTGTGAGAAAATTAAGCAATACAGAAAATGACTGGAATAATTGTTTCCCCAAGGATGCCTCAGATGATACACTGTTAATGCCACTGCAAACAGTTAAGAGAGACATTAATTCGTGCATCACTGAGTGATGCAAAGCTTAATCCTGTCACGAAATCCTAGCTGAGAAGAGCTACAGAAAAGAACTAAAATAGATAACACTTGTACTGATCAAACTGGGCCACTTTCCTTGAGCAATTTGATGTTTCAATCTGCTAAATACCAGGCAGCCAAAATTACAAGATAAATAACCCATTTTAGCATTTGGCTTATGACCTCAGGAAATCTTGTAGCCTAAGAACTGTAATGCTCATCAGTTTTTATTAGTTTGCAAGGGTTTTTATAACAAAGTACCACAAATTGGGTGGCTTAAACAGCAGAAATGTGTTGTCTCACAATTCTGGAGGCTCAGTGTCTGAAATCAAGGTGTTGGTAGAGTTTGTTCCTCCTGAGAGCTATAAAGGGAAATGCTGTTCCAGGCCCCTCTCCCCAGCTTATAGATGGCCAAGAGGGTAGATGTTCCCATGGTACTCTCGCTGGTGGCTGTCACGTCCAAATTTCACCTTTGAATATGGACATCAGTCATGTTGGATTATAGCCCACCTCAATGAACTTACACTGTATTTATTACCTCTGTAATAACCCTATCTTCAAATAAGGTCATATTCTGAGGGAGTGGAAGTTAGGATTCCAAGAGATAAATATGGAGGGGTAGAAATACAATTCAACCGATAACATAGCAAGTTGTATAGGCAACTGTTACCATTATTGCACTTTCTTCCTGAACTAAAACACTCTTTTCAGTAATTTGTTTGTTTGTTTTTTGGTTTGAGACAGGGTCACACTGTATTTCCTAGGCTTGTTTTAAACTTGTGGGCTCAAGTGGACCTCCTGCCTCAGCCTCCCAAGTAGCTGGGACTATAAGCATGTGCCTCTGTGCCCAGCTCCAGTAATCTTTTTCCATTAGGCACCACTACTTTCAGGGGTAGACATATAATTCAGACTTGAACAATCAGAGAAGCACATTTGATTGGTACTATGACTGATTTAGGGGTGGGCACATGACTGAAATCAAGCCAATCGAAACTCTCACTGGGCCAGTGAGATAGCTCAGCCGTATAAGTGCCTGCCTGGCAGGGGCAAGGTCCTGAGTTTGACTCCCAGTACCCACATAAAAAGGAAAAAAGGGCCGGTGATATCCCTCAGTGGTACAAGTGCCTGCTGGCAAGTGCGAAGTCCTGAGTTTGACCCCCGGTACCCACATAAAAAAAAAAAGAAAAAGAAAAAGAAAAAAACTTCACTGGGACTCTCTAACTACCAGAAAAGATTGCAGGTACTCTCTGTGTAAGCCTACCTGCTGGTGGCCATCGTTTGTGACACATAGAAAAAAAACTGCCTGAGATTAAATTCTACCATACTGGATGCATGGCATCTGCCAAGATCACTCCTTCAGGACTGGGGCACTCTTTTTTCTATTTACTTGGAACATTGGCCTTTGATGGCTCTCCACTGAGCTGCTCTGCATGAATTGCCCTCAGTCAAACAGAGCCGCCTGGCCCAATGACTGACTCCTGTGAGGATGAAAACGCATAAGAGTTCTGCCTCCTTCCCTCCAGACCAGACAAAGAATTAGCCAGCCCCAGAGCTCCAGCAGAATCAGCTGTCTCCTTCTGCTCAATTCTATCTCCTTCACTCCCTTCACCCATGTTGATACCGACAGTGCTCCCCAGGAAATGTACAGCATACAAATCTCCACCCCAAGACTACAACATCAACAGAGAAGAAAGCAATGTGATAGGATTACTGATGACCTCATTTAAGGCTATGGCTCCAACCCTTGGATCTTTTAGTTATATAAAGCAATAAATTTCCTTTTTCACCTTAAACTGCTTAGTCTGGAATTCCTGTCACTTTCACCAAAGGAGACTCTACTCATTACAACAGCTTGGATACAAGTACCAGAAATAACCAAGTGTGAGCAGCAGAGGATTTCTATGCATTTATTCAGCAAATATTATGAAGTATCTACCCACCTAACCTGTGCCAGGTTTTCTTCCAGGCGCTGGGGACACAGAAGTGCAAAAATCAAAGTCTCTATTCCCGGAAGTTTACATTTTGGTGAGGAAAAGAGAAAATAAACAAGGAATAAAATAAACACAGGGTGTAGTTTTAAGTAAAGACCATACAAATTTGGCCCAGGGTTGGAGTACCAGGGAGGCTGGTTCAATTAGGTTAGACAGCACTATTTTTGGGCAAAAGAGGCCATTCCTAGATTATGTACCTATGTCAAGGCATCTCCCCAGAAAGTGCTAAGACATTTAAAATCATCCACAGGGACTAGGTGGGGCCTTGCAATTAAGATGCTACTCTTTAGTTCAAACTTTCACCAAGACCTAGCTAGGCAATTTCAGAGACAACTAATTCAGATCTTGATATCCCTGGAATATCTCCCTCATCCTGCCCTTTTCAGATCATCCCAGATTCTTGGGGTGGATTATTTTATTTAGCACTGTATCAACTTGGTTTATTTGAGAGCCACTTAGGGGACTGGCATGTCTGGGTGAGTCATGGAGGCATGACTTTGGATACTATGTAAGGTACCTGGCCCCTTCCTCTCTGGCACTGATCCCTGCTCTGCGTCCTGAACTAGGCATCTTTGCTCCACCAGGCCTTTCCACCATGATGTTTAGGCCTTAGAACAGCCAGTCATTGACTGAATCCCCTGAAACCGTGAGCCAAATTAAATCTCTCCTCCTTTAAATTGCAGGTGTCAGGTACTATCTCTTAGTAACAGGAAAGCTGACTAATACAAGCACTCAAAACAACTGTTTGAGGTAGGTACTCCCATCTTCTTTGATAGGTAAGAAATCCAAGTCTCCATAAATCCTCCAAGGTCATAGAGGTGCCAAATTGTTCTGAGCCCAGGCAGTCTGACTACAGAGACACTTGCAGTCCCTTTGGAAGCCTGAACAACTTGGCACTACTGTACCTGCAGGTCGTATCTGTCAGGGTGACTGGCAGAATTGTACCTGGGTCTGTTTCTGACAGTCTTAAAGTCATGAGACAAGGGACCAATATTCACTAGCCAACTATGTCATACTACCAAGTACTTTTTTATATAAGATCATTTAATCTTTAGGGGAAAAAAACCCAACAAAGTTGGCATCCTTTTTCCTGTTTTACCAGGAGAAATTGATATCAGGACGATTTAAGAAATGAGCCCAGGGCCGGTGAGATGGCTCAGCGGCTTAAGCGCCTGCCCGGCAAGCGCAAGGGCCTGAGTTCGACTCCCGGAACCCACATACGAAAAAGGGGCCGGTGATATTGCTCAGCAGCACAGGCGCCTGTTGGCGCACGAGGTCCTGAGGTCGACCCCCCCGGTACCCACGAAAAAAAAAAAAAAAAGAAAAAGAAATGAGCCCAGGTCCTCTAACTAGTGCTAGAAATGGACCTCAGACTTGGATCTCACTGATTCCAAAGCATGAGTTTTTATTAAAATTATAATTAACTGTGTTATTTTTCCAAGCAAATGGTCAGAGGGGACCATTGGGTTTCAGTTGTTTATTTTCATTCAATTTCCTCTTTAATAACATCCAGATAGCATTCTTTATCTTGGAAATTGCTAATATAAAGAGATATGTTGTTTAATTGGCCACAATATGGATTGTCAAGGTTTTAACTTAGGCACATATGTGTATCGTACTACAAATAAGGGTGGCTTCCATGCAGTCGCATGCTTTCTCAGTTAAAGAACTGGTAAATGGTTCCAGCCCCTCTTGAGTGGGTTCAGAACCTCATCCTTGTCATCATCCTGACCTTGCTCTCGCCCCAATTCTCTGCCAGATTACTCTTTTAAAGTCGCTATGATTGACAGATTCTCCTCAAATTTCCTTGAGCTCTTTGCCTTTGCTCAGGTGATCATAGTAACTTTGATGGTGCTGTTTTGTTTTTGTGGTACTGGTGATCAAACCCAGAGGCACTCTACCACTGAGCCACATCCCCAGTTCTTTTTATTTAGAGACAAGGTCTTGCTAAGTTGCTCTGGCAGGACTCGAACTTGTGATCCTCCTGCCTCAGTACACTGCTGCGCCCAGCTTTAGTGCTATTATTTTGTGTCTTCTATCACTGTTGGCCTTTGTGTTCATTCACATACGGTACTTCTCCAAGCACAGGACCCTCTCTGTCAGATGCCGATGGCAGAATTCCTTCAAATCTATGATTCTTTGTTCTTTGCTCTGCGTTCTCAAAGTTATAATTTCTCTCTGCCCACCAGGCCTTGAAGACAGCCTTCCAAGGAAACATATCTTAATTCCAAGACCACAAAGTCAGTAACCTCTTTCTGGCCCTCTTCACCCACCTCAGACATCTGATCTCTTGCTGGGGGTCCCTATGCTTCACTGCAGCCTCAGTTCTCAAGGCTTCTGTTGTCTTCCTGTCCCCTGAGTCTCCTCTCCCTCCGTCTCGGGAAGAGCCATCTTCACCATCCTGCGGCTTTGATGAGCGCAGTTAGGTTCCTTGGGAACAGATGTTTCCCTTTGCTATAGTTGCTTCCTGGATCCCCTTTGAAAAGATCTCCCTTCTTCTACAGCCTCAGGGCAAAGGACAAAAAGATCTGTACTTAATATGCAGACCTTGCAACCAGCCTTCCAACTGCTTTTTCTGCAGAAAACCCTTTCTGTATCTATGATTCTTTTGACTTTTTCACATTCTGTCTTCTTGCATATAGGTTACACGTTTTTATCACCACAATGTTATAAACTATTTAATGTAGCCTTTAATAGATTTAATATACTTACAATGTACTAAAAGAGCTGACGCTGCTCTTTAAGCATCTAAATTACAAAATATAGACTTGAACTTTGGGGCTAATAGTAAACACGATTTTCCTTTTATTTTATCATGAGGTATTTATAAGTACTCTGATAATAATATACTGGTCTATGCCTATTATTAATGCCATTTCCCCCAAAATGAACTGTTTTAAAATTTAAGCATGAGTCCAGTGTGTTAAATTTTCACAGTGTGGCTAAGAATAAAAGAAATAGTTTGCATTTAATGAACATTTACTATGTGCCATGATCTGTGCTAAGCACTTTACAGACATTATCTCATTTGGCTCTGAGCAGCAGTATATAGCAGTAATTGTCAATGAGCTGGCTGTAGTTCAGGAATTAAATAGAGTCTCAGAGATAGTTCAAGCGGGAATTGATTCCACAGCTCAAACCTTAACTACCTAGTGATATCACCTCCCTGAACTAGAAAAGGATAAAAATATGTGTGTGAAGAAAGAAGAAAGAAAGAAAGAAAGAAAGAAAGAAAGAAAGAAAGAAAGAAAGAGAAAGAAAGAGAGAGAGAATCAGATACGCAGAACATAATGAGTGTTCATGTTTCCACTAGAATATTTTATAGGAAAGAAACCCTCATTCTGGATTCAAAACACATAGAAACATGCTGGTATTTTTGTTATAACTTATTATTTATGTAAGTTATAATCATAACTTATGATTCATATGGTTTTACATGGTAACAAAATTTCTTAAGGTCAGGCATGGTGGCACACACCTGTAATCCCAGCACTCAGAAGGCTGAAGCAAGAGGATCACTGTAATGGTCAATACACTGTATCAACTTGAGAAGTCTAGAAGCTTAACTGAGTACCTCAGCAGCTCTACATCCTGGGGTGTAGGGGACCCGCCCTTACCACTCTAGGTTGTTGTTCATTGTGTCAATTTGAGAAGTTTAGAAGCTTAACCAAGTGACTCAGCAGGGGACCAAGGTCCTTACTTTGTAAACATCCTCAGCCTGTGCAAGAGGAGGGCGAGGAGATGGTGTGGCTGTAAAGGACCCCACCCAGGGCGGGCAGCCTGCATACAATAAAAGGGAAATGAGGAAGGACTGATTGCTGGTTCTTCAGGCGAGCTCCAGTCTTCGCCTTCAGCTTGGACATCATCCCCTGGCTTCTGGAGCAGACTGTTCTGCTTTTGTCATAGACTCTTCAGCCTTCTGGTGTAGATTCTTCAGCGTTCTGTCGCAGACCCATCCACCTCCTGATACGGACTTGCACGGAACACTGCAGTGAGCTCTAGACCTTGGATTGGACCCTTCAGCCTCCAGTGTGCAGATGCCCTCTGCACACTTTCTCATCCAACTCTGTGGCCGACCATCGTAAGCCAATCTTGTAAGTTCTTATACATTTGTATATCTTGTGTTATATCCTTTTCTCTAGTAAACCCTGACTGATATAACCACCATGAGTTTTAGACCAGCCTGGGCTACATAGTGAATTCAAGGCAAGCCTGAACTGCATACGGAGACCCTGTCTCAGGAAAAAAGCAAATTTCTTAAGATAAACTACTAACAATCAGATTTGCTTTGATTATTGAAATGTGGCCCATGAGAAAACAATGGCAAATGAGCCTCCTTAAGTCTAAAGCACATGTTAATTGTAGGGTACCCAGGAAGCAGAATTAAGTTTTTCCATCTTTCAGCCTGTTAGGGTCGGGACGCCCGCCGCGTGAAAGAAGACTCCAAGAAGCTTTCTCTCATGCAAAAGGCAAAGGGCTTTTATTATCCAAGCATGCGTGGGGCACACTGAACACGCAGGAACAGTGGGCCCCGAGGCCTGCCTGTGCAGGGCTTATATGTCTATAGAACAAAGGGAGGAGGGGTCTCAGCAAGCGCGGTTACAGAAGCAGATAGCATTGGTTAGTTTAAACAGATTTTTACATTCATTGGGGAAGATGTCTATACGGGGGGTCTAAAGGCTGGGAGGTAATGACCACTACCTAATATGGGCTGCGGATGGTCCGGTAATGACCATTACCTAATATGGGCTGCGGATGGTCCGGTATAGCGCATCCTGCAACTCTTGCAAATTTCTTAGCTCAGGGTCAGTCCTTATCGGGTAGCCCAGTTCCTGGGTCTGAAGTCAGCTTGTTCTGTTTTATCTATCTGGGGCTGCTTTTTGTAACAGCTCAATTCCCAGAACACAGGAAGGAGGGGAACATCATGATTTGTGCATTCCCAGGAGGAAAAATTTTTCTCACAAGCCTACAAAATTGCCATTTGGTGTATTGCCACTTAGAGGAACAAATAGGCACAGCTCTGCCCAGACTTCATTGTAAAGATGGTTGTAATGCTAATAATAGCGTTAGTAATGAGTCATTATGGTGGAAGCAGCAGTTGCAGTCATGATGCTATATTTATTACACGGAGATGATGTTATTAAGGTGACGAAACTGGAGTGTAGCACATCTGTCTCGTCATCTTGTCATTTATCTGGAAAGAAACAAATGATTTCTATTCAGCCTCAGAATAGGCTCAGGAGGTCCTAATTTGTCCCTAGTCTGATGGTAGTGATAGGGTCTCTTTATTCCCTTTTCCCTTTTGTTGTTTCAGTCAATACTGGCTCTTGAGAATTGTGTCAGCAAGGTCTATGTGGCCCCCTTGCTGGAGGTCTTGAAAGACATTCACTACTGCACACTGACATTCACGAAAATTCCTTTGAGAGCATAAAGGGACTGTGGAATTGTCCAAAAACATACACTGTTACAGGGTTTAAGGCTTTCTTAATGTACAGGAAGATCCCCTAAATTACATCAGTGAGACTCACGATGAACTTCCTAATTAAAGTAAATATGCTCTCTTATAAACCTTGTGATGGGCTAGCACAATGTTCAACCTATCCTACTTTGGGTGGGAAATAATGGAATCCTAAAAATGATCTTTCCAAGCCTCCCTTACAGCTGGAGTTCTCTACATAATTTGTATTCTGCCAAACACATGCAATCTTATGAAGAGTAGAAGGCAGAACTGAGGTGAAGGCCGTACTCCTGTCAATGTTTCAATCATTTTTTCCTGCAGCGATGTTCTAGGGCCCGTTCTCAGCTTCTTGGGTGTCTAGGGTGCAGGAAGCAGTAATGGTCATTGTTGACTCTCAATTCCTGACCACTAGACACAACTGCAAAGGTGCAGTCTTGTTTTGTTCTTGTTGTTGTTTTAGTTAATAGCTTACAAGCAAATTTATTGAGGTTGAATTTGCATTTAATAAAACATACTCATTTTGCACATATGTGTTGATAAGTTTGGCAGTTATATGCCTCCATGTAACAACCACCACAATCAAAATATAAAACATTTTCTTATATAAAGAGTTCCCTTGTTCCCTTTCCCAGTCAGTCCTACTATCTCACCCCTCAGCCCCAGCCAACCACTAATCTAGTTTCTGCCACTGTAGATTATATTTGTCATTTCTAGAGTTTCATATAAATAAAATCTTATAGAACATACTTTTTCATGCCTGGATTCTTTGCTCAGTATCATGGACATAAAATTCCTCCACGTTATTGAGTATTTAAGCAGTTCATTCCTTTTTATTGCTGTTTTTTCCTAGTATCCCATTGTATGAGCATGTCTTGGATAATTCATTCATCTGTTATTGGTTGGTTCAGTTTTGGCTATCATGAGTAAAGCTACTAAGAGCAATCATATGAAAGTCTTTGTGTAAACAAATGTTTTCTATATTTTTGGATAAATACCTAGATGTTAAATAGCTGGGTCATATAGTCTGGATATTCAGATCTACAAGAAAGCATCTAAATGATTCCTCAAATTGTTGTACCCTTTTACATTCCCACCATAAATGAGTGAAAGTTCTGGGTCCTCCACATTCTCACCAACAGTTGCTATTGTCAGTCTTAACAAATTTTAGCCTTTCTCATTGGTGCATAGTGATATCCTATTGAGATTTCAATATGAATTTCTCTCATTTTTTATGTGATTATTGGCCATTTGTATTTCTTCTTGTGTGAACTGTATTTTAGCATCTGTTGTACATTTTCTATTGGGCAATAGGTAGGTAGGCAGATGATTGACTGATTGATAACATGCATTCAATTCTTATTATTCATAATGGGTTATGTTCTATAGTCGCTAAAAGCACTGAATTAGCAAATACTGAATTGCTGCTCTTTGGGTGGGTTTAGGATTCTATGAGCCAATGGTCACATTTTAATTAGCTGATACATATACTGTATATCCTTGTTTTGTATGTATTTCTATTTAGAGACCCTTACTTAATAGATCTTGTTGATTCATTACATTGTGCTCAAGGCCAGTGAGCACTATACCCCATTCCTGAATGAAGCCTCTCTAACACATGTATTTTCTCCCTAACATACATCATAGCCCTCTAGTGCTAGAGCCATTAGGTAGCACTCCAGCACGGCGATAAGGCTGCAGTCTTGATCTCAGGGCTCTAGCAGCAGCCTCAGGAAAAGTACCTGCCAGGGTATCAGATCGACGCTGCTCTTAAATTTTTAAAGCAACCCAGGCACCAACAGTGGCAGCTGTAAAAGTTGTCTGCCTCTCAGATGTAACCAGTGGAACGAATGGACCAAGAGACAAACGCAGGAGCTCTGGAGGGCTGAGGACAGGAAGGCTCCTCCCAGGAAGCAGAGCCAGGAGGTAACCACAGGGGGCGCTTCGTGGCCAGGACCCAGGGTTCCATTACTCCCTGCAGTGGTCAGTGCCGTAGCTGGAGTTGGGGCCGCTCAGGGGCGGTCCTTCAATTTGCCACCCTCCAACATACCTGAATATGTTAACCTATTTAAATAGAAAATTAAAATGACATATAGAGAAAGACATCCATATTTCAATGTACTGGAATCTTCCCCGTGTTAAAAGAGTAAATTGTCACAATATAATTTTCCTTTTGGCCCATAATGCCACACAAAAAAATGTGCTGCCTGGGGCAGACCGACCCCTCCACCCCTCCCTAACTACAATGCTGACTCTGGTCTAACAGGAATTCATAATTCCCATTAACTCCTGCTTCATGGTCTTCTTTTATAAATCAAAACGTTCATTGAAGCTACCTGGTTTCTACTTCTCTATTATATTCCAGGCATGGAGCAGAGACCAGAACACTTTTAATCATTAATGGGTCAGCAAACCAAATGATACACTTCCAGCCCTCCGGTGAGGACTGACGCAGAACTGTCGGACTTTGAACTCGAAGCATATCGGAATCGCCTCCTTCAGGGAGGGAGTGAATGTGTTCAATGCACGGGAAGAAGAGCATGCATATTTGGAAGCCAAGAAGGGAGGATTATGGCAAAGACTAATTGGCCACTAAAATCCATTTTTCCTTTAATGATAGAGCTACCAAGTTCTAGGGAGCACATAACTGCCAAATATCAACTATGTCTGTCAGCATCACTTAGTTTGGTGTTGTAATGTTTCCAAGTTCCAGCCCAAGGGAAGTGGATAGAAGTAATTTCTGTCTCTTCGGAGAGGTGAACCCCCCACCAAAGGAAAGCACGTGTGTGTGGGGAGTGGCTGAAGCTGGAAATTGATGGCACCTGTTCTCCTGCTCCACCTCCCCTGAGCGGCTGGGGAGAGGGGCCAGCCAGAGAACAAAGAGCAACAAAGAGCAGGAAGGTGGGCTACATAAACAAGTTGTCCCAGCCCAGAGAACATTCAGTCCCAAGGCAATCCAAGCAATGGGTTGCTAGGAAAAGGGGTGTCACGTGACACCAACTTGCTAAATGTATAAATAAAGGTACTGCTTTGGTTGAGCAGTTCCTTTCCTCCCATCAGGAAAGAGGGCTCCACCTGACCTCAGCTTGTTGTCTCTTTTCTTTATTTCTCCATCCTCTTGCAGTCCTTCCCCCTCCTTTTCTCCTTCCGGCTGTGTGGGGGATAAGGAGCTTTCAAAAAGGGAAAACAGTTATTGAGGGTGGCAGAGTCTCCCTCCAGCACCGATCTGATTAATTCTGTATAGTTACATGGCAGAATTATATTGTTGCATGTTTGGGTTGCTTTGCTATAAAAGCTTACCTTGTACTCTAATCACTGTGTTTCAGGGTACTAATGCATAAACAAATAGAAAAGTTAATGACTAGCTGCACATAGGGCAAAATCTGGCCACACTAGAAATAGAAATTAAAAGCATGTATATAACTTGCAATTGGTACTATCAGAACCCACAAGGCCTTGCATTTCTGTTGTACTCCTGATGATCCTCAAGGAGTTTTTACTTCCTTCTCTGTCTTTTCAGATGCGGGTGTCTTCATGATTTTCTATTGTCTCCTTCTCTGAATCCATCAGTATAAATGGGTAATAGAAGACAATTCATGCATATTGAATATTTTCTCTATGCCCCACACCTTGCTAACTACTTTAGATGATGTGAGGTACACAATATCATCACCTCTAATTTTCAGGTGAGAAAAGTCCAGTTCAGGAATATTTATTAATTCCACTTAAAGTCACTTGTATCAGTAACTTTCCTGTTGCTGGTACAAAATACCCAACACTCGCAATTTAAAAGAGGACAGGTTTATTTGGCTCATAGTTTTCAGAGGATTCAGTCCATGGTTAGCTGGCTCTAAAAAAAGGTATGGCGATGGGCAGGCAGAAGAACGCTATGACCCCACAGTAGCCAGGAAGCACAGAGAAGGGAGGAGAGACATCCTCCAAAGGCGTACCCCCGTGACACTTCTTCCAACCAGGCCTGCCTCCTAACAGCACATTTAGCTATGAACTCATCAATAAATCAATCCACCGATGAGTATAGCACCCCTATGATCTAATTACCTCCTAAAAGTCCCAACTCTAAACATGAGACTTTTGGGGGATAGTCCAGATCTGAATCATAACATCACTTATCTAGTAATTGGCGAGATAAAACAAAAGCAGTCCTTCTTAGTTAAAATTTAGAGATGTACAACTATACATGACCCTTTCAGGTGTTACTGATTTGAAAAGAACAATGAGTGTCCCGTATGTGTTCTATGGGGAGCACCTGAATCATGCCACATAAATATTCACGCACTTCAGGAGCACATTAACACTCAACATGGGGAGCCTGGGCACTGACTCCTGGGCCACCAGAGCCCTGCGTATTGAGTATAACCAACCAACTTGGGGCCTGGTGCCTGGGAGGATTGTAACGCCCAGCTTCATAAATGACAATGGGATATGGTGGTGATCTTTAAACTACATTTTGCTCCACAGCATAAAAAGATTTAAAAAAAAAAAGAAAAGCTATGTACCCCATACATTGAAAATCTGATTACAGGAGTACTTGTTATACTTTAACATACCCACAATGGATGTAATTTACGGTTTGCATTAAATATTGATACACCTGTTATAAATTACACTGCTCAGTTAAAAATAGCCAATTATCTAAATAGCAGTTTCATATCCACAAGCATGTCTTTTTAAGGCTCTGAAGTTCTTTCTAGCAGTCAGAAATTTTACTTTATCTCTTGCTAACTCTATTTTACTGCCACCACATAATTTTTTTCAAATGTAATACCATTCTATGCTTGAAAGTCTTTTATAGAAATATAAATATTATATTATCTGCAACACAATTGTGTAGATACACTGAATTTTTTTTTTACTTTATGTTTCCAGAATGTATAAATCAGTAACAATTTCCATCATTTTGAGTACACAATTCGTCAAACCAATGTCAGTATGTTGATACTTTCGAACATTATTAAATATGACAGAAATTTGTTGTTGAAAGTACATGTCTTAATAAGATGAATGAGGGCCAGTGAGATGGCTCAGCGGCGTAAGCGCCTGCCGCTGAGCCTGTCAAGCGCGAGGGCCCGAGTTCGACTCCCGGATCCCACATACGAAAAAAGGGGCCAGTGATATCGCTCAGTGGCACAGGCGCCTGCTGGCACGCGAGGTCCTGAGGTCGACCACCGGTACCCACACACACACAAGAAAAAAGATGAATGATGCTTTGTTTTTAAATTAGTTCATATTAGTTCATCCATGAATATTATCACTAATATGAGAATGATTTTCCACTGATTTTTCATTTTATAATGTAAATACTGTGAAATCTTGTTTACACAATGTGCATATCATTATAGAAAAGAGTTTGCTGAAACAAACTCAATTGAGTACTGAAAGTCACTCAATTTTTTAACTCCTAAATTCTATGTCAAAAATCACCAAGTGATTTGTCATAACATTATTTTTTATGTTCTAGCCAATGACAACTCGCCTTGTCTTTAATTTCGTTAGAGGAAGAGAATTAGAAACCATCTGTCTCACAAAAGACTTTTAGTCCAGTTATTAGGACTTCTGGAAAAAAAAGAAACTATGCCAAGACTTGTATTAATTATATTATTTTTGATCTAGAGCTATTTTCTAAAGATATATTCAGAGGCCTTGGAAAATAAAAATTGTTTTAATATACCTTACCCATTTTATAATTTCTCATAAAATCATTTTTATCTTTCACATGTTTTTAATGCATTTTTATCAAATTTTTGACAAGCTAAGACACAGATTTAGCTTGTTGACTCTGTGGAAAATGTCTGCCATCTAACCTAATTGACAAAGGCTGTCATAACAGCCTTATTTTCTTCAGAAAAACTCTGAACTTTAGCTTCCAATTCAAATAGGTAAGTTAACATGGATTTTAAGGAACATTATGAAAACCACTGAAAATGAATTATGAAATACATCTTGTAAAATAGGTTGCTAAAAGCAGTAAAATCAAGATTAAAATTATGCACAGATAATAGAATTAATGTTCACATTTTCATAATAAATTATAAAGAATGCTATGCTGTTTCTTATAATGAATCTGTAACATGTTGTGTAATAGTGGGAGAAGGACTTTTTGGGAAATGGATGTTACAGTGAAGAACTTTCAAAATGTGCAAACTGGTTGTCAGGATCAATCAATTTCAAGGCAGAGAATGTATGAGATTTTAGAACCTGGAAGTTGATTGTCTTAAATCTATCTGTGTTCATATAATCCTTGGAAAGTCTTCATGTAACTTTTGGAGTTTCCAGCTTGAAGACTACTGTTTTTTGTTTTGTTTTGTTTTGTTTTGTTTGTTTTTTTGTGTGCTGGGAACTGAACCACTGCTATTAAAAACAAACAAAATGAACAAACAAATGGACCTGCTTGGACAACTAAAGTAACCAGACCATAATTGGTAACAATCACTATGCTGAGAAGGGGCAACTGTCAATTCTAAGTCAAAACTTTCCCAATATTCCATCCAAAATTATCATCAGTCATGCTTCTTTAGCTGAATATCTCAGCTGGATGACACACAGTAACCTCAAACACAACACATCCGCAACAAGACTTGTTTCCACTCAGGCCTGCTATTCATCCTATATATCTTGTACGAGAGCACAAAACTAACAGCCACCTAATCACCTATGGGAAACACTCCTGTTGTCTGCCCGATATCTGTTCTTCACTAACTCAGCCATTATTAATTCAGAGAACCAATTTACCCAGCTTAAAAACTTGTGAACCTATACAAATTTTATTTTCAAAAAATAATAAATAAATATCTAAACAGCCTCTGTTGTCTGTAGAAGGAAGCACCAACTGCAAGTGAATCACTAAGTGTGAGTTAAGCTTTATGGTATCAACTTGATTGGCTTGGGAGCCACCTAGAGGATTGATGGGGCACATTTCCTGGTGCGTCTGAGTAGGTCATTAGAGGCATGACCTTGGAAATTATATGTGGTGCTTGGGCCTTTCCTCTCTGGTGGTGTTCCCTGCTCTGCTTTACAGCTGCCATGAACTAAGTAGCTTTTCTCCACCACACCCTTCCACCATGATGTTTCTGCTTTGGTGCCAGCTAACCATTCACTAAATCTTCTGAAACTGTGAGCCAAATTAAATCTCTCGTCCTTTAAATTGTGGGTGTTGGATATCATGTCCTAGCAATAGTAAAGCTGACTAATAACATTAAGTCTTAGCATATGATCTGGGTAAGACTGCCTTTCTAAATTATTTTCTGAGCATGCTTCTTCTTCTTCCCTTCACTTCAGATAAACTGAGCTACACTAAGTTGTCCATTGTTTTGGGACCTTTTCTCTCCTCTGTTCCCTGAAATGACCTTCATCCCTCACTTCATCATGGCAAACACCTACTCCAATTTTAACAGTCAAGTTATATCACTCATGAGCACTTTCTGATTCTACCTGTTTTAGTCACTTTTGTGTCACTGGGACAAAATACCCAACAAAGACCTGCAATTTAAAGGAGGAGAGGTTTATTTTAGCTCACAGTTTCAGTGGGTTGAGTGTATGTACAGTCAGCAGGCCCCAAGGTAGAAAGGGTGTGGTGAAAAGGTTTGGCAGAGGAGAGTTGCTCACCTTATGGTGACCCGGAAACAGGGAGGAGGTGGGGACAAGAATGCATCCTTCCCAGTCACCTCCCACCCATGACCTGTCTCTTCTAACCACACCCCAGCTCCTAACAGCACATTCACCAATGGACTCGTCAGTGGACCGCAGCACCCCTAAGATCCCGTCACCTTCCTAACATGTGAGAATTGGAGGGACGGTTTAGATCTAAACCATAGCTCCAAATCTCTCTTGCTTAAACATATAAAAAAAGAAAATTGGGTGATAAATAAAATTATTTTGTCCTTTCTGAGAAACGGGAATTTAAAATAGTACAGTCTATTATAAGAGTGCAGAAAAATTGCTGTTAAATATATATATACATATAGAGAGTTAAATATATATAAAGTATACACATATATATACAGCATATTATTAATTATACATGCCTATAATGGCAGCTGGCTCTTCTTAGCATAATAATAATCATTACCAATTTGGTATCCAGTTCCTCTAGGTATCTAAAGAGGTCAGTTATTTGGGTTTTTTTTTTGTGTGTGTGGGTATCGGGGCTCGACCTCAGGACCTCGTGTGCCAGCCGGCGCCCGTGCGCTGAGCGATATCACCGGCCCTTTTTTCGTATGTGGGATCCAGGAGTTGAACTCGGGCCCTCGCGCTTGCCAGGCAGGCGCTTACGCCACTGAGCCATCTCACCGGCCCCAGTTATTTGTTTTTTTTTTTTTTTTTGTGGGTACCGGGGGGTCGACCTCAGGACCTCGCGCGCCAGCAGGCGCCCGTGCCGCTGAGCGATGTCACCGGCCCCTTTTTCGTATGTGGGTTCCGGGAGTCGAACTCAGGCCCTCGCGCTTGCCGGGCAGGCGCTTAAGCCGCTGAGCCATCTCACCGGCCCAGTTATTTGGTTTTAAAAAGCAGTGGTCTTCAATCCAGAGTACAGTACTCTGAAGGCTCATGTGAGCACAGATAGTTTTGAAAGGGTAATTTCAAGGGTTTCAAATCCCATATAATCTTTTCCTTGAAATTAATCTGCCTGACAACTATGTTCATGAAAATCCTTTATTGTAACATCCACCCTCCCAAATCCTTCTCCCACTTTAGAGAGGAAGACATCCCTCCAGCCAGCCAGAATTTCATATTACATCATGTAATTATGGATATAGTTCACTTAAAATATAAAAAGTTATGAATTTCTTAATTTTATGAATTTATATCACTTTATGTACATTAGTTTTAACCCAAACTGTACCCTAAATTAATATCACTATAGCTGACATAATTGCTGTGAATTCCACAGCTTTACTGTGTCCAAAAAATAATCACATCAACTTTTAAAATTTAGATATTTACTGTACATACAAAAGAGTAGTTTGCAAACTAAGAGATCTCAAACCAAAAAATACTGACACTCGCTCACAGCAAGTCAAGCACTGTTTATAAGACATAGAAGAGGAAGTATTTTTACCTTTTTCAGAATTGGTTGTTATGTAGTGACATTCTTTTTAAGGCAAGCAGAGCTGTTTAAACTGCTCTGTCTATAGCTTCTTGGTTTAATTTCATCAAATCTTGCTGATAAGGAAGTAAAGGCTGTGTTTCATCTTTCATTTATGATTAAAGCTAGCATATGAAGGAAAAGAGGATGACTTAAATTTTGGCTATGTGGCTATGGGTAAATGGTCTTGGGATATATATAAAAATTGTGGCTCACATTTTTATTTTTCTTAACAGCTGAAATTAACATTTTTATAGATGCTAATGGTAAAATAGAATCAGCCCAGCAATTTCTAAAAATTGCCTGTTAAGCTAGTATCATTATGTTGTATGTCTTGGCATTATTGTTAATTTTGTGGATTAAGTGGTGCCTGGGCGGTTTGGTTACCTGTCTGATTAATTTGTTTTATGTAGGGGCTAATCACAGCTTCTTTAATGTGTTAGAATTTAATAAACATTTGGGGATAATTGTACACTAACAACGTCAATTGTCCATTTAATCATCATAATACAGACACCATCGTGTTTTATGTGTTGATTATGTTGTACTCAGCACTGAGAAGAGATAATGACGCCCAGATTTTTGTGTGGTTGTAATAAACACTGAGTCTAAACATCTGTTTAGTCTTTATTTCTCTTTATAAAATACAGTGATTAGTAACTATGTTTAAAGACACTTTCTAAAAACTCTGTAATTCCTAAAAACTCTGGTATGATATACCAATTTTAAAAAAATGGACTTAAGAACCTCCTTTCTTAAGCTTATTGGGCATTTATTTTTTATTATAATTTACTAAATCAAAATACATCTTCAAATAATGACAATGCACTATGCTCCAAGTATGTGCCGTAAAATATATAAAGAAAATGAAGGCATTTACCTTTGCCCCTCTGCACAAATTGTATGGAACTGAGTCTAGTTAAGTTGCTGCAGAGAGGATTGTCTCACCGAGCGCTCGGAGGAACTTTCTTCTCCTTCTGTCCAAATGGCCACAGCTCAGTGTCTGCTTTGCCACTTCGCACTCTCCCCATTCAGCACAGTCCCATGTTTTTAATCCCCATGAAACACCTGCCTTGGAACAATTCTGCAAGGTTGCTTGAGAGCGGCGGAAAATGGGAGGAAGAGTTAGAATGACACGTAGCAGAAAGGAAGAAGGGTCAAGAAGAGGGGAAAGAGAATCCTATTGCCAAATCCTTCTCCCCATTCACCTTTTTTAGGAAATGAAGTGACTCTTAAGAGTGAAGAAGGGGGCCGGTGAGACGGCTCAGCGGCTTAAGCGCCTGCCTTGCAAGCGCGAAGGCCCGAGTTCGACTCCCGGAACCCACATACAAAAAAGGGGCCGGTGATATCGCTCAGCGGCACGGGTGCCTGTTGGCGCGTGAGGTCCTGAGGTCGTCCCCCCGGTACCCACAAAAAAAAAAAAAAAAAGAGTGAAGAAGGGCTAGAGAAAGAAGGGAAATGGCCTCTGGCCCCACTTTTCAGGCCACCAGAGCCCCCAACTCCTGGCCCCAGTATTGCTCTACCTGGGGTCAACCTTCAGCAAAGCAGAGACAGGAAAGACCTGCCCTTGCTGCCTTGCTGGTGAGAAAACTTGAGGCCCAGATGACAGGAAGGAGAAAAGAGATGGAGAGAGAGACAAAGAGACAGAAAGCCAGGGCGGGGGGGGTGGGGAGGAAGAGGAAAATAAAGGAGGGAAAGCAAAAAGCAAAAGGAAAAGAAGGAATGGGGGGGAGAGAAAGGAAGATAAGCAGACAGATGGGGAATAAAGGGTCGGAAGAACGATGATCCCAGAGGGTTCAGGAAGAAATCCTGAAGGAATTCAGGTGGAAATAGCTTGGGCACCTCATGTGCTAGAAAGACGGGGTCCCTTGGGGGCAGGGACTGTCATAGCATGTAGGCTATGCTTTCTTGGCTGGCATGTAAAGAGAAACAAAGGCCTTAAAGTGCAAGTGGATCTGTGACAGTGACAGTCAGATGATAGCTACAAGCTGTCTATGACAGAAGTCACAATTCAAATGTCTAGAGGGCCATGCTGGTGACAACAAGGAAGCCAGCCAGGGTGTGGCTCTGGGACCTTGGAAGCTCATGACAAGAGCTATCATGTTTCTCCACCAATAACCACCATGTCATAATCTTGACCTTAGTGTTACCAAGCCTGTTTCATTTTTTAAGAGAATCCAGGAGTCTGTGTTTTTGAGAAATCTCATTTTTACATGTCAACACTAATTATTAAATTGAAATACTTGGGTCAAAGTGAAATACTTGGATGGGCTGGATACAATCTATAGGTCCTTTACCCTGAACAGGTCCTTTTCCCTGTTCACTGGGCATCTCCATATAACTGTAGCAAAAGAACCTGATCACTCATTTCTCATGTTCTAGGAGGTCTGGGGAAGGAGAATATGCAATCAGGAAATTAATTATAAAATCAATTTCCTAAGGAAATTGCTTTAAACACACAGAGATACTATCTAGGTTTTTCTGGGCACCTGAGAACATAATAACTATCATTTATGACATTATTTAGGGGGAAAACATGCTTCAAGTTTCAATAACAACAAAAAGAAACAAGTTTTTGGAACTCAACCTCTTCTGTAATTGAAGGATGCCGTTATAGCTGATATCTTCATGAGAGGTTTTTCTCTGAAATATGAACTAATTAGATTTTGAAGAATTCCTGAAGACTTAACTAGCTATCTGATGTTCCTGATAACATAAATATCTAACCTCCTTTTTAACCAAGACACTTCGGCCAAACTTAGCCTCCTTGCCTGTGGATCAGACAACACTAAACCGTAAGATCATGTATTACTTGGAGCAGGATAGAAATATCTTCCAAAACACTGATATGTTCTGGCTAAATATACAGTCAGGGCCGTTTCAGCTAAGTACAAAGCTGTCTTAACTCTAAGCAGGATTTATGGATGCTGCGATAGTTAATTTTATACATCAACAGGACTGGGCTATGGTAACCAAACACCAGTTTGGATATGGCCAGGAAGGTATTTTTCAGATGTGACTAGTAATCATATGGCTTTAAGTGAAGACGATTACCCTCTAAGGTGTGCGTGGGCCTCATCCAGTAAACTGACGTCTGTGAGCGCAACAGTGAGGTTTGCCGGAGAAGAAAGAATTCTGCCTCAAGGTTGTTAGAATTCCTGCTTGAGTTCCTAGCCTGCAGCCCTGCCCTATCAAGTTCATGTGTGCATCGCCTATCGCTTCTGTTTCTCTGGGGCACCCTCAGTAAAACGCCTATCTCTGAGTCTGACGAGCAGCCTTCTTCCAGTCTTTCCCATCTGTTCCTCGGTTCTACTCTATAGCATTGCTTCTTTACTGCAAAGCTTTTATCTCTGATAAAATGGCACACAGTAAAGTTAACGCTTCAGTAAGTGGCTGCTTTCATAGTGCATCATGAGCTCTAATTCTACCATCGACAGCATCTCTCAGTCTCCCGGGAAATGAGAACAAATGACCAAATATTTATTTAGCAGATACTTTTATACGTCATGCAATGAACTTTAGAAGTAGGCATTATTTGTATTATCATCCCAATTTTACAGAGAAAAAAATAATCTCTAGTGCATGCATCATAGATGTACAGCTTGGAGTTTCGCAATCCAAGTACGTCTGTGTAGTCAGCACCTAGATCAAGAACCAGAACATGATTTCCTAGAGTTAGGGCACAGCCTCCAGCTTGGGGAGTCCCAGTGGATGAGGTACCTGTCCCAGAAAGCCCATTGGAGAGATGAGCAGCAGTGAAGGCAGGAAAGGAGTTTTATTTTAAGTCTGATCACACAGGGAGGACAGAGGTCTAGCAACCCCAAATCTGTCTTCAAACACGCCCACATCACTCTCGGAGTTATAGAGGAGAGGAACGAAGGCAAGGGTGGGGTCTTTGTGGTTGGCTGTGCAGGTCATCTTGGTCTGCCTGTGGTCTGGTTAATCTCTGTCTCTCAGGATTGACCGTTCAGAGATTTGTTGGCACCTGAGAAAGTCACTGTTACTCGGAGGAGAGTTTCAGTCCTTTGTCATAGATGCTCATCACTCAGACCTATTGTTTCTGGGATCCCAGATAACTCTAGGAGAGAATGACTCAAGAGAACTCAGAAAGAAAAATGAAGCTGGATGCCATGGCACATGCGTCTAAGCCCACCACTCAGGAGGCTGAGTCAGCAGGATCACTGAGAATTTGAGGCCAGCCTGGGTTACAGGGAGAGTTCGAGGCCAGCCTGGATATACGTGAGACCTCGTGTCAAACAACAATAACAAAAGGCCAGGGAATAAAAGGCAAAATGGAATCAGAGACGACACAGAGTTGGCTAGGTCAGTGAATGGGCCCTCCTTCATGAGCCACACCCTAGTAGTGTCCCCAGGTACTATGTTGTGTGTATGTACATGTATGTGAATATATATGCAGTCATGGGTTGCTTAATATGAAGGACACATTCTCAGAAAAGCATTGTTCGGTGATTTCATCATGATGTGAGCATCGAAGTTTATATAAACTAAGACAGCTAGGAAGTCTCCAGGTAATATAATGTCACTGGGCCATGGTACATTTGTGGTCCTTCTTGATCGAAGCATTGTTACGGGGCACATGGCCGTTTATATAAAATCCGGAACATAAATGGAATCATACAATGTGTACTCTGGGATCCAGCCTCTTCCCCTCAACATTTATCTTTGTAAGATTCATCATGTTGTTAACATAAAATTGCAGTTCATTAATCTGAGATTCAGATTATAAACCATCACTTAAGTCATATAAATTATTTGACCAAGATCACACAGCTAGAGTAGGCAGCAGAGCCAACATTCCAACCCAGGGTGTCTCATTCCCAGTCCCACGCCTTTTCTGGCCATACTCATTTTCCCCAAAGTACTATATGTGAAATAACTTTAGGAGGTTCACGGGTAAAGATTGATAATTATGCTTTTATTTTAATGTGCATTAGGAAAAATATATAGCACACTGTTCATAACAAAGTTCTATTTTTAAAAATATGGTTCACAAGCTAAACATACGCCTACTCTGTGGTCCAGCGGCCTGTTCCTACACATACCAGTAAATATACCAAAAATATGTTTAGATACAGATTTTATCCATAATAAACTGTGAACAAACTAAATCTCCATCCATAATAAATGTAAAAATCATGGATTATTTATATTATGGAATTCTATACACCAATTCAACATTTTTTTTTTTTTGAGACAGGGTCACACTATGCAGTTCAGATTGGTCTTGAACTTACTATGTAGCCCAGGCTGGCCTCGAACTCTTGGCAATTCTCCTGCCTCAGCTTAATGCCAAGTGCTGGAATTATAGGCTTGCATCACCACACCTGGCTACACACTAATTTAAAAGAACAGACTACTGCCATTTACAAAAACATGAAGGAATCTCTCAGACATTATGGTGACCAAATATGGCAGACACAAAAGAATATATCCTGTACAATTACATTATTATGAAGCTCAAGAAGAAGAAAGATTAACATGTTGTTGTAGATACCAGAGTAGTGGTTACTTTAGGGAGTATATTCACTGAGAGGGGCATAAGGGAACATTCTGGGGCTAGGGGAGGAAAAATGTTTTAAAGATGGAGATGCCAGTGTGACCTCCAACCCCTGGATTAACCTATCCTCCTTCCTCAGCCTCTGGAGTAGCTGGGACTACAGACATACAGCACCATGCCAGGCAAAAGCGTTCTACATTTTGATTTGGAGAGTGTGTGTACAGCTTCGTGTGTGTAAATGCATATGCACACATGCACATAGTGTAAGAATTCATGAAGGCCAGGAGCAATGGTACACACCTGTAACCCCAGGTACTCAGGTAAGGCAGAAGGGTTGCAACTTTGAGGACAGCCTGGGGAGTTTATTGAAACCCTGTCTCAAAAACATAAAAAGGGTTAGAGATGAAGCTCAGTATGAGGCCCTGGGCTCAATCGCCAGTAACACACACATGCGCGCACACGCGCGCACACACACACACACACACACAGTTGATAGAGCTGGGGGCTGGGAGTATTACTCAGTGTACAGCACTTAGCACCTATAAGGCCCTGGGTTTGTCATTTCTAGCACTGAAAAAAAATATCATGGGATGGTGTACAAGACTTGTGCATTCGATCCTATAGTCTAGAAAAATCAATAAAATCTGAAATAAATGTATTTTCATTTTAAAAAATGAACACTTAATACAAATTCTAAATTAAGAATAATCCCAGGACTGGGGGTGTGGCTCAGTGATAGAGCACTTGCCTGGCACACACAAGGCCCTGGATTTGATCCTGGCCCACAAGATAATAACACCAAGATTCCATATACATTCAGAAAGGTACAAGTCCCTGACAAGAGGCACTGGGGACACATGGCCCTGTCCTGCAACAGCCTCTCTCCACAGCAATCACTGCCTGGCAGGCCTAAAGGGGAAACGCTGTAGGCTGCTCCTCAAAGCAATGTCTAGGGCCAAGGTTTTGGCGTCACCTGAGAGTTTATTATGCCTCCCATATCTTGCCTCATTCTAGAATCTGCATTTTAACAAGATTCTTATGCAATTCATATACCCTAAGACTAACTGTTTCGTGTGCATCTATTTTATCTTCCTAAAGTAGATTGTAAACTTCTTGAGGACAGTGCGGAGTAGTGATAAGGAGCTCAGACCCCAGCTTATTCCACCTCCTCGCGGAATAAATTTGGGAAGGTATTTGATTCCACCGCTAGGGTCAAAATTAAAGTGGAAATAACAATATTATTATTAATACCTATCCCTGTGAATGTTGTAAAGATTCAATAAAATAATATATGTAAAGTGTTTATGTATGTTGTCAAGTATATAGCAAAAGATTAATAAATATTACCTATTATCACCTGCATCCACAGTAAATGAAGGGCATAAGTTCATGTATTCAACAAATTTTGTTGAACACCTACTATGTGCCAAGTATTATTTTAAACAACGAAGACACAACGCTAAGTAGAAATGACCAAGAAAGCCTTACATGGTTAGGAATCCTATTCTAGTGTGAAAGCTGGTAATTGGGTAGCAGATGAAATCCTCAGGAAAGGACTATGGGAGACTCTAGGGAAAATCTCCTAATTGAGTCCTTGGATATCTGGCGGCACCACATACTGATTTTTCCACCCAGATGGGCTGCGACCACTGTTCATGAAGGAAGTCTGCCAGGACCTTTTCACACCTTCTGTGGAGGCAGCCTGCACTGCTGAAAGGGAAAGTGTAGCACCTGCACATCTCTCGCTTAAAAATTCTTTTTAAGGAAATCCTTGTTCCTTTGAGTCTCTATAAATAAATCAAAAAGACATGTTTCCATTTTTATCTCAAATAAAGAAAAATAAAGATGGGATGTCACCTAAGCCACTGACTTCTGCTCCAGTGGAGATAACGAGAGTCAGAATCCTCGCCTCGAAGTTGGAACAGTCGCCCAGATGGACGGAACTGCTCTGGCCCCTGCCCCGAAGTGAGCCACGCCTGCCCTGGGCTGCAGACCTACCGACGCTGTCTACTTGGGCAGAAGGCGGAAAGCAATACAGGTAAGACTTGACTATTTTGAATTTGATTTGATAGGCAATAAAAGGAGAAGAACCCTTTCACAGCTCAAGTCCTGAACTCTGTGGTTAACTCCAACTCCAAACCACCACACCTTGATGATGGGCCTTTTGTGTTAATACTCTTGGTTTCTCTTTGTAACCAGCTATCAGTCAGCTCCTTTCCTACTGATTACAACATCAACAGACAATAAATATTGAATATATACACACACTGTTTACTATTCCAATCAAGTGGTGCATTCCACAAAGTTAATTTGGTACCTATTTAAGAAGACACATAATTTTTACCAAATTGCATAGCAATTAGATAAAGCTGTACCAATAAATTCTGTAATTAGCTCCCAAATAATTGTCTAGTGTTTTTATTACTTTTTCATTTTATAAGATCTATCATTCCCACTATGATGTGCTATTTCTTCTTTTTTTTTTTTTTTTTGATGGGTACCAGGGATTGAACTCAGGACCTTGCGTGCCAGCAGGTGCCCGTGCCACTGAGCGATATCACCGGCCTTTTTTTCGTATGTGGGTGCTGGGAGTCGAACTCAGGACCTTGCGCTTGCCAGGCAGGCACTTATGCCGCTGAGCCATCTCATCAGCCCTGCTATTTCTTCTTTACTTTGTATACTTCCTCTCTTCTGTTTCCTCAGAACATACAAGTGAAATACAATGAGCCTAGACTGTATTCCCCATTGCTTCAAATCTCAGATTCCCCAAGAACAAGACCTTCCTGGGCTTCTCCTGGCACACCACCCCTTCTTCCTGGTCCTCCTCTGCTTGGATGCTCTGGGAACTGAAAGACAGAGAGACAGTAGAAGTTGGACAAATCTTGCCTTGTGAGGACTACAGATCTATTGTATGCTGGATTCAACCTGACTGCTACCTCCACCATAGGTGATGAAAAGTAGAGCTGAAAAGAAACTGAATTTCCTGCATTTGCAATTTGGGAGTCTTACAGCAAGAAGAATAGAGAACAATTTAAGGATAAGGAAAAGGGAAAGGTTTTCCAGCTTAAAGTCGTGAATTAATTAACTTTTCAATATTCTCTTACCCCTGAACCTGTTAACTGCAGCAAATAAAGGAAGAAAGCCACAAATTCATAAGGACAAAGGAATATGATGGAAATAAATGGAGTTGGTTGATTATCTGTACACTGAGCTGTAATGAATCCAAACTACCCGTCCTCTCCATGACACAAAGAAACCAAGGTCTGTGAAAAAATGACAAGGAAGTAGTTGCATTGCAGAGAACTCTATTAGACAGCAAGTATGATGAACAGAGCTGAAAACAGAGGAGTGACGTTTGCTGACTGAGAGTAGGACCCCAGTCTTTTCCTATATCTGTTTTCAGAATATCAGCACCCATGAGGTATTCGCAAGCAAAAAATAGCCAAAATTCTTCCCAGGAGAAACTGACTGGCTTTAGGAGGGGGTAGAGGAAACATCTACAGCTTTGATGTTTGGGATTTTCACAATGCAAAGCTTGTTTTCCATCTGATTCCCACACAGCCAAGCTCTATTACATGTTGGCAATATCAGTTTTTATTTATTTAAATAAATAAATAAATAAATAAATAGATGTGTAGTGACTCATTGTTACATATTAATAGAGACTGAAAAATCTCTAGATATTTGAGAGAATACTTTATTAAAAACACAAAGGTAGAGATGCAAATTGTACTACACTTGATCTTAGCCAAAAGGCCGAGAAGCGATAGAGATGCAAATTGTAAGAGGGATCTCAGTGAAGAGATGAAGAAGAAAACAGAAATGAAACCATAATATCCTCAGAGAAATGAGACAAAATATTGTATCCATCCATGAAATATAAAGACAAAGTTATCTTTTAATAAACTAAAATACAAAAATAAAATTTTAACTATTAATTTGTAACAACAAAGCAAATCCTTAAACAAGAGACAAAAAATGAAAAATTTCAAAAGCAAGCGAACAAAATGAGATGAAAAATAAGAAGGAAAGTGTTTTAGACTATTTATTTATTTATTTATTTATTTGTCATTTTTGAGACAGGGTTTCACTATATTTAGGCTGGTCTTGAACTCACTTTGTAGCCCAGGGTGGTCTCGAACTCACAGCAGTCCTATGCCTCAGCCTCCCAAGTGCTGGGATTACAGGCATGCGCCACCACACCAGGCCTAGAGGATTGATTTAGAAGTGCCAACATCCAACTAAATGCCAGGAAGCCCGGCATGGTGGTGCATGCCTGTAACCCCAGCATTCAGGAGGCCGAGGCAGGAAGATTGCTACAAGGCCAGCCTGGGCTACACAGTGAGTTCAAGGCAAGTCTGAACTACGTACCAAGACCCTGTCTCAAAAAAAAAAAAGAATAAGTTCCAGGAAAAAAAATACAGCAAACAAAACAGAAATAGTGGGAAAGAAATTATCAAAGAAATAACACAAGAAAATATCCCAAAACTAAAAAATCTAAGTTTCAAAGCTGAGTCAGTCCAATGCTTCAAATAACAGGTAAAAAAAAAAAAAAGATTCATACCAAGATTCACACCATATGGTAAAACTTTGGAGGACTAGAGACAGAAAAATCCTAAAAGTTTCCACACTTAAAAAAACATAAATTGGCAAGGAATTAAAATATAATATAACTTCTCAACAGCAACGTTAGAACACAGTTGACCATGGATTAATCTCATGATGCTACTTTTTCCTCAGACTCTTTCCAAGTTTTCCCCTCTGTCCACATTTCTCCCTCTTTGTACAAGGAGTTGTGTTACTCCAAAGCTGTTGGCAGCTACTCTTTGACTAGGAAGAAAACCAGACTAGAGAGAAGTAAACGAACTGACATTGCAGAAGGCAGAATGGAGAAACAAAAAAGAGCCAGGATCTCAGAGAAAGCATTGAGTTAATCAACACATCCCTAAAGCCCTTCCTCCTTCTCCATGTTCCATTACATATGCCAGGTAGCCTTAAAAATCACTAGGATATTTTATTCTTATTTAAGTAGTCACAAGCCTGTCCAGATTCAGGGAGAGGAGATGGAGACCAGCTCCTCCCTTTGTGAAGTAAAGCTACCAAGCAGACCATGAGGCCCAACTGCAGGTATTCCTGATCCAGGGTATGTTCTTATTATACCACAGTCATTCCTAATCCCTGGGCAGAACGCTCACAGTTACTTCAAAGGACTCAGAAAACCATGAGTGCAAGGCATTTTATACAACTTGACGAAATATGTGCCTCGTATACATCAGTAAGTGTACTATCACCATTAAAGTGCAAGTTCTTTCTTTCTGATTAATAAGATGCAAACTCACATGAAATTTGTGCTGTAAAGTAGTATTTTGTATTTTCTTTCCTTTTCTTTTTTTTTTTTTTTTTTGTATTATATGTTTTCTTGACCATGGATACAAAAAGTACAACCAACACATAGGGACGATATTTTTTATGTTAAAAATGCTAAGTGAGATAAATCAGACACAGGTTAAACAGCGCATGGCTTCTCTCATATGAGAAACCCAAAATATAAATAATTTAAAGAGCAAAATAAAAGACAGATGATAGGAAACAAGGAGGTTGACATTACGCAGATAGGATCTAGGAATGGAGGAGGCAAGGGAAAGAAGAAATAAAAAGGACTAAGATGTGATATGTATACGTATACATGCCAACTCCTCAAGATGAACGTATTCATTATATATTGCAAACACATACTAATAAAAAAGGGATCACGTTCTCCAAATTAAGTTACTGTCGTCATACTTCATACCGAACCACATTTCACAGTGCCATAAATCGGTCTCTGAGGAAAGCCTTATGTGAATGCAATCGCACTGCCCGCCAAACCCACAGCCCTGTGTCAGTGGCTCTAGACAGCCACGTTTTGTGCCACACGCCTAATCCCTCGCTTGCATCCACAGCCATAACTAATTGGACCAGACCCAATCAACCCTTGGCTGGCCAATGACTTCTGAGGTGACCTGGCACAAAAACTTGTCAATTAGGGACAAACTCAGCTACTCACGCTTCTATCATGCCACAGGGAAGCCGGGTCCTGATACAGCAAGGAATCGGCCTCTTACTTCATCAGTCCTTTGAGCCCTTGATGAAAGAAGTCGACCAAAACACAAAAGCATCCATGTAGAAGTACAGGTAGAATTTACTATGAAAATGATACAGATGCCACAAAGGCATCTGCACCAAGTGTGAGTTTAGATATATATATATATTTTTATACATTTTAAGTAGACAATTTTCCATCTATGAAAACAGTGGAGTGATGATCACTTGGAAGCCCCAGTACAATAGGACAGGTTCTTCCCCAGGGTGACCCACCAGAATCAGCCCGGAAAATGCCTCCTCATGGAAATGCTTGGGACCCATCGCATCTACAGATTCAGAACCTCCAGGGTATTTAGATGCTGAAAAAGCTGTGGCTAGGAGTCCCCAGTATGGCAGCTTCCCTCTCTGGAATTTCAGTGAGGTCCAACATCTTCCTAATTGCCCTGCATACACTTTGACGGTTAACCCTCTTACCTAGCTAAGTGGGTTTCCACTCCTTCCAGGCAAAAGTATCCAACTAAAGCCTCTAAAAGAACTACAGAAGAAAAAAAAAAAAAAAACAAAAAAAAACTCTTTTAAAGAAACTTTTTGTTGAAAAAGATAAACTTTTTGTTGAAACTTTTTCCTGCTAAAGATAAACAAAAACTGCAGGAGACGAGTTTTCATATGGAGTCATCATCCAAAAACACAGGGTTGTTTCTGATTTTTCATCATAAAAGGCTCTTAAGGAGCTGGTTTTCTTTGAAGAGCTATTTATAACTTTTTTTAAAGGAAGAGGAAATCCCCAAGAATATTGGCCTATAAATAAATAATTTGCCTATAAATAAGTAAATGCATGTACATGCATTTCCCTTGACCTTTCTAGGTAATGTGAGACTATTAATGAACGAAACCAATACCCCAGCCACAGAGCAGCTCGCTTGTTCCTTTGCCATCACGTGTGTTTATATTTCGTCTCTCAGTTCGTAGGCCTTTTCCATCTTATTATCTGGAACCAGGGGAAGTATCTCAGACACCAGGGAAATCTGGGATGTTAATATTCAATTAAAACAAACCTCTCAAATCTTTATTTCTGTAACTTATTTGTAAATTGTGACTCTAGGATACTAAGTGGTGCTTGGGTCTTCAGTAGTAGGAACTGAAAGAAATGTGAATATGCAAAAGTGGTAGCATTAATCAGTTCTCCATGAACAGTTCATTCACTATGAAGTTATAATTAAAAGTGGTTGTATGATGAATATACAAAATAGTGCTGTTATAGAACTTGAAAGTTAAAGTTACTGCATTATTAATGGTACTTGTCACATTATTTTTGTAGGTTTTTTGTAGTTGTCAATCACCATTATTAAGACATATACTTAGTATTGTTTCTTTTATCCTAAGGGTTCAAAAGTATTCCTCCTTCCTTTCTTGCCTCAACTTACTTTCTCCACTTTTGTATGCAGTTTGATTCTAACTCTAACACCCTTCCCTATTATTCTACTGCTTTAAGGCCCCAATGAACTTCTTCCATGAAAGTCCCTACATCTACCCATCAACAAATCATCATTTTTGTGCCTGTATCCCTTTTATCATTTGCCTAAAACTTCTTTCATAATAGCCAGTAGTCTAGTTAGCCTGTCTGCTAACAACTCATCATTCTCTCAGTCATGAAGGTCACATATGGGTGGTGGCTTTTGCTTATTTCATTTATCTTTTATTCCCTGCCATACAGTTCTGTGGATTTATCTCCAAAAGATCTTTGAACAGTGAACCTATGTTGTTTCCATGTATCCAGAATCCTTTTCTTTTTGAGGACTAGAAACAAATTTTGCTTATTTTGCTTTGCTATACTATTTCCTAATGCCTAGCACAGTGATTTAACTAAACAGATGTTATACATCATTTTGACACATAAATGAAAGAATGTTTGTGTATAACTGTTCACAGTTTCTAATTCTCACCTAGTTATAGCCAATGGTACTCGTTATTAAGATGATTAATTGGGGGCCGGTGATATGGTTCAGTGGTGTGCCTGCCTGGCAAGCACGAGGTCCTGAGTTCGACTCCCGGTACCCACATAAAGGAAAAAAGAGCTGGTGATATCGCTCAACAGCACAAGTGCCTGCTGGCAAGCATGAGGTCCTGAGTTCGACTCCTGTTACCCACATTAAAAAAAAAAACAATAATAAGATGATTAACTGCGATATAGTTTATGGCCCAAAATTATTATTTTCACTGTGAATCTGGCTAAAAAAAAAAAAAAAAAAAAAAAAAAATCTGTGATTTTGAATTGCAAGGCCATAATACAAATAAGACAGAACTACCCATATATGAAATTACTGCAAAGCAATTGATCATCTTGAAACGAAAAAAAAATACACAAAACTCTACATGGAAGTGAGATGTGGTGGCGCACTCCTGCAATCCCAGCACTCTGGGAAGCTGAGGCAAGAAGAATGTAAGTTCAAGCCCAGCGTAAGCAAATTAGGAAGACCCTGTCTAAAAAATCAAAAATTAAATGGGCTGGGAAGATAGCTCAGTGCAAAGGCTCTTTGTTCAATTCCCAGTAACACACACACACACACACACACACACACCAAACAACCCCCCTAAAAAACCCACTGTATAGTGGATGCCAGTGGTAGTTTTAAGGGAATAGTTTTCAAATTAAGATAACTTACTATGGTCACCTAATCTTGATGCAAAAACTCAATTTTGAGAGCCACACAGTTACCTAAATGATAAAATAAGGCAAGTTGATCTTAAGACAATTACATGTTTTTATTACATAAAATTTGAACATTTCTTGTGGGAGTTGGTCATCGTTTGCTTTTCGCTTTGACAGAATGTCAAATATCTATAGAAATTATCTAAGAATGATTTATGAAACAAATATTCCCCTAACTTCTCAAAAAGAAAGGCTTCATTGCCTACATTTCCCAACCAGATTCCTGACAAAAATAATAGGTTTTGCTTACTTTACAGTGTAATACATACAATTCCTTTTGAGATATAAAAAAGGGAAGACTTCTAAAATATGAGACCCCTTCTGTTTACAAAGTTTTATAAAAATACATTAAATTCATGTTTGTTCTTTGACTTAACATTCCAGTTTATCAGAAACCCAAAACAGTAATACGCAAGGATGTGCAAACCACATTAATCTTGCAGCAGTATAATGTCAACATCGTCATGAACACCTTGCAAAAGTAGCTCTCCTGGGTACGTAATAATCTTCCTTCGTTTTGCAGCTTTGAGCGTTCCTACCAATGCTTCGAAGAGGTTGGCACATTTGTCATCTTGAAAAAGGACCCCAAACTTCACACTTAACTTTCCATCAGCATCTAATTTGAGAAAATAAAATGTTAGCGAGTGCAAAGTCTGTTTCTTCACTCTATGTGTGGTAAACTTACAAAATCTTTAATAGCCAAAAATTCAAGGTAGCCCCTTCCTATATCCCAAGTGATGAAATAAATACAATGTATTTTAGGCCTCCTAGCCTTAGCATTATCTAGACAAAAACTGAAGGAGAACAAAGAAACACTTAGAAAAGGTAAATATGCTATGGTGCTAATACTGTAGATGAATTTCTCTCAATTTTTATTTTTTTGTTTGTTTGTTCTGGTTTCTGTTTACTGAGATAGGGTCACACTATATAGTCCAGGCTCACCTTAAACTTGCTACGTAGCCCTAGCTGAACTTGAACTCATAATCTTCCTACTTGAAGCTCCCAAATGCTGGGATTACAAGCATGCACCACCACACCTGACTCAAAAAAAAAAAAAATTAACAAAGATAGCAAATAAAAAAGAAACCCAGGATCAAGTGCAGCATTTCTCTTAACTGTGCTCTGAAGTGCCAGGGTGGGAGTGGGGGACTTAAAAATGCATATTACTTAAGTCCACTGAATTTAAATTCTAGGTAGGCCCAGGAATCTGCAATCAACAAGAACCCTAGGTTATCGTATTTGGAGGCCAGTTTTTAACACAGACATTGAAAATGAAAATGGACAAAAAGTTGACAAAAGGCAGTTAAAAATGGGAATGTCACTAGTTGTTGACATAAGCGGAACTGCTAAGTACCCTCAGACATATTCTTCAAGTTCTCTGGGCTTCAGTTATTCATTCACTCAACTCAGGGGAAAATACCTTAGATAGGGTTGTTGCATGGATAAATAGATACTGTATATAAAGGTAGAGCTGTTTATAGAGGGTCCGGCATACAGTGAATTCTCGGTTTAGGTTAAATTTTTAAAAACACCAAAGGCAGGAACCTGGGTCCAGTCTTGGAGCTGTCCTGCTCCCTCATCTCTCAATCCACAAACATGCAGGTGATTTCACCTTTCTTGGGTTTCTGCAGAGCTAAACCTTCCTCTCCAATGGGTGCTAATTCCCAGGTTGAAGCCCTAATTGTTTCCTACTTTGATAAAAGCTGGTCACTAACTCCTTCCCAGCCTCCCTTCCTCATTTTTGCCCTCTAATACATCATGCACATTGGTGTGGGATAAAAAGTATAGAAGCAATTGTAGAAGATGCACGTCGGACTGACACTCTTCTACTTTCAATGGCTTCCTATCACCTGCAAAATACAGCGAAGCCCATGACCTCACAGCTAAGACTCCAGTCACGCAGCCGCTCACTGCTGCCTGGTCTTCCCCCACGGCACTCCACGCACCGTATGATCCAGTCACGATGAACTGCTCACTACTGCCCATGGTGCCACAAAAGATCCTGCTTTCATAATTTTGCCCATGTTGAGCTATCTGCCAAGCATCCCAGATCCCTTTTCCTAGTTAAATCATTTTTCTTTAAAAAAAATGTACTCAGGGGCCGGTGAGATGGCTCAGCGGCTTAAGCGCCTGCCTTGCAAGCGCGAAGGCCCGAGTTCGACTCCCGGAACCCACATACGAAAAAGGGGCCGGTGATATCGCTCAGTGGCACGGGTGCCTGTTGGCGCGTGAGGTCCTGAGGTCGTCCCCCCGGTACCCACAAAAAAAAAAAAAAAAAAAAAAAAAAAAAAAAAATGTACTCAAATGCCATCTCTTCAGGGACATCCTCCATGACTTCATCAGTTAACATCTCTTCTTATAAAATTGAGTATATGTCTATTAAAGCATTTACCATCAAATATAGTAACCATAGATAACATTTATTGAGGATTCGCTATGTTTTTAGAACTGTTTGATATATTTTGCCCTCATTAAAATTCACTTAATCCTCATTTCATAGAGAAGACCCCGTTGATTCCAAGAAGCACCATTATTTTATATTACAATTAAAGTGCCCATTTAACATAGCATACCATGTATTAAGATGCATCCTTGTTTCAGAGATTTTAAGATATGAAAAATGTACCCTTTTTTTTTTTGTGGGTACCAGGGGTCAACCTCAGGACCTCGTGCGCCAGCAGGCGCCCGTGCTGCTGAGCGATATCACCGGCCCTTTTCTTGTATGTGGGATCCGGGAGTCGAACTCGGGCCCTCGCACTTGCCAGGCAGGCGCTTACGCCACTGAGCCATCTCACCGGCCCAAATGCACCCTTTTAAATTGACAAAGTTGTATATATTTAAAATGTGTGGCATGATGTTTTGGAATATGTATACATTGTCCAATTGTTAAATTGAGCTAATTAATATATATATTACCTATAATTTTGGGGGTGAGAACTCTAAAAATTACTCTCAGCGATTTTCAATTGAACTGCTAGGATAGAGTATTATTATTGTTATACAAATAAGGAAATCAACAAACAGAAGTGTAGTAATGTACCCAAGGACACAGAGCAAGTATGTAGAGAAGCTGTGATTCATTCCCGTAGAGTCTTGACTCCAGAACACATGTTCTTAACTACCTCCTAATGCTTCCAGTTTGTCTGTCTTCCAGCTATCTAAAGAACTCAAGGGGTGACATGGAATTTTGTTTATTTCTGCATCTCCTGCATCACAGCACAAGAAATACTTGTTGGATGAAAGCATTTAAATCTCCAAATAATCATTCTCCATATAATCTTTTCTCACTGGATGAAAAATGAGGCTTTAAAAAATTCGACTTTAAAAGAAACAGATAAGACTTCATCAATTTCCAGCTTGAGCTCATGCATGATATGTAGATTAGTCAAAATTGCTCCAGACAGAACTTAAATAATTAACCATAGCATGTCAGAAGATGACACATCTCCATATATGATTTCCAGCTCAATAAGTCATCTTTCATCAAGCACAAGAAAGTCAAGGTGTCTTGGTAAAGCTGCAAAATTGCACAGAGAAGTGGTACTAAGTATCTCAAGTCTTCTAATTTGTAAAGCTTCTCATTCTGAAGCAGCGTTTCAGTCTGCTGCAGTAGAATACACACTCTAAGGGCTGTAAAGGTTAGACCAATACGCACTAGGTTGACATGGATAAGGAAATAAATCTTTGGAAATATGCCTTTAACATCCAAAGACCAAGTTACTCTCAAGTAACTTGGGCTTACTGAGTGCAGAAGAAACTAAGAATGAAAGAGAGAGGAACAAAAGGAGGGGCGTCACTAGCGACAGTAAGATTCAACAAACTCCAGTTACAAAATCAACACTAAAAAAAATCAATAGCTTGTCTATACACCAATAATGAACTAACAGAGAGAGAAGTCAGAAAAACAATTCAATTTGCAATACTTTCAAATAAGTAAATAAGTGTGGCTGGGAGTGTGGCTCAGTGGTAGAGTACTTGCTTAGCATGTTTGAGGCTTTGGGTCTGATCTCCAGCACTATCAAAAGGAAGAAGAAGAGAAGGGGAGAGGAAAGGAGAGAAAGGGAGAGAGAGAGAGAGAAACAGAAGGGGAGAGAGAGGGAGAGAAGGAAAGAAGGAGGAAGAAAGGGGAAGGGAGGGGAGGGGAGGGGGAGAGGAGAGGGGAGGGGGAGAGGGAGACCCTCCAAAGATATCCTTGTCCTAATGTCCTAATCTCTAGGACCTGTGAATATGTTGCCTTCCATGGCAAAAGGAACTTTTCAGATGATATTAATTTAAGGACCATGAAATGGAGAGATTATCCTGGATTGTCTGGGTCAGCACAATGTAATCATCACAGGGTCCCTAAAAATGGAACAAGGGAGAGAAGAGGAGGTCAAAGTCATTCAATGTGAGCACTCCAGCAGCTGTTCCTGGCTTTGAAGATAAAGGGGGCCATAAGCCGAGGAATCCAGGTTGTCTCTGGAGCTGGAAAAAGGAAGGAACTGGATTTTCCCCTAGAACCTCCAGAAAGGGATACAGCCTGCTAACACCTGGATCTTAATCCAGGAAGACTCTCACAGACTCCTGACCTTCACAAGATACGAAAGGTGGTAAGAGGACTGGGCATGTAGTTCAGTGGTAGAGTGCTGGTCTAGAAGGCTTGAGGGATTTGATCCCTAGAATCATAAATACACAAAGGGAGGGAGGGAATGTGTTAAGTATTAAATTTATTGCTTTATGTCACTAAGTTTGTAGTAATCTATTACAACAGGAACTAAGAACTCCATTGGGGACCTTAGAAATTAATGGTTTATTGAACTTTTCAGAGTGTGCTGTTATTTCAATAGATTTGTGATTCATCAGCAAACAGCTATAAGCAACATCAAGCTAGAGTGACAAAACAACTCTTATGAGGTAATTCTTAGAGCTATTTTTCACTTACATGATGTAATTTTAAAACTGTGAATTCTATTATCCAAGTTGTTGCTGAATGTGTCTACTGTTATTATTTTCAAAATGCTCCCTAAATCCTTTCTTATATTCTCTAAGATGTGCCAGACACCTAACACTAAAATATTAACTCTCATTACAATGTAGGAAAAAGATACTAAATTATCAATTTTATATGTCACTATCTTCACAGGAGCTGCATTGTTGAAGGAAAAAATGACAGAAAAAGAACACCTAAAAGATGGTGCATTTTAGTTATATGTTCATAATTGTACAAAAGCCAAGAATTCAGAGAAAATAAAGATCATTTAGTTTAATTTCAATCTAAGACCCTAGTCATTTGAAAGTTTGCAAAATGGTACCAGGATAAAGCAGAAAACATGAATTTTAATAGGGTGACAAAAATTTCAACATGCTTAAATTATGCAACCAGATGAAAGAAGCTCCACAATTTCCTTTCCATTCGAAAGATAATGAAACATCTCAACTATTCTTTGTCTCAGAAACCAGATGTCCCCACCCAGTCCTGTGTCTCCAGGTGTCCCTGGGGCTGTAGGCAGAGCTGCCTTGTGTCCTAAAGCCATAAGCCTCCCCACAATGCTAGTTCTGCCTAAGAGGTAAACTCAGAAGAAATACTCTATCTAGGCCAGGTGCAGTGGTGTATACCTGAAATCTCAGTTACCCAGGATGCTGAGGCAGGAGGATGGCAAGTTTGAAGCCAGTCTGGGCAACTAAGTGAGACTCTATCTCAAAATGAAATTTAAAAAAGGGGGGGGTGGGGTTGCTGGGGTCCAGTGGTAGAGCACTTGCTTAGCATTGTCAGGCTCTGGGTTGAACCTCAGCATTAGAAAGAAAGAAAGAGCCAGGTGTGGTAGCATATGCTTATAATCCTAGCACTCAGGATACTTACTTTTTGAACCCAAGCGATGAATTTCCTCTACTAAGAGGTTAACTTCATGATCCACATTCATTATCACCTGAAAGAGAAAAAGGAAATCTCTATTATTGCCATTTCTATATTTCATCGAGCACATATGAATCTAAGGGTTGTTTTCTTTTTTCTTCATACAGCACTTGTCACTACCACTTACTGCGTTCCTCTTCCTGCAAACATCTTTGTGATGTGGATGGCACTACAGTGTCCCCTTGTTCCCTCTCTGCCACCCCTACTCCTGCTCTCCACATCTACTTGGGAGAAGGCAGCACTTGTCTTTGACCCCGATGCTCTGCATGAGTCCTCTTCGCAGTGTCTTTGTAGGCACCAAATCACAAAAGGCGTGTGGCACAGGACCCACATGCGAGCAGAGAAAGGCCTAGAAGCAACAACAATGTGACAGACACTCTCTAAGTGGGGGTCCAAGACACTGTGGGGGCCACAGAAGGCTTAGTGGAGGTCACATGGGAGTGGGCCACGCAGGCAAATGGGAAAGGGTGTTCCATTCATGGAAAGAACATGCACAAAATTATGGCAGCAAAGGAGAAAAAGCCTAACACCCTTGAGGCAGCTCTGAATGAGGAGCTGGGGACCCCAAGATAAAGTGACTTACTCCCTGCCCTTTAGGAGCCTGCAGTCCAAGGAGGGAGGAAGGTAGATTCAGGAGCAATTTTAATATCCTCAGGTCACGCAGTGATCACTTCTGGATCACATGCAGGAGCCAGTAAACCTGAGAGCAGTGAAGAACTGTAGTGAAGGATAAGAAGGAACCCAGGATGTGAGAAGAGCTGAGGTTTATCTTGCTCGCTAGGTCCGGCACAGGCTGGGTTCGGTGTACAGATGCAGCCTTCTCCACTCTACCCCTCAGACTCTAGGCTGTGGCTACACAGGACATCTTTGCATTCCTCAAATGCCCCCTCTCATCTCTAGTCTTCACCCATGTGTTTCTTCAGCCCAGACTGGCTATTGCTCATTCTCAAGGGTAACTCACACATGCAGCCCCAGCACGGATTAACTTCCTCCAGGAAGCCTTCCCTGAAGCCCTGCGCTAGGAGAGCTTCCCGCTATATGTTCCCGCCACACTGCGAGCCCCTCTTCACTGTACTCTGTTGGAATTACCCACACTAAAAGCCAAGCTCCCCTTTGCAGGGAGCTCCATGCAATCACATTTGGCACCTAGAGCAGAGGTTAGGTAAATCCTGGTTCATGGGCTGTCAAGCAAAAGGATGAGAGAGGATGGAGTCACACCCGTAGAAGCATCAAAGAGTAAGTGCAACTGGACAGAATATGTATCAGTTCCGTCTGTTTCTCTCTCTTTTCCTTTGTTTAACACAGAATCTTGCTAAATTGTTAGCAATCCTCCTGCATCAGCCTCCGGTGTAGCTGGGATTACAGGCATGTGCCATCACACCCAGCAGTCTGTTTTCAAATCACACATTTCCAAATCGAATAAAGGACTAAAAAAGCAAGGCCACAAGTATGGTTTCCTTTAAGTGACAATTTGGAAGAAACAACTTTGTCCAGATGGATTATAACCAATTCCTGGTAGCTTTTAAAAACAAGAGTGACATCTATGACTGTTACACCACCTGTTTAAATGATATTGATTGGGACACCAGGTTTTCTCTCCACTAGTAATTAAAAGTGCTACCACCATCTGCTATGTTATCTGTGTGAGTATAATTTAAAGAACTCCTATTGCAATAAAATGTAAAATATTCAATTAAATACATCTACATAAACTTACCAAAAATCATAGCGTTCAAATCCTGGGAACTTTATGTTAATAAAATCAAATCTATAATGGCATATGTAACTCAAGATACAGTTTTTAAAAGAGACAGCAAAACCTAAAATATACCCAGAAAACACAGCCACTCGGCTGAAGGCCTGAACACCATGCCTTGAGAATACATAATGGTAGAGAAATGTCTGTTCACATCAGAGTGGTGCACAGCCGTTGTTTTTGCCTGCCCAGCACCCACTCCCCATTCTGGCAGGACCAATCTAATTTTCATTTGGCTACAGCAACATCCTTCCTTATTCTAAACCCACGCAACCTGGGTAGACCCTCGCCTTAGGCCCCAGTAATGGGTCAGGGCCAGAAGGACTGGCTTGAGGCATTAGGTAGGGTATATCATGTAGAATAAACAAGTTGAGCCCCAATATTTTGCTAGAACTTCTAGTAAAAACAACACTCTTTTTCCACTGGGTTCTATGATGGAGGTTTAGAGCCCTGATATAAATGGCTAGGATGTGAGAAAAGCCTGCCAGGAGTAAAGCTAACAATGAAAATCTAGCCTTCTAACAATGACTGAGCCTGTGTAGACCCCGGACTTCCCAGCTAGATAAACCAATGATATTTTTACTGGTGTTTTGTTTTGTTTTGTTTTGTTTTGGTGTAGATTTATTTACATTTCTATCACTTGCACTCTAACGGATCTTGACTCATATTTGGCTTAGAGAACATTTGCTGCTATTTTTTAAAAACTAAGGTTCTTTTTAGGTACTTCTGTGAATAGTCTTATTTTGTGATGCACTATTGGGCAGGATGGTTAGATGAAATATAAAAGCAGATTTGGAGTCGCGCATGAAGGCACACGCCTGTAATCCCAGCTCCTTGGCTGAGGCATGAAGATCGCAAGTACAAAGCCACCTCAGGCAACTTAGTGAGACCCTATCTTTAAAAAAGGTGTGGGGGGAAGGCACTGAGGATGTAGCTCAGCACTCTCTGGGTTCAATCTTCAGTACAAAAAAAAAGAAAAAATAGGATTTGGGAATAAAAAAATTCTCTAACAACCAAAACTGCTTAACAATGACTATAGTGTGAACCACAGAAGCACTAAGGCAGATGTAGTTCAGTACCTGAGGGATAATGAAGAAATTAGCCTGTACCGGACAGGAGGGAAAATTAAGGATCTCTCCAATTCTCAGATTTTGATTTCCCCACCTGGAAAATTTACCTTTTCACCATTCCCAGCTCCTCCCACCAACCCCCAGCAAAAACTTGAGACTTAGGAGAATCCAAGAGCAAATCCCTTTATTATGCGCAGCACACATACCTCCATTATATAAAGGACACATATGCTCATCCAGTTTTAAGAAGGGAAGGCAACCAGTATTTCTTTTATAATTGGGTTCCTTATCTAGGTTAATTTGTGTAGGTCTAACCACTTTGCAAAGGATTTATTAGATATCCCATTTTATGGATAATGAAACTGGCTCAGGGCTAATGCCCCCAAATTAAATGCTGTTTCTAACACATCATTCTAGCTCTTCCTCTCCCTCTCTTGCACTTATTATAATAGTGTATTTGTGTGAAATAGCACATGCTGAGTACTTACTAATGCAGATCATTTACAAAGCAGGAAAGGCTCCCTACCCAGACCCCTGCAAGTAGGAAAACAACAGGCTCAGATACTACCGCTGGCATGCATAATTTGGCATATTTATTCATTTATTTCATTATTGCAGGGGGCACAAAGAAGAAAAATGTTCATTGTTACACGATGCTTGGAAGGCCCATGACTTTTTACAGTGACAGAAGCCTGAAACTGGAACAAGAAGATGAAGAACAATGAAAGGCCCTAAGCACAGCAAGTCTAAGGGGGAGAAAGCGTTTTCCAATGAGAGGCTGGCCAAGAAGAAAGGAAAAGTAGCTAAAAGGAAGGTGACAGCAGATGCTAGCTGGGCCTCGTGTCACAGAATTCATTAGGTTTTCTGCGTGGGACTCACAAAGCAAGCAGAACACAGGAGGGCTACAGCATATGCCGAAGAGCCCCATCAATATACGCTTAGGAAGGTAAGTTAAGAACCCTCTTATTATATTTGTTATTTTTTTAAAGTTTGGAGGCGATGCATGGAGATTTTCTACCCACCCGAGTGGGGGTCCCTGGTAATCAAAAGCCAACTTTACACCCTGGGGCAGGGCACCTTCCCAGCCCCCCTCCCCCTCCCCTCCTTGCAACCACGGACAGCTGGCGTGGGTCGAAAGATGACTGGGTTCCTTCCTCCCTCGCTGGGGCGCGCACACTCCATATTTGGTAGTCGCTTCTGCAAGTCTGGGATCCTGCCAAGTGGGGTCCCCAAACCTCTCCCCTACAAGCCCATCACACGATCGATCGTCACTGGTGCCACTGCAAAGTTGAGGAGCATTCAGCTCGGCCCAGTTCTGGGGCCGCACAGTGCGCTCGCGTGCAGGGCTGCATCCCGGAAGCCTTTGTCTCTGGGGCTCCGCGGCCAGCGCAGCCACCCGCGCACCCCCACGGCCCGGCGCGACCCGGGAGCCAGCGCCCGGAGCGCAGGGCGACAGGGGACTCGACCCTGCCGGGGCTCCGGGAGCCGCCCGCGTCCGCTCACTAACCCCCACGTGGGCGCGGGGAGCCGCACCCACCTCCGGCACTGCAGAAGGCACTGCCCTACGGCCACCAAAATTTCTCCGGGCAGCCGCTCCCTCGCCCCCAGCCCTTCCCCTCCCAGCTCTGCAGATCTGGAACTCCAGCAAGCGTCACATGCAAAACACACACGTTGCACCGCGGTGAGAATCGTTGCCCCAGTGCTCGCTTTCCCCATCCGCCCCCGGCCCGCAAAACGTCACGGGAGCCGAGTGCGGAAGTCTGCGGGAGAAGCGGGGGCGTGGGAGGAGCGCGGACACCGGTCCCCTCCAGGGCGTCCCAGCCCGGCCAACTCGTCACCTCTGCGCGCCCGGCCCCCTAGGTGTCCCGGGTGCCCACCCGCAGCCACCGAGGCCCCCGCTGCTTGACCTCCGCGGGGCACTCCTGTCCCTTCCGTCCTTCCTACCTTGCCACCCGGGGGACTCACCTCTTGGCCGCGTTTTCTCGTCCAGTGGAGAACTGGGGCCGCGTCGGTCCGGACCCGGGTGTCCGCTGAGCACTGGGGAGGCAAAGGCTGAAGAAGGAAGTGGCCGAGGCAAAGATAAAGGCTGCCGCCGAGGAGGAGGAGGAGGAAGGGGAGGAGGAGCAAAGTGGGGGGAAAGTAAGAGTTTCAGCGCTTGGGAGAGGGCCGCCCACTCTCCCGGGACCCGCCTGTGAGCTGGGAACTCCCGGGAGGAGACGCCTGCAGGGGGCAGGCTGCAGACAGGTGCCCAGCGCCGGGTTTCAGGGATTGCGGACCCTGAACCTTGGTGACCAACGCCTTTCCTGCCCCCTCGGAGCCCTCATCCACAGCCCCCTGCAGCAGATCCTGGTCGGCGACTTCTTGCTAGGATTTCTCTTCCCAAAACTGGAGCAAGGCGCCCCCAACGTGCTAAATCCTAAGGTCTCCGAGGAAGACCATGACTCACATGGAATGGTCTGATTTGCAAAACAAAACGCGCTCTTGAAGGCTGTTCTACTGCATGGACAAAGCTAGCTCTTGATCCTGGGTCAGTGCAGGTTTTATCCCTCCATTATTTCCTGTATCTAAATTTAATTTGTTCATACTCCGTTTTTAAAAAGTCGTGCGCGTAAGGGGTGTGCTTTCTGCACAGAGTTTTGGGGAGAAGAGCCGACCCAACTATTCCTAGAGCGTAGATTGCATGAATAATTACCTCCCAAAAGACCTCTCCACACCCCCGGGGGACTGGAGTAAGAGTGACCACGTGACCCGGCTGCATGCCATCCATAAAGTGGCTGTCGAAGTAACCTCGAACCAGCATTTCTAACCGAGCACGGTGATGATTAGCAATTATCTGATAACTGCGCAACGAAACTGATAATTAGTAAGCCCATCAAAGTCTCCTTGGAAAATGAAAGCGGGGGATGGAGAGAAAGAGCCACCTGGTAGAAAGGCTGACGCTGAGAAAGGGCAAGAGGTAAGGGACCAAAATAGGCTTCCAGGGAAGGAGAAATCGGGAAGAAGTGGAAGGTCGGAGCGGGCCGAGGCAGAAGCAGAGGCAAAGAGCGGCTGGGACGGTGATAGCCAGGGCAACAAATGCCTGCTTCCCAGCGGTGTGTGAGTATCCGGTTTCCAGGGCTGCACGGGATCGTCCGCTTCCCAAACTGGTCTGTTATGCTTTTAGAGTCAACACCTGTCGTGTGGGTGTGATTGAATGAGTGTTCCCCCGTGTTCCACAGTTGGGAGTCGGCCAAGTCTCTCACGTTGGATGAAGTTTAAGGTGATCCTAAGATCCTGAGACCTATTTTTTTCCTCCAAAGCTGCGACGTTAGACTTTCTCTGTGCCTTATCTTTCAAAGTCTACACAATGGAAAAATTGTAATTTAAGAAAAGTACTATATTTAACAATTCCTTAAGCAAGGCCTAGCTTTCTGCTTGAGTCGAGGACCACACTTTGTCAGTCATGCACTATCCAGCAAATGATGCAGAGTAAATGTGTCACTTCTGTTATGACTAAGCAATTAGTGTCTGCCAGTGCTCTGCTAGCCAGGAAAAAATGAAATAGATTACCTAAACAAAAGTCTCTGATAATTTTAAAAAATGAATTCACCCTTTTAAAATATATTATTTATACATATACTACACATAGCATAACAAACTTCATATTAATCTACAGTAAGGAATTATAATTCAAGAATGTTTTTCTTTGATCAACGAGATCATTAAAATGTTGCCAAGTAATATTTTTCATATCCAGTTCCTACTCTTCCAGTTTCTGTTCAGACTTTTGTTATCTTTTCTTGTTCTCTTAGGAATATTATCGTGTACAATGCAAACAGCATGGAAGTTTAACCTAAAAAGCAAATAACGAAGTTTATCGAATAGTTAAGAAATGTGTATTAAATAGAAAGTATGTGCCAGCAGCAATGGACCAATCTTGAAATGTACAAGTAGCCTAAACCATGATCTTTGTTAAAAAGAACTTCTCGTAATGTATATATAAAATATTTTAAAATCTTTATCCTTTTGTTTAGTTACATACTATAGACCAGCACTGACCAATAGAAATATAACTGAGCCAAATATGTAATTTAAAATTTTCTAGGGCCGGTGAGATGGCTCAGCGGTGTGAGCGCCTGCCTGGCAAGCGCGAGGGCCCAAGTTCGACTCCTGGAACCCACATTTGAAAAAGGGGCCGGTGATATCACTCAGTGGCACGGGTGCCTGCTGGCGCACGAGGTCCTGAGGTTGACCCCCTGGTACCCACACACACACACACAAATAAATAAAATAAAATAAAATAAAATTTTCTAGTAGCCACATTAAAAAAGAAACAGACAAAATTAATTTCAATGATATGGTTTATTTAACCCATATCCAAAATTCTGTCACTTCAACAGTGAATATTTTAAAATTGAATATTTTCTATTTATTTTTGCCAGCTTTTAAAACTTTGTATGAAAGGAATATTTTAAATTCCTTTTAAAAGTGAATATTTTAAAATTAGTAATGAGATCGTATATATTCATTTTAAATCTTGGAAATCTTTTGTGTAATTTACATTTTCAGCACATTCCAGTTGTTTAATAACCTTATATGGCTAGTGGATACTGTACTTGACAGTATTGCTAATGACAATTCCAGGATAAAGCACGACATTATTTGCTAATTTATTTTAAAAATTATAGGGCCGGTGAGATGGCTCAGCAGCGCAAGCACCTGCCTGGCAAGCACGAGGTCCTGAGTTCAACTCCCAGTACCCACATAAAATAAATAAATAAATAAATAAATAAATAAATAAATAAATAAATAAAAATTACATGTTCCTGGAATGAGAAAAAGAAGTAGTCATTTTTAAAATGTAGTTGTCTCCATTACAATGAGTAGAAAAAGATCTTGTAAAGTATTCCTAGGAATGGCAATTCCATCCTAGATATATATTCAACAGAAAAGAATTATATACTCACCAAGATACGTGTACAAGAGTGCTCGCGACAGCACTGTTCGTAATGTTCCTAAACCGGCGCTCCTCAGTGCTCAGTACTATTGAAATGGATTAGTCGATCGTGGCGTGTTCATATAATGTGACGTTAGGAACCAAAGAAAATGAACATCCAACAACTGCATGCAGCAACATGATGAATCTCACGGGGACATACAGTGTTGAGTGGAATGAGCCTATTATTCCTTTCATACAAAGTTTTAAAAGCTGGCAAAACTAACCTGTGGTGTTAGAAGTTAGGATAATAGTTGTTCCTGTTGGGTTGTAGAGGGCACTCACAAAGGCGAGACACAAGAGGGGACCTTAGGTGCTGTAATGCTTTGCATCTTTATCTGTGTACTGGTTACATGGGTGTTTTGCTTTTGCAGATTCTTTACCCTGGAGACTAAAATACATATACAGATCTCCTTGGCCTCTGACAGGATTATGTCCCAATAAACGTAAGTTGAAAATATGAGGTCCAAAGTGCATCTGATACACCTAACCTCCTAAACACCATAGCTTAGCTTAATCTACCTTAAATATGCTTAGTACACTTACACTGGCCTTACATTTGGGCAAAATCTTCTACAAATCCCATTTTATAATAACATGTTGAATATTGCACATACTGAAAACTGTACTGAAAGTGAAAAACAGAGTAATTGGATAAATATCTTTTCATGCCATCATTAAATCAAATTACAAGTCCACCCACATAAGTCAAAGACTGTATTTTCTGTAGGTATGTGTTTACTTAATAAAAGTTTTATTTAAAAATAATGAATAGAGGGCCAGTGAGATGGCTCAGCGGCTTAAGCGCCTGCCCGGCAAGCGCGAGGGCCCGAGTTCGACTCCCGGAACCCACATACGAAAAAGGGGCCGGTGATATCGCTCAGCGGCACGGGCGCCTCCTGGCGCGCGAGGTCCTGAGGTCGACCCCCCGGTACCCACCAAAAAAAAAAAAAAAAAAAATGAATAGAGGGTCTTGACCAAGTGAAACATCTTGCAGGAATGTACAGACTGTTTAATAATACGTGGATTATTCAAAATGTATGTCTCATATGAGAAATATAATAAATTCCATAGTTAATAGTGTCTTTTATATTATTTGTTGAAATGGGGCTTCACATTGGAATGTGTCATCCCAATTCAGATTTTCATCACCTTGTATTCATGTTAATATTTATGATGATAGTAATAATAATGATGATTACATGTCTCGGCTACTAATTCTTGATCCAGCTGTAACATTCTATGAGTGCTTTGGATGATGCAAAAGGGTAAAAGTAAAATCTGTGTCTTCAAGAAGTAATGAGAGGGCCGGTGAGATGGCTCAGCAGCGTAAGCGCCTGCCTTGCAAGCGCGAGGGCCCGAGTTCGACTCCTGGAACCCACATACGAAAAAGGGGCCGGTGATATCGCTCAGCCGCACGGGTGCCTGTTGGCGCGCGAGGTCCTGAGGTCGACCCCCCGGTACCCACAAAAAAAAAAAAAAAAAAAAGAAAGAAGTAATGAGAGATGGTGCCGGGGGTATAGCTCAGCGGCACAGCGCCTGCCTGGCAAGCGTGAGGTCCTGAGTTCGATTCCTGGTTCCAAAAAAAAATAAAAATAATGGGAGAAAGATTATATACCATGAACAAGCGGAATTTATTCTGGGAATGCAAAGTTGGGTCAACATAAGGAAATTAATCTATGTAATCTATGTAATCACTGTATTAACAGAATAAATGGAAAATCCACATGATTATCAGGTACGGAAAAGCATGTAACAAAAACGATTACCTTTTCATGATAAAAAACACTCACAAAACTAGGAATGGAAGGGACTCTCCTCAACCTAACAAAGGGCATCTACAAATACCTCACAGCTAATATACTTCGTGGTGAAAGACTAAAAGCTTTCCCCTTAAGATTAAAAAAAAAAAAAAAAACAAGGATATCGGCTAAAGAGTAAAAAAAAAAAAAATTGCTAACTAAGCAAACATTTCAGCAGAATATACTATCAATATACAAAAATCAGATCCATGTTCGTACATTAGCAGTGAACAACCCGAAAATAAAACAACCTAATTCGATTTGTAATAATATTGAAAAGAATAAATGCACAGGCAACGAAAGCAAGTATAGGGCCGGTGAGATAGCTCAGCGGCATAAGCGCCTACCTGGCAAGTGCGAGGTCCTGAGTTCAACTCCCGGTACCTGCATACGAAAAAAGGGCCAGTGATATCGCTCAGCGGCATGGGCGCCTGCTGGCGTGCGAGGTCCTGAGGTCGACCCCCCGTACCCACCAAAAAAAAAAAATTAAAATAGCTGTGCTTCAAAGGACAACATCAAAAAATGAAAAGAGAACCACAGACAGAAAATTTTAGCAAACCATATGTCTGATAAAGCCCTTGTATCCAGAATGTGTGAAAAAAACACAACTCAACAATAGAGACAGCCAGTTTAAAAACAGGAAAAGAAGGCCGGGGCTTTAGCTTAATGGTACCACGAGCAAAGCCTTGAGTTCAATCCCCAGTGTGGCAAAAGGAAAGAAAGATGGAAGAAAGGAAAAAAGGAAAGGGGAAGGGACAGAGGGAGGGAGGGCGAGGAGAGGGAGGAAGCAAGGGAGAGAAGGAGGGAGGGAAGAGAAAAAAAGAAAATGGGACAAAGAATTTGAATAGATATCTCTCCACATGATTTATACAAATGATCAATAAGCTCTTGAAAAGATTCTTGACATTACTAAGTCCCTGGAAAAATGCAAATCAAAACCATAGTAAGAGCAGTTGAGGATGTAGTTCAGTGGTAAAATGCATGCTTAGTATTTGTACAGCCCTGGATTCAATTCCCACCACCAAAACACAAACAAATAAAACCACAAGACAACATCATTTCACACTCACTGGGCTAACTATAGTAAAATGAGTAAGTGACCAGGTGTGGTGGCACATGCCTGTAATTCCAGCACTTGGGAGGCTGAGACAGAAGGATTGCCGTGAGTTCAAGTCCGGGCTATATAGTGAGTTCTAGGCCAGCCTGAACTGCATAGTGAGACCCTGTCTCAAAAAACTAAATAAGCAAGCAAGTAAACAAACAAACAAATAAAATGAATAAGTAAATAATTATAAAAACAAGTGTTGGTGAGGATGAAAGTTGAAGTCTCAGACACTGCTGATGAGAATGTAAAAGGTGTAGCTCCTGCAGGAAATACTTTGGCAATTCTACAGAAAGTGAAACATGTTTTTAGCAGTCTTTAAACCAACATTTCCACTCCTGGTAATGTACCTGCGTACTAAAAGCACATATACATATAGAAACATGTACATAAATGTTCATAACAGCATTAATCATAACAGCTGGCAACTGGTGAATGGATAAACAAAACACAGGGCTGGGTGTGGTGGCACATGTCTGTAATTCCAGCACTTGGGAGGCTGAGGCAGGAGGATTGTGGCAAGTTGAAGGCCAGCCTGGGCTACACAGTGAGACCCTGTTTCAAAAAAAACAAAAACAAAAAAAAAAATGGTGAATCAATACGATCGATTATTATTCCTTATAAAAAGTAACGAGGGCTGGTGAGATAGCTCAGCGGCATAAGCGGCCTGCCTGGCAAGCGCGAGGTCCTGAGTTCGACTTCCAGAACCCACATACGAAAAAAGGGCCGGTGATATCGCTCAGCGGCACGGGCGCCTGCTGGCACGAGAGGTCCTGAGTTCAACCCCCGGTACACACACACACACACAAAAAAGTAATGAATACTGATTGATGCTCCAATATGGATGAATCTTTAAAGCTAAATGAAAGAAGCTGGAAACAAAAGGCCATGTATTGTATGATTTTATTGATCTGAAATGTCCAGAACAGGCAAATCCACAGGAAAGCAGGTGGATTTGTGATTGCCAGACATTAAAGACAAGTAGGGCCGGGGAGTAACAGCTAAAGAGCACAGAGTTCCTTTTTGTGGTGATCTAAGATGCTCCAGAATTGGGGTTGGGGGTGTGGTTCAGTGGAGAGGACATGTCTGGCATGCACAAGGCCCTGGGTTCAATCCCCAGCACCAAAAGCAAAAGCAAAAAAAAAAAAAAAAAAAAAAAAAAAAAAAACCAAAAATGTCCTGGAATAGACAGAGTAGAAGTTGCCCAATCTTGTAACTACACTAAAAATCACTAAGTTATACACTTTAAAATGGTGGATTTTGTGGCATATGAATTATACCTTAATTTAAAAAGGAGGAAAGATTATTAAGTGGTTAATAATCAAAAGCTAACTCAGAAAACAGATAAAAATGTTTTAGCTGAAAAAATTGATGAACAAAATTGTTGATAAGCCCGCTGGAGGATTATGTAGCATTTCCTCACTGCTGCTCTTTTCATTCATTCGTTCACCAAATATTTATTGAAAATAATTGGGCCGGTGAGATGGCTCAGCAGCATAAGCACGAGGGCCCGAGTTCGACTCCCAGAACCCACATACGAAAAAAGGGCCAGTGATATCGCTCAGTGGCACGGGCGCCTGCTGGTGCGCAAGGTCCTGACTTCGACCCCCAGTGCCCACAAAAAAATAAATAAATAAAAATAAAATAATTATATGCCAAGTTTCATATGTCAAAGTGTGGCCAAAGACTAAAACCTTCCTGTATAACAAAGAACATTCTTTGTCAAATGAAGAAGACTCTTCTAACCTGGCTTATAACGTGATATATATTACTAGCATTTCTAGAATTTTAATTAAGGTATTTTCCTTACTTTTATTTTTGCCTTTCCTCTATATCTTGCTTTATTATTTCTTTTCTTTCTGTAATTCCCAAATCAGAAACAGTGTTTTCCAAAAGAAATCTCTTTAGTTGTAAGAAATAAACAACATTATACTGGCACCAGTAACTGAATTGTTGAAAGAGTGCAACAGAAATGCTCATGGACCTCCAAGGATAGGAAACAAAATATATGCAAATGACTTAGGACTTAGAATTGACAAATTAGCACCAAAGTACAAATAACAGCACCTCTATAGATTTGCTTTGTCTGGTGAGTGGATACTAGTCCCTTATGGATATTGTCATTTACTCTTCGATTAACTAAAATAAAATAATATTAAATACTCATATCCTTAGTCACAGTAGCCACATTTCAAGTGCTCGATTCTGACAAGTGGTTAATGGCTACCATATTTAGTATCACAGTTTTAAAAATTGTTTTGTTTTATTTTGTTTTGTTTGTGGTACTAGGGATTGCACCCAGGACCTTTACACTGAATTACACCCCCCAACTCTTTTTTTTTTTTTTTTTTTTTGGGTACCAGGACCTCATGCTTGCCAGGCAGGCACTATGCTGCTGAGCTATATCCCTGGCCCCCCAAAGTCATTTTTATTTTTATTTGTTAAGACAGTGTCTCACTGAGTTGCCCAGGTTAGGCTCAAATACACAATTCTCCTGCCTTAGCCTCCCACAGTACTGGGACTACAGGTGTGTGCTGCCATGTACAACTCAGAACTTTTCTATTATTTCAGAAAGTTCTGTTGACAGAGCTGTTACCAATGTTTTTAAAAAAATTGGCAGAATCTGTAAAATTGATGAGAACCCTAATAAGATGATTAACTACCATAGATTTTTCTAGTTCTTCCCCAATCCCAACCCACCAACCAACAAATTTACAAACACCTGTTTTTTTTTTTGTTTTTGTTTTTGTTTTTGTGGGTACCGGGAACCAAACTCAGGACCTTGCATTTGCCAGGCAAGTGCTTATGCTGCTGAGCTATATCACCGGCCCAGTACCTGTGTTTTTTTTTTTTTTTTTTTTTTTTTTTTTTAAAGAGAAGAAAAAACAAAACAAATCAAAAAAAACCCCACAAATTTTCAAAACAACATAATATGAGGGTAACAATGGTTAATGCATTACGTATTATTATCTTTAAGTTAGTTATTCAGGATACCAGACATTAGCATTCAATTGTCCAAACATTATTGGCACAAACCTTACTCTTCAATGAACTAAGTAAAATTGGTAGTGTATCTATCTTAACCATCTTATATATATATACAATTTTTTTCCCTTTCCCTTCTTTCTTTTCCCTATTCCAGTCTCTCTTTCCTTTTGACCAGTCTCTTTTTGATTCACCATGTCTATTGTACATTTTGGATCTTATTTACTCTTTCAGTTTCTCATACTAGAGAGACAATACGATGCTTACACATGTGCTTCCAGTTTATTTCACTTATGAGTATTTTCTCGAGTTGCATCCATTTACCTATAAAAGTCTCCAGTTTATCCTTCTTTATGGCTGAATAGTACTCCATTGTATAAAAATACCACATCTTTCTTATCCATTCCTCAGTTGATGGGCATTTGGGTTGTTTCCAAGATCTGGCTATTACAAATTGTGCTGCTATAAACATGGGTGCACATATATCACTGTGGTATGATGTTCTTAATTCTTCTGGGAAGATGCCCAGAAGGGGAATAGCTGGGTCAAATGGGACCTCCAACCCTAGTTTTTTGAGGAATCTCCACACTGATTTCCACAGTGGCTATACCAGTCGACACTCCCACCAACAGTGAAGAAGGGTTCCTTTTTCCCCACAGCCTCTCCAGCATTTGTTATTAGTTGATTTCTTAATAGTAGCCATTCTTTCTGGGGTGAGATGGTATCTCAGTGTTGTTTTAATTTGCATCTCTCGAATGACTAGTGACGTTGCACATTTTTTTGTATATTTCCAATACCTGTGTTTTAAGCCTCCCAAATTTCTTGTAAGAAACCTGTACAACAAAGTGATTCAACAAAAAGGTAAAATCTGGGACAGGCCTAGTCAAGTTAGGACAAGGTAGGTCACCTTACCCACATTTCCCCCTTCCCTCCTATAGAGTTGTTTCATTTGGTATTCAGTTCTTCTGCTTTCTTCTTCTGTCTTTGTTGCAACTCCAGTCAGAGAAAGACTACGTCATCCCACATTGAGCCTGCGCCAAATGGTCAGCGTTGCCAGCGGAGAGTTAAAGTTTCAAGATCATTAAATTCAGCCATGAGAGGTTAAGTGCTGTGTGCAAAGAGCAGCCAGACAGGCCGCTGGGGTGTTGTTCACAATTTCTAGTCCAACTCTGGAAGGTGCTGTCTAGGGGGATCTGGAAAGCTGCGTGAAAGGACTCAGTACCACCAATGTGACATTGGTAGTCAATCTGGCTACACATTAGGGTCACTGACCATGCTGAAAAAGCAATGCTCAGGACCCACCCCCTGGGGGACAAGGAATCCAGAATCCAATTCTGGATTTCCATGTAATTCCAATTCTAGATATCCATGTAATTCCAATTCTAAGGTCTGGATGAGCCTGTGAAACCAGAAGCCAGCAAAAAGCTCATGAAAGCAGTTGCTCCAAGAAACTTCAGCTGGAGCAGCTCTCTGATGTCTTGTTAGTCTACCCCAAGAAGGAGAGGGCTGTTCTGGGTTCCCCCCAGGCTCCATCACTCACGGCATCCTGGAGGTAGCCTTCCTTGGATGATCAAAAGACCATTTACTTGGAGGCAAGGAAGGAGCCAAGCTGCATTCCGAGATTGGAAGGATGATCAAGGTCACTTTTGCTCCAAAATATCTCCTCTAGTATCATGGCTACACTTGAAATCCCTGTATAGGTGTCTGCATTTACATGTATGCATATGTGTGTAATATACATACACAAATATAATTATATAAAGTAAGAATAGAGTTTGCAATATCAGGTGCCCTTAGAGGCAAGTAAATATGATAAGTGAGTGAAATAGCCCTGGTAGAACACCTTTTGGAAGAGGTTAATAACCGCACATGGGAAAGTACACCCACTGTTTTTAGATTTCACCACTTTTCAAGAGAAAGTAGAAATCTGGATTTCTAAAACAAAATTTCCCATTTTTAAAAGAAGTGATGCAATTCACTAAAATGTTTTTAAAACACTGTGCAGGCCAAATAAAATCTTTCTGCAGACTGAAAAAGTCCCTACGAAATGTAAATGTCCCTGGGAGTAGCAACAAAGGGCTTCCTTTCTCTCAAATCTCTGTTGGAATATTTTTCTTTCTGCAAACTGCTAACTCCTCTAGTATATACACACATTCTTCTCCTCATCCTGCTGCTTACCTGAGTTTCCATTTTATCTTTTTCTTGACAAAATTCTTCAATGAAAACTTGAAATTTGCTGCTTCTGTTCCTTGCCATCCACCATTTAATTCACTGCTTGTAATTTGGCTTCTGCCTTCACCTTTTACTAAAGCTATTCTCTCTAGTCACTGATGATTTCTATTTGGCAAGACAATGGCCTGTTCCCAGTTCTCACTGTCCTGTAGCTCTCTGTCACATGACATTGTCACCAGTCCTCTCAGTCAGTCATGCCCCAAGGAAGAAGTCTAAGCAGCCCAGACATGCCACTGGCTGGAAATCTAGGCTGCTGGAGATTGGCAAGAGAGTGACCGTGAACCCTGGGAGTAGATAAGAGGAGCAAGTGCCAGGCAAGGGATATAGGAAACAGGACTTTGAGGAAGAGAGTGATATTCTACGACAGAATCCTGAAACAATTCAGAATTAGGGTCAGATTTGGAAAAAAAAAATCTTTGAGACTATATGTCCAGCACCCAGAAAGCAGCACTAAATAAACATTTACAGAGTAAAACTGATCTCCACTCCATCCTTTCACTGGACTCTGGGCCAGATATCCAGGGCTGGGCATGGAGGGAAGGAATCAGAGTAGGAAGCCCAGACTCTAGCAGGGAAATCACGGGTGAAATCTGCACCAGGCACACCTGAAGTGTTTGGCAGGATTTCAGTGAATGTTGCCAAGCTGATGGGATTCCACCCCTTTGGACTCATACAACCTCAACTTCTCTAATCATCTCTGAAGTGAAACAGAGAAAACACAGGAAAGAAACACCAGGGAGGGAGAGAACGTACCCATGCTCAGACATTTCCTGTACTGAGGGAGGGGACAAAGAGCTCCCTCCATGACTCTCTGTTATGACTTAAATATGAAGCCTCCACCCACCACCAAGACTCCTGTATTGAGGGCTTGATGCCCGATACAGCAGTATTCACAGGTAAGGCCTAGAGAGGAGATGGAATCGTGAAGACACAACCTCATCGATGTATTCATCCTTTAACATGTTCATACCTGAATGGGCTGTTAAGGGTGGGGCCCAGTTGAAGGAAATATATCGCTTGGGTATTCTTTTGAATTAAAAAGTGTATCTGGTCCCTGGTTCCTTCCTCTAGGGAATTTCCCCTCTCTCTCTGACTCCTGGCTGCCAGGAGGTGAGCAGCACTCCTCTGCCACACCCTTCCGCCATGATGTTTCTGCCTTAACACAGGCCTAAAAGCAAGGAAGCCACTGGACCATGTACCGAAACTTCCAAAACTGAGTCAGAATAAATCTTCCCTTCATTAAGTTGTTTTTCTCAGGTATTTTTTCCAGTGGTGGAAAGCTGACCAACACATTCCCACATCACTGTTTCACTCTAGTTCCTTCACAGGCCCCTTTGCTATGCTGAGTCCTCACAGGTTTAAACTAAAGCTTTCTGAGTCCGCTCCAACACCCGTTTGAGAATCTCTAAGGGCAAAAGCTTGTTAGAAATGCAGAATTTCAGAACAGAAAATGGGATCTGTATTACATTAAGTATGAGATGCTCTGCTCTGGCCCATCCACTACCTGAAGGCAGGCTAACTTTCTGGAAGTTAGCTTTTATCACATTACACAGCTGTTCAAAACCTACAGCAATCCTTCATGGTCTATTAAAGCAAGTGTAAACTTTCCACTGTGCCTTTCAAACCTTCCACAATTTGGCCCCTGCCACTTTCCAGTCTTCACCGTCCAATACCATCTGTGAGAAACAGGCATCCATTAAACTGGCTAGCACGTTCTGTTCCTGCTTCTGGTCAGAGTCTAGCAAGGGATGTAGTGGAGGTCAGTTTAATTCTGTAAATGTTTATTTAGTGCTTTCTTGCTTCTGCTCAGATTGTTCGCTCTTCCCAATGAGTCCTCCCCTCCTTACTGTATCTTTGCCTACTGAAATCCAGTGCAACTTCAGGGCCAGCTGCGGCTTAAAGCTCCATGTGGATAGATGAACCAGAGGTGACCTGGCCTCTTAGGCTGGCTCCAGTCCTGACAGGGTGTGTTTCTGGAAAAGTTACTGAAACTGAAGGAAAAGCTAGATAAGCCCTCTAGCTTCACTTTGCTTTCAGATTCTCATTTCACATTGACTTAAAAAAAAAAAAAATCACTCATTTCAGATGTAATACAGCCAAGTAGTGCACTCTTATTTTCCCACTAGCTATGCTGTGGATAACACCTGTGATGTGTGGTCATAATGATAACCGTGCCTGGGATACTTTTAAGGGACTAGAAGGCCACTTTTGTTGAAACCATGGATACATTTCTTTTGGGTCTGCACGTAATCAGGAGGCCAAAAACTCTACCCTTAGATCATGCTAACACCACTGTTTTTTGAACACACAACCCATAAAAAGCATGAAGTTCGATTATGTATTTGCAGACCACTGATTACTTCACCTCCTCTCTTCTTTCCTCTTGTATTAAATAACTCTGCTTCTTTCTCCCATAAATATTCCCAAACCCTGTCCTTGGAAAGGTGATTTTGAGACTTGGGTCTCTCCTTCCCCACTCAGTTATTATTTGCCTTGCAAAACCGTCTCTTTTGAAAAACTCGTCTCAATGATTGGCATACGGGGCAGTGAGGAAATTGGATTGATTTGGTAACGTTACCAAGCTCTATGACACTCAGTTTTCTAATCTAAAAATGAGTGATAATTCACCCTTCTTGTAGGGATGTCGCAATAATGAAACAAAGTCATAGCCCTTACTTAGGCATCTTTTTCTACTGTGAAGGATTTTATGGAAAATGAACTAACAAATTACCTCTGCCTCTCTTCCTGTTTCACTACTCTCCATCCCATATCCCCCTCTTGAAAGTCCTCCAGTGCTTTGGATCTCTTTTAGAACAGTTATCTTAGATCACCATATACAATGCAAGTATCACTCTTACCTTCATCATTTAATAAAACCTACTCAAATTCACAATTCCATGCCCTCTAGGAAGTCCAATGATGTCTTTTGCTGCTATGGTTTGACTCTGTCCCCCAAACATTCATGTGTTGGATGCCCAGATTCACATGTTGATTACTTTGGAAAGTAATAAAGGTTAGATGAGATCTTGAGGGTGGGACCCCATGACAAGATTAGCAGCTTTGTAAGAACAGGAGGAGTGCTGAGTTTCCACCATGGGATATCCTCTGCATGTCACTATGCCATAAAAAGGCCCTCACCAGATGCCAACACCTTGATATAAGATTTCCCAGTTTTCACAACTGTGACAAATAAATTTCTTTTCTTTATAAATTACCTAGCCTGTGGCATTCTGTTATAGCAACAACAACAACAACAAAAATGAACTGAGACGTGTATGTTTTGCAATTGTTCTCATGCTTTCTGTTGGATCTGAATTCTCTAATCTCAATTACTTCTTACATTTCATGGATGTTCAAACTTTGCCCCCAAACTCTTCATGGAAGAGGGGCTGGAGATGTGGCTCAGTGGTCGAGCTCTTGCCTTGCATGCACAAGGCCCTGGGTTCAATCCCCAGCACCACAAAAAAAAAAAAAAAAAAAAAAAAAGAAAAAAGAAAAAGAAAAAAAAAATCTGCAGAGTTGTAAAGCTGCATGGATAAACTGACATGGAAGGGATTCACTCCCCACACCATTCCCTCCAAAACTGACATCTGACATATGTGTAGAATATCAGACTGTACAAAAAATTAAAAGCTGAAGGCAATTTACATTAGAGCAAAGCAAGCAACTTGTAATGGAATATGAGGCATCCTGTTCCAAAGTCCTCCTGCCCTGCCTCTGAACTTGTCCCTTGGCCCCAATCCCCGTGGCTCCAGCTTCCCCTCCCACCTGCTGCCTGGCGCCATCCTCACATCTCAAGGCTTTCTGTTTTCCAAGGCCCGTCTCCTTCAACACCAGAACCTGCAGTTCCCTCCTTTGTCATGCAGAGTGGATTAGTTTTCTAGTCCAAAATCCAAAGCCTCATAATGTGCTCTCTGAATAAAGGAACTTCTCTGACCCTTTGGCAACTTGGAAGACCTTTTCTTTTCTTTTCTTTTTTCCTTCTTTTTTTTTCTCCACCACTGATTTCTATCAGTGAAAATAAGCTTTTTAGCAGCTTATTTTCTCAGTAATGTCAACTATGACAACCCTGTTAGAAGACAAAAGTTGCTACAGGCTTTTGTTTTCAATAGCACATTTATTTAAATTTGTATTGGAATGTGTACCATAATCACTTGCTCTTAGTAAACTATAAAGTTCTTGAGAGTGGACAGTATCTTACTCATTTTGCATTTTTTGCAATACTTGGCACCAAGCCTGGCAGGGAGTGGGCGCACAATAATCATTTAGTTGAATGGACTTTATTGAGGGTTGACTATCTAACCTCTTGACCCTTTTGAGGCTACTTAAAATGAAAGATTAGATTTATAAACCAGTTTTCTTAGCCATTATACACTGGTTATCTTTTTCATTTTCAACAAAATTTAAACAAGTTTCTACAGAAGAAGTGATATTAAAATTTTTTAACATGTATTGAGCATAAATAATTATCCACATTGATATTTTATTTCCATGTCTTTTTATTGAGATTAATGTGTAGTATCTCTGCTGTTGCTTCTTCTAGATTATATTCAGTTGAAACGATCTACTTATGTATGTAAAAATTTGCTGAATGTATTTCAGTAGGCTAACAGGCAAGTACAACAATGAAAGTTTCATTGATATCATAATTTACAACATGATGTGAATTTCAAATATTAATTGCATGTGAAATTCTTCATAACAGCTGGTTTTTAGCTATTAACTTTTCCTGAAAGAAATTGTAGAGAAAGACAGCAAAAATATGGTTTGATATTTTGTGAACATAATTATCTATAACAGAAAATCAGTATGGTCTTTTTGGCAGCTTTTTCCCTATGTTTAATTAGGGGATAAAAGCACAAAAATATGTGGGGAAGGCACACATCCTACAATTTCTTTTTCTTAGCAATCTTGATTTAAACTGTTTGGCATATTCTAAATATGTCATAAGAAATCTTTGATAGGGCCAGGGATATAGCTCAGCGGCACAGCGCCTGCCTGGCAAGGATGAGGTCATGAGTTCGATTCCCAGTACCAAAAAAAAGAATTCTTTGATAAATAGAGGTTTTCTCCCCTAAAACTAATTCCAATCTCTTTACCAATTTCTCAGAAACTCAGAATATAGTTTCTACTGCCACAAATTTCTTTAAGTTTGACATCACTAAAACATCTACATTTCAATTTAGAAATTCAAACATCCTACAATTGTTAATTTAAAACAAATGACATCCTACAAATGTCAATTTAAAACATTTTAATGCAAACATCCAGATGTTTCTAGATTGGCTTCTGCCCTGAGTAGTTAGGTGGCTACAAGGTGTTCCTCCAGATACATGTCAGGGAAACCAATTCTTGCTAACCAAGTATGTACACAGTTGTCTTTGTAGCATCGGTATTTGTATACACTAAGAAATGGAACTGCAGGAAAAATTAGATTAGTTATTCACATAAGAACATTAGCAATTTATAAACAGTGGTGCTGGACATGCCACATTGGATTGGTTTTTCCCAAAATTTGTTAGAATAGTCACAGAATTATATTTAAAATAATGTCGATCATCCTACAGGTATAGTACCTGGCACATTAATAGTATTCACAGTTCATGAGAGAAGAGAAAGATGAATAGGTATGTTATACTAATGTGAAAATTTAATATTAATATTTTGGCAGTTCAAATAATTGTATTCATCAGTGATCATTATAGCCACTAAATAAACATTTATATAACAAGTTTTGCTGAGTACCTGCTATGAACTTGATAGATCACTTTATTCTCTAGTAGGGGTTTTTGGTCTTAAATTGAGGACCATTCACTCTGTTACAGAAATATCTATTAAATCATGCTAGATCTAAGATGGTACAAGTCCCTTATCAAACTCTCCCTTTTCAATACTGTACTTTAAGATGCTTTCAGAAGCTTTTGTTTGTAGTTATTAAAATATTGTTCTGCATCCCCTAGGAACAAGGAGTCACTGCTAGCTAAATCCAGGCTTATTTTCAGGCAGAGAGGACTGAAATATACACATGGCAAGAAGCCAGTAGTGTGATAAGACTTCAGATAAAAAAGATGTTCTACTAAGAATACTGGCTGCCATGCTCTGTGTCAGCACCTGCTTTCAATTCCACCAAGAACTCTGGGCACATGGGGAAGGCTGTTTTGCTATCAGCAAGGCAGGCATCAAGGTTATCTTATGATAATTATTGTTTTTAGTTACAGTTATTGTGCTTTTTAATTACTATAAATGTACATTTAAGTATATTTATGATTAATTATAAATGATTTTTAGTTAGCTCCATTATTATTGAGCATGTATCATTGTATATTTGCATCTTTTTTTCGGGGGGTCCCATGATTTACTATAAGCTACTACCAAATGACATGTATATCAAAAACACTCCAAATTGGCTGTATAACATTTTATTTGTTATGTGTCCATAGTGGATCTATGCTATTTAAATAATTTCTATATAATAACATGCAGAACTATTTTATGATTAATAGATTATTGTCTTAAGCTATATAAATTTTGCATGCTTTCATTCCTGTTATAAAGTAAATTAAACATTTCATGCTAAATGTTTACTGTAACTTTTTTATATTCTCCAAGTTTTTGTTACCAAAAAATGCCTTTTTAAGGGAAAAAAATGGGTTCTGTGAAGCGGAGGTCCTCATCCGACACTGGCGGAAACATTAAAGCACACACTTTGGTGCCCAGCAGGGCCTAGATAGATCCAAGCTCTACAACTTCATGCGTGTTCTTCAGTTCAATTTCTCTACAACTCAGATCCCTCACATATTAACTAAGAATAATAACTGTATATGGTAATCCGTATATGGTAATCGTAAGGCCTAAAAGGACCTAGCTCTCATTCAAAACAATTATTCAAAGAATAGTAACCATTATTATTCTGTACTATGTGATTAATTGATGGAGTTTATGGGTCCAGGCCTTGGGAACCACCTTGTCAAGGGTGAGGCTAGGCAGACGCTTTTGGAATTGGTGGGTAGGATGTGGGTGTTGCAGCTTCCATGCAAGATAATACAGCAGGTGCATGTCCCTTGTGCTGGCATGCCATATTGTAGGGACTAAAAAGACTAGAAAATTGGCATGCTTTCCCAGCAGGAACTTCTGATTTTGCAGTAACTTCTGATTTTCTATTTACCATATCAGAATTAATCTGTAAGTTAATCTTGTGTGGGTATATGGGAACAGTCAGGGCCTTCTCTCCATTAGCTGATGAGCCATTCCAGGACTTGCAAAAATCTACATCGGGTGCTCAAGAGAACAGGTAAGTGTATGTCTTATGCCCATAAGTTTGAACTCTCGGGGCTGGTGAGATGGCTCAGCGGCATAAGCGCTTGCCTAGCAAGTGCAAGGTCCTGAGGTCGACCCCCAGTATCTACCAAAAAAAAAAGTTTGAACTCTCACTGTTACCTGCCACAGAGCCTGTTTTCCATGTTTAGAGCACAGTGCAAGAAGTTAGCTCTTCCTCTGAAATTTTGAGAAAACTGTACTAGATTGGCATGGCAACTCAAGAGATTTGATTTGCATGGGAACTCAAGGGACAATGAAAAATAGACCTAACTGCTAGACTTAAGTGGATATGGGCCAGTGCTAATGAGAACCTAGACTTTTTCCTAGGCTCAAGGACAGGATCTGACACTCCCCCGTCCCTTTGGAGAGGGGAAGGCAGTGTGTAGCTTGATCAGGGCACTGGTCAAGGGACAAGAGTGGGTTGGGGCTTCAAGTAGGGCAGAAGACACTGAGGCTGTAGGAGGAGGAAAAGTCAAAATCATGCAGGAAAGCCAAGGTCTAAAGGGCCAGAAGTACAAGAGCACCAAATCTGGGGGCCTGCCTACTATTACTTTCAAGTTCAGAGAAAATATAGCTATGGTAAGAAAAGGCAGACTATAAGCAGAGCAGAATCAAATATAGTAGAAGGTTGTAAAACAGGAGAGAAAGGAATATTGTTTCTGAACACTTTTCTAGAATATCATAGTTCTAGAATATCATAGCTTGCTGTGGAAACTGAAGAGGTATTGGTGGCCAGTTTTGTGTGGGCAAGCACAGATCAGAAGGTCTGGGGTAAAGCAGACGGGTAACAGGGAGGTCAGTTATTACCTCAGCTCAGGCTGGTTTAAACTTCTTTGCTTCAGCTCCTAATCACAGATGGGAAAATGTTTCTCCTCTCCTTCTCCCCAGCTGAGAGCAGTGCCCTCACACTTTTCCACAAGTGGACATTCTGGGGCCTTGCCTCTGTGGAGAAGTCCACCTTAGCATTGCTACGGGGAGTGAGCCTGAGTGGGTTTTGCTCTGCTGGCCGGCCCATGGGTAAAGAAAAGTCTACACTGAGTGTGGACAGGAACCACGACTCTTCAGTCTGTGCCTAGGGAAGACGGTTCTCGGTGAAGTTGGGGGTTCTGGGATTCAGCTTCTCTTGTGGGGGCCCTGCAACAGTGCCCTCTGTGGTCCTTTCTGAAGACTGGGCATCTTGCTTCTCTCAAACAATGACTCAAAGCCTTCTTAGGCCTGTTCTCCAGGTTCAACTCCCAGGCTCCCAAAGGACCTTTTGGTAAAGAAATTCATTGCACAGGAAATCTCTACTTTCATACTTTTTTTTTCCTCCACTATTGGGGATTGAACTCAGGGCCTCTGCCCTGAGCTACATCCCCAGCCCATTTTATTTTATTTTATTTTATCTTATTTATTTTGAGACAGGGTCTCATTAAGTCAATAAATTGCCCAGACTAGGCTGGAACTTGGAATCCTCCTGTGTTAGCCTTCCAGAGAGCTGCAATTACAGGCATGTGCTACCATGCACAGCTCTCGCTTACTTCTTGATTCCCTCCAAAACATTGCCTGCCATTTCCCCTTCTGGTGCCTTCTTTTCCTGTGGCATTTACACAATAGGTCTGGAGGATTTTAAGACTAATTTATTCATTTAAAACTGAAATTTTCACTTGCCTTGAAAGCAGGGAGAACTTAACTCGAAACCTCACTGGCAGTGAGGGGAAACATTTGCATTTCACCTCTGTAGTGCAGATGAGCAAGGGAAGACAAGTTTTCATAGTAAATTATCTGAAAGTTCATAAACTACCAAATATGTTCACACAAAAGGAGATCAAAGATCGTTAGAAGAGAACCAGACTCCTCAAACCAGGAATGAAGCTGAGTTGGAACAGAGAGGTGGAAGGAGGGGGTCAGAGAGGTGTATACATGGGAAAAATACAACAAAGGGGACAGAAAAGTTGAGTATTTGTTTTTTCCCATCCACTAAACTATAAATTCCTCAGTGGCAAGGATCATGTTAGTGAACCTTCTGTTCTCAGTATCTAGCAGACTTATTAATACGTAGTAGGAGCCCAATGCATGTTTGTGAAATGACCTAAACTTACCAAAGTGTTTTCATAGCAAGAATTTGTAGGTATGTACAAAATTCCCAAGATGTCTTGAAACCCTACAGATTTCAGATAACTCTTGAACGTTTCGGCAGTTAAAGACATATTAAAGCATTAAATGAATGTACATCAATGAAAGTCCTGAGAAGAACCAGGAGAAAGACAAAGACAAAGATAAATAAATCGAAAAGTACCTGGATATAAAACAAAGTGGTGACTCTTCTACCCCAAAACGAATCACCCTTTAACTCTTATTGATCTAAATAGACCAGAGCTAGATGGATGGAATGATAGTCTTATTTCGAGGAAGAATTTTTTTCTCAAAATAATGAAGATAATGGGAAAGGAACCACAAAAGGGAAAATATCAAGTAGGTCCCGGGGTCTGGCTGCTGTCGGACACCACTCTCTCTTTGCTAAGGCTCAGCCTGATCGGCATGAAGATTTTGGCTGCAGGAATATTGTTTTGCTTCTTCCATCTTTCTCTCCTTTTAAATCACTATCTGTTTATCTTTGCCTCCGAAGACACCTCTAGTTCCATTTTCCACTTCCCTATTTCCAGTGACATTGGAAATGTTATCACTTTAATCTCGTTCACTCTCACAGGTTCTGTTCAATCTGTGAAAGTATTGATAAAGGGTCAGTAGCAAAAGATTAAATAGACCTACTTCTCACCACTTGAGGCCTGTGTAGGGCAGCCTTTCTATACATCCAGGAGTTGTCTGTTTCTTTCTATTAGATCGTGCCCCACACCATATTGTAATTACTTGTTTACTCAAACTGAATGTCATTTTTCCTAGGCCACCAGGCCATTTCAAGTGACCATGCTAAAAACACTTCTTAGCTCTTTCAGGGCAAGAAATGTTTTCTTCATATCCTCAAACTTAGCAGTGTCTAACGTACAACAAGTATTTAATACATTTAATAATGAATGAAAGAGAAGGAGGGGAGGGAGAAAGAGGGAGCAAAGACAGAAAGAGGAGGAAAGCAATTAGTTAATTAGTTAGCTACCTGTGAAATTCTATTCATAAAAGAGAGAAAAACATGATACTGAATTTATGAGCACCAATTAGTCATAGCTCTTCAGTGTGGTCACTTGAAATGGCCTGGTGGCCTAGGAAGCAGGCTTTGTGTGAGGTAGGAGGGATAACTTCATGTGAGCAGGATTGGTGCTAGCCTACAGAGTAAGGTAGAACACTAAAGCTATTATTTGTAGGCTTTTTCTAAAAGGAACCTGAGTTCTACAAATGCAACTGTTTACAAAAACACTAAGCCAAACTAACCAAATATTCAACAAACTTTATCTTTGTTATCAGGCAATTACAGGGAAAATTTCTGCTTTGACTCCATAGCTGCATTTCTCTATTTCTCTTATTTCTTTCTATATACATAATGGCTATCTTAATGACTGCCTTCCTCACAAATAATCCTTTGAAAATGATTTTCAGGGGAGGGAGGGTAGGGGGTAAGGTAAATCAGTGGCTATTTAGTTACAGTGAGATAGGTTCAAGAAATCCTGGAATGCTATAGCACAGTAAGGTGACTATAAATAATAATAAGGTACTGTACATTTCAAAAAGCTAGAAGAAAGAAACTTGAAAGTCTTCGTCATGAAGTAATATTTCTGAGGTTGGATATATTTAATCTGATTTAACATTGCACTGTGTATACATGTATCAAAATACCATGTTACCTCATTAATATGTATAATTGTTATGTTTTTATGTATCAGTAAAAAGCTAAATTTAATTTTTCTTTAAAAAGAAAATGGGCTAGGTATGTAGCTCCGTGGTTGAGTGCTTACCTAGCATGCTGGAAGTCCTGGGTTTGGATCCCTAGCACCAACAAAAAGATAGAGATAGGGAAAAGAAGAGGGAGAGAGGGAGAGAGGGAGGGAGAGAGGGAGAGAGAGAGAGAGAGAGAGAGACAGAGAGAGAGAGGGAGGGAGAGAGGGAAGGAGGGAAGGAGAGAGAATGATTTTCTTCAAATAAACTGACTTATTGATTTGGAAAGTAGATCTCTTAAAGATCTACTTTGGTAATATAAATAGCTTGCTATCTTTCAATCAAAATATTGTTCTAAAAAACATGGCTGTTGTGAATCTTGGGTCCACTGTGGCTTGAGTACACTAATCAGCTTCTTCTGGATTGATCTTTACAGTAAATTTTGTAGGTGTTAGCTGAAATAAATTTGTCTTGGTTGATTTTCTTTTGTTGCTGAGACAAAAATACCTGACACCCAAAGTTAAAGGATAAAAGGTTTATTTGGCTCACAGTTCATTGAGATTTAAGTCCATAGTCTGCTGGCTCCAAGGCAGGGTGGCATGGAAGACAGGAATCGTGGAGGAGAAACAGTTCATGGTGGGCAGAAGGTAGCAAAGCAAGCAAAGGACCTTAGCAACTTCTTTCTGCCCCTTTTACACTCTATCTAGGATAATGGCATTAGGGTGGATGCCAAATCTATCACTGGACTGATTGAGTAATCACCCAACCCTAATCCTAGCACCTTTAATTCTAGCGTTGCACCCTGAGTCAATCACACAATCTAGATTCAGCCACCTCTGAAAAAGCCTCACCTATGACCACATGAGGCTTTGAGGAGAAATCTAGACACAAGCCATACCAAAATTATCTCGACAAAACCAGCTTTCTAGCTTTGCCACTAACCAAACAGTATATTTTCACAATCTTAAAAGACTGTTAAAAAAAAAAGTGTAAGTCTATTCTTAAGTAATCCAAAAAAGTACAGTTGTTAAATTTATCTTCTATCTTAAAACTTAATTATGTTCTGCATTTAAAATATTTACAAAAGGCACATTCAAAAAGTTTGATGTCAATTTGAAAATCTTAGTACAATGGATAAATTCCCAAGGAAAAAATTATCGAACAAGACAAACAAAATCTGGCTAGGCCAATAATCTAGGAAGAAAGTGATGAAGTTGGAAAAGAAATGCCACCCCACAATATGAAATAGTTTTATAGGTAACAATTATCCTTGTAAATAGAAAAAAAACTATCTAGTTAACTTATAAAATGTAGCATAACCTTGAAGAAATGGCCCAAGTTCAAGGCCACCTGTTGGTGAACAGGAAGATGCAAAATTGGCAGACAAGGAGATACCCAATCTGAAATAAATCTCTTGCTTAGTTATTCTCATGTTTTTGTCAGCTACAGCATAAATGGCTTAGAAAAAAATGAATCATTTTACTTGGCCTTTTATATTATAATGAAAAATAGTGGATTCTTCCATTAAGAAGTGAAACATAATTTTCCTCTTGTTAAATCCAGGCTGGTCTTCGTAAGTCACCTAATTGACAAAATTCGAGGAGATGGTAGTGCCTGATATCTGCCTTGATTTCTTAGAAAGCTTGCCCTTCAGATACTCTCCTCTTAAAACCCAGCCAAGCATGCTCTAAGAAGCCCAAGCGCATGGAGAGACCTCACAGGTGCTTCAGATGCGCTCCCAAACAACAGTCAGTTTAACAACAGGCAGCTCCATGGGGCACAATCTTGGATGTTCAGCCCAGTTGAGCCTTTGAATGACTGCATGTATAAGACACTGCAAAAGATAACTGCCGAGTTAAGCTTTTCTCAAATCCCCAACCTACAGAATCATGTTTTATACCATGAAATTTGGGGGATATCTGCTATGCAGCAATAGCTGACCAAAAGCTCTGCCTAGAAAAAAAAATTCTTAATTCCAAAAAATACCTTCTTAAATTATGGATGGATCAGTGGAACTACTAATAAAAGGATTGGTGGATGAAAGAGGCTGCTAAGTGCAGAAATTTAATGATTGCAGGTCTAAAGTCCATGCTATGGTTTACATCTAAAATGTCCCCCAAAAGCCACATGTGTTTGGAGGTAAGAGGATTATGGGGTGACACCGCTGACTTGCTGTTAGGAGGTGAGGCCTGGTTGGAGTGAGTTGCTGGGGCCATGACCTGGAAAGTCTGTTCTTGTCCCGAGTCTCCCTTCACTCGCTGCTGCCTGCCAAAGGATGAGCAGCTGTCCTCCGCCCAGGCTCTTCCTCCCTGCCCTTCCTGCCTTGGAACCGGCCAATTATGCACTGAATCCTGTAAACACTGTGAACCAACATAAAACTCTCCTCCTTTAATTTGTGGATGTCAGATATTTTGTCCCAATTATGAGAAAGTGACCAAGTCTACAAGAGAATTCATGATACTTGCAGATGCTCCCAAAAGCCATGTTGGACCAGCTACCTCTGAAGACTCCTCCGCATGGGCTTGGGGATGAGGCCGCCTCAGCCACTTTACAGTGGAGGTGGAGGGAGCACAAGGGTCCTCTTGCCTGTGGAATTGAGGCCCCTTCTCCTTCACAGCCAAGAAATCATGTAAGCTGATCTCTACCTCCCACCCCACACACCCCACGACTCCTGGGAGCTGAGCAGGGGGGAATAAACATGAAAGGCTGAGAATGTAAGTGAAAGAGACCAGGTGACCAGATAAAGGATGACCCTTCAACAGAAAGAACTTGAGATCTCGTGATCACTGGCACAGTAAGTTCAACCCCATGCTGCTACCGAGGAAGATTATGTTCACAAGAGAAAAATTAAAAAGCCACATAGTGCTAAAATGTTTGATGCTACTACATGGTGTACCTGTACCAAAGTAAGAATTAAAAAAATAAATCAATAAAGACAAGGAGATGGTAAGTACCACAGTGCTCACTGGCTAGAACACTTACAGATAGTACCCAAATTACTAGATATAGTCAGCTTTCTTTATCCAGTGGGTTTATGGAAGTGTGACGACTTAAAGATCTAGAAGACATGTGTATTACAGCTGGTAATGATTAGCTCTAAACAATTATTTACGTCTTAATCAAGAATCTCGGGCCGGTGAGATGGCTCAGCGGCATAAGCACCTGCCCGGCAAGCGCAAAGTCCTGAGTTTGACTCCCAATACCCACATACAAAAAAAAAAGGGCCGGTGATATCGCTCAGTGGCACGGGTGCCTGCTGGCACGCGAGGTCCTGAGGTCGACCCCCGGTACCCACACACACACAAAAAAGAATCTCGCTGGACACAGTGGCACATATCTGTAATCTCAGCACTGAGGAAGCAGAGGCAGGAGGATTGTCATGAGTTTGAAACCAGACTGGGCTACACAGTCAGTTCAAGGCCAGCTGGAACTACACAGGGAGACCATGAATTAAAAAAAAAAAAAAAAAAAAAAAAAGAAAGAAAGAATCTCATCCCTGATTGTTTAAAGTATTTGAACAAAAAGCAAGAGAAAATGTAAAGAATCCAGATTCTAATGATCATACATGTCTTTGATAATAACTATTGGTTGTAAAAGCAGTCTGTGACATACACCATCTCTTATTTTTACACTGACCAAATAAGGCATCTTATTTTATAGTGGAAGACACTGAGGCTGAGAGAAGTTAAATTGCCATAGAATACTTGGCTAATAATTGTGAGAACCAAGCCTTAAACCCAGGTGTACATGACCTCGAACTAGGGCTATTCTGTTTTTATTTCAATTTACTGTCTTTCTATTGCTATAGCCATCAAAATTTACATTCATTTTACTTTCCATATATTTAGTTTTTATGATTGTACAGAGGCCAAGAGTGGTGGCATATGCCTGTAATCCCAGCTCCTCCAGAGGCTGAGACAGGAGGATATCAAGTTCAAGGCCAGCCTGGGCAATATGGCAAGACTTCCTCTCAAAAAAAGAAAAAACAAGATTGCACAACAAAGAAACCTCTAAGCATCCTCAGAAATTGAAATATTGACAACAAGAAAGCACACCTTTGGAGTAAAATGGAAAGACTTTACAAAGCAGACAACCTGTGTGTAAATTCTTAAGCACCACAAAGGATTATGGAATAGAGAAAATAATTTGACTTCTTCCATGTTAAACATTCAGAATACTGAAAGTACACTAAATTGAAAATATTTACAAAGGAAACCGAGGGGAAAACTGCCTTGCATAGAGTAGATGAGTCATAAATATTTGTTGAGTTGATTTTTATTTAATGAAAAATGCTTTGTGATTTTGAGTTCATCTTTCCTGAGTGTTCTATTTATACAAAGAAATGATTTATTTTTGCTGTGCTAACAATTTCGTAAAGGTTTCTGTATCTTTCCTCCTGGTAAACGTAATGCAAATATGAGATCTTAAATTTGTCTGACATTTTGTATCTCATTATTAAACTACAGATTTACAACTCCAATATCCAAAAAATAATAATTTGATGATTTTTTCCTATGGTAATGAAAATAGATCCCATTGGCAATGTTGTGTAAGATTGCCTCATGTAGTCCCTGGAGAATACAGCTTTTTTTTTTTTTTTTTTACTTAATCTAATTGTACCACTTATATGAATGACTTCAAGAAAGGAAAAGAAATAAGATCATATTGTTTTTTTAAAAAAGCTTCTTTACATGCACAATCTATAGTTGAGTAACCAAGGCTTGCTTCAAAAAATATTAGAAGGCAGGCATGCCTCTAATTCCAACTATTTGGGAGGCTGAGGCAGGAGTATCACAAGATTGCAAGTTTGAGGCCAGCCTGGGCAATTTAGCTGGACCTTGTCTCAAAACTAAAATTTTTTTTTTTTTTGTGGGTACCGGGGGTCGACCTCAGGACCTCACGCACCAGCAGGTGCCCGTGCTGCTGAGCGATATCACCGGCCCCTTTTTCGTATGTGGGTTCCGGGAGTTGAACTCGGGCCCTCGCGCTTGCCGGGCAGGCGCTTAAGCCGCTGAGCCATCTCACCGGCCCCTAAATTTAAACTAAATTTTTAAAAGCACTGGGAGCTGGCCATGGTGGTGCATACCTGCAATCCCAGCACTAGGGAGGCTGAGGCAGGCAGATCACAAGTCTGACCCCAGCTTGAGCTACATAGCTGCGTCAAGGCCAGCCTAGCCTATATAACAAGACCCCATCTCACACAAACAAATGAACAACGACAATAAAAACCAAAACAAAAAAATGGGGCTGTGGATGTAACTCAGTGGTAGATCACATACCTAGCTTATGTCAAGGCCCTGGTTCAATTCTTAGTACTCCCCACCTCCTCCCAAAAAGAAAGAATCATACTCAAGCAAATCAACCTGAGAGCTTGTTTGGAGGTTCTAGCGGGGGAGAGCAGCTACTTGTATATTATTGACTGAGGAAATGGTCCTCTTCTACCAAGTGTGCAGTTTCGGGAGGGACACACATGGAGTGGAGAGGGAGGAAGGGGACACCCACCTAGCCAGCCAGATCAGCCGAATCAACCCTGGCAGTCAATGGGTAACAGGTGTTGCAGCCAGACTGCCCTCACATTCAAATAAATGGATACAATGTATACATTATTTTATTTTTTTCCCCATTACTACATATAACAATATATACAATGCACCCATTTATGTGACATATCTAATTATGTAATGTATAGTAATATGTACATTTATAATATAATGTTTACAACATAATATGATATATGTGTTATGGTTTGAGACTTAATTATTCCCCAAAGGCTCAGGTGTTCAACAGTGATCCTAGTTGATGGTGCTACTGGGCACTGGTAGAACCTTTATGAGGCAGGGCCTGTGGAAAGAACTAAGGTCACAGCCCCGTGCCCTTGAAGGGGATATTGTGAACTTGGCCTCTCCATTCTCTCTCTCTCTCTGCTTCCTGACTACTGTGAGTTTAGCGGTTTCCTCTGCCACACACTCCCACTGCCATGTTCTGCCCCACCACAGGCTGAAAGATTGCTGAGTAACCATGGACTGAACTCTCTGAAATTGTGAGGCAGAATAAGTATTTCCTTCTTTTAAATTGATTTTCTCAGGTATTTTGTTATGGCCACAGGTAGCTGACTAATACATTATGTATATTTTACATCTTTATAATACATCTGTTTATTCTTGCATATCTCTATCTTTTGTGTATTTTAAACAATAATGTCAAGGATATTTACTAAAATATTAATAGAGATTGCCTATGAATGGCAGAATTACAGATAATTTTTAATTTTCTTTATCCTTTTCTGAGTTATTTGGAGTTTTCATAATGAGTGCACATATTTTTACAAAATAATGTGAATTTTTCAAAAATAAAAAACAAGCCCTGGGTCTGCTCACCTGTAATTCTAGCACTTGGGAGGCTGAGGCAGGAGGATTACTGCAAGTTCGAGGGCAGCCTGGGCTGCAAAGTGAGTTCAGGGCCAGCCTGAACTGCATAGTGAAACTCTGTCTCAAAAAGACAATAAATAAATAAATAAATAAATAAATAAATAAATAAATAAAAATTATGATGACAAATAAGTTTGGAACTACATTCCAAACTATGTCAGTCAGTCAAACAGGATACATGCATTGAGTATACTATGTGCCCAATAATGAAAGCCATGTTGTTTTCCTGGACTCCATTTTTTTCACACACAGCTAATTGAACAGTAACTTTTCTTAGCAACTTGTCTTCTTCCTGTCTTCTCAAAGCATCATTCTTGGTTTTACAAAAACAAAACTCAGCTTTTTTTCATAATTAATTTGTTTATGTAATATTCAGTCATTATGACAATAATTATAGTAATAAGTCTCAGAGTGTGGTAAACACTAAGTGACTCAGCTAATGAAAGCAGAAGTGTGTGGGTGGCTTAGGTCAGGTTCCCCAGGAAACAGATACTGAGATGGAATCTTGGAAACAGGAAGTTCACTAATAATTGTCATGAATAACACCAATAAGGAAATAGAGAAAGCCCAGAATTGAGCAGAGTGAAAAGTGTAATGCAGTTAACAACAGAGGCCCCCACCAATCCTGAAGAGTTCTGGAGCCAAGAAGACTCTAAAGTTCTACCAAAACCACGCGGTCATTTGATGTGGACTGCTCTGGGGCAAGGGTGTAACTTGAGTGAGACAACTCCCTTCTCCAAAGGGCAATTCCTGGAAGGTGATTCAGCCTTGGGCCCTTGTCCTTTCAACAATCCTAGGAGCTACAAGAATGAGAGCCTCATTCTTGGGGTGGCATGGGTAGAGAGCAACCACAATAGTCCATGTTCACGCCACTTGGGTCTGTTTCATATACTATATTTACCCTATATAAGGACAACTTCCCCAGGATTCTAGCTGGTCCCATTTCCTGGAAAATTTTACAAAAAATAACTGCTATTTCTTCCTGAGTAAGAATTCTTGGGCCAGTGATATCGCTCAGCGGTATAAGCGCCTGCTGGCAAGCACGAGGTCCTGAGGTCAACCCCCGGTACCCACAAAAAAAAAAAAAAGAATTCTTTTCATTCTTTTTTGTGGGTACCGGGGATTGACCTCAGGACCTCACACACCAGCAGATGCCCGTGCCTCTGAGCGATATCACCGGCCCTTTTTTTGCATGTGGGATCCGGGAGTCAAACTCTGGCCCTTGTGCTTGCCAGGCAGGCACGTACGCTGCTGAGCCATCTCACCGGCCCTTCATTCTTTTATTCTCTGCTCATCTTTCAACACCAGAAGCCCTAAGGGACTGGACTACATTCATGTAGTTGGAAATTTAGTGGGACTAATAATAAGCCTCCTAGTAGAAGCTGTCTGCTTTGAGAACCAGAACTTTCAGATGCTCAAATCCTATCATTTGGGGGACAGGAAGTAAGTGGATGAGAGTAAAGGCAAGTGGGGCCAATCTTCCACCCCTTGGCTTATTGTCTCAGACGGGGACTTACTGGGGACATGGTAGCATATGTATCTCGTCATGGGGGTATACACTGCATCCTGGGGTGTGGAGTACTCTCTTCACAGAATATCATGTGCAAGCTGACACCCAGCGAGCTGCCCCTTCAACTGACCTTTCTATGATTCTCTTAAGTTAGCAGTTTCTGGATGATGTGGCTTATGAGAAGTCCAGTAAATCATACCACTTGTTCTGAATCGATATGATATAGTTCCAGGTTGGTGAATGTGAAAGCTCTTTTACAAACCTTTTTAAAAAATTAGTATATGTTTGTGATACATAATAAATTCACTCATTAAGGGGAATTAGTGCATATACATAGACCTTCATGCACTGGTGCCAGCCGAGGCCCTGCTGGTGGGAAAGCAAAGGTATGCCCAGAATAAGTTTGATTCCACTAAAGATAAACCAACTTGTCACAAAATGTCTCATCTGCTTGATGGATAATTCTGTGTTGAGAACTAACTTGGGCCTCTGTGGCTGGCAGTTTGGACATTTGGCCTTGTTAAGTAAAAACCTATAGTGGGGGGCCCACGCATATTTTCCATTGCTACTATAATACCCACTGAGTTCCTGGAGGCAGGGTGACTGATGGATGGGCTGCTTGACATTAGCTGGCCGGGTCATTCTGTCTACTTGGTCATCTTCTGCCTCCTCCATAGTGGGTTCTTTCTAGTGGGTATGAACATGTAATACAGAGATATTCACTCTTCATGCCCATTCCCACAGGCTCGCATACATGCTGTTCCCCAGACTTCCTTCTCTCAGGTCTTTCAGGCTGTCTCTATCCAAGCCCCTGGCACCCACACCAAATTATTTCTCACTGCCCATGAGTTTAATGTATATTTTTGTCTTGAGCTCACCTCTCCTACACAAAGTGAATGACCAGATGCACTAACAAACTCTCCCCAATGGGTTTCCAGTTACTGATGCTGCCTCTAATTTGGGCTTAAGTCAAATTTTGAATATTCTATTTGGAAAAGATACTCCTGAATGAATAAAAAGGCAAGCTATGGAAATAGTTACATATACACATTATATATCTGACTAAGGTTTTCTATCAAGAATGAATAAAGAATTTTCAAAAGTCAACAATAAGAAAACAAGTCAATATGAAACATGGAGATTTTTTGAATAGTCACTTCACCAAAGAAGAAATTCAAATGGTGAGCAATAACAGGAAAAGTTGCTTAATATCATTTGTCGTTAGAGAAATGCAAATTTAAATCATAGTACTATACTACTATACAATTATTAGAATGACTTTAGAATGGTTCATGAGGATGTAAAAAAAAAACTAAAATGTAGATACATTGCTAATGAGAATGCAAATGGCACAGCCATTTTGGAAAATTGTTCAGCAGTTTCTTATAAAGTTAAACATATGTTTACCGTCGGTTCATCAGTTCCAGTCAGATATTTTATTAATAATCACCACAAAATTGGAAGCAACCCAAGTGTCCCTCAGCTAGTGAATGGATAAACAAACTGTAACTATCCAACACAATAGAATATTATTGAACAATTAAAAAATGAATCACTGACACAAATAAGAACATGGAGTAATCACGTGCATTATGTTCTGTGGGAAAAATTTCAGGTTTGAAATGCAACATACCGAACGGTTCCATTTATATTACATTTTAGAAAAGGGAGAAGTATGAGAACAGAACACAAATCAGTGGTTTGGAGGGGCTGAGGTAGAGAAGGGGATTGACTACAAAAGGAGAACATAAAGAATTTGGGGGGTCATGGACTGGTTGTGCGTCTTGATTTTGGTGTGATTGTATTATGATATGCATTTGTCAATACTCAGAGAACTGAATACCAGAAATAATTAATTTTACTGCACGTAATTTATTTTAAAACAAAATCAGAGCTTTCTAGTTGGAAAAGCAGCTTATGTATTTGTTGACAGTAACCAACTAGTTGATCTTACTTGAAAATGAGCACCTTTAAGTCTGTAGCTATATAGCATAGTCCATCTGCTTTAAAAATAGATTTCTTATGATGTTATTTTAAAATTTGATATGTCTAGAAATGTATAGGAAAGAAATTAGACTTGACCTCAAGGGGCCCACTTTCCTTTTATACTTGGAAATACAAACTTAAGTGATGGGTACAGAGAAAAATCTCACTCACTAGCGGTACCCTTCAGCCCCAAGCCACCCAGTGTTCACTGGGGACACAGCAGGAGCTCCCGTTCTTGCAAGTTTCCAGGTTGCTGGGCTCCTGGCCGCCATGCGGGAGTATGGGTCTGAATGGAAGGGCTCACAGCATCTCTGCGCTCCTCACAGACCCGGGCTGTCCAGAACTCCTCCTTCATCCTGGGAAGCGGGTCTGTGCACTGACTGAGGCAGGCGCCTGGCAGTGGGCCCACTTGGCTACTGTAGTTCTCAGTAAGGGGAAGGAGCCTGACTTTATCAGTTTCCTTTAGCATGTGTGGTACTAGTGACCTTTTGGATTCCTCTTGGCCTTGCTTATCAATGAGAAAACTCCTGCTTGATTTCATTGCCTTGGGAAAGCCCCAAAAGGCAACAGGACCACAGAAAGAGTCCCTGTCAATATCCTATAACACATGTGTGGCCAATTTAGTGTTAGTGGTTGACAAGGGAGAGCAGGAAGAACAATGCATGCAGGAATCATGGGCCAGCAGAGCACCCTTGATGTACATGACTAGTGACAAGGTCCTTAGGCTACATGATCCCTGAGGACAAGATCATGCAGTTTGTTTTACATTGGTACATGATGCCCAAAGCGTATCTTTGAATACATGACAACTGAGTTGGACTGAGAAGGGAGAACCTGCAATGGTAAGGAGCAGGCTCATTTGAAGTACGGAAGGCAAGAGAGAGTGAAAGGATAGCCAATGTGGACTGAGAAGGAAGGTTGCGAGTCCAGAACTTGGACATGAAGTAATCCTATAATTTTATATTGTGAAAAGAGGGGTGGAGCTGGAGGTTGCTAAAATTAAGCATGAGAAACTAGGAGATGTGAGTATCAAGTAGCCCATCACATCAGAGTTGAAATTCATTCAATCATTCATAAATTCTACAAACTATTGATACACATTATTGTACCACTTATGGGCCTTGGAATTGTGATTTCAAGGAAGAAAAATTTTCTAGTAAATATAGGATAGTGTCTTAGGGTACTTAACAAACAAGTAATTAAGGCAGTACAGGATAGTTATTTTCTTCAATTTTTCTTTTTTATTAGTACATGTTTGCAGTACATAATGATTCCATCCCTCATGAGGAGTTCGTACATGTACATAACACATCTTAATTCATTTTTACATTCGCTTCCCCTCCCCTCCCTCCATCTCTTGGTCCTCTTCCCTTTTGCAAAAGATCTATTTCCTAGAGTTGATCTTGCCTGGGTTTGAATCTCTAATCCAGATACTTAATAACAGCATGACATACAAGTTACCTAGCCCATTTTTACATCAGTTTCCTAATTTTCCAAAAAAGAAAAAAATACTAGTAGTGCCTATTTCTGTTGTAATTAGTACGCTCATTAACTTAATGTTTAAGAACAGTTTGCCTGAAGCATTGTAAGCATTTAAAATATTAGTTATTAAAACTATAAACGGATACATACTTGAATGTCAGGTAAAGAAATCACTGCAAAGAAAAGGAATTTAGATAAGGGGAACAGAACATGATGGAACGATTTTAGTTGCGGTCTTGAGGGAAGGCCTAAGAAGATGACATTTCACAAGGAACTTGAACAAGTAAGCGCAAGTCATGCAAAAGTCTGTAGAAAGAGTATTTCAGGGGGTGGAACAAAGGTCCAGGGGTTAGGACAGGTGGCAGGGGAAAAAGATGCTGAGGGTAATTATGAGCCAAGTCCTACCTCGTTGCACTTATATATATATATATATATATTTTTTTTTTTTTGGTGGGTAGCGGGGGTCGACCTCAGGACCTCGCGCGCCAGCAGGCGCCCGTGCCGCTGAGCGATATCACCGGCCCTTTTTTCGTATGTGGGTTCCAGGAGTCAAACTTGGGCCCTCGCGCTTGCCAGGCAGGCGCTTACGCCACTGAGCCATCTCACCGGCCCACTTATATATTTTTTAAAAAAGAAAAATAATACAATGCCTATAACTATATATATATAGCATTATATTAAAGCCTGGTGTAAAATGAATACATGTTGACAGAAAGTGGCATCTGTAAAGATGATAGCTTCATGCAAGTTTAGTTAGGATTCTGCCTCCTAATGAGGCAGGGCAGGTTTTGCTGCCGTAATGTTACAAAAAAATCTATGGGTTTTCAGTACTCTTTGAATTTTAGGATTACAGATAAATGGTTATGAACCTTTAATAATGTCCTTTTATATTTATAGAATCAGCACTCTGGAGAACACGTGTAAGCCAAAAAAATCAAATCCAAAAATTTTTCTGCGTAATTCTGCCTTAGCTGTTGTTTTTGAGATAATTCATATTTGATCTTGTTAAATAGTCTATTGAAGAGTTTAAGAATCCTCTTTCCAATATAGGTGCAGGTTAAAACAGTGCCGCTGAGTAATTTTCATGAAGGAGGAAATTATGGGTTGCGGGAGCCTTGGGGTCTGCTCAAGGGCCACCCAGGCTTATAGGGTTGATGTATAAATTTACAGTGTTCAGAGCTTAGCGACCATAATGACCTCGTACAAAGAGGAAAACTTTGCCATTTCCCCCCTCTATTCAACAAAATTTTATCTTCGGGTAAACACAGCTTGGAGCAAGAGTGGGAGTTCAGCCTCAGTGATAGCGTCTCTGGGAGGAACCCTGATTCCCAGATCAATCGGATGTTCACAGGCCCTGGGAGCAGATGGCACTTACCCTCAGCGACATCTGACATCAAAAGGTATAGGTACTTCATAGTAACCTGAACATTGTCCTCCTTTCAATCAAGCGTTTATGCAAAGCTTAGAACCAGAAGCTTCGAAACCTTGGAAACTGCACCCCGCATCCAAGTTCTCTGGTTCTCAGTGAGCGGCTCGCTGGTCCCCAGATCCCCCTTTCCTGGGGGTCTCCTGCACCCGGCGCTGAGCGTCGCTCGCCATCCAGCCGCCGGGCTCCGGCCGCCAGGGGGCGCTGCGGCCCCCTCTCCCGGGAGCGGCCGAGCCAGCCCGGTGGGTGTTTCTCTCTCCCTCTCGCGCTCTCTTCTCTCGGCCTCACATCCGGGTCTGGAGCGCGGCCGCCGCTGTCAGTGTTGGTGCGGGCGCGTCGGGGCCGGGCCGGGGCGCTGTAAATGGCGGCGGTAGGAGGCGGAGCGGCGGCCACACTCAGCCCAGAGCCCCCGAAACTTTAGACTTGAAGCCCCACAACTTTCCGGGAAAGTGCTGCCGCTCCGGGGGCGTGGACGGAAGGGGAAGCCGAGGCGGGAAGTCTGGGGGAAAGCGGCGCGGAGCCGGGGAACCTCGAACCCGCGGCGGGGGCGGGGGCGGAGTCCGCCCGAGCCTCGAGCGCCGCGGCCCCCGCCTCCTTCCCCGCGCCCTCGCGGCGGCCGGAGCCGGGTCTGTGCGGGGCCTCGCGGGCAGCGGCGCTAGAGCCCCGCCGGGCGCCCAGCTCGCCAGCTCCGCGGGGCCCTGAGGCTGCGGCGCCCCGGGCGCGCGTGAGGTGAGGCCGCGGCCGCGGCGCGGGGAGCGCGGAGGAGGCCGGGCCGCGCGGCCGCGCGCAGCCCCTGCGGGTCCCGGGTCGTGGGGCCGTGCCGCGCGTGGTGCATGCGGGGCGGGGCGGCCGCGAGCCGGAGGCGAAGATGGAAGGCTTAACGCTGAGCGATGCGGAGCAGAAATACTACTCGGATCTCTTCTCGTACTGCGACATCGAGAGCACCAAGAAAGTGGTGGTCAACGGCCGGGTGCTGGAGCTGTTCCGGGCCGCGCAGCTGCCCAACGACGTGGTCCTCCAGGTAACGCCGCGTCGGGGGTCGGCCGGCCGCCCGAGCCTGGGGCCGCGGGGCTCGGGAGTGGGAGCGGGAGGGGCGCCGCCTCCCGAAGGGCCGGCGTGGGCAGCGTCCTGCGGGCTCCCCGGCAGTGCAGGGGCCGCAGGTGCCAGGGCGGCCGGGACTCGCTCCTGATGACGGGACCCAGCGCCTGCGGTGGGGTCGGGGTTGGGGTCGAGCACCCTCGGCCGTCCCGAGAGTCCGCATTTTTCAGCACTGGAAGAGCGCCTTCCATGTAGGATCTTGGGTGGTTAATGTGTTTCAGTCCTGCATCATAGTGAATACATAGTCCTTTGCATCCTGCAGAGTAGTAAAGTTGTCAGTATAGGCAGAATGTCGTGTTAAATTTTGAATTAGCCGATAAATTTTGAATTAAGCGGTAAAGTCAAGTAGATTTAGGAATCCAAGAAGCAGTTTTTATTTTTTAATCGTTCATTTATTCATTTATTTATTTATTTTTGCGCTACTGGAGCCTTGCACATGCTAGGCAAGCACTTTATTCCTAGCCCCGAAGCAGTTTTTTTAAAGGAAGCTAAATTCTTAGGGAGATTAAGGAATTTGAGCTTCTAGCTAATAGTTTGCAGGCAGATAAGAAAAGAACTTGTAATTACGTATAGAACGTGTGGCTGGTGTAAACGGGATAGTGTTTTCCAATGGACATTTGATAATGTTTAGAAGAACTTGTGGATTTAGGTTAGGACATAAGTGTTGAGGCAGCTGGAAGCGAAATGTGCATATTTGCTTCAAGCTGTGACCTTGGAGGAACAAGCAGAGTTAAATTTAAGCCTTTTTTTTTTTAATCGTATCTGTTAGAATGCTTTCTCAAGTTCTTATCTAATGTATGTGGTGAGCATTAATGTTAGTGTTTAATGATTCATAGCTGCTAGTGGGAGTCAGTCTAAACTGTATGTCAGGAACAGGTTTTAAGCTTTCATCTTTCTATTGATCCAAGCCAGTTATTCAAAGCTTCCGAACTTAAAGCCTGACGCATAGGTGCAAGGTAGTGGGGTGCCGGGCATTGGGCCATTATTATTGTTATTTTTTTTATGCGGGTACCGGGAGTCGAACTCAGGACCTCGCGCTTGCCAGGCAGGCGCTTATGCCGCTGAGTTTTATCACCGTGGGCCACTAATTTGAAAGCCTTTGACTCCACTTTTCCTGCTACCTAGCACTGTGCCTGTCAGGGTCGGGTACTTTGCCTCTTCAGTCCTGAGCACTGCACGTTCCTGTGTAGAATGAGTTACTGACTGTGACTAAGTTGAATGAGTTGTTTTTACATACATGTTCTATATTGCTTTTTAAAACCTTGGGAGGAGAAGTCCAAGGTACCAATGAAGGACAAGTAGGAGCCCCAAATTCATGCTGTTGAAGAGGGACAAATAGTATATTTTTTAGGCATTCCTGGCCACATATAATCTGTGTCATTTGTGTTTTTATGACGTTTTAAAAATGTGAAAATCATTTTTAAGTAAGGAACATACAAAGCAGGGCTTGTAGTTTGCCAGACCTGATAAAGAGTGGTGGCAGTGTGGGCTACTATAGTCTCCGGATAGAGTTAGAGTAGAACTTTTACAGAAAGAGGTCTGGTAAGAACCTACCTGTTCATGAGTCCCTTTTTTTTTTTTTTTTTCTTTTGTAGAAATATTAAAGCATACCTTCAAGTAAGTTAGGAACTAAAATTAGGAAGAGGCCTCCCATGTTCTATTTTGGTTTATGTCTTTGGGGCAGAGAGATGAAATAAACTTTACAGTTTTTAATATAGAATATTAAATGTGTTATTTAGGACAAATTAATATCAGTTAAACTTAAAAATATTTAATCCAATCTGAGGTTTTGTTTTTTTTTTACTTTATTCAGTTTTATTAACATTCAGAAATAAATGTCTTTGGCTTTTTGTATAAAGAGAAGGCTTAGGGCCGGTGAGATGGCTCAGCGGTGTAAGTGCCTGCTGGCAAGCGCGAGGTCCTGAGGTCGACTCTCGGTACCCACATTAAAAAAAAAAAAAGAGAGAGAAAGCTTAAGTAGCTTAAGTACAGTATTCAGGATTCAGTTACAAGTCGAAAATTGTAGGAACTCCGTAAAGCAGGATTCTTACAATAATAATGCAGGTTGAGCATCCCTGATCTGAAAATCCAAAATCTGCAATGCTACCAAACCCAAAACTTTTGAGGGATCCAACATGATACCACAAGTGGAAAATTTCACACCATTCACAGAATTATGAAACATTGTACAAAATCACTCTCAGGCTATGTGAGCATGGTGCCTGTAAAACAAATGATGTTAGTGTTTAGACTTGGTTCCTATCCCCAAAATGCCTCATTATGTATAGCAAAATTCCCAAATCTGAAAAGAAAATTGGAAATACAAAACATTTCTTGTCCCAATAATTTCAGGTAAGAGATACTAAACCTATGTAAGTAGCAATCTGGATATCTTGAAGGTAGTTTACTTAGTAAAAATTGGCTTAAGACATAGAAATATGAGACAAAGGGAAATGTGGTATTAGACCCCACATTGGGGTCATATTGGACCCCAAAAGTTTTGGGTTTGGTAGCATTTCAGATTTTGGATTTTCAGATCAGGGATGCTCAACCTGCATTATTATTGTAAGAGTCTTGCTTCATGGAGTCCTTACAAGTTTTGACTTGTAACTGAATCCTGAATACTGTACTTAATTTATTTTTTCATTTTGGTGGTATTGGTGATTGATATGCACATGCTAGTCACACCCTCTACCATTGAAGTACATCCCTAGCCCTATTTATTTATTTGAGACTGGGTCTACTTAAGTTGCCTGGGCTGCCCTTGAATTTGCAATCCTCCTGCCTCAGCTTTAGGAGTAGTTAGGATTACAGGTAAGCACCATCATGCCCCCCCCTGGGTTTAATTTTTTTTTTTTTTTTAAGGGAGTTTGGGTTTTTCTGAAAACAGCACACCACTGCTTTTCAAGTAAGACACATTTGGGACAACTCAGTATTGAGTTCTCTACCTAAGCATAGCAGGACTTCAAAGACAGGAAGTTCTGGAGGGGCTTGTAAATTATGGGAATTCTCATGTGCAACATAAAGTAGCATGTGAATCCCATAGGAGAGGTGCAATGTATTACATAAACATAAAGGAGGTATGAATAGGAAAGGGTTTTTTTACTGGATTCAGATGGACTTTAAGGCGGGGTGGAGAGTGGGATAAACAAGGCTTCCAGGTAGAGAGGAAACATGACCAAAAGTGGAATGCTTAGGAGCCTTTTCAAGAACTAGTCGATAGGTTCTACTGAAAGTACAGTATATTTTGGGGGTAATGGAATATAGAGTAAGAAAGAGGCCATATAACTAAAGATTGAAAAGCCTGCAGGAGATTTCATACATCTTTCAGTAGGCACTGGAGACTCATTGAAAGTTTTTGACTTTGAATGGTAGAGAAGTTAGAGGCTATGGAAGGAGGCCCTTGCAGAAGTCTGGAATGGGCATCTAAACCAGAGTAATAGCGATGGAATAGGAAAGGGGCTGGATGTGTTATTGAAGGACTGCTGAGTAGCCGCTATGTAAAGAGGCTTGTGGAATAATATTTCATTGAAGCCAGATTATCGGGGGGGGGGGGCTTTGAACAATTGTGACGGTAACAGAGAGTACTATAGTAGATTTGAGAGAGATGACTCATAAAAGCTGTGCTTGAAGAGGCCTTGGTCACAGCCACAGTAGTTAGAGGAAAGCAATTGAAGGCTAATTAACTTAGGGACTTATTTCATGTCACACATATGAAGTGAGGAAGTGGGGTAGTGACACTCAAATGTGGGATGAGGGGAGGCAGTGGTGAGGTTGGTTTTTACCCTGGGGGGGCATCTGGCAATGTCTAGAGACATTTTTGTTTGTCATAACTTGTAGGGGGAATGGTTCTGCTGGCATGTAGTGTGAGTGGAGGCCAGAGATGCTGCTGAATATCCTATAATGCACAGGACAAGAATTATCTGGCCCGAAAACGTCATTATGGCTGAGACTGAGAAACTGACCTCGATTCCGGTGGTGGTAGAGGGATAGAAAATGAGGCTAGTGATGCAGTAGTGATTGTAAAGGTAAACTTGACAGGTCTCAGTTACTTGGCATTATTTCAGTAGGGGAAAAATGGATCAGGGATTATTCACTGCAGATACCATTCAGAAAAGAAAAGGGGTAGGAAAAGGCCCTGATTTTTTTTTTTTTTTTTTTTTTTTTTTAAAGAGAGAATGATCAGTATGATTTCAGGCACTTTGAGTGGTAGTGCAAATATCCTGGAGTTGGAAACAGGTGGGGATTTGTATATGATGGTCACATGTTTGGGGCCTTCTGCTGTGTCCTCCTTTCCTAATAAGTGTCTTAGGGGCAGGGGCCAGATAGTGTTCTCACACAGTGGGCATGCACATACACATCAGGGCCTTCATCGATCCGGTAGTTTTCAGCATTTGCTAATAAAAGTCATGAGAGGACTGAGTCATCTGGAGGAATGAGTGTAGAGAACAAAGAACAGAGAGCCCAGAGCTGAAAGAGGAAGGAACTGGCATTTATTGAGTGCCTACTGTGCTCCTTTTACTAGGCAAATCATTTTCATACAAGAACTTATTTGGTCCTTGCAACAACCCTGTGAAGTAGGTATTATTCTTGTTTATTAGCCAGGAACTAGATAGACAGAGAAGTTAAATAACTTGTTTATGAGTAGTGTCTGTCCCTTACCATTATTTTTTGCCACAGCCTAGCTTTTCTTCCCTTCATTGTTCATGTGACTGGAGGGCAAGGCGGGAATAAAATTCAGTCAGATTTTGATTTGCCCGTACTTCTCTGGCTATAAGAGTAGAGATTTCAGATTGTTCCATTTGGAGTTATATACAGTCTTCCTCTTTTTCATAGTAGAGTTTAATGTATGATATCTTGGAACACAGCCACTTTAGAGAAAGAGAATATTCTTATAGTTGTTATCCTGGGCACACACTCAGACAATTTTACATTACAGCTTTCAGACATCTTAAAGTATATGCATTACACTTAGTGTGGAGTAGCAGACCAAAGTCTGTGTTGGGTTGAAGGGTTTGTTTTTTAAGATAGTGTCAGTTGACAAAATGAAGAAGTTAACACTTTGTAAAATTATGCTCCATGCCACATAAAGCAGGAAAGGGGGGAGAAAAATCTGGCTCATAGGATTTAATTGAGGAGTTTTGCTGTCTGTTGAGCAAGAAAATACTGTAGTGTGTTTTGGTTTAAAAATGAACTTTTCCAGCCCCTTGAGGTGGTGTACACCTGTAATCCCAACACTCTGGGAGGCAAGGCAAGAGTATTGCAAGTTCAAGCCTGGCCTGGACAACTTAGCAAGACCCTGACTCAGACAAACAGACAGGCAGGCAGGCAGGCAGGCAGACAGATGTGGGGATCTAGCTTAGTGTGAAGGCTTCTACCCTCCCAGTCAGGCCAAAAACAAAGCCAACTGTTCCAGAAGTTATTATTCTTTTTAAAGATAAGGAAAGGTATAATATTTATCATACCAATCACTATGTTTTCTTAGCTTTCATTTTTTCAAACTTCTACTTAGGGGAATGTCTTAAAACTTCATACAGACTGAATGCGTAATAGCTTGATAAAAGGTTTTAGTACTCACTGTTATTTTAGTGAAGTCTGTAAGCAATGTACACTATTAGGGAAGCTGAAAACCTTTTAGATCATTTAGCTAGAGCAATAGCTTGGTAGAATATTTGAATAACACACATAAATTTAATGGGGGAAAAGCGACAAATCATTTTCTTTCTCTTTAAGTCAATTACAGGACCTGTTCCTTAGTGATAGCTTTAAAAATAGGGAAGCAGAGCTTCATTTATACATTAAAAGCCATAAGCTTAATTAAAGTGTTAGGTTTGTTACTCTGAAGTAGTTTTTGTTATTTGTAATTTCTGAATCATTAAAATAATTGTAACAAACTACATAGATAAAATTCTCTTAATCAGGTATTTTCCTGGACAGAGCTGGAAAGCATACTGTTTCTTGAAAGAAGTCACAGTTTATGTAGTGTTCTATTTACTTTTACAGTTTTTCTTGACTTTCCTATTGTGCTAGCTTTTTCCTCCTCTTTCTCCTCTTCCTTCTCCTCTTCCTCCTCCCCCTCCTCCTCCTCTCTTCCTTTCTTCCTTTCTTCCTAGCTTTAGTATTTTTGGGAATTTATGCTAAGGATTTTGACAGAGCTAGAGAAAAGCTCAAGAACTGGACGTGGATGGGGAGTTCCAGTCCAGGCTTTAGCTAGCCTTGTGACCGTGAACAGAGCACTTAATGTTTGGGTTTTTAGTTCTTAGTGCATGAGGTGGTTGAGTTGGATTTTGTGATTTCTGACTCAAATAAATGTCATCGTGTAGGGGTGATTACTCCGTCCAGCCACACCCCTAAGAAAGTAGCACATGGACGTGTGATTAGTTGCTCAACTATTCTAACATTTCATTTGCTTTCTTTACGGATTTAGAGGAGAATTCAAAGGGTCAGAGTCATTGGTTGGTCATTACTTCCTCATGGTATCTTGAGGAAGTGAGAATTTGAAATGGGGGATGAAACTGGACATTCTGATGTTCTCCTCCATATATTTTATTTTCTGTACACTCTTCCTGGAACAGATGCATCTTCACTCATCTCTTCCCCCTTTACCTCCATATAAGAAAATCAATGGAGTTAAACTGTACAGCACATTTTATTGAGGTTTGGTAAATTATAGGACTTAGGTTTTTAAAAAAATAACATCTTTTCTCCTTTTTTTAAAAGTAGTGGGTGTAGTAGCACATGCCTGTAATCCCAGGGAGGCTGAGGCAGGAGGATTGCTGGCAATTCAAGGCCAGCCTGGGCTACACAGTAAGTCCAGGCCCAACCTGAACTACATGGTGAGACCCTGTTTCATAAATAAATAAATAAATGTAATATATCTCTTCTCTGTTTTATCTCGAGAATTTATCATATATTGCATTTGGGGTCTATAGTGTTAAGTGACACAGGCAGACTTTATTAGAGTGTGTATCTTTTGCGTTGTTTCCTTTGAGATTCTGGTGCACATACTGAACATCTGCTTAGAGAACATGGTTACATAAAATTTAGCTTATAATTTGAGGTTGCTGGCCTCCTCCCAACCTAGTCAATTTCATTCCATGGATCTCTACTTTAAGAAAGTTTTAAGGTAGAACAGGTGGACTTGTGAAATGCTGCAGATAAGTTGTTTGTTTGTTTGTTGGAGACAGGGTCTCGCTATGTAGCCCAGGCTGGCCTTGAACTCAGGGTGATCCTCCTGCCTCAGCCTCATGGGTGCTGGGATTACAGGTGTGTACCACCAAGCCTGGTTGATATGTGTTTCTTTTTCTTTCTTTTTTTTTTTTTATTTGGGTACTGGGAGTCAAACTCAGGACCTCATGCTTGCCAGGCAGGCGCTTATGCCACTGACCTATATCACCGGCCCTGATATGTGTTTCTTAAAGTAGTCTTATAGCCTACTTCTTATGGCTACTATTTATATTAGGCTATATGTGCATTGCGAAAAAATCAGACTTGTGCTAATGTTAAAAAGGAAAAGAGGGCCGGGGAGATGGCTCAGCGGCATAAGCGCCTGCCTTGCAAGCGCGAGGGCCCGAGTTCGACTCCCGGATCCCACATATGAAAAAAGGGCCAGTGATATCGCTCAGTGGCACGGGTGCCTGTTGGCGCGCAAGGTCCTGAGGTCGCCCCCCGGTACCCACCAAAAAAAAAAAAAAAAAAAGGAAAAGAACTGTGCACAGTAATAGAGAATCACTGATAAGGAGGCAGTGGGGACCTACTTAAGTACAAGGGAAGCCTCTCAGGAAGCATGGACACTGGGTAGGAGGTGGGAGAGTATGACATATTTCATATATAGAGAACGACATGTGAAGAGCTTGAAACCATGGAGAGTTTAAAGCGTTTAAGGAAATGAAAAGCTGGAGCTATATGGATGAGAGGGGAGACTGGCAGGGACCACTTACTGCAAGGAGTTTGGATTTTAATGGGAATGTATAAAAGTTTCTATTCAGGGGAGTAACATCTGAATTATATTTTGAAAGATTGCTCTGACTACTCTGTAAACAGAGAGAATATTGGGGCACGTAGAAGTAGATTGGCCAGTGGATATGTAGTGATCCAGCAGGAGTCGGCAGTGGTTGAAATTAGTGAGGTGGCAGTAGGATAGGATGGGGTGAGGTGGAGTGGATATAACAAGGGCTGGTCAAAAAATGCAGTTTAAAATTTTTAAAAATTATTACAGTAAAAGACACATGGCCATTCATCTCCCTCAGAATAGTTTCCCTTGCTTTCAACACATTTACCCTATCATTCTTGCCACTTTCTGAAGCAGTCTGGAAGTCCTCTTTCAGGTCTTCATGAGGTATAGTGAAAAGTACAGTGAATGCTTTTGCTGAGTGCCGTATAGTGGAAAGGCAGAGTTGTAAAAATACTACTGTGTGTCCTCATCTACTTTAATCACTGGAGTCATTTGGTGCTGTTTGGAAGGTATCTGGAAGGAGGTTAAGGACAGCCAGAGTGGTTAGAGGGAAATTGGGAATGTGTAATGTGATAATGCTGCAAGTGTTTCAAGTAGATTATCACCTGGATTGAGTTTGGCTGAGAGGTTGAGAGGATATGGGCGAAATGTAGCCATTAGATTTGGTAATTTAGAAGTCATTGATAATTTCAGTAAGCCAGTTTCATGGGCCAGTGGGGATGGATGCTCAGTTTGAATGACTTGAGAGATACATAGTGACTGAGGAACTACAGGTGGAGTGTGTATATAGCTTCTGAGAGAAACTTGCCAGTGAAAGGGAATAGAGTAGAAGCTAGAGGTGGATGAGAATGTAAAAAAAAAGTTGTTTTTGCTTTTTTTGAGTATAAAAATTCTGCAGCATGATTTTAGTTAGAATTGGTAAGGGAAGGAAGAAGAAAAGTCCTTGAGAAAGCAAGGATGGTCAGGATCCTGACTACACAGAGAGTCCTTTGATAGGAAGGGGATCACTTCCTCAATTTTAACAGGAAAAGAAGGAAAAACATGGGTTAGGAGGCAAGTAAGAATATAGAATTAGTGTGTGTAGGGGGGGTTGCATGTTCCAATTTAATGGTTTCCATTTTTTTCTACAGACTAAGGCAGGATTAATAGTGTAATAGTGATATGAAATCTGCATAAGATAGTAAGGAAAAAATACATTCACAATAGCATCAAAAAGTTCTAAAATACTTAGGAATAAATTTAGTAAAAGAAACACTGTGTTTGTACTAAAAACTGTGAAAAGTTGCTGAGAAACACTAAAGATTTAAATAAATGGGGAGACAATCGTATGTCCATAGATTGGAAGATTAAATATTGAGATGGCAGTTCTTCCTACATTGATCTATAGATTCAACAGAATCCCAGTACTGTAGGCTTTTTATAGAAAATGTCAAGCCAGTCCTAAAATCAGTAAGGAAACACAAAGGACCTAGAATAGTCAAAACAATTTTGAAAAGAACAAAAAGGAAATTTGCCCTACCCAATTTAAGAGCTGCCTATAGTACTATAGTAATCAAGAGAATATGTTTAGCATGGATCACATGTAGATCTGTGGAGCAGATTTGAGACTCCAGAAATACCCCTTACATCTGGTCAGCTCCTTGCTGAAAAGTGCTGAAATGAATAGAGAAAGGATAGTCTTCTCAACAAACGGTTCTGGAACAATTGGATATCCAAGTTTAAAAAAGGTAATAGATATGTCGTTTATACTTCACACCATATACAAAAAATTATCTCAAAATAAATCATACACTTCATTGTGAAACTTTAAAACCTGTAGATAATAATGGGAAAATCTTTGTTACCTTGGGTTAGGCTGAGTTTTTAGATACACCAAAAACATGAGCCATCAAAGAAAAATCTGATAAATAGGATTTTATTTAAAAAAATTAAAATGTTGACACTTCAGAGGATATCTTACTTTTCTCATTGCTGAGACAAAATGCCCAACACCCAAAGTTAAAGGGGGAAAGGTTTATTTAGCTCACAGATTGTAGAGGTTTCAGTCCATAATCAGCTGGCTCCAAGGCAGGGTGGCATGGCAGAGGGACAACAGTTCATGGTGGTGGACAGCAAAAGCAATAAGAGCAAAAGGGAGGAGCAAGCCTCTTTTCTGTCCCTTATGTTGTATGCAGGCTACCCACCCTAGGGTGAGTGTAGCATTCACACCCCCAATCCCAGCACTAGACAATGAGCCAGTCACAAACCCTAGATTCAGCCACCTCCAAAAAGCCAGCCTCCCTTGACTGCATGAGGATTTGGGGGGACATCCAGACACAAACCATAACAGGATACTTAAGAGAGTAAAAAGACAAGACACAGATTGGGAAAAAATATCTGCATATTCCAAACATGATAAAGGTCTTTACCACCTTAGAATATATAAAAGAATCTCGGTGTCTTTAATTGCTAATCATTGATTGTGTATAAGTAGCTGTATCTTGGGTCCCATCCTCAGAATTACATTAGTATGCTCCTTTGGATAAAAAATAGTTGTTAAGAGTGCTGATCTAAGAGTGACTTGCTTCTTTCTTGTCTATGGGTTTGTAAAAGATTGTATTTGGAATACAATATCTATGTTCTTGAAAAAAGAAATTGTTTTCTTGATGTCTCATTTGTGATTAGGATGATCAGAGGTTTGACTATTTTGAGTGTTGGTATATTTTTAAGAGTTGATTTAGAAGAATTCACAAGTTTTTTTCTAGAGCACTTCATTATATTCCACAGAAAAGTGTTTAATTACAACACCCTTGTAATTTTCTGTGTCAGCAAGCATTGAGTTTAGTCAGAATAGCATAGATGTTGGAACGTGACAGTTTCATATTTGAATCACCATTTGGTGCTTATTAACTTTTCATACTGAACAAGTAACTTAACCTCTCTTGAAACTATTTCCTTCTATGTTAGATGAATGATAATACCAATTCTGCAGGTTTCATAATATAAACTGAGGTAACGTGTAAACATCTAGCATAGTATCTGATTCTTATAAGGTGATCAAGTAAGTTAGACCCACTCTGCTGTATGAGAATGCTCTTTATTTAAAGTATCTTAGCATTAATTTTAGAGAAAAATGGTCCTCTGTTCTTCAAGCATAGCTTTATACCTTTTGTTTTTGTTGCATGAACTTAACCCTACCCCCAATCCTTTTGTGCCTTTTATTTTGCTCTCCTACTATATAACTAAAGTGAGGATTTATTCTCCTGAAGTGAAGTTTACCACTAAAAAACAATAAAGGGTGATTCGAAGTCTTGATCCTATGGATCATGCAGAATAGTGATGCTATTAACAAATAAAAAAGGGGAGTGCCTGATTTTATAGGAATTTTGAATATGCTGAGGTGCTGTGTTCTTTTCATGAGGGCAGCAAGGTTAGTGAGTATTTGAAAGCAGGAGAATACTAGCTGGGTGGCTTTCGAACCTTTTGGAGACTTTGTGGTGGTTCCTGAATGAGGCTGTTTACTAAAATTGAGGAATGCAAACTTATCTTCATTATGTTTGAAATGTTCTACATTTAGCAGTTAATTTAGCCAGTGTCCTAGTGCATCTTCTGGGGTGTAGTAGGTGCTTAGTAGGTTTTGTTGAATTAATGAATGATGTAATTATAAGATTAAATTTTTAAAAACAGTCTGAACAGGGCCGGTGAGATGGCTCAGCGGTGTAAGCGCCTGCCTTGCAAGCGCGAGGGCCCGAGTTCGACTCCCGGAACCCACATACGAAAAAGGGGCCGGTGATATCGCTCAGCGGCACGGGCGCCTGCTGGCGCGCGAGGTCCTGAGGTCGACCCCCCGGTACCCACAAAAAAAAAAAAAAAAAAAAAAACAGTCTGAACATACTTGGAATTCACTAGAGCCATCTGACTGAAGGAATGGTACTGTAGTTGCTAGGAGGATAACTAACCCTCAAGAAATTTGTCCAAAAACCTTCAAGACTACCAGTTCTAAGCCAGGTGCAGTGGTGCACACCTGTAATTCCAGCTACTTGGGAAGCAGAGGCAAGGAGAATTGGAAGGTAAAGCCAAACCTGGGCAATTTAGGCAGATTCTGTCCTAAAATTTAATGGGGGGAGGATGGATGTAGCTCAGTGATAGAGTGCTTGTGTAGAACAGGTTTAATTCCCACTACCACCAAAAAAAGAGAGAGAGAGGAAAGAATAAATGAACTAATCTACCAATTCTTGACTGTCATAGAGAGCATACGTTTTCTTATAAACAAAGGGAGGATAACAAACCCGTCAGGCTTATGATAAAAGAACAACTGGGATGGGGGAAAGGGGAAAAGATATAGATATATAGATATATATACACACACATACAGATACACATATATACTTGTATATGCATACAAGATAGCTAAGATAATTACACTACTAATTTCTATTCATTCATTGAAAAGAATAGTTTGTGCTTATGCTGTTTGATCAATTTTTCATGCCTATAAGCTGTAATCCGAGCAACTACTTTGAAGATAACAATACGCAGTGCATTAACTCTTGTTAATCCCCTATTAGATTTTTTTGAAATTCTGTATCGTTTTTATTGTTTTTTCTCTTTAAAAAAAAAAAAGGATGTCAGTTGAAAACCACAAAGCCACAATGAGATGGTAATGCCAGGGGATAGGCTTGACTCTTCCAGCTCCCAGGGTAACTCCTCAACTAAATGGTATTAACTTTGTGTCCAAAGGTTTTAGGGTCACTTGCAAATAATAAAAGTCTATTGTATGATCAATACTAATTATTGTACTTTCATCTGTTATTTTTACACCCTAACATATAAAATACTAAGTCCCTGAACTATCTTCTTTAAAATTATTTGACCTTTTTTTGTTTTGTTTTGTTTTTGAGACAGGGTTTCACTCTATAGTTCAGGCTGGCCTTGAACTCATTGTGTAGTCCTGGCTGGCCTTGAACTCGTATTGATCCTCCTGCCTCAGCCTCAGCCTCCAGGCATGCTGGAATTACAGGTGTGCACCACCATGCATGGCGTAATTATTTGACATTTATAGAGCTTGTTAAGGACCCCAGTTTTGTAGAGTAGAATTGTTAACATTTAATTACAGTCTTCCTGCCCTCCTAGGGGTCCTGTTAGGGTTAACAGTTATAAGAAGTCCTTTCTTCTTTGTTTTGCTTGAGTATGTCTTGGAATATTTGTAGGTAAATGTTAGGTCATGCTGATTATTTTCAGTAATTTACTAAGTAAATTACTGATTTTTTTTTTTTTTCCTGTGGGTACTGGGGGTCGACCTCAGGACCTCATGCGCCAGCAGGCGCCCGTGTTGCTGAGCGATATCACCAGCCCTTTTTTCGTATGTGGGTTCTGGGAGTCGAACTCAGGTCCTCGCGCTTGCCGGGCAGGTGCTTATGCCGCTGAGCCATCTCACCGACCCCAAATTACTGAGTTTATTAAAATAGATATTTAAAACTTTCATTTAAAACTTAGATACATAACATTCTAATAGATTGTTAAACTTCATACATATATGATAAATCAGAGTTAATCAAGATGTACTTTAGTAATCTAAGTAGTTATCTTTTCACTTGACTTTTTTTTCACTTGGTGTTGGGAATTGAACCCAGAACCTTGTGCATGCTAAATACCTGCTCTTCCACTGAGTTATATTCCCAGCCTGTTTGCTATTTTTTTTTTTTTTTTGTGGGTACCGGGGGGGGGGGGGCGTCGACCTCAGGACTTCGCGCGCCAGGAGGCGCCCGTGCCGCTGAGCGATATCACCGGCCCCTTTTTCGTATGTGGGTTCCGGGAGTCGAACTCGGGCCCTCGCGCTTGCCGGGCAGGCGCTTAAGCCGCTGAGCCATCTCACCGGCCCCTGTTTGCTATTTTTTGAGGGCCTGCTTATCCCTACAGAAGAATAAAACTTAGGAGAGAGTTCCATAACATGATTTGGATATCCTTAGCATGTAGATGGCAGTTTATGCTAAAGGATGAATAAATCAGCTAGGATGCATTTGTTGGGTAAAACAAAGGAGAGAACAAGAAGGGGCCTGAGGCAGCAGCCTGAGGCTTTGGCAGGAAATGAGCAGAGAAGCCAGGGGAAAGTGTCATGGAAAAAATGATGGTCACATGCTACACAGCTCACTACTGAGTTTCATGGAGGCATACAAATGAAGAATTATGTCTTGTCATGTTGTATATTACTCTTCTAAAAAACTTTCTAATTTAGACTTTTAACCATTTCGCACTAGATTTTTCTTTTATATCCTTTGTATTGTTATTGATGTTTTATAGAACTTACTGTATTCTTTCTTAGGATCCAAAGCATATCCTTTTCTTGAGTTCTTTTTTATATTTAGATATTTACAAACCAGTTTATTTTTCATATTGTCCTTTGGTTTCCTTCATAATTTTTATACCGTGTATACTTATCTAAATAATCAGCATCATCAAGAACATCTGTAGAGCATTGTCATTTATGGACTTAGGCCTTTGAAATAATGATCTTAAAACTTTCATGTAAAAATACCATGTGTTGGGTTGTAGGTTGTTTGTGAGACAGGGTCTCAGTATGTAGTTCAGCCTGGCCTTGAACTCCTGATTGTCCTGCCTCTTGAGTGCTGCCATTACAGGTGTGTGTGACCATGCCTGCAACAACTTACTTGGTATACTTTTCCCTGATCATCCCAACCAGGGAACTCTCCTCCTGTAATCTTCCAACAGTGTCCTATGTGTTTGCACTTGTATGCAGCATGCATTTTTAGCGTCCTCTTCCTGTGTAGCCATTTTTTGTGATGGGTGGCAAACGACTTGAGGGCTAGTTTTAACTTCCCATCTCTTCTTTTATGTTAGGCACCCAAAGCCTGTTGGACTTGTTACTTCATGCTGTAGGACCTCATTCCTCAGCAGTTATGATGAATCCTAGCCTAGCCTATTCTTTTTGTTATACCATTTTTAAAAATCCAAAGGACAGTGAATGAGCCTTTTGAACGATATGGAACCTCTGAGACCAGATTACATAGTTGTTTCACTTAGGTGTGAGTATGCTTGTTAATACATGTAAAGCTGTACAAGTGACTGTGGTCAGATACAGTGAACATGCATACTAAAGGCTTGAAGGTATTGTTACCTCAAGGCTGTTCTCTTAATTTTTTAAAACATATTCGTATTAAACTCACATGAGTTTTTCTGCCCTTCAGAGGCATAATTCTCAGTTGTTAAACTTGACAGTGAGCAAGTAGTGATAGACAAGTCAGATCTGTGGAGTTTCTCATTTATTTATTTATTTATTTATTTTTTTGTGGGTACCGGGGGTCGACCTCAGGACCTTGCGTGCCAGCAGGCGCCCATGCCACTGAGCTATATCACTGGCCCTTTTTTCGTATGTGGGTTCCGGGAGTTGAACTTGGGCCCTCGCGCTTGCCAGGCAGGCGCTTATGCTGCTGAGCCATCTCACCGGCCCCTCATTTAATTTAATTAACTCTTTCGGATGAAAAGCGAAACATTCTTATAAAATGTATGGTGAGAGGAGAGTGTGAAATCTGAGCAGTCATGCCCACCCAGCTGTAAAAGCTTCTGCCAGCTCACCCCCACATCTCAGGCTTGTTTCTGATTGTTCTGTTATCATGGACTTGGTGTTCCAGCCCTGCAAATCTGTTTTGTTTCCCACACAGCTAGCTTGTTCTTTATCAGTTCCCTTTCATTGTGTTACTCTTCTCATCTGCAATACCCTCTCCCCACTCCATGCTTATCGTGCTCTCTTTAAAACCTGATTTAACCTTTGTTGGCTCTGGGAATCCTGATTTGGACAGCCCCACTCTCAGTGAGACTTGCATCTGTCTTCTACTCATCCTTTTTTATGTGTTTTGCACTCTGTTGACTTTTTGTGTTCATTTGTACTGTTGCTTATTTATGTCATTGCTTAGCTGCTTCTCTAGTATATTTACATCCCAGTGATATTGGAAGCAGATTTCTTTTCTTTCATGACCTCATGATGCTGCAACAAACACAGAGTAGATGTTTAGAAAACATAGACAACTTTTAGAGTGAGCCAGTTGCTTAGCCTTGCTATTGCTGTGCATTGATAGACATGATTGGGATGATGAGGTAAGACCATTCTGGGCTCCTCACCAAGGGAATAGAAAGTGAGGGTGGTGAAGTTTGCAGCTTTGGATGTCACTGCCCAGCACTGTGGGCATTCTTTCCCTCCCCCAATCAACATTCTGGGCATGAGGAGAGAAAGAAGCAGCAAGAACAGAACAAATACCACTGACTTGTCCAAGTTCTGACTTTGCCGGCAGACATTGCCAGTTTCTCCTCTTCCTCTCTTTGAAAACTCGCCCCCTCTTTTTTTAAGTAACAGAGTGGCTATAAGAAGTTTTAAGAAAAAACTAGGAATTTATTGGCAGTTTAAAAAATTAGAATCTGGGTATCTTAGCACTGTAGCATACGCTCTGCTCTCATTTATAAAATGTAAGCATACTTTCTGTAGCATTTCACAGTACCTGGCTGAAAACGGAGGACTGTGGTCCCATTAGGCATGAGGGTGCACTGTTACACAGGGATAGCAGATTTCCTAGTACAGATCATGGAGACTTGTGCCACATGAAAATTAAGATTGTACTATTTGTCATGATTGGTATAAGTCTCACAGGAATAGTAGAAACTGCAGTTGTTAAACCTTTGAAATCGAGCCTATTGTGTTTTCTGTCTGCCTTCAGAAAGCTAATGATTTAATGGCAGGAGGTAGGGAGTTTATGGTTTGGTTTTCTATTTACTACACAGGGTTTTGAACACCTAGATACAGAAATCTTTTACTTCCCTAATGGTATTTCACTCTGAGACTTGATTCTGGAGCGAATCCAAACCTAGTGTTTCTCACTTACACCTAACAATTGCAAAACTGGAATTGTTATAGTTACTAATTGTATCTCGGTTATTTTCTACATAGTGTTCCTTTTTGCTTCTGGTGTTATTTGCTTGACCCTGCGTATCTATCTGCCTTACTATTTTTCTTTTTATTTGTACTGCCAAATAATAAATGGCCGAGATTTTTTCTCTCCTACCCTGTACTCTGCCTCCTGTGCTGAAGCAAGTGATCATCCCCCAACCCCCTTACTGGGGACTGGACCCAGGGCTTCAGCAATGATACTCAAGGACTGTATCACGGAGCCACATCCCCAGCCCAGTTTCAAGTTCCCCTTCCCGTTTGTTTTTTTAAAGATTTCCTCAAAAATCACTCATCCTACTGACCAAATTCAAAGACCTTTTCTTAGATCTTGTTCTATTTTACTACCTCTCTTGCAAATGACACCAAATAACGTCTTGGTAGATATTGCCTTTTTGTTATTCATGATGTGAGAGTATTCTGTCTCTAGCATCCTGATTGGCTTCATACTTTCTCTTGTTCAGTCATTCTTGACTCCTCCTCTCCTGATATTCTTCCTACAGTGGAGATTCTTCATCAGAAGGTCTCAACTAATCATCCTTTTCTTTGTCAGAGTTACTCTTATCTCAGCTCTGACCACCTCATTGCTAAACTGTTGCAGTGGCCTCCTAAATTTTGACAAGCGTTTCTATAATTGCTAAATAATAGGTACTCGAATTAAAAATTATATGATACTCTTCAGAACTGTTCAGTGAAGATTAGCTTCACATTTAGAGCCTTCACTAGCTACTCCAGTGTACTACCTAGCCACCACTATAATCCTTGACTGATTGGTACTTTCTCATTGGATTAGCTATCTTATTTGACTTAACAAAAACCTACCCTTTAAGATCCAAGTCAAGTTTCTTTAAAAAAATTTTTTTTCCTGGCCCATATTAACATCTCTCTTTTTAGTTCTCACAGTAACAAGTACTATATATACATCCATGGGAGGTATTGAGCTATTTGACATACATTTAGCTTTAAACTTAATAGAATGGTATTATTTCCAGTTTTCAGATGAGAATCCTGGAGCTCCAGGGAGGCTATATGCTCAACACAAGCTGGGATTTAAATCCAGCTTCATCTAATGGCAAAGCTTATGCTCAGGACACTAACAATTTTGATCCTTAAGACTATAGCCTTTTGTCATGGTTCATCTTTTTAGGTTGTATTACTTGCAACAAGAAAAGAAGTTCTTTGAGAACAGGGTTGTGTGTTAGAACTTTTTGAGTCTCCGAGGGCCCAGTATATATTTTAAGTGTTGTGCGAGAATACCTAATGCAACATTTTGATGAGGCGTTTCTATAAAGCTGCTAATTATGTACAATAACTCATTTATCTCCTTATTGTTAGAGCATTCTCTAAGATACAGGATATGAGAAAGACTACATGCTTGAATCAAAGGGAGGTGGCAGAGCAATCTGATATTTTGTCTCCCAGTGTGAGATGTGTACCCAGCAACATGTAAAGCACATAGTGAGAAACCCGTTCTCTTTTTAGTTGTGTTTCAAATCCAATTGTTTAAGGAGAAAGTTTCAGCTTGGTGTTAGTAGGTTAATACTTTTTTTTTTTTTTTTTGTGGGTACCGGGGGTTGACCTGAGGACCTCGTGCGCCAGCAGGCGCCCATACAGCTGAGTGATATCACCGGCCCTTTTTTTGTATGTGGGTTCCGGGAGTTGAACTCGGGCCCTCATGCTTGCCAGGCAGGCGCGTACGCCGCTGAGCCATCTCACCGGCCTGGTTAATTTTTTTTTTTTTTTTTTTTTTTTTTAAAGAGAAGAAAAAACAAAACAAATCAAAAAAAAACCCACAAATTTTCAAAACAACATAATATGAGGGTAACAATGGTTAATGCATTACGTATTATTATCTTTAGGTTAGTTATTCAGGATACCAGACATTAGCATTCAATTGTCCAAACATTATTGGCTCAAACCTTACTCTTCAATGAACTAAGTAAAATTGGTAGTGTATCTATCTTAACCATCATTATATATATATACAATTTTTTTTCCCTTTCCCTTCTTTCTTTTCCCTATTCCAGTCTCTCTTTCTTATTGACCAGTTTCTTTTTGATTCACCGTGTCTAATGTACACTTTGGATCTTATGTACTCTTTCAGTTTCTCATACTAGAGATACAATATGATGCTTACACATGTGCGTCCGGTTTATTTCACTTATGAGTATTTTCTCGAGTTGCATCCATTTACCTATAAAAGTCTCCAGTTTATCCTTCTTTATGGCTGAATAGTACTCCATTGTATAAAAATACCACATCTTTCTTATCCATTCCTCAGTTGATGGGCATTTGGGTTGTTTCCAAGATCTGGCTATTACAAATTGTGCTGCTATAAACATGGGTGCACATATATCACTGTGGTATGATGTTTTTAATTCTTCTGGGAAGATGCCCAGAAGGGGAATAGCTGGGTCAAATGGGACCTCCAACCCTAGTTTTTTGAGGAATCTCCACACTGACTTCCACAGTGGCTGTACCAGTCGACACTCCCACCAACAGTGAAGAAGGGTTCCTTTTTCCCCACAGCCCCTCCAGCATTTGTTATTAGTTGATTTCTTTACAGTAGCCATTCTTTCTGGGGTGAGATGGTATCTCAGTGTTGTTTTAATTTGCATCTCTCGAATGACTAGTGATGTTGCACATTTTTTTGTATATTTATTTGCCATTAGTATTTCTTCATCTGAAAAATGTGTATTCATCTCAGATGCCCATTTTTGGAGTGGGTCTTTAAATTTGGGAGGTCTGATTTTTTTGAGTTCTTTATATGTTCTCGATAGTAATTCTTTGTCTGAGGAACAGCTGGCAAACATTTTTTCCCACGTTGTGGGTTGTCTTTTCACTCTGTTGGTGGTTTCTCTTGCTGTGCAAAAGCTTTTTAATAAGATGAGATCCCAGTTATTGATTCTTTGGGATAGTTCCCGTGCGGTTGAGTTTTTATTAATAAAGTCTTCGCCTACACCAATGTCTTTAAGGGATTTACCTATCCTACCTTCCAGCAGATTTAATGTTTCTGTTTTAATATTTAGATCTCTGATTCATTTTGAATTTAGTTTAGTGCATGGTGAAAGATATGGGTCTAGTTTTAATCTTCGGCATGTGTTAGAGCCAGTTTTTCCAGCACCATTTATTAAAGAGGCTATCTTTCTTCCACTGAATGTGTTTGGCACCTTTGTCAAAGATAAGGTGGGTTAGTATGTTTGGGGTTGTTTCAGCATCTTCTAATCTGTTCCATTGATCTTCAGGTCTGTTTTTTTGCCAGTACCACACTGTTTTTATCACAGTAGCTTTATAGTATAATTTCAAGTCGGGGATTGTGATGCCCCCTGCCTTGCCTTTGTTGCCCAGAATTGCCTTTGCTATTCTAGGTCTCTTCTGATTCCAAATGAATTTTAGGATTGTTTTCTCTAATTCTGTGAGATATGCTGTTGGAATTTTGATTGGAATTGCATTAAATCTGTATAACAATTTTGGAAGTATGGCCATTTTCACTATATTGGTTCTTCCTATCCAGGAGCAAGGGATATCTTTCCATTTTCTGATATCCTCTTCAATCTCCTTTTTCAGAGTACTGTAGTTTTCAGTGTAGAGGTCTTTTATATCCTTTGTGAAGTTGATTCCTAGATATTTCATTTTTTTGGATGTTATTGTGAAAGGTATTGTTTCCCTAATTTCTCTTTCAGTAAGTTTGTTATTTGTGTACAGGAAGGCTATTGACTTTTGAGTATTGACTTTGTATCCAGCTACACTACTGAATTTGCTTATTAAATCTAGCAGTTTTTTAGTGGAGTTTTTGGGGTCTTCTGTGTAGAGTATCATGTCATCTGCAAATAATGATAATTTAACTTCTTCCTTTCCAATCATTATTCCCTTTATTTCTTTCTGTTGTCTAATTGCTCTGGCTAAAGTTTCCAGAACTATGTTGAATAAGAGTGGGGACAGTGGACATCCTTGTCCGGTTAATATGTTTTTAATGCAGGTTACTTTTAATAAAGAACAGGTAGCTTTAATGTGTCTGCAAGCACATTTAGCAGAAAATGATATTTGGTACATGATTTCTCTTACATGAAAAACTTAAATACAAGAACAGGAAACCAGAAGGTAAACTTTTGGAGACAAGAAAGGGGTTAAGCGGGAAGGAGAGGAAATGAAGAGGAGGAAAAGGGACTGTAGTTGATTAAGCTATATTAAATGCATGTACCAGAACTTCCCAAAATAAACCCATCATCATACAACATTAATATCACTAATAATTATTTTTTAAAATTAAAGGTTTAGATTTTATCACTAAGATCTATTCTGGTGCAACTGTTATTTCTCTGAATGTATATTAAGTCTACAATTACAAGACAGCTGCCCTCTGAAAACACCTAATCTTTAAAAATCTATTACTTCCAAAATGCCATATATAGACCATCAGATATGGTGTTTTTGTTGAGCTTATAATTTTTTTATTTTCTATTTATTTTAAGTGATACTTATTTTCCATTTATATTGTGATACAAAGCTCTTTTCTTGATTTAAAAAATAAATATTAAGTTCGTAGTAGTGCAGGTGGTCCATGGACATGGCAGAATTTGTGAAGTTTGATAGTGCAAGTGTCTGAAGTTTTGGAAACACTGGCATTGCCAAAATAGCCAGGCCTTGAAGATACACAAAGAAGGGCTCGTATCTTTGTCCTTCTAGTTTTCAGTGTATGACCTTGGGCAAGAACATTCTTTTTATCCATAATCTTGATTTATAAAATAAAAGAATGCCTACTTTTTAGGGTTATTTTGAGGATCGTCTTAAATAAGCAGTGGTATACCTCTCAAAAAATGGTAGCTTTTCTTTGTCATAATTTTTGTTATTTCTCATTCAGTTAGGTAAAGATCTTTGACAGAATTTTTAAATTTCAGTTTAACTCTTAGGTGTTCTTACTGTGAAGCAAGTACTTAAATGCTCTGGACCTTAGTTTCTCTGGCCATTAATTTTTCCATCTGCATGTGGGGAGTAATAAAGCACCTGCCTCACAGCATTGTTTGAGGACTGAATGCATTGTAAAGTACCTGGAGCAGTGCCTGGCACTTGGAATAGTGCTATGTAGCTATTAGCCACATACTGTTAACTTCCCTAGAAAGAATAGATTTTTGGAAGACACTGAGGCCACATCTCACACTGGGAAGCAAAATATCAGGTTGCTTTGCTACCTCCCTTTGATTCAAGCATGCAGTCTTTCTCATATACCTGTATCTTAGAGAATGCTCTAACAATAAATAGATAAATGAGGTATTGTCATCATAAATTGGGATATTTGTATATGTTCATTAAGCATCTACTAAGTGTACAAGCATCCTCATACTGTGATTATGGTAAACAGGCAAGGAATAACAGGAATGTTTCACAAAACTACTGTGTGCTACGCTTTTTCTAAAATTATTGCAACATGAAGTTATAGCAGTTCAAATAGAAGGCAGTAATGTAATCCAGAACATTTAAGGGACTGACACTGAATCCATTGTGAAGTTCTCTGTGTGTTCTTTACTTTCTAATCGAGTAAAATTCTAATAAACTGTTGATGTTTATAATCTGTCAGCATTTCTTTAAGGTAGTATCATGGGCTCATATCAATTGCTTGTTGCATTTATTGCAATTTTTTTTTCAATTTTTATTTTGTAAGATACACCTAGTTTCAGGATAGTATTGTCTTTTATTCTGTTGGTTAGTTACAGTTCTAAAAATATTAGATACAGAACAAGCGGAGTGAGCCAAGCCTCCTGTTCTCATTTCTTTCTTTCCCTCCTTCCTTTTCTCCCTCCCTCCCTCTCAAATGGGTATTCTTCTGTAAGGAGGAAAATTGTCCCTAATATAAAATCTAAAAACTTAGAGATCAGGAAGTTTTTCATTATCAAATAGCTAATAAAAATATAATTCAGTTACAAAATACACATACCGAACTTGAATTCCAAAGTTATTCTTCCTTTGGAGTTTGATTTACAGGACAAGGTTAAGTAAATGACTTCTCTTTGTATAAATTCACCATAAAGTGAATTTAACCCTGTGTATATTCGATTGTCATAACAGTTCGTATTTAAATATTCATCTGTGTCATTCGTAAAAGGAGTTTTACATATCTAATAGTTTTATCTGGCATTTTGGCAGAAATAGATTTTTCAGAGGGTAGCTTGTGTTGTAATTGTGGATTTAACATCCAGAGAAATAATATTTACATTAGAATAGATCTTAGTAATAAAACCTAACTCTTCACTATTTTTAAAAAATTATTATTATGTGTTAATATTTGTTAATACTAGAGGATGATGGAGTTTATTTTGGAAAGTTCTGATACATGCATTTAACATATCATAGTAATTTCAGTTCCATTTCTCCCCTTTCTGCCCCCCTCTGCTTTCCTGTCTCCAGAAGTCTACTTTCTGTCACCTCTCCTTTATTTTAATTCTGCATTTATTAATTTATGTAAGAAATTGTGTGATATTTAACTGAGTCTGGCTAATTTCATTTAACATGGCAGTTTCTAGTTCCATCCATGTGCCTGCAAATGACATAATTTCATTCTTCTTTATGACTAGTATCCTCTATGTATTTATACCACATTTGCTTTATCCATTTATATGTTGATGGGCATCTAGGTTATTCCTGCAGCTTAGCTATTGAGAATTGCGCTGCTATAAACATAGGTACGCACTCATTACTGTTGTATGCAGTCCTTAATTCTTTCAGGAATATGCCCAAGAGTGGTATAGCTGGGTCAGATGGTATTTCTGTTTAGTCATTGAGAAACCTCCATACTATTTTCCATAGTGGTTATACTATACATTCATACCAACAATGTAAGAAGGTTCCTCTGCCCTACCCTTATCATCCCCCTAGGTTCACCTTTAATTGTTTTTTTTTTTTTTTTTAGGAAGAATCTTCAAATACATGACAAAAAAATAAAATTAAAAAATAAAAATAAAAAAAAGAAATACATGACATTGATATTCACATAGCAGGCACCTATCAAAAGTTGGTTCTGATGTGAGGCCCTGGGTTCAATTGACAGTACCAAACAAACAAACAAAAAGAACAAAACCAACAATAACAAGAACAAAGAATACCAAATGATTTTGAGACCTATCCACTAGAAACTTAACTTTTGAATGATATAATGTAGTTGGACTCTTGTTATAATACAGCTTATTATGTGAATGTACCACCGGACAAATACGATCCTTATAAAGTAATTAAGAAGATGGATTTCAGTCCAAGTTCTGTTGCTGTGTGTCCTTGGGCAACTTACCAGATGGTCAGTTTTTTCATACGTAGAACAAACAGAACCTACCTTATACTGATGTTAAGATGATTAGATTAGTTAATATGTTACTGAGCTTGGAATAGTACTAGATTCATTATATGTATCAACTAATATTAGTTATTATCATAATACCTGTTTTGTTGTCATCCTCACCCTAAAATAACCTATAGCACAGGTTGTTGGTGTATTATCCTAACCCTGGAGTAAATAGTTTTCTTGTTCATCATAAGTAAACAAATTGTCCCGGAGCCCATGTTCGCTGCTGCCTGGTCACGGGTAACACATATACCAGAATTGTATCATAGGTGTTTAATTCTTCTTAAGCCTGATTGTACTCAGTATTGCAGACACTTCAGAACTCCAGTCTGTTTTGTGTGTTTATGAAAAGTTGTGGGATTTGGGTTCTCCTGCCAGAGGAGCAGTAACAACATACTGCAGCCAAACATATTCTGAAAGAACATACTCCGGAACTTTCACCTCACCACTTTCTGTGCCCCTGTCTTTCTGGGCTGTTACAAAGATCAAATGAGCTAGAAAGTGCTTAGGATGATGCCTGGCACACTGCGTTTAAATGTTTTGTTATACTCTATTGTTATTTTTTAAATGTTTGAGTAATTAGTTGTGGCTCTGTAATGGGCTTCCATGCATGAAAATAGAGGGGTTTGAAGACCAGTAACTGGTTCCTGAAAAATATCGCTCCTTAATCAAGACATTAATATGTTACATGGTATATTTATTATAAGGGAACAGATTGCAAATGTTGGCTTTTCATGTTATTATATGTACTTTATTGGCTCAGTGAAATCATTTCTTTAGTGGTGTTTTGGAAGGGCAATTATAAGCCAGTTTGCTTAACAAAGTCCTGGCTTAAGCCTTTTGTCTAAGAATAATTATAAGTAATGCCCCCTTTCATTCTTACAAATGCCCCAGTTTATATTGAAATTTTCTGGTCACTCTTTGTGTAGATCACTCACTGGATTTATTTTATTGGACTATTTTCATAGCTCAACAGCATCTCTTAAGGCCAAATAATACTATTTTTAGTTTGTTTTAAATGGTCGTAGTAATTTTCAATCCATTTTTTATTTTATGGTTTTTCTCCTTTTTTGTTATTAGTTTGTATTTCAGTTTGTTTGTTTTCCAGTACTGGAGATTGAACCCAGGGCCTTTGCACTGAGCTACATTCACAGACCTTTTTTTAATTTTTTAGACAAGGTCTTGCTAGTCATTGTTTCCCGGGCTGGGCTTGACCTTGCAGTCCTCCTGCTTCAGCTTCCCAGAGTGTTGAGGTACAGGCATGCACCACCACATCCAGTTTCAGTTTATTGTTATAAGGGTGTTTTGGTCATTAACGTAGATAATACAAAGATTTAACTTATTGGTAATCTGGGGCTTGGATTGAACTGCCACTAAACTTGAAAGATAGTCATATAATTTTTCACATTAGAGTTCTTAGGTTTGAGGCTATCCGGAAGTGTTTGTTTAGATAACTGATGACTGATACTGATGATAAGTAGTAGAATATTTATTGATCAGTATATACTAATCTTATCAGGGTAGATTCTCAGTGGGAGCCTTTATTGCCTAAAGCAAGTAGAATTTATAGTTCAAGAATTAGGAGCCAGATATTGCTAAGAGGAATCTCTTTTAATTGCCTATATTATCCAGAACCTCAAGTCAGGAATTCCATAATCATTAAAAAGCCACCTCCACCCCCTTTTCTGTTATTATTTTACTCAACACAGTCTTTATGGTATTTTTTCTTAGTAGATTGAATAACATCTGCCTTCAAAATATGAAGAAGCTTTTAAATCTGACTATAACAGTAATCTGTATCATGAAGGTGAATTCTTTTGATAAATTTACATAGTGATAGTAGGGGGGAAATATATGTATAATGTGTTTCAGCATTCTCTGCTGAAAGGTTATAGAAGGCATACAGTTTTACTTTCATATTAAGTAAGTTTTTTTATATTTTTGTACAAATGCTTGAAGTCAGTACTTATCTGGTATTTATCTAATTTCTTTTTCTAATTCTTTTTATGTTGACAAAAACTATATTCATGACGTGTAACATGTTGTTTTGAAATGCAATGTATGTATGTTACAGAATGGCTTAAGTGAGCAAATTAATATGCACATTACAAGCTGGGTATGGTGACACACACCTGTAATCCCAGCACTTGAGAGGCTAAGTCAGGAGGATCTCAAGTTTGATGCCTGACCTACACAGTAGCTTCCAGGCCAGCCTACATTACCTAGCAGGAACCTGTCTCAAGAAATGAAAAGAGGAAGGAGGGGCAAGAAAAAAAAAGAATAGAAGGAAAAAATGGAAACAAAGGTTTTGTAAATAAAGAGGGGGAGAGGAGCTGAAGGGAGGGGAGGGGAATGGGAAGAAGCAAGATATACCATGTACAGGTACAAATTCCTTTTGATGACTCTTACCACTATGTACACCTAAAAATGTACCAATAAAATAAAAATAAAAAGTAAAATAAATATTAAAAAAAAGAATACATATGTTTTTGGGAGCCTCCCCCACAAAAAGGAAATAAACAGAGGCTGGGCAGGGTGGTGCATGTCTGTAATGTCAACATTCTGGGAGGCTGAGGCAGGGAGATAAGAAGTTCCAGCCCAGCCTGGGCAACTTAGTGAGTCAGCAAGACCCTGTCTCAAAATAAAAAATAGGCTGGGGATGTAGCTTAGTGTGAAGACCCTAGACTCTACACCCAGTACCATAAAAAATATGTATTACCTGATCTTGTGTGTGGTTTTAATATTTCTGTGTTTCGTTGACATAAAGCAAAGAAAAGTCTAATTTTGCTATTTAGCTAAGTAATTCTTCTGTGACAGATTTTTTTTTTATGTGGGTACCAGGAGTCGAACTCAGGACCTCATGCTTGCCAGGCAGGCGCTTGTGCCACTGAGCCCTAAACATATTTTTGAGACAGTCTTTTGGAATATACATCCTATGTCAACATGACAACATAAGAACAAGTTTATTTTACGTAGGGATATACTGTTGGGGAAAGTCCTGATGAACTTACCCTCATTGAAGTAGGAAAATAAATGAAAATGGAAGTTGTGTATAAGAATTTGGGGGGAAGAAAGTTTAAAAATAAGATTTCCTATATATTTTGTAAGTATTAAGATAAAGTCGTAGCAGGAGAAAGGAAAGATGCGAAGTGGTCTTGACTTGCAGGTTTGAAATCAATAGAGCACTTGAATTGTGCAAGCAAAGCAATAAGCAATGAAAGATTTGGGATAGCTGGGCATGGTAGCTCCACTCTGTAATCCCAGCACTCCAGGAGGCTGAGGCAGAAGGATTGCTGCGAGTTTGAGGCCAGCCTGGGATACATAATGATTTCAAGGCCACCCTGAGCTATATAGTGAGATCCTGTCTCAAAAAACAAACAAACAAAAAAGGGTTTGGGATAAGAAATACAGTGAGAGGGCCGGTGAGATGGCTCAGCGGTGTAAGCGCCTGCCTGGCAAGCGCGAGGGCCCGAGTTCGACTCCTGGAACCCACATACGAAAAAGGGCCAGTGATATCGCTCAGCGGCACAGGCACCTGCTGGCACGCGAGGCGAGGTCCTGAAGTCGACCCCCGGTACCCACAAAAAAAAAAAAAAAAAAAAAAAAAAAAAAAAAGAAAGAAATACAGTGAGAGTGAATGAGGTGTTTGTTCTGTTAATCTGGTATATATCTCAAGGGTTGGTCCAGTTGCATTTCACATTAGACCTGAGTTTCAAAGGGGTTTAACGGTGGCGTTGATCACCAGAAGATACCAAAAGTCATTTAGGAATGCAGTAATGGATATGAATTATCCAGTTTTTTGTTGGATTATGCTGAGTATTTAACTGAAATTGTTCTGTAACAAAGGAAAATGTCCACAAAGGTAAACATATTCTGTATTGACAACAAAAAGAAAATCAAGCCCTTTTGGAATGACTAGGCTTTAGTGAATTTGTCATGTTCTTCTTTAGCCTTGACTGTTTTCCTTGACCTATTTATTCCCTTTGCAACAATCAATGTACTACGGTGCTGAAGATGACACAAAAGTGTTCACAGATTGGGTGTAATCGGCACTGCCTTGGACAAAGCAAGTGTTTATTATTAGCAAATGCTTTATTTTAAAAGATGTGATGAAAATGATATATCTTTTTTTTTTTTTTTGGTGGGTACCGGGGGTCGACCTCAGGACCTCACGCGCCAGTAGGCGCCCGTGCTGCTGAGCGATATCACCGGCCCTTTTTTCGTATGTGGGTTCCGGGAGTCGAACTCAGGCCCTCGCGCTTGCCAGGCAGGCGCTTATGCCGCTGAGCCATCTCACCGGCCCGAAAATGATATTTCAAAGTGGGAAGGAGTTGGTTCAAATGAAGAAACAGAATGACTTTGGTAAATCAGATGGATGTGGGCACCATGGGAAGCAGTTCCCTTCAACAGACATAAACATGTGCAGAGAACAGTGCCCGGCTTGCAGTGGGTTCTGGTGTGACTACACTCTAGTGTCTGTGCCCCTAATTAAGGAACTTAGTGGAGGGAGACTGCTAGGGGGGTGTGTGGTGCGGATAGTGTAATTGTAGAGATAATTCAAGTGACTCAAATGGAAGAAGTTGGACCACTAGTACAGAGAAATAAAAGATCATTTGGCCGTGGAGTAGGACAGACAGAAAATATTACAGGATGTTGAACATTTTCTCATATACCTGATGGCCATTTGTATGTCTTCTTTAGAGAAATGTCTGTAGGTTTGTTTGCTAATTTTTTTAGTTTTTTTCTATCAAGCTTTTTTGGAATATCTTCTGGATATTAACCCCTTGTCAGATGTACAATTTGCAAATAAGTTCTACCATTCTGTAGGTTGTCTCTTTACTCTGATGATTGTTTCCTTTGCTGTTCAGAAGTTTTTAGGTTGATGCAATTCTATGTGTTTGTTTTTGCTTTCATTTCTTTTGCTTTTGGGGTCTTCACCAAAAAATCTTCGCCTATTCCAATGTCCTGAAGCATTTCTTCTATGCTTTCTTCTAGAAGTTTCAGTTTCAGGTTTTATTATTTAACCCTTTAATCCATTTGATATTTGTAACCGGAGGGAGAATAGGGATCTAGTTTCACTGTTTTGCAAGGTGGCAAAGATATGGAGAAAAGGGAACCCTTGCATACTGTTGCAGGGAAAGTAAACTAGTACAGCCATTATAGAAAACTGTATGGAGGTTCCTCAAAATACTAAAAATAGAACTATATAACCTAATCCACTACTAAGAATGTGAAAATCAGTATGTCAGAGACATACCTGCACTCCCATTTTCATTGCACATTATTTGTAATGGCTAAGGAAAGGACACAACTGAAGTGCTCATGAGCTGTGAATAGATAAAGGAAATGTACAAATACACATTGGAATGCTATTAAGCCATCAAAAAGAATGAAATCTTGCAACAACATGTATGGAACTGGAGATCATGGTGCTGTCACAAAAAGACAAATACTGCACGTTCTCACTCATGTGGATATAAATAAAGTTAATTGCGTAAAAGTCGTTATTGGTGTTACCAGAGACTGGGAGAGTAGGGAGGAGTTGGGGATAAGGAAAGGTTGATCAGTGGGTCTGAGTTACATTCAGATAGGAGCAAGAAGTTATGTTGTGCTGTCGCGCGGTAGAGTGACCATAGGCAACAGTAATACATGCATATTTCAAAAAGCTAGAAGAAATGTGTTTGAAAGTTTTCACCACAAAGAATGATAAATACATGAGACATTTTAGCTGGATTTGAGCATTGCAGTGTGTACATGTATCGAAACATTGCATGATACCCCACCAGTATGTACAATTTTTTTTTGTGTGTGGGTAGCGGGGGTCGACCTCAGGACCTCGCGCGCCAGCAGGCACCCGTGCCGCTGATCGATATCACCAGCCCTTTTTTCGTATGTGGGATCCGGGAGTCGAACTTGGGCCCTCACGCTTGCCGGGCAGGTGCTTATGCCGCTAAACCATCTCACCGGCCCAATATGTACAGTTTTGAAGCTGGGCATTTAGATTAGCTCATGCCTATAATCCCAGCACTAGGGAGGCTCAGGCAGGAGGATCAAGAGTTCAAAGCCAGTCCGGGCTACGTGGGGAGTTTTAAGGCCAGCCTGGACTGCATAGTGAGACCCTGTCTCAAGAACAAAAAGAAAAAAAGTACAATTTTTATGTTTTTGTGTACCAGTTAAAAATAAATTTTGGGGGCCGATGAGATGGCTCAGCGGCGTAAGCGCCTGCCCGGCAAGCGCGAGGGCCCGAGTTCGACTCCCGGAACCCACATACGAAAAAAGGGCCGGTGATATCGCTCAGCGGCACGGGCGCCTGCTGGCGCACGAGGTCCTGAAGTCGAACCCCGGTACCAAATAAACAAATAAATAAATAAATAAATAAATAAATATTTATTTTGGGCCGGTAAGATGGCTCAGTGGCTTAAGCGCCTGCCTGGCAAGCGCGAGGACCCGAGTTCGACTCCCGGAACCCACATACGAAAAAGGGGCTGGTGATATCGCTCAGCGGCACGGGCGCCTGCTGGCGCGCGAGGTCCTGAGGTCAACCCCCCGGTACCCACAAAAAGAAATTAAAAAAAATTTTATTCTAAAGAAATGTTACAGCAAGGAAGAAGGTCTTAGCTGGGTCATGATAGAAGGGTGTAATTTCATTAGGCAAATGTAGCTTAAGAGTATCACCTCGTGGTGGGATGGAGCAGTTACAGAGATATCAGAGCCTGGTCTAGATGATTGGGAAGGAAGGCTGGGATGATAGCATGGAGAGAGCTTTTGAATGCTTAAACTTAGGTGTTGTTTTTTTTTTTTAACATAAAATTATTCGGAGCCATGCTTAGGGACTATTAATTTGGTAGTTTGTGTGTGGGAGAGGAAAAAGACTATAGAGCTGACCAATAAATAATACTTCATTAGTTCGTTCATTCATTCATCCAACCAACAAATATAAATAGACTCAATAGGAGTTGTTCTAGGTGCTAGGAGTGTAAGTGACCTTCGCTATTCTGTGGTATCTCATTCTTTTGAGAGATACGGAAAGTAAGTCAGCTCACAGTAGGGTGCTCAAGGAAGGCTTCTGAGACCCCAGCATTTGGGCTGAGACTTGTATGGCAGAACAGCAGCTTAGCAAAGTTCTGAGGGCAAAACCTACTGAAGATGCAGCCCAGTGGAAAAGCCCTGAAGCAACAAGACCAGTCTTGATTTACTGAAGAAACAAGGCAAGAGGTATTTTAGAATTTACACTGTTGGCATATGTATTTAAGGGTTGTCCCTCATATACCAGTGAAGGATGAGATGATACAGTTTTCAGAAATTTCAGGGTTGTCCCTTTGTTATTGTTCAGTTGTCTCAGTGCCTTGAGTCAGTTTGCCAGGCACAATCTTTTTTTTTTTTTTTTTTTGTGGGTACCGGGGGGACGACCTCAGGACCTCACGCGCCAACAGGCACCCGTGCCGCTGAGCGATATCACCGGCCCCTTTTTCGTATGTGGGTTCCGGGAGTCGAACTCGGGCCTTTACGCTTGCAAGGCAGGCGCTTAAGCCGCTGAGCCGTCTCACCGGCCTGCCAGACACAATCTTATACGAAGCTAATATATAATAATTTATTGATGGCCTGAGAATAACTTTTTTCTGGGCTTTCTGAATCTTAGAAACCTGAAATTCTGTACGACTGTTATGCAAGTAGGATAGTTTAATATTTAATAATACCTATGTTTATGATTATCTTTCATGAAGTCTGGTCTCACTTTTTTCATACAACCCTTACCTATTGCTAGTGAAGATGAAGGGACATTATTGTAATTTTTCCATTTACTTTATTGCTATTTTTGCTATATTAATTATGGAACATTCTCTGGACAGAATGTACAGACAGACAGTCCAAATGTTTTGTGAGTTCACATTAGCATTTGAAAATGGGAACAGAATAGTCCAGATAGCCAGCTTTAAAAAAAGTCTGAAGATGCCATTATTGGACAAGTATTCTTGTGTGACAGCTGCTCTCTTGTATTCTGTAATTCATTACTTTCCTCACCTTGCCAGTTTCGCTAATTCATGTATCTGTCTTGCATCCCTGGACATTGTTTTCAGTGTTTGCTCTAAGGGAAAAGGATCAGCAGTTGTTGCCTCAAAGGCAGTTCCTCCTATCCCTGTACACCCCTCCCCTCTGCAGAAGAGGTGGGTGTGGCCTGTAACAGCATTTGTCCAAGTGTGGTCTGCACACACTCCTGTTCTGTGAGGTGAAAACTATCTTCATAACAGTAAGACATTATTTTCCCTCTTTACTGTGCTAATACTTGCATCAGTGGTGTGAACTGCTGGTTCCTTAGCTTAAATCAAGGCACTAGATCCCTACTGTGCAGGCATTGTGCTCTGTACAATGTAGTAAAGAAGCCAGTTTCACTTAAGAATGTTCTTTATATTGCAGTAAAAACTATTAACTTCATTGAATCTTGATCTTAAGCATAGATCTTTTTAATATTTTGCACAACAAAAGGGTAACTATACATAAAACATTTCTGCTTCATATTGAAGTATGATGGTTTATCTTGAGGAAAAAGTACCTACATTATTGATTGAGTTAAAGTAACCATTGAGCTAAACCGTTTTCTTCATGGAACATCATTTTTCTCAAAAGAATAACCGATTTGAATTTGGGGCAGGTATTTTCTTGAAAATAAAGGAAGTATGTCTGTCCCTTCAAGGAAAATACCTGATCCTGTTAATTGATAATGATAAAAGTCAAGCTTTTTGGTGAAAATTAGAATTTTAAAAAACTTTATCTGCCACATGTGCTTAATTGCTTCCCAATATTTAGTGACTTTTCTGATGAGGCTAGTGATATAAGCAAATACTATTTCCAAAAATATAAATGAAATATGTCACATTTGGAAGGTTTCCATAATTAAGTAAAACAGTAATGTACAACAGTCAGTGCAGATCGAGACACAAATGGATTCTAATGTGGGACTATACAGAAAAATTCATTGATTAACCTTTAGGCAGGAACTGTTGAGTTAGTTGGATTAAATAATAATACCAGAATTACCTAAAAGGCTAGACATTCCCTTTTCTAACACCTACTTCTGTATAATGTGAATTTCCTTTTTAATATTTTAAACAAAGCAATATTATGCAAATTGAAAACAGACACAAGATCTAAACCAGACATTAAGAAAATTTGCACATGTGTAAAACTGCACTCATCTAAGTTTTTTTTCCCTCGTTTTGGAAGATAGTTATTTTCATAAAACTGTTACATGTGATAGGATTACTATTTTTAAGTGAATTTATGGATTCGTATTTTTAAATTTTTTAGTTTAGTAAATATCGAATATAAGCCAAAAAAAAGTTTTAGAGTTCTCAGTAGTTTTTTTTTTTTATGTGGGTACTGGGAAGTCGACCTCAGGACCTCGCGCTTGTCAGCAAGCACTTGTGCTGCTGAGCGATATCACCGGCCCTTTTTTTCCTTTATATGGGTTACAGGAGTTGAACTCGTACTTGCTGGGCAGGCACTTATGCCGCTGAGCCATCTCACTGGCCCCCCTCAGTAGTTTTTAAAACATATGTAAAGAATTCTGAGACCAAAAGCATCAAGAAACACTGCTCTAGAGCATCCAGCATTCATCCCCACTATTATCCAGAGCATCTGATATATGAACCACTGGTTCTGAAGCCTTTTAATAGGCTTGTTTATAGAATTTTTTAGTGCCTCATATGGGCTAAAGGTGCATTCTAAAATCTCCAAAGGATCTGTAATTCTCTTTAGTTTACTCAGGTACAGAACTTTTAACTTGACTGGTTCTTTGGAAGAAATACGTTTTAGAACTGCTACTCCGTGAGCACCCAAGGATTAGAGCTCTGTCTGTGACCTGGATGGAGCTGGGAGCAGAGACTTTGGACTCAGACTCCCTGGCTCTGAATCTTGGTTCTGTCCCTTATCATTCTTGTTTGTTGTTTTTTGTTTTTCCTTTGAAATGAGGATAATGGTAGCCAACGTAAGAGTATTATCCTGGCCATTGAGTAGAATAGCAAGTAAACTCCCTTCCTAACCATAGGTTATTTTAATTTTTTCCTTCTTTCTAGTAGATGTGAATCTCCGTTATAGATATTCCTATGTTAGTAATGAGTCACAGAATTATAGGGACAAGTGTGATGAGTTAGTAGAACCATAGAAGTTAGAGTGACTGCCAGCCAGAGGAAATATGCCTGTCTCTTCAAGGAAAATAGGTGGACCAAATTGTCCAGGGTTTTTTGTGGGGGGCGGGTACTGGGGGTCGAACTCAGGACTTCGCGCGCCAGCAGGCGCCTGTGCCACTGAGCGATATCACTGGCCCTTTTTTGTATGTGGGTTCCGGGAATCGAACTCAGGACCTTGCGCTTGCCAGGCAGGTGCTTATGCCGCTGAGCCATCTCACTGGCCCAAATATAACCACTCTTTTTTTTTTTTTAATGTGGGTACCAGGAGTTGAACTCAGGACCTTGCGCTTGCCAGGCAGGCGCTTATGCCGCTGAGCTATCTCACTGGCCCTCAGGGTTTTAAGCCATCAACAAAGATAACATGTCTACTGTCCCAGTTTCACCTAAGCCAAAGAATTTTTATAAAATTGGAAGTACTAGAGTGACCTCACTTTTTAACCTGATAATGACTAGAAAAAGAAGATCCTATTTTGTTTTATATTTTATTGTTAAACTTTTTAGTAAAGTTTCCATTTAAAAATTTCCATTTTGGGCCGGTGAGATGGCTCAGTGGCATAAGCGCCTGCCTGGCAAGCACGAGGTCTTGAGTTCAACTCCCAGTACCCACACACAAAAAATTTTTTTTTCCATTTTGACAGCTTACTGGGATGATCCTATTGCAATATTATATACAGTTTCAATGTATTCTTTTTTTTTTTTTGAGTCTCATGTTCTGTGATTCAGCTCATGAATTCAAGAATATACAGGTAATTGGCATCTACTTTACTTGGTATTTTCTTTTTCTTTTTTTTTTTTTTTAATGTGGGTACCAGGAGTCGACCTCAGGACCTCGCACTTGCCAGCAAGCACTTGTGCCGCTGAGCAATATCACCGGCCCTGTTTTTTCCTTTATGTGGGTTCCGGGAGTTGAACTCAGGACCTTGCGCTTGCCGGGCAGGCACTTATGCCGCTGAGCCATCTCACTGGCCCCACTTGGTCTTTTCTTGCCTTAAATAAGAAATGAATTTTATACACCCTTATTGTCAGCATCCCCTCCACCCTCACATTCAGAGCACAGTGGTAAAGAGCCTTCCTGTGCTTTAATACTCTTACCATCACCATGGGAGAATGGAAGTGTGTCATGGTAGAAGAAGAAAGGCATAAATATGGCTTTAGGCAAGTTACTTGGTCGATCTAATTCTCTTTCTTCCTTATATAATGATAGAACCAGTTCCATTCCATTGTTTTTAAGGATTAGATGGGAATACCTTGAATATTTACCACTATGCCTATTAATTCCCCTACCCTTACGTTTGTATATCTGGATATTAAAAATAACTGCTTGTGTACTTTGCTCATTGGGAAGTTCTTTGGGTCATTATAAAGAACTATTTATTCTTGTTTTATGCAATTTTAAAAACTTATTTCCATTTCTAAATACATGGCATATAAAGCAGAAAGCAACAATTAGACTGCTATAGAGCAAAAAATGGTATCTTGACAACAAGGGAAAAGTCACAAATCATTACAAAGAACAAAAGAAAAACATTGCATTTTTATTTTTATTTTTATTTTATTTTTTTTGTGGGTACCAGGGGTCCACCTCAGGACCTCACACGCCAGCAGGTGCCCACGCTGCTGAGCGATATCACTGGCCCTTTTTTCGTATGTGGGTACCGGGAGTTGAACTCAGGCCCTCGCGCTTGCCAGGCAGGCGCTTACGCCACTGAGCCATCTCACTGGCCGGCATGTTTTCTTAAAGGTCTTGAATTTGTAATTGCATTGTTGTATAATGTACTGATTTGTGTTGCTTAAACTGAAGTTCAGAATGGTTATGAAGGCATTGATAGCATCTTATATTTTAGTTATAATAAAACCCACCTGGAAGTGTAGTTCTGTGAGAGTGTGTGTTCAGCATGCAGAAGGCCTGGGTTCATTTCCTAGTGCACACACACAAGTTCTAACAAAATCCATTTACTGTTTAAAGGCATAAATTTTGACGTCTCAGGAAAATGTGGTATTCAAGAATGACTTACTCTCTGAGGTACCTAAACTATATAAAATCCACAATGGGCAGGATAGTAAATGAAAAGTAATAATGATCTTTGTGGGCCAGATACCATTGAAGTGCTTTATTAAATAGTCTCATTGAATCCTGACAGCAACCAAATGAGGAAGCATATTATTTTCCTGAGTTTACATTAAAGGAAACTGAGGCACAGTAAAGTTATATAGCCTGTTAAAATACTGTGAATGATGTAAATAATGGTTGTCTAACCACATCGATCAGTATAGGTATTAAAATGAACTAACTACATGCCAGGCATGGTGGCGCATGCCTGTAATCTCAGCACTCAGGAGGCAGGAGGATAGCAGTGAGTTCAAGGACAGCCTGAACTACATGGCAAGACCTTGTCTCAAAAACAAAAAAGAACTACAGTCTATTTAGTGGCTTTTTGATAAACATTATGGAATGGAACATTTAGAAAATAAGTCAAGGCTGGGGATACCGCTCAGTGGCACAAGCGCCTGCCTGGCAAGTGCAAGGTCCTGAGTTCAATTCCCAGTACCAAAAAAAAAAAAAAAAAAAAAGGTCAATACTGACTTACCTAGGGTAGATATTTCTTTCTGAAACCAATAAAGTCAATAACATTAACTTCTCTCTGTTGTCTCAGACCATGCAGCCAGGATTCTGTGCTGGTCAGTAAGATGTTATAGTCAAGCAAAGTTTTGAGTATTTGTCTATGTATGTCGTATTTTAAAACATTTTCTATTTCTAGAATTTTGTCCTGCAGTTATACTAATACACAAAAGATACATGCACAAAAATATATATAGTATTATTTGTAATAAAGAAACTGGAAAAACTTAAATGCCCCTCAGTATGGGATTGGTTAATTTGTGATAGGTATATTCCTACAGTGGAATGCTATTTAAAAAAAAAAAAAAAAGACGTATGTGTGCTGATATAGAAAGATCTTTAAGTAATATAATAAAATTATGTACAGTGTGACTGCATAAAATGTTTACTGTATATTATATGTGCTTGTATGTTTATATACATGTGGAAAAAGTTGGAAGAACAGATTAAAGGAATTGTTAATTTTAATGGGACTATAGGAACTTCTAATCTCATAGCCTTAAGTACCATTTTATTTGTTTTTATTGTGGTCATATAGATCTTGTACTGTGGTCATATAGATACTTAAGAAAATAAAGCTTAGCCAGGCATGGTGGCACATGCCTGTAATCCCCATGTTTGGGAGGCTGAGGCAGGAGGATTGCCCCAGGTTCAAGCCCAGGCTGGGCTACATAGTGAGTTCAAGGCCAGCGTGAACTACATAGCGAGACCTTGTCTCAAAAAACAAAAACTGAATGTAAAGCTTAATAGTTTTCAGCAGCTGTCACTCACATGCCAGCAACCACCAACTGGCCCTGGGTTTCACAGGTGAATTGGTCATCTCCTGGAAGTGTCTGGGACTCTGTACCCTGACAAGTGCTTCAAGTGCTCCTTGGGTCAGGTAACTGAATTTACCTGGGAAAGACCGAGCATGCAGATGAATATGAATAATTAGGGTTAAGAGGAAATTAAAAGAATTAGACTACTTTGTGTGATGGCGAACCAATAAATTTCAAAATTTGGAGGTGATAAATGAGTCTCTAGGGAATTATCAGATATTTTAGAAATAGAAAACCTAGTTTATTTAAAATAATAGGAAAGAAACAAAGATGCATATTAGCCCAGCCCGTAATCATAGGTGAATTCTTTCAAATATTCATGGAAAACACAATTTTTTGTTGGTGGTGTTGGGGATCAGACCCAGGATTTTTGCACTGAGCTATATCACCTGCCCTTCTATATTTATTTAAATTTTGAGATAGGGTCTCACTAAGTCACTTAGTTGCCCAGGCTAGGTTTGAATTTATAGTCTTTCTGCCTCAGCCTCCCAGAGTGCAGGGATTACAGGCACACAGTACTGTGTCTGGTTAATCTCTGGTCTATTTAAAATATTTCAGAACAGAGAAAAAATAAGACTTGCTAGTCTGTCTTACAAAGCCAACATAACACCAATGCCAAAACTTAACAGATTGAATTTTTTTTAATTTTTTTTAAGATTGTGGTTAAAATTTTTAATTTGGATTGATATACGCCGTGGCTAAATAGAATTCTTTCCAAAAACCAAAAGATGGTTTCCTGTTAGATACTGTGTTAGTGTACATATTAACAGAACAAAGAGAAAAAAATATGATCTTTTAATTTTCTACCCAGAATGCACATGATAAAATTAACATCTATTTGTAGATTTTGAAAAATGGGAAGCCAAAAGCAAAGCTCAGAAGTGTGACGCTATCTCAGTAACATTGAAAGGTCTCGTGGAGTGTTAGCCAGTAACGTGCTTGATGACAAAAGGCTAGAAATGATCTTGTTAAAGTTTGGAACAAGACTATAAATAAATAGCCATCCCAAGTAAAAACTCTACTTATTCTGATAAATAAACATTATTTGAAATATGACAATAGCCCAGAACATTCCAAACAAAGAGGAAAAACATTGAGAGGTAGACTAACCCTGTCACATATTTATTACCAAAATAAAGTAGTGTGTTACAGGTCCAAGAATAGCCATACGGAACTGTGAATGAGGAGTCAGAAATAAATACAACTTGGTGTTTCAAGTTACTGGAAAAGGAGAATGAAAAGGAGGATCAATAGGATCAAGAGAATTCCTGACTCGATTTTCATTCCAAAAATAAATTCCAATTTAGTCAGACTTACGTATCTTTAGTAGTAATCGTAAATATTCCAGAATAAAATATTTATAAAGACCTTTTTAAATATAGCAAACCCAAAAGCCATAAAGTAGAAAAGTGATACATTTGTATAAAAATTAAAAAATTCTGTACCACCATAAGAACTTAATTGAAAAACAGATAAATTGGGAAATTTCATATACAAGATGAAGGGGCCTCTGCCTGAGTCTTCAGCTTCATCTGTTACTCCATCCCTCCTTCCCAACCCTGCCTCCACCTCCCCACATTCACACCATTCTTCTCTGAGTGGCCTTTTCCTTCCTGTTGGAGCCACATAGTACTTAATTGGCACTGAGTGAATGAATGAATGAATTCCATGACACTTGGAGGTCAATATCCATAATATAGTGATGCTTCTTAAAATGAATAAAGAAGACTCGTAACTCATTTTAAAATCAGTAAAGGACAAGTTGAATAATTCACAGGGAAAGAAATGTACATAGCTAACAAATTCAAACTTTTATAAATATAAATTTAAAAAGTGGCAAGATTCTGGCTTTTCCTTAACACCACGTCGTCCTTTCTAACCATTTCCTGGATATTATCCCCTGAGTGTCAACAAACTACTGTGCCTTTACTTTTTAGGTCTTTCCTGTATCTGGCATATACCTGGCATGTTTTAGATGCTTTGCTTTATCAAGGGGTATCTAAGATATATAATGATCCCTTAACAGGCAGCAGGTAGGCAGGAAAGAGTAGATTAAGACAGTGATCACAATAACAACGCCTGCATGGCCTGCAAGATTATGTAGCCTTTCATTGTTAACTCTGCCTTCTTTTATTCACAGTTCCCTTAATGATTTAACCTGCCTTTTAAAATTTCCTGGGCCGGTGAGATGGCTCAGCGGCGTAAGCGCCTGCCTTGCAAGCGCGAGGGCCCGAGTTCGACTCCCGGAACCCACATACGAAAAAGGGGCCGGTGATATCGCTCAGTAGCACGGGTGCCTGTTGGTGCGCGAGGTCCTGAGGTCGTCCCCCTGGTACCCACAAAAAAAATAAATAAATAAAATAAAATTTCCTTTCTCTTTTTAAATTTCCGCAGAAGTGTATGCCCCCTCATGGCAAAACCAGCAGTTCTTTCCAGTGTTGATCAGTCAACAGACATGACTTTTCTTTTTGTACATGTAAACAAATGGTTAGTAGTGTTGCCATAGCATTGTTTAACCATTGATAGGTGCTTGTTTGCAGTTCTTTAAATACTTTTCTTCAGACTTAGCACTACAGCATCTCAAATTTACCTTACCCTGATTTGAACGTTACAGGAATAAGAAGACAGGTTAACTCCTTCCTGCCGGCATGTCCCCCCACTGGTTCAAGCTGCCTGGCAGCGAGACATACAAATTAACAGCCTCATCATGAACATGTTAAATATACAAGGATTTGTATTATTGGACAAGTGACAGAGATACATAGTGCTTACTTTAAGACAAATTCATAACATCTGTGTAATACAAATCTCCACTTTTTTGAGTGTAGATAGCACAATTTGAAATCTTTGTTTAGTCTGAACAGCAATACCTTAGTTCAAGTTCATGAATGCTTCTGTTTGCGAGCAGTTTGGTTGCCAAACAGAAGTGTTAGGGAAAGTTTTGCTTCTGTTCTCAAACTCCACATCAGATGACAAACATGAACGCAGCCATCTTCCCAGAATCGTGGAACAAATTAAGCTCGTGAACTGAGGCACCACTATATTTACTTGTGTAGCCAGTCTTGAGATACTTGTTGGATGACTTAACTCATCAGTGTAGATCCTTAAAAGCTTTCATGGTTAGAAAAAGGAAGAGAGCAAACAAAAACTCCTGTTTTAAAGAAAAGCCATATAACCATGTTAAGTACAGTTAGGAAACTAGGAGCAAAAATTCCTCTTTTAATCTCACCTAACTAAATAGCTGATAGAATTTTTTTTTTTTTCCCCATGTTTTTGACACAGGATTTCACTATGCAGTTCAGGCTGGCCTTGAACTCACTTTGTAGCCCACGCTGGCCTCGAACTTGCAGTGATCCTCCTGCCTCAGCCCAAGTGCTAGGATTACAGGCGTGCACCACCATGCCCGGCCTCTGATAGAATTTTGATATAGTTTCCAAATTTGTATTTACGTGGTTAAGATTTTGTATCTTGCTTGGCATATCTCCTTAGCATTCTCCCATGTGGTTACATCATTTTATGACTATTGCTTTCAGTAGCTGTGTAATAGTCTATTGGCTGCATGGAGCTGTTATATGGACAGTGCTTATGATAAAGAGTATGGATGGTATATTGTTTCTTCTAAAAACGACTTTGAAGGAAATAAAATTCTAATAAAACTGCTCATTACATGGATTTTGATCAGTAGCAGAATGATAATACCCTTATTGTAAAACCAATAGGTTTTTGTTTTCAAGAATTAGAAATTGGTTGTCAGTTGGAAGTATTACATCATACATTAGGTATGTATTTTGGGGAAGTTACTAACAAGTTGTCTAGCTGCATAGTTTTGAATGGGGAATGTTGGCATAGTTCTTAATGCTAACATTGTGTTCTCTTCCAGATTATGGAGCTTTGTGGTGCAACACGACTTGGTTATTTTGGAAGAAGTCAGTTCTACATTGCTTTGAAACTTGTAGCTGTTGCCCAGTCTGGGTTTCCGTTAAGAGTGGAAAGTATAAATACAGGTAAATATGCGATACACTAGTTACTGAAGTGAAAGAAGTCTTCTAATCACAAATGATATTCGAGCCAATAGAACTTTTGAGTCTTTCTGATACCACATGACATTTTCAATGTTAAGGTGGCAGGGTGTAATTCTCATTGCCTTACATTTCTCATAGAAAAGTAGGTCTGTCTTATATCTGTCATAGAACATGTATATCGTATATATTTGATGATAGTGTGTGTTCAGATGGCAGATTTTCAGAATTCACTAACATTTCCTTAGAATTTAAGTAACTTATCAAAGTTAGTATTAAATCATAGTGAACATCTCTGTGTATAGCTTCCTTATTTTCCTTTTTTCTAATATAGTAAACTTACATTGCTGGTGTTTTTTGGCGGGGGGAAGGCTATGGTGGCTCCATTTTTAAAATTAGAAAGTATCAATTAACTAAAATTTTCTGATTGCTAGAGACAGTATTAAAATATTGGTAGACAGAAACCAAGCTACAAGAATGTAAGTACCTACAAATGTCATCTTGGATAATTTTTTTTTCAATTATTTGGAGACTGTTTGATATGGAAGAAAATAGACATTCTGTAAATACAGGTGCTTAAGTATGGTGGATTCTGTAGTCTTCATAGAGAAAAGAGAAAACGTGAGGTCTTCTATAATATCAAAATTTTTATATTTTGAATCATTAGCTCAGTTTTTTGGTCAGTTGAAGGTTTTAATTGTGGATCTCTGATTAGCTACACTCTTCTAGTGTGAGAGTTTACATTTTTTCAGGTAATTTTGAATTCTTTTGCATATATAATAAATAAGCTTAATAGTCTCCCTCCTTTATATGGAGGTTGTAAAGGGAGATGAGGAGCTAGGGACATCACTTAAAGGTAGAGTGCTTGACTAGCATGCAGAAGATCTGTCCCCAAAATGGGGTTGAGGTAAGGGAGAGAACCATTTAGTAGAAGGAAGTATACTTTCCTCTGAAAATGAGTAGGTATTTTCAGTAAGTCCCATTATGAAAATGTCTAAATTTGCTAGTTTCATACTTACTGATATATTCTGTGTTTTACTGACTGCTCTAAATTACTCTAGAAATCCAGCGTGAGTAGAAGCAGCCTAGGCCTAGGGGTCTGACTCTGCTGGGTTCACATCTTGTCAGTTATTACCAGTGTGCATTACCAGTGTGCCCTTGACAATCTTAGAGCTTTGGGGTGTTTCTGTTTTTGCTTTTAAATAGGAACTGTGTAAGATTGATGTGATTATGAGATGAGATGAATACAAAGTAGCAAACACAGGTTCAGACATACAGTAAACATTTAATATAGCTGTTGTTACCACAATCCTTAGAAGAGCAATCTGGTTTTACTACTTTCTAGGCAAGAGTCTCCCTAAATAATCTATTGGAAATAATGGCCTGAATGTTGTAATGATAAATGCTTTGTGTCTGTCATTTCTGTGTCAGTTTTTGCAAAAATTCTATTATCTAATTCTTCTCTGACTTCACTTTTTAGTGTGTATGTCCTTTTTTATTTTAACATAATACAGGTTTAGCATTCGGAATCTGAAATCCAAAATCCAAAACTTTTTTGAGCACTGGCATGATGTCCAAAATGGTTAAGATTTTGGAGCTTTTCAGATTTTGAGTTTTGGTGCAGGAGTGTTCAACCTGTGAAGTCTATATGCAAACATTCCAAAATCTGAAAACCTCTGAGATCAGAAATACTTCTCCTCCATAGTATTTCGAGTAACAAATACTCAACCTATATTTATTTTTGTGATTAACAGTAAAGGATCTTCCTCTGCCAAGATTTGTTGCTTCAAAGAATGAACAAGAATCTCGCCATGCAGCCTCATATTCTTCAGATTCTGAAAATCAAGGGTCTTATTCTGGTGTGATTCCCCCTCCCCCTGGCAGAGGACAAGTGAAAAAGGGATCCGTAAGCCATGATACGGTTCAGCCTCGAGCAGCTGCAGATCAACAGGTGATCACATCCTGTAAATGTTATCAGTTGCTGCCCTATGTCGATGTTTGCACAAATTTATTAATTGTAAATTTAACTTAATAATTAAAATGTCTCCTTAAAATTTCAATTTTAAAGTAGTAATATTGTTTCTAGGAACCTGCATCCCCAGTAGTTTCACCACAGCAGTCGCCACCAACTTCTCCACACACGTGGAGGAAGCACAACCGTCATTCCAGCGGGGGGAGTAGTGAGAGGACTCTTGCGGGACCTGGGCCATTTTGGTCTCCTTTTGGTGAAGCACAGTCAGGTATGTAGAGATTCTTTAGAAATATCAGGTATTTATGGTTGTAAATTGAAGGAAACTTGATAATATTCCTTTAAGAGTTACCTCCAGGACAATTTTTAATTGTGAGTTAATTCAGTAGAAGCAAAAAAACAGGAAAATTTATGTACCGATATATCACTTTAAAAAGTAGTAATTATATTTACTTATATCCGTGATGCTTAGACAAAGGGTTATGGATACCAGATTCTGTGAAGGTAGAATGAATAATTATTTCCCAGAATAAGTATTAACAAGGAAAGCACAAACAACGAAAAAATTTTAAATGAGATGTAATTTTTAATTGAACAGAAGAGATTACATTTTGGAAATTGTTGCATTTCTTGAAAATCAGAGTTTGAAAGAACTTTTATATGTGGTAGATTGTTACAATCCTAAATACAAATTTAGTAGCTAATGTTTTCTGTAAATGTGAGTCAGTATGTTCACCTGTTCTCCTTTTAGGTTCTTCTGCTGGTGATGGAGTATGGTCCGGGCATTCTCCACCTCCACCTCAAGAAAACTGGGTCAGTTTTGCAGATACTCCACCAACCAGTACTCTTTTAACCATGCATCCTGCTTCTGTCCAGGTGTGACATTTTATTGGTATTGCATTTTTATTTGCTTCATTCAGAGTAGTGCTGCAGTCATTGTTTTTGTATTTTGCTGTTGCAGATTTTATAAGTGCAAGTTCACTCTTATTTTTAAAAATCTAGAACTCTTCTCTGTGCCATTATTTTTAAGTCTGTTGTCACTGGAATGTTTCACTAAAGGTTTGGCTGACTTTCTGTTTCTAATTCCCTAGTGAAGTTTTGAATGGTTTCTGCATCTGAGAATATATTTGCTTGGCTTTCTTAGCACATTTTTCATAACTTTCTGTTGCTTACATAACTGCTATCATTGTACGTGTTTATATAATCATTGTGCAAAAACATATTCAATAACCTGACATATAACAAATATGTGGTTTGCTGATGACTTCATTTTAAATATCCACAAAAAACTAAGTTTTACTTTCAAGGATAAGTAACCTAGCAATCTTGGTCCATGTAGTCATATAGATAGATACTGTACTGAGGAAAAAATGTTTCATTGCAGGACCAGACAACAGTACGAACTGTAGCCTCAGCTACAACTGCCAATGAAATTCGTAGGCAATCCAGTAGTTATGATGATCCCTGGAAAATAACAGATGAACAAAGACAGTATTATATAAATCAGTTTAAAACCATTCAGCCTGATCTAAACGGATTTATTCCAGGTGAGTTGTTGAAAACAGAAGTTCAATTCTAGATGGGACAGGACAAAGTCTCAATTTCATAATGTCAAAGACATTGTTTATTGCACCTAGATTTTAATTACAAAATACCATTAATTCTCGAGATAATTGTCTTAAAAGAGTTTATAATCACTGGGGACCAAAATCACGATGTATTCACATTATAAGGTTATTTTTTCCCATTGAAAGTAAAGTCTGGGCCGGTGAGACGGCTCAGCGGCTTAAGCGCCTGCCTTGCAAGCGCGAAGGCCCGAGTTCGACTCCCGGAACCCACATACGAAAAAGGGGCCGGTGATATCGCTCAGCGGCACAGGTGCCTGTTGGCGCGTGAGGTCCTGAGGTCGTCCCCCCGGTACCCACAAAAAAAAAAAAAAAAAAGAAAGTCAAGTCTAAGACTTTTACCTCAAATTCTATTCTTGTTCTCTACATTCAGAATAACATTAAACAACATTGTTTTAATATTTCAGGATCTGCAGCTAAAGAGTTTTTTACAAAATCAAAACTTCCTATTCTTGAACTTTCTCATATTTGGTAAGTTTGGTATATCATTAGTTGGGTAATGTGAGTTGTTTCAAAGGGTTTTGCCAGCAGGTAGATTTAGAACCTTAAATACACACTGACACTCATTTTTCCAAAAATGTTCTCGAAGAACTCAGTGTGCCCTTATAACAGGTAGTTCTCTCTTTCTAGGAGAGAAATAAGTGATGCTAGTACAGAAGTTCCTTATAAGTTCTACCAAGCCAAGTTCTCAGTTTAAGAAAAGCACTTAGCTCCTGCGATAAACATGGATTAAGACTTTCAGGAGAGCTGCCACATAGTTGGAATTGGCCATTGGAACACAAATTACAATTACTAATTACTTTTTAAAAACAGTCATCAGATAAACTTTATTTCTACTTTGTATCAATGTTCTTCTCTATATTCTAAATTATTTTAGTAATAGGCTTTAGTAGTTTAGTGTACTATAGTAGGAGGTAGGTGGATAATGCTGAAAATTGAAAAATCAAGAACTAAAAATATATGCATGCTTTTATAGTTTAAGGCCATAAATTAAAAAAAAAAAAGATTACCTTGCATCTAGGAAAAGGCAGGGACAGCAGGGTGGGGATTCTATATTTTGTGTCAAGCCTTTCTGTGCTTTAATGTGCTTATGTGAACTTTCAATAGCAATGAAAACAATATCTTAAATAATTTCCATGACTTTATTTAATACGTGTTCCTTCAAATATAGTCTATTCCTAAAATGCGTATGGGTTAAAAGTAATTTTTTGGTAACCTTAATTATTGGGGTGTGGGTTTTTTTTGGCATTTTATTATGAGAATTTCAAGTATATAGGAAAGTTGAAAGAATTGTACCACGAGCACCCAGATGCCACCACCTACATTTTGCAGTCAACATTTCGATATATTTACTTTATTACACATCTTTTCTTTAATGGGATATTTAAAACATGATTTTTTGTACTTTCTTGAGGAAAATACTTCTCTTTCCTCTTTGAGAAATAAAGGAATGCAAAGTGGAGTGTGGTTATATTTATAGTAAGTTTGTCTCCTAGGGAACTCTCAGACTTTGATAAAGATGGTGCGTTGACACTGGATGAGTTTTGTGCTGCCTTTCACCTGGTGGTTGCTAGGAAGAATGGCTATGACTTACCAGAAAAGCTCCCTGAAAGTTTAATGCCCAAACTGATTGATTTGGAAGATGCAGCAGGTAAGATTGGAAGGGAAAGGTTGCTGGTTGTATGCCTTGATAAACATAATTCTTGATTCTGAAAGTCAGATAAAGATAGATGTTAAAGTTTAGCTTGAAGCTTAGCTAATTCATCAAGAGCACATAGATTTGCCATTAGAATAAGCTGAATAGACCAAACTTGGATTTCTTTTTTTCAGTCAACTTTATTTTTATTTTTATTTTTTTTAGGAGGGTAACAGTGGTTAATACATTATGTATTGTTATCTGTAAATTGGTTACTCAGGGTACAAGATATCAGCATTCAATTGTCTAAACATTACTGGCATAAACCTTTCTCTTCAATGAACTAAGCAAAATTGGTAGTGTATCTATCTTAACCATCTTATATATAAATACAATTTTTTTCTTTTCCTTTCTTTCTTTTCCCCATTCCCCCATCCCAGACTCTTTCCTTTTGACCAGTTTCTTTCTGATTCATCATACCTATTGTATATTTTGGATCTTATTTACTCTTTCAGTTTCTCACACTAGGGAGACAATATGATGTTTGCATGTGAGCATCCGGTTAATTTCACTTATGAGTATTTTCTTGAGTTGTGTCCATTTACCTATAAAAGTCTCCAGTTTATCCTTCTTTATGGCTGAGTAGTACTCCATTGTATAAAAAAACCACATCTTTTTTTATCCATTTTCAGTCAACTTTAAAAAATACACAGCATACTGGGAAGCTGAGGCAGAAGGATCTCAAGTTTAAGTGCATCCTGGGCAACCTAGTGACTTAGGGAGATCCTCTCTCAAAATTGAAAGATCTGGGGATATAGTTCAGTGTGAAGGCCCCTATCAAATCCCCAGTACTGAAAGAAAGAATTCTGGGTGGCGGAGATAGGATGATGGCAAGTTCGAGGCCAGCGTGGCCAACTTAGCAAGACCCTGTCTCAAAATAACTAAAAAAAGGGCTGGGGATGTGGTTTAGCACACGTGTACACACACACACAGACACACACAGAATATTTGCTATTTGATCTTTACACTTATGACTTGCTGAGACTTAAGCATTTCAGTGTTACTTTGCCATTTTTAATTGCATTACACATTGTTGGAAGTGGGTAAAGTGGGTAATCTGCCTTTGTTATAAATATTTTTCTATTTAGCACATCTTAATTTCTGGAAGGGAAACATCTGATTCATCATTAGACCTTTGCAGTTGTAACCATTTTCCTTTAAAACACCAACTTCTTCTGTGGACTATGAAGAAATCTGGAAATCTTGAGTTTAATTTAGGTAATATTTTACTAGCAAGAATTTTAGATGGTCATACATACTAGTAACTGTCTTTAAGACTAGCAGGGGTGGGCCGGTGAGATGGCTCAGTGGCTTAAGCGCCTGCCCGGCAAGCGCGAGGGCCCGAGTTCGACTCCCGGAACCCACATACGAAAAAGGGGCCGGTGATATCGCTCAGTGGCACGGGCGCCTGCTGGCGCGCGAGGTCCTGAGGTCAACCCCCCGGTACCCACAAAAAAAAAAAAAAAAAGACTAGCAGGGGTGAAAATTAGTACATTTTTCTTAAATGCTGAGTGAACAAAGGGACAGCTAATGTTGCATTGTATTTTTTCCTTTTTTCTTTTCTTTTTTCTCTTTTGCTAGTTTATGTATTAATGTTTTTTTGTAGATGAAAACAGCAGCTGGTCTCTCACACACACATAGCTATGCGATTAAAACTTGTGGGAGACTAAATAAATCTTTTTATTTCATATTACCTGTTGATTAATTATGGGTTTAAAACAAATACACATGCTTGAAATATTATATTCTTAATGAGCCTAATTAAAATCAAATTATTGTCTTTAGTATTCTTATCTATATTCTCTTTTGGATATGATGAAGGAAGGGATTTTATACTTTTTGAAGGGAAATTAAAACAGAATTTGGCTTTCAAATGAGGGTATATCTACCCGGCAGCATTTCTTTAACCTAGAAATGTATATGGTCTGTTATTGTCCAACTGCATGAAATTTCTGTCATAGAGAAAACAGTCTCCTTGGAGGCAAGACTATGAATGAGCTCTTAGTTTTGTTAATTATACCTGTGATCCTGGGCAAGTTCTGTTTGTTTTCCCTACTGATTCTTCACCTGAAACATGGTATTGATGCCATTCATATATCAAGGCCCAAATTGTGCATTGATCTTAAAGTTTAACATTCATTTTAATTTTTTAGGAGCATTTTAATATAAGAATGCTAGAATTTTCCTGATCATTTCAGGTAGTTATCAAGTATCCACTGACCTATAAGGAGCTGAAAGGTAAATACCATATCTTTGTTAGACAGTTTTGTTTCAAAAGTTGATTTACCTTTTAAATAAACAAAAATACCTCTTTTGTTTAGCTCATCTGATAGTAGCCAAAAGAAATTACGGTAACTGTAGACTTTGGTGTTCTTGGTTTAAAAACTGACCTTTGGACGGGGGACGTAGCTCCATGGTAGAGAACTTGCATAGCATCATCAGTAGGTCCTGGGTTTCAGCCCCCGTACTGCCAGAAAGGAGGGGAAAAATTGGGCCTTCTATCTAGTGTTTTCATAGACATTAGCTTTTGAAAACTGATAGCTTAGTAACCCAAGGAAATTATTTAAATCAAGTTTAATCTTTTGTATTTTGTAGAGGCTTACCAGTTTCTATTATCTGTTGCACTCAGATGAATCTGGCTTTTGCATGTAATTAGTGCTTCTTTTTTTTTCCTTCATTTAATTTAAATAAAATCAGTTTCTTTGTAAATTTCATGAACTGCCTAAATTTTCAGGCTGATTGCTCAGAAGTTCTTTTCTAGGTGTTTATCATTTCGTGTAATTTTATACCTATTAGATACGTGTAACCAAGAGAGACTGGTATTTTCTTGGCATGAGTCTGTGAGCTGTTGCTCTAATTTTAAAGGTGTCACAGACTCAGGTAATTTTCCCCCTCCCAACATAATAAATGGTTTTCTGATCAAATTTATTGTAAACATTTGAATTATTGGAGTCAGATTTGTTTTTGTCTATTTACAAATGATAAGTTTTGGTGTGGGGTAATTAGTGTATTTTTAATTCCACTTATCATAAATCTGAGATTCATTTGTACTAAGTCCCTTGAATATAGAAATTATCCTATTTCATTATGGGTCAATCAGTATCTGTGAAACTCATAATAAATATCTGTGTTTTTTAGAAGTTCACAGTTAAGTAAGAATACCCAAGTACAGTTTTTTTGTTTTTGCTTTTGTTTTTGTTTTGGCTGGTAGTGAAATTTATTTTAAACATCCTCAGTACAAAACCTTTCTGACTATAGACAGAGGTAGTGTCTTTGATCTCTCTCAGCATGTACTACATGCTGTTTATGATGGGCAGCACTACATTGAATTCTGTTTCTTCCCTTCCCCCTTTCTACCAGTGTCCTCTGAGCTCTTTGGGGGAGGAGGATGTATCATATTCATTATGGTATTCTCAAGATAGAGCATTTGCCAGGCACATACTAAAATTGCTCTGTAAGCAATTATAAGGTGAAATAATTCTAAGTGTATGTGATTTTGAAAGTAAGATCTTTTGGGGCATTTTTCTACCTTTGAGGATGTAGCAGTTTATCGTCTTAGGTTTGTAATGGTGGGGCATACTAAAATATTACCTCTACAAGTATCCTATACTCAGAATTTTATCCTCTGAAGGGCTCAGAATGTAGGTCTTCCCTAGCTGCTGGAGGCCCTGGGTTCAATCCCCAGTTGACTGCCTAGAAGCAAATAGGTGGTAAACAGTAGTGACTTGCATTACAGCTCCTTGCTGTAATACAAGCTTACTTTTTCTTGCACATACAGGTGGGGTAAATAGGTAGTTTCCCCATTGTTACTTGAACAGGTTTATGGGATTAAAGAGCAGATAAAATAGAACAACTGAGACTCATAGATCAGTAGAAATACTTATGTAGACCTGAGTTAACATATTTAATATACATTACCAGCATTGAATTTGTCATCAATGATGACAAATGATGAAAGTGAATAGAAAGGGAAGCTTGTTTTTTGTTGTCTTACACAAGAAAGCATGCTAAATTTCATCTACAATGACAGCTTCTAACGTTGAGTTCAAGAAAGAATGTTTTATCTTTTTTAAAAAAATTAAGGTGACCTACTAGCCTACTACATTACTGTACTTTGAGAAAAAACAAACATGTCAAGATGCAGTACATCTCAAACTGAGGTCTACAAAGAGTCTTCTCCTTTGTAGCACAGTTGCAGTTTTACATACATCTTCATGATTTTTTTTATTTTTTTGATACATCTGTCCTTCTCTCTCTTGAACTTGACTAGAGGTTTCTGGGAAGGTAGTAGGTGGATTGTTTTTGTTCATCATGCTAGTGCCTAGCAGGGCGCTAATTGCATATATAATTAGATGCTCCCTTTTTCGAAATGACTGAGCAAGTAGTTTTTAACTATTTTCTGTCTCCACACCACCCTGCTCATAGGAGCAACTCAGCAATCTGAGATGCTGAAAGAGGGAAAGGAGTGTATTGTCTGTATTTTCTCCTCCATAGTCATTGGTATACACAGTAAATGTGGGCATATATTTCACTGTTGTTTTTAAGATTTATAGCAAAGATTCTTCAGACTCTAAGCAATACTTCTAACATGACTTTTTTTTGGGGGGGTACTGGGAATCGAACTCAGGACTTTGCACTTGCTGGGCAGGCGCTTGTGCCACTGAGCTATATCCCTGGTCCCATGAATATTTTTAAAAGCCAGGGAAGATGAGGCACCTAAGACTTTGCATGAATAGTTTACTAGAAATTCAGACTTCAGACTACTTTTGTACAAGTTAATCACTGTTAATAGCTTCTTTTATAGTCATTAAAAAAATTTGACATAATAGCCTACAGAGTGTGTTTGTATATAGATGTAATTATATTATAAATCCTTATTTTTCTCCTTATGTATTGGACAGACATCTTTTTACTTCATGACATACAGAGTTACCACCTTCTTTATCATACAAGATATTCTGTAAAATGCTGTACCTTAATTGCTATACCAAGAGCTTATTGGTGAATATTTTGGATTTTTGTGTTTTTGCTTTACCTTTAAATCAGTCCTGCAGGGGCCAGTGAGATGGCTCAGCAGTGTACACGCCTGCCTGGCAAGCACGAGGGCCTGAGTTCAACTCCTGGATCCCACATACAAAAAAAGGGCCGGTGATATCGCTCAGCGGCATGGGCGCCTGCTGGCGTGCGAGGTCCTGAGGTCGACCCCCCGGTACCCACACACAAAAAATAAAATAAAACAGTCCTGCAGTAAATATGCTTAGGCATTTATCTTTGTTTTGTACAAGTAAACCATTAACATTCCACTCAACAAATTACTTCTCGGACCCCCCCCCCGCCCATAAGCACACACACACACACACACACACACACACACACACACACACTCACCTCTTAGCAGTAGTGTCATTTCTTTCTAGAGAAAGTTAGATATTACAGGTGACAAATCAGTACAATTGAATGATAAATATTAGCAAAGATGCACCATTAATAAAAATTTGTTGCAGTAATTAGAACTCAGATCCTGACCGATATATTGACAAACAAAGCTTAGTAACACTTGAAGGAGTATTCTACAAGAATGATGACAGGGCTTTAAAAGATTATGATTTCAATATCAATGTATTAGTAAGGGTCTATGGGAGTAATTAGTTCAGTCTTTCAATTCATTTTTTTTTTGAGATGGGGTCTCACTATGTGGTGCAGGCTGGCCTTGAACTCACTATGTAGCCTAGGCTGCTCTTGAACTCACAGTGATCCTCCTGCCTCAGCCTCCCGAGTGTTGGGAATACAGACATGCACCACCACACCTGGGTAGCCTTTTTCCTCCGTGTTGTAAAGTCAAAAATGAATGGTGTCTTGTCCTCTTCTGTTAGAGACATCATGGGAGTGGAAGCCTTGTCTTCTTGCTCAGTACTGTATCCTGAGAGCCTGGAACATTATAGGCTCTCTGTAAATGTTCACTGGCTCTTTTAGTGCTTTGGAATTTGGCCACCGAATCACACTCACAAAATGAACATGTTCTCTTTCTTTATACTCATTCCACAGTTTTGTGTGTTTTTAAGATAAAGCCCTAACTGAATTTTTTTTTCTCTTTATGAAATTCTAGTCGTTATTTTAAGTGGTTTAATTTAAATGGGCTTTTCCCAATTTTAGATGTCCTTGTATAATAGGAACCTCTGCTGTATCCATAAGTATAGTCTTCGAAGTATAGTGGCTGAGTCAAATAGTAGATGCTGTCAAGTATTCATCAGTACCATGAAAAGTAGTGGCTACAAATAGAATTTCTTTTCAAACAGTATTGGGACACATTTTTTTCATATTAAAAAAAAAAACTTTGTTTTTAAATTAAAACTGCTAAACCTGTGTACAGTGGTAACTTGTTCCACAAAATCAATTCTCTCCACAATTCTGGTCACAAACCTAACTGGACAAGAACCAAATCAAATTTCCCCACACGGTCAGCATTGAACCTAACTGTTGAATTTGATTCAGTTCTCTTCCGTCTTGGTTTGTGACCAGAATCATGGAAAGAATCGAGTTTGTGAAGCAAGGTACCACTGTGTATTAGACCTTTTTACTGAATAATTTCCTTTTGTGTAGTGTTGTATGGAAGATACGTTTTCTTTTGAAATAGAACTTAGCTTTTGATGTGTATAATATCACTCAGGACAAAACAAAGCTTATTTTAAATTCAGTCTTTAATTTTTTTCTGTGTGTGCATTCCTTACCACTTTTAAATGTGTATGAAAAAGTTGCCATTGGTACTTTTCCATGAAGATGTACTACTCATTCAAACCCATTTATTTTTATTTTATATATTTTTCTTATAAGAATAATAATTAAATTCTAAATAAATACTACAGTTCTTTCCTGGGGAAAGTATGAAATGAAGTTGGAATCTTGACCCTTCATTACTGAAGAACTTTATAGATTTGTTTGCTGCTTGGAAGCATGATATGTTTTAACCCTAAGACTTAAGCAAAGAGTGTGTGTATTTCTGTAAGATTAACAGTAGCTGGCAGTCACTTTTCAGATCATTTCTTAATATATCGAGTTTAATCCAAAAGAATAACAGAAAGTTAGAATGGATAAGTTGCAAACCTAGAAAAGAACTGAAGGTCTTAATGAAAGAGGGTGTTCAGCAGGTGCACTGTACTGAATTGACTCCATGAACACTGAAAGGACAGGATGAAAGCACTGTCAGTGTTTATAAACATTCATACCCCAGGTCTATCTCCTTTAGACAACTTTTCTACATGGGGAGACTCTGCATACCAATCATTTGGGAGTTAACTGTAACAAGTAATCAGGCTCATGCTTTTTTCAGCTGTGATGCTGTGATGGTGGCAGGGGTAGAACAGAACCCTCAGGATGGAGGCAGGGTTGACACAGTGTCAGCAGGAGGTTGGCTGTGCCAGAAAGAGGAAAAGTACATGCCTCCTCCAAAAGGATACAGGCTTGAAGCCTGATGTTTATGGGACGGCAGGAAGCTCTTTGTTGGAGTATTTATGGGAAGCAGAGTCGAAGGAGGTGCAGTTTATTTCCAGGTTTAACACTTCTCAGACTCCTGATTGTTGGTTTCTAGAACAGGAAATTTGCTCTTTTTCTACTGCCATTTGTTGTTCTATATTTGAAGTTGGAAAGAAGCAATGTATAACTTTGCTAATTTATCCCAGCAATAATTTTTGGATTTTCTAGGGCAATAATTTTTCAAACTTATTAATCCTAGTACCCCTTTACATTCTTAAAAATTATGGCTCCCAAGAGCCTTTGTTTTTGTGAGTTAGAATTATCAGTAGTTACAGTATTAGAAATTAAAACTGATATTTTAATTTTTTCTCTTCCTCCCTCCTCACTCCCTACGTTTTAAAAATATTACTTAAAAAAATAGCAGTAGTAAACCCTTTACATATTAGCTTAAATATTTTTAGGAAAATAACTATATTCTCCAAAATAAAATAATTATGAAAAAGGTGGCATTGTCTTATATTTTTAAAAATCTCTTTACTATCTGGCTTAATAGAAAACAGGTAGATTGTCATCTTTGTTTCTGCATTCAGTCTTTTAGATATATTATTTTGTTTCAAGTAAATCAAGGGTCTAGAAACTGAGCCCTGCAGGCCAAATCCAGTTTGTTGCCTGTTTTTAAATATTCTACAAACTGAGAGTATTTTTTTCTTAATCATTTGAAATCAGTCAAAAGAAGGATATTATTTACTTATACATGAACTACATGAAATTCCATTTCAGTGCCCATAAATAAAACTTCATTGGAATACAGCCATGCTCCTTTACAAATAGTCTGTGGATGCTTTTGCAGTGATAAAATTGAGTAGTTGCAATAGAGACCAGGTAGCCAGCTGACAAAGCCTAAAATATATACTGTCTGGTCTTTTGTTTAAAAAAAAAAAAAAAAAGTTGTAAATTCTTAAAGTATATAAAGATAGGAAAGACTGTTTTATAGCTTTTTCAAATGTTGTGGCTATTCTTTTATACTACACGAAAACAGAACACAGATGGTAATTTCTTAAAGTTTAATTACAATGTGGAAGTTGAAACCATATCAGTGACTTTTTTTTTTTGTGGGTACCGGGGGTCAACCTCAGGACCTCGCGCGCCAGCAGGCACCCGTGCCACTGAGCGATATCACCGGCCCTTTTTTCTTATGTGGGTTCCGGGAGTCAAACTCGGGCCCTTGCGCTTGCCAGGCAGGCACTTACGCCGCTAAGCCATCTCACCAGCCCATCAGTGACTTTTTTGTTACATTAAAACTCATTGTTCTGTCTTGTACTTTGAATGAACTCTTTATCCATGCATGATTTTGAATCTTAATACACTAGTTACTTAGAAAATATCACTTAATTGGGCTATTAGGTCTTTTAGATATCGAGATACTCTATTTATAAAATATTAATTACAGCCTGTCTTATCAGAAGTCTATATAGGAAGCTTAATTAAGTTATGGGTGTATATACATATATTTCAAAATTATAATCTTTTTTGCTTGAAAGTTCAAACTTCATTATAAGTAACAATACTGAAAACAGTTATTCTCCTTGAAGTGAGAGGCTTGCATTGTTCATTTTTGAGAAAATACCTGCCTAATACCCCACTCTAAATAATGACAGTTATTAGCTATACTTCCAAGAATGGTATTCCATGAAAAAAATGGTTCCTTTGCCTTATAGCTAAATCACATAAGAACTTTTCCTTGAGATAACCATTGTACTTTAATATGCAGCAGAAGTGCTTTATATGTATGTACCATTTTGTCACACGGTATTATTAGAAAGATGTGATTTTAGAACTGAGATTTAATATAACTCATTTTTACTTCATTATAAACATTCTTCATGAAATCAATATTTATTTTATTATCTTCTAGCAAAAATTTTAATTCGTGTGTGAGGATGAAGAATACAGTGACTATTAGTAGAGTTAGTTGTCACTGCGTTGATTGTTGCTGATGAGCTAGCTACTTTTGCCCAGCATTGCATTTGCACCACCAGTACAGTGTCAACAAAGGAAAAAACTATCAATATTATTATAAGAATAATTTTGACTTTTCTGACCCCTAAAAGAGTCTTAAAGATTCCCCAGAAAGAATCCGTGGTCCAGTTTGAGAACTGCTATTACAGGAAAATAACTGTTGGAATCATTATGAAGTATTATTACTAGGATGAATAGCATTTCCTGTCTCAATCTCAAGAACCATAGTTCCGTATTATGGTGAATCAGAGAGGTTCTCAGAATCAATCCCAAATTCTAATTGCCCCAAGGTAAGTGGGAGATGTAGCCTGACTTTGAGAACTGAGATCCTGAAAGCCAACCAAGAGCCCCAGATTGCCCAAAGATGATTTTTAAAGTAATAGAGTCTGACTTTAAATCGGTTCTCAAACTAATCTTCTTGTTTAATACTATTTTAATTCTTTTCATTTCTTTAATACTCAGCCTGTTTGGGGGCAGGGAGCTGTTAGACACTTCTTTATTCCCTATCTTCCTGGTAGACTCATTTTTGGTAAATTCAGATATTTAGCCACTGTCCTCCTTTCTTATTAATTTCCTTTCCTTTCATTCTCAGGGGGGCAAAGGTCCATAATGTTTATTCCCACAGAAACTCCAAGCCATCCAATGAGGAATTTCCTGCTACTGTTTATTGTAATTTTCCAGTAGTTCTCGAAGAACTTTGCATTCAAAGGTCTTCATATAAAAATATCTGGGGGCCGGTGAGATGGCTCAGCGGCTTAAGTGCCTGCCCGGCAAGCGCAAGGTCCCAAGTTCAACTCCCGGATCCCACATATGAAAAAGGGGCCGGTGATATCGCTCAGCGGCACGGGCGCCTGCTGGTGCGTGAGGTCCTGAGGTCAACCCCCCCGTACCCACACACACACAAAAAAAATCTAAAGCCTTCCCATTTCTAGTGGTTCTACACTACCCTTACATTTTTATTGCCAAGATACAGGGCTAAGAAAGATAGAAATAGTTCCTGATCTTGCAGTAGAAATGTGGTACTGGCTGCACCACATCCCCTCCCAGCCAAAAGCATGCCTCCCACCCTGCATTGGCTCCCACTTGCTCAGTGTCTTCAAGCCACACACTAGCTGGAGCTCCTAATCAAGAGCTTCGGCCACAACTGTGCCTGGGCTCTGGCTCTCCAGCCCCAGTCTTGTGCCCTCCCTCCCCTACTCTCCCTTCCATACCTGTACCACCCAGGGAGCCTGGATATGAAGCAGGCAATCTTCAGAAGGGCGTTGGAAAATGAAGGTGCTGTTTCTGGATCATGCTCTTAACAGTCCACCAGCCCCTGTGAGGAGGTGATCAAAAGCTTCACCTACAGGCCATTTAGCTGTGCACCAGGGACAGTAACAAATTGCAAGACAGCATAGCAGAGATGGAGGACTTCTGTACCACCTATCATCAAAATAAGCAACATTTCACGTGCTTCATTGAAGATTTCATGGAAAGTGGATTCAAAACCAAAGGACCATACATACTATACACTGTTTCACTGACCTCAACAAGAACTCACAATGCATTGAAACACAAGGATGTTTAAATTCCAATAGAATTGGGGCAGAAGCTGTTCCCTTGCCTGTTACAGTCCACGGACCCTGGTTTCTAAGCCTGAGAACTGAATGTACAGTAGCGGTGAAAGTTACCTCACACTGTCTCAGATTATGTTGTATCTGAATGGAGATACAGTTTTGCGGTTACACAGTTTTGCACAGCAGATTATTGAGAAGTTCATCTAATGTAGTTTTGTAGAAGGCTGAAGTGATTGCATGACATATGGTTAAATTTTCCGTTTTTATCACAACCAGCACAAAGAATATTTTGACTATATTCAAGAACACCATGAGAATGCTATGTAGCCTTCTGTCAAAGGTAACAGTGGTAGCCACAGCTCACTTACCAGTGGAAAATTAGAAGGCATTTTCTTCAGCTGCACTACTGAATTCAATACGGGGAGGCCACCCCAGAATACACTTTATGGTAGATATGGATTTGAGATTGCAGCAGAAAAACTTTTAAACCCCAATACTAACTTAAATTTGGGGGCTGCTACCGTACAAACAATGCTTATCATTATGATTCTTATTGTTGCTCATGTGGGGTCACCAGGAAATGAATTTTGTAGGTGGTACCTTCCTCAACTAAATTCAGAAGATAATAAATTTGACCTGTATCATGCCCAACGTGTCATTTTAGAAGTCATTTACTCTGACGCTCTGGATATTTCTTTGGCACCATGGCAGAAATCTCTGACCTTCAGCTGATGAACTTGTGTACTGCAAATGCAAAGAAGGATCCTAGCTGCAAAACTTATAATATCAGTGTTGGACATTAATACCCACTTTTCTTATTCATACTCAACCCCTTTCTTCCCTCTGGAGCATTGATCCCTCTTGTCCATTTTCATCCATCAAAGCATGCACGTGCCGCTATCACCTAAAGCAAAGTGCTACTACTCACATTTTATTCAGAGCCATTGTAGTGTTCTTATTCTCCACCCTTCCCACTACTTTCAGTGATGAGATAGCCCCAGTTCTCCTTCTGTCACTTTATTTGCCTACATCCTGCAGTGTTTTTTTCTTTTTTGCCAGACAACAAGACAGTTACATAGACTGCTTTGGCAAAATACAAATAATGTCTTACAAATGGTATTTAAATACGCATTCATTTTAATCTACTGAACAAATACCAGTACAACTCCAAACTGTATGAAAGTGTGTAATTGCAGCATGAGTTAAATCTTGAAACCTACAGTTTTGTTTATATTAGCTAACAGGAAAAAACTACTGTGTTTCAGCATAATATAGAAAAATATTTGTTTGGTTGTATATAATATTTACAATCATAGACTATATAGAATTACATTTTAATAGCAATTGTATACATGTCATGAAGCTATTACCAAATACATAATTTGTGAATATCAAATAGTTGTGCATCTGTGCTGTCACAAATAGATGGCTTCCATTTAACAAATTTGAAGGATATTCTCATTCATAAAGTTACAAAATAGGTAAATACAGAGAAAAATTTTAAATGTGCTGGACTCTAGAACTTTCAGTGTGGTATAAATTATAAAGGTATACTGTGAGGGTAACTAAAAGAAAAATATTTTGAGAGAGTCATTTAACAGAATAGGCAGAGGGAAATTTTTGATAACTTTTCCAACTGTCAATAGTTAATTGTACTTCAGCCAGAATGGTGGTCCATGCCTGTAATCCCACCACTTGGGAGGCTGAGACAGGAGGATTGCCATGAGTTAGAGTCCAGCCTAGGATACATAATGGCTTCAAAGCCAGCCTGAATTACAGAGCAAGGCTGTCTTAAAAAAAAAAAAAAAAAGTTAATTGTACTTCTAAGAAAATGACAGTAAAGGAGAATGAACTTTAAAAAGAACACAAAAAGAAACGTGTTCAATAAATACATGAGCACAGCTGTCTATTAGATCCTTTGTTAGGCACTAAAACTTGAAAGATTTATGACTAATAGATTAAAATCTGTACATTGCTAGGTTATATTATAGCTGTCTTTTTAGAAATCAGAAGTATAATTGTAACATTTAGTGGCAGGTATCTTTTTGATGGAGAAATTCAGTTGCTATTTTATTCAATTTGCCCATAGTCAAATAGACAGTGACAGATAATGGAATCGTATTTTTTTTTTTTTTTTTTTTTTTTTTTTTGTGGGTACCGGGGGGTCGACCTCAGGACCTCGTGCGCCAACAGGCACACGTGCCGCTGAGCGATATCACCGGCCCCTTTTTCGTATGTGGGATCCGGGAGTCGAACTCGGGCCCTCGCGCTTGCAAGGCAGGCGCTTACGCCGCTGAGCCATCTCACTGGCCCTGGAATCGTATTTTTGATTTAGGTTCTAAACAGATTATATACCCCATATTGGTTGTGATTATATTCAAAGCCATGTAAAATTTGGAAAAATTAGAATGAGAATTTAGTTATCATTGAAGTTCTTTCTAAGTCTTAAATATAATTAAAAATAGAATGTGATACCTTGACATACTTTAAAATCCATTTTGAAATAGTAACATGGATTTGTGGCTGTCTCATTTACATCTGTAAATGCCACTGAGCATAATGATAAAAGTTGGAGTTTCATGGCTATGGTGTAGCTCAGTGGTAGAATTTGTGCTTAGTATGTGCAAGGCGCTGGGTTTCATCCCCAGCAGACACACAAAAACTTACATTTCATATGGGTTCATTGAATTTCCTTCTTGTTCATGGCTGGGTACTCCTTTTGCTATATAGCTTTTTGGTAACAAAATTTATAGAGAAAATGTGAATAAACTAGTACAACTCAGATCTCAAAGTATGTACAAAGGAATTTGAGAGATATTATTTGATGAAATGCATTTGTGTTTGGGAAAAACTGATTTAAACAAATGTTTATTTACTGTGGGACATCACAAGTCTTGGTACACAGATGTGCATTTGGAAGCTCCAGTAGAAAATAATAGGGCCGGTGAGATGGCTCAGCGGCTTAAGCGCCTGCCCGGCAAGCGCGAGGGCCCGAGTTCGACGCCCGGAACCCACATATGAAAAAAGGGGCTGGTGATATCGCTCAGCGGCACGGGCGCCTGCTGGCGCGCGAGGTCCTGAGGTCGACCTCCTGGTACCCACAAAAAAAAAAAGAAAAGAAAATAATAGTATCTTTAAGCTTATTTAAATTAAAAAAAACAATTTTTTGAAGTATTACTCAAATACTTTGGAAACAAGGAAAGAAATTCAGATTATGAATTATTGCTTATGAAAATTGTGTTTGCTTTTTTGTATACGTAAATATTCCAATGTGAATATGTTGTCGAAAGAGAATATCTCTGTTTTTCAATTGCAGATGTTGGGGATCAGCCAGGTGAGGTAGGTTATTCGGGCTCTCCGGCTGAAGCTCCTCCAAGCAAGTCTCCATCGATGCCATCACTGAACCAGACTTGGCCTGAACTCAATCAGAGCAGTGAGGTTAGCAAAGCTTCCCTTTTCTTTCATTAAAAATTAACTTTTTTAAGATAAGAAGTTCTAAGCAGGGTAATATCAACATGCATGCATAGTTAAGAGAACATATCAGTATGACTGTGATAAATGTTTTATTTGGTTTCCACCATTTATCTCCACTAAAACCTAGTGAATAGGTGGGGTAGACGCATGAAGTTAAAATCAAAGAGTGAATGACTTGACCAAGATCTCATATCTAGGGAGGTTTTAGAGTTAGGTTTTTAAAATAGATCTTTCGATAGCTAGGAAACTGCCATGTCCACAGAGTCACATTGCTATATTAGTCCTGTAAGCAAAGTATGTGGCAGTCCATTTGGGCTCTTCACATTGGAAGTTATGTAAGAGAGATGTCATGAGAAAGTATTTTCTGCAACCCAAACTACTTATAATTAGTTCTATTCAATATAAAATGGAGTGGTTTTACCATTTTAAATATGACCAAGCCCAGTATGCAAAAGAGAACTTGGGACAAATGCAGCTGCTTCCCAATTACTTTGGAATTTCTTTATTATTAAAAATAAATAAATAAAATAACTGCTCTGATTAGAATAAGGGAAGAGGGCCTGAGGCCCCACATCCTCTAAGGCCCCATTAAACTTTGGTGCTCTGGAGAACTCAGTTTGGAAACCACTGCTATAGCCTTTTACAGCAGTTTTCTTTGTGAGCAAGTTACCTTTTAGCCAGATTAAGGAATGCAGTAGTTAATTTGGGACACTTGGGAAACACCTGACAGTTTGACACTACTTGCTGCTGCTTTGTAAAGACCTAATCATAATTAAGAGACCTGTGTCTAAAACATCATAACATCTGATGTGAACCCATTAATATGTATTTTTGTAGAGGGAGGGATTAAGCCTTGGGAGACTGCTAGGAAAGATTTATGGAGAGGAGGCTCAGTGTTCATAAAACTGCTGGATTTTTTTGTTTTTTTGTTTTCTTTAATGTGGGAACCGGTGGTCGAACTCAGGACCTTGCGCTTGCCAGCAGGCGCTCATGCCACTGAGCAATATCACCGGCCCTTTTTTCCTTTGTATGTGGGTACCGGGAGTCGAACTCAGGACCTCGCACTTGGCAGGCAGGTGCTGACGCCACTGAGCAATCTCACCGGCCCAAAACTGCTGTTTTTGCAGCATTTAGTTTCTGTCGTTTGTTGAGAAGCAGTACCAGAACTAAAAAAAAAAAGTTAGTACATTGTTACCAGATGGTAAATAAAAGTAACTTTTTCTAAAGCATCTTAACTCCAAAATCCATGCTCACTCTAAATGAAATCAAGTATGATCATTAAACATTAGAGATGAAGTCCCTTCTCAGTTCTGATTGCAATAGTTACATTTTTTTCTACTTAAATATTCCTATCAAGTTTTATTCTATAATATTTGGTAAAGGATCATAAATTTCATAGTTTTTAAGCTATACATGAAAAATCAAAATGCTAATAAAATATTCATTTTAATGATGACTGTTAAAATATTTACTAGTTGGGTATGGTAGTGCATGTCTGTAATTCTAGTTGAGGTAAGAGGATCACAAGTTCAAGCCCAGCCTAGGAAACTTAGCCACTAAGGGAGATCTTGTCTCAAAACAAACAATAAAAAAAAGGGCTGGGAATGTAGCTCAGTACAAAGACCCTGGGTTCAATCCCCAGTACCACATACATACTTGGAAAGATATAAAATCTAGGTTAGATTTTAATCCACCGCAAAGCACCAATATTCTTTCAGTGTGTATTTAGCACCTATGGATATAGATGAGCACTGTAGGAATAACACTAATAGTAATTCCTCACATGTATTGGGCACTTTCGATGTGCCAGTTCTATTCGAAAAGCTCTTTACATGTATCAACTCTTCTTTTTTTAAGTCCTCAAAACATTCCTATGAGGTTGATATTGCTAATTTCATGTTACACATGGTGAAATTGAAGCACTGGGAGGTTATGTAGCCCACGTTTGCACAGCCCAACTAGGACTCCAGTCGTGTGGCTCTGGCGCCTGTGCTCTTAACTATTACACTGAAGTTGTGAAGGTGAGAGTCTCTCTGCCATCCACATGGCCTATGTAGTCTTTCAAACCAAAGTTAAATTTCATGCCACTCCAACAAGGTACACAGATAATTAGGATTTCTAAAATTCCTTCTGAATCCTGGAAATAATAATTACTGAAGAAGAAACTCATATATTAACAAATATTTGTAAATCAATTCTCTTGATAAAAATGAATTATTGTGGGCTTTTATCCATGAAACACTTTGAACTCATCAGTACTTCTCTGTATATCTTACCTTTCATATTAAAACTAGTTCGTAGGAAAAGGTATTCAGTGATTGTATTAGCCGTGTTTTTGGCTAATTTTCAACAGCATGCCCATTTGCTAATACCTGATTTCTGTGTGTCTTCTCAAATTGAATATCATAGTTTTAAACAGTAAGTTGAACTTTGAAGCATAAAAATGTATCCTTCCCAAGCTAAACTATAAAAAGGGTTTTAGTAAATGGGGTAGTTGTGTCTGTGTGTAAACATTTGTGTGTATCAATTGTATATGTGTAGGTGTTTTTCCCTCTTTGGAAGACAACTGATAATTTCTATACAACTTTGATGTAAAAATTCTGTAGTGTTTTATTACTAAGATCTCCAACACAAATGGAATTAACTATAATTAATATTGACTTATCATTCCACCTATTTTAAGAGGTATGATATTTCTTTGTGTACCTCTTTTAGAAACATAGTATTTCATATACATCTTCTATATGTAACACACACCTTGATGCTTGATTTGCTCTCATCATGGCCGCATCCTGGTTTTCCTAGCATGGGGTGGGGGTGCCTGATTGGCAGTTCTGTCTTGTGGTCTGGCATGGCCCTGTTTGTATTGCTGAGTGCAGGGGTTGACTTGCTACCAATGGCATAAGCTCAAACATTAATTCCAGAATTCCTTGCATTTTATCTCAATTATATTTTATTAAATATCTGCATATGTATAAAATATGTGCACGTACATAATAGAATCATCTTTCAGGGGTCGCACTGGCAAGCCTCACTGACTTGCTTTGTTTTGATCACAACTTTGCTTCATTCATATCACCAAATCAAAGCATTAATCTTTGAATTTTAAAAGAAGGATTTGGAGTTACTCTAGTCAAGACAAACCCATTTACATTTTTGCTTGGTGGCCATTTGTATCACTTACATCCCTGTGTTTTGAGTTCTCATATTGTGTTTTGAGTTTTAGTTCTGTAAGCCTTTGAAATCTTTTCCATAGAGATTGAAATGTGATTGCTATATTTGAGTGAAGTTGCTCTGCTTACATTACAGTATATCTCAGCATACTGATAGGTATAAAATGTTTATGGAAAAATAGAAGTCACAGAATTTCGTTAGACCTATGAAACACAACTTGCAGTGCAACCTCTGAAATACTTCGCTAAATCTTCTCCAGTGATCTTTTACTCCATCTTCCTCATCATGCTGACTTGTCTCTCCTCTGTCTGTTCAGCAGTGGGAGACATTTAGTGAACGCTCTTCAAGCTCACAAACTCTGACCCAATTTGATTCTAACATTGCACCAGCTGATCCTGTAAGTCAATCACTTAGCTTGCTTGTTTGAAATTAATTTTATTAACCCAAATTTCCATTCATTATGGTTTTTAGCTGATATGCATGGTTCGTATAGTGCTTAGAGGGAAATGTTGGCAGGCTTTTCAGTTTTTGTGTGCTTAATGGTGGAAAGAACATTTTTTCCCATTCCTTATATTTTCTAGTTATCTTGGTGATAGAAAACTGTATGCTTTTAAAATCTGGTACATGTGTCTACAGAAGCATTTTGTGGCGATTTGGTTAATCATGTTGTCATTTGCTAATTAAGTGTATGTTTTATTAAACATATACTGCTTATCTCAGTGTGGTGACACTTACATGAATATTATTTTATTTGTGTGCTTACTCATCATATAATATGTACTGTGTATGTAAATATTTATGCAGTGTCGTTTTTTAAAACACTTAAGTGGTGACTGCTTTTATTTAATTGGTGTGTTGAATTTTATTAGGATCAAATTTAGCAAAACAAGCCAGGCGTGGTGGCACATGCTTGCAATCCCAGCACTTGGGAGGCTGAGACAGGAGGATCCTGCAAGTTCCAGGCCAGCCTGGGCTATGTAGCAAGCCTCTGTCTCCCCAATAAAACCAAAAAGGTTTAGCAAAACAGTACAGAGCTGTTGATCTAAGATGCCTCTTGTGCAAAGGATACTCTGTCTTGTCTTCCTGTGATTTACTGTGTTGCTTCGAAAGTGCTATAAAGTTTATATCTGGATTTAGAAATCTGTCCCCTTAGACTTAATTTCATATATGGTCTGCCTATCCTTCAAGTAATTGGAAACTTGAAAAATTTCACAAAACCATTCTTTCTGCTTCTCTCTGTCTCTGTCTCTCTCTAGTTCGCTATCTCCCTCCCTCCCTCCACACTCCCCTCTTTTTAAAGAGGAGTACATGCTACTTAGCACTTTCCAAAATCAAAAAAGTAGAAAGGAAAGAAGATTGTATAAGGCAGGATCTTTTCAGAGCGAGCTAAGTAAAAAGATGTGGAGAAAGTGACACAATAAATTCTTTTTAGATGGTTCTAATCAAAGACAGCCATGGTCTTGTCATTAAATGTGGGTTTTGGAGAAGTAGCATTTAAAGTATCTTCAGCAGTTTAATGTGTTCTAATGTTTTATAGTTTTTTTTTTGTTTTTGTTTTTTTTTTGTGTGGGTACCGGGGGGTCGACCTCAGGACCTCACGCGCCAACAGGCACCCGTGCCGCTGAGCGATATCACCGGCCCCTTTTTCGTATGTGGGATCCGGGAGTCGAACTCAGGACCTCGCGCTTGCAAGGCAGGCGCTTACGCCGCTGAGCCATCTCACCGGCCCCTGTTTTATAGTTTTGAACAATTTATTTCAGACATAGAGGATACTGTTACAGTCATTGAATTTGAACAACATATGGGCAGTTTTTAAATGTTTATTTTATAGTCCATTAAGTGTTCAGAGGCGAATTAATATGTAGGTCATTTGTGCTTTTCTGCTTATCTTTTCTGACTAAATTTAAGGCATTTATTTTATTTTAATCTCAGAAAACTGCAGGAGAAATAAAAAGACAGTCCTTGAAATTTTTGCTGCTTATTAGCAGCCATAATTAAAATCTCTTGGGAAGTGACAGATTAGGTTTCTTTAAGCTTTAAATTTTGTTTCTCTATACAGTCAATTTTATTTACTTATAGTATTTTATGGGAAGGAAGGTTTGAGTTAGCAATAAAGAAACAATTTTATTCTCTAACCCTTAAAAGACAGTGAAAGCAATCATTCATAGCTTTCACTATGGTAGCACATACCTATAATCCTAGCTACTTAGGAGGCTGAGGCAGGAGGATCACAAGTTAGCAAGACCTTGTCTCAAAATAAAATTTAAAAGGGCTGGGGGGTGTGGCTTACTGGTAGAACACTTACCTAGCATGCCCGAGCCCCTGAGTTTAATCCCCAATACGGGGCTGGGAGGGGGGAGTGTAGAACTCAGAGGCAAAATAAATTGACTCATAACTGGCAGGAAGTGTTGAAAAAATACTTAGCTTAATAGTAGTGATATTCTTCTTAGTTCTTAAATAATATCCCAATTCATGAGTGCCAGCTCTAATGTTTAAAATTATATGGTCCAAGACTTGACTTTGTGTTCTCTAATGTAGTAGGAGGCTCTAGGAAAATAAGGAATGGTTAATTGGTATTTTAAACTTGAATTTGGACTTCTGAATTTGATCAGTACAATTGACAATCTTAAATATTTATGACCTGGTATCTAGGTATATCATTTTTTCTTTTATGGTTTCAAGTTTAAATCTGAACTTATTTTCCATCCTGTCCTCTCTCACTTTTAAATTTTCAACTGTGAGAATGCCCTTTCTTACCTGAAATATTGCATGTTTACAGAGCGTAATCTGTGGCCACAATCCCAGATGATTCTTTGCAAGGCTATCTAAATAGGGATTATAAATTAAATAAGGCCTATTCAGATTACAAGAAATCACATAGGAAAAACATTATAGTTCTAATATGAAAATTAGTCATTTGCTTAATAAAGTAAAAAATGTGAAAAGCTTCAAACTGATCCATAGGCCTCAGAGACCTCCATAACAGTGCAGTGGCCTTACATTCACACAGGAGCGGTTTGTTAATGCGCTCTCAGAGTTTTGATGAAATTTAGATTCTGATGGTCTTATTCCCACAAACTGGATATCTTGAACTGCTTATCAAATGTTAAGCCTAATCTTATAGAATCTGCTGCTTCTGGGGTGAATGTGAACCAAACACTAGGCCACTTCTAGACTGATGAGAAGTGTAGTGCACTAGTCTTTGCCATTGTTCATGCCTCATTGTGAGTGCTGAAGAATTAAGCAGTTCACCAGGCGAAAGAGCATCAATTCAGCCACTGAAGTTGATTAAAACGTGGCTAGTTATAATTATCAATGTACATAACCGAATAACAGTGTAGGCAAAGGAGTTGGCTGAGTAACTCAGCTCAGTGAATGTGGAAGTATTTTCACAAAAGATTATCTTTGTATGTTGTGAATGAAAGTAGAGATTGGGAAAAGTGAACAAGAGCATTCCAAGCAGAGAAAATATCATGATCAGGATCAGATCAGCATGGCGATTATATAGGGTATACATATTTATGGGGAAATGTTGGGGGCTAAAGCATGTAGTTGAAAGCAGATTGAGAAGATCTTAGAATGCTAGACTAAGGAGCTGAACTTCATCGCTTAGACACCAGGAGCCAGCACAGACTACCAATACAAGATAAACAGAGAGCTGGCCATAGTGGCACAGGCCTGTGAATCCAGCATTCTGGAGGCTGAGGCAGGAGGCTTTCAAGTTCACTGCCCGAGACTATATGTTCCTTTCAAGAACATTTGGGAGGAGTAATAAAACAATTCGCTGCTTTCCTAACGTCATATTTTTTAAAAATTCAGTCCCATCAGATAAAGGGCAAAGCTATAAAACTTTGGGAAGATACCATGTGAAGATATCTTTAAGAGTGTGGAACTGGGGATTATGTATATATTTTGAAGGTACCACAAGTACGAACTATTAAAAACTGAGTGGTTAATGGGACTAAATTAGAATTATATAATTATATATCAAGAACATAATTTTAAAAATTCAATAACGAGAATATGCTCATCATACCTTGAAAAATGAATGTAAAATGTGTATTTTGAAACTCATATAAGTTAGAAAAAATTAACAGTATAGAAAATGTAAAAGATATGCACAGATAGCAAGAAATATATAAAATGACACGAAATCAGAGTACAACTACAGTGAGAAAACACACATACAAGATGAGTAAAGCAGGGCTGGTGATGTAGCTCAGCGGCACAGTGCCTGCCTGGCAAGCGCAAGGTCCTGAGTTTGATTCCCAGTACCAAAGAAAAAAAAAAAAGATGGGCAAAAAATGTAAATTAAGAAAAAACAGTGTCATTCATAAAGCCATGTTTCTGTAGCTAACTATAAGTTAAATAGTATCTGTAGTGTATTATTACAGATATTTTAAAGAGCCACCCCTTATTATATGAAGAATCTAAACTTTGATCCATCTGTAATATTGATCTTTATAATTTTAAAGTTGTAGGGGAAATATTAGTTCAGGTTTATTGGTTAAATACATGAGCCCTTCTCAGATTCTCACTGACGTAGGGTGCAAGAAATTACTTTGGATGACTTTGTCAAGATTTTAGCTGTAAAGAACTTGTTATAAATTGAATTTACAGTAAGCAAGCACAGGAGGCCTTATGCAGGAACATAACTTTCCCTCCAAGGGATTTGGTGTTAACTCACTATTATCACCAAAACAGTGGTTATAAACTTAACCCATTAGAAAGTATTTGAAATGTTAAGTTTGGCTTTTTTTTTTTTGTCTTTTTGAGACAGGGTTTCACCATGCAGTTCAGGCTGGCCTTGAACTGAGCAATCCTCCTGCTTCAGCCTCTGGAGTGCTGGGAGAGTGCTGGACTACAAGCATGTACCACCACACTCAGCTTCTTAAACTTAGCTTTTAACTGCACCACATAACAAAGAAGCTCCTTTGGCCATCCTTTCTCAGCTGGTCTGTTGCTGTGAAACCAGATGCTTGATTGGCTTCTGGTTCTGCCCCCCCAGGGGTCTCAGTCCCCAGGGCCAGGCCTCCCATGCCCCAGGGGGACGGGATCTCATTCTTTTCCTTCTCTGTATGAGTGGCTACCATTTGTGTTCATCCTCTCTTTGTCATGGCTCTTTGATTCTTTACAAAAGCCTATATTACCTAAATACCTGTACTCTAAAATTTCCACTGATGAAGTTTAGAAATTTCTTATGTATTACAGCACAGAAATGGTGTAAGAAAAGTATTAGTGTGTTACAGTGAAAGTTTTAGCTTAAAAAACGGATTCCTTTGTGGAAGTTTCATGCTAAATTTTGGGACAATCACATTTGAACAGTTTGAACTGTAAAAAAGTATGTACTTGTTCCTACTATTGCAGTAAAACAGGCATCTAATTTTCTTTGTTTTATAGATGGGAAAAAAGCTTCAAGTTTTCCTGAGCAGTTTAGTTCGTGAAAATGAGCTTTTAGTCTTGGATTCTCATGAAATAGTTCACTTTAACTTCAAAGGTTAACATATGTGTAATTTCATTAGACTATTTCACACTTAGCTTTTGAATATTATCTTTTTTTTTTTTTTTTTTTTTTTTTTTTTTTTTTTTTTGGGTACCGGGGGGTCGACCTCAGGACCTCGCGCGCCAGTAGGCGCCCGTGCCTCTGAGCGATATCACCGGCCCCTTTTATTGTATGTGGGTTCCAGGAGTCGAACTCGGGCTCTCGCGCTTGCCGGGCAGGCACTTAAGCCGCTGAGCCATCTCACCGGCCCTGAATATTATCTTGAAATGTGTTTTTATAAAAGCAGTTTTTATGCAAATCTTTAATCACTCAAGTTAAAATATATTTTTTGTAAAATCAGCTATTCAGCATGTATAGTGAACTAGATTTTTTAGTAAAATTCTGTAGCTTTTGATTTTAATGTTTGCCTTAGTGTGAATGAGAAAATCTACCTACCAGTTTTTACACTATTGTCAGTTTTGATTCTTTCATGATATTAGCTTGGCATGTTTAATACAAATTTCTATTTATCCAATTTGTCTCTAGGATACTGCTATTGTTCATCCAGTTCCCATTCGTATGACCCCAAGCAAGATCCACATGCAGGAAATGGAACTTAAAAGAACTGGCAGTGGTAAGGAAGCTATTGCTGGGTTGTATATTTTAGTTCAACTGCCAGCTAAAACACATAAGTAATTACTCTCCAGAGGTACAGTTTCTTTGATAATTGCTTATTTTTTAACCTAGTACTTCTACAGTTGTATATGGATACACAAATGCTTGTTTGTATTGCAGTTTTTTAAAGGAAATGATTGATTTTAAATTATAAGTTTTTAAATAAGGCATTTGAAAATACGACATTTCTAATACTGTGGGATTTTTTGTTTTTTGGGTTTTTTTGGTACTGGAAATTGAACTCAGGGCCTCACGCTTGCCAGGCAGGCACTGTGCTGCTGAGCTGTGTCCCCGGCCCATACTTTGGATTTTTATGGTCGCTTTGTGAATTTATATTTAAAGTATGTTCAGTCTTTAACTGAAGAGGTATAACTGAAGCGGTTTAAGTAAATTTCGGCCTTTGTATATAAATTTTGTAAACTGTATTGTTTTTGAACTCTTAGAATTTCCCCTTATATTAGACTAAATACTTTAGTTAGGTTGCTGAAAGGTAGATTTATCTACCAGGTAAATCAGCATCATAAGTTATCTTATAGTCCATATATGTACCCAGCAGTTGTGCTACCTAAATTAACAAAGTGAACATGCATATAAACTTTTTCATTATGAAGTATCTTTATTATGGCAGATAATAAAATTCTATATAAACAGATTCACATTTGTTTTTATTAAAACTATTATTTTATATTTCATGGATTTATTACTTGCCATGTCGCTGGAATATGTAAATGAACTCTTTTATGAATTTACCAATTCAAATACCTGTATCTTGTATTTTTACTGTTAATTCTGTACTAGATCATACTAATCCCACTAGCCCATTACTTGTGAAACCATCTGACCTTTCAGAAGAAAATAAGATAAATTCAGCAGTGAAATTTGCTTCTGGAAATACTGTAGGTAAGTGAAAGATAGCATCACATCTTCCATTTAAAATTTATTAAGTCTGGATTTAGAGCCTGGATAACTGAAGTGTATAGCTGATTGTCTGTCTTCATCTACTAGAAGATAGTCAACTCTTTTAAACACCCCATTCCATATGTTGTCGTTGCTACTGGCTTAAGGCATGCCTCCCGTTTGCCTTCCCTCTCAGTTTGGTCCCTTGGCTCTTTCCCATGAACTTTTTTCTTTCATTCGTTTTTTTCTCACAAAACATTGCAGATATATTCATTTATTCAGCCAATATTAATTAGATGCTGTGTACCCGGTTCTTTTCTAGGCACTGATGATTTAGCAGTAAACAAAACAGAAAAACATCTTTGCCTAGAGTTTATATTCTGTAAAGGAAACAAGAGAAAAAGAGAAAGAAAAAAAAAACTCAGAAAGTAATTAGGTAATTAAAACCACAGGTGAACATAAAGATGAAAGGGGGAAAGAAGTACCATTTAAAGTAAGGTGGTCCAAAAGGCCTTACCAAAAGATAGGAGCAGAAGGGATTCAGCTACTTGACTCCTGAGGGAAGGTGACTGAGGGCCAGGGAGCAGCAAAGGTAAAGGCCTAAGGCAGGAAACCTGCTTCTACTGAACAGCAAGCAGAGGTAGCAAGTGGTAGACTAGCAACAGGAAGCAGTGTGAGACTTCGACTTTTACTGAATGAGAATGAAAAGCCATTAGAAGATTTTGAATGGAATGACATGCTCAGACCTTCCTTTTTAATAAAATCATTCTGACAGTTCTATAATGGTAACACTCCAAAATAAGGCAAGAGTGGAAAGAGGAAAAAACAGTTTAGGTGATGGTTACAATAATCCAGGCAAGAAAAGATGATGGCTTGATCTAGAGTGTAGAAGTGTTGAGAAGTGGTCAAATTTGGGGCTATATCTTACACATTTCATAGGAAAAGACCACAGGTTTGCTTTACCTATGTGGTATAAGATAGAGAGGAATCGGGGATTCCAGGGGTTTTCGCCTCTGTGGCTGAGAGATGAGGAAGGCTGTGATAATAAATACTGTAGCAGGTGTGCAGAGAAAGAATACAACTTCAGTCTTGGACAATGAAAATTTGAGGTGCCTATTACAACATCCAAGTAGAAATATGTTCAGTTTAGCATCATTCTTCTACCAGCTAAATAATTTTGTGATTTGACAGGAAGAAGGAAAAGGATACATTTTGAAATGAAACTAAACCAAATCAGTCCCTTCAGTTTATAGTTCTTGAGAGTGCATATAAGTATTTCTTCAGATTGTCCCTGGAGATTCTACTTTTAAAATCTTTTTTTAGTCTGTTGTAACTGTTAGCCAACTTCTAGAATTTCCTGCTGCTTCCTAAGACTTTGAGGAAATTAAAAATGATGTTTCCTCTGGAGGAAAACCAGGTATCTCTGGCTGATTTCATAAATTTTATTACTGTCTAAGCATATTTTATTCCATGTCAGATTTTTATTTTTCACATTAACAATTTTATAATGACTTTTCTTAAAATTATTTCTGATTTGTTTTTCAAAGTGACTTTTTTCCATTATAAAACAATTCACACTTAATGTAGAAAGGTAATAAAAACAAGAAAATAATCATACTCTAAATATTCCACAAATAAATATGTGGATATAATACAAATGAGTATGTGTGTGTATGTAATACAAGTTGAGCGATCCTGTTCTGAAGATCCAAACTCTGAAGTGCTTCAAGAATCCCAGATGTTTGAGCACTGACAAGACTTCATGGTAGAAAATTCCATACCTGGCCTTATGTGATGGGTCACAGTCAGAACGCAGGCATGGTACAAATATTATATAAAATTACCTTCAGACTTAAGGTGCACATGAAACAGATGATTTCTGTGTTTAGACTTGGGTCACATCCTCAGGTTATTCCAATCTGAATATAAAAACATTTCAAAATCTGAAGAAATTTGAAACCTATCATTACATATTAATATTTTTGCACTAAATCTTATTCTGTCTGCTGTAGAAGTATGCATGATTTATTTGATTGATATTTAATTTTTTACACTGTAATGAAAACTGTTAGTCTATTAACAATCTTCAAGTATCTCTGATTTGAAATTATATATTATTTATGTTTGGGAAAGATAGAGCAAAAAGTAAAGAAATGATTATTATTAAATAGGACATATCCCATTTATCAGCAGATGGTTACAGTAGTTCAGACTCTTTTACTTCTGACCCAGAGCAGATCGGGAGCAATGTAACTCGTCAAAGGTCAGTATTTCTGTCAATAAAAAGTGTGTTAAAATATCTTGATGCATTTTAATAATTAAAATCATTTGGAACCAAGCACAGATTATTTTGTTCTCTGAAGGGCTGTTAGGTTATGTGTTGATTTATGTAAAATACATGTAATTTTGGTTCTTTCCAACTCTAATAAAAAAACGAAAGGAACCTGCATTTTTTTTTTCATGTATTTTGTGGAAGGTCTAAAAAAAGCTGATAGTATCTTGGCAATAGAAGTTTAACATAGTTCTTTTTGCAACTAAACATCGAGAACAGTGGAAGTCTGTTTAAATAAAAATGTATAGGCATATGGCGAGTACCAGGAGAACTCTGAATGTTAAATAACCATCCAGAGGACAGCTCAGCAGTGAGCTCCTGCCCCCCTGAAGTTCTGTGTTACATGTAACCTTTCAGGCACAGACAAAACATGTGTGGGATAGGGTGAAGGATAGCAAGAGATTGCAAGGTCTTTACCCTCCACTAAAAGCTGTATACAGGGGCCAGTGATATAGCTCAGCGGCATAAGCGCCTGCCTGGCAAATGTGAGTCCTTGAGTTCAACTCCTGGTACCTGCATATAAAAAAGGCTGTATGCAGAACAGGAGCATCTTTCTCTCTCTCACTTTCTTCATATGGTAAGTATCCTTTTGCCACATGCCTGGAGTATGTAGAGAGAGACTAGTAATACAGAATTTCCAAAGAACTTATGGAGTCAGAAGGCTGCTTGTTTCCCTTCTGGTTCTGCATGTGTTTTTTAGAGGTCTTGGTCATCATGAATTTTGTGCTTTTTATCCCTGTGTGTGAAAAGCACATTGCCAGAGTCCATGGAAAACCTCTTCAGAATGTGGAAGACTTTTTTAGCAAAGAAATCCATCTGTAGGCCTAGTTGAGCTTGAGTGTAGTCACCTCTCAGATTAGTATGGCGTTTGGTGACAACCAATCGGCTCCTCAGATTAGCTGGATTCTTTCTCGGCTTACCAAGTTCCAAACCTTAAGAAATTGAAAGGTAACCCATATTTGAAAGTACAGTTTCTCTGTTTTGAAAAGGTTTTTTCAGATCAATATTACCTTTAATTAAATAGAAAAGCATTATTCTAAGTTGTAGTCTTAAAATCATGTTGACAAAACCTGTTCAAATTTTGAAGTTCCGTTTAATGTATAATTTTATAAAAACAATTATTCGCCACATTAAATAACCAGCTGTGCACCCAGCTACTCAGGAGAATGAGCCAGGAGGATCACAAGTTCAGTGCCAGCCTGGGCAGCTTAACAAGACATTGTCCCAAAATACGAAAGGACTGGGAGCCAGGTATGGTGGCACTATACTCCCAGTACTCTGAGAGGCTGAGGCACAAGAATTCTAAGTTTGAGCCCAGCCTGGGCAACTTAGCGAGACCGTGTCTCATAATAAAAAAAATAAATAAATAAAGGGCTGATGATCTAGCTCAGTGCAACTCTAGCTGAGTTCAGTCCTGTGCCTCAAAAAGGGGTGTAGGAGGGGGAAGTGGCTGGGGGTGTAGTTCGTCAGTAGATTGCATCCTGGGTTTAATCCCCAGTACCAAGAAAACACATAACACGTTTAGGACACAGCACAAATAGTGCTAACTTTATTTATTATAATACTTGTATAGGTACTTCTGAAAACATCATGGTAATAAGGCCCTTTGCTGCTTAGCCAAGTTTGAATGCTTAAAAAGAAAATCCCAGTATCAGTAGCATGACCAGTTGTCACGGCTGAATTTTGCAGGTCTCATTCTGGAACATCGCCTGATAACACTGCACCACCACCTCCCCCTCCAAGGCCACAGCCTTCTCATTCTAGATCATCCTCCTTAGATATGAACCGGACCTTTACAGTCACCACAGGTAGGGCGAGAGAACCGTAATACACATTATCATTTAATTTTAAAGTTAATCCACAGCATTTTATTTCCATTTCTTTTAATTGATCTTGTTATATTTATCTGAAGAAAAATGTGAATTAAAGGTACTAAATGAGTGGAGATTTTTTTTTTTAGTGACAAGTTTAGGGACGAGGTTAGAGTTAGTGCAAATACAAATAATAAAGATGGAAACCTGAGAGATGCCACAGGAAGCTTAAAAAGACTCGCTTTGTCTGATGAAACAAGTCTTAATTCCAGGATTTCAGTGTTTACACAACTGGCAGTGTTGTTATTACACTGATTGAAATAGAAAAGTTAGGGCAGAGGTGATAATTACAGTCACTATAAGTTTAGAATGGTGAGAAAAAATGTAAATAATCAATAGGCTGCTGGATATTTGGGCCTAGAAAGATTTATGTAGTATTTGAGAATCGTTTACATAGAAATGGCAGAATGGAGGGTTAAATACAAGAAGTTTGGAAGTCTTCATATCTGATAGTGAAGGAACAAAGAGAATATGGGGTGGACTGGGGAACCAAGAATATATATACGATCGTAGAATTAGGCAGGAGCTTGTCAGAAGTACCTCGTGCGACAGAGGTAATAGGAGAAATGAAACCTGGGAAGAGGCCATGAAATTTGGCCATTGTGGCACGAATAAACCATTTTCTAAATAATTAGCTACCTTCAAACACTTACCAAGCATTCTTAGAAATGTTTATCTGGTAGTCACAGTCATTCAGCCCATTTCTTCTGTTAGCAAAGTGATTATGTGTTTACTAAAAAGATGGCTTGCATATTCACACAGGACAACAACAGGCTGGGGTTGTTGCCCATCCTCCTGCAGTGCCTCCAAGACCACAGCCCTCACAGGTAATCCTCGCAGGTACTCAGCTACCACAGGGCGGGTGTTACAGCCTGTGATCAGTTCATCTCTTAAACCTATCTAGTTCTAGTTCACAATTATTTGGAAGACCAGGAGTCTCCTAATAATTATCCTTAATGAGCATTTAATTTAGTTAAACTAAATATTAATTTAGAAAATAAGGATTTCCTTATGATCTGGATTATCCTTTGAAAGAACATTAAAAATAAAGCAGACAATAGTGTCCTAACAATGGAGGGTTTAGTGAAAAGAAGAATGGATTAGGAGATGGGAGATATTAGGAGTCTATCAGTGACCCACAGAGTGACCCCAGCGCCCTCTCTGGGTGTGTTACCACATCAGTGAGGGAAGGGGTGGATGACTGCTGTTTTCTGCATCCCTTCCAGGTCAGAACTGAAGTGCTGCACTAGATGTATTGCTGAAATACTTTGGGACCACTTTAGTGGCTACTAAAGTAGGGTCACATTGCAGAGGTGTAAGTAAGATGAAGTAAGACTTGAGCAGGGACTTGAAAGGTAGAATGGTAATTCCTGGGGAGAGAGCATTCCAGACAGAAGGGATGGCATCCATAAAGGCACAGAGCTGGGCAGGAGCTTAGATTCTTCAGGGAAAGACAGGTTAATTCAGTACAACTGGAGTAGACATGTGGGATGATGGGAGATGAAACTAGAGATCAGGAGGAAGCAGAGCATCTTACACCCAGAAGACAAGAATTTTTCTTGAGGGAGCTAGAGAATTTTAAAAGGGTAAAGAAGGACAAGGCTTCTGATTTATTCCTGTAGCATCCTTTACTTCCTTTGTCATGAAACTTCTCATCTCTATATTAATTCCTTGTTTACTTACCTCTTAATCCTGCACTGGACTGTCAGCTTTATGAGAGGACGAGCCTTTTTTATTTTTTCACTGTTGTGTTTATAGTGCCTGGCACAAAGTAGATACTCAAGATTTTAGCAGCATTGGTCTGCCAGAGGAGTGGAGTCCAAATGGAAGACAAGTGCGCCTGACATGGTGGGAGAATAGAGCAGTGGTTTTTTATGCTTTAAAAATAACCACCTTTTTAAGAAACATTTTTAAAAATAACTTTTTAAAAGAACAAATTATTATGCAGCTGCCCAATTTAGAAAAACATAGATGCAAGTAGAGAATTGGGACAGGATCAGACCCTCCCTCTCTTCCATTGTACTTAGTTTGCAATAAAGTTTTTGAAAAAGTATCTTTTTATTGGAGCTTTATCATCTTCAGTTTTTGAGTGTCTTAGCTTTTTACTTATAATTTAAACATTTATAGCTAAATGTTAACTGTAGTATACTTTCCTAAATTTACAGATAATAAAATTTATCTGTAAGAGATTTTATTATACTTTTAAAGGGGAAAAAAAGGGCTGTTCTGACATTGATATGCCAGTAAATGTGTGTTCCTCTGTTCTAAACCATTGCCCAGGCTCCTGGTCCTGTTGTTCATCGCCCAGTGGATGCCGATGGTCTAATAACTCACACTAGTACCTCACCTCAGCAGATACCAGAACAACCAAATTTTGCAGATTTCAGCCAATTTGAAGTGTTTGCTGCATCAAATGTAAATGAAAAACAAGATGATGAAGCCGAGAAACATGCAGAGGTCTTGCAGGTCAGTTGTCAAGGGCTCGTAGCTAATTTGTGGTAGTCTGTTCTCACATCATGCTCTAAATCTTGTCCATAAACAGGAACTCCTAGAGCCCAGTGGGGGCGGGGCAGGGGGAATATTAGAGCAGGGACGTCAGTGAGTGAAATATCTGCTCCTGCCTCTCTCAGAAGACTTGTATTCCCTGGGTCAATGCTTTATTCAGCTTTCTTGGCCACCAGTCCCTGCTGGTTGCAGTATGTTTACTAAAAATTAGAATCTGGGTCAAGCAGGTATCGTGTGAAAAGACAAGAATACCTGGTCCCTGGCCGGTGAGATGGCTCAGTTGTGTAAGCGCCTGCCTGGCAAGCGCAAGGGCCCGAGTTCGACTCCCGGAACCCACATACGAAAAAAGGGCCGGTGACATCGCTCAGCAGCACGGGTGCCTGCTGGCGCGCGAGGTCCTGAGGTCGACCCCCGGTACCCACAAAAAAAAAAAAAAAAAAAAAAAAAAGAATACCTGGTCCTGGCTGAAACACTGCTCTGAGGGTTTAATGCTGAGTGTTGTGTGATTTGATGAGGATTTTCATGGGATAAGAAGCTATGGTTACACTCAGTTCGTGTAAGTTGCGTTAGTTGGGCATACTTACGTACTATGCAGTGCCAAATAGAGTCTTTGCAGGCAGTGTTCCAAGAGACTGTGATAGTCCTAGTGGCAAGGAATGTCTAGAAATGTCTGACCTAAATCATTGTGCATGAATGTGTAGTTGGAGGGATCAGAGGAATTCTGAAATCTCTGTTCTGACTGTTTCAACCCATGTTCCAGAAACTCGTATTTAATTGACTGGCATAATTTAAAATTTCATATATATTTGATCCGTGGAAAATTTTCTACTTCTTCAAACCTGTAACTTTCTTCCCAGTCCGTAAGGGGAAAGCACTGCACCTAGGAAAACGGGCAGGCCCGAGGGCAAGTACAGATGTGCACAGGGTACTGGAGAGTGGTACCCACACCCTGGGTGAATGCCGACACCACAGCCAGAGCATGCAGTGCTGCACCCTCACTTGCCCTCCCTCCTCTGCAGACCTTTCAGGTTCCTCCTTGTCCTCATTGCAGAGTTCTCGTCAGAATGAACATTTTCTCACTGCTCTGTTTGCTGTGTATGCTGTATTTATTCACAGCGATGTGTTACTTACATATGGTTGACAGTGCTAATATATTCACCTCAGGTTGAAAAAGCTTCTGATCCTGCAAGTTCTCTCCGAGTTGCCAAAACAGATAGTAAAACTGAAGAAAAGACAGCCGCTAGTGCTCCTGCCAATGTGGTATGCAAAAAAGTCTTTTATAATATGGATAGGTTTGTATGTATGAAAAGTTATATGAGATAATTTTTAGAAATAAAGTGAACTGGAAATCATTTAAACCATCCTCTTGCATTTCAATGTAGTGGATTCAGTCTGTCTCAGAACAAGGTCTGCCTATTGAATGGAGATGACATTCTATAATCGAGCTAGTGTGTGCCACCTATTCTTAATATTTATGTGGTTATTACATTTTTCCAAAAGTGCCTAAACTCTATTTTCTTGACACTTAAATTTTACTGTGTTAGTAGTTTTGAGGTCTTGAGAGCTTGTTTGTAGGTCCTAGCAGAGGAGTGCAGCTACTCGTATATCCTTGACCGAGGAAAAGGTCCTCCTCTATGGGAGGTGATCATCCTCTTCCAGCAAGCACACAGCTTCGGGAGGGACACACACGGAGCAGTGAGGGAGGAAGGGGACACCCGCCTAGCCAGCCAGATCAGCCGAATGAACCCTGGCAGTCAATGGGTAACAGATGTCGCAGCCAGATCGCCCTCACATCCAGTTTTGGGGTTTGGGGGATTTTTTATTTTGTTTTTTTCTTTTGATGATACTGGAGATTGAACCCAGGACCTTCACAATGAGTTACATTCCCAATCTTTTTTTTTTTCTTTTTTTTTTTTTTGAGACAGGGTCTTACTGAGTTGCTAAGTTACCCAGGCTGAGCTTGAGCTTTGATCCTTCTGCCTCAGCCTCCCAGAGTGCTAGGATTTCCAGACATGTGCCACCACATCCAGCTGTGATTTTTTTTTTTTTTATAGTGAATTTTATTTTTTTTCAGCTCATGGCAATAGATTTTAAAAAGCATTTAACGAGATAACAGTTGGCTCTATTTTTATTTATTTACAGGTGCAATCAGGTTATGATAGATGCTGAAATACCCTACTGTATTTAATCCTATTGGAGGCAGATTCACAATCTCCAACAAAATGTTCATTTTCAAGAATCCTAATTACTATGCATTTTAGTGGCATTTAAGAGTTGCCAGCCTTCCCAGGTCTTTATAATAAGTTATTTCATGCTGGGTGTGGTAGCACATGCCTGAAATCCCAGCACTCTGGGAGGCTGAGGCAAGAGGATTTCTGTGAGGATAGGGCCAACCTGGGCTACATAGCGAGTTCAAAGGTCAGCCTGAACTGCATAGCGAGACCCTGTCTCAGAAACTCAAAACCTAATGTTGATGATGTTATTTCATTAAGATGAAATAGCCTCTTTGAGTAGGAATTCTCTCATCCAAGTATTAGTAGGCCTGACCCCACTTAGCTTCCAAGATCAGACAAGATCCTGCGCACTCAGGGTGGTGTGGCCGTAGACTGGGTAGGAATTCTTAAGATAATAATGGATGCATCTTTCTGGAGGCTTCCATTATTTATTAAGTATATATTGAGCATATATTTATCTTAAAACTGACTTTTGCATTCAAGTCAGATTCAATCCCAAACAGCTTATGTTACTTTGTAAAATATTTGTTTTGCAGGTATGTTTGATTGTGATGTCAACTAGAAGCACCTTTTCCTATTGTATTTAAGTTAGCTGTTGCCACAAGTTGTTTTAGAGTAGGACGTGTAGCTTTTAATTTTTTTAAAAGCAAGTGGCTTAAAGAAAGCAGTGATGGCAAAGTGCTAACCATAATATCTTCAAGAAATGTTCATGATTAATGTAATTCTTATCTTCTAGAGCAAAGGCACAACACCTCTTGCTCCACCACCTAAACCTGTTCGAAGAAGACTAAAATCAGAAGATGAGTTAAGGCCAGACGTTGATGAACATACACAAAAGACAGGTGTCTTAGCTGCTGTTCTTGCATCACAGCCTTCTATTCCCAGGTAATCAAAGTTATTGCTAAACACATTTAGTTACTAGGCACAAAAAGTACAATGAGAAACACTAGACTGAAAGAAACTAGTGATCAGACTAGTTCTTTGGTTGAGTACAGGTTCTTAAAGAGCTTTCTTGTTTCTGAGGAGGTGGAGTAGTCCTCTCATTTTTTCTCCCTTCAACTCCAGTTCCATTTTAACACCCTATTGTAAGGAAAAGCAGGAGTTTTTAAAAGTTGATAATGTAGAATTATACTGATATTTTAAGTATGGTTGTCTTAGACCAGGATTTGGTTTCAAACTAAGGCTCCTGAGCAAAATTTGGCCTGTGTCCTAGTTTTGTGTGGTCCGTGTGGTACATTTTTGTAAAATAGAAGAAAAGAGGGAAAAAAATGGAATATGCAACTGAAACTGTGGCACACAAAGCCTAAAGTATTTATCTGGCTACTTACAGAAAAGTTTGCCAGTGCCTGCTCTAGATTATTTAACTTAAAACTCAGAACATAATAGTAATTAGAACAATAACAACATTAACCTTAAGCTTCAGAAGCTTAGATGCCTTTGGTTGCCATTGAAAGCAAGAGAGGTTGAGCTTCGCTAATAATAAGGAAAAGGATGCTCCTTCTGTGCTTAGAATTAGAGCAGGGGAAAATGAAGAGAATTGAAAGAAATAAAGTTTGGCTTTTTTTTGCCCCTTTTATCTCCTCAGATCTGTTGGGAAAGACAAAAAGGCTATTCAGGCATCGATTAGACGCAATAAGGAGACCAACACAGTTTTGGCCAGATTGAATAGTGAATTACAGCAACAATTAAAGGTAGTGCTTTCTGAATCTTTGGAGAGGAGAGTTCGTGGGCATAGAGGATCTGGGAGTTGGGGGGAAAAGTTTGAGGTGATCTAGCAATTCTTATGCTTATGTAAAAACTTTTCTCAAAGCAAGAGAAATGTGTTTCTAAAATGATTGGAGGACTCAGCCATAAAGAAAGATAAACTGGAAACTTTTACAGGTAAATGGATGCAACTCGAGAAAATACTCACAAGCGAAATAAACCGGATGCACATTTGTAAACATCGTATTGTCTCCCTAGTATGAAAATGCAATTTCACTGTGACTATTCCCTTCCTTAGTCTTCTATTTTTACCTAGCTTTTACATGGCTTAATCTTATACTGAGTAATATTTTTCTCCAAAAGGTATTTGTACATTCTGTAATGCTTGAGTTTGTTAATACATGAGAATGTTTACTTGTTGTCTTTAAAAAAATAATAATAAAATTAAATTTAAAAAAATAAAAATAAAAAATAAAATGATTGGAGGAGCCATTTTTTTTTTAGTTCTAAAAGGAATTTTTTAAACTCAGCTCTAATACAGTCCCTTATCTTACATATATAAAAAGGCATCACCATTCCTACAGTGTTTCTTGACTTTCATAAAGAGACTTAAAGAAACATTGCCTAGTGTCATGCCTTTTAAGATGACAGTTTTGGGCTGGTGAGATGGCTCAGCAGGCTTAAGCGCCTGCCCGGCAAGCGCAAGGGCCCGAGTTCGACTCCCGGAACCCACATACGAAAAAGGGGCCGGTGATATCGCTCAGTGGCACGGGCGCCTGCTGGCGCGCGAGGTCCTGAGGTCGACCCCCAGGTACCCACAAAAAAAAAAAAAAAAAAAAAAAAAAAAGATGACAGTTTTATTTGTTAGTGCTTGTTTTTTGTTTTTGTTTTTGTTTTGAAGAACTATGGATACCGTAGAAATAAATATATAAAAACTATTTTGAAAATCACTTTTCTGGGCCAGTGAGATGGCTCAGCGGCATAAGCGCCTGCCTGGCAAGCGCAAGGTCCTGAGTTCGACCCCCGGTACCCACATATGAAAAAAGGGCTGTTGATATCGCTCAGCGGCATGGGCATCTGCTGGTGCACGAGGTCCTGAGTTTGACCCCCGGTACCCACCAAAAAAAAAAAAAAAAATCACTTTTCTTACTACCTCTAAGTACAGAAAATAGGAATAAAAGTACCAAATAAGAAGAGGTCATTCTGGTTAAAACAAGATACTATCATAATGAAAAAGGAAAAAAAAAAGAAAAGCAAATTGTGGCTATCAGAAAAGACTCCTCAAAATCAACAGTGATTTAAAAATTCTGATTGCAGCCAGGTGTGGTGGTGTACACCTGTATTTCTAGTTATTTGTGAGGTTGAGGCACAAGGATCCCAAGTTCAAGGCGAGCCTGGGCAACTTGAAGAGACCCTGTCTGAAATAAAAGTGTTGGAGGTGTACAGCTCAGTAGAGACTGCTTGCGTGGCACGCACAGATCTCTGGGTTCAATCCCCAGGACCATACACACACGCACACAATTCTGACTGCACAATGAATTTTTTGTTAATAGAAATGAAACTCAAAATGAGATTCAGGAGTTGCTATAACCACATATCATTTAGGGAAAAATCTTTTATTAACTGATTTATCTATAGTTAATTCAGGGGCAAAACACAAAATTCATGTATTAATGCCCATCAGTTGCAAATATTGGCTTTTCTAATAATTAGCCTAAAAATGTTTTGTTACCTAATTTATATAATACAAAAAAGATTTAAGTTACTACAGTCATGTTTTCATATTATGAATGAATGTATAATGAAACTTGTCTTCTAAAGTATATTTTTAAAATATGAATAGCACAGGTCCTTTAGTCTTCTTGACAAATACCAATTGCTTTCTTGAAGTAGAGCTGTTACTAGAAGTACCTTTATTTTTACATACTTAAAAACATAACTTGGGCTTTGCATCTTTTTCAGGATGTTCTTGAAGAGAGAATTTCCCTGGAAGTTCAACTGGAACAACTTCGACCATTCTCTCACCTATAAGCCAATTGCCGTTAACTGTGAACATACCCATTTTTAAGCAGTTTGGGGTTTGAATCCAATTTGGAGACCCAGACATTCAGCTCACTGCTTAAGTCAACATTAAATTTTATGATTCTGTTTTGCCCTATATGTTCACCGTTGTATTTAAGTATCTTTTATTTTTTAATTTCAACAATAAAAGGGTCAGGATGACTTTTCTTGGAGGGTACACTGTGTTTGATGGCATGCCACACCCTTGCTATTCCATGGTGTTAGGAGTGTATAATATGGGTCATTGTATTTATGTGGCCAGAACCACACCCTGGTTTGACTTAGAGTGAACTTCTCATTTATTTCTCAAGCACAAACTCAGAAATCTTTGAAAGGAGAATTAAATAATCTGTCAGTTTGTCCTCTTTAGATTTAATACTCTATACAAAAATCTATATTCTGTAAAAAGCTTTAAAATAAGTTTGCTATTTAAGTTTGTATTTTAGGGAACTACTAGATAAGACAGTTTTCACCAGAAGCTAATACATTAGAAGAGTCTTTCTCTCTGCAGTAATCAGCATCTTCAGGAGTCACATGATACTTCAGGCTTCTTTTACAGACCATATGGGGGATCAGCTTTATATTTTCCTTGTCGGAATTTGATCTGTTTCATCAGTGACCGTGAGTGTGTGTGTGTGTGTGTGTGTGTGTGTGTGTGTATGTGTATGTGTGATTTTAATTCAGCAGCAATCAGGTAGCTATGAAGTCAGGTCTTTCCTAAGTGTTCCCTCAAGGTGAAGGGAAAGTGTGAAACCACTATATACTCACTGTCCACTAGGAAACATTGCAGCTTTTGTGTGATTGATGCACTAGAAGTTTTACAGGGATTATTTTCAAGTTTTGTGTTTTTAAACTTCTGAGGACATCAGTTATTCCCAGAAGAAATGCAAGTTCCCTAAGATTTCTAGTTTACCTTGCTATCTTGTTACTCATTCTTTTGCTGTATAAGCAGGTTTTTCCTGTTAACAGAGGTTCTAGAGTGTGCCCTATTCAGGATAAAATACTGCTTTAGGATTTGTTTTACATATTACACATTTTGATCACATTTGTGAAATTTGTATTCATTGCTGAGTAACAGCAGATAACTCCCTTTAAAGTTTATTCTATGGGATCAGATGTTAAATTGCATGGATATATATATATATATTTTTTTTTTTTTTTTTTGTGGGTACCGGGGGGTCGACCTCAGGACCTTGCGCGCCAGCAGGCGCCCCGTGCCGCTGAGCGATATCACCGGCCCCTTTTTTGTATGTGGGATCCGGGAGTCGAACTCGGGCCCTCGCGCTTGCAAGGCAGGCGCTTAAACCGCTGAGCCATCTCACCGGCCCAATGGATATATCTTAATAGAATCAGAAATGTGATTTTATACTAATAAAATAGTACAATTTTTTAACTTTTTTGTATTTATAATAAGACTTTAGAGAATCAGAAGGAATTTGTAGTTTCCTTGGTGAAAGATGATATTGAAGTAGAACAGTTTCACCATCCTAGATTGTACCCAATATATTTTAATACCTTAAGAGAATACAAAGCAGAAATGAAATGGACAACCTAAAGCTTCCAAGACTAATATGTGTTATCTTTTTGATAGCATTAACTAGATAAAAATTTTACTACTGCATACATCAGGTCGTTTCCAAGTGGCTAATATGTTACAGTTTCAGCTTGTTAAACAACAAAGGCTTTAATATGTTCATGATAGGGCTACAATTTGTATGTCTTGCTGCCAGGTGGCTCTGCATGCATGACTGTCCTATCAGGTGGCATGGGACAGTCATACACCTACCACTGGTGGTTCAAGCTGGCAGGAAGTTCCAGGAAAGTTTATTTTTGTATTTTAAAAATTTCTTTTTCCCACTGGCCTTTTAATTTAACAATGTCAAAAGTACTTTAAAGTTTCTTATTTGTAAGGTTTAATAGTTCAGTTTTGCAGCAAAAAAAAATTATAAAAACTTATTCTTTGTAATAGTATAATTTTAATGCTCTCTAGAGAAGTACATTCATATTAAGAATACTTGATAAGTGTTTAAGAAAGTTGGCATTTATAATGACCTATGTATTTTTAAATCAGTAATCCATGAAAATTTTAAAGATGATTGATAAATCAGATTATGATTTTTTTTTTTTTTTAGAATGGTCATTTAATACCATTTTTTGTTCTGGCTTTATTTTTCATGAGATCATTTTTTGAACACACAATATGCTTGTTCTCCTAGAATTTATCACATCAAATTATTTTAAATACTATTATCCATGAAAAATAACTACCAAAAAAGTGGTTCAAAATTTTAGACTCATTGTTCTTATACATTCTACATAACTTCATCAAGATGATGAAGTTTAAACCTTCTGGGCCATCCTAGCTCATGCTGTTATCATCCATGACAAATAATCATTCTGCTTCTCACTGGGTGTTCTAGAACGAAATACATGCTGTCGGTTCTTGTCAGAGAGAAATGGCATTCCTGATGTTTTCCAGCAGTCCAATCTCACTTCTCCATGCTGCTTCTGATTGCTCTTTGGAGTACTGACAACCAGAGGAATTTATCATCCTCCACCTCAGTAGCACAAATCCATTCATGTTTTGGTCCTTGAAGAATAAATGCATTCTTGACATCTGTAAAAGTGTTTTAGGTACACTAATTATTAATCTTTGCAAGTGGCAACCAGAAAGAGAAGGTGTTTTAAAATGAGGCAGAAAGATCACAAGTTTGAGCCCAAGCTGGACAACTTAATGACTTAAGTGAGACCCTCTCTCAAAATTTAAGATGAACTGGAGATATAAATCAGCACAGAGGCTCTAGGTTCAATCCCCAGTGCCAGAAAAAAAAAAAAAAAAAAAAAAAAAAAATCAGAATTGACCAGTTCATCTTTTAAGAATTTCTTGAAACCTAAAAACAAGGATTCAAAACAAGTACAAATCCAGTTTAGGATATAACGTTCTAAAATAACTGAATAATTCAAATACAATTAATCTTCTCCTTACATGATTAGCACTTATTTTAAAGACCAAATGATAGACAATGCCATGTTCCTTAATTCCTTATCTCAATCATTCCAGAAGGAACTAGAATTGATAAAGATCTTTACTAGTAGTTACAGTGATACCTCTGTTGTTGGGTGGCTCCAAGCACAAACTTTCCACTACTCGAACAGCAGAGTTCAAAAAAACATCTGCTTGGTGTTTGTAACTTTGCTCCATAGTTGAACTGGAAATCCGACTTGGAAAAAACCTGTATAGGCTGAGAGTGACTCGTGTCACATCTCACTGCACACATAAAGGGGTCTAAGCGCTGCTGTCGCCCGAACAGCACACAGTGCTTGTGTTAGTGTGCTAAAGCATTTGTCATGGGGGGGCCCTTTATTTGCATAAAATAACCATGGCTCCAAAGAAAGTTAATGATACTAGCAGTAAAGCTTAGAGGAAAACTGAGAACAATGATAGAGTTAATCACTGTGGAATTGGTTAAAAGTCCTGGGAAAATGAATCTGTAAGTTTAATTTTTGGGCCTCAGAACCATTTATGTGGTTTTTCCATTATTTCTTATAGGAAAAATATGTTCAGTTCTCAGACTTTTTGGTGTTTGAACACAAATTTGGAACGAATTAGGTTCACAACCAAGGTATCACTGTATTGCAGTTAAGAGATGCCAAGAGCTAGGCTTAGACAACGTTGGTACAAGGGCCAGTGACAGCCAACTACTACTATCAGGTTATGTAACAATGTCATAAGAGCACAGTGGTTATTAGGGTGGGAGGGGGACTGAAGAAAAGAAACATGTTTCATACATTAACCATATTCAGTAGTGATGTGTAACTCTTTTTACCCAGGATTACCTTCTTGCAGATGATACGTAATCTCAGCAAATATTTTTTTCCCACACTTAGTGTTCAGTTTTTCTCAGGCTCAGATTTAGATGCCCTGAAGGTACTGGGAAGACTTTTTATTTAGATGAGGTCCTTCTCTAAGGTCTTGGTTCCTGCTTTAGCCTGAAGTCCTACTTTTACATGAGTGAAAAATACTGGAATGAGAGAGACTACATTCTGATTGTCTGGCCTAACAAATACAAGAAATAGATACGGGTCCTTTTAAGCTTGGGAAATAGAGAATAGAATGATGACTAAAGTCACAATAGGTTTAAGTAGGATTTGTTTTGTGATAAATGGTATTTCTGTTGGAATTATGAATGAAATGTTTGTTACTAAGAATCCTTTGCAAGTCTGTTGATTCCTTTATAGAAAAACTCCCAGTTTAAATGTGAGTTTAAAGAAGAAAATGTATGGTCAAACCTGTAATGACCACTTAGTCCTAGTAGAATACAAATTTAATAGATATTAATTAATGGATATTAATAGATAAAAATGTAAAATTAAAACAGTGCTTTAAGCCTGTGAGATCTTTAGACAATGGAGAGTACTTAAGCCCTCAGGTCAGGCTGCCTCAAAGAACTACTTGTGATTGTGTGGGGTCTCCCCACTCCGTGATTTCGAAAGCCGTTCCTCATCTCTCGGGTTGTCTGACAGTGCCATCTTCCTCCCGCTATCTCAGAGGTAGATGACAGTTGAATGAAATCCTAGTGTTTGAAGGATTACTTATACACTGTCAGGTTATAATTCCAGTCCTTTTGCTACTTTTCTGTTTTAATGAGCTTTATATAAAATAGCTCCATAAAGATATTTATCTTTTGAAGGAAAACAATACATACACTTAGAATCTGGGATATCTTCTACGAGTAACCTGTGGAGGGCCACCGATGCAGTGAACTGGTAGGTTGTTTTTGAAGTCCTTTCAAATGGAGTATGAGATGTGCCCCGACTAGAAATAAGCAGTGCATCATTGAAGAGGAAGAGCGTGAGGTCACGGAGTTGTTCGTAGAGCCTGTGTTAAAATGGAGGAGAGCAGCATTCATAGTATACACACGTGCTTTGTTAAAAGTTAATCATCTTTAAATTGTAAGCCAATGGTCGAGACTTTTACTCCACTACAAACCGTCTGAGTTCTCAGTGAAATTTTCCTCCTGGTGTGATTAATCCCTGGTGGACAAATACCTCATTTATCAGTGTGGACAAAAGGACCATTATCTTTCCCTCCTTTATGAAGTGAATCATGGTTGTGTAAACTTTTATCAAGGAAAAAAATGCTGTCCTAGATGTTTTTGGGTAGTCTGAGGAAAGTGAGTTTGATTCATCTCTGGGAATGACAGGATGGGATAAAGAAAAGTCCAATGTTTTTTCCATTGAATTTTCATAGACCTTCTTTGCCTCTTTAAAAGTAATGACAGCAAAATGGAACACAGCTGTATAAATTCTTAATTCCATGCTAGAAGGCTTTGTTCTTGTTTACTACATTAGCCAGCCCAAGACAGAAAGGCATGAAATGAAGTACCTAACTTCATATATAAAACTAACGTTTTCAGGACACAATCTTGGGCATGAACAGGCATCAGGCCATCAGCTCTGTGATGAGAGCTGTGCATTATTTAGTAATTTCTTCTGCATTCGAGAGTTTCTTACAAGGAAGGCTCAGTTCATCTTTCCATCTCCAGTCTAATCATGGAAACACCATTTCACTGAGACCTGGCTGGGAATCCCAAACCAGCACTTACTAGTCCTTGGCTTTCAGGCAACTTGCTTCAGTCAGATTCCCCACCCACAAATGTGTCCTGTCCTGTCTCTGACCATGTGATTGTAATGAATTTATCAAATGAAAGAAGTTAAATAGTAAATTATAAAGCCCTGTACTCCTGTCAGTACTACACGTATGAGTACATTTGCATATATAAAATTCCTGATGGAAAGCATGCGATCGCATTTCTTAGGTTTTAAGTGACTTTCTAAAATGCCAGAAAACAAGATCACAGGCTAAATACTGTGTGATATCCTTTGGAATGCAAGCCTTTTTGCATTTACTTAATTTCAATTATTAATTTGAAATGGCATCTGCATTTATTAGTAAATAACATAAATGTAATTACTGAGAAAGTGCCTAGTTACATGTAAATATACCTCACAATGTGATGTAATGTATCTTCAAACATACTTTAATATGTTGTCCAAATACTGAAGTCTAAATTCTAATAACAGACTTCAGCTACCAGTTGACAGGTGAAGAGCTTGGAAGTTATCACTTCCAGTCTCAGAAAAGAAGCTGAATGAAGAATTGAGGTCACGGCGTAAACCAACCCCCCAAAGGCAGGATAGACAGGCAGACACAGAGAATCAGTTTATCAGAACAGAGACTGCCCTCTGGAGCCCGGATCAAGCAGGAATCCTTACAGGGTAACTGACTATAGCTGGAGAGAGATTGTGGGTGGACATGCATGATTGAAGCCTTGGGGGCTCCAACAAGCGTGTTTTACCTCCAGGAGCCCACCAGATCCTCACTATGAAGAGCTAAGAAAAATCCCCTCATTCTTCTGGGGTGGGGGGCATCTTGAAAGAATCACAGAGATTTTTGTTCTTAACAAAGGCCTCTTCTGAAGGGGAACTCTTAGGCAGAACTTAACCAATCTGGGAGAGGAAATACTTAACTCCAGCCCCCTGTAGCCTCTTAGAGGTAAAAGGAAGTTCAGAAGCCTTATGAAGGTGATAGCCCAGGCACAATAGGCTCATTAAAACTGGAGGGCCTGGTACCCCATGCTTGTAATCCTAGCTGCCCTGGAGGCTGAAGGAGGAGGATCTCGAGGTTGAGGCCAGCCAGTCTGGGCAACTTGGTGAGAACCCTTCTCAAAAGAAAAACAAAAGTGGTAAGCAACAACAAATCAGCCTCTCCAAGATGCAGTATGTAGACACTGGAAAATAACAACTTGGGGAAGAAAAGAATCGAGGCAGATCTCTAGGGACCAGGAAAGATCTGACAGGAAAATTGGATCCTACAGAGAAACTGAAGAAACAACACAACCCGGAAAAAGGAAGGGGCAATCTGCACTTTCTCCCCAGCTCCTGGCTCACAAGAAAGGAATCCCGAATCTACAGAGCTGGTGAAAGTGAGGGACTCCAGAGGCCTTCAGGGAGACCCACAGCAGTGGAACAGACCAGTGGTGCAGGATTCAGAGCAGCCACAGGTTGGCTTCATTTCAGGACTCCTAGTGTTACGCTCCCACAGTGACTGGGCAAGAGACAGCTGCAGGAGACATCTGCGGTCAGGGAGCTGTGGTCAGGCCGCGAAGACCCCCGGAGAGATTTTAAGCTCAGCCTGCATCTCAGTGGATTTGAAAGTCACAGAATTGGGCCGGTGAGATGGCTCAGTGGCGTAAGCGCCTGCCCGGCAAGCGTGAGGGCCCGAGTTCGACTCCCGGAACCCACATACGAAAAAGGGGCCGGTGATATCGCTCAGCGGCACGGGTGCCTGCTGGTGCGCGAGGTCCTGAGGTCGACCCCCTGGTACCCACAGAAAAAAAAGTAAGTCACAGAATTGGCACCCCCACCCTAATCCTGACTGCTTGCTGGTGACTGCATCCAGCACGGATCTGGGCTCTCACTGCTTTATCTACCGGGGAAAACAGGGCCACATCTTGAATGGGACACTGCCCCAGAACTACTCCAGAAGAAAACCACACATTTGAAATCACAGAGAAATGTCTTCTTTCTTTTTTTCTTTTTTGTTTTTGTTTTTGTTTTTGTTTGCTTAGTTGTTTTGTTTTGTGAGTTGTGTTTTTAGTGTTTTGGTTTGTATTGTTTTTTCTTTTTCTCTTCTTTCCTTCCCTCCTTTACCAGTTTCCTGGAGCTTGGGAAGTCTTTTATCTTCCTGCCTTGCTTCTTATCACTTTTTCTTCCTTTTTTTCCTCTATTTTTTATTCTTTTCCCTTTTTTTTTTTTTTTTTGTGAGTACTGAGGGTCAACCTCAGGACCTCATGTGCCAGCAGGCACCCGTGCCACTGAGCGATATCACCAGCTCTTTTTTCGTATGTGGGATCCGGGAGTCGAACTCGGGCCCTCACGCTTGCCAGGCAGGCGCTTACGCCACTGAGCCATCTCACCGGCCCTCCCTTTTACTCTCTATATAATTTCTTTTTTTCTCCTGCTTTTTTTTTTTTTTTTTTTTTGTGGGTACCGGGGGTCGACCTCAGGACCTCGCGCGCCAGGAGGCGTCCAAGCTGCTGAGTGATATCACCGGCCCCTTTTTCATATATGGGTTCCGGGAGTCGAACTCGGGCCCTCGTGCTTGCCGGGCAGGCGCTTAAGCCGCTGAGCCATCTCGCCGGCCCCTCTCCTGCTTTTTTTTTTTTTTTTTTTTTTTGTGGGTACCGGGGGTCGACCTCAGGACCTCGCACGCCAGCAGGCGCCCGTGCCGCTGAGCGATATCACCGGCCCCTTTTTCGTATGTGGGTTCCGGGAGTCGAACTCGGGCCCTTGCGCTTGCCGGGCAGGCGCTTAAGCCGCTGAGCCATCTCACCGGCCCTCTCCTGCTTTTTTAAATCTTCTATTTCTTGCTAGTTTTTGCTCTTACCTTTACCTAATTCTATAAACATCTGTCTACTCTGCAATAAGATCCTTTGTACTATGTCTCCTCTTTTTCATATCATAGAGTTTAAGGTTTCAAAGTTTTCCTCTTGCATTCCCTCATTTCCAACCCCTATATCTTTACTAGTACAAACAAAGCTTTGTTAACCTTTTGGTAGTTAACTCTGTAAAATTACTGTTAAATTCTTTTCTACCACTAACAGAGATATAGCTGTTCCATTTAGTACATATTAGCTAAAAATCAATACCTGGGTGGCTTAACATTTACATCATAACTGTTGATTTTTTCTCTAGAATTAAGGGTGGTACATAATTGGTTCTTACAGTATAATATCAAATTTGTCTTGGACAGTACTACTGTAACTGATTGACTTCACATTAACAGGGTGGTGTAATTGTTGCTGTCTCTCTGTGAGAAAACCCTCAGGCTGCCTCTGGGACGTTAACAGTGCTACAGTGCGTTCCTAGGGAAACTGGTTGCTGCGCTAACTACACTGGGTCCTCCACTCCCACGTTAAGCAAGGTGGTTGGATCTTGGGACTATGGCCAAGAATTATAGTTAGCCTCACCCAATTACATCACCAAAATGCAACTAAAGAGAGCTCCATACTAGCAACTAAGTCTTTAGACTATAAGCATCCACAAACCTGCGCGTAAAGCCAACCAAATAAATAAAAACAGTGGGGAAAAGGCAACAAAACACCTCCCCAAACTCCCCAACTCCCCAACGCCAATCCGGGGAGCACCAACAGGCAGAACAACATTAGCCACGCACCCAAGTGACTCGAAAGGATAGCTGAGGAGATTAGAAAACAGCTTAAGGAGGTACTAAGAGGATTAGAGAAGACTGAACAGATAACAGAAGTAATAACGAAAAAGATGGAGGAGCTTTCAGAAGACACTAATAATAAGGTGGGTGAGCTAAACAAAATGATACAAAACATGAATGGCCAGTTTACCAAAGAATTGGAGTCCACGAGAAGTTTCAATCAGAAATCCGGGTTAAAAATTATACTGAAAGTATAGGCAACGGAACCAACCAACGTGAGGCCAGCATTTCAGAAGTAGAAGACAATGATTCCTTCAAAGGCCAACTACAGAGGTCTCATGACCCACCTGTTTAACGACTATTCAGACTTCTGCCAAAGGTGCGGCCTGTCTTTTTTCTTTTCTTTTGATACAGTTCTGTACATCTTGTTTATAGATCCTCAATGTCTTTCTTTTGTACAGTACATCTCTTTTATATAGTACAGTAGTTCTATGTTCTGTTATACATTACAGTACTGCATGTAAGAGTTGTGCAAATACAAGCAAAATCATCAAGTTGGGGTTTCCCTTGACCATTTCTTTGTTCTGAATATCGTAATATACATATTATAAACAATTCCTCATTTAGTGACCAATTTAACAGGCTGGTCACAGGAACAGAACTCAGTCATTAAACAAGGGATGTCGGTACTCAGAGATACCTTAAAAGCAACAAGAGGACATGAAAAAAAGATCCAACTTCTAGATGATGCAAAGATTAATTGGAATAAGTGAAAAATCAGAAAACAACACAAGTGGCATAAAAAAGCTGTTCACAGAAATAATGGCAGAAAACTTCCCAAATATAGGAAAAGAAACATACAGATAAGTAACCCATATTGAACTCCAAGTAGCCATGACCAAAAGAGAACCTCTTGTGCTGCATTATATACTCAAAGTCGTAGAAGTCCATCACAGGGACAACATCTTAAAAGCTATTAGAGAAAGGCAATGAGTCACATATAAAGGTAAACCCATTAGAATCACAGCAGACGGCTCTACACAAACCTTAAAGGCCAGGAGGGCTTGGAGTGAAGTGTTTCAAACCCTAAAAGACAAAAACTTCCAACCCCAACTTCTGTATCCTACAAAACTTTCCTTTAAAATCAACAGAGAAGTTGAGCATGGTGGTGCATGCCTATAATCCCAGCATTTAGGAGGCTGAGGCAGGAGGATTGCTGCAAGTTTGAGGCCAGACTGAACTACATAGTATGACCCTGTCTCAAAAATAAATAAAATCAACAGAAAATAAATTATTTCCTTGACAAGGAGCACCTCAAATTCATGACCACCAAACCAGCATTACAAAAATTTCTCAGGCTAGTCTAGAAAGAGACAATGAAGCCAACGATGCCAATAAGTCAAAAAGAATTAGTACACCTGGCACAACGAGCATCTAAGCAAAAGGAATAGACTCTTCTCAGATGAAGAAATAAAAATACATGAAAAAATGTTCAAACTGGGTGTGGTGGCACACACCTGTAATCCCAGCACTTGGGAGGCTGAGGCAGGAGGATTGCTGTGAGTTCAAGGCCAACCAGGGCTACATAGTTCAGGACCAGCCTGAACTACATAGCAAGACCCTGTCTCAAAAAAACCAAAGAAAAAAAGAAAAAAGAATGTTCAACATCACTGGCCATTGGAGAAATGCAAATTAAAACAATGAGATTCCATCTTGTTCCAGACAGAATGCTATCAACCAATAACAAATGCTGGTGAGGCTGTAGGGAAAAAGAACCCTTCTTCATTTTTGGTGGGAGTGTAAACTGGTACACTCCCATCGTAATACAACCACTGTGGAAATCAGTATTATGGAGATTCCTCAAGAAACTAAGAAATTCCATTTGACCCAGCTACTCCCCTTCTACGTATCTTCCCAAAAGAGTTAAAGACATCATAGCACAGTGCTGTATGCATAACCATGTTTATAGAAGCACAATTCATAATAGCTGAATCTTGGAAACAGCCTATCGTCCATCAACAGAAGAATGGACAAAGAAAATATGTTTAAATACAACGGAGTACTACTCTGCTGTGAAGGATAAACGAGTCATTTGTAGGAGAAAAGATGCACCTTGAGACCATAATGTTAAGTGAAATAAATCAGACGTACATACTTAAACATCACATGGTTTCTCTTATATGAAAAAATATATAAATAAAGTGTGAAATAAAAGATACAGCAGTGCCTTAGTTCATGAACTTAATTCATTCCACGATTGTGGAAAAGTTAGCCACATTTATGTTCATGTGGGAAAGATGGCCGTGGTCATGTTCATCACCCAATGCACAGTTTGCAAACAAAAGAAATTTTGCCCAATGCTTCTGTTTGTGAACCAAATTGTGAACAAAAGCATTCATAAAGACACCACTCTAATAGGAGTAAAGGGAGAAAAAAGTTATTGTTATCCTGCATGGACAATGTATCTAAAAGTGTACCTTGATTTAGTGTAACTGTCATATGCGTTTTATGTTTTTTGGCCTATTACTCTGTGTTAATCTGTATACATTATCATTAACTTTATAATGACTTAAATACATGAATCTGATGCTGGCAAAATAAAAGGGGGATAGAGGGAAAGGGAAAAGAATTGAGATGTGTTACGTTCACGTACCAATTACCCACAATGAATGTAGTTTTGTATGACGAACAAGTACTAATAAAATGTTTTTTTAATTTAGTAGGGCTGAAGATGTAGTTTAGTGATAGAGCATCCCTAGGTTCAATCCCCAGTACCACCACCCTCCAAAAAAGGGGAAAAAATACTGATCCTGCAACTACAGAATGCTTTCACCAACATACATATCTTAATAAGGAGTCGTTAAGGAAACCCAAAGCTGACAGGGGAGAAAACAGGGACACCATGGAAATATGTAGCCTGGTACCTGAAGCTACAACAAACGTGGCCCAGTGGTAACAGTTACACTGGCCTTCTCTTCAGAACCATTCGAGCAAGAACAGAGTGGAGCAAAATATTGAAAGAATTTAAAAAGGCCTAGAATTCTGTAGCCAGCAAAATTTTCCTTTAAATATGGAGAAATAATTTTTCAAACAAACCACAAGTAAAAGAGTTTGTTGCTAGTAGACCTGACTTACAAAAAATGCTAAAAGTGCTGCAGATAGAAGGAAAATGGCATAGGAACTTGGATTTACATGAAGAAAGGAAGAATGTTGGAGAAGGAATACATGAAGGTAGAATAATTTCCAGAACCTAGAATAATTCCTTGCACCTCCTACCATACCAGTGTGTTTAAAATTGCTTGCTTCTAAGCAACTAGAAAGCTAGTTTCTTTCCATCATCGTTCTCTTTTCTGTTGCTAATAACCAAAAACAGCACAACGAAAACAAAAGAGCTGTGATAGTGAGACAAGTGATGTTGTGATTTGGTTTGTATTTATATATCTTTATTGCAGTTGGACAAATTAAAGGAGTTAATTTCTCTCCATTTGGCTGCTATATGTTGTCATTATCTTTGCCATTAATAATTAAAACATAGTTTGGCAGTTTATCAAAGCGGAAATCAGCAAGCTATGCCCCACCACCTGTTTTTGTAAATAAAGTTTTATTGGAACATAGCTGCACTTGTTCATTTATGCATCATATTGTTTATGAACAGTGTATCGTTTGTTTTGTATTGTATCATTTATTATCTGTGTTTGTGATACAACAGCAAAGGTAGGTTGTTGCCACAGAGATCATTTAGCCAGAAAATCCTAAATGTTTACTCTCTGAACCTTTGCAGAAAAATTTGTCCATCTTTGTTCTAAAGGATGAATGGGGTCACTTACAGGCGTTGACTGCTTCTGTCTTTTGTTCTTACACTATTCTGAGCACTGTGCAAACTAGATATGGTGAGGTCATTTTTAATCCTGAGGTCGACAACTATGTAAGGATAATAAATGAGCCCTCTCGTTACAGTTAGGGAGATCATTCATGTGAGATCCCACAACACTTGGATCTTATCTCCGGGGGAAGCAGACAGGCCTCAAGAGGTTCTGCTTGGTCCTGGTGGAGATGATTTATTTTCGCCCATTCTACCCAGAAGCTGCCTGCATTGCAATCATGGTGATACAACACCTTACACTATCTCAGAGAGGTGTGTGACTTCTTAGCTCAGTGCAAGGATTTATAATAAACTGCTATAGTACTGGATGCCAAGGATACCTCCTCTGAAGAAGTTTGCAATTAAGATAACTGCTACTTACCTTAAAGAGAAATTTATTTCCTCATCAGGGCAGTGAAGTTGGACTACATCTTGGACCCTAATCAGATATCTGTTTACTTCTGATAGAGTCTATAAAATCAAAAAATTAAAAACTTACATAAATTTTTTAATGAATATGACTAGTGCAGAACTATTTTATATCCCAGAATATGGGTTGACTGGGACTGAGTTATGAAACAATCAGTGTTTTTTTGTTTATAAAAACAGGGTTTCTTTTGAAAGACCACGGCATCAACAATGACAATCATTTTAGAATGTTGTCAAATCTTTTAAAACTATGGAAATTGTCTTGTTTGAACATGTTTCCCTAGTGCCAAAACCAGCGTGGGGTGGGGGACAAAAATGGAGCTGTGAAGAAAAGGAAGTAAACGAACTGCAGTGGATTCAGGCCACTGTATCGATGACCTCTTGGCAGGTACAGTGATCCAGCCAGGAAATTCTGCAGACCATGAGTTCCAAAACTTTGGACTTTTGTATTACAGTCAACTCCACTTCTTTTTCCCTACCAAGATATGCAGATTGAAATTAAAACAACTCCATCTTGCTTCCCCAATTTGACCACATAAAAATAACGTCTCAAATCAACTGATACTCTAATTCCCCTTCCTCTGCAGATTGAGCTCCTACTAAGTGCCAGACCCTAGAAGACGAGTCATAGCTCACACAGGATGGAGGGCTACAGAAACAAGGCGAGGAGGCGCAGGATGCTGTGAAGCACCAGGGAAGGTGTGGCTCACAGCGGGAGGAAGCTTCACAAAATAACGATGGACTTCAATTTTTAAAGGACGACTGTCTGGTGGAGTAGGAAAGGAAGGCAATTTGAGAGAAGGAAGAGTATATGTGTAGAACAAATGAAGAGAGGCTATATTGTTAGAGAATGGAGAGCAGATCTGTGGAGTGCGACAGGCAGTAGGGAAAGCTGCAAGAGGACCAGGTGATAGTCCAGAGGCAGCAGACAACTACGGGACAGTGAACAGAATCCTGCACCAGGCACTGTGATGGAACACACGCCCCTCCCCTCAAAGGAGCTCATCGTCACTGTACCACCAAGCAAGGGGCTCAGACTACAGAGAAGTGGTGGGGTCACATTTCATGTGCCCCTTCTGCAGCGTGCTTGCAACCAGGGTGCAAAATGTGAGAGATTCCAGCTCCCTGGCAGTGGCAAACATTGCACATATGTTGGCTGTGCTGGGATCTGCGTGTCTTCTTTTGCCAATGATAAGGTTCTATTCATGAGCACGAGCCAGAGCAAGTACATCAGAGTACATACAGGGCATCCCCAGACGAGTCTCTGTATATCCGACAGCTGCTCTTTCCTGTGGATGTTTTCCTTTATCTAGAAAAGAAATTGATTTTAGGCAAACAAAAATTGTGATAGTTGTGTTTATAAAAGAAATTGATTAAAATATTTTATGGCTCAGGGCTTGCTACTTTACTGTAATAAAAACCTCAATTTTCTGCATCCATTGTTTTAAAACAAAGGCAAGTAACAAGGCTACCCAAAGAGCATCTTCGGGGTACATGTATTCAGCCCAGACGAATCTACGCACGGTACAATCATGGTATTTTCAGAACGAGACTACTGTACTCCAAAATGCTGAAGTCTTTTGGAGAATAATTACTATTACTCTACTCATGGAGGCAGAAAGCTGATACCTTAGTACTTTCACAAGCAAAGGATTGTACATTTGTGTTGTTTTCTTTGTGTTATCTAGAAAAATCAATCCAAATCTCAAACTTACATTCATGGAAGTTTTATTATAATCGTATGGCTATCTGAGAACATTCTGCCTCATGTCGTTCAATTTAGAATAGATGCCCTAATGTACAAAATCACTGAACACTCATGTAGCATTAAAAGAATGAAAGACTGGAGCGAGAACATCACCGAAGACAAGATGTCTCAGGATCTTCTAGGTGAGGGTACCACGAAAGCACTGTAACAGGTTTAAAGGACACAGATGCGTATCGGCAACCAACCTGATCTAGATAACATTTATATTTTTTTATTTGGTCAATTGCAGCAGTCAGCTCCCCACGGCCAACATGTTCTGCAGGTGTGTGAAGCCTCAGAGCACAGAGAAGATTTACATACTCTTCAAATCTCCGGTATGGGCACAGCAGCAGCTCCGGCAGGCTGAACAAAGCACAGAGAGGTGAGCCCTGGGCTCTAGCTGGAGGCCGAGGAGGCTGCCCTATGCTTAGAGCCCGCTGTGCGCTCCCCCAGAACTCACCTCAGCATGTTGGTGACAACCGTCTTATCATGCCTCTGCAAGAAAGCTCGGAATGCTGGCGTCGTTTCCCTGCACTGAAAGGTGAGGGTGACATTGTCAAAGCTTGGCTCTGTGAGACAGTTGTAGAGACCCCTGGCCCCCAAGCAAGTGAGGATTATGGGACGCTCAAAAGGGCAACATCGGGCCAGTGAGACAGCTCAGCGGCATAAGCGCCTGCCTGGCAAGTGTGAGGTCCTGAGTTCAACTCCCAGTACCCACATACACAAAAAGGGCCGGTGATATCGCTCAGCGGCACAGGCGCTTGCTGATGCACGAGGTCCTGAGTTCGACCCCCGGTACCCACAAAAAAATAAAAATAAAAATAAGAAGGACAACATCTCCATCTCACCAAATTACTAAGAGAACTATTGGTTCTCTAAGTAGGACGTATTAAGTATACCATAGACCGAGCCCTACCACTGGACTTAGTAGAGTAACAGATTGTGCAATCAGGTGGGCCTGGTTTAGAACTGGAATAAATTGAATATGTTGCCTTGTAAAATTAGTCAACTTAACAACCAATGGGTCACAGATGAAATTAAAGAAGCAATTAGACAGTTTCTGCAACTGAATGATAACGACAGTACAACATCCGGAACTTATGGGATACAATAAAAGCAGTCCTAAGAGGGAAATTTATAGCATTAAATTCCTATATCAGGAAAACAGAGCAAGCACAAATAAACAACCTAATGGTGAACCTCAAACTTCTAGAAAAAGAAAAGCAGGCTAAGCCAAAAGCTCGTACAAGGGAGGAAATTATAAGGATCAGAGCAGAAATTAATGTATTGGAGACTAAAAAAACAATACAAAGAATCAACGAATCAAAGAGTTGGTTCTTTGAAAGATTAAATAAAATAGACAAACCCTTATCCAACCTTATTAAAAAAAGGAAAGAAAGTACTCAAATCCATGCAATTAAGAATGAAAAGGGTGATATCACAACGGACCCTGCAGAAATCCAGAAGATCATCTATACCTACTTTGAAAACTTGTATTCTAATAAGATGGAAAATGCAGAAGAAATGGACAGATTCCTAGATACATATGAATTACCAAAGCTCAACCAAGAAGATATAAAAATCCTAAATAAATCAATAACAATCAATGAAATCGAAGATGTAATTAAAAACTTCCCAACAAAGCAAGCCCAGGCGCTGATGGATTCACTGCTGAATTCTACAAGAAATTTAGAGAAGACCTAACACCACTACTTCTCAAACTCTTTAATGAAATTGAAAGGGAAGCAATACTCCCAAATTCATTCCTGGAAGCAAGCATTACCCTGATACCAAAATCAGAGAAGGACCCAACTAAGAAAGACAACTACAGACCAATCTCCCTAATGAACACAGATGCAAAAATCCTCAATAAGATACTTGTAAACAGAATGCAGCAAATCATCAAGAAGATTATACGCCATGACCAAGTTGCATTCATCCCAGGGATGCAGGGATGGTTCAACATACGTAAATCAATAAATGTAATACACCATATTAACAGAACCAAGGACAAAAATCATATGATCATCTCAATAGATGCAAAAAAAGCTTTTGACAAAGTCCAGCACCCATTCATGATAAAAACCCTACAGAAAATTGGAATAGATGGTCTTTATCTCAATCTGATAAAAGCTATCTATGACAAACCAACAGCCAATATCACACTAAATGGACAAAAACTGAAAGCCTTCTCTCCAAAATCAGGAATAAGACAAGGATGTCCACTGTCCCCACTCTTATTCAACATAGTCCTGGAAACTTTAGCCAGAGCAATTAGACAAGAGAAAGAAATAAAAGGAATTATGATTGGAAAGGAAGAAGTTAAATTATCATTATTTGCAGATGACATGATACTCTATGTAGAAGACCCCAAAAACTCCACTAAAAAATTGCTAGATTTAATAAGCAAATTCAGTAGTGTAGCTGGATACAAAGTCAACACTCAAAAATCAATAGCCTTCCTGTACACCAATAACAAACTCACTGAGAGAGAAATTAGGGAAACAACACCTTTCACAATCACATCTAAAAAAATGAAATACCTAGGAATCAATCTCACAAAGGAAGTAAAAGACCTCTACACTGAAAACTACAGTACTCTGAAAAAGGAGATTGAAGAGGATGTCAGAAAATGGAAAGATATCCCTTGCTCTTGGGTTGGAAGAACCAATATAGTGAAAATGGCCATACTTCCAAAACTGTTATACAGATTTAATGCAATTCCGATCAAAATTCCAACAACATATCTCACAGAATTACAGAAAACAATCCTAAAATTCATCTGGAACCAGAAGAGACCTAGAATAGCAAAGGCAATTCTGGGCAACAAAAGCAAGGCAGGGGGCATCACAATCCCTGATTTGAAATTATACTATAAAGCTACTGTGATAAAAACAGACCCGAAGATCAATGGAATAGAATAGAAGATGCAGAAACAACTCCAGACATACTAAGCCACCTTATCTTTGACAAAGGTGCCAAACACATTCACTGGAAGAAAGCCTCTTTAATAAATGGTGCTGGAAAAATTGGCTCTACACATGCCGAAGATTAAAATTAGACCCATATCTTTCACTGTGCACTAAACTAAATTCAAAATGGATCAAAGAACTAAATATTAAAACAGAAACATTACATCTCCTGGAAAATAGAATAGGTAAAACTCTTGAAGACATTGGTGTAGGCAAAGATTTTATGAATAAAACCCCCATCGCACAGGAAGTATCACAAAGAATCAACAACTGGGATCTCATCTTATTAAAAAGCTTTTGCACAGCAAGAGAAACCACCAACAGAGTGAAGAGACAACCCACAACGTGGGAAAAAATGTTTGCCAGCTGTTCCTCAGACAAAGGATTACTATCGAGAACATACAAAGAACTCAAAAAAATCAGACCTCTCAAATTTAAAGACCCAATCCAAAAATGGGCATCTGAGATGAATAAACACTTCTCAGATGAAGATATACAAATGGCAAATAAATATATGAAAAAATGTTCAACATCACTAGTCATCCTAGAGATGCAAATGAAAACAACACTGAGATTCCATGTCACTCCAGAAAGAATGGCTATTATCAAGAAGTCAACTAATAACAAATGCTGGAGGGGCTGTGGGGAAAAAGGAACCCTTCTCCACTGTTGGTGGGAGTGTCGACTGGTACAGCCACTGTGGAAGTCAGTGTGGAGATTCCTCAGAAAACTAGGGTTGGAGGTCCCATTTGACCCAGCTATTCCCCTTCTGGGCATCTTCCCAGAAGAATTAAAAACATCGTACCACAGCGATATATGTGCACCCATATTTATAGCAACACAATTTGTAATAGCCAGATCTTGGAAACAACCCAAATGCCCATCAACTGAGGAATGGATAAGAAAGATGTGGTATTTCTACACAATGGAGTACTACTCAGCCATAAAGAAAGATAAACTGGAAACTTTTATAGGTAAATGGATGCAACTCGAGAAAATACTCACAAGCGAAATAAACCGGACGCACATTTGTAAACATTGTATTGTCTCCCTAGTATGAAAATGCAATTTCACTGTGACTATTCCATTCCTTAGTCTTCTATTTTTACCTAGCTTTTACATGGCTTAATCTTATACTGAGTAATGTTTTTCTCCAAAAGGTATTTGTACATTCTCTAATGCTTGAGTTTGTTAATACATAAAAATGTTTACTTGTTGTCTTTAAAAAATAAAATAAAATAAATAAATTTAAAAAAAAGCCCATGGCATGGGTAGGGCAGAAAAAAAATATATATATATATACAAAGCAAAAAAAAAAAAATTAGTCAACTTCTCTAAGCCTCAGCTTTTTCATCTTTAAAATAGATATCAGCTGGGTGTGGTGGCTCACACCTGTAATCCCAGCACTCAGGAGGCTTTCAAAGCTAGCCTGGACTACGTAGTAAGTGCAAGGCCAGCCTGAACTACAAAGCTAAAGTGACTCCATCTTGCAGCGCACCAGCCCCTCCCTGCTAGCTGTTCAGTGGACCCCAGCCCCACACCCCTGCAGCCCCCACTGTCCATTGCCGAGGCCTCAGTACAACGAGGTCGTCCATCCTCCCGCTGGACAGTGCTGAGTCCGGGGAGTTTCCGGTGAGGACGGGATGTGAGTGGAGAACAGACAGTTTTTCTCAAGGACCCTTCCTGCCTTGGATCTTGCTTTTGCTCATTTAATTGGTGCTCCACAAAACCAGTAACCTAGCACTGGGGTGCGGGCAAGTCAGTAGTGCTACAGCACGCAGGTAGCCCCATCTCTGGGAGTGAGCCCTAAAAATCTCAGCTACTCGCCAAGCTGGACTTGCCCCAGTTGTTCTTGGGTGTTGGCCCCCTCTCCGCTCAGAGGCAGACATTTCTTTTACGTCCCTCCAGGAAATTTACCCGAGAAAAGTTGTCCAAAGAGCTAAACTTGTCAAGGCCACGTAGATGGTTGTGGCAGAGTGAACTCAAAGCTCACAGTCCCGCTTCTGTGTAGGTGTTGACGTTCTCCTGTCACTGAGCCACAGGGGAGCTGGGGAAGGTGGGAGCCTGGCAGCGCATGGAGGATTCATTCCGCTCAGCAGCCAGGTCCTGGCGCTGCTGTGTGCCAAGCACTGTGCTCGCCCCTGTCCATGGGAGGAGACCTGGGAGCGAAGAGCAGAGGAGCAGCCCTGCCTGTTCACTCTGGTCCTTTGGGCTGCACGCAGCGCAAGCTCAGCCCTAATAAAGTCACCGATGGTAACTCTGACCACTTACCTTCTCAATAGTTCTCAGAACAACAGGGTAATTGTTGAAGAAATTGGTGTATGTATTCAACTGGCTCCCAAACCTTAGAAATATCTCCCCCACACAGTGGGCTGGGCCCCATTCCTGTAGTTTATGTCCCAAGTTATCTAGAATCTGCCTGCAATCAGAAAAAAAAAAAAAAAAAAAAAGCATATTATGCAATAGGAGCCCATGCTACCTACAGACTTACATATGAATTTCTTGTCATCAGCGCAGCCATTTGCAGCATAGTCTCTCCCAGTCCTTACTTGATTTTTTTTTTTTTTTTTTTTTTTTTTTTTGTGGGTACCGGGGGGACGACCTCAGGACCTCGCGCGCCAACAGGCACCCGTGCCGCTGAGCGATATCACCGGCCCCTTTTTCGTATGTGGGATCCGGGAGTCGAACTCGGGCCTTCGCGCTTGCAAGGCAGGCGCTTAAGCCGCTGAGCCGTCTCACCGGCCCCCTTACTTGATTTTGATCAGGTATCTTTTTCTTAAAACACAGCCATGCAGATCTGATGGGGCAGGGGAAGCTGGGAGGTGCGGGAAGAAGGTGGTTGTGAGAAACCCCCTGCCCCTTCCCCCTAATTCTTTAAATCCACTCAGTGCACGTCCCACCCCCAGCTAGGACGAGGAGAGTGACAGCGCAGCATCAACCTTTCCGCGGCTCTGAGGGAGCCCTCCAGGCCGTCACAGGCCCTGAAAACCAGAAGAGGCCTCTCCACCTTCTTGACTTGGGAAGAGTGGGACCCACACAGGTGGGAACTGGCCCCAGGGTACCTAGAGGGGACTGTGGAGGAAGTGAGGGGCACACGTGTTATTAAGTGGTCCCAGCCTTGGGCCCTAAGCAGAGCATCCTAGCACCATGTTCCTTTCCCATCGCTCAGCTAAGCATGGCTGGTTAAGAGCAAATCCATCGCTCTCCTTCCTGCCGTCTTTCACACAAATACTGTTGACTGCTGAACTCCTTTTCTGGCACACAGCTGTGACCTGTGGTGGGGTGGTGGCCTGGACTTATCACTGCTGTGTGCAACCAGGGAGCGACACACTGAGGAGCCTCTGTGCACTGAGAGATGATCAGGGTCCCCAAGAGGGGCAGAGAATGACTGAGCCTCCCTTCCGCTTTTGAGAAAAAAGCTTCTTCCACCACCCACTGCGCATTGTTAAAAAATACACAGGCAGAATTTGTTTACCTGTTCAGACTTAAGATCCGCAGAATATCAGAGAAAATGATCTGGATATTTGCAGCGCTCAGAATCGCTCTGTTCGCTGACACCGCCGCTCTCAGGGGTGTCACATAAACATCTCTCACCGCTGCCAGCATCTGCACATACTTCCTCTCACTCTGTAAGAGCTCCCTCGCAACTGCGGTGCGCTTTTCCCCGGAGTCCTGCAGCTTCCTCTCCTGCAGAAAAGCATTAAGAACCCACAGGCGGAGCACAGCGACCCCAGCCCTCACCCTCCGGCCAGGCCCCAGCCCTAGGGCTGACAAAAAGCTCCTGCAAGAGGCCGAGTCTGAAAACAGTAATCATCCTAATTGGAAGGTGGGGACCACAGCGAATCTGGGGTGCCCTTTAAGAGAGCTCTGCCACGGAGTGACTAAGGCGAGACCAAGATGAGCAGCTGGGTTTGTGGCTGGGGCAGGACAGAGTCTGATTGGAGGGCCACCTGCTACAATCGATACAGTTGAGACCGAAGCTACAATTGACGAGTCGCTGCAGCAGAAGGCAGCGTCTCCTGCGGAGGAAAGATGCGCCTTCTCCCCAGAGCGCTGTTCGCACCCGGCACGGCCGGGACGCAGCAGCAAAGCTTTCCTCTTCTCCTGCGCCACTGCTTTAACGCACGCGGAGTAGCTGGGGTGTGCGCACAGGAGTTTTTAAAGGAGACGACCGCCAGTGCGTTTTGATTGAGGTCAAATGGAGAGAGGAGGGGAAGACCCCCTTCTGCGCGAGCGTGCGCGCATGCTCACTCGGCTCTCACGTCTGTGTTCCCGTTAGGTGTTTTGCGCTCAGTGTTTTAACAAAACGCAGCAGCTTAAAAACCTTTGCATACCTTGTTCCGTGGGAGCATTTTAATGCTTTTAATTTATCATTGTAAAGCCACGGACGATTTTATAACACTTTTTTTTACATGGTTCTTACATATAGGACAACCTGTCTTTAAGAATAAATTACTCTAAACACGAATACAAATGTATTGTTCATGGTTTAAATAAGCTTTTTGTTTAAAATACAGTATGGCAACACAAAGTGTGGTGCTATGTGATCGTCACCCAGTTAAGTCAACCATAATTTCATGAACTAAAATTACAATATAAAAAGTAATTTAAGAGGAAGAATGGGAAAACTGTCCTGGAAATACTATAAATGCACTGCTCTTGACTGTCTGGGACCCAGCTTTCAAGCACATAGCTTGTGTATAATGTCTATTTAAACATATATCTGCGGCGGGGCATCGTGGTGCACACCTGTAATCCCAGCACTCAGGAGGCTGGAGCAGGAGGATCACCACAAGTTCGAGGCCAGCCTGGGCTACGTAGTGAGACCCTGTCTCAAAATTTAAAAAAAAAAAAAAAGAAAAGAGAAAAAAACCATACATCTGCATCCCACTTCACAGATGGCTTGGAGCCCATGTTACATTTTTATGTGCATTTACTGATCTATATGTTTTTAACTATTGGCCTTATCCAACTTTTAGTTTTGTTTTGTTTCTTGCTTTTTTGAAACAGGGTGTCACTATGTAGTTCAGGTTGGTCTTGAACTCACCATGTACCCCAGGCTGACCTTGAACTCGTGGCAGTCCTGCCACAGCCTCCCAAGTGGTGGGACACAGGTGTGCACCACCACGCCCGGCCCAACATTTATAATCACTGTGGCTTAAAGTTTCAATTGTCAAACCTCTTGTCTTTAAAACGTGGTCAAGTGTTACTGTCTTTAGTCAGATGGGACAGCATCCTACTCCTTGGTGGCTCCTGGTGATGGAGCTGGGGAAGATGGAAACCCGGTCCCTGAGGTCTCTGGCCCGACACACTCGAGGTGTTGTGGGGCCCTGAAAAACCTGGAGTCTGAGCTCAGGACTTCAGCGCTGACTCGGTTTTGTTTTTGTTTTTTTTTTTTTCTCTCCCAGTTGTCAGACCTCAGGGAACCCTTTAAATTTGCCTCTCTAGTTCTTCATCTGTAGAATGTGGCTACTGAGCTCTACTGTGAAGGCTTCTGAGAATGACATGTGACAATCAGTGTGCACATGTGTTGCGAATACAAAGTACCCCGCGGATTCCGAGAGTCCCTGTTGGACAGGACCAGCCTTCCCCTTTGCAGCAACCTCCTCCCTGCTCCGCCTTTTTGCCTGCAGGAAGACTTCTCAGCCTCACACTGGTTAGAGTGGACTTTTGATGTCAGGTGGTTAAGTTGGCAGATCAGTTAGAACTGTAAGCCTTTGTCCATGTGTCATTTCTTTAAATGATGTCCTAGTATGGGAAAATCATGGAATTATACAGACTGATTTTTCTCCCCAGATATTACATCTCCGTCCTTTTAACTCAGCTTCTTTTCAGTCCTGGGCTTATTCAAGAGAAAAAAAAAAATCAACCAGCTGGATTCCCCTCAATTATTTTTAGGGTTTTCTTTTCTCTGAGGGAAATTTTCAAGGAAATCACAGAACTAACCAAATGCAGACTGAAGCGTCACTGTTAGGAGCAAAACGAATGGAAGATTCGTATCATGAAATTGGCTTACCAGCTTGACCAGCCCCTCAAAGCTGAGATCACTTTTGCTCAGACTTGACTTCATGTCCTGAGAATCCTCTGCTGTCACATTTCTTTTCTAAAGATTAAAAGGAGGGGCTGGTGAGATGGCTCAGTGGCTTAAGCGCCTGCCCGGCAAGCGCGAGGGCCCGAGTTCGACTCCCAGAACCCACATACGAAAAAGGGGCCGGTGATATCGCTCAGCGGCACGGGCGCCTGCTGGTGCGCGAGGTCCTGAGGTCGACCCCCGGTACCCACAAAAAATAAATAAATAAATAAATAAAGATTAAAAGGAAATGAACACACTATAAAATTCACCTCACAGGGCTGGCGAGATAGCTCAGCGGCATAAGCGCCTGCCTGGCAAGCACGAGGTCCTGAATTCAACTCCCGGTACCCACATAAAAAAAAATTCACCTCACATACCCTTTCCAGGCTTGTCTGTTTTCACGTTTAAATATAGTTTATTCTTTCTTCACTTTACTTTGTGAGTTGCTCTTGTTGTGGTCTCCCTATAAATTAGCACATTAAAAAAAATCCTTCCCGACCCTGGCTACCCGCAGCACCCGAAGCCCGCTCTAGCAATGGAAGAGGGACCCCATGTTTATGTTGAGAGATGAGTGACAAATGGTCACTCCTGCTGCCCTTTCTAATAAAGATAAAACTATCTGTGGTAATCCCCTGATGTGCAGGCAGAGACTGGAAGAAAAACATCCATTTGTAACCGAGACTCCTTTTCCCTTACTCGGGCAAAAATCAATTTGTATTTTGTAGCTGTGGGGTTCCTTATGGCATGCTGAGGCCAAGGACCAGTCAGCTCCCAGCATCTTTCAGCCATTTCTCTGGTTCTCCCCAAGTGTGCCTGTCCCATGTCAACCTTTTATAGATTTATACTTGTGGCTAGGGGGAAAAAATCTACCTTAAATTTTGACAAAATAATTCAGATTCTCTCCGAGTAGAGCACTTTTCTTTTTGGACTAAATAATAGTGCTGATTATTTTAGTAGAGAAATGATCACTTCACTAAGCCAGTGGAGACATCAGTTGTTGTTCAGGTAGGAAATGACTGCAGACATAAGATGAAAAGTCAAACTCACATTGCCCAGACCATGATTAGGATTAGTATAATCAAAATGGTGCAGAACTTCCCATGGACCTCACAGGTAAGGAGTCTGCCCTAACATGAGATACCCCCTGTTAGGGTTTGGACCTCATATGTCCCCAAAGGCCGTGAGTTAGAAACAGGTCGCCAAGCCATGGCATTGTGGGATGCAGTGGAATCTTTAGGAGGTGGGGCTTACAGCAGGAAGTGAGGTCACTGGGGGCCCTGAAGGGGTACTGGGTCCTGGTCTCTTTCTTTGCTTCCTGGCCTCCATGAGGTAAGCAATTTCTTCTGCCTCACCACAGGCTCTAAAGCAACCAGGCCATGTGATCAAGGACTGAAACTGCTGAAACCATGAGCCAAAGTAACCCTTTCCTCCTGTAAGTCTGTTTTCTCAGGTATCTTGTCTCCCCGTAATACAAAGCTAACACATAACCAACTACACACGCCCACCTGAGCACTTGCACATGAGAATTCAGATGCTGGTCCGCCTCCCTCACCACAAGCCTGTGTGCTCCATCTCTGACTCAGTGGCAGTCACTTATTAAAACATAAATTCTTCTTTGGGGATAGGAAATTGATTTGGTATAGTAATTTTATTTGAACCTAAAAAATGGAGACTTCTCTCTTTCTATATTATACATTGTTGACAATTGTTAGGATTTTTAAAGCCTATTTTTACATTAAGATGCCACACTAGGGCTGGTGAGATGGCTCAGTGGCTTAAGCGCCTGCCTGGCAAGTGCGAGGGCCCGAGTTCGACTCCCGGATCCCACATACGAAAAAGGGGCCGGTGATATCGCTCAGTGACACGGGCGCCTGCTGGCGTGCGAGGTCCTGAGGTCGTCCCCCCGGTACCCACAAAAAAAAAAAAAAAAAAAAAAAAAAAAAAAAAAAAAAAAAAAAAAAAGATGCCACACTATTATTTTGTTTTTAGGGATAAATTCAGAGGCCACACACTGCAAATTGAAAAGAGAATGATTATTTGGGATTTATGGACTTATGCCTTCCTCATCTCCAGGATGTATAAGAAACCAGCTCAGAGGGCTGGGCTTTGGTCAGGAGTTGGAATTGTCCTCTAGGATGGAGAACAGGCAGACACTGCATTTCCTAGAGTCACCCTAGTGTTGGCTGATGTTTTTCCCAGAAGATGCTGTGCTGCCTGTATTGGGGCCAGAAATGATTGTGAAAACGAGATGACAGGTAGAGCTCAGGAGTAGTGATGAGTCTGGCTGTGACCCATCATGTGGGTTCACAGTATCAGGGTAGACACTATGGGCACACAAAATCTTGTGGGCAGCAAGATGGTAGATGATGGAGAGAATATATATATATATATATATTCTCATATGTTCGTGGATTTGATAGACAAGCTTGTTACACAAGCCCCTAGGGGAAGATCTTAAGAACGATCATCTCAGAGAAGTTATGGAGAGAAGCCACTCCATGGCTCTGGGTGTATGTTCTCTTCTGAGCAAATATCCACAGTTTTAAAAATAAACCGCGAGGTGTGGAGAAAGTCAGCTTCTCTATTTCTCTTTTCTTTACTTTTGTCTTTTTGAGACAGGGTCTTGCTATGCAGTTCAGGCTGGCCTTGAAGGCTTTGGTAGACCAGGCTGGCTTCCAGCTTGCAGTAATCCTCCAGCCTCCTGAGTGCTGGGATTACAGGTGTGCACCACCACGCCAGGCCTCTATTTTGCTCTAATTCAACACCTATGTTTAAACTGTGGTTCTTTCTCTGAAGAGTCCCCACATTTTTTGTGGGCTTCATTAACACGCTATTAAGTATTGAACAATAAAAACCAAATAAGAATCTAACACATATTATTTCTAATTTGATTTCTTTAAAAAAGCATCAAAGAAGTTGCTAGGTGTGAGCAGGGTGTGGTGGTGCACACCTGTAATCCCAGCACTCAGGAGGCTGAGGCAGGAGGATCACTTGGAGTTCAAGGCCAGTTTAGGCTACACAGTGAGTTCAAGGCCAGCCTGAACTACATAGTGAGACCCTGTTGAGAGAGAAAAGGGCAAGGGAGAAAAAGAAAGGAAAGAAAGAAAGAAAGAGAGAGAGAGAGAGAGAGAAAGAAAAAGAAAGAAAGAAAGAAAGAAAGAAAGAAAGAGAGAGAGAGAGAGAAAGAAAGAAAGAAAGAAAGAAAGAAAGAAAGAAAGAAAGAAAGAAAGAAAGAGGAAAGAAAAACGAGAACGAAGAATGAAGTACCTCTGAGAGGAAATGCTCCTGGTGACCATTCCTTTAGATGTCAGAAATTTGGGAAATGGTCCTCCCCAATTGTTAGGTCTTTAAAATGTGAAAGTAACTCTGCAGAGGGGGGAACACGCATAGTTGTGCCCCTATTGCCTTCCTCAAGTTTCCTGCTTCACTGAAGGGCATATCGGGGTTGATGCTGAGTTGAAGGCTTGAGGCGACAGCTTCCCCCTTAGGAATGGAAGTGGCTCGAAGGGCTCCAGTGACATTTCCTGGGGGCCAGGATCCCCTGGACACTGTGAGGACTGGGAAGAGGTTGGAACGCCTGTGAGGTGGTGCATGTGGCTCATTCTTGTTAGTGAACGGGGCGGGGGGGGGAGAAGTAGTGCAATTAGAGGCCTGGGTGCCCTTCTGTAAAGGCGGAAGGATGGGTGGAGACTCCGCCCCCAGAGATGGTGGCTACCATGACATGGCAAAAGAAGTAGCCTCCGAGAGGCAGGAGAGGAAATCTGGATGAAACACTAGCGCCAGTGTCCCCACATAGCTCGTGCATTCTGTCACCCAGCGTGCATCACACGACATCATCCTTTATGCATGGGTCTCCGCCACCCTCGGGCAGAGACTGTGTCCTACTTAGCTGTCTATTCCGGGGGCCCAGCACAGGCCCTGCCCATGGTCAGCTCCTGTAGACGCTGGGGAGCTGAACTGAGAAGATCGGGGTCTCCCTCTACTTGAGAGTTTCCTGAAAAGACAGACTTAGGAGAGAGGCAGCCAGAAGCAGGGCTCCAACCTACAAAGGCCTTAGGGGCCCTGCGTGTGTCTAGGAAGACTCCTTTCAGGGAGATGCTCGGTGCTGGAAGATTCGGGAGGAGGGAGGCCTCCAACAACCGTGGGCCTTTTGTTTGCAGAGCTCATCTGGGGCAGAGGGGCCCCTGGCCTGTGTCCTCCTCATCTGCCTCGTCCTGCACGCACTGTCCTCTACTGCAACACGAACAAATCCTTCTGGATTACCAGGCCGAGAGGACAGCAGGTGATTTGCCTGCTCGGGAACTCACAAGCCTGCTCTTACTAACAGTCTAAATGGTGAGTTTGTGTCGGGGGCATAAGGTATCCCAAGCCTTGGGACACCAAAGATAGGCAACTTTTCTATGAGCATAAGATGGTTCTAGGCGACATTTTCCCCCATGTAGAAATCAGCTCTGTGAATGGCAGTGCGATTCTCAGTGTTTCCTGAATCTTGATTACTTCATGTAACCCAAGAACATGTGGCTGCTGAATACAGTACTAGCAAAATTATTCCTTTCTGCCTGAAGAACTAGCTTCAACCCTACTTTTTTTCCTTTTATAAATCTGAACATCACTTAAGGAAAACAAAACCAAACTATTCTTACTTTCACCAAAAAGAAAAAAGGAAGAAAGGATGGAAGAAGAAAGAGGAGAGAGAGACAGAGACAGAGGGAGAGAATGAAAGGAAGAGAAAAGAAAGGAAGGAAGGAGAAAAGGGGTGGGAGGAGAGGGAAAGAAAGAACCAAAAGTGTCCTAGACTGCAAACTTCTTAAAAAATCAGAACTCAACTGAGAAGTGGCAAGCCTTAAGCCTTAATACAAATTTCCAACCCTTCCTCAAAACTAAGTAGTGTTATTCAGGTCAACATGGTACTGTTTATGCTCTGAAACATCTTAAATGTTCCTCATGTTACCACAAAACGCCCTTTTTAATAATAGTCCCTGAAAATGAAGTTCTTAGGAGAAATGACAGGTTGAGAGCATTCCAGGAAAAACTGGCATCACGATTTATGAATTTCTTTGCCACATGTGCTTACCTCCACGGTGAAGCAATGGCATAACAATGCAGCAGCAACTTACCTTCATGAATAAACTGAGTGTTTCTTTTGGGTCATGTTTTGTCGGAATAACATTTCCTTCACAATCTTTGCTCTTTTTACTTTTCTTCAGCAGAAAATCTGACAAGAACTCCAGGGGTTTGTCCTGAAAAATGCCCCACCCCCCCCAAAAAAAACAAACAAAAAACAACTATTTAAAACATTCATCTGGAATACAGGTCATCAAAAGAATAGCAGAAAAGAGAATTCCTATCTGGAACATTTTCTGCTTTCTGCCTAATTAACTTATATGTACAGAAAGCAAAGAAATTATGACTCCGACGGCCAAGGGAATTCTCCAGTTAGTCCCATGTTCTAGTCACCACTAAACTCCTGGTCTCGGCTTCTTGTCACAATCCAGTTAGGACACCAAGGTCTGTGGGAGGGTCCCCCAAGATCTTCAGAACCAAGGTGGCCCAGAAGAACCCCTTGGCCCAGTGAGGAAAGGGGACAGGAGGGCTCTTGCTGGCTCTGGGCTGGAAGCAGGCCTGGTGAGGGACCCCGCGGCGGAATTGCTGGAGTCACACCCGAGCTCCAGACTGCTTCTCTCTCGGGTTCGAGTCAAATTTACAACAGGCCTGGTTCTTCCTGCACCAAATATGCTGAGCCGGACTGTGGTGTTTTTTAGGCCTGGGGGTCGTCGCCATGCACACCCCGCTCATTTCATCCCCAAAGCTCGCCGGGCCTTCACGCATCGGGCTGTCCGCACTTCGGCCGGAGCTTTGCTGATGAATCACAGCTCACTGCAAACCGGGCCTGCCGCGGCCGGCGGACCCAGGAGGCCAAGGGAAGCCGGCGCGGTGGGGACGCCGTGGGGCCCGAGGCGGCGGGAGAGCCTTTCCCCGAAAGCGGAGACCTCATACAACGCCGAGGCCGCCCGCTCCCCCGAACAGCAAGCAGCGGCTTCACCCTCCCTCAGCCTCCTGGCATCGCTGGGGGTGCAGCATGGCCTGGCTCTTCGGGGAGAGCAGCCAAGATTTGCTTCTAAGAGAAATGTCTCTTTCGGCTCCCCCGCCCCGTTCCCAAACTGTCGGTTTGCTTATTTCTGTCCTTTCGCATTTTCTCTCTCATCCTCTCTCCTCCAGTGCCCCTTGGCCCTTCATCTTTTTATATCCGGTTTCACACATTGTAGTTTTCCCCTCATAACCTTTGTTGCTTTCACTGTTGAATAATATGTATGTGGGATATAAAACCATAGACGTGTTTTTTAAAGAAGTCATTTCTCACCAGCATTCAGCACTAGACAGAAAACAGTGCACAATGTTAAAAAAAAAAACTTTAAACAATCCAGATTTGCCTGATTTTCTTGGACCCACAATCTCTCAGGGGCTGTTTTTACAAATGGCTGAAATCTCTCTGAAGAATTGTGCCCCCAGATAAACTGGTAAAAAAAAAAAAAAAAAAAAGATGAATCCAAACTAAGAATTTATTTCAGAGTTGGGATATTTCTGGCGTGCTTTCCTCAATGAAACACTTACAGAATGTTCTTTTGACAGCTCTGCCAGTCCATCTGCCAGAGCCTGCGCAGTATCGCGGTTACTGAGAACGCCGGCCACGCTCACAGCGTCAAACATGATTTGCCCTGGAAATACATGGCCACAGGCCCTGCAGTTAACTCACGTAACACATGCGACCGAAAACAAAACAGCTCAGTCCTCCTAGCTGCTCTTTAGTGGACGAAAAATGCAAAGAATAGGAGTGAAATTTTTATTATGCCATAATTTTATTTTCCATTATGCCCTGGGAAAGAAAGCTAACCTATTGTAGTCCTACTATGATAAAATACAAAACAAGCCAAAGGGATTTAAGTGTGCAGCACATAGAGAGTACCCACCCTGGCAAAGCTGATACTGAGCCAAATCTATAAATTGAGTAAGAGAACACGTGAAAAGGGAACCTTGTAAATTTAAGTGTTATATTCTCATTCCTGCCAAAATTTGCTCCTCGTTTTCTTTTATCTTTGTGCTCAAAACATAAATATTTTAAGTCCTTGGGAAATAACATATAGGCAGACATCTTTTAAATTTTTTATGTTTTGAACAACATACTTTTATTTGAAAATAAGTTTTTGCCACTGACTTCTCATTGCCTAAATATATCATCAAAAAAACTTCCATCTTTGGTAGGAATGTTGGCACACATCTGTAATCCCAGCACGCAGAAGACTGAGGCAGGAGGGTCACAGTGAGTCTGAGGCCAGGCTGGGCTACATAGTGAGCTCAAGGGTAGCCTGACCTACATGGCGAGATTGTGTCTCAAAAAACCCCAAACAAACGAACAACAAAAACAACCTTCCATCTTCAAGGGAGGGGAAGTAAAAAGAATTAAGATGTGTTATATGCGTGTCCCAACTCCCCATGCTGAATATAATCATTATGTGCCACAAACATGTACTAAAAAAAAAAAAAAATTAAAAACTATAACTTCCATCTTTAGAAAGTTAACTTTTCTTCTTTTCTGACTAGTCTTCAATATCTATGAAAGAATCAGGAGAAATAATTTCTCTGTTTAGGGCTTTGTAATTATTTTTTAAATATTGGGTGAACACCTCCTAAATGTGGTAGAAAAGATGGTATAAGAAAATCAGAGGGCAAATCCCTGCGTTGGAGGCATCACGTAAAGAGATGCAGGACATTTATTGACACTTAAAACCTCTGTGTGTGTGTTACTGCTCCTGTGTAGATAGGAACTAAGTAAATAGACGCTGAACAAAAAGCAGGGCAGGGGAAGAGAAGAGAGGCATAGCTCTTCGAGGACATATGCTAGGCGTCTTAGTCACAAGGAAAGGCCAGGAGCAATAGATGCGGAAAATCAACCTGTTTACCCAGATGATGACCAAATACTTCATTTTAAAGAATGGGCTAATGTAGTAGAGGATTCAAAGGCGAGCCATTACACTGTTCCCCAAAATCTACTGTGACAGCTGCATCTTGGGGCTTAACTGGGATGCTGGTGCTTAACTTCTAGAGCAAACTATAGGACAAAGACTCAGATCTTTGGCACAGCAAACAGCAAATTTTGTCTAGGCCAAATTGGCCAACATAGGAATGAAGATTTTATTTTATTTTTATTTATTTTTTTTTTGTGGGTACCGGGGGGACGACCTCAGGACCTCACGCGCCAACAGGCACCCGTGCCGCTGAGCGATATCACCGGCCCCTTTTTCGTATGTGGGTTCCGGGAGTCGAACTCGGGCCTTCGCGCTTGCAAGGCAGGCGCTTAAGCCGCTGAGCCGTCTCACCGGCCCCAGGAATGAAGATTTTAAAACTGGAATCAGTGTCAGCATTTTGATCATGAATATATTTGTTCTTGGTGGGCATTCATTATACACGTACTTGAAAAAAAAATAAGAAAAACAAAGGGGATAAAATTTTACTGAAAAAAAGGAAAGAAGGGAAAAGTAAAAAAAAGAGAAAATAAGGAAAAAATGGAAACAAAGCTTTGGTAAATGGAGAGGGGAAAAAGGGTTTACGGGAGGGTATAGGAATGGGAAAAGAAAAAGAATCAAGTTATATCATGTACAGGTACAAATTCTCTATGATGAATGCGATTACTATGTATATCTAAAATGTACCAATAAAATCTTAAAAGTTAAAAAGTAAATTTAAAAAAATTTACTGAAAATGTTCAACAGTTAAATTTTAATTGTGCTGTTCCTAATCTTTTATTTTCTCTGGATAGGAAATAAACTTTTTTGGGGGGGTACTGGGGGTCAAACTCAGGACCTCGTGCACCAGCAGGCGCCCGTGCCGCTGAGCAATATCACTGGCCCTTTTTTCGTATGTGGGTACTGGAAGTTGAACTCAGGACCTCGCGCTTGCCAGTCAGGCGCTTCTCACCGGCCCCAGGAAATAAACTTTGAGTGGAACATGATTGTAATCCCAGTGCTCTGGGAGGCTGAGGCAGGAGGATCACAAGTTCAAGCCCAGCCTGGACAACTTAGTGCCTTAGTGAGACCCAGCCTCAAATTTTTTTTAAAAAAGGGCTGGGGGTGTAGCTCAGTACAAAGGCCCTGGGTTCAAACGTCAATACAACAAAATAAAATAAAATCAATTTAAGAAGAGGGAATAAGCTTCATAATTAACGTACAGCAGAATTAGCCAGTGTTCTTACCAACCATCCTGGCGCTGATGCCCTTTTGCAGTTCCTTCAAGAGAGGACTGAGCTCCTTCCTCACTGATTTCAGGGCATCTTCCAGAAGCTCTGCCGAGCGGGCCCAGGTCTGCAGCTTGGATTCGCTGAAGTAGATAGAAGGGGGAGTCCCATCCCGCGGCGGTCCCAGCCACTCACTGAGAACTGACATGATTTTTTCCTTTTATTATCAGCAACTTGAGCTCAGATGAAAGAATTCTACTTCTTGTTTAAAGTACAACGAAAACTCAGTTGTATTTCCACTGGGTTTCTCAGCCTTTCTCATTAGAAGACTAAGATTAAGCAGCCACAACAGAGTAGAACAAGAAACTCACAAAGGACACAGTGAATCATTTCCAATGCCCGTCCTTTAACAGACAAGGCGGACACATTCTGCTTGAAATTAGGAAATAAAGAAAAAGAACTGTTGCCTTTCGCCTTGGGAAGCAGAGTCCTCATCTACGTAAGAACGTACTGCAGTTTCTTCTCATCCTAAAAGTGTGAAGGCCCAAAGATGCCACTTGCTTTTCCCATTTCTCCATGAGGAGAATGGATGGAGATCGTATCTGCTTCATTTCCCCTTATCTTATCGACAACCGCGTGGAAAGCCTTACAGTGTGTTCCTTCATGAGGCAAATGAGAAGAAAGGGAAAGGAGGAGGAAGAGGAAGACGGGGAAGCAGAAGAGGAAGAGAACAGACCCTGTTCCAAGCTGCAAACAACAGCGTCCACGCCCTGCAGTGCCCGGCGGGCCGAGCCCTCTCTCCACAGGCCCCATGTGCCGCCCTTCGGACATGTTGTTTTATGAGCTAACGTTACCAAGTGACTTTGGCTTCAACACTACATGAAGTCAGTGTGCTCTTTGTCCTATTTACATGGAATCTCTTCCCTCCAGAGTTTGACACTCATGCCAACTTCCCCAGTCTTGAAAGGGCCTTGGCATTTGGGAAAGAGATGCAATGCTTTATATCGTTTCTCCATCAGTCCATTCCCTGTTTAATAGGAAGCAAGCAAATTTTAAAAGGAAAATGATTCTTGTTACTGTAGTAAAGCACTATGGTTTTCTTGTTGGTCAGGGGATGGTACATTTTGATCCAATATTTGCAGTTTCAGTACTTCAGTAAGCGCTTACTCTCCGTGTATTTCCTCCGGTTTCCATTTCTGATAATGCTATAGAATGGGGTCTAGGCAAGACTTTCCTCCGTCTCCTCCTAGCTACAATTCACTCTCCCAAATAAAGCCACACCCATTAGGTTTGGCCAGGGGAAACTACTCTGTGTGCTTATTGTTTCTCTAGATCAGCAGCCTACATCTTTGCTTGACTCTTAAAGATGATGTTTTCAACAGAGTTTTCGTAAGTGATGGTTTGAAGCAAAATAGTTGCGAAAAATAAGCTTCTTCTAAGCAAACCACCCAGTGATACGAAATTACGTAGTTTGGGAAGCACTGGCATTCCCTGAGAAGGCGGCCACGGATTTGGCCACAGCAGTACGACTACCTGTCCCTGTCGCTCAGCGGCCCCAGGCTGTGCTCCCGGGCGCGGCGGGCAGCTCCGCGCTCGCTTACCGTGCTGGTACGAGCCGGTGGCGACGCCGGTGGGCGCGGAGAAGAGCGAGCCGGTCAGCCGCGACAGCTGGGAAAGGGCGTCCACGCCTGCCTCTGCGCGGTCAAGAACGCCTGCGTTAGTTTACGCACAGGCTTCTCCGGCCACTGGTAAATAAATACCACTAAGAGACCTGGAGCGGCCAGCCAAGGAGGGCCGCTGGCAGCCGTCAGCTCCACCGAACGCCCCTCCAGCGCTTCACAGCTCACCTCGAAACCCCGAAGCCCAAACACTTCCTCCGTGAGGAGTAAACGAGAGCGTGCAGAGGGGGCACGGAGGTGGCCGACTGCTTATTTTCAAACTTGTAACATTCAGCCCAACAACGGAGAAAAGTCGACATATATTTTCTGAAATAACCTAACTCACAGGAGAATTTTTATTGTAAGACACTGAAAACAGATAGAAGCAGGGTGGAACACAGTGGTCAAAACTGCCGTTGATTTCCTCCCTTCTTCAATGGCATAGCATATAGACTGGATTACTGAATTCAGTGCATAAATCGCACTTGGAATGATACTAATGTGATGGACACATGTATTTTAATTCTTTGTGGTCCCAGAATAAATAATTACTTCAGATTGTTCTTAGAACAAGATAGATATTGAAAGGTTTGGATGTCTGTCCAAACCTAATGTTTTTCATTGACGAAGAAACCAAGTAAAGAGTCCAAAGGTAGACCTACAGATTTAGTCAACTGATTTCAGCAAAAATGCCAATGAGATTCTCTGAGGAATGAACAATCATATTTTTTTTTTTTTTTGTGGGTACCGGGGGGTCGACCTCAGGACCGCGCGCGCCAGCAGGCACCCGTGCCGATGAGCGATATCACCGGCCCCTTTTTCGTATGTGGGATCCGGGAGTCGAACTCGGGCCCTCGCGCTTGCCGGGCAGGCGCTTAAGCCGCTGAGCCATCTCACCGGCCCATTTGTTTTGTTTTGAGACAGGGTCTCACTATGTAGTCTGACCTTGAACACACTATGGAGCCCAGCCTGGCCTCAAACTCATCAATCCTTCTGCCTCAGCCTCTCAAGTGCTGGGATTTCAGGCGTGCACCACCACGCCAGGCAGAAAGAACAATCTTTACAAAGAATAATGCTGGAAAAATTGGATATCAATATGTAAAAAAAAAAAAAAAATTAAACCTTTGTTGATATCTTATATCCTATTAAAAGAAATGAAACAAATGGATCACAAACTTAAATGTCAAAACTATACATCAAATCCTAACACATAGGAGGAAATCTCTGTGACCTTTGGTTAGGTAAAGAGTTTTTAGATATGATACCAAAAGCATGATTTCTAAAGAGAATAATTATTAACTTGATTAAAAACCTCTGCTCTGCAGAAGAAACTATTCAGAGACATAAAATATACATCACAGGTGGGGAAAATAACCTCATTTTTAAAATATGCAAAATATTTGAACAGACACTTCACCGAGGAAGATACATGGACAGCAAATAAGTACATGGAAAGATGCTTGGTCATTAGGAAACTGCAAATTAAAGCCACAATGAAATACCACCATGCGTCCACTGGAATGGCTAAAGTTAAGACCACTGACCATTCCAGTGTTGGCGTGTGGGCACCTGGAGTTCTCTATTTGCCTTTCACTAGGAGGGTGTATGGGGTGCAGAATTGAAGTGAGGAGTTGGTCTTGGGCAGGGCCTCTTCCTTCCTGGCAGGGAAGACGGAATGAAGGTGAGGCTGGGGTGGAGGATGGATGGGGGGTGTCCCAAGTGATTTTGTTTTCTTAGGAAAGCAAAGGTGAACTCAAATGCTAAGGGACAAGGGTTGGAAGGACTGGCTGAAGAGGAAAAGGGATGAAACTGTCATCTTCAAAGAGAAAAATGAACAGCGAGGAAATGTGCTAAGACTGCTCAGTGTCATGAGCCCGTCTGCAATGTGCGTCAGCACGGCGACTTCAGAACAGTTATGTTACTTCTCCCAGCAGACCCGTTGCCCCACGCAGGCGGGCGCAGGCTCTGCAGAAGCCCCTTGGAAACAGCATCGCGTTTGCCACAGAGCTGGAGTCGGCCCAGACAAAGGGAGATAAAGAAGCCGAGGCAGGAGGATGTCTGTGTGTTTGAGGCCAGCCTGGGCTACAGAGTTCAAAGCCACCCTGAACTACATAGTGAGACCCTGTCTCAAAATAGAAAAACGAAGTTCAGATTATTACAAAGCGATGATGATAGTGTGGGACAGTTAAGTCCAAGTTTAACAAGGAAGCAGCCAAGGATGAGGGCAGAGTGACAGAGTGAGGAAGTGGAGTGTGTGGATGGGAGGGATTCAGGACAAGAAATTGCTGGGTGGGAATATGCGAGCACAGGGTTTGGACATGGGCTGCAGAGACAAACACTGCAGTGGAGAGTGACACAGCCAGCGGGGATGACAAGCCGAGGAGCAATGCTACATGCCAGGAGTGGTGGCACGTGCCTGTAGTCCAGCTACTCAGGAGGCTGAGGCAGGAGGACTGCTTGAGCCTAGGAATTTGAGACCAGTCTAGGCAACACAGCAAGACTCTACCTAAAAAAAATTAAATTAAAAAAAATAGATTTGGGGGCTGAAAATTCAAGGGTATCTGATAGTTCATCCAGCTGATGAATATTTCAGGGCTGGTGCCAGGACCCACACTGGTAACAGGAAATGTAGTTTTGGTGCCATAAATTTCATTTGAGACAATTTTTGTATTACCAGATTCTCTGTTCTATCCTCCCTTTGCCCCTGTTTTCTCTGCTTTTCAATGTCTTACTTTCCCATATCCTTTCTTTTTCTTCTACTCCAGTTAAAAAATTTGCCCTGGAGGCTGAGGACGTAGCTCAGTGGGAAAGTGCTTGCCTCACATGAGCAAGGCCTTGGGTTTGATCCCCAGCACCACTGAAATAAATTTGCTTTGTTCTCATTCCAAAAATAACCTCAGTTCATTCAGAAAATAGAGGCAAACAAAAATTATTATTATATTTTTTTGTGGGTACCAGGGGTTGAACTCAGGACGTCACGCGGCAGCAGGCACCCGTGCTACTGAGCAATATCACTGGCCCTTTTTTCATATGTGGGTACCGGGAGTCGAACTCAGGACTTCACGCTTGCCAGGCAGGCGCTTATGCTGCTGAGCTATCTCACCAGCCCCCAAAAATTATTTTAAAAGGTTAAAAAAAATAAAAGTGAGGCGTGGTGGCACACACCCATAGTCCCAGCACTCGGGAGGCAGAGGCAGGAGGATTATCTTGAGTTTGAGACCAACCTGGGCTATTCAGTGAGTTCAAAGCCAGTCTGAATTACATTGCAAGACAAAAACAAACAAACCAAAAAAGAAAAACCAAACCTTCAGTTATGATCCTGTCCAACTACTGCTAACACCTTTACCTATTATAGCCCTCCAAACCGTTGGCTATTCTGACGCCATCACCCTGTCTACCCCACGCATACCAGGCTTAAACAATGGGACCAAGCCATCCACAGCCTTTGTAACCTTTTATTTTATTTTATTTTATTTTATTTTGGTTTTTTTGACACAGGGTCTCACTATGTAGTTCAGGCTGGCTTTGAACTCACTATGTAGCCCAGGCTAGCCTCAAACCCATGGTAATCCTCCTGCCTCAGCCTCCCGAATGCTGGGATTACAGGCGTGTGCCACCACGTCCGGCTTGTAACCTCTTCTTTTAAAACTGATTTCTAAGATTGAAAATTTACAAATGCATCTAGAAATAGAGGTTGTTAATACTTTGTTCTAATTCCTTCTAGATTTTTCTATGTATATTTTCTACATCATTCACATTGTGTATGTTTATGTAAAAACTTTATAAAGTTATTTACAAATTCTTTTACATGCTTCTGTCTCCTTTGTAACCCCTCCTTATCCTTTTCATTTTTTCTTTCCCCTGGTTGAAGCCCACGAAGGGTGCATTTTCATGTGTTGAACAGTCCTGTGAAATGTGAGGATTAAGAGAACATTAAGCCAGGTGTGGTAGCCTACGCCTAGAATCTCAGCACTCTGGGAGGCTGGGGCAGGAGGGTGCATGTTGGAGCCCAGCGTGGGTAACTTAGCGACCTAGTGAGACCTTGTCTCAGGAAAAAAATGATAAGAAGAAAAACCTCAAAACTCAGTTTTTGGGCTGGTGAGATGGCTCAGTGGCATAAGCGCCTGCCTGGCAAGCGCGAGGGCCCAAGTTCGACTCCCGGATCCCACATACGAAAAAGGGGCCGGTGATATCACTCAGTGGCACAGGCACCTGCTGGCGTGCAAGGTCCTGAGGTCGACCCCCCGGTACCCACAAAAAAAAAAAACTCAGTTTTTTAAGAATGGATAATAAGAAACATTCTGAGAAAATTTAATTTCATACTTCCTCTCCCCTGCTCTGCTTGATAAAATGACATAGGCCATAAAAGCAGAACTTTTTTTTTTTTTTTTTTTTTTAAGTAGATAACCAAACTGAACCTGACAATGTTTCTGGAGTTTCCCTTCAAGCACTGAAGTCAACTTCGATCACAGCGGCTGATTCCAGACAGACAGGCATTTATATTCCATTTGCAACCTCAAGGATCATCAACCACACTCATCTTTATGACGCGTTTCACTGCTTTTGTATTATCTAAGTATTGCTATTTAATTTTTGTTATTTAAATATGTATGTTAGTTTGATGTTCGTGGGTCCTAGCGGTCAGGCAGCCTAACTCTTCTCTGAGGCAGGAGAGGTCTCGAACTCGCCCAGGGCCACTTGGCTAAGGAGTAATCTGAGCAGACTCGGTCCAGTCAATCACCAGGGTCACTCCGGGTTCAGAACACAGCGGGGACAGTTTAGTCAGAGTGGTTAATTACAGTTGCTCTGCTGGGCAGGCACCTTCCCTGTTATTATGGGGGCTGAGCTTATTGTTTCTTCCAGAACAAATAGAAACAATGCTGCTGGGTCTTGCTGTGAGTGACTTTGTTTGCGCAGACAGGTTACTGTCGTTAGTCTTCCTGACCCCTTCGTCCCTGGCTATGTGAGATACAGAGAGAGAAAGAAATGAGACTGAAATGTGGCTGAATAATTTGACCAGAGAGCATTACACAAATTCACACACAAAAAATACCGTTATGGTTTGGATCTATCATGACCCCTGAACTCTCATGTGCAAGACGACTGGGCCTGGGGCGCTGTAGTCATCAGTGGGCTCCTCCATTGATGAGAGCAGTAGCTGAGTGTGCTGTTAGGAGAGGCGGCCTGGTTGGAGGCGTGTCACAGGGGTGTGGCCTGGAAGGGGGTATTCTTGTCCCTGGCTCCTCCCCTTCCTGTCTGCTTCTAGGCCACCATGAGATGAGCCAGCCGCTGTCCTCCACCTGGCCCCTTCCTCCATGCCGTTTCTACCTTGGAGCTGGCCAACCATGGACCGAACACATGAGCCTTCCTTTAAATTGTGGGAGTGAGGTGTTTTGTTGCAGTGACGAGAAAGTGACCACAACTCACATCATAAAGAGGGCACAACCACCATATCCCGGTAGAGTGTTCAAAGCTGACCTGATGCTCCCAGCGGCACAAAGAGGTCGATGTGTCCCCCTTCTTCCTCGGTGGCCACATAACTTCCTAATTTCTCCCAGAAGTCTCTCACTTCAGGGCTCAGTAAATTTTTAATACCGATTTTATAGCCTGAGGGAAAAAATCAAAACGTCATATTAACTTGTAATATTACCGTGGACAGAAGGTCTTGGTGGAGTGAAGAAATGAAATCACAGATTCCAGAGGTCAACATTTGCCCATGTGCCCAAGACCTCCAGGACAGTCAGCACCACGAGGGGGCTGCTGGACACCACCATGGCCGCAGTCTCCTTCACACTCTGGATTAACTGAGTTTGTGTCCTCGGGCGCAGGACATGGCATTTCCACCTCCACTGCACAGCAGCCATGTGAGTTACCAGGCCAGTGGAATCTAGGGTGAATGGCTGGCCGAGTCCTGGGATCTTGCCACTAAGTTCCAAAGTAGAAATTCTTCCCACAATTGTCAATCAAAAAATAAGCAGCTGAGAGCAGAAGTGAGGCTCCCCAAGATACCAAATGTGAACTGAAAGTCTCCTTTTTCTCTCACTGCCTGGGGAGTGATTCAGGGGCTCACTCTGCCCTCTTTTGAATTCCCTGCCAGCTGGATCCTTGATCACCTTATCCCCTGGTAGGGTTTATATCTGGATGTCCCCCCAAAGCCTCATGGCTCATAAGTGGGGCTTTTGAAAGGTGACTGAATCGTGGGTTTGAATCACTAACTGTGAGGTTAGGAGGTGGGGCCTGGTCAGAGGAGGGAGGTCACTGGAGTGTGACCCAGAAGGGGCATCTCCCTCTCCAGCCCCTCCCTCCTCCCTCTGCTTCCTGGCTGCCATGCCGTGAACAGCTCTCCTCCACCCAGGCCTTTTGCCATACCCTTTCTGTGTTTAAGCCTGCCTACCATGGACTGAGACTTCTGAACTGTGAGTGAAATAAAACTCTCCTTTCTGAGTGTTGGGTATTTTGTCCCAACGACAAAGAAGGTGACTAATATAGCCCCTTTTCCCTCAACTCCCAAGGATGGAAGATTTGATGACAGTAAAATTAAAAATTGAAACCAATTCTACTGTAGGTAATAAACAAGGGAAGATGTGAGCTATATAAGGGAGAAAGAAACTAGACGTTTACTTCTAGAATATTGATCGCCTCTTCCCCCCAAAAAGGGTAAACATTGTGATTTCTGAAAGCTGCCCCGTAATAGTTTAATTGTATCAGTCAATCCTTTCCTTTGTGGTATAAGCCAAGTGGGAGGATCACAGATGCAGTCACTGACCAACAATTTATAGAAGTTGATGTTTGTTGCTATTGCAATTACTTCACATTCATCCTGTAAAACTTTCATGCATCAAAGGACAGAATCAACAAAGTAAAAAGGAAACCTGGAGAGAGGTAAAAACTATTTGCAAGTCATATATCCGATAAGGGATTAATAAGTGAAGAATATGTGAAGGCCCCGCATCCCAACACATGTAAAAATCCAATAACCTGAACATCAAAAATGGGCAAAGGGGCCGGTGAGATGGCTCAGTGGCTTAAGCGCCTGCCCGGCAAGCGCGAGGGCCCGAGTTCGACTCCCGGATCCCACATACGAAAAAGGGGCCGGTGATATCGCTCAGTGACACGGGCGCCTGCTGGCGTGCGAGGTCCTGAGGTCGTCCCCCCGGTACCCACAAAAAAAAAAAAAAAAAAAAATGGGCAAAGGACTCGAATAGACATTTCTCTAAAGAAGATTTATAGGAGGTCAGCGAGCACATGAAAAGATGCTCAATATCACTCACTACCAGAAAATACTAATCAAAATCTACGGGGATGGCTACCATTAAAACAGAAAAGAACGAGTGAAAGATCGAGAAAAATTGGACCCTTTGTGCATTGTTGATGCAGCAGCCATGGAAAGCAGTATGGAGGTTTCTCAAGAAATTAAAGTGAAATCTACCCCAGATCCAGAAGTCACACTTCTGGGTACACAATTGTTTTGTTTTGTTTTGTTTTTGTGGGTACTGGGGGTCGACCTCAGGACCTCGTACGCCAGCAGGCGCCCATGCCGCTGAGCGATGTCACCGGCCCTTTTCTCGTATGTGGGTTCCGGGAGTCGAACTCAGGACCTCGTGCTTGCCAGGCAGGCGCTTATGCCGCTGAGACATCTCACTGGCCCTGGCTACACATTTAAAATAGTTGGAAGTACGAACTCAAGCCAGGCGAGGTGGTGCATGCCTGTAATCCCAGTTGCTCAGGAGGCTGAGGCGGGAGGTTACCTGTTTGGTGCCGGTGGCACCTTACTGAAACCCTGTCACAGGCTGAGGCTGTAGCTCAGTGGACACAGCTTGCCCAACATGCTCAGTCCTGGCTTCAATCCCCAGAATTGGGGGAAAATCCAGAAAAACTCAGAGACATTTGCAGACCCAGCATTACTGATAACAGCCAAGATGGAAGCCAACCTAAAAGGCCACCAATGGGAAAACTGATAAACAAAATGCACTATGTACATGCAATGGAATATTATTTGGCCTTAAAAAAGGAAATCCTGTCACATGTGCCACAACATTGGCTGAACCTTGAAGACAGTGTGCTAAGTGAAATACGTCAGTCACAAAAAGACAAACATGTACGATTCCACTGACATGAATAAGGTAACTGAAATCAGTAGATTGGTGGTTGGCCAAGGTTCTGGGGAGGGGAAAGGTGAGCTATTGTTTAATAGATAGGAGTTTTGGTTTTGCAAAATGAAAACATTCTGGAGCGCTCTTTACAATATGAGTATACTTTCCATGCATGGTGGCGTAGCCTGTAATCCCAGCACTTATGAGGCCGAGGCAGGAGGATCACTGTGAGTTCGAGGCCAGCCTAGACTACATAGTGCGTTCAAAGCTACCCTGAACTACATAGTGAGACCCTGTCACACACACAAAAAAAAGAGTACACTTAATACCACTGAATTGTACACTTAAAATGGTTATGACAGTAGCTTTTATGTTTTTAATCATAATTTTTTAAAGTTATCAAAAATTGCTTCATTTTTTTCATAAAGCCAAAATCAATACTTCTCAGTAAATTGAAACCTAAATTGTACTCAGAAAGCCATGCGTGTAGACAAACACTACCTAAACTCAAAGTCGTTTGGTTGTTCTTTGCCAATCCCCTACCTTGCAGTAAATTGATTTCTCCGCTATCTCCATCGCTAAATATCCCCACACTCCGTGCCTTCCGCCCGGCCAGCGCTTTCTCCGTCAGGTAGAGCAGGCTGTCCAGAGTCACGCCGCTGTGCTCGTACACCGCAGAGAGGACGCCGGCCTGCACACTGTCCACCACCAGCTGGAGAGTGAAACCACAGCTTAGCGACCAACGCCCGCTGACTTAGACTGGTTAGTGAGGAAAGAATTATGACGGCTGTGCAATATGCTGTGACTGCTAACGAATGTTTTTCAGAAATTATAGAAGTTAAGCTTCCTCCTCCATTGGTTTCTTCTTAAATTATTTTATTTCTTTTCTAATTATGAGGAGAAACTTAAGTTCACTTGTAACTCCATCTCTCAGAGATAAATATTATCAACTATTTGGGCTATTTTATCCCAGTCCTTTCATACTTGTACACACCATGCACAGAGATATATATACAACTTTCAAAAATACTAAAAGCAAGGTCACACAATTTTGCAAAAGACTTCTTAAATTCAAAGTTTTCCTCTTATTATGAATTTTTGGATTATCAATCTTTGTTGATATTTTCCATTTAATTTAATGTTAAGACCACTGTTCTCTGAATTCAACAGCCAAACAAACTTTTCAGCATGGTAAAGTTAATTCTTCACAGCAGACAGTGAAAAGTCATTGAAGTTGTTGGTTTCTTCCAAAACCTCATGCCACTTTCTCTGTTCCACTCAGCTGAAGAGTGAAATATCACGTGGTTCTGTCCTACTTTTTAACCCAACCACCCCGATTCATGATCAAACAGGTAATTACGCCACCTGCTTACATGAAGAGTACACGGAAGGGAGTGAATGTAAGCAACGTGTTCACCCAGCCCGTGTCACCGGTTGTTCTCTGTGCCCACACGATGCCTTTCCAAGCACCAGGGAACCTATCTGCGGCCCACAGCTCAAAGCTCCAACCTATCTCATGCAGTTCTGCCACGCTCGTCTGCTGTCAGTGATTAGAGCCAACTCCTACGTGGCCAAAAGAAGTGAGTTCAGATCTGCAAAGAAGCCATTTTGTCACAAATAGAACTTTCATGAAACCTTCTAAGTTGGCCAATGCATACAGCCTCCTCTTGAGTGTCATCCTCATCTCCCTGCGTGTGTGCATGTTCGACATACGTGTGCACATATACGAATGTGTCCTAACTTACAGTGGAGTTAGGCCTCAGTGAGTTCACTTGAAGTTGGAAACATTGTGTGTCGAAAATGTACTGCACGCAGCTAACCTAGCGCACAGCCTCGCCTAACCACACAGCGCACTCGGGTGTCGCTGTGACCTCGTGACTGAGTGACTGAGGTCCCTGCTGCTCTGCCACGAGCATCACAGGTGGGGATCCTGCTGCAGGGCCAGCTGCAGAAAAGGTCAAGACTCAAAATTCAAAGCATGGTTTGTACCACACACATCTCACGTTGGCATTATGATGAAATCGAAAACTCGGTAAGTCAATGTATGGTAAGTCAGGGACCTTCTGAACACATATACAAAAAGTACACGTGTCTTTTTGGGTCTCCTACGTGCTTCCTTTATTTTTCATGTTCATGTTAAAATGAAAAGCTACAACTTCTTTATATAGAAAGTATATTTTAATGCACTGACATATCATTAAATAGATCACAAAACAGCACTTCAGTCTTCTTCTGAGAAATGGTTGTTACACAGTATCATTAATTCTGTGTAAATCCCAGGGAACTTCTAAAATAATTCTTAATCAGCACCATTTTTTGAACTAAGTGCAACAAATTCACTTCATTAAGGATATTTTAGACACCTCCTAGTGCAGGCCGTCTGGGCCGCTAATGTTTTTTCCCAATAAGTTTGATTTAGGGTTATTGTTTCCAGTTTTTAAAACTGTTTGGGGTCTGTAAATTTCCACTTAGATCAGACCATTTCCCTTTTAGAAGATCAATCATCTCCAAACATGTGGTGACCAGAGACAATGATACTCCTTCTATTCCAGATGGAAAAAAAACCCATTCAGGAAAGGGCTGGCTTTGTGACCCAGTCTTTACCTCATACGCAGGAATCCGAGATGATATTAATATGAAGTGTGGCTGGAAAGTACGTGAAGAGCTGTCGTCCTTTTTAAGAACTCCATGCCAATTTTTCCTTGATAATAAAGGGTAGGAATGGCTTCCAGAAACATTGCTTCTACAGGGAACAAAGGGGAACCCATGATGTTCTAATATTCTCATAATTTGACTTTGGATAAGGAAGCACCGATATCCTGCAGGCATCCGTTGTACTGAAATGACACCTGGCCTCAGAGGCTTAGACCCTTCCTGGGGATCGGGGACAGCAACAAATGGGCCTACATGTGAGTGGAACCAAATCTTCCCTTTGAGCCTCAGCTGCCTTATGTGGGATGCTGGACAGGTGGCTTGGAACTTAGCTTCGGTTGAGCACTTAAAATTAATGTAACAGTACACTTCAGGGCTCAAAACGACATTTAAGAAGGAGTGGCTTCTAGGTCCTTCTGGGCCTTAGCAGTTTCTGGGTAGTGTGCCCATTGTCTCCTTGGCCACCCTACCTCCACATTACCAAAGGATAAGGGCTGCCTTGAGCTGCTTGAAGTCTTTATGTGTCTTGAGCAAGTACATGAAATGCTCACATTCACACGTGTTCAGACACAGAGAGATCCATGTGTAGTGTCAGTGTGCAAAGTGGAAAGGATGTTGGAATCTTGAGGATTTTAGGTTCTAGTCTTTGAAACTATGACAACTGGGCAAGTTATGTCACCTCTCAATTTCCTCCTCTGAAAACACAGGTGAGTGAGGTTATGTGATCTCTAGGATCCAAAGTTTTTAAAATTTTAAAAAAAATTTCTAAGCAGCTATGCAAATTGTGATAGTTATGAATGTCTGATGGAATGGATGAATAGGGTAAAAATTGAATTTTTGGTAATTTCATTAGCATGATTTTGGTCACTGAATGCTGCCAGCATTTCTCCAATTTGGGTAATAAAATGAGAATTACAACAGCAGGGAGTCATGGAACATATCTGTAATCCTAGCTACTCAGGAGGCTGAGGCAGGAAGATTGCAAGTTTGAGGCCTGCCTGGCCAACTTAGTGAGACCCTGTCTCAGAATAAATAAAAAATAAAAAGGGCTGGGATGTAGCTCTGAGGTGCAGGTCTTGGCTACTATGTGCAAGCCCCTGGGTTCAATCCTTAGTACCACCAAATAAATGAGAAAGAGAGAGAGACGGGGGGCAGGTGAGGAAGAAGAGACAGAATGTTTACAAATATAAATAGGAATTATATTTGGATCTACTTGGATACTGCTATAGTTTGAATTGGAGTGACCCCCAAAAGTTCACATGTTGATGCCTGGTTGACAGTCTCTCTCTTTCTCTCTCTCTTTCTTGGGTGTTGACTTTGCTGTCTTCCACTGCCATGAACTGTGGCCCCTCTGCCATGTGCCACCCTGCCTTGGAGCTAGCAGGTTATGGACTGAAACCTCCACAAACTGTGAGCTAAATAAACCTTTCCTCCCTTAATTTTGTGCATTGGGTATTTTGTCTCAACAATGAGACAAGTAACTAAGATAGAATTTGGTACTGAAAGTGGGATTGCTGCTGTGACTGTACTCAACCATGTGGTTCAGGAGCTTTTGGGAATGGTTTGTGGGAAGAGTTTGGAAAGGTTTGGAGATGCCAGCTAAAAAAGTAGAGCTGGAATGCCTTTGGCTGTACCATATGGGAGATTCTGGTAAGAGCTCAGAAGACCAGAAAGCCAGTAAAGACCACACTCAGGAGGTTTCAGCTGTTGGACTCCACACAATGTATGTTATAGCTTGGCAGGACATTTGTCTGCATTTTGCTCATGTCCATAGATTTTGCCTGAGACTGAGATTAAGGGCAGTGGACTAATTAATCTTGCAGAAGTAATTTCAAAGAAGTCTAACGTTGAGGTGGTGGCATGGCTACTGTTGGGGGCTTTTAGCCAGATCTTTGTTGAGAATCAAGAGCAAAGAGCCCAGCAGAATGATTTAAAACATTGTGAGTTTGGCCAGAAATCAAGCTGCAGTAAAGCTGTGGACTGCAAAGACAGAGCAGAGGAGATCTTAATTGCTGAAAAGGAACAGGAGAATAGAAAAGATGGCCTGAGCACATCACAAGTAGCAGGACTCTACCCCTTGTAGCCTCAAAACTGCAAAAGTGAAAGACTTTACTTTGAGAAGAAAACCCCAGAGCACCATGTTCCAGAATTGTAGCAGCATAGAGAATTTGTTCCTCAGAATTGGATTCAGAGAGCCCAGGGATCCAGGCAGTTGACTGCTATATCTAAGAGAGAGGGAAGCCTGGCTATTGCACCTGCTGGCAGCAGACCTTGGCATCATCCATGTGGTACTGATTTTAGGCACATGCAGAATGCAAGAGTCATGGGGTCAGGAAGGCTTCCACCCTGATTTCAGAGAAAGGCCTAGGAGGCCAGGCAGTGTGCTCCTGAGAGGGCAGCGTGTGAAGCTGTGAGGGTGAAGGCAAAGGTTCAGTGGAGACCCCAGAAGTTTGGAAAAGCCAGGAACATGGATCATCTGAGGAAAACTGCAAGGAGGGAGCAGAGTGGGCCCAAAAGAGAAGCCATGGGAGCTACGACAACTGGAACTGCTGTAGGGGCAGAGCCACCCAAGCCCTTTGTGGTTCACAAGTTGCCACAGATTGCCTTGGATGCTGCACATGGAACTACAGGACTTAATGTTTGTTCTGCTGGATTCGGAACTTGCTTTGGTTCCATTCCTTTGTATCCCCATATTTGTTTCTTTTGAAATGGTAATGTTTATCTTGTGCCACTGAATGTTGGAAGTGTTTAACTTTCTTTTCATTTGTACAGGGGTCACAGCTAAGAGTTGCCTTAAATCTCAGAGGAGACTTGGGACTTGGACTTTTCAGCAATGCTGAAACTGTTGGGACTTTGGCAACTCCAAAGTTTCCATGGAAATGGAAAATGCCTTTTTCATAAAGGAATGTACGTCAGTCTTTGGGGGGCCAGGGACAGAATGTTATGGTTTGTGTCTAGATGTCCCCTCAAAGCCTCATGCACTCTTAGACTTTATCAGAGGCGGGTGAATCTAGAGTTTGTGATTGAGTCAAGGTACAATGCTGGGATTAAGTGTGTGAGTACTACACCTGCCCTAGGGCGGGTAGCCTGCATACAATACATAAGGGACAGAAAGGGTCTCTCTCTCTGTCTCTCTCTTTGTCTCTCTCTCTCCATCTCCCTCCCTCTCCCTCTCTGTTGTTGCTTTTGCTATCTTCCACTGCCATGAACTGTTGCCCCTCTGCCATGTGCCACCCTGCCTTGGAGCCAGCAGATTATGGACTGAAACCTTTACAAACTGTGAGCTAAATACTCCTGTCATGATGTCCTATGCTACCACCTGCCCAAGTAGAAACAAGTGACAATGAACTGAAACCTCTGCAACCTGAGCCAAAATAAACCTCTCTCTTCCTTTAAAGTTGATTTATCTCAGGTATTTGTTATAGCAACAGAAAGCTGACTAACACAGATAGTACTTGGAAACTCTTACTCCATAAGAAAAGGTTTTAAAATATTATTTGCTCAAAAACTTTATATAGAAAATATACTACCTCCACAATATTGCCTCATTGCAGGGTTAAGAATATATTAATACCAAGGTTGACTGTTACATAGTCCCTTCAAAAAATATTTTAAAGACTGCTGTTCTTGAAAATTAAGTCATCATTTCTGCTGATATTTTTAGAATATGAACCATATAATTACATGATATCTTTGCGTGTTAGTTAAATTATTCTAGAACAGATTCTTGGTAACACAGGATGGTCTTGAGTTTCAGTAGAGGGCAATTCACTTACCGTGTGGGCAAAACCTCTAATGATGCCAAAACAATCTCTTTCTCCAAAGCTCCCTGTAATCCTGCCCGATCCCTCGCTGTCTGAGAGACATGAGGTTGACCTTTGGATGTGAACCATCGGGAGCAGCCTGCCCTGCTGCCCCACGGCGGGCGAACTCTGAGTGACTCCTCTGGAAGACAAACAGCAGCGTTTTCAAATGCTGTTAGGATTTCTCATCCACTCCACTCTGCAGCTGTGAGCTATCAGTCACTCTAACTCAAGGAATGAAGTTTAGAGAACAAGCGACTCTTCCGTGGACACCAGGTAATCAGTGTAGAGGGTTCCCATCCATTCTGCCCTCGACTTGCCTCCAAGTCATTTCCCACTGGTCACACTCTCCCCAGAGGGTGAGTCAGGGACCTCAGCCTGTTTCCTTGCTCACTTGCACACACTAAGTCAGAAGGCTTAGCTGAAAGCAAGAATCATCCTTACTTTTTGTTTTTTGCTTTTTTTTTTTTTTATAAAATGCCATTCTTCCTGTTTCCAGTCTCATTTTTGTTTCTCCTCTTTTTTTCATCAGTCCCAATTTGTCTTTCCCAAACCTATTTCCTGGCTTTTGCTTGTGTTTGTGCTTCTTTATCCTCATTTTTGGTCTTATAAACTGGAGAGGAGTTGTGAGGCACTGACAATTTGATCTTATGTACTCTATCTAAATATGCAATCGAGAAAAATGTGCAATACTCCATCTGAACATGTGGTAGAGAGGGTCCCCACATGCTATCCCAGAAGACAGTGCCAAGCCCCTCTGTGGAAATACATTTGTTTCCAGCTGGGTGTGGTGACACACACCTATAATCCCAGCACTTGGGAGGCTGAGGCAAGAGGATTGCCATGAGTTCGAAGCCAGCCTGGTCTGCACAGTGAGTTCAGGCCAGCCTGAACTACATAGTGAGACTCTGTCTCAAAAAACAAAAACAAAACAAACAAATACATTTGTTTCCATAGTACTTGGGTAAGATACGGTTGTTAAATGCTACTCACTCTTACGAAGTGCGATTTTCTCCCAGATTATTTTCCGGAGGCACTTTTCCCTTTGCCTCTCCTGGAGCTCCTCATCCTCTGTTTTGGGTTCATTCAGGGTGCCATAGACAGCGGCAGCTTCTCTGGGTGTCAGCCAGTCTAAGTCGGACACACACGCCACGTAGTGTTGCTTCCACGCGCCATACTCCTTGTCAGCTGGAGTGTAGGGCAGGAACCAGCCAAACTTGATGCACTTGGGCATCCATAAGCAGTCCTTCAGAAAAAGAGAGACGAGTTGCACATTTTCAGGACAGTTTTCCAGCAATAAAATTTTCAGGTACACATGGAATTTTTTGTTACCCTGTGATCTCTGCAATTGACTCCTGCAACTGACTTGACATATAAACTTGACACAGAGAAATATTACACCTAAGGTGCTCCATAGGAAGAATAGTCTTTGGTGACCATATATTATATGTGAATTGTGGTAGTTCACGGATCGTGTCAGCCCGAGTAAGAAATGCCCAACTAAATTGGATCAGCATAGCTCTGGGTGTGGCTGACGGGGTTTACTGAAGACAGAAGACCCTCCCTGCATGTGCTTGGCACCAACCAATAGGCTTGTCAGCTGAATGGGATAAAAGGGAAATGAAGAAGGAGGGCTCGTTTCTGGGTCTTCCAAGAAGCTCCAGTCTTCACCTTCACCTTGGGCACTGTCTCCTGGCTTCCAGTGCAGACTCTTCAGCCTCCTGATAGGGATTCACACAGGATGCTGTGGTGAGCACCCGGCCATTGACTGCATCCTTCGGATCTCTAACGCACAAGCAGCCTATTGCACTCTTCCACCCCTGACTCTGCAGGCGGCCACTGTAAGCCAATCTTGTAAATCCTTATATAGTTGTATGTATCTTGCATTAAATCTGTTTCTCTAGTAAGCACTGACTGATACATGAATACATGCATTAGTCATCTTTGTATACTTATCCAGTGTTTCCATAGCATTGGGATATTTGTGTTTTGTTTTGTTTCTCTTTTTGAGACAGGGTTTCACTATGCAGTCAGGCTTGCCTTGAACTCACTTTGTAGCCCAGGCTGGCCTCAAACTCACAGCAATCTTACTGCCTCAGCCTCCTGAGTGCTGGCATTACAGGCATGTGCCAACACGTCCAGCCAGCATTGGGTTATTTGAACCCTAGCTTCTGAGAATTCAGAAGTGGTGTAAGTAGTTTGTTTCCTCCCACTGAGAACAATTTTGGTTGAACTATATGATGCTGTCAATATGCAGCCACTTTTGACACATGGAAACAATAAATTACATGGGATTCAGTCTGATCACATATCCAGACAAAATACTAATAAAAATGACAATGACTGGAAGGCACTCGAGCTACAGATGATGCAAGGGCCTGCACCCCCAGCCCTCAGGTGTGCCTAATATCTGGCACCCACCGTTGAGCTAGGCAGGTGCCAGTTCCCAAGCAAAGCTTATGAGGCTGAGAAGCAGAGCAGAAAAGTGCGGCTGAAATTCATGCTTGGACACGATGAAGGATTTTCAGCATCTGACAGGAGAAAGGACACAAACCACCAGGCAGGGCCCGGTACAGCAAAGACCCCTGGCAACCACAGCCTTCCAGCTGAGACCCTTTTCAGGGAGAATGACGCTGAGTTAGAGCAACTATCCCAAGGACTGAGGGTGGCTTTGAAACCTCTCATTCCCTGCTGGACTTGCGGGATCTGTTCCAGTTTCACCAAACATCGGAAGCAGAAGAAAATGCTCTCTGCAGGAGGGTGACTTTCAGACTCAGATGGTCGCATTGTGTTTAGACTCACTGTTTTTTCTCAACCCAAAGCAATCAGAATACAAAAAAAAAGGCAAGTAGTCTTTCTTCTCTTTTTTTTTGTTTTGTTTTTAGTAACCACAGAGAGACCCTCAGAAGCACCAAACATTGCAATTATAGGACAGAAACTTTGCAAAGACACCCTATATTAATTTGTCCAAGAATATAAATGACCAAGCTGGGTGTGGTAGTACACACCTATAAGCCAAGCACTCTGGGAGGCTGAGGCAGTAGGAATCCAAGTTTAAACTAAGCTTGGGCAACTTAGTGACTTAGCAGAAACCTTGTCCAAATAAATAAATAAGTGAATGGGAGAGTGGCCGGGAGTGTAGCTCAGTGTGAAGGGCCTGGGTTCAATTCCTGGTACTAAAAAAAGAAAAAGAATACACGTGACCAAGTAGAAAATTTTGGCAAAAGAAGCAAATCAGCTTTTTTTTCTGAGACAGGGTCTCACTGTCTAGTGCAGGCTGGCCTCAAACTCATAGCAATCCCTCTGCCTCAACCTCCCGATTGCTGGGATTATAGGTGTGCACCACCACATCCGGCCACATATCATTTTAGGACTGAAAACTATAACAACTGAAATTTAAAATTCAATGAATTGGTTTAGAGGAGATTAGAATACAGCAAAATAAGTAATTAATAAACAGAAGGCAAAAAAACCCTCCAGACTGAAACATTTAAAGCTGAAAAGATAGAAAATGCAGATACAAAAAAGATGGAATTTACACAATAGAATAAATTAGTCTAACAAATACTGGAATCCCAAAGAAAAAGAAAGTGAATAGGGCAGAAACCATATATACAAAGAGATAGTATCTGAAAATTGCTCAAAGCTGATGAGAGACATTGAATCTTAGATTAAAAATACCACTGCAAAACACAAAATGGGGGCCAGTGAGATGGCTCAGCGGCTTAAGCGCCTGCCCGGCAAGCGCGAGGGCCCGAGTTCAACTCCCGGAACCCACATACGAAAAAAGGGCCAGTGATATCGCTCAGTGGCACGGGCGCCTGCTGGTGCACGAGGTCCTGAGATCGACCCCCCGGTACTCACAAAAAAAAAAACAAACCACAAAATGGGATAAACATATGCATATAAACATACATATCCACCTAGGTGCATGATAATAAAGTTGCTAAAAAACTAAAGACAGAGAAAAAGGTCTGAAAAGCTGCTAGAGACAGGAGCAATAATAAAACTTCCAACTGTCTGGGAAAAAATTGTGGAAGCCAGAAGACAATGGAATATTTTCAAATTTCTTAACTACCAACTTGGAATTCAAATTCCCAGTGAGAATATCCTTCAAATGTGAAGGTCAAATAAGATCTTTTTAGACAAACTAAAACTGAAAGAATTTATCAGCAGTAGACAGGTACTAAAAGAAATATTAAAGAGAACTGAGAGAGAAATGATCCCAAAGGGAAACTCAGACATGCAAGACAGTAAAAAGAGCAACAGAAAAATATAAATATGTGGTTACACATAAATAAATATTGACTATATAAAATAATAGTAATCAACTTTTGTGAAATATGCATGATTGGGTAATATACATGTGTAAGCGTATGTGTGTGTCTTTATATATAGTCACTCTCCAGATCTGAGGGGATTAAGTATTACACATAATCTAGTGATTTAAGTATATGGGAGAATTTAAAGTATATGAGAGGATTATATGCAAATACTACACCTTGTTTATAAAGGACTTGGGCATTCACGGATTTGGGGGTCTGAGGAGGAAGGGCAGGCTAGAATCAATGCCTCTGGATACTCAAAAGACAACTGTACACACACACGGGTGCACACACACGGGCACACGTGCACTAAGAATATTCGACGAGAAAAGCACGGCCCTGGGAGGGGTAAGCGGAATTCAAGGGTTCTACCTCCTTGCATTGTCTGGGGGTGGTTAAATAACACATGCTGCATTTCTGTGGTAACCGTGGAGTAACCGTTAAAACATTCATAATTAACAATGAAAAAATAATTAATCCAAAAACAGAGAGGAACAAAAGAACATAAAGTGCATGCAACATATAAAAAAATAGACAATTTAAACCCAAATATATTAGTATTTATATAAATATAAATAGATGAAATACTTCAGTTAAAAATCAAAGGTGGCTGGGCCGGTGAGATGGCTCAGCGGCTTAAGCGCCTGCCCGGCAAGCGCAAGGGCCCGAGTTCGACTCCCGGATCCCACATACGAAAAAGGGGCCGGTGATATCGCTCAGCGGCACGGGCGCCTGCTGGCGCGCGAGGCCCTGAGGTTGACCCCCCGGTACCCACAAAAAAAAAAAAAAAAAATCAAAGGTGGCAAAAATGTTAGGAAAAAAAAAAAAAGGAAGAAAGAAATTACCATTAGCGTATTCCCTTTAGAAGACATACCTTAAATATAAGGACATAGAAAAGTTAAAAGTAAAAAGACAAAATGCGTCAGTCAGTCCATCCGAGCATCTGAACACCGGCCCCTCCCCCACAGCCATAGCCCCTGAGACCCGGGTCTTGACACCGCCATCCTGGAAATTATGTGTCATCTAAAATGCTAATTATTGCCTTGCTTCTAAAAAATGCCTATAATTACACCGGATTAAATCTTTTAAAAGCAAAGGAAGAGACAAGGCAGAGGCAGAACTCATGGCAGAAGACGCTGGTTTGAAGCGGCTGCGGCTGCCGAGGGCTCTGAACTGCGGTTGGGAGCCCGAGGTCGGTGCCTCCCAGGGTCAGCCCGGGAGGGCCCGGGGCCCCGCGGGAGGGGCGAGCAGTCTTCTCGACCTGAGTTACCGAGGTAAAAAGAATGTCCTATAAAACCCAAAGCTTAAATTGTTCTCATGAAGAACAACGGATTTCTCTAATCAAGGTTAAGTGTTTTCTAAATAATTATATGGAATACGTCAAGCTCCTCCCCTCCAACTAGAGAGTGAACCCAGGGCCCCTACCACTTAGCTACATCACCAGCCCTCCTTCCCTCCTTTTTTCTTTCTTTCGTTTGTTCTGGTACTGGGGACTGAAATGAGGATTGAACCTAGGACCTTTACACTGAGTTACACCACCTTTTTATTTATTTTTGAGACAGGGTCTCACCAAATCACTAAATTGCCCTGGCTAGACTTCAGCTTGCAGTCGTCCTGTCTCAGCCTCCTGAACAGCCGGATTGCAGGGCTGCACCTAGTATCAAGGTTTTTAAAAATTACATGAATTATTGGAATAGTGTATATCTCCTTAGCCACAAAATGAATCAGTATATTTCACCTATCCGCATGTTTTCGCTCAGCAGTAACTTAAGGCCCCCAGCAGCTCTACCTCCTGGGAAGAGAGCGCCCCACTCCTCCTTGCAGGTCACCATTGCCTCTGCGTCCTGCTTCCAGGAAGTGACAAGTCACAAACCTGTTCAGTTAGAAACTTCCAGGGCCAGCTGACTTGGGCAGCTGCGCACAAATCTTTGGGATTCAGGAAGGAAAAGATATACAGAGAAATGAAGCGTGGTAGCACGGTAGAGAAATCCACTCTGGCCACTTGCTTCCTTTCTGAAAACCAGTCTTGGACAAACCTAAAAAAGAAAGATACGGAAATGTGTTTCAGAGTGCTAACATATAAAATTCAGTTAAAATAATAAATGTGCTTTTATCATACTACATCTATGTACATCATATGGTTTTTGTTTCCATTTTGTGGTCCGGGGGATGGACCCGGGACCTCAAGCCCACTAGGCAAGCACTCCAGTGCTAAGCTACACCCCAGCCCTTTTGATTGTATTTTCAGACAGAGTCTCGCTAAGCTTCCAGGCTGGCCTCCAACTTTTGGTTCTCCCTTCTCAACCTTCTAAGGAACTGGGATTTTAGGTGCATGCCACCATGCCTGGCTTACATTTACAGATGTTGTATACATCACAATACATTGTTTTGCTTTAAAGAGTCATATATGCTTTTAAAATAATTCACAAATGTTCCTACACATTTACCATTTCCTGTGCTCTTTATTCCTGTTTATAAATCTACATTTCCATCTAGTACCAATTCCCTTAGCCTGAAAAACTTCTCTTAGTATTTCTTTTGTGTAAGTTTTCTAACAGTGAATTTAGTCAGTTGCCTTTATCTGCAAGTGTCTTTATTTCGTTTGAATGTTTATGGTACCATTATGACCTCAGTAATTAATCTCAGTTTTGGGGATTTTTTTTTTGAGACAGGGTCTTGCTGTGTAGTTCAGGCTGGCCTTGAACTCACTATGTGGTCTAGGCTGGCCTTGAACTTGTGGCGATCCTCCTGCCTCAGCCTCCCGAGTGCTGGGATTATAGGCGTGCACTACCATGCCCAGCATTGATTTCGATATTTATCAATTTGTAACTATTCTGGTTTCTGACACACCACCTCCTCCTTCTTATTCTTCCTCCTCCTCCTTTCTTCCTTCTCTTTCTCCTCTTCTTGTTCCCATACCTGTATGTCATTTTAAAGCAGATCCCAAACATCATATTATCTCATCAGTAAATATTTCAATATGAGTCACTAAACAACAAGGACATTTTTAAAACATACTAGATACCATCTTCTCCCTTTAAAACTTCAAGAATTCTTAAATGAGATGGCCCTTTCATAACAACACCCTTCAAGGCTATTTCCTGCATTGCATCACTTGCCACCTAAGCACACATGGTCTTGAAGGGCACAGAACCCAAGGCCACCCATGGTCATCTCAAAGGCGGTCCACGTTTTGGAACTGACAGGCATTTCATAGACCACAAAAAAAAAAAAAAAAAAAAAAAGGCACAGTTGATCCTGCACCAACTAAAATAAATACATAAATAAATAAACCTTAACACCTGATCATCCTCTGGTCTCGCTCTGTAGTTCAGGCTGGCCTTGAACTGGCTTATGTAGCCCAGGCTGGCCTCAAACTTGTGGCGATCCTCCTGCCTCAGCCTCCCAAGTGCTGGGATTACAGGCGTGTGCCACCATGCCCAGCTCTTCTAGTTTCATGTAAAATGAAAATGGCATCTCTAATGAAGGATAAAAAGACCTGAGTCACCTTTCTGAGTGGGTTGCTAAGCACCCATCAGAACCAGAGATAGTCTTGACCCCTACTTTACCCAAACTGCAAGCTTAAACTGGAGCCTCACTTTCAACCTTCATAACTTAAAAATGTAAAGAGAGGTAAATCCAGCTCAGCGTAATGATGAAAGCTGTTGATGATCCACAGCATTGGAGGCTCCGTGGCACTGCCAGCCATAGTGCACTGTCCTGAGACAAAGATTCACCTGGACAGACCAACTGGTAGTCACCTTGTGAACGGTGGGTCACGCCCCGGGCACCATGCCGGATTGGAACATTAGGATACCTCTTTCTGCACCAGACACAATACCCTCATTTATGTGAGCTCAATTTTTACGCTTAGTCTTCATTTTATATGAAGTGACCACATGAAGAAAAAAGCTTGCTTTAAAAAAAATCAATGAACAGCGAGGTGATGCTCAGAAGAGTTACAATGGTGGAACTACCATAAGGAGCGCGACGGGAGTACTGGGCAAGAAATTATTTTAATTCGCGCATGAGCCATTCTTCCCCACAAAGCCTTTATAAACTATGCCAAAACTAAAGACCTCCGTAAGTCCAGCTTTCCCAACTGTCCTCGCTTATTATAAAGTTGCACAGCCTCCCTCTTCTGTGGCGGAACTACTTTGGCGTCTAGGAATCGGTGGGTAGGGAAGAGAACCTATGGAGGGTGGCACGTGCCGCCCTCTGTTCTCAAGTAGTACTCAGCTAGAAAGGAACGTAAATGCCTCTGTTCCTTTTCATGATTGGCTTGACCTCCTCAAGGGACAGACAGTTCATAATGTTCTGATTGAAGGCGCTAGGTAGACATGAATTCGGACACCGACTTTGCCTCTTCTCTCCTCAGAGGTCATTCATGATTGTAAAATAGTGACCCCTACATTCCGGGGGAGCTCAGACACTGAAGTGCAGTCTGGTTCATCCTGGCGGGGAGATGATGGGCCCTGATTGATGGGCAAGGAGGTGGAGTCAGTGAGGTTGAAGACAGGTATGAAAACTTCCTTTCCTACCACAGATACGGACTATGCATCCCCCGAGCCCTAGCCTTCCATCTCTTTCTCAGTGTTGGCTGTGTTGGCCCCCACTTGGCCCAGCTGTATGAGATTTTACTGACATCTACTTGAGAACTAAATCATAAAACATGCTTATAATTCAGTGCCAGTTACAGAAAACACAGAGAATTACCTTCAATGAGCCTCACGCTCCAGGGGCTGGATTGAGAAGAGACACAGCCAGATGCCCCTTTGCGTAGGCTTAGCAGAGCGCTCTCCCAGATCTGGTTTAGCTCAATGGAAGAACAGCCGATGAGATCCAGCATTCCCTGTTTAGCAGGGCAGCTGCCGTACTAAGGAGCCACCATGATCACCTAATCCTATAAACCCCAGCTCCCCCCCCCACCATAGCCATATAGAGGATTATGGGTGCAGAGCCTTTCTCTACGCACATTCCCATATTGACCGAGGTTTGTGCAGCCCATCTCCACGTTGCCTAAGCCATGGAATACTGAAAACTGAAGGGATTATGTGCCTTGCTACTTCTCTGCTCATAAGGGTCTTCTTGATGAACTCTGTGTATCTGTGCATTAAGTGGAACTGTGTGTGTGCATGATGTAACCCTTTTACATGCCAGAAGACAATCCATGGCACACAGCAGGCACTCAATAAATATCTGTTGAATAAATGTATAACAGAAAAATAATTATGAAATCCCTTCTACCATCTGCTAGGGAGAAACCAGTGTTCAAAAGCTCACATCCTTGGTTTTCATTGGCAAATTATAGAACTGAGAGGCTTATAGAATTGAGAGAATCTGACATACCTCAATTATTTACACTGGAAAGGGTAAACAGTCATCCGAATGTATGGGATGGAGTCAGGGATCTGGGAGTCTAATGGTCCCTCTGCAGACTTTTAAATAATCTCCCCAGTTTTAGCCTCCAATTCCAAATTTCTTAGAGGATTTTCTGCAATGAGCTGGTTTGGTTCTCCTCAATTTCCTTCCTTGTGCATGTTAGGTCTCACATGCCTTTTGTTATTCTGTTATTCACCACTTCTCCATTCAATTCCCACTTGTGCATGTGTGATTTGTGATTAGAGGCATCTCTTAGTTTCACCCAAGGCCTTTATTATTTCAGGTGACTTTCCCAAGAGAAATAAGTTCTAGAAATGTTTTCATTCTATTGATTTAAAACTGGAACTCAAGATTTTTAATAGAGTTGAAATTCAAAGCCAAGTTGTATTCACTTAGATTATTTTGCCTTTCTTTTTTTAAAGATCATTACTATTGGAAGAAATCTATTGCTTTGCGCTTCTTGAAAATGGCAACCTCTGATACAAGAACAAATCTCTTCCTCTGTAGAGCTTCATTAATGCACTACATTATGTGGCTCATTTATTGCTACTTTTGATATCCAGGCAGGCCACTCTGAAATGCCAATCATTCCTTCTGTTGGATAACAGGTACAGAAGAGAACCAGAACAGCTGGTTCCTTATGGATAGGGTTCACTCAGCTTGGGATGGGCAGAGTGAAAACTAAGGCTCATCTAACAGAGGAGCTGGCCTCTCCTCTTGGAAAGTTTCAAGTAATACAAGACAATGAAAAAGGGAGTAATTGCTCCACATTGAATGTGGATGTAGAGATATGAAATCTGAGCACCATAGATGATGCTGGCCTGGACTCTGGACCAAAAAGGAAACAATGACCATGAAGGACATTGTCGGAGCAATAGGGACTGTGAATCAGGTCGTGGGTTGGACGACAGTGCCACATCAGAGCTAGCGGCTGATAGGGTCCTTTAGCAGAGTCCTTGTTCGTGGGGAAACACACACTGACCTGCTTACTGTTAATGAGCACCATGCTTGCAACTTACTCTCACATGATTCAGAACACTAAGGCAAAACTGGTAAGATGTTAACTATTGTTTTGTAAATGATTACACAGAGGAATCTAGGTGGAAAGGATGAAGAAATTATTTGTACTATTCTCTTTTTTTTTTTGTCTGAGACACGGTTTCACTATGCATTTCAGACTGGCATCAAATTTGCAGCAATCCTCCTGCCTCAGCCTCCTGAGTGCTGGGATTACAGGCATGCACCACCATGCCCAGCTATTTATAATATTCTTGCAATTTTCCCGTAGGTTAGAACTTATTGCAAAATAAGATTTTTTTTTTTTTTTTTTTTTTTTGTGGGTACCGGGGGGACGACCTCAGGACCTCACGCGCCAACAGGCACCCGTGCCGCTGAGCGATATCACCGGCCCCTTTTTCGTATGTGGGTTCCGGGAGTCGAACTCGGGCCTTCGCGTTTGCAAGGCAGGCGCTTAAGCCGCTGAGCCGTCTCACCGGCCCTGCAAAATAAGATTTTTTAAAAGTAGAAAGTCTCTGATTCAGTTCTAAAATATTGTCAGTATATTTTGTATGTGTTTACTCTCCTGGACCCTGTCTTAAATCATTGTTCGTGTATATGCATGTGTTACTAGGGATTGAACTCAGGACCTTCACACTGAGCTACATCCCCAGCCCTTTAGTTTTGATTTTGAAACAATGTCTCACTTAGTTGCCCAGGCTGAGTTCAAACATGCAGTCCTCCTGCCTCAGCCTCTGTCCAGGTAGCCTTTTCAATTAGGGGCAAAACAGAGTGCCTTAAAATGACTGTATCACTCTGAGGAAAGTGGTGTGTGTGTGTGTGTTCTCATGTGTGTAAGCAGGAAGGCAAAGAATGGAGATGTGCAGGTGCTAACAGCAAATAGTATCTACAAACAGAAGTGTCACTTGGGTATCTTCCTAGAATAGGTGATAAAACCCATGTAACACCTGTGTACTTGCCTTAGAGATTAACACTCAAATTGAATCAGACTGTGACAACACCAAGAACAGCCAGTCTCCAGTGGATTACTGTCCCAACTCTTGTCTGGTAGCCTTCAGAATAATTTTGCTAGCTCTTGAGATAAAATTTATTCTCACTGACTTTGGAATTGTAAAACAGAGGAGTAAAATAAGATGTAAAACAGAAATGTTCCCAGCCTGTCTTTCAAAAAAAGGATCTCAGTATCTTTAGAATTTTCCTTTCTACTCTCTCTCACCTTACAGAATCTAGTGTTCCATCCTAGTGGAGCAAAAGAGAAGAATTGAATACAAGCTGCTTTTAAAAGCAAACCTCAAATTATACACATTGTGTGTTTCTTTATAGCTGCACTGCTACAAGGACACATTCAAGTATAATGAATCTTAAGCAAGAAGAAAAGAAAATACTTCCGTTATGTTTAAAAAAAATCAAGACATGAGCAGCAGAAGTAGGGCAGTTTGCAGTAATGACATTGTGGCTCATCACATTTTAGTTAATGTTGCAAAGTAAGAAATCTGCAAAGAGAAATAACAACAAGTAAGGAGAAAATGAACAAAATGTGCTTTGCTCATTTTTTTGTGACAAGGATAGTTTGATTTGAATAATTCATGACAATGCTTTGCAGTATATAACTGAATGAACAATATGTACTTTCCAAAATAACAAAGCTTGGTAATACGGTACTTGAATCTAACTCTCTGCTCTTAAATTTCTGATAAGAACTAGAAAGAAGCTGCCAAAATTGTGATGAACATGGCTGGGAGAACAGCTTGGAGCAGTGGCCTGTGGGGAGTGAGTGGATTTAGCAGAGGTCCCTGTTTTCTAGTTGCCTAGGTAGCACCTCTTAATCTTGTCTAGTGGCTTTTACAAACACTTTACGGCTTGGTGCAGATCTACAGTGCAGTTGATGGCCCAGGCTCAGCCCCTGGTGCTTGTTTTAATGGGGGTTCAAGGAGATGACCTGAGGGCCAGCAGAAGATGGACAACTGGAGCGGTGTGGATCTGTGCAAATCCTGAGCTGTGTGGATGGGAAAGACAAGTCAGTGGTACGACAAGTTCCAACAGCTAGAGCAATGCACCTTTGGATGCAACGGTTCATCTTCAGGAGTTTAAAGATATGTCTAAGGATTTAGCTAAAAGATGTTCCTCGTGTGTGTGGTTATGTAGCAAATGTCAGGGGAAACAAGCTAAATGTGTAACCTAAGTTATGGTGCATTTACAAAATCTCGTAAATCGTCCTAGAAAGCAGTAGAGACTGAGCTGAGAAGGGAATGTATGCACTAATTTCAAATATATAGAAGTGCTGTAGAATAGAACAACAATACTTTATAAAGCATAATCTTTTCAAAAAGAAAAAAGTAATGAAAAAGGAAATGTGCAAGTTATAGAAATAAGAAAGCAACATAAGTTAGAATAGTGCATGGAAGCTGAAACTCATGAGAGGCGAGCAGGTCTGATGCCTGCAGACCACAGAAGCAAGACAATGGGGTGCAAGAGAAAGGGAGACCTGGGGAGAACTCAGAAGTACAGGCCTGCACCCCACGTGGGCACGAGGTCCAAATTAAAGTTCCCTGCATGTTAAGGAGCACAAAATAATATAAAAACGTTAAGCTGGTGAGAAAATGAGAAATCAACCCTCTCCGGGGTTCCCTGAGAGGGAGATGGAATGTGGACCACTCCGTGTGTTCCTCCAACCCAGGATAGACACTGTCCCCATGGAAAGTAACCTCTAAATCAGATGGTTGGAGGGAGGGCAGCAAATGGGACAAAGGACAGGTTTGTCACCTCAAGAACTAGAGGCAGCCAGGCATGGTGGCCCAGACCTATAATCCCAGAACTTGGAAGGCTGAGGCAGGAGGATTGCTATGAGTTCGAAGCCACCCTGGACTACACAACAAGACCTTGTCTCGTTAAAAAAAAAAAAAAAAAAAAAGAACTAGAGACAGTACAAGAATCCAAATGAGACTTTAACATGGATATATTTAAAATATTCAAAGCAAAATCAAGGTAATAATGGGAACAAATTTTTAAAATATTCATTTGGAAAGGAAGAAAACACATATTTTAGAAGCTAAAAAATAGTTTTTGAAATAAAGAAAAAACTAAATGAATAAATTCAGATAATAGACTTGAAACAGAAGAGCAAATGAGAATCTTAAGCAGTGAGAGAATCTGGATTGTGGAATACTGTCATGTCATTAAAAATGTGGAATACTGTAATGTCATTAAAAATGGTGGTAAGAGTTAAAGACATGTAACTTAGTACCATGCACTGATAGAATGTGGATCTGAAATGCTCCACCCAGCCCATGTGGTAAAGGCTTGCTCTCCAGCTTGGTGCTACTGGGAGATGGAGGGACCTTTAAGAGGTGGAGCCCAGTGGGAAGAAGATAGGTCATTGGGGGTAGGGCCTCAAAGGGTGGTCCAGCCATTTCCCATCTCTCTTTGCTCCCTGGCCACCAGGAGGTGAGCCGCTTCCTCTACCAGGTGCTTCCACCATTATGTGCCGATTCACCACAGGCCCAAAGCAACAAGGCCAACTCACCATGGACTGAAGCCTCTAAAACTGTGACTCAAAATAAATCTTCCCTTTTTTAAGCTGATTATCTCAGGGTTTTTGTTTGTTTGTTCTGGTTTTTTTGAGACAGGGTCTTGCTATGTATTTCAGGTTGGCATTGAATTCACTATGTAGCCCAGGCAGCAATCTTCCTATCTCAGGCTTCCAAGTGCTGGGATTACAGGTGTGCACTACCACACCCAGAATATTTCAGGTATTTGTTACAATAATGAAAACCTGAGTACCACATGCACTTTTGTCTATGTGAGTTTTATAGAGTGAACTTCCTAAAATTTCAGGCAGATTTTGTATACATGTGCATGTTTGTTTTCCTGGGGAGCAAATTCATAGCTTTTAGTAGAGCAGGAATACCCCTGCTCAAAGGAGCACAGGACTCAGAGTGGCTTACGAACTGCAGTGTCGTGTGCATGTTTGCTGTGGCTTGCTTCACTGGTTCATTCAGTACACCAGTTCTGATTGGATCGCTTTTTATATTCTGTGGTTAATGATGAGACAAAAAAAGAAAACAAAATGGCACGGTTCCCACTTTTATGAAACCTAAAGTCTGATTAGAAAAACAGCATCAATAAGTAAAAACCAAACAAAGAAATGTGAAATTACAACTGCCATAAATCTTACGACGCGGAAGTGTATGGTGCTACAACAGCATTTAAGTGGGAGAAGCAGCCGGCAGAGAGGTATGGAAGGTGTCTCTGCAGGAGTGGGGTGGGGGGGCAAGAGGCAACTTGGAGAAGGGGGCTTGGTGGGAGAAGGTCTTCCTGGGCAGAGGGGAAGTTCCAGGGCACAGGCAGCAGGGCGCTCCTCAGGAGCTGGAGGGAGGCAAGTTCGGCAGGAGTACAAGGAACTGCAGAGAAGCTGGAAGAGGCAAAGCTGAAGGGCAGGCGGGAGCCTTATCCCTGCAGGCCATGGGGCCGTGTTAAACGGTACAACTTTGTTTTTGTTTTTTGATGTTTTGAGACGAGTTTTTGCCATGTAGTCCAGGCTGGCCCTGAATTCACAACCCCCTGCCTCTGCCTCCTTAAATGCTAAGATTACAGGTGTGTGCAGCCATGCCTGGCTAAAAGGAATGGCTTTTAAAATTAATAATGTTAAACAGGGCCATTATAACATAGTCACAGTGCAGCATGCGGAAACAGCACTGACCGCATTTGCATACATACCGTCAATGTCAGTGAGGGAGGAAGGAGACCAGAGTAACAAGGAGGTCAGCTGGAAAAGCGTGGCTGCAGGCCAGGCCACAGACAACTGTATCCCGACCCAAGGTGCGTGCGGGTGCACAGGACAGAGATGCAGAGAGCCCGATGGATTTGAGCCGTACTGGGGTATTGACATAAGCGATGATTAGATGACTACCAGGTTTCTAACTTTTGACACAGCAGGGTTGGTAGTAGCAATTATTAAAATAGAGAAAAAAATGAAGTTTTGCCTGCAATAATTATAACCTTTGAACAGGTTGATTTTGAGATGTCTTCAAGACATCCAAAAACAAATATCAAGTAAACAGTGGATATATAATTAGAAGCTCAAAGATGTCTGGGCTAAGCATCTTGGACCCAGATAGAAATAGTCTGATCGTTAGCATAGAAAAATTTTAAATAAAATAGGTATGGTTTACGGGGCCTAGAAACAATATAGAATGAAAAGAGAAGTAAGGTTCAAACAGACTGGAGAAATGCCTGCATTTAATGTTTATTGCATTAAAAGAATGTTAAGAACATTTTGTGCAATAAACATGGAGAAGAGAGGACCGTGACATAGGAGGAAGCCAGTGAGTGTTAGGCCGTGGAACCCACGGGAGACTGTTCTGAGGAGTGAGTACTGGGTGTTACTGAATGGCGCAGAGTTGAAGTAAGATAAAAATGGGAAAAACAGCATTTTGATGTAGGCTTATGGACTAACAATGGCACAAACCACTCTAAAATAAGGTGGTTGTGAGTTGGAACCGACTATCTGGAGACAGTGTGGGGACTGTAGAGCAGAGGTACGGCCAGAGATTCTATCCTGCTCCTGAGCTGTTTTTCTGCCTCTTGTTGTTGCAAAATTTCATTGGAACTCAACCACACCCATTCACTCACACACTAAGTCTGCTTTCATGCTTTAGCAGCAGAGTGAGCAGCTGCGACAGGGATCATGTGGCCGCAAAGCCCAAGATATTTACAGGTTGAAGTTACCTAATCTAAAATGCTTAGAACGAGAAGTGTTTTGAATTTTGGATTTTTTAAAGATTTTGGAATGTTTGCATGCACATAATGAGATATCTTGGGGATGGGACACACGTCTAAACACAAAATTCATTTATATTTTGTATATTCTGTATACACATAACCTGAAGTTCATTCTGTACATTTTTAAATAATTTTGTGCATAAACAAAATTTTGTGGGGTGGAATTTTCCACTTGTAGTGTCATATAAATACTCAAAAAATTTTGGGTTTGGGAGAATTTCAGACTTGAGATTTTCAGATTGGGGTGCTCAACTTGTCCTATATGACTCTCTGTAGAAAGAGCTTTCTAATTCCTGTGGTAGACTTGGAGAGAGGGAACAAAGAAGAGAACACAGGGGTAGAAGCCAGATTTGTCTAAACATAACTTGCTTTCTAGATCTGACTTTTCTAACTATTTGCATTTTACATGATGATCAAAAAAACTGGACTTGATAAATGCAACCCCTAAAATCCAAAAGCAAAAGTAAACAAAACTAAGTGCTTATTGATTTAGTTGCATAACCAATTAGGAATTATTTTTAACAGAGAAATTTGACTATGCATTCCTAAATGTGATATATCTTAGAAACAAAAAGAACTGAAAAAGAACAATTTAACAAGTTTGAGTAACTATATTGTGAGTAGTAATGACAGTTTTGTTATTCTGAGAAGGTTGTGCGTGTATTATAGAAAATGAGTAATTACGTTGGTGTCACTGGGAACCAAGGCTTTCTGTGTGACAGAAAGGAGATACGGCTACAATATGAAAAAGGTGAAGCCCTGTCGACTTGAATATGGACTCATGAACTCATAATGCAGGGTGATTTTTTAAAAGTTTTCTAGTTCTGCCTGTAAAACTTCTTAGAAACAATGTGCAACTTAGTTCTGTGAGCGCTCTGACAATACCTAGCTTGAAATACCACTTCCCACCAAAAGGTACCAGAGATCCTTGGAGAAATGTTCATCCCAAGTGTGAGGCAGGAAAAGGACAAGACAAACCTGGAACATCTTGACACTCCAGAAAAAAAAGAAACTATTAGAAATTAATTACTAAGATATATCAGAAGAACTTAAGAGTTAATTGAAGGGGCTCCACGGACCAACGATAAGACAATTTGAACGCTAAGAAGAAAAATAATGAAATGGATTGAGTCATATAAAAATGCTTAAACTTGTAATAAAAATATTTAAATTCATAATACTACAAAGAACTCAATGATCAATTTTGGAGGATGTTAGAAAACTAAATTATTATTTAGAAGGTTGATCAGTAGTATCAACATTTCCTTTCTTGTATGAATAATAGCTCCGAAAATCACTTCTCAGCCTTTTGGCTAAGATCAAGTGTGGATAATACCTCAGAGAACAGCAAATCAGCAAAGACAGGAAGTTTCTTTTTAGAGAAGTATTCCAATTAGTAACTGTGGTAATAGACCTACACGACAAGAATCACCTAGAAACCATGGCTTCTGAAGAAGGAACATAACATCACCTATCAGATATTCTCATAAAAAAATCATATCTGAACCCAATCAGGCCCAAACTACCAATTTTCAGGAAACAGAAGAAGACAGAAAGGTACAATCAGCAAAATGCAGACTGTGGGGAACTATAAGGGACAAAAGAGAAAAAGAGCAAGGAAAGGGTACCTATAAAGCTTAAGACATTTAAGAGTCACATTAATCAATTACAACATAGGAAACTTATTTGAGTCCTGATTTGAGAAAATTATTTTCAAGTAGGAATTTATGAGATCACTGAAGAAATATGAACACTGACTAGACATATTTGATGATATTAAGGAATATTAGTTAATAATGGAATTGTTATGAAATTTTTAAAAACAATTCTTTTGAAAAAGATATACTGGATAAAAAAGATATACTGGGATATTAATATATGAAGTGACACATATTGACTTTGCATTAAAATAATCCATTATACATAGGAATTGGAACTTTGGGGGAAATTGATGAAATAATATGAACCCAGAATTGATCACTGTTAAAAATTGATGTTGGCTATATGGGAGTTCATTATATTGTTTGTGTAGTTTTGATTAAGCTTGAAAATAAAGTTGAAAATAATTTATTACAAACAATGTATCCTGCTGGTAGGCTTTACCTAGTAACTCTATGGCATAAGGGTGAAATGAAAAAGTTAGGTTGATCAAAGGCTCGGGTTTTGGGAGAATGTGACAAATGTGATGAAAGTCTTACACACAGGAGATGAAGGAATTGGAATGTGAATTACTGAAATAGGCCATGACCTCTAAGTGGGGTAATCAGCAGTTACTGGGAAAAAACACAGGAGCAAATGGCATGGGAAAACCAGTGAGTCAAACAGCAGTCAAGGTGGGGATGGCTGGACAGGCAAATTAAAAGAGGAAGGACTGCTTCAATCGGTGGCTTTGTTTATGGTAATTATGGTGGGAGTCAAAGGCTACCAAAAGGTGGAGTAGAAATTCTTTATGGGTGAGAAGATTTTCTGAGTATGCAGGATGTGAGGTAGGTTTTCCACATGAATGCCAGTGTCACACAGAATAATGGCTGGGGTAGGGATTAAAGAAATTGAAGAACCATGTGCTAAAGTCTTTAGAGAATGAGACAGTAAAGTGGGTGGTTTTGTGAAGCAATAATATTTGATTGAGCAGTTTTTAAAGAAAGATTGTAAACAACTTACATAATGAGATCCATACATAGTTATATGGATGTGTGTAAATATAAGAAATTGGAAGGCCATGGCATATGGGCGATCAGATTATTGGTGATTGGTATTTTCCTCTTTTGCTTATCCACATTTCCTAGCATATCTATAAAAGTTTGATATTAAAAATTGACTAGGCAGGACTAGGGGTATGGCTCAGAGGTAGAGAGCTTACGTAGCATGCCCAAGGCCCTGGGTTTGATCCCCAGCACTAGATTAAAACAGAGAGAGAGGAGATTGGCTGGGCAATAAAGCTCCAACTTCTTGCACATATTTTCCTCTCCAGGTGGAAAACTCATCCTCCAAGTCTTGCTTGTCTAGTCCTATGCATCCTTCAGATTCCAGCACAAATGTCACATGTCTAGGGACTCCTTCCCTGATCCTCTGGACTAGGCGGCACCCCCCCCGTCCCTTTTCCTTTGTCACTTAACACAAATCCCTCCATCTCTCCCTCTGCACCCATCAGCACAGCACCTTCTCCTCTGACTTAGACTCCTCCTGCATCTCTCTTAAAAGGACCCCTTGATTACAGATAACCTAATCTCCCCACCTCAAAAGCTTACACTCAATCACATCTGCAAAGACCCCTTGCCATGAACAGTTGATGCCCACAGGTTCCAGAGGTTTAGGCAGGGACACACCAGGGCCCCTGGTCAGCTACCACACTGCTCTAACTTCCAGGACACGGAAACACGCTAAAAGTGCTACTTTTTACATCGAACATCCAATGAGAGGTATGGATATCCCCATTTTTATATTTTAGGATAGGTTTTATTCACTGGACTATAAACTATAATGGACAGGAATTTTTCTGTGCTGTTCAGTGTCAAATCTCATGTACCCAGAATTGATCTTGTGCATAGGAGGCAGTCAGTCAGTCAATATTTGCTGAATGCTAAATGAAGAAACTTTAACGTTTGCCGCCCCTCATTTACTTAACCCTCTTTAGGTGCAATACCCTTACTTTCTATTTGGGAATCCATGTGCTTCCATCCCTAGCTCTAAAAAGCACACGATGAACGCAGACTCATGTGGGTCAATCTCCTGGCCACCACAATTGGCCAGAAGTTGGCATGGACCTAAATCAGCCAATCAGAGTGGAGGCCAAACCAAGAAAATCTGATCTCCCCCTCCTCTGTAATGTATCTGAGGAGACATAAAAATGAAGCCATGATTGCTGATGGCAGAGGAGAGAGAGAGAGAGCAAGAGCAAAAATGAAACAAGGGGTCAATTTTCCTATTGAACCATTGAAATAAGCTTCAGCTACAGCCAGATCTCTGGATTTTTCAATTATGTGAGAGTGAAATGTTTGCATAATTATTTATGTCAATTTTAGGGCCAACTACAGTAAAACACATTCTAAAACCACTAAGTAGCATCACGGGTGAGGTGGAAGAGGCACCCACAGAGCCTGGAACAGTCATTGTTTCTTTCATTGCATTGAGAAGGGAAGGGACGGGGCGGCCCATGCAGTCAGTGATGCTGCCTCCCAGGAGGAGTCGGATCGAGAGGAGGAAGAAGTCCAGCGCCTTTAGATCACTCATGCCTAGGTCCCGCCTTTGGCTGCATACCATGTCACCTGAGGGACTTGATAAAAAGACCCTCCTCTGCCCCATCCCAGATGTGGTGAGCCAAAATGCCTATCGTAGTGGTGCTGAGTGATTCTCATGGCCACACATTTCCACCTGTGACCTTGACTTCCCAGTGGTAGAAGGAAAAAATTCTGACCATGACCTCGCAAGAATACCTAGAGAGGACAGAGGGGAAGCCCCCAAGTTGTTGGATGTATACTGCATGCCAAGTGTGCTATGCCTGCTTCCAAGACTCGCTGGGCCCGTTCAGGCCACACAGCAGCCACTTCTTGATTCTGCTGTCACCCCCCTGGATATTTCCTAAAAAGACTGCTGGATACAGAATAAAAGCAAATGATTTCTAAAACCTTATCTCAATCTTGTTGCAAATGCCCTGTGAATCTTACATCTCCTATGCAGAAAGTAAAAAACATTTGATACAGCATGAACTAGCAGCCCTTGGAATTGTGTGGTATGATAACCTTGGGTCTTCTAAGCATTTCCTTTTGGAACTGCTTTATAGTGATCTTAGTTAAATAACGAAAAAATCTTGAATGTACCAAAGTATTAGTACTCTCTTGTATTCTAAAACTTTTAATTTTTTTTTTTTTTTTTTGTGGGTACCGGGGGTTCGACCTCAGGACCTCACGCGCCAACAGGCACCCGTGCCGCTGAGCATTATCACCGGCCCCTTTTTCGTATGTGGGATCTGGGAGTCGAACTCGGGCCCTCGCGCTTGCAAGGCAGGCGCTTATGCCACTGAGCCATCTCACCGGCCCAACTTTTAATATTTTGAAAAATTCTTTCCTACTAAAAATCTATGAAATTTTTCTGGTCATCTGTCTTTTTGCCACTTTTGTAACTGAGAGTTCTTTAGATAACTGCATTCATTCAGCAAGCTTTTATTGAGTGGCTACTATGCCCCTGAATTACTCATAAGTGTTGGAGACCCAACCAGGTACCAAAATCCTTGCGCCCATAGAGCCTGCATTCCAGTGGAGTAAAGTATGTATCGTGTCCATTGGAGCTAAGTGCTATAGAGATGTGCAGCAGGATAAAGAGAGCAGCACCACTCACAGAATAGGAAGTGAGAACTTCAGCTTCAAGAACTTTGCCCAGTGTGGGCCAATGACCTTCCCTTGGCCCATTGTGCCCCGGCCCCACCCCTGTTCAACAAAACAGCTTTCAGTTTTTGGTTTCTTTTTTCTTTTTAAACTAAGAATTTTCCTTTTTAGATATGTAATGGGAAACAGGGAGATGGATCTTCTGCAAATGGGAAGGGGACCAAGAGATGGAAGGAGGGGGAGGGAGGGAAGAGGAAGGGGACATAAAAAGAATTGAGATGAGTTATGTACATGCGCCAACTCCCCATAATGAGTGTAATCATTCTTACTGCAAATGTATACTAATAAAAATAAAAATTAAAAAAAAATTTTTCCTTTTTAGCTTCATTCACCTTTAAACCACCCCAACAAAGAATGGACATATTGTATGTATTTGCCCATCACCGATTTAACTGTGAGGAAGGAAAGAGTGTGTCCCGAATGCTGGGCGGGGGAAAAGGAAGAGTTAAAATGATCCAGACTTGCCTTGCATATTTAGAAATCAGTTGTTTTCGTCATAAGTTGTTACGGTTTATATCTTTTGGAAGATGGCCGGATTGGAAGGTAATTGGATTATGGGGTCTACAGCTGGCTTGCTGTTAGGAGTTGGGGCCTGCTTGGAGATGAGTCACTTGGCGGGGCACGACCGGGAAGGCTCTGTCTCCCTCCCTGGCTCCTCTCTGCTTCCTGGCCACCATGACGCCAGCAGCTTTCCTCCACTAGGCCCCTCTGCTGTGCCATTTCTGTGTTTAAGCTGTGAAACATGGGCTGAAACTTTTGAAACTGTAAGCCAAAGTAAACCTCTCCTCCTTTAAGTTTTGGGAGTCAGATGTTTTGTCCTAGTGACAAGAAAGTGACTAAGACACAAGTGTACAGTTTATCTTTGAATACTGCCCTTCCCTCTCTGTCAAAGATCCTCTACTTGACCAAACTTTAGCTAAGCTCCTGAACCTTCCCCCAGGCCTATCTGTACACTTCCTTGTCAAATCCAGTTTTAGCAAAGAGCACTGCTAAGTCATTTTATCGTGAACCCTGTACCCCTCGATATCTGACCTCATATCAGATCAAGTCCCTCATCCTTCACCAGCCTCCAGGGGATGTCTGATTACCCTGGCCTGTCTCCAGCAAGGATTCTGCCCCGTTGCTTTAGACAGAACGCCCCCTCTGCTCCTCCTAATACTTCCTCTTAATAATTTTCCATCGACTCACACACCCCTGTGTTCCTTGGCTATAAATTTCTTTTTCTAGTCTTTTTTTTTTTGTCATAAATGTCAACTTGCTTGTGCAGTGTCAAGAGTTAATGTCAATTCTACATGAAGAGTGAGTGAGTTGTCCTAGGTGTGCCGCACATGACAGAAGCCCTTTTATCGTGTTGAGTGAGACTCGTGCCCCAGACCCATCGCTCTACCCTAATGCAAATCCCAAGGCAGTGGGCCCCATAGCTGTCTCGACCAAATAGCCTGCCTCTCCGTGCTTTCACAAGTTACCACTGGAAGATTTTTTTCTTCAACATCTTCCCCACCTCCACACAGAAACAGGCTCCTTGCAAATGGACCTTCTGTAACTGAGATGCAGCTGCGGTGTGTTAGGAATGAAGCTAGTGAGGTACGTTTTGTCTCTGAAGAGTGACACCTCCAACTGCCTCAGCAGAGGACAGCTGAGGGATCCTCTCAGCTGCCCTCCAGGGGTTGAGTGGACAGAGGTAGCAGTGCTTGCAAGGCAGGCGCTTATGCCGCTGAGCTATATCACCGGCCCATGGGCTTCTCTTCAGTATACTTTGGTCGCACACATTTTTGCCCTTCATCCCCAATTCCAGTCTGCTCCAATGGGGACAAATGATATGAACAAAGTCCTTGGGAGCTCCTTTCTCTCCCAACACCGCACGCACGCACACATCTGCCTGCTCAGCTTGGGAATGCAGTTGCATGAATGCTGCCCCCCTCAAGAAAGCTACAAGTTCCAACAGCTCCCACTCTGGAATGCAAGGCTTTGTAGACAGCACCTGGGCTGCTGAGCAGAAGCAATTTAAAACCGGTCCCACCAGTGCGGCAAGAAGCTGGACTGAAACTCCTCATAGGTTTTGCCAAGTGTGACAGAAACAAACAGCCCAGTTTCCTTTAAGAAGGCGTAGGAAAGGTCAGTCCAGTCAAGTGGCAGAGGGAAGACGCCAGTGGGAACCATTACCATGCTGACAGGAGCATAACGTACTGGAGAGCGGGCCAGGATGGAGGCAGGAGAAAACCGAGTGCGTGGAAGGCGTCCTAGGACAGGTGACATTTAAGTTGCCAGGGTGGCCTCAGAAGCTGAACCTTTGAAGACTGTCTTATGTCTACGGCCATACCACCTTAAATGTGCCTGATCTAGTCTGAAAAATGTCTTAGATATCACAAAATGCCATTTAAGATCATCTTAAAACTTAACTAAACTTTGAGAAAGGACAAAGCTCGGGAAGCAGCATCCTGTTATTACACTCACTGTTGGCCTCAGGCCACCAGAAATCCCCCAGACTGGCCCAAGGTCAATTATGGAATATTTATTAGGACAGTAAAAAAGTGTCTTAGATATTTAATATGTCTTGGAGATTAAGAAGAAACTTTTAAGAAAATTGTGATGACATCTGTCCCACAAACATTGAAATACTGTGTTTATAAATGTAACTATCTAAATTAAAATAAAGTTATTTGTAAATTATAAAGCAATGGCCACTCTACTATGAAAAAAAAAAGTTGAACAAAAAAATACATAAATATATGTTTCAGGCCTTCAAGGGATGCTTATTTCTTCCATTTATTAAGTTTATACACAGTTACGGGGAAGAAAGACTACTGGAATAAGTAGGAGACTGAATGAGATGGTAAGAAGTGTAAAAAGACAGCTCAGACTTGGGGGAATGAGTTGACTGATAGTCAACAACAAAAGCCATCACTGCAAATTAAAGATGGGTTTAGGATGCCAAATCTAGAGATCAGGAAGGCACACGCAGCCTCCCCCGAGTAAGAGCACACAACAGCAGCTACGGAGACCTCTGAATCACGCATCACTGCCTGTGGGAACACAGCTGCTACCAAACAAAGCAAAGCAATTTCACTGAGCAGGTTAGTTCCACATCCTCCTCCGACAGAAAGAAGGATTCAGGTACCACACAAAGGATGTAATTCCAGGGACAAAGTGTCAGGCCTAATGTTAAGCTGCCTCAAAATATAGGCAAGATCACTAATGACCTCCGGTGGTTACAACTGAAATTGCTTTGTGACACAGAAAACTGGAACCTGGTGCTCGAAGTGATTATGGATATGGGCTTTGGTCCATTGTTTTCTTATCTTGAAAGCTGCAAGGTTGGAGTAAAAGAAACATAGCAAATGACTATCATAAAATGTCCCTTCCTCCCGACTTTCAGCCATTAACTGACTTTCAGCCATTAACTCGAGGGCCTACCTCTCTGTAAGATGTCTTTGCAGCCCGGAAGCTGTCTCCCAGTGACTCCTCCGGGGAAGGTCAGTTAACATCTGCTTTGCGCCCACAGATAGAAGAGGAAGAGGCCAATGGAGAAGGAGAGAAGAAATGGCTGATCAGACGAGAAGGGCAGGAAGAAGTGGAGAAACAGTAGGATGCAGGTTGCAAACTAAAGCAAATTGGATCACACACAACTCTCAGATCCTTTGCGGCAGCCGCCTAAGAAATCTGAAGGTGAAGCCTCTCCATGGGGTTATAGTGAAATCAACTGACACCAAGTGATATCACAGGCGCTCACTAAACACACATTAGTGAATAAGCCCAAACACTTTCCTGGAGTGCCCTCGTCAGCCATGATGAGGTCCCCGCTCTCTGGCCTCTGGGTGAGAGATTCATTGGTTGAGAAAGGACAAAGCTCCGGAAGCAGCATCTGTTACTACACTCATTGTTGGCCTCAGGCCACCAGAAACCTCCAGACTGACCCAAGGTCATTTATTTGGGGATGAAGCCCAGGATGCCACCCTTACGGGACCCGCTACAGGCCCAGCTGGATTCTTCAATCAAGTCCAGACACCCTGAAGGGCTCTCTGGAATATTTCTGTCAGTCCAGACATCTTGAATACCCCTAATTTCACCAGAGAAAGCCTGTTTCTAACTGTTTGATGGCCCGTTAACAAGCCACTGGTTGCGCTGATAATAACTGATGTCTGATATTTGCTTCGCTGATTAGCAGAGTATTTGATAGTAACTGAGGCACTGTGACCTTTCCAATCTAGAGCGAGCTAAGGACTCCTAGAGTATTCATTCCTGACCAGAGCACGAGTTACCCCTGGATATGTGGATATGATTCCAGTAACAAATGTCACACAGAAGTATTTTCAAGTAAATTACAGACACACCACGAGGGAAGGGGAAGAGTGAGGACAGGGACCCACTGGCAGTCACTGGTGGCCGCTGTGTCTCGTCCATGTCCCTCCCTAGAGGTTGCTACTGTTGTCACTTCTCAGATATTTTTCAGACCCATCCATTCATTTAACAATCATTTACACAGTATCTACTCATAAGCCAGATATCCACTTGGAATATATCATCTGTCTGACTTCCAAGGGGAATTTAATAAACCAAGAGAATGTCAAAAATTCACTGGATAAGCCACAGAGACATTTCTTCAAACACATAACAGCCTCATAATGATGCGAAGATGTTCACCTCACCCCGGGCTCCATTGCAGCCTCAAGGAGAAGCCAGGCAGCTAAAAAACTGGAGAAAATCTCACGCAATCTTGACATTTTTTTCACTAATTTGACAATACATTTTGAACCCCTGTTATATACCACACTAGAACTTCCTGTTATATACCATACTAATGCTTGAAATATGTTGCCAAATGAAATTGCATGGTTGTAAAAAACAGAAGGCAGGCACTAGATGAATCTACTTATAAATCTTTTTTTTTTTTTTTTTTGTGGGTACCGGGGGGTCAACCTCAGGACCTCGTGCGCCAACAGGCACCCGTGCCGCTGAGCGATATCACCAGCCCCTTTTTCGTATGTGGGATCCGGGAGTCAAACTCGGGCTGTCGCGCTTGCAAGGCAGGTGCTTACGCCGCTGAGCCATCTCACCGGCCCTTATAAATCTTAAAATATTAGTTGCTTCATTGTTTTCTAGGGAAGGAAGGAAGGAAGGGAAGAGAGACCTTTAAAGGCTATATAACATTTTACTACATTTTGTTTTCTTTAAGAATCAATGATAATTACAAGAGGCTACATTTACCTTAATTGTGATTTAGTGCACCGCAAAAAAATTGCGAATAAGAATTCTTGGCGCTGCTTGTTGGTCCAGAGGTCAAACCAATGACTTATAAGAGCAACCCTTTCCTGAAAGAGCTGGAAGTGGGGGAAAATGAGATTTTGCAGTACAGTTCCACATATTCTCAGTTGCTAAGCAATTTTTAGACAATCCACAAACAACCTCCAGTTAATAATTGCATAGCACATTACAGTTCACAGAGCATTCTCGCGTATGTTGGGGGGCTCCCCTTTCACCTTAAACTGTTTGTATCCAGGGCTGCAGACACGACGGGCCTGTCGGGTGGGCTGGTGTAAAGGCCGGGGGGATGTAATTACAGAGGGGCCCTAGGAAGGCCTTGGTGGAACAAAGAGGTAATCATTCCTGGCTCTTGTTTCTACCTAGGCTAAGGTTGCCTAGGGAAACAGATTCCATACATTTTGTATTGAAAACACATACGGGCTACACTCATTTAATTGTGGAAACAGGACAACTTGAAGTAGGTCTGACTTTACTAACCCACGGCCCTGGATCTTCACGACACCCACAAAATCGAAAGTTAATAATACTGCAAATTGCCACTGTTAGGTGTATCTCCAGGGAAGAACAAACTCACTGTCTTTAGTGTGGGTCGGACTTCAGCCCTGTCAGGCTCCTTCCCTTGTGAAGGAAGCTAAAGCCGCGTGAGCTCTGGGGACCCACTTTGCTTTCTCCATTAGCGTCTGGCAGGGCTGCCCCACACCAGTCATTGGCTTCTTCCTGAACTACCTTCAAGGGGAGTGGGGGCCCCCAGGCCACATGGAATCACGCAGTGGGCACAGGAGGGAAGAGAGGATTGAAGAGACACAGAGGAACTTTGATGAACACCCCCACTCCCACCACCCAAAACACACTCCTCCCTTCTTCCCCCATCACAGCAAGCCATGTGTGTCCTGGACATCTCCACTGTGTCCCCAGAGCAGGAAGGCAGATTTGGAGTCACCAGGAAGGCAGGAGCTAAGGGTAGGGTGAGAAGAGACTGTCTTTGGTCAGATGAAGCTAGATTTATTTTTGTTTAAATTGATTCAAAAACTACATTCTTTAGAAGATTTTTCTTTCAAAAATATGACAACACTAGACTCAACATATCACAGTAGAATTAACTGTACGAATCAAACTTGTTTTATTGCAGAGTATGTAACTCACCTGTCTGTTTAATGACGTGTTACTAAAAGGTGTCCAGGCGCTGAATCTTGTGCGGAAGCTGTCCATTTCCAGGATTTTGTGTGAAGAATTCCCACCTGACATCTCAGCAAATAATTTTCTTCCACTTCTAGGAACTACAGGTTCATTTTAATAGACATATAATTAAGATCACTTAGAAACACTTACTATATTAACGGTGTCTCTCTAGTAATTATAGAATTACAATAATTCATTTATGCATATGATATAGATATGTTCTACACAGAGTTACAATATATGATGAACTATACAAATGTATACTCTATGAACTCCAATTCACTGCAGTTAATATTTATCTAACTTGCATCCAAACTGGATTAACAACAGTTATTTTTCACTTTGCTGGGAAAATGGAAAGTTAATCACCATGTTTCAAGAAGTACTACCAGTGACTCAGAAATTGGCATAATCCTGGTTTTGTTTTTTGCTGTTGTGCTGGGGGTGGTGGTAGTGCTGGGGATCAAACCCCAGGCTTTGCATATTCTAGACAAGTGCTCTACCACTGAGCTACATCCCCAGCCCATGACATGACTCTTCATTTGCCAGGAAAAGCAAGAATTTGAAGTGTTCAGAGAGAACACTCTGCTTGTCCATCTTCTGAAGACAGAAGTCAAAGAGGACATAGAAAAAAAAATTGGGCTAACGTATTAGTTATCTACTGCTGCATAACAAATTACTTCAAAATTTAATACCTCAAAACCAGTAAACATTATTATCTCAAAGTTTCTGAGGGTAAAGAATCCAGGCACATCTTAGTTTTGTTTGTTCTCTGGAACTGCCAAAACAAAATATCACAAACTAGGTGACTTAAACAACAGAAATTCATTTTCTCACAGTTTTGGATGCTGGAAGTTCAAGGTCAAAGTTGTCATCCACGCTGGGGTGGTAGGGCTGCCTTCCTGAGGTGTCGATGGCTACCTTCTCGCTGTGCCTTCACGTGGCCTTTCTTCTATTTTGGCGTCTCTTATTATTATTATTGTAAGGACATAGGTCCCATCATATTAAGACCCTACCCTATGACCTCACTTAGTCCTTATTACCTCTTTGTAGGCTCCACCTCCAAGAGCAATCTCATGGAGAATTAGGACTGGAACATATGAACTTGGTGGGGGGGGGTACACCGCCATCTGTAACAGGTATTTCTGCATTAAGGTCTCTTGAAAGGCTACAGTCAAGATGTTGGCCGGGCAGGGCTGCAGTCTCATCTGAAGGCTCTGAAGGTCATTTATGTGGCTGTCAGCGGGACTCAGTTTGTCATGAGCTGCAGGGCTTCAGGCCTCCCTTGCCCTCCTTACCACGCAGCTGCTCCACAGTGCAGCTCACTCGGCAACTGGCTTCCACCACAGTGAGCCAGTGGAAGTAAGAGGGGCGCACAGAGGGGAGCCACAGTCTCTCTGTAACCTCACCTCAAAAGTGACAGCCCCTTGTTTTTTGCTTCATTCTATTTGTTAAAAGCAACTCGCCATGTCCAGGCCACTCTTACAGGCAGAGTGCTCTGCAAGAGCACCTTGGGGCAAAGTGGCTTCTCATTACTTTCCTACGTTCTTTAGCTGGGCCACAAATTAAGGCAATTTAACAGGAGAAAAAGCATATTAATTCCACATACGTGCACAAGAGTCCCACAAAATCAGAGACTTGAAGAGCGATCAGATGATTGAAGCTTATGTAGCATCCTGAGCTACAAAAAGGAACAGAGCCTGGGTTTTCTGGGAGGTGCTGGCCACACAAGTTATAAGAGTGTGAGGAAAGGAGAATGAAGTTTTCTTGCTGTGAAGATTAAAATAATCTCTCAGGTAATAGAAGCTGTCTTGGATTGGTGCTCAGAAGACTAAGGGATTTGTGTGGACGTAGTGCAAGCCACGGTGTAAACTCCCTGGTCAGTAAGATTCCTGGGACAGCTCATGACAACTGAGTTCCTGTTGCATGGGGATTGTCTTCAGATGGCAAGGGAGCAGAGAAAGCCCTGAGCACCTGCCATTCCCAGAACGCCCTCGGATCCAAGGAATCAGCGTGTCACACTGTCATGTGTTGGGTAGCATTTCCTGAACACCTTCAGTTCACCGTTCTGGTCAGTCCCCTTCCTTTCCTATATGCAGAACATATCTGCTTGCTTTTTAAGGGAGACAACCTAAAAGTTTCACCTCATTAAATATCTCGAGCACAGAGCTCAGGAGATATGAATGGTTCACCAGTGTCTATAGGTCCACACACAGTTCCTCTTGATCCACAGACCTTTGAACTACCAAGACAGTCCCCTGGCCTTTGCCCCTACACACAGTGTGTAACGACAGAACAGGGAAAGGACAACTGCAATAAGTAACCCTATTTTTAAAGGGGTAGATTATCAATTGTGAAGTCCTACTACAAGAGTGAAATACCCAATTATCATTTTCACTCTCAAAAAATCACATTTGCTTTAAGACCATGCTAGTGATTACTTCAGCAGTGCCATTTTATCCTTAACATATCCCAAGTTATTTATTTGATTCTAAGCAGTGCTGTGTGCTACAATTGTTTGGAGACATTTCCTCTCTTGCTCTAAAGTTAAGTACATGTTTTTTGAGCCTATCAGGCTCCCTTAGGAAGAGCCAAATCCTCAATTTTCCTTCCCTGAGATATTATTTCCAACTGACAGTGTTTCCTTTCTTTCTTTTTTTTTTTTTTTTTTTGTCTTTTTGAGACAGGGTTTTGCTATGCAGTTCAGGCTGGCCTTGAACTCACTTTGTAGCCCAGGCTGGCCTCGAACTCACAGCAATCCTCCTCCCTCAGCCTCCTGAGTGCTGGGATTACAGGTGCGTGCTGCCACACCCAGCCCTGACAGTATTTTTCTGAGTGCTACTTTGCTCCATTCAGAGACAGAGGCTAACAATGAAATTTCAACCATACTCTTGACTTGGTCCTTGCCACTGGCACAGCATTTGTTGCTCAAAGGCCTTCTCAGTTTTTTCTTTACTACTTGAAAACACGAATCAGTTGTACCTTCTAACCTTGTAAATCTCTTGAGTTTTGGCTTGCTCTCTCTCTTCCTTTCCCTTCCTGCCTGCAAACCAGACACATTATCTGAGACCTTCTGTTTCTTGTAGCACCCTTGCAAATGCAGGGAGTACTGATGAACTCAGTCTAATAGCATTCATTTTCTACCTCTTTTATAAAGTACAAGTGTGTGAGGTATATATTATGCCCTTTATCCAAACCCAGACTACAGTTTTACAGTTCTTTTTTTTTTTTTTTTTTTATGTGGGTACCGGGAGTCGACCTCAGGACCTCGTGCTTGCCAGCAAGCACTTGTGCTGCTGAGCGATATCACTGGCCCCTTTTTTTCCTTTATGTGGGTTCCAGGAGTCGAACTCAGGACCTCGTGCTTGCCGGGCAGGCGCTTATGCCGCTGAGCTATCTCACCAGCCCAGTTTTACAGTTCTTTTCCACCGCATAACATGAGTTGCCATCTTTACATGGACCCCAATAACAATTTCATGCTGCCAGACTAATGTTAATGCCACGTAAGTTGGAAAGTGTTGTTGTTATGGTAGCATCTTATTCCTGGAACCAATTTCTGCAATGGTTAAACATTTGGGAAAGAACACTAATCTCACTCAAAATCTTCCAGAGAATAAGGAAAGTAGGAGTGATTCCTAAGCTTAACTTTGATGCCAAACCCCAAGAAGGACCTTACATGGGAATATGAAAAGTTGATTACCATTGAGATGCAAAAGTCCTACCAAAATATTAGAACACCAAACCCAGCAATATATAAAAAAGATAACAGCAATTTGAAATTACAAAATCAATATGCTTCTGTCATTAACAATGGGGAGCCAGGCAGGCATGGCGGTGCACGCCCATAATCCCAGCACTCAGATGGTTAAGATAGGAAGATTACAAGTTTGGGCCAACCCTGGGCTACATAGTGAGTTTAAAGCCAGCATGAACTAGAGAGAACCTTATCTCAAACAAAACAAAACAGAGAGAGAGAGAGAGAGAGATTTATATAATAATTTCAGTAGATATGAAAAGTACATTCGATAAGCTTCAACAGTCATTCATGACAAATTTACAAACTAGAAAGGAAAGGACTAGAAAGGAACTTCCTGATCCAAACAATGGCACATACAAGAAACCTAGAGCAAGCATTAAACCGAATGGTGAAATGTTGAAACTTGGCCTGGGGGTGTAGCTCAGTGATAGAGCACTTGCCTGGTATATGCAAGGTCCTGGGGTTGATCCCTGGCACTGAAAACAAACAAACAAAAACTTAAAACTTTTCTGTATTTGCTACTACAACCTTTATTCAACATTGTTCTGGAGCTTCTTTCTGATGTGAAAAACCAATAAAATAAAATGTGTAATAACTTAAAAGGAACAAATAAAATTGTTGTTATTAATGACATAATTATATATGGGAAATATTAAAGAATCCTAAGACAAATTGCCATATTTAATAAATAAGTTTAACAAGGTTGCTGCACCCAAAGTTAACATGCAAAAATCAATTGTATTTCCATGTACTACAATAAACATGTATTAAAGAACAACCTATCATTTGTAATAGCAATGAAAAACCCAATAGAAATAAAAGAGGGACAAGTATTCCATATTGAATAGTAAAATATTTATCAAGAGAAATTTTAAAAGATCTAAACAAGAGTATACACCTGTGTAGGTATTAGTTCTCCCAAATTTATCTATCACTCAGGACAATCTGAGTAAAAACCTAAAAGGTGCTCTGTGTGCGTGTGTGTGTTTGACAATTATAAAATGTATATAGAAGCTGGCTGTGGTGGCGCACGCCTGTGATCCCAGCACTTGGGAGGCTGAGGCAGGAGGATTGCTGTGAGTTTGATGCCAGCCTGGACTACATAGTGAGACCCTGCCTCAAAAAAAAAAAAAAAAAAAAAAAAAAGCTGTGTAAGTACAGAAGGTCAAGAATATCAAAGACCATTTCAAAAAGAACAAATTATCAGGGCCTACTCTATTTGATATGAGGACTTCTTATTATAAAGATAGTGTAAATAAAAGTGTGAGATATTGACATGAGAATACAGAAATAAATCCATGAGACAAATAAACCAATGAAACAGATCAATGAGACCAGAAACAGACCCACATACAGAGTGACAGAGTTGGCCGTCAGGGACAATCAGCAACACTGGAGCAGGACAACTCGCACTTCAGTCCAGCCGACCCTCAGAATGATAGGAAATAATAAGCGATTATTGTCCCAGGTCAATACATTTGGAGTGGTTTGTGATTCAGCAACAACAACAACCAAAAAAAAATTAACTGGAAATAGGTTATTGCCATCATTTAAAATAGATGGCATTGTCACTGGGACTGGGAAGCAAGTAGAGATTGAAAGGGTGGTGACAGTGTAGTGGCATCGAGAAGAGCAGTTAAGTTGCTGTGATGGGATAAGAAGAAAGGTGACCTGCTTTATGTAGCAGAAGGAAGCTGTCTGCACTACTGTAGATGACAGAGAATGGACCAATGAATATGTGGATCTGACTAGAAAGATTCCAAGCAGGACACAGAAAATACCGATTGGCTTCTTTAGTTCCATAATGATAGTCCAATAAAAGAGACATGAACCAACCTGAAAGATCTGTTTAGTTTGGGAGCAAAATTTAGTGGGAATAAAGAATATCTAGCACAGGCCGGGGATATAGCTCAGCGGCACAGCACCTGCCTGGCAAGTGCGAAGTCCTGAGTTCAATTCCCAGTACCAAAAAAGGAATATCTGGTACAGTCTCCAGCATGTGAAGGGTCTCGATGTACTAAAGGCTCTCAGAGAAAAGATCAGGTGAAGGGTGTGGCTGTAAGACTCCTTGTTAAGGACTTTGAAAGTTTTAAGGGGATGCTTCATAGATGCTTTCGTTTAGAAAATAAAAGTTCCTAAGAATCTTAGCATCTTTGTGCCACTACACTTTGATTCACAGCCCAAGACTGAGAAGAGCCTCTCATAGAGACTTGTGGATTTAGCTTTGGTCTAATGGAGTGACTATAATTAAATACACGCAAAGCCCACAAAATTGTCAAGAGGGTTGTTCTGGTGCACGCATGATCAGCTTAAAATAAACAGAAAAGAAAGCTTGAAACAGTCTTTGTGCTGGGTGTCTGGGTGACAGACATCTTGTCGCAAGCCCACCGGTCTCCACATCGAGAAGAGCTGTGGTGAAGGAGCCTCTTTGCTGTTGGACTTGATGTAGATCACAAGAGACTTCACCCGACTCCACGACGGGATGAGATTTTGTGTCTTAGGGTGTGGCGAATGCATCTGCATTCTAAAGACTATGAACTGTGGGTAGCAGGGGAATGTGGTGCCCCGTCTGCCAAGAATGATTGACTGCTGCCGTCCCCAACCATGCACACGAGCCATCCCACCAGGAGGTGGAGTCAGTCCTCTCCATTCACTTGAACCTGCACCAGCACTGCCTTGTTTTAACCAATAGGATGTCATGAAAGAAGACAGGTGACTTCCGGCATAGCTTGAAGACTTACAGCTTCCAGTTCTGCACTCTTGGAAGCCAGCTGCCATGTGAATATGCTTGGGCTAGAATACTGCTTCGTGAGAGGCCACGTGGAGAGACAGAGGCTGAACTTCTCCTGGCTGTTTCAGCCATCCCAGAGCACTAGATGCACGAATGAAGTCATCCGGGATGTTTCAACCAAGCTCGCAGGTGAATGCAACCCCAGGGAATCACCCCACCCTATAACATAGGAAGTAGAAGAACTGCTCAGCTGAAGCCAGCCAACCACAGAATTGTGGAAAACAAAAGATTCCTGTTTCATGCTGCTAAATTTTGGGATGATTTGTCGGTATCTAGCACAGACTGACAAAGCCATGTGTATATGAGCATCCAGAACTCAGATATACCTGGAGAAAGTGACACTTGGCAGAAGTACTTTGGGAAATGTGTATTATTTCTTAAAGTTGAATGCATACCTATAGCTGCCCCCACAGAAAAAAAGTACACATGTGGACTAAAATGTAGCCACAAGAATATTCACAGCTGTACTGGACAATTTCAAAGTGGAAACAATCCAAACATCCATCAACAGTTAAATGGAGCCAGCATGATGTGGCATGACTTTAATCTCAGCTATCTGGGAGGCTGAGACAGGATGATCTCAAGTTTGAGCCATCCTAGGCAACCTAGTGAGGCCCTATGTACAGGTACAAATTCCCTATGAAGTATGTGATCATCATGTGTCTCTAAAGTGTACCAATAAAATTAATTAAAACAAAAACAAATAAAAAGGCTGGGGAATGTAGCTAAATTGTAGTGTCCCTGGATTCAGGAAGAAGACGAAGAGGGAGGTGGAAGAGGAAGAGAAGGAGAAAGTCAGAGTAAGAGGAGGATGTAGAGAAGGAGGAGATGGAATAAGAGCAGGTGGAAAGAGAAGACGAAGAAAGACAGATAAAGTGGCCCCTTTCTCACATTGTGTATCTCTCTGTATAATCCGTTACACATGGTTGGTGAATGCCCAGAAGACAAAATTAAGAACAATGGATGATGTCAGAAGGGAAGATTTTGACTCCAAGTGTGGGGCGAGTTTTGATTAAAATTCAAGTTAGGCCACAGCTTGTCAGTGATATTCTAGCTAACAAGAATGTAGATGTTCCTAGCAACTTTCTGATGCTGTAAATTCCAAGAAGAGAGGACAATGCGGCCTGGTGTAGCTGGAGAAGCTATTGGGTCAGAATTCCAGAATCAGACATTCATATGCAAGGGCCTCTCCTACACTTCAGTGAGATAGAAACACTTGTTCAAAGTGAACAAATTGCAAAGATGTATAGCACATTTAGGATCAATTTTGGAAGTGTTATTGAGGGGCAGCATGACAGAATGAGCACCAGATTTGAATCCTTGCTCTGACTTCTCAGAACTGAAGCTTTACAAGAAATTCCGTGTCTGCGCCTCAGTGCCCTTGTGTGTAAAAGATGTCTTGGCAAACTACGTTACAATAATGTGTTGTCCAGATAAAAGCCTCATGGCGGGGGCCGGTGAGATGGCTCAGCGGTGTAAGCGCCTGCCTTGCAAGCGCGAGGGCCCGAGTTCGACTCCCGGATCCCACATACGAAAAAGGGGCCGGTGATATCGCTCAGCGGCACGGGTGCCTGTTGGTGCGCGAGGTCCTGAGGTCGACCCCCCGGTACCCACCAAAAAAAAAAAAAAAAAAAAAAAAAAGCCTCATGGCGATGCAGGGAATGACATGCTCTTGTGAAGCAACACGAAAGCAAAACAAATCCTTCGTTGCCTAAGATACCCAGCTATTGTTAAGTGAAATCTCTCCAAGAGCCAACAGAAGGGATGTTTATTTAGCAAGTTCTCAAAATTGTAATTATCTGTGCTAAGGGATTGTCGACTTATGTAATGAGCTGAGTATGATGGAAAGAACAGTTGTCGACTCTGCTGGTGAGCTTAAGCCCGTGAGCCTAGTACATAGCGTGTGCGGGGGCGGGGGGTTCATTTATACACTCATAAGTTCGCCCAGGATTGCTTTATCTAAAACGTCAATTTTGCTGACTATTCAACCCGGGGAGAAATGGCAGGTTTGCAGTCACCATATCTTTAATGCATGATTTCTTATTCCAGCATTTTTTTTTTTTTTTTTTTTTTTTTTTTTTTTGTGGGTACCGGGGGGTCGACCTCAGGAACTCGCGCGCCAGCAGGCGCCCGTGCCGCTGAGCGATATCACCGGCCCCTTTTTTGTATGTGGGTTCCGGGAGTCGAACTCGGGCCCTCGCGCTTATTCCAGCATTTTATATCCACCGAAGAGTAGCTCCTTGAGATACTAATTAGGTATTTGCCCCAGAAAATATAGTCTGTGATTAAATATGATGAAGAAATGATTGAACAAAATCAAACTTTTGTTTTTCCAGGATGTTTTGGAAGCAGAGGAGGAAATATTATACAGCATTTTCCTTCGTTGGTTGTTATATGGAGCTTATCATAATGGGCCTTGATTACTTAGTGTGACCATCATATGTTTATCGAACACTGTATAACAGATTGTCCCCCAAATCGGTGGTTTGGGCCTGCGCTGCCGGACCATGGGTGTCTGCAGAGTTGGGAGGAGAAAGGCGGCTCGGAGGTCCAGGAGAATACATCTCCACCTGCGCTCAGAAAGCGAGCGGCAGCGCCCTGAGATCCAGCTGCTCGTGCAGGGCCCCAGCAACTCGGGCAAGAGCACCTCTGTCGAGCAGATGCAGACCACCCACAGCGGCGGCTTCGACCTGGAGGCCTGCAAGGAGTCTAAGCCCCTCATCGTCCACGCCGCCATCGACTAGCTGTCCCGCATCCCCGGGCCCAGACTGCCCTCAACCTCGACAACTCCTACCGTGTCTACGACGCCATGCAGCTCCTGGTGTGCAAGGAGTCGGCCCCGAGAACGGGTGAGCTCACGCCGACCGGCCGGGGCCACGCGGCGGCTGTGGGCCGAGCCTGGGCTGCCTGGAGCTCCATGAGGACGCTCAGATGACCCGGATGGCAGAGAGGCTGCGCCTTTGTGACTCTACCTGCAGCAATGTCTGGTTCTCCAACACCTGCCTCATCCTCTTCCTGAACGAGAAGGGCCTGCTGGCCCCGGAGACCCGGCGTGTCCCTTCAGCGTCTGCTTCCCGGAGCACCTGGGCTGCAACACGAACGCGGAGGCGCCGGCCACGTCCAGCGGCTCAAGGCCCAAGCTGCCGCAAGAGGACCGAGGAGACCTGCTCCCATGTCCCCTGCGCCAGCGACACCAGCGACGTCCGGTTCCTCCTCAGCGCAGTGACCGACGTCATTATCCAGAACAATCGCAAGGACGCTGGCCTTTGCTGAAAGCCGGGCCCAGCCCGCCTGCCTGTGGTGAAACTTCTGTGCCCCTCCGAACTCCTGCTGGAAAGGCCCAACCTAGGCCAGAAAATGGGGGGCGGGGGCTGAAGAGTGGCCACCCCCATCCCTCGCCCTCCACCTCCTTGGGCTCACATTTCTGCAAACATAAACATATACGCATAGATTGCTAAGTAGGTATGAGGCAGGGGAGGAGGGCCTGGCAAGCCGGTTGGACAATCTGGCAAGACCTGTGGATCATGGAGACCTGTCCATCATGGCTAGGACGCATGCCCAGAACAACTCTGAGTCCCGCGTGGGACACCCGGATATGACGTCAGAAGAAGGCTATAAAAGATGGCGGCCATTGGCCTCATGGCCACTGACTTCTATGTATGCGAAGAATATTTTCTCTCTTTTTTTCAGGGTTCACATTTTCAGTTCTACTTCTTTTACCTTAAAATAAACGTTAAACCTTCACACTTTCACCTTCTTTGGTTGTCCCATTGATACAAGGGAAAGAAATTTCCAACCTGCTAGGTGTCTGAAATGTCGAGTTCGTGTTCTCTAAAATTGAGGAATGAATTCTAGGAACAACGGATGTCAGGAGAAGGAAGAATTTATTGAGAGAAAGAAAGCTGCTGTCTAAGAGACAGAAGGGGTTCCAGAAAGTGCATTGCCTGCCAACCCTGCTTCTCAAGGGTGTTTATTGAGCAAAGCCATGAGATGAGGCGGGTTTAAGGTGGGACAGAACAATAATCAATCAATACGATTACAAGTGTAGTCATTTAGGTAATATTGATTAACCAGGGATCAAATTGGGAAGCAGGTTAGGTAGCAAGCGCACACAAGACTGTCAAGGACTTTCCCGGAAGGGGTGGGTTAAGGAGGTTTGGTTCTCCACCCCAAGGTGATTGATGTCTATTCAGAATATCAATCACTGCTGTTCATCCCTAGGGGAAGTATATGCATGAGTAGTTCCTCTTTTTCTTGAAGCCTGGCCTTCAGTGAATGCGCCTCCAGCCACAGTTGTCTTCTGCACTGACCTTTCAAGGGCTCAGCCCTATCTGACTGCCTGTAATATTTCTAAATAACTTAGCTATCTATAATACCATCCAATTCTTTGAATGGGACAGGAGCCTGGAAAGGACCACTGGGCACCCCACTGGCTGGTAATGGGTACACACACACACACACACACACACGTCTGGAGATAGCAAAGTCCTCCAAAGTGTTGTCGAGATTTCCTGAAACTTGGACACTGCTGTCACAGTGTCACTCCAAGGCCACCGTGCCCCTTCACTCTGCCTTCCCAAGTTGGCTCTGCTCTGCATGGAAGTCCTGGGCAGAGGCAGCAGGACTAGGGCCGAGTCAGGCCAGCTGTGCCCCTATGCCCTGGAGGAAGGCCAGCTCACCACTCAAGCTTTGTCCTGGGGACACTGCCACTGACTAAGAGTGGGGGCCAAAGGAGGGACCATGTACCTCCCCTGCTGGCGGCAACCTACACACAGTTGCTCTGCACCAGGTTTGCCGGGACCGGGACCTGGACCTGGACCTGGACCTGAGGAGCCAGGTGACAGCACTAACCAGACCTCTAGCCACTCACACCTCTTTTTAAACAGCTTCAAAATATGCAGCAAAAAATGACACAATAAAATGAGTGGCATGATCTATTTCAAACTAGGCCAGCTCATTTTCCAGGTTTTCTTCTACTGCTCTGATGTTTTATTAATTCAAACTTTTTCTTTTCTGATTTTTTTTTACCAAATCTTGTGGTGTTTCACAGAAAAAAAAATACAGAAAATTTCAAATGCAGTTGAGTATTTTTAAATGCAGATTTTTCAAAACATTGTTTTTCAAGTGGTCCTTTTTGTGTCTGGCCTGCCGAGTGCAAAAGTCATTATCTAGATGATTCTGCCTCTCTGCTCCAAAGAATTCTGGGGTAATTGGCAGTCCTGCACCAGCCTTGCAGGATGACACATGTTGTACATAAGCCTCTGCTATGTCCTATTGTTATTAGTGCAACTTTTGTTTTTGGTTGTTGTTGTTGTTTGTTTTTTGAGACAGGGTCTTGCTATGCAGTGCAGGCTGGCCTTGAATTCACTATGTAGCCAGGCCTTGAATTTGCGGTGATCCTCCTGCCTCAGCCTCCCAAGAGCTGGGATTATAGGCATGTGCCACCATGCCTGACTTCTGCTTTGTTTTTATTTAAGAAAAAGAAATGTGATGTATTTAAAGAAATTTCTTCACCTAGGAGTGAATGAACAATAGCTAAATGTCTTAGCATTTATAGTGTAAATTATCTGTGGCTTTGCCAAGTAAAGGAAGGGTAGGTGAGAGATGGCGCCCCCCCACTCCCACCCCAGGTCCCTGCACACTTTGAGCCTGAGATTGGCAAGGAGCTGCAATGACTCCTATGCAGGTACAGCCAGCATTGTGGCCTAAGGAAGGCCCTGCTGGGACCCTACACTCTGGGCCTTCTTGCCCCAGGGACCAAGGGTACTGTCCATGAAAGGACCTTGGCCTAAGGCTGTGTGGTAAATACAAACCCCTGCTGCTGGGATGGGAGGCCATCCAGAGCCTTTGCCAAATCTCTCTCACCCTTTGTTCGGTGTCCAAGAGTCCAAGGTCAGTGTGCAGAATCACAGCCAAGGACTTGAAGAGATGTACAGAGAGTAAGAGAGGAGTTGGTGACCACATGAAAGTCAAAAATTATCTACATTAAGAAAATAAAATACCCTGGTTGGAGCAAAAACAAAAAGGAAATCAGTGGCTTAAAATGACAAACATTGATTACCTCACAGTTCCTCTGAGTCAGGAGTATAATAGGCACACTTTAACTGGGCCCTCTAGCACAGTGTCCCTCACAGTCCAAGAGTCAGCTGGGGCTGTAGTCACCTCAAAGTTGACTCGAAGGCTCATTTAAGAGGTTATTGGCAGGATCCAATTCCTCCCAGACCACTGGAATGAAGGCCTCAGTTTCTTGCTGGCTGCTGGCCAGAGCCTCCATGTTGGATCTCCATAGTTTACCTCACAAAATGGCAGCTCACTTCCTCTCAAGTGAATAAGCAAAAGAGCAAGACAGGGCAGGCAAGATGCAAGCCAGAGTAATGTAATCTCAGAAGTGAATTACCACTACTTTTTGACTAATCAGAACAGAGGTCAGCAAACACAGATAATAGGCCATTTCTGGCCCACTACGTGATTTACAAATAAAGTATCATTGGAACACAGTGATGCAGTTTACATGCATTGTGTATGACTGCTTTTATACTGCTACAACAAAACTGAAGAGTGGGAAGAAAAATCATATGGCTCACAAAGCCAAATACAGTATATTTATTATCTCAACCCTTACAGAAAATGTTGCCAATCACTCCCTGCCTTAGAAGCAAGTCCAGCCCACATTTAAGGGGAGAAGATTCAAAAGAGCATGAATCCATGGAAGCTGAGGTCACTGGGTGCCATTTTAGAAGCTGCCTACACACAGTGTTGGCCACAGAGCAGGGACTTGCCAAATGTGTGCTGAATGAGTAAGTGAATAACTGTTTATATTGCTATAGTTTCAACAAGTCCCCTCCCTTCAAAATTCAGGTGCTGAAATATAAAGCCAAGGTAACAAGAAGTGAGGCTTTTCAGAAGTGAATAAAAAATGAGAACACCTCCCTCTGTGGAGAAGTAGGGCCCTTATGATGAAAGAGACTTCATAAAGCATTCAGCTCACTTGCTGTTCTGATTTCTGCCATGTGAGGACAGAGCATTTCTCTCCTCCAGAGGATGCAGCAGCAATTGCCATCTTGAAAGCACACAGCTGCCTTCACCAGACAACCAGGCTTGCTGACACCTTGATCTTGGAGCTGCCAGCTTTCAGAAGTATGAGAAAGCCCCTCTGCCATGTGCCACCCTGCCTTGGAGCCAGCTGATTATGGACTGAAACCTCTACAAACTGTGAGCTAAATAAACCTTTCCCTCTTTAACTTTGCGTGTCAGGTATTTTGCCTCAGTAATGAGAGAAAAGTAACTAAGACACCAGGGGAAAGAAAAGGTGGGGAGTGAAGGTTGAGTTGATTATCAGTGGTCAAAGATGTAATCAGCCATGTCTCCAAAATGAATCTTCTATAGAAACCCAAAAGTCACAATTCTGAGGGCTTCAGATACATGGAGGTGCCTGGAGAGGGCGCCATGCCCCTTTCCCCATTACCTTTCCCTGGGCATCTCCTGCATGCAGCTGTTCTCCTGTATCCTTGGTCATATCCTTCATAATAAATGTGTAAATGTATGTTTCTCCAGCCTTCTGTAAGCCAGTCCAGTGAATAAATCAAATCTGAGAAGGCAGTCATAGAAATCTGGTAGAGCTGGTCAGTCAGAACCATGGGTCCCAAGCTTGCCCCTGTGGTTGGCATCTGCCAGTATGGATCTTAAATGAAAGCCCTAAGTGTTCAAGGATTGGTCCCCAGAGCTATTGGTGGCAGAACCTTTATGAGGTACGGGCTGGTGAGAGACCTTTAGGTCCCACACCTTCAAAGAGGACTGTGAGGTCCCAGCCCCCTCCTCTGCCTTATTCTGTTTTTGCTTCCTGGGTGAGCAGTTTTGTTCCACCGCACACTACGGCCATGATGGGCCATCTTGCTACAGACCCAAAGCAACAGAGCTGGCCAGTCATGGACTGGAACCTCCCAAAGTATGGGCCAAGAGAAAGCTTTTCTCATTATGAGTTGAGATCATGAGTCTTTGTTATGACAGAGGGCTGGCTAACAGTACGCATCTTACGGGACTAAGCCCTCACCCTGTGGGACCTGACACTAACTCCAGGTGTCAGCACTGAGTCAAATAGTAAGACCCCAGTTGGGAGCCACTGGAGAACTGGCTATGGGCTGGGAGAACTCAGACATTTTGGCAACCAGAGATAGTGTTGTGTTGAGTAAGCGTGAGTGTTGAGAGGAAAAAAACTTTTTTTTTTTTTTTTAATTCAGAATAACCAGACCCAGATTAAAGGATTAGATGGCAGCCAGTGCATGCAGAGAGCTACACAGCTGCTGGGACAAATCAGAAAAGCCATGTTGTCAGCAAACTATGTTTTCACAGGTGATTTGTCACACAGCTGGAGAAATGCAAATCAGGCTGGGGCTGCTCTGCTACTGTAGTCAAAGTAACTTAGAAAATTAAGGGTTCCTTGGCACAGAAGCACCCACATTTGAGAATTTCTGCAGTTCGCATGCAAATCACTCAATGATTCATTTACTACCTAAAATTTAATTCCTTAAAAATATGTCTCCCAAGAGGTTGTTTGGTTCTAAAAATCGCAGAAAAGAGCTAGCATACAAGAAAAGTGTAATTAGTGACAAAACAGATAAGGATGACAACTCCAGTTTTTTGTCCTACATTCAGGGCTGTAAAAACAGCCTATTCTGAACACAAGCCAGTGTGTATTTTATGAAGTAACAAGGAGATGGAGAGTGTAGGTCACGGCATGTTCTGAGGAAATCCGTACACTGACAGCACTGATGGTGACGGAAAATACCTAGTTGGGCTGGTATTTTCACATGCTACCTATACTCACACATTCATAGGTTTAATGCTACGAAATGAAGGCCTTAACAAACCGGAAGCAAATGCACTGTTAATTCATTCAGAAAAAGTAACCCGCTACGGCTGATCTAGAAATGTCAAGCCCCCAACCCTAGTTTCTCCCACCGAAAGTACGGTGGGAGATGATTTTGGAAAATGATCTTTGAGATTCCTGAGGAGCACAGAGGTCAGGTTCCTGCAGAACACGTGGGCTTGAGCACAACTGCATGGGTCGCAGTGGACTTTAATACCAACGCTGTGGGAGATTCTGTTCTGACACCGATGGCAACATTTTTAAGCCCGTCGGCATCTTTTTAAAGATTCTTAGCAATATTCATTTCATTGTTTGTCCTATTTGTCAAATCCTAGCATATAACCACAAACTGCACTCACTGTAGACACCTGGTATTTCACCCTCTCTCTCCGGTGGGAAAGAGGGTGACGATGGGGACAAGAGGGAGGGAGCAGGTCGGAGCCGGCTTGGGGTCCTAAGAAAATCAGTGTTTCCCAGTGAGCTGAAGACCTTCGCTCCCCTCCTACCCTCCTGGGTGCTCTGCGGAGGTCAGAGTCACACCGCCCCTGCTAAGGGCCAGCGGGGAAGCCCAGCGCTTTACCTCCGGGAGCCGCCCAGGGCCCGGCTCGGCGTCGTCGTCGTCGTCTCTTCTTCAGACAGTGGAGAAAGGCGAGAGCCAGCTGCCCGGCCTGCGGCGCACAGGAGCGCGGGTCAGGGCCCTGCGCGTCTCCATGGGGACCACAACACTCCGCTCCCCACCCTGTCCCCGGGCCACCGCCCCGCCCAGCGCTGCCCTCCCAGGACCTCGGCGCCGCCCTGCAGTCCCCTTTGCAGCCTCCAGTGGGGGACGTGCCCCGCCCCGGGGTCCCACAGCCCTGGGGGCTGAGCGCAGGGCTCCTAGGCACACAGCTGCGGCCCGCGGAGGGTGTGGGACACTGAGCCAGCTCGGTCTGGTTTCACAAGTCATCAGCTTTTTGTTTTGTTTTGTTTTTTGTTTTTTTATGGGTACCGGGGGGTCGACCTCAGGACCTCGCGCGCCAGCAGGCGCCCGTGCCGCTGAGCGATATCACCGGCCCCTTTTTCGTATGTGGGATCCGGGAGTCGAACTCGGGCCCTTGCGCTTGCCGGGCAGGCGCTTAAGCCGCTGAGCCATCTCACCGGCCCACAAGTCATCAGCTTTAAGGGCACAAGGTGAGAAAGTACAGTTTCTTACGCTTTATCATGCAAATCGTCAAAAAATCTTCGTACTTATTATTGCCAGTTTTAGCAGAATACGGGAGGGCACAAAAACAAAAAATATCCTTCCTAAGTACATTCTAATGGTTCTGGTCAAAACGACCTGAACAATTCCTTGTGAAGCCTTTTAACTCTCCCTCACACACACCTTTTGTAATAGTTATCACCCTGGAAACACGTTCACAATACACTATGTAGGAAATACAGGTTAGAAAGCCAAATAGTGGGCCAGTGAGATAGCTCAGCGACATAAGCACCTGCCTGGCAAGTGTGAGGTCCTGAATTCCACTCCCGGTACCCCCCCGCCAAAAAAAGCCAAATAGTATGAGTTTTTTTTTTTTTTTTTTTTTTTGTGGTTACGGGGGGGGGGGGGTCGACCTAAGGACCTCGCGCGCCAGCAGGCGCCCGTGCCGCTGAGCGATATCACCGGCCCCTTTTTCGTATGTGGGTTCCGGGAGTCGAACTCGGGCCCTCGTGCTTGCTGGGCAGGCGCTTAAGCCGCTGAGCCATCTCACCGGCATAGTATGAGTTTTTTAAAAAAATAAACATGCTTAAGTTTGGACGTATGTACACAAATAGGTTAAGTGATTTGCTCTGTTTTTTAAAAATCATTTGTAATTAAAATTTTTCTATGATGATAATACATCTATGTAAAATATATTATTCTAATAAAGTTTTATTCTTATCCAGGGCCCTCATTTTTTTCTTATTGCCTCTAGCATATGTTTAAGCAGTATGCAAGGATACAATTTAGAGAAGCTAAAATTTTGTTACCTGGAAATCACATGGGGTCCTTTGACAAAAAGGACAAGTGGACCAAATGAACAATAAAAAAAGTCAATCTGGAGTCCCAAATTACTCAGAAGGAAGGATAAGGCAGGACTGCCCAAGGCCAGAGGTTCCAGAGTAGCCTGTGTGACAGCCTGCGACAGTGTCTCAGAACAAAACAAAAAATCAACACACAACAAACAAATAAAAACAAGGGCCAGGCTGGGGAGATAGCTCAGCAGTACAGCATCTGCCTGGCAGGCGTAAGGTTGTGAGTTTGTTCCCTGTACCAAAAACAAAACAAAGCAAAGGGTCAACCTGCATACCACATGTTCTTCCTAACAGGTGGAATCTTAAAAAATGACAAATTGGGGCCGGTGAGCTGGCTCAGCGGCTTAAGCGCCTGCCCGGCAAGCGCGAGGGCCCGAGTTCGACTCCCGGAACCCACATACGAAAAAGGGGCCGGTGATACCGCTCAGCGGCACAGGCGCCTGCTGGCGCGCGAGGTCCTGAGGTCGACCCCCGGTACCCACAAAAAAAAAAAAAAAAAAAAAAAGACAAATTGACAAACTGAAGGGAGGCTGTTAACAGACATGGAAAGGGAGTGAGGAGGAGGAAGGTAATAGGGGGATGTAAAGAGCAAACTGTGCATGAAAACTCCCCCAAATATGAAAAGGGGGGAGGACAGGGCAGGGAATAATGGGGGGTTAAAATGATCAAAGTGTGTCATGTACATGTATGAATCTGTCAGAATGGAACACATTAATCTGTATAACTAATCAAAGGAGTGGGAAAAAAGAGAACATCTACTCATTTGGTCAAACTGAGATAGTTTAATATTCAAAATACATCAAAGCTAGCTGGGCATGGTGGCACACCCCTGTAACCTCAGCACTCAGGAGGCTGAGGCAGGATCACTGCTAGTTCGAGGCCAACCTGGACTACATAGCGAATTCAAGGCCAGCCTGAAATGCATAACAAGCCCCTGTCTCCATAAAAAAAAAAAAATTATATATATATATGTATATATATAATATATACATATGTATATATGTATATATATATATTAATATTAGCTACTTTTCTCTCATTGCTGAGACAAAATACCCGATGTCCAAATTAAAGAGGAAAAGGTGTATTCAGCTCACAGTTTGTGGAGGTTTCAGTCCATACTCAGCTGGCTCCAAGGCAGGGTAGCGTATGGCAGAGGGGCAACTGTTCATGGTGGTGAAAGACAGCAAAAGCAGTAAGAGCAAAAGAGCAAAAGGGCAAAAACGGGGAGCAAGCCTCTTTTCCTCCCTTATACTGCATGCAGGCTACCTGCCCCAGGGCAGGTGCAGCACTCACACTGCCAATCCCAGCACTAGACAATGAACCAATCACAAACTCTAGATTCAGCTGCCTCCGAAAAGCCCATCCCTCATGAGGCTTTGGGGGGACATTCAGACACAAACCATAACAATATCAAAGCCGCCAATTGTGTATCAAAAATATTGCAACTAATATATGATGAAGTGCATGCAGACTTAGGTCATATTATTAGTATTAATCAAAATTATCTATAATAAAAAAGATCTGCTGCTCTGTCACTAACCCACCAGAAACAGCTTTTGTTTTACACTATGTCAGGACCAATCCAAGAAAAACATGTCACATGGTAAAGTTTCCTTTTGCCATGGCAGACTATTTTCCCTCTTAAATCTTTAATCTCTCGAGGAAATGAAAGTCTCATATGTTATATATAATGCTAATTTTTAAAGGCGATATTAAAATGACCAGTTAGAGGCTAGGGTTGTAGCTCAGTGGTAGAGCACTTGGCTAGCATGCATGAGGCCCTGGATTTGATACCTAGCAGAAAGAGAGAAGGGGAGGGGAGGGGAGGGGGAAGGGAGGGGGAAAGGAAAGGAAGGAAGGAAGAGGAGGCAGCAAGGGACCAATTCAGTAAATTAACCAACATTTTCTGAATCAGAATGCCAAAAATTACAGTATCAAGATTTTTTTTTTCATATTCAATGGGTCCCCACCCCCTAGGTTTTGTTTTGTTTTTTGAGGCAGGGTCTCACTATGTAGTGCAGGCTGGCCTTGAACTCATGGCGATCCTCCTGCCTCAGCCTTCCAAGTTCTGGGATTACAGGTGTGCGCCACCATGCCTGGCCAGTCCCTACCCTCTTGGTCCCAATTAGGTGCTTATTTCTGTAGCCTGGAAACAATGAGGCAGAAGCAGGAGCATCTTCTTCAACACCCAGGTAACTGAGCCCCAAACAGATGAACACAATGTGGTGCATCTACATTGTGGGGAATGGCTGAAGCTGAAGACCGATCACACGTGTGGGGCTAGGGCAAGACCAGTCCCAAGAACAGAGTGCGCCAAGGCGAGCTAGGCGAACAAGTTGTGAGGCAGTGGGGTTTCACCTGACATCAACCTGCCAAGTGTATAAAGAAACGCACTGCAGTTGTTGGGTGGCTTTTTTCTCCCACCAGGAGAGGAGGCTGACCTGATCTCAACTTTCTGCATTTTGATTCTTGTCTTCATTTCTTCACGGTCCTCCCCCTGGGAGTTTCTCAAGAGCTGCGCTGGACGCGGCACTACACAACTGAGTATGACCTAGCCAGACATATGCTCTGGGGAGGGGGAGGGAAAATAAAGATGATTAAGATGCCATGTGCATATGTACCAATTCCCCGAGACAACTGTAGTTACGTATCACAAACATGCTAATAAAAATAAAGAAAACATACGTTAAATAAAGGAAACCAGTAGCAATAAACCACATATTGTATGAATCTTTTCATATGAGAACACCTAGAAAAGAAAACCCATAGAAATACAGCTTTGAGCTGAATGTGGTGGTACACGCCTGCAATCCTGGCACTCCGGAGGCTGAGACAAGAGAAGCCAAGAGTTCCAGACCAGTCTGAACTACAAAGTGAGACTCTGTCTTGAAAAATGGAAAAGAAAGAAAGAAAGAGAAGACAGAGAGAGAGAGAGAGAGAGAGAGAACTTTGATTAGTGGGGGCTGTGGACTGAGTGGTATAGGGGGATGAAGAGTGACTGGGGCTCCATTTGGGGTGATGAAAACATTCTGAAATCAGATCACAGAGACAAGGATGGAGCTCAACAGTAGAGCACCTGCCTAGCACGTGCAAGACTGTGGGTTTGATTCCCAGGACCACCACCAAGAAAAGGAAAAGGGTTAGTTCATGGTGATGGGTACGCAACTCTTGTTATTTAAAAAACAAACAAAACGAAAAAGAACCCAAAAAAACCCCACACTGAACTGTAGGCTTTTTTTTAAAAGGACAAATTTTATGTCATATGAGTTATTTTAATAAAGTGTTTTTGAAAGATAATAATGCTATGTTTGCTTTGTACTGCTATCAGCTACTATGCTAAGCATCTTACGTGCACTTTTTTAGTTATTTCTCATATAAACAGTTGGTCATCAAGCTCATTTTCTAGATTTAAAACAAAAATCAAAAATCAAAATCTCAAACTGAGTAAGTGTACATGTACGCAAAGCTAAGGGGCAGGGTGGGGATCCAAACCAAGGGTGTAAGTACAGAGGCGATCAATACACAGAGTGAATGTCTACATTGTAAACATCTATAACAGTAAGAGACGCAATGCCATTAACTCCCCTCACAATACTTCTGCTCACTTTGAGCACACTCATCCTGTTGTTCTAGCCACTTCTGGAAGCAGTTCTGGAAGCTTCTCGGTGTCTTTATGAAGTACGATTAAAAAAAAGAAAGAAAGAAAGAAAGAAAGAAAACAGTGACTGCTGCTACCAAGTGCCATCCAATGCAAATGCAGGCTCGTAAAAACAGCATGGGGCCTCGCCTGCCTCCTCCACCTTACTCACCTCATCTGGCACTGTGCAACTTCTGGTTCCTCCTCCAAATCAAAATGACCATGAAAGGTAAGGTTTTAAATTGATTCAGAACACTGAGGCAGCCATGACGACACCACTGAAGACATTCTGGAAAGAGGCCTTCCAGAACTTCTTCAGAAAGTGGCAAAAATGACAGAATAAGTGTGTTCAAAGCAAAGGGGAAAGTCTGAGGGGAACCAATGGCAATGTGTCTTTTTTTTTTATTTTTCTTTTTTTTTTATTTTAAAGAGAAGAAAAAACAAAACAAATCAAAAGAACAAATTTTCAAAACAACATAATAGGAGGGTAACAATGGTTAATACATTACGTATTACTATCTTTAAGTTAGTTATTCAGGATACCAGACATTAGCATTCAATTGTCCAAACATTATTGGCACAAACCTTACTCTTCAATGAACTAAGTAAAATTGGTAGTGTATCTATCTTAACCATCTTATATATATATACAATTTTTTTCCCTTTCCCTTCTTTCTTTTCCCTATTCCAGTCTCTCTTTCCTTTTGACCAGTTTCTTTTTGATTCACCATGTCTATTGTACATTTTGGATCTTATTTACTCTTTCAGTTTCTCATACTAGAGAGATAATACGATGCTTACACATGTGCTTCTGGTTTATTTCACTTATGAGTATTTTCTCGAGTTGCATCCATTTACCTATAAAAGTCTCCAGTTTATCCTTCTTTATGGCTGAATAGTACTCCATTGTATAAAAATACCACATCTTTCTTATCCATTCCTCAGTTGATGGGCATTTGGGTTGTTTCCAAGATCTGGCTATTACAAATTGTGCTGCTATAAACATGGGTGCACATATATCGCTGTGGTACGATGTTTTTAATTCTTCTGGGAAGATGCCCAGAAGGGGAATAGCTGGGTCAAATGGGACCTCCAACCCTAGTTTTTTGAGGAATCTCCACACTGACTTCCACAGTGGCTGTACCAGTCGACACTCCCACCAACAGTGAAGAAGGGTTCCTTTTTCCCCACAGCCCCTCCAGCATTTGTTATTAGTTGATTTCTTTATAGTAGCCATTCTTTCTAGGGTGAGATGGTATCTCAGTGTTGTTTTAATTTGCATCTCTCGAATGACTAGTGATGTTGCACATTTTTTTGTATATTTATTTGCCATTAGTATTTCTTCATCTGAGAAATGTGTATTCATCTCAGATGCCCATTTTTGGAGTGGGTCTTTAAATTTGGGAGGTCTGATTTTTTTGAGTTCTTTATATGTTTTCAATAGTAATCCTTTGTCTGAAGAACAGCTGGCAAACATTTTTTCCCACATTGTGGGTTGTCTCCTCACTCTGTTGGCGGTTTCTCTTGCTGTGCAAAAGCTTTTTAATAAGAATGGCAATGTGTCTTTAACCGTAATAAATATTTTAAAAATTTAAACATTCACTGTGGTTTTCAATGACACCTCATGCTCTCTCAGTACAGTCTCTAAATGTGCAAAAGGTACAGACTTTGCAGGAAAGTCACAGAAACTCAGTCTATAAACGCAGTGCACTTTTCAGAACTGAAGGCTTCTATTCCCAGGTTGAAGACCTGACAGTTTTCCAAAGTGACACCAGAAACTAAATTTAAATCAATCACTTTATTAAAAATAGCAAATCTCACAAATACTCATTTAACCTTTTGTCATCACTGGCCACTAGAACACACACCTGTGTGCGTGCTGATTGTCTAAGGTAAACAGAAGCTGGGCTGCCACAAGAAGCCTGTGCACCGTCCACTTGGGGCCTGCGCTGATAAGTGTGGCAGCGCAGGAAGGACGCAGCCTGCAGCCCTGGTGGGCACTCCGAGCACAATGCATTTCAAGTATAACCCATAAGGCAACAGTAGGAAGCGAGCAGCACAAGCCTGCACAGCATCTCCTGACGAGCCTTCGACAAGGCCCAGACCTGCACCTGTGGTGCGCGAGAGCAAGCAGACTTACTAAAAGCAGTGCGGAAACGATCGTTGTACTTGCACTTTAATTACTGTAATTCCTGTGGTGCGAGGTGATTCTGCTACTGGATTCAGCTGGAAAAGTAAAGAATGCAGCTTCGCTGCAAATCCCAGGAAAGTAGACTGCATTTCAGTTTATCTGGTCGAAGCGTTTGGAACATCTTGTGCATCTGCCAAATGCAGTTTTTGTCTGAAGTCATCAGTTAAGAAGGTTTTCCTTGTATAATGAGTACTTCTTTTAAATTTTGGGAAATTACACTCAGGAACTAAAAGGCAGAGGTATTTGGAAAAAAAGGAATGAAAGAAACGAAATATGCTTACAGGGAAAGCTGCTGTGTCACTGAGACACTTGGATGCAGTAACACAATTTTTATACTTTTTTTCTGAGACAGGGTCTCACTATGTGTTCAGAAGGCTGGTCTTGAACTCATGGTGATCCTCCTGCCTCAGCCTCCCAAGCGCTGGGATTATAGGAATGCACCACCATGCCCAGCACACTTTTTAGATATAAGGAATTATACTATGTCTCAAATTATAAGATTTTTAAAAATCACTGACTTAAGACTGTTCCAGCCACACAATGTGGCTCATGAGGCAGCCACGAGAGTACTGTGGGAGGCTGAGGCAGGAAGGATACAAGTTAAAGCCTAGCTTGGGCAACTCTGAAACTTAGCAAGAACCTGTTTCAAAATAAATAATAATAACAACAACAACAATAACAACAATAATAATAAGGGGCTGAGGATATAGCTTAGTGCAAAGGCCCTGAGTTCAATCCCCAGTAATGTGTGCACATGGGCCCACACGTACGCGCGTGCGCACACCATACACACAACTGGAAATGGGATGGATTCCTGCATATCTTATTCTCTTCCTTTTGCATTCTCACCTTTCATTTTCCTCTTTAACATACACATTTATCCAGGCATTGCCTGTTTTTCAAGACCCAGGTCAAATCATGATATGGATATATTGAGAGCAGCTAAATGCTAGCAATACACCCACAGTAGAGGTTGCAAAAATGTGCGCATATAAGCACAGCCATCAAAGGCATTCTCGTTCAAAGGGAAGGATGAGATTTAACACATATAAAAATCAACAGATAATAAAGTAAGGCAGACCGCTAGTTCTATAGCTTGGATTTTGAACATGTTAAAGACCCACTTGGACACCAGCCTGTAGCACTATTGCGAGGTGGTGGAACCTTTAAGGTGGGAGGTACACAGCTGTAGTTGGAACTACTCAAAAGACTGAGGCAGGAGAATTGCTTGAACCCAGGAGTTCTAGACCAGCATGGGCAACACAGTGAGACTTTGTCTTAACAACAACAAAAAAAGAGGTGGGCATTAGTGACAGGAAGTTAGGTCACTAAGGACAGGCCCCTGAAGGAGTACTGAGACCCTACCCCGTTCCTGTTTCTCTCTGTACTTCTGGCCACCATGAAGTAAGTAAGTGTACTTCTTTGCCACCTCCTCCCCATGACACACTGTGCCACCCTGGGCCTAAATCAACAGGGCCAACCAATCCTGGACTGAAGCCTCTGAAACTGTGAGCCAAAAGAAATCTTTCTTCCTTTTCATTTGATTTATCTCAGGTATTTTGTTACAGTAATGAGAAGCTGACTAACAGCTGGCTTAAGGACAAGCAAAATACTCAATGGAAGTGGTCAGCTTAGGTTGAGTGCAATTTGATAAGGAGAAAGGGGAATTGAGCAGGACTCTAGGCAGAAAGCAGAGGTTTAAAGATGAGAATGAACATCATGGGTTTGTGGACAGCCAAAATATGAGTTCAAGCCAGTTATGGGGGCGCATGCCCGTAATCTCAGCACTTGGGAGGCTGAGGCAAGAGGATTGTTGTGAGTTCGAGGCCAGCCTTGGTTACATAGTGAGACCCTGTCTCAAAAAAAACAAAAAACAAACAAACAAAAACAAAAAAAACATGGGCTTAATGGCAATGAAAACAACAGGATGTGCAAGGTGTGACCAAATTATTGAAAGCCTTTAAAAGTTTCAGCATGGTTTAAAAATTGGCAAGAAATAAAATGGCAAGAAAGCGATATTTTAGGAGTGTTAATTTAGTAACACTGTCTAAAGTCTGAAGCAGTACTGTCCAACAGAAATGGAATGCAAGCCACAGATATAATTTTTAAATTTCAGGTGGCCACATTAAAAGGAAAAAGAAGTAAAACCAATTTTAAAATACTTTTATATGTTGTTTACCCAGATATATTTTTTTGTATGAAGTCTTTGAAATCAGGTGTGCTTATTATGCTTTCGCACATTTTAGTTCATGTTAATCACATTTCATGTGCTCAACAGCCGCGTGGATCTACCGTACTGAACAGTGAAGCCCTAGGTTGGAACAGAGAACAAACAGTTATGCAATCAGGTGACAGGGGCCTGGGTTATCACACAGAGGATGAAGGGAGAATAAAAGCAGAACTGACAACACCTGACAACAGTTAAGTGATACCAAGTAGATTTCACGGCCATGTCCAAGCTTAATCGCAGAAAGCAGCACAACTGATCACCAATGTCTGCTGTGGTTAGAGAAGGGATTTTAAAATATTCTTACAGATTGAAATAACAAAGGTAGTGATGACAGAGAGAGGAATTAGGAGAGGAAAGAGTAAATACATAGAGAACATTTACCACAGATGAGGAAACAAGGCTATCAGACTTTGCTCAAGCGTACACATCTGCTTGCCCAGATTTTAAACCAAGTGTGCAAAAGCTTATACTCCTTACCATCCCATGCCTTCCTGTGTGTGGCAGATAAATTCCAACACCAGTTAAATTAAGGAAAGTGGTGAAGTCAGTCTAAATATTTATCAAAAACTCACGTAAGAGGATAGGAGATGTGTAAGTGTGATAAACATAGCAGGAATATAAAGCACAGAAGGAATATAATGAAAAGGGTAAAGAACCAAGAACTACTTCCATGAAAAGTTCCTATCAACTCAAAATTTGCCCCCTTCTTTAAGTTTTTCTTGTAAGGATACCTTACATTAATCTCTCTCCACAGTTAATGTAGTTTCTCAAAATCTATTTTCCTCATCTGCAAAATGGGGAGTATAATACCACCTACTTCCAGATAGGACCAAATGAGATAATATGTATAAAGCCCTTCATACAATACTTGGTGAATAGTGAGTACTACGGCTTATATCCAGATGTCCCCCCAAAGCCTCAAGCAGTCATAGGGGGAGTTTTGAAGGTGGCTGGATTAGGGTATGTGAATGTGGATAAAGGAGGTGATACAGGGATTAAGAGTATGGACAATGGAAGCCCCACCCTGGGAATGGGTGGCACCAATAGGTTTATAGCCTGGATGGAATATAAGGGGAAAAGAAGGCAGGCTCACTGCTTGGTACTTCATTGTCTCCTGCCTGCCCTGCCATGGACTGTTTCTCCTCTACGATGCCCCTCTGCCATGCCACCTGTCTTGGAGCCAGCCAACTACAGACTGAAACCTTTACAGACTGTGAGCCAAATAAACCTTTCCTCCTTTAACTTTGGATGTTAGGTATTTTGTCTCAGCAACCAGAAAAGTAACTAAGATACGGAGTATTAATAAAGGCTAGCTACTAATTACTATTACTGTAACTGTAAATACTTCCCAACTTCTTTCTTTCTTTCTCCCTTGTCCTTTTCTTTAAGACAGGGTCTCACTATGTTGCCCAAGCTGATCTTAAATTTATGATCTTGCCTCGGTCTCCCAAGTGCTGGAATTACAGGTGTGCACCACAATACCTGGCTACCTCCTTATTTTTAATTGTTATTACTACACAATTGAGCAATTAATACCAGTATACAATGTAATAGCACTAGTAACTTATACATATTCCATATAATTTGAAACTTTTCATATACACATCATTATATGTAGCAGTTATCCTGTACATAGAGAACATTGTGAGCTGTTAAACAATTTGCCCAGTGTTACACTGTCATAATGATGGAACCAAATTTCAAAAATTGAATTTCTACTCTATAACCAGTATCCTTCCTATTTTATTATCTGGTTAAAAGGAGATATTTTAACTCTCAAATGAATTAATATTTTATAGTCAGGATAATTTCCTACTGCTCTTACATACCTAACAATTGTACCTACCATTATGTTCAAGAGTACATTTGGAAAAGTTCCTGAAATACTTGTTCTAGATTGAAATATCAAAACCAGAATATTCTATATGTGCCGTGTTGTTTTCCTTTATGCTAAGCCTATAATAAACAGCACACTTAATTTTGGAAATGTTATTTCATAAGCTATGGAAGCATCCCTTGTAGGCTGTATTTTAGTGATACCTAATTTTCAATTTTATACACCTAAAATATTCCAGTTAATGATATTTAATTAAATATATTATCTCTGCATATCCAAATGCCAGTTAGCTTCAGAATCTAAGATTCAAAATAATTTCTACAGTAACTAGCCTAATCTTCAACTCTCATGACTTAAAAAATAATAATTAAATTTGTTTTAAAAATTAAAAAATAATACAAAGCAAAGGAGAGCCAATCAGAAACAAACACAATAAAAAGAATATTCCACTTGGAAATCAAAGGGAAATAGAGATGGCCCCAGCAGATAATATTACATGTTTGCTCACTGAACCTAAATAAACATCATTCCAAACTATGATGGGGATAATAAATTACAAGCTTTTCACTGTTGATAATAGGCAAAGGATACATAGAAGAGTTCAATTCTTCTAACTGTAACACAAAGAAACAAATTTAATTTAATTTTAATAAGAAATATATATAAGCAGGTCAATGTTAACTACACATTAACTATACATTTTAAAATAATATTTCATTTAAGCTTTCTTTAAATGAAAGAAAAAAATTTTTGTTTTTTTTTGTTTTTTTGAGACATAGTCTGGCTGTGTAGTTCTCATTGTATAGCTCAGGACGGCCCTGAACTCATGGTAAGCCGACTTCCTCAGCCTCCTAAGTGCTGGGATTACAGGTATCACCACACCCAGTGAAAGACAACACTTAAAAAAAAAAGTTTCAAACCCTTTCCAGGTCGGGAAATTACTTTTGTAAAATAATTATAAAGGAATGTAAGCATTTATAAAACAAGAATATGAGGAGAAAGTGAAAAAGATGACAAAAACTGGAGTTTTGTAAATATTCCCTAAAACTATGCATAATTAGAATAATCTCTAATAGCTTTAAAAGAAAAAAATTGCCATTTTAATGATCACAATCTTTGAAAGCTTTATGAATTACAAAAACATCTCACATGTCAATTCAGTTTTCAGTACAAAGTGGAATGTTTCACCCCTTGTCTTAGTCTGTTTGGACTGCTATAACAAAACACCCTCAACTACTGCAGTAGCTTAAATAACAGAAATTCACTTCTCTCAGTTCTGGGAAGCGGAAGTCCATGATTAAGATGCCAGCAGATTTGGGGTCTGAGGAGGACCCACTTCCTGGTTCACATAATGGCACCTTCTGGGTGTGTCCTCACAATGTAGAAGACAGTAAGGGCTCCCTCCTGGGTTGGACTGAGCAGGGCTACAATCCCATTCTTGACTTAATTATCTCCCAAAGCCCCAGCTCCTACTACCATTACCTTTGGGGTGAGGACTTCAACACAGGATGTGAGAGGACACAAACATGCAGATCATAGCACCCCTCAATTTACAGACGAAAAACACTGCATTACAAAAATGTTAACCAGACTGGGCAATTTAGTGAGACAATGTCTCAAAATAAAAAATAAAAAAGGACTGGAGAAGTAGCTCAGTGCAAAGGCTCTGAGTTCAGTCTTCAGTACTGCAAAAAATAGTTAACAAAATTGTTCAGTGTTACACAGTATGTATAACCCAAAAACTCAAATGCAAGCTCTGGACTTAAAATAAAAAGGCTTTCTGCTTTCAAATTTAATGTTCTTGCAACTATACCACAGTTAGTCTCCTAAATGTACAGGAAAGGAGGCTTATGTTTGTTAAGGGGAATAAAGCAGTGTAAAAAGAAATAATTACAAGACTAGGCTAAATATGAAAGATTTAAAATAAAGAGTATAGGCTTGAAATGTTAAAAGTATGAACATACAATTTCCCTCATATTTACTTTTTCAAAATATAAAAAAAAAGCAACAGAAACTGACCCTTTCTGTTAGTCAGTGGTAAATATGGGATTTCAAAGCATGTTGAATTCAACTTTTTGTTTGTTCCAAAAAGGATTTAAAGAGGCAAATTTAATTAACACCTCTAACAGTTACACAAGGGTGTTATGGGCTGAAGTATGTGTGCGTGTCCCCAAATTCATAGGTTTTAGTCCTTACCCAGAGTAGCTCGGGGTGTGAGTGGAGCTGCAGACCTTCAGAGAGGTGATTAAGTCAAAATGAGGTCATGAGGGTGGGACCTGACCCAATGTGATCAGTGCCCTTACAAGGAGAAGAAACTGGACACAGATGACCATGAAGATGCCACCTACCAACCAAGGACAGAGGCCTCAGGAGAAACCAGCCCTGTCAACACCCTGACCTCCAACCTTCAGCCTCTAGAATTGTGAGAAAAGAAATTCCTGTCTTGAGCCAGCCAGTCTGTGGTACCTGGGTGTGGCAGCTGTAGCAAACTAATACATACACAGTGGGAAGGCACCCGATACCAGAAATACCCAGCACAGTTCTGTATTTAAAAATAAATAACTGCTGCCTGAGTACACAACACAAAGTATATTAGTCATGTCAGGGGAAAAAGTCTTTGATTACTAGCTTTGGTATCTTAAGATCTGTACACATTTAATATCTATAATATCCATACATATATAATATGTAGTGAAGCAAATACTTCCTTTTTAGATTCGCCAGTATTCTTAAAGTACATTAGATGTAAGCATGATAACTTCCTTATATTTCTTTGAAAAAAGGAGTACAGGGGCCGGTGAGATGGCTCAGCGGCTTAAGCGCCTGCCCGGCAAGCGCGAGGGCCCGAGTTTGACTCCCGGATCCCACATACGAAAAAGGGGCCGGTGATATCGCTCAGCGGCACGGGCGCCTACTGGCACGCGAGGTCCTGAGGTCGACCCCCTGGTACCCACAAAAAAAAAAAAGAAAAAAGAAAAAAGGAGTACAGTACAACATGGATGTACCCTGAAAACCATACACTAGTGAAAAAGCCCACTTGAGCCCCGTATCTTGTAATTCCAGCGATATGAATATCCACGGTGAGGCAAATCTGTACTGCACAGTGTACTGCGGTGGCCAGGGAATGCAGAGGGGTCGAGAGGTACAGGTTTCTTTCAAGGGTGAACAAAATGTTCCAGAATTGGACACTGGTGACATCTGTGCAATACTACTAATATACTAAAAACCACTGGATTATATACTTTAAAAGGGTTAAAAACTGATTTTGTTACTTTATTTATAATGCAATAAAAACATCTGAAGCACAGAAAAAGAAACATACTCACGTCAGACAGCAGCCTGTCCAGGTTGGAGTCACTGGCTGTTTTCCTCTTGTCCTCAGGAAGCTCCTCTAACTCCCCATAGAGCTCCAGATTCAAGCGGGCTAACTTTTCCTGCATTCCCCGAACATGCTCCATCTGCTCTATGGAACACTCATTTCCTGGGGAACATTCCAGAACTTTAATGAAGATTAATGTTAAAGCTAATAGCCTTGAGGAACCACTTTCAATCTCTAGGTCCTCCAAAAGAAATCTGTTTTCTTTCTTTTGTAAACTGACTGTTAATGATGGTATATTTTCTTTTTCCCAAATTTTAATTTTTGTGAGTATGTGTTTGCAGTACATAATGGCATATCTTGTACCTTTAATTGCAAATCAAATTTTTGACCAGAAAAGAATGACCAACCTAAGAAATGACTTTGGGCACTTAAAAAAAATCATATGAGAAGAGAAAATATGTTGTCTTCAATAGCAATATCATATATAGAATAGCACCATCTAATTATGTCCTATTTGACAACAGTCATTTGAATTGAGTGACCCAACATTTTATAGTGATCGGAGTGAAACTGAGTCCTGTAAGAACTTAAACCATGAAGTATTTTTCCAACCAATTATGTATTCTTCCTTTAGGAAATATTAATGAGAGTATGTATGAAGCATGAAGAATATTATAACGCATGAGCAATATGACACAGTTTCCAGCTGTATACACCATAGTACAAGACAACTTAATTGCTATAGGAGGTTACATTATTTATTGACCATAGTTCTCTGCAGGGACATTATTTGCCCTGAGCAACTAATTTAAAAACGTATGGCACACTGTGTATCTTCATCCAGTTTAGGTATAGCCTCCTCAACGTCTTGATGCTGTAAATTTTTCAGAAACAACTTCTTGTTTACCCTAAAGTTACTACACAGGTATATTATAGCTCAGCTAAAGTTAAAGTACATATCTTTAATCAATATGATTTAATATATTATACTAGTTTCTTCTAATAAGTTTTATAACATCTTCATAACTATACTACATTATGTTAAGGACGAACTAATACTGAATTAGTTATGGTTCTCTCAAAATCAGCCTTTATTCAGAATAAAATATATTTCTTCCATTTTAACTATTACTGAAGTAACCTGGAGGATCAAGTAGAAGAAATACCTCAAAGTGTATGGGGGTGTGGGTATATGGATGTGTATGGATGTGTGTGTGTTTGTGTAGAGAGAGAGAGACAGAGAAAAATATATACAGAAAATATACAGAGAGATAGAAATCACAAGGGAGAAGACCAAAGACAAGTAGGATGAATCAAGGCAACCCAACACAAGGACAACAGAATCTCCACTAGGCTAAAAATAAATAGATGGAGGAGACATGCTCTGCAACATGAAAGAGGAATCAGCAAACAAGAAAGGCTCACTGGTTCCCAGGCAAGAAAAGACATAGTCCTAAGCATATCCTGGTAAATGCCTAAATTTTAAAGAAAAAAATATTTTCATACCAAGACAGAAAAAAATTAATTACATAGTAAGAAAGAATCCAAAAATAATCCACAGGCAATAGAATTCTCATGACAACACTTACAGAAAACAGTCAGGTAATGAATACAGACAAGAAAGAACTGAACCCAAAAACACAAAGGCATATACGTCAAGGCAGAAGGGTGCTGGGAGGGGCAAAGCCGTAAAGATGACATCTCCAAGGTGGGAGGGAAGGTGACGAGCCAGTGAAAGTATTCCAAAGATTCCACATGGGATGGGAGAACGCAAGGAGGCAGGGGATATAGTAAAACATTTCTGGGAACTACACAATGTGTTTAATGTCTTTTTGTCAAATACTAGTATAAGACTGGAAATCCAGAAACTATAACGGAAAAGACAGCTATATAAAAGATGAGTATGCAAAATTAAAGGCACACACTTGTAATCCCAGCACTATGGAGACTGAACCAGGAGGATTGTTAAGTCTGAGCCCAGCTGGGCAATTTAGCAACTTAGTGAGATACTGTCTCAAAATAAAAAATTTAAAAAGGGCTGGAAATGTAGCTCAGTGTGAAACGCCTGGGTTCAATACCCATTACCACAAAAACAAAAAAACAAAAACACCAGTTCATGGCAACTGACAATAAATGTAAACAAGTTAACAAAAACAACCAAAATAAAAACTAGATAAAGGTCCTGAAAAAAAAAATCCAACTGCTTACCAAATACACATGGATATTCAAATTCAATAGTAAGTTTTTAAATCTTACTGTACTTTATACCAATGGATTGACAAAAACTAAATGACATTATATCTACCACTGGTGAGAATTCAGGGAAAGAGGTTTTTTCATAAACTGCTGATAGAAATGAAAAACGTTAATTTTTTTTGGAAAGCAATCTGGATAGTTCTATTACAATTAAAATCACAGATATGCTTTAACTCAACAATCCCACTCATGGGAATGCATTAAAAAAATAAAAGCATCAACATAAGAATACATATAGGGCAGGCATGGTGGCTCACACTTTTAGTCCCAGCACTCAGGAGGCTGAGGCAGGAGGACTGTGGTGAGTTTGAGGCCAGCCTGGAATACACACTGAGAACCTGTCTCAAAAAAACAAAATAAGTAAATAAAAAGAATCCAGGTAGGAATGGTGACGTAGCTCAGTGGTAGAGCACTTGCCCAGTGTGTACAAGGCCCTGGCTTCGATCCCCAGCACTGAGAAAAGGGTATATAAAAGTTGTTCACAGTGGGAGAGAGGCACAGGGCACACACCTGTAATCCCAGCTACCTGGGACTCTGAGGCAGGAGGACCGAAGTTCAAGGCCAACCTTCACAACAGCCTCAAACAGAACAAAACAAACCAAAATGATGTTCACTACATGGCTGGTTTTAGTGGCTCAAAGCTGAAAACAGTATCCTTTAATATGGAAATGCATGAAATACACCAGTATACTTACAACTAAGAACATTATTCATGTAGTCATGGAAAAGAATGAAATCGAGCTAGACCAGCCAATTTGAAGAGATTTCCACTAAATACTGTTTAATGAAGGAAAGCAAGACACAGAAAAACGTGTAAGGTCCCATCTGTGTAAAACAGTGGAGCCCAAATCATGTGTGTGTGCATGTGTGCGTGCACACGCGCATGTACGTGTCTGTACTTCCATCATGAAGACCACACTGGGTGTTAGCACCATTCACTGTGGGCTGAGGAGAGGCGGGCGCAGCAGAGTGGGAAGTCAAGCAACAAAAACGCCAGACAGGGAAAGACAAGGCTTCAATCAGTGTGTACAGTATGTCAATGTGTGGCATTTATGCACTGGGGTAAGCATCTCTGTGTGTGCTCAATAGTTTTTAAATTGATTTTAATAACACTGGGAAATAATTTATCATTAGAGAAGGGTTATAAAGTGTTGCAAACTAAAAATTAAAAATCTGGCTGGTGAGATGGCTCAGCGGCGTAAACGCCTGCCTGGCAAGCGCAAGGGCCCAAGTTCAACTCCCGGAACCCACATACGAAAAAAGGGCCGGTGATATCGCTCAGCGGCACGGGCGCCTGCAGGCACGTGAGGTCCTGAGGTCGACCCCCGGTACCCACACACACAAAAAAATAAATAAAATAAAAAAATTAAAATTAAAAATCTAACCACATAATTTGTGAAGTCAATGAACAGTAAAAATAGCTACTCAGAGTCTTTATTGTAACAACCAGTTAACTATTCTTGTATCTTTTCTTTTTTTTTTTTTTAATGCGGTTACTGGGAGTCGAACTCAGGACCTCGCGCTTGCCAGGCAGGCGCCCGTGCCGCTGAGCAATATCACTGGCCCTGTATCTTCATAAAAAAATAAAAAAAGAAGAAAACAAGGCACCCTGGGCAAAAATCAAACATATTTAAAAGGGTTAAAGGGAAATGATATTGAGATTTCTTTTTCCCCATAAAACTAACATACTACGTCTAAAATATTTTAACTGATGAAGACTGCCCCTTCTTATCTACTTTCCTTCTCCCCTCCCCCCCCTCCCCCTTCCCTTCCCTTTCCTTCCGTCTGTCCATCATCTTTCTTGTACTGGGAATTGAAATCAGGGCCTTTGCAATGAGCTGTGTTCCTTATGCTTTTTATTTTTTGATTTTAAGACAGGATCTCCTATCTTCCTGTCTCAGCCTCACAAAGTGCTGTGATTACAGGTGTGTGCCAACAGCCCAGCAGACTGTCCCTTTTATTCATTAAACTTTTCTGACAGCTATCCCATATTAGCAACCCTATTTGAATATTTCAAATAACCCTCCCTTTTTTTTAGTGTTTTGTTGTTTTTTGTAGATAAGGTCTCCTGGACTCAAAACATCCTTCTGCCTTAGCCTCCTGAGTAGCTGGGACTACAGCATATAGGCATATGCCACTGTGCCCAAGCTCTCTTCCCTTTTAAAGAGCTTTTCCCAGCTGGGTGTTGTGGTGCATGCCTGTAATCCTAGCACTCAGAAGGCTGAGGGAGGAGGGCTACCATGAGTTTGAAGCCAGCCTGGGCTACATAGTGAGTTCAAGAGTAACCTGAATCTGAACTACACAGCGAGACCCTGTCTCAAAAAAAAACTCAAACTAAAATAGCTTTCCCCAGAAGTTTTAGAAGACAAAAAATCATCTTCCATGACAAATCCAGTATGGTTGCAACTTATGCCTATGATCTCTCTTTTTTTTTTTTAAGGTAGCAGGAATTGAACTCAGAACCTTGCACTTGCCAAGCAGATGCTTGTGCCACTGAGCTATATCCCTGGCCCTTATGGTCTCTTTTTTTAAAAAAGAAAATGATAAATCAAAGAGAAATAGCAGCTGGGCATGGTGGTATACACCTGTAATCTTAGCACTCTGGAGGCTGAGGCACGAAGATAATGGGTGTGGGGGCCGGTGAGATGGCTCAGCGGCTTAAGCGCCTGCCTGGCAAGTGCGAGGGCCCGAGTTCAACTCCCAGAACCCACATACGAAAAAGGGGCCAGTGATATCGCTCAGCGGCACGGGCGCCTGCTGGCGCGCGAGGTCCTGAGGTCGACCCCCCGGTACCCACAAAAAAAAAAAAAAAAAAAGATCATGGGTGTGAGACCACCCTGAACTACATAGTGAGAACCTGTCCAAAAAAACAAAAAACAAAAAACAAAAAAAAACAGAAAAGAGAAACAGTCAATGCTTACCAAAGGCTTGCAGCTTTCCTGAGTGAAAATCATTCAAAAGACTGAGGAGCCCTCGCTCCATCTCCTGCACATCTGAGACATCGGTGAGGAAGGAGTGTTGGATTGGAGTCGACTGAGCTCCTTTCCCTTCTCCACCCTGAGGTTTGGTCTTCTCTTTTGTCACTCTGCAAGGATGACGCAATGAACTTTAGTTAGTGCTTTTGCTATTCTAGATTAAGGTTTTGTTAATTTTTTAGTGAATTAAGCAGAGCTTTCCTTAAGAACAAGAAACCAGAAAAAAATCAATACTAAATGAAATCAATATCCTCAATATAGAAACCAGAAACAAAAAATGAAGAGAAGCCAGGCATAGTGGTGCACACCTGTAATCCCAGCATGCGGGAGGCTGAGGCAGGAGATTAGGGCATGGTTAGCCAGCTGGGCAAGTGGGCAAGAGTAGGGCGTGACCTCTCAATCACGGAGATCCAGGACACATGTGTACAAGCCCTGCACTTGGGACCAATTAGGAAAATGCTATCTTCAATTCTTCTGATATGAAATCAAGGTTTTTATTGTTTTTTTTTTTTAATGTGGGCACCGGGAGTCGAACTCAGGACCTCGTGCTTGCCAGCAGGCACTTGTGCTGCTGACTGATATCACCAGACCTTTTTTTTTCCTTTATGTGGGTACCGGGAGTTGAACTCAGGACCTCGCGCTTGCCAGGCAGGCGCTTGCGCCACTGAGCCATCTCACCGGTCCGAAATCAAGGTTTTTGAGAGCACAGCCCAGACCTAATGTCAGAGTGGGATATATAAAAGACACTTGCTACTAGGCTTGCGGCCACCAGCAGCTCTTTCAGTGGACCACTCTGCACTCTGAAGAGAATACTTCTTTTTCTACCTTTAATAAACTTAAACCTCACTACCTTTTTCACATGTTTTGCCCAGTTCTTTGTTCTGGACACCAAGAACCTGGAAGGAATCTCTTGAAACCACAGCACCCCAGAACCCCAGTAATACAGTTTCGGCGAAGCCGCCAGGAGGCAAGAGTGGTTTTGTTTTGTTTGTGGGCGAGAACAGATGAGTAGAAGGTGGGGATTCCCTCAGCAGCAGCCTGGCGTCTGGCTGCCTGCGCCCCCACGTCCCGCTGCGTCACTCTCCCCCACATATCTCTCCCTCCCTGACCAAGGCCTGAAGTGCGTATGGGGCTCTGCCTCAGGGACAGTGGTCCTGATGGCACCCTTGGGACACTGTAGCGTCCTCTGTGGCGACATGGGCTGGGGGCTGCCAGGGAGCCTGTTCAGCTTTCTCACTCTTCTGGGACCCTGTTTGAGTAGCCACCTACCACAGCCTTCTCGTTTCTGCGCTCAAAGACTCATCTGTGCTTCTCCCCTCTATGGCCTCTTATTTCTGGGTGCCTTAGGGAGTCACTTTTTCAGTTGCCATCCCAGTCTTGGTGGTTCCGCCATGTTTGTTAAATCTCTAAAGCCTCTGCTTTCAGGGAAAAAGTGAGACCCCCTCCTCCCTTCTTCTCTTCTGAATTGGGTTAGATCTCCTCCCTGTTTCTTCTAACAGAAATTCAGGTAATCTAGAAACCTGTGCTTGAGGGCCTGAGCAGAACAAAGGAAAGAGCCAGTAAAGTCAAGTCTACTGGCTGCGAGTATGCAAAAGTAGAGCTAAAGTTAACAGATAACAAACTCTACCCTTGTACTTAGAACCCTGATCTTTTAGGAGTTTACTGTTTCTCCAGTAGCTAGCTGGAGCCCTGGGGAGCTTCACCCTTCTCTCTAAGGAGGTCCTGATGGGTCACAGGGTATGGCATAGGGTATGGAGAGCTCTAAGGGGGGGAAAAAGGGAACACGAGAGCACCAGTGCCACTTCACCAGAGACGTCTGGTGGGGGTTGAGTTTCACAGGGGACTACTTAGGACTCAACAGGTCTGCATCCTTCTGCACGGCACGCCCTCTGAAGGACCCAAGGCCTAGTCTCTCTCTCTCTATAGGCCCATGACGTGCCATGGGTAACACCCTGCAGATCAGAGACCTCTCCAGTAGGCTGTGTCCTTAAAAACTGAGAACAATTTCACCCTGACAATCTGAAAAAGAACAACTTATCTTCTATTGCAATACCATTTGGGTCCAGTATAAACTAGGAAATGGTGAGACATGCATACAGAATGGCAGTTTAAATTATGATACTAATCTTCAGTTAGATTTTTTTTGCAATAGGCAAGCAAAGTGCTATGAAATCCCTTATGTTCAGGCTTTTATGGCTCTTGATCTCTGCTAATGCCTAAGATCCTGTCCTCAGACGCCCACCCATCTCTCAGGAGGATGTGGGTCTCTCCCACCTGTTTAATGAAAACAACCACACTCGGTGGTCTCCTCCACCAGAGGCCCCTTCCTCATGCTCCTCGGACAGCTTTTAGCCCCACAGGACATACCTGGAGTATGTCCAACTCCTCCAACTCAGAGCTCATCCTGCTCCTAAGAGAGGTGCCGGGGTAGAGGGGACTACTCAAGTCCAGGCTCCTTTTTCAGTGGCAGATACCCAGCAATGCAAAGAACAGTGAGGCCAATTTTCAGAAGATCCTGATAGGTCTGCAGATGGGTTTTGACTTTGACCCTTGCTTTTGATCTGCCATGGCGAGACGGCCAATTAGTCTTCAGCCACTTGCTGAACCCCACACCCCTATGACCCAACTGCAGTGCACAACCTTTTCTGTGTTCAACAATCGGGATCTAGATGAGGATGAAAGAAGCACTGAGAAAAAGGCCAAAATTATGGCTGTCACAATTGGCAATTGTTACATAGTGAGACACTCTGTCTCAAAAAAAGAAAAAAAAAAGAAAAGAAAAGAAACAATTGGCAATTGTTTAAGCACATCAAAGTCATCCAAGGGAAAACCCAAGGCCAATCAGGGACAGAGTTCCTACTTTAAATACAAAGAAACTGGATGTTGGGCAAGTGACTGTACCAAGTCACCATCCAGGCCCTGCTCTGCGCGTCAGACAGCCCACTGGACGACTGGCCCTGTCCCCAGAGAGGGGCTAGGCCAGCTAAAACCCTCACTTCCTGCTCTGATGAAGAGGACCGGAGGGGCTCGGTCTGACCTGCAGTGCCCCTGCCCACAGACATCGCCATCTCCTGTGAGGAACCTCGGTGACCCTGAATGTCACAGGCAAGCAATTCCGATTCCTTACAGATGCTTCAACTTCCTTCTCTGGAAAACCTTCCTCTAGATCTATAGCCATAACTGGAGTTGAAAACAGCCCTAGCCGAGCTTCTCCACACCTGTTCTGACATGTCGATTAGAAGGTCAGATATTCAACCATGAGTATTTTTTAGTTAATTAAGTTTATTGGTACATTTTAGGTATATATAATGATCACATTCACCATTCAACCATCGGTTTTTAATTGTCCAAGTATCTTACTCTCTTACTAGCAAAAGTGGGGGCAATTCTCGAATTCCAGCAAAGGCCAAAGCAGATTTTACTTATTGGGACTATTGTAAGGCCTCCCTGACCTCCAGCTAGATCCTGCTGCATGGTATAATGGAATAGTTGGGAGGGCAAATTCAGCAATGCCAGTAGTCATAAAACTAAAAGATCCCAGCCAATTTCCCAAACAAAAGCAATATTGAATCAAAGAGGACTGTAAAGGCCTCCAGCCTCTCATAGGCAGGCTTCTCAGACACGGCCTTCTGCAGTCTTGCCAGTCCCCCTGCAGTACTCCCAGCCTCCCTGCAGTAAAGCCTTCAGGAGAACACAGGATGGTGCAAGACACCACCTCATTAACAATGCTATAATCCTAATCCACAACTTGGTGGATAAAGCACAAACAGGAGGGCTGGGGATGTGGCTCACTGGTAGAGCTCTTGCCTTGCATACACAAGGCCCTGGGTTTGATCCCCAGCAATACCAAAAAAAAAAAAAGCACAAGCAGGAAATTCTACAACTCCTGGAGGCAGTCTATATTCCCAGGCAGATCACTGTCATTTACTGCAAGGGATACCAAAGAGACATGTCTAAAGTCTCTTTGGGAAATCAAAAGGCTGATAGAGGCAAGAAGGGCAGCCTTACAGCCCCTCAAGACTCTAGCCTTATTCCTGATTGCTGAGAATCAGTAAAAGCAGTCCACAGCCCCCATGAAGATAAATGGGCCTTAGGACAAGGAAGGGGCGCTGGTGGTATTTAGAAAACAAACTGGTCCTTCCTCAAGGGATACAGTGGGAAAATGAAAAGTCTCTTCATGATTTTTTCCATATGGGAGGAGATGCTACATGGAAAAATGGTGACTCAAATTTTCACAGGGCTAGGACTAGTGGTGACCACGTGACAGGTCTGCAAGCCCAGGCCACCTCCTTTGTTAGAACCTGTACAGAGGACACGGCACACCTGGGGGGACTGGCAATTAGACTTTACCCACGTGCCACCATGCAGGGCTTTAAACAAATACTGATTAATCTGTACCAAGTACAACAGGCTATCCGACTATATGGGAACAAAGTCCTGCCAGCTCCTGGCCCAGGGGGACCACCCAGTGTCCACCCTGTAGACTAAGTGCTCATTGAAACTTGTGAAGAAGGGACTCCTGCAGACCAGTTAAAACCAAAAATGGCAGGGCCCCTTTTCAGCCATCCTTGCCACCCCCACTGCAGAAGAGGTGGCAGACAGATAGCTAGATTCAAACCAGCCCCACCTGAACCTTCTGAGGAGAAGACCACCCAAAAGAAGAAAGCTACTTCTGTGCACCTCTGAAAGACCTAAGGCTCCGCTTCAAACACCATGACTCCAGTGCAGCTCCCGGTGCAGAGAAGTAGTCACTAATGACCCCTAATCCACCGCCACTTAGACACCTGTACTGGGATGCCTGGCTTTTGTTTTGTTTTGTTTTTATGTGGGTACCAGGAGTCGACCTCAGGGCCTTGCGCTTGCCAGCAGGCGCTTGTGCCACTGAGCTATCTCACCGGCCCAGGATGCCTGTTTTTAATTAGATTCATAACATGGGTAATCTTGCTAGGGCTATGGCTCTCAGGTTCTTGGTAATTTATCTAGTATCTATTTGCCATGTTTTCTCCTCCACAAGGAGCATGGAAATAAAACTTAATGTCTCTAATTGCTGGATTTGTCATAGTCTACCTTTTTAGACAGTCCAGGAAATATTCTGACCTGCTCCTGCTCACATCTGGGCTCCAGATTCCCAACCTAACAGTAAAGTTTATCCATTCAAGGCTTCAGTGATCCAGACAGAGTACAGCCCATGACTCTGACAAATTCACCAAGCTTTCTCCCATGGAGAAGGCAGCGCAACACTTCTTCACATACAGACACTGACTCCTTGCTTATTGTCTCCTGACAGGTTTTTTTTTCCAACCCAGCCAGTGAGGCAGAAATTCCCAAGGTAGATGGAGAGAATGTAATCCCCAGTAGGAAGAGCCTATAACTCCTATCAACCGGAAGTAGCTATATGAAGACAGAGACTGCCACATGCTCAGCATCCCATAAGGAATTAAGGGGTTTTATGTCCCAGGCAGAAATGAGGCAGGAGATTAGGGAGTTGGTCAGTCAGCTGGTGAGGTGGGCAACACTAGGGTGTGACCTGTCAGTCATGGACAGCCGGGGCACAAGCGCCGAATCCCTGCACCTGAGACCAATTAGAAAATGCTATTTTCAGCCAGGTGTGGTGGTGCATGCCTGTAATCCCAGCACTTGGGAGGCTGAGGCAGGAGGACTGCTGTGAGTTCGAGGCCAGCCTGGGCTACAAAGTGAGTTCAAGGCCAGACTGTCTCAAAAAAGACAAGAAGAAAAAGAAAGAAAGAAAGAAAGAAAGAAAGAAAGAAAGAAAGAAAGAAAGAAAGAAAGAAAGAAAGAAAGAAAGAAAGAAAGAAAGACAGAAAGAAAGAAAGACAAAGAGGAAAGAAAAGGAAGGAAGGAAGGAAAAGAAAGTGCTATCTTCAATTCTTCTGCAGCAAGATGAAGCAGAGTTTGTGTGTGTGTATGTGTGTGTGTGTGTGTGTGTGTGTGTGTGTGTGTACCAGGGGTCGACCTCAGGACCTTGCGCACCAGCAGGCACCCGAGCCGCTGAGCGATATCCCCGGCCCTTTTTTCGTATGTGGGTTCCGGGAGTCGAACTCGGGCCCTCGCGCTTGCCAGGCAGGCGCGTACGCTGCTGAGCCATCTCACCAGCCCCTCAAGCAGGTTTTTGATAGGACAACCTAAATCTGACAGCACAATGGGGATACAACATGAGCTGTTAAGCTCAGGGCCACTGTAAGCTCTTTCAGTAGCCCGCTCTGAATTCTGCAGAGCATATTTTTTCCTACCTTTAATAAAAGCGAAACCTCACCACCTTTTTTGCATGTTTTGCCCACTTCTTTGCTCAGGACATAAGGCCCTGGTGGTCTCTGGAAATCATAGGTCCCCAGAACCCTGGTCACAGGTAGACTTCTGCGGGTTCAAGGCCAGCATGGGCCACATAGTGAGTTCAAGGTCAGTTTGGACTACGTAGCGAGACCCTGTCTCAAAGAAATAAATGATTAATTCATGCATTTATATATTAAATCTTTGGACTGCGAAAAACTGAAAAATTTTAAGACCTTTTATTACCTGTTTCATCTCTTTCCCCTTTGAGCTTTATCTTGTTTGTTCCTTGAGCTATCAGGGGTTCCCCCACATGAATACGAGGGCCTTACCCTGTGGTGGACATTAGGCCAGAGATGCCCAGTGGAAGGAGAAAGAAAGCTATTTCAATTCATCATTTTACCACGTGACAGAGTGCCAAACACCTGTTAGTATCGACTCATGCAGTTCCTAAGGCACGTGCAGCCCTAAACTACTAAATATACCCATAAATAAGCTCAGCTCCCAAGTTTGCCACTGCCACACAGCTCTCTCCTGACCTAAGGACTCCAACACCCTCGTGGCGACTCTGTGCCTGGCCTCTCGTCCCCCTTCCCTCCTCACAAGGCAGCCAAAGCCATTTCTACAAAATAAAATCAGATCATATAATTTACTTAATTTAAACCCTTCAGTAGCTTTGCACTGCCTGCTGGACAAAGTCTGGTATCCTTAAATTCTACCTTCCTTTGTCTATCCTTTAACCATTCTCAATCTCTTTAGTTTTCTAGAAACTCGGCATGTTCTTACATGTGAATTTTCTGCCTACATTTGCATCCTTCCACTTCTTGCCATCTTCGCCAGGCTGCTTCCCACATATCCTTCAAGTCTCAGTTTAATGCTTTTTCTCAGGAAGGCATTTTGGAACCCCTAGACTAATTAGTTCTTATTACACATGTCTGTCATACACCAGGCTCTCACATATTTGAGTGATGTGCTATGCACATTACTCTATAGGAACAGAGAGACCAGTTCACACAGTTCAGGGCCAGCCAGGAACGTGATGCATGCCTGTAATTCCAGCTACTCAGGAGGCTGAGGCAGGATGATTTCAAATTGGAGGCCAGCCTGGGCCACTTACCAAGATCCTGTCTCAAAATTAAAAGGGCTGGAGATATAGCTCAGTGTGACACCCCAGGCTCACTCCCTAATATTGGGGGGGAAAAATGCTTAAGAAGCGAGTACAGGTTAAACAGATAAAACAGGGTATCTTTATAACCCAATGCATACTACAGATCTCGCTCTCTCTCTCTCTCTCTCACACACACACATACACACACAAATTCGTGCTCAATGTGTTTTTACATAATGTTGAATGGACACCTCTTGAATGGACAACTGTACTCACAATAAGAAGATAAATAGGAAATATACACGACCAAGGAAGGGACGAAGCACAAGAGAAGCTAATAACTCTTAACAAGAGATTTAGAATTCACAGGCTGCTGACAGTAGCAGTTCTTCACAAAATACTGGCTGCATTTTCTACATGTGGTATTAAACCACACCATCCAGTGCCTTGGTACTCAAGGTGCTGACCACGACTCAGTAACATCAACCTCACCCACAAGCTTCTGGAACAGAGCGCCAGATCCTAACCATCAGAGCACCAGGGAGTGTCCAGGGAGCTAATCAGAAATGCTCATCTGAAGCCTCACTCAAGACTGAATGATTCAGAATCTTCATTCTAGAAAGGTCCCCAAGAGGGGCCGGTGAGCTGGCTCAGCGGCGTAAGCGCCTGCCTAGCAAGTGCGAGGGCCCGAGTTTGACTCCTGGAACCCACATACAGAAAAAGGGGCCGGTGATATCGCTCAGCGGCACGGGCGCCTGCTGGCACCCCCCGATACTCACAAAAAAAAAAAAAAAAAGAAAGAAAATGAAAGGTAAAATCCTGTTTATTCCTTCTTCACTGCTTCTGATTATGTCACACTATCTCACTTTATGTTAAAACTTGGGCCGGTGAGATGGTTCAGCGGCATAAGTGCCTGACTGGCAAGCGCGAGGTCCTGAGTTCAACTCCTGGAACCCACATAAAGGAAAAAAAGGGCCGGTGACATCGCTCAGCGGCACAAGCGCTTGCTGGCAAGCGCGAGGTCCTGAGGTTGACTCCCGGTACCCGCATTAAAAAACAAAACAAAACAAAACAACTCAATAACAAAAAACACACATGATGAAATTACAGTATGTGCAACTGCCACTGTAAATACTGTCAGGCATACAACGATGATCCCTGTGGTCCCAGCCCACAGGAATTTTACATTCTAGAAGAAGACACAGAAATAAAATCACCAGGTAAAAAAAAAATCAATGAGTAATCTTAGGAGTAATCCTAGGAGGGTGATGCAGCAGGATTGCCAGTTCAGTTTGAGTTTTATTTTATTAAAAAAATAAGAAAAGGGTTAGTGCTATGATGGCGAACATTTTAGAGCTCTCAATGACAACAAATAGCCAGCTGCGGCATGTGTGCCATAGGGTCGCCACCATGGGCATAGGGACGTAGGTAGCTCAGTGCAATCCCCTGTAAGGGGGGGGGTACGATTGTTATCAAGAATTTAAAGAAAGTAATAAGTACCTTCAAAATTCTTTTGGCTTTCTTTTTCTACCAACTATAACTTAATTCAAAATCTGATTCAATTCCTCCAAGAGGAAAACTCCTTGCTTTCTGATAATTTTTTCAGGAGAAACACTCATGACTCTTGCTTTAAAAGTCAAGCTAAGACAGAGAAAGTTCTAAGAAGTTACTTCAGGGCTGGGGTTGCAGCTCAGCGGTACTGACTGCTGAACAAGGCTCTGGATTCAGCAAAAAAAGATGATTTAGTATTTAATAGTACTTTAGTGTGCAAATAGGAAAGAAAATAATTCACCTTTTTAACTTTGGTCGCTGTGAAGTTGACTGTGATGTAGGATTTGAAAACCCTGTGCTTTTACTTACTGGAATGGCATTTTTTTTGGCATTAACAACCTGAGTAGGGTGGGCACTAAAAGACTTAGGGCTCCTCCTCTTCACTTTCCGCTCTTCCATTGTCCTGAGTTCCTTGCTGCGCCGAGGGCAGCCTCTTAAGACCTGCATAAGGAAATACACAATCACATATTGTGTATTGCAAAAATGAAAGAGATGCAAAGACCCATTTCACAAAATGAAAGAGGGTCAAGAATTTCAGAGGTCATCAGAGAAAGGTAGAAGAATTCCTTAAGTTTAATTCTCTGGTAGACTTTTTAAAACAATATTTTCTTTATTGACTCACCCTATAAATACTTACTGTTTTCCAGGAGCCAGCCACCATTGTGAATCCTGGAGAAACACCAAATAAGACAAAGTCCCTTCCCTCAAGAAGCTGACATTGTACAAGGTGAACGATATATAAATATATAAACAATACGCAAATCATCAATGTAACAGCCCAGCCTGACTCAAGCTTTAGGTGGCTGCTAGGTCTCTCTTCCAAAATGTATTCTTAGGAAGAACAAACTGGATTCAAATGTATCACTGCTGAAGCATCAGCAACTAGAAGAGTTACATCACCAAAGAGAAACTCAGTTCATGACTAGGGATACTGCTAATTCTAGGTCTGTGGTTAAGTGAAGTACTATGAAATCAAATGTTTGTCTACTCTGAATATAATTTCTCTATGTCCACAAAACATGAATTATAATACATGTTGTTTACCCGTATTAAAACAGTCCTACGAAGTCACAGAAGTCCCTTCCATGGGGAATACATGTAAGACCTCAGATTTATCCCAATACCTTCCCCTTATTTCACGAATTAACCAGTTTTATTTTCTCAACAGTCATTATCTAAAAATATCCTTCTACGTTTTACTCGTGTACAGTTAAATTTTTAAGTCCACTGATTCATGTAGTTGTAAAATGAGAAATTTAAATTAGAAATGTTATCAGATTGTAAATTGCGGTAGGAAATTCACGACTTTTTAAAAACATCCGGTTAAACCAACGGTGTTTTCTAAAGTATGCTGTTCTGGGGGTTCAGGGTTTGAGAGTTCTTGGTCTGAGACGGTAACATCTGGCACAAAGGAACCGAAATCCTTCCTGTGTACCCAGCAGCAATGAACATTTTAGAGAAGGCGTGAGCTGCTCATGGTTACTCAACACTGATTTTGAGGGCCAGGTTCCTCCTCCATGCAGGATCTCCGAAGAGCCCTCTTGTCACCTCAGTGTCCTTCCCCAATCTGCGGAAGCGATGACCCATCACTACCCAGAACCCAAGAGTGACCACAGTGTGTGTTGGAAAGGGCCTAAAGAACGCCGTGGGGGTTCCTCTGCCTCCACGACCTACCCGGTAAAGAAGGAGGCCAGGATCCTTTTCCTCAACTGGCAAGGAGAGTAGAGCCCCGGAAGGCACCACCACAGCTGCCGCTAGTGCAGAGCTCGCATCCCCAGACCCGCGCCTCCGCAGCGCCCTTTGTTTACGGAAGTGACGCAAGGAGGCGGAGCCTCTTTTCCTAGGGCGGAAGCCGCAGTCATGCATCCTATACGGGAATCGCAGTCATCTGCGCCCTCGACACTGCATGACTTCCCCTGCCCTGCCTTAAGGTGTTAACTCCGACGGCCGTGGAAAGGAGGACTCATGGATGGCATTTAACTTTAGACTCTGTGACCTAGAAGCAGGGAGTGATAGAGTGGCAGTGGAAGTAGGATGGGTGACTATAGTGTCCCTCCCGGAAGTGGCCCCGCCCCCGGTGGGCGTCGCCGTCGAACTACCACTCCCGGCATGCTCTGCGAGGAGGCGGGGCGTCGCCATGGCAACAGCTCCCAGATTGTTCCCGAATCTTTGGCGGCGCTTTCACAGCTGAACCAGTGGAAGAAGTGGAGAAGCCGGTGCGAAAAGCGTGGTTCTGTTGGGGACCTCAGCCCGGAAGTGCGGTTCTGTTACTACTGCCGTTAATAGCTACTCCGTTAGGCGCTTGACCTACCTTATCTGTAAAGCTCGCTAGGGTTCCAAGCGATGTCTCAGAAATCTCCGTCGTAGAAATGAGGACTCTGAGACTTAGGCTGCGATCCTGGTGACTCTAGCCAGTGACTGTTCTGCTGCACTTCTTCCCTGGAGGAGGATTTCAGGTTGGGAGAGAAGGCCGTATCCTGAATGAGAGAAGAAATCCAAGCTTCACGCCCAGGCCTGGGTAGCCTTCCCGGTGTGGGCTTGGGGTGGGGCGGTTTCAGGTTCACCGCGCTTAGACGAAGGAAGCAGAGGACGCTGCGCTTCTCCCGCCTTTGCGGATGAGGAAGCCCTGTCCGTGCCGAGGCAGAGCGAAAACAACCCGAGCATGGGATGTGCTCACACGGCCCTCCGTGTTCAGAATTACCTTTTATTTTGCCTTTTTTAAAAGCACAGAGCAACTGGGCATGGTGACGCATGCCTGTAATCTCAGTGCTAGGGAGGCTGAGGCAGGAGGATCACTGCGGGTTCGAGGCCAGCCTGGGCTACACAGAGAGACCCTGTTTTAAATGAATTAAGTAAGTAAATTTCTGTTTGTCTGTCTCTGTCTTTGAGATAGGGTCTCCCTTGCAGTTCAGGCTGGCTTTGAACTCGTGAGGCCCAGGTGGCCTTGAACTGGAAGCAATTCTCCTTCCTCAGCCTCCTGAGTGCTGGGAGTACGGGCATGCAGCACCACGCCCTGCCACACTTTCTTTTCAAGGGCAAGAGCAGTTATCAAATTGGGGAATGGTTATCAGCAAGATGGGAAGATGATTTGTCATCCCAGTATCTTTTCTCCACGTTCTTGTAATAGGAAGTGTCTGGTTTAAGGAGGAGGCCATGCTGCAGTGCCACCCCTCCCTCAGCTTTCTCTCCTTGGCTGGACTTTTAGACCGCGTTCAGTAGCATCACCGTGGAGTACCAGAGGCTACTAAGCAGTATCTGTAGGAACAGCTTTCAGTATGGCAGAGAGGCTTGGGGGAAGGGGGAGGAATGGCGGAGGGGAGCAGAGAGAAAGTAGGAAGAAAAGCAAAGCAAGGATTCCCAAACACTTCATTTCTTTATGTAGCATGAAGTTTATTTCAAACCCAGTCTGATCCTGCCGTGGTGACTCGCAAGATAGCAAGTTGGAGCCCAACTTGGGCAACTTAGTGACTTAGCAGGACACTGGCTCAAAAAGGGCTGGGGACATAGCTAGATGCAAAGGCCCTGGATTCAATCCACAGTACAAAAAAAAGAAAGCCGTTACTGGGTTTGAGAGTGCTGGGGTCTGCTTCTAGAGGTGGTTTCTAGGTTCTTCTTGTTCTGAACAAAGAATTGGACAAAACAAGTGCAAAAGGTAGGGAGGTTTTATGTTTATTGAAGATGGGAAAAGAAACATGTTCTGTAGAGCGAGCTTGGGCCAGGTGAAAGTAGGAAAAGAAGAGCAGCGTGAGAGCGGATTACTGTGGGAGAGCGAACACAGTGGCCCTGAGCTCAGAGGCACTGTCCTGTATCTCCCATCCTCGAGCTGGTCAGGTCTAAGCTGCCCTGTCCAACTGCTCCAGTTCTCAGAAGTCCACCTGCAGGGCTTTGGGAAGGCTCTGCCACAGGCCCTGGGGCTTTGTAGTTAACAGGCCACGCCCCCTTCCAGCCTGCCTGCCAGGGCCTAGTTTCCTGCCTCAGGATTGTGCTTGGCTTTGAATAAATTGGCATCTTTTCTGTCAGTAGAGTAATCTTTGTGTAGGGCCAGGAAAAGAGACAAGACTCAGGTTACTGGTTATGCAGTCATAATGAGCAGTGACAGTTGTGTAAGCACAGGGACTGGTGCATAGAAGGCTGCGTCTGAGGATATGAGATTGAGAAAGTTGATACTGGGGATCAAACCCAGAGGTGCTCTACCACTGAGCTACATTCTCAGCTTTGTTTGTTCGTTTTTCTTTTCTTTTTTCTTTTGAGGCAGAGTCTTACTGTGTAGCCCAGGCAGGCCTTGAACTCGCAGCAATCCTCCTGCCTCAGCCTCCTGAGTGCTGGGATTACAGGCATGCACCACCATGCACAGCCATCTACGTATTTATTTATTTTTTATTTATTTATTTATTTTTTTTTGTGGGTACCGGGGGTCGACCTCAGGACCTCATGCGCCAGCAGGCGTCCGTGCCACTGAGCGATATCACCGGCCCTTTTTTCGTATGTGGGATCCGGGAGTCGAACTCGGGCCCTCGCACTTGCCAGGCAGGCGTGTACACCACTGAGCCATCTCACCGGCCCCTATGTATTTATTTTTAAAACAGTGTCTCACTAAGTTGCCCAGGCTAGTCGCAAACTTGGGATCCTCCTGCCTCAGCCTCCTGAGTAGCTGGGATTAGAGACATGCACCACTACACCTAGTCAAGATAAACATGTTTGAAACTTACATAGGTCTATTGAAACAGGAATGTTTCAATTAAAGAACTATAATTTTTTCATTTCTTTGAAGGCAAAATTTTTATTAATTTATATGTGTAAAATTTTACACTGTGGTCCTTAAACTGTACTAAAGATGTCTAAACATTGTTGATTCTAAGAATGCCTAATGTGAGTAACAGATTCTACTATAACTCATCATCAGATTATTGAAACTTGCAGTTTTAAAATATTTCTTTTTAGACTTAAGATATAATACTGTGGGGCCAGTGATATCACCAGCCCTTTTTTCATATGTGGGTACCAGGAGTCGAACTCAGGACCTCGCGCTTGCCGGGCAGGTGCTTATGCCGCTGAGCTATCTCACTGGCTCAAGGTATAGTGCTCTTATAAGAGAAACTTTGTAAGTAACTAGACAAAAGCCAGGCATGATGCTGCATGCCTATAACCCCAGTGCTCAGCAGGCTGAAGCCAGAGGATCGAAAGTTCAAGCCCAACCTGGACAATTTAGTAATTTACCAGGACCCTAGCTCAAAAAAAGAGGGCTGGGTATGTAGCTCAATGAGAAGCCTTGGGTTCAATCCCCTGTACAGGAAAAAAGAGAGAGAGAAATGCTCTGTAAGCTCAAAGCTTTCCATGAATAAGTGGTTATAGACTCCAAAGGGAAAAAGGTTGTATTCCACATCTTTGGCATGTTTGGTGCAGAAGAAGGGAAAGATGTGTTGAAGATGTAAGGAAGTCTGTTATATGGTCTGTGTCTGATGAGGCAGGAGCTTAGCTTCCAAGGAAAATGGGAAAATTACAAACCACTTTCTACCCTGAAATCTTAGAAAGAGGGACAGATGCTTTCTGCCATATAAGGTAGGGTGAGATTTAATTGCATTTAAATCTTAATCTGATACGATATCCGGTAATCCGCCTCTCTTTCACACTAGTCTTTTAGCTACTGAAGGAAGGAACTAGGCTTTACATATTTATATTCAGAGTCTAGCACGGTGTCTGGCATATGATACAAGCTTAGCAAGTGTTCACTAAATGAATGAATACATGAGAAGTTAGACTCATATGCTGGCCAAGGACAGAACGCATGAAATCAAGCATCACCATAACAGAGATTTTCCATTCCAGAACTCTTAGTCATACCTACCTCTGATCTCCAGGTGGCAGTATTTTCTCATAGTAAATTATTTTGAAACACCAGGTCTCATTATTAACTTTTTGACAAAAGAGAAGGTAAGTGCATTAAAAAGAAAAATCTGTGCTGTAGCTAATTTCTGTAATTGTACAGAGCCCAATGAATGATAAAAGGTAATTACATGAGATCATGGGTTTCTTCCCCAGTTTCAACACAAGTGACAATTACTGGTAGTAATTCTACCAGTAGAATTGGCAGTTTCCAAAACCTTGAAAGTATATACAAATTGTTATACTGCTTTTTTAAAATATGTATATAAAACACGTGTTTCTTCGAAGTGTGAAAATATGGGTATGAGGTAGTATTAGAAATAAACATATTCCTTTCCCAACAAATAGGATTGGCCAGATTAAATACAGACTAGCCAGTTAAAAAAAAATTTTTTTGAGACAGGTTTTCCCTGCGCAGCCCAGGCTGGCCTCAAACTCACAGCGATCCTGCCTCAGCCTCCTGAGTACTGGGATTACAGGCGTGTGTCACCACACCTGGCGTTAGGCCAATTAAATTTGAACTTCAGGTAAACAAAAATATTTTCCTGTTTTTCCAAATATTGTACAGGACATACTTACAGGAAGAAAGTATTCCTCATTTACTTCAAATTCAAATTCAGCTGGAAAGCTCTTATTTTTCTTTGCTAAATCTAGTAATCCTACCAACCAAGATTTTATAGTCGTTAATTCCAACAGAAACAGAACTTCACCAGGCCTGCAAGGCAAAGATGATGTTTCCTTATTTGGAGAGATAAAAGGAAGTAGCTGGTAGGGTTTCCTTCCTTCTATTAAGTCTAACCTCACTGCTTTTTGTATTCTACCAAGCTGGTTATCTAAATGGCTGAGTAACATCTTCAGGCACATGCAGTGCAAGTGCAGGCAGTAAAGCCTAAAGTAGCTCTACTACAGAAACACTCCGTTTTATAGTTTGTGGGTCAGTTGCAGGTACAGCTCAGTGGTAGAGTGCAAGAGGGATACTGTGCAAGAGACCTGGGCTCAGTCCCCAGCACCAAACCAAACAAACAAATGACAACAACAAAAAACCCTGAAGCCTGTGAGTATCAAGCAAGGACGCCCCAGACTCTTCACCTCTGATTCATACTTTTCAGCGGAACCTGCTGCATAGCAGCTATGCCAACAGAAATTCAGAGTCCACCAAAAAACGTATACACACTTTAGCAGTTCGCCCTACTAATAAATGTTTGGAAGCTCATGGTCAGCATTTTGAGCACGTCTTGTAACTGTAGAGGCCAAAGGCAACTTGTATGAATCTCATGATGTCTCAGTAAGTTTAGTATTAAAATATTTATACAAATTTTTCTTTTCCTGGTGTATACATTTTTTGGCGGACTCTATAGATGAATTGTTTATGAACTTAATCCTATTGTCGCCGTGGGTGGTGGGGCCCTGAACGAGTTTTTAGATTCTTGTGCGCAGTGAACAAAGAACTGGACGTGGCCGCAACCGTCAGGAAGAAGCAGGACAGTTCGGTGAGGTTTAATGAGGCGATGTTGCGCTCAGAGTGAGCAGCTGGGAGATACAAAGAGAACGGGCGGGGGCGCTGAGTGCCCAGGGCGCCTCCCATTGGGTCTTTCGGAGCAAGGCTGACAGCGTGATTGGCGGGGCGCTGAGTGACGTCAGCGGCGTCTACCGCGCATGTCCTTTCCCATGATTCCCTCTGTTACTATGAGATGTGTGAGGTGTAGTTCATGTGCAGGAATCTTCAAGGAGCTGCAGGGGAAGAAAGGTTAAGGACCCTGTGTCCTGGTTTGGGAGGGCCCAGGGGCCTTTGTCTTTCTCATCGCTGCCTCTAGGATAAAGGTCAGGGGGTTGGCCCTGGGTTGTTGCCCAGCTTCAGGTGAGTGGAGGGCAGTTGTCCTATAGCCCCAGTTGTACTATCTATGTTACTATTGCAAAAAAAATAATTTTCTGGTAAGCTAAATAAGGTACCATACTTTTATGTTATTTGTATGGTTAATATAAGCCTTCCCTATCTTCCAGATAAATTGTGCTTCATAAGTATTTTTACAGGACTGGGGATATAGGTCAGTGGTAGACTGCTTGTGGCTTTGGGGTTAGTCTCCAATACTGGAGAGAGGGGGAGAATTATATTTGTAAATAAATTTATGAATTTAAAATAAAATTTCCATAGAAACAGTTTTACCAGGTGACGTTTGAGAGACTGCTTCAGGTTACATTTGAGAGACTGCTCAATCGTGAGGCTGAAACACTGTGTGTGGTTTTAAAATAGTTGGTTTTTCTTTTCTTTTTTAGAAAAGATTATTGTAATAGTATCTTAAAGAGTAAGAAATAAAGAGAAAAAAGTTTTTAAAATATTGACTATTCATGTTTGAGGAAAAATCATTAGCTTTTTCTTTATTCTTGCCCTCTGTCAAAAGCCGTTTTAAATGTTTCCTATGAACTAACCATTTAATCTTTTTTTTTTTTTTTTTTTTTTTTGTGGGTACCGGGAGTTGACCTCAGTACCTCGCGAGCCAGCAGGCGCCCGTGCCGCTGAGTGATATCACCGGCCCTTTTTCGTATGTGGGTTCCGGGAGTCGAACTCGGGCCCTCGCACTTGCCAAGCAGGCGCTTATGCTGCTGAGCCATCTCACCGGCCCTAACCATTTGATCTTGATAATGGCTTTAGGATTATGGTTCCCCTCTACAGATGAGGAAACTGAGGCAGAGGTTAAGTAGCTGCCCCATGTCAGAGACCTACTAAGTAATGACACTGGGGTTTGAACCGGCCCATAGCTCCACTGGCCACTGTACACCTCGGCCTTGTTGTTCAGGTGAGCTGAGGGGATTCTGCAGGGGACATCTGTTCACCTCCTGGAAAAGCACTGCTATTGTTTTCTGAGCCCAAAATAGCTCAGAGTGAATTCCTGGTCTTTTCCTTAATCTAGGTGTATTGTGAATACCCCTTTTGCACCTCCCCATCAGAATGGAGCTGCTTTAGAGTTTGTACAGAAACAAAGGATGTCTGAGAGTGGGAGAGAGATTTAGCTGTGGTAACTGGATATAACTAACAAAAGGTGGAAGAGGATTAAAGAAAACACAGGAGTTGGAAGAAAGGTTTCTGGGGTAGAAATAATGGAGGGGAGACTCACAAAAAAAATCACAGGGGGGTGAATTTAACTTTGCATAATTATCTACAAGACAAGAAAGGGGAAGTGGGAGGGTCAGAGCCACAGGTCATTGTTCCTTCCCTCCTGCCTGGCTGCAGGGATAACCGAGGCTGCTTTCTGTCCACACTCTGTCTACCCGCTCCCTTCCCAGCAGATCTTTGAGGTGGTGAGGGCAGAAGGGAGAGTCCTGGATTTAAGATTAGGGGAACAGCCAGGCGTGGTGCTGCACGCCTGTGGCGCATGCCTGTAATCCCAGCACTCGGGAGGCTGAGGCAGGAGGATCACCACAAGTCGAGGCCGGGCTGGGCTACCCAGTAAGTTCAAGGCCAGCCTGCACTACGTAGTGAGACCTGGTCTCAAAAAACAAAGCAAACAAAACAAAAAATAAGATTGGGGATCAGAGTTCGGATCCTGCTGCCTAATTACACTATAGCCATTGGTGAGTAATATAGTCTCTGAGCCCCTGTTTCCTGAGCTGGGAAGAAGAGTCCTGATTTCACCCACTTTGTGATAGTGTTGGGAGGGTTAGGTGAGGCCGTACATGCAAGGGCACTGAATGCAAAGCGTGCTGAGAGGAGGGCAGGGCTGGTCCCTTCCATGGTCAGTAGTGATCAGGGCTAAGCATGCACTGTACCATAGCTCAGTACTCATGACACATGACAGCATCTCTAATTCACCACCAGTGATTTGTTTGTTTGTTTGTTTGGTGGTGGTATCAGGACCTTCCCACTGAGGTACATCCCCCACCCTTTTTTTTTGTTTTTTGTTTTTTGTTTTTTTTTTTGTGGGTACCGGGGGGTCGACCTCAGGACCTCGTGCGCCAGCAGGCGCCCGTGCCGCTGAGCGATATCACCGGCCCCTTTCTCGTATGTGGGTTCCGGGAGTCGAACTCGGGCCCTCGCGCTTGCAAGGCAGGCGCTTACACTGCTGAGCCATCTCACCGGCCCCCCCACCCTTTTTTAACTTTTTATTTTGATACAGAGTCTTGCGATGTCACTAAGTTGCCTGGGTTGGTCCCAAATTTGTGATCCTCCTGCCTCAGCTTCCCAGAGTGCTGGGATTATAGGCTAGTGACACCACGAATCCACCAGCAGTGATTCTTGCTGGAGGGAAAGGCCTAGATCTTTATACACCATGTACTGTGTGTGTGATAATGTCTTAGTGCCAGCCAGGCATTTGGGTTCAGAGACGGCGGCTCGGGTGCACACCCCAGTTCCAGTGGTGCCAGGTTGGGCACAGCACTTGACCTCAGTTTCTCCTTTCTTTCCTGGGAAGTGTGAGCCAGAAGAGGACCTTCCCCAGAGGCTCCTGTGACACTGGGCACCTCGTCTATAGGAGCTCTTAGCCTAACAAGAAAGACAGGTTTTGTAAACAAGTGATTGAGTGCCCGTGACAAGTGCAGTCACAGAGATGTAAACAACTTGCTCTCCCGGGCCAGAGAGGGAAGTGTGGGGAAAGACTAACTGGTATAAAAAGTGAAGCCCATGGATGGACCATGAAAGCTGTCCTTGGAGACCCTGCTGCGATTCTGTGCTCTCCCACATTCTGTTCCCTGACCTAGGGTGCCCTTCCAGAGCTGAGCACCTCTTCAGAGTGCCACAGTGACAGCGCTGAGCTCAGTGTGACAACGCACAAGTCAATAACACAGCCAAGTCAATAACACAGATAAGTTCAGCAGCTCGAATGCAGTCAACAGCATTGACACAGGCACAGCCTCACCCAAGCCTTTGAACACCCTGCAGAGGCAGTGTCTTTAGTCAGTTTTTAATGAGGACACCAAGGGCACAAGATACTGACTGCATAGCCTTCCCCAAGTCTCACCACTGGTTAGCAGCACAGCTAAGCCACCTCTGGCGAAACCTAGGCTCCACATCTTATGGTGTCTGTCAAAATTTCAAAGTTACCTCCTTAGTGAGTAATTTTGCAGCTTTTCCTTCAAAAAGAATTTTTTTTGAAAGAATATCTTGTTGCACAGTCCAACTCACTGGGTAGCTCACCCTAGCCTCAGACTCAAAATCTTCCTGTCTCAGCTTCCCCAGTGCTGGAATCACAGGCATGCGTTACCACACCCAACTTACAGCTTAAATAGCTTAAAAGAGAGTTTTCCTCGTACGTGCTCTATGAACTTTATCTCCTTGCTTATTATAAGACCCCATATAGTATATGTTGACTTATTTTTCTAAATTGAAAAAGTAATGTTTATTATAGAAGATTAGGTAGCAAGACCCTGTCTCAAAAAAAAAAAAAGAAAATTATAAAATATCATCAAGATAACCATAAGGAAATTACCCATAATCCCACATTCCAGGGGAATACTTTAATCAATAGAATATACCCCATTATTCCATTTATATGACCTGGAAAAGGCAAAAACTATAGAGAAAGAAACTGTGTTGGTCAGGGTCTGACCTACAAAGTACATGAGGACTGATGGATGTGTCCTAAATCTTGATTGTGGAGGAAGTAACACAGCTGTGTGTGTGTGTGTGTGTGTGTAGGATTTAGGGATTGAATCCAGGGCCACACACATGCTAAGCATGAACTCTACTGTTATATACAGGGGTACCTCGGTTCATGAACTTGACTCCACAGTTGCGGTCACAAACCAAGTTGGATGAGAACTGAATCAAATTCAGTGTTTAGGTTCGATGTTGACTTTGTGGGGGAATTTGATTTGGTTCTTGTCCAGCTCGGTTTATAACCAGAATTGTGGAAGGAATTGAGTTTGTGAACCAAGGTACCACTGTATATAAATTATAGTTCAGTAAATCTGATTAAAAAAATTAACTTGCTGTAGATATTTCTACACTTTTCTGTGTGTATATTATAAACATAATATTCTAAAATAGTTTGTACTATATTACTTTTATTAAATATATATATATATATTTTTTTTTTTTTTTGAGACAGGGTCTTGCTATGTAGTTCAGGGTGGCCTTGAACTCACTATGCAGCCCAAGATGGCCTTAAACTCATGGCGATCCTCCTGCCTTAGCCTCCCAAGTGCTGGGATTACAGACATGTGCCACCATGCCCGGCTATTAAAATATATTTTATGTTTAAGAGCACTTCTAGATTTTTGGAAAAATTGGAAAGACAGTACAGGGTTCCCACATTTGTCCCACATATATCACGAACATCTTGCATTAGTGTAATAATTTGCTACAATTAATGACCAAGTGCAGACACATCATTAACTAAAGTCCCAGAATTACCCAGTTTGCTTTGTTGTTACCTAGCGTCCTTTTCTGTTTCTGAATCCCTTCCAGGTCACCACATAACTGTTGGTTGTCTTATTTCCTTAAGCACCTCTTGGCTGTGAGTTCCTCAAACTTTCCTTGTTGGGGTGACCTTGACAACTCCAAGGAGTACTGGTCAATTGCAATGCAGGATGGCCCACTGTTGGAATTCATCTGTTTTTCCCCAGTGTTAATCCAATGTTACAGATTTTAGGAGGAAGACTATAGAGGCTAGTTTCACCACAGCTATATTTTTATCTATGCTTTTTTCTTTGTTTGTTTGTTTGTTTGTTTGTTTGAGACAGGGTCTCACAATGTAGTCCAGGCTGGCCTCAAACTCACAGCAATCTTCCTGCCTCAGCCTCCTAAATGCTGGGATTACAGGCATGCACCACCATGCCTGGAACATTTTTATTATTATTGTTTGTATTTTAGTTGTTATTATTGTTCCATTGTTTTGTTTTGTTTAGAGACATAAAGAGATTTATTAGGCAGAATTTTATTTTATTTTATTTTATTTTATAATTATCGTGGGGTTTTTTTTTGTTTTTGTTTTTGAGACAGCTAGCTGTAGCTCAAGCTAGCTTTGAACTCACTATGTAGCCCAGGCTGGCCTCAAACTCATGGCAATCCTCCTGCCTCAGCCTCCTAACAGAATTATAAAAGTGTACACTCAAAGAAATAGAGTATAGGTCCTCAAGAGGGAGAGACTATTGTTTTGTTTTGAGATAGGGTCTCACTATGCTGCCTAGGCTGGTCTTGAACTTCTAGGCTCAAGCAATCCTCTTGCCTCAGCCTCCCAAGTAGCTGGGATGATAGCTATGTGCTACTACACCCAACTATGTGTGATATTTTATCACCTACTTTTTCCACTCAAAAATGTGTCAAAACATAGTTTCTACTCACTACATTATAAGTGTATTCTTCTCAATGATGATATTAGTATTCTATTGTATGGCCGTAGCAAAATTAGTTTAACCAGTCACCTGTAACAGGAGGCATAGCTATTCACTGCAGCACTATACATGCACTAGCATCTTTGTAACTCTGTATGTTTACTTTCTTAACATAACGGAGAGCCCTAGGACTGCTGAGGCAGACTGTATTTTTTTTTTTTTTTTTTGGTACTGGGAATCGAACTCACGACTTCGCACTTGTCATGTAGGCACTGCGCCACTGAGCTACATCCCTGGCGCTGTATTCATTTTTAAAGGCTTTTAATACGTAGTACCAAATTACCTTCCAGTACAGTAGTTCCTAATTTGAGCTTCAGCAATAATGTTTCAGTGCTCTGATCTTTACTGGGTAGAAATATTGGATATCACTGTTATTATTTTCAATCTTGGTCAATTGTAGTAGAGAAATATATGATGTTATATGGTATTTAATTGTTTCCCTGTTAATATTTTTCTACCAGTGAGCTCCTAAAGGAAAAAGACCACTTATATTTTTTTTGAGTACCCAGGGCTAAATGGCTGCCAGAAAGGAAATAGCACTTGGCAGAAGGGAGAGAGGAAGAGGGGAAGGGGCCGAATCCGAGTGATTGTGTGATTGGACGAGAGAGCCTGTGCCACGGAGAGGGAGGGTCTCGCCCTCACAGGGTGCAGTTGTCCCCTCCTGGGCCGTGCTCCATCTATTATGTAATCTGGAGGTGTGGCTCTACAGGTGTGAGCTAGACCAAGGACAAGAGAAATCTATACACGACCGAAAGAAAGGAAGCAGGATCTTGCCATTTTCCTCAAATAACAGGAACAATGCCTGGGGATTTATTTTACCACCTCTGAAAAAGAGGATCACTTTATATTTCCTTTAAGCAATAGTGCCACTCATGTATTTCCATATAAGAGCTTTTAGAAATGATCAGGTGCATTGGGGATTTTCAGATCTTTTTCTTTCAGTCAATATAACCTTGCATTTGTGACCTTGCTTATCAATAGTCTTTGCAGGCAAAAAGTTTATTCTCTTTTCTACATACTTCACCAACATTTTATTTATTTCATTGGGTGGAGGTTGAGACATGGTCTCACTATGTAGCCCAGGCTGGCCTGGAACTCGTGATGATCCTCCTGCCTCAGCCTCCCAAGTGCTGGGATTACATGCATGCGCCACCACACCCAGCACCAACATTTTATTTATAACCATCCTTGTAAAACTTTGACTTTCCCCCCTTCTCCATACTTTTTTTTTTTTTTTTGGTGGCTACCAGGGGTCGACCTCAGGACCTCACGCGCCAGCAGGCACCTGTGCCGCTGAGCGATATCACCGGCCCTTTTTTCGTATGTGGGTTCCAGGAGTCGAACTCGGGCCCTCACGCTTGCCAGGCAGGCGCTTACGCCCCTGAGCCATCTCACTGGCCCTCCATACTTTTTTATTCCTAAGTCTCAATGTCAAAAGTAGGTGTATTGGACAATCATAGTAATAAATGTTACTGTTCCAATTTATCACTGGAAGAGGACCCTACAAAAAAAAGGAATATGTTTTCATGCTACATTCTTTAGTTTTCTTTTCCAGCTTTGCAAAGTTGACTCATTTCATAAGGTCTGAAAAAAGAAAAATGTTCCTGGAGTGTTGATGGCAATTTCTATATTTGTGAAATTTTTCAGTGTTCGGTGGGACATGTTCTTGAGGTGATGCTCTTTAGAGAGCGCCCCACCTCTAAGAATTTCCATGTGTGCTTCCCGGGACTCCGCATCCCAGCGCTGACCCTGCGACCTTACCATTCTTCCAGTCTCATCTGACAGAGAGCAGGCCCCACTTTGTAAGATAGGCTTTGTTTTCTGCCAAGTAAAACAACCTTTTCCACAAATTTAGCAATATCATAAAAAGAGAAAGACAGACCCTAGTACAAATTAGGACAAGATGAAGAGAAACTCGAAGAGCCAGACGTATTTCTGGAACTTGAAGTGCTATGGTATTAAACTTAATTTTATGTGTTGGACCTTGTTTATGGTAGGTAATGAATCTCTTCATCAGCAGAAGGAACTAATTGATACTGTTTTGTTAACTAAAAAGAGAAGATTTATAGGATGGTGATAAAAAAGGGAAACAAGTATTTCTTAGTAAAACAAACCATTGTTGCTGATTCTTCATCAGTTAATTTATCATAGGATTATTTTTCCTTTATATACATGTAAGCTATATGTATCTTAGGTTGAATGGTTTAAAATTATATCTTTATTTTGTGGGCTTTTTTTTTTTTTTTTTTTGGCTTTTTTGAGACAGGATCTTGCTTTGAACTCACTATGTAGCCCAGGCTGGCCTCGAACTTGCAGCAGTCCTCCTGAGAGCTGGGATTACAGGCGTGTGCCACCATGCCAGCTTTTTTCATATTTTTAGCAATTTCTTATATTGTCTTTTTTTTTCCTTTTTTTTTTTTTGATAGTGGAAATTGAACCCAGGGCCTCACTTCTGCTAGGTAAGTGCTCTACCACTGAGCACATCCTTGGTCCTTTTTATTTTTTATCTTGGGAAAGGGTCTCTCTAAGTTGCCCAAGCTGGTCTTGAACTTTGACCTTCCTATCTCAACTTCCTGAGTAGCTGAGATGGCAGATGTGTACAACCATACCCCAATATTGTCTTGGTTTGGTTACTTAGAGATTATTAGTTCCTTTCATTTAAACATTATTGTGAGCCAGGTGTGTTGGCACATGCCTGTAATCTTAGTAGTTGGAAGCCTGAGGCAGGAGGGTGGCTATGAGTTTGAGGCCAGTCTAGGCTACACAGTGAGATCCTGTTTCAAAAAAAAAAACCAAAAACCAAACCAACCAGCTCAAGCAAACAAACAAAAAATTATTATGAGGCCCTGGGTTCAATTCCCAGTGCCACAGGAAGAAAAAAATTATCAGTGATATGAGGCTCTGGATTCAATCTCCAGCCCCCAAAATAAATAAACACAAAATTTTTAAAAATTATCAATAATCATTATTATATTTTAAAAGGTGATAGTTTCTACTTAAGGTAAATTAGTTTATGTTCAAATAGCATATGTTTGGTTGGCACAAATAAGTTATAGCTATTATTTAGCTAACAATGCTTAGACAACCTTACTATTAACTCTGGTAATGTAGAATCTAGAATCATGGTAAGATGAATAGACGTCAAATGAAGTAGGATGTGGGAATCAGTGACGAAATTAAACATTACTTAAATTATCAGCATTGTCCTCCTGAGACTGTAAAGAGAAGGAAGGAAGACCATCAGAATTGAGTTTCAAGAAGCAGCATCTTACTCTTCCTCTCTGTAAAGAATCGAGCTTGGTAAAGAATCTAGAGAGTTTCCTTGACAAGCCAAGGAAAAGGCTTTGGGCTCACCGGAATCTAAGCATTTTGCCATCAATTGGTAATCATCAGACATGTAGGTAAAAGAAAAGAAACATATTGACCGAGTCCCATTATTTCACTCCAGAACCTTAAGTCCTTTAAAATAACAAGACTATTACAGCTGCATTGAACCTTTAGGGTGTGAAGCTAAGAATACAGAGTTCCCTCCTGGTAAAGTATTTCAAAAATGGGGTTTCCCAGCCCTGTTGAGCTTGATGGAGTGGCAGCACTGAACGATTGCAACCTAGTCAAACGTTTTGATTGAGCAAGAACTTTAAATGGAATGGAAATTCAGGCATGTGTAAGTCCGTCAAGAGTTCTTGGACAACTGTGTAAACTCCAGATGTTACAGTAAAAATTCCCCGCAATGAACGGTAAGAGGACAGAGGTACTCCCTGTTCCTGTGTGCTGTTTCCGTCCTCGGTGCCTTGCTCGAAAGCCTTTTGTCCTTCCCTGTGTCTTCAGTGTTTCCCAGATCTGCTTGTGGAAGACCGGTGTTCCACAGATAGTCACAGATCTTGCTGAAAGTAGATGCCTGGGCATTTTCTCCAAAATGTATTTAAAATCATACATGTAGGACAACATCTGAACATCTTTAATAATTAATGGGATTATTTGCATTGAACACATTCTCGTTGGGGCCGTAAGTTGTGTGTCTCACTGCCAAGCAGCTCTGACTTAATTTTATTAGTGAGAAGACTGATAAAAGTGAGTAGGTCAATTTGTAGCACCAGTGGCACAATTGTCTGATGGGACAGTCATGCAGGTACCACCGGTGGTTCACGCTGGCAAGAACGTGTTAAGAAATAGAATCATGATGTGTGTTGACATCAAAAACCACTGCTTGAAAGGTTAAAAAACAAACAAACAAAACAGCCAGATTTGCTGATGCTCCCCTGTAATCCCACCACTCTGGGAGGCTGAGGCAGGGGAATCGCAAGTTCAAACCCAGCCCAGACAATTTAGCAATTTAGCGAGACCTTGTCTCTAAGTAAAAAATAAAGGGCTGAGGATGCAGCCTAGTGATAAGGCCTTGGACTCAATCCCCAGTACCAGGAGAAAACAACAACAAAAGAAGACAATAAAGATTGCAGAAGACACATAATTGAAAACAGATGGCTGTCCAGAATATTAAGACTGTGAGCAGAAGGCCACTGCCTTCTTTCTTCCTCAGTGGCCTGCTCTGCACTCCTGCAAAGCCACTTCGTTTCCTACCTTAATTAACCTACACTCACTCTGCAGAGCACACTTCCTTTCCTACTTTTAATACCTTTAATAAATGTCCAACCTCACTAAAAAAAGGAGCAAAAGATAAAAACAGGTCATTCACAGAGTAAAAAATCGAAGTGGTAATAAACACATGCAAACATTTTCAAGCTGGTTATTAAACACGAAGAAAAAGTGAAACACTGTGTTTTACTATGATTGTCAACAAACGGAAAAGTCTGACGATACCAAGTGCTGTCAAGAAAGTGAACAGAAATTTCATGCCTTGTAGGTGGTCACAGATAAGGACCATGTTGGAGAGTTAATTGGTAATATCTGGAAAATTAAAGATATGCTTAACTCATTCTTCAGTACTAGATAAATTCACACGTACACAAGAAAATATACACAAAAATGTGCATTGCACCATTGTAATACCAAAAATTGGAAGCAACATACATGTCTAAATGTGCCTGAGTAGAACAGATACATTGTGAAATATTCATTCATGAGTATTTATTGAGCACCTGCAGCATACCAGTTCTGTTCTGAGTACCAGGACTGTAACAGTGAATGAAACTAAAATAACCACTTTTACAGAGCTTACAGTTTACTGGTGCATGTGTGGAGAAGTGCAGACTTTCTTTTCCTGTCTGAGATCGAATCCAGGGCTACTGTGCTACTACTAGGCTACCTCCCCAGCCCTTTTCATTTTTTATTTTGAGACAGAGTCTCACTGTTGCTCAACTGTCCTCAAACTTGCCACCCTCCTGTCTCAGCCTCCCACATAGCTGAGATTACAGTCATGCACCACCGTGCCTGGCTCAGACAATTATTTTTAAGTAAGAAAAATATGATGTGTCAGAGATGGTGCTATGTGATATTGAGAAAAATCCTGCAGAGGAGGAGGATGGGGGAGTCTGCCGGTGGTGAGGAAGATCCCCTGTGAAGGTGACATCCGACCAAGGCCTAGAGTGGGGAGCTCAAGCCCACTCTGAACACTGCTGCTCTGAGCCCTAGGACAAACACTTTGCCGGGCACCACTGTAACCTTTCTATACATATCTCTTCATTTAATGCTCCAGCCTACTTAGGAAGGCACAAATATTCAGCCCCATTTCATAGAAGAGGAAAGTGAGTCACAGAAGGGTCACTCTTTCCAAATCAGTAGATCGGGTGTATTGATCTAATCCCAAGCCATCTGGGCCGACTCTCCCGGCCGCTGGGTGTGCTGCTGCCTCTTGTCTCTCAGAAATGTGCCTGCTGGCGCCCTCTGCCTGTCCCAACACCCGGACTGTGCATTGGGTCACATACTGGGCAGTCCACTCCAGTCACCCAGAACTTGGTTGGCCTTCTCCTCTGGAAGCTGAGAGGCGATGAGGAGGCTTTGTTCCTGAAATAGGCATTCTGGAGGTGAGCCATAGTGGAAATACTGCGGCGATTTTGGGACCAACCAACTTAAAAAGCACTCGGATACTGTGAAATGTGCAGTACTCCCTTAGCCACAGTATTACCTTGTGAGATGCAGTTTTTCTGTTATAAAAAGTGAAAATAAATGGAGTAGATGATGCAGCCCCTGATAGGAGACCTTGACCCTCGACATTACTCCTAACATCAAATGGCTGCGTTGTGGGGGAAAGACCTCCTTCTCAAGTAAAAATGTTTTTGTATGTTATTTTATATAACAAAACCTCTGTGGAGAGATAAGAAAAATATAAAATGGGAGATATTTAACATACATAATTTGTTTTTAATAAAATGTTTTGGTTTTCTATGGGTAGATGTGTTGAAAATGAGGAAAATGCACATTTTAAGCATTTCTTATTTGTTCGTTTGTTTATTGTTTGTTTGTTTGAGAAAAGGCCTCACTGTGTAGTTCAGGCTGGCCTTGAGTTCACTATGTAGCCCTGGCTGGCCTCAAATTTGCAGCAATCCTCGTGCCTCAGCCTCCCAAATGTTGGGATTACAGCCATGCGCCACCATGACTGGCTTATTTTAAGTATTTCTTGCAGCTTGTCTGAGGGTACACTCTCAGCTGCCTCCCATAGTCCACACACTCTCCTGACTGTCCCATACGTCAGATGTTGACACATTCAAAAGATTTTCATCCCCAATGGTCCTCCATCAATACATTATAAGGTTAAAACACATTCTGGGATCCATTTGCTGTAGAAACAGAGATAAGAGCACTCTTTTGAAGAGGTTAGAGCCCTCATGCATGATCCAGTCACCTTCTAAAAGCCCCACCTCTGAACACTTACGCATTGGGAACCAACCCTTCAACACATGAGCTTTTGGGGGACATTTCATACCCAAACAGTAACACCTTCCATATCTTTATAGGCCAGTTCAGAACAGAATATTGAGCATAAAGATGTTGTAACCTGATTCTAAGAACTCGGGAAGGAGAAGGGAGAGTCTTGGATGCCATATGTACACACACAAGCTCTATCCAGCAGGGCGGTCATTCTCAGCTTTAATGTTCTGATACTGGCCATAAGAACACTGGTACTGCTGCTCCTGAACCAACATTGGAGGGGAGGAAGGTAGCGAGTGCAGCTTTATTCTAATTCACTTATTCAATACATATTGATGTGAAGGCCTTGAACTCACAGCGATCCTCCTACCTCCGCCTCCTGGGTGCTGGGATTACAGGCATGCGCCACCACACCTGGCTATTATTTCATCTTACAACCCAAAAGGAAGGGTATCATTGTCCCCATTCTGAGGAACCTGAGGGATGGAGAGATTAAATTGCCCTTTTGACCCAGAGTTTGTAACTAATGGAGCAGTGACTCAACTCTAGGCAGGCTGTTGTCAAAACCTCAGCTTTGAGTTTAAACTTGTGCAATCTTGGTAGTTTGTCATAAATTCCTTTATGCCTGAGGCCTGTGGGGTTCGGTCAAAGTTTAGCAAATGTTTCATCTAGGTGGTTCTTACTCCATTTTTCCTGCCTCTTTCCAGTCACATTTGTTTCCTGTTCAGATTTTGGAAAATTTACCTAACTCCCATTCTATGGTCTTCTGGGTAATTTGCTCTTTTTAAAAATTTACTCTTTCATGAACATTTGGATGAGAAATTCTAGTTGACATTTGGCGGTATGGCTTAGCTCTAAAATGGCGCCCAAAGCCTCATGGGTAATTGGATTATGGTGATCATAGCTGGCTTGCTCTTGGGAGCTGGGCCTGGTCTGAGGAGAGGGGGTCACTGAGGGCATGGCCTAGAAGGGTTTATCTCCCTCTCCGGCTCCTCCCTCCCCTCTCTTGCTTTCTAGGTGCCATGAGGTGAACAGCTTTTCCTCCACCTCGTCTCTCTGCCCTGCTGTTTCTTCTTTGGAGAAGAAAGCTCACTGTGGACTGAAACCCGAGCCAAACAAACCTCTTCCCTTTCAGTTGAGGGGGCAGGGTATTTGTCCTAGCAACAGGAAAGTGACTAAGACATTTGGGTTCCCCAAAAACATGTTTGTATTCTTTTGTGTTTGTATATGTGTACGTGTGTTGGAGAATCAAATCCAAGGCCTCAAATATGCTAAGCAGTCACTCTGTCCCTGAACTACATCCCCAACCCTTTTATTCCTTATTTTAACATTAGGTTCTACACACATAAAATACATTAAGTGTATGGTGACCATATCTGGTTGGTGGAATTCTGAGTGACTTTTATATTCTTTGAACTTTATCTTCCAAGTTCTTTTAATAAATATGATACTTTTATGATCAACAATGCTATGAACATGTCACAAAATGGTTCAGACTCTATAATTTTGTGTTTTTCCACCTTGCCACATTTTAACGTGTTCCCATCTTGTTGCTGCTACAGTGGCATCACAATATTTTATAACCTGAATATATTGCAGTTTACTTTGCCAGTATCTAATCACCCTCTGCTCACCTTCCCATATTTAAGTTGCAAGAAACAATGTCTCAATAAACATCCTTGTAACTAAACACCTATATAGTTTTATTATTTCTGTAGGATGCATTTCTAGACATGAAATTGTTAGGTTTGCAGGTTTTTCATTGCAAATTTTCACTCTCTATATGTGCCAAATTTCCCTCTAGAAAATTCGGACTGCTTTTTTTCCCCCTCTAATAGCAATGTTTGTTTGGTTGTTTGGTTGGTTTTTTGTGTGTGTGTTTGGGTACCAGGGGGTCGACCTCAGGACCTCGCACGCCAGCAGGCGCCCGTGCCGCTGAGCGATATCACCGGCCCTTTTTTTGTATGTGGGTTCCGGGAGTCGAACTTGGGCCTTTGCACTTGCTGGGCAGGCACTTAAGCCGCTGAGCCATCTCACCGGCCCAGTTGGTTGGTTTTTTGAGACAGGGTCTTGCTATGTGGTTCAGGCTGGCCTTGAACTCACTGTGTAGCCCATACTGGCCTCAAATTCATGGTGATCCTCCTGCTTCAGCCTCCCGAGTGCTAGGATTACAAAAGTGCACCACCACAGCCAACACCAGTTATTTATGTATGCCCTTTTTTTTTCTGGTGCTAAGGATGGAACTCAGAGTCTTCACACTGAGTTACATCCCCAGACTTTTAAAAAATGTTTTCATTTTGAGACAGGATCTTGCTAAGTTGATCAGTTGCTCAGGCTGAGCTCAAACTTGCAGTCCTCCTGCCTTGACCTCTCAAAGTGCTGGGATTACAGGCATGTACCCCATGCCCAGCTTGCCTTACTATTGTATATGATTATTTTCTCTAGTTTTAAATTTCTCTTGTGTTTTTTTTTTTTATTGTAGAGTTTTGTTCATTTGTTTATTTGCTTAGCCTCAAGTCAGAGGGATGAATTATAATACATACTTTTTGGTTCATGACACACAACCCTCCTATGTGGTGGCTAGTTTTTTGTATTTTCTGTTGTCCTCTTCCTCCAGTTTTATCCTGTACCTACCTGTAACCCTGGGTCCTGACTCTAAAGTGTGAGGTCATTAATAAATATCCTCGAATACATATATATTTTTTAAAGATATACCTCAGAAATAACATTTTAATGTGTGCAGTTGTTTTGAATTTATTTACTTTTATTGTACTGGAGACTGAACTCAGGACACTCTACTAGTGAGCCTCATCCCCAGCCCTTTTTACTTTTTATTTTTATTTTTATTATTTTTTTTCTTTTTGTGGGTACCGGGGGTCGAACTCAGGACCTCGTGCTTGCCAGACAGGCACCTATGCCGCTGAGTTATCTCACCGGCCCCTTTACTTTTTATTTTGAGACAAGGTCTCACTAAGTTGCTCAGGCAGGTCTTGAACTTGTAATCTTCCTGCCTCAGCCTCCCCAGCACTAGGATTACAGGCATTTACCACCTTGTCCAGGTTGTGCAACTGTTTTGACTTTTCATGAATCATACTGTGCTAAAGATTGTACTGTGTTCTTTTCCTTTATCACCCAATGCTATGATTTTAAAATGAACTTACATTTTAAGCCAGGCATGGTGGCACATGCCTGTGATCCCAGCACTCAGGAGGCTGAGGCAGGAGGATTACCTCAAGTTCAAGGCCAGCCTGGGCTACCTAGTGAGTTCAAGTCCATCCTGAACTACATAGAGAGATCCCATCTCAAAAATTTTATAAATAAAAAAATAAATACAAATTTACATTTTAGTATGTATAATCTATAGTATTCCATGATATAAAACTATGGCATTTAACGTGTCCATTTTAATGATGAACACAGTTTGCCACCAGTTCCTTTCTGTGACAGACAATGACAATGTGAATATCCCTTCATATGGCCATGGGCACCTTTGTGTGACTTTCTTTTTCTTTCTTTCTTTCTTTCTTTCTTTCTTTCTTTCTTTCTTTCATTCATTCTTTCTTTCTGAGATGTAAAATACATGTATAAGATCAAATACATGGCATTGCCAAAGAAACCATTTATATTAATGTACTTTACTGATGAATTAAATAACAAAATGTAATACCTATGGCAGTTTCAAAGTGGTGATACTCATAATGTAAAATGAAAATATTTATATCTGTTCACCACAATGTCAAAGATACTGTCACTATTACTGTGGTTATGTTGTCGTCTATCTAAGTTAAAGAAAATGCTAAATTCCAGTAGCATGGAGAGCTTTCCAGCTGGAAAGACCTTTCTTTAACATCATCTCCTTGGACCGTCCTGAGTGGAGTGATGCGCTCCAGTTGTCCACTTTAGGTTCAAACCAATATATTGAGTGAACTCATCTGAAATGCAAGAGTTGTGTCTTCCTCCATCGGTTGGTCATAGGTGGGAAGTGGGGCATCGCTGGGAGAGAATAGGTGACTTGGAGCTTGGGCCACCTGCTCTGTAATTTACTTGTGCCCTATGGACATACTGGCCGCATCCTATGTGCACATCTCGCACTTTATAGGGGATTACTGCCACACCATCTGGATGCGTGGTTTGATGGATCAAATAAGTTCCATGGTAGGGAGCTCTGGTAGCCATGTCAGGAGTTCAGCAGGATCCATGACACCTTGGTAGCACTCTCAGAGCCTGCTTCTCAAATGGAAAGGAGTTCTGTCTGTTATGGTTGAGATCTAAATGGCCCTCAAAGCCTCATGCATTTGGAAGGTGACTGAATCATGGAGGCATATAGCTGACTTGCTGTTAGGTGAGGCGTGGCTGGGAGAGGCGGGTCACTGGGGCTGTGACTGGCAGGGTGTGCAGTGTCTCCCTTCCCAGCTCCTCCTTGGACTCTCCGCTTCCCCGCCACTGCCACTGTGACAAGAGCGCGGCCCTCCACCACGCCCCTCTTCCGTGCCACCAACCCTCTGCTGGGTGACTCTGGGCTAAATGCGTGAACCAAAATGAACGTCTCTTCCCGTATGGTGTGGGTGACAGGCACTGTGTCTCAGTGATGAGGAAAGTGACTAAGATGCTCTGCCAGAAAAGGCATCGCTTGCTACTGGGACCCTAGAATCTGCACTGCCACTCTCCTATTAAAATTTATCAGTGACCCACAATATCCTTAAACCCTCGACTGTCACGGTGTTTGTCGGCCAGCACACGATTCCGGTGGTCTAAATTGCTGTGTGCTTTCTGTTTCCCTGGGCCCCACGGAGCTGGCCACCTTCTGAAACGCTTCATAAATGGGCTGGTGCAACAGCCCCAAGTTCAGGGACTGTGCTGCCTCCAAAATCTAAAGAGGCCCACCAAGCTCTGTAGCCTTTCTCAGGATAGTGGTGCCAGGTGCAAAAGCTGACATCCCGGAATCCTGGACCATCACAGACTCATGGAAGCAGCAGGCCTTCGAATCCATAGTGCTTACCCTTCACCTCCTAGCATGCGTGAGTGCTTCTCGCTCCCTGTTCACCAGGTCTGCTTAGTCACTACCTTAGCGGACCAGCCTGATTTTCCGGAGACCATCAAGATTATCAAGAAGTTTGAAGACTGCATTCTGAGAAAGAAGAATTTAGCCTGGTCAAAAGAGTGAAATGATCAGGGGGGAGGTGTACCCTACAATCTCAGCTACTTGTGTGGCTCAGGCAGGAGGATCCGGAGTCCCAGCGCAGCCTGGGCAGCATACTGGGACACCGTCTCAAAAAGAGAGAAGCAAGAGGGAGACGTGCGGCAAACTCCTTGTACATGTGTGTTATCTCGTTTATTATTGGGTATTGAAGAGAACACAGTTTGTAAGATCAAGAGTTCTAAATCATGTGCCAGGGCTTGTGTTGAATCTTTCCTGCTAAAAATACTATATTCAGCTCATCAGCTGTAGTTGGAGCTACGAAGGGCTAAGTTTAATACATCACCATTCACCACTGTGATCCATCTCGGTGAACTAAACAGAGATGTGATGAAATCAACCCTTCTTCATCCTTTAAATGTTTGAGAGTTGTGCTTATTCCTAACATTTCTCTTGAGATGTGTTTCTCATTCACTATCTTAGTGTCTCAACTGCCAGCAGAAGAAAAGCATTTGTAGGGACTTTTTCATAGTGCTTCTTACCATAACTTTTACATAACAGGTTTGGGACTGCGAAAGTTCTGCCAAGAAACAAGTGCGTCTGTGCGAACTCCACATCTGAGAACTGGGGAAATAACCACAGGTACAACAAGGTCTGCTTGAAAAATATGGTGAATGTTTAAATAAAAACAAAATCTGTTACAGTAAAAGATACATTGCCATTAATCTCCCTCCATTTGAACACACTTATCCCATTGTTCTTGCCTCTTTCTGAAGTAGTTCTGCAAGTCCTCCTTCACGAGTGTCTTTAGTTACTGTGTCATGGCTGCCTCAATGTCCTGAATTGATTCAAAATGTTTACCTTTCATGGTCATTTTGAATTTGGGAAAGAGCCAGAAGTTGCATGGAGCCAGATCCAGTAAATAAGGTGGATGAGTACAAACTGCCTTTCTGTGGAAGTGCATGTAGTACCAGCACTCACCATATTTTTTATCACACCTCATAAAGACACAAAAGAGGACTGCTTCAGAAAGTAGCAAGAATGATAGATTAAGTGTTTGAAGTAAGAGGGAGTATTCTGAGAGGGATTAATGGCAATGTGTCTTTTATTATACTAAATTTTTTTTGAGACAGGATCTCACTATGTAGTTCAGGCTGGCTTTGAACTCACTATGTAGCCCAGGCTGGCCTCGAACCCACAGGGATCCTCCTGCCTCAGCCTCCTGAGCACTGGGATTACAGCCATGTGCCACCATGCCCGGTTTAATTTTTTTTTTGGTCTTTTTGAGACAGGGTTTCACTATGCAGTTCAGGCTGGCCTAGAACTCACTTTGTAGCCCAGGCTGGCCTCAAACTCGCAGTGATCCTTCTGCCTCAGCCTCCCGAGTGCTGGGATTACAGGCCATTCTTACTGGCTTTCAGTTTCTATTTGCATGGAATATAGTTTTCCATCCTTTTATTTCCAGTCTGTGTATGTCTTTGTTAGTAAGGCATGTTTCTTGCAAGCAGCAAAGACTTGAGTTTTTTTTTAAAATCCAATCTGAGCCAGGCTTTGTGGCACACATCTGTAATCCCAGCACTCAGGAGGCTGAGGCAGGAGGATCACCATGAGTTTGAGGCCAGCCTGGGCTACATAGTGAGTTCAAGGCCAGCTTGAACTACATAGCAAGACCTTGTCTCAAAAAACCAAAACCAAAACCAAAATGAAAATAAAAAACTTACAAAAGCAAACAAACGAACAAAAAATAAAGTGAGATAAAAAATCCAATGAAAAATAAAAAGAAAAAATAAATAAAGCTCTATAAAAGAAAAAAACAAGAAGAAACAAAGAAAAGAGAAAAACTCAAAACACAAAGAAAAAGAAAAATAATTCTAAAAGAATTCCTCCATGCTGAGGTGTTTGGTTGGGTAGTTTCATCCCCAGGCCTGTAGTGTGGGAGAGACAGTGAGTTGCAACTGGGGTCTGTTGTGTTTCCACACCCACTCAGCCAGCTGTTACTGTGTGAATCCTGATCCTGCCCTACTTTTCCTGCTGAGTAGGACCAGTCAATGGTATAGTGTCTGAATTAGGGCATCACTTCAGCGGTTGTTAATGTGGGTTTTGTTTTGTTTTTTTGTATCTTTCTGTACACCCCAAGCCAGTGCTATCCCCAACTAGCTTTGTGGCCTGTGGGCTCATGATGTGACCCATTTGCTAGCTATGCCCCTCTGTCCATATATCCAGGGACATGGCCAACGTCCAAGCAGAGGCGTATCTTTGATCACAGTGGTGGATGAGGAAAACAAACAGGCCAGAATTCTGTGCTGGAGAGGGGAGTGAGGTGAACCAAGCAATTCAAGGGACTCAATACCAGCACTTTCAGACCCAGCCCCCTAAGACAACCATATGCACAAGGGGGCTGACTCTTCACCAGAAGGCAGTGCTGCCGACCACTGTGTTCTCCACAGCCTGAGCTCCCTGGTGTTTAAACTTCTCAGGGCATCTGCAACTAGCCCTCCCTATCTCCATTATATTCTCTTGTGACTGTCTACCACCTAGTTACTGCTGTAGTGTGTCCCCAGGGATCCTGAAGTGTGATTGTTCTGAGACTTCTGATTCCTGGAATAGTTCAAACAATAATCAGTCTCAAGGATTGAGGGGAAAAAGAAGTCCTCCTCTTAAAGTGACTTCCAGTTATTGCCACTATGAGATATGGCAGGCATTTCTTCTCCCTGTGGAGAAGAAATCCTCCTGCATATGGGAGGGGTTTATAGCAAAATACCACACACCAGATTTGCAGTTTACAATTACTGTGGGTTTTTCCTGGAGCTAGCACTATAGTCCTGTTGTTATCACTGGAGCAGCCCGTCCTCTCTGGCCTTCCCCTGTGCTTCTGGGAGCTGGGGTTAGCATTCTGGACCACTTTTTTTCTGTGTGTTTTTCTTTTTCTTTCTTTCTTTCTTTTTTTTTTTTTCCTATGTTGTTTTTGTTTCTATGTGATTTTTAGCTTTCCTTTTGGCTCTTTCTTGATTCCCAGAGCTCTTCCCTTTGTCCTATGTAGATTACCAGGCATCTTGCCTGTAGGTCCCAGAGAGGCCGTGATCTGCTGCTGGCTTCTCCTCCTCCATCTTAATCTCCTCACATCCTTGGCACCCCACTCTTAAGGTAAGATGCTGAGAGAGAAGATAAGTTGAAGCCTGTGTGCATTTGTGTCACAGATGCACACAAAAGATTTCCAGTGGTAAAAGAAGGTGTACACAAAAGGCTTCCAATGCATATATTAATATATCTCATGGGACCCAAGGGCAATAATATACACGAACATCCAGAAGTATCTGAAATTGAGTACTTGAAAATCCCATTAGGTGTTCTCTCCATATCTGCTATTCTCTGTGCATCTGCCTTTTTTTTTTTTTTTTTTTTTTTTTTTTTTTTTTGTGGGTACCGGGGGGACGACCTCAGGACCTCGCGCGCCAGCAGGCGCCCGTGCCGCTGAGCGATATCACCGGCCCCTTTTTCGTATGTGGGTTCCGGGAGTCGAACTCGGGCCTTCGCGCTTGCAAGGCAGGCGCTTAAGCCGCTGAGCCGTCTCACCGGCCCATTATTTTTTAATCTCAGGCAGTATAGGTTTCTTTGAAAACGAGCATTCCATCTCTTTGGTGTTTACATGTTTCCTGTTGAATATAGCAAGTAGACTGAACCAGAAGCACCCCACCCAGTAGGTGCTAAGGATTGAATCGAGGGTCTTGCATGTGCTAAGCACATGTTCTACTACTGAGTTACACCCCGTCCCCCTGAAGCTCTTTATTCCAAGTCCTAATTCCCTATGAATAAGACCTTATTGGTTCAGCTTGGGTCAGGGAAGTAAGGCCCGTGGAGCAGAGCCATGTGGTTGCAGTGTAGTTGCTGAGACTCCAAATGACTAATCATTTTTTAAAGTTCTTATGTAACTTGTACCTAGAAAGATTCCAGGTAGATTATATATTTGAATAAAAATCATAAAAATAAAAATAAAGAAAATATAAAGTGAATGTTTATATAATCATAGCATAGAGAAAGATTTTCTCAGCATTATACCAAAGATGCAAATCATAAAGTTTTCATAGATATGATTTATGTAGTGGACATGGCAAAAGACGGTCTCTGCAATGAGAATTCTTTATCTCCAATACTAAAGGAAACACAGGTAGCAAGAGAAGAATTGTTATCAACCGTGGCTGATGCGCAACACCAAGAGAAATAATCCCTCGTTTAAAGCTGCTATGATTTGGAGGTTGCTTCTGCACTCTCACAGCAGGCACTGACTAACACGCCTGGCATGTTCACTGTTGACAATCGTGTTCTCATGCAGTTATCACTTGGGTAGATCGAGTTCAGGTACTTGTCTTTAGAATAACTCAAAGGCATTCTTTAACTCAAGAGTTTTTACAAATATAGCAAACAAGATTAACTGGAATGCCTGGGATCTCAACGGACATAAACCACATGAATTTACCTAACAGTTATCTTAAATATAGTCAGTGTTAAGCTATTAAAAAAAAAAAATCCTTCCTCAAACTTGCTATTATCAAAGGTGATTATTATAAATAGATATTTGGTTAAAAAGAAAGACATAAAGCTGGGTGTGGTGGTGCACATCTATAATCCCATCACTCAGGAGGCTGAGGCAGGAGGATCATTGTGAATTTGAGGCCAGCCTGGGCTACATTAGTATAAACCTACAGAGCAGAAGCCAGAAAACTTTTTCTTAAAGAGTGAGATGGTAGGGCCGGTGAGATGGCTCAGTGGCATAAGTGAGGGCCCGAGTTCAACTCCCAGATCCCATATACGAAAAAAGGGCCGGTGATATCGCTCAGTGGCACGGGCGCCTGCTGGCGCACGAGTTCCTGAGGTCGACCCCCCAGTACCCACACACACACACAAAAAGAGTGAGATGGTGGGTATTTCAGGTTTTGCGGGCCAGGTGGTCTGCGCTGTGACTTGGGGGCTTTGGCTCTGCTGGGCAAAAGCGGCCATAGACAATATACAGATGGATGAGTGTGGCTGTGTTCCAATAAAATTTTATTTATGGACCTTGAAATTTGAATTTCAAGTAATTTTCACCTGTTCTTAAAAAACTTTTCTTTGGTAGGCAGGAACTGAACCTAGGGCCTTGCACGTGCTAAGCATGTGCTCTACCACTGCCTACGTACCCAGCCCCATGTTAGTCTTTTGACTTTTTCCCCTCCAATCTTTTCAAAATGTAAACACCAAAGCTGGGCGTGGTGGCACACGCCTGTGATCCCAGCACTCCGGAGGCTGAGACAAGAGGATCGCTGCAAGTTCGAGGCCAGGCCGCGTGAGTTCAGGACCAGCCTAAATTACATAATGAGACCCTGTCTCAAAACAACAACAAATGTAAGCACCAACCTTTGCTTACTGGGTCATATGAAAACAAGCAGCAGGACTGCTTTGGGCCATGGACCATAGTTTGCAAGTGCCTGCTATGGGAGATACTTGCTGCTCTCTTCCACCCCAAGTCACATGTGGCTTTGCTCAGGGGACCTCACCTCCATCTGGGATTTGCCCCCTCCATCTACCCCAGCTGCCAGGCTGTGTGCTTACCTCGGAGCTTCAGGAGGGGCCCGGGCTGCGGTGCTTGGCTCGGTTGCAGCTAAGTATGGAAATCATGTGTAGGGGCCACACTTTCTCTTCTCGCAAGAACTCGTAACAGTAAGGAAGCCCCAAGTGCCGAGATGCCAGAGGCTACCACATGAATCTTAAGAACGAAGCTGACCCACGGAAGGAAGAGCCAAGAAACTAAGGGAAACTCAATTTTGATTATGTTTTTTGGAGCTCTGGGAGCAAGCTGTTCATGCTACTAAAGAACTCTGAGGCTTTCTACCACATAAATAAATAATTTTCTTAGCCGGGCACAGTGACACACACCTCTGATCCCAGCTTCAAAGCAGGCTGAGGTGGGAGGATCACGTGAGCCCAGGAGTTCAAGGCCCCTGGCAATATAGTGTGACCCTGTCTCTTAAGGAGAAATTTCGATCCTTCAGTGTTGGCTCTTTGTATCATTGTGAAGCAGAATTCACCCAGCGTTGGATTGTCCACCCACTAATTCACAGCAACATCACTTTTTGATATTAAAAAAGTTGTGAAGGACCGCCACGTCCCCTCCCCCAGACCCGAGCGTGATTGTGTTTGCTTACGAGCAGTGCAGGCCATGTTAGAGGTGACTTCCTTAAATTGGCTTTCAGTTTAATTAGTGAGTCTGGCCAAGGCTGTGTACGCATCTTCATGGAAGCAGGTGGCTGACGATGGACTAGTACTGTTTATCATTGCTGGCCATGGTTGAGCTCAGATAGACGAGCTGTGATGCCATAGGGCTAAAATATGAGATAACAGATCTGCTGAGGCTTGCATGACTCCAGAGGAAAATTCTTTCCCAGAATTGGCTACAAAGCAGGTTCCTCGTTAACTGTAACCTAAATCTGGCTGTTCCTGTCCCTTCTGCAAGAATGCTTTGTCCCCTCTGGTACAAGCCCTGCCAACCTCGCCACTTGTCTAGCGGATCCAGCCGCAATCTCACCATTTTCCTCAATGAATAAATACCAAGATTCTGGATGCCTCATGGCCTTTTGTTCCCCATGAACAACTGGTCATCCCAGATCCCTGCTTCACCCCTATTTTGTATCTTGCTCTTTTTTCCCGCCATGTGCTGTAACTCCTGGCAGGAGATTTGGAACTCACTACAGGGGTCTCCAATAAGAAGTGATGATTTTTCTTTCCGATTAAAGGGAGTTTGAAGCCAGGTGTGGTGACGCTTAATATAATCCCAGCACTCAGGAGGCTGAAGCAGGAGGATCACTGTGAGTTTGAGGCCAGCCTGGGCTACATAGCGAGACCTGTCTCAAAAATACTAAAAAGGGCCGGTGAGATGGCTCAGCAGCATAAGTGCCTGCCTGGCAAGCGTGAGGGCCTGAGTTCGACTCCTGGAACCACATACAAAAAAAAGGGCCGATGATATCGCTCAGTGGCACAGGTGCCTGCTGGCGCGCGAGGTCCTGAGGTCGACCCCCCGGTACCCATAAAAAAAAAAAAAAATAGAGCTTGTGTTGGGCCCCCTGTCACCCTGTCATAACAAATCAATCACTAATAGGGCAAAACCTCTAACCTCTTTTTTTTTTTCTTTTTCAGTACTAGGGATTGAACCCAGGGCCTTCACACTGAACTACTGTACATCCCCACTTGATGCACATCTGTAATCCCAGCATTTGGGAGGCTAAGGCAGCAGGATCACAGTGAGTTCAAGGCCAACCTGGGCTACATAGTGAGTTCAAGGGCAGCCTGAACTACACAATGAGACAGAGTCTTGATAATTCACTAAATTACCCAGGCTGGGCTCAAACTTGCAGTTCTGCCTCAGCCTCTCAGAATGCTGGGATTACAGGCATGCACATGACACCCAGCTACCTCTTACCTCTTTTTTTTTTTTTTTTAATTTTAGAGATAAAAAATAGAACAAAATTTCAAAACAAGTTAATAGGAGGGTAACACTGGTTAATACATTACATATTGGTATCTTTAAATTAGTTACTCAGAGTACAAGATATCGGCATTCAACTGTCCAAACAATGTTAGCACAAATCTCTTTTCAATGAACTAAGAGAAATTAGTAGTATATCTATCTTAACTATCTTATATATATATATAGTCTTGTTTTGTTTTGCTTTTCCCTTCCTTCTTTTCTCCATTCCCCCCATCCCAGTTTCTCTTTCCTTTTGAACAGTTTCTTCCCATTTCACAACATGTATTGTACATCTTGGATCTTATTTACTCTTTCAGCTTCTCACACTAGGGAGACAATACGATGTTTACACACGTGCATCTGGTTTATTTCACTTATGAGTATGGTCTTGAGTTGCATCCATTTACCTGTAAAAGTCTCCAGTTTATCCTTCGTTATGGCTGAGTAGTACTCCACTGTATAAAAATACCACATCTTTTTTATCCATTCCTTGGTTGATAGACATTTGGGTGGTTTCCAAGATCTGGCTATTACAAATTGTGCTGCTAGAAACATGGGTGCACATACAAAGCTGTGGTACGATGTTTTTAATTCTTCTGGGAAGATACCCAGAAGGGGCCTCTTACCTCTTGAATGTATTATTAAAAAACAAATTAAAATTAGTTTCCTACAAAAGTTCCAAATCAAAAAAGTTCAAGTCGGGCCGGTGAGATGGCTCAGCGGCGTAAGCGCCTGCTTTGCAAGCGCGAGGGCCCGAGTTCGACTCCCGGAACCCACATACGAAAAAGGGGCCGGTGATATCGCTCAGCGGCACGGGTGCCTGTTGGCACGCGAGGTCTTGAGGTCGACCCCCCGGTACCCACAAAAAAAAAAAAAAAAAGTTCAAGTCAATAATATCACAGGTAATGTCTTCCTGAAATTCAGTTTCTCCTCCCAGTATGAATATGGCTTAATACATTGTAGGGTGTTTTGAGTTCTGCATGCCTCTGGGTCCTATGCACAAGGTGTGTGCTATATAATGAATCATTTCCTCATCCGTCCCCTCCTTGAACTATTACAAAACTGTCATTCACAGAGCTCCAGGACGACATGCAGCCCGCTGCTGGTACAAGCATGTCATTTGCGTAGTAAGTGCTTCTCTACTTTTCTCAGTAACCAAAGCTCAGAAGAACATTGCTGCACTTGCCTTTTCATCTACAGTGATATCAAATTAGAGGCTCATTCTGTTAAATCTCTTATAGCAAAGTGATCTGTGAAAATGTGTTTCAATTATGAATGGAGAAGAGGAGCTTTGTGTTGTTAACAAGAAGATAATTTGAATGTGGTGATTGTGTTGCTTGCCATTGGGACATGATAGTTCTTGGTAGTTAATAGACAAGCCTATTTCATTAGACCTGTTTTATCACTGTGACCTTCTTTCTGCACTTTCAGACTCCCTCGTCTGTCCTATAATTCTTTACATTGGCGTGGTTCATTATTTTTGTTTGTCAGACTCCCTCGTCTGTCCTATAATTCTTTACATTGGCGTGGTTCATTATTTTTGTTTGGAGTTTCAATCTAATTGCACAATGTATGACAATGTAGTATCTACAGTTGCATAAAGGCCTCATACCATTCAATGCTTGGTATACCATGAGCTGGACCAGCTGGTGTGAACAGATATGTACTGTTTATTGTAACCGAGAGCGGTATATTAGCTGGGGGCAGGGTGGTGTACGCCTGTAATCCCAGCACTAGGGAGGCTGAGGCAGGAGGATCCCTGCCAGTTCGAGGCCAGCATGGGCCACATAGTGAGTTCAAGGCCAGCCTGAACAGCATAGCAAGACTGTCTAAAAAAAGAGAGTGAGAGAGAAGAGAAAACTAGGCTGAGAAATTTTGTGAGAGAGTTTATTTTGACTCCAGAATCACTTTCTTTGGCATGAGCCAAAACCGAGAAATTGTCCATTGGGTAGTGCAGTGGGCTGAGATGAACTCCTTTTGTAAGCTCAATAATTGCAGTGTAGTAAAACCAAGTTTTATTTAGAAATAAACAAACAACAGCTATGTACATATGTTTTGCAGCACACAAATCGCAGCGGTCCAAAGTCTACAGCGTGGCTTCCCCAGTGCCACATAAGAGGCCGAGGAAGGGTTCAGCTCCGGATCCAACGTCGGGCACCCCCCCTTTGGGCCCGGGCTGGCTGGGCGCCTCCCCGCGGTGACCCCGCCCGGGGCTCTGGCCTGACCTTCTGACCTCCAAATCCTCTTCTGCTCCCGGCCGCGTCTGCGTCGCTCCTGCTCCAGGCCCAGGCCGCTCTGCGCCTCGAGCGGCCCCGGACCGCCTTCCTCCACGGTTCTTCATTCGCGGACTTTCCAAATCCCTGCTCACCCGGCCCGGCCTTGTCTTTCCCATCAAATCCCCAACAACGTGTTCTTCCTGCGGGGATCAAGGGTAGACGCGTAGCGCCTGCCCAGATCTCTCTTATCTGTCCCCCTGCCCTCGAGGAGCCTGCGACCCGCCCGAGGACAGCTGTGGCCGCGCAGACTCAGAGCTGTGAGCCTGCGGCGCCGGGCGGAACCCTCTGCGGTGGGCGGAGACGGAGGTGGAGACCGAGGGGCGCAGGGGCTCGAACCCTTCCCTCTGCCCTCTCCTCTTGGACTGTGACTTCACACTGAGCCCTCAGATCGCACCCTGGCCTGCTCTGGGCCCCTAGGGGACAGGCAGACACCTTGTCCCGATCCAGCCCTCAGAGGAGATGGCGACCCAGGCCGAGGCGCTGGCCGAAGGCAGATGGACCTGGGCCGCAGGGGCGCAGGCCCGGCCCTTGAGACCCCCGCCCGGGCCCGGGCAGCAGAACAATGCCAGTGGCGGAGCCCTGCCCTGTGTCCCAAGATGGTCGCACTGAGTGTAGCAGTGTAAGAAGGCTTCAGCAGAGCTAGCAGCAGAATCTGGAGAGAGAACAGATTTTTGTCCCACTGCTCTGGGTGAACGGACGGCATTCATGCTCAGGACACCCAGAGACGGAGCTTTTCCAGCCACTCAGTGCTTCATAGCGTTCATGGGAACGAGCACTCCACTTCTACCGATGAGACGAGTGCCCACACTTAGGAAATTGTTAAGTGCCAAGCTTGGTGGCACAGGCCTGTGATTCTAGCACTCAGGAGGCTGAGGCAGGAGGACTGCAAGTTCAAGCCCGACCTGGGCAACTTAGGGACTTACTGAGAACTTGCCTCAAAATAAAAAATAAAAGGGGATTGGGGATGTAGGTCAGTGCGAAGACCCTGGGTTCAGTGCCCAGCACCGGCAGGAAAACAACAACAACAAAAACCCACGCTAAGTGACTAATTAAACCCTTGTCGATGTGTGAATGCAAATACATGGGTTACACGGACTTCTATTTCATTCACCTGAAGAATTAATTTTAAAAAACAACAGATAGCCACAGAGTCAACTGAATGGTTTCAGACAGCCCCTCTGCCCCAGTTTACAATCCCAGGTCACATCAATGTACATGGGGCTGTGGGAGCATTAATGTGTCACCCATTTAATGCTAGGGCCTGGCATGGTGGCGCACTCCTGTAATCCCAGCACTCTGGAGGCTGAGGCAGGAGGATCGCCACAAGTTGGAGGCCAGCCTGGGCTACATAGTGAGTTCAAGGCCAGCCTGTACTACATAGGGAGACTCTGTCTCAAAAAAACAAAAACCAAAACAACAATAAAAAAACAAAACAATACCCCTAAATAAAATAATAAATGCAAACAATAAATACAAATAATACAAACAATAAATACAAAACAATAAATAAATAAATACAAACTGACAGTAGGATAGATTATAATCCAGGTATTGCTTTTTAATATTTTTTTCTTTAAAATGGTGTAAACTTGCTGCAAATGAGATCGTACCCAAAGCCCCTTCAGTATAACTGCACAGTGGCTCAAGGTCAAATGTGGTGGCATGGGGTGGGGGAGGAGAGGTAGCCATTTTTGTTTGTTCTTTGTTTTGGTTTTGGTTTTTTGAGACAGAATCTCACTGTGTAGCCCAGGTTGGCCTTGAACTCCCTGTGATCCTCCTGCCTCAGTCACCCAAGTGCTGGGATTACAGGTGTGTGCCACCATTCATGGCAAAAAGTGGTGGTTTTTCAAGGTCTTTTCTTCTGCAATTTTTATCTTTTCTTCTGAAATAGCCCCTGAGTGTCCCCACAGCAACCTTGTAACCTAATGGCATGAGTATACAATCGCCTGTGACAACCAGCTTAGTCACAGAGGAGGAAGAGTTGGTCTGGCAGAGCTCCCAGCCTTGAGGAGCTCACCCCACTGGCAGATGAGCTTTGCCTGTAGTGCAAATGTCTCCTTTAGATGAAATCAAGATTCCTGAGCAGCTTCCTGTGGCCGGAGATGGCCCCAGGCCCAGTGTTGGGCCTTTCCTCATGTCATGGCCCCCAAGTGCCAGTCTTCGCTCACTCCTCGGACCAAGAAGGCCCAACAGTCTCAGGCCCCCAAACCCAAGGTAGCGTCTGCCTCGCTGGGCCTGCCCAAGGGAGAAAAAGAACAATAAGCAACTGAACATACTGTGTGAAATGGAGTATGAAATGAAATAGACTTAATGAACAAGCCAGTGAGATACTGAAAGTGGAACAGAAATATAACAAACTCCACCAACCATGTCTTCAGAAGAGGTCAGAAGGGATCGTCAAAATCCCAAATATTTGGGTAACATTTTTAACCACCCACAAGTGTCTGCACTGCTTGGGGGGAAGACAAAGAAGCATTGTGTTCCCTTTCCCTTCTTTCTAATAAGATGAGATCCCAGTTATTGATTCTTTGGGATAGTTCCCGTGCGGTTGAGTTTTTATTCATAAAGTCTTTGCCTACACCAATGTCTCCAAGGGTTTTACCTATCCTACCTTCCAGCAGATTTAATGTTTCTGTTTTAATATTTAGATCTCTGATCCATTTTGAATTTAGTTTAGTGCATGGTGAAAGATATGGATCTAGTTTTAATCTTCGGCATGTGTAGAGCCAGTTTTTCCAGCACCATTTATTAAAGAGGCTATCTTTCTTCCAGCGAATGTGTTTGGCACCTTTGTCAAAGATAAGGTGGCTTAGTATGTCTGGGGTTGTTTCAGCATCTTCTAATCTGTTCCATTGATCTTCAGGTCTGTTTTTTTGCCAGTACCACACTGTTTTTATCACAGTAGCTTTATAGTATAATTTCAAGTCGGGGATTGTGATGCCCCCTGCCTTGCCTTTGTTGCCCAGAATTGCCTTTGCTATTCTAGGTCTCTTCTGATTCCAAATGAATTTTAGGATTGTTTTCTCTAATTCTGTGAGATATGCTGTTGGAATTTTGATTGGAATTGCATTAAATCTGTATAACAATTTTGGAAGTATGGCCATTTTCACTATATTGGTTCTTCCTATCCAGGAGCAAGGGATATCTTTCCATTTTCTGATATCCTCTTCAATCTCCTTTTTCAGAGTACTGTAGTTTTCAGTATAGAGGTCTTTTACATCCTTCGTGAGGTTGATTCCTAGGTATTTCATTTTTTTGGATGTTATTGTGAAAGGTATTGTTTCCCTAATTTCTCTTTCAGTAAGTTTGTTATTTGTGTACAGGAAGGCTATTGACTTTTGAGTATTGACTTTGTATCCAGCTACACTACTGAATTTGGTTATTAAATCTAGCAGTTTTTTAGTGGAGTTTTTGGAGTCTTCTGTGTAGAGTATCATGTCATCTGCAAATAATGATAATTTAACTTCTTCCTTTCCAATCATTATTCCTTTTATTTCTTTCTCTTGTCTAATCGCTCTGGCTAAAGTTTCCAGAACTATGTTGAATAAGAGTGGGGAGAGTGGACATCCTTGTCTTGTTCCTGATTTTAGAGGGAAGGCTTTCAGTTTTTGGCCATTTAGTATAATATTGGCTGTTGGTTTGTCATAGATAGCTTTTACCAGATTGAGATAAAGACCCTCTATTCCAATTTTCTGTAGGGTTTTTATCATGAAAAGGTGCTGGACTTTGTCAAAAGCTTTTTCTGCATCTATTGAGATGATCATGTGATTTTTGTCTTTGGTTCTGTTAATATGCTGTATTACATTTATTGATTTACGTATGTTGAACCATCCCTGCATCCCTGGGATGAATCCAACTTGGTCATGGTGTATAATCTTCTTGATGATTTGTTGGATTCTGTTTGCCAGTATCTTATTAAGGATTTTTGCATCTATGTTCATTAGGGAGATTGGCCTGTAGTTCTCTTTCTTAGTTGGGTCCTTCTCTGGTTTTGGTATCAGGGTAATGCTTGCTTCCAGGAATGAATTTGGGAGTATTGCTTCCCTTTCAATTTCATTGAAAAGTTTGAGAAGTAGGGGCGTTAGGTCTTCTCTAAATTTCTTGTAGAATTCGGCAGTGAATCCATCAGGGCCTGGGCTTTTCTTTGTTGGGAGGTTTTTAATTACATCTTCAATTTCATTGGCTGATATTGGTTTATTTAGGATTTTTAAATCTTCTTGATTCAGCTTTGGTAGTTCATACGAATCTAGGAATCTGTCCATTTCTTCTGCATTTTCCATCTTAGTAGAATATAAATTTTCAAAATAAGTATAGATGATCTTCTGGATTTCTGCAGGGTCCGTCGTGATATCACCCTTTTCATTTTCAATTGCATGGATTTGAGTCTTTTCTTTTCTTTTTTTAATAAGGTTGGTTAAGGGTTTGTCAATCTTATTTATTCTTTCAAAGAACCAACTTTTTGAAGAAGCATTGTGTTATTTGACCAGGGTCGAAGTGACAGAATTTGAAGATACAGAGTCAGGTTTTTTTTTTTTTTTTTTTTTTTTTTTTTGTGGGTACCGGGGGGTCGACCTCAGGACCTCGCGCGCCAGCAGGTGCCCATGCCGCTGAGCGATATCACCAGCCCCTTTTTCGTATGTGGGATCCTGGAGTCGAACTCGGGCCCTCGCGCTTGCCAGGCAGGCGCTTAGGCCGCTGAGCCATCTCACCGGCCCCATCCCTGAAATTTTAAAATGACACCTTTGAAATAAAATTCTCTCCTAATGCTCACTTGAGCCACTTGATGGGAGAATCAGCAGAACTTACAGGGTCTTATTTGGAATTCACATTCTCTGTTGTAATTTTGTTGATTTTTAAATTCTTTTTTGTTTTCACTGGAAAGGAAAAGGTGTTGTGCAGTTTTAAATGTTCAAAGTGTACAAATTGCTTTGTTACAATTAAACTACATGTGTACATGGAAGGAAAAAAAAAGAAAAAAAGAAAAGAAGTGAAATTAACCCAGATAGTAGGGATTCTTCTCCCGTTCAAGTTCCAATGAAGTCAGGTGTGGTAGCACACACCTGTAATCCCAGCACTTGGGAGGCTGAGGCAGGAGGATTGCTGCGAGTTCAAGGCCAGCCTGGGCTACAAAGGGAGTTCAAGGCCAGCCTGAACTGTATAGCTAAACTCTGTCTCAAAAAGATAAATAAATAAATAAATAAATAAATAAATAAATAAATAAATAAATAAATGAATGAATAGATAAATGACAGACCAGCCTGGGCTACATAGTGAGACCCTGTCTCAGAAACCAGGGGAAAAACAAAGTCCAATGAAGTCACTTTGATCAGAAAAATTGGAAATAACTAAGACCCCTCCCCAAAATCCATGCCATCTCAAGGAGGAAGCAATGGGGAAGGGTGTGGTAGAGCTTGGAACATTCCTATACAGTCAAACCTTGGATTGTGAGCAACTTGTTCCATGAGTGTTCTGCAAGATGAACGAACATTTCTGATCAATTTAACTTGATAAACTTGATCAATTTAACTTGTCTTGCAATACAAGGAGCACACGACGGCGAATGTCACATGATCACAACTGAGCCAATGGTTCTCTCTCTCTGACATTGTAAGTGATCATCTCCCAATAATAAGAGGTTATGGAGGTGATCTTGTCTACAGAGGAAAAAGAAATCCCTCACTTCAAATGAGAGTAGGAAGATGTGTAAAATGTGGGAAACTGCAAAATTTTGTAGAAAAATACCACCGGAATAAGGCTGTAACTGTGCGGGCAATAAATCTGTTTAATGACAATGCAGTGTGACATTTCCATGAAATCATCAAAAGTAGGCAAAAGCTATAGGTTCCTTGTTAAAGTTGTGAGAAAAGAAAAAGATTACATTGAGCCAGTAGACAGCAGTGATTCTGTTAGTGATAGTGAAAGTCTTGCTACACAGCAACCCTCCCCCCTCTTGTCTCCCTCACATGGCACATGAAGATTTTCAAAGGAAAGTACAGTTTATTTATTTTTCTTTGTGTTTTCTGTTGTCTTTTATTATTTTGTATTGTCTTACATCATTGTAATCATTTTTAGATGATAGTTTTGGGTTGTGGAATGAATCTGAGTTTCTATTATTTCTTATGGGGAAATTTGCTTTGATATCCAAGTGCTTTGGATTACAATCCTGTTTCCAGTATGAATTACACTCAAAAACCAAGTTGTTGCAGTTCCGTATTTGGTCCCGAGAGATGCACTAATTTACTTGCTTCACCTACCACTCCTGGAGTTACAGAATTGCTGTGGTGTGATATTTCAACTTAGCAATGAGGAAAGTTTTTAAGTTCTTTATGAAAAGAGAGTTGAAAAAACCATATCGTCTATCCATATGTTATCATTTTATTGATAGTGCTCTTGAGATAACATTCATTCTCCAGGAAAATGAAAAAAATTTTAAACATTAGCTTTGGGTTTTCACTAGAGTTGATCTCAGTCATTGGCAAAAGAAAGAACAATTTGCATGATACATAATGTAAATTAAATTTCTCATGCATTCCTTATGCAACTGGATAAAATATCTTTTCTTAGGTGCTTCATAGTTTTAAATTTTTATTTACTTATTTATTTAGGTTTTTTGAAACAGGGTCTTACTCTATAATTCAGGCTGCTCTTGAACTCACTATGTAGCCTGGGCTGGCCTCAAACTCACAGTGATCCTCCTGTCTCAGCCTCCTGAGTACTGAGTTACAGATGTATGCCACCACACCTGGCCAGTTTTTAGAAAAATAAATTACTATTGTCAGACAGCAATCTTTTCCCTGGTGTACTATCTGTATTAATTGTAAGTGTGTCTGTCTGCAAGCAACTGCAGGTGCAAGGAAGAGAGGCTTGTGTGGCTAGGGGTTTATGTGCCTGCAGCAACATGCTACCTGAGGCAGGCTTCCAGCAGTGATGGTAGCTTTACCACATCTTCATGTGTCTTTCTTTTCTGTGGTTGAAAGATAACTTTGCTTTAGGCATCATGGTAATGTTCCAAGTAGGAAGAGGAAGAAAGTAGCAAAAGTGGAAAGGAGCCAGGCGTGGTGGTGCATGCCTGTAATCTCAGCACTTGAGAGGTTGAGGCAGGAGGATCCCTGTGAGTTCAAGGACAGCCTGTACTACATAGGAAGACCATGTCTCAAAGAAAAAAATGCTGCTGGTCCAATCCTTAAAAAAACTTTTTCTGGGCTGGTGAGGTGGTTCAGCAGCGTAAGTGCCTGCCTGGCAAGTGGGAGGGCCCGAGTTCGACTCCCAGAACCCATATAAGAAGAAAGGGCCGGTGATATCGCTCAGCGGCATGGGTGCTTGCTGGCGTGCGAGGTCCTGAGGTTGACCCCCGGTACCCACGAAAAAAAAAAAAAACCTTTTCTGGAAGCCTCAAGCAGAGACTGGGGTTTATTCTCATTGACCAGACCTGGGTCCTGTGCAGTACAGCGAAGTTTCTCACTGTCCCACCTACATGCACGAAGCTGAGGCTGGTTAGGAAGGTGACAAAATGGGTGCTGAGGAAGTCAGCTTTCATCTGTCACCATCGATGTGGGACTTTCTGACTGCGTCCTTGTCATGTGGGATTACTCTAAACAAACAAAGTTTTAGTTCAGAAATTCCATTCTAGGAATGCAACGTCCACCCTGCTGATTTCCTCTTTCAAATGACAGACTGGTTATCTTGTCCCTAAATAGCTGCTCACTGTAGCTGGTGTTCTGACAGCAGAACATCTGAGATCAAATGACAGCATGAAGGGAAACATCTTGTGACCTTTGCGGTTTTGGTCATCTGGGATGTGTTTCTTGCCAGGACAGACAGTTCAGTGTTTTGAGATGTACTAGAGTTTATTTGTTCAAGTCTAAGACAAAATCATCATGAATAATAAATATATGGAAAAAAAGGCCAAACAATGAGATATAATATTTTTAATATTAGAGATTGAACCCAGGGGTGCTCTATCACTTTTCTTAATTTTTTTATTTTGAGCTAGGGACTTGCTAAACTGCCCAGGCTGGCCTTAGACTTTCGATCCTCCTGCCTCAGGCTCCAGAGTAGCTGGGATCGCAGGCGTGCACCACTGCGCCCAGCCAAGATCTGTGCCTTTAACGATTTGTTTACTGGGGATTGAATTCAGGGCCTTTGTATTGAGGACATTCTCAGATCACTTTTATTTTTTTTAATTTCGAGGCAGGTTCTTGCTAAGTCACTGAGTTGCCCAGGCTGGGTTTGAAATTTCGATCCTGCCTCAGCCTCCGAGAGTGCTGAGATTACAGGTGTGCACCACCACGCTCAGCTATCTTTTTATTTGGAGGCAAAATTTTACTAATTTTTACATGGATAAAATTTCTTTTTGTTGTTGTTTTGTTTTGTATAATTCAGGCTGGACTTGAACTCACTATGTAGCCCAGGCTGGGCTCAAACCTGTGGCGATTTTCCTGCCTCAGCCTTCTGACTGCTGGGTTTACAGGCATGCATCTACCCCATCCTCCTAATTACTTCTTAAAGGACACAGCTTTTAATCCCACTACATTAGGAGTCCAATTTCCATATGAGTTTTGTGGGGACAAACCATACCCGAACATAGCATGTCATAAAATATGAAGGGAAGTTTTAAAAATTATTATTATTCTTGAAGCTGGGTATGGTGGCGTACACCTGTCATCCTGTTGTCCATTTATGTGTGAATGCTATTTCATCAATTTATTTGTCTATCTTCACCTCAGTATGCATGGTTTTGAATACTGTACCATTACAGGAAGCATTGTAATTGGGTAGATTTTCAATCAGGTAGATGGTTCTGCTTCAACTTGTTAACTATTACCAAAATGCCTGCTGATCCGTTTTTAGGTAGATTTTGTTTGTTTGTTTGTTTTGAGGCACGGTCTCATTATGTAGTTTAGGCTGGCCTTGAACTTGCTCATGTAGACCAGGCTGGCCTGCATCTCACAGCGATCCTCTTGCCTAGCCTCCCAAGTGCTGGGATTAGACGTGTGTGCCACCAAGCCCGGCTGTATTTGACAAAATTTTTCATGCTGCTTTAAATTATATTTTTAGGGCCGGTGAGATGGCTCAGCGGCGTAAGCGCCTGCCTTGCAAGCACGAGGGCCCGAGTTCGACTCCCGGATCCCACATACGAAAAAGGGGCCGGTGATATCGCTCAGCGGCCTGGGCGCCTGCTGGCGCGCGAGGTCCTGAGGTCGAACCCCTGGTACCCACAAAAAAAAAAAAAAAAAAAAAAAATTATATTTTTAAAAAATTACAGTGTTGGGCTGGTGAGATGGCTCAGCAGCTTAAGTGCCTGCCTGGCAAACGCGAGGGCCCGAGTTCGACTCCCGGAACCCACATACGAAAAAGGGGCCGGTGATATCGCTCAGCGGCACGGGCGCCTGCTGGTGCACGAGGTCCTGAGGTCGACCCCCCGGTACCCACACACACACAAAAAAAAATTACAGTGTCCAATTGTTTATTTCTAATATGTAGAAATACGATTGCTTTTGGAATATTGACTTCACTGATCTTTCTCCATTGTTTTGATTTCTGTTTCTTTTATTTCCTCTTTGATCTTAATTAGTTCCTTCTTCTGCTTACTTCGGTTTTATTTTGTTTTTCTTTTTCTGATTCCATAAAGTAGAAACTGGGTCACAGATTCAAGACCTTTGAAGTAGAACTCACATGATGGCACAGGCTTATAATGACAGTTACTTGGAAGGCTGAGGCAGGAGGGCCACAAGTTCAAGGGCAGTTTTGACAATGTAGTTAGACCCTGTGTCAAAATTTAAAAAGTAAGAGGCTGGGGTTGTTGCTCAGTGGTGGGGCATTTTCTAAGCGTGGATGGGGCCCTGGGTTCAACACATGGCACTATCAAACAAAAACAAAGACAACCCCCTCAAAATAATTGGTCTTTTTTTTTTTTTGAGACAGGGTTTCACCACGCAGTTCAGGCTGGCTTTGAACTCACTTTGTTTTTTTTTGTTTGTTTGTTTTATTTTTTTTTCAGGTTTTTATAATTTTAATGAATTAATTTTAATCTGCAGTATGTCAAGAAGATAGTCATCGTAATTTGTCACCTGAGTACAACAGACCTTTAATTACTACTTATGAATAATTTACAGAATGAAAATAAGATAATATAAAATAACTTCATTAGATTTTTTTCTTTAAAGACAACAAGTAAACATTCTTATGTATTAGCAAACTCAAGTATTAGAGAATGTACAAATACCTTTTGGAGAAAAACATTATGAACTCACTTTGTAACCAGGCTGGCCTCGAACTCACAGCAGTCCTTCTGTCTCAGCCTCCTGAGTGCTGGGATTACAGGTGTGTGCCACCACAACCTGCTTGTCTATTCTTGCTGATGCCATTAGCTCTATAAATTTCCCTCACAATTGTCTTAATTTTTGTAAAATTTTATTGGTACATTTTGGTTATACATAATGATAACATTCATCTTAGGGAATTTGTACCTGTACATGATATATCTTGGTTCTTTTTTGCCCATTCCCCCCCTCCTCCCTTCAACCGCTCTTCCCCTCCTTATATACAAAAGCTTTGTTTTCATTTTTTCCTTCATTCTCTTTTTTTCTTTCCCCTTTCTTCCCTTCCCCCTCACTGCTCCCTGTTCCCCTTCCCATTTGAACATTTTCTTCCCATTTTCCAATATCTATTACACATTTAAATGTTTGGTTTCTTATACCAGAGAAACAATGCAGTATTTAAACATGTGTGTCTGATTTATTTCACTTAAGAATATGGTCTCAAGGTGTTTCCATTTAGCTAGAAATGTCTCAAGTTTATCCTTCTTTATGGCAGAGTAGTACTCCATCGTATAAAAAACCCACATCTTTTTTTGTGTGTGGGTACCGGGGGTCAACCTCAGGACCTTCTGCGCCAGCAGGCGCCCATGCCACTGAGCAATATCACCGGCCCTTTTTTCGTATGTAGGTTCCGAGAGTGGAACTCAGGACCTCGCGCTTGCCAGGCAGGCGCTTACGCCACTGAGCCATCTCACTGGCCCCCCACATCTTTATCCATTCTTTGGTTGATGGACATTTGGGCTGTTTCCAAGATTTAGGTGTTACAAACTGTGTTACTACAAACACGGGAGTGCTTATATCTCTGTGGAATGATGCTTTTAATTATTTCAGGAAGATACCAAGAAGGAGAATGGCTGGGTTGAATGGAGCCTTTAGTCCTAGTTTTTTGAGGAATCTCCACACTGATTTCCACAGTGGTTGCACCAGTCTACTGTCCACCAACAGTGGAGAAGTGTTCCTTTTTCCTCCAGCTCTGCCAGCATTTGTTATTCATTGATATCTTGATAGTAGCCATTCTTTCTGGAGCAAGATGGAAACTCAGCATTGTTTTAATTCTCTCGAATGATCAATTATGTTGAGCATTTTTTTCATGTATTTATTGCCATTTCTACCTCTTCATCTGAGAAGTATTCATTCAGATGCCCATTTTTTGCATTGGGTCTTTAAATTTGAGGGATCTGATTTTTTTGAGTTCTTTATATGTTCTAGATATTAGTCCTTTGTCTGAGGAACAGCTGGCAAAATTTTTTTCTCACACTGTGGGTTGTCTTTTCACTCTGTTGGTGGTATCTTTTGCTCTGTAAAAGCTTTTTAATAAGATGAAATCCCCGTTGTTGATTCTTTGTGATAATTCCTGTGCGATCAGGGATTTGTTCATAAAGTCTTTGCCTACACCAATGTCTTCAAGAGTTCTACCTATTCTATCTTCCAACAGATTTAGTGTTTCTGTTTTAATATTTAGATCTTTGATCCATTTTGATTTTAGTTTAGTGCATGCTGAAAGATATGGGTCTAGTTTTAGTCTTCAGCATGTGGAAAGCCAGTTTTCCCAGCACTATTTATTGAAGAGGTTATCTTTCTTCCAGTAATGGTGTTTGGCTCCTTTGTCAAAGATAAGGTGGAGCTGGGGATATAGTTCAGGGGCACAGTGCCTGCCTGGCAACTGCAAGGTCCTGAGTTTGATTCCTGCTAAAAAAAAAAAAAAAAAAAAAAAAAAAAAAGATAAGGTGGCTGAATATGTTGGGACTTGTTTTTTTTTGTTTTTGCATCTTCTAATCTGTTCCATCCTGGGGTCTGTTTTTTTTGTTTTGTTTTTCTTTTGTTTTTATCACAGCTGTTTTGTAGTGTGATTTAAAGTCAGGGATTGTGATGCCTCCAGCCTTGCCTTTGTTTCCCAGAATTACTTTTGCTATTCTAGGTTGATTCTGGTTCCAAATGAATTTTAGGACTGTTTTCTTTAACTCTGTGAGATATTCTATTGGTATTTTGATCAGAATTGCATTAAATTTGTATAACAATTTGGAGAGTATGGCCATTTTCACTATATTTGTTCTTCCTACCCAAGAACAAGGGATATCTTTCCATTTTCTGATATCCTCTTCAATCTCCTTTTTCAGAGTACTGTAGTTTTCAATGTAGAGGTCTTTTACTTTCTTCCTTAGATTGATTCCTAGGTATTTTATTTTTTTGGATGCTATTGTGAAAGGTGTTGTTTCCCTAATTTCTCTTTCAGTGAGTTATTATTTGTGTACAGGAAGACTATTGATTTTTGACTGTTGACTTTGTATCCAGCTATGCTACTGAATTTGGTTTAAATCTAGAAGTCTTTTGGTGGAGTTTTTGTAGTCTTCTATGTAAAGTATCACGTCATCTGCAAATAATAATTTAACTTCTTCCTTTCCTATCCTTGTTTCTTTTATTTTTCTCTTATCTAATTGCTCTGGTTAATGTTTCCAGAACTATATTGAATAAGAGTGGTGACAATGGGCACCTGTTGTAGTCAGAGTTTACAAGGGAATAGATTTAATACAGAACACATAATTTATAGTATTATTTTATGATATTCATCCAAAAAGTGAAATACAGAAGAGTGCATGTGATTTTTCCATGCAATAGAGACCCAAAGAATCCAGCCGAGTGCCTGGATCCCACAAAATGTCCTGCACGAGTCCAGCCGAAGGCCTAGAGCCCATGGCAATGTCCTCCATGAGTCCAACTGGAGGCCTAGAGCCCACGACAATGTCTCATGCAAGCCTGTATCAAGGATCTGCGCTGGGAAGGCCCAAAGGGCAGTGGTGGAAGCTAGAAAGTCTGCACCAGGGGGATGAAGGATCTGTGCCAGCAGGCTGAGGGATCTGCACTGGAGCCAGGAAGCGATGCTCAAGGTAAGGACCAGAGCTCCCCTGAAGAGAACCACAGCCATCCTCAGCAAGGGCAAGGCCCCGAACTCCTCTGATGATGAGAACAGCTGAGTTCCTTTCAGGAAAACCAACATGACAAGCTTCTCCAGGAGAATCAACAGCACACCATCTTCCCATACCCAGCACCACACTGACTCAGCTCAACTGGGTGTTACAAATTGACCATTAGTTAATCCACCACAGCATCCTTGTTCTTGATTTTAAAGAAGAAGCTTTCAGTTTTTCTTCATTTAGTATGATGTTGGCTGTTGGTTTGTCATAGATGGATTTTATCAGACTGAGATAAAGACCATCTATTCCAATTTTCTGTGGTGTTTTTATCATGAATGGGTGTTGGACTTTGTCAAATACTTTAGCTGCATCTATTGAGATGATCATATGGTTTTTGTCCTTGGCTCTGTTAATATGGTTTATTACATTTATTGATTTGTGTATGTTGAACCATCCCTGCATTCCTGGGATGAATCCTACTTTGTCATGGTATATAATCTTCTTGATGATTTGCTGCATTCTGTTGGCCAGTATCTTATTGAGGATTTTGTGTCTGTGTTTGTTAGGGAGATTGGCCCATAGTTCTATTTTTTGGTTGGATCCTTCTCTGGTTTTGGTATCAGGGTAATACTTGCTTCCAAGAATGAATTTGGGAGCATTGCTTCCCTTTCAATTTCATTAAGAGTTTCAGAAATAGCAGCACAAACTTGAGACGATATTCTTAGGTGAAATAAATCAGACACATGTGTAAATACCTCATTGTTTCTCTGGTGTGAGAAACTGAAAGTGTGAATAAGGACCAAAATGTATAATAGATATTGGGAAATGGGAAAGGGAATGAGGGAGAGGTGAGGGGGAAAGGAAAAAAGGGAAAAAATGTGAAAAGGGAAAATGGGAACAAAACTTTTGTAAATAAGAAGAGGAAGAAGGGTTGAAGGGAGGAGAGGGGAATGAGGAAAAAAAGAATCAAGTTATATCATGTAAAGGTACAAATTCCCTATGATGAATGTGATCATTATGTATACCTAAAATGTACCAATAAACTTAATTATTAAAAAAAAAAAGAAGTAGCAGAGTAAGGTCTTTTCTAAATTTCTTGTAGAATTTAACAGTGAATCTGTCAGGGCCTGGGCTTTTCTTTATTGGTAGGTTTTTAATTATATCTTCAATTTAATTAACTGATACTGGTTTATTTAGAATATTTATATCTTCTTGATTCAGCTTTGGTAATCCATATGTATTTAGGAATCTCTCCATTTCTTTTGCATTTTCCATCTTATTAGAATATAAGTTCTCAAAGTAGGTATAGATGATCTTCTGGATTTCTGCAGGATCTGTTGTGATTTCACCCTTTTCATTCCTAATTGCATGGATTTGAGTCTCCTTTTTTTTTTTTTGATAGGATAGGCTAAGAGTTTGTCAATTTTATTTCATCTTTCAAAGAACCAACTCTTCAATTCCTTGATTCTTTGTATTGTTTTCTTATTTTCCATTGCATTAATTTCTGCTCTGATCTTAAAAATTTTCTTCCTCATATGAGCTTTGGGCTTGACTTGCTCTTCTTTTTCTAGAAACCTGAGGTTCAGCATTGGGTTGTTTATTTCACCTTGCTCTGTTTTTCTCATATGGGAATTCACTGCTATAAATTTCCCTCATAGGACTGCTTTCATTGTATCTGTTAAGTTCCAGTATGTTGTATTGGGCATTATTGTTTAATTGTAGAAACTGTCTAATTTCTTCTTTAATTTCCATGATCCATTGGCTGTTCAGCAGTGTGTTTTTTAATTTCCATGTGCTTATGAAGTTCTTGTGGTTTCTTTTGCCATTGATTTCCAATTTCATCGCATTATGGTCTGATAATATGCATGGGATAATTTCAATTCATTTGCATTTACTTAGGCATGTCCTATGAGCTATGTTCTATGAGTATGTGGTCTGTTTTGGAGAACATCCTGTGTGTAGCTGAGAAGAATGTGTATTCTGATGTTGTGGGGTGGAACACTCTGTAGACATCTTGAAAGTCTTGTTCAGTTGTGATATTTCTTTATTGAGTTTTTATCTAGTTTATCTGTCTATTTGTGACAGTGAGATATTGAGGTTCCCCATTATATTTGTATTAGTGTTTATCTGATTTTTTATGTCTGTTAATGTTTGTTTTATGTAGTTGGGTGCACTGGTATTTGGTGCATATATATTTATGATTGTTATCTCTTCCTCTTGGATTGTTCCCTTTACAAAGATGTAGTGACCTTCTTTGTGTCTCTTAATCAGTTTTGGCTTGAAATCCACTTTGTCTTCAAATAGAATAGCTACCCCTGCTTTTTTCCAGGTTTCTGTTTCATGGATTATTGTTTTCTATCCTTTGACTTTCAGTCTACGAGTTTCTTTTTGAATTAAATGCATTTCTTTTATGCAGCATATTGTTGGATCTTGGGTTTTTGTTTTGTTTTGTTTTGTTTTTTGAGACAGGGTCTTGCCATGTAGTGCAGGCTGGCCTCGAACTCACAGCAATCCTTCTGCCTGAGTGCTGGGATTACAGGTATGCACCATCACCGGGCTTGTTATCTCTTTCAAGAATATCCTTCAGAACATTTTGGAATGCTGGTTTGGTGGTCATGAATTTCTTCACATGTTCTTTGTCACGGAAGTATCTTCTTTCTTTCTTTCTTTTTTTTTTTTAATATGGGGGTACCGGGAGTTGGACTCAGGACCTTGCGCTTGCCAGGTAGGCGCTTACGCCACTGAGCTATATCACCGGCCCAAGTGTCTTTTTTCTCCATCAATTTTGAAAGATAGTTTTGCAGGGTATATCAGTCTGGCTTGGAGGTTGTTTTCTGTTAGGGCTTGAAATACTTCAAGCTCTTCTTAACTTGAGGGTTTATGTTGAGAAGTCTGCTGTGATTCTGATGGGCTTTCCTTTATGGGTGATTTGTTTCTTCTCTCTAACAGCTTTTGTTTTATTTATTTATTTATTTATTTATTTATTTATTTTATTTTTGAGACAAGGTCTTGCTATATAGTTCAGGCTGGCCTTGAGTTCACTACGTAGCCTAGGCTGGCCTTGAACTCCCAGTGATCCTCCTGTCTCAGCCTCCTGAGTGTTAGGATTACAGGTGTGCACCACCATGCCCGGCTGTCTAACAGCTTTTAATATTCTGTTCTTGTATTAAATTTCTGGAATCTACCACCATTATATGCCTTTGTATAGTTTTTTTTTTTTTTTTTTTGTGGGTACTGAGGGTTGAACTCAGGACCTCACGCGCCAGCAGGCGCCCATGCCGCTGAGTGATATCACTGGCCCTTTTTTTGTATGTGGGTACTGGGAGTCGAACTCAGGACCTCACGCTTGACAGGCAGGCACTTATGCCGCTGAGCTATCTCACTGGCCCTTTTTTTTTTTTTTTAATCATGGCTAGTTGGAGTTTTATATGCCTCACTTATCTGTATGTCAAATTCTTTTTCTCTGCTTTGGAAGTTTTCCGCTATTACTTCTGTGAAGAGGTTTTTTATGTTGTTTGCGCTATCTCCTGCTTTTTCATTGAATTTGATCAATCTTATGTTATTCTTCTTTGCATCATCTAGCAGCTCTTGGATTGATTTTTCATAGTCCCTTGCTATTTTTAAGAAATCTTTCTTTTCACGATTGCTAACTGCAATGCTGTCTGCTATATCTGATATTCTATCCTCACATTGGCTCATTCTGATATGTATACTTTCAATGGAATTTTTAATCTCATGGATATATGTTTGAATCTGTTTTAAGGATTTTATTTCTTTTCTATGTTGGGCATTCATGGTTTCCATCATTTTCTTAAGAACCTCTATTTTTTTTTTTTAATCTGTATCTTCTCTAGAGTCACTAAGCATGTCTTTCATTATGGTCACCATTTCTGTAGTTATTTGAGAAATTATTTTTTATTTTATTTTTTCTAGAGCATCATTCATCTGCTTTGATGCTTTTGCTTTTACCACTTCAGAGAGTCTAGGTGGGTGGTTTTTGGATTGTTCCACCTCATTGCCCCCTGCGTTTGTCTTTGGTGAGCTGCAAGTCTGGGGTTGCATCTTGCTTAAGTGTCTCCTCATTTTTTTTTTTTTTTTAGTTTAATTCCTGGGTTGATGCTTGTAAATTGGTTATGGTGAGTATCTTTATTTGTAGTATTAGAACCCTAATACTGGAAATGATTATTGCTCATAGAAGTAGCTGGCTTTTGGGTTTTGAGTCTTTTTCAGGATCCTACCTCTTTAATATATTGGTGATAAAAAGTTGCTGCGTAGTTGGCCCAGTCCCTCGTTCTTTAGCACTGCCTATAGTATTTTTATGACCTGTAGGCAAACTTAGTCTTGGCATACAGGAAGAACAACTGATTAGAACAATTATGTCACCTTGGCTAAAGTAGTACAATCAGCAATAACAATAGCATCAAACACAACCTAGAAAATGACAAACTGTGGGGCCAGTGATATAGCTCAGCCGCACAAGCGCCTGCTTGGCAAGTGCGAGGTCCTGAGTTCAGTTCTTGGTACCCACATAAAAAAAAAAAAATGACAAACTGTGGCAACTATTGATTTACCACCTTTAACCATATGAAATAGATTTATGGCTGTATAACAAAATCTAAAACAAAGCAGAAAATTGTATACAGTAAATTAGCCCTCAGTATGGCAATTTTACCCCCAGGGGAGAAAAAAATTTTTATTAATTAAGTTTATTGTACATTTTAGGTATACATAATAATCACATTCATCGTAGGGAATTTGTGCCCATACGTGATATAACTTGATTCTTTTTTTTCCCATTTTCCTACCCTCCCTTCAACCCCTCTTCCCCTCCTTATTTACAAAAGCTTTGTTTCCAGTTTTTCCTTCTTTTTGCATTTTTTTCTTTTCCCTTCTTTCCTTTCCCCCTTCCCCCTCCCTAGTTCCCCTTCCCATTTGAACATTTTCTTCCTATTTCACAATATCTATTATACATTTTGGTTCAGGACAGAAAATTTAAAAGGGGTTAGGGGGAAAACTAGAGAAATAGAAGAGGTAGAGATTAGAAGCAAGCCTGGAGGACAAAGGAAGAAAAAAAAATGTCCACTTTAAAGCATATCTCTACTGTCACTGGTAGACAACGTGGGCAGACAGAGTCCAGATCTGTGTTGATTAATCCCAGCAAGCCAGCTGTAGCTTTACGGCGGAATAGTGGATAATCCCAGTGAGCCTGCACCTTTAGTTCCGCTGATGCTCAGGCTGGTTTCTGGCTGTGAGGCTGGAATTCGATTTGTTCAGCTTGTAACATACCCTGTGTCTCCTGATTGTCTGAACTCGGCTCCTGGACCTGCTGACTTGAACTCAGCAGCCTCTCCCTGACAATGGGAGCCACTAGATGGAGCCAGCCCACAGCTGCTCTGAGTTCCTGAGCTCAGTCGGCTTCTCTCCTAGATGGCTACCAGCCAATTACCCTCTCCTGGGGGAGTCTGAATCCTAATAACTCACCAGCCACTGCAGTCCACTGCATCGTTCCACTGGTGCATTTCTCCGTGGAGGTCTCTGAGGTCTCCAGCAGTCACCTTGCATCTGCAGGTTTGAGCCGCTCCTCCCATGCAGTGAATCAAGGCTCAGAGCGAAAAAGCCACCTCCCGCCTCCATCTTCCGTGTTGAGGTCTCTCTTCACTCACCCCGTGGCCTTCAGTTCTTGCTTCAGATCCTCCTGGGTCCCGGGGACCCACTTCCCTACTTCTCTTTTTCACATTGCTATATTCCAGCGTCTGGACACCAAATCTGAGAGAGACTATTTCTCTGCTGCTCACCACTCCTCCACCTTCCTGGAATAATTGTTTTAAGTTTCATGCACTTTTAAATACTTTACAATTTCTTGTTGGTTGATTCTTTGACAATAAATTGCTTAGAATTATGGTATTTTGTTCCCAAATATTTATAAAGATTTTTCTAGAGACCTTTTTGTTACTGACTTCTAATTTAATTCTTTTGTGGCCTGAGAACATACTTTATATGATTTGAATCCTTTTAAATCTATTATGACTTGTTTTGTGGGCAAGAATATGAGCCATCTGACTAATGCTCCATGTGTAACTGGAGAACTGATATTTTCTGCTGCTATTTCTGTGAATGTATTCTGTAAATGTTAGGCCAAGGTGATAGTGTTATTTAGATATGATGTATCTTTCTTGATTTTCTGTCTACATGCGTTATCTTTTTTACTTTCTTGGGGGGAGGCATGCTTGGCCAGTTCTCTCCCACTCTGCTATTCCCAAGCCCTGTAGTTTCATTTTTAAGAGGAATATGGAGAGATATGACTAAAGTTGTCAATCTATTTTTCCATGTACTTCTGTCTTTTTTTATTTTTTATTGTTTTGGCTTTATATATTTGAAAACTTTAGGCTGGGCATGGTGGTGCATACCTATGATTCCAGCACTTGGAAGGCTGATGCAGGATGGCAAAGAGTTCTAGGCCAGCCTGGGCTACACAGTGAGATTCTGTCTCAACAAACAAACAAAACGTTTATTAAGAGCACACTTATGGCTATATTCTCTTAATAAACTGATGTGCTTATCATTATGAAAAGATCTTTTTGCTTTTTTTTGTTGTTTTTTGAGATAGTCTCTTGCTTGTAGTTTATTTTATTTTTTGTTTTTTTGAGACAGGGTCTTGCTGTGTAGCCCAGGCTGGCTTCAAACTCACAGCGATCCTCCTGCCTCAGACTTCCGAGTGCTGGGATTACAGGCGTGTGCCAACCACGCCCAGCTCTTGCTCTGCAGTGTAGACTGGCCTCAAACTTGCAATCCTCCTGCCTTGGCCTCCTGAGTGTTGGGATTATGGGCATATGTCACACTGGCTTTTCCTAGTAATACCAAAAGTATATTTTTCTTTTTTTTTTTAATTTCTTTTCTTTCTTTCTTTTTTTTTTTTTAGACAAGCTCTAGCTATGTAGTTCCAGCTGGCCTGGAATTCATGGATGTCTGTAATCCCAGCACTTGGGAGCCTGAGGTAGGAGGACTGCCACAGGGTCATGGCTAGCCTGGGCTACATAGTGAATTCAAGGCCAGCCTGGACTATACAGCGAGACTCTGTCTCAAAAAATTAAACCAAAACAGAAAAGTATGTATGAAAGTATGAGGTTTTTCAACTTGGATATGTCTCAATGATATGTGAAGTTTATGGCAAAAATGATTTAGTCATTCTCAGGATTAGATAACTTGTGTGTTTGAATATGGACTGTATATTTATTCATGTTTATATCTATATATTTTATCATAATGAGGTCTCACTTTTAATGCTTTTTTTTTTTTCAGTACAAGGGGTCGAACCAGGACTTTCATGCTGACATACATACCCGGCCCATATTTATTTTTTAATTTGAGACTGGGTCTCACCAAGTCTCTAAGTTGCCCAGGCTGGCCTCAAACTCTTGGATCCTCCTGCCTCAGCCTCCCAGGGTGCTGGGATTACAGGCCCACACCACTAGGCCCAGATTTTAATGGATTTTTGTTGGTTTTTACTGCCTACAAGGAGCTAGGCTGTATTCTGTGTGAAAGGACCATTGCAAAGTACAGGAAAAACAAACTCCCTGACCTCGGGAAGCTGATAATTTGGGCTACAATGGATCTTACACTTAGTGCACTCAGCTCCCAAGTACCGTTTTATTATAACTGCATAGAGTGTCCCAAGATAACATTTTCCTTTCCTTTTATTTTATTTTTTTTATATTTTGAAACAGGGTCTCACTATGTAGTTCAGGCTGGCCTTTAACTCACAGCGATCTTCCTGCCTCAGCCTCTCTAGTGCTGGGATCACAGGTGTGCCACCATACTCTGCTCTAGAGATGATTAAGAAATTTAACATGTCTCTAATCCCAGCACACTGGGAGGCTGAGGCAGGAGGATCCATGAGTTTGAGCCCAGCTTGGGCAACTTACAGAGAACTCATTTCAAAATAAAAAAAAAATAGCCAGGCATGGTGATGCATGCTTGTAATCCCAGCACTTGGGAGGCTAAGGCAGAAGAATCACTGCAAATTCGAGGCCAGCCTGTGGTACACAGTGAGTTCAAGGCCAGCCTTGCCTACATAGTGAGACTCTGTCTCAAAAATAAAATAAAATAAAACAGTATGTAGCTTTCAGTATGAAGGCTCTTGTAGTTCAGTCCCCAGTACTGGAAAAAGAGAAAGAATGAAGGAAGAAATGAAGGAAGGAACAAAGGACAGAAAGAAAGAAAAGAAAGAAAAGAAAGAAAGAAAGAAAGAAAGAAAGAAAGAAAGAAAGAAAGAAAGAAAGAAAAAGAAAGAAAGAAAAGGAAAAGGGAAGGGGGAAATTCACTAGAAGCAAAAGGGCAGAGTGTCAAAGGCCTGGAAATTGATATTTGCTAAGATGTTCATTTAGAAGCAGCAATCTTTAGAGTTGGCATGGTGGCACATGCCTGGGATCCCAGCACTTGGGAGGCTGAGGCAGGGGGATTGCTGTAGTTCTAGGCCAGCCTGGGCTATATAGTGAGTTCAAGGCCAGCCTGAACTACACAGCAAGACCCTGTCTCAAAACAAACAAACAATAAAATAAAATAAAATAAACTACATAGGGAGACCCTGTCTCAAAAATTAAATAAATAAATATAAAATCTTGTTACAGATTTCCAGAGGCTCTGTTTCAAACTTCATGAAACAGGCAGAATACTTCCAAGCCCAAGCTCCCGAGTCTGGCTGGCTAAGCTGGAATCCAGAGCATCCCCCTTCGAGCGAATTCCCTCAGAACTTACTTTAGTCTTGCAAGGTTACATCGCTCCTCTGAATCTGCCTCCTTACCAGTACAATGGCAGTAGGAATACCTCCTCCTCCAAGGCCTGTTTGCAGATATTACATGAGATAAGGCATGCACAGGCTTTGGTACCAGGCCCAGGACATGGCATGAGCCTTGAAAATGTCATTTTAAAAACGAAGTTGCTACCATAACTCCAACATCAGGACAGTTCCTGGTATCCGTAGCTTTCTACTTTTTCTCCTACCCTCAAGCTGGAGACACTTGCCCTTGATTTAATCTCTTCATTTTCAACCTGCACAAGTATATTACTAAATCTTTTATTTTAACTATGGAGTCGGGAGCACAATTCATGTAAAAGTGACCCTCCTCCCTTTCAGTATGTACTGGCAACTGAACCCAGGGTCTTTGCACTGAGCCACATCTCAGCCTTTGTAAATTTTTTACTTTATTTATTTATTTATTTATTTATTTATTTATTTATTTATGAGACAGGGTGTCACTGGGTAGTTCACGCTCGCCTGGAGTTCCCTATGTAGCCCAGGCTGGCCTTGAACTCACAGTGATCCTCCTGCCTCAGCCTTCCGAATGCTGGGATTTTAGGCACGCACCATCATGCCTGGCTTTGATTTGCTGCATTTTCACAGCTGCACTATTTTCTCCACTGGGATCACAGATACTTCGTTCCTTCTCAAGGTGGTTACTTGTAGAACAGAAGGGAAACATGTTTTCTGTAAGGCATTTGACAGACTCCTGTGATGCCTTTATGAGGGACACCATAGAGAAATACCATGTGGGTGGAACATTTGTAGCCAACTGAATAACCCTAGACCGAATGCACAGGCTGTCATTCTGCAGGGAGGACTCTGTGACAGGCCCTGAGCACTGGTTCAGGTACAGGAAATGTGGAAGGAAGAGCAGGCTGGGGTGGAGGAGTAGGTCTAGCAGACGTGTGTGGGGGTGTTTCAGGGTGAAGATAATGATTTGGGGGTGGGGTAGGGAGGGAGAAAGAGGAAGTGGAGCTGGGAGTAGGGAGAGGGAGACAACTAGTTACATAACAAACACTTATTAAGTAATAACAAACTATGTAGCAGAGGCTATCTAGGCATTGGACATGTTGTAACTCAGGGACTCACAGAGACCATGGAAGGGTTTCCCCATGATGATCTCCACTGTGCAGATGAGGAACTGAAAGCACAGAGGTGATTTCTTTCCCCATGCTGCACAGCTGGTAAGTGGTAAGAACTGAGATGGGAGCCCTGCTTAGCTATGGAGGTATCAGTAACTGCACGATAACTTAAGTCCTAGGCATAGTTGAGTTGGTCAGGTCATGTGTTTGAACAGAGGCTCAACTCCTACAGAATCTATGTCACTATAGCTCTAGATCACCTCATGTAATCATGGGTGGACTTTTGGAGAGTGCCTGGATTATGGGGATGAAATAGCCCACTTCCTGTTAGGAGGTGGGGTCTGGTAGGAAGAGGGGGGCCACTGTGGGAGTGGCCTGGAAGGGCATGGCTCCCTCTCTGGCTCCTCCCCTCGCTTGTTCTTTTTCCTGTCTGCCAGGCTACGTGCATCTCCCTTCTGCCCAGGCCCTTCTACAGTCCTGTCCTGCCTTGGAGCCAGCTGACCATGGACTGAACCCTGTCAGTGAGCCAAGATAAACATCTCCTCCTTTACGTTGTGGCTGCTGCCGGGTGTCGTGTCCCAGAGAGAATGACAGTAACTGAGATGTATGCATTGACTTTAAAGGTCCAGAAAATAAAAGCCGTATCTTCCATGTACAGTCAAGCCTTGCTTTGTGAGTAACTTGTTCTGTGAGTATTCCACAAGACAAGCATATATTTATGAGAAATGTAAACCTGATAAATGAGCAATGTCTTGCAATACAAGTCATTTGTGTCGCCGAATGTCACATGGTCACAACTGAGCCAAAGGTTCTCCCTCCCTCTGTCTCTCCCTCTCTCTTTCCCTGGGATTGTGGGTGGTTCACTCCCATCAGCAAGAGGTTATGGAGGAGATCTCGTCTGCAGAGGAGGAGAAAAAGGCGGAGGAATCTTTCACTTCAAATGAGATTAGGGAGATGTGTACAATGTGGGAAACTACGAAATTTTGTAGAAAAACACCACCTGAATAAGGTTGTAACAGTGCAAGCAATGAATCTGTTTAACCACAATGCAATGTCACGTTTCCACGAAATCCTCAAAAGGAAGCAAGTGTCATCAGATAGGTTCCGTGTTAAAGTTGCATGAAAAGAATTCTACTGAGCCAGTAGACAGCAGTGATTCCATTAGTGATAGTGAAAGTCGTGCTACGCAATAACCTTCCTCTCGCGTCTCCCTCTTGCCAACCACGAAGGTTTTCAAAGGAAGTACAGGTTAATTTGTTTATTTTTCTTTATGTTTTGTATTTTCTTTATTATTTTTGTGTTATATTACAGCATTGTAATCATTTTTAGATGAATATTTTTGGGTTGTGGAATGAATCATCTGAGCTTCCACTATTTCTTATGGGGAAATTTGCTTTGATATCCAAGTGCTTTGTATTACAAGCCTGTTTCGGGGATAAATTATGCACGCAAATGAAGGTTTCACTGTATGTGCATTTTCTGGACAGTGTGTCCATAGCTCTTAGCCCTGGAAGTCGAGCAAGTGTGATACAGTGAGTAGGAGGAGCGTGGCAGAAAGCTAGGACGGAGTTCTGAGAAGGTAGGAATGGTCAGTGATGGGAGACGTAGCACAGCACCCATCCAAGGACCAAAGGGAGCAGACAGGCACCGGAGATACTGGCAGAACCGTGTCAAAGGCAGGCTGGGCCGGAGAGCAGGTGGCGGAGGGTGAGACCTAGTCCAACACAGATGAGTACACACACTGGTGTGGAGGGAAGGGGAGAGAAATGGTTGTGGCCTGATGGGGGCAGACATGGAAGATAGAGGGAATAGAAAATGACGGGAAAGCAATATGTGTATGTGTCAGACTCCCTAGATCAATGCAATCACTGTGTATCGCAAACATGCACTAATGAAATGAGTAAATAAACGAATAGGATAAAGGGAAGGGTTTTACTTTTCTAATAAGAAGACTTGAGTGTATTTTAAATATTAAGTGGCAAATGCAAAGAGCAACTACAGATATAAAAAAAGGAGGTAAGTCATGGTGCCACACAGCTATCATCCCAGCACTGCACTCTGGGAGGCTGAGGCAGGAGGACTGCAAATTCTAGCTAAACCTGGGCAATACGGACATATGAAAGCCTGTCTCAAAAAGGGAGTGGGGAGCACTGGGGATGTAGCTCAGTGGGAAGGTCCTGGGTTCAATCACCATTACTGGGCAAAAGAAAGAAAAGAAAAGAAGCAGGAGGCGGGGATGTAGCTCAGTGGTAGGGGACTTGCCTACCATGCACAAGGCACTGGATTAAATTCCCAGCACAGAAGTAAATGAATAAAGTTGAAAAAAGGGTAGGGCCAGTGATATAGCTCAGCGGCATAAGCGCCTGCCTGGCAAGCACGAGGTCCTGAGTTCGACTCCTGGTACCCACATAAAGGAAAAAAAAATGAAAAAAGGGTAAGAGCAGCACAAGACCTGGGGGGGGCAAGAACGGGGGGGTCCAAAGCACAGAGGGAGCTGGGGTTCCAAGAGGGAGGGAGGAGGTAATGATGGGTCTCAGCAGAGCTCAGGGTGTCGGGAGTTGAAAAATCCCTACTCTATATCATGAGGAAACAGAAGCTCAGATAAGCTAAGGGATGGGGGCAGGGTCCCACAGACAATTTATAGCAGTTATCTGACATGCCCTCTCCCAGAGAAAAGCCTTCTCCTTCCTTGACTCTTGGTTTTTTTGAGTCAGGGTCACGCTCTGTAGTTTAGGCTGACCTTGAACTCACTGTGTAGCCCAGGCTGGCCTCCAACTCCTGGTGATCTTCCTGCCTCAGCCTCCCAAGTGCTGGTATGACATGGGTGCACCACTGCGCCCAGCTCTTCTTGACTTTCAAGACCCTACATTATTTTGGATTTTCTCTGATTTGTTTGAACAATCCCTTTCTATTCCTTTTTCTGGATCTTCCTCCTTTCCCCCATTTAAATACATTCCGGGCCCCATGGTGTAGTTAACAGTGAAGCTAACTTAGTACCTGACCTGGCTTCAAACCTTGGCTTTGCTGCCTCCTCTGATCTGGTGCAGGCCCCTAACTTTCCTGAGCTTCTCAGGTAATAATCTATGCAGAGGACACGGCAGGAACCTGGGAACAAAGTTTGTATACCTCCGCAGTCATCACCCACAGTCCCAGGGAAGGGACAGCCCCTGGCGAGGAAGTACCCTTGAGAGGAGGACAGTTCCAGAGAGAGCTGGCTGTGATCTGTTGGTCCCAGCATACCCATCTGATGGCAGATGGGCCATGAGGTCCTGGGGGACCCTAGGCGGTGCCCCTTGCACACCACACCCGGGGGTCCTAATGCTCACTGCCTGGCTAGGCTGGGTGCGCAGCGTCTCCGGCTTTTTAAATGCTCCTAATGAACCATCTGACTACTGGTTTGTTTCCTTTCAGGTTCTGATGCAGACCTGAACCCCAACCACAGGACCACGTGAGCCAGTTCGGGGTCCTGAGCTGGGAGCCCTGATGTGGCTGGTGGTGGGGGGCGTCATGTCAAGGAAGTGACCGCACGCCCGCGTCTAGGAGCCAGCTGGACGAGGACGAAGGGAGGACGTCCCCAGTGACACCCGCCGTGGCCAGGCCTGGGTCACAAGGTCGGGAGGCAGGAGCGGGGGAGGAGGGGAGACAGGAAACGGGCTGGAGAGAAAGGCAGGAACCGGCCTTTGGCCTCACTCGGGATAACCCTAAAGGTAACTCACACCAGAACAACACGAGGACAAGCTCAAAGCTGAAACGCTCTGTAGGCTTCTGAGGCGGGGAGCGGGGCTTCAGATTTGCATTTTAAGATCTCCCTGGCTTAATCAAAGACCAGTGCTATCTTTAATTGGGAGAATTACCACTTGCCTGTGAGTAGCTGCTAAAAGCAGAAAGGACTCGGGTTTACTGAACTCTCCGGGCTGGGCAGCGCTCCCTCTGTCTCTCCCTCTGTCTCTCCATCTCCCTCTCAGCAGCACCCCGTGGACAGCAAGGGCTAAGCCTCACCTGTCTCCGTGAGTCTGCTGCTGCTTCCCCCGGCAGGCGATAACGCAGCACTAAACAGGCACCGGGTAGACTTGTTTACCAGTACACGTTTGCACTGCATTATGTTTATGTCCTTTGCATGGAGTTGGTACGTGTACATAACACATCTTAATTCCTTTTTTAATAAAGTAATGATTTGTACTAAATATCAGAACTGGAAAATGTGTATATTTTGCACTTAGTTTTGTAGTCTTAAATATGTATCTATTTCTAGCTCTATATCACATATAGGTCATAGGTTCTACATCTTTGTTCTTAGAATTGATTTCATAGACGTTTTCTTTTTCTCCTCTCTTCAGGTTTGTGAATTGAAAACTGGAGAGCGCAAGTCACCATCTGATGTACACTGGTTGCTTGCAGCCTCAGGGCCCCCTTTTTGGTTTCTGTTTCTTGGCCATACTGGGGATTAAGTTCACGTACAGTCTTTTGCCCAGAGGAGGGGCTGAGTTTCAGAGAAGTAGTTCTTGTGCAGTTCCAAGTGTAAAATGAAAAGCTCTTGTTGGGTATGGTGGCACAAGCCTGTAAGTCCAGCACTTGGGAGGCTGAGGCAGGAGGGTCACCAAGAGTTTGAGATTTGACTGGGCTACAAAATGACTTCAAGGCCAGCCTGGGCTACATAGTGAGACCCTGTCTCACAAAAATAAAATAAAATAAAATAAAATAAAATAAAATAAAATAAAATGCTCATCTTCTGTATGATAAGTATAACTTGTACATATTGCCTAATAACAAATACTAAAAAAGTCTAAATATTCCTTTAATGAGGCAGATAAGGGTGTGGCAAACTGGCTGAGCAAGTGGGGATGATATGTCAATAATTAAGATCAAGGAATAATGCAGAAAAACAGTTCCCAAAGCCCTGCACCTGGGACCAATCTGAGAAAGCTATCTTCAGTCTTCTCAAGAACTCAATACCGCGTTCTTTCTCTGGTGTAAAAAACTGAAAGTGTAAATAGAGACCAAAATGTGAAATAGGAAGAAGATGTTCACATGGGAAGGGGAATGGGGGGTAAAGAAAGGAAGGGAAAAGAAAAAAATGATGATAAAAGAAGGGGGAAAAAAAAGGAAACGAAACTTTTGTAAATAAGGAGGGGAAGAGGGGTTGAAGGGAGGGGAGGGGAATGGGAAAAGAAAAGAATCAAGTTATAGCATGTACAGGTACAAATTCCCTATAATGAATGTGATCATTAGGTATACCTGAAATGTACCGATAAACTTAATAATAATAATAAAGGGACTCGAGCAGGCTTTTGATAGGACGGCCTGGACCTGACTCCAGCCTGAGAAGATAAAAAGATGGCGCCATTAAACTCGTGGCCACTGTGCTGCCTCACAGTGGTCCGGTCTCAGCCTGCGGAGCAGACGGCCTTCCCTACTTGTAACTAGCCTGGCCTCGCTCTGCAGAGCATGTTTTCCCCTATCTTTAGTAAACGTAAAACTTTGTTACAGGTTGTGCTTGTCGTGACCAATTCTTTGTCCAGGAGAGAAAGAAACTAGAAACCACCTGTAGAAAGACACCCCAGAACCCCAGTACTAGGAACACTGGGGCCTGAGGTCATAGTGTAATGCAGCCCAGCACAAGCCTGAAACGTCCCTGAAGGCTTAAACTTTAAATTCATGCAAAATCTTCCATCTCAAAAGAGAAGATGTATTAGTCTGTCCCGCGTGACTATAATGAGATCCTGAGAAAGGCTAACCTTGTAAAGGAAGAAGTTATTTTGGCTTATGGATCTGGAGGCAGGAGGCTGAAGGGCTGCATCCGGGGAAGATACTGTGTGTGTCCGTGTGACTGTGAAGCTCACACTCAACCACGGAGCTGTCCCCCCAGCCCTGGGGAAGACCTTCCCGCCGGCAGAGGCCACAGGGTATCTCGTGGCCAGAGACATGAGTGTGTTTGGGTGCGTGTCTCTTCTGGTCCTTCCTTTTATAAAGCCACCAGCTTCAGTCCCAGGGCCCTGTCCTAACTATTGGATCCGAAATGCCCCTCAGAGGCCTCGCTTCTCCCTTAATGCCTCATCACCGGGGTAAAATTTTAACATATGAAGCCTTGAGGGCACTGACGCCGTATCCAAACTGCAGGACAGGGTTTCTGGATACCTCGTGGTGAGCACAGTGGCTGCTGCTGGCCCACAGAGGACAGACACCCAACCCACATGAGGAGGTGTGGCATCCGGTGGCAGTAGGGTGGAGGGCTATGCCTGTGATGTTAGTTTTCTGGGTTGTATTTTTTTTTTTTTACCACAGGGTCTTTGTTATGTATTCAGTCTGCCCTTGAACTATGTAGCCCAGGCTGATTTTAAACTGGCCATGACCCTCCTGCCTCAGCTTCCCCAGTGCTGAGATTACAGGCGTGCGCAAGCACGCCCAGTTTGGTGTTACCTTTTTTCTAATGATAAGCAAGCGGCCAATAACTACATAAAAAGATGCTTAATGTCATTAGGTATCATGGAAGTGCAAATCGAAACAATGGGAGGAGGTATGAGGTACCACACCCAGTGGAATGGTTGCAATATGACACAGAGCCGGGCGTGGTGGCCCACACCTGTAATCCCAGCACCCTGGGAGGCCGAGACATGAGGATTACTGTGAGTTCGAGGCCAACCTGGGCTACACAGCGAGACCCTGTCTCAAAAAACAGTCTGTCTACCGGATTTTATCTCGAGGTGCAGTTCAGACTGGTCGTGCAGCAGGAAACTGGCTCCCAAACTAAACAACTGAGATACCTCCTCAGAGCAAACAGCGATGAGGCCAGTTGGATTTTAGCTTCGGGTTACTGGGCTCAGTCTCCTCAAATGCTTTTCACTAGAAGGCTTGCGTTTGAGGGTGTCCCTGACCACGAGCTCAAGAGTGCTCAGCTTTAACATTTTTAGGCCCTCAGTCGGGGACCTAGGTTTTGTCTCTTGCTGCCCAACTCCACGCTTTTGGGAAAGAACCAGGCAGGTGTAACCCCGACCACTCAGGGAGAGGGGTAGGAAGCCTGAGTCACCTTGCTAAGATAAACTCTCTTCCAGCCTTCTTTTTTTTTCTGGGGCGGGGTGGGGGGGAGAGTCTCACTATGTAGTTCAGGCCGGCCTCGCACTCACTGTGTAGTCCAGGCTGGCTTTGAATTCCTCCTGCCTCAGCCTCCCAAGTGCTGGGATTATAAGTGCTCCTCCAGCATTCTTAAAAATCTTGAGAGCTTTTGGGACTTACAGAACCCCTGGTCCCTGGACCATGTAAGGACACCTCTCGGGTTCACCCATGCGCCCCTCCATCCCGAGGTCAGAGGAGGGGCGGGGCGCGCAGGTGAGCGGGTTCCCCCCCTCCCCCGAGCCCTGCCCACCACCGCTGGCCGCGAGGGTACGCGGGGTGCCGGGCAGGGCGCGGAGCGGGCGCAGGTGGCCGGGCTGCGGGCCGCCCCTGTCTCCTCCCCCTGCGCTCCCTGCCTCCTCCCTCGCCGGTGCCGGCCGCCCGTCCCCCGCGGCTCCTCCCGCCGGGTCGAGGGAGGGAAGGCGCCGCGCGCTCCGCCGCCCGAGAACTTCGGCGGGACCGGGACCAGGACCGGGCCGAGCGCGGGGAGGACGCCGCCCGCCAGGCCCGCGCTCCCGGCCCGCCCGCGCCACTTTCCTTTGTGTCGGATGCGGACGCGCGTCCCGCGCCCACGGGGGGCGGCCTGAGGCTGTGCTCGGCGGAGCCGCGTCCCCGTCCCGGTCCCCGTCCCGCGCCATGCCCTTCCCGCAGAGGACCGTGCAGCCCGCGCGCCGCCGCCCGCCCGAGCGCGACGGGGACCCGGCCGGGGCCGCGCCGCCCTTCCGCTCGCTGGAGCAGGTCGCCGCGCACGCCCTGGTCCTCCTGCTCGAGCAGCTGGCCGACCTGTCGCGCCACGCCGGCGACATCTTCGGCGAGCTCGAGGGCCAGGCGGCGGCGCTGGGCCACCGCTCCGCTGCGCTGCACCGCCGCCTCGACGCCCTGCGCGCCGCCGCAGCGCGCCTGGACCCCCGCCGCGTGCAGATCCGTGAGTCGGGGCCGGGGGAGGGGACGGAGGGGACCCGGGCGGCGCGGGCCGCTGCTCCCGCCCGCCCCCTGGCGGCCCGGGGCGGCCCCGCGACGGTGGCAGGCGGGGGGCGTGCAGGTGGCGCCCCCACCCTGGGCTGCTGGGTGGAGGGGCGCGTGGTGGCGCAGGGGCAGGGCAGCCAGGCGCGCGGGACGAGGGCGCAGCCCGCCGAGAAGCCGAGGCGGCACGCAAACGTGGATAGAGTGCACACAGCTCTTGGGACCTCAGGAGGCTCCGTGGGGATCTCAACGAGCGTGCTGTCACCTCCGCCCCACGGTGCACTCCCTATACCTGTGTTCTTAGCTGCAAAGTTCTTACTTTTAGTTCAGGGCTTCCCCGTTTGGCGCCGAGTTTTGTTTCCACCAGCGCTTTGTGCTTCAGAGGCCCCGACCTTGAGGCCGAACTCGGAGCCCATTCGTCTCCGCCTGGCCTCCCGCAAGCTTGAAGAGCCAGTGTGTGTCCTGACCCCGAGGTCCCCCCACGCATCTCACTCAGCAGCCACGCTGACTCCGGTGAATGAAGCAACTGGAATTTCCTGCTGCTCCAACGGAGAGAAACTTTCCGTGTGAAGCGTGTGCGATCGCTCCCTTTTAAGGACGCGGACGGGGTCGTAATCCCTAGTGAAGAGTAAATTGGAGGTGTTTGATGGATTGCAGGGTGGCGGGGAGATACTGTGACCCCCACGCCTGGATTTCAGTAGCTCTGGGTGAAATGCGCCTCGCTTAGAATCACTTCGCCTGCAATCTTGAATAGCTTGTTTTCCAGGTTGCTAGAAAAACGCTGCAGTGTTTTAAGCATCTTACAACCGAGTTCAGATTTCCGGTAGTTCAACTCCAGTGAGATTGTTTGTATCAGCCGTCTCTCTCTGCAGGCTGTGCAGTTGGCTTGTGACGGTTTTACGTTTTTACGGCTCCACTCTCGGTTGTACTGTCCAAACGTCCTTAGGGGTGTGGACAGTTCTTGACGGCGGAGAGTGGGAGGGGACGGAGACGGGGACTGAGACGTTGGCAAAGTGATGGGTTGGGGTACTTGGGACACGATCAGGATCTATCTCCTTGGTGTGCCTAACGCTTCATGCACCAGGATGTGTTGTTCTTGGCGAATGTCCCGTCCCCACGGCGATCCGTGGTGGCTTCTGTGCGGCTTCTATGTTTCGAGCAGGGTGTGTGTTTTTGCCCTGAACTCAAATTCCGCCCGTGACAAGTGGGACAAGTGATGATCTGACCCCCGGGTGACTGGTCGGTTGTGGGAATTAAAAAACAAAGGATGAGGTGTTGCCTTAGTTTACAGACACAAAAGAAAGCCAAATAAGATCTTCAAAAAGTAAACAAGTAAAAACTCCCTGAAGCTCAAGAATTCTTGCTTTGCTAGTTTTGTTTTGCAGTTAAATGTATCGCTTTTCTCCTTTTTATGTACATATGTCCCAATAAGCTATACTGTCCACAGCCAGAAATCCCTCAAATTTCTGTATAGTGACTAAAATAATTTTGGGGGGTGGTCAGGATCTTGCTGTGTAGCCCAGGCTGGCTGCAAACTCAAAGCAATCCTCCTGTCTCAGCCTCCCAAGCGCTAGAACTACAGGCTGCGCCACCTCGCCCAGCAAAAAACATTCTTTTAAAAACTCCTCACAACTCAGTTGGAATTGTAAATGGCTTTGGTTTCATACCAGAAATCCTGGCTAATCATTTTTTTATAATCATGAAAGAAGGCTTTTATTAAATATAATTATGCCTGAGAGTGTAAGTGCACGTACAGAGAAGAAAGCCAAACTGTGGAGATATTATTAATTTTCGTTTTTGCCAACTTTTCACTTAACTTTTTTATAAGCTGAAAATTATGCCTGTGCCTTAATTTTATTTAGCATCTGTTAGGATTCTTTTAAAACAGTACCTCAAAAAAAAAAAAAATAAAACAGTGCCTCAAACCTTGTTCCTGTCTATAAGCTACATTTTGATGTCATTTTGCTCCTGTTTAGGCAGGTCTTCAAAATAGCATCCTCCATTAGTATGTGTGGACGTGTAGACTTTTGGATTTGGAATGGACTGTAAAAGCTATCTATTCATGAACTGTTTATTTATTTATTTATTATTTACTTATTTATTTGAAATAGGTTCTGGCTATGTAGTCCAGGCTGACCATGAACTCACTGTGTAGCCCAGGATGGCCTTGAACTTGTGGCGATCCTCCTGTCTCAGCCTCCCAAGTGCTGGGATTACAAGCATGTACCACCATGCCCGGCCTTCATGAACTGTTTTTCGTTGTTGTTATTGTTGTCTTGAGACAGGGTCTCACTATGTAGTTGAAGCTGGCCTTGAACTTGCTATGATCTTTCTGCCTCAGCCTCCTGGGTGCTGGGATTACAGGCAAGCGCCATGACATTCAGATCCATTTCATGAACTCTTAACCAGAGAAGAAATCCAGGCCAAGAGTTGGAGTTACTCACCCCGAGGCTGGAGGTGGGTAAGAGCACATCCCACCTGCCGTGCGCTGTACACCTGGCTCCGTGTAGGAAGAAGTGTGTTGAAACAGGCAGCAAAGTTTAGATGCAGCCGTAGGCCTTGAAGGGCACCTGTGGCCGCTGAGTCCCCCTTTTCTTCAGATAAGCCCGTGCGGTTCCCAGGAAGCCAGCAGCAGAGCCCAGCAGCTTCCCCAGAGCCGGAGGGCCAGGGGCAGCAGATTTGCTGGCAGCTGGAGCCCATCTGGCCACACACATGCGGGTTTGAGCCTGTGGCCCCGGTCTGTTGGCCCGGTTGGTAAGAAGAATATTTCATCACACTTGCTGTTCTTCGGTTGTCACGGGTAGAAAGTCAGCAGAGTAACTGTCGGGCGTAAGCTGGGGAGGACACACTTCGCTGTTCCGTTCACTGCAGCCTCCAGGGTGGGCTGCAGTCTGTACCTTCATCGCTGCATTTACCAGGGGCACTGACACTGTCGCATCTGTTCCCCTCCACCTCACACCCAGCTCCTTGAGCAAGGGCGGTGGCATCTCTGATTTTGAGAGCTTAGAACACTGTGTGGAATGCGGTAGCTCAGTAGTTATTTGGGCTGAACTAATATTTGGTTTCTTTTTCTTTTTACTTTGGTATTTTGAGACAGGGTCTTGAAATGTAGCCCACGCTGGCCTCCAACTTGGTGGCCATCCTCCTGCCTCAACCTCCTGCCTCAACCTCCTGAGTTCAGTGCTTCCAGGATGTGCTGCCACGCCCGGTGATATTTAGTTTCTTATTGCTTTTTTTTCCCAGGAAGAATAGGTACTAAAACCATAGTGAAAAAGTACCAAGTTGGTAGTTAAAAATCTAAATGAGCAGGACGATTACTTTAAAAAAACGTAAACTTTCTGCCTTTTAAAGGTTTTGTGTTCAACTGCCAATATCTCCTTTCTGTAAAGGTCAAATTATATTAATTTAGTTGACAAAATAAGGACTCTTCGAAAATAGTAACAAGAGCCAGAAATGTGAATAGTTGTATCCAGGCTCTGTAAACAAGCGAGAGACTTTGCCTTGCTGAAATCAATAGACACTCAATACTCCTGTTTCATTTTTAAGCCCTTTATTGAGATAAAATTCTCAACTATGCAATTTTCTCAATTAAACTGTACAGTTTGGGGCTGGGTGTGGTGGCATACGCCGGTAATCCCAGCACTCAGGAGGCTGAAGCAGGAGGATCACTGTGAGTTCAAGGCCAGCCTGGGCTACACAGTAAGACCCATCTCCCAAAAGCAGGTGTACAGTTTGGTTGTTTTTCGGATAATTAGAATTGTGTGACATGACCACATTCTGTTTTGAAGCATTTCCATCAAGCCAGAAGAAATCCCCGCACTTGGCAGCAGTCATTTTGCATTTTCTTGTCGCTCTCCTGCCCCGGGCAGCCACTAACCTACTTTCTTACCTTTTGTCTCTGTAGACCGGGCTGCTCTGGACCTGGCTTACGTCGGGCTCCTTCCTCATGTGGGCTTTGCCCGGCTTCCTTTATCTAGCACGGTGTCTGCATAGCTCGTAATTTGTTTCTTTTTATAATTAATAGAAATACTCTGTGCATTAAAAAAGTGATTGATTGAGACAGGATCTGGCTACGTAACCCAGGCTGGCGTTGAATTTGTGATCCATCTGCCTCAGCCTCTGGAGCACTAGAATCACAGGCATACGCCATCATACTTGGCCTTTCATCTTTGTTTTATTCAAAAACCTTATGAAGTAGAAAGGCCAGAGTATATTATTATACCCAATTTACAGATTAAGGAATGGAAATTCTGGAGCTACTAAGAGGTATACTGAATGTTCTAATTTGTAGTCCAAAACTCCTTTACTTTACCTGTCACTGGAGGTGTAATTTAGTGGTAGTGGTAGAGGGTGCGCTTAGCCGTGGGTTTGATCCCCACTACTTCAAACAAAAGCCACTTCCTGGATGAGTATGAAATGTAATTTTTGAAAGCGTATAAGAAAGAATGGTTTGTTGGCCTTTGCTAATTACAAACAAAAAACCCAAACAAGCTGAGGGTGATGATACACACCTGTAATCTCAGAGCTTGGGAGGCTGAGGCAGGACGATTGCTCTAAATTCAGTCTGGGTTACATACAGTATAGTGAGTTCAAGGCCAGGCTGAACTACATAATGAGACTCTGTCTCCATTAAAAAAAAAAAAAGTTATAAAAAAGCAGAGAATGTTTCTCCCTTGGATCCCAGTAGGGTGTTGCCAGCTGAGAGGTTTGCTGTGTCGTAGGACCATGGGGATGCCCTTCACACCATCGCACGTGCTCAGCCTGGTCAGCTGTCCATGACGGCCTTGGCACACTGTATATAATTTTTAGAGGTGAGAAGAATCGCGTTCAAGACAGCTGGTTAGCTGGGCGTGAACCTCAGTGGTAGAGCTTGTGCATTAGGGCGTATGGAGCTCGGGGTTTGATACTCGGTACTCTCCGGTCCCCACCCCCAAGTCCTGTGGTTGGCAGCGAAGCCCTACAGTACAGGCGGTGTCTGCATAGACAGGCGCGGGAGCTGGGCAGCGGAGTGGACGAAGACTCCCGGTAGCGCTCTAGGTCTGAGAGGCAGCGTCCCAGCTCCGCGCCCGGCCTGGCCGGAGGCTGGCGGCCCCTGCGGTCAGAACATCTCTGCGCCAGGCTCTGGGCAGGAGCCTTCTCCGAGAGAGTGCTGGTCAGAGCTGGGAAGACGGCAGAGACTTCTGTGCCCTAGAGGGGGCGTGGCTGTCCCTGTGCCCGCCTGCTCTGGGTTCCTGCCCATCTGGGGAACACCCGACTCGCTTCCATGGAAACACAGGGATACTGGGCCGGGTTGGGGTGGGGCGCTTCCACCCACCTCCAACCCCGGGAGAGCCCTTGCCTTTGACGGCAGCTGTACCGCGAGGTTAAGGAGGCTCTGTGCTTCCCTCCTTGCCAGACTTGGGGAGTTGCCTGGGACTTTTGCTAAAAACAGAGATTCCCAGTTTCCAAGGCACCTCTCTGTGTAGTTCAGGCTGGCCTTGAATTTACTGTATAGCCCAGGCTGGTCTCAGACTCGAGGTGATCCTCCTGCCTCAGCTTCCTGAGTGCTGGGATCACAGGTGTGCACCACCACACCCTGCTTGTCCAACTTTTTTTTTTTTTTTTTAATGTGGGTACCAGGGGTCGGACTCAGGACCTCGCGCTTTCTGGGCAGGCACTTATGCCGCTGAGCCATCTCACCGGCCCTTGTCCAACTTTTTAAACAGAAAGTTTCTATCTTTTGACCAACATGTTCCGAACACCTCCCTCCTGCAGTTCTTGGTTAACCACCGTTCTACTCTGCTTCTATGAGATAGACTTTTGCTATTAGAGAATTTGAACTTTCACTATTTGAAAAGATGGATTTGGGAGCACAACTTTAATCAGTAATCCCTCTGTGGTTCTTACGATGAGAAATTTAAATAAAATCTGTGTTTTTGGATAACATTTCTTACTAGAAGGATTCTTCCAAGTAATATTTGATTCATGCTGTGCTGGGGGTTGAGCCCTGGGCACTGAGCTGGGCCCTCAGCCCCAAGGCAAATGTTATCACAGACAGCATGTGGGTTTTCACGTGTCGAGGCGTTAGTCATGTTCCAGACGAATCAGGCAGGTACATGTTTCAAATATGTCTGTCCTTCCTACAGTACACTCATAGTTTCCTCCTCCTCGCTAAAATCATTGTGGAGAGGTATATTTAAATGTATTTGCCTTATGTTTTCTTTTTTTTTTTTGTGGGTACCGGGGGTCGACCTCAGGACCTCGCGCACCAGCAGGCGCCCGTGCCGCTGAGCGATATCACCGGCCCCTTTTTCGTATGTGGGTTCCGGGAGTCGAACTCGGGGCCTCGCGCTTGCCAGGCAGGCGCTTAAGCCGCTGAGCCATCTCACCGGCCCCCGCCTTATGTTTTCTTAAAAAAGATTCTTTTTTAAAATTACTGGGCCGGTGAGATGGCTCAGCGGCTTAAGCGCCTGCCCGGCAAGCGCGAGGGCCCGAGTTCGACTCCCGGAACCCACATACGAAAAAGGGGCCGGTGATATCGCTCAGTGGCACGGGCGCCTGCTGGCGCACGAGGTCCTGAGGTCGACCCCCCGGTACCCACAAAAAAAAAAAAATAAATAAAAATAAAAAAATAAAATTACCAAGTGTATTATTTCACCTAAAACATCAGACTACTATTGACTTTTGGATATTGGGAGTATAATTACCTGGTATAAAAAGGAACCTCTACTTAGGAGGGATTATTTACTTAGCAATAATTAGTTTTCCTCTATGTTAGAGGAAACTTGTTATTAAAATTTCAACTGTATGTATTGTTTCAAGGATGGGAGTTAGCAAATGAAAAAAATTAAATAACAGAAGAGAACTGTTCGAGTTCCTTAATACTTTGGAGGAAAATTCAGAAGCAGAAAAATAATGCAGTGTTTTCCTCCAGCTGACACTTAAATATCTTAGAGAAATCAGGTTTTAAGTGTAAAATAACATGACCTGCTTACACCTGGTACCTTATTTTATTTTATTTTTAAATTTTTATTTATTTTTTGGGGGGGAGGTACCGGGAATCGAACTCAGGACCTTGCACTTGCCAGGCAGGCGCTGCACCGCTGAGCTATAACCCCGGCCCCTCCTTATTTTATTATTTAACTGTTTCCCTCAACTTGTTTCATGCCCTGGAACGAATGTGAATTCTGCAGGAATTGACGCTCAGCATCGCCGGTCGGAGTGGGATGTGGCTCGGTGGTGGAGCATTTGCCTAGGGGCTTCTGGTCCAGGGCATGGTGTCCAGGGTCGCAAGGGAGACCCCCAGCAGGAGGGTGCTGACGGCCAGGGTGCTTTTGCATACTGCCTGCATTGGTGGTTTGCATTTTTCAAAACATGCACTCAGGAGTGCTGGAGTGAACTGTGGCAGGGGAGCTGGGGAGGTTCTGTCTTTGGAAGGAGGAAGAACATGTTTCTGAAAGCCCATGGCATCACTCAAGCGAAAAACAGAGTTATCACCATCATCTTTGGGTGCCGGGGATTGAACCTAGGGCCTCACACGTGCCAGGCAAATGCTCTACCACTGAGCCAAACCCCAGCTCTCTTTATTTTGGGACAGTTTCTTAGTTAGTCACCCAGGCTGGCCTGGAACTTGTGATCCTCATGCTGCAGCCTCTCGTGTTGCTGGGTTTCAGGTGTGGCCCAGCTGAAAGTGTCCTCGTGGGTGTGAGCCTGCAGACAGCGTTGCAGTTTCCCTGTGGGACTTCGCTGTGGTTTAGTGCTGCCTGATGGTGCTGATGGTGTATAGAGAGCCTCCCGGTCCTCGACGTGGTCTGGGAAGTTTATATTTGTAATCCCATGGAAAAGTTATTGGAATTCTAGAGAGTTAATTCCAATCTACCACTTCCAGTGCAACCCATGGTGAGAATAAAGACACTAAGGCATACTTATAGTTGTGGGGAGCCAAGGGGTCCTAAGTCCAGCCAAGATGGTGGCTACTGGAACAAAGGCCTCGACCCAGGGCTGAACCCGGGTTTTATTAATTCTCAAGGAAGGGAGTGGCTCAAGGATGAGTGATTGTGAGAGTGGTGGGAAGTACGTGAGTCTGGGCTAGGCCTGAAATCACCTTTGCAAATGCAGAGGGAAGGATATGCAGAAGGAGAAATCTGCATAACACAATTCAAGATAGTATCTAATGTTTTGGGGTCGGTGCTTCAGCTCTGATGTATAATCTTTTATGCCCTGGGAAGTCATAGCCTCTTTCTCGAGGCTCGATCCCAGCTGACAGCGTGGAGCACGGCTCTCCATCCCGCCTGGATCAACCATGTATTGGGAGCAAAGGGCGGGGAAACACAGGCCTGTCGCCTTACTTCAAAGACTACATATCAGGACCTCGGCTGGACCGATTTGCATTGCCTAAAGCCAATTAAAGAGATAAGGAAAAGTCCTAGCCAGCTCTGTACATATCAATAGGTGGAAATAGGGCCAAGTTCAGCCAAGATGGAGATAGTTGCTCTTCTTTCAAGGAGAGCCGTCCAGGTGGTCCCCCTCAATGGTGGACGTCGGAACACTTGCCATGGGCAGACACATCAGTGTGTGCGGCAGCTCCCTCTGAGGTGGACACTGTTCTGTTCTTTCTGTGGGACAGAAGAGACAGCCAGGGCATGAGTCATTTGCCCGCAGTCACAGATCATAGGCAGGGAGGCAAGGCTGCCTGCAGGCGTGTTCTGCTTGCCCATGTGGGGCACTGCTTGTGTCGCCTGAGCCGACTTCAAGTAGGATAGTCACATGCTCAGATGAGGGAAACTGATGGGTAGAAAGCTTTGTCAAGCTGGGCGTAGAGGCACATGCCTGTACTAGCATTTAGAGGCTGAGGCAGGAAGGCTGCTGTGAGTTTGGGCTATACAGCGAGACCCTATCTCAAAAAACAAACAAATAAACAAACAAAAAGCCATGTCAATTTATCTGAGGTAACAAACAAAACAACAAAGTCTCTTGGGCTTCCCCCTTTCCTGCTCTCTGTTTCCTTCTCTGAAACTCTCAAGCTCATAGCAGACACCTGGAAATGTGAGCCATGCACACACAGTACTTACTGAGTGCAGTGCCCGGAACACAGCTAACATTTATTTGACATGAGCTACTTTTGTCTCAGTGACAGGGAAGGCCCAGGTAGCACCTGTGTGTACCTCTGTGTCCCTGTGTCGCCATGGTCAGCCAGGAGGGAGGCTGGGCCATCGCAGCCTGGAAGCAGAAAGCTGGGGGGTCCGGAGGAGAGCTGGTGTCAGATACACGGACGTCTTTCTGACCGGAGGGAGTGTGGAGGGCTGGCTGCGCTTCCTCTCCTCCTTGCCTGGCCAGGGGCCTCCAGTGCATGTCCTCCCTCTCAGTGCCCTTTCGCCCCCGCTTCCTCCCATTGTGGGAACCGGAGGGCCTGCCAGGCTCCGCTGGGCTCCCCAGCTGTGGAAGCGTTGTCCCTTCTGCCGCCCTGGGCCACCTGGGAGGTGGCCAGGAGGTGCTGCAGTCCCCACCGCCACCCGGTTGCAGTTGTCCTGCTGGACTCAGACCTCGCTTTCCCGGACCGAGCCGGCCAGGAGCTCAGGGCCTCTGTTAGCACAGCCCATTCATCTTTTCCCCACGCTCTCTGAGTCATCGGATTCCCCGCCCAGGGCAGACTCCAGCCCCCCGGCCGGCCGGGAGAGTCTTAATCAGCCTCAGCCATCTGGGTCTGGGTCGAGGCCGGGAACAGGCTCTCCGCCAGTGCCCGCAGGTGCTGCCGATCAAGCCAGCCCTGGGGAGGCCGGGTTGGTTGCTGTGTGTCAGGAACCCCCTCTGTCCTGCAGGTGGGACCTTCACCCGTTCATGAGTTTCTTTGGGTCATTCATTCTGCTAATGCTAAGTTGTGCTAATGCTAAATTGTGAGGGTGATGTAATGAATCAGACAGGCTGCTTCCTTCAGGCAGGAGGCATCTTCCGGTGGCTGATTAGATATTTAGATATATAATTCAATAAAGAGGAGGAGAGTGAATCACTTTTTTTTTTTGGTCTTTTTGAGACTGGGTTTCACTATGCAGTTCAGGCTGGGATCGAACTTGCAGTGATCCTCCTGCCTCAGCCTCCTGAGTGCTGGGATTACAGGTATGCACCACAATGTCTGGCATGAATCACTTTTTATAACATTTATAGGAAAAAATATCTTCTGAATCCCAAATTGCCCATTTAGATGACATCTAATTTAAAAGACCTGCCTATCAGTTGGTGGCATGGTGACACTCCCACATATAAAATAATGATTTTGAATGTTCATAGCATATTTTTTCTAAAAATTACATCTTTCTTTTTTGGTACTGTGAATTGAACTCAGGACTTTGTGCTTGCCAGGTGGGTGCTTGTGCTGCTGAGCCCTGGGCCAAAACTTTCTTTAGAAAAAGAAACCTTAAGAGGATAAGACCCACTCCCCTCTCTCCCAAATGGTAGCAGTTTCCTTCTGTTAGTCCTGATTTATTTTAACTTACTCTTCTTTTTTACTCAAGAAATTTCTACCCATGTAGAAAAGCCATATCTCCCTTTGAAAGGTCAGACAACTGTTTCAGATTGTTCTTGCAGGGAAATCCTTTGTTATACTCCCCTCTCTCTTCTGATTAAACCTGAGTAAAGGCAGTATCGGTAAGAGCGGCGGATTGGGTAGTAACTAGCAGATTTAAATTGCGGTGGCACAGGGTAAATGCCAGGGCTTTCTATCAGACAGTGTGAGGCATCTGATACGATGTTCTGAGGTGCAGGGACCATGATGGGCAGCAGAAGAAATTGAATTAAGCCGGTCTGTGCTGCGTATAATCAGATTATGTCTGGTTGCTTGGCATCTGAGAGCTGCAGATGAGAAACAGTGTTCCCCGGCTGATGGTCTGGCTGCTGGGACCCCATCTAGACGGGAAGCAGCCGGCATCTCTCAGGACACCCCAACAGTGCTAATTACCCAGCCACTGGACTCTCAGGGCTCCAGGTAGTGTGGGTTCTTCCCTTCCACTTTCCGTGGGGGCTTCAGTTGGTGGATGAATGGTGAAGCTCAAATAATCTTAGCCTAAATTTTCAGTTGCTTTATTAAATAGACAACACGTTGACACTGTTAAAAATGTATCTCTCTATAAAAAATATGCCATGAAAAGCCTCGCTCCTGCTTCTGTCGTCCTTCTGCTGTGTCCCTCCCATCCCCACCAGATCATGGCTTGTATTCTTCCCAGCTTTCTTTATGCAAACATGAACGTATTCGTCTGTGTTTCTCTCCCTCCATTTTCCATGTACATAATGTCTGGATCGTCCTGTTGTTCTTCTTCGTTCACATGTATAATCCAAAGTAGCGTTATTTTCATTATAATGCTTGGCTGTTTTTTTTTTTTATTTGTGAAATCTCAGTTACTTTCATTGTTGTTATTGTTGGAGAAGACCACTGATTTGGGGGGAAAAAAAGATTATTTAACATTAGTATAGATTGTTGAACTATGAAAATTTTTTTATTGAGTATGTTTTGATTTTTTAAAGGTGTATTTCAAATGAGCTTCCCAAGAGATGGATAAGCTTTTTCTGTTTTAAGAAGGGAAAAGAGGGCTGCTGGCTGCGGCGGTACACTTGGGAGGCTGCGACATGAGGCTCTCTCGTTTGAGGCCAGTCTGGGCTACATAGCAAGACCCTGTGTCAAAAAACAGAGAATTGGGGTGAAGGAAATAAAAAGAAAGAAAAATAGAAGAGGGACTTCTATTAAATATCAGTAACAACACAGAGAGTTGAGTATATAAAAAATGGGCACTTTTTGCTGTCCTTTCTCTGGATAGCCGAAGGCTGCACGTGAAGTACCTCCTAACTTGGGAGGAGGTCGTAGTGGTGGAGGACTTCATTTGAGTTTTGGCGTGGCATGTTTTACTCTGAGAGGGTGCCATAGAGTGTCCCAAATAAATGCACTTGGTCTTGAGGTCAGCTTGGTCTGTTTAATTTGCGGGGTTGATCGTAACTACCTGACCGCAGTGAGAGTGCAGAATGACAGACATTTAAAGAATGAAGCCACAGTGGTCGCTGGAATTGTTTTTCCCAGGCCATCGAAAGTTTGTGCTGAATTGGTACAGAGGTGACGAATGAAAGCGTTCTCTACGAGTGGAGACTCAGAAACATGATCATTGAATTACGTAGTCTACTCTGTTGTTTTATGTAGCTAAAAGTAAAATTTTTTTATTAAGTTTATTGGTACATTTTGAGTATACATAATGATCATATTCATCATAGGGAATTTGTACCTGTACATGATATATTTGATTCCTTTTTTTCCCATTCTCCTCCCCTCCCTTCAACCTCTCTTCCCCTCCTTATTTACAAAGCTTTGTTTCCATTTTGTCCTTCTTTTCTCATTTTTTCTTTTTCCTTCCTTCCTTTCCCCCTCCCTAGTTCCCCTTCCCATCCTTCCCATTTGAACATTTTCTTCCTATTTCACAATATTTATTATACAGCTAAAAGTAAATTTAAAAAGCTTTTAGTCTTACAAAGAATGCCATAAAATATTTGATTCTAGGGGTTTGCGGTATAGCTCGGGGGGGGGGCCACTGGCCTAGCATGTGCCAGACCTTGAATCTGATCCCCAGGACTGCAAAAAGCAAATAAAAAAATTTTTATGATTTTAAACTTTAATGTATATTCAACCCAAAGTCCAAATCTGTAAAGTGCAGCAAACATGAAGAAGAAGAAGAAGAAGAGGAAGAGGAAGAGGAAGAGGAGGAAGAGGAAGAGGAAGAAGAAGAAGAAGAGGAGGAGGAGGAGGAAGAGGAGGAGGAGGAGGAAGAGGAGGAGGAGGAGGAAGAGGAGGAGGAGGAAGAGGAGGAGGAGGAGGAGGAAGAGGAAGAGGAAGAAGAAGAAGGAAAATAATCACAAGAAGCGTCACTTGTTTTTGCTTAGATATCTGATATTTGGAAGTGTCTGTATCTAAGCAGAGCCATTTTCTCTTGTTTTGTGCAGTCCTGGCGTTGCACCTGGCTCCGAACCAGCTAGGCCAGCCCTCAGCTCTGAGCCGCACCCCAGGCCAATTGATCGCATTTTTTTGTCTTTTGTTTTTTTTGAGACAGGGTCTTGATATGTAGTTCAGGCTGGCCTTGAGCTCACTGTCTTTTTGTTTGTTTGTTTGTTTGTTTGTTTTTATCACATTTTTGATCGAACTGGAGCATCCTTCTGTCTCCAGTTCTGTGTCTTGATCGAGTCTTAGCTTTCTTGTGACAGCTTCCCACCCGTCGTAAACATCCAGAGGCCGGTTGAAGAGGAGAGGCCTGGGTGCATCTCTCGGGCCATCTCTGCAGCTTGCTTTGGCCTTTTGATGTTCGCAAGGCCTGTGTGCGCACACAAGACTTATCCAGTGGGCAGAGGTTTGCTCATCTTCTGACACTTTCTTGCATTTCTTCTCCGAGTGTTTAACTCTCTGTGAACCTTTAAATTGTACTCATCACATCGGATTTAGAAGTAGACATGGGAGTTCTACCAGGTAGTGCATTGTTGCTAAGTCTTGGAAGTTACCACCATCTTCTGGGAAACATAACTGTGTTTTATGTGCACGATTGTTCACCCATGAGGATGCTTCTGTGTAACAGATCATTGAGTCAGGACAGTCATCTCCTCTTCCCTCGTTGGTTCTTTGGTTGAGCCTGTTGTACTAATAAATTGTGATGCTGCTTCTTTTTCTCTGAAGTTCCTTTTTTTTTTTTTACGCTTAAGAAGTGAATAAACTGAGGATATCGCTCAGCGTGTAGTGATTATCTACTATGCTTGAGGCCCTGGGTAGGAGCCCTAACACTGCAAAAACAAAAACAAACATTTCCTTTTCTCCTTTGGCAAACTGGCAGTCAGACACCTGTTTCCAGGAGGTGCCTGCTTGTGCAACATCTGAAGTCTGTTTGGATTTAGTTCAAGAAGATTTTTAAACACAGGCTGTCAACTACATCTTTATTTTTGCAGCACTGGGTGTTGAACCCAGGGCCTTTGACCTGAACTACATCCCAACCCTTTATATTTTTTTATTTTGAGACAGGGTCTTGCTAAGTCTCTCAGTTGCCCAAGCTCATCTTGAATTTGCCATTCTCCTGCCTCAGCCTCCCAGAGTGCTAGGATTATGGATAGGCATGTATGACCACACTTGGCTTAACTTTGGTTCCTGTTCTGTGGAAAGATGAGGATTAACCTTAGATATCCTCTTATTTAAATGTGGGATAGTTTAATTGAAAAATACATAGGCTATAGAATAAAAGAGGACCGTGGGCTGATTCACCCATGATAAAGGCGGCATGCAATGATGGTGTGTGATGGATGGGAGTGATGTCTTTGAGTGCCCTTAACACTTTTTCTTTTTTTTTTGAGACAGGGTCTCACTATGTAGTCCAGACTGGCCTTGAACTCACTGTGTAGCCCAGGCTGGCCTCGAACTCGCAGCAATCTTCCTGCCTCAGCCTCCCAAGTGCTGGGATTACAGGTGTGCACCACCATGCCCAGCTAATACTTTTAATGTAATCTAAATATGTTTGCAAATTGCAAGGATTGGTTAATAGTAATAATTTATATTAACATTTGTAAGATAGCTTTTATCGGTAACATACTGTAGTCGTATCTTGCTACTCGACTACTTTGAAACTCGTCGACTTTGGTACTTGACACATTTTGATGTGAAAAATTTGCCCTGCTGCTGGTCACATGGTGCTGGAATTTGTCGGTGCCAAGTGCCTTGTGACTTGCTACCCTTTCCAGCCAAAACCATTTGTTTCATACTCATCCTTTTTGGTACTTGTTGTGTCTCCCAGAACCAACTAAGGATGAGTACCAGAGTAGCACAGTATACGCCCATTTCAGTTAATCCTCATAAATATTGTATAAGAAAGGCCTATTATCACCGCTGTTTTAGTAGTGAGACAGTAGCACAGAGAGGTAAAATGCTTTGTCCTAGATCACTCAAGTGGTAAGTGGTAGAGACAAGTATAGCAAGGCGAGCCCCTCCTGCCGCTGCAGTGTGTTCAGGTGCTTCCCGCAGCAGTTATCCGTCGACATTTGTTAGAGATTGGGTGTAGGGCACCCGTTGGAGACCAGAATTTGCAGGTGCTCAAATCCCTTGCATAAAGCAACACATTTCCCTCCGAGTATTTTCCACGTGGTTGGTTGAATCCACAAATGTGGAGCTTGTGAAGGTGGAGGGCCGACTGTAGATGTGAGTTAAAATTGTTCTCTGAACTTTCAAGTTCGTTTTGATACTGAAACATTTCTGAATTTGGCTAGGCATTTTCCATTTTATTCTGGTTATTTAAAACTGAAGCCGGACTTGGTGGTGAGCACCTGATGTCCCAGCTACTTGGGAGGTTGAGGCAGGAGAATCCCTTGGGACCATGCATTCCAATCAGAGTGAGGGACATGGTGAGATCCCATCTTTAAAACAGAACAAAACAAAACAAAACAAAACAACACAGTGGGGGAAAAAAGTATTGTGCCACTAGCCCAATGGCATATTCTCCATGGCTGCAAATGGAGTCCTAATTAATAAAGGTTGAGAATTAATAAAGTTTGTCTGGTTCTTTGAACTGCGTTGATGAAAGATGCTCTCATCTCTAAATAGAGTCTTTTTGTTAGTGCTGGTCACCCTCCTTGGCCTCTTTTCTTTTGCCAAATGGTGATCTGTGTCAGAAGACGGGTGAGAGAACAAATTCAACTTCGCGCTTATTTTTATTTAGTAGTCTATAAAAAATTTCTCTTCTCTTTCCCCTCTCCCAGACTTGCTGTGTGTAGATACCTGGACACTGCAGGAGGCTGTCGCAAAGCCAGCCCTGGGGAAAGCTCTTTGTTCTTGTGCGTGGAGGATGAGAGGCGGCCAGGAGGCTGCTCCAGCACCCGTTGGTCCCTGCTCCGAGCCACTGCTCTCCCTCTCTGTGGAAAAACCTGCAGGTTTTTCCAAGCTGCAGGTGCTCGGTGGCCACACCAACCCGGAGCATTGTGACCCATAGGCATTCCCTTAAATCCGCGCTTCTCAAAGAGAGGCTGTGGAGCCCGCTTCATCCGCCTCTGCTGGACACTGTAGAAATGTGAAACCTTGGTCCCTGGTCAGACCTACTCAGTCGTATGCCCAAGGCCGGGCCTGCAGGCCTTGGCTTACTCTAGTGCACGCTGGGGTTGGAGAGCCACCGTCTGCAGGCCCTGACTCCTGCTGACCCCGGGTCAGCAGCTGAATCTGCAGAGAGACCTTACTGTGTGTGCCAGCTTGGGACAGCGACTGCAGCCGCCAAACCCAGCTCCGGGGGTTCTGTAAGAGCTCTTCTGGCTGCAGCAGAAGATTAAAGCTTCATTGTCGCGCCACAGTGAGAGTCTGGCTTTGAGAGTGGCCTCTTCTGTTGGCGATGAGAAACTTGGCCCCGGGCTTGGGGCGAAGGGAGCAGGAGGTGTCTCAACGCCACCACAGGGGAGGGACACACTTTCTGAACAAAATCTGAGGAGAGAGGCTTATTCCTTTTGAATACCAGTTGCATAAAGCCCCCAGTTGGGTATTTCAGAGAAAGCGCGTCCAAAAGATGCAACTAGGAAAACTTGAGGTAGAAATGGGAAGCTTTACTTGTGGGTGAAATATAAATATTTGAATAAATGTGAGAAAAATTTTGCAAGTGTGCTTTCACTGAGTACTTGGTGCTCCATTGCTTGGGGTGGTATCCCGTTTTAATTTAACCCAGTATAACTTAGCTTTCCTCTTATTTTATTTTATTTTATGAGACAGAGTCTCACTATGTAGCGCAGACTGGCCTTGAACTCATTTATGTAGCCCAGGCCGGCCTTGAACTCACAGCAGTCCTCCTTCCTCAGCCTGCTGAGTACTGGTATTATAGGTGTCCACCACCAAGCCTGGCTCCAGTTATTTTTATTTATGTAATCTATCCATAAGTTACCTGTTAGTATGGTATAATCCTTGGTAATTCAGAGAAACCAATGATAGGGAACAGTTTGATAAAAAGCAGCAGAACATAGTGGTTAAGAAACAAGAGTTAGTAAGTAGCTGGTGACTCTGAATAAATTACTCAACCTCTCTGTGCTTAAATTTTCTCCTTAGGAAAATGTGCCTTCCACTAATACTGCAGTATTAGTGGTTGTGGCGATAAAGTCAGATATACAGAACAGTGCCTGACCCAGAATAAAATATTAGCTGGTACTTTGAACTGCACCTTACTGTTTGTTAGAGTATTTTTTAGTTTTTTTCTGAGTGTATTTTAAAATCTAAATATAAATAAAGTTAAGATAATGAAAGATTGGACTTAAATAGTGGGTTGAAAGGAAGGATGAGACTTGAATATTTTATTCAATGTGTATTATATTAATAGTATAACTTTTTCTGTGTGTGTGCTTTGTTTTTGTTAATTGAGTTCTTAGAGAGCTGATGGCCAAGTGTGATAATTGGGCTGTTTCTGGGCTTTTGGATCATACTTTTGGATAAGACAATAATTCAATTCTGAAGGTACAGAATATTGGATTACAGTGATGCAGGGTGTTCCCTAAAAATGGTGTTTTGATTACATGTCTCATACGAGTTTGATATCTTTTTCTTCTTTTCAAATTGAGGTCAGATACAATTAAATTGGTTAGGGGTTTCGGCTTGTTCAGTGTCAGTGAGTTGGTTTTATCACACTCATGTAATCTCTAATGTAGAAACCTGTCAAGTTACAAAAGTTAATTTGTAAGTTGTTTTGGGTTCATACATTTCTTCCGATAAACCATGTTTCCAAAGCATAACCAGGCCCAGGGCAGCCCCCAAAGCCTGTTCAGCCTGAATACAGCCTAAGCATTAGGTAAGAATTTGCTGTGGGAAAATGACAACAACATCAGTAATTGACAGTCGGGATACGAGGGTGGCGCGTTCCTGCCCCTTGCAGCCCTGTCCCTAAACTGTGTGACCCTGGGCTCGTCTATAATGGGTGTGGTTTGGACCAGGTGTCAAGGTTCCTTTCTGGGGAGTGGCGGGGCTTTATGACATGATACAAGACGTGTGGGGACAAAGCCTTGAAGTAGGGGACAGGGGAGTTCCCAGGATGCTCTCTGATCCTGCACAGGCCTTCAGGACAGGTGACAGCTCCAGGTGTGTGTGGGGGGGACCCTAGCTCCTGGCAGCTGGCAGCTCACAGAGTTTTCGTCTGAAGGGCCACTTGCAGTGCCTCTTTTATGTTTTCCTCAGGACTTTAAATGGATCAGGGCCAGCAGCTTTATCAGTTTCTAAAGCCCATTTAAATTTTGTTTGCTTTTTCTTTCTTACCTATCTCTGTTGCTGGAAATGATGATTTTCACAGGTAAATAGTTTTATCCTTATTTTGAAGACCATACCAGAGACCATACCATGTAGTCTGTAGTTTAGTGTCTATAAACTCGCTTTTATCCACGGATAAAATACAAGAAAACATTCATTCCATTTTACATCGGTGTGTATTGACATATGATCTCTGCTCAAAGATTGTGTGTGCTTGTGTTTGTGTGTGTGTGTGAGAGAGATTTCGATTGATTTCACAAGCGATGTGCAAAGCATTACAGATCCTTCCCACCTCCACTGTGTATTCTTTGTAAAAGGATCTGAATTGTTTATAGAATCCAACAAACTTTGGGTAAAGTACATGTTTTTAAATCATGTTGAGCTTGTTAAACAAAATTCCTGTCGAGTCCCATGCAGCTTCACATGTCAAGCATGACTTGAAAACCTTTTCCCCAAGTGGCCCTGTCTTAACAATTTATGTTCTTGAGAGAGTTCCGCAGAAGGAATTAGATTCCGGGAGGTCACGATTTTCTTTCAAGTTCCACCTCCAAAGTGAAAATGAACTTCTGTTTTGTAACTTGAAAAACATTCAACAAAGAGTTTTTAGAACCATGCTGTGATTGCGTTATATTGGGCCGGACTTCTCCATCCCATTAGCCAGAAACGAAGCTTGACAGTTCTTATTTTTTATTTTATTTTATTATTTTTTTTGTAGGCATAAAAATGAAGAGAGAACAGGAAGAAGAGGTTAAAAAATGCTGAGTCTGGGAAAGCGTTCAGTCACTAAGTCTTAGCTCCGTAGTGTCTGTTTATCTTAATAGGGCGGGACGGAATAAGTCTTTGCTTTCTTTTTTTTTTTTCCTAGTTAAATATCTCCCCCTTGGGATATCACTTTACAAATCCTTCAGACTTTCTCACTGAAAACATATGAATAGCTAAACGTTAATACTGAGCATAATTAGGAAATATCACAGTTTTTACAGGGACATTCCAACTGAGTTATTGGATTCCAAGTCACTGGAATTTTAGTTGATTATTCATTTTTTTTCTTGCCATTTAAGCTAATGGAGGATGGAAATGATAGGAATAATCTAGAAACATTTTTACTATATTAACTTCCTGAAAAGGACAATCTCTCTTTTTTTTTTTTTTGAACCAGGAATTGAACTCAGGACCTTGTGTTTGCCAGGCAGGTGCTGTGCCACTGAGCTATATCCCCAGTCCCCTATATCTAATTTTTTTTTTTAATGTGGGTACCGGGGGTCGAACTCAGGACCTTGTGCTTGCCAGGCAGACGCTTATGCCGCTGAGCTGTATCACCAGCCCTATCTCATGTTTTTTTTTTTTTTTTTTTTTTTGTGGGTACCGGGGGGATGACCTCAGGACCTCGCGCGCCAACAGGCGCCCGTGCCGCTGAGCGATATCACCGGCCCCTTTTCGGTATGTGGGATCCGGGAGTCGAACTCGGGCCGTCGCGCTTGCAAGGCAGGCGCTTACGCCGCTGAGCCATCTCACCGGCCCCCTATCTCATGTTTTAAGTGTCATATTATAGTACTTTAAATTGAGCCAGTGTGTAGATCTATTTCAGAAAGAATTGGAAAGAGTTCTGAATTTCCTATTAAGTCCTTTTGCTCACATATTTCTCTTGTGCCCCATTATATATTAGAACTAGACTGTCTCACCATTCAGGTGGCTGTGTGGATCTAGACAGAGCCAAAATAGTCTTTTTAATATTCTGTGAGGGCTGGGGCTGTAGCTCAGTCATAGAGCAGTTGCCTAGAGTGCGTGGGGTCCAGAGTTCAATCCCCAGTCCCCTCCCCATAAAATTCTATTTTAATGTAGTGTAGTTTTTAATTAACTTTCCTGGCTTACAGAAAATAATTTAATAATTCAGTTTCTGGAAGTCATACTTTTTAGTGATGATGGTCAGAGGAATAACTAGGAAGCGGAAGGAAAGTTCTAGGGAGGCGATAGTGATAAAATCCTATTTTGCTTAATAGGTGTTTCACCCTTTGAAGCAATAGTCATCAAAGGTGGAACGGTTAAAATGCCTTCCTGCTTTAACCTTTCTTCAGGGGCTGTCAGGACTTGTGGTGATTCATTTCAGGCTGTGTACACTTTCTCTCCAAGAACAGACTGACTTCGTGGCCATGTACATGAGCCCCTGGGGCAGGCCCTGTGGTTGAGGTAATCACTTAAAATTTGTGGCTTTTTTTTTTTTTTTGAGACAGGGTCTTACTATGTATTTCAGGCTGGCCTCGAACTCACAGCAATCCTCCTGCCTCAGCCTCCCGAGTGCTGGAATTACTGGTGTGTGCCACCATGCCCAGCGCCAGATGTCGGATCTTGTAGATGAATCTTCTTTTTTCTCTGTTTTTATATCTTATTGACTTTTTGTTTTACTTTTGGCACATTTCTTTTTTCTTTTCTTTTCTTTTTTTTTTTTTCTCTTCCAGCTCTTCTACTGAGCTTTTCTGTTACCAGGTTTTTAATTTGCAAGCTCTCCCCATTATTATTATTATTTTTGGTTCAAGTATTATTTTACAAAACATCTTGCTTTTAGTTCTTGTCTCTTGCCAGCTTTTTGAGCATATTAATTTTTTTTGGTGGCATTGGGGATTGAACCCAGGGCTTTCACACTGAGCTACATCTCCAGTCCTCCACTCCCTTTTCTTTTTTAAATTTTGAGACAGGGCCTCACTAAGTCACTAAGTTGCCCAGGCTGGCTTCAAACTCCTGATGCTCCTGCCTCAGCCTCCCAGAGTGCTGGGATTACGAGTGTGTGCCCCCATGACTAGCTATTAGTAGTTCTTAACTTTCCTTCACCTCTAATAGTATACCTGGCGGCACTTTTTATTTTTGGTTTTTCATATTCTTAGACTGAATGTGTTTCCCCCACATGCCTCCCTTGCCTTCTCTGGTCTGTTAGGGATATGGCCATTCTTCTAAATTTGTAAAATAAAAAAAAAAAACTATTCAAAATAAAAACCTATTTTTATAGTACTGACATAATAACTGTGATATTTGTGGAATACAGTGTCATAATCTGAAACATTATAGCATATGTAATGATCAAATCAGGGGAGTTAGGGTTTCCATTTCTTTAAACATTTATCGTTTTTGTCTATTAGGAACCTTCGAGTTACATTTCTACATTCCTTTAAGATAGTGCTCACCTAGAATAAAGTGATATGGCATTATCAGTTAAGTGGCATTTAAATATGGCATTTAATAATCCTCAGAAATCTTTTTGCAATCTTTGTTCTTAACGATGTTTCTTCACCCACAGGATTTTTTTTTTTTTGCCTACTATCTTTTTTATTTTACTCTTAAAATTATTAGTATATGATTGTAGCGCATAATAAATTCATCTTGGGGAATTGGTTCACATATTGCATCTTAATCATTTATTTCTATAATTTAAAACATTTTTTTTTTTTTTTTGAGACAAGGCCTCACTGCATAGTCTAGTGTAGCCTGGAACTTTTGACCCCCTGCCTCAGCGTCCTGTGCAGCTGGGATTACAGGTGTGCATCATCACACCTGGCCTAGTCATCTTAAGGATCAACTTTAACTTTTTTATTTGCCTTGCTTGCCCCGGTAGATACCCAGGCAGTGAATGATTTTTTTTTTTCTTTAAAAAGTTATTTTTTGTTTTTAGTGTTATTTTATGTTCCATTGCCAAATGGTAATTATATATAATGTGGAGTATAGCATGGTATTTTGATGCATGTATACATTGTGGAATGATCAGATTAATAGAAATTTCTTCTTTTTAAAATTTGTTCTTTCACTTTATCCATATTCATTCACTGTCTGGTCCATCAAGATGGGGTGTGTGTGTGTGTGTGTGTTTAGTTTACTGGGGATTGAATGTGGCACTAAGCGACATCCCCAGAACCCTTTTATGTGTTTTATTTTGAGACAGGATCTCTCTAAGTCGCTAAGTTTCCCAGGCTGCTCTTGAAGTTGCAATTCTCCTGCCTCTGCCTCCAGAGAGTGTTGGTTGTGTTTGTAGACAGGGTCGCCCAGGTCACCCAGCGCGGCCTGGACTTGCGATCCTCCTGCCTCTGCCTATCAGGCAGCTAGGGCTATAGGCCTGCGTTGCAGCGCCCGGCCCCCCTTGAAACTCTTGTCCAAATGATGGAAACCAGTGGTCGGCGCAACAGACGCGATTTCCCACCGGGCGGAGAGCCGACTGCAGAGCCCTAGTCCAGCTTTGGCGCATGCGCGGTGTCTGCCCACCGCCGGCTGGGCCCAACCCTCTGGGGGCAGAGTGGCCGGGGAAGCATTTTCTTGGCCGGGTCTGTCGCTGTCCTCCAAGGCCCAGGGCCTCTGTTCTGGGAGCAGCCACAGCTGTAGAGTGGACAGGGCTGGGTGGAGCCATCCTACCCCACTGAGTCCAGACCCACACTGGCTAGTTTGTTTTTGAGGTTTCCGTTTGTGGTCCATGTTGGCCTTGAACTGTTAAGTTGTCCTGCCTTGGCCTCCCAAGTGCTGAAATTAAGACTGGATTTACTCTTAACTACACCAGACACCTTTCCTGGTCCCAGAAGGAGAGCTGGGAGCAGGTGTGCAGGTTCTCTAATGTGTGCTTTCTCTCTGGTCTGCGGGTGTCTTCTGGGTAGGCCAGAATTATACCGAGGCCTGACGGAGAGGGAAACCCGGCTTGGTCACGGCAGATCTGCCAGGTCATCACCACCACTGCATCTTTCTCTTTCTCTCCTTTCCCCCTCCTTCTACCCTCCCTTTCCCTTCTCCGCCTCCTTGTTACACGCCAGCCCTTTTACAATTTATTTTACAGTATTTTGATGCCAGGTGTGGTGGCGCATACCTGCAGTCTCAGTGTTTGGGAGGCTGAAGCAGGAGGATCTCTGTGAGTTTGAAGCTAGCCTGGGCTACATAGTGAGTTCAAGACCAGCCTGAACTACATAGCGAGACCCTGTCTCAAAAAAAAAAATTTTTTTTTTCTTTTGAAACAGTTTCAAGCTGAGTTTTCCAGGCTGGGAAGCCTTGCAATCCTCCTACTTCCGCCTTCCAAGTAGCTGGGATTGCAGGTGTGGGCCACGGTGGCCAGTTTAAGTTACTTCCATTCATAGCAAGTGGGGTCCGACCTACCTCTGTTTCTCTGTAGCATCAGCTCTCCCCCTTTGGCTCCACATCTTTGTTTCTGTCACGTTGAGGTTGATAAACAACTAGATTAGCGACTGGTGGTGCAGCACTGACGTCTGCTCAGGTTGCTCAGGGCTGTCCCGGGCGCGTGGTGTGTGACCGAGCACACGCTGAGTGTTTGTGATGCCTGGTTTGGGGCTGTCCTGGGGCGACTGCTTTTCCCCTCTGCACCTGAAGTAGTCTCCGTAGCTCCTGGCTCTGGTCACCTCTTTCCCACTGTTTTTCCGACTGCCTGTAGCCTACAGTGCCCGGCTGCTTGTTTTCTCTGTGGGTAACTGTAATAAAATCAGGAGATGTTGGCATTGTACACATCTTTGGGGTCCAGTTAAAATCCCTGTGCTTCCCAGAACTCGGCAGGCTGCGGACAGACCCAGCGTGGGGTGGGGGGCTCGCCCACTGCTGGCCCTAGCGCCCTCCCCAGCACTGAAGGCTCTGTGAGCCTTGAGCCTCGTGTGTGACCCGCACACTCACAACCGCACACATGCAGACCGGCAGTTGTGTCTGTGGGCACAATTGACTGCTGGAAGTTTGAAGATTTTAGGCTCCGGGGTTTGATGCTATGACACTTGGGCAAGTTGTGTCACCTCGCTTAGCCTCAGTCTCATCTGAAACAGAGGTGAGTGAGGTGACATCTGCTCCAAAATCCAGAGTCAAAAGAATTTGTTTCTTTTTTCCCAAGCAGCTGTGTGAGTGTGATGCTTGGAACAGCACATACAGTGGATGACTAGGGCCGGAATTAGTGTCTGTGATTTTATTATATAGCTGGTCTTTATCATGGATGACGCTGACGTTTTTCCATTTGGAGTAATAAAAAGAGCTGTATTTTCCTGGAGTCCTGTTCAGCAGTGAGACTGTCCCTGCTGGTTTGCAGTTAAGTATCTGTGTCCATTAAAATGAGTTCTTGCCAGGTGTGGACCCAGCACTTGGGAGGCCACAGCAAGAGGATCGCTGCAAGTTTGAGGCCAGTCTGTGCTACATAGTGAGTTTAAGACCAGCCTAAACTGTGTAGTAAGACCTTGTCTCAAAAAAAAAAAAAAAAAAAAAGGAATAAAATGAGTAGTTTCTGAGTGGTGCTAAGTTTATCACAATCTGTAACTAAGATACTAGAATTTTTTTTCTGATTTGAAATAAAGAGTTGAATATGAACTGTTAAGGCTGGGTGTGGTGGCACGTGCCTGTAATACCAGCACTTGGGAGGCTGAGGCAGGAGGATTGCTGTGAGTTTGAGGCCAGCCTGAACTACATAGTGAGACCCTGTCTCAAAAAACAAAAACAAAAACAAAAACAAAAACAAAAAAAACGAACTGTTAAAATGATAGGACTTCATAAATAGTAAACTTTCTCCCTAGTCCTAATTCCCAGAGCCAGCCATTCTGAGCAGTAGGCATATAACAGGCATTTGAAAATCGAAGCTATTGCCTAACTTTCTATACATTATTTGCTATTTCCCTTCTGGGCAGGGAGATAATCTGTGAAATGCAGGTACTTTTCTTGGGCAGGCAGCTGAAAGGCCTGCAGCTCTCTCTGTTAGCTGCTCTGCGTTTGGACTTATTTGGAATTTGGTGAGTGAATGAAATTCTAGACGAGAACTGAAAACATTGTGGTTGAACAAACGTTGACATTTTATCCGCCTTCCTTTCCCCCTTTACAATAACGTCTCAAGTGTGTACGTTTCCCCCCAGTCCTTTCTCAGCGAAATTGCGCTGTGCTGAGTGATGGTCACCCTGTCCTCCTTAATTGTTTTCTGTACAGCAGAACAGAAGCTTCGCTCACGTGATTTTTGCATTGCTTCAGATTACGACATAACATAGGAAAATCTAAAGTTTTGGTGAAGACTAGAAAGCAATTCTTAGTGTTGAAGCGTTCTGGTTAATTCAGGCTGCCTTGAGAATGCCAGAAGTTGCTCCATTAAAAACATTTTTCCCCCGTTACCTCCTACTGAGTGTAGAAGGAAATGTTCTTTAATTTCAGTAAGAAATATATTATTATATGGCAGACTATATCTTTCTTTCTCTGTCCTAGCAAAACCCTTTTCCTGAAGAATTGATGTCATTGTTACTGGACTCTGAAACAGGCCTGGAATAGGCATTGTAAAATTCTACTTTGTTTTTTGTTGTTTGCTTGTGTTATTAATTAAATTCAGAAATGGGGTTCTGTCTGCCGGTCCCCAGACTTCGAGCTCTGACTGGGGTTACAGTTCTGCCTCTTTGCCCATGCTAAGGGACGCCCTTATTAAAGGGAGGTTGACAGCACTAGAACTGAGGACCCCAGATTACTGCATGGGTCACGGAACGCTAATAGTTGCAAATGGAAAGATGTAATTTGACATTACAGAACCGGGCAAGGATATTGTCCTATGCATTTCAGGGAAAGCATTCTTTCCATAATAGCCGCAACAAGAGAGAACGTGTTGCTAAGAACATGGCTGCAGTTTTTAAAACACTGAGCCTGGAATCTGTTAGCTTGTTGCGAAGCATGTTTTTGGTTTGTTAGCTGTGTGACTCAATTCCCGCCGAGAAGCTTCCAGTGTCACAGAGCTCCATTCCGACACTGTGCAGCCCCAGTCTGTCTCGAAGGTGGCTCCGTGGTGCCCGTCTCCACGTGTGTCACCTCCTGCTGTGTAGCGACGCGCATGCATGCGTTTCTCTCTCTCCAAAAGCCACAGGGATCATATTAGATAGAAATGGTGACTTGAGCTTTTTCCTCCCCCTAACGACAGATTTCCACATAAATTTACCACACTTCCCTTTGTGATTTCCACTTCCCATTGTATTTCTTTAATCATCTTTGTGCTGGTGAATGTTGGGTTGTTTTTCCATTTTAACCATTTCAAATCATGTTGCAGTGAACACCCTTTTGTACATTTCATTGTCTAATAGTTCTTCATTTTTTCTTTCAGGGTCTCACTGTGTGGCCCATGTTGGCCTTGAACTCAAGATCCTTCTTTCTCAGCTTCCCAGTTTTGGGATTTGAAGGCATGCACCACCCTGCCTGGCCTAGTACATTTTGTTTTGCTTTGTTTTTTGTTTTTTTTTGAGACAGGGTTGCACTATGTAGTGCAGGCTGGCCTTGAACTCACTATGTAGCCCAGGCTGGCCTCAAAACTCAGGGCAGTCCTCCTGCCTCAGCTTCCCGAGTGCTGGTATTACAGGGGTGTGCCACCACGCCTGGCAGAGCACATTCTTTTTAATACCTAGTATTACTCTATGGTGGTTCTTTGAAGAAGGTAGATTCGTTCTTGGAGCAGCTGACAGTTCTATGGCAACAAATGTCAAACTTCAGAAATTCTAATTTTGGCACAAAATAAGGGTTTCTAGATCTATTGCTATAATAAATGTCTCCAGATCATTAATTTGAAGGGTGATATTTATCTGGATTATCAATCTTTTAGGTGTCTGTAGATGATCATGTTAGTAGTCATTAGTAGTTTAACTTTACCTTTTTATTTTATAACCAGAAAACTACCCTAGTTGTGATTTTTTTTTTCCCCTTGTGTTCAGACTCAAACCCAGGGCCTCACACATGTGCTCTACTGCTGATCTATATCCCAGCCCCTGGATACAAATTTCAAATTGTGCTTCGTTCTGGTAGATTATTTTTCTTTTCTTTTTTTTTTTTTGTGGGTACCGGGGGAACGACCTCAGGACCTCGCGTACCAGCAGGCACCCGTGCCGCTGAGCGATATCATGGGCCCTTTTCTCGTATGTGGGTTCCGGGAGTTGAACTCGGGCCCTCGCGCTTGCCAGGCAGGTGCTTATGCCATTGAGCCATCTCACCGGCCCTAGATTATTTTTCTGAACCTTTAATTAAACAAATATATTTCATTCTTCATTGACCTGCCCCCTCGTCATAATTGCTGCAGGTTGTTTTTTTTTTTTTTTTTTTTTTTGTGGGTACCGGGTGTCGAACTCAGGACCTTGTGCTTTCCAGCAGGCACTTGTGCCACTGAGCAATATCACTGACCCTTTTTTTCCTTTATGTGGGTACCGGGAATTGAACTCAGGACCTCGCGCTTGCCAGGCAGGCGCTTATGCCGCTGAGCTATCTCACCGGCCCTGCTGCAGGTTTTGACTGGACAGCTTGCCTTCCAGTTTGTCAATCTGGCTCACCTAACCTCTTTCTTTTTTGTTTTTTGGGACAGGGTCTTGCTGTATAGTTCAGGCTGACTTTGAACTTACTATGTAGCCCAGGCTGGCCTTGAACTTGCGGAGATCCTCCTGCTTCAGCCTCCCAAGTGCTGTGATGACAGGCGTGTGTCATCAGCCTTTCTGTTTCAGCCTCTGTCAAGGTAGTGGCACTGGGGCCAAGTCATGAATGTTCTCAGATTCCCTGGACCCTCATCCCTTGTCTGCATTCTCAGCCTCGTGTACCTGCCTTTCCTAGAGCACCTGAAAGTTACTAGCTCGCGGTTCTCTCTTTCCTGGGTGTCCTTGCCTATGAAATGTCTTGGTAGCTGGCACTGTCCTGTTGCTCAGTTGGTTCTCAGTGAGAAGCAGGAAGTGTTAAGTAACATGATCATCTACAGTCTGAGTCAGGAGGAACCCAGGACTTCTCTGGGGAGGAGTTTGATCTCGAGGAAGAACCGTTCCCGTTTAATCCAGGGGGTGGGTGCCGTGGGTGTAGGGCGAGTGCCTGGCGTGGATGTGCAAGGCCTTGGGTTCCATCCCCAGTACTGATAAAAATCAGTGGAGAAAAAAGGTTTTTAATTAAAGGGGCAATAGAATTATACCTTTAATTAAAAAGATGAAGTATTAGTCATGAGTAGGACGAAATAGACAACTGAGACAGGAGTTGAAAGACAAATCAGGATATAGTGAAAGTGGTCTGTCTTCTATCTGTATAAGTGATGATGGGAAAATAAAGGCGACGCTGTGTTAGAATAGAAGCTACCACCACTGGAAATGATTTGGTTCAGCATTTATTCATCCATCCATTCATTCAGCTAAGTTGCCAAGCCATACTGTTAGCCAGGTGCTGTATCAGGCCTCGGTGGTCAGGTACAAAGGACAAGCATGAGCCACAGGTGCTGAGCGGGCTGGGAGAGTAGGTGAACTCAAGAATGATTATGCGGCTTTAGAAACTGTAATGCCAGGGAGGAGGAACTGGTGTTTTTTGTTTGCTTTTGCAGAGCTGGGGATTGAACCCGGGGTGTGCCTGCACTGAGCTGCATCCCTGGCCCTTTATATGGAAACTGAGTCTTGCGAGGTTGCCAGGTTGCCCAGGCTGAGCTTGAACTTGTGACCCTCCTGCCTTGGAGCACAGGGAACACAGGCATGCGTTACTACACCCAGCTGGGGAACTGGTTTTGTTGGACAGTTTTCTTGGCTTTTGGACTCATAGACTCCAAGCTGTCAGAGGCTGTTCTGCCGGATGTTGGCTGACAGTAGGAGCTTTTCTGGGGTTTAATGAGTGCGGAGAGGATAGCTGAAGCTCAGAAAAGGAAAAACACAAACAAAAAACCCCCCACAAAACTGCAAAGGATTAGATCCAGAGCCCCTGGAAAGTTGAGATAATCTTTGCTGTTGTAGGAGTTTCCGGAAGCCAGGAGTTTCCAGAAGTCCTGCTTCCCAGTGGGGTCAGCATCTGAGGGAGAAAATGAACACTATATCTGTGAGAGAAAAGGGAGGACAGAAAACAGTCAAAATGAGTGAAGACGGAAAGCTCAGTGACTCCTTATTTTATTCGATTCCTCTCTTCCCTCCCCTCGACTCCCCTCCCTGCATGATGGTAGAGGGGGTTGAAACCAGGGCCTCACTGAGTTACACCCCCAGTCTTACTCCACTTTTGTTTGGTTTTGTTTTGAGCCAGGGTCTTGCTATATAGCCCAGGCTGGCCTTGAACTTGCGGTGATCCTCTTAACTCAGCCTCCTGAGTGCTTGGATTACAGCCCTGCGCCACCACGCCCAGTTTACTCCACTTTTCTGAGTAGGTTTCTGGGACGATTGCATGTGTCCATCACACATTTAGATGTCGCTGTGAAGGTTTTTTTTTCCTACCCAGATGTGACTGACACTTAAATCATTTCGAGTAAAGCTAGGTGGCTTCACCCTGCCTTAAGAGAAAGACCAGGGCCCTCCAAAAGAAAGGGAGGAAACGCTGCCCCCCGGTTGCCTTTGGACTCCTGCCTCAACCTCAGCTCAGTCTCCTGCCACTGATGTGCCCAGCAGATCTTGGGCTTGGCTACAAATGCACGGGACAGTTCCTTAAAGTGAGTCCCTCTTTCTGTAGATCAGTCGGGTGATGAAAATCTGTCTGCCTGTCTGTACATCCAGCTGCTCTGTGTCTCTGGAAGACACCGATGAATACAGAGTCCCATGCATAACTACAGTAAAAGGTGTGTTTTCTCTTTACTAAGATTGTTCTTTAGCGTTTAGCTTCATCCGTGATTCGTTTTTTCTTTCCTTACATACACTGGGGATTGAGTTTGCACGGAGCTACATCTCTACCCCTTTTTCAGACAGGATGTTGCGAAGTCACTCAGTGACCCGGGCTGGGCTCGAACTCAGCCTCTCAGAGTGCTGGGATCACAGGCTACCCCTCCGTGCTGTGCCCCTCTCTGAGTCTGTGAGCGTCCCCTTCGCGGGGCGTTGGCCAATCCTGCTCTAGCCCAATCCGTGCCCTGCGTGTGCCTCCCTTAAGCCTTTACCTTGTTGTAATGGTTGGCACGGGGACCTGTTTCCCCACACTGCGCTGCCAGCTTCTTGCAAGCTTGGGCTTGCGCCTCCTGGCTTGTGAGAATTCGTCCTTCTGGGTCTGTGTGGGACAGAGTTGAGCTCGTACCTCACTCTTACCTAGGATGCTGGCAAAGAAGTGAGACAAAGGCGCAGTGAACGAGACGCCCGGGAAGGGATGTGTTACCAGAAGCTTCAGGAGAGGTGGAGAGGACATTATTTGTGTCTCCTGGGTCGCAGCCTTGTGCTGGATGGCAGGTGTAAAATATGGCGAATTGGCGTACCAAAGTCAAACATATCGGTTTAGCCTTTGTTTTTCGATTTGTCAGATAGTTATGATGTGACTTCACCCAGAAAATGTTAGACTTTATTTAGTTAGTTTGGTTTTTTTGTGTGTGTGAGTACCGGGGGGTTGACCTCAGGACCTCGCGTGCCAGCAGGCGCCCGTGCCGCTGAGCGATATCACCGGACCTTTTTTCGTATGTGGGTTCCGGGAGTCGAACTCAGGACCTTGCGCTTGCCAGGCAGGCGCTTACGCCACTGAGCCATCTCACCGGCCCTGCACACGTACTTTTTATATTTGGCTATTATTTCCTAAAAATGTGTTGCTAGGAGTAGAATTTACCTGAATCTTCCAGAAATGTTTCATCAATATATATTAATTCCAGGAATGTGTAAGAATTGGAATGCTCTCTTACTCTTTCTTTTTTTTTCTTTCTTTCTTTCTTTTTCTTTTCTTTCTTTGTTATAAAGTCTCCCTGTGATTCCAGATGGGCCTTAAACTCATTAATGTAGCCTAAATTGACCTTGAACTCATGGTTGATCCTCCTGCCTCAGCCTTCCTGAGAGCTGGGACTACCTGAAATGTATGTTTAAAACAGGTACAGGTACACACCTGACTGATTTCTTTTTTCTCCTAATACAGTTTGCTTTCTTCTTGAGTCTTGAATATTCTGATATGATCTTGTTCAACCTGTTATGCTATTAGTGATTCTATTGGGAAAATTAATAGTCACTGTATATCATGCTTGTTTGAACAAAATACTCAAGCATGCAACATCAGAGTAGCCAGTCTTGCAGCTTTCATGAGTGAGTCACTTATTTGAAATGAGAAAACATGGCTGAATTTTCTCAAAGCAACCATAATATAGTTTGTAAGACCAAAAGACTAGCCCCAGTCTGAACCTGCAGGAGGTTAAACCACTCTATGTTTATTGTTATAGCATTTTGAACTATGACAAATACTACAACTATCAGTTGAAAATAATTGTTTCCCAAGGGCCAGGATCATAGCCTTTCAGTTTGTACCATAATGTGTCTTTGCAAAGAAATGTTTAAAAATTAATATTGTGGCCTTCCATTGGATTTTTCTCATGGATTACATTAAACGGCACTAGTAATGTGATTCATTGAAAATCCAGGAACCTTGTAGAACAGAAAGGAACCTAAGAAAGCTGTTAGTACTTACTCCTTTTTTTTTTTTTTTTTTTTTGTGGAGGATGGTTTTTGGTTGTTTATAAGGGTACATTTTCTGAACTAAAAAAAATATGATTTATTCTAAGGCTATTTTAAAAAACAGGCTTATAGTAGGAGTAAATTTGTTTCTCATTGAGATGATTCAAGGCACTCTTCTACTCAGAGTTAGTTTATTCTCCTTTTTGCTCAGGGGCATTTGAGAAACTTCTTATTTCCACCCAGAAAGTGAGGGCAGAATCAGTTCTGGTGCTGCTTATCCCTGTTTACTGCTATCGTAATAAAAGGCAAATCCATAATAGGAGAAATGAAATTTAAATTTTTGCATGCTCAACAATTTTTATTTTGATGAAAAATCATTAAATAATTGATGGAATTGTGAAAATGTCTGGGTAATTTGAAGTAATCCCATGGTGCTTATAAATAAAGGGTTTTTTGGGGGGGCACTGATTCAATATCGATTTCTGGGTCTTTGGTCAGAGTTCTGTAGTTTTCTCTCCAACTCTTCAGGCGAGAGGTACTTTTTTATGAAAACATCTCTCTGCGTAATGAGGTTTGCGGGTTTGGTTTCTCAAATACTCAAGTGAGAAGTAGGGAGCGCAGACTCAAGGTGTAGGTCACCGAAACCTTGGATGACACAGCCCAGCTTAAGCAAGAGGTAGAAGTACGAATACAGTGAGTGGATGGCTTAAAAGCCTCAGCGTGCTGCTGCAGAACAGCAATTGTGCAGGTGTGGCGCTGCTGCGGTCGGCCTACAAGTTGCGGGGTGAGAAACCACCGGCTCCTGGGCTCCAGTTTTGCGAGCCTTTCGTCTCCTGCTGCAGCGCTTCGAGTCCCCCGGAGTGAGAGGGCGTGAGGTGTGTCCCGAGGAAAGGACAGCACGCAGGTGTGTTTCAGGAAGGGTGTGGTGGGGAGAATGATTCTCCCCTCTTAATTGCCTTATTATGTTAGTTGCCTGACATAAGATTATGTTCAATTAATGTAATAAGTAAGAATGTCAGAAAGTATTTTACCACGGAGCATTTTTTATAATTCCTGTGCTTTTCAGTCCCCAGTGAGTTCATTTTTAGATACTGTCCCCAGCATCACCTTGGTTGTTCTTTGGCTATGGAGAAATATTAATTTACAGCCACCATTCACAACTGTTTTTAATTTATTTATACCTTCCCTGGCAGCCAAGAGAGGTATGAGGGTGGTTTAACAAATATTAAGGAGTCGTTATGTCCAGCATATTGTGTGCCACTTCCGTGTCCTCTCACCTAGGGCCAGGTGTGTGAATGACGAGTGGGCGTCCCAGCCCCTCCAGCGTGTGCACAGCTCAGCTGCTCAGGCTGTGCACAACCGTAAACTTAAAGAAACAGGACGTTTTCAAAGTCTTCCTTCCTCCTAGCCCCGCTCCCTTTTTAGTGTGGAGTTTATCGAATTGATTTAAAGTTGGATGGGGCTGGCAGTCTTATTTACGGGCCCGGCGATCCCACTGCTGGGTATGTAGCCCAAAGAATGAAATCCCTCTATCAAGGCGCTGTCAGTACTTCAGTTCACTGCAGTGCCGTCCGCAGTAACCGGAGTATGGAACCCACCCGGGTGTCCAGAGATGAAGGGTACAGAAGGCGAGGGGTGTATAGTTACGTATACCCGCAGGGGGATATTTATTATTCAGCCCTAGAAAGAAGGAAATCCTGCTGTTTGCACCACCGTGGATGAACCTGGAAAACACGGTGCTGGACGAAATCAGCCAGATGCAGAAAGAGCTGCCGCGCGACCTCACCCGCGCGAGGAATTTGAGTAGAACGCGGCTGCCAGGGGCCGGAAACGCTGGGCGAAGGGCTCAGTCTCGCTTGTGCAAGACGAGTAAGCTGCGGACCTAACGTTCAGCATGGCGACGTCAGGTAATGATAATGAGCGAAGTTTGCTAAGAGATCTTAAGTGTTTCACCACCTACGTATACGCAGCCCTTCCTCTTCCTCGCTTTTCTGGTTTCTGGTCCTGGCCGTGAGGCGAGCGGCCTTGTTGTGCGGCCTCCACCCAGGCCTGGAGCAGTGCATGGGGCCAGCGATTCTGGACTGAAATCTCTGTAACCGTGAGCCCAAAGAGAGCATTTCTCTTTAGAAGTTGTTACCTCGGGTATCTGTTATAGTAACGGAAGGCTGACTGACACATCCCTAAAAGACATACAACTTTGTGTAAGCTGTGTACCTCAGTCCCTCTGGAATGGGGTGGGCGTTCGAAGGCCTCCTGCTGTCTCACTCAGGGACCGTAATGGAACAATCCCACCATCGCGGACCTCAGCGATAGCCGGAGGCTTAGCTTTTTGGAGATGAGTATAGAGAGCAAAAGGTTTTTGCCAAGATAGTTTTTTTTTTTTTTTTTTTTTTTTTTTTTAATTTATTTATTTATTTATTTTTTTTATTTTAAAGAGAAGAAAAAACAAAACAAATCAAAAGAAGAACAAATTTTCAAACAAACATAATAGGAGGGTAACAATGGTTAATACATTACGTATTACTATCTTTAAGTTACGTATTACTATCTTTAAGGTTGCCAAGATAGTTTTATGATTTTCTCATCTGATAGTCTTTCTCAAATCAGGAGCATATGTTCAGGATTTTAAAAAATACTTTCAAATATTGTATCTTAAAACTCCCTCCCCCTCCCTCTTTTAAAACAGTTGTTTTCTCCTTGAGAGTATTTTACAGGTTCTTTTTCCTTCCATTTACTCTGGTTTCCAAATAGTTCAGGAACTTTCTAGAAGCAACCAATATCTACACAGAAATCGAAGACATGCTTTCATAGAGATGTGGATCAGCCCTAGTGTTTTTCTCTCTACTGCTGTTAAGTAAAATAAGAGGTAAATCTGTAATATGAGAAATAAAATTAAAACTTTCTCATGTTTGATCATTTTTATTATATATATAAAAAATTGTCATTGGTTTTAGTGCTGATAGTTTGCCAGGAACTGTGGATCTTCTACAACGCTTGGGCACTGGCCCTTGTTGGGTGGGCCCAATAACTCCCAGTAACCCTAATTCCAAGAAAGTGTAGTTTTCCAACAGAACAGAACCCGGGCTGGTTTTTCAGGTACCTTTGGACAGGCACCTTCCTGTCAGAGAGGTTGGTTTGGCTTTAAGTCTCGGAGCTTTCTCAGAGGACGCATTTGTGTGTGTGACTGTCCAAGTGTGCGTGAGCATGGTCAGCAGGGAAATCCAGGTCAACCAACAGAAGGTCCCCAGCTGTGAGTGGAAAGTGTGTGTGCGTGTGTGCGTGAAGGGGCGGAGGACAGCGAAGGCAAAGCAATAGCAGGTCATGTTTAAATCTCTCTGTAAATGACGATTGATTTGTACCGGATAAATGTAGAAATGGGTAATTAGAGCCTGGTATGTAAGGAAATCTAAGCTTTCTTCATGGTTGTCCTTTTAGAATAAATTTTGGCATTGAGAACCTGCCTCAGGCCTCTTCATAATGTTTTCTTAGCTGGCTAATTAGGATGTGCTACCGATGTGATCCAAAAAGCGTTCGGCCAAAAGAAGAAAAGCCTAAGTATATATGAGCCTGGAGGTGAAACACCCATAGTCCACTATTTAGGGACGAACAGCAGAAGCGGGTCAGCGATGCGCCTGTACGTGGGCACAAGGCACTGTCCCTTCTTGGTCGCACACGGCTTTACTTAGCCTTTCCAACTCCCTACATTGTTCTAAGCCCTTGTAGGTCCGCTGCAACAGGTCAGTGCTGAGTATGGCTGTAATTTCCCCCATCAGCAATGTGACACTGGGGCCCCTTCAGGGGCCACAGAAAACCCTTGCGCCATGGCCTGCAGTTGGTGGTGCTGCTCAGTGTGCTCAGGGCCAGGGTCCTCTGACTTGTGGGGAGGAGCGTCTTTGTCCTTCAGGATCCTCCTCAGGGTCACACGTTGGCTGCTGCACCTCCAGAAAGGGGAGGCCTTTCTCCTGATAAGGTTGTTTGCTTTTGTTTGTTCCATGCAAGCTCTTTCTGGTGACAGCTCACGTCACACTGGCTGGAACTGTGAGTCTGCCACTGGCGACGAGGGGTCTTGTGTTTTAATGTGGGCCTGGGCCGCCTTGGGAGGTCGCTGGTGCTGCATTATTGGTAGGAGGGAATGGTGCTGGCTTCCCACACGGTGCCTGCCACAGGATGCTCTTGTAGTCTGCTGATTTTATTGGATTCGATCCTTTGAAAGAATTGTCACATAAAACAGTAGTACTTCATGTGGCTTTGCTTACTTGTTTTTAGTTTCAAAGTTATTAAAATGAAAATAAAACAGTATTATATTAGAAAGGAAAGGCCAGTTGTAATTTTAGTTTCAACCATTGTTGTTGAATATGATCCATTTTTCTCTGTTCATCTCAGTGTTATAAACTAGTTAAGAGTCACATAAGGTTCGGTATTTGTTTCACGTTTTTTAATTTTGTTTTCGATTTTACTTTTTTATCAGTATGTGTTTGCAGTACATGGTGACGACATTCCTTGTGGGGAGTTGGTCCATGTACCTGACACATCTCGAGTCTTTTTTCATCCCTTTCCCCTCCCTCCATCTCTTGGCCTCCTTCCTGTTTGTGAAGCTTTATAAAAAACCATCGTTTGACAGCCTCTTCAGAGTAGCAGCTCTTCGGGTTGGAGGGAGAGCGATCAGGGTGGTAGAAAGCATCCTCTGACCTCACGGGTCTGAGGACCAGGCAGGCAGACCGCTGGCAACTGTGCGGAAGACACAAGCTCGGTCAGGAGGCCAGAGAGTCTTATGGGTATTGTGGGAAGAGAGTGACAACAAGGGTGTTAGACATAAGTAGTGTTATTTCTGTGTTTTTTGTTCTTCGAGACAGGGTCTTGCAATGTAGTCCAGGCTGGCTTTGAACTCACTGTGTAGACCAGGCTGGCCTCGAACTGGAGGTAATCCTCCTGCCTCAGCCTCCCGAGTGCTGGCATTACAGGAGTGCGTGATCTCATCTGGTTCATTTCCATATTTTTAATGGTATTTTTATGATGTTTAATTAGAGTACCCACGAAAGATCTTGTCACTTTAATGAGGAAGGAAAAAGAACTTTATAAGCAAGTCATTAGAAACATGTTATTTCCTCTTAACCTTTTTCCTTCCTTCCTCCTACCCCTTTGGTGCTGAGGGTGGGATCCGGGGCCTCACACATCCTACACTGTGGCACCCACAGCCACCCTCCCCTCCTTGCTCTACACTCTGACATAGGCTCCCCAAGACCCCAGTTCTCAGAATGGGCAGAGTCTGTGACTATGTAATAGATTATGGTTTCCACAAATAGAATATTGTTAGCTTAATAAAATTCAACCACTAATAACAGAAAGAGATTCTTAAAGTTGTATTCAAATATATTGGGATTGTAGCTCGGTGGTGGAGCACGTGCTTAGCATCCATGAGGCCTGGGTTCAAAGCCTCGACTTGTGCCCCCTAGTAAATCCAACGCTATGGGAGCTCATAGAGCAGAAATTGTAAATATCTTCACGTATTCCCCAGCTCACTACATTCATGTGTGTGTGTGTGCGCACACACACACACACACACACACACACACAGCCGGATTGCTGTTGCTTTCTTTTCATGTAATTAGAATCATAATATCTGTATTGTTCTGCAAACGGCTCCCCAGCTCCTCCTCCGTAGCATCTTTTTTGATTTTTTTTCTCTTCAGTGCACATGGAATAGGGTTCTTTTTTCAACTAAAGATGGTACCACCCTCCCCCAGCGATTAAAAACACCCAACAGCTGCACGAGGGGGCATTTTCTCAAGACACATCCTGCTCAGAATATGGTTAGTGATCTGTTGAGAAACAATGGGGTGGGACTAGCTGGTCTTTTAAACATTTCTTTATGTCATTATAAAGTGTGGTCATGCCATAACCCTTCCCTCCCCTGTGGTCAGTGCCTTCGAACAGATGTCTCAGTGCATGTGCAAGAAAGAGCATTTCCTAAATATTAGAATTGCTGGGCCAAAGGGTAGGCTCATACAATTTGATGATGCTCTCAAACTTCTTTCCAGAAAGACCATGCAAAATCAGAGTCTTCACGACAGGGCACACACATCTCCTCACATTCCTTTCGATGCATGTTACCAGTTAGTTTATTATTATTATTTTTTTATTATTACTATTTTTTTAAATAAGGAAAAATAAAGTCTTGTATAAATTCCCATTTTCCTGTCCAACCAAGCTCGTTACAGAGTACTTTCAATACAATGATAAAAGGCTCTTTTGCTGGTGGGGATTTGCAGCTGGTGCTCATCCACTCTGGATACACTGCTGCCTATTTCATTCATGTTCATTTATGTTTCAGAAAACAGCCTTACTGCAAACCGGTCACCGCTCTGGGGTGCCTTTTCAGCCCATCTGCAGGGAGTGCCATGCTGATCATGATTGGCAGGTGTGAATCTTTTGCAGCGCTCGAAATTGGCATTTGTGTAGAGGGAGCTCTGTTTTTCATGCTGGTTGCTACCTCGTCAGTGGGTTGGTGGAATCCAACTAGGGGCCATAAGTAGCATAAAAAAGAAGTAAAATAGAAAATATTGGTGAGTATCATGTATAATAAAAGACATATTTCATGAAATTATTTTGTATGTGTTTTTAAATATGTGTGTGTATAAGTGTAGATGCATGTATGTGGTATGGCTGAGTACAGCACTGTAATGGAAAATATATCCCTGTGGGTTGAGTAACACCCATATGGAGAATCTTAGCTTTCAAAATTTATTCAAAGCAGTTTATTTCTGCCCTGAGGTAGCAGTTTGATACTTGATTTTGCCATTTAAAAAGTTAAATTGGCAGTAGTATCAATATTTTGCAAGAGGGTAAAGGCTAAAGATTTTTTTAGAGGAGCTTAAATTCTTACTGATAGATGTTACCTAATTGGGTGTCGAGATACAAAGGTGAGGAAAGCCAAATTACCTTGGGTGCAGAATGAAAAAATGAAGAATTATACCCTGGCAACCCAATGTCTCTGAATGAGTTCATTTTTCTGTGTTCTTGACTCCGTAGGTGCTGTGTTGCTGCACAGGCAAGAGAACGGAGAGGAAATCCTTATATTTCAAGTTCCTCCCTGTGGGTGGGCTCAAGTGCAGCTGATTATCCAAGAGTAGATGCTTGGATTAACTTCGAATATTTTGCTCACCACAGTTCCAGTGTTGATCTTACGTTGCTTAGGAAATTACCTGGTGGTGATTATAATAAATGACGGTAATTAGAATAAAAAAAAGTAATGGAACATTCTGCATGTGGGTGTATTTAATTATCTGGCAGGTGTTCATGTTTCTAGAGTGTGAAACTTATGGGTAAACAATGACTTTTCTGTTAGAAATTCTGCCCACCCTTTTGTGTCTCTCCTCCTTTATAGGTGGGTATTTTCTAGCAGTTGCAGAGTAATGGTGATGACCTGATTAATTTGTATTTTATTGTGTTTCCCAAGGGGAGAATGTAAATATTTTTGTTTGTTTTACCTCAACAAATTCTAACCTTCTCACTGAAATGACTCTTGATCAATAATAGCATTTTCATTTTAAAAAGTTGTAAATGGAAATATTTTATTTTCTAGTAAATAATGATGTTAGAAAAATCGTTCTTGGGTTGGTGAGATAGCTCAGCAGCATAAGCGCCTGCCTGGCAAGTGCGAGGTCCTGTGTTCGACTCCCGGAACCCACATAAAGGGAAAAAAAGGGCCGGTGATATCGCTCAGCGGCACAAGCGCTTGCTGGCAAGTGCGAGGTCCTGAGGTTGACTCCGGTACCCACATAAAAAAAAAAAAAGAAAAAGAAAAATTGTTCTTAAGGTTCTGCTATAACTATTTAATTTCCTTTAAATTTTATAAGGTATTTTATAAGGTGATACATTTTAGCAAACGTAAACACAACATAGTTATTTCATCAACCAATGAAGATGGAAGAGAAAGTTAACTTTTTAGAAGACTATCAACTACCACATAAAATTACTGAATATTCATGTTCTGACACAGAACTAACTTTCCATATTGTTAATGTGAAACAGAGAGGCAGTGTTAATATTGAGTATACATATTGTGTTCCTTTAGGTAAAACCTTTTTTTTTTTTTTTTTTTGTGGGTACCGGGGTCGACCTCAAGACCTCGCGCGCCAGCAGGTGCCTGTGCCGCTGAGCGATATCACCAGCCCTTTTTTCATATGTGGGTTCCGGGAGTCGAACTCGGGCCCTTGCGCTTGCCAGGCAGGCGCTTACGCCGCTGAGCCATCTCACCGGCCCTACGTAAAACCTTTTAACTCAAAATGTTTAAAATGCAGCCAGCGTGGTAGCGTGCCCCTGTAATACCAGCACTCTGGGAGGCTGAGGCAGGGGGATCACAAGTTTGAACCCAGCCCGGGCAACTCAGCAAGATCCTTTCTCAAAATAAAAAGTAAGCTGGGCATGGTGGTGCATGCCTATAATACCAGCATTTGGGAGACTGAGGCAGGAAGATCACCACAAGTTCGAGGCCAGCCTGGGCTACATAGTGAACTCAAGGCCTGACTGAACTACACAGTGAGACCCTGTCTCCAAAACAAAACAACAAAACAAAACAAAACAAAACAAAACAACCTAACAAACAAAATGACGGGATATATTTCAGTGTGAAAGCCCTGAGTTCAATTCCCAATGCCACAAAAAAAAAAAAAAAAGAAAATGTTTAAAATTTATTTGCATCTTCTGTCAATTTCAGTATCTAGTCGGTGGTACTAAGGTATCTGCAACTATTGTGATTTCCATTTAGCTTCTTTTATCAATTTAAGAAAAATTTGCTTATGTAAGAGCTTTGAGCTCTTTGCCATTGGTGAGAATGACAGGGCTTCTGACACTTTGTTACCTGGACAGGAGACCCCTCCATTGAGAATATACAGGACCTCTGGATCCTGTTACCCCTATGCTTATGGAAAGAGGTCCCCCCCACTTTTGTCTTTCACTTAAGAAGCTGCTGGGTCAGGAAAGAGAAGGCAGGATTAGGTTTAGATAATTTCTAATTGAGTGTTGAGGTTTCATTGTTTCCACTTCAGCTGCTTTATTTTGTTAACTTGTGTCATAACTTAAAATTATGCAAATGCTAATTACAACAATTGACTTGATGAAAGAAACTGGAATAGTACAACAAGGTAGTCTTATGAGATGTTTAGAAATGAAAAGGAAAGCTAAAGTGTAACACAATTATACTCCAAAATGTATTTTGTGTCTTTTTTTTTTTTTTTTTTTATGGGTACCGGGAGTCGACCTCAGACCTCACGCTTGCCAGCAAGCCCTTGTGCTGCTGAGCGATATCACTGGCCCTTTTTTTCCTTTATGTGGCTTCTGGTAGTCGCACTCAGGACCTTGTGCTTGCCAGGCAGGCGCTTATGCCACTGAGCTATCTCACCAGCCCTGTGTCTTTCTTTTAATAGGATTCTTGGTCTTTCTTTTTCTTTCTTTCTTTCTTTCTTTCTTTCTTTCTTTCTTTCTTTCTTTCTTTCTTTCTTTCTTTCTTTCTTTCTTTCTTTCTTCCTTCCTTCCTTCCTTCCTTCCTTCCTTCCTTCCTTCCTCTTTCTCTTTCTCTCTCTCTCTCTTTCTTTCTATTTCTAAAATTTCCCCTCCTTAAATTAAAAAGAAAGGGATGGGGTTTGTCACCATTTAGATAAAACTGAAAAACATACCAGTATAAATCAGTTGCAACGTATATGAGATTAAAAAAAAAAAAAAAAGAGATTTTTTTTTTTCTTTGAAAAATATTATATACTGCATTAAGTTGGTTGGCAGGTACAGTTGTTAAGATTTAACAGGTGTGTTTTATGGCATACTATCAAAATATGAAGTAATTTTAAACAACTTTGTACCAAATAGATCTAACCTGTCAAATTGGAAAGACCTATGGAAAGTCTGTTGGAGATGACTATCCATATTCCTTCTCAGGGCTTTCTCGAAGGAAATCGAGATCTAGATGGTATAGGTCTGACTGTCGGTATCAAGTTTTAGAGTGGCTTCATTGACCGAGGAAGTAAATCTACTGAACACGATGTGCGTATGGAACGAAAGTATTGTGGACACCTAAGTTAGTTATAAATATTACAGGCAGTTAGACAGGGCTGGGCCCTCAGCACCAAAGACAGCTGTGGCTGGAGGCACATTCACTGAAGGCCAGGCTTCGAGAAAAAGAGGATCGGCTACACCCGCACACTTGCCCTAGGGATGAACAGCAGTGATGGACATTCTGAATAGGCATCAGTCACCTCGCGTGGGGGACCAAAACCTCCCTAGCCCGTTCCTTCCCGGAAAATCCTTGTCTGCCCCATGCACACTTGCTACATGACTTACTTCCCCATTTGATCCCCATTTAATCAATATTACCTAAGCAACTATACTTTAATCTTATTGGTTCACCATGGTTTTGTCCCACCTCACACCCACCTTGTGACTTCCCATTGGATTGATATTACCTAAGCGACTACATTTGTAATCTTATTGATTGATTATAGATCTGTCCCACCTTGAACCCGCCTCACCTCATGGCTTTGCTCAATAAACAGCCCTGAGAAGCGCGGTTGGCGGGCAGCCCACTTGCTGGGCTGCCTCCAGTCTCTCAGACAGCAGCTTTCCTTCTCTCAGTAAACTCTTCCTGCTCTTAACCTCCGCTGTTCCTAGAATTCGTTCCTTGGTTTTAGAGAACACCAGCTCAGTGTTTCGGACATCTAGCAGGTTGGGAGTTACAATATTTCCCTTATGTTATTTGGAGGCCCATATATCATCCCTATATCATACGCCCTGTATCTAAAGTGTTCTCTCTGTCTTCTGTGAAAGGTTAGAAGAAGCTTGTAGAACCCATAGCTTCCCTGGCTAGTGCTTGCTTCTCCTTTTAGCCTGACAGTCCCTCTACACTGATGAGGTGTCATCAGTGTGATTTCCTCTAATAAGCTGGTGTGTCTCTCCCGTGTTCAGTTCCGTGTGGCTTATGTGATGCATAATAAATAAGGGTTAATCTGTACATGCAGCTCTTTCTTAATTTTACAATAAACAAGTTACATTGAAAAACCCAGTATACTAGGTCCAGATTTGTATAACCACTCTGTTCAGACGTACTATTTTGTGACTGCCTGTATTCATCTTACCAGTAAGGATCTCTTCCCCTTCATCTATGTCCATTACCTATCTTTCATTTATTTTACGTGAGCTTTCATTTACTTTTACTTATTTATTTACTTATTTTTGGTTTTTTGAGACAGGGTCTCTCTATGTAGTTCAGGCTGGCTTTGAACTCACTGTGTAACCTACACTGGCCTTGAACTCACAGCAATCCTCCTGCCTCTGCTTCCCAAGTGCTGGGATTACAGGCATGCACCACCATGCTTGGCTTGTGAGTTTTTATTTTATTTTTATAAAATCTTGCTTCTGTGGTACTAAGCAAAGTTCTAAAGATGGAGTATAAGTTGCCATTATGGTCTGTCAGGTGGGGAGCTCCAGGAAAGCACTGTGTCCCTCTCTGTAGGTCCACTCTTGTTCACATTGCCCTATCTGAATGTGGGTTGGCGTTGAGACTTTAATTGAATCAGTAGAATGGATGCTGTGTGAGTTGGAGGCCTATGCTTTGAGAAGGTCCATCAGTTATTAATGTAAGAAATTTAATTACCCAAAGGAGAGGTCACGTGGATGTAGACAGGCCTTAGTTTTGCAGCGGGGAGAGAGACCCAGCCATCTGGGTTGCTGAGCTGGTCCCCATCCAGTGAAGACAGCCTCGTGTAATGGGGGATGAGAGAGGAAGCTCCCAGGAGAGCCTGTCCTAGATTGCAGAATCAGTGCAACCCCCCCCAAAAAAAACCCATTAAAGCCATTAAGTTTCAGAGTGGTTTGTTTATACAGCAGTGGGCAAGTGAAAACATCCTTCCAGTGATGTTCATTGATAGATATATTTTATTTTATTTTATTTATTTTATTTTACCAGGGGTACCGGGGCTCGACCTCAGGACCTCGCGCTTGCCAGCAGGCGCCCATGCCACTGAGAGATATCACCGGCCCTTTTTTCATATGTGGGTTCCGGGAGTCAAACTCAGGACTTCGTGCTTGCCAGGCAGGCGCTTATGCTGCTGAGCCATCTCACCGGCCCCATAGAGATATTTTAATAGTTACTTAGGAAAAATTCATGTTTGCATGCTAGAAAAAAATCAACTATTGAATCAACTGTTGAGATAGATTCATCAATGTATCTATTTAGTAATTAGTAGTTATTTACTAATTAGTTATTAGTAGTATTTACTAATAAGTAGTTATTTAGTAATGTTGTTACATCAAGAGTGAAGGAAACGGGCTGGGTGTGGTGGCACACATGGAATCCCAGCAGTTGGGAGGCTGAGGAAGGAGGATCTCAGTGAGTTTGAGGCCAGCCTGGACTAAATAATGAGTTGAAGGCCAGCCTGAAGTACATAGCAAGACCCTGTCTCAACCCCTACCCCCCAGAAAAAGAGGGACAGAAACAAGTGAAGTAGCCATAGAAGAGATTCGAAGGTGATTTTCTGATGAAAGACCCACTTTCCCATTAAAATTCTGTGGAGTGTGATGACTAAATTTAGGCAACAATTTAAACTGCAAAGTTGGAAGAAAAATGTATGCAAACAAATTAAAAATATTTTTTTTTTGAATGAGTGTTTTAATTCTTTTTCCGCACAAAATCATTTGCATTTGATGTTTCAAGCAAAATGCCACTGTAGGTCGACTGATGATAAATGTTTTCACTAAAGGATACCAGTTTCCAAATTTGTCTGTAAGCTACTTTCTCAAAAAAATGAATAAGCTTAGGAAATAATTATTCCTCAAAGTACACCAAATTCCCAAGCAAGCTTTTGTTCTGCAGACAGATCTGATTCATCAAGAAACATCAAGATAATTGTCACGATTTAAAATTTTAAAGGAAACCCAGGAGCCTTTGGCTCAAGTATAAAACTTTCTGTTGCTTTCTTGGCACAATGCCTCCAGTTGAATATTTTGTGCTGTACATTGCTCCATTTTTTGGTTTTGTTTCTGTGTTTTTGCCCCTGGGACAGGAAACTACAGCACAGAATATATTCATTTTGGTAACCAGCGCGGGCCCTGTGGTGACTTACTATTTTGAAGTGATTTTTTACAGAAAGGAGAAGGTGATCTTTGAAGGCTGCACCCTAGTGGCTACCGGTGATGAGCCAAGGTCTTATTCTTCCATTCTTCCATCTGGAGAGTTTGGAAGACGGGGAGTCATTGTTTTGACACCAGAACAACGGTCACGGAAACACAGTCCCCCCTCATTTATTTCCATTTTCATTAAAATTCTCGAAGGGCTCAGATGGTTCGCATTTGAGTACACAAATGTCTTCTCTATCTCCGTCCTAGTCTGTGATTGTGTAAAAGTAATGTGGTGCAAAGAAGTGTTTGACTCGATTGTAAGGTACAGGAGGGCAGAATCATGTTTTAATAACTAAGGCAGATTCTAGCATTTGTCAGTCTACACGTAAGTGTTTTTTGAATTTATGAATTTAATTCTTGAATCAGCAGTCTCTATTGCCCCTACCTCGCCTCCAGGAGTAGCTGTTTTAGGTAAAATGTCACTAATTCCAGATTGGCATGTTTTGTTGAGGGAGTCAGGGTTTTCTACTTCTTCCAGGGATAGCCACTGGTCTGTTCACTCCAATTCTGTAAAGTAAGAATAAAAATTCTATCAGGTAAAGATGAGACTTTTTAATTCATTTATCTATATATGCTGGGTGTTTTCAATTCGTTATTTCTTTTTCTTTTTTTTTTTTTTTTTATGTGGGTACCGGGAGTCGACCTCAGGACCTCGAACTTGCCAGGCAGGCGCTTATGCCGCTGAGCTATCTCACCGGCCCCTCACTACGTTATTTCTAATCTTCACAGACTTTCATTTAGAATTAGAGGTTAAAAATATTGATGTACTTAGTTTTCTTATAATTTCTTATTGAGAACCCATAACAATGGATTTGTGTGGCATGTAGCAAGAGATTTCTATGGTATGTTAAGAATGTTAAGATCTTTCTGGAGTTACTGAGTTGGAAGATATTTGAGCAAGAGAGATGCACTGAAAAGCTTTTGTATTTCTGTAATTAATCTGACAAGAGGAAATGTTCAGGTTCAGTTCAGCTTGTACTGAGATTTTCTGGTAACTGCTTCAATTTAACATTTTCTTCCATCTATATCAACTCTTCTTTTATGCATTTTAAAAAATTTATTAAAGGTAAAGCAGATATTTTATGCCAGGTGCCTTTTAACTCTTGAGGTAGCTCAGTGAACAAAATGACTAAATCCCTACCCTGGGGAAGTTTGCATTTTGTTTAGCAAAGGAACCAAAAAACAGGGATAATAAAATAGATGCTGTGGTTGGTTATAAGGTAGTAAGTGCCATGGAAAAGATAGAGCAGAGAGAGTGGGTTATGACTTCACACAGGCTGGGTGGGCGTCCTAAAGAAGGCAATTTTTAAGCTAGTGTGGAAGGGGAGAGAAGATGGTCAGTGACCTAATAGTTGTTCTAGCATTCCTGGCCAACCCCCATGGTCTGACTGTCTTTCTTTCTCTCTCTCTCTTTCTTTCTTTCTTTCTTTCTTTCTTTCTTTCTTTCTTTCTTTCTTTCTTTCTTTCTTTCTTTCTTTCTTTCTTTCTTTCCTTCCTTCCTTCCTTCCTTCCTTCCTTCCTTCCTTCCTTCTTCCTTCCTTCCTTTCTTTCTCTCTTTCTTTTTGAGACAGGGTCTCACTCTATAATTCAGGCTGCTCTTGAACTCACTATGTAGCCCAGGCTAACCTCAAATTCACAGCGATCCTCCTGCTTCAGCCTCCTGATTGCTGGGGTTACAGGCATGTGCCACCATGCCCCAGCTTCCCATGGCCTTTTAAATGTTTTAAGGTTGAAAATACTGCCTTTGGATTTAAGGACAGAGACCATGTAAATCAGCTGACTAGAAAAACGTTGAAGCATGTAACATTCCCTAAGTCTATGCCTATACCTAGTTAAGTACTCATTCTATAAATGTTAACTGAATCTAGAACAACAATTTAAAGCTAGAATGCTTACTATTTACATACTCATAGAAACACATGTCAATTTTTAATTTTTTATTGAAAAATAACTTATCTTTTGTCTCTTCTCTGTTTTGTTTTTTAGCACCATATGTCTTTTTCTCAAGCTCAGTTCCCTTAAATCAAAAGTAGGTTTTGAGATAATAACACAGCGATGCCTGTGTCTTTTGAAAAGGCTGTTTTGTTTGTGTGTCCAGGTTTGTAAGTGTTTTTCAATACAGAACAATTTTTAAACTGATACTTGATAGTTTGGAAGAAAAATTTTTAATGGAATATTCTTATTTGAAAATAAACTTTAATTTTTTGGCAATCTTTCTGTTCTAGGATTTCCTTTTTAAAGTAACTAGTAATATAAATTTGAAAAATAAGTTTTATTTACGGGAAAAAGGTAAATTTCTTAAACAGCCAAAATGCTTTTCAGAACCCTATGATGTGTAGTCTTTTTTGATGGTACTTGAGCTGGTTAGCTTTCTTTGAAAATTCTGTTTAAATGGCATCTAATTATACTGTAATTTCTTTTGAGAAATTTAGGGGATACCGTGTGGCAGAAGTTGCCTAGGTGCTAAACAGATGCACTGCCATCATGCCATCCATCTTGGTTACTTTTCTCTCGTGCTGAGACAAAATACCCGACACACAAGATTAAGGAAGGAAAGGTTTATTTAGCTCATAGTTGTAGAGTTTCAGTCCATAATCAGCTGGCTCCAAGGCAGGGTGGCATGGCAGGGAAGCTCATGGCAGCAGAAGACAGCAAAAGCAGCAAGAGCAAAAGGGGTGAGAGCAAGCCTCTTTTCCTCCCTTCTATTGTACGCAGGCTACCCGCCCCAGGGTGGGTGTAGCACTCTCACCCTTAATCTCATCACTGGACCATGAATCAATCACAAACCCTAGAAGCCGCCCCCTTGACCGCATGAGGCTTTGGGGGGACATCAGACACAAACCATAACACCATATATGTGTTTTCAAACATAAGTGCATGTAGATTGGAATATTGGCTCTGCCAGTTTTTAACATATACCCTTAGTCAGGTCAATTCTTAATTCTATGAGACTTAGTTTCCCCATTTTAGAAAATGGTAGATACTTGTCTCTATATATTGTCCAAACCACAGGATGTACAGCGCCCGGAGTGAACTGTAAGGTTAACCGTGGACTCTCGGCGGGAACGCTGCTCGGTGTGCGTTGATCAGACGGAGCCAGTGGACCGCTCTGGAGCGGGAAGTGAACGGTGCGGGCGGCTCTGCCCGTGTGTGCCTGTGTAGGGGGCGGAGGTGTACGGGAAAGCTATACCTTCCTCCCAATTTCGCTACAAAAACCTAAAACTGCTCTAAAATATAAACTCTTTTAAAAAGTGGGATGGATACCTGCATCTCAGAATTATGAGAAGTAGAGATAATGTTAGCAAAAGACCTAGCGCAGTGCTTGACACATAGCAGACCCTCAACTAACGGGAGCTGCTGTTGATAAAAATCATCTCCCGGTTTAGCTGTTTATTGTTTTGGCTGTCATCTTCGAGATGTCTTCCACCTGATATTTTAAGCTTACCCTGCTCTACCCTGTTCTTCAGCCTTTTGACGGTAACTTCTTCAGTATTTGATGAGTACCGACTGGTATGAAGCAGATCCAGGGTTTAAAGGAATCTCAGGGTAAAAAACTTTGGGAATGAGTAGCTTTTAATTAGAGCATCTCCTTTTTATCCTTTTCCCTCTGGGACCCACAGGCCTTATCCTCTCTTGTCTGGATTGCTGTCTTGGCCTCCCTTTGGATCTCCCCATAATGACCACTTCCTATTCTACCCTCCCTCTGGGTTTCTGTCTCATCCTACACTGGTGTCAGCCTAAAATTTGTAAAACACCACTGTGCCCCTTTTATTTTCTTAAAATTTATATTGCTCATTGTTACCAAATCTGAACTCCTTCGCCTACACTTTATGGTTCACTACAGTCTGGAACCTTACTGTTCCTTTCATCAGTTCGATGTGCGTGGCCCCTAAACCATTCCTGGGGTCTGCCTGCCACCTCTAGAGTGTTCGTGTGCGTCCCTCATTTGCAGCGATTCTGTGTGAGCCACTGTTTGCACTTAGGCTGTCCTTCCTCATCTTCTCAGTCTACAATCATTTCTTAAGGGTGATTCAAGTTTTGCATTTCCTTCAGTCTTTTCCTGACTCAGATTTTTTAGCATCTTAGGATGACATGGAAAGTCACACTACAACTCAACTGGTATGATTTCTTTACATATGTTTTCATGACCATCTTTTTTTTTTTTTGTGGGTACCGGGGGTTGAACTCACTACCTCGCATGCCAGCAGGCGCCTGTGCCGCTGAGGGATATCACCAGCCCTTTTTTCGTATGTGGGTTCCGGGAGTCGAACTCAGGACCTTGCGCTTGCCAGGCAGGCGCTTATGCCGCTGAGCCATCTCACTGGCCCTTCATGACCATCTTGAGTTGCTAATGGTCCAGCACTTGGTGCTTGGCATTTGCCCAATTTATTTTGTTTTTGTGTTTTGGTTTTCAGAAATTACTTTTATTGAAATGTAATTTTCATACAGTGAAATGCACCGACCTTAATGTACAATTTGATCAGTCTTTAGAAATATGTGTTCAGAAACAACCCAGATGCAAATAAAGATACAGAATGTCTGTGACCCCCGAAGCTTCTGAATCCCCCCACCCCCGTTTCCCTTCTGTAAGACGCACTGCTGTAAGAGGCAGTTGCTGTTTCAGACGTCGTATCTTTGTAGCACTGTGTACTGGTGGGGAGCTGGCTGGAAGGTAGAGCCAAGCCGCAAGAGAGAAGTTGTGACGTGTGTTCTCTCCTTTTATTTTGTAAGAAATAGTTTCTTTTTCCTGGAAGACCCTTGCCCATGACCCCCAAGAAGATGTCTCTCTGTGTGTCTTAGTCAAGAACTGGGTCACTGGTTATCCTTAGCTTTAAGCCCAGGGTGGGCAACTTAGTGACTTGGGGAGACACTGTCTCAAAATGAAATATAAAAAGGGTATGTAGCTCAGTGTGAAGGTCCTGGGTTCAATGTCCAGTACTGAAAAAATAAAAGAGAGAGAAATAAGAGATAGTAAATACACTCCCAGATGGAGATGTCCTAAAATGTATTCATTCTGTGTTTTTCAGTAAATCACTTGTAAATATCTAAAAAAAAAAAAAGAAAAAAAAAAAAAAGAAAGAAATAGAGACAGAAAAAGAAAGAAAGATAAGAGTCTGTGTTCATAACTAGGTGAGAGAGGCAGGTGAGGAAAGTTTGTAGCCTGCCATAGCCAGCCAGGGCAGAGCATGTCAGGGAATAAACACACCAACTCTCAGAGGCACAAAAGCCTACCTGGGGAACTCGTGTTATTTTGAGAGGAAAAGTGAATTATTGCTTGCAAGACCTCTGTGTCTATCCATTTGAATTTATTGGGAGCCAAGAGCCAGAACATCCGAGCGAGGAACTTGATTTGAAAGCATGATTAGATGGTATTTGAAGCTATGTTGAATTTCACAGTGCTCAATGGGAGTTTGTAAAATAAGAAGGGACAGGCCGGGCATGGGTGGTAAATGCCTGTAATTTCAGCATTTGGGAGGCTGAGGCAGGAGGATCACCGGGAGTTGGAGGCTAGCCTGGGTTACATAGTGAGACCCTGTCTCAAAAAACAAACAGACAAATGACCCCCCAAAACAAACAAAAAAGGGACAGGATGGAGACAGTGTTAATAGAGCTGTGAGAGGAGTTTCAGGCTGCAGAGTGAACAGTGGGGTGGAGAATCCCAAATATGACTTTGCTAAGGTGTTGAGACAGCCACTGGGTCTGGAACTGGAGCGATATTTGTAGGGGAGGTAGTAGAAGCCATAGGGTAGTCAGTTAAGTGGTGTGGGCTCAGAGTACAGTAGTTCCCCTCCTCCATGATTTTGCTGTGTGGTTTAGTTATTCTCAGGCTGTGGTCTGAAAGTATTAAGTGGAACATTCCAGAAATGAATAATTGGTAAATTTTAAATTGCATGCTGTTCTGATTGATGAACTTATACCATCCCATCCAGACATGAATCGTTACTTTGTCCACTGTATCTATGCTGTATACACTGCTCTCCCATTAGTCACTTAGTAGTTGTCTGGCTCATAAGTTTGACTGTTGGAGCTTTGCAGTTCTTGTGTTCAAGTGACTCTTACATAGTAGCCTAATACTGCATTACATGCCTGTGTCCCTCACGTCAATTCATCTTGTCATGTAGGCCTTGTATCTTCACATCATTGCAATATTTATAGAAATTGAACATATAGGAGAGAGGGAGGAGGTGGGGCTGAGAATGAGGGGTTGTGCTGTTGGATAGGGGTTGGAAAGGGCTCCATATCTTCCCTGGTCAGAGGTTTTAGCAAAGAATAAGGTCGTGGTGACTGACTATAAGGGGGAGGAAAGGGTGGGTGAGTATTTATGGTGAGGCAGAAAGTGTGTCTCGGTGGGCTTGCTGGAAGCAGAAGGAGCCTCCTGATGGCCACTGTTTTCTTTCAGGTGGGTAAAGAAGATGGTCATAGTTGAGATTAGCTTTGGGATGGGAGAGAGCTGTTTTATCTTCCTTTAGATTTTAATTCTACTTTTGATCAGGTGTACAATATTTTGGAAACACATTTACTAGTTAGATAAGCATTGTTGATGTAAACAAAGCTGACATTTTTCTCTTTCTTTTTTCTTTTCTTTTCTTTTTTTTTTTTTTTTTTTGAGATGAGTTCTGGCTAAGTTGCCCAGGCTGACCTCAAACTTGTGACCTTCCCGACTTGGTTCTCTAAATAGCTGGGATTATAGGTGCATGCCCCTGGGCCCTGCGGAAGCCAACAGTCTGTGCATGTTTATTTATTTTTTTTTTTTTTAATTTTTATTTTTTTTTTTTTTGTGGGTACCGGGGGGTCGACCTCAGGACCTCGTGCGCCAACAGGCGCCCGTGCCACTGAGCGATATCACCGGCCCCTTTTCCGTATGTGGGATCCGGGAGTCGAACTCGGGCCCTCGCGCTTGCAAGGCAGGCGCTTACGCCACTGAGCCATCTCTCCGGCCCTGTGCATGTTTAAAGAAGTTAGTCTACTAATGTGTCTACCCCTGTGCTTGGATGGGCTAAAGACCGAAGGTGGTGTACGTTTTACCAACCAGTAAATATTTTTAAAATGCCTGCTGTAGGCAGGTTGATAGGTGCTGTGGAAACACTAAGAAATACTAAGACATTTCCAAATATGTTTGGTTGCTGTATCTTAAAAGCGAGAATAGTGCTTTCTTTTCACTTCCCAGCTATGTCACTTTGTAAAGTAAGGGGACTTTTGGCCCTGGGATTTCTGTAATCGCAATAGTGGATGAGGACCAAGATCTTATGAGATGGTGGAAAACTAAGTAGCTGTTAAGATACTTGGTGTAGACAATAAGGCCTACAGGTCATTCAGATGGGGAAAGGTGGTAACACTATGCGATGCTTTACCAATTGGCATAATACAGGAAAAGTTCGAAGGCAGGACTGTTTGGCATTCCTGGTGGGATTAGAGTCTCACTGATGAGAATTTTGAAATGCTGATAGAACCCTACCATGTGTTTATGATGAAATATGGTCTTCTAGACAAAAAGCTGAGTTTCTTTTTTTTTTAATTTATTTATATATATATTTTAAAGACAACAAGTCAACATTCTCATGTATTAACAAACTCAAGAATTAGAGAATGTACAAATACCAAAAAGCTGAGTTTCTTAAAAAAATAGCTGAAATTAATTGGTTTGTAGATAAGGTTGTAAAAAAAAAGCTGCATGTAAGGTTGTTTATAAGGTCGTAAATTAGTTTGTGTATAAAGTTGTTAACATCAATGTTTTAACTAGCTAATGAGTAAAAGTTTTAAATGAGAATTTTTTTATTTTGTAGTGAATGAAATACACTTTATTACCAAATCCTCAAGTTTTGAGATAATAGCTTTTATCTTTAAGATATTTTCAGAGAATACCCATAATTGCTCCCAGGAGTAGGTGAAGAAAAAATTTGACAGTTTCCAGATGGCACTAAAAAAACAAAACAAAACAAAAAAAACCCCTTCAAGTTCTTGACACTATGAATTTCACTGTATCCCCTGACAAATCAAGTAAATCTAATGTAAGTATGAATGTGCTTTAACCCAGATTCAACTTTTTGAAAACAGATGGCACAAAAGAAGAAAAGTCTTTCACCATCCCTGTGGGCAAAGCTCAGACTTATTTATTCTCATCCAAAGGCAGTTTCTCTGTTTTGGCCTGACTTCTGGGAGTGCAGAACTCTTGAAAGATGTTTCCTTAAAAATAGAGGGCTCTTTTCTTGTTCTGTCCTAGGACTGTTGGCTGAGTTTCTTCTATTCCGGCTGCTTTTACTCATTAATATTCGCTTGAGCCATAGTGGCCAGGAAGGCAGCAAAGGGGTGGAAATTCGTGTGATGAAAGATCGGAAGAAGGGAGAGATGCAAATGAGCCCAGGAATAGTGTGACCAAGTCTCCTTTGCTCTGGTCAGTTGAATAGGTAGGGCTTTCAACTGACTTAAATAGAAAGCAGTTTTTCCCTCCTCCTCTTTTTCTTTTGATGTCGACTCATTTAGTGCTTAACTTTTTTGCCTCCTTGACAGTAAGTATGCTTTTCTTGTTGAAAATAAAATAATTAATCAAGTTAAGATGAACACTGTGCATTTCTTAGCTCAAACGTATTTATACAGATTGACAAATATCAAGTTGTTTTAAGAACTGCTGTCAGCGATGGGGCTGAAGTGAAATTGATTATAGAAATGGAACTGTTAGAACAGCAGAACGAGTTGTTTCCCTTTTAGCATATTACAAAAGCATTTCCTCATCCAAGGATATACTTAGTTCTTCCACAGATGGCTTTGAAAAGAGTAATCAACATATGTAGTTCACAAGGCTTTGTACAGGAGAGAACACTTCAATAGAAAATTTGGTTTGCTTATTTTGGGAGAAAGTGATTGTGTTACTGAAGAAAATCTAAAAGCTACGTAATTGAAGAGTGTGTTCATTATTTTTTCTGTCTGGACTACTTATCAAATCTGGTTTCATAGAAATCATTTTCTCATTAGTGTCCGTTTGCTTAAGGCTTGTGGCTTCACAGATGGTTAGAGGGAAATTCTGTTACCACAAATACTTTTGTAATAATTGCCACCACAACTCAATCTGTACATTAAAAACTCCAGCAATTGTGTCTCCTTACTTTTAACTAATATCGATGTAGAAATTGGAGGCAGCATGTAAGCTTGGTACTTTAAGGTCACATGGGATTTGACCTTCACTGAAACAGGAATGAAGATTCCTGTTACTTCACTTACAGTGCAATTGTTTAACATAGTAGTGGCTTCCAGGTAGGGCAAGTAGTTTCTGCTGTCAGCCCCATGCTGGCTAACTTTATATGCTCATGTTATAAAGATAATGTTCTGGTGTGGACAGGCAGTGGGCTTCTTAAGATTATTTGAGTTTGAACACTTTTTTTTTGTTCTTTGAGACGGGGTCTAGCTGTGTAATTCAGGCTGGCCTTGAGCTCACTGTGTGAGCTCCTGCTGCCTCTGCCTTCTAAGTGCCGGGATCACAGGCGTGCACCACCACGCCCAGCTTGATCACTTTTGAAGTTGCTGCCACGGAACACCACTGTGCTTTATCCTTGGGGCTCGGCCTGTGCTTCTCAGAGCCTGACAATGATTGAAAGTATTGCGCTCCATGATGACGTGTCTTATGTTTTCTTCTCAGTCCTGTCGGTCCTGTCGGTATTCTGATAAAAATGTTGAATTTATGCAGCGTTCGTTTACTCTATAAATATTTAATAAAAGCCAGTTATGGGCCAGAGTCAAAAATTTCTTGTAGTTTCTGTGGTGGATTCAAATGACTTCTAGGTTTGCTCAGTAGTTGCTGTGGAAAATGAATAGACATTCTTTAATTAAACAAATAAATAGCTCAGAATCAGCATTGCTAGTTGCCTAATTGAGTCTTCTCAGGGGGACTTGGGTTAAATTAAGATCCAGAAACAGGGAGGGTGGGACGTCAGATTAGCAGGTGCAAAGGCGAAGCTGTCTCAGCTCTATAGGTGATCCACACCTCCTTGCCATCTTTAAGGCCAAAACATCAATGCCGTCCGAGATGTGCGGGTTAAGGGTGGACTGGTGGAAATTAATAGTGATCATAAGGAGGGATTGTACAGCTGTACGTGTTTTACATATGTGTGTATATGATTGAAGACTTACGTAACTTGGAGCCTTTCCAGATAAAATGTTGACAAGAATGTTTCAAATAAGCTGCAGAACTCATCTTTTTTCTTCTGTTGTTTGTGTTTTTGTTTTATAATACTGAGAACTGAACCCAGGGCCTTGAACATGCCAGACAAAAGCTGTACTACTGAGCTACACCCCCAGCCTGAGTTTCATGTACCTAGTGTATATGTGTATGAGAGATGCTTGGTCCTAGCAGAAAATCAACTATATTAATAGTTAGATCACTGTCATGTTAGAGTTAAGATGTTATGCAGTAGGCTGTGTTGTATAACTTGTGTTATTTGCGTTTCTTTCATAGGAAATGAAAAGAAACAAATGCTGGGGGCCGGGGGAGGTTTGCTCTTCTAGACCTGGTTTTCATCTACACAGAAGAGATTGAGGGACATTCCATTCTGTATGTCATGGGAACACATTAAAAAATATTGTGTATATTAACTATTCATCCCTAAAACGTCACCCAAAAGAGAAATAATTTTCTCACTTATGATTACCTGTAGGAATCAACACACTGCATAGGATGTAGATTGAGAATTAAATTTTTTAGATATAGGATTTTAGTCCTGTGTCTCCTTGGAAGAGGTTTAGTGTTAGTTTGGTGGTCTTGCAAAGAGCAGTGTTTCATAGAGAAGACAGTTTCTCACTAACATCCCATTAACGCAAATAATTGCCCTTAGAGGGGGCAGAAATGGCAAGTATTCCAAATTGTTCTATGGGGAAAGCAGAAAGTAAACTCATAGTGCTTTAGGTGTTTTACATGAGGCAAAGTTTTGGACTTTCAGTAAGAGTGAGTATATAAATAATGTTTTTTGGTTATTAATAGTCGCAACTTTATTTTTTTCAGGGAGGTGGGTTTGAGACAGGGTCTTGCTACGCAGTTCAGGCTAGCCTTGAACTCGTGGCAGTCCTCCTGCCTTGGCCTCCCTCAGAGGGCTGGGATTACAGGCATGGGCCACCACATCCGGCTAATCACAACTGTTTTTTTTTTTTTTTGTGGGTACCGGGGGGTCGACCTCAGGACCTTGCGCGCCAGCAGGTGCCCGTGCCGCTGAGCGATATCACCGGTCCCTTTTTCGTATGTGGGTTCCGGGAGTCGAACTCGGGCCCTCGCGCTTGCCGGGCAGGCGCTTAAGCCGCTGAGCCATCTCACCGGCCCGATCACAACTTTTAAGACAGTTTCTTTGATTATATTAACAATATTTGCTAATGTTGAGCATTTGCAGAATATAGTATCTCATCAAATGGAGTGGAGCCTTTAATCCCAAGGGCTTGGAAAATGTGTGTGTGTGTGTGTGTGTGTGTTGCTGGGGATTGAACTCTGGGCCTTGTACATGGTAGGCAAGTGTGGCTACCACTAAACCACATTCCCAACAATGTTTTGACATTTATTTAAAGTCTTCCTTCATAGAGAAAAGTCAGGTGTGTTTGGTAACTTTTGCAAAATTCATAGGCCAGACAAACAACTAATCTACCCATGTCAACTGTGAGAAAATGTGATCATTTTAAGATTTTACCTTAAGAAGGAAGAAATTTTTGCATTAGCATTCTACCTAAAAGAATTTGGTTCCAAAAGATGAGTAAAATTTTTAGAATTAAATTAAGGAGACCCACTCACCCAGGACTGGGTGGTTGTTTCTAGTTTCCCCCGGAGATCGGCATTGATTTGTTGGCTGAGAAGTCAGATGGAGCCACCTGGACACCTCTGTGCCAGGGATCACTTGATGAGTCAGAGTGGGAGAAGCCAGCCTTTTGCCTGTGCTTGATTCTGACAATGGATTCTTGTTGCCACAGAGGCAAGAGGCTGGGGCGATGATGAAGGAAGAAGCAAGACACTCAGTGGTGCTTTTCCACTGCGAAACCACATTCATTCACAGACGCTGTGGAGCCTGCCCGGCGCTCACAGCCACTCCCCTGTTCTGTAAGAATATAGAGAGGAGAAAAGAAACCCTATTTGCAGGGAGCTTACTGCCTACAAAGGAGAGAGAGCAGTTTCAAAGTAGGGAAGGAGGGGAAGCTGTAGACTCAAAGTAAGAGAAAGACTTGAACTCTGGAGAAGAACTGCCCAGCCCCAGTCAGGACACCTAGAAAGTGAACTGGCTGTTACTCCGTGTTTACCTGACAGAATCTAGGAAAGCCTGTAACCAAGCAGCAGAGGCAGGGACAGCTATTTCAGAGATTCGGTTCTGTTGAAGAATCCTTCCAAGGACTAGCCACAGTTGTGTGTGTGTGTGTGTGTGTGTGTGTGTTTGCTTTTGTTTTTTGCAAATGCCCATTTGCTACAATTTATGACACTTGGAAATATTACACTCGTCAGTTCACTTACACCTGGAAGATTGTATTAGTCCGGGGGGAGAAATGGGAGGAGGAGGCCATTCCTGACGGGTCAGGCTTAGTGATCTCTCAGCATAAGTTTGTGAGAGCTACTCATTGTCCACACTGAATGGAATGGAGACCATTGTTCTGCCTTGACATCACAATTTCCCTAGGTAATCTCATTTCATCTGTTGTAGTTTTTGTACTGTATGTGCATGAATTATTCTCAGCTGTGTCACTCCAGGAAGTACATCAGACTCACACATCTGGCGTCATCTGTGTAACAGGATGACCTCTTACCCATGCACCTTTAGTTTTCCTTTCTTGGATTCCTGGGGTTTTGGACCCTGGCTTCTCAAAGTGTGGTTCCTGAGATAGCACCTCATTGTTAGCAGCGCAGAAGCTCAGCCCCGCCCCTCCCCCGACTTAGAATCTGCATTTGAACCAGCTGGCCTGGTAATGCCCTGCACGTTAAGGCTGGAAATGCCCTGTCTTACACCCCATCTCTCCCACCTGCAGCCAGTCAGGAATGACAAAAGGCTGTCATTTTTATAACCTTTATGATTGGGATAGTGGGTTTGGCTTGTAAATTACTAAAGCATTGTGGGGAGGGATTGAGGAGATGCTAGTTGGTAGATACAGTTTCATGTATACAAGAGGAATCAGTTCAGGAAATCTGTTGTACAACACGGTGACTTAAATAATAAACAATGTATCCCATACTTAAATTGCTAAGAGAGTAGATTTTAAATGTTCACACTCACAAGTCTGTGAGGTAATGGATATGTAAACTGACTTGACCTAGCCCGTCTTACTTACTTTTCTCCTTGCTGAGACAAAATAACCGATACTCACAAGTTAAAGGAGGAAAGGTTTATTTCAGCTCACAGTCTGCAGAGGTTTCAGTCCTTAGACCACTGGCTCTGAGGCAGGTGGCACGGCAGAGGGGCATCGCAGAGGAGAAACAGTCCATGGCAGAGCAGGCAGGAGGCAGCAAACAGTAAGCAGCGAAGTAGCAAAGCAGCAAGTACTGCTTGCTACCTTTTCATGTATTTTATTATGCTATCTATTTAAAAACTATTTTATTATATTCTACATTTTTCCTCAGCTCAGACTTTCAGATAGCTTGTTTTTTAGTTTTTCTATATGTGAACATATTCAAGATAGAATTTTTCATGATAATTGCTGACATAAACCAAATATTTGACTCAGTTCATGATCAAGTTTTGCAAATAATTTGATGAAGATTGAAAATTAAAGTGTGCTCCGTGTCTCATTCCTTTGTACCTGTGTGACAGTTATTCCATGCTAGTTCCATTGTCTGCTTGAGCTGTCAGAGTCTGGCAGCAGACTTTCAAATCCTAAATTACTCTTCCAATTTTCTGTCTTGTGACATCAACCCCTTTTGTTCACATAACTGCTGGCTTTTCATTTCTGTAGCTACTTATTCGCTCTAGAATAGAAACATTTAAAAGCAGTTTGCTTTAAAACACCCTGAAGTTCCTTGATTCCATAACGGCTGCTTTTTCTTGGGCACCCACTCTATGCTATGGTAGGTCTTTTCATCTTCTCAGAGTTCTGAACATTAGGTGGCCTTATTCTCGCTCTACGGGGAAACTGAGGCGCTCAGGCTGGGCACATCTTCCTATCCAGACCAAAGCTTGGCTTCCTGCGAGGGCTGGTCCTGAATTGTGGCCTTACTGGGAGTGACAGTGATATTCTTATTCCACCGTGGGTGCATCTGGGATTCCTAACTTTTATTTTGTGTGTTTTTTTGGTGAGGGGGTAGGTAATAAGTTTTAGAAATTAAAAATTGTACTTGAAATTGATTCTAGTTACATTTTCTTTTACATTTGAGATATTTTTACACTGAAAGTTATATAACTGAGGCATTTATTTTATTCTCCACTATCCTTTTGGTTTTTGCATTTTTCTTGTGTTTGCCCTTTTGGGATAAATGTGAAGCTTTGATTTTTTTTCAGGGAACTTAATTGGAAGATTAATGATACGTGCTTATTATAAGCAGCTTTGAGCTTTCATATTCGGTATTTTTTCCCCTTGAGTAATGGGGACTGAACGCAGGGACTTTGCATTGAGCTACACATCCAACTTTTTTTTTTTTTTTTTTTCCATGACAGGGTTCCTCCCCCACCCCCAGAGCCTGCCTCATGTAAGGCAAGTGCACTACCACTGAGCTACACCCAGCCCTTTTTGTTTTTGGTCCGGCTTTTTGAAACAGGTCTTCCTATGTAGTTCAGGCTGGCCTTGAGCTCACTGTGCTGAGTTCTGGCTGGCCTCGAACTTGTGGCGATCCTCCTGCCTAAGCCTTCCCAGCGCTGGAACTACAGGCGTGCACCACCACACCCGGTCTTTTCTTTTTCAACTTTTATTTTGATACAGCGTCTCAAATTACCCAGGTCGAATTTGAACTCATGATCCTCCTGCCTCAGCCTCCTGAGTAGCTGGGATCAGAGGCACACACCATGGCAGCCGGCTTGAAGGGTTCCTCTTGTAGCGAACAGGAGCCCTGAGATCACTTGGTATCCTGCTGTCTGCACCCCTTCCCACTGCCAGAGGCGACCCCTTCCCTCTCAGGCGAGCCAGCAGTCCTGCCCCACGACCTGCCAGTCCCTGCCTTCCCCCGTCCCCCAGTTGCTAGGTGTGGTTGTCCTACCCACTTTGCCACTGACTCATGTCCCGCACGATTTGCTTATTGCTGTATGCGTGGGAGGTGCGTTATCCACCCAAGCAGGCCTTCGAAGCTCCCTGAGGAGCAGCCCCGCCTGTCTGGTAATCCCTGGACTCAGGGGGACCCGCCGGGCCGCAGCGAGCCGGCCAGAGCGCTGCCCTGCAGCGGAGGCTCCCAGAGGCCTGGCCGGCTCCCCTTGCTCGGCCCGCAGGACCGGCCCGGGTCCTGGTGGCGTTGACCTGGTTCTAGAGGATGAGGCGGTTCGGCTGGGTTTACTAATAGCTTCGGTGGGAGGAGGCGAACGCAGATCGGGGTCAGAAATGCCCGGGATGTAGCAGGACCTGTCCGGGCCTCTCCCTTCGGGTTCGCGTCCTCAAGCGGGCCTTCGGCTCGCCTCGCGGGCCCAGATACGCGCTGTGCTGAATGGACTTTCTCCCCTCCCCGCTCCCCGACCCTTGCTTCCTGCCACCCTCCCTCACCCTGGAGTTTGTAGTAGCACCAACTAGCCTGCACTGACCTGCTGTGAATTTTGCTTGTCAGCAGAGTGAGTATTCTCCCTTTAAAAGAATTTTTTTTTCTCTTGAGATGAGACCTTGCTGTGTAGCCTCGGCTGGCCTCGAACTCATGGGAATCCTCCCGCTTCAGCCTCCGAAGTGCTGGGATTATAGGTGTGCACCTCCACGCCCAGCCTCCTTTTTAGTTTTAAATTTAAAAAAAAAAATTTTATTTATTTATTTATTTATTTATTTATTTGTTTGTTTGTTTTATACTGGAATTGAGCCCAGGCTTTGATTCTGAGCTGCACCCCCAGTCCTTTTTTTATTTTTAATTTTGAGACGGGGTCTCGGAAAGTTAAGTTGCACAGGCTGGGCTTAAACTTGTGATCCTCCTGCCTCAGCCTCCTATAGTGCTGCAGTCACAGGCATGGACCACCATCTCCTTGAACTATGTCTCTTTGACTAGTGTCTTGGTGTCTAAGAAATACCATGCTGTAGGCCAATTAACTGATATTTATGAAGCCATACTTGTACTGTTTGAAGCACAGGCCGCTGCACAGTAGCAGTGCAGCTGTGTTGCAATGCTCTGGCCTGCGTGTGCTCTCCAGCTTGTGTTTCAGAAACAACACTTATTGATAAGAAAATTTGCATGTAAATTTATTGTTTGCTCTGTTTCAGGAGAACTGCGAGTCAGATGTGAGCTGTGTTGTTTCTAGGACTTTGCTAAAGTTGATTAGAGCAGATACGTGGAAATGTTACAGAATCCCCTAGTCAACAGAGCTATAGCCAGGAGTCACAGTTCTTGGCGTAGACTAAGGCGTCGCACCTCAGATCTGTGAATTGGCTTGCGTGTACATATTCCTCCTTCTCCTCCTCTTATTCTTGTTTGAAGCAGCTGACTTATTTGCTTACTTTGTTATTTCCATATCAAAAAATGGATTTTTAAAGTGGCAACCTCAGTTCATGTATAGCTTGAATATCTTTAATGCAGTTTGAAAAGATTGTGAGTATATTTATGTTTTTTTTTTTTTTTTTGGTACCGGGGGGGTCGACCTCAGGACCTCGCGCGCCAGCAGTCGCCCGTGCCGCTGAGCGATATCCCCGGCCCCTTTTTTGTATGTGGGTTCCGGGAGTTGAACTTGGGCCCTCGCGCTTGCCGGGCAGGCGCTTAAGCCGCTGAGCCGTCTCACCGGCCCTGTGAGTATATTTATGAATAGAATTGTAGTTTTCTCAAGAAAATAGCTACATTGACAGGAAGGGGCTGGAAAGCAGCATTTTAAAGCTAGGGAAAGAGGGCGTTGGGCTGTTTGTCAGCTTGCCATGTGGAGGGCGTGGGCTGTGGGTCCTCTGTTGGAGTGGAGCTGGGGTGGTTGACGCTGCAGGTCACCATCATGCTGCGGGCTGGGACCTTCTCACTCACCTGGAGCACCGAGCTACATGGACCCCACATCCCAGTGTCCCCGCTTACTGGCTTTGTGATCTGGGAATATGATTTCAATTTGCAGTGACTGAGTTACCTCCTTTAAAAACGAGGGTGTGGGCCGGTGAGATGGCTCAGCGGCAAAAGTGCCTGCCTAGCAAGCGTGAGGTCCTGAGTTTGACTCCTGGTACCCACATACGAAAAAAGGGCCGGTGATATCGCTCAGCGGCACGGGCGTCTGCTGGCATGTGAGGTCCTGAGGTCGACCCCAGGTACCCACAAAAAATAAAAAATGAGGGTGTATGGAGTAGCGGGGTTATTGAGAGGACTCAGAGGGTAATTTCTTAGAACAAGGCCTGTAATATAGGAAGCACTCGTTTCATTTAGCCATTCATTTATAAGCAATAAACAGGCCCCAAACACCAGTGATTCACACATACAGATGTTTCTTTTTGTCACATAATGAGAAGTGCAAGGCTGCTGTGGTGGCTTCAGAAGCTGTCAAGCTGACCATGGTATTTCCACTCTGCTGTTATCGTTGTGTCTTTGTCACCTCACAGTCACAAGGTGGCTGCCTCATCTCAAGCATCATTCTTAGATTCCAGGCAGGAAGTAGAGGAGTCAGAGAACAAAAGGTGAACAGCAGCTGAATTGCCTCTCCTTATGAAGGTATTTCTCAGAAGCTCTAGCCAGCCATTTCCACTTCTCTGACTGCCAGAGTGGTTTTTGGTGGTGGTGGTGGTGGTGGTGGTGGTGGGGACCTGGAAGCCTCAGTCTATTGGCCCCCAGCCTTGAAGATAGGGTGCGGGGTGACCTGGCTTTGAGGACTCCCTCTTACAAGGAAAAACAGTGGTAGGAGGGGCTCACTTGTGCATGTAGTGTTTCTCCTAGCAACACCCACATCAGGGGCACTGCCCTGTGGTAAGATGGCATGCTGAATGGGAAGATGGAAAGAAACTGAGTCCTGGGGCTACTAATAAATCCTTGGGTCGGGGATGTGGGAGCAGTGGGTACTCGTGCCAGGCCCTGAGATGCAGAGCAGGGCAGAGCTCATCTGTCCCTTGTGTTAACTTCCACTCCAGGTGCTCCCAGGTGGCCGAGAAATGGCCTGGCAGCCCTGGCGGTGCTGATCATAACAATAATCATGGTGTGTCGCTGCATGCTGGCTGCAAAGCTAAGATGCACTCAGGATCTCATTGAATCTTTGAAACAGCGCCCTAGGTAGGTGATGTGGATAGTACCATTTTACAGAGGAAAATGAAGAAGCTGATCAAGATCCCAGGGCTGGTGGCAGAAGTAGGACTTGAACCATCTGATTCCTGGACTCTGTGTAACCACGGTGATGGCCCCTTCTCTGTGCCCCAGGTTCTTCCCAGCTTTCTTTCTTTTCCGGTATTGGCCCTGCTGACACTTTGGCCACTTCCTGCCCCATCCCTAGAGCCTGTGACCTGCCCACCCTTTGAGTTCTATGGAAAATGCACTTGCTTGTCTCCCTTTCTTGGTCACTTTATTTGGAAGTGACATATTTCTTGGGACTCTCCAGCATGTGTTGTCTGTATGAGAAATTCTTAATCTTTTGGGGAATGTGGACCCTTTGAATAAGCTTTATTATCCCTATGGAAAAATGTGCGCATGCTTATAAATTTGTGTATAGTTTTGTGGGCTTAAAAGGCTTCTGAAAACCCCTGTTTCTCTGAATTGGTTATAATCTTCAGAGTAGATGTGCAAGACAGTGGGTTGAAGGAAATATTCCTGCCATGTGAATGTCCTTCCTGTGTTTATGGTTTCTTCCTAATCCTTTTGAAAAGAGAGATAGTTTCAATCTTACACTGAATCTATTTGTAGTATGTTGTAATGTAATTAGCACAATTATTTGTTTTATAAATTTAGAGTTGTGTTTATAGTTGCAGTTGAAGGAGGCCTTTCTGTTTTGTTTTTGCTAGATAATCTTTTTTCTAAATAGGAACTGCAGTTTGTGGTCCATAATACTAGATCAGGAATTTTTCTTATGGGAGGTGAATTAAACAGAGTAAAAAGAAAATTTTGAGTATGGACAATAAATTTTATCAAGTTTAACAGGCTCAAGAAATGATTCTGTCCTCCGGACCTACCGCGTTGTAATGATGTCTGTTTCAGAGAGAAAGCACGTATTCTTGGATTCGTGTTGCACTGAAACAGGAATACAATTTTCAAGTCCACTTTTGAACAATTTAAATTGACTCGCACATATGGAACCTGAAAATGAGTTTTAAGGCAGTTGGCTTAAAACTGCTTCATGTATGAATTACGGCTTTTGTGTTTGGGTTTTTGGTGCCGAGATTTAAAGCAGTAAGATGGCTTTGTTGTTGAAAACTGACTTCCTTTATCTCAGAAATTAGTTGGTAGGAAAAACATGTCATTCAAAATAGTTTTCATGATTTTCTGATGGACAGACATGTTAGCGCCTTTCAAACAAACTAAGCCCTCCTTTAATAAGACTTCTTTTCTGGTGAGCTGAAATATGTGCTTTGACAAAGCGGTCTCTCCGGCTGCTCTTTTGTTGGGGCGCAGCGTTGCAGAATGTGTGCCCTGCTGGGTGGGGATCCGGCAGGGAGTGCAGCTGACAGGGTTGAAGCCTGGCCATTTCAGAGACCTGGGGAAGCAGCTGCCTTACTTTTAGGATGCTTGGGGAAGGGCACTCAGTCTTCCAGTGGTTATCAATTGAAAGACATTGTAAAGCATCCATTTAGTCTCCCAAATACATTCCCTTTGTGGCGCTGTCCTTTGGAAACAGAATCAAGCATTTAACCTTAGAAGCCATCTGGGATGCTGGGTGTTATGGTGCATGTGTGGTATTTCAGCACTCTGGGGAGGCTGAGGCAGGAGGATTACAAGTTTGAGCTCAGCCTGGGCAACTTAGTGAGACCCTGTTTCAAAATAAAAAATGAAAACAGGTTGGGCAGGCATGGTGGTGCGTGCCTGTAATTCCTGCACTCGGGAGGCTGAGGCAGGAGGATTGCTGTGAGTTTGAGGCCAGCTTGGGCTACATAAGTGAGTTCAAGGCCAGCCTGCGCTACATAGTGAGACCCTGTCTCAAACAAGTAAGCAGGCAAGCAAACAAACAGGTTGGGGACATAGCTCAGTGTGAAGGCCCTGGGTTCAATCCTCAGCACTGGAGCGGGGCAGGGTGGAAGAAACTATATGTGTTGGTGTTGCCTGGCAGTCCTGATGTGTTTGAAATGTTTGCCACCGCTTTAATTCATGCTTCCTCCAGAGACCCCTAAGCTTCTGTGTCCTGCAGAAAAAGAAAATCAGAGCATCGGAAGGTCAACCCTAATATATTCCATCTCGCTTCCAACTCTACTTCAGAGAAAACCGCAGAATTTGAAATCATATTGCTACAGGATTCTTTGGACCCAGGTGCAATGGTTTGTTTGCCCTCTGACTTGTTTCAGAGCTGATCGGTGTGAATGCTTCCTTTTTTGGTTAGTTATGTGAAATGATGGTACAGCTAGAAAGAATGTTCGACACCAGAAACTTAGAAGAGAGAGACTGAACCATCCTCTTATTGTTCACATTAACGCTGCGGGTTGCATTCAGAGAATGAATGAATTTGTTACTTGAGTGCTTCTTAGTGTTAAACGTGATGTTAATATCTGGAGATTAAAGTTGAACACAACGGGAGAGAGAGAGACAAAGAAGAGGAAACAAAGCCTAACCAGGGTAGCACATTATATACTTGTACAGATGTGTGGATTCTGTAAACTGCAGCACCTGGAGCACTTCCTCTACAAGGAGGTCCCGTCTTAGCTGATTAAAGAAGTAGCACTAGGAGGCAGTGCCAGGAAGTGGGGACGCTGCCAGTCACAGAAGGCACAAAGGCAGTGAATGGCGTGATGTGTTCTGGGGACACAATGCCAAGTGGCTGCTGTCGAGTGCTACGGAGTGGGCAGAGCCCTTAGCATGGAGGGCTTCGCACAGTGTATAAGAGATTTGGTCCTAGCCCATAGAATTGCTCAGGAAGGGTATGGTGAGTGAACTGAATTAGTAGATAAATGTGTAGGATGCTAAATGAATAGATACTTAAAGAACCCACCATAATGGTTGCTGTGGGACTTCATATCATTTTGTTGTTTAGAAGTTTTATGATGATGGTTGCTGAAATTAATTAATCATAGCCTGTAACAGATGGAAATGAGACAGTGGTAATGCTTCCCTGTCTGCAGGGATGAAGTGATTTGATTATCAAAGGAGGAGGAAGGCGCAGGCTATTCCTTGGCAGCCTCTCAGGGCCAAGGAGTGCACAGGCTGGGTCTGTAGGTGGCTTCTCATTCTGTGGGTGGCGGCCACTGCGGATGACACAGAAATGACTTGGATGTGTGAAGCTCTTCACTGCCGTGTGAAGTCCTTTCATCGTGTTATTCATTTTTGAGTTCAGAGGAATGCCTGTTTAAACAGCCAAGCACTGAATCTGTCTGGCTGTCAGAGAAGTTGCCTGAGACACTGAAGAATATGTAGCTAGGAATCAAAAGAGAAGACATAACCCCCAGATTGGTGACTGCAGAACTCACGCACCCTCTGTTTTCCTGCCCTTTGCTGTCATCCTCAGTCAAGAGACCTGGCCCCTTACCTCCCACATCGCAGGCTTCCTTGGGCAGAGAAAGGCTAGGTCCTTATATCCAAGAATCTGCCTCCTGTCATTAGACTGTGGGCCCTGCAAGGGCAGAGCCAAACTCATTGCCATTCATTTCTCAGCACCCCGGAGTGTCCATGAATCGTTAGTAAAAGGCATTCCTATTGAATTACTCTTTAGTTTATATGAGTGTGACAGTGAACCTCATAATGCCCACCCAGGAATGCCTGGGAAATCTTTACACCACTCAAATGACCCTGGTGGCTAGAACAGTGACTTTTGCTTTGTTTCTGAGATTCTCAGAATCCTCAGATTGGCCATAGCTTGGTCTGGCATGTGTGGGGCTCTGCGTTTAATCCCCAGCACTAGAAAGAAAAAAAGTGTTTTCACCTAGATATGCATAAAATACTATTTCTCGCTTAGGAAATTCTTTCACTTTAAAATTTCAAAACCATTAGTTACATTTTAGCCAGTTGCTTCTGAAGCTCATTTTGGGAATGGGAGACATCTTTTCATAACTGGAAACTGAGACCAGCAAACAGCGACGTGAGAGGAGTTGGTTCTTGTTCATGCTGTGATTTCTGTCCGTTTCTTTGGAGGGCTTTTTCTGTAGGTGCCTCGTACATTTACCCAGAAGATGTCCATTTTAAATTTACGAATGTCTTCCAGGAAGGAATTCTGTTGTAATTTCATAGCACAACAGCCTCTTGAATGCATGGATTCTTAATGCATCTAGTAATGAGAATATAATGCTAAACATTCATACATACGATGATTTAAGAAAAAAACCAGAAAGCATGCTATATTCTGTTCCAACTGCATTCTCTCTGCTGAATTGTCTGTGGGAAATGATAAGAACCTGAAATTGTTGGAGAGATTATAAAATTAGATGAAACTGAAATAAACATTTCAAAATAATTCTATCCTTATGTAAAATCATCTGCATTTCTATGGAAACAAATTTACAAGTCAGTATCATTATTTCAAAGAAGATGAAATACCTAGGTATAAATCTAATAGAATATGTGCTGTATTTCTATGCTGAATATTACAAAATAGCAAAGAGAGAAATCAGAGAAGGTCTAAGTACATGGAGAGATGCACCATGTTCATGGATTGTAGGCTTCAACCATAGTAAATATGCCAGTTATCTTTTTTTTTTTTTGATACCATAACTCAAACTCAGGGCCTTGCACTTGACAAGCAGGTGCTGCACCGCTAAGCTATATTCCCAGCCCCAGTTATCTTTGAAATTGACCCACAGGTTTAGTGTAACTCCAATTCATAGCTGAGCATTTTTTTCTTGGTAGAATAGTGTATTCTAAAATTTATATGGAAAGGGAAAATCCACACAAACAGTAAAACAACATGGGAAAAGAAAAATAAAATGAGAGGAATTACTCTTCCCCATGTTTAATTCACATAGGTAGCTGCAATAATCCAGGTATTGTGGTACCAGGATTGAATAGAAATAGACCAGTGGCACAGAATAGAGAAATAAAAATATCCACCCAAATATGCCCAGTTTTTGGTGAAGGAGCAAAAGCAATCCCAAGAGAGGAGGAGGGGTAGCTGCTACAGTAAATGATGCTGGAGTAATTAGTCATAGGTAGAAAGTGAACCTTAACCTAAACCTTGCACTTCATGCAAAGACTAACTCAAAATGGATCATGGACTTCAGTGTAAAACAGAAAATCTTCAGGACCTATATCTTGACCTGATATCAAAACACAGGACAGTTAGAAAGTAGGCAAAATATGTGTGTAGACATTTCACCGAAGAGAATACACAAATGGCGAATAAGCGTATAAAGATGTTTAGCATCATGTTGCAATTAGAGAAATGTCAAACTCAGCAAGATGTGTACCACTAATACCTCTCTGAGTGGCTTAAAAAGCAAAAGTAAAACCAGTGCTGGCGAGGATATTGAGAAGACCATACTATTCCTACATTGTTGCTATGTTCACTCTGAAAAATAGCACGACACTTCTATATAAAACTAAAAACAGACTTGCCATGAGACTCGACAGTTGTACTCTTAGACATATAATCCCAGAAAGATGCAAACTTGCCTGTGGTGTTCATAGCAGTGTTATTTGTAATAGCCCCAAACTGGAAAGTACCCAAATGTCCTTCAGTGGTTGAACAAACTGTGATATATCCATACCATGGAATGATACTCAGTAATAATAAGAACAAACTACTGATAAACAAAACAACTTGGAAGAACCCCAAGGAAAGCATGCTAAATGGACAAAAAAGCCAATCTCAGAAGAAAACATACTGCATGATTCCATTTCTATAATGTTCATATTAAAAGCATGGAGACCAGATTAGTGATTTCAGGAGTCAGGGAGAAAGCGGCGTGCGTGGCTTTCAAGGGGTAGTGTGAGGGAGTCTTGCAATGAGTTTATGTAGCTTGCAGTGGTGGTGCCCCAGAGTCTCATGGGGTGAAGCCACATACAGCTACACGCTCATGTAGGTTCGTATGCCGCGGGTGAGGTCTGAGTAAGCTGTATGTGATATACTATTGTCAAGTTCCTGGGTGGGTTTTTGGTTTTAACTCAGAGCCTTCACACTGAGCTACATTCCTAGTCCTTTCTCATTTTCTTTTTTAAATTTTGAGATAGGATCTTGCTAAGTCTCTAAGTTGCCCAGGCTGGGCTCAAACATGGGCTCCTCTTGCCCATGCCCCCCCTAGTGCTGGGACTGCAGGTGTGGGGCACCACACCCGGCTCCTGGTGCCCAGGTTTATTGCCATACTACACTGATGTAAGATGCCAACTTCGATAGAAGTTGGGTGAGGGGTGCCTGGGACTTCCCTGTACATTTCTTTGTATGTTCTTGTGAATCAATAATGCTTTCAAAGTAACAAATTTAAAGGAAGAAACTTGATACTTCACCTTCACATCTTACAAATTCAGAGTGAATCCTAGTTATCATTTTTCAATACATGCATGGTGCTGTTTTATAATCCTAAGAAATCCTTCTTGGGCTTTAGTTTGTATTCCAATAGCTCTTTTTTAATGAAAAAGTTAAGCACATACATTCCTTCTTTAGCTTTAGTTTTTACTTTTGATGTGGAAATAATTGAATTCCTTAGTTTTCGTGGTGAGGTTGCCTGAGTTAAGAAAAACTCCTGTGGTCAATATTAGTCATTTTTTTTAGATTTCCCTGGGGGTAATTGTTCAAAATCAGCATCTCTTATAGGCTCTTTTCCGAATGACAGGTGCAGTAGAGAGAAGGCAACACAAGTCCTGCATGGGGCTGAGCTTAACAAAAGGTTAAAATGTTGCCAGCAGACTGCCAGGAATGTTTTGAATATCCTGAATGATCCCTGTTGGTTTAGTTTGGGATTGAGTGCATGGGACTGGAGAACATAATTGATGCAGAGTTTTAAAATAACAGTGGATATAGTTCCTATGTTAGAATGAAAGAGTCACTTAAAGTTAGGCCAGGGACTGCAATCAAAAGATGCCCATTGATTTTGATTAGTTTTACTTTAGAAAAAAGTTCTGGGATGAGTGATTTGGATTTATGCTGGAACCACTATTTTATATTCAGTCCTTACCAGTTAATCTACTTTGTCTTCTAATAAATTTAATGCTTTCATAATCATTATGAGAATGTACTTTCAAATGCTTTATAAATAATTTAGGAATCAAGGCAGCCCTTTCTAAGTAAATATTGTATTTGGACCCACAATGATAGATGCAGATACATTAGATGGGAAAATGACATGGCATTTTTTGTGGGATACATTTTCAGAAGAATATTTCAAAATATCGTGGATTAGGGCTGTTTTAAAACATGATTTTTCCTCTCATGGATTAATGCTTTTTGATCTTTACCGTTGCCAAACGTAAATTCTAGTGAGGATATTAGGATCTAAGCGTCTGCATTCTCTGTTTACGAATGGAAAAAAAAAGTTCTGGATATTATTTTTTTTTTAATGTGGGTACCGGGGGTCAAACTCATGACCTCGTGCTTGCAGCAGGCGCTTGTGCCACTGAGCGATATCACCGGCCCCTTTTTCCTTTATGTGGGTTCCGGGAGTCGAACTCAGGACCTCGTGCTTGCCAGGCAGGCACTTATGCCACTGAGCCATCTCACCAGACCAAGTTATAGATTTTTAAAAGTACCACTATAATTGTTTTTTTTCACATAAATTTACAGTAATTTAATAAGAAACAAATGGTTTAAGCAAACTTAAAGCAAAGATTGCAATTGATTTTCCTTAGCGAGTCTCTCTTTTCATTAAAAAGTCACAATTTAAAAGCATTTGGAAAAAAAGTTCATTTTTTTGTCACTCAGCAACCTCAAGTCTAATCATGCTTTACAGTGCTGATAAACACTTAAATTCTGGCAGCAGGCATTGCTCATGTGAATTGGAAGAGGGCAGCGAGGAACCTCAGAATATTCCGTGTGGCTTCAGTTTAAGTTGACTCCATTCTTCTGGGTATCCTGAGTTCTCTTAGCACCAGTTAAAAGGAAGGAGATTTGGGTGGCACTGGAAAGTTACTTTCTGGTCCCTTCCACAGGTACTAACCTGACCCATCAGGAGACCTTACCTCGAGATCAGATCGGACCCAGCCGAACATCTGTCATTTGATAATCTCACGGTATCTTCAGCCCTCGTCGAGACGCTAGAGGTTTCTCAGGTATCTAGGTTACACACTTGGCCAGATGAGCCAATTCCAATTTCACTAGCGCCATTGTTTCTGCATGTATTATATAAGGAAGAAAAGACTTTGAGAAGCTCCAACTCTTTTTCATGTAGTATAGGTTGGCATAAAGCACCATGCTTGATAGAATTTGTCTTGAAAGAAGTATACAAGAGAGTTCATAAGTCAGGTAGCTCAGAATGTTTTCTTAGGGTTCCCTCTGTCTTGGTGTTGAGAAGTAAAAGACAAATCAGATTCAGTTTAATGGCTGGAAACAAACGTGGACACACAGGGAAAGGATGAGGCTGTCCCTACAGGAATCTGAGGGAGAGCCAGGCCTGAGGCTGCTCTTCTTACAATCTACGATTAAAAGCACCGGGATGACCTGAATTAAAAAGAAATGTGTAGAAGGTCACTGACTGTAATTTCATCTTCACTGGAGCGCTCGAGTTGAGGGTGCCATCGTCCTGGCAGGAACACAGGCGGGATCAGCCACCCTGCTACAGAGGCACAGAAAGATCCAGCCGCCTGACTCACCACAGTGATTTGGTGTAATGTTGTCCCCAAGTAATGGGAATTGTATTGCGTCTCAGAGGTTTTACAGCTCGTGAGGATGTACTCTGCATGGCCTACATAAAAAAGGGATACGAATATGAGAGACAGAGAGAGAGAGAGGGAGGGAGGGAGATATGGAGTCAACAGTCAACAGATGTCGTCCCCCTTTACAGTACCTGTTACTGTGCAAGCCCCTTCCTTTCCTTAGGGCCTGAATTAAGGACATGGATCAAAGAGATTCAGAGAAGGGGTGTGGGGAACCCGCGTTGACTCAGCCTTCTTTAGGCAGTGGGGTTGCCGGGTTGGTGGTAACCAGGCAGTGCCAGTGTTGGGGAAGACTCTGAGATCTGATTCGGAAGTGCTGAGCACCAGGGTCTGGGGAGTGGGGATCGCCAGGAAAGCTGAGTAGTGGCTGCCACGCAGGTGCAGGCGGCGCCCTTGGCGCGGTGGTGACACAGCGGTGATGCGTTACGGTGCTGGCAGCTGTGCTGCCTGCGTGGTGTCACCAGGGAGAAGAGCGAATCCCTGACTGGGCCATTTACGAACATCACCTTGGTTTCTATGTCTGGAGTTGAAGCTAAGAAATACAGAGTCTTATGTTTACTTTGGATTTTTACTTTTTTAGAAACCATGTCTATTATCCCATGGCTTTTTATTATCCATCTGCATTTCTCTTCCTTATCTTTTTTTTTTTTTTTTTTTGTGGGTACCGGGGGGTTGACCTCAGGACCTCGCGCGCCAGGAGGCGCCTGTGCCACTGAGCGATATCACCGGCCCCTTTTTCGTATGTGGGTTCCGGGAGTTGAACTCGGGCCCTCGTGCTTGCCGGGCAGGCGCTTAAGCCGCTGAGCCATCTCACCGGCCCTCCTTATCTTATTTTTAACCTATGATAACCTATGATAATGCCAGTAGATACGTTTATATTGAAGTGTAATTTTGTCAAATTGATACAAGGCAATATGTTACATAAGAGAACAAGTTATAAAAAAACTTTTGATTGAAACATAACGTGCACAGGGAAAAACGTGCATACTTAGTTGTTTTTTACTTTGCAGTTGTCCATTTTTACAGTTGATTGGCTTGTCCAGTTGCTTGCACCTGAAGAGATCTAAATGTCCGCATCTTCCTGATGTGCAGCTGCTAAAGGAAGCGAGACAGGCAATGTCCACACTAAAGTAACAACACAAAAAAGAAATGTCATTCACATGAGACCTGTGAGCTGTGAGGCATGTGATGATGTCTGCTTTGATTTTTGGACTAAAATTCTGCAATAATCAATAGTGCAGACAACTGAAAGACAAATTGCCTAATCAATATATTTACTTCTGAAAGGAAATAATAGTATTTGAAGTTAAATTAAAAACTCAGGCCATCCACAATAATTTCCTGTAAATTCTTTGTTCTTTGTGCTATTTGATGATACCTAATAAAACCTGAGACACTAATGAGCCATTTTTATGGGTAGATGTGCTATCTGCCAGCAAAATATTAGGCTTTTGTATTCCACTCATTATTTAGAAGTCTTAACTTTTTGATTGGAAGGGAAGAGTCTTGAAGTACTTGAAACTTAGAGTTTCTGGCATGATGCAAAGTAGAAATCATCTGTTAGTGCTGTGGCCTCTAGTGATTATTTTAAAGGATTATTTGTAACTTTGAGAGCCCTCTCTCCCCTCCCCCCATTGAATGTAGGTGAGAAAAGGATATGAATTTAAAATTTACACAGCCTCATTAGCCTTTTGTGAGTAGCTCTGCTAAGTTAATTGCCACAAACTTGAGATGTCTTTGTGGTCTGCGGATTCTTCCAAGACCCTCAGGAATCTCACCAAATGTATTACCCTCTTTATAAACCAAAGCATCTTGAGACACGAAATACTGTTCAGTTTCTTCCGTTGGCTTTAAATGTGTCCTGATATTTTAGCAATCCCTCAAAATCATGTTTTGACTTGTCCACATAATCCTTTAGTGTATATTTAGATTTATTAAGTGCTTCTCATGTAAGTGATGGAAAAGCTTACATTTTAAAAATTATTTCCACATGACCCTGGAGGCCTCCCATTGTGGTTTTAACAATGGTGGAGATGTTGCATTGTTTATTCAAAGCTGCCTGGTAGAGCAAGGTCTGGCGGTGCGGGCGCCTTAGAGGAAAAGCCGGACAGCCCAGGGTGGTGATTTAATCTCTTCGTGTAGCCTGTCCAGCCTGATTCCCCTGGTAGGGCAAGGGAAATCCCGACTCTATGGCCTTTTTTTTTTTTTTTTGCCTTCATCAAATTGACCCTTGAATACCTGCATATTTGAGGCATTTTAATTCCAAAGAAATGCCTTTCTGTTTAGCTGTATATTGCAAAGGAAAACATACCTTTGTCCCGGATATTTTTTATTTTAGTCATTGAAAAGAGGCTTATGACATTTCCCTTTCTTTCTTTTTTTCATGCTTTCTTTCCTTTTCTTTTCTTTGTTAGAAGTTAGGAAGGAGACAGTTGTAGAAGGACAGTTTTAAAGCCACCACCACGTTCTTGGTAAGGAGGAGTTACCTCTGCTTGTCAGTTACTGTAGCCTTCCTTGTCTGGGGTTTTGCTTTCCACACTTTTGAGTTACCCAAGGTTAATGGGACATTCCAGAAATAAATAATTCTTAAGTCTTAAATTATGCGCTGTACTGAGTCACCCTAACCCCTTTGTTCCCTGTATCCACACTGTGGACACTACCCTCCCGGCAGCACTTCGCAGCCATCTTGATTATCAGCTAGACTTACATAGCACAGTGCTTGTGTTCAAGTAACCCCCAGCTTTACAATCAAGAGGATCGATGCTGGCAACTTGGACATGCCAGAGGAGCCACGAAGTGCTTCTTGTAATAAGTAAGATGGTGAGAAAGGACAGCCCACGTTCACATAACTTACTACACTATAATTGTTTTGTTATTACCGTTGTTGATCTCTTACGGTGCCTAATATATAAATGAAGCTTTGTCATAGTCTAGCTGTGTGCATAGGAGAAAGTGTAGTTTACAGAGGGTTCAGTTTGGGCTGAGGTTTGAGGCTCTCACGGACTGTCTTGGAGCGTCCTCCTTGTGAATAAGAGGCCTGCTGTGTACAAATCCTCCAGGAAGCACAGGTGGCAGGATGGTGTGGCCGCCTGGAGCCTTGGCAGACCCGGGGCCCCTCCCCCTTACTCATTAGCTCCATCAGGACTCACGATTTTATTTCCTAACAATCGTTCATCTCTGCCTTTACGGTGGACTATTCGTATCTTTTCAACGCGCACTTTTTCTGAAGATTAAAAAATGTCAGAAAGGAAAGAGATTTTGTTTATAATCTATGCCAAGGTCCCTTATTATATTGCAGTTTAAAAACATTAGCATATTTAAAACTTTAACTCTTTCTTCTGAGTCGCTAAGTTGCCCAGGCTGGGCCTGATCTTGTCATCCTCCCGCCTCAGCCTCTCAAGTAACTGGGATTAGAGGCACAGGCCACCGCGTTGTGCTTCAAAGTCACTTTCTCTCCCGCGGGGTCCGGTTTCCTCAGAGACCTCAGGCCACCCCTACACTGTGTACCCTACAGTAATCTGGGTTGTGGCCCAGTGGACACACTCCTGGCTTTGGCCCCCCAGGGCGCCCTCCCGAAGTTTGCCCAAGCCGAGTCCCGCCCTGTGGCGGGGCCGCGGCTCGCGTGGGCTCGGGGTCTGGCTCCGGTGGGAAGCGGAGGTCGCTAGCGGCAACCGTCCGCGTCTGAATGGGTTTTGTTTTAAATACTGTTCTTGCGTTTTTCTCGCTCTGTGAAAATGGCCCGGAAAAGAAAAAGGCCACCGGTGAGGGACTTGGATTTGTCTGCCAACTGCAGGCTCATTACCGTCTTGCCGCGGAGCCCCATGTTAGTGTCACCGCGCTCTGGCGACGCACCCGCGCGTCGCCGGTGGCCTTGGCTCGGGGGCCGCGCATCTGTGCAGGTGCAGGCTCCCTCGGCGACGCCCACGCGCAGCAGGGCCTTGCGGACGCCGGCAGGGCCTGGGGCGTGGGATCGAGAGCTCAGGTCTGCGCGGCAGCCCGCTGCGCTCCCCAGGAACAGGGTCCGGGCCGTTTGTGCCTAGAGCCGGAGCCCCCGCAGAACCCGGGGAGCCTGGCAGTCGTGTTGGCAACGAGAAGGGAAGCTGTCAAGGATTTAGTTCTGCTGAGGTTCATTCTCCCAGGTACCTTCAGAGGCGCCCACCTGGTCTTAAAACAGTTGTGAACAGCGGTCTAACTGCGCTCTGGTACGAACTACTGGTGTTTTAGAGAAGCCCTTTCTTTTCTGTTGCTTGGAAGTCAGCGTGCTGTATTTTCCCTGCCTCCCCCATAATTACTGTATTGTGATCAAATAAACCACCCCCTCCCTAACCCTTAGAAATGTACAGTCCATTAGCATATCAAAGGATGGGAAAGTCCTGCAGCGCACAAGAGAAAAAAACCCTCTTAAAAACTTTGTTTGAGTTAAACAAACTTATTTGCATGAGAAGCAACTTTTGCTCCTTAATGTACAACTGAACAGTTTTTCCCTTAAAACTAGTTTTGGGGGCCTGTGAGATGGCTCAGCGGCATAAGTGCCTGCCTGGCAAGCGCGAGGGCCCGAGTTCGACTCCCGGAACCCACATACGAAAAAAGGGCCGGTGATGTCGCTCAGCGGCACGGGCGCCTGCTGGCGTGCGAGGTCTGAGGTCGACCCCCGGTACCCACAAAAAAAACTAGTTTTGGGAGGAAACCGGCCGAGTCACTTCCGGATTCAGTCATTTTACTAGGGTTCATTTCTGACATTTCTCTTCAAACCTCCTTTTGATGTTGGGCTGAATTAACGAGTAGGAGGTGTGGCAAAGCAGTTTACTAATTCATAACCATATCCCTCTGCTTTCTTTGTGTTGCTAAGTACTATAATCTTTGACTGAAAGCAAGAATACTGCTAACAAGTAAATATTTCAAAATGCCCATGCAGTGTGATGTGCATGCGTTCGTGCCAGGGAGGCCTTTTTGCTGGGGGAAAGAACTGACTCACTTTCATCTGCTAATGAAAGTGAGGTGTTTGTTTTACAGTCAGTTGAAAGGAAGTACTTTAAGAGCCAGGGGTTAGATTTCTGGTTATTTTTAGATGCAGTTAGCCATTGGCTTCACTGATTGGAGGGCTACGTGGTAAATCATAATTCCTGAGTGCAGGAGTACCCTGTATTGAGTGAGTTAGTGCTACTGTGAATGACTCACGAATGAATGAACTCTGCTAGGGAAGGCTACTTGGACCGGCCAGAGGAAACGGAAGCGTGACTCACTGATGTACTTGAAGAGTATCAAGGGAAAATCGCTAACTTCGGAGCAGGACCTGAAGCCTGGTAGGGTAGGCAGAGCCCAGAGTGGGGCGAGGAGAGAGGGCTCCAGGTGTCCTTGGTGGTCAGTACACCACCTGTGTGACGGTGGTCGTGTGAATTACTTGTCACTGAGATACCCTCCAGCTTCAAGATCCAACGCGTCTTTGAATTTTACTGATTTTATTGTGTGGGAGTGGGTGTGTATGTTTTAATGGCCTTCAGATGGGACTCATCAAGTCTCCATTAAATGGAACTTTATGTTTAAAATTTGAGCTGCTTGGACAGTTTGGCCAGGAAAGTCCACTCCAGACAATGAAAAGCACATAAACTTCGATTTACAGTGGACCCTGGACTTGCGAACTCAATTCCTTCCCGAGGGCTGGTCGTAACTCAAGTTGTCGATTGGAGGCTCGGGCTCCTCTACACAGCCCTCGAAGTCTCTCTCCTGCACACAGGCAGATCTCAGTGTCCTTAGAGAGATGTCGGCCCAGGATTTCTCAACCCCATACGGGAAAGGATGTTGTAATGCTCCTTCCAGAACTCTTTAAGGGTTAAATCTGTATCTGAGACCATCTGGATGCACAAGTGGCCAGCATAGGGGTCAGAACTCAAGACTTTGGTCATAAGTTAAAACTAAAATTCCAGCCATAACCCAAGTTGTTTGTATGTCAGGCTGGTCGTAACTCGAGGGTCCTCTGTATAAGGCTCAGGGCAGCTGATGACCTGTGGCATGGCATTTGATCTCTGGAATGAATCGTCCTCAATCCTTTTGGAGAAAGGTTAATTACTGTGTACAAGCGGAAGTTCTGCTGTATCAGAATTTCTTCTAAAAAATTGAAATAGCTCCTAGCTACCTTGTTTGATATAGCTCACTATATTTAGAAAATATTTAGACTGCCTTATTAAAATATATCCACGTATCTGCCACCTCCCAATTTTTAGCTCTTACTATATAGTGGGGTTTTTTTGTTTGTTTGTTTTGTTTTGTTTTGTTTTTTCAGACAGGGTCTTGCTATATAGTTAAAGCTGGCTTTGAACTCACTGTGTAGCCCAGGCTGGCCTTAAACTCACCGTGATCCTCCTGCCTCAGCCTCCCAAGTGCTAGGATTACAGGCATGTGCCACCATACCTGACCCTTGTAGGTTTTTTTTTTATTGTCACTATTATATAAAAGCAACCTTTGTTCTACTAATCATTCATTTATTTTATTTCTGCAGGCTAGATTGATAGGACTTTGAAATATTGATGCTGTATGTAATTAGAAATTAACAGCATATCCTTTAAAAGTAATGATACTTAATTTGTGTTTTGGGAAGCAGGAAGTAGTGCAGTTTTCTTGAGTTATGATTAAATTCTCTTTAGTTTTCTCTTGCCCTTTTTTTTCCCCAGTACCAGGGATCAAACCCAGGGCTTTGTGCATGTAGCCAAGCATTCTACCATTGAGCTACGTCCCCAGCCCTCTTTAGTTTTCTTAATAGCTATGTGAATATATTAATGGTCATGGACTATTTTTCTAAAAAATTGAAAATAAAAAAATTGAAAATACTTCTAGATGGTAACTTCCAAAATTAAACAGTATTTGAACGTTGTCATACTTGTATTCACTTTTCCCTACAGCTTAAGCCACAGTATAATATTCACTGCCAGTGTTTTTTGCTCCTTGAATAACTGGTAGCCATAGTCCCTTACCTACTCTTGCTGATTACATTCTGACCCTTCCCTAGTTCAAAATGGTGCGTCTGCCAGGAGAAAAGCTTTGTGCGTGACTCCTAAATCCCACTAGGTGGCGGTATTGCCGCTCTTGTTCTCCTTTGCTGTCCCCGCCCACTTTTCTTCTGCCTGTGGTTTTACAGAGGATGGCTTGTTCTGTTCTGCCACCTGCTGGTCACCTACGGGCAGACCATACCTTGTTTTGAAGTTGGCTCCATGTGTAAGACAGGATTTCAAACATGATTTCTCAATGGAGTGTAGATGAGCCAAAAATTCTCATTTCTGGTGGAGCCATCCGCTCCAAGTTAAACCTTTTGCACCTCGTGTTGCTCTGACGGAGTTAATTTCTTCTTCCCTGCAGCTTTTTCCAGACCAGGTGTTAAAGTTTAATAACAACACGATATAAGAGATCGGTTTTCTGTTAATCTCAGAAGGAATGTTTCCTATATGCTGCGTGTCTATGCTAGGGACAAAAGACCCCAGGGGTTCGCGGCAGTTGTTGGAGAGACGGGGCTCATGCTGTACGCTGCCGGAGAGGTGTGATCTTGGAAATTGCTGTCCTTCTCATTGGCTTAGTTTGTTTTCAGTGTAGTTGCAGCCAGTTATTATTGTTATTTTTAATGGCGTCCGGCTGTGGGGACCAACTGTGCTAGCCCTGGCAGCTTCTAAAACTCATATGGTATGGTGTACCCTTAGGTGCTGGGCTCACGGTGGTGAGCTGCTCAGATGTGTGTCCTGGTGCCCGAGCTCTAGCACACAACCCCACCTGATAACAATTCCCTTGTCCTCCCAGCCAAAGTGCATGATGGGATTATCTCTCAGTCTGTTTCGGTCCCAAGCATCCATGCCTTAAACAGGTACTGTGAAATGAGTGGAAGTGGCCCAGCTCCTAGTGACTGTGGGAAGCAGCGGTGTCCCTCCAGATGGCACCAGAACTGCAGCTGCAGAGGCCCTAAGACCCCAGGGTGTGTGCAGGGAGCTTCTGAAGAGGCAGATTTCATGCTTTGTATTTGAGGTGCTTTGAAGCATTTTTGCATATTGGAATTAGAAAGTCATGACAGGCATCTTCATTTTATCTTTTGCACATTACCACGGGAAACACAGAACTAACATCTAACTTGGCAATTGTGTCTGTAACCAAAGTTGCCTTTTTCAAAGATTAGTGGTTAAGTGGGAAGGAGGAGCCCATCTTACACAGACTAGGAAGCCTTTGAAAAACACCAGCGCCCAGCGAAAATCTCCAAAGCCAGTCCAGCCATGACCTGTTGAATGAGAATCTTTTATGAAGATGATTCCAATGTTCAGCCACGGGCGAGAAGCAGGGTGCTAATCAGTTTCTGCCAGGCCTGGCCCTTCCCTTGTCTCTGATCTTCAGGTGATGCCCGGGCCGTCAGACGTGGGGGGCTCGCAGGGCTCCAGGCTCCCACAAATACACGCGGATCATTCCCTGGGGCTGTGCCCTTCCCCACCTCTGTTGGGCTGCTGGCGAAGCATTGGATTAGACTTAATTTTTCTCAAAGCAGGCTGTACTTTAGTTAAGTAAATCAGATTTTGAGTTTTCTTCAAACTTTGTTGTAATCTTATTTTGCATAAGTCTTCTCAGGAAGTATATACTTCCAGTATATACTTACATACAGTATAGTGAGACCCTGTCTCAATTAAAAAAGAAAAAAAAGAAAAAAAAGGAATTGTGTCTATACAGGAAACATGCATCATTAGTAAGCGTATCAGGCTGAGGGCCGCCCCAGAGATGTTTACACCCGAGCGACCTCTCTGCAGAGTAAAATTTCCTGACACTTCACCCTCTCCCATACCTCGGCACTCCTGTCCTCCACAAGCTGCAAGCTCCTTACCTTCCTGTAGCTCAGATGCTACCTAAGCGAACTTCAACCATCTGAGCCTTCTGCCAGCCTCATGTTCCATGGAATCTCGAGTGTGTGTAATTAAATACGGCTTTTCTGCTGCGGATCTGCTTTATGTCAACTTAACTTATAGCTCAGCAAAGAGCCTAGGGAGGCGGGGAAACGGTCTGCCCCTCTACAAAAAGCATAATGCGCGGCGCATGAAGACAGCCTTATCTTTGTATGTTTTTCTCTTCGCCTCAACAAGCTTTGCAGCCACGTGCACTGCCAACTCCCACGATGATTTTCAAAATCTCCAAGTAAAAAGGCTATTTAAAGGAAGGGGAATCCAATTCGATAATGACTACTTTGGTGGTCCCTGGGGGAATCACATAAATCAGAGGCTTAAAGTAAAATAAACTCACTTCATAAGGAGAAATTTAGAAAACAAAAGGCCTAAAGAGAAATTCAGAAATTCTGAGTTTAAACACTTGTTCTGGAGGATCAAAAAGGTTGTTCAATCAAGAGAACATCCGTTACTATGATATGCTACTCCGGGATCTGCTGTGGAGAACTTCAAAGGAGGTGAATGCCAGGTTCTTTCCGCAGAGGGCAGCCTGGAATGTTTGGAGACTTGTTACTCATTGATTCTCCTTCCTCATGCCCCTCGTCCCCAGCCCAGCCACCCTGTCGCCTCCCTGAAACACAGAACTACAGCACTATCTCAAAAAGCACCCAGGTGAGCAAGGACGCACAAAGACTTCCAGCTGCACTCGCTGTGGGCCCTGCTGTCTACGCCCAAAGCCCTGCATGCCAGACCCCGGGGACTTCCCTTTCCTGGGTTATCAGGAAAATTAAATGAGAAAATGCTGATGTCACGACACGCCATCACTGGGAGCTTATGTGCTGCAGCGCCAGGAGCCAGGGGAGCAGGTGACCTCATGGTCCCTGAAGGAGATGTGGCCAAGAGCAGTGGGTAGGAGAGTGACCCCTGGCTGGGCTGGGCTGGACAGTGAGATCCCCGTCAGGGAAACACACACCCAGCAGGCGCCCCAGCGCCACCTACAAACACGCAATTCCAAAGCAATTGCACCTGCCTGGCCGGACACATTTTTCTTCCTACAAAGATGCAAGGCAGTGGATGGTTTAAAGAAAAGTGTGAAATCCTGACAAGCTGAGAGAAATGCTACAAAAATAGCCCAGGTGCACCTTACCTCGTAAATATATAATATCAGTTTTTTAAAATAGTTAAGGGGCTAGGAATGTAGCTCCGCAGGACAGCACGTACCTAGCACACACAAGGCCCTGAGTTCGATGCCCAGCACTGCAAAAGTAAATAATAAATAGCTTGTAGCTAGAAGAGAGGTGCTCCTCAGAGCTGGCCTGGCGGAGCCCACTGGTTTCTCCAGGAGCACCGGCAACTCCTCAGCCCATCACGGATGGAACCCCTCAGTCTGCCACAAGCCCTGCTCCAGACTTCCGCCTGCTTCAAAACTGAGGGCTTTGCCAGCCAGGAAATGTCAGGTCATTTCTCATGGGCCCTAGAGAATCCCCCTGTGCTGGGCTGTACCATTGCAGCAGCGTGAGACATGGTAGGACTTCCCAGCAGGCTGTTTCACAATCAACACTCATCTGACCAAGATACCTTCTTGGCTGTCTTTATTTCAAGTCTGCCAGGCACCCCTGAGGCCCATTCCACAGGGAGTGCCCTTCCCTGGGTTCTTAGCGGATCTCAAGGCCCTGCATTTCCTGGGCTGTGATGGGTGATGTTACAGATGGAAGGAAGCTTGTGTGCAGGGGCTTTGGGCTGTGCAAAAGGAGGCACTAAGGCTGGACATGGTGGAGGACGCCTGTAATCCCAGCATTCTGGAGGCTTAGGCAGGAGGATCACTGTGAGTTTGAGGCTAGTCTGGGCTACATAGCAAGACCCCGTCTCAAAAATATAAAAATGAAAAAAACAAAAAGAGCAAGCACTAAGCTCAAGTCGGAGCCCACTGGCTCGCACATAAGTCTTCGGAGAACGCCATGCAAAAAGGGAGAAGAATATAAAGTTGTGTGTACCAAGCACAGAAGGAGCCCCAGAATGTGGCCAGCCAGTAGGTCAGTGTGGGCATGGATGTCCCATCTCTGGGTCCCCCTGAGGGCACTGCCCAGGCCTCTGGAGGAAGCCCAAGTGGTGGGGAGTCTCCAGGCTGCTGTGGGTTTGGTGGCACCCGTGATGGCAGGCTATGGGACCCCACCTCTGTGTGGCTTGGATTGAAGTGCGGGCTTCTTGTGTAGAAAGAGAAGGAAGGACAGAGTCCCTTCCTACCTCTGCGCCTTCTGCGAGGATCACCATGGCATGTTGACAATTTGAAATATTTAACTCCTGCAAACTCCTGTCCTGTCCCTGAGACAGGAAGCCATAGGCACCTGGAAGCTGGGGTGACGGTAGGCGTGACGGCCTCCCTGAGGCCACCACGAGGAGGGGCCGGCTGCGCTGGCTCTGTCCTGCGCTGAAGGTACAAAAGCCATGTGGTCTTTGTTTTCTCATTTCCACAGTTTCTGCCATGTGGATGAATAAGATGAGATGTGTGGATTCTTTGAAAATCCCAGAAGGAGGGTACTTTTCAAAAGTATTTTCTGTAACCAACAAACTTACTATTTTTACAGCAAAAAAGAAAAAGAAATATAAAAACTCCAAAGTTGTGCAAACTCTATGCAGACTCAAAATATGTTCTACATATTTGCTGAAGTTTTTTTCATTGACTTTTTTAAAATGAACACTGAAGTACCAGTCATTGCATAGCTCTACAAAATACATAATTTATTGGTTATAATTGACAAGAACATGCTCAGCTAAAAGGAGGTTTCATTTCAAAATAAGGGGAAAAAGTTAATGGTGTCAAATAATCTTTAATGTATAAAAGCGCGATACTGGCAAATATAGCCTATACTGGAGATGAGGTCAAGAGATCATGGTGGCACTCTCCTGTAATCCCAACATGTGGGAGGCTGAGGCAGGAGAACTGCCATGAGTTCAAGACCAGCCTGAACTTACAGAGACCCTGTCTCAAAAAAAATAAGAATGAATATGTAAGTAGCCCAGGCTGGCCCTGAACCTGCTGTGATCCTCCTGCCTCAGCCTCCCAAGTGCTGGGATGACAGGCATGTGCCACCATGCCTGGCTTTTCCTAAATTTGTTATATTTTTTAAAGAAAACACTTTATGGAGCCAATGCAATTTTAATAGACACAATATGTGGAAAAAAACCACAAAAGGCTATGTTGTTAAGCAAAATTTTTAGATCTGTCCAGCTGTGAAGTATCCTTTTAGTTACCCAAACAAGGTCATAGGAAAAGGATCAGGGGAATTGGTTTATGAAAGGTACTGAGATTTTTTTTTTTTTTTTTTTTTTCTTTTGGAGACAGGGTCTCGCTATGTAGTGCAGGCTGGCCTTGAACTCACAGCAGTCCTCCTGCCTCAGCCTCTCGACTGCTGGAATTACAGGCGTGCACCACCCTTCCCGGTGGTACAGAATTTACTATGGTTCCTTTAGTTGCAAAGTGAGTGGAAAGTTTTAAATATTTAATAAAAATAACCTTTAAAATGACTTGGACAGTATAATTCCATTTATGAAATGTAATCACACAAAACAGTACTATGTCTTATTGATGAACACACAAATATGTAGAAAAAGTGTGGAAAAAATGGGAATGCTAGATACCAAATTTAGAAAAATGGTTTCCATGGAGAGATGGCGGAAAGGAGGACCATTTATCTGTAACATTTTATGTTTTAAGAATTGAAACCAGGGGGCCGGTGAGATGGCTCAGCGGCGTAAGCGCCTGCCTTGCAAGCGCGAGGGCCCGAGTTCGACTCCCGGATCCCACATACGAAAAAAGGGCCGGTGATATCGCTCAGCGGCACAGGCGCCTGCTGGCGCGCGAGGTCCTGAGGTCGACCCCCCGGTACCCACAAAAAAAAAAAAAAAAAAAAAAAAAAAAAAAAGAATTGAAACCAGGGCCGGTGAGATGGCTCAGCGGCACAAGCGCCTGCCTGGCAAGAGTGAGGTCCTGAGGTCAACTCCCAGTACCCACATTAAGAAAAAAAAAAAAAAGAATTGAAACCAAAAGGAAAAAAAAAAGCTTGTTTGGAGGTTCTAGCGGGGGAGCACAGCTACTCGTATACTCTTGACCGAGAAAACTGTCCTCTTTTGTCAGGGTAGTTGTCCTCTTCCACCAACACATGTGGGGGACACCTACTCAGCCAGCTAGCTCAGCCGATTGCACCCTGGCAATCAGTGGGGTGACAGATGTCACAGTGAGATCACCCACACATCCAAAAAGAAAAAAAAAAAAAAAAAAAAAAGAAAGAGAAAAAAAACTGAACAAATATGGCAAACTGTTAAGTGTTACATCTGTGCTGATTTCTTTTCTGTGTTTAATTCTGAATGAAAATTAAAAACTAGATGAGTAGAAAATTTATAGTGTATGTCTAGCATAGAACTATAGAAAAATATAAAAGTGAAAATAAAAAATTAAAATTACCTATTGTACTATATCCTACTTGTAAGATCTACTGATAATGTCTTTATATTACCCGAGGCTCTTCTTTATTTATGTAGTACTATATCTAGACTTGCGGTGTAATGTCTGTGCATTTTTAGTGAAATTATAAGTAGAGACTTCAGCTCTGCATGCTTAGTGATTTTCAAGCTTTAACATGCTTGAGTCTTGCCACAGAAATTTGTTTAAATGTGGGGTCCCAGGTTCCTCCAACATAGGATCTGGTAACGTGGATTTTAAAAAAGCTCTTTGTTTTCTCCTTCCCCAGGTGATCTGACACAGGTACCCTGGTCCTGAATAAGACATACACTTACTTGGCCACATACGTGTTTCGGGACAAGTCTGGGTGGGTGGGTGTATGTGACAGACAAAGAAATTTTTGTCGTTGTTACAAGTGTTTCAGATAGGTTGTATTAATACAGAGGCAGAGCAGTATGGGTGATTTAAAATGGTGTAAGACCTATGTCTATTTGATCACTGTTGTGTTCTATTTGGAGAAGGTTATATTTGATAGTTTTAGAGTATAATTTCAGTGGTATGCTTGAATCAGCTATGGAAGAACAGGGAAGTTTGTGGTCCCTTCTGTTCTGCCTCTATGGGACACGAAGCGAGACGACAGCAAGCTTCTGCCTAAGAGAACATGACTGCTTACTCGTCTTAGATTTTTCTAAGTTTTTGTTGCGCCATCTTTAAAAAATACCTATTTAGTCTCAGTTGTTCCTCAGGTGAAAAGGAATCTGGGAGCTTGGAAAATGTAATAATCTAAAGTAATCGAAGATCGCTTACTGTATTCCATCTACATATTCTGAGTTTTAAAACTTCAAATTAGGGCCACTTTGACTAAAAAAGTAGCAGTTTCTGTCATGTCATGCCTGGCCTCACACAAAACCCAAATATTTTCAAACAACAAAAGCAGGCATTATTGGCTTATAATTGCATTTTTAGTGGGACCTCATAGTAGAAACCTCAAGACTTCCTACCTTTTAAGGTCATTCATTTTCTTAGGCAAGGCTGCTTGTGTAACAGAATTAAAAGTACTTGGAGAGAGGCTTGGGTCACACTGTAAATCACCAACCCAGTGTCAGCCGCTGGAATTATACGGTGCATACACTTCTAGATCCTCATTTGATTTTTTTTCTGTCAAGAACACCTATACATTGCCATTGTTGACAATTTTGGCTACTTCAGCTAACCCCCTGTTAGGCCAGGTTTTCCCAACTTTTGCTATTTATAAACAGCACAAAATGGGAATTTTGAAATACATAAGAATATAGAAGAGAAGATCTCAAGATTGTTGCAAAATGAACAGAGATGATTAAAGGCAGCAGGTTGCACGACTCCCCTTTGTAGGTCCTTGCATTCATTTCCTGTGGCTGCTGTAAAAACTCCCGCAAACTCCATGACTTAAAACAATGGAAATGTACTTTCCCAGCTCTGGAGCCCAAAGGCTGCGCACCATCTCATGGCTCTAGGGAGCTCCTGTTCCTTGCTTCTTCTAGCGCAGGGTGGCAGAATCATTTCTCTGCCTCTCACTTAAGAAGGACCCTTGTGATTGTGTTTAGGGCTTACCTAGAGGACCCAGGATATTTGCCTGCCAACCTAAAGGAGGAGTTTATTTTGGCTGGTGGGTTTTAGAGGATTCAGTCCATAGCTGGCCGGCTCCAAGGCAGAAGGGTCTGGCGGAGGAGTGCTGCTCGTGTCATGGCGGCCAGGAAGCAGAGAGAGAAGGGAGGAGCTGGGCGGGGAGGGAGATATACCCTTCCAGGTCATACCCCAGTGATCTGCCTCTTCTGCCCCAGCTCTACCTCCTAACAGCAGTTCAGCTATGGATTCATCAGCGATGAGACTAGTACCCCCACGGTCCAGTCACCCTCCAAAACTTGCTAGACATTCCAGATCTAAAGCAAAACATTGCCCAATCTCAAGCTAGACATTCCAGATCTAAAGCAAAACATTGCCCAATCTCAAGCTTTTTAACCTAAGTACAGCTGCGAACCTTTTCCCCATGTAAAGTAATATTTATAGGTATCTCTCCTCCTACCTATACTATAACAATTAGTGGTTATGAGGCAATTACTAAACAAATCGTCGGTTTTTAACAAATTAGCTTACTGGCCAAATTACCTCACTGGTATACCAGAGCCAAAGTGTACTGACCATGGAGCCATGCTCTTACATTTTCAGGATTTTAGCAGGTTGGTTGTGAACTGGAACTAGCTTGACATTGTTGGTGGGATTCTTTACACCATGGGAACTGGCAAATCAGGGCTTCCTGCAGTTCCCGCTCCCTCCTCATAGAGGTGGATTACGGAGAAAGCCCTGGTGTGCTGAGTCCCCCCCGACCACTGGGAATTCAGCTCGGAGATGTTTCTCATCTGGAGAACTAGTCAGACCCCCAAAGGCTTGACTAAAGGCCTTGCTTATTCTTCTATTTCATTTTTTTTTTGTATTATTTTAAAAGTAACTGTGCATATCTGTCTCCTATAGTAAATGTTGAGTTCCTCTAGGGCAGGGCCCTGTCTCTTGGGCTTTACAGTCAGCCTGCCTGGCTGATTTCCTAGTGGGGGATCAGTACATATTTGAACTGAACCCTTGATCTGGTCTCTTTCCCATTTCTGGAGATGACTCACAAACTGCTGCTAACTGATGCCTACAGCATTGGAATAGCTCAGAAAATATAGATTTACATTTCCCTCTCTTGTTTGGAGACATACTCAGGTTTGGATTCCGAGTGACGCTGATGAAAGGATTCTACGTGCTTTATACTCAGGTCTGTTGACTTACTTGTTAAAGGTTGAGATTTGTCTGGTTCCCGGGAGTCACTGCTGGTACCGGTGAGATCACCGTGTTTCTGACATGTGGTTGAGGTGCACTGAAGGTTGGCTCGGTTGGTAAGAACATTTGTTTTTGTTTTTATTTTTTTCTGAACATTTGTTAAGAAAGATACACTCAGTGTGCGCTGTGGACCCACGGTGAGTGGAGTTTTAAAGCAAGAGTCAAGTAGCAGAATAAACAATTTGGGAGGTCGCTTGACTGAAAACGTCTTTGTCTTAAACGTCTACCAGGAAAACTGATGTAAACAACTTTCCACTGCTAAGGAGCAATTAAATTCAGTGGTGGGACCCAGGGCACTGTCCACCCCCCCTGACTTCTGCTCATCAAGTTCCGGGCTGGACCCCTGGTTCTGGGGTGCTGGCAGATGAGAGTGGTGCAGGTGTCCTAACAAATTAAGGGACACACAGGGCCTGTCGGTAACTCTCTTAATTCAGATGATGTTCTTATTGCCAGCTTTAATATTACTTTTACTTTTCGGGATTTAGTTATAAAGACATGATCGCTATCAAGGTCTAATTATCTCCTTGACTTGAAAAATGAGATCAAAAGAAAAAGGGTGACATGAAAATGAATGAAATGAATGAGTCAACTAACACTTAGTGCGGGAAGGTGCTAGGGGAAGTGGAAGGGTGAGCGCCCTGCCTTTAGGGCCACTATAATCTAGTACTGTGCTCACTCAACAGTGGTCCCTGCATGCGCATCATCTGTGTGGTATTTTGTTTTTGAGATAGGATCTTGCTGTGTAACCCAGGCTGACCTTGAAGTTGGGTCATAATCCTCCTGCCTCAGCCTCCCCAGTGCTGGGGTTACAGAGTGCACCGCCACACCCAGCTGTGGGTGCTCTTTGGAGTTCAGAATTTCAGGTCCTTTCCCAGACTGGAATCAGACTCTATACTGTATTTTAATAAGATCTCCAGTGATTTATGTGCTTAATAAGGTTTGCAAAAAACAGGTCGAGTAGGTAGAAAAATTAATGAGTACAGTGATCACTGGAGAGGCCACAGGGAAAGTCCAAGAACCAGGGACTTCATGGTTTCTTGAAATGTATTTATTTGGAAATTTATTTTGGTCTTAGAACATGTTTTGGCCTTGGTCTTCGTCTCTCAGAAGAGTCGGGCAGTCTTGCCTGACCCTCTCAGACTGCGGATGCTTTCATGGTGAGCCTTGGTACAGAGCCGTCTGCTTGGGTAGGACCGTAGTCCAAGCCCCTGCCAGTCCCTGTGCTCTGGCAGCAGCGACGCTCGCACCGGCAGCAGCAGTGCACTCCACCTCGGGGTCCTGTACCGAGGGATCCTACGGAGCTGGGCGCCACATCTGGTGGAGGCCTCGTGTGACACGAGGGCGCTGGAAGGTGGGCATAGGCTCGGAGAGGAAGAGCTTCCCTAGTTGGTGGAAAGCTGCTCGGCTTTACCAAAAAGGCAGTGCGGTCCTCCTTTTCAACACCATGGCAGGCAGGGGTGAGAGCAACCTAAATACAGGCCTGGCTGGAAAGGGTAAATAGCTGTGTTTTGTCTTCCAGGGCCTCTTTCTCGAATGCAACTAGCTGTTTAATTTTCAGGGGAGGGGAAGCTGGATAAGAGGAGGATTTAGTGGACCGTGTGGAGGAGTGTGTTTGCTGTGGTCCTGGCGGTAGTATGGTTTTTTCATTTGTATTTTTTTTAGGTATACATACCTGACTCAAACTGCTTCCTTTTAGATGCTGAGATAAGCTTTCATTATTAGTGCTTACAAATTCCCTCATTTACATGGACACTTAAATTATTCACAGGAGGTGACAGTTGGAAAACCCACTGTACGCTGTCCCAGAAGGTGGAGGTCCTTGAGGATTGTCAGCGACGTCCATGAGGAACTTGATAAGGGATGTCTGGCCCTGCTCCCTAAGCCACCAGGCTGCTTCGGAACCTGACACAGTATATGTGGGCAGCGGCTTCCCTCACTGCTGCATGGGGTTGGTCCCCCACCTTTGTCATGTTTGGAAGCTATGCCCCCCACTCCGAGCCCCCCAGTAGCCCCCCAGCTCCACCCACCCAGCACAGTTCTCCATTGCCTTCTAACATCAGGGCTCAGCCTCGCTCCTTCTTCCTTTTAGGTTGAGAGGGCAGACGAGGCTCCCATGGAAACGAAAAGTCACAGTGCTCGTGTGCGGCCCTTGAGGCCCAAACCTGATGTCACTTGAAATGAGCTCCTGCTCTTGGCTGGCATTTGATACAGATGGCAAGTAGGGCAATTACATGCCTGTTTGGTGGGGGGTTCGTCTAATCCTATATCCTGCCATGTTTAACAGTTTTTATTAAACCAAAACTCTCATTTTTGCTAAACTGCTTTTGTGAAGGATACTGGTAATATATGAAATACGAAATATTGTGTTTTTTGGCAAGTGCCTTCCAAACTTATCCAATTTATCCCTTTGACTCTTTGTAGGAACTTAAATAAATCTTTCCAAATTAGTGGATATTTGAGCCAGGAAGGTGATTCTAGAACTTTCTCCTGTAATATAGCCTCGTCATTTTTGTAGGTAACTTTAAAAAATGTATTACTTAAATTACTCCTGAAATACTATAATTTCTTCTTCTCTCGTCAGTAGTGATGAGTAAGTGACCCTCAAATGCTCAGAACTGAATATAAAAGAGGCCGTCAATTGCCAGCTTGGTCTAAATCCACCAGAGGGGTCGTTTTCCAGCCATTTCAACCCTTGGACTTTTGTCACACAAGTAGAGGACAAGGGTGCTGGCAAGGAGGAGCTGTGACAAAACTCTTCTTCTGCAGCAATTCATTTCCTTCTCCGAGCCCCCGCAGACTCCCACTAAGCATATGAATGATATGATAAGCAAACTTGTTTATTTGACTTCCGAGGGCCTGAAGCTGGGCAGTGCAAAGAGGGAGGAGGCAGCAGTTATTGGCACATGTGACGACAGCAGAAGTTTGAGTGTGACAGCTTGATGGCAGAGGGGAGATGGGGGCGCCCAGCACAGGGAGGGACACCGATGGAAATCTGTTCAGCATATCTGTGTGAGACATCCGCGTGTCCTGTGTTCTACTCTGATGGATTTTCATAGGAAAAAATGGTTCCATTAAGTTGTTCCGTTCCTTTGTAAGTTATAGCTGAAGTTACTTGAAAAAAGCAATGATCCCCAAAAAGTAGGGGTAGTCCATGGCCGGAGTGTTGTGCAGACTGGCAACACCTCACATGAAGGGCATGGTACCTGGTACACTGTGCCCGTGGAGCTGGTGCTGGAGGCTGGCTTTGTGTGGCTCCCACGTTGACAGTCTGAGATCTAAAATGTGTGGCTCATCGTAGTTGTTAAAACACTGCTTGGATAAAGGTGAGAACTCCTCAGGCAGCCCACTCAGGATCTGCTAAGCTCAGAGAAGTCTGTGTCTAATATGGGCAGTGAGAGTCTGAATATTTCCTCCAAAGCTGATTTAAACCATTGTATTCCTCTTGCCCATTTGCCATTCTAATCCAGTTAGGAAAGTACTTGATGTAGTTGGCTTTCTTGTACTTGAATGAAGATTCAATAATCAAGACCCAACATAACAGAAACGTGAGCTAGAAACAGCAGTCAGGATTGTGCAAATGAACCACTAAGGTCTTGTGATTCGTGGGAGCAGAGTTTCTGGAAACCCAGAGTTTGTCTACTTTTTTGGGTTTAAATTTTTTTTTTTCAAATAACTTCAGCTATAGTTTAAAAAAAATAAATAATAGTAATAGATAAGCAAATCCAACTTACTAGTCTCGTCTCTGAATGAACCAGTTAATCATCCTTGGTTGCGTGGCAGTGAATTTTCCTTCAGCTCCTCCGATTAGCTCTTTCCCAGGCGTGTGCAGGGTTGGGGAGTGTACCCCAGAAACACACTGGGTACTGGGACACCAGCGCCCCTTTGCTCCTGCGTCTGTGCACCCACCAAAGCGGGTGGGTTGAGAAGAGTGCTCACTCATTCCTGGTCTTATCGAGAACAGCACAGGGCTTATCGCAAAGCTCAGATATCTGTAAATTTAAAATGCTGCTGCAGGAGATGTGCAACAGGGAGGAGAGAATCATGTGTATGTGAATTGGGGTCCATGGATTCTGAGAGCAGGGGTGCTGTGTTGAGTGGTCCCGTAAACCTCTGAACTGGTATGCAGCATTGGTGGTGTCTAAGTATTTTCTGGTGAGATTTTTTTTTTTTTTTTGTGGGTACCGGGGGGTCGACCTCTGGACCTTGCACACCAGCAGGCGCCCGTGCCGCTGAGCGATATCACGGGCCCCTTTTTCGTATGTGGGTTCCGGGAGTCGAACTCGGGCCCTCGCGCTTGTCAGGCAGGCGCATACACCACTGAGCCATCTCACCGGCCCTACTGGTGAGATTTTTAAAAAAACTTTTGATTTTATATTTTCAGATTCTCAAGCATATCCTTCAGTCAGAAAGAATACACTGGATGCATCAATTTTTTTTTTGAGACAGGGTCTCGCTATGTAGTTCAGGCTGGCCTGGACTCACTACTGAGCCCAGGTTGGCCTTGAACTTGCAGCAATCTTCCTGCCTCAGCCTCCTGAGTGCTGGTATGCGCCACCACGTCTGGCTGGATGCATCAATTTAAAAAAAATTTTTTTTTTTTTTGTCTTTTGTATTTTTGAGACGGTCTCACTATGTAGTTCAGGCTGGCCTTCAACTCACTATGTAGCCCAGGGTGGCCTCAAACTCCAGGTGATCCTTCTGCTTCACCCTCCCAAGTGCTAGGATTTCAGGTGTGAGCCACCACCCCCGGCTCTCGATGCATCAAATTTGATGTTAGCCACTGGTGTTATGCATAAGCATGTCATTTTTACCTGTTTAGCAGAAGCCAGGGTAGACGCATTGTTCCACTTTGTGCTGACACAGGCCTAGGCACTAGGTTGTGAGGCTGGCATCCCCGGGACATGGTGAAGCACTGACCCCAGTGGTGTCCCTCCCGACCTGGTCCCTGTCCCTTTCACTGACTCCGTGTGACATGAGGAAGGCACATTCTTTCCCTGGGCCTGAGTCTCCCTCTGTAACCGAGGGGCTTAAACTACATGATCTTGTGAAGCCTTTTAGCTTTTAATTGAGCCCGTATCTGTGTCCCTTGAACTGTTTTGTCACTGTGTCCTTCATCCCAGCCTGTTCTTCGTTGTGTCCACAAGCTGTCTGAGTGGCCTGTCCTAGCAACATCTAGCTCTGTGATTTTCTTCTACCCATGTTCCAGTTCCAGGAGGCTTGTGGGACCATTTTCTTACAATCTTGGGGAATTGGATAGATGCATGGTATAAAATCTTGCTTTTATAACTTGTAGTCGAAGTTCATTCTCTGTTGACTTTGTTAGTTTGGATGTATCCGATGCCAAGCAAATCAACGTGTAAAGCACCTAGTTCTCTACTTGCCTTACTCTGAGTTGCACTTTGGGGAAGGGGGTGCCGGCTCAGGTCTCTATGATGGAAAGTTTCAGGGACTTTAACACCGCTAGGTGTGGGCCTCGGGAGAAATGCTGCCTGCAGTGCACGTATGATAGGGCTCCAGAATATTTTGCGTAGGAGGCTCGGGGCTGGATCTTTCACCTAATTGTGCTCAGTGTGGCTCTCCAGTGGTGATTCTCCCTCCTAGGATTTATCCTTCAAAGCTGGAGAAGAAGAAACCCCAGGGACCTGGCGGCAAGGTCTACTGGGCCACGCCCTGGCTGGTGGTGGCAGGCAGAGTAGGTGACAACAGGTGCAAGCGTGGCTGCGGTTCATCTTTGCTGAAAGCAGAGAGTGAGGAAAGAGCCGGGTCATTTTATTCTCTTGGGAAGTATACTCCCGAGGCGACGCCCTCCCGAAATCCACTTAGGAATGCTGGAGGTTGTCTGTGTATACTGCATGAAAGCCCCCTCTTAGAGTTGCGCTTTCAGAAGTCTGGTCTGATAATTAATAATCACGCTCTTTTCTTTTTTTTTTTTTTTTTAAATCCCCAGACGTCTGTATTCTGCACAGACTTGCATTTCCAGTGTCTTGCTAGAGTTCAGAAGTTTGAGCTGCACGAAGTATTGGCTGCGGCAAGGCGGGGCTCTCTGTGTCCAATGAGCAGCCTTTGGTGGCGGGCGAGCCTATCGCCTTCCAGCCAGCGCTCACTCTGTAATCCAAGCAATAGCCACGCAGTCTGTTTTATTGTTTGTGGGGTCCTGCGGCTCCGAGAGCTTGCTTCCCAGCCGGGAAAGAGGGCAAGTGGGCGGTTTACGATCCTGCGCTCTGCTGGGACAAGTGAGCTGAACCCTTTGATTTCTCCTGAGTAACCTGTGTGGGTGAACTTTAAACTGGGGGTCTGCTTGATGCTGGTTCTTTATCTCCAGGGCGAGGAGTTACCTCCCTCGGCACCGAGACGGCTGGCTGGCTGGCTGCCCCTGTGGGGAAAGATGCCTGGGAGAGGCGTAGGATTACAGTTTGGGATGGCAGGAACACACCAAAGAGCCCAGTGCTTGGCTTCTGTTCATCACAAAGTCCTGACAAGTGTGCCTGAAATGGACACCTCGCTCCATTTTTAAAATTGTATTTATTTTTATTTTCTATTTTTTGGCGGTGGATGTCTCTGACATAGAAACTGAGTACCGGCATGTGCCTGGGGTAAAACATTTAAAAAATTTTTTTCCGTCCCTCTGTTTTTCTCTTCCTTCTCATCTGGTGACACCGGGAAAGCAGCCTTTCGCATAATGCAGTGCCTGGCTCTCCACATTGTCTGAATAAGTGGGAAGGAGTAGGCTTGTTCCAAGGACCTGAGCCAATTTCAAAACCAGAGCTTTTTGTCTGTGGGGCTGCCCTTTGTCTCTATCGGATTTTCATGTGAAAGAAGATGAAAAAGGAAGGCTCTTCTGGTTCCTTCAGACTCAAGGCAAATGCAGGTTCTCTCTCGCGTGCTGTGAGTTGGATAAATTTCTCCTCCTTGTCTAGACAGACAAAGAGGCTGTTCCGTAGTGACGGAGAGCTGTCGGTGTGTGGGCAGCAGGTGGACCCAGACGAGGACAACTGGATATACAGGACACAGCCCCGAAAAGGTGACTTGATTTTTTTTTTTTTTATTAAACCTTTAAAAAGTTTGTGATGTGGAATTCTTTGTTTCTATCACTGGTCTCCCATCACGATGTTTGCTCCATTAAGCATTTCCTTTTGGTTTCTTTTCATCTTGGAATTCAGTGTCATTCATTCGTGGACATGTCTACAGTAAAAATGCTTCTCCAGCTAGATCTAGCTTTGCCATCATACCCTTCCAAGAAGGCTAAAATAGCTGTTATTTGCCAGCCATCTGAGGCACATGCTCGAGTGACTTATGTAACTAAAGTTCAGTGAGAAATCACCATCACAGAGGTGATCTTCGGATCTCACAGCAGCCCGGGGTTAGGACACGGAGCTCTTTGCTGCAACTGCAGGGAGAAACTCTGGAATCATGGATAGTCTTTTTGCACCTTTCTTCTAAGAAGATAAATGAGTCAGATGAATGCTTGAATTAGGCAGGTGTTGGGATGTGACGCAGAGGGCGGTGAACACACAAGGGGCTTTTATCTTTGATCGCTTGGCCACAAAGAGTTTTTGGGTTTCTGTCAAGTTCCTTTTCAGATTAGGGTTGATTCTGTTCTTAGGATTAGCATGTTCTGCCTCCCGCAAAGGTAAGGAAAATGCCAGTCCTGCTGGGAGAGGGAAATAGTTCAATATTTTTAAACAGCTTTCGTTTTTTAGAGTTGGGATTTCTCAATTCTTCCTCTTAGGCACTGAACTGTGAAGCTCAGAAATGGTTTCTCCACCCAGCACAGCGCCACGGCCCAGCGGGGAGCACTTTGGAGTGTTACAAAGGAGCCTGGTCCAGACTTTCCCAGGGTTGTGTTTTCCCTGTTTATCACATTCTTCCTGTGTCAAGAGAAACCTTACAGGAATCTCTCAGACCTGTTCTTCCCCTACTTTTGGGAAAACAAACCTGCTGGAACGTGAGAGAATCAACTAAGCTAAATGTGTGCTGATGGGTGCAGGAATCGCACTGCGCAGAAGGAGAATCAAGTGCAGCCTCCTTTAGGGGCGGTGTGTGGTGAGCCGTTTGTGCCTCCTGTTAAAGTATGGCACAGGAGGGCACAGCTAATGCTCTTTTGAAGATGTCACATGTTCGTTATGTCAACAAGGTGGTCAGCAATGGTCTACTGATACTGAGCTCAAAAACATGGCCCTTTTAGTTCAGCTGCTGTGTAATTGCCAGGCGTGGAAGAGGCATTTGTGCTTTCTGGGTGGAGCCATGTAGTTCAGTAAGTCCGTGAACTTTACTTTTCTAAATCAGGAATAAGCTGTGGTTTCGGTAAATGGTTGGGTTGTCGTGTTTGAAGCGAAAATGTTTGAAGGGTGGATACAGCAGTGCTGTGGTTGCAAGAGGGTGTAGCTTTGATTCCTTCGGCTTGTGCTGAAGGTTGCTTCTTAGGACTTGTTTTACTTTAAATCAACCACTGTCAAGTTTCTGACGAGGGTTGTGTACCGGGGAGCAAGCGCCTTGAGAACTTTCATTGTGGATGGTCCGTCTAAATTAACATGAAAGGGAAAGAGACTGGATGTGTGTGTGTGTGTGTGTTCGTTTTAGTTGGGAAATGAAGCAAGTACTGTACACTTGACTTGTAGAAAATAAAGAAGTCATTGTAAAGAACAGGGATGACTTGTAAAGGGAAGGGAGGACTTGTTTATGTAACAATACAAAAGATTGTGCCCTTTATCCCTTCATGTAATAGGGGTTACAGTAGCCTCATGAAGATAAATGGAGGCATAACAGAGTGTGTAAAGTCATATGGTTCTTCAAAATAATTGAGTATGAGTAAATATCCCTTTGACATAGGGAATTAGGGGGAATCCTTGAAAGCTGCCTGTGTGTCAAAATTTATGGTGTCATATGCTGTTTTGACATTTGACTTATAAAAGTGCATTGGCTGCTGCCTCTGCCGTAGTGTCTCAGGACATGCTGTAACAGTTGGCCTTCATTCCACATGCGTCTTTCCTTTGGAGAAATGCAGAAGTTTACACTAGTGGATTAAAAGAGAAAAAGTCTTTAAGAAAAATGATGCAGATTGAAGTTTTTTCTTAGGGACATTAAATAAGCTGAAACTCTAGCAGGGATTATTGATCAGTGCTAAGAATGCCCAGTGGCCATATTAGGATTTGGCTACAAATGAATATGCACCAAAAACATACTGGTCTGGTGGGAATGTGTAGCATCTTTAATATCTGGCAGCCTAGACCACAGGCAGCCAAATCCACTTTCCTTTTAGTGTATCTTCTAGCCCCCCACCTTACATGAACTTTTTTTGATTTTACGCAGGCTAGTGACACCCCCCTCCCATTCATTTACCACCCTCAGGCTTGTCAGCTGGAGCTGGGTGACTGGAGTCTAACAAGTCAGCCTCGCACTTTCATAGGGTCTGGTCTGTGAGAAGATTAGCTCTGCAGCCTCCTGACTGCCCTCCTACTTACCAGAAGCTGCTGCAGGGCCAAACCACTTATCTGATTCCTAACCATTGTCTTACACAATCAGCACCCCGAATCCCTGCTGTATAAGATACACGATCATTTTATAAAACAGAAGGGTCCCCTGCACCCCCAGCACTGGGGATGGGACCCAGGACCTTCACAGTGGAGTCATATCCACAATCCTTTTAACAGTTTTTATTTAGAGGCAGGGGTCTCTTTAAGTTGCTAAGTTGCCCAGTCTGGGCTTGAACCTGTGATCTTCCTGCCTCAGCCTCCCAGAGTGCCAGGATTTATAGGCATGTGCCACTATGCCTGCCTCAGGATTTTTTATAATGAATTTCTATGCTGGATTGCTTATCATAACATCACAATAAAAATTTTAAAGTGGTTATTCTTGTTTTATTAGTGTATGTTTGTGATACATAATAATTGCATTTGGTTTTGGATATATATATATATATATATATATATAAAATCTATTTTGATCCTCCTTCCCTCCCTGCCTCCACTCTTGTCTCTCCGTGCCTTAAACCCCTCCCCCATCTGTTCTTATGGATGTCTGTCAGTACAACAAAACCTTTGATTTACAATTGACTTTTCATTTGTTCTAAAGAAACTAAGGATTAAATTACAATGCCTGAGGTTTCTTTGGAGATTCTTTTTATAAGATTAGAAGTGACTATTATGCATCTTCCTAGTAGACTACTTTTCCTGAGCTTAAAATGTGACCGGAAGATATGTATTCATGTGTCCATGTTCAAAGCAGTCAGCAGTAAGCACTTATACTTTTGTTTTGTTACAGTACAAGCTTCAAACCTCTTTCGTATTAAAGTTTTTACTCAGGGAGGAAAGAATAAACCGAGTAACAGCAGTGATCAGTTCTTATATGTTAAGTATGATATGACCCACTGCAATAGCAGGTAATGTTTCAATTTAACCATAAAAATCAGATATCTTCCGAGTGTTAAAGCCAATGAATCACGCGCTATTTCTTTGCATGGCTGTGTAGTAAAAAGGAAGAGTGTGGTCGTAGATGAGACAATGTGCATTTTCCATATGGAATTGTAAGAGCATTGACTGGAGGAATTCTTAATGAGTACTATGTGTGAGATACAAAGACGCGCAGCTCACAGACCCTGAACTCGTGGAATTCATACTTAGAGAAGCACGTAAGACATCCAAAGAGGAATTAAAGAAAAAACAATGCAGGATCATTGTGGAAAAGTGTAACCTGAATGCTTTGGCTGAGAAGACCTTTATCGGGAACACTTTCATGTTTTGCATGGCCTTCTGGCTGTTCCGTGGTATTTAATGAGTGCTCCTTTACTAGCACTGTACAAAGTTCTCAGGGGAAACTGATGACTGGTAGTATTTGATCTGTGCTTCCCTTTTCTTGTTCGCTCAAAACCAAAAGAGGCAGAATAATAACGGGGCGCCCCCTCATTGAGCAGAGCATGTTTTGTCGTTTCCCAGGCTCTGCGTTTATCTGGACAGAGGCGTGATCGATGATCTGGTATTGGCAGGTCCCAAGATACAGAGGGTAATTGACATGCAGAGCTTTGTTTGAAACAATGTCTTCATTCTCTCCTTCTGGACTTTATCAGCCACATTTACTCACAACCCTCATTTGACTCATTTGAATTTCAGTGCCTTTCCTTCCCAGTAACTTCAAAAATGGCCAGAGATGGGGCTGGGGATGTAGCTCTGTGGTAGAGCACGTGCCTAGCATGTGTGAGACCAGGGTTCAATCCCTGGGACCCCTAAAAGAAAATTTAAAACAGAAAACAAAACAGAAAAGGCCAGAGAATGGCCTTAGTAGGTACCAAGTATAATGAATAATCCATACAGCAGATAATCAATTCTTGAACGTGGGAGACGGCTGTATGTAATTTCATTCCAATTTCTCTACTAATAAAATAGCTGCAGGAAAGGATCTTTGTGCACAATTAGATTAGTGATGACTTCAGACATTAAAATGGAGAAAAATGGCTTAGATGACCAAAAGCAGCAAGTTCAAGGTCCCATTTCCATATAAATAACCATGCTTTATTTTTTTGTAATAAAATCCTTAAAATTGTGGAACTTAAAACTAGTTTCTTTATGGTATTAAGGAAACCTAAAATACTTGGCAAATATTGTTAAGGTAGCCTTCCAAATTGGTGAGCAAAACTAAAATAAATAAGTTGTTTTTATTCTAAGGGTCACTATAAATCAGGAAAAATGGAATTTTTCCTAACAAAAGAGATAAGAAGCATATTGCCCATGCAGTGAATGTAATGTTTTCCTTCTTAACTTCCTACTGAAGTTGACATTCTGTGAAAGAGACGAACAGTGAGTGCCACTTAATATTTTATCTGGTCCATTGAGACTGCCCTTTATTAACCTTCGATTATTTTTTTCTTTAGAGGTCAGCAGTCTTTATTACTTCCCTGCCTTGTTTTATTCCCAAATGTCCATTTTTTTGTAATAAAATTGTTGACATGCTATTGAAATGGTGTTTTATCTAATATCTTTCCTTTATTAATTTTGAAAATGCTCATGGACTTGAAAATGAGACACTTACTTAGATAACTAAAAACATCTTAGAGTAATAAAAGAAGTAATTCTTGTCAGTGCTTGGGTTTGGAAGTGAGTAACCTGTGTTCTTTTCCATTGAAATGTCTTTACTGAGTTGTGAAAACTTTAAAATTGTCCTTGACAAATATTTCTAAAATAATTTTTTTTTTTTTTTTGGTGGGTACCGGGGGGTCGACGTCAGGACCTCGCGCGCCAACAGGCACCCGTGCCGCTGAGCGATATCACTGGCCCCTTTTTCGTATGTGGGTTCCGGGAGTCGAACTCGGGCCCTCGCGCTTGCCAGGCAGGCGCTTATGCCGCTGAGCCATCTCACCAGCCCCGTGGGATTTGTGGTTTTGACTATACTATTTTTCTATCAAAGTTGAGTTTTTAAAAATTTACAGTGGTTCCTATCAAATGCTTCACTACAAGTAAATCTTACCGTTTTAGTTCTGGAAGGTCCATCGTGTGTGCACCACCTGTGTGTCCTGAGAGTTTAGGCTCTGCCCTGGACTTCCGAATGGTTTCCTGTCCTCCCTTACTGTCTCCACTCTTGTCCCACTTTGATCCATTCTTGGGTCTACACTGTTATCAGAGTGATTTCTAAAATACGAATACAGTGGGTTACTCTTTGGGGCTCCTCTTGCTCCATCCCGGAGCGCGTGTCATTGCACATCCCATGAAACCCGGTGTGATCTGCCTCCTCCGCCTGCCCTGAGCCCTGACCTGCAGAGGGAGCATACAGACTCCCTGCTCTTTCACGACTCCGGGAATCTACATCGCTGCTCCTTCCTGGGCCAGGATGCCCCAGCCCCTGCCCCTGCCTCTCTGTCTGTTCCCTCTACACTCACTTTACACCTGGCCTCCTTCCTGAATCCCCCAGGGCAGAGCTGATGACTCGTCTCTGCTATTTCTCTACCTTCCTCATCCTCTGCCATTGTGTTTTTTTTTTTTTTTTTTTTGTGAGTACCGGGGGTCGACTTCAGGACCTCGCGCGCCAGCAGGCGCCCGTGCTGCTGAGCGATATCACCGGCCCCTTTTTCGTATGTGGGTTCCGGGAGTCGAACTCGGGCCCTTGCGCTTGCAAGGCAGGCGCTTACGCCACTGAGCCATCTCACCAGCCCTGCCATTGTGTTTATCCTACCTGGATTATACTTACTTGTTTACTTGTCTGTGTCTTGAACTAGACCGTGAAGTCCTTTAGGACAGTGACGCAGTCTTATTTTTCTTTTTTACCTCTAAGACGAACTGCCCAATAAATGGTTGCTGAGTGGCCAAACATCATTCATCTGGGGCTCTGTTAATGGTATTCGTGAAAGCTGAGGCGCCAAAGACTGTGAATTTGGCTTTTAAAAAAGTGGTGGGTTATAGGTAGCACTGTGTGCTTGTAGCCGTATCTGAGCTTTTTTGAATGTAGCAAAAAAGAGGATTCACTTTGTAGGGTAACACTTCTGGCAGCGGCCTGCCCCCCGTTCACTGTTGCTGCACTCAGGCGGCACACGTGTCACACGCTTTGTAGAAACATCTGATCGAGGCTATTTTAACCAGTTAATGAAGGTGACTCTGGAGAGCAGAGAGGCTGTACGGGGTACGTGGCGGCTCGGGGTGTTGTTTCTTCTTAACTGGTTTCCCTGTTTCCACCCTTGTCCCCTCCCCCTGCCCCATTCAAGCTAATCTTAATGCAGCAGGCTCGGCGATCCTGTTACACATCAAACACGCATCATAGTGTGTAATTCACCGGAGCCTTCGGTGGCCGCCCAGACAGGGTAATACCTGTGTCTTGACAGTGTTCCCAAGACCTGCATGACCTGCTGCTCGCCCATGACCTCCCTGCTGCTCACCCAGGCTGCTGCCCTCCCCTACAGCCACCCAGGGTTCTTGCTGAGCCCACAGCATGCCACACCCCCTGCCCTGCCCTGCCCTTGCCTGGACTCCAGCTGGGCACATGCGGCCCTCCTACCGTCCTTCTCCGTTTTCAGCTCTTTGACTGAAGTCATCTCAGTGACTCTCCTTCATATTGTCACATCTTACTCTTATCCTGACCTTTCTAGCCCCATCTCTTTTTTCTCCAAAGCACCGTCATCTAATATACTATGTATATTATGTATTCATTTCAGTGTTATCTGTATCCTCCATGTTGAATTTAAACTCCAAGACACAGAAGGTTTTTGTTAGTGTCGCTCGGTGTTTCCCCCAAGCCTGGTACAGAGTGTTCAATAAATTCTACTTGAAGGAGTGAATGAATGAACTGGTCAGGACCTGGTGTCTCACTTCTACCATTTGCTAATCGTGTGGCCTGGGACAAGTCATATACTCTCTTTACACTCTAGTTTCCATTTCTGTAAGACAACTATTTACTGCACAGATTGGTGGCTGGTACAGTTTGTTGAATAAGCAGGGCTGTGTTTTAGATGCTGTTATCAACTGATAAATTGGATCTGGTTGTATTTATTAGTACAGACCCTGGGTTGGCACTTTCTTCACTATCAATGGTCATTTGAGTGAAACATATCTTCGTAGTGTGTGCTATTCTGTAGGATTTTCAGTATGGCAGTAAGTGTTTGGAATACTTGTATAACCTAAGCAATTTGAGAAGAAGCTATCATTTCCTTTACAGAACACTCCAAGAAATTTATACGTCAGTGTCTATGTCAAATCCTGAAATGAACAGAACCCGAAATTGGAAATGCTGTCTGCAGCGTTGAGGGCAATGGCGTACCAAGTGGATCGGCGCCCGAGGCACTGCAGCAGGTCGCCTAGGGGCTGTAGGGGTTGAGAAGAGACAGTGCTGGTTGAAGTGATTATATGGGCACATGAGGAAAAGCAGTTATGAAAGTACATATTTTTCTACAGATTTTTCAGTGTCTTTGCAATGAGCCACATCCCCAACCCTTTCAAAAATAATTTTAAATTTTGAGACAGGGATTTCCTAAGTGGCTAAGTTGTCCAGACTAGGCTTGAATTTGCAGTCCTTCTGCCTCAGCCTCCCAGAGTGCTGGAATTACAGCATGTGCTAGCACCCCTGGGTATGTTAGGCTCTTTTTTTAAAGGGGCACCACAGGTTTTAACCGTTACTTATCCCTGTAGTGACAGAATCTGTGATTTTCAAAGGCACAGCTCAACTTTCTTTAGCTTTAAGGAAGGCGGGTGGTTGTTACCTTAGACTTCCAAGCTTCGGAGTTGAAGATGAGGTCTGTGGCGATCACCGTCTTAGTGGATGTAACAGGAAAGCTTGTGCGGCGTCAGTACCCACCTGGGGCTTGTGCAGAGGTGCCGGTGAGGCTGGAGGAGCCAGGCTGGGGGCGGCGCTGTCTGTGCTCAGCCCTGCCCTGCCTGTGGTGCCCCTTCCCCACCTTAGCATCCAGAGCGCAGGTTCCCTGTCATCTTGTGGGCCTGTCAGGATGGCTGTGAAACCCAGCATTGGTTAGCTCTTCCAAAACCCATTCCTGTGCCAGCCGCATCCCTGTTTGGATACTTGACCGTGCCTGATGAAGGCCAGCGCATGGCTGGCCGAGCGGTGGGGTGAGACCCTTGCCCCTGGGAAGGCAGGAACTTGGCAGCTGGGTCTCCCTGATGGTGCTGCTTAAGCCAGACTCATTCCTGGTGCTCAGGGCAGCACCTCAGGCATCTTGGGGAGCGTGTAGTGGGTTCTTGGGTGTGGTGAGCTCCTGCTGCTCACCAGACGTGCGTGCCTAAAGCGCCCTTTGGAGAAAGGCGCACTGGGAGAGCCTCTCCAGGTTCAACGTGAAAATGGCTTGGATTATTGGGTTCCCCGGGGTGCCTGAGCCTATGGCGCTTTTCCTAGGGCAAGGAACTTGTTAGGGTTGGTGGAGTGAAGAGGGACTCCACCCGGCTGTTTTCACACCCTCTTATTTTTGAGACACTGTGTGGGAAGCAGTAATGAATGGAAGTTAATGGAAGAGGGCAAATCAGAGGGAATAAGCTACAAGGAGAGAAGAGATGATGAGTGTCCGTACTTCTTTGTTGTCTCCCCTTTGCCAGGAGGGTTTGTTGTTGCTGTTGTTGTTGAGACGAATCTTGCTATGTAGTCCAGGCTGGCTTTGAACTTGAAATCCTCCTGCCCCAGCCTCCGTAGCACTAGGATTACAGACATGGTCACCATGCCCAGCCGCTGAAAGTTTTTTAATCCCTTCTCCTACATCAGTAGAGTAGTGGTCACATCTGGGGACTTGTTCAAGTTCCTGACTATGCTTGCATGACTAACTGTGCCCTTAAAGAGTGATAAGTGTGTTTTTAAGATGAGCTTAATAAAGTTTCCGTTCATGGTTGAAAAAAAGCATGGATCAAAGGTAAAGGCTAATCTGTTCACTGGTTAAAAGAATTCTAGTGCTGCAAGCAAACTGTTAAGTTTGGGTTCAGTATGTATTTATCCTTTTTAAAGGAAAACTCAAAGTAAAAGCCACAGGCATTGAGATCTCCATACACTGTGTCACTGGACTTTTGTCTTTGCCATAAACTTGAGAGAGGAAATGAGAATAAATCTATTCTGCTGCTGGTGCGTTTCCCTTGTTTCTGTTCCCTGAGGTTCTCTCCCACTGTGTAACTAGAAACGTCTCCGCCAAAGTAGACACTGGGTGTCTGGTGTCTCCAGATTACATTTTCTGATAAACCAGAAGTTTTACCTGAGCCCAGGTGTGTGTGGCTTTCGTCTTAGTTGGTGGAGGGTTCTTTTACAGAGCACACAAAAGGTAATTTGTGGATTTATGTTGGTGGGTGGTTCTGGCTGCTGCTTCGGTTGGTTGCTGAGATCATTTGCCTGGTGTAGTTTTTTTATTTACATAATTTTTTTTCACCAATAGAAAGTACATAGATTACTTTGACTTCCTGGAAAAAAGAAGCTTGATTTCTACCTTGGAGTAATTTTATTGCTGACTTAATCAGTGCAATCTATTCCTTCTGTAAAAAGATGGTTTAAATAATACTGTTTTTTTGTTAGGTTCCTAAGCCAAATTCACTGGCCTTAAGTACGAATGCCAGAATGTTCTTCTGGGCATGGTATTTGTACTTCTGTTTGTTTTACAAGCAAATTTTGAGGCTCTTTGTCTCCTTAGTGTTCTGTTGCTGCTTAGGAAGCTGAAGTGGGTGGGAGTTTTTCTCCTGCAGCATTCTTTTTTATTTTTTAAAATTAAAACCTTTTTTTTTTTTTCTTTGAAACGAGGTCTCGATATGTAGTTGTGGCTGGCCTTGAACTCACTATGTAGCCCAGGCTGGCCTCGAACTCCTGGTGATCTTCCAGCCTCAGCCTCCAAGTGCTGAGATTACAGGTGTGTGCCACTCTGCCTGCCTTCTCCTTCAACATTCTTTTGGATTGAGCTGGGTATGGTGGTGCATGCCTGTAATCCCAGCACTCAGGAGGCTGAGGCAGGAGATTCACTAGGCTATTTAGTGAGTTCAAGGTCAGCCTGAACTACATAGCAAGACCCTGTCTCAAAAATCCAACCAACCAACCAAACAAACAAACAAAAACAAAACATGCTTTTGGATTGTCAGACCTTGTTTACATCCCTCCCACTGGGTATGTGTTGGTTTATTTTGTTGATCTGTGTTCTTATGTTGGTATAACCAGGGAAAAAGGTTATGCAGCTGACTTGAGAAATCATGAAGGTTATGTTCCAACTCCAACCAATAAAGGCCTGAACAAAAATCTAGCTAGTAATTCTTTTCTCTAGTTTCTGAGAAAGTTAAACTAATTTTCTTTACAATGAATGTTTGTTTCAAATGAAGGTAAGCATTTGCTACAGTAGAATCATGGTGTGAATTTTATTCCACTTTATCAACAGCAAATGTCAGTCCTAACCTGTTAAATTGATCTTACCACTCCCTGTTAGGTCATAGCCTTCAACCGCCAAAATAGGATTTTCCATGGGGTTCCCTTCCTTCAGTAGGATTTCGTTATGCTTGTGTACCCTTTATTCCTTCCTGATTCGCGGAAGTTATGAGTGGTGCTGGAGTTTGGGTGGAGAATCTCATTTTCTTGGGTTGTGGAGAGGCCTGGCACATGACAGTTACCACGAGATGCAGTGCAGACTGCAGTGTGCTTCCGAAAAGCGTCCAGTCTGAAGAGCAACTTGTGCCTATAAGCCTTTAGCCGTTTATCTGCCACCAGCAGCCCTGTCCAGTTTTCTCCTCGCCCCAGGGCAGGACCGCATCCACACAGGAGGAGCGATCCTTGAAAAGCTGCAGCAAGGCATGCGCCAGGTGTGGTGGCGCATGCTTGTAACCCCAGCACTCAAGAGGCTGAGGCATGAGGATTGCTGTGAGTTCAAGGCCAGCCTGGGCTACATAGAGCATTCGGGACCAGTCTGAACTACGTAGCAAGACCCTGTCTGAAAAACCAAACCAAACAAACAAAGAAGGCAGAGCGGCAGTAGGAGTGAGCAATTCCAGGGCGCACCTTGTCGCCTGCCACAGCCCAGAGCTGGGGTGCCTGTGCTGTGCTGGGTTCACTCCTTGCACCTGCTGCTGCCCCCAGGGGAGGCTGGTGCACAGCAGTGGGGCCCAGTGTCTATCTTGGTGCTGTCCATTTCTCTGTCCATCCCCCTTAGAGGACAATTAGTCGAGACAGTTAGTCCATTGAATTTGACTTTTGAGATATTGGACTCTAAGCTGTATTATTGGAGATCATACGTCTGAATTGGAAGAAAAATACTATTTTATTTGAAGCAAAGCTATTGTACAAAACAGGTGGTTGGTTAGAGATACTCCTCTAAATGGTGATGCTAGGGACTATCTGTGAGCGCGCATAAAGGAGTAGGGGGACATGCCTTTTACTTGTTGGAATTTCCGTACAACAGAAGCTTGCCTCATTAACGTTTCAGAAAGCTGAAACAATTCAAAATACTTGGTTGCGAGCGTCTTTCTGTGGTAGGCTCCACCTGTTTGCAGGAGTCTGTTTGCTTACATGACTTGCACAGTGCTCGAGTGTCCCTGAGCTGGCTGGGACAGGTGGCAGCATCCCCTTCTGTGGTGAGGACCTGGGCCCTGAGAGGTTAAATGAGTTGTCTGAAGCCGTGTAGATAATAAATGGGTTGGAAGCCACCTCTTGTGACTCAGTCCCACATTCTGTGACACTGCACTGGCTCTGCTCAGTCTGCAGGATATCATTTTTCATTTTGATGGCTTGGTGTCACCGTAAATGGTTCTTGAACCTTGTACTCATCTGATGGTGCCCTGATGGCCGTCAGGGTTTGTAAGGCCCTTTACTTCGACAAGAAGTGGATTTCCCCATCTTGTTCTTCAACTTCTAGTGACTACAACTGTGTTCTGGTTTGACTGTAAGGCTTTCTTTCTTTACTGGATGTCCTGGTGCCTGCCTCATAGAGTCTATTTCATGACTTTGTGAAGAGGGGCTGGGCAATCCAGTTTTTTGGCCCAAAGACTAATGAGAGCCGAGCCTAGTCCTCAGAGTCACACCGCCTGGTCAGAGGCCACTGTGACTTCTTGCTTCATGATCTTATTTCGAGTGGTTGAATTTGTCAGAAAAGTGACTTTGGATAAGTGGGTGTCACGGTAATATAAAATAAATATGTTTTTAAACATATTTATCTCCTGCTGGCTTTTCTTCTTAGCACTGTTCAATGACATACAAGCTCACATAATGTTATGGACCTGTGGCTGCATCTGGCCATCCTGGTTCTCTTTGTAAACTTTAAATTTTAAACATGTCCATAGTCACTCTGGGTTGGCAAGTAGGATTACCATCTACCGTGTTGTCTCCTTTAGTAAGCAAGTGTAGCTTGTCCAGCTTTAGTTTCACCAGTCACTGCTTTCTCTAATAACACTGAATTCTTCTCCCTCCTTTTCTTCTCCCCATCTGATATTTGGACACCAAATATATTTAAGTCATTTGTCATATGGTTGCAAGTTCTCCCAAGATTTTCTATTTCATCTCTTTCTTTACATCACCTTCTTTAAAAGATGAAGATAAGACATATTTCTATTATTTAAATCAATTCTATGCCACTAAACATATTTGGCCAAAAACTTCAAATAACATTTGACCCTCATTAATACAAATGGGAATTATGTAAATATATGATTGAGAAAGCTGACCTGAGCCTCTGATTTTTTTCATGAGTTTCTGAATAAACCACTAATATCCCAATACCCCAAATTCATAGGATCTTTTAATAGCCTGCGTTGAAATACTATAATCCCCATCTTGTGTCTTAGGCCCACAGTAGTTGCTCAATGAGTACTTTGACTTCCACGTAAGGGAGCTTTAAAACTGTCTGAATGGAATTTAAATTAATGGAAAGCAGAAATTAAAATAAAATTTCTAACTGAGCAAAGTGGAACACACTTATAATCCCAGTACTCAGGAGGCTCAGACAGGAAGACATCAAGATTGAGGGCAGCCTCATATACACAATGAGTCCCAGGTCAGTCTCGACTACAAAGCAAAACCTTATCTCAAAAGCAAAACAAAACAAAACAAAACAAAACAAAACAAACAAATGCAAAACTAGGAAAAAGGAAGGTCTTTTCACAATGAAAAATACCTCAGTTCATTTTCCTAACATCTAAGATGCTCACTTCTGAGAAGCTCTTCGGTACCCAATGTAATTACTCTGTTTTGGTTGTAAGTCTGATGATGGGAATTTTTTTTTTTTTTTTTTTTGTGGGTACCGGGGGGTCAACCCCAGGACCTCACGTGCCAACAGGCACCCGTGCCGCTGAGCGATATCACCGGCCCCTTTTTTGTATGTGGGATCCGGGAGTCGAACTCGGGCCCTCGCACTTGCAAGGCAGGTGCCTACGCCACTGAGCCATCTCACCGGCCCTGATGATGGGAATTTTAAAGAGGTCTTTCTTTTCTGATGAAATGAAAACTCAAAGAATTCCTCCTGTTCTGTGTTTGTGTGGACAAACCAGCATAATTTTTTTGAAGCAGCGCCACATACTTTCCTCCCTCAGTGCCACTTGAAAGCATTTTAGTAAACGCGTGTATCATCTGTAAATTGGAGGTGTGAAGGGACCCAAGTAGAGTCACCTTAATGGCAAGGTTAGGGAGCCAGGGTGCGGAGGAGCCTCGGCCACCATCCTGTCCCATCCCGTGTTTGGCAGGTAAGAAACCAGGCTCCACACAGGTAGTTTGGCTTGCATAAGGCCCGGTGACCAGCGGGGGCCCAGGGAGGCTCTGTCTTCACATTCCTTTCTCCCCTCTAAAAGGTATTGAGAGTGTGTTCCTTCCTTCTGTTTCTTTCATTTTGACATTCCTGATGGCCCTGAGGAGGTCAAGTGACAGATTCCTTCGCTGACCTGGCAGAGAGAGCAGGCTCTGGGAGCTTTTGTTCATGCTGTGTCACACAGAAAGTTTTGTAACCCAACGTGCCAGAGGCCAGCGACTTACAATAGCAGAGGCAAAAAGGGAGAAACACCAATCTTGAAAACAGGCTCTCGGTGTCAGTTTGTTCCACTCAAAAATAAAATTCACTCTGTTTTCAAATTTTGGAAGGGAAAGGGAGCAAATCCACAGGCCTCAGGCTGTGCCTCTCTTTTGTAAACTGAAGTCCCCAGAGACAGTTGGGTGACAAAATCGAGCTGTCAGAAGTACACCTGCTTCAAAAGGAATCGATGCAATTTTACACTTTACACTGGGCGTTCTGTCCTTGACACAGGAATTTTTCCCTCTTGAGTGCTGTGGGTTTATCATAGGTAACAGCCAAATCTGTAGAGATACATTGAATAAAAAGAGAACACGAGGAGAGCCCAGCCCTGACCATTCAGACTTAGGGTAAGTTGTTTCTATTGGAATGTGACATTCAGTTGGAGAGGGAGGTAAAACAGAAATAAAAAGAGAAAAGGCTCAGCTCAGGTTTGGCGCGGTTAAGGAGGAGGATCAGAGAGGAGCTGTGTTTGTGGGTTGCGCCACCCACCGGAGCCCTTGTAACTCTCTGAGTGCCACGCACCATGGCATGCACTCCATCCCTGAAATTGGTCTACCAATTCGAGGCATCATTTTCTAGCTTATTTTTAAACTCCTAAGGACAGGGGCCTAACTACCGTGGTTTCCTCAAACCATTATCATTATAAATCCTGTGGGTGCTGAAATAACTCCACTATTCCTGAGGTTTCAAACTGCCTGGCGACTCAGGAGAGTTGGCGGCTGAGAGGAAAATGATTAGCTTCTTCCTCTGTGCGTTGCCACTGCTGTAAAAGTGGGTCAAATGTTGGCGAATGTGGTGATTTTGGTGATTTCAGAACAAAGCTATCTTTTTATAGAAATTCTATAGTTTTTTTGTAGAGCTTTGAGTTTTTCCAATATATAGTTGGCTCCAAAACAAAATATTTTAAATTTGTAAGTATTAAGGAATATAAATATTAAATTAATGTATTTGGTTATCTATTTAGGAATTATGAGGACATTTTAATTTGGTATACTGTGCTTTCCTACTAATATCTTCTTTCTTTTTTTGCTTGATGATTACAAGTAGCTATAGTCCACTTATTCTGTGTAGTTATGAGTTTATATTTTACTAATTATCAGTTGTGGCAGAACTTGGGGTTCCCCTGGTTGGCTGGCACATGAAGTTGAATAATTCTGATTTGCAGACTGACTTCTCCTGAGAATTTAGGACAGTGATTTAACCCAGGAGTTGCACCTGTTTTCTGTAGTTGAAAATTGGTTTTTTTCTTAACTTCTTTGGATTACTCAGATGCTTAAGAGTAAGTGATACAAATGATCTCTTTCTTTAGGTTAGTTTTTTGGGGGTATGGTAGGAATGGGGGTGAAGAATGTTGCCACTGATGTGTGTATTTTGGGAGTCAGAGCCTGAGGGAGAACGTTGATGAAATACTCACTGTGGAAGTACGGGGTGCTGTGTCTTTTCTGTGGGGTTATTTTTATGTACTTTAACCTGGACCCTCCAATATATGCTATGTATGGCTTCTCGGCCTTTTGGCTAAGATCAAGTGTAGTATCAGTTCTTATCAGTTTAATATCTGATACGTCCTCTATCTGAGGACACTATATTAAATGGATTTTTGGAGCTGGGAGATGGAATAGGAGCTTGCTCCATCCACTCCACTCACTGACCTCATATTGCAGTACCTCCAGAAATGGTGCAAAAAAAACCCCAAAAAACCCAAAAAACAGAAAACAAAATATGCTATGTATATTAGGCAACATGGTGATATCAAAGCATTTAAGCGAATAAAAAGTAGACTGCAGTGGGTTTGTTTTTTCTCTGCTCTAATGCATTTCATTATAAATTCACTTAGGGGATTTGAGGTCATTATATGACATCTTTTGGTATTCTTTCACCAGCTGGACATACCAACATCAATATTCTTGTAATGAATTCTCCCAGATAATTTCTTTCTTTTTTTTCCATTTCCACTTCCGTCATCCATCAAGTATTTAGTTCAGAGTGGGAAAAAACTACTTTCTGAGCTTGCTTGGGTGAATTCGCCTTAAGAGAGAATGCCATCAGTGTTTGTGTATTTGAAAGTGAGACCTCTTTAGACTAATAATCTGTAAAGAAATGACAGTTTATAAAAATTCCATCATAAAGTCTGTTAATGACCAGCAACTTACTCATTTACCCCCCAAAAGGTTATCTTTGTACATATTTATGGGATACGGTGCAATAATTTGATACATGCATAATGTTAATGACTAACAGTGAGTTTTAATAGTTTTATGTAGCAAATAGTGTCTATTTAATTTTAAAGAATATATTAAATATTTATATGTCTTCATATAAATGTCTTCATAGGAATCAATATGCTATTGGAGATATATATATATAAAATCCGTGTTTCATATACTTTCCATGAGTTACTTGTTTTGGGATGCCATAGTGAAGCTCTAATAATTTAGATTTTATGTATGCTACAAACATTGATCACCTATCATGTTCCAGTTACCTTGCACAGCACCAGAAGCTGAATGTGGAGGAAGGACTCCCCGAGGAGCCCTCGTGCTAGGTGTGCAGCTGTGACTGTGGTAGCTGTGTGAATAAAGTGCCGTGGTGACACAGTGCGGGGTTGAGATGATTCTAGTGGTAGGGAAGGAACCCGGAGCAGTCGAACAACAGGGGTAGGGGTGGATCGGCATTGCGGGTAAAGATGTGGGGTATGAGACCATGTGGAATAAGGCACAGGGCGTACCGGAGAGCCAGTTAAGAGGGTGAGTCCAGAATGGCTTAGGAAAAGAATCGAGTTCAAGTCCAGAAGAATTTTAATTGCTGGATGAGTTTGAGGTTTATCCTTTCCTTGTGCTTTTTTACATAAGTGGAAACATATCTTTTTCCCCAGGAGAAAGGATGAAACAATGAGAGTTTCTTTTACAAAGAGTTAGTAGGTATGAAAGTGACTAAGAGGTCATATTCAGGAACAAACAAAATGACGAGATGCCAAAGAGTGCTCCAGCTTGAAGAAGCATCCCAGCCAAAGGGACTGCATTTCAGAGCTACATCAAGGCTGGGAAAATGGCACGAGGCTATACAGTAAAGACTCCTTTCTACTGCTGTTGCTTGTGTTGCTGGGCTTCCAAATAATGAATGAGCAGAGCACAGACTGGAGCCCTGCGGGTCACTGTGGAGTCAAGGCTGCCTCTGATATCTAAAGGGGCAGGGGAGGCTGGAAGTTTACCTTAGTAAGACCCCAGGTCAATGCGGAAACTCATTATTACCTTCCCTGGGAAATGGAACTGGAAACCCCTAAAGGTTCCTTAAAACAAAACAAAACAAAACAAAACAAAGACTAAAGTTGGGGGCGTTAGGAGAGAACAGGACACCATGAATGAGATCAGACACAAATTTCATGGAAAGGAGCCAAATGAGGGTTACTTTCTTTGTAGTGATGTCAAGATGTCGAGACTTGGCTATGAAGAAAAAAAAAAGTTAAACTAATTCTAAGGACCTGCGCAGGAGGGCACATTTTAAAATGATCAGTGAGGGCAGCCTCCTGTGATGCAGGGAGGAGTTACGGAGGCGTGAATGGGTCTCCCTGAAGCCAGCTGCTGTTGAAGTTCCCAGTGAAGCCCGGTAGCCCCCAGCTCCAGCCTCTGCTAAGAGAAGGATGACTAAAAGGAAGAAGGTTGCATTTGGGTTCAACCTTCTTTCTACCAGGCTCCCGAGTGCATAAACAAAGAGATTACAGGCTCGAGTGACATTTGAAAGAAGCAGTATCCAAAACAAAAACCTGCACTCCAAATTTCCTTGCCTTTAGTGGTAGCCAGGCTAGGGGCACTAAAATAGGAGACTAAGTTTAAAGTAACCTCAGAGTGGCTGGGGTGGCTTAGTTCAGAGGTGGTGAACCTATGGCATGCGGGCCTCAGTGGGCCGTTTGTATCATTAAAGCTTTAAAAGGTTCACCATTACCGGCTTAGTGGTAGAGTGTATGCCTACTTAGCATGCATGAGGCCCTGGGTTCCATTCCCAGCAGCAAATGATAAATGAACAAACTAACCAGCCAGGGAAAAATGCGAAACCAGCCAACTTAAAGTTACAGTGCTGTAGTTCTTTTCCTGCTTTCTCTTGTGCCTGTGGTGTAATAAATATATAGAAAAACTTAGACCAGGTCCCTCTGTTCTCTGTGAGATTCCGAATACTGGGAAAGCCAGAGGAACAGAACAGAAGGGGGCTGCAGATAACGAATACCTGGTAACAAGATGTCCATTTTGAAGGTCACAGGTGTCACTACAGCGGAGTCTGCCCCAAGGAACTGGCTTAACCTGCTCATTTTTATCTCCAAGGTATCAGTGGGTTTCGGCATCTTCAGTCTCTCGCAGTGTAGGGGAGAACAGAAAGTGCGGGCTAGGAGTCTTTGAGCTCCTTTGACTTCAGGAGCTCCCCGTGCTTGAAAAGCCTGTCTAGACATACAGACGTGACAAAGTAACATGGTATAATTTATTTGGGAAACAAACTCACAAACAAGTATGAAGGGTTTTTCTATCTTTGGCCTTTTTGTAAGAGGAGGTCAGGATTCAAAGGGAGACGATATCATTTGTCTACTTTCTTACACATTTTTGCTTGGTGTTTTGACAGAAATGGAGTAGAATTTTGAGCTGATTGAAACTCGCTAATTCTGTGTTACACAAATTCATTCCTAATTATTCCTCATCCCCACTATTGTATTGAAGTCGAAATAAAATAAAATTTTAGCATGGAAGGGAAATAGCATGGGAGTGGTCCAGAAGATGTAGTTCTCTGAGAATTTTTGGCTGTAGTGTGGCTACCACTCCCTCTTGTCGAGATAATAATGTTAAACTTTAACGTGATGCTGGATGTTGTAATCCTACAGGGGAGGAAAGTGGTTGCCGCCCTCAGGCCATGGTTGGCAAAGCTGAGACCTTTGTCCTGTGCAGAAGGCTATAAATTCTGGGGCTGTGCTGCATCTCAGGCTTCTCCCTCCATGCAGACATCCTGGGTATTTATTTTTCAATCTCAGTAGCAGTGATCAGTAGCAGCAGACACTATGATTCTTAGTGAGTAGTTCTTATTTTTTTCCCTGAGTTTGAGCAGTGTGACTTTTCATGTTTTATTTTTCAGATATATTCACAGTTGTTCAGTAGTAAAAAATACAAAACAAAACAAAAACCCCCAAGAGTTTAAAAAATACTAATTTTCCACCTGACATTAATAAAATCCCATGCCATTTCTATTGCACTTTATGGAGGTGGTGATACCTTCTTTAATACAAGATGATATTTGTGTCATTTAGGAGTACTATCCTTTCTTTCTTCCTTTCTTTCTTCCTTTCTTTCTTTCTTTCTTTCTTTCTTTCTTTCTTTCTTTCTTTCTTTCTTTCTTTCTTTCTTTCTTTCTTTCTTTCTTTCTTTCTTTCTGAGACAGGTTCTCACTTTGTAGTTCAGACTGACTTTGAACTCACTATGTAGCCCAGGCTAGTTCTGATCTTACAGCAATCCTCCTGCCTCAGCCTCCTGAGTGCTGGGATTATGGGCATGTGCCACCACACCTGGCTCTAGGAAGATAGCTTTTCAAGTAAAAATTTATCCCAGGAAGTACAAAAGTATGCAAAAATAGCTCTTAAGCCCATGTAAACATAAACTGAAGGTATTTTAAAAAGAGGAGAAAAAAGATTATGCCCCTTCTCCCAGAATTCTTGCCTTGCTATGTGTGTAATTTCCTACGGTTGCTGTAACGGATTACCACAAATTTGGTGGTTTAAAGTAACAGAAGTTTCTTCTCTCACAGTTCAAGGGGCCAGACTCTGAGACCAAGGTGTTGACGGCATCATGTTCCCCCAGGGCTCTAGGGGTGAACCCCTGCTTGCCCCTTCCAGCCTTTGGTGGCATTGGCATCATGGGGGTCTCTGCCCCATCTTCTCATGACCTTCTGTTTATCTCTGTGTGTCCTTTTTTCTCTTCGAAGGAAACTGTCATAGGATTGGGGCCACCCTAATCCAGTGTCATCTCTTTTTTTTTTTTTGAGACAGGGTCTCGCTCTGTGGTGCAGGTTGGCTTTGAACTCACTATGCAGCCCAGGCTGGCCTCAAACTCATGGCGATCCTCCTACCTCAGCCTCCCAAGTGCCAGGATAACAGATGTGCGCCACCACACCTGGCTTAGTGTCCTCTCCTTTTGATCCTTACCTTCACTATATCTGCAAAGAGCCTGTTTCCAAATACGCTCATGTTCTAAGGGTAGACATGAACTTTATTCGGGTGGACACTACTCTACCCATTGCCTTGAACTGTAGATGTTCTAACCTAGTTAACAAGAGTGGCTTACTTAGAAGCTAAAAGGCAAGAAGCTACCATTGATCACTATTACTTTTATGCTCTTTTACTGTGTAGTTTATCACATTAAACTATAATTATTTCATTCATTTCTCCCCCTCTTTTTTTTTTTTTTTTTGGTGCTGGGGATTGAACCCAGGGCCTCATGCCTGCTCAGCAAGTATCTACCAATTCCACTCATGTCTTGCACCGCACTGTGTAAAGGTAGACTGATGCCCTGTTCCCATGGACTGACATCATGCATCTAGCAGAGTGCCTGTCTGCGTGTGTTCAGACCAAAAGTTAACGGAGCAGGGTGAACCTTGGAGCTCAGTCGCTACCTTCCATGAAAACTTCACACTCACAGGCCATGAAGTGCTCTAGAGATCAGCTAGGACAGCGGGAGGGCTGTGATGGGAACCAAGTTCTCTTTCCTTTCCAGGCCACGTTCTTTCCAGCATACAAAGTCACCTGGACTAACCTGTGAGTAGTCATAGGATGGTTAAATTCTCACCACCCAAACCCTGAGGACGAGCCAGTGTTCAAGAGATTTAACTCTCCAAGGTAAGACTGGTTTTCTCTCTGCAGTTTAAGAAGTAGAATGTCATCCGCAGAGTGTTTTCAGGAATACCTTTGTAATCCACAGCTTACATGGAAGACCACCCCAGATAGCAGGGGACAGAGCATGACTCCAGCAGCTGTGGAGAGGGTGACATGGTGAGATGGACGAGGCCCAGTCAGGCGTTCTGGTCTGGTTTGGATCTTGATACCACCGCTGGTTAGATGGGCAAACCACCTCATGGATCCCTACATGGGATGAGCTATGAGGTCCTTGCCATTCCGTTTTAAGAGTTGCTATCGCAGTTTATCACTCTACATTCAGTTTTTTCTTTCTTTTTTTCCTATCCTAACTAACTTATGGCTGGGGATCTCTTCTATTTCCTGTGATCATAGCAACTAGTGCAGTGAACTGCTCATGGTAGGCAGCTTGTTGACCAGCTGCTCTTGGTAATACAGGACGATGAGGAACTAGGGTAAGATACGCTGAACCAGATATTGAAAGCCAAAAGAACAGGGCAGGAGTTGCAGCCAGCACCAGGGCACACAGATGGATAGATCAGCTCTGAGTCAGTTTCCTGCATCCTGTGGAGTCCAAAGGAAGACCTGCGAGCAGCCACAGGCCAGTGAACAATGGCCGCTTCCTGCGCCAGGGGACTGTCCAGCGCTGTGGGCAGAGCCTGGGGCCATGCCGCCTCAGATGGCACTTGCAAACCGGGTGCCCTTGGCGCAGGACTTGGAGACTACCTTTCTTCTGAGGCTTTTAACCTGTGTGAAAGAGCTTGCAGCCAAGTAGCCTGGAGCTTGCCGGTGAGTTTAGCTGTCCAGTGGTGGTAGGAGAGAGCTACGCAATGATCTGTTGATGGCTAGAGTTGGAAATTCATATCCTCTAATACTAGCTTTGTTTCCTCATTTGAAAGAATGGCACTGCAGTAGAAAGGTCACGTGCTTCGCGTTCTTATCGTAACACTCAACGTCATTAGCAGAAACAGTTCCAAGAGCTTGCTCTGTCCGGCTCTGTGTGAGCACTTCATGTGCATTCCCTCATTTATGGAGACCTTCTCAGCCGTGTGCATTTTCCTGTTCTAATGCTTAGTGTCGTTTCGTTCCACATCAGAAAAGGCGAGGACACAGCAGAAAAGGAATATAGAAGTCAGAGAACAGTGAAGTGCTCCGTAGCGGCCAGCAGTTAGGCTGCCTCGAGTGATTCTGTGTGGGGATCACGCGGAGCGCTCTGTATGGGAGAGATGAGCGCAGACAGGCTGGTGCTGGCCTGCGCTGGACGGTGGGAACAGTGACTCGTTAATTCCGGGCTCCCCTCCCTTTTCCAGAGGCTCTTGGGCTCATTCCATGGTGTGAAATAACGGAGGAACGATAGGAGGTGTCAGCAGCCCAGCCAGAAAGCCCAGGATTGGGCAGTGGCTTCCTGTAGTAACAGGAGCTGGCCGGCTGCCCTGCTGGCTGGCGGTGGCTGCCGGGGAGGTGGCTGGGAGACAGCTGTGCCCAGCACCGCAGGCTGCTGCATCCGAGCCGCGGGTCCCAGAGCGCCTGCCCCTCCATGGCAGTGCCGCAGGATGTTCTGCCTGAAAGGTGAGGGGGCTTCGGGGCTCTTTGGGAAAACTGTCATTTAGCATCAGTCTAAGTCACAGCGCTGATTGACCACAAAGTTTGAGGGAGTTTTCTAAATTTGAAAGTAAAAAAGTCATTGTTCTTTTTTGTTGTTGCAAACAGGAAGAACGACCTCCAGCTGGGGAGATGGAATTCTCTTCTAGACGGAAAGGATATTTCTGTTTGAATGTGTCTTGTGTGAGTTGTCTTATCGACAAAAGTAGCTCAAAGTTTAGAATAAGAGGGTTTTCTTTAATAATCGTGGGGTTTAGAGTTATAGTATGAGTCCTATTAGAAAAGTTTTCGTGTATTGAGTTGTTCATGTACAAAGTTAGAATGAGTAAGAAGGGGGAAAGAATTCCATTGCTTTAAGCTTTATTGTGCATATTCAGGAATGAAATTAATATTACTATAGAGCATACTTCTTGTTCTAGCTGCGTATGAATTACAGTGCTTCCTGAGCTCCGTAAGCTGGTGAGTCTCTGATTAGTTGAGTATTTTCTCCTTTTAAGCAACTATGTTTTTCTTTCATCACTGTTTTTCTTCTAGCTCTTGTCACAGCATAATTAATTTAGGCATGTGAGAGTGTTTTCTGTGAGATTGTTGACATGAGTGAGCTAGGATGAATTTCATTGGAACTGAACTTGATAATTCTGTTCATATCTTTCAGTGTAGGTCATTCTGTTGATGAGAAACTCTTGACAGCCTTGCAGTTTTTGGAAGTAGAGTGGTTCTGGTGTATTTGCTTTGTGGATTTCTCCTTTGTTCTCAAAGTCTGTTAATGAGGCATAGACATGGATTCTTTTAGTCCCAGCTTAATAGTTTTAACCCTAATTTGATATCTTAAAACCTACCAGAGTCTTTAATGTTATACTTTGAGTTGGGGATATTTGTTTATAGAGTAGGTACAACTTTGATAACATTGAGGGGGTAAGGACAAAAGGAAACATCACATTTTTTTTCTTCCCAGACATTCAGTTAATTCTTAGTATAGACAGTATCAAGTGGCAGTGGATTTTTATGGAGCCTTAGGCTGACTTCAATTTGAATTTTTCCGAAAAATAATTTTAGATGATGGAGTTATGAGCTTTCCTGAAAGTTTCTTAAACTTTCTTTTTCTCAAGAACCAAAAAAGCTTAACTATGAAGAGTCAACAGTATTGTTGGGTAATGGGACATGAACCTCGTGTAATTTCCACAGTGCCGCTGAAATCATTATGATCTAATGATAGCTCAAGGTTTAGGACTTTTAATTGAATGCAGGTGTAGAATTGTTATTGTGTTGATTTCTGCAGCTTCAACATATTTTTCTCCACCCATTCCCATAACGGCAATTTCACTTTATTAAAGAATCTATCAATTTCATGGACTTAGTTTCTGTGGTAACTTAGAAAGTTTTTGCAAGTCAAGTGTAAGACATGTGATGACGACTTCCTACTTTTATGCTGAAGCGCATGTTCTAACCTGGAACCCATAATACCACTTAAAATCCATTTTCTGATCTCATGGTAGCCAGGACACATTGTTGACATTTTGCTCTCTTCCTGTGATTTATAGCTTCTTGGTTTACACTAATGATTTTTCCGGTCATCCTTTGTGCTGCATATTGAGGCAAACCCATGACGGAGTGGCGGTGAATGAGATTAAAGGGGAATACTAAGAGCAATTGGGCGGTGGTTGGCTTTTGGTGGTGGTTCTTGCTTTGGAAAAGAGGCTTTCAGTAATTGGTCTGTTTCTGTTGCTGGCAGAGCAGGTGGGAGCTTTATGGAGTTGCGATTAGCATTGACCTCAATGGAAACACGACTGCCCATTTTACAGTTTAAATCATATTCCTGTGTATTTCTTGTAATTGCCAAGAGAAATGTTCTAATCAGATAGCCTCCCACACTGACTCAGGGGTTCCTTTTCTCCATGGAGATTGTTTTTCTGAAGTCATGGCAATTTAGTCATCTTTGTCGTTACTGTTGCTGTAATAATTCATGGGGTGTAGTCACTCTTTGCCATCGTCACTGAAGCTTCAGAACTTCTGCCGCCCACCTGAGCTCGCAGTCTGCGGGAAGATGTTCTCTGTAAAGTTCTGCGCTGTCCCTGTGTTAGCAGAGGCGCGTGCTGTCCCTCCATCGTGCAGTCAGGCACCCAGCCTGGTCTGGGAAGGGCGTTTCTGGCTGACTAAGTAATATCATGGATAGCAAACCACCATGTGTCCAATACCGTCCGTATTTTTATGTTCACAGATTAATAAAAAAATTAGGATAAAATGTTTTGACCATTAAAACTACATGCAATATAATTTTCTCTGAGATGGCTCAGAATGTAAATTTCTCTCTCTCTCTTTCTTTGAGATGGGGTCTTGCTATTTTGCCCAGGTTGCTCTTGAACTTGTGGGCTCACTTGATTCTCCCACCTCAGGCTCTCAATAGTTGGTACTGCAGGTGTGTATCACCACACCCAGCCAGATGTGAATTTCTTAATGACAGTACATCATCTTCATCTTTGTATTATCTTTGCAGTGATTTTCTAAATTTGGTAAAGACTTTTTATTTTTTGTGGTGCTAGGGATTGAACTGAGGGCCTCACTTGTGCTAAGTAAGCATTTACCACAGAGCTGCATCCCCAGCATTTAAAATTTTTTTAAAAAATTTCTTTAGACAAGGTCTTGCTAAATTGCCCAGACTGGCCTTGAACTTGTGATCCTCCTGCCTTAGGCTCCCAAGTAGCTAGGATTCCAGGCATGTGCCACTGCATCTGGCTGGTAAAGACTTTAAAAAAATAAAATTTCCAATCCATCACAGACTGATATTTCTTTCTTTCTTTCTTTCTTTTTTTTTTTTTTAATATGGGTACCAAGAGTTGACCTCAGGACCTTGTGCTTGCCAGCAAGTGCTTGTGCCACTGAGCGATATCACTGGCCCTTTCTTTCCTTTATGTGGGTTCTGGGAGTCAAACTCAGGACCTCGCGCTTGCCAGGCAGGCGCTTATGCCACTGAGCTATCTCACCAGCCCCACGGACTGATATTTCTTAAAACATAAAGTCACCTGCTTGTGTGATAATCACCACAATGTAAAAGAGCTAGAAAAGTCCCTAAACATTAATCCTACTTGCTGTATTAATTTTGTAGACTGGCAGCAAACCATTGCTACCTCTCCAGTCATTTTTTATTTTGAGACAAAGTCTTGCTAAGTCACCAAGTTGCCCACACTAGGCTTGAACTTGTGATCCTCCTGGCTCTTCGTGGTTCTGGTGGTCCAGGTGTTCTGTGACTTGTGGAACCATCATGTTGATCTCTGCCACTTTCTTCACATGACTTTCTTTCCTGTGTGTCATTCTGTGTCTCTGTGTCACATGTCTTTCTCCTAAGGAAAGAAGTTATTGGGTTTAGGACCCGATCCAATCAAGTGTCTAACTTTTTCTTGACTGTCTATATCTACAAAGACTCTACTTCCAGCTTCCCATTCTGAGGCTGCAGGTGGCCCTGGATTCTGGGGACACCACACCATCCAGTGTAATAAAGCATTTGTGAAGTCACGTAGATCGAGGGTCGATTTTTTGAAGATGTGTTTAATGGAGAGCGGTACGAAGACCTTCCAACCCAGATTCTTTGATACTGCATTTGAAACTTACTGCAGTGCAAGTTCAAGACAAATTTGTATGTAGATGGGTTGAAAATTTACCCATTGTGACCGATCATGCAAAAGTAAATGTTGCCTGTTTATTTCCTTTAAATGATCCGGTTTCTTTCATGAACTCTTATCCTGCTGAGAAGGGGAAAAACAAAAAACAAATTTAAGCTTAGTTCACTGCAGTGAACTCTGTGTGAGCCAAAACTTTAAACAATTACATTCAATAGCTCAAGCTGGCAGATGACTCAGCCTTTAAGACTTCTACTCCTTATTCTCCTAAGTTTCACAAATAGGGTATTATTTTAAAAATGATGTTGCTGTTACTGCAGAAAGGATTAATACATACACCTTTGTGCTCTAAAAATAATTTCAGTATGTTTTATAAGCATCATGGACCGTAAAATGCAGAATGTAATTTTGGATTTTCCCATGTTCTGCATTTTTCTCTGGGCATTTAAAATCTGAATTTGGTGAGGGGTTAGGGTCTTTCCCTTTCTCAGCTTCAGCATGTCTCCCAGGATCAAGAAATCTCTTTCATGGAGCAGAAGAGTGGTGAATTCTGCGGAGCTGGGTGTGTTCCCAGCTGCCTGCATGCCCCGCACGAGAGGGTCCTGTCCAGACCCTTTCTGCCTCACAGGTTACAGATTTAGGAAAGCTGTGGGGTTGTCTAATAATAGCAGAGTTATGTTGGAGATTACGGCCATGAACAATCCCAGGCATGTGCTTCTGCTGTGGAAGGGCAGTTCGTATTAGAAATTCAGCCCTCCCCTTCCTCGTCCTGCTCCCTGGAACAGAGCGCAGGCCCCTTTCCAGTTGTCTGTGTGTGTTGTATATGTAAAAGAATTCCTTGGATTCTTTTCTTGGCAGCATTTGGAGAATAATGTTAGGAATCAGAAACAGATTTGTTATTTCTGTGCTGAAACAAGTGCATTTTTCAAGGGAGCTAGCAAGCAAACATTTGCTCTGAAAGGTCCCATGCCCCTCCTTAAATCTGGTAATAAACTGTCAACTAATCATTGAGCAAAGTGTATGCTATTTTACTCTTGATTCTGAGTATCATTTTGAAAGACTTTAAAAAATCAAAATGGAGAGCAGCTTTGGGAAACACCACATGTGTGCAACTCCGGAATTTTACCCTCATGCATTCAGAATCTGAATTATATAAATTAACGCATCTTTTAGAACCATCCTTATGCAAAGCTTCCTGTTCTTTTCACCCTTCACTCATTTTTTAAAAAAATGCTTGTAATTGTTAGTCAGTAATCTGTAGCTACCAAGGAGAATTCACATTTGCTTCATCTGCAATTTAAACTAGCACTTTTAATAAACATGCTGGTGATAACGTGCATTTCTTACACCGGAGGGTAGAGCCCTCCAAATTTAATAAACCAAACAAAGCTAGCCCTTTATTTCTTTCCCATTTTCTCTGAAAACTTTACCACATTTTCTAGTTCTCTGTCGTCTTTCACAAATAGTCAAAATCAGGCTTTTCAATGTGAATGTTGTGGTAGAAACCAGATCACCATGCTGACTAGATTGTGTGATAATACAAACTAGGAGATGCTGTCCTTCAGGGCTGAAAGAGCACTGGAAAAGAATTCAGCTGCCTGAAGCACACAGATGCTGGGATATGCCTGCTCCAGGAGCGTGCGCTATGCAAAGATAAAGCTGGGGATAATTTGGCGGAACGGAATCAAATGACATGAATTACTGAAAGCACTGGCAAAGATTTCAGTTATATTCTTCATTTTAATTTCTCTCGTCTCATTTTTACCTGTTCTTGTTTTCGTTCTTGGCTGATTTTCATGTCTGTCTGTCAGCCCCCCCACCCCATCCCCCTTCGCTGTCCTCCTCTATGGTTGCTCTTTGGGGGAGCTGTGTTGAACCCAAGCCACAGTGAACTCCCTTTCGTTTTGTGTAATCAGTAGTCTGCACACGTGTTCGTAAAGGTGATAGTTATAGATGGTGGCAGATGGGTCACTGTGATAAGGCAGTTTTATCTCTCAGGACATCATGTTACCGCCGTCCACCAGGCACAAAGGTATGCAGGGATATGTGGTCTTCTGTTTGAAACATCAGAGGAAAATACTGCCGAAAACAACCTAAGGGTCTTTGAGCAATTAATAGCTTTCACATGACTGAACAGCTCGGCAGGTTGTGGTATTGGGAGTGCAGTATGGAAGATTGATAGTCTTCAATTGAAAAATTAAATTATTTTATAAAATCATACATAGCAATGAAATTTAAAATTAAGACATCAATTGAGGGCCGGTGAGATGGCTCAGCGGCTTAAGCGCCTGCCTGGCAAGCGCGAGGGCCCGAGTTCGACTCCCGGAGCCCACATATGAAAAAAGGACCGGTGATATCGCTCAGTGGCACGGGCGCCTGCTGGCACGCAAGGTCCTGAGGTTGACCCCTGGTACCCACAAAAAAAAAAAAAAAGATATTAATTCAAATGGCAATAACAAAAAACTATTCAATATAGTGTCACTGGCGTTCATCTTCTATCTGGTGATTATGTGACACTAATCAGTTTCTGTTAACTTAGACTGAGTTTAGACTTTTTTTTTGTAATGTTACTGTCAGAATGTAGTTAATCCCGAGAGCCACCGAGACAAAAAGCCGTGTTGACTCAACTGTGGGTTAATTGCGGGGAGGGTGCATGATGGGAGAAATGTGAGCACTCACTGCCCTTTTCTCTGGGAGTCTCTTCTTGTAACAAAAAAGATATAAATAGCATCAAGTGAACTTTAGGAACCATGAGTTGAAGTATAATTGATGTGAATTTGTATTTACATAGACAATAGTTTTCAAGAGATCAGATTATACACTGTGTGTTGGTTCTTGTAAAATTTTGCAAGACAGCATTTGAAAACAAATGGGCAAATCTCTTCTCTGAGAATCGCAAGAGGCCATCTACATTCTTAGTTTTTGTCTCACTGGGTGAGCCGTGCAAGCTTCATTGCTGCTGAAGTTTTTGTTGTGTGGTGAGTAAGTGTCACTGCGCTCTTGAGGGAGCAGATGTTGGGAGGAGGGGTTGAGGGAAGGGTGGATGGCACCAGGGAGGCCTCTTCCTGGGGAGGGAAGGCAGAGAGTGCAGAGAAGCCGGATGAATGAGCTGGCACAGCCAGGAGGCTCTGCAGAGGGGAGGAGATCTACAGGGGAAGTGGGTGACACCAGAAGTTGAGAGTAGTGACTTTTCTGTCATCCTGCCATTCTCAGCAAATAGAACAGAATCCTCAGAGAATGCCCTGGAACCAGCTACCTGAGAAAGCGAGGTGGAAGAAAATGAATTCTGTGGTAGCATCTGGTGCCCGCGGGGACGGGGACTCTACCTCTCCTTCCTACACCATTGCCTGCAGGTTGGCAGCTTGGCTTTGCGCAGACGCTGTCCTAGTCTGGGAGGACAAAGGAAGCTCTGGTCCCTTCTTGTTTCTTGGATCAGTGTGTTACTGCAGCAGAATACTCAGTGCTTTGTGCAGAAAATTTCAGTGTTATCCCCAATTGTGTCCAAATTTATCCAGAATGTGTTGACATTTTCAAATCCTTTTGAAGTTGATCAAATCTGATCAGATTGTTTTGATAAAATTTTGAGTGTTAAGTCCTGCACACTGATGGGCACTTACTGTCCTAGCTCCATGAACGTCTTCTGTCTTGTCCCTGTTTGGACTCCTCTCCCTGGCCTGAGTCTCGGAGCCCCCAAGACTTCGGGCAGCTTTCTTGTCCACCCAAATGGCACTACTGCTTGTGCCAGCTTTTGGGATCCTTCTTTCCCCAAGATTGACTTTGAGAACAAAGCAATCCCAGAGACTTTTGAAAGGATTTCCCTGCTAATCATGAGTCAAATATAAAAAATAATTAACATAGATTAGTGGAAAAAGACTCAAGAAATCCCAGTTCTATTGATTCATCGTATCAGCTTCCCTTATGAGTAAAGACCTCTTTAGCTGTGCGGGTAAACTCTACCTAATAAAGCAGTAAGGGTTTGATAGTGTACACAAGATGCTAGGTTTTTTCTCAGCAGGATATAATAATGTTATTTAAATTTGACCTAAATGCTTTGAAAAAAAGTTACTGATCAGACTTAACTTGGGCTTGCAAAAGTGAAGACTGATTAGTGCCATAATTTGCAAATATGGTGTTTCTTCATGGTAAGAAAGACAGATGCATTTCTCCTTTTTCATTGCAGCATATTTATACCAACCTTTAGGGAGTTTTCTGGACTCGGAGTTGGGTGAATACACTCATATGCTGACAAAATGAGCATTGCAGCAACACAAATATTTTGAAAGCCATATAAGCTGGAGCGAGTGCCCTGATTCCATTCTGACTGCTCTAGTGGAAGTGTTTGCTGCCATAGAGATTGAAACAAAACCTTTCCTTTTTGGAAATGTTTCCTGGCAAAACAGGTACTTAATAAAAATTAAAAGCAAGGTTTGGACTGCTCAGATGGTGCCTTTTATGAAAGTGTTTTATTTATTAAAAAAAGCTATATCTAAATGAGAGAAATATATAGGTGTTAATGTGTTTATTTTAGGTTGAGTGATGTGCTGAAAATTGATAATGAGCTCCCTTTGATTTTCTGGTCATTTGTCTTCTCACTGTATTCCTTGTATCAGTAGCTATCAGCCCATTTTTTTTTTTTTAACTTCAGATAGACAGGACCAGTGAGTAGAAGAGTTATCTAACTGAACATTACAGTGGACATTTATTTATTTATTTTATTATTTTTTTATGTGGGTACCGGGAGTCGAACTCAGGACCTCACACTTGCCAGGCAGGTGCTTATGCCCCTGAGCCATATCACCCGCTCTACAGTGGACATTTAAAACAACAGATGGGGTATCCCAAATCTGAAAATCCAAAATCTAACGTGCTCCAAAGTCCGAAACTTTTTGAGTGCAAGTATGACTCCCTCTACAAGTGGAGAATTCCTTACCTGACCTTATGGAATGGGTTACAGTAAAAAATGCAGGTACATCAAAAATACTATATAAAATGATGTGATCTACATGAATGGATGAATTTTGTGTTTAAACTTGGCCCCTACCCCAAGATACCTCATGATGTATATGTACATATTCCAAAATTAAAAAAAAAAATATGAAACACTTTTGGCCCCAAGCATTTTGCATAAGGGATACTCAATCTGTCGCATATGCAAAAGATGACACTAAATGTCACTCTTTCCAAAAATGCAGACCCTATGAATGCTGTGAGGTTTGAATGCAGTACCTTTTTTAATAACTTTAAGCATGATTTAAACGTAAGACATTAAAACATTAGTTTGATATTTGCTATTACTTCTAGGGTTAGACTTACAAGACTGCTTCTATACACACCTCTGCTTTTCCATCACCATGAGAAATCTCATGCTAAACATCCGTAGAAAGTTCTGTTGATGTAACAAATATTATACATTTTTATCTGTGTACCTTTTGACACATTTGGCTGAAAATCAGTCTGTCTGGAACTGCTCCCCAGCCCTCACTCATCTTCATGAAATCATAGAATGGACCCACTGTTCGTGTATTATCTGCAAAAGGTGAAGTATTCATGGCGGGACAGAGCCCCTCAAGTAAATGGGATTCCTTTGGCGCGTGACGTACCGAGGGGTTCTCCCAGACTGTTGTTTTGGAGTCAGTCTAATGAGATTCCCTTGACTTTTCCCTTTGCCTTCTTTCCACTTTGGAAGGTGACCGTCCAGCTCTGTGCCTGAAGACCTTTCTGTGTCTCCTGCTTGGCACTGACCTCCAGCAGCTCAGTGTCTAAAGAGAAACAAGGGACAGGCACTCCCTGCCAGAGCAGAGCTGTCCTCATTGTGTGACAATCTTGCTTCAGCTCTAAGATAACGTGCTACTCAGGGGCAAGGGTGCTTTGCTGTTTTCCAGGAAGGAAATCTAGAATTTGGTATCTGTGGGTAATTCCAAAATTTTTATCTCTAGTTTAGCTCCCTCCTCTAAACTTCAGATATAAATATCCAGCCGCCATCTCCACCTATCCACCTGAATGTCTTGACTCCATGAATGTTTTGAACTGATCTACCTTCCCCACCCCCCACACGCATCTATTCCATTGCGACGTCCTCATTTCAGTGGCAAATCCATCTTTCCTGTTGTTTAGGCCAAAAGTCTTGAAGTCATGTGTGCTTTTTTTCTTTCTCAGTACCCCACACTCAGTTTGTCAGAAAAACCCACTGACTCTGCTAAAACGTCTTTTGCGTGCACTCCGACTACTTCTCACCCCTTCTCCGCTGCCTGCTGGCCTGAGTCTCACCTGTGAGATAAACAGCTTCCTTCTACAGCCTATGTCCCACCCAGGAGCCAGAGTAAATCTCTTACGACATAGGTGAGATGGTAGCATTTCTTTTCATAGAACCTCATTTCCCTCAGAGTAAAAGCTCATGCTGGCAATTATACTTATTTTAGGGGTATCAGTCCCAGGTCAGAACCAAACCATAGGAGGAGAGCGGTGCCTTCCTAAGCTAGAGAGCTCGCATCAACAGCACAGACAGAAAGGACAAGGTTTCTGTGCCAGAACGAGGTCCCAGGAGCTGTGTTCTTATTTCTTGCTCATAGCGCAGACCTTCGTGAGGCGCCACGTTTTCCCACAGTGCGAGGGGAGCCCACTGCAACCCATCTCGTTTTAGCATTCAAGGTAGCAATCTGTATTCAAAGCAGCAACAGAGATTTACCTTTGGGGTTATTAAATAAGTTTGATACAGTTACTGCTGGAAGTTTGAAAAATTGATTCCCCTGCCTCTATTGGCAGAGGTCACCTTAGAGCAAAGCAGGAGGGCGCCTCTCCAAATCCGAAGGCTGACGTAAGTGTTTAACAGGCAGTTCCGTTGTGGCTGTGATGCAAGTGTCTGGTGTGCTGCTGCTGAAGCTTCGTAATATGCACCAAAATGTGCTCTGATGAGAAAGCAGCGGGATGGCAGGCCTTTCAAAGTACCCTGGCCTTTTCTTTTGTAGCATTGTGAAAATGGGGGCCAGGGTCCAACCTGGCTCACTGAGTGGGACCTGAATGTTCTTGGGGCACAAAGCAGCTTTTGTTGTGTGTAGGGATGAGCGGAGGTGTCCTGGCTTCTGGCTAGATTATAAACCCCTTGAGGTTTTACCCATTAACTTGATGAGAAGGATGCTGATAAATAAGTGTTGATTAAAGGGATGGTACTTTTAATGTAGTTTAGGTGAAAAGGACTTTAACCTTCATGTTCGTTTTGTTTTGATTTTTGGTTTTTTTTGAGACAGGGTTTTGCTATGTAGTCCAGGCTGGCATTGAACTCACTGCAATCCCCCTGCCTCAGCCTCCCGAGTGCTGGGATTACCGGTTTGCACCACAATGCCCAGCTTAACCTTCACTTTCTATGGAAATTAACGGACTTTCTTGAGGGTAGCTTAAAATATAAAAGTAGATCTCACTCCTCTTGATAGGACTGCAAATACGAGGCAATAAACAGAACGAGAAAGATCTTCAACTTTCCAAGTCTTATTTTCTAAAATGACCTAATAGAAAAATCTAATGGAACAATTTCAATCACTAATGGCTTGTAAGAGGGGAAACTGGTCATAGAGGAAGAGCAAAGTTAATTTGTTCCTAGAAATAAACATTCAGAAGAAATGAATCTGGGGTTTGTGGTGGCAGGGTGGAGGGGCACATGGCCCGGGGACCTCCTTAGTCTTTGAAGTGGCAGCTCCGGCTCTGGGAAGTGGTCAGTTCCCTGCTGGCTGCTCCCAAGCCCCACCCTGCTGTGGTTACACTGCTCTTGACCCTGGGGCTGAGGACTTGCTCACCCAGGGGAAACACAACTTTTGTCCAGGTGCTTTCCTCCCTCTTGATTAAAAAAAAAAAAAAAAAAAACAAACACAAAAAAAGTAAGGCGTAGTCTTATGAATGGGCAATTGATTGCAGAAAAAAAGAAAAATGTTTTTATTTTTAGAAATATAAAATCGCATTCTCTTAGCATAATAGTCATTTAAATATGTGGTATTTTGGTATAATACTCGTTCGAATATTCACTGTAGTTTTATTTCATTTGATCTCCCTACCCCCTTTTCTAAACTTAGATCCACTGGGTTATTTTGTAGTAGGGTTTCATTGTAGGAATTTTATTCTGATTTTTCCCTACAACATGTATTCTCCATTTTCTCTGTAAATACGTTAACAATCTGGTTGCCGTGTATTTCCATCTGTGTTAGGTACTGCATACGCAAGCTGATTATTACTCAGCACCTATGCCAGAGGGCACTTGTAACAGAGAGCACTCGAGTAAGATCTGCTGAGCGACTGAGTGCGTAGCTGCATTAGGACTTTATCTCCGTGAACTCTTTTTTTTTTTTTTTTTTTTTGTGGGTACCAGGGGGACGACCTCAGGGCATCGCGCGCCAACAGGCACCCGTGCCACTGAGCGATATCACCGGCCCCTTTTTCGTATGTGGGTTCCGGGAGTCGAACTCGGGCCCTCACGCTTGCAAGGCAGGCGCTTACGCCGCTGAGCCATCTCACCGGCCCTATCTCCGTGAACTCTTATGTATATTAAAAGTTATAGGAACTGCTGGCCTCTGATAGGTTGTCTTCTTAACCTTTGTCTTACAAAGTGGATGGATTATTTTAATTCCCAACTGAGAGCTTGCTCAGTTATATATTCAGGATGTGTCTGAAAGCTTCCATGGTGATATTAACCAGTAATAAACCTTTTACATGTGATGTAGAAGATCCTTGACCAAGGAATCAGCGAGTGTTTCAGGTCCTGGACCTAGCATTTCTTTACTCTGAAGAAGCTACTTCCCTACCTAGTAAATTTTCCCCACCTAATAAATAGAAGTAACTGCCCTGCCTACTTCATAGGGTGGTATTGAGGGAAATCTAATGAAATAAAGTGCCCAGAATATCAAGAGGAAGAGATAACAATCATAAATATATATGCAACAAATACCAGTGCACCCAACTTTATAAAACAAATATTAACGGACATGAAAAATCAAATAAGCACTAATACAGTTGTATTGGGGGAATCTCAATACCCCACGGTCACAAAAAGACAGATCAACTAGACAAAAAAACAATGAAATATTAGAACTGAACCAAACTTTTGAACGAATGGTCATAGAAGACGTCTACAGTGTTCCACCCCACAACATCAGAATACACAATCTTCTCAGACCACATATTAGCTCATAGAAAATGCGTAAGTAAATGCAGAAACTAGAACTCCTCTTTACCTTCTCTTCCTGTCCATTCTACCTCATTAATGTGTCCCGGAACCCATCCCTTCTCTCATCCCCTGAGCCACCTCCGCCCTGGTGAGTGAGTTGACTGTTGTCATCTCATCCTTTTGCGCCTAGCAGAGACTCCATATTTGCTGAGTCTAGGCTAATTATCTAGAATCCCTTCTCCAGACTCTGTCCAAAATGGGAATATAAGACTGCAACATGCTTCATCTCTGGTAAAAATTCCTCAGTCCCATCCCCCACCCATTGCCTTGAGGATAAAGTACAAATTTGTGACCCACTGTACTACGGAGGAGCTTTTCATGAGAGGATGCCTCTCTGTTTCCCTCCTCAGCCACAATTCTCACTAACCTTTTCCCCATCCCTGTTCCCCACTTTTGGTCACCTTTCTTTGCATGTTCCAGGACCCTCTGCCTAGACGAGTATCTGTTTCTCTTCTGTTATGCCAATTGCCATTTAGATTGGATTTATAGGTCTCTGTTCAGATGTTTCCTCCTCTTGGAAGCTCTTCATAACATTCCAAAGCTGGCTATTAATCCCTTCCCTGTTCTGCCTAACACACTGTCACACAGCTGTCTGTTTTATTGTGCAAGGCAGTAAGAACAGAGGAAGGCGGGGAGTGTATATTACTCATTCACCTCTGTGCCGAGACTCACGTGAATACTGGCTGGACCAATTCACTAAGAATTAAGAATCTTCAAAATAATGCAGGAAAATTCTGGCATAGCTCTGGTTTAGTGTTTAAAGCAAAATACAAGCATTACTCTGTCCTGTTGTAGAAAGTTATGGACTGTTCACACCAGGAATACCATCACTCACTCCAGCTATTCTCTGTGAATAATTAGTATGAAGGTGAACGGCACAAAGAGTTTCTCTGGGAAAGAGAAGGATCTATGCCAAGAAATCCTTGGGATTATCTAAGTTTTGTTCAAGAAAGAATTGGGATTTCACATGGAAAACTATTTTTAGGATACAGTACCACAATTATTCTATAAGTAAATTAGCATGGATGTTATGAAGTACAGCCAGGTACGTGTTCAAGACTAGGTGTATGGTATTTATTACTTAGGAGGATGGCGATGAAAACAAAAAATATAAACTCGTTCAATAAAATGCAGATAAATAATTTAATGATTGATTTACATGGTAGTTCAGGCTCTATAACAAGGTACCATAGATGGTGTGGCTTATAAATGACAAAAATTTATTTCTCACAGTTCTGGAGAATGGAGCCTGAAATTAGCATGTTGGCATGGGTTTGGTGAGGTTCCTATTCCAGTGTGTGGACTGCTATCTTTGTATTTTCATATGACGGAAGAGAATGAAAGAACTCTCTTGGGGTCCCATTTAGAAGGGTACTAATCCCATTTATGAGGGCTTCATCCTTATGAGCTAACTACCTCCCAAAGCCCTACCTCCTAATATGGTCACATTGGGGGTAAGGATTTCAGCTCATGGATTTGGGGAGAGACACCAGCATCCAGTCCATCGTAACCCACAAATGACTATTAAATATAAAACTAGGGCCGGTGAGATGGCTCAGCGGCGTAAGCACCTGCCTGGCAAGCGCGAGGGCCCAAGTTCGACTCCCGGAACCCACATACAGAAAAAGGGCCGGTGATATCGCTCAGCAGCACGGGCGCCTGCTGGCGCGCGAGGTCCTGAGGTCGACCCCCGGTACCCACACACACACAAAAAAATACTAAATGGTCTGTTTGAGTCATCTGGAATGGAGAAATCCATACGATGGGAAATTCCCTCTCCACCATACCAACTACAGTAGACAGAAATTTGGGCCACCTAAACCTTTATCCCTTAGTGTCATGCCTATGTGGTGAAAAGAAACGTAGTAGATATAGTTGAGGTTACTAATCAGTGACTTTCCAAAGGGGTGCTTAGCGTGGATAAACCAGCTCCATCTCATGTAATCACAGGAGCATTCGGAAGCAGGGCTGTCTTCCAGGTGATGGTGGAAGGGAAAGCTGAGACTTCTGAGCCCTAGAGGGAGTGTGTGCTGATGTTTGAAGGTGGAGGGGCCCTCTAGGAAGCTGTGACAAGCAACTAAATTCTGCCAACAGCCTGAATGAGCTCGGAAGCAGGTTCTCTTTCACAGCCTCTAGATCAAAGTCCACGCCAGCCACACTTCGATTCAGGGCTGTGAGGTTGTAAGCAAGAGTCTTGGCTAAGCCCACTGGACTGCCAGCCCACAGAGCTGTGAGGTAATAAGGGGGTGTTATTTCCAGGTACCAAACTCATGGTACTGGGTTACAGTAGTGCATGGCATGGTTTTCCTAAGAGCAAAATTAATTGAGAATGAGCTTTTAGTAAGGCGGGAGAAAACCAATACACCAACAAAAGCAAAAACAAGGCTGAGGGCAGGGAGTGTTTGTTTGGGAACCTCTTTGTTAGGAAGTTTTAATTTCCACTGGACTTGTCCTTGAATTGTCTGACAAACACTCAAATTGAATGACCATTAGACACCTGTATGGGGCCTTTATTTCTGGCTGATCTAAGATCTTTCTTTGAACTGTGGAACATCATGGTCAACCCAAGACAAACCCCCGAGTGCGTCTCAGACTTCTGAGAGTTTTAGTGGAAAAATCAACCAAAGGGATCTTACATTATATGTTGACTTTGTTTTGGAAAAGTTAACAATAATAAATCAAAGGAATGAAGATTGTTTTTGGTAGTAGAATATCAAAGGCCCATTCTCAAAATTTCCAAGTGTTTTATAAAAGCAGGACATCTGAGCTGTTTACTTCTTAGCACTGCTTTTCTAATGTTGCTGTAGCTCAAGAGCCAGGCTCTTGTCAAAGCCCCCCTCAAACCTCAGATACTTGAAACATACTAATCTTCTGTTATTCCAAAGACAGCATTTGATTTTGACTTCATTTCAGAAATACTGTACTCTCCTACTGCACTTCTAAAAGCCACTCGTTTTGGTTGTCATGTACAGGATAAATGAAGACTTAAATCTGGGCTGTGTTTTACCAGTGTAGTGAGTTTGTCCATGTTAAATATTAAAACAATTGAATATTAAATTAGAGAACAATTAAGTCTGCCTAGGATGATAATAGACATTAACAGAGTTGCTATTCCTGCTTAATCCCTCACCTTTGTAGAAATTAAGTGACTGCTGCCTACATTTGCTTAGAGAACAAATCATGAATTATGCATTTAGCCCTCTCAGAAACACTAAATGATTGTAGATAATTTATTGAATGACTAGTCAAAGAATGAAAATTTTAAAGATAGGCTACTCACTTAATGGATCAAGACTACAAAAAGGCTATAAAACCTGCTAAGTTTTTTTTTGTTTGTTTGTTTGTTTGTTTTGTTTTTTGCCTTGCTGTGGTTATTTTCTGTGTGTAAGGAATTTGAAAGTGAATCCCTGCTTTGGAAATGAGAGTTTGGTTTTGGTGTTTTAGTCCTGGGGATTGAAACCAGGGGCTCACACATGCTGAACATGTGCTGTATCACTGAGCTTACATCCTCAGCCCTTAAACGAGAGCTTATTCGATCAACTATTGAATATTAATTCCATCATCAAGATATGGTTTACATTTTCTTCTAATTCAGTCTCTTCTTTTTATCTCAGAATGCTTATTTTTTCCAAAAGAAATCTTTATTTAGAGCACACCTACTACCTAGTGGTGTTTGAAGGCCAGCAGGCAGGTAAATTGTCACTCTCCATTTCTTTTCTTCCTGACCCTAAGACTTGGCACAGTTGCTAACACAGATCTACTTTGATTTTTTTCTTCTTCTTCTAATGACTGTGTGTCCCTTCTTTCTAAACTAGAACCCTTTGTCTCATTCTCTGTTCTGCCACTCACTATTATTTCTGTTTAACTCTACTATTCTCTGAGTATTAGAAATATATTTTAAAAAGTAATATATGCCATAAAATTTTGGTATTTTAGGCTTATCATGTAATCATATAGAATTATATTTACTTATACAGCATTATAATTATGTCAGATAACTTGCTTTCTCTCCATAATCATCTCACCTGAGACTTACATGTATAACCTACCAGTTTTTAGTTGTATTGGGACAAAATATCTGACACACACAACTTAAGGGAGGAGGTTTATTATGGCTCATGGTTTCAGAGGTTTTAGTCCATGGTCAGCTAGCTCCAAGTCAGAGACATCATGGTGGGAGGGTATGACAGAGGAAAGCTGCTCAGTTCATGGCAGCCAGAGGACAGAGCAGATTGGAAAAATACTAGGCAGGAAGGGGACAGGGACCAGATAGAGTTCCCAAAGTAACGGCCCCTTAACCTACTTCCTCTAACCAGGCCTCTCCTCTTCATGGTACATTCAACCATGAACTCATCCATGGATTAACTCTTCAACGAGTTTAGCACCCTCACAATTTGATCACTTGTCCAGAAATATCTTAATCCATTCAAACTGACAAGCAAGATAACCGGTCACACCAGTATATTACAAATAGAAAGTGGAATATGGGCCACATACTTAAGAGGAGGAATGTAGGAGTTAAAAATAAGGAGCATGGTTTGACATCCAGCTCCTGGGCTCTTGGGGGCTTTCTAGTCACTAAAGACTTTGACTCGGCCAGTGGAATTATGTGGCAGTAGGGCAAGTCACTTAACTTCCCCAGCCCCAGTTCTTTAATCTCTAAAACAGGCATTCCCGAACTCCTAAGAGCTTCATGAACTTTAAATAGGGTAATGCATGCAAAGCTTGCCTGGAACTTGGCTAGACTCCACGACTGTTAACTGCTATTTTCTTGCTGTCATGTGTGTGTTAAACGCTACATGGCCTCTGAAAATCTGACTGGTATTTTTGTCTTTCCGCAGTGCCAAAGAGTATTTTTTCACTTTCCTGATTTCAGTCTCCTAAGTGGATTGGAAAGGGTGTTGGTAAGGGTCGAAGTCCACATACCCACCTCTTTCTACTGTTCATATGTAAATACCTGGACTCTGGTAGTCCTGCTGCTCTCTGACTTGCCATTTATCTTGAATTATAAATGCAGCCGCTATTCACAGATGTAAATGAGGGGATTTGTTTTCGTGCTGCTGCAAACCTCTCAAGGCTTATTACTCTTTTGTCACTTCAGATTTAAAAAGAAAAACTTTGGTTTTTTTTCACTTTTGCCTTCCCTCGTCTCAGAGTCTCAGACTGCTGTTCTGAGCAAACTCACAACCATCATTTAATTTTTCGGGTTTGGTAGTGGTTTTCTGCTGTACTTAATCTCAGTTCCAAAGTATGTAAATACAAAAGGAATTCCTATCTGTACAGAATTCTTTGCTGCCCTCAGCACTGGTCTTGTCTTGACCTCCTCTGTCAACAGGTCAAGGAGAGGAGGAGGCTGAGGAGCGATGACAGGGATTTATATGCTGCTTGTACAGCTGGCTCAGTTTGGGGTCTTGTTTAAACAGTGCAAAGCAAAGACAAAGACGCTAATGTTAGACACATGACAGGGTGTGGTCCCTTTGTAAAGCACATCCTCATGTGTAAAGAAGCAGGGTGGATGCTGGCAGAATTTTAAAAACTCCCAAGAATGACAAACATTTTATCAATACCATCGAGATGGATTCTGTTCAACATAAGACCATGTGTTGGTTTATTTTAAAATTTATTAGTGTAGCACTTAAAAATAGAAGGAAAAGGGGCGTGTTTAAATACAAAAGCAGATGCTTTTGAGTATGATAAATAGAAGTTCAATTTCAAAACTAATGGGATGTGGCTAAAACTACATGCAGAGAAAAATTAGTAAACTTACATGTGTTTATTTTCAAAGGAATAGTAAAAATTAAGCTCTTAACTCGAGGAAAAGTATAAGAAACATACCTATGGATAAAAGCTTAACATAAAAATAAGGAAAAATGACAAACTCAGTGGTATTTGTTTCATATATTGACAGATGTCGTGGGGAAAGGGGAGGAGTGACAAAAACAAGGAGGACAAATAGGAATGGGATGGAAAATATGTTTTACCGTAATAGCTCAAGAACTCGGGAGCATGTTTTAAATTTTTATAATCATTTTGGCCAAATCATTTCAAATCATTTTTTCCCCTAAAAGCTTCCTTATCTGATCCCAAAGTATTTCTCAAGCATTTAAGTTGGTATTAAAACTCTCTTATGTGCCCCGGTGTATCACCCCAGCTAACTAACCTTCATTTCTGGTTTTGTGTTTTCGTTTTTTTCAGCAAAGTATATCCCTGCTTTTACATGTTGTAGCTTTAGGTGTGTTATTTTGAGAAGACATAGGACTGAATCCTTGCTGTTTTGAACAAGCTGGAAACCTCTCTTTATCTATACCGAAAGACATTGCACCCAAAATAGAATTTAGAGCCCGACTCGTGAAAAAAACAAGGCCCAGAGGTGTTGAGGTTCCCATCTCACACAGCAAGCGGGGGGGGGGGGGGGGGGGCTCACTATTCCACACTCAGCCAGAGAGAGGCTACTCCCTCCTGTCACCACCAAGTTTGTAGCTTGCCCGATTGATACTTTACACAAGTCGGAAAAGACCCATTCAGCCAGGTTTCTCTTTAGCTTTTATTACTTGAGCCTTTTCCAAGCAGGACTTCCATCATTCAGATGATTTTTAAGGTTGTTTTACTTTATTTCTGATATTTAAGAATGGCTCTCTTATCATTGTTATGGTCTTCTTAGTAGTTTAAAGTGCTATATTATTGGGTGTCCATTTACTAGGGATGAAAACCTTTAAGTTACTTTACTAGCATTTCCTCTTTGAAAAACTATGTGGCAGCATTTCCTAAAGCTAAATATGCGTACACCCTCTGACCTAGTCAGTTCCCTTTCTAGTAACATCCCCACCACAGGGAATGGCGAGGTGAGGTGTTCACCGAAGGAACCGAAAGGTCCACTAATAATACAATGGATAAGGGGTGTTCTCACATACAGCAATGATAAACACAGCGCTGCTCCATGCAGCCATGTCGATGGCTGTCACAAACAGCCGAGTATGGGTCCAGCCACTGAAGTTCAGAACTAGGCACAACTAATATGGTGATTCTGCCAGGGTCACTGGGAAGCTCAGGGATGGGGTAGTGACCACAGAGAGGGAGCAGTTCTGGGGCTGGCAATGACCTTTGTCCTGATTTGCATCCTGGTCACCTGGACAATCCCGCTTTGGGAGAGTTCATGGTCCTGTGCACTTGTCAGCACCCAGTAAAACATTCACTTCTCATGCAGATCGCATTTCCGCTTTCAGCGCCCCTCCTCGTCTGAGCACTTGAGTGTCCATTCCCCAGGGGAGCAGTTAGGAGGAGGCTCTGGGTCTCAGACTGGGTTTGAATTCTCACCCAACACTTGGCCAACTTAGGAACTTTGAAAATTACCTTAGCTTCTTGCTCAGTCCCCATTGCCTCAACTGGATTAAAACAGTGGGAGTGATACCAGCTCACACTTCTCAGGGCTGGGATGTGGATTAAATGAGATAATGCACAGAACTGGTATTATTGTTTTGTTTCCCTAAAACTCTCCAGTGCTTTTAAAAGATGAAGCAGTCTTCCCACTTGGCCCCAGAGTAGACTACAGCACAGACCCATACTGTAGGGCTTGGGCTTTCCCATTCCTAAATCCTCAGAGGAGACTCCACACCCTGCATTACTCCTCTGCCCCACCACTTCCAATTCATGATGATTCCACATCAGTAAAACCAATCAAGAATTCCCCCATTTTCTATCCCTGGAGCTTTTTGCTCCAGCTTTTTTTTTTTTTTTTTAATCTTAAAAGCTTCTCTTTAATCTGCTTCCCCCCATTGATTGTTTTCTCCATTAAGAAAAAATGCTGGATGAACTGCAAAAGCAAGGGCTTGGCTTCCATTAATGGTTTTGGTGGGAACCTTCTGCCCAAATGAGTGATCTGACCCTGGCCAGTTAGTTGGTGGGAGGATGGAGGCTGCAGAATGCCGTACAGCGAGCTCATGATAGGATGCGGATGGTCACATGGAGACTTTTTATTATTAATGAAATTTAGTAATTCCGAAAATAATCCCAAGCCTTTCTGCCTGAAGTTTATTGTCATTCATTAACCCAGATTTTTGGATCATGTCTCGTTATGTGAATTTCAGAAGAGTTTTCAGTGGCCACCAAAGAGAAATACTGTAGCCTAAAAGTTCTGAAAAAGGAAGGTATAGTGACTTCATTTTTGCAGTTGCTTTCTTGACCCTGCATACCCATCATTGCCTGTCCAGTTTTCTCTTTAACATTAGAACAAAATGTGTAAACACAAAAGCTGTCTACACATGATCTCTCCACTTTTCGCACCTCGTCGTCACAGTGCAGTGCAGCCAGTCTGGGCTATTTCCAAAGCGCGGCGTGGTTCTGCTCCCGAGGCGAACGGCTTCCCCGGCCAGTTGCAAGTCTTCCTTTGCTGCCCTGCCCTCGCGTGTGCCCCTCTGAGACTCTAGCCTCCACGTCTAGTGATCTGGATTTCTTTCTCCTCCAGCCACTGTCTCTTCAGGTTTCCCCTTCTCCATAAATGGTACCACTAGCTTTGTCTTAATCACTTTTCTCCTCCAGGGGACAAAATGCCTGACATGATTTAAAGGAAGAGAAGTTTATTTTGGCTCAGGTTGTAGAGGTTTCAGTCAGTGGCTGGCCTGGTGGTAGCAGGGCAGAGGGGCATGGAGGAGCAGAGCTGAGGAGACTGGATCATGGCTTGGGGACAGAGAGGGAGACACCCTCCCAGGCCACGCCCCAGTGACCCGCCTCTTCCAACCAGCTGAACCTCCTAACAGCAAGCCAGCTAAGTGCCCCATAACGGTCACCTTCCAAAAAGCCCCAGCTAGGAGCGTGTGAGGCTTTGGGGAACATTGTAGGTAAAACCATAACAAGCCCCACCTAGTCACAGTGCTCCAGTTACCTTGACTCCTCCCTTCCTTCCTGCCCCACAGGTGTCTTTTCTAGTCTGCCTCCAAACTGTGCCTTCAGTCCACTCATTCATCTCATTTTCAGCGGTGACATTTGTCACCTGGTTTGTGCATTAGCTTCCTATAGTCCATCCTCTGCAGAGAGGCCACAGAGATGTGGTTGAAGCCCGTGCATTTGTTTCAGAAGGCGGAACTCAGGGTGGAAATGGCCAGTTCCGTCGCGGACATGACAGATGAAATAGGAGTTTGGAAATCTCTTTCAGGATCATTCTCCTCAGTTTTAAGTGAGAGATTAAGTGACTTGGGCAAGGTGACGCACACATGTTGAGCTGGAACTAAACCTGGCAGCAAGCTCCAGCACTCCGCGTGGGCAGAGCTGTGTTGAAGTTTGAAATTGTATTTGTTAGTTCTCAAGGTTTTTGTTTATTTGTTTGATAATGGTTTTATATGCCGAGATTCTGTAGATTTATTAAAACAAGCCATTTAGCCTCATTATTGTTATTATTGCTGTTACGCTCCGTCGTTAACCTTGAAGAGCACACAACATAATTGGATTTGAGGCAGTAATTAATTGTATAGTATAGTACAAGTTTATGGAAAAATGTCTGGGAATTCATTCCCTTTGTCCATAGAGGAGGAAAGGCAGCTGGAAAAATGAAATGGGAAAAAAGTTAAGAGGCAGCAGGGAAATTTCTGATTAGTCCTCAACGACTTTTTAAAGAATGGCTCTGAAATGTCCCCCCCTTTGGCAAGATGGATTATTTCGGCAATATACAGTAAATGTGAAACAGAGCTGCTGATCAGCGCTCTGCACATTACAATAGAGGGAAAAGCCGCCGCTGGTGTAGATGCTCTGACCTTTCTCCTGCCGCCCTCCTAGATCCTCAGATCCTCCTCCCTGTGTGCAGCACGGAGCCTTAGGAGGTGCGAGAAGAGACACTTCTCTGGACAGCAGCCTGCGGACACTCCAACTTGTCCCCTGTCCCCTGCCGACTTCCCGACAGCTCTGTGCATCATGGACAATTGCAGAAATATCTTGTGCAAATGTCATCTAGCCTTGCACAATTAAATTATTCATGGGTTGCAATGGCAGCAAATTACTTTGTCTAAGATGATATTTCTCTAATTAAAAAAAGCTGGGTAGGAACATTATATTAATGGTTTTATTATACTATTTGGATGTTTTATGAAGAAATCAATATTTTGGAGTTATGAGATCCATAAAAATTCCATTTGTTTTTTGATAAAACTTTTTAAAGATCCTCACTTTATTGAAAGGAAAATTGAACAGATTAGGATTTTTTTTTTTAAGATTCACTTTCCATTAAATTCCTACTAAATTATGCTTTGAAAAATAGTGTTGAAGATGTTACTACATATACAGCAAAATGCTTTTTTCAGATTTGCTCAGAGAAAAATTCTCTATTCTCAGTAGATGCTTAGCTGTGGAGGGTTTTATCTTCAGTGGCACTTAAGGATGTGAGAGTATTGAAATTATTATGTCATGGCTTGGATTGTTCGCCATCTCTTCATGAGAACATGTTATGTAGTAGAGACCTTTTCTACTTTTGTTCTTATTTTTCCAACTTTAATTATATAGGGTAGCTGGAAGCATGCGTTTATTGAACTTGCTATTTTAATTTGTGAAGTGAAATTGCAACAACCCACGGAGTGTTCTGGTTTTCTGAAAATTATTACCGTGAACTTTCTACTCTCACCTCTATTGCCATTCTTTTTTTTAAATATGTGAATTGTATCTTTTTTCAGTCTTGGAAATTGAACCTCTGCCATTGCACCACATCTGTAGCCCTTTTTAAAAATTATTATTTTGAAGCTGGGTGTAGTGGTGTATGCCTGTAATCCCAGCATTCCAGAGGCTGAGGCAGGAGGATTGCTGTGAGTTTGAGGCCAGCCTGAGTTACATAGTGAGTTCAAGGCTAGCTTGAACTGCATAGTGAGACCCTGTCTCAAAAAAAAAAAAAAAAAAAAAAATTGAGGCAGAGTTTTCCTAGGTTGCCCAGGCTGGACTTGAACTTGTGATCCTCCTGCTTCAGCCTTCTGAGTATCTGAGATTACAGGTGTGCACCACTTCAGCCAGCTGGCGCATGTCTTTTTTTTTTTTTTTTTTTTTTTTTTTACTATAAAGTTTTCCCCAGTTCTCTAGAAAGGGAGTCTATAGACAGAGTAATTCTGGACTGTGTTAGGTTGATATACTTAACAAGTGACATCAGTATGCACTACTGAGTGAATTCCTGTCAGCTGCTGATACAATTTGAATAAGTTTTCTCTAACTTTCTCAGCTTCTGGTTCAGTAAATTCAGATGTAAATAACCGTATTTCTGGATTTGAATCAAATCTGAGGTAAATTCAGATGTAAATAACGGTATTTCTGGATTCGAATCAAATATGAGATAAGAAACTACAAGTCCCAATTGATTTTGGAGCATATTGTTAAATTTGCTTTTGTCGTTGTTGTTTATGGGACAGGGTCTCACTATGTAGTTCAGGCTTGCCTTGTACTCACCATGTATTCCAGGCTGGTCTCAAACTCATGGCTATCCTCCTGCCTCAGCCTCCCTAGTGCTGGGATTACAGCCATGTCTAGTGAAGCACTTTGGCCTGCAGCAGGCTCTATGGTTGACTCAGCCAGCTCTCCTCGCACCCCTTCTGGCCTCAGTTCCTTTCCTGTCCAGAGCTGACCTGTCACTTTCCTTATTCCCTTGTAACTAGAGTGCAGGAATGTGACCTAGGCTCTGCCAACTGGCTCGCTCGTTGGATTTGGACGCCAAGCTGAGGGACATTAGGCAGCAGTCGAGTGAGTTGTTTGGATCTGCGGACGAGCCCAGCAGCCCTGGTCTCTTACCCTTCTCAGAGTGGTGACGCTTGGCATCGACTTGCGCATGACCAATGATGGCCAGGAGGTGGCAGCAGTGGCAGGGTGTCGCTGTCATGGTCCCATGTGGGTAGCAGGTAAACTTACTCTCCCTTCGGTGGAGATTCTGTGAGCGTCTTAATATCCTTTGATAAATTTGTTTTTGCTTAATGTAACTGGAGTGGATTCTGTCGTTTGACTGTAAATGCTTCAGCATTGCTTTCATACCCACTTTGCAAAGGCACTGAGTTGGTTCAGTGATGAGAAATTCCCCCAAATACTGACAGTTGTTAGAGCTTCCTGTGTGTTCCTCACCAGAATTCATGCCACGCTTCAAAGCCCTGGGAACTAAGTTGGGGACAGTCACCATTTAAAAATGAATACAGAGAAAACCTTTTATGCTTTTGCTGTTTCTCGCTCATGGGCTTTGAGCATCAATTTCTGCAAACCCTTTCTGGAAGAAAATCTAGCCAACAAAGCAGGAACCGAGCTACTCAGGATTTCGCAGCAACATGAAGTCCAAAGGAGACCGGGGACACCAGAGGCACCCGGAGTCCGAGACTGCCAGTGTGGCACTGGAAATAGGGAAAGCCTCTCAGACAGGCACACGAGGCAGGACGCAGCCAGAGACTGGGAACAAGGGAAATCATTAGTGTTAGAAATCATTAGCGTTAGACCTCCGCTCGGTGTTCACCAACGTTAGCTTGTCTTGGTCTCAGATGGTGGGTCTGCTGTTTTCAATTCAGTTTTCCACATCTCTAACATTCTTCTAAGACACGGATCGCCGCTTTGCACAAAAACTGTGATATTCAACTGTTGGCAGCTGAATGAAGCCTAACATCTCTGGGTTGACAGCCTGAGCTCCTCACCACCGTCCCTGAATTGACATTAATGTCCCAGGGCCACCTCCATGAACCCCACTTTGTCGCCCATCAGGCCAGCAGGTTGTGTGCGGCAGACAAGGAAGAATAGATGGCTGTTCACGTGTTGGGTCGGTTGAGGACCAAACGTCCTGGCATTTTCAAAGCTAGTACAGGCCCAGCTTCTGTCTTCCAGGAGCGCAGGTTCTAATGGGAGACAGAGAAGCTAAGCCACACTCCCGGGAGAGGGCTGAGGAGGGAAAGGCCAGGCAAGTTTCCTAAGCGAAGGTGGTCATCGTTGTCGTGTCTGCAGAGCCTAAGGTAGTGCTTGGTGGGCTGAGTCTTTAATGCAGGGGACGACGCTGCAGGTGAATGAAATGATTTCCCGGAAATGACTTTTTCTCCAGTTATAAGCTCTCTACCCATCTGAGAAGCCGTGGATACTTTGATATTATTTTTTAATTCTTTAAGAATAAATCCTTTAAGCTGGGTGTGGTGGCGCACACCTGTAATCATAGCACTTGTGAGGCTGAGGCAGGAGTGTCGCCATGAGTTTGAGGCCAGCCTGGGCTACATAGTGAGCTCAAAGGCAGCCTGAACTACCTAGCGAGACCCTGTTTCAAAAAAAAAAAAAAAAAAAAAGAAGAATCCTCTAGTGTTATTTGGTTTCCACTATTTCTTCTCTTACTGTAACTTATTCATTTAATAAAATAATGTTAATTGCAGGCCTACTGTATAGGAGATCTGCTCCAGGGTCCCAGGCCTCATGCTCCAGGGTCCCAGGCCATCACGTGTCTACCGGGAGATTTAGTCGTGAAACAGATCCCTGCACAAAACGAGTAGGTGTGCTGTGAAGGCAGTGCAGGCTTTGATGAGAGCGAGCAACAGGAGGTGTGAACAGAGGTGCTCCACCCTGCGCAGAGTACGTGGTGCGTGAAATGTCGTTCTTAAAAAGTGCTTTCGATTAGGAATGGATAATTGATGCTAGAGCGTGAATAGATTGAGGGCAAGCACACTTTATTAGAAAAGCAGGCGAGAAAACGCACGTGTGAGGAGAACAGCACAAGGATAGGGAGTCCCCATCGGGGGGGGGGGGCAGGCAGAGGGGAGGGAGCTCACATCCGCCCCTGCTCGCTGTGGGAATCGGCGGAAACCTCTTTCGCGCCCTTCGCGTGCACCTGAGAGGAATTTGCAGGCCGCTGCTGAAAGCAGTCTCCTGCCCAAGACTTCCTCATGACCGCCTTGGCCACTGTGATGTTTTAGGACGTTCGACACGTTTGAGTTCCCTCTGAATGAAGCATTCACGATGCCATTCAACGCGTCTAGTTTGGGGTGCATTCTGAGTCAGCGCGCACAAGAAGCTCTTTGTGGCCTTCAGCAGCTGCAGAGAGAAGAGGCTGGTTTGGGGGGCTGGGGCTGTGGGTGGGGTGTCCAACACCGGTTGCGTGGAGCCTCGACCTTCGGGAGTCAGAGTGAGCCTGTTGATGAGGAGTTCAGGCTGTGTGGACGAAGGGGAAAAGGGAGGCTACCAGGCAAAGAAGTGAACTTTAGCCATTTCAACATGGGCTATCTCGACGCACTTCACTCTGTGTAGACGCCCTGGGATTTATTTTAATAATGAACGTAATATATTGTCTGGAGCCTGTGGCAGATCTCTCTATCCAGTGGGGTGCAGTTGGTGAGTATTTCTCTTCAGAAAGCAGCTGTCCGGTTAAAGGGGGTTGTGCATCAGCATCTAGGAAATACGGGAAAGCGCAGGTATTTTAAACCACCTTCAATAGCCTACATGAATGCTTCACTAAACGTGGTTTGCAAGTGGAAACTGATTGTAGGAGCTTCACTGAAACTTGTCGTGTATGTGGCGGGAGGTATGGAGGTCGAACCTAGGGCCTTGTGTGCCAGGCGAGGGCTCTACCTTTGGGCTACACCCCCATCCCCAAACCTGGTTTTTAACATGTAGTGATTTATTAGATTGCTGCGTACAGAGAGACAGGGGGTTCAGATTCGCTGATACAATGGGACAGTTGCGACCCTTCCAAAGCTGCCATACCATAATCAGTTTTGGAAGAACTATTTGGCATGGTAAGATCCTGTTTTATTTTCTCCCCAGATGTCTTACTTTTCTTTTTATTCTCCTTCAAGCAAGGAGACATTGATTATTTATCTCTTAATTGTTGGTCAAATTCTTAGAGTGATTTTTATGCCCCTCTCCTTCCTTCCTCCCTTCCTTTCTCTCTCTCTCTCTCTTCTTTCTTTCTTTTTCTTTCTCTCTCTCTCTTTCTTTTTTTGAAGACAGGGTCTCACTGTGTAGTTCAGGCTGGCCTTGAACTCCAGGGGATCCTCCTGCCTCAGCCTCCTGAGTACTGGGATTACTGGCATATGCAACCACACCAGGCTTCTCACCTTTTTTCATTAAAAGAAAACAGTGGCCTAGATATGAAGTATCTACAGTTGTTATTAAAATTCTAAGCTTCAAACTGGGTGCAGTGGTGGACACCTGGAATCCTAGCTACCTGGGATGCTGAAGCAGGAGGATCACAAGTTCAAGGCCAGCCTAGACAACGTAGCAAGACCCTCTCTCAAAACAGAAAGGGCCAGGGGTATAGTTCTGTAGTAGAGCACTTGCTTAGCATGTGTGAGGCCCTGGGTCAGTCTCTAGTCCTCCCACCCCCTCCAAACCTAAGCTTCATATTTTTCACTGCAGGGGAATAGTGTTGTTAGGCATATGAAGAGGACTGCTGCTCTTCATCTTTCCTAATATTTCTTTATTTGCTAAATTGTAAAAAACTTCATTGTTCTTTTTCTCTGTTTTCTGTTTTGTGCCTCCATGGTGCTGATCAGGAGAGGCCCAGCACACCATTTTTGCAAAGTCGGAGGCTGCTACCTAGTATTAGCATCATTCTTCTGATGGCCATCCGATTTTTCACAGGCTCTGTGTGGGCCTAATTATGCGGGCTCGGCAATCAGCATGCCCGCCTCTTCTGCCAGCTGTGCCCTTATTTGTATTCCCCTCTAGGAAGGGGAATGCCAAGGAGTGTGGAGCACCTCCTGTGGTATGAGTTCAGAAATCCACCTTGTGAAATCCTTGCTTTAGAAACGTTAGGTTCCTCGACTTTAGAGATTCTGAAGAATAGATCTCCATACAATAATTGGTGTTTTTATTTATGTTGCTTGCTCTTACCTTTTTTATTTTTATTTTTATTTATTTATTTATTTATTTGGGTTTTTTGAGACAAGGTCTCACTATGTAGTTTAGGCTAGTCCTGAACTCACTATGTAGTTCAGACTGTCCTTGAACTCTCAGAGATCCTCCTGCCTTGGCCTCCCAAGCGCTGCAATTACAGGCGTGTACCACCATGGCTGGCTTGTTGTTTACTCATTAAAAATAGACATACCTTTCTGAATTGCAAAGAAAAATCTGTGAAAGAATATGAAAACTTGAGTTTATACAAGGTCTTATTAACTTAAAAAAAAAATTTTTTTAATGTGGGTTCCGGGAGTCGAACTCAGGACCTCGCACTTGCCAGGCAGGCGCTTATGCCGCTGAGCCATCTCACCGGCCCATAAAAAGTTTTTGACCAGCTGACATTAATGAAAGTTCTGTGCTATCTCGATGAATTCCAAATATCCCTTTCCTCCGGGCTGACCTTCCTTATGCCTCGGCCTCACCTGCAGCATAATTATAAGGCCTTCATAGCACTCACGCTTAGTAAGGAGCTGTGGTTTCACTGTTTGAAGAATTCAGCTGTCTTCAATAATTTAAGAAAATATAAATATAATTTTAAAAAAACCACTAATCAGATAAGCATGTTCCTTCTCTAGAGGAACCTTTCCCATTACCAGAAAACCTAATACAGTTGGAGATCTTTAATATAAGGACAGCTCTCGGTTCACCAGCACAGCTGAGTGGCCCACCTCACTTGTCTCAGTGTCATTCTGCAGGTGAACCTGAGGCTTCGTTGAAGTCATGGTGTCCCCCTCAGCGTGAAGGTGACAGCCTTCTACTTTGTCAACACCGCCCCCACTCCGCAGTCTTTACTGAGGAGTCTTCCTTGGCTCCGCAGTTTTTACTACCTAGAAAATTCTCCTCAAGTCCATATTCCTCATAGGTCTGGTAGCCCCATCCATCAAGCAGGCCCTTAATATCCAATTTTAGAAATGCCAGTGAGCTCAGCGCACTGTGGCTACTCACATGACTCTTTTAAATTAGATCTGTGGGATCATCGCATTATCCTTTGGCTTTCCTTCCACAATGAGGCCTTCGTTTTTATCCCTAAAGATTTTAGAAGAAAAGTTGCATCTATTTTTTTCTCTCAAATTTTAAGTTTCATTTCCCTTAAGTTATTTTTATGCTAAGGATATATGATTATATTGAATTTAAATAGCACAGAAAATATATTTTAATTTTAAAGTAATTGAAAATTATTCTTTTTCTAAAATGTTCCAGACTCTTCCTAGGCATTCGGAATGTAAAACGAGTTAACTTCACAGCTGAGCTTATTGATATGTAGCTCTCCTGATACACATTATTTCTCTCCTGAAATGAGCCTTTCTATACCTAATAGAAGCTTTGTAAAGCAATTAGGTGAATCAGTCCTACTTGGGTGGATGGATTAGCGCTGTACAACATCATGAAGAATAATTGACTCAAGTGTAAGAGGCTCACAGTTAGTGAGTGAAATGATTCATTCTCTTCCTGCTAGACAGGCACATTTCACTTCTGAGGAAGTTATCCTCGAAACAAAATAACACAATTTTCAATAAAAAGTTATAGGGCTAGTGATATGGCTCAGTGGCATAAGCGCCTGCCTGGCAAGCACAAGGTCCTGAGTTCGACTCCCGGTACCCACATAAAAAAAAAGTTACAAAAGCCGCATCAAGCAGTGGTTCTCAAGGAAAGTAAACCACTGTAACTTGACAAGCGGTAGAGGTGCTATAGGCAGGTAGTGAGGGATCGAACCTGCAGGAGAATGCAAACTGCGCAGATGAGGCAAAGATGAGCCTGGGTCCCTCCCCCTGCAAGCGGCAGGTAGAGACCTGAATTGGAAACTGCAGTGAACGATGGCGCCTGAGCTCAGGTGCTGAGCAGCTCCGTGCTCTTCTGCAGGTTAATATTTGTAAAGCAGAAGGAGCAGATTGGGTGTTCCTTACAACTCTCTTCAACTCTTCACTTTCTAGGAGCCTTGAAAGCTGCCTTTTTTGACTTCCCAGCATTTAGCCTTATTTACCATTAATTCCATCCCCTTCTCAGAGCTCTCCTGGCAGCCCCGCCCCATTCTGTCATCCTGGACAGTGGCTGGATGGCACCCCGTGCACTGGGGACGCTGCACCCTTCCAGCCTGGCTGGACTTTGTCCTTTGGACTTCTGATTCAGGTTTCTTTCTTTTTTTTATAGCACATCTTCTGTCTGCCTTTCATTTGTTCAGCATTTGTCACATGAATATTGTGGTTTTTCTAAACTAGCCATGTGATAGCAGACGTTTTGAAATGGACTGAACAGATGGCAGCAGTGGTATTGGATTAAATTATTAACTAGGATCCCCAGCAGAAGCCTTTAGCGGCAACACATGCCCAGCGAAGGGTGTTCTCAGCATCAAAATGAACTGTCGAGCGGCTGCCAGATCAAGTTACTTCTAAGGAACTGATACATGACCATGTGTGTCTGCTGCATCTCCCACCCCATGCCGAGGAGAGATTTCCATTTGTCCTTTTCAGTATGTCGTATGACTCATCATTAAAAATTAATCCAGAGGCAAAAGAAAGAACAGATCATTGTACTAATGAAGTTCTGGACTACGGGGTGATTCTTAATGTTACATTTGAAACATACCCCATATGTTTTAAGTAAATGATGTTAATTTTAGCATTTCCCTATAATCTCTTACTACTAAGTATACATTATATTTTATTGACCCAGAAAACTTGTACTGTGTGATATTTTCCAGTGCTCCCAATTAACTTGCAAAGCTCATGAATGAATGAATAAGAATGAATGAATGTGTCTAAGGGTTTAGAAATTAAGTAGTTTAACCATACATAAGGACAATGAGTAAATCTAAATTAATCATGTATAGTCTTCTATTTTAGATGTTAAAATTGATTTTAAAAAATAGCCTAAAACAAATTGCAGTAATAAGCAGTAAAGGCACCATTTATAGATAAGGTGAGGCTGTGGAATTTTTCCACTTTGAGTTAAAGTTCCTTTCAGAAATGCTTGGAATAATCATTTAGTATACAACACTAATCAGGAGAACACCGTTATGTCTGAGTTTTCCTTCTTTTCCATCCTCCTTGAATTTACAGGAACATAGTAATCTTTATTGATTATATATTCCATTTTCAATTGATCAAGGATTCCAAATGTGTATATACATTCTGCAACAAAACCATGGCTCGTTTTTGCATGTGTACCGTATTTGAAAATGTTCCTTTTTACTCAGTATTGTTTAACAATGTAAAAATCTTTGGACTCAAAATGAAAACTTCTTCTTTTTTTTTGGCAGTACTGGGGATTGAACCCAGGGGCGCTACACTGAGCTATATTCCCCACCTATTTTTATTTTTTATTTTTGTTTTGGAGATGGGGTTTTGCCAAGTTGCCCAGGCTATCCTTAAACTTGCAGTTGTCCTGCCTCAGCTTCTAGAGTAGCTAGGACTACAGGTGTGTGTCACCTTGCCCAGTTCAAAATGAAGACTTTTAATACCCAACTGGGCCTAGTACACAGAGGAAGTCTGCAGTTGTGAGTAAGTAGGGACAGGCAGGTGCAAAGGGTGACGGGAGAGAGGCCATGACTAGGATTTCAGGGCTCTTTCCACAGATCTGTTCTTAAGCCTTTAGATTTCAGCAGTCATTTACTGAGTAGCTGGGGTTTAATTTTTTTTTTTTTTTTGGTCATGGTAGTATTTGGGATTGAACTCTGAGCCTTATGCGTGCTAAACATGCTCTGCTACTAAGTTCCACTCCCAGCTCCTAGTTTTTAAAAACTTCATGCCTTAAGTATGTCTGGTTCTGAAAACATATTACAAGCTGGATATCCCTTATCCAAAATGCGTAAAGCGGAAGTTGCTTGGTATATGTGCTGTTGAAGCCAGCACAAGCCTAAGTCACTTGGATTTCAAACCTCTTTTTTAAAGAATTTTGGAATATGTACATACACATTATAAGATATCTTGGTGGGAGGCCCAAGTCTAAGCACAAAATTAACTTATGTTTCATATACATTTTGTACACATAGCTTGAAGTCATTGTGTGCAATATTTTTAATGCACCTGTGTTTTGACTGTGACCTGTCCCAGGAGGTCAGTGAGGCATTTTTCATTAGTAGTGTCACCTGGGAGTTCAAGAAGTTGTTAAATTTTGGAACATTTCGATTTTTGAATCTTCAGATGAGGAATGCTTGACCTAAACAGACTGTTAAATACAGGCTGATACAAACCTAAGGAGATGGAAAAGACACCGAACTGGCAACAAATTCCGACCCCCTTACCCTTAGCTCCGGGCCCTCATTGAGCCCTGTGTCTATTTCAGTGCAATGCTGCGCCCCCTGCTTTCCCTCCTGAACTCCTCAGGCCCCCTTGTCCTCGCGGTCGTCCCACCACTGATGGCAGGCAAGCAAGGCCCAGGTCTGCCCCACCTGGCCCTGCTCCTCCGTACCACTGCCCCCAGCCCCTGCGCTCTTCCTGGAGCTTTGAGCACAGTGCACCGACCTCACCGGGTCCCTGACTGTGTCGTGCCTCTGCTCCTTGACCCGAGCCTCCTCTTTGCCTCTGTTCTGTAGCAGCTGTTCCTCTTCTATGTGAAGAACCCTTTACCATTAGTAACCTAATGGTCGAAGCTCTCTCCCTGGATGTCTTTATTGTGCTATCATTTTTATCTCTTTGGTTGTCTTTCCACCTGACCTGTGAATTTCCTAAGGTCACTGACCATGTGTGATTCACTGTTCGTTTGTTTGCTATGTTGGGAATGAAACCCAGGCCCTCATACATGCTAGGCAAGTATGTTCAACCAGTGGGCTACATCCCTAGCTCTGTTTGATTTTCTTTTTTTTTTTTTTTTTTTTTTTTTTGGTGGGTACCGGGGGGTCGACCTCAGGACCTCGCGCGCCAGTAGGCGCGCGTGCCGCTGAGCGATATCACCGGCCCCTTTTTTTTTTTTTTGTATGTGGGATCCGGGAGTCGAACTCGGGCCCTCGCGCTTGCCGGGCAGGCGCTTAAGCCGCTGAGCCATCTCACCGGCCCTGTTTGATTTTCTTTTAACCTGGATGCCTAACACAAAGAAGCTGATAAAGTACTCAGTACAAAATTGTTGAATGATTGAACATAAATACAGTTACCATTAATATTTTTAGGATTTAAGCCCAGTGTGGTGGCACGTCTGTAATCCCAGCACTTGGGAGACTGAGGCAGGAGGGTCACCAGGAGTTGGAGGCCAGCCTGGGCTACATAGTGAGTTTAAGACCAGCCTGAACTACACAGTGAGACCTTGTCTCACCACCCCCCCCATAATAATATTTTTAGGACGTATACTACTTTGCAAAAAATTCCTCTGTTTCTGTATTTTGCTATTTCTTTGCTAATGTATTATGTACCTACTCCTGGGACGTAATCAGATAACTGTAGAATGACCAGGTTATGGCTGGAAGAAAAATTTAAAACATTGATCAGGAATAAGATTTCATGTCAGTGAAAGTAAGCAGAAAAGTTGGAACTTCATAAATCAGGATACAAATATTATAGAGTACTACATTACAGTAGTGGTAACAGAATGCCAAAATCGTGGACCAGAATAAGCCACAAGGATTATTTAAGCAATATCAGAGGATATTTTTGTTTGTGATATGTGACAGTACTTTTGGAGACCAGTGGTTTACCATAAAGGTTTTTATTATTTTATGTGTCCTAATAAGGACTTATGGGTAGGGTATTACATTTGTGTGATACTGACTAAAGGTATCCTTTCAAAACTTGATGCGTGCTAATAAGAGAGGAGTCGGGACGCCTGGATTCTCGGTTTACTTTTGATATGCGTTAGCTTCTAAATCTCAGTTTTCTCATTTTTAACAGGAATTAAATTTATTTGTGACTATATCCCTAGTAGAAATAAGAAAGGTCATGTGACACAATTGGGGGAAAGGAAATTGCTTTAAATTAAACATGCCGAACTTGAGTAATGTGAAATTTGAGTAGAGGTTAGCAATAGGAATTGAAAGACGGATGATTAGAAGTGAGGAGTCCAGTGGTCAGCAGCCTTTTTCTGTAAAGGTTTAGATCGTGAACATTTCCAGCTTTGAGGGCCGTACGGTCTTCATCATTGCCGCTGTCACAGCCCCTAAGTAGCCCCAGACAATGTGTTAACCAGTAGATGCGAGAATGTCCCGCACAACTGTATGATTGGACACGAAATTTGAGTTTCACAGAATTTTCACGTCATGAAAATTATTATTGTAATTTTTTTCCAAAACAGGCTGGCTGGATTTGGCCTCAGGGCCATTATTTGCTGTCTTTTCTGCCTTATATTAACAAAGCCACTCAAGTTTTAAAGGGGAATAAGTAAAAAGCACAGAATAGCAGTTTTAAAACTAGATCTTTGAAGTGTAGCAAGAGTTTTCTAGACTCTAAAGAAGCAGTCAGAGGTAGGAAAGGAGTTGGCGTGCCGCGGTGCCTGTGAAGGAGTTCAAGAGCTGGGTTGTTAGCAGTTTGTGATGAAAAGGACAACTGGAGAGATGAGGAGAGAGAACAGAAGAGCGTTGTTGCTAGTCAGAAGTTCACTGGTGACCACGGAGAATCTTTTTCAAAAACTATATGGTTTGAGTTCTAGGAGACAGAAAAGCTAACACGTGGTACAAACTGGTGGGCTCAGAGCAATCATTCGAGGAGCTGGCGATTTAACTGAGATGAGCAGACACACAGGTGCGACGTCTGCAGAGCTGATTCCCCTCCGTTAAACCGTGGCTTTTTATTGAGCTTAAGGCTGTCGGCTATCTCTTGAGAACTTATCAGTTTAGCAGGCACACACACTTACCGCATGCCGGGTACTGTCCGAGGACTTTATCCATAATAACTCTTCACGTTCTCCTGATAGCCTGGTGGAATAAATCCTCTTACTCCCTTCCTTCTATAGCTGAGCAAGCAGCTGAGTGTGGAGAGATCCCCTCTCCTCTTGTAAGTTGCTGGTGACCTGGCCGGGGTGGCTTGCAGAGTTGGGGTCTTCGCTGTTAGGTTGAGCCATCAAGTTTCCCAGCTATAAGCTGAGCAACTTTAAAACCTTAGACCCTTCTCTGAATAAGTGTGATGGAGCGGCATGCAGATTATGTGATAAAAACATGTCCTTGTTCTTATGCCTATACACAGAAAATAAGATGACAGTATTCTCGGGGGAAACATTATCATTAATAAGCTCTCCCAAAACACTACTTAGTATTTATGCAAGACAATGAATAAATGCGATCGTTTATTTGTTGTATTACCTGGATTTATGGAGTTACGGAGCAGCTTGGGATAATGCACCAAGGACGGGGTTCCCCAGGACTCCGGGATGGATGGAAGCCTGCTCCCTGCCCCTACAGCTAGCATTAATGGGTGAGGAAACAGAGTGGCGTTGTCTTTCCACAACCATGGCACTCAGCGACAGACTTCGTGTTGAGTGAGAAAGGAACCTGCCCCATGCCTGACTCCTGTACTCTTCATATTTGAAGAGGGGGCAAGAGCATTTCTGTACCTAGTCTGGGGGTTGGTGATGTGTCACACAGCCCGTGACTGTGTCAAGACTCCCTCTTGACAATGAGAGCCAGTAGGTTTCATGGTAGAGTTTGTTTTGTTGCCATCACCTCCTTTGAGTTTTTACTCAAATCTTGCTGTTTTGGTGAGGACCACCCTGTCCCTGATTTAATACGGCTCCACCTGACCACTTCCTACCCCAAGTCCCGTTCTATGCTGCGCAACTTTCATTTCCCAGTACATCTATAACCTTCTATCCACCATAGAATTCGTTTATCGTGGAATAACGTAAGCTCCGTGAGGGCTGGGTCTCACCTGTTTTCCTCGGGTCTGTCCTGAGTGAGAGTAGCGTCAGTAGGTGCTCAGCGTCTACTTTTTTAATGCTTGAGTCCTTTTACTTGCCGTGGTTGTGTATACGTGAAAAGCTCCATAGTGACAGGACTGAGCGTATTCAGGGTCTGTTGTCTTGAAAGAATAATTTGTTTTTGATTGGAAGTGTGTGTAGTGACAACCTCAAAAACTTGTGGTTGTGCATAGGGGTAGTTCTGCGCAGAACACACCTGTCTGTAATGCAGTGAGCAGGGTGAGGTCACTTGCCTGTAAATTTGTTCTCCGAAGGGGAACTTTGCTCACTAACCTAAGGCAGCTGCATAATCTGATTTACTGTCATAGGTGTTACTCATTTCTGTCTGCCAGTGTGATTAATTTTAAGCGAAGCTACATAAAGGATGAACGAATGCAAGTTGGAAATCTGTGATAATGTGTATGGCAATGTGTGTTTTCTTGTTTGCTTTTGTTGTTCAAAAACTAAGCTGGCAGGGATGAAATGTTTGTTTGAGGAGGCATGATTCCAAAGCTTTCCCTAGAGGGAGCCCCTTCTATAAAGTTTATTCTTTGACTAAGAGCCTTTGTTATAAACTAAATGTTTTGAATTAGTGGATTATTACATTTTTCCATTTAGTTACAAGTCTGGCCCAAAGCTATGAATAAGAGGTCATCTAAGATTTTTCAAACACCGTTTGCCATGAAGCGGAGCTGGGGTGAGATGTGAGCGGTGCTCCGTCCCTTTGTCCCTTTTCATATTTCCTGATCTGTATTCTTCTCTTTTTCATTCCTCCTGGAATATATTTTTCCAGTGCTTCCTTACACCCCATTTCTGATTCCTCCCTTTGTGTTTGTCTCCCCATTTCTCCGAGATTGGTTTCAAAGGGGCCAAAGAAACAGCTCACTAGCGTAGATTGGAGTTAGAGTAACCCATGCAATGGTTGAGACTTCCACCTGAGGAGCAGGTGTGAAATTGTTAAACTAGGCACTTAGGTGAGAATTACGTTCAGAATAAAGATTAAAATGACTAGGGGTCCTTATCTAATTTCTCATTTGGAGCAGAGAAGTTGTGTTCAGGTTTTTAAAGAGTTGTGGCAGCTGGATACAAGTGAGATCACGCTTCGGAACACAGTACTGGTTCTCAAGTCTGGACATCGTTGTTTGCATAAAAATGCACCCGGCCTTCCTTCACAGTTCCTTAGAGATTCTATTCTAAAGTTTTACTGCTTATAAATGTTCCTTTGGTATGGGAGGCAGGACCCAGGGGCGTGGTTAGCAAACAATAGTTTGGTTCTTTTTTTCTCCTGTGTCAGTTCAAACCCCATATCCCGTACACCGGAGTTAACTGGAGAGTCAAAGAATCAGGGTGGCATTGCTGTCAGACTCGCCAGCTCCTGTAAAACAACCTGGATGTTCACAACGGCCTGCTGAAAATGGGGAGCGCGTTTGTTTAATCTTGACTTCTGCAGAGGAAAATCTACTGTGTTTTTGTGGACTCCAGAGAGGAGGAACTTCTGGTCTATGCCGAGAAAGTGGATGAATGAGCGCTGAGGCAGAAAGCCCGATGTGGCTATCATGCAAATAAGCCCGTGACTGGCTTTCTCTCTCTGTGCCTGTTGTTACTGGCTGCCCCCAGCCTTCAAGATTAGGTTTCATGGGAGTTTTTCAGGTTCGAGGACTGCTAATGGGTTGTAACTGCCTGACAATAAACTCGACCTCAGAGTGCCAGCAGTTCCTGCAGACAGGGAAGGACAGGAGACAGAGGAAGAAAGTTAGGGTCTGAGGTGGAAGAGCATAACTTGCCACCTGCCTGCGGGACTGAGATTTTAATGTGACTTAAATTTCTGAACCCTATGTAGGTGCTTCAGACATGGTGGTGTTCATGAATGCAAAGATTAAGTCTTTCATTAAGCTTTTTAAGAAGAAAAGTAAGTAGTTCTTTTTCTCCCTCTACCTATTGTGTGTGTGTGCGCGCGCAAGTGTGCGTGCCTGTGTGTGTTTTGTGTTCTCCGTCCTTTTGAGCAAAGGAATTAGTGTGTGAAACGGCGGGATTGGCTTGAGTTGAACTACACTCTCTGCAGGTTTTTCAAATGCCTCGGACTTCTGTGACCATAGGACGGTATTAGCATGTCTTATTTATTTAGGGTTGGGATTTTAAGTGACTTCACTTCTCAAGAGAAGTCTTTAAAGAAAGGGGAAATTGTGGTGTTCACCTCGTTTCCCTTGATACACAGGGCGTTGTTCTTGATCCTTTTGCCTGTCCGGCAGCCTCTGGTAATGTGTCGCACACGTGTGGTGGGGACGACTCTGGCACTCTCTGTTACATGTTTAAGAGCTCAAGGTCAGACGTCGAGACAGACCAGCGAGTGTTGCGAAGCACGGAGCTTTTGTGCTTGGCTACAATGTGTGCTTTCTGTGGGTTTAAGTTTGCTAATCCAGGTGCTCCTTCATTCCTTGAGAATATAATTTTTCACAATGGCAGAGGTTTTTTTTCGTGTGGTTATTGGCTTATTTCAGTTTAGTTTTGGATCAGTGGCTTAAACTGGACCATGTGCGTGGGTGGGGACATTGGTAAGAGCAGCTTTGGAAAAAGCAACAAAGAACCGCCCCCCCCCCCCTTCTGCCTCCTTCCAGTTCACAGGCTGGCTTTGGGAGGACTGGTAAAATCTGCCCTGGCAAGAGTGAGTTAGACCAGGGAAGGGACAACTGCGCTTTCAGAGCCGTGCAGTTGGGGCTGATGGCGTGATGATTACGCAGACGCAGATGCCACTGCTGGGATTTGATTGTGATTGGCAAAAAGGAAAAGCTTCAATTTTCCATCTATGCAGTATGGTAGTAAACCTTTAAAATAAGTGGGCATTAGCACATTGTAATGAACGTCGTAAAGACCTCTGGGAACACTTTGGGGGACCTGTGGCCAGTTTGGCACCATGCCAGACTCTGAAACGTATGTGTGGACGAAACCAAGTCTTTGTGGATCTTATGCATGGAGGTGGACGGTTGTACGCACCAGGCAAAACATTTATTCTGCAAGAGATTACGTGAAACATGAGGTGCCTAATCTGTGTGCTGCCTTTGTCAAACGTTGTAAGCAGAAAGCAGAGAGGGCACTTTTGCTTTTAACTTGATGTCTGGTTCTCAATGTCTGTTTTCCTATTTAGCAATTTATGGAAAGGGTAGGATTCTTTGAGAAAGATTCATAGGATTCATAGGATGTTAAAATTTAGTAGCAATAGGAAAGGTTGTTTTTGAGGTGAGAGCTAAATTATGGCTCAGGGTTACAGGGAGGCTGAGAAAAATATAGTTCCTTCTTAGTGATGGTTTTGAAGTTAGAGGCTCCTTCAGAATAATGTCCACTTCCCTTCCACAACCATGCTTCACACAAGTTACTTCATGAGCTAAGAGCTTTACGTAACTGAGTTCATTTGATTTGGGTGTGTGGGGCAGATTGAACCCAGGGAGCTACATCTCTGGCCCTTTTATCGTTATTTTACTTTGAGACAGAGCGTCTCACTAAGTTGCCCAGGCTGGACTTGAACTTGCAATCCTCCTGCCTCAGCCTCCCAAGTAGCAGGGATTACAGGTGTGCACCACCATGACAAGCTGGTTCATTTAATCATTATAACAGTAATGTAACTGTGCTATGGGCTATGTTTGGTTAACTTGAAATATGTTCGCGGTGATCTGGTAGTTGGTGTATGCCTTTTTGCTGTACACTGACAGTCTGTCTTATGAATTTGTTGCTAGGGCCACATTATGTTGTAGTAAAGGGCGTTCGTGGTGGAAACTATTTGGTGGAGGTCAGAGTGGGACTCACCTCTGACTCACAGTTCCAGTGTCTGCTAATGTTACAGGAGTTAATTAACCTTGACACCTCAAAGAAATACCTCAGCATGGGGTGGGGCCTTTCTCTTATCTTTCTCTAGTTTCTCTGATGCCTGGGTTACGTGGCAGATCTACAGAAGGTATTTAAAAATTGCTGATGAATTTGTTGGGGTGTTCTTGGCTTCATTTAGGGGTTTGTGCATACTCTAGCTAAGGTAGTGTTGTCGGGAAAAATGAAATAAAGAGGTCTCAAGCCTTAGGGGGATGAAAGGAAATTATTTTAGAGATTTATCTTAATCTCAGGATTGCCTATTATTTCTCCATCTAATGTTTTAGACTCTTGTGTTGGGAAAAATAATGGAATTGGTTTGTGTTGAAAAAAATCAATCGCACTGTAATTTCTTAAAAACATTTTATTATAGACCTATTCTGTGAAAGCAAGAAATTAGAGAACTTTGTAGCACAAATGGATCTCCATGTCTATTATACCATTCCATGTATTAAGTTGAATGTTAATGCAGATTTTAAAAAGATTTATTTAAATTTATAACAGTGATGTTTTGAAATAATGTTATAGCTGGGCGTGGTGGCTCACGCCTGTGATCCCAGCAATGGGGAGGCTAAGGCAGGAGGATCATTGTGGGTTCAAGGCCAGCCTGGGCTACATAGTGAGTTCAAGGCCAGCCTGACCTGCAAAGTGAGACCCTGTCTCAAAAATAAAGAAATAAAATAAAATAAAATAATGCTATAGAAGAGAAAGATTTGGTCTCAACTTCCTGGTAGGAAATTTATTTCTGTCAAGACAATCTAATGTTTACTAATACAATGGCTTTCTACCACTGAATAGCTGGTCTTCGTCATGGTGGTGGTTAGGTAGGAGCTGGAGGTCTCTGTCAGTTTTGCCACTTGTTATTCTAATTTGGGAGTGTTGGAGGACTAAAATCTGGAAAGCAGCCAGCTGAGGACGTAATTCTATGAAAACATTGCATGGAGGATAGACAGTGTCAGCTTCTCCGTACAGATAGAACATGGTGGGCAAGACCCCTGGAGTATTAAGTTAAGTCTCATTCAGATCTTGCTCCACATCTCCTCGCTGGTCCTTAGCTGTGGATATGTTAGACACCAAGTCCTTATCTTTTTTTTTTCTTTTTTTTTTGTGGGTACTTGGGGGTCGACCTCAGGACCTCGCGCGCCAGCAGGTGCCCGTGCCGCTGAGCGATATCACCGGCCCCTTTTTCGTATGTGGGTTCCGGGAGTCGAACTCGGGCCCTCGCGCTTGCAAGGCAGGCGCTTACACCACTGAGCCATCTCACTGGCCCACCAAGACCTTATCTTGATGGAACAAATTTGGAGTTAGTGAAGCTTAATTCGACATCTGAATTTGTTCTTTCTTTCTGTAGCAGTTTCCAACCTAGACGAGGAGAGTCGCTGGACAGTCCACTACACGGCTGCATGGCACCAGCAGGAGAATGTGTTCCTTCCCAGCACAAGACCTCCCTGTGTGGAGGACCTGCACCGCCAGGCCAAGCTCAACCTGAAGTCTGTGTTGAGGGGTAAGTAAGATGGCGCCACCTACGAGCTTGAGTGACTGACTGTTAGAGCTGACAGTAGAACTGGATTGCTCTCTGTGAAAGATCTACTTATATGGAATATATAACATGCCACACCTTCCTAAATATAACCTAATATATGCCAGAAATGTTCTGGTCCCCGGAGGAGCTTGCTTATTTACAAATAGGCAAATCTGTCTTCAAAGAACCCACTCCTGCGTTGAAACCCATATGCTGCGTCTTTAAACCTCTTGTGCCAGTGTAATCCAAAGAAATTCCTGCTGCCACGGGAAAATTGGCCACTGCCTTTAAAAAATGACCATTAGTATTCAAGCAGATTTGTTAAGGCCGGTACTTCTTAGTGGTTGTTCTGTTTAGTGTAAGTTTGGGCAGGTGTGCCCAACCTGCGGGCTGCTTGCCTTGTTTATTTTTAATGCGATAGTAAGCAATATTTAAAAAGAAGAGTTGTTTTGTTGCTTGTCTACACTGACCATATTGTATGTTTTATATGTGGCCCAAGCCAGTTGCTCCTCACTTAGGGTGGCCCAGCCAAGCCACAAGATTGGGCACCCATGGAGGAGACCAACGTGTAGACTTTGAAGCAGCACTAAATGCTTTGATTTGTTGGAAATTGGGTGGCACCGAGCCAGGCTCCCCCGAACCAGAGTTCTGTAGGCAGACAGGCAAGGTAGGCGGTAGTCAGTAGAAAATACAGGAGGAATGTACTCCCATGTGTAATGTAAAACTCTCGCTTTTGCTTCAACTTATTGTTGGTGTTATAGAGAATAAATGTGCAGCACAGAGAGCTTCCGAAAGATGACAAAGAAGCCAATTTTTCAGAGAGAAAGGAGACATTTGTGAAATACAGAGACTTTTTCATGAAACGAGGAAGTAAAGTTCTTATCCTAGCAGATTTCTTCTACCATGCAATCTTTGGGACCTAAGTATATGAAAGAAATATTTGTTTTTTACCTGAAATTTAATTAAACTGGGCATCCTGCATTTTATTTAATTGTGGAGCGCTTAAATCTGGGAGAAATTCTGACATTGATTCAAGGGAACATAGCATGAGTTCCTCTTTTATTTTTTATGAGAATTTTTACTTCTATACCAATCATCTGTTAGGTGAGTCCTTCTTTGATGTAGCATTACTGGAAAGCATTTATTAAACACTTAACCGTAATACCAGCACAGAGCTAAGCTGTTTATGCCCATCATCTCATTTAATTCTCACAATAATCCTGCTACTTACTTTCACTATGCCCAGATGAAGAAATAGATTAGAAATTTGCCCAAGGTCTCAGGAGGTAGTAGGACCAGTATTTAAACATGGACAGTCTGAGGCTGTAGGCTCATTTCTTAGCTGGTACGATAAACTAGGTTCAGTAGCTGTTTGTTAGAAATCCATTATTCTGGCAGAAGTGCAGAATCTAAGGGCAGAGTCCTGGGAATTTATTTATTTATTTATTTATCTATTTATTTATGTCTTTTTGAGACAGGGTTTCACTCTGCAGTTCAGGCTGGCCTTGAACTCACTTTGTAGCCCAGGCTGGCCTTAAACTCACAGCAATCCTCCTGCCTCAGCCTCTCTAGTGCTGGGAATACAGGCATGCGCCACCACGCCTGGCCGAGTCCTAGGAATTTGAACTTGTACCTGTAATGTAAATCACAATGTGGAAGATGCTCAGGAGATACACCAAAAATTGCTCTGTGCAAATTCAAGAAAACAATATCTGCTTGAAGACAGAATAACTATCAATAGACTCACCAGAGCTTTGGTTTTTCTATTCTGAACAGAACTACACAAACATTTTGGGTCATAATCCTGCTTTGTCTTCCTTCAATATAATATATATATATATTTTTTTTTTTAACTTGATTTAATTTTTTTTGGAGATAGGGTGTCACTATGTAGTACAGGCTTGCCTTGAACTCACTATGTAGGCCAGGGTGGCCTCTAACCCACAGCGATCCTCTTGCCTCAGCCTCCTGGGTGCCGGGATTAGAGGCAGCTCTTTGTTTAATATTTTATAATGCTTAGATTATCTCATGCATCTGTCAGCATCTCACGTCTTATGGTTTTAGCACTGGACTGCCCGGAAACGAGGGCGCTATTGCATTTCCTTTTTCATTTAGTCTGAGTAACCTCTGTGTTCAGTGTCTTCAGATTGAACCAGAAAGATGGCATCAGCGGGGCCCATTCGTACAGCCTTGGAGTTGTGCTTTGAGCTTCATTCCCCTCATGGTGCTGGTTGCTTAGTGTACCTAAATCCGAACAAAATTTCTTCTAGAAATTTCAGTTCCCAGCAATGCATCTGAAAGGTAACTTCCAACAGGAATCTTCTGTGTTGTAGCTCACCTTGCTCCCCAGCGATGACTAAGACTCAGAGTGGCGGTGCCTGGCTCGCGTTCCTCTGCCCGGTGGCTGTAGGGACCGCCGCCTTGGTGACGGCGTGCAGGGCTCGCCCGTTCAGGCCCGGCTCTTCTGATCACCCTCCAGGAAAGAGTGCCTCACTGCGAGTTCAGGTGTGCTCACGTTCCGGATCAGGACTTGCCTCCCCTTAGAGACCAAACATCGGAATGCAGATTAACGCTTTGTTTTCTTTCCACTCAGTACCTCCATGGGAAGTCTCAACACTGGCTTTGCCTCAACTTGAATTTTAGTTTGAAAAGATAGATGGTTTTGTAATTGCTTTAGTGTCCTAAAAGTGTTTGTCAAAGGGATGTTCTGTTAATAAAATTAATAACTTTGGAAATTCTTGTGCTCAACTTTTTAAGACAGGATTTAAAAAAAAATAAACCCTTAAGGGGTTTGAGATAAATAACTTTATGATCAGTGGCTGGGAAGAGTGAAATGAGAAAGAGCTTCTGAGTCCTTTTCTTCTTCATTGTTTACTTTTAATCGCATGCACAGACCATGTGTACTGTCCCACATCATCTCAGCAACCTGAGGTAAACAGTGGGCAGAATGTCTACTGCCTCCCCACCAGCGATGATAATAAAAAGATAGAAATAAAGACGGAACCCAGTCTCCGAACATCCCTGAATACGTACGCTGTTAATTAAAGCTTGACGTTATATAGATTCTCACACTAAGTTAATTCAACCTCGACATTCTTTACTTAGAAATATAGGAAGGCAGCTAATTACCCACAGTGAGTAGTGTACTTTGTTCCTCCTTTTATTCTTGCTGTCCATGATTTTAAGGAAGGAATGTTAAACAGGTGGGTGCTTTTTACCATCATTAAATACTTTCTGTATGAATTATCCTGTCAGTTTTTATGGAAAGCTAGGCTCTCCTTGTAAGGACCACAAAATACAAAGGGAAATGAGATAGTGAGTTCTAATAGATCAGTAACCAACTGTGGATGCATGTATTTTATAACACGCAGCTACTACAGACTCGTGTTAGTTTCATACGTACTATTCACGGATACTCAGGACCCATACATTTAATTTTATTTTTTATAAAATAAAATTTATGCTAAATTTTTATTTGTAAACATATTACGTAAGTATTTGTCACCTAAACAAAATTAATTTTCGAGACACTTGGGACAGAGTTTCTTACAGCTCTGATTACAAATTGGCATTTTACAAGCGTCACATTGGGTAGCAGTTTTTCTGTCCTCTCCGCTGGGCCAAATGGCGCATGTTTTTGTCTTGCTTTTGTCAGTAGGTTGTCTGGGCTCTTCTGTAACAGGCTGTCCGTTCCCTGGACTTCTGCTGTAAGTTTTTGTACTTTTATGGGCATGTGCGTAGCAGCCACTCTGGAACGCAGATTTTCCTCAATTAACTGTATCCCATGGGTTTCATGTGAAATCCAGGAGAATAACATGACTTTCCTCCCTGTAGAATCGTAGACACTGAACATGACTGTCATGTGCACTGGGTTAAGTGTTCTTCATGTTGCAAGGCTAAAGAAACACAGAGTAAGCAATGTTGACAAATTTTAAAAAAACAAAATACCATACCACTTTTAATAATGTGTCGGGTCCTCAGGACCTGTCTGTAGCAGCTGTGGGTTAAAATAGTGTGGAAATGTTTGGTGGTCAGTCAAGTGACTGAGGACGACAGGTTGTTGGAAAATGTTTTATGAAAAAGCCAAGTTTAAGTTATTACCTAAAGGCAGGTAATAGACACAATGTAATCAGTATTGGAGTATCAATCCTGCACTGTGCCAAGAATTTTAACCTGAACTGATGACAGCTCATGGGCCTGCAACTTCAAAGGGCTGAGCCTGCTGGAGTGTTTGTGGTGCTGGCCGTGGTGGTACATGCCTATAATCCCAGCATTCTGGAGGCTGAGGCAGGAGGATCGCCATGAGTTTGAGGCCAGCCTGGGCAACATAGTGAGCTGGAGACCAGCCTGAAAAACCATAACTATCTCAAAAAACCAAATGAAAACAAAACACATTGGTGCAAGGAAGGTGTGCAGGAGGCATGGCAGGTGCATAGGGAGGACTGGAGGAGCATCAGGAAAGCTCTCCTCCCCCTCCCTCCCACACACCCACTCCCACACTGCCCAGGAGATGGGCTTTCCAGATGTGTAAGCTGGCATGAGGGGTACCTGGGGCAGGTGATCTCCAAGGGTAGTTCACTTGGCACCAGATCCATTAGAGACCTTTCACACTGGCTGTTGGATGTCTCTGGAGATTTGGTGGTCACACTCTTAGCTGGAGTATCTTGGTTTTGATTTGTTTTAGTTACTGGAGATGTAGGTAATTATTTACTGCTAATGAAGATGCAAGTATGACTGAGATTTAAAATCAGTGTTTTGCTATTTGATGAACACGATAGCTGGCTTGCAATGCATAGTGAAGTTTTGAAGATGAATCCCATTATCATGAAGAGTTCACTCGGCATCTTACTGAATTTCCAGAATTCTATCCATTTTCTCTCCATGATTGTTTGAACCCTTCCTGAACTGCATCGGAGATAGATGTGATCATAAGTAACCTTTTCTCACTAGATTTTTTAAAAATCTGCTTATCTTTTAGCTTTACCTTTGCAAGGGCCCCGATTAAGTGGAAAGGGGGAACTGAGAGCAAGGGATAGGCTTTAAAAGGTTCAGAATTTGATTTTTTATCACTGATAGAGATTTTTTTAAATACTTATTTTTATTAGTATGTGTTTGCAGTACCTAGTGACTCCATTCCTTGTGTGAGTTGGGGCATGTACATAACACATCTTAATTGCCTTTTCATCCACTTCCCCTCCCCTCCCTTTCCTCTCTCTCCCTCTCCATCCTTGACTTCTTTTGACAGTTGTGAACCTATTAAAGACTGAAATAAAGATGTATCATTTTTAAGTCTCCATCCCCAAAAAGCCCAACTTAAGAGAGAGATAACATAATTTCTCACAGTATGTTTAACCAACAATTGAGTCACTGTATCTATGTACACTCCTGCCTGAATTAGTTCACAGAGCATCTGTTGTTGGTGTCAGAATCATTCTCTAGTCACAGCTCTTTCCCGAAGAAGCACATTTTAGCAGGTCAGCGTGCTCCGTGGCTCTAGAATTAGAAGCGTGAATGCAGGAAGGAGTGTTCAGATTTGGCTGGGTTCCACTCAGAGTCAGGGTTATGTTTGTTATAGGAGGAAGGATAGGAGCTGAAGACTTGCACTGTGAAAAATGACTCCTTACCCCAAATGAGGAACAACTGTGTGTGTGTGCACATGCCATCCTGTTCAACCTTACAGAATGGAATACCTTTCTTAAAGTCATGGACTGCTCTTCGCAGTAGGTCCCGCAGTGTTTCTTTGACTGTCCCGACACCGGACTTTGTCAGAGGTGGCTGTGTCCACCTTTCCTTGTCATGAAGCCTTGGGAGAGGCCGTGGGCTTCTGTCTGGATTTAATGGGGAGCCCTGGCTGTCATATCTTCGTGCCTTGGGCACATGGGTCCCTGGGAAAGCGCAGATGCCCTCTGTGTCTTGGCTACAGAGTCTCCGCCTGGGGTCCACTTGTCACAGGACTGCATGGCAGGTGCCTTCATAGGTCTGGCCTTGTGAACCCTGATTGAGAGCGCTCTTTCGGAATGATGTGTCTGCCTACCTTGTTCAAACCACATTGAATACCCCTGTGGCTTTTCCCTTGGTTTTTTTTTTTTAAGATATATAACATAGACAAATACATAAAACATATACAGCCTGACAAACAGTTACAACACAGTCATCTATATAACCATTACCGAGGTCAAAAAAATAGAACATGACCTAAATTCTAGATGCTTCCCGTTCTTGCATTCTAATAGGAAAAGTCTGGGTTTGGTGAAAAGTGCTTGGGTCACATCTAGATTCCAGGAATACACTCTTGTATACTAGGTGTACATTATTTGAGTTTAATTTTGAGTTTGTTTCTTCAACAATTTGAGCTTGTTTTTGCATCTATAAAGATCATGGTATCTGTTTTCGTAGGAAGAAAATGAGCTTGTGTATGTAAAGTGTCTCGAAGTACCTGCCCCTCATTGTGGAAGCAGTGTTGTAGAAGTGCTTGTTTTAATTTAAGATGAAATACAGATATAATCTGGGTTATAGTCCTCACTGTGGGGAGGAGGGAGAGAGAACCAGCACAGGGAGCAATGTTGGATGACAGTGTCAGCTGTACGTGACACTGAGGTTCATTTCACCCGCACAAGCAGATGCCTCTTTCCCACTCACCTGGAGGGAACCTTCTGCCCCCCGATCTTCTGTAGACAGGCAGCCTGTGGCCCAGAGAAGTGGGGGCTCTGAGGTGAACCTGGCTGAGCTGTGGAGACCTCGGACCCCAGGGTCATGGAGGAGACTTGCCCCTTTGGTGTCCCGGCCACCGCCCTTGATTTTCTGAAAGTTCACAGGGACAGGGTACACCCTGGGGATCTAATGGTCCCAGACAGATTTGGTTTCTTTAGCTAGTTAATTTCGGAAATGCAGCTTAGCTCATGGTTGCCTAAAGGTGTTAACTTCACAGTTGCTCCTGAAATCTTCGCTCATCCCTGATTTTATGAACATTCAAATTAGTCTAAGAGGAAGAAAGGAAGCATTCTGTGATGTCAGGTGTGATTGTTTCATCTTAATGGCATTTGGTGCTTATTTTTAGGGTTATAGTAGACCATTAGTAACACTGTAGACTTTTAAAAAATAAAAGGCTAGGTTGCAAGGTATAGGTAGATAAAGGTTTGGAAGCACTGTGCCAATGATTTAACAGTTGAACTTGGGTTTATATTTTGCCTCGTTTGTTACTTTCTGAAGAATACTTGTAGAATTGTTGTATAAAAGCAGAAGGTAGAATATTTTTAGCTAAAGAAAAATCACGTTAATTTTTTATAGGCAAAAAACATTAAACTACTTGTATTCATTTGTATACTGTTCTGTGTGATTTTCTAACTTAAACAAAAATAGGCCTAGAATTGTGGAGGTTGGAGGAATGGAATGTTATCCTGAAAAAGCCACTGAACAGAGGTAGGAAATCAAATTCGTCTCATTTTGCTAAACCACAGCAGCACTGCCATCTTGTTCTATTGTCGTTAACTGTTCCAGAAGGCGAGACAGGAAACCAGGATTCTGGTCCTAGTGTTGTTGGAGGCAGCTGTGGGACACTGGGAATCACATTTTATTTTTGTCTTTGGCTTCCTTCTCTGGAAAACAATTTATGATCTCTCACTCCCTTCTAAACTCTAAAATGCTGATTGGCTTCTCGGTACTTAACTGAGCTCTATAACCAACTGCCGAGCATAAGTCCAGACAAACTGGGCTGTCTAAAAATCAAGGTGTGTCAACACAGAAATGTTCTGAGCGGGTGTCACAGGTGAGTCACTGGGCGGGCTCTTGTAATGGAGCCAGAGATGAATGACTTGGTTGCTTTCCGCCCAGCTAGCGTACAGCTAGCCAGAGAGATAAGAGATCTATCTGCTGGCGTAACGTGGGTACAAGGTTGGTGCTGGTGGTACTATTGAGCTTCACCCCACCCTGGGCGATGTCTTTAAAACATTAATTTAACCATGCTTCGCCTTAGAAATTCTTTCTCAGCTCCTGTACACGGGCGGGATAGAACCTGATCTCTTTAGCATCTGAGAGCCTTCGTGAACTGACCCCCGCTGGTCTAGCCTCATCTGTGGGACCTCTCTTTCTCTCCCACACATCTCTAACTCTCACCTGTGCTTTTACGTGGAAGGATAAAGTCCCTCCACTGGAGCGCTAGCTTGTCTTGTCCTCCTTTTCTCTCCACTGCACGCTCCAATCTGTCCCTTCTCCCTTCTGAACTACGGCCTCTCACACCTGGCCAATGCCTCCTCCTGCTCTGAGAATCATCCTGCGGAGGCCCCAGTCCCCCCAGAGCCCTCCCGGACTCCACTCGTCCACATGCGCCCACGTCCCGCAGTGGGACCTCGCGCCCTCCAGTGGCCACACTGCACTGGGCTCCATGTTTATCTCCTGACCGCAGAGCCCTTGGGAGCAGACCCTGCGGTTCCCCCTACCCGTGCATCCCAGCACACGGTCCATCCTGGGTGGTTGTAGGTCCTGCTGTGTTTGCGCAGGCCCTGAGGGTATGAGGAAAAGTCACCCGGAACTCAGGACAAACATCTGAGTCCAAGCTAAGAACTGCTGAGACCGCAGGAGAGACCAGGGCGGGACGGAAGGACAGGGGGTGCTGGGCTGGCAACCTTTATTTCCCAGGGCTGGGAAGACGCCAGTAGGAGAGCAGTTGGGGAAGAAGAAAGTTAACCAGGATGAGGTGATCACCTGGTCTCCCAGAGGGAAAGAGTCTGAAAAAGTAGCTGCTGGACTGGCCCCTGGTGGCCATTGGTCATCTTTGAAAGAGCAGCTGAAAGGTGGCGAACTCAGGCAAGGTAGAGGCTCAGCGGTTCTGTCAGTCTTCTTAGGGAACTGGAGAAGTGTGTTTGAGATGGACCCAGATCATATTGAGGTTGGAAATGTGGCCACTCTTCCATTGTTACTAATTCTTTGGTGAAAAGGATGACATTATTTGATGCAGGCTTAGTGCTTGTGAATTTTTTTTTTTAATATTTTGGGGTTTTTGTTGTTGTTGTTTTTGTTTCTTTGAGACAGGGTCTCTGCTGTGTAGTCCTGGCTGGCCTTGAACTCGCAGGAATCCTCCTGCCTCAGCCTCTCAAGTGCTGGGATTACAGGTGTGTACCACCAGGCCCGGCAATGCTTGTGAATTTAATTAGGTTGCCTTCTCAAAGACAAGTGATAATGTAATTGAAGACTTACTTTTTTATGTTTAGTATTCCTTAGACTTGGAATTTTTGTCCTTGGGGAAAGTTGCCCAACCTGGTGAAAGAAGGGATTAAATCCCCTGTTGGGAAAGAAAAGAGCAAAGACCAAAACAGGAGATTAACAGAATGGAAGTTGTAGACAGAAAGCAGCTACTGAGCTTCTGTTGGATTTGATGGCTTACAAAAACGCCTTAGAGTATGTTAGTCCTGAAGGAAGTTCTTTCCTTAGTGTAATCAACCTGCGAGAGGGAGGTCAGGTGCAAGGCAAAGGAAAACATGAACAATCACTGCTTTTTCAGGTAGGTAAGGGGACTTCTTGCTTTTTTAAAAAAATCGTAACAAACAAAAGATAGACTAGCAAAGACAGTCATTCAAATGATCCAGGTCTGAACAAAGCACTGTGGGTTGTTTAAACAAAGGCTTTTTGTTTTGTTTTTGTGCCCCTAGCCAGTCTGCTGCCTCAGCAATTCTCTTCTAACTCCTGATAAAGTAACTCGAGTGGCCTCTCCGTGTCACTCTGCAGCACAGAAACGCTACGTGGACGGCCCTGCGGGTGGGGTTGGTATCGCTCCCCATACGGCCCCAGCCTCTGGTGCCGGCACAGAATCTCTGCCGGCCATTTGATATCGAGTAACCTTGGTGATGCTCCTCTGCTACCACCGATCTTAATTCCGACATGAAATGAGATCGCCTCCCAGCTGGCTGCGCCCAGTGGTGCCCAGCTAGAGCTTGCAAACCCGCGCCCGCTCATATCAGTCACGGGCACCAGAAAGCTTCCGCCTTCATTTAAATCAGACAGTCCCTCAAGTGTCCTGAATTACTTTGGGTATGTGAGGAGAAGGAATGTTAAAGCAGGTTTTCTGCAAGGGCGAATGACAGTTTAATAGTAATTTTTTCCATGGCCTGGCATGAAAACTGAAGCTAATAGTTTATCCAGTGGTTTAAGTATTTAATTCCATCTTAATAGGAATCAACCAGAGAGGGAGATATTAATCAAAGAGGCCTTTTATAAAAGCTCTTTTGCATAAGTGATGTTTAGTGTCACTGAGGAAAATACTGGTTCTGGGACACAGGGAAACAGACTCTTTCTAGTATGTGCTGCTATGTGTCAGCAAGGTCATTTCCAGCCTGACCGTGCTGATGACCACGATTAGTAGTATATTTTCTTCCTGTGACTCCACTTTCCCCATCCTTTATTTTACCAAATAGAAAATTGTAGATTGAAATGAGAAGTTATGGGCATTAAAATAATTTGCAGGCGGTCTGCACGTCATTTTTTTTCTCTTGTGGCAGAGAAGCCTGACCATCCCAAAGGCGGTGTTCTGCCTCAGTTTCCTCTCTTCCACCCCACTCCTCCCCAGAGCTTGTCTGTGGCTCTCCCGTGACCTCTGTCCTGCTTGACCAGAAAGCCTCTGGGAGTTGCCCACACTGCAGTTAGCTTTTTAGTTGTAGATTTGATCGGTTTCCCTGAATTTCTAGTGCGACTAAATCTCTTGGGACAGCTACACTGCTTGAGCACTGAAAATCAGCTTTAGTTTCTCATCCTGTCCCACCTACTCTTCCTCCATCCTCTTCCTTCTTGAATACATGAGGGTTTTTGGGGGGCTCCATGTAATGGGAAGGCATTGCATTCTGCATTGACGCTGGTCCGGCCCGTAACCCCCAGAGTATGATATAATACTGACACGGCAGACCACCAGCCAGATGCGAGGTCACGGGGCTCGCTGGGGGTGAAAAGTATGGCCATGGATACGATGCACTGGGCAAGTGATGAGACCCGCTCCTGTGTCACGATCCTCATAGTATCCTTTTAAATACACTGCTAACCGAATACAGAGGCTCGATTATTCATTCATTTAATGGACTCACGGAGCAACTGCCAGCCGTCCTCACTGAGTCAGATCATGTAGTGTTCATTAACCAGTAGAAGGACTTTGGCTTTTGCTTTCAGTGCCTGGAAAGCCATTGGAAAGATCGGAACTCAAGAGTCACATAATCTGACTCATCATTGTTAAAAGGACTGATCCAGCCCTGGGTTAAAAGTTCACAGGAAGGGAACAGCGGTTCGGAAGCAGGAGATGGGGTTGAGTTTGCTCAGGTGAGAGATGGTGGTGGTTGAATCTGGAAGCTGCCCCTGTAGTTGTCGCTGACAGGCCATGTTCGAATAAAAGCAAAAGCCTTCCAAACAACTTAAGGAACTCTTAACATGTTGAGGAAATCATGACATGTAAGGCACCTCTAGAGAAATAAAATTAAAACCTTTCCTTAAACAAAACAGTTCAGGGACTAAAAGTAGATACCAGATACAACATTCTACTCTGTCCTGTCTTCCCTGTTATTTGTCATGGCAAGTGGCAATCATTAGGGACATCATGAAAGAAGCAGAATAGCCCTCTATTTTGTTCCCCATGGACTTTTATAATTTTATATGAAATATATAAGAAGTCTCCAACTATCAAAGCTCTGTTGCTCTTTTCAGGTGCGCACCTGACACCTCCAGCCAAATGGGTATCATGCCAACCACTTTTACTTCCGTAGGTATTTGTCTAACTCTGAATCAGTGTTGCATAACGTGGCTCGCAGGCCCACAGCGTCAGCCTCACCTGGGAACTTGTTAGAAATTCAGGTTCTTACTGGGTGTTCCCAGGCATGATTGAACATGCAGTATTTCCTCCAGTAGTGGGGGTTGAACCCAAGGAGCTGAGCTACGTCATCATCCCTTTTTAAATTTTGATTTGAGACAGGGTCTTGCTTGCTACATTGCCCATGCTATCTCTGAATTTGTAATCCTCTTGCTTCAGCCTCCAGAGTAGCTGGGGTTATAGATGTGCTCCACCATGCCCAGTGGGAACCTGCACCTTCTCAGGTCCCACTTCAGGCCTCCTGAATTAGACATGGGAGTGAGCCCGGTATTGTTCTTACCAAGCCTTCCTGGGGACTCTGAAGTGATTTGGAGAACTACTGCTGTCTAGTTTGTCACGTGAACTTGTTTAATCAGGCAGCTAACCCATGCGTACCTTGAAGGTTGGACCAGAACCCGCCAGCCCTGCTCACTTGTTACAAGCTAGGATTCGAATACAACTCTTCAGTTTTGGAGTCAGAGCTCTTGCCTGCTGCTGCCCCCCCTTCTCCCCAAAACCCTCCCTCCTATTGTTCACAGAAGGGGACATGAGAAACTGGGTTTTGATGGCACTGTCTGCTCATTCTGTTTTCTCCAAGTTAGCACTGCCTTTTTCCCACTTTCTGATGGATATAAAATGGGTACGTTTCATGCCCCTTCTTCAGGCAAAGTGAGATTCGTTCATTCCCTTCAGGAGGCTTCCCTTTTCCCAGTGCCTGGGCCATGGTTGGTTTATTTCTGATCGGCCCTCTCTCTTCACTGGAAGTGAAGCAAATTATACTTCTGCTAGGCCATTGTGTCTTTGTATCTGCCATTGAGAAAGGATGTTTACTTTTAGAACTTTTAGGAAGGCTTGGGCTTGATCTTTACAGCTGCACCTTTTTACTTTGTCCTTTTATGTTTTGTGTTGCTTTGGATGCCGAGTGTCACTGAAATGATGATTGGTGAAGAACTAGGCTCAAATATGAATGTACTGCAAGATAGATTTAGCTTAATACTTGATATATAATCACATGCTTTTATACCATTGTAAGGATTCCTGTATAATTGCATAAAACTCTAAAAACAGGGGAGAAAGATAATATCTTAGTCTAATAATAAACCAAAAGGGCATATTTATTTGAAATCATTTTAAATTGCTGTCAAATTATCAAGGAAAATGTCTGTGTTCAACTTATAGTGTCTTTGAGATTTAACACAACTTTTCAACTCCCTTGATATGATATAAATAACGGGTACAGCCAGTTTTTCCTATGTGCTTACTTAAAAGCTCAAGTTAAGTTCTTTAGCTATATAATACAAGATCCAGCTGTTGGAGTGCAATTGATTTTTTTCTAAACATAAGTGCTGTAGTTTGATGTATCCTCAGTCCACCTGGATGGAGATGAAGATATATGCTGGAATTGGCCTTTTCCCCTGTTGGTCATAGTCCAATGGAAAATAACTGGGATAGAAATTTAGGAATCTGGATCTGTTAGAAACTTTACACATGGGATTCATAATCCATAAGACAGATAAAATATTTGCTTTCCTTCAGTTTCCACACAGTTATTTTAAGCACAAATCAAGTAATGATGGCAAGGGGTTTTCCATTTAGATAAGTATCGGTAGCATTGACTTTTAAAATCAGTGATCTGAAAAAAAGACTGTGTAGACCCTGGCTCATTGTAGAACATTCTCAGTGAAGCAGCACGTTATGACCATTATTTTTATAATTATCTTTGGAACTGGAGTCCTCCCAGTGTGTAACAACCTTGAATTATAGTAGGAGGGTTACGAAAGGTTTTATACTGCTAAGAATAAACTGCATTCAGATTTTAAAATATAGTATGTCTAGAACATTGTGCTGTTGTGAAATGCCAAAATTGTGCTTTTGACCTGAATGTTTCCAAAGTTTCCTAGGATTTTATGGTCATACACTATTTCTGTATTCACAGCCTTACAAATGACAAACTAGCCTACTCACCTGGCTCAGCCAGATTAAAAATGTACAGTTTTTGTTTCAAGTTCTTCTTTTGCTATTATTTTTTCTTTCTTATACACTTTAACAAGTCAGCTAACCTCTCTTATTTTTTTTTTTTTTCTTTCAACCTCTGTTCATCTTACTGTATCATTTCCTTGGAGAATAGAAAAGCAATGCCTTCAGTCTCACTATGCATTAAATTTCTGTCTCTCCTCCTTCTCCTTGTCCCTCTTACATGAGCCAGTCAGACTTAGTAACCATCTATTTAAGAGCTTTTCCCCTCAGATTATGTTTCAACATCTTTACAATAAACTCAAGAAAAGTTTTAGTACATAGTATACTTTCTCTCATGGTATTACACATATGAAAATTATTTATGATAAGTTATACAGTGGTTAAAAATAGCCATGTATTTTTATTAGCATCACTAGTGACTTGCTTTTGTTTAAACTCTCACTGTGCTTTATTTGGAATTTATATAGTTGAGTAGTTTTGAGCTGAACCCTGGCATCTTGAGGTAGGAGGTGGGCAGGAATAAGGTGACAAAGGTAGGTGCAGTTGTGTCACTTGTCAGCTCAAAGTCACCAGAGGCTACCCTTCCACTTGGCATTAAAAGCCAGTGTTCTTGTAGTAATCCAGAAGACCTTGCACTGGCTGCCCCCCACTTTTCCTGCCTAATGTTGGCGCTTGCTTCTCCTTCTTCACTCAGCCCGCACCAAGCTTCCCCTGATCTTTCCAGGGGACATAGAACCTTCTTTACTCAGATGTCACCACGCTGCATGGCCCGGGATGCTGCACACCACCACCCTCTCCACACCCTATTCCTTTCCCTCCGTTATTTTCCTCTTGCCATTTAGGAGCTTTTACTGTGTGCTGCAGTTTCCCCTTGTTGTCCGTGCCCTCACGAGAACATAAGCTCTTCGCGGACAGGTTGCTTTTGTTCTGTTTGCTGTGGGATCGCCTCTGCCTACAGTACTTCTCGGCCACTGGTAGATGCATCAAAATGATTTCGTGAATGAGGAGATAGATGTGTGCAGAGGACGCTTGGCTTTGAAGTCGTAACACCCAGAGTACAGAGGAAGGAGAATTGCTTTAGGGCTTAATGGTTTCTTAGAACTCTGCTTCTGCCTCTTTGTTAGTCGCTGTTGTCCTTCCTTGCTCCTTTTCTTTGCTGTTCCTTCATTAAAAACATCAATTGAACTTCTGTGCTGTGTTCGGCACAGCAGCGGATCTAAGGAAGCACGAGATACGCTCCTTCCTTCAGAGAGCTGGCGGCCTACGCGGGGAGGAACGATGGATATGGGACCAGAACACCTGGGTTCTAATGTTGGTTCCACCGCTTGCAGCAAGTTTCCTTTTTGTGTCTTGAAATGGAAAGTGTGGGTAATTATATTTATTTCTTAGGGTCATTGTGACAAGTAAACAATTACTTACAGTGACGGCCTCTTCCCACCAGGCCCCACCTCTAACAGCAGCTCAGCTATCCCCCCCATCCATTCACATTCCACAAGCCCCACCTCCGAACACAAGAGGCTTCGAGGGGACACGCCAGATCTAAACCATAACCTTCTCCCCTCCCCTCCCTTGTTTTTTGGTGCTACCAGAGATCAAACCCAGAGCCTTCACACTGAGCTACATCCCCAGGCCTTTTCGATTTTTTTTTTTTTTTTTTAGCTTGTAAGTGGGTTTTAAAAAATTTTGATGTAATATAGTTAGTTATTAAGAAAGTATAAAAGAACACTCTTCTAACTTCTATGAAAAAATAAAACAAAATTTCATAGCAAAATAATTAGAGAATAACAAGTTCACTGATGGCAAACCTCTTAGAACTTTCAGTGATAACAAATAGCCGGCTGCAGCACACGTGCCATGGGTTTGCCCCCACTGCAATAGTTAATACATTGTGTATCGTATCTTAAAAGAATGGCCAAACTGTTACTCAGGGTACAAGTGATAGACAGAAAAGACTCTCTTACCAAGAAGAAACAAACAGATAATAGAACTTTCTTTTTAATGAACTAAGAGAAACTAGCAGTATAAGTGAAACAAATTAGCATATATGTTAACATATTTTTGAAACAATGGAATAGGTAACTTGGGGAATTATTTGAACTCCTCTTTACTTCCTGTTTATTCATTCATTCATATTCTCTCCCTCTCTCTCATTTTCTGATGCAAGAGAAGCCATGCATTATTTAAGCTTGTGTGTCTTATTTCATTTACCATTATATTCTCAGGTTGCATCCATTTGCCTGTGAATGTCTCAAGTTTATCTGTCTTTATGGCAGAGTAGTACCCCACTGTGTATATTTTTCTTTATTCATTCATCTGTTTATGGATATATATGTACTGTCTGCATGATTTAGCTATTATGAATTGTGCTGCTATAACCATGGGTATGAATGCATCCCTGCAATGTTATGTCTTTAACTCTTTTGGGAAAATACCTAGAAGGGGGATAGCTGGATTACGGGTCTCAAATTGCCCACCTTTGGCTCAAACTTGCAGTCTTCCTGCTTTAGCCTTCCAGAATGCTGCAGTTACAGGCATACGCCACCATGTTCAGCCTCCCATGCTCAGTTCTTATTGCAGCATATTTCCATGATATGCTGAGGTTCCTGCCAAGAAGCAAACCCTACCGCCAGTTCTGAGAAGATCTTCACTTCCACATCTTAGCATTTCCCGCCTCCATTCTGTGTTGATATTCTAGGGCTCCAGGGACAACATGCTATAAAATTGGGTGACTTAAAAAACACCAATGTATTATCATCCAGGCCTAGAGATTAAAACTCTAAAGTCAAGGTGGTGCTAAAGCCAGGCTCCCTCCAACCTCCAGGGGAGGAACCTTCTTTGCCTCCTTCAGCTTCTGGTGGCCCCAGGGGAGTGTTGTCTTTTGTGACTATAGTCTCTGGGTTCATGCAGGCCTTTTCCTGTGCCTCACAGGTTTCCTGAGTTCTGTTTCCTCTTGTAAGGACATCTGCCATACTGGATTAGTGCCCACTCTGATAACCTCATTTTAACCTGGTTATACCTGGAAAGATTATTTTTACCATTCACAGGTGTCTGGGCCCAGGACTTCAACGTATCTTTTTGGAGAATGCGGTTTCACATGCTTTAGCATCAGATCACCTCCCATTTTCTGTCTCCTTGCCTCTGTTTGTTTGTTTGTTTGAGACAGGGTCTCACTATATAGTGCAGACTGCCTTTGAACTCACTATGTAGCCCAGGCTGGCCGCGAACTCAAGGTGATACTCCTGCCTCAGCCTCCTGAGTGCTGGGATTACAGGCGTGCACCACCATACCCGGCTTTCTCTTCGCTTCTAGTAGTTATGATACAGCAATACCTTTACCAGGCACCTGGCTGATAGTATTCTAGTATAAAATCACTCCTCAGCATGAGGCTTTATGTCATATAAAATTAATTATGTATGAAATAACTTTATAAATTCCGAAGTTAGGTCAATTTGAATTGTTTAGCTCAATTTTGGATGTAGAAACTTTAGAAAGGTCCAGGCCATTGACAAGGAGAGGATCTCAGAAGTATCTTGTTTCTCAGAAAAGGAAATGCTCACAGCCTATGACATTTTGGTAAATATGTGGCCAAACTTGGTAAAACTACAGTCTTAGGTAAGGAATTGCCAGCCAAGCAGATCTTGCTATGGAATTAGTTCCTGGCTTTGAAAATGCAAGAGTAGTTAGGATTTATATGGTGAATTCTGACAGCAGTTGGTGGGTTTTGAGCACCTACCTTGTAGAGGGCCAAGCGCAAAGTTCCAGCACTCCTAGGGTTGAACAGTACCCAAGCGGAGCAGAGTGCTTGAAAGTCTTTGGGGAATGAACCCCACTACAGCTTCCCCAAAGGGATAACAACCCCATTTCATAGAGTGGACGCTGAGTTTCCAAGAGATTAAACGCTCCCCTAAGTCTCAAGCGTAGTAAATAGTGCTAAACAGCAGTTGATGGCTCCCAACATAGAGTCCTCTTTCTAATCAAGCACCTGTTACCAAAACAGAAAGCTGGCTTTTCATGGTTGTTGCAAATTCCTCCTCAAAAGGCTCTCACTGAGGAAATACAGTACTAAGCGTTGAGTGAAGAGGTGACAAGAATCTGGAAAATAGATTGAATGTAGTCCTCTGTTCGGGAGCATCATCAGAGCTGTTCTAGAATAGTCTAATTTTCCATTCTTGTGCCAGAGATAGGAGTACATTCCTGCCCCCATTGGAGTTAGGCATTGCTGTGGAAAATTGGAGTGTATGTTGCCCTTGTAGCTCCTTGACCGAAGTCCCAGGAGCCAGAGTGAGCAGCACCGTGTCTCATCGCGTGGCTGTGTGGGGTCACAAGTACACGCTGAGGCGGAGCGTCCACCATCTCAGCTCTAGGTGACCATGGGGAGCAAAGCCCCTGCCAGCTTGTATTTCTCTCTGTGGGGAAAAGACGCTCTAAGAGATCTTGGAATTATGTGTAACTGTTGCATATTCTAGCTGATTGTGACCGATGAAGTAAATTTAGGAACAATAACATAGAGAGGGGAAATTCGATAAGGGTTTTCCAAGGAGAGGATTATTTGAAAATAGCTTTTTTTTTTTTTTTTTTTACACTTCTTGCAGTAAGCTCTTAGTATTTCCAATTAAATGCATGGATGGTTGGATGACCATCTAGTTCTATGACTTTACTTTTTTCCTCTATATTTAAAACTTTGATCTATCAAGAAATGGTTGTCCGTTGTCCTTGTGCAATAGAATTTTTTTTCTTTTCATGAAAAAAAGAGAGGAAGATTTGGTGGTTTGGAAATCAGAGACCTCAACAAATAGTAATTCCTTTATCCAAGCGGTACTGCAAGAACAATAACATGCTTTTACTCTAAATAAATTTCCATTGCAAGAAGAGTATGTGTTAAATGTAGATCTTTATTACATTGGGATCTTCTTTCTGGCCTATAGTTGCTGGCTTTAAATTATGCTCTGCCTCGAAGTTACTCTGTGGGTAGTGCTTGAAGAGTCTTTGTTTATTCATAATGCTTGCTCTTACTCACATCTCACTGTGAGGACAATAAACTCAGTTTTTAATAAACAAAGCCATGGTTTTAGAAACTGAGATCTGTTTCAACTTGAGGAGGAAATTTTCCTAGATTTCCCCTCGAGTTACACTAAATGACAATGGAATTTGATGAGTTTACTAGATTTCAGAAATTTGGTAAGAGTAAAAAAATTGGTCATCTGTATAAATTTATACTAACCAGTTTAATGTTAGACCCAGCATTATATTTCATTTATTGCACTATTTTATTACACTGCTATTTAAATATATTTGGAATATGAACTTTGGGATAGAAAAACAATGCATTGTCATTTAGCGTGGAAGTCTCCTAACTGGAAGTTAGGGGTTAACTGGTGTTGAAGTTTGGTAAAACTATTGAACTTGAGTGTTATTTTTTACCCTAGCTTTAGGGTAGGTGCAGGAACTCAAGTCAAATATTTATAGAATCCCAAAACTCTGTAGGGAACACCACTTGAAAACTACTAATTATGTTTTTTGTAGTATTATTTTTATAGAGCGAGAGTATAGATTCTGATTGTATTTGTGTTAGAAAAACCAATAAGTGGAGGAAATGTAAAAATATTTCACCTCATAAAGGGTTAGATTAGTATAAATACATTCACATTTTAAAATATGTTGTGTTCTGGAAGTTTCAGAAAAAAAATTTTAATTCTATTATAGTCAAATTACAAGTAGTGGCCAGAGCACTACCTATTTAACCCATAAGTAACTGAAGCAGAGCTATTTAGCTATCCTATGATTACACGTGTATTTTTCAGTTAGCTTGACATTTTCATAGATCCCCCTTGACTCTTCATGGGATTTTAAAAATCTGACCTGCAGTACTGAATTAGAAACTCTCTCTGTCCACTCCCACTGTGAGATAGCAAAAGAGAATAAAGACTTTATTCCCTGGCTTAAAAAAACTAGTCTATATTTTTTTCTGTCCATGGAAAGGACTGCTTGTCTCCTGTTTGAGGAAGAATCGTAGGTCCTGTGTAGGACATGAGCTCTGAAGATGCCCTTACTTAGTTCTGTGCCTTTACGTGCATAGTTATGTAAAGCTGTGTGAAGAGAAAATATTTCCAAAACCAAACATGTTTTGTGCCCCTTTAGGAAGCTGGGTATTTAAGGGGGCCTTGTGCCAAAGCCTTTCGCCGGATGAATGCCCCTTTAATGTGCCTGTGTAACAGGAAAGCTCCTGGTGCTTTAAAAGACATTAGAACTTTCCCTACCCACTAGCTGTGCTGATAAGATCCTCCATGCAGTGGTTTCCTTTTGGCCCACAGCCCCAAGTCCCCTTGCCTCCCACTTTGGTAGCAGGCGCGCTTCTGGCTGACTTCATTTGAACTTCCGCAAGGCGTTTGTGTGCTGTGGTATTGAGATGAAATTGAGGGTGGCAGATGTAGCTCAGTGGTGGAGCACCTGCTTAGCATGCACAAAGCCCTGGGTTCCATCCCCAGCAGCACACGCACACACACACACACAGAGGAGAGAGAGGAAAAGAATTACTAAATAAAACAAGAGGATTATAATCAATGTCACTTTCACCTGATGAGTCTGGTAGACATGTATAGCATGGGAATTGCTTGGGGTTTTGTTGGTTTTGTTTCATTTTGGTGGAGGGGCCAGGAACTAACCCTGATTTTTCTTTTTTAATATGGAAATGAGGAATAACATAATCCATTATTTTGTGTCAAAAATTATAATGCAGTAAGTAAAGCCCTGGTTTAGAAGTTTGAGTCTACTTCTTACTTGTATAACATTGCAAAGAAAATAATTTAATTATCTTAACCTTCCATTTCCTGTAAGTAGAGCTAAAGATAGTGTCTACCTCATGGGGTTGTGGTGAGCACTGACGATGACCCATTCGTGTATTGACATGTATGTTGGTACTTTAATTACTCTTAGTTGTCTTATCATTACTTTGTTTTTATTATTTTGCAATCTTAGGAAAATATTACTGGAAAAGATAAAAGAGCATAAACCAATCGGGCATCTAATCCCGTCCCCCTCCCTGTGTCCCCTGCAGACTGTGATAAGCTGAGGCATGACGGCTACCGGAGCTCTCAGTACTACTCTCAGGGACCCACCTTCGCGGCCCACCCCGGCCCGCTATGCGATGAGTATCAAGATGAGGATGCAGACACGGATCCAAAGGTGAGGCTGCTGAGTTCAGCAGGGGGTTCTGGATGGGACCCCAGGACAAGAAAGGATGTGTATGGAAAACTGGTGAAAGCAGAAGGAAGTCTATATTTTAGTTAGTAGAATACCATCACAAGTTGATTTCTTGATTTTGACATAAAGTACCATGAATACATAAGATTTTAGTGTAGGAGTAAGGTGGGGAAGGGAATGTAAGGGACTCTTAATATTATCATTGCAACTTCAATGTAAGTATAAAATTATTCTAGTAAAAAAGGAAGTAAGGTTGGGATCCAAGAAATTCCTTGGATGGATATAAATTCAGTATAATTGTGCATTCAGGATGTTCTCTTTCGGTTAGGAGAAATGAAGGTCTCTGTTATTTTGTCTTTCACATGACCAAGAACACAGTTATGTTACAAAGAGCTCTGCTAATTAGCTTTCATCAGTAATTATGAAATATGCGAGGCATATGACTTATGAAGAAGAAGAGTTGCTTAGCTTGCAGTCTGTGGGTTCAAGGGCATAGCGCTGCGTTGCTCATCGCTGGTGGGGTCTCAACTGTGTCACATCAAGGTGGATGTAGTGACAGGACAAGCGTGTGGGTAAACAGTCTCATCTCAAAATAGGAAGCAAGAGAGGGGCCATGCGAGGCCAGGTGCAATGCTGTCCTGAGAACTAACCAGGGTAACACAAAAGATACCTTCCTTTCAAAGGCAAGCAGTCCATGGCCCCACTGACCTATCATCATGCCCCACCTCCCACCATGCCCCACTTATTAACAATTCCACCTCCACCATTGCCACGCTGAGGATCAAGCCTCCAACACGGGGATCCTGGGAGAGGAAACCACATTCCAACCATAGCACCCTCTAGAGACCACTGTTTCACAAGCCGTCAGTGTGTCTAGTGTAGATGGATCATAAGTGGCGCTTTTATTTAATATTATTGCACGGGCCATTTAGTGTGCTGTATTGCATTTGAGTTCTTTTACTCATACCATCCCTCATGATATGCACAAACTATTAAGAGAAGTATATTTTTTTCAGTGCTAAATGCACATGAAAGAATAAAAATGTATGCAGATTTTTATTTATATAGTTTTATTTTATCAGGTAATGTGGACTGATAATGGGATTACTTAAAATAAAATTTGATAAGTAGGATTTGGTTTAGAAATCATTTTTAATCTAAAAACTTTCAGTGGGGGCTGGTGCGATGGCTCAGCGGCATAGGCGGCTGCCTGGCAGGCACGAGGGCCCGAGTTCGACTCCCGGATCCCACATACGAAAAAAGGGCCGGTGATATCGCTCAGCGGCACGGGCACCTGCTGGCGCACGAAGCCCTGATGTTGACCCCTGGTACCCACAAAAAAAAAAACAAAAAAAAACTTTCAGTGGCATTAGGTCAATACATAAACATCCTGTTAGCTAGAAAACACTATTTCAAAATTTATTCCTTTCATTAAATAGATAACTTCAAAGAACAAAGTAAGATAATAGTCGATCAAAAAATGGGAAATTGTTACCTTTCTTGGTCTTCAAATGAATATTAGACCCAGGTTGTTTTTCTAGATTCATATTTTTAAATTAATAATATTCTTTTTTTTGTGTGTGTGTGTGTGTGTGTGTGTGTGTGTGGGTACCAGGGGGTCGACCTCAGGACCTCGCGCACCAGCAGGCACCCGTGCCGCTGAGCGATATCACCGGCCCCTTTTTCGTATGTGGGTTCCGGGAGTCGAACTCGGGCCCTCGCGCTTGCTGGGCAGGCGCTTAAGCCGCTGAGCCATCTCACCGGCCCCAGATTAATAATACTCTTAATTAAGAAATCATAATTGTGTACATTTATGTAGTACAGTGTCTAATACAGAATGTAAATTATTAAATCAAATGAATTAATGTATCCACCTCCCTTACCTATCATTTTTTATCATAAGGCATTTGAAGTTTACTACTTTAATTATTTTGAAATATATAATACGGGCTGGGGTATAGCTCAGTTGTAGAGTGCTTGCCTAGTACGCAAGACCTGGTTTCCATCCCTGAGACCGAAAACAAGAAAAGAAAGAAAATATACAATACATTATTATTGACTATAGTCATACTGCTGTGCAGTAGATCTCAACATATATTCTTTCTATCTGAAACTTTGTACCCTTTTGCCAACAACTCATTTCCTCCTTCCTCACCCAGATTTTTATCACTCAATGTTTTTCCTATTTCTTTAAAGATATTTTCACATATTAGTCCTTTTGCTAAAATATATAAAAATAGTCCTTACTATAGTGGGACAAGGAGCCATCTCAAAATTGTTCTGATCGATAATTTCAAAAACTTTTTCTTTTGTTGGCATGAGTAAGGAAAATGAAAACAAGAAGTTAAATTGTGTAGTGAGAGTTTTTTTTATCCAGCTATTTTAGCTTATCAGCCTAACCTGCCTTTCAGATGTGGAAGGATCATTTGTGGGGGCCCAGCGAGCCAGAAATGATGTCTGGTGCAGCAGGTTGCACAAGCTGTGAGTGTCTAAGAGTGTATATTCCCATGGTGGCAAATTGGCATTATTATGGTAACACCATAAGATCTTCTGAGAAATGGAAAGCCTCTGTCTTAGTTACTTTCTCGTCACTGAGACATGGTACCTGACACCAGCAAATTAAAAGGAGGAGAGGTTTATTGTGGTTTACAGTTTGTAGAGGTTTCAGTCCATACTCCACTGGCTCGAAGGCAGGGTGGTATGGCAGAGAGGCCTGGCAGAGAGAGACAGCTCATAGCAGGGCAGCAGGCAACAGAGAGGGATCAAGGGAGGAGGAGGGAGCTAGACCCTTCCATGCCACACCCCCAATGACCCACCTCCTCTGACCAGGCTTCACCTCCAACACCACATTTAGCTACAAACTCATCAGTGAGCTAATCCATTGCTGAGTATCACACCCCTGTAATTCAGTCGGCTCTCCCAAAGCCCCGCCTGTGAGTGCCTGCGGCTTTGAAGGACATCTATATATAAACCATAGTAGTCTCCAAATGATCACATAGCCACATTCTCACCATAGTGCTGACTGTGAGGGAAGTGAAGCCTCTGTGGGCTCCTTTCTATTCCTGTGCGCCACTGCCATGGGCCCCTCCTCCAGGGAGCCCTCCTCCCACACGTGGACTGAGTGTGGACAAATCATCACCCCTGAGAAACCAAGCCTCCTGTCTCATTCACAGTAAGTCAGTAGATAACAATCAGATAGGAAGGCACACATACGTGTCATCCTTTATGTGACAGGATGTGCTGTGGCCATCTCTATAAGCCCATGTCTCCAAAATGAGCACCTGATATCACTAGATCAAGAACCAGAGGGTGGGACCACAGCATATTTCCTTGGGGCCACATGTTGCTTCCTGTGTCAAGGGGAGTCAGAGCGGTGGGGCAGCCTCCCTGTTGTGCGTGGGGGACCCTGTCCTCTGGCTTCCTCGCAGGCACCGCTGAGCCCAGGCTGGGCACAGGTCTGCTCTCCGGCCTTTCCCAGAGCTGGGCTCCCCTGAGGTGTACAGCCACCTTCACATCTTAGCTTCCTTTGCCTCTGTACTGTGCTGTGGCTCCATTTTAAAAATCCACATAAACACTTGTACTTGGTGGAAAGCATTTTAAAATCCTTGGCAGACATTGTTAGTGCTCCGTAAGGGCAATTTTTATTTGTTCTTTTTTTAAATACAGAGAACCAGTGATATAGCTCAGCAACATAAGCGCCTGCCTGGCAAGCGTGAGGTCCTGAATTCAGTTCCCGGTACCCACATAAAGAAAAATAAAATAAAATAAAATAAATAAATAAAATAAATAAATATAGAGAACCAAATTGAAGTACAATCAAAAACTTTAAATTAGTAAGTCCGAATGTCATCTCAAGGCAGTTGCTGTTGAGAAATTTGCTTCAGAATAAAATAAATATCAACTTATGTTATTGATGTATAATGATAATTAGGGATGATTATATACTAAGTATCAACTAACAAATTATGCCATCATGTTGAACTTCCTTCCCTTCCTTCTTTCCTTCTTTCCCTGCTCACTGCTCTTCCCTGTTGGGCTCCATAACTCAATGCCATATTAACTTCTGCAGTTTCTTGACTGCTTGAAATATTCCATCTGAATACCCAATTGCCCTCCTGGTCTTACACATCCAATTTGATGCTCTTATAACACAATGTCCATCTTTTTTTTATTCATCATTACTGGATTAATTCCAATGCTCTGCGCCAGAGAATATGTATTTTTCTTCTTAACTATATACAGTTAACGTCTTAGTTACTTTTCTCATTGCTAAGACAAAATACCTGACACCAAAGTTAAAGGAGGAAAGGTTTATTTAGGTCACAGTTTGTACAGGTTCCACTCCATAATCCGATGGCTCCAAGGCAGGGTGGCACGTGGCAGAGGGGCAACCTTTCATGGCTGCAGAAGACAGAAAAAGTAACCAGCGTGTCAGACCAGACTCTTTCTGTCCCTTACATTGTATGCAGGTTACCAGCTCTAGGGCAGGTGTAGCATTCACACCCTTAACCCCAGCAATGGACCATGAATCAATCACAAACTCTAGATTCAGCCACCTCTGAAAAGCCTGCCCGACATGACTGCATGAGACTTTGGAGGGACATCTAGACCCAAACCATAACAGTTAATGAGGTTGAGTGCTGCTTTCAGTACAAAGATACTGAATTGGCCTGGCAATTGAACGTGAAAGCCCCCAGGCTTCCCTGCCACTTCCTACAGGTCTCTCTCCTTAACTGCTGTCCAATATGTTAAGGTTAAAATGAGAGACTTGGTCTTATGTCTCCACATCATACTTAGTAGAAGGCTGGCTGCTTGGTTGCTTATCCATTCAATAGTCCCTTAGTTAATTACTGCCAAGTCCGTATCTGCCCCGGGTCAGAACTCTGTACCCATATTTCTGGCCTTCAGCCCCTCTCCTTGGGTCACGTGATGCACTCATCCCTCCAAGCTACATAGCCATCAGTGGTGGTTATTTGGGACCCTGTCCTGGTCCCACCTCAGCATGCTCTGGAAGAGTTCCTGTGAGCTCAGAATTAGAATTCACTTGTACAATGAGAATGGATCGAGCACGCTGTGTGCCAGGACTACTTTAGGTGTTGGGAAGGCAACGGTGAAACAGCAGAAGTCCTGCCCTCTGACGCTTGGATTGCATGGAGAGGCACCAAGTTTATAGAAGTGACTTTCCTGTGTTGGACAGTGGCGTGTGCGCCGCAGAGAGATAAATCAGAGGGAGTGCAGGCTGCAATTCTAAATGAAGCAATTAGGCCTTACTCAGCAGAAAGGTGCTTGGGATGAAAAGAGTAAGCTGTGCTCTGCTGAAATCTCAGAGGAGAGCCTTTCTGGAAGAGGGAGCAGCAACCCAATAAAGTCTATAAGTCAGATACTGCAAAATGTGAAGATTAATAAGATATTTGTACTTAAGGAACTTACTGTGTTCAGGATAGAGAGAACCAAGTAGAACGAATATGTAACCTGCTGCCATGGTGTTTGGCATTTACTACTGTGTGAAAGAGAATTCTTCTGATGTGGGCTGTGGCAACAGACAAGAGATAACTGAGGACCTAGACACAAAGAGTGGAGATATGAATGGCAAGGAAGGGGCGCAGACAGTGACAGTGACTTTTTGGAAGTGGGGAGACCGATTTCCAGTTTCACTTCTGCCTCTCTCTGTTTCTGTGGATGCGCCATGGGCCCAGCAAGGCATTAACTAAAGGCATTAAGAAATTGGGTAGTGGAATAAGGTTGCTCTCTCAGATCTTTTTGAACAGGTCGCTCATTCATTCATTCAGTAATATTTATTTGGTACCTCCAAATAGCCAAAGAACGTTCTAGGTCCCAGGAACCCATCGAGTAAAGAAGAAAAAATCCCTGCCATTGAAGGGGTCACAGTGGTGAACAAACAAGTACAATATAATAAATATAGTACTGGGTGCTGACAAATGTTGGGAGCATGAATAAGGCAGTGTTCCTGAGGGCTCTAGAGTACCTGGGCTGTGTGTCCCCTGGACACTCTGAGAGTATCGTTGGAGTAGAGCTCAGGGTGAAGTATAAGAATGCCACGAAAGTGTCCTGAGAAGTCCTTTCTAGGCAGACGAGCAAGTAGGTGCAGAGACCTGGAGACTAATGTGCTGATCCTGTGAGGGCACAGCCAGAGGTCAGAGAAGACCAGGATGAGCAAGGGTAAGGGAGGGAATAATGACCGCAGGAGATGTAACGGAGGGCCACGTCGTGTGGGTCCTAATTGGCCACAGTAAGGACTTTGGATTTATTGATTCTGAGAGGGATAGAAGGTCACTGAAAGGGCTGAGCATGAAAGTAACATGATCTGATTTGCTATTTAGTGTGATTTATGTGGCTGCTTTATGAAGATTAGACCATAGGGAGTCAAGGATTAAAGCAGAGAGACGAGACAATAGGGTACTGCGGTAATCCAAGCACGAGAGAGCTCGGGTTTGTTTCAAGTGTGTCCTACAGGACTTGCTAGGGTTGTGAGAAAAAGAAGAAACTCCATCTGTATTTTTCAAGCTTGATTCCCCCTTGAATCCCATTACAAAAATTGTTTGACCTCCCCCCTGAGAAATTCTGCTCCCTTTCTCAAATCTCCAAACACTGCTTTCTCTGCTTCACTCTCGCATACAGCGCTTGATATTTACTGTCCTGGGAAAGAAGAGGCAATCAGCTGACATATCTTTTCAAAACCAAACTGATCATACTGCTTGCTCCTGTTCTTCCTCTCTGCAGTGGGTGAGTGGTCCTCACCCTTTCTGCCCTGCTGCATCCCAGAGTGCCCAAATCAGGGACCCGCCTACTGTGGGCGTGCCCTATTTTTCCAGTGGAGTGAATAATGCCAGCCTCTGAAGGACTTCATACTTACAATTTACCCCTCCCTCTTTGGACTAATCAAGTTTTCTCAATTGAATCATAATTATCATTATACAAACATCCTGTGTTTTCTTTCATTGTGAAGAAACTTCCTTTGACCCATCATCCTCCTCTAGTTTCTACCACGTTTTTCAGTTCGTCTTTGTAGTAAAACTTCCAGAAAACTGCCTCGACCTGCCATCTCCATTCTCTTTCCTCATGATCTCTTTTGAAGGCGTTCCAAATTTTTATCCCCAGCATAGCACAGAAACTCCTCTGGTTAAGTCTACCCAATCACCTCTATGTTGCCAAATCTAATGCTTCCGGCATTGAACCTTTCAGCAGCATTTAACATCATTTATTAATCTTTTCTTCTAAGGATATTTTCCTTACTTGGCACTCCTGATTTTCCTCCTCTTAACTTGCTATGGCTTTTCAATCATTTGTTGGTTGCCCTTTTTTCTTCCAGATATCTAAAAGCTGGTGTAACCCTGGGGCTCAAATCTTGCACCTTTATTCCTCTGTTAAGAGACTTGGGTGATTTCATTGAGTGCCATGGTTTTAAATTCCATGTGTTGAAGTTTTCCAAGTTTGTATCTCTTGTCCTGATTCATGCATTTATCTGCTTAGTATCCATCTCTACTTAAATCTCTTCCAGGTATCTCAAACTTGTCCAAATCCAAGTATGTGATTTTGTATTCCTTTCCCAAAAACAAACAAACAAACAAACAAGCAAAAAATTTAGTGATCCTAGTTTTTCTTTACCTCAGTAAACCACAATGCCATTTTCCCAGTTGCTTACGTCAATAGTACTGGGCACCTTCTTGATAACATTTCTTTGTCTCACACCTTCAGCAAATTCTGTAGGACTGCCACATTTTGAACCACCTTCAGCAGCTGCATCAGGCATCCTGCAATGCTCAGGTCAGGGTGTCCGTCTACAACTGTGGGTGTCGGAGGCAGGTCGGAAGCGAGGGTGTGAGAGGTGAGAGCAGGAGAGAAATGAATCAGCTCTGCAGATGCTGAGTTCACGGCGGTGGGATTGGGAATAGTGGTAGAGAGAAGCCTAGGGAGAATCACAGCAGGGCAACATCAGGTTGAGGAGTTTGATTTATTGATAGCTAAGAAGAAAGCACTAACGCCTTTTTTTTTTTTTTTTTTTTTTTTGTGGGTACCGGGGGTTAGGGTTATATCACCGGCCCCTTTTTTCGTATGTGGGATCCGGGAGTCGAACTCGGGCCCTCGCGCTTGCCAGGCAGGCGCTTATGCCGCTGAGCCATCTCACCGGCCCCTCTAACGCATTTTTTAAAGCAGAGAATTTTGTTCTTAGGAATAAACACTGCAAAGATCATCTTTTATTAGATGGAAGAAATATAGAAGAATTTTGAGCCTGATTTTATGACTTACAGAATGTATCAAATCTGACTGTAGAAAAGAGGGAATATTACACCAGACCGAGCACCACTGAAAAAATATATTCAGATGTTGCACTAATTTGAAAAAACAAAAAAACACACCAAAGCCAGAGGGTTTCACAGGGAAGGTGGAAGGGGGTGGGGCAAGCGTCCTAAAGATTTTAAAGAAGAGGTAAATCCAATGTTTGAAACTGTTGCTGAGCAATGGGCAGCGGGGAGGTACGGTTCTTTTTAATGAATTAGTTTAACCCTGAGGCCAAAATCCCACAAAGACTGCACAGAGCAGAAAATTAACTAACCGGTTTCATTCATGAATATTGGCATTATAAATCATAAGCAAACATTAAGAAACAATCCAGCAGCTCATTAAAAGACAAATATTCATAAATCAACTTGGGTTTATTTTAATGGAATTCAAGGATGTTCACTATTAAGTAATATAGTCATATATTAATCATAGTAATAGACTTGAGGAGAAAGACTTTGTAATTAAAGCCATAGATATTGACAAGGTAATTGGTAAAACTTAATAGCCATTCTTGATTTTAAAAAAGAAAAAAAGGCAGTGGAGGAACAAGAGGATACTCCCATAATTTAAAGTTGATCTGCCTGGTCCCCACATGCAATGTAACTTTTGATGGGCTGTGCTCATTAGGATGAAAGGCAAGAGAAGGACAGTCAGTTTCATTACTACTTGAAACCGTGTGGGAAGAACTAGCCAGCGTGGTTAGGACAGCTGTGGAATCAGAAGTGTAAAAATGAGAAAGATTGGGGTTATATCACCACTCTTTGTGCATTGTAAGTTTGTATACTTGGCAAATCCAGGAAAATAAAATTTGAAATGATTATAAATAATAAAATACAATACTATAGTAAAGCATAAAAATTAAGATATAGGAAGGCATAACTTCCATATCTACAAAGTAAAAAGAAGATATAACCTATTTGAAATTGCTGTAGCAGCCAAAATAGGGATTAACTTAATAAGGAAAATGTGAGATCTATATGAAAACAAACTTTAAAATACTATAGAAGAATGCAAGATTTGAGTAAATGAAAAGGCATGTCATACTCTTAGATTGGAGGACTCAGTGTAAAAGGAAAGCTATCAGTTTTTCTCAAGTTAATTTATAAAATTAACACAATACCAATAAAAAGGTGAGTGGGCCGGAAAAGGTGGTGCACAACTATAATCCCAGCACTGGGGAGGCTGAGGCAGGAGGATCATCACAAGTTCAAGGCCAGCCTGAGCTATATAGAAAGACTTTTGTCTCAAAAAAAAGTTGAGTGGCATATTTTGATTTGGGTGTTTGTTTGTTTTAAGAGGGTGGGAGAAGGAGGGAGAGACCCAGAGAGGCTGAATCTAAAAGTTCATGGCATGGAAAGCGATGAGGAAGGAGCATGCCTCTTCCAGGTGTGAATGCGAAGGCCAAGAGTCCCTCCTGTGTGGCCCCTGGGGGTACAGAGCAGCAGAACAGAACCTGACAAACAGAACCTACACTCCAGAAATAGACCTAAACCTGCATGGGATTTAGTGTATCATCTAGTTGGCCCCTGAAATCAATCGGGTGGGAATCTAGTCAATGTAAAAAGATCTCCAAACCAGCAATTTACGGTACCTCCAAGTTAAGATTGAGACCCCTAACTGTAATCCAAGGTCTTAAATTTGCTCACACAGTTGGGATCACTTTAAATAGAATGTGTAGAAGTCATTTTGGGGTGGGGGGGAATCTATTGGAGATGGGCTTTAGGGGTAAGGGCCTGTGGAGAGGCCTGTATGGCAGAAGGAACACACGTGTTACCAGATACTTACACTACCAATGATCTGACATCAACAGAGATATTTATAATGAAAGGCATCTAACTTCCATTCAACATATATTAAGCCTCCCTTTTGTGCTTAGGATGGGAGTTCTTTCCTAAAATGAGAATTGCTGATATGGCAAAGGTTAAGGACATACAGATTAGAGAAGAGAACCTAAGGGACATCTGGTTACTTACCCTGGCTAATTGTTCTAGAATAATTTCCCCAGTTATCCTAATGCAAAATACCAAGTAGGGCTCTACAATCTGTTTTATGGTATGAACAAAGGTATTTTGCTATTGATATCCTTGCATATCTTTGACATTAAAAGTGGTACTAGAGTGTGGCAAGAAAAAATTGTTTCAATTATTTCCAGTTGTTTATGCAATATCATCTAAACAGTAAGCATGCTGCATGGCAAAATGCTGTCAACAAAGGGATTTAGAATTTCCAGAAAATACCATCTTATTCAACTGTGAAGTCAAAGAATAAGTCATTGTTTTTTGTTTTAGTCTTGACTTTTTTTTCCTTTCCGTTGTCAGTGTATACCAGTTATGACCAAAGAGGTTATTCAGGTATTTGATGGGAGTTCAGGTGCAGGTGCCAAAATACTTCTTGGGAGCTGATAGAGAATTTCTCCAACTGCCATTGTCAGAGGTTCTGTTTGATGGCATGCTTGCTCATTCTGGGAAATGTTCACAGAGACCCAATTGTCCCAGAGAAAGGACATCAGTCATGAATTACTCAATCCCCTGTGTAAAATTCACCCCCAAAGAGATGAATTAGACTGGAATTTTGGCAATAAATGGTTGGCGTCAGTGGTTGTGTTAGAAACCAAAATTTTCATTTCTGTTTCCTGTTATTCTTTGAGCTGGTTGTGTTTTAGGTTGTCTTGAAGGAAATACTTCAGCCCAAGGAGGACTTTGAAGAAGGGAGCAGTAGCCTGCTGCCATAACCACACACGCAGGAGGCTCCCTGCACTCGATGCCGGAGGCACTGCTTTGGGGCAGCTTCCCCACCTGTCCGGGCCGGGTGGCCGTGGTGAGGTTGCTGTCCTCCTCCACCTGTCCAGGCTGTGGCTCTGCCTCGCTGGTTGCAGCTGCTGTCTTGTGTGATTATTAACAGCATCCTCTTTCGTTCTCAGAGGTGCTCCAGCTCTGATAATAAGTTACACAGCCACCCCACCGAACTTGGAGGGGTATTGTGAGGTCGGAGTCAATTGATGTTTGTGAACCCTTAGCCTGGTACACAGTACAGACTCAGAGGATCCTGATTACTTTTATTAAACTGCTTCATTTCTCAAACCAGACATCAAAGAAAATGGCTCAATAGACAATGTCTGTTTTTGTGAAAATTTGGCCACTCTCCCAATCATCCTGTCTTTTATTCTACCCACACAGAATTTCCTGCCTAAGGCAATGATGTTGAAAGGTTTCAGCAGCTACTAACGATTCCTGGTTGTGGCGGCTTCACAGGTCATCTATATGGAGAACTTCACTGGTGTTTATTCTTGTAACTTTGCGATGACTGTAGGACACCTGAGGACATTTCAGAACTTTCCCACAAATCATAGCTCATTTTCCACTAAAATCTCCCCTGCAAGAGGTATTTTTAATAGTTGTTGCTGTCATTTTAATGATCTGGAAATTGAGGTTCAGAAATACAAAGTTACTTTCTCAAAACCACAGAGCTGACAGCTTCGGGGAAGATGGAAAAGCAGGGTATCTCAGGTTTACATCGCTTTTGTTACACCATGTTGGGTAAACAAAAGGGAAAAATTACTATATCACCCAGATTCCTTCTCGCTCACTATGATTACCTTTGTCATCTCTCATGCCATTGTTTGTTTGTTTGTTTGTCTGTTTGTTTGAGACAGGGTCTCAGTACGTAGCCTAGGCTGGCCTCGAACTCACTATATAGCCGAGAGTAGCCTCAAACTCACAGTGGTCCTCTCGCCTCAGCCTCCTGAGTGCTGGGATTATGGGTGTGCACCACCACCCCTGGTTTCTCATGCCATCTTTGATTTGTCTAGCATTTGTTCATTTTTTATCCCCCTCCACCCCAAAAAAGTTAAGTGCTGCTTGATCTCAGGGTGCAGACACAGTCCCTGGCCTAGGGTAGTTTAGCGTCTAGAAACGATGGCTCTAAATGTAGTCATTTCCTGCCGGGTCTCTGTGAGTCACATCGGGACCCAGTGAAAACACAAAGGAGTCAGTGGTGGCTCCCTGTGCTCAGTGAGCTGCGAGTTTCGGCACATTGTTAGTACTCTGTAGCATGGCAGGCAAGGATGGCATCACTGGGGTCTGTCACGCCCAGGTCTGTATGCGTGTAGACCAGTGAGGTGTCCCCGGTGACTTGCTCCATCTTCTCTGTGCACATCCCATTACACTGTACGTAGGCTCCATTCTTGTCTACCTTCTCTTCCGGATGGAAGGAAAGCGCCTTTCACTTCTTGATCTTTGTGTTCCTGATGTAGAGCTAAGCACATGGCACATAGAGAGCTCAGGGTCCAGTCACTATGCCCAGTGCAGTGCTCTGCTACCATGCGAGGGGGCTTTGGTGACGCCCACAACATGGATGAGGAAACCACATCTGAGAGAGACGGAGTCACTTAAGATCCAATACTGAAAGAAGATCCCTCCTTTAAAAGAGCTTTATTATGGTGTAATTCACGTAAAATAAGCTATCTGTATTTATTTATTTATTTATTTATTTATTTATTTATCGTGGGTACGGGGGGTCGACCTCAGGACCTCGCACGCCAGCAGGCGCCCGTGCCGCTGAGCGATATCACCGGCCCCTTTTTCGTATGTGGGATCCGGGAGTCGAACTTGGGCCCTCGCGCTTGCCGGGCAGGCGCTTAAGCCGCTGAGCCATCTCACCGGCCCAACTATCTGCATTTAAAGTGTACAACTTAACGAGTTTTGATGTGGGTAGTCACACAGGGGAATAGCACCACAATCAAAATGGCGGACCATCTATCACCCCCAAAAGTGCAGCCATGATTGCAGTGCAGATCTGTGACTCCAAAGCCCTTGTTCTTCCTCCAGTTATGGATATATGAGGAATCGAGCTTTTTGCTCCAACGCTTTCCTTCTCACTCTCACTAATGGGGAATTTTGAAAGCTGAGGTATAGAAAGGAAAAGAATGGATAAATAAATGTGGAACAGAACTGGATTGGGACATATCCTCCAGTTTAGTGGTTTAATTATTGGCTCACAAAATTATGTGGATGTGTCTGAGAAACAGCGGTATGCCAGAAACACCACAAAGAGCATGGAACTGCTTGAAGAGTAAAAACGGATCTCCATAACTTAAAACACTGATGTACACAAACACACACGCGTACGCGGAGGAAAGGAGCAATGAACACAGAATTCAGGCTGGTGGTTCTGTCTGGAGAAGCGGGAGGTGGGATACTGGAGGGGCACGCAGGTAGGTGCAGGTACTAGCGGTCTTTCAGCTCATGGGCTGTGTGGTAAGTTATTAAATATTTTTATGTTATATACATTGCCCTACAATTTACAATGCTAAAGTGATTAAAAACAAACTATGGTATCAGTGTAAACATTTATGAAGTATCTTCATTATTTTGAGGAAAAGATGACTTCCTATGGGAAAGTTAAAAATCCAAAATGTTTCAACTCAGTACGTACTAAGAAAGTGGAGAGCTCTTGATTAAGGGACACGGTTCGTGGTCAGGGAGAGAAGGAACGATTGAAGTTCTGTAATAACGAGCACTGGAAATTGCCCGATGGCTCACACACAGCTGCTGGGTGGGCCCTGACTTGTGCTGCTGCGTAGATCCATTTCCACCGCCCACACATTTTCTTCCTCTGCGCAGTTCATAGGGTGGAGGCAGGGGATCCGGAAAGAACAGAAGTGCGTTTAGGGTCTTATGTCACAGTACACTAAAGGTAGAAGCCAAAAGAGGCTGGAGAAGTTTGGGCACCTTAGAAAACTTTTCAGGAGCCTGAAAACCAAGAGTCAGCGTAAGAGGGATTCCGTTTTGGGAAGAAAAGCAACAGAGGCTAGACGTCCTGCAGAAAGGGCTGGAATGTAGGTTGGAATCTTCTTAAATAGTGCTCTCTATGGTCTCATCTGTTTTCCATCTACTTTCATGTGATAATTACTAGGTGCTGAGTTTAGCTCTGATTATATTTCAGTTTTCTAGTTTTTAAAAGCAAAGCAAGTTTAAAAAAAAAAAAAAAGAGTGGCTAATCTGTGTTTCACAGGTAAGCCCACTTGGAGGTCACTTGGTTGTTCTGCCAGAGAAACCACATTTGAGGCCCCATTGCCCATCTGGCTAGAGCTTGTCCTATTTCTAGGCAGGACCTGCTAGTCTCTCAACTGTAAATCCAAAAGCCACAAAGTGGCTTCCAGTGCTGCTGGTGATGTCCCTCTGAAAATCAAGCAGTGTGTCACGGGAAATCCTTTGTGACTCTCCATTCTTTCCCAGACCAGGGTATGGTACATTGCTGAATATTACCGACCAACTGGCAGATAAAAAAACTGCATTTAAATTCTGAGCACAAGGCACATTAAACCTAATATTTAAAAAGGAAGAAGAAAAGCGAGTCTCTCATGCTGAGGGATTCCACTGGCATGAAGCACATCAGAGCTACTTGGGTCATTCTGTTCCTTACACGGGGAGATTGAGTTGCTCAAACTGTACAGCTGTAAATGACAGGGCCAGCATATTGACGCTACAACTCTACTCCATCTGCCAGCACCACACTGCTGCCTTTTATAGGTTTTTAAAGGTTTGGTTCTTATTTAGGGATATGAACAATTTTACTTTTAGGTCAGAAGACCTAGTCATTTATTATAAACTTTGGCAAGTGGTCGTTTTATACTGTTTCATAGCAGAGATTTTGGGGTCAGTTTAGCTTCTAGTTATAGCTTCCCACTTAGGAACTTCCCAAAAGTAAAATTAAAGTTACTTTCCTCCTCCAACGTCCATTTCCTCTTTATGAAACAAGGCCAACTCTGTGAGGATTAAATGAGATCATCACTATGAAGCTTACAATCCAGGACAAGGCACATAGCATTCGGTTGCTAAATGGTGACCGTTCTAAAGATAAAGTTCTGAAATAGCTTTCTGTACAATTCTGAATAAAGCTTCTGATGATACTTATATAGTTTCTTGGAGGACAAATAAATAAAATACATGTATACTACTTGTCTTAGTTACTTTTCTTGTTGTGTGACAAAATACCCAATACCCAAAGTTAAAGGAGGAAAGGTATTTGGCTCACAGTTTGTAGAGGTTCAGTCCATAGTTGGCTGGCTCCAAGGCAGGGTAGCATGGCAGAGGGGCATCGCAGAGGAGAAACAGTTCATGGCAGGCAGAAGGTAGTAAGCACAAAGTGACAAGTGACAGATTCTTTCTGTCCCTTTATATTGTATCCAGGTTACTGCCTTTAGGGCAGGTAGCACCCTTAATCCTACCCAGAACTATGCCAAACCCATCAGTGGGCTAATTTAGTAATCATACACCCTTAATCCAGCACCACTCACTCTAGATCCTGCTACCTCTGAAAAGCCCCACCTTTGACCACACGAGGCTTTGGGGGGACATCTGGACACAAGCCATAACAAAACTGATATATTCTAAAGAGAAAACAAAAAAAAAAAAGAAAGAAAAGCACGAAAGGGGGATATAACATATTGGGGAGAAGTTGAAATGGGTTCTTCCTTATTCATCTCCAGATTTTTTTTTTTTTTTTGTGGGTACCAGGGGGTCGACCTCAGGACCTTGCATGCCAGCAAGTGCCTGTGCCGCTGAGTGATATCACCGGCCCCTTTTTCGTATGTGGGTTCCAGGAGTCGAACTCGGGCCCTCGCGCTTGCTGGGCAGGCGCTTAAGCTGCTGAGCCATCTCACCGGCCCCTCATCTCCAGATTAAAGGGACCACTGAGTAAATTCTTGAGATAAACAGGACCTGTCCAGGGAGTTGTCTAAAGGGAGGAGGGGACAGCAAGCACCATGGCTCTAAGGCAGAAGCATACATTGAATGTACAAGGGACAGCCTGGAGGGTGATGTGGGTGGAGTAGGAAGACAGGAGCTGTGGTCGGAGAGAGAACAGCAGGCCAGCTGGTGGATCAAGTATTGTCTTGCAGATCAGAGTAGGGACTTGGGAGGTGGTGGTGGGCAAAGGAGCAACATAATCTGACTTACACTGTAAAAGATCTCTTTGTGTTGTGTGGAGAATAGCCTACTGGGAGGGAAGGAGTAGGGGACAGTAGCCATGGCAGAAGCATGCAGACCAGTGAAAAAGCTAGTGCAGGAACCCAGAATGTGCTCATAGCGTGTTAGCTTTCTGTCACTATAACAAATACCAGAAATAATCAACATATAAATATAGAAGATTTATTTTGGATCACAGTTGTGGGGTTTCGGTCCATGGTCTTTTGGCCCCATGTTTATTGGCCCTGTGTTGGGAGAGCACATCATGGTGGGAGGTAGTGGTACTGCAAAACCACACACCTGGTGGTCTGGCCAAGGCACAACACAGAGGAGGAAAGGGGACAGGGTCCCATTCTCCCCTTTGAGGGCAACTTCCCACAACTGTGACCTAGAAACCTCCTACCAGGCCCTTCCCTCTAACGCCTCCATCAAGTGGAGGGCAAACCTCCAACACTCGCGCCATTGGAGGTCACTCAAGATCCAAACCACAGAACACGCAAAGCTTCGGGAGTCGTGATGCACCATGCCACTGAGATGCGGCAGGTTCTTCCTGTGGCCGTGTTGTGTTTATAAACAGCGGGAGGAATGGGAGTTGTGTCATGCAGAGTGTCCTCCATCCTGGATTTTCCTGTAGTAGATTGTGGTACTGTCTAAGAGCCATATCTGCAGATAACTCTCCCTGAGTCCCAGTTGTCGGCGGAATTTTCTTGCCAGAGAAGCAAGCACTTTAGAAATGGATTTTCTTTGTCTGTTCTCATACTATAGCAATCCCTGGTGTTCGTCCCATGGCAACCAAGACTACAAGGAAGTGCTGTTTCATTGTGAAAGTTATCAATTCTATATTATCAGCCAACTAAAAGAAAAGTAGGTCAGTGGGGCCGAGGAACACCGTCAAAATGCTTTTGAAACAGAGCAGGGCTTCCCGTGGCACCAGGAAAAGGAGCTCGCCCTGCAGGGGTCGCTGCTCTGTTCTGGGTCAGCCTGAAGCTTCCCTTTTCCTCCTTTTAAACCTTTCTCATTAGGATTTGCTTCTTACTGCCTTCAGTTTTTATGCTATATTTCAAGGTTGCTTGAAAAATTATTTCTATGTGTATATCTCAGAAAATGGGAGCAATTTTCTAATTTACTACATTAAGATTCAGCCTCAGACAGATGACTTCCATACAAATTGCCGTGAAATTCTCAAATAAAATTAATTTTAATTTGTGAGTGTGTACCTTATAAATAGGGAATACATGTTATAAACCAAATTTAACATGGTATCATAACTGCAAAGAAGCTGGAAGTAATAATTTACATCAGTATGGCTTAGCTACTACTGCTTCAGAAATCCCTTTGATTGTCTTAAAGGATCTGTGTGAATTGTAACCATTTATCCAGAATCAGATCAAATGTGAATGGACAGAGTGGAATTTAGTGTCATAATAAGATGTTGGTAACATATGCTCAGTTTGTAAATTGAGCATATTTATTCATTTCATAAAAATCATTATTTCAGATGTCCCCTAGGTGAGAAAACTAGATGATCATTTTATATATTGCTTTTATTTATTTTATTATATTTATATACTTCTATATCTGTGTATTTTGATGACTACCGCTTTCATACCCCTGACACCTAATAGTCAGACACTGCCGCTGAGTCCTAACAGTACTTCTGTGGGTACAGAAAGTGGGCGAGGGTTCTGTTTACAGCAGAACAAGCATCAAGGTTTTGGAACAGATTCAGGTCTTTGAATTCTCAGTCTGGGGGCTTATCCTTGTAGTTTTTTTGAGATTTGTGGAGCTCTTTCTGAGATTTGTGGAGTTTGAGATTTGTGGAGCTCTTTTTGAGATTTGTGGAGCAGTTATAGAATAAATACAGATATTTTCCAGCAAGACAAATTCAGAGCAATGAACAGTGTTACAGCATTCTTTTGTTTGAGCTTTGACAACAGATGCGTTTCCGTACATTTCTTCCATGTGCCCTCTTAGAAGCTTGCCTTGACCCAGAAAGGCACCAAAATACAGTGGTACCTTGGTTCACAAACTTAATTTGTTCTACGATCTTGGAAAGGATGGCCATATTTGTGTTTGTGTGGGAAAGATGGCTGCAGTTGCCTTTGTCAAAGCAAAATTTTGCAAAATGCTGTTGTTTGCAAACAAAAGTGTTTGTGAACTGAGGTACCACTGTATGTCTTTTAAAGATAGATAAATCCTCACAAGCATAAGTAAGTCAAAGAGAACAGAGAGTATGATTTCCTCATAGCTAGTTCAAATGCAGGCAAAGTGAAGCCGAGATGTTAGAAGTCTCCATAGCAATTACCCTTGTTTGGGGGTGCCGGCCGGGAGGGGGTTTCATAGACTGGTTATACTGAGGCTCCTTTTGGGAAGATTTACTGACTTTATTCTTCAGTAAAATTCTTAAATGCCTTACTTTCATGAGTGGCATTTCAGTTTCAATGCTTTAGACTTGAAGAGCAGTTCTTACACATTTATTGTATGTCATAAGCTGCTATTTCCCCAGCAAAGCCAATTACCCTTTTTGGCTGTCCCTAAGCATGTTGCATTTATTTTGAGTTCTTGGCGTTTCCTTATTATAGAACCAGCTACCATGGAGCCATGGTAAAGTCCCTCATAAAATGCTTGCCAACACAACTTTAGTGCTTACAGTTTTTAAGGTGTTACGGGGAGAAAGGTGTGGAAGAAGGACTGTTCAGTGAGGATGTTAATCTATATCCAAACAGGCACTGCTGGGAATGTTTTCATGAAATTCTGATAAGGCCCAGAGCACAGCTTTGTCAGCTCCTTATAACTTAACAATTTCACGCTGATTTTTTCCCCATGTAGTTCGTTTCAGAAGAGCACAAATAGTTGAACAACAGTAGCTCTATCATTTTTGAAATGGTCCTTGAGGTCAGAGCCTGAAGGAAATAAGATTGAGGCTAGAAATTACTTATAGGAAAACTAAATTTTAATAAAAATGGAAACTGATGGCCACAGCTATGTTTCTCTAGCTGTCTACTGTTAGACTAAATCTGTAAGCTTTCTGACCACCGCAATGATAGGAAAAGCTGGAAGAACGTAAATGATTTTGGGGGTTGGCAAGACCTTCTGCAGTCCGCACAATGTATAGACCAAGACGAGAGGGAGTCAGGTGTCCTATAGGTCACGCCCAAGAGAATAAGCAGTTTTCTCCCACAGCACTGCTTCTCTTCTTAAATGTGATCAATTCTTTGGTTTCCTTGAAAACAGTCTAATTGTAAAAATGAAACGGAGTTTTCAATGCTCCTGCCAGCTGTTTACACGCGGTGACTTCTTTTTCCTTTGCAGTGTTCTGTTTCTTCATCAGAGGACGAAAGACTTATTGGCATCAGGAGACCAAAAACTCCAACCTCAGGTGACTTTTCGGACCTTAATACTCAGACAAACTGGACCAAGTCACTGCCCCTGCCAACACCGGAAGAGAAGATGCGACAGCAGGCGGAGACGGTCCAGGCTGATGTGGTTCCTATTAACATAACCGGTACGCTCTGCGGGCAGAGGCTTCTAGGGAGGATGACCGTGGCTTTCAGTTTGTGGTGTGCTCTTAGCGCTGCATTTCCCATCAAAGGGAACAGCTCTGCTCCCGCTCCCGCTCTCTGTTTAATGAAGGGAATACCAAAACTGCACATATGGATGCACACATAAGATATCTGTTGCTTGTTGGGTCAGAAGCCTGTTGTCACCAAAGATTCGTGTCAAGAAACTTGATGATTGAAACATTCATTTAAAGCATGGCTTTTTAAACTGAATTACTTTTTAATACGATTTTGGTTATAGAGGGACATTTTCTAAATGTGGTCCTGGGTAAGAAAAAACTATATATTCCCTTCAAAAGGGTTACTTTAAGTAATAGTTATAGAAATGAAGAAATAATTTTTTTGTCATGTTTCTGACAGATTTTCTTACCTTCTTGATTTCTCAAGTAGAAAAAGGGAAAAATTCTTGAAATAAAGATATCAAAAGGATGAATAACTATAAAAATATTTTTTAAAATCTTAATAGGGTGGTCATTTTATATTTTGATTTCTATAATTTCAGTTCCACCGTCTTCAAATAAAAATTTATCCTGTGCAGAATAAACAGTTTCAGAATATGTTACGTTAAGTTGGAATGTATTTCAGTACTATCAAATTTGAAATTGTGGAATTTTATACTCAGCCTTTAATCATTTGTGATAATTATGGTGACAGACACCAAGATATATAAAGCTCAGAGCTGATTGTTTACAGACTCAGAATAGCTATTGCCAGGCATGGTGGCGCATGCCTTGTAATCCCAGTACTCGGGAAGCTGAGGCAGGAGGATTGCCGAGAGCTCGAGGTCGGCCTGGACCGACAGCAAGGCCCTGTCTCAAAAAAACCAAAAAAAAAAAAAAAAAAAAAAGAGCTATTAAAACGATACTGAAAATCTGCCTGTTTTATCACTTTTCTAGCTCTAGCCTACACAGAGAAATTGGCTAGTGGTTTGGGGAAAGTACAAAGGGCAAGACAGGTGTGCTAAGAGTTAATAAAGGCTGGGTAAGGTAGAGGGAGAATAATAGCGGCTGGAATATGCTTATCATGTGCAAGGCCCCAGGTGTCAATCCCCAGTACCAAAACAAACAAACAAACAAACAAACAAACGAGTTCATAGTTTGAACCATTTGACTGTGTGTTCTATAGAAAGAGATGACCATTAGTCATCACGGGTAATCAGTCAAATTGGTGACCACAAAGGGTGATTTTCATTAGCAGTTGGAGGGAAACCCCAGAGCAGCCTTGCTATCTTTTGAGGCTTCTGCTGCATAGAAAGCTTTCTGCCAGGGCATTGGTGGCTGGTAAGGGCTAATGATATATTGAAGATTTTTTTAAAAACTTGAACAGGATATTTGGAAATTATGTTTAGAACTCTGAATTCTGTGTAAAGTTAATAAATAAGTATATGAATTTTTTCTATTTCATTTATATTTATTTTACTTAAACCTTAAAGCAATAGTGTAGCATTTTAATCCATTGTCTTTGTAAATGGCATGGTTGTTCTTCATGAATGTGTTTCTCCTTCACCTAGCTCATGTGTTTTTAAAAATTATTTTTATAAGTAGATATGTTTTAATACGTAGTATAGCATTTGTTTCTTGATGAAATACACAGACATATATTTTCTATAAGAGAATAAGTTACATTATTTGATTGATTAAATGCAGCAGAAGTATAATTACATATGATTAAATGCCTCAGAAATAATATCATGAGATAAGAATATTGTGCTATGAAATATGATAATCCTTACTGGAATTATGGTGAAGCACATTATCTTGTGATTAGGAGATTTAAAATAGAGTAACTAGCATTTCAGGAGTACAGAATTATTTACAGTGAAATACATCATCGCAATAGAAGACAGTGAAAATTAATAATTAAAAAAAATAGAAGGCAGTGTCATATCTTTGAGTTTTCTCTCCAGTTTGATGACTAAATGGATATGAATTACATAGTATTTAAATGTCACCCAGGGAAGGTAACTGACAGTAAAGAAATGAGCAGATGAGTTATGTCAAAATGTAATTTACTTTTAATTAAGTGGTTAACTTTTGCAGATGTCAAAATCAAATATACCTAATGACATATGTATTACTCTATTGTATGGATCTGTGTGTTCACACACACACATATTTCTTTCTTTTTTTTTTTTTTAATTTTTAATTTTTTGTGGGTACCGGGGGGACGACCTCAGGACCTCGTGCACCAGCAGGCGCCCGTGCCGCTGAGCGATATCACCGGCCCTTCTTTCGTATGTGGGATCCGGGAGTCAAACTCGGGCCCTCGTGCTTGCCAGGCAGGCGCTTACACCGCTGAGCCATCTCACCGGCCCAATTTCTTAAATGATTAGTTTTTCTAATCTGGTGTAAAGAAGCAACAAAATTAAAAATTTTCCCTTTTGATAATTGAACTGATACAAGTTATACAGTTTCCTATTCTTTAAATTATGTATTTCTGAAGTTGTAGTAAATTTTTGAGATAAAAAATGTAGCTTCTAGTAGGAAATTGTCATGTACTCGATAGCTTACCATCTGGTCTGATTATTAATCAGTCTCATCAGGGAGAAAGAATTGCCCATAAATGCATGGTTTCAATGCAGAGTGAAGCCCACCAGGCCCAGAGGCATAGAACATCACCTCATTGAGCTACCGGCTAGAAAATGGATTTAATCCTTTTAGTTGTAAGGACTAAACACAAGGACTTGACATGTTCTAAAAGTTAAGGAGAAAACAAGGGTTTAAAATAAAAAGTACATAGAATATGTTCTATACCCTGCCACGTGGGATAACAGCTCTCCCACCTGAGATGAGCAGAGTAAGTAAACCCACCTAAACGATTTTTAAAAACCGGCTAGTGTTCGAGCTGCCTTATTTCTAAGTGGTAATCATGACTAACTAGTACCATTTTTCAGTGAAAGACTGATTCAATTCAACAGATGTTTACTGAGTAACTACTTTGTACAAGGGATTAGGTGAGTGCCATAGGGAATCCTAAGGAATATGACTCATGGTCTTTACCCTCAAAAAATGTATAGTCCAGCAGTTGAGATAGTCTTTCTATTTTTTATATTTCTTTGTTTGTTTGTTTGTTTTTTGAGACAGGATCTTGCTAGGTAGTTCAGGCTGGTCTTGAACTCACTATGTAGTCCAGGCTAGCCTGGAACTACAGTGACCCTCCTGCTTCAGCCTCCCAAGTGCTGGGATTACAGGTGTAGGCCACCATGCCCAGCTGAGATAGTCCTTTCAGACTGTAATTCAAAATGGAGAGTTTAATGCTTTTAATGGCGAATGTTGTAGATGTTCACCCTCATATGGTTTGTTTCTTCATTTCCTTGGAACTTGAGTGGATTTATTTTTTGGTTTTGTTACGGAAGCAAAACTGAAGACTAAATGCAACTTTCTGCTAATGTATTGTCCATTCTTAATGTCTTGACAGGGAATATTTTTTTCTGCTGCTGCAGGAAACTAATGAACCAGTGAAGTCATGCTTGCCCCCTTTAAGCCTCATGTATGCTGTTGCACATAAGCGACCCATTTATCACAGCAGTGGTACCTTCTGGTGTGTCAGGCTCTTCTCTGAAGTATTTCTGTTATTCTGCATTTGAGACAAAGTTGCAAGAATTTGCAAGGTTGCAAGCATTTATTTGAGTCTGTTCCTCATAGGAGAAATGTGTTTGGATCATTGAGATCTTTTTTCATGTTACAGTTGGATAAGGTTCACAATTTACTACTATCAAAATGGAAGTTACATTCTCCACAACAGAGTCATTAGGAATGTGTGTCAATATTGCTAGATGAGTGACTATTTTATACTTTCCTTGTGCCTAGGAATGATGGAAATATGTGATTTGTCTGTGTTTGTACACATATTATTCTCTTTTAGGGAGAATAACCATGTAAAACAGTCAACGCTGTAAAACTTCCTTAATCAAATTAGCGAATAATTTAAGGCAGACCAATCAGTAACTTGTACCGCTACAAACTTTATTATTTTATGGTTCCCCATGGTGTGTTAATCACACAGACTTACACTCAAGGAAGGAAAAGAAGTCCAGGGGGCGTGGCCTCTGGGATTTGATTGCAATATCACTTGAAATGGCTGAGTTAAGATTAACATTAAACGGTGGGCATGAAACAGAAGCAGTTCAGCTTTGATAACAGCAGTGCTACGGGGTCTCATTGTGACCAAAGTACTTTGTCATTAGAAGGCTTTTCCTTTTTCAATACAGTTGTATTTCGCACTGTAACGATTCCCACAGTCTGTACAAATTGGCAGCCTCCTTGGTTGAAGAAAAAGCTCTGGATCTTGATGAAATTATTTGTCTCATCACAAGACCAGATATGAGATTGGTCCCTGTGGAATGACCAAGCAAACAAAATGTACTTGTCGCCATCACCACAGACATGGTGATGTCAAGAGTGATTTTGGTGAGTAGAGACCTATGGGAAACACTTCGAAACTGTTGCAATTTTTAAATAACAGAACCGCTTTTCTGGTGTGTTAATAACAAATTCCCATTTGTTCTTCCGGCTTGTTAGAAAATGAGATCAAGGTGCATCCTTTGGAAGGACGCACACCCAGAAATTGGAGAGCTGCCTTCTGATGATAATGTGCATTCCTTCCTTTTACGCCCTTCAGCATTCATCATCATGTGACTGGCTAACATCATTATTAATACCTTCTTATCATATTACAACAAGCTTCTGGAAGAAAGTGCATGGTGTCAGCTTGCTTGAAAATAACATTGCTTTGCTTGTTCTACTACTCTACATTAGGGGAGAATTTCGATCGCCAGGCCAGCCTTCGGCGGTCTCTAATTTACACAGACACTCTGGTAAGACGACCGAAGAAAGTCAAAAGGAGAAAGACTATTACAGGAGTCCCTGACAGCATACAGAAGGAGCTAGGTATGGCTCTTCAGAACTGCATTTTTGCTGCTCAGCATTACTCTGCTAACCTCTTGTGGTGCTTAGAAAATCCATACATTCTCATACCCAGCTTCCTTCCTGACGTAGTGTGAGGTGCAAATCCTACATCCCGTGCAGGTGACTCGCTGCGTTTTGGGGAGACTGGAGGAGGAACAGCCTGTGGGAAAACCGTTCACTGGGGTGATAGAAATTGAGTGTTCTGGGCCGGTGAGATGGCTCAGCAGCATAAGCGCCTGCCTTGCAAGCGCGAAGGCCCGAGTTCGACTCCCGGAACCCACATAGGAAAAAGGGGCTGGTGATATCGCTCAGCGGCACGGGTGCCTGTTGGCGCGCGAGGTCCTGAGGTCGTCCCCCCGGTACCCAAAAAAAAAAAAAAAAAAAAAAAAAAAAAAAAAGAAATTGAGTGTTCTCTCATCTCTAGGCACCTTGAACATCAGTTATTTCCAATTAAATTTACTTTTCACGGGCCGGTGATATAGCTCAGCGGCATAAACGCCTGCCTGGCAAGCATGAGGTCCTGAGTTCGGTTCCCAGTACTCACATAAAGAAAAAAAAAATTTACTTTTCATTTAGATCCTGGGTTCTCACGAGCTAACGCCTTATTCTAGGACTCCCCATTGTAAGTGAGGACCCCCACAGTTACACTGTCAATACCGGTGGCATTCTGTCATGAGGCCACAGCCTGGGATTATTGGTAAATGCCAGTATGACAGAAAATGATCATTTATGTCAGGTAACTATTATTTGCAGTGGAACAATTTCATACCTTTTTGCTTCAGTAGTTTTCAATCTGTGATCAAAACAGAAAAAGATAAAATATTGGGGCTGGTAGAGAAGGTTGTTAACTCACTATTCACCCACCATCATGGCCGCGCCTTGTTTCTGTGTGCTTTGGGTACCCCATTCGCTTTGCTCTGCGATACCTTCCTCTCCCTGTTTCTTGGGGCAGCGTAGCTCAGCTCACAGGTGACCTTGGGCAGGTTGCCTCACCTCTCTGGGTCTGCCTCCTCGTTCCACAAATGGGATGGTGACGGTACTAGAACCTACCTGATGAGGGTCATCTGAGACTAAATGAATTTGTACCCGTGATGCGCTTAGTACCTGGTATTATCACAAATGTAGTTAGCTACCATTGTCATTACTGCAGGGAGCATAATGCTACCTGTTTCGATATTTGTCCCTTCCTCTTTTGCCAACCTGTAGACTTATTTCCCAATAGTTACTTCCACCTGGTATTGTTTACTTGTATTAAAGATTTCACTCCAGAAATTCAGTCATTACTGTATTCCTGAAATTGCTTACTAGATTTTTAGTAAGTGAAACAGGATTATCTTAGCAATAATGAAGTATCTATTATAGCACCTTGAGGTAGTGCTTCAGCCTCTTGTACCACAGGCGTTTTGCCTGTCTTTTTTTTTTTTTTGGTGGGTACCGGGGGGTCAACCTCAGGACCTCGCACGCCAGCAGGCGCCCGTGCCGCTGAGCGATATCACCGGCCCCTTTTTCGTATGTGGGTTCCGGGAGTCGAACTCGGGCCCTCGCGCTTACCAGGCAGGCGCTTACACCGCTGAGCCATCTCACCGGCCCAACGCCTGTCTTCTTTTTCCCATCGCCTTTGCTTAAATGTCCCGTATTAGGGAGGGCAGACTTGCTCCTCTTCACCTGGCAGTTTTGCTTTTCCTGCCACGCAGTCCTGCGTTATCTGTGCTGTGCTTTCTGGGCTGAAGCAGCATTTAGGTAAGAGTAGCAGTGCTTCGCCACTGCCCTGGGCAGCTCCTATGACACGGAGGCAGGACGGGCTCTGGTCCTCTTCTGTAGCAGAATGGTTGGTTAGAAAGAAAGGCAGGACCGTCCCCACCCATGGGATGTGTGAAGTCCTATTCTGGCTCAGGGCCCGCATGTTGCTCCTATGGCTGCCTGAGGCTTCTGGTAATGTCATTAAACCTCGGCCTTGGTTACACTCGTGCACTTTCCTGTCTCCTCCAAATATGGCTGAGTCTCATTCTTTCAGACTCTTTTTTTCCCCTTATTGAGGTGACAGCTACGGAATCTGAGAAGGTAACCTATATGCACATGCTGAGAAGGTGTGCATGGGCTAATTTCTTATAGTAACTAGGAACGTTTATGCTTTATCTGGTCTTTTTGGAAGATGTGCTTTCATTAAAGGAGTGATTGTGAGGACAGGCAGTTAGGCCCTTTGTAAAAAAACCAGTTTGAAGTTTTGAGGAAAGCTACATTTTAAGTGGCTTTCCAAGCAGAATAAGTAGGTTCTACATGATTTTGTGTAGAGTGTAAGGCTAGTTTAGCCCATATTTAATATGACTTCTTCGTGCACATATGTAATACAAAGCCTGGAACCTAAGAGTTAGGAACTTTTATTATCCAACCAGTATGGAGCCAGTAATTCAACTATTCTGTTCATCATACTTAAATGACCTGTCCAGCTAGGTAAATCATATCTTCTGCAATTTTAATTTTTTTTAATGTGGGTACCAGGAGTCGAACTCAGGACCTCGCACTTGCCTGCAGGCGCTTGTGCTGCTGAGTGATATTACCAGCCCTTTTTCTTTCCTTTATATGGGTACCGGGAGTTGAACTCAGGACCTCGTGCTTGCCAGGCAGGCGCTTATGCTGCTGAACTATCTCACCGGCCCAATTTTAATATTTTTTAAATCAATGATTGCATCTCTGGAGCCCACATTTATTTCTCTTTTGCCTGTGATATGGTACTACCACTGATGCTGGAGGAGAGAAAATAGCTTTCCCTACATCATCGGTGTTGGTACCGCTGGCAGACATGAGACAGCTGGTGTCATTGCATAGTTAATGAAATGACCTGGATGACAGCTGAGGCGTCACTAGACAAGTTAGAGCTGGTTAAAAAAGAGAAATAGACAATTAAACAAGGACTCAGTTTTATGGATCAGCTAGTTTGAGGTTTGTTGGATAGAATGAGGGAAGTAACATGTGAATACAGTTCTGTTTAACAAAAAATACTGGGTTATATACTTACTTGCCCTATCATTTCAATATTTCAGGTTGACCTTGCAGTTTCTCTCCGTATTTTGTACTTAGAAAGGTTCTGGTTTGGAGGTCTGTGCTACCTGATGATTACCAACAATAGACACTTCATATTTCCTTTCAAATTAGTCTCCCTCTAGAAACAACACGTTGGGAAGTATGGCTGAGTCACACAAGTTAGACAAAAGGGGAAGTGGTTCTCTGAAGGAAACATAGTCACTAGGAAAGACACACCCTGTCTGTTAGACACTGTCTGTACTGTCGGGGGTTTAGATTTTAAAACTCCAGCCATATCGAGGTGCTTCCATTAGAAAGACATATTATGCTTAATTATGTGCAGTTTTTAGGTCAGAATCCATGAATTGTAGACTCTGGAGATGAGCCAACATATAGTGCTTTAAAACCAAGGTAGGATATTTAGTGTTTGTTCGAAGCGTATCTGTCGACTTCTGATTTGTTGTCTTCCATTTAAGTGGGTTGGACAAACTCTCCACTTCCCTTTAATTTTAAAACTACATGGAATTGAGTGTGAACTTCATGCCGTGAGGTTTTCCCTTTTAGGGTCAGGCAGGATTACTGTGTTGGAATACGATTATAGTCGGCTGTTGAACTTAACTTCATACGTATTTCCAAAGCAGGACCTTATTTAAAGGAATCCCTTTCTGAATTAAGATGCGTTACGTACATGTACCAACAACACACAAGGAAAGTAAACATATACTACACACATGTACCAATAAATTTTTTAAAAATTTTAAAAAGAAATATAATTGGAGTCATACAGTAAAAAAATTAACATTACTGAAGGCACAAGACTTATTTATTTATTTATTTATTTATGAGGCAGGGTCTCACTATGTAGTTCAGGCTGGCTTTGAACTCACTAAGTAACTTAGGTTGGTCTCAAACTCAAAGCAGTCCTCTTGTCTCAGCCTCCCCAGTGCTGGGATTACAGGCGTGAGCCAGAGCACATGATTAGCCTGCTTGAGGTCCTGGGTTCAATTGCCGGTACCAGACAAACAAAAACTAGCTTGTAGATTTGTATCATCCTGAATTACATGTATTTTTTAGAAATTGGATATCTCTTGTAGTATTATTAATAAAGTAAAAAATTATACATAGTTATATCTTTACATATGTTTTAAAATCACGTAAATCTCATCAGATTTTAGCAGGAGCTGAGTGGTCTGTGTGTGTTTGTAGATCTCTTTCTTTTCCTTATAGCATTCATCAGTGTCCTGTAATATTGTGACACCTTTTATATTGTGAAAGTATTGAAGGTTGCTTTAGAAATAGAATTCTGTTGGTCCCTCTGATAAGTTATATGTTAGTCGATTCTCATCTATTTTTTATTTTTTATTTTTTATTTTTATTTTTTTTTTTTTTTGTGGGTACCGGGGGGTCGACCTCAGGACCTCGCGCGCCAGCAGGCGCCCGTGCCGCTGAGTGATATCACCGGCCCCTTTAAGAAAATATTATTTTAAATAAGAAAGCGTGTTCAGATATAGATGAAGGAATGCCTATATTTCTATTTTCAGAAGGCTAGCATAAGTTCATACTCAAAATACGTGTACCAGCACCCCACAAGGAATGTAAACGCCATGTACTACAAACATGCACTAATAAGAAAAAATAAGGAACACTAATTAATAGGACAAACAGAAAAAAGTTAATTACCCAGAAGTATGAGGATTTTATTTATGGCACTTAAACAGCGGCAGTTAAGAACTACCACAAACCCCATGTGAAAATCACTGCAGTTTTGAAAGAAAAACACATGAAGACCCGTTGTTGAATGGAATGAGGCATCTCAAGTGTTTGGCGTGCAGGTCAAGTCAACCTCTTATTTCTAGATTACCAAATGGCAGGAACTCCCACCTTCTGTTTCGCTTTCCTCAAAGTGGATTTTTTTCCTGCTCCTGCCTCTTTGCCCACTTTCCCTTTCTGAGCCAGTCCCGTTTGTGTGTGTGTGTGTTGCATGTGTGTGTGTTCAGTGAGCGCTTGGCAGAGGGTAGAGAGAGGAAATAGAGCCTCTTTGCTAATGACACAGTATAATCGTGCTTGTCCATGGTCACAGTGAAGGAAAATGCTGTATGTGGGGTGACATCTTCTTTGAGGTGTGTACAAGCACGCTGCTATCATTTTAGTAATACCCTTTGCTATTATGGTGAGAAAAAGGCTTTATATGCACAGTCGGGGACGTGTGCCATGTGGAGAAATGGGGACGGAGGGAAGTCTTAGGGCTCCCATCGTTACAGTGCCTTGTCCAGGTATCCAGAGGCTCAAGTAATGTCATTCAGCAAAGCCAGCACCAGAAATCCTTTCTTTTTGTTAATTTCCAAAGTGTATCTGATGCCTTATAATTTGTTGTCTTCCATTTAAATGAGGGAGACAAAATTATAATCTTTTTGTTTAAGCGTAAGCCTACACAGAAATGAATCTGAACATCATGTTATGAAGTTTCTTCTTTTAGATTCAGAATTTTGTTGATATACAACTATATTTGACTACTGTCCCTATACATATTTTTTTTTTTTTTGTGGGTACCAGGGGTCGACCTCAGGACCTCGCGCGCCAGCAGGCGCCCATGCCGCTGAGCGATATCACCGGCCCTTTTCTCGTATTTGGGATCCGGGAGTCGAACTCGGGCCCTTGCGCTTGCTGGGCAGGCGCTTACACTGCTGAGCCATCTCACCGGCCCCCCCATACATATTTCTTACTGGATGAAAACCACATAGAGAGAACCATGGTTCTGCTACTGTTTTTAAATGTTTAATTTGTCCTGAGGACTGATTTCATGTTCTCGTACATTTTTGGGACATTCTTGGCTTTGTGCTTTTTTTTTTTTTTTTTTTTTAAGCTCTGTTCTTTTCTGGGGTAGCCTGAGATCTGTTTATCTATAGTTAAGGTTTTTCTCATCCACTTCCCTCGTTTTTCGCCATTCCTCATGTTTCTTTCTTTTTAACATACTACTGTCTGTTTGGTTGTAAAACTCCAAGAAATGAATAAGCCTAATTTGAGGCAGTGTTCACTGGATCATTTCCTGACACTCTCCCTCTCCAGAACACAACAGATTGCTGTTGAATTTTGAATGTCACAAATAGACAGATGATAATGGCTTAAGATGGATAATGAAATGTTTGAAACACAGATGGGCTTGTAAATCAATTTTCTTCTTTTTAGGATTTCCTTCTGACATTAAAAAAAAATCAATGTAATGAACAATATTTTATACCAGTATCCCTCGTGAATGGTATTTCTGTGGCCCTGTTGTTCTACTGCTGCATTTATTGTTTTGGGGAAAGGTGGTCCCTGCTTGATAGATACTCTGTGCCCGGGCCAAAGTCTGCCTTGAAGTCTTTCCTCAAAGCTGGTTATTTGAAAGGTAAATCCTGCACAGCCATATGCAGCTGTCAGGCTGTAGGAGGATGTTTTTCTTTTTTTTATGTGGGTACTGGGAGTCGACCTCAGGACCTCGCCCTTGCCAGCAAGCGCCCGTGCCGCTGAGCGATATCACCAGCCCTTTTTTTCCTTTATGTGGGTTCCGGGAGTTGAACTCAGGACCTCGTGCTTGCCAGGCAGACGCTTATGCCGTTGAGCTATCTCACCGGCCCTGTAAGAGGATTTGAAGTACAAATTACTAAGAAATGTACACAAAATTGATAAAATAAGGATTTTATCTTAGGAGGCATCAGGAGCTATTTAAACTCAATTAGGTGTGTATGGGAAAGAAAAAACTAAATCAAGTAGAAAAGTTATTTTTGTTTGTTTCTTTTAACCATAAGGAAGTCCGAAGGGGCTGAGGGCACAGGTGATGCTGTGGATTTCCATTTACAGGTTAACAAGCTTCTTTCTGCTTTCCCTCCAGCATTGGGCACTGGCCAGGGTGAGGCCGGTGGTCACTCAGGGTATGCCCCGAACCACTACTCCACGCGAGAAAGGCTCGGTCACTATCACTGTGCTGGGCAGCGCTCGGAAACCAGGGACTCCAGCTGCCAGACTGAGGATGTGAGAGTTGTACCACCCTCGATGAGAAGAATCAGGGCCCACAAGGGGCTGGGCATTGCTGCTCAGATGAGCCCCTTCTCAGGCTCCTCCGGCAACATGTCCGTGCTGAGCGATCCGGCAGGTGTCGTGTTCCCTTCCCGCCTCCACAGTGATGCTGGTTTCCATAGTCTTCCACGTTCCGGCACCAGGGCCAGCGCTCACTCCCTGGGTACCCTGGGCCCCGCAGAAGATGTGGATGACTCCTTCCCCTACCAGAGGGGTAACTCACAAGGAGACGACTTAGGACATTTAGGAGGTGCCCCAAGGTCGGGAACATTTTTGAGGCCCAAATCCCAAGAGCTGAGGCACTTTGAGAGTGAGAACGTGACCAGCCCAGCATGTATGGTCTCGCCTCACGCGACCTACTCCACCAGCATCATCCCCAACGCCACCATCTCGTCGTCTTCAGACATTATCGTTCTTCACACCGCTCAGAGTGCGGGGCAGCTGGGCGGCAGAATGACCAGCTCGTCCTCGTACTCGAGGATAAAACCCAGAGACCACCTCCTCTCCAGACACGGTGGGAAAGCTGACCACCAGTCCCCTGGTCACCACTGGAGCGATGGCCACTCCTCTATCTATTCACAGCCCTTCGACTCCCATTCCCCTGGTGTCACCACACTGCTGTCCGCCTGTGACTCAGAGGTCTCTCCCAGTGGGTCCCACGCCATGCATTATAATTGTCGAAACACCCTGAGTTTTCCAGCCCACCCCCAGGATGTGGATGGCAAGAGCGAGTCCGGCTCTTCCGGGAGCAGAGGGCAGGGCAGTGTGGAGCCATGGGAGTACAGGGCCTCCAGCAGCGGGCGGGCATCCCCCCTGAGGCCCCATCTGGCTGCTCCTGGCTTCTCCACTCCCACGAGTAACCAGAGCAGCTGCAGTTTGGACCAGACATCCATCAAAGAGGACGCGGGGTCCCTGTATTCCGAGGACCATGCTGGCTGCTACAGGTCTGTGCACAGTGACTCCGGATGTGGCTTTGGGAACCCCAGGCACAGCGTGGTCAATGTTTTTGATGGAAGAGCTCAAAAAAGCCCAGGGGACCAGTCAGGTTACCATGATAAATCCCTTTCGAGAAACATTTCTTTGAGGAAGGCGAAGAAGCCTCCCCTGCCGCCCTCTCGGACAGACTCTCTCCGCAGGATTCCCAAGAAGAGCGGTCAGTCAAATGGGCAGGTGCTCAATGAGAGCCTGATCGCCACACTCCAGCAGTCGCTACAGCTGAGCCTCCCGGGCAAGGGTGGCAGCTCAGCCTCGCAGAGTCCCTGCAGTGACTTTGAGGAGCCCTGGCTGTCCCGCTCCCGGAGCCAGAGCACGGTCAGCGCTGGCAGCAGCATGACCTCCGCCACCACCCCCAATGTATATTCCCTGTGTGGGGTCACGCCGTCACAGAGTGACACGAGCAGCATCAGGTCGGAGTACACGGACCCTTGGGGTTACTACATTGACTACACAGGTGTGCAGGAAGAGCCCGGGAACCCAGAAGGACGCTGCTCAGCCAGCGGTGGGGCCCCAACTGGGAATGGGCCAGTCCGCCACATCCAAGAGGCGTCCAGGGCCACAATGCCGCAAGTGCCTAGTGGCTGTGCCAAACCAAAGGTCACATCGCCAGAGAAGTCCCAGAGAGTCACTTCTCCATCCAGTGGGTATTCCAGCCAGTCGAATACACCCACTGCACTCACCCCTGTGCCTGTGTTTTTAAAATCAATGTCACCAGCCAATGGGAAGGGGAAGGCCAAGCCCAAGGTACCGGAAAGGAAGTCCTCTCTGATCTCTTCAGTGTCCATGTCCTCCTCGTCCACATCTCTGTCCTCTAATACATCCACTGAAGGCAGCACAGTGAAGAAGCTGGATGCAGCCCCAGCCTTGCCCCTCGCCCCTCCTCCCCTTCCTCCTCTCCCAGCCCCAGGTCCTGTGGACAAGCCTCCCCTTCTTCCTCTGCCTCCCCCTGTAGCAGATGGCCCCCAGGGCTCCCCTCTGCCTCACTCACCTGTGTTTCCCCCTCCGCCCCCAGAAGTGCTCACCCTCTTCTGCTCCCCACCTGATGGGTGCCTCCCTCCTCCCCCCACAGCACTGAACCCCTTTGTTCCAGATGCACCGGCTTCCTCACCAGCACCCCCACCTTTCCTGCCCTCCTTGGAGCCCCCACCTGCCCCCCCACTGGACCCCAAATTCATGAAAGACACCAGGCCTTCTTTCAGAAACTCTGGTCAGCCTGAATCCTCCCGGGAGGCCTTGAGGCCACCTTTGAACAAGGAGGAGAGTGGCAGGCCCCCCATGCCCCTGATCACCACGGAAGCACTGCAGACGGTACAGTTGAGGCCCGTGAGAAAGGGTTCGGGGGCCGAAGTGGCACCGTCACCTGAACCAATGGCTCAGGAACAACGAACTCTGACTGCTCCACAGTATCACTTAAAGCCATCTGCTCTCCTGAAATCCCGAAATAGCATAAATGAAATGGAGAGTGAAAGCCAGCCTGCCTCTGCGACTAGCTTGCTTCCGACGCCTGCCAAGAGCCCGAGTCAGGGTGACCGTGACAGTGCAGCCGAGCGTGGCGGCCCTGTGAGCCGCAGCCATGGAGCTCCATGTCCTGGGCCAGGCACTGGGGAGGCAGAGTCTGGGCCTGGCCTCAGGAGCACCCCACTCCCAGACTCTTCACCCATCAGGAAGCCGCCCCCCGTCTCCAAGAAGCCCAAACTGTTCCTGGTGGTGCCACCTCCGCAGAGAGATTTCTCCGCGGAGAATGTGAGCGAAGCCTTCCGAGCTGTGCCCAGCCCCACCAGGGCAGAGGAAGGCTCTGTGCACAGCAAAGAGGCAAAAGAGAGCTCTGCAGCTCGAGCTGGTTCTCATGCCACGGACCCTGGCAGCTTGGTTCTGGAGGGAGGAGCTGCAGGGTTCGAGTCTCCCAGTAGCGTGGAAACCAATGCCCCCATGGTACAGCCTGATGCCTCGCCAGCCCCCACACAGGAAGAGCCAGCTGGGGATGGCGGGGACGGTGGGGGCAATGCAGACAGCTGCCCTTCTCGACAGGACGGAGAAGGTAAGTCCAGCTTCTCTCTGGTGTGTTTCTCTCATCATCTGCAGCTGCGCCAAATAGGGCGGCTGAGTGCTTACACATGGAACCCAGGTAGATCAGATTTATCCACATTAAAGCCAGCAGCATGTGGGCTTCTGCATGTAAGTTACAACTCTGCATTTTGTGACATTTTTTCTTTTCAAAATTCAGGTCTAAGGGAAGAGCTTATAGAGTTGGCAGAAAATAGGGAGATGGGGGTGGTTTTGTAGCAGGCTGGGTATGAAATAGCAGTGAGTAATCTCCCTTCTGAAGAACTGCAAAGAAACGATCTGACAGCATTTAGGAGCAGCCCAGGACAAGTTCTGTAGCAGACAGGAGTGAGCGCTGGCCAGCAGGCTTGTGTTATTTCCCGCATCTTTGTTAAACCAAGAACTGCAGACCCCACCGCACCCCCTGTGGCTCTCAAACTGTAGGGAATGGCAGGGAAGCAGCAGATTCGGGAGCCTGGCAAAGGACTGAAATTCTACTCACTGCCTCTCACTGTCCGCCCGCTTTCTTCTCCCTAGCTGGGGTGGAGGAGGTGCGCACAGCCGAGCCCTCCTCAGAAGCCTGTGACTTCTTCCACAAAGACGACAGTGAGGAGGTGACGACCCCCACGAGACCCAGGACCACCGAAGACCTTTTTGCAGCTATTCACAGGTATCCAAAACTCCTCCCTTCTACTCTCATCTGCTTTAGAATTCCTTCTTTCTGAACGGTTCCTGTTTTCTTTTCTTGAGGTTTCTTCTGCCACCCAGTCGTGACTTATTAACTTTATTGTTGATTTATTTTTTTTCCTCCCGTGTTTCTGTGCCTTCATTTGCTCTGACTCCGGTCTCTGTGTTACTTGCTTCCACTGAAATAGCGTCATTATAATTGACAGAGGGGACAGAGGCTGGGCGGGATACCTTCTGGTAGGTACAGCACTTGCTGGCCAGCAGCACAGTGTGTCAGTCATGTGACAGTGTTTATAGGAATTGGTTAGAGCAGCCGGCAAGCTCTCCAGCATGAGGGACTTAGATGCACAGATAGCTTACGGCACCCCTTCTTAAGGGTGTTTTAAGTTTCTTTCCCCCTATTTTACAGAAAAAAACAATAATTTTATGGTGCAGTTTTTGAGTCCTTTGATATGTTAGTGTACATCTCTTTAAACCAGAGGAATTAAATTTGTTTGCCACTGCAAACCACTAGTGCCATCTACTGGCATCTGAAATTATTGGGTTAAAGAAAAAGTACTTACAGTGTCCATTTTTCAAAATGAAGTGCCTGAACTGTTACTGTTTTTGTATGTGTTCACCTTAAAGAGGGAATATTTGCACTAAGGTTTTATTTGTTACACTGTTTTCTGATTGTAAACAGTGGGAGCTCTCACTACAGTGTCACTGTAAAAATTGATAAGATTATGTATGTGCACATACTTTAAACCATAATGCTGTGTAAGCCTTTTGCCTCTTTCTAGACTTCTTTATCAATATTTTCAGATAACTTTTATGAATGAGCTTATGCTGCCAAGACCTTATTTTGCTGCAACTGAAGGTCCTTTCTTCCCTTTGGAGACAAAGCATCCTGTAAAATCCTCTTCTCTGTATAAATAACCTGTGTCGGCACTGTCCCCTAATTCTTGGAATTTAATTGAAAACAAAACAAAACAACTGTTTTATGGAGTAGAAAGCATGGTGCTGTCCTTACCTGGAACTCCCCATGCAACATATAAATATCTAACTTTGGGGAAAACCAAGCTGGCAAACTGCGGTATTCACCGAGAATTCTAACTTCTTTGCTCTGGTATTGGTGTACAGCCCCTGAAGACTGTTCCCTTTAATGTTGTCTGACTGGTTTCTTTGATTTTTATCAGGCATAAAAAGATAGCTAGAGCTAGGCATGGCAGAACATGTCTGCAGTTCCAGCACTGAAAGAGGCTGAGGCAAGAGGATCTCAAGTTCAAATCCTGCCTGGGCAACTTAGCGAGACCTTGTCTCAAAAAAAAAAAAAAAAAAAAAAGGGGGGTCTGGGGCTGTAGCTCAGTGGTGGAGCTCTCCTAGATTTAATCCCCAGTCCTGGAAAAACGAAAGTGGCTAGTCAACTGTTTTTCAAAACAGAAAAATGAAGTGGTGTGTCTTTTGAAACCAAATTTAGTGGCATTTCTTTAAGTGTACACAGATGTTTCTAACTTTATCCATACCAGACACATAATAAGCACTTAATAAATATTTTCTGAATTAAATGAAACCAATTGGAATTTAGCTGTTAGGAAATTCCTCCGAAACTCAGTCTTTCATTTAGGATGGAGTGTACTGATTTGCTAAGTATATAGGAATATATATTTATAATAGCAAGCCGCAAGGGTTTGTGTTGCCTGGTTGCTCTGTGTACTAAATACTTGGTCTCAAGGAAAACCAATAGCTACAGGGCCAAATTAGTGCCTAGTTTTCCCAAAAATATGCCAAAGGTCACTTCTGTATTTTATTTCGGCAACCTTTAGAGGTCACTGAAATATGTGTGGTTTCCCTTAGTAGATGGTTCCATGTACTACAGATGTCGAAATGGGCCAGTCTGTATCCACTGCATGCATGATAGAAGTAAGGGCCAAATAGCCTTGGGAGTGTCTTGCAAAGAGAGAGCAAGGACCTGTGCTAACTTCTGTTGTAGCATTAATACTATGTTAGCAGATGAAATAAAAATTCATCTGAAATCTGTGCTGTGTAGGGTTTTATTTTCATGTCGTTCAGCCCCTACATTCATAATTTAAAATAAAGAATCTCTAAATTGAAACCTAGCTTTCAAATCTTCTGATGCAAATGAATTCACTTCAGATTTAAAGCCAGATGGAAAGTGTAGAGTGCCATGTGAGGTGTGAAGTTTTTATATTTATTGAAGTAATTAGTTTTTAAGCCAGTGTTAACTGTGTAAGTACTCTTTATAGCTGTCTTCTTTAGAAACACACACACACACACACACACACACACACAGAGGCAGAGAATTCATATGTTTAAATTTAATTCTCACTTTAAGTACCAGCTGCTCTCGAGAAACAGCGATGTTCTACTAAAAACCCATCTTCTCCTTCAATTCTCTATCTACAGTTAAAGGCCATAGCTTTAATCGAGTATAGCTGTGGGTTGGTTTATGTAGCAGCACACCCTCCCCTCGTCATCAAGAACCAAACAAGAAAATTACACCACAGGCCAATACCTGAGGGCCTGTGAGAGTAGCTGGGCTGCTTAGAGGGTCACCAGTGTCCACTGTGAGACCATGTGCTGTGAGCGGAAGAAATGCCACCAAGTCCTGGAGGTCAGACTAGCCAGCTGCATGTCCTCTCTCTGCACCTCAGTTACTTTCTCTAAAACCCAAAGTGGCGGGACTAGACCAGTGCTGGTGACCCTTTCAGAGCTTCAGCGATACGCACAGCCCATGGAAGCATGCTTGGCATAGGTTCACCATGACTACGGACTAGAACACTTCTAAGTCTGTTCCAGTTCTACAGATTGGAGATGTTCTTGCCTCTGTGTTTTGTCAAGGGTCGTCCAGGGTGCTGCTCTTGTTGACTAGCGAGTAGGACCACTGAGACAGTCTCATAGGCTAAACTCTGTTGTCCCACAGGAGCTGGTGTCCTGTCATTTCTGGCCGCCCTTCAGACTTGTCCTCCACTTCGCTGGCTTCTTTTTGGCCAGAAGCATGGAGACGACTCTGGGAGCACCTGGGTGCCAGGGCAGCTGCCTTTGTCTTTGGTATAGGCCACATGGAAGCTAAAGCTTGACCTGGTGGCAGAAAGCAAGAAGTTGTTTCCTACGTGGCATTCACAGCTTCATGAAGCACAGATGTGGAGATGGAGGTGCGGCCCAGGTGGGCCTCTTGTCCAGATCACAAAGCTTTCGCTGGTGCGCCCAGCTTCAACCCTTCGTCTGCACGTAGCGATGCCACATGCAACCTTTACCCGCTGCAGAGGCTGGGATTTCATAGCGGGAGAAGAGACAGACTCGAGGCACTGGGAGATGAACCCAGGGCTTTCATAGTAGGCAATGTCCTCGCCTCCCAGAGTACTGGGATTACAGCCCTATTCCACCACCCTTTGGTCCATGTCCTTTTCTTTTTTAAAAAAATAAACTATCAAGATTCCATCAGGCAAATCCCCCTGCCCACCTGCCATTTACTGCATAGTTATTAGGAAGAGACCAGCAGGGGGTGCTGCACTCGCCTGCCTTATCGTCCCTGGTTTATTAGCAGTATCCTAACCCATTGGATGGGGAGGTTCTCTGAGACTGAGGGCAAGAAATCCCCATGGCAAACATTTTCCTTCTCCTGATCAGCCCCTGCGCCCCCACACTTCACCCCATCCCTTGAATTTTCTCCGTCACTGTGAGGTTTTTTGAAGTCCACCCTGAAACAGGGTCTGGTGCAGAAGGTGCACTCTTGCTGTCTCGGAACTGAAGTTCTAGAAGTTGACATGCGATCTTGTAAGAGCTGAGGTAGGTGGGTTTTGTGTCCGACTTCAGAATGACTGAGCATGTGAAGTGCAGAGCTGTTCTAGAACCTAGAGTGGGATGTGTCTTAGTAGAGGGCAATTTCTGGGCACAGGCCCACCTGTCAGGCCCGTTCAAGTGCAAGCATCAAATGAGAAAAGCAAAAGTAGAAAGAAAGGACGATCAGAGTCATTCCCATCTGGAGAGTTAAATGAAAGGTAGCAGTCGCAGAAAACTTTGGAAATGGTCCTGCCTGAAGTGAGATAGTACAATGTCTGAGGTTCGTATTGAAATAATCCAGCACAACTCGTAATAGTTACATCTTGGAAGCAGCCTGTATGTCCCTCAACAGATGAATGGAAAGAGAAAGCGTGGTGTTTACACATAATGGAGTACTACTCTGCCATAAAGAAAGACACACTTGAGTCATTTGCAGGAAAATGGATGCACCTTGAGACTGTAATTTTAAGTAAAATGAGTCAGATGCACAAGCTTACATATCACATAATTTCTCTTACATGAGAAACCCAAAATATAAATAAAAAGCAGAATAATAGAGATAATAGGAAACAGGGAGATAGATCTTTTGCAATAGGGAGATGGAGGGAAGGGGGAAAAAGAGGATGAAAGAATTAACAAGTGACATGTACGTGTACCAGTTCCCACGAGGAATGTAACCATTATACACCACGAACATGTACTAATAAAAAATATTCCAGTGAGTGGAGATTTGCTGTAATGATTCTCACAGGCAGTTTTGGTGATACAGTGAAGTGTTCTTTTATCGAGGGTGCTCAGTTTTCCACAGTTAAAATTAGGTTTTGGAAAAGTAAATCTTAAGTAGCTGGTGAGCTGAAGAAGTACTAGGAACAGCCGGCGATGGTGACCAAAGCTGATGAGAATTAACCTTTTATCTCGATGCCATTAAATCACAGATCCAAAAGGAAAGTCCTTGGCCGGAAAGACTCTGAGGACGACCATTCGCGAAACCATTCTCCCTCCCCGCCGGTGACCCCCACGGGCACCGCGCCCAGCCTGGCCTCCCCCAAGCAAGTGGGCTCGATCCAGAGGAGCGTGCGCAAGAGCAGCACCAGCAGCGACAACTTCAAAGCCCTGCTGCTCAAGAAGGGCAGCCGCTCGGACACCAGCGCCCGCATGTCGGCGGCCGAGATGCTCAGGCACACGGACCCCCGCTTCCAGAGATCCAGGTCGGAGCCCGCTCCCGACACCCCCGAGAGCCCGTCCAGCTGCTCGCCGAGCAAGAGCCGCAGGGCGCAGGAGGAGTGGGCACGGAGCGAGGGCCCCATGCCGCGCAGCCTGTCCTTCTCGGGGCCCCGCTACGGCCGCAGCCGGACGCCGCCCTCCGCGGCCAGCAGCCGCTACAGCGTGCGGAACCGCATCCAGAGCAGCCCGATGACCGTCATCTCCGAGGGCGAGGGCGAGGCCGTGGAGCCCGCGGACCCCAGGGCGCGCCGTGCCAAGCCGTGCGCACAGGACCAGGGCGACCAGGGTGGCGAGACGCCCGATGCCTCCTTGCGGCCTCAGACTCCTGGGCCGGCAGATGAGGCCGGGGACCCCTCAGAGCCCCGTGGGGGTGCTGGCCAGGAGCAGAGTTAGGGCCAGAGCCAGACTCCCTGGGAGACGGGGGAGATGCGGGGCTGCTGCGCCCTCAGAGCCCATGGAGCCCAGGTGGCTTCCCCGACCCTGCTCAGGGTGGGCACCAGCACTGCGGGGCATTTAGGGCTCACCGGCCACTTGCGTGTGGCTTGAAAGCAAGTAGAAGCTTCGACTTGTAAAAGTGCTTCCTGGGGAAGATTTTTTTCTTGCAGAAATGCTGGGTGTGAGTGTGAGTGTGGATTTTGAACACTTAATTTTAACAGATACACACACAGACGCTGTGTACAGAAGTAGCGTTACCCTAGGCCATGGAGCCTTCCGGACTACATGGTTTCAAAGCATGGTGTCTGTGGAAATTAGGGTGCTCCCCGAGAAGGGGGAAGGCGTGAGGAAGAGGAGCAGGCGCCCGGGCCTCAGTGTGCAGCACACGCTGTTCAGTGAGGCGGGCCGGGGTGCAGGAAGCAGCTAGCGAAGGGCTAAGTGATGAGGGGGTTCAGGTACTTTTTTCTGGGGGAAAAAAGACTTTGTTTCTTTTTTGTAAAAATGACAAAACACGGAAGTGGCGACGCTATAACTCGGTGCCTGCTGCTGTGCAGCCGCAATCATGCAGCTTTTAGCCTGGCGTTTCAAAGTGTGGGCGGTTTTTAAGTGACTCTCCTCCTTGGGCAGCAGCCAAGCCCTACCTGAGAGCTGGCCTAGATGTACAGAGCAGGGAAGAGAGGCGAGGGTAGGGGCGAGGAGGAGGTATACACTGCTGGGATTTGTTTCCTGCTTATTAAATAAAATTATTTTTCAGAATTAAATTTGAAAAATTGCACTACAACACTGTGGGCAAAACTTTTCCAAGAGTCTCTTTTTCTTTTTTTCTTCTTTTAACTAGAGTTTAAACTTCCATTTGGCAATTTCTTATCACTTGCAATGCCAACATTTACTAACTTCTGGATATCCTTTCGGTCACACCAAAGAAAAAACACTATGGCTGTGTTTTTCCTTGAACTGCCTGCAGTATCATGTCCTAATTTAGAAAGGTTTACCAAAATCTATTATTATTATCTTACTTGGAAGAAAATGCTGAGTAGCTCTTGTTAGTCAAATAAACTGATAAAACATTTGTAGGGCCTGGCTATTCATTAGCCCTGAGAAATGAGTTTTTAGATTAAAAAGATTTTCTTTTTGCAGTATTTGGTTTGTGTGTTTTTATATTTGTTTATAAATGAGTTGCTAACTACCGTCTAATCTTCTTCAATCCAAGTTTCTATACTTTTAAACATGGGAGGAAAGTGTATATTTATTTTAACATAATATTTTTATGATTATCACTCTGTCCCATCTTCTGTGTACTTAAGCCAGAGAGTCCTATTGTCATCATCAGAAGGACCTGGATGACCATACTGAGATCCTTAGTTTAGGCACATGCAGCTTTTGTCCATTGCCATCTGTTTTGGTATGAAAATGTCATCTGAATGTTGGACTGCACAGGTCCATTCATCATAAAGCTTATGAAATAAAACTTGTGATAAATTAAGTCTCTTTTCCTTCTCTGAGGAAAACAAAACCTTCCCTTTTACATAGGACCTGATCAGCCAGACATGGGGGCACATGCCTGTAATCCCAGCACTCGGGAGGCTGAGGCAGGAGGATCTCTGTGAGTTCAAGGCCAGTCTGGGCTACATGGTGAGTTCAGGACCAGCCTGAGCTACATAGCGAGACCCTGTCTCAAAAACAAAATGAGGGCCGGTGAGATGGCTCAGCGGCGTAAGCGCCTGCCTTGCAAGCGCGAGGGCCCGAGTTCGACTCCCGGAACCCACATACGAAAAAGGGGCCGGTGATATCGCTCAGCGGCACGGGTGCCTGTTGGCGCGCGAGGTCCTGAGGTCGTCCCCCTGGTACCCACCAAAAAAAAAAAAAAAAAAAATGAAACAAAAGAAAACAAAAAACCGTAAGACCTGACGATTGACCACAGGTACAAGGGCTTTTAACCTTCGGGGCAACTGTCTACAACATGGGTTATGCAGATCACTTCTTGTGAATTTTAGAAAAGTAGTGATGGCTTTTGAATATGAAGTCTTCCCATAGCTACCTTTAAAAATTTAGAATGTATATGGCTATCAGAAATTTTGAACTTAATATATATATCATTTATTTGAAGGTTAGATAAACAACGTTAAAACTAATGATAAAAACCATTGAAATACCCTTTTAAAGACACAATTTTTTAAATTTGCATTGAATAAAGCAGTTGTAAAGTCACTACCTGAAACTTCTTTTTGTTTGTGCATGTGTTTTCTGAATCATGAGACAGGTCATTCGCCGCTGCTGTCTGAAAGCTCACATGGAAAAACAACCCCAAATACTGTCCTAGAGGGCTTTAGCATAAAATGCAGATAATAGTGACCGGTGGTTCAGATGATATGACGTGTGGAAAGATAGTACAGTCACAGGCATGGATGAAAGGCAGGGAAACAAGGCTCGCCATTCATGCCTCAACCACACTGCAGCCTCCACGTGGCGCTTTGTTCTTCCACGGGGCTCGCTTCTGTCAGTGGGATGGGACTTGGGCTGAGCCTCCACGAGTGTAGACTGGACAGCCTTCTTAGACCAGACAGTCACAGACGCCCCAGGGCTAAATTATTTCCACTGGATTTTTTTTTTTCTAAGAGTTAGAAGAGAAACAAAAGAACATTGGGCTGCAAATTGGTAACAGTCTCAGCTTTGGTCTGATGACCGCCCTCCTGTTTCTGAAGAAGACTGAACTCGGTTGCTGGCCTTGTGGGGCTGAGAGTGTACAGCTGTCCCTCTGTACCTGCGGGGTCCGCATCTATGGATTCAACTAACTGCAGATCAAAAGTAGCTGGAAAAAATGCATCTGTGCTGAACATGGGGACTTTCTTGTCATCCCATAAGCAATACAGCGTGACTACTATTCACATAGAATTCAGATTGAATTAGATATGCTAGGTGATCTAGAGAGGATTTAAAATATGTGGGAATATATGTAGGTTATATACAAACACTATACTGTTTTATGACTGTATTCATTTGGGAAGTCACAATGGCAAAGAAAAGGAGGCATTTCTGTGTCTCCATCTTATCCCCCACCACAGGTGTCACATCTGCTCTGTGGTATGCTGGGACAATACTGGATTGACCATTGTGGGCTTTCAGCCTACCTGTGAATAGTTATTTATATTACTGAGGTTCCATCATGAAATAACCACAGGAGGATAATTTGATAAATATCAGGATACTGAGATGGGGGGAGTGAAGGTCCTTTGAATAAAACACAGACATGGTTCTCAAGGTTCAATTTTCTTAAGTTAGTTACTATAAGGTAGTTTCTTTTGATGAGCACTGCGCCCCACCTTCTTCACAGACCAGCCTTTATTTACAGACCAAAGTCCAGAGCGATCTATAGTGATTTGTTTAGCAATGAAAAAAAGTCCTTTCCTATGAGGCTATCATCGAGGGGCTTAAACTTAGTGAGAAAGACGCACAGTGACTATCCTGAAAAATTGTCCACATCAGAGCCCAAGCAAATGGTGAGCAGTCGGACTCAGGCGAACTGTGGATTGGCTGAGATGTTCAGGCTGGCGATGCACCAACGAAAACACCACACCTCGTAGGCTCCCCTGTGGTCACCAGGACTGGGGCTTTGGTCAGCGAGACATGGGCAGTAGTCTGGAAATGTCCAGAAACCTTGCTTTCATTATGTAGATGCTGTCTCTTCCCCTTCTGTCTTCTCCTGTGTCTCCCTCGAGTGGAGGGGAGGCTGGAGAAGGAACCTTACAGGCACCAACGAGAATGGGAGCTGTGTGTCCTGGGAGGCAGAGGAGAAATGAGCCTGACTGTGGACAGCATCCAGAGTCACGGCCCCAGCCCTGGGCTGCCTATCCAGACACACTGCATGAGCCATGTCCACAGCTGAGCCACAGCACCCATCACTTCTGAGCTGGTGGATAGGGAGGGCATGGCTGCGGTGGACCTAGGTAAGACTCCAGGTGAGGAGGGTTTTACCAAGCAGGGAAAGTCTGAAGAATAAAGACTTTCCAAGTGGGGGGAATGGGGTGAACAAAGGCACAGAGGCTACAAGTTGGAGGAAGCTTCTAGAAGAACATAGTGGAGCAGGAGACAGGAATGGTGACCTGGGTCGAGCATGGGAAGAGCCTGGGCCGTAATTGCAAGGAATTTGGGTTTTGTTTTGCAGTAGTGGGAAATGAAGTCTTTTAAGGAGGGGAATGACGTGAGGGGTCTTGTTTCTTAGCCTCTTCTCAAGCTATGCTGTCCCTTAGTGACCTCATCTAATCCCATAGAGTTAAATTTTTTAAAATTATATATATATAATATATATATTCCTTCTTAACTGCCATCCTGACTTCTTTCATACTGCATATAACTTACTTCCTGCCCCCGCCATGCAAAGCAGCTTAACTCCTCCCACCATTCAGGCTCAGTTGCCCTTGACATACAGTATCTCCTCTTGCCCACCGGTCCCTGGACACAGGAATCCCACATGCCCAAGTGTGGCAGCAGTAGATTTTATAGTTCATTGGGACCCTTGCTATGTATGTTGCTTAGAAAAGAAGTCAGAACAGGGCACGGGCCTGTGCAGGGATTCCATACATTTTACCTTTCCTTTGTTACAAAATGAATGATCCCGGCACACCACCAAAACTTCTGCCTTTTTCTTGTAGAAAGACTACAAGAGGTTTTTTTTTTTTTTTTTTTTTTTTTTTTTTTCAGTTATCTTTCAGTATCACCCTCAAATGAGTAAGGGTCATTTTCTTCCTTTTTTTTTTTATTAGTACATGTTTGTATTACATATGCTTGCATTCCTTATGGGGAACTGGTACATGTACACAGCACATCTTAATTCTGTTTTTTCCATCTCCTTTCCCTTCCTTCCCTCCCTCCTCCAGTGAGGGTCATTTTAGGTCGGATAAGTCAGGCCCAACTCACTTCCTCTGCCTTCGGTGGATCACACAGGTTCTCCAGACACCACACACCACAGAGAGGGAGGGAAGTGGGCGCAACCATGGGGACATGGTGGTTGGGCCACTGTTCCCATGGCTTGCAGATGTCTTCCAGTCCTGCTTGGGACTGCTCCTGATGTGTCATTCCCATCTTATGATGGACTCCTGTCAACTTGATGCTTTGGTGGTTCTGATAGAGGACCTAGACTAAATGGGCAGTTCTGAGCACACCATCAACGTGGCATCTCATGATTTCATCTCTACCAGGACCTGGTATCACACCAGAAGCTGCTCTATGAAAAGCGTGCCGCTCTCTTCTGCAGTTAGCACAGCATCATTTCAGGACCCCAGGGACCCGAGTTGTTTCTCTCCCATTGGATCTTGTTATATACTTCACACCATACATTTTTTTCACCAGTGACAGAACACTATAAGGGTCTGCGAGGTCACATGATTTAAGCTGCTAATCTCTTTATATCTGTCGCTTCTAGGTTTACTGTTACCGATTGATTTTTCTCTACTTATGAATCACTATCTTTCTGGGTTTTTTTTTCTCTGTTTCTAATAATTTTTTATTGAATGTTAGGAATTGTGGACTTTGTTTGTTGATGGATTTTGTTGCATTCCTTAAATAGCACTGGGCTTTGTTCTGGTTAGATTTATCCTTTCAAAGCTTGCTTTTATGTTTAATATATATTCTTCCTCCTCTCATTTACTCTTCCCTGACAAATTCTGCCCATCTTAGCCTCCTCTGACCTCTGCCTCCTCAACTCAGCAAGACCAATAGTCTTTCTTTGATTTCCTCTCCCTGCTTTGCCACCTAGAAACGGCCTCTGAGCCATTAGCTTGAGAGATTGTTGGGTGTTCCTGCTTTTTTCCGTCTCTCAGAGATCACACGCTTGTACTATGGACTTTCAATGTCTGAAAACCACTGTTGCATATATTTTGTTTGGGTTTTCAGTTGTTTAAAATGCAAGGGTGAACTGAGTTCCAGTTTTACCATCATGGGCAGAAGAAGATGTTCCCTATGAGATGCTTGCAAACCGCTGCTCAAGACCATGCCTGGGTGGGGCAGATGGGTTCAGATGCTTACAATCTTTCTGCACAGGTCAAAGAACCAAAGTGAGTATTGTACTTGTCAAGTATGTGACTGTCAGTTATATGTTCAGGGATGAGGGAAATAATCAGCGATGAGCCTGCAGACCCAAGGACCTGCTGTAAGTCAAACTTGGGTGAGAACTGTGTTTATTTTCTAACCTCCAAGTTAGAAATTCAATCCAGTTTCATGGGGGATGAGGAGTGTCATTACACTTTGAGTTTCTGGGTTTCATATGTTAATTTGGACCCCTACATATCTAGGTTTTCCTCTATTGTGTGGCCACTTGTGCAAATGGCCACAAGTCCTGTTGGGAAAAGACAGGGAGAATCATTAGGGTCTACACTTGCTGCAGTGTTGCAGGGACTTTCCTCTGGGGCCCAGCATCCTCTTGAGTCATGATCTTTGGGTCAGAAAACTGTCTCAGCCCTTGGAACTGGGAAAGGAGTCATGGCGGGTTTTTTGATTGGTGTGATCTTTCTCAGCCTCATCCATCTGGCCTTCTTCTGATTATATATAAAGCACTGCCCTTGTTGCCTACCCATCTATGTTGTCCCTAGGGATGCTGCGTTCTATTAAGCATCTCCTTAAGAATTCACAGGCCAGGCCCTGCTGGCTGCCTTTTTGAATTTAGGGGTTGACATGATAATGAGAACAAACGTACCTGCAGTCACCATTGGCTCCTGAGCTTTTGGTAGCCTCCATATTGCCCTCAGCAAGCCCCAAGTTCCATCCCAGCCTTTCCTGCCAGTGCTGGACTGCAGAGGAGTCACCACTGAGCTCCTTGGTCATGCTTATGACCCTGTCACTATGCATTCTCCATGGCCTAGGTGAATGATGGATCCCCTTGGCTTCCTCGGGGAACATAATCTCCCAACGGCACATCTTTCTCTATATTACCCATTTCAGCCTGCTCCTTGCCCAAGCTCTCTCATTCCTCAATTGTTTGACAAATTCAGGCTTTTCAACATTTCTATCATTTTTCTAGGCTTCTATGGGCCTCTGCAGAGCAGTGAGTTTGCCCTATCCTCTGGTGTGCACGGTCTTTTCTCATGGCACTGAATCCTGTATCCTAAGAGTTGTCCCCCAGTTAAGAAACTCTTCCCCTATGTCGTGTCAACCGAGCCAGGCTGATGCTCAGATGGAGTTAGAAGCACAAGGGTGTGTGGTGCAGCTACTCCTCCAAAAGGACAGGGATTGAGCAGATGCACTGTCAGATTGCAATACCGATCTGACAAGGTGTGAGCCAGTCCACCTGGGAGACCCAGAATGAAGGCTGTTTTTGGAGGAGTCTGGAACCAGAAATGGCTCAGTCACATGGCTCAGTCTTGTACCTCCACCTTGCTCAGTCATTGGCTGAAAGTTGGCAGGAAAATGCATGCAGTCAGCTACCCTTGCCTTGCCAAGTGACGGGCTGGGTACTCCCCTGAGAATAGTGTGCCCTTGTCTTACAAGATGGTTATACTTCCTTGAAGGTAAATCTGAATGGCTCACTTCTGTGTGGCTGTCTGCCCCAACTCCAAATCCCTCAAAAGAACTGACCGTTCTTTGTTCCCCCTGACAAATAAGTGTCAGAAATAATCAATGACAACTTTGCATCAGTAACTTCACTTCTAAACCAGACGTCGAAATCCCGCTCGTCAGCAGTAGCCCTCACTCTTCTAACTGCACCTCTACAGCTAAAGCTCAGTCAGTCCCTCAATGTGTTTGAAAGTCTGTTAATCCTTGGACTCTCCATTACCTAAAACCCTGCATAGGGTCAGCAGTTTCCTGTATCCAGAGAGACGGTGCCATAGAAGCCCAGCTCTCCCGTGCAGTAGGCACAGCGCTGTGCTGTGGGCACTGAAAGTGCCTTTTCCTTTGTTGCCGTCGCCTCTGCCCAGGGTGCTCCCCTTCTGCCAGCCCTGGCTTTTATCTTTCACACCTCCAGGGTCTCTTCTTTGGAGAGACCTTTCCTGGCCACCCTCTGTGACATCCACCATATCCCGGCCCTTAGCATGGTGCCTGGCACACAGTAGGACTCCATAATAACCTAAAGAATGAAAACAACAGCGAGAGACACCAGAGACGCGCTCATGGATGCAGCAAGGATTAGACCAGCAGCACGAGTAGAAGATGGAGACTCAGAAAAAAGTCTAGATACATTTTCCACGGATAAGAGAAGAAAAATCCCAAAGAAACATTAACATAAGGGATGTTTCACAATCAGCTATGAAATTAAACTGATTCATTGTTGTGAGAAATCATCCTGGGTTGATCAATTTAAGCCTGAAAAATGTTTTATGTTTCAAGGAAGAGGAGGGGAAAATGGAATACTTTGAATATGAACAATATAAAGTCAGTATTTTTCTTGAACATATTTCAGATTACAATGAATCCTGGTCATTAGAAATTTGCTTCTCATATAAAATGGAATTTATTGCATAAGCAAGCAATGCACATTTCATTTAGGACTGCGGGGTAAATATTAGAAATATTTGGTGTATAGCAGTGGAGGTCGGTACTGTGGACATTCATTTGTAGAAGGGCTGAAAGGCACTCACCAGTTAGTGATGGTAAATGTGGTATAAAAAAAAACCTAATTCCTTTTTGGCAAGCACCAATATGCAAAGAATCAATAAATTCAATATGCAAAGAATCAATAAATTCAATATTCAATTCAAGGAGATGCCTTCAGGAAATAACTGCCTGAAATTTCAAGATTTATTATCGATAATAATTTCAAAACCAGAAATCTAGCTTGGTTTCGTACTTAAAAAAAAAATCACAGTCTCAGAGGTATCTCTGAAGTCATAATCATGGGAATTCTATGCGGGAAGAACCCCACCAGTCCGCCTGGGAGGTACAGCTGTAAACAGTTTGAGCTCAGCAGTCAGACGGCTTGGCTTCCAATCAGCCTCTGCCCTCAGTTTTGTCTAAGGTGAGTTACCTTACAGTTCTGTGCCTCGACGTCCTCATCTGTAAAACGGGATCATTAAATGTGTGTTTTGAGAGTTGAATGTGAGAAATTCAGGCAAAGTATTTAGAACAGTACTTAGAAGGTAATCCGTAAGTATCAGGCATGGAAACATTAACTATAGGGAAGGTGTTCTGCATCTGCATTAGGGAGATTAACCTTTTAAAAACTTTTGATGCTTTTTATTAGTACATGTTGGTAGTACACAGTGATTACATTCATCATAGGGAGCTGGCCCATGCACATAATACACCTCACTTTTTAGTCCCCTTCCCCTCCCTCAGTCCCCTCCGTCTCCTGGTCCCCATCCCATTTGCAAAAGATCTATCTCCCTGTATCCTATTATCTTATCTTTTATTTTGTTCCTTATTATACTTTGGTTTTTTTTTGGTACTGGGAATCGAACTCACAACCTCGTGGTTGCCAGGCAGGCACTGTGCCACTGAGCTATATCCCTGGCCCACTTTGGGTTTTTAATATAAGAGAAACCATGAGCTATTTAAGCTGGTGTGCCTGATTTATTTCATTAATACGGTCTCGAGGTGCATCCGTTTTCCTACACGTGACCCACGTTTCTTTCCTTATGGCAGAGTAGTACTCCAGGGAAATTAATTTTAAGAGACACGTAATGTCAGGGTTGAAGGGACCTTATGCATCGTCTTCCCCATCCAATCCACTGGATGCTAAAACCTCCTAGGTAAGCAGCTATCTCCTGAGAAGTCAGTGTGTGGCCTCTGCTTAAACTGACAATGAGAGGAACAGGTGGCTGTATCCTCATGGGCTGCCTGAACCATCAGGAAGTTACTGAGCTCATTGCTTATGTCCCTACTCCTACAGCCACCACCCCTGGGAAACCATGGTCCTCCTAGCGCCCATCCCAGGACAGGCTGCCAGGGACTGGCTGCCGGGGACTGGCTGCCAGGGACCTGTGACTTAATCTTACCCAGGACAAGCACATTCCAACCCAATTAGGCAAAGACTTCTAAGCTTGATTCTGCAGCAACCCACTCTTTGAATAACTAATCATTTTTACACAACCTCTAGAAATGTGTACTATATGAAATACTTTAAAAATTCAAGTGTATTTTTCTTTTTTTTTTTTTTTTTGTGGGTACCGGGGGTCGACCTCAGGACCTCGCGCGCCAGCAGGCGCCCGTGCCGCTGAGCGATATCACCGGCCCCTTTTTCGTATGTGGGATCCGGGAGTCGAACTCGGGCCCTCGCGCTTGCCGGGCAGGCGCTTAAGCCGCTGAGCCATCTCACCGGCCAAATTCAAGTGTATTTTAAAAGCATATGTTTGTGTACATTTCTCCAAGAAACACACCTTGAGTTTCAAGCAAAACAGGGAGTTCCCAACTTCATAGACTTATTCTCTGTTCCAAAGCATCAGCGCTTTTAGCCAGGCATGCATGATGCTGCATGCCAGTAAATCTAGCACTCTGGGAAGCTGAGGCAGGAGGATTTCAAGTTTCAGCCCAGTCTGGGCAATCAGCAACTTAGTGAGACCCTGTCTCAGAAAAATAAAAAGGGCTGGAATATATAGCTCAGTGTGAAGACTCTGGGTTCAATCCCCGGTACTGGAAAAACATCTGTACCTGGAGGTAAGCGTTTTCTTGTGCAAGGGGCCATGGGCAGATGGAGAAGAAGGCTCAACAGAAAGTGTAACAGTAGCAGCCACAAAAGATCATTTATTTTTGTGTTCAACTGAATTTCACCTCTCAGGCCTATGGCCTCATAGTTCCACACAGGATACATCTTTAATGTTTTTACTGTCTACAGGGATAACATCTACCTGACACAAATCCAAGTAGAAGGCAACATGATCATGATATGGCAAAGAAGGGAAAATAACGCGATAGTTCCTGGTTCCTCACAGAAAGAGACCACCAGAGATGGCCGATTTACGTGTTTATAGATCTGTCCCTAGGATCTGTGTATCTAAGAGAAGCTTCAAGCATTTCAAAAGGCACATGGGAAATCAGAGCACTTCCTGGTGGGACCCCAGAGAGAAAGACCGACTAGACACTCGCTTTCTCCAGAGGCGGTTTTGATGCATGTAGGAAACAGAAGGTTTGCCCTAGCGGTGAGCCTTTCCCTGTCTCATTCGTTTGCTTCGGAGGGTTTGTTTTTCTGAATCAACCATACTTCATTATTTTTGTCAAGCAACTTGAAAGGACTGTTGTAACCTGCGGTGTAGAAAACTTTTTCATCGAAGACTTTTCCTTCTTCCCTCAAAATGCTTGCTAATGTCAAAAGTTGTTCTTGATTCTTTTGGGCGCTAGAGAATCCATCAAAAGACCTACAAAGGAGAAAGTAGGTAAACATAAATGACTTTGTTTTTTTGAGGCAGGGTCTCACTATGTAGTGCAGGCTGACATTGAACTCACTATGTAGCCCAGGCTGGCCTCGAGGACTGGGGTTACAGGTGCACGGCACCATGATGACATGAATGTCAGTCTGAGAAGGACAATGGGAGCTGCACCCCAAATGCTGGAGGAAATGCAGCTTCCAAGCTGCTGCATCAACCTTGCCTCCCTGTGGTTCCATCTCATGTGGCCTCAGACCCACAGAGAAGCCCAGGGGACTTGGGCACCCAAGTCGCAGCTGTTAACAGGCAAATTTGCAACTTACACAATCTCATGTGCTCAACCCCTGTACTTCTCAAACTTGTTACATCTTATGAAAACGCAGATTTAGGAGGTTTAGGCTAGGACCTAAGAGTGTGTTTCGAGCAAGTATCCTAATACTGGTTAATGCTGGTTGAGAACTACATTGAAACCCCATGGATCCCCCCTCCAGACTCTCAATTTATTTTCTCTTTCTTTATTTCCTTCTCTCTCTCTCCTCTTTCTCCTGTTTGATTTAGACAGGGTCTCACTATATGCCCCAGGCTGTCCTGGAACTCCTGGGCTCAAACAATCCTCCTGCCTCAGCCTCCCTAGTAGCTAGGATTACAGGTGCACTCCATGCACCCAGGTCAGACCTTTCCATTTTCTATTAAACATTCACTCTTTCTTCCTCTCCTTGGGCAAAGAATAGATACCGGGTCATAGATGAATATGATACAGTTTAGACCTCTATACATTTATTGGTTAACAGAAGAGACCACCATTTTGGCAGCTCTGTGTACATCCTGAGAGAAACTGTAATCGAAGTGAGCCCAAAGTGCTGTGGGAGCACCGTGGATACGAAGAGATCCAGGGCACCGGTGTCCACCTGAGTTGGGCTGTAATGGAAGATGGTTCTGCTGAACAAAGAAAGGGGACAGAAGTGCACAGCATAAAATGAGGTCAAGAAGGAAGGCCCTGGTATCCTCGCCCAAGGCCTTTTCAGAATATTCCAAGGAATGCAGAGCAGAAAGCAACCTGAGCAGATGTGGGTAAGAATACAGTGGAGATGGAACTGAGATTGGAGGGCGGCAGCTCATTAGGAGGCTGGTGTAAGGACAGGGAAGAAAATATTTCAATGAAAGGCAGGAAAGAGAACAAAAATTTAAGTATAGGTTTTAAAGTACATAAACCAAAGTATTCTGAGGTTAAATCATGACAGCACACTAACCTGGCTGAGCTGCTGGTACACAAGCATGATAAATGTGATTTTGAAGATTAGGAATAAGAAACACTGAAAGACAAAAATACCCCTAACATGCCTTCTTTGGTGAAGTTTCATCAGTAATGTGGCAATGCAAGAAATCAGTCTTGCCACGCTTCATGTAAGATGTAAACTCTCAAAAGCACAAGCCATGTGTTTTATTCAGCAACGTCTGCCCCGCGCCTTGACGCGTTCCTGGCACACAGCTCCCTTCAGATCTAGCCATCTCTGTGTGCACAGATGCACAAAATAAACCACAGCAGGTGAGATGATCCGGCTCTTCTATCAGCTTCATCACAGGTACTTCATACAGTTCTGAGCCATATGTTAAGGAACATTGTGCTTCCTTAAGATTTATTAATTTCCTTCATGAAGAGCCAACACAGATCCCATTTTTTCCTTAACAAGAAATCTTGAACCCTCTAAATGGAAGTCATCTTCTGTTCTCTGAAAACATGTTCTGCAATGATCTATCCACTGCTTGTTTCGTACAGATTTTTCCTCTCCACTCTCACACATCTGCCTTGCTGGACATGGTGACAGCTGTCATATTCCTGAGAGTTACAGTCCATGAGTAGTACATTATAACTTAGTATAATAATAATAATAGAAGGAAGGGCATCAAGGCCAGAGTGGCTGGCTGGAGAATCTAAGTGCGCGATGTGCATGTTCCAGGTGTTTTACATAAATTCATTCATTTGATCTTCACCGTAGCCCCATGAGACAGACAAGTACTGTGATTATCCATGTTTGACAGATGAGGACAGTTAACAAGGAAAAGCTAACTTGCATGGGGTCCAAGGTAAGAGACATGAAGAACACAGCCGGTTCCATGAAGGGTGGGAAAGCCACAGAAGCAGCTGCAAACCTCAGCCAGAGGGCTGCTAGGCAGGGCAAGGGACATTACAAAGGCCACTGTGGGCCCCGTGCACAACTTGAGCTTCACCCTGGCAGCAACAGGACACCCACAGAGGATTTCAGATGGAGCAGCAGGCTGGGGAGAGTGGTGTTGTTATAAGAAAGACTACAGTTCCGGAGGGGAAAGCACTGAAGTGAAGCAGTCAAGGCAGAAGTCACTGGCGATCAGTAAACGGCCCGGTGTCTACTGGGAGCGACAGCCACTGTGCCGAGAACAGGGCAGATGGAAATGACTTGCTCCACCTCAGTCCCTGTGAGGGACTGAGGAAGTGACAGGGAGGATGAACGGAAGGGGACAGAATCACAAGGCACGTTTTGAGGTAAACAGGCCCGGCCTGGGGATCTGTTGTTCGGCCGAGTGTGCTAACAGGACCATAAAGTCCCCGCTGGGGAGGCCGCCTGGCTGAGGTGGCCGCTTTACCGAGACAGGCACAGGAAGCTCAGACGCTGGGGACTGGCAGGAACCTGGCTGAACTGCGTACATGTCCTACTGTTATGGGGACAGCAGAACCTGTGAGAGATGAACAGGACAAAGGGCCGAACAACTCTCTAAGCAAAATGCGGAAGGTGTGGTTTGGCTACGTATAGTAATAGATCAGAGAGAGAAACAATTTAAAAACAGAATTTTTTTGTGTGTGTGTGGGTACCGGGGGGTCGACCTCAGGACCTTGCGCTTGACAGGCAGGTGCTCACGCCGCTGAGCCATCTCACCGGCCCTAAAAACAGAATTTTTAATTAGAAGGAAAACAGAACTTAGGCACTGGGAAAACTCTTAGCCCTGCCACACCGAATGAAGTGAAAATATTGTTCAGGAGAGCAGAAGGGTGTGGCCAAGCAACGCTCCGAAAAGGAATGAGCTTGGCTCTGCCCTCTGGACTGAAGCCAGGACTCTGTTGTCAGGACTGAGCCCAGAGGCATTTTAGAGATTATCGGGGCTGCCCTCCCATCACGGGCCCAGAATGCCAGTGCACAGGGCAGAGGAATTTCAAAGAAGGGGTCTCGGGCGCCGGCTTGCAGGTCTGCTCCCTACATTCAAAAGCAGGCCTCCTTGGCCACCCCAGGCTCAGCCCCTCGTGAGCCATGGTGGGCTGTGGGCTGTGAGGCCAGCCCTCCGGAGGGCACAGGAGGGAAGGCTGGGGAATACCCACAGGGGACGCCTGCCAGCTTGTGAGCTGCCCAGAGCCTCGGGTGCACACACCAGGCAGAGGGCCAGGACCAGGACCAGGGCGGGGTCTCCACAGAGTCCCCACAAGGCCAGTGCCTAATGGAGACATGGGAGAAGGCACGCCAGACTGGCAGCTATGATGTGCAATTCCAGCCTGTCAGAGCTGCGGTGTGGTGACTCCAATCCGTAAAAGCGGCCGTAAAAGCGGGCCACCCAAAGTTCTCAGGGCTGCTCAGCTCACTGGGGGCCCAAGCGTGTTCAGCAGAGCTTAGAGGTGTACCCCAGTGGGCCTGGAAGGCAGAACCTTGAGTCAAAGAAGATGAATATCAAGGCTTAAGACGGGTCCACCATATCTTTCACCACGCACTAAACTAAATTCAAAATGGATCAGAGATCTAAATGTTAAAACAGACACATTAAATCTGCTGGAAGGTAGGATAGGTAAAACCCTTGGAGACATTGGTGTAGGCAAAGACTTTATGAATAAAAACTCAACCGCACGGGAACTATCCCAAAGAATCAACAACTGGGATCTCATCTTATTAAAAAGCTTTTGCACAGCAAGAGAAACCACCAACAGAGTGAAGAGACAACCCACAATGTGGGAAAAAATGTTTGCCAGCTGTTCCTCAGACAAAGGATTACTATCGAGAACATACAAAGAACTCAAAAAAATCAGACCTCCCAAATTTAAAGACCCAATCCAAAAATGGGCATCTGAGATGAATACACATTTCTCAGATGAAATACTAATGGCAAACAAATATACAAAAAAATGTGCAACATCACTAGTCATTCGAGAGATGCAAATTACAACAACACTGAGATACCATCTCACCCCAGAAAGAATGGCTACTATAAAGAAATCAACTAATAACAAATGCTGGAGGGGCTGTGGGGAAAAAGGAACCCTTCTTCACTGTTGGTGGGAGTGTCGACTGGTACAGCCACTGTGGAAGTCAGTGTGGAGATTCCTCAAAAAACTAGGGTTGGAGGTCCCATTTGACCCAGCTACTCCCCTTCTGGGCATCTTCCCAGAAGAATTAAAAACATCGTACCACAGCGATATATGTGCACCCATGTTTATAGCAGCACAATTTGTAATAGCCAGATCTTGGAAACAACCCAAATGCCCATCAACTGAGGAATGGATAAGAAAGATGTGGTATTTTTATACAATGGAGTACTATTCAGCCATAAAGAAGGATAAACTGGAGACTTTTATAGGTAAATGGATGCAACTCGAGAAAATACTCATAAGTGAAATAAACCAGAAGCACATGTGTAAGCATCATATTGTCTCTCTAGTATGAGAAACTGAAAGAGTAAATAAGATCCAAAATGTACAATAGACATGGTGAATCAAAAAGAAACTGGTCAAAAGGAAAGAGAGACTGGAATAGGGAAAAGAAAGAAGGGAAAGGGAAAAAAAATTGTATATATATATAAGATGGTTAAGATAGATACACTACCAATTTTACTTAGTTCATTGAAGAGTAAGGTTTGTGCCAACAATGTTTGGACAATTGAATGCTAATGTCTGGTATCCTGAATAACTAACTTAAAGATAGTAATACATAATGTATTAACCATTGTTACCCTCCTATTATGCTGCTTTGAAAATTTGTTCTTCTTTTGATTTGTTTTGTTTTTTCTTCTCTTTAAAAAAAAAAAAAAAAAGACTGGGGTCCATCAACAGATGAGTGGATAAAGAAAATGTGGTATTTATACTCAATGGAGTACTACTCTGTAATAAAGAAGGATAAACTTGAGACATTTGGAAGAAAATGGATGCACCTCGAGACCATAATGCTAAGTGAAATAAATCAGACACACAAGCCTACGTATTGCATACTTCCTCTTATGTGAGAAACCCGAATTAGAAATAAAGAGCAAAATAATAATATAAAGTAGGGGGATAGATCTTTCTCAAATGGGAAGGGGATCAAGCGATGGAGGGAGGGACTAGTGGGAAAGAGAATGAAAAAAAGAATTAGGACATGTCATGTACAGGTACCAACTCCACACAGGAGTAAACATCATGTACTGTAAACATACACTACTACTTCTACCACTCCTACCACTACTACTAGAATCAGAAATCTGTAAAAACCCTGAAAAAAAAAGAGTAGGTTCTTAAGTGGGACTTGTTATCCATTTCCTCTTGCCCATCTCTCCCTTTAGAATGGGAATGTCCAGTCCCACTGCTGTTATATTGGAAGCACAGAACATGCTGATTTCACATTCACAGCTGAAGAGAATTCGCTTCAGGATGAATCATACTTTGAGTCTCATCAGGATGTGCTTTAGACGCTATTTAGATGAGACCCCGGGGTTTAGACTTTGGAGTCAATGCTGAAATGAGTTGAGATGTGAAAGTTTGCTGGGGTGAAACAAATGCATTTGATATTTGAGAAAATCATGAATTCTGTATGGCTGGGGCAGAATGCTGTGTGCTGAATGTCTGTGCCCCCCTCAAATTCATATGCTGAAATCCTCATTACCAATGTGATGGTATCAGGAGGTCGGGGCTTTGGGAGGTGAATAGGGTATAAGGATGGAGTCCTCATGAAAGGAATTAGTGCCCTTATAAAAGAGCTCATTGCTTCTCCTACCATGTAAGGACACAGGAAGAATGTGCCACCTATGAATCAACACAGTCCCTCATTAGTCACTAAAACTACTAGCGCCTCAAACTGGTACTTCCCAGCTTCTAAAAATATTAAATTTCTGGTTTTTATAAGCTACCCAGTCTATGGTATGTTGTTACAGCAGCCCCAACAGACTAACAATGTTTCTGAAGATATTTTTGTCTAGGTCTATCTAGATTACAGGTCAGGGCAGCCTTATGTTTTGGGGCATATAATTTCTACCAGATTTTATATGTAGAGGATATGCAACACACTTCTCATTAAACAAACGGATTATATCTCGCAACAGACCCTAGGACCATTTCAAACCAAGCCAGTAGAAAAACACCGTGAAATGAATGCTGTTGACCTGTTTTTAGTATATGTGCTGCCAAAGCGAGCACAACTGAGCTGTTTTTCTGGAAGGGTGCAATTGCACAGGAGCTAAACGGGGAGTGAACGCAGGTGAAACCAGAAGTTAGCTGGCCCAGCCGCCAGCAGGGCTGTAAATTAGCTGCCACTTACCGTACAAACACAGTCATTTCGGCTCTCTCTTCAATGAAGACATCTGACTCTGAGGGCCTGGGCGGATCGGATTGCTGTTCGGAGGGGACATACAGGGAAACGGTAATGGAAGACTCACTAAAAGGACCCGGGCCAGGCTCCACGTAGCTTGTCAGCGGAGCTGTCATCTTTATCTTCATCCCTGTACCGTAAAAATGTAAGCAAATTTAAAGTATATACATGACTGGTTTTAAAATCTTAACCCTTTTGATGTGAGTTTCTTGATTTACTTTATAGTACTGATATAAAATTATCCTTTAAGATAATTTTCATCTTTAAAAATATTGGGCCCAAATGACTCAATTATTCACGGCCCTCATTAAACACCTGTACTATTAATATTTTTGGTTAACAAATTCTCTATTCTTAGACATCAAAGGGGAAATTAGAGGTAACATTTTTTTGCTTTACAATTTAGGATGAGATCTGCCGAACTATATACATTTTGGCCTGACCCAAAGGTGGTGACTTGAGATTCCTAATCTTGCATATCTTCCTGACCCTACTGGTCACCAAATGATCCGGAAGAACTGGGGAAGGACTTCTCATGGTTTCCATCCAGCAGAACCAGGGGAAGCGCAGATGTTGACATAAGGGTCTCAGAGAAAGTCCTTGTCTGAAAACATCAGATGTCTGATAATCTGTTTATTTTCCTATTATAAAAGATCTTTCATTAATAAACTAAGCTAAAATGCAGTAATAAGCCCGGAGTCTCAATCACAGTATGTACACATAATTATAAGGAAAACTGCCTCACCTTTCTCATTTTTGCCTTGAATGTAGCTGTTCAGTTTTGTGAAGCCAGTCTGGACGGCTGAATCCCAGTCCATCGACTCAACGCAAGTGCTGACCCACTTGGCGGGGCCATAGTGTCTGATCTCATAACTTCCGGGCTAAAATGGAGCGAAGAAAACTTCCAGAAGCAATTCTAAGACGGCAGGAGGTGAGAGGCACCAACTTGGACACCTTACCTCTGGCCTACCTGGGGCGGGCCTGGCTAGGGGCGCTGACCAGGGTCCCCCCTGAGGTCCTGGCTCCTCGGGGCAGGGCGAGGCCTGTCCCCGAGTGCGACATCCCTGCCTCACACGCTTTGGGACTCGGCTCGCGGTTAAAAGAAACAAGCACCCGTGACACCCCAGCTCGGGGGTGCCCTCGCCGTGTCGCCATGCAGAGACCAGAAACGGAGGCGCTGCCCACTCCCGGGGGCGCAGCTAACCCTCCCCCGCCATAATCCAGTTTGCGCAGGATCGGAGCTTGGGGCTCGGACCTTCTACGGAACTCCACGGACCCTCCGGCATCCGACCACCGCGGGAGGCGCCTACCTGCGCGCCCGCGTCCTCCGGGGCCTCCCAGCCCGGCGTCTCCACCGCCGGCGCCGCCGCGCCCTCGGCTGCCCCGGGCTCGGGCTCGAGCACTGCGGCCATGGGCAGCGCGGAAGCTCGGGGACACCGCCGGCCAGCTGCGCCGCGCCGGGACGCCGAGGTCGCCCAGTCTCCGCCCCGCGCACGCACGGCGCTCGGGCTGCAGTGCGGGACGCGCCCTGCTGAGCCACGAGGGGGCGCGGCGGCCTGGGGCGGCCGGGGAGGGGCGGCTGGGCCTGAGGCGGCCGGGCCTCGGAGGCGGCCTCCGAGCTCGCTTCGCCCGGCCGCGCGGGGTCGCTTGCGCGCCCGCCCTGGCTCTGCAATGAGCGGGCACGCCGAGGTCCGCCCGCGGGTGGGTGGGCCGGGGAACCGGTCGGGGCGCCTCTCCTCCGCACCCGCCTGCGCGCCCCGGAGGGCGGAGGAGGCGCCCGCGCCGGATCGCGCTCCCTGCCTGCGCCCCGGGTGCGGGCGCTCCACGCGTGGGTGCCGTCCGGGGCCCACCCGGGGCCGAGCGGCCCCACTCACGCCTCCGGGCACCCCAAGTCTCAAACAGCCTTCGGGGCCCCTCGCGGGATGAGGTGGGTGCGGTCCCCGCCTCTGGGAGAACCTTGACCTGCCCTGGTTCCTGACGACCTTTCCCAGCTGTGGTCCCAAACCGCCGGAGTCGACCCAGCAGGAGTGGGGCATGGCGAAGGGCAGACCCTAGTGGTTTTAGAAATTTTGATTAGATGTCTTTTTTTTTCTAACAGACTTACTGAGATAACTCACATACCGTATAGTTCGCCCGTAAAGTGTACTATTCAGCCGGGCGTGGTGGTGCACGCCTGTGATGCGGCGTTTAGGAAGCTGAGGCGGAAGGGTCACCGCGAGTTCGGCGCCTGCCTGAACTACACAGCGAGACCCTATTCCCCGCAAAACCAAAAATAAAATGAAGTGTATTATTCAGTGGTGTAGTACATTCGCAGAACAGCGACCCTCACAATGTTAGGACGTTTACAGTATAGTCTCTCTCCCTTGAAAACGCCCCTTCCCGTTACCCCTCCCCGCAACTCCGGGACCCCAGCCTGGTCAACTACTGCACTGCACGCATCTGCTCCGTGTCTCTGCAGGTTTGGCTGCTGTATTCCGACTTTCCGCGTAAATGGAACCATGATGGCGTGTGGTTCTTGGTGACCAACTTCTTCGCTTAAAATATTTTCAAGGTGCACCCATGTGATCGCGTGTATCAGTACTTCAGTCCTTTTATGGCCGAATAATAGGCCGTTGTGTAAATACTTGGTTTATTCACCACTTAATGGACATTTGGATTTTCCCCAACTTTCGGCTATTACAAAGAATGCTACTATAAACGTGTGTACAGGTTTCTTTGTGGACATATTTTCATCTGTCTTGGGTAAGTACTCAGGAGTGGAATTACTATGTCAAATGGTAACTTTATATTTAATTAAAAAAAAAAAAAACATTGTTTTGGAACTGCCAAACTGTTTTCTCACCATTTGACATTCTCACCAGCACCGGGGTATGAGTGCTCTATTTCTCTGCGTCCGCACCAAGACTTGTTATTGTCTGGCTTTTTTTTTTTTTTCCCCCGATTATAACCATCCTGTGGGTGTGCCTATTGCTTTAATTTTTTTTTTTTTAGGTAGAATTCATATTATATAAAACTCATTGTTTAAAAATACATAATTCAGTGTTTTTTAAAGCATAGTCACTATGCTGTACCACCACCACTAATAGGCAACATTCCCTGCGAAACCAAATGGCACCCAGCTGAGCAGTCTTACTTGGCCTCTGCCCCCTCAGTCGCACCCAGCCCTGGCATCCACTCATCTACTTTCTTTCTCTACAGCTTTGGCTAATCTGGACATTTCAGATAAATGGAATCGCATAATATGGAATCTTCTGTGTACTCACCCAGTGAACGACGTATCCATAGTGTTTTGAAGGTTCATTCATGGAGTAGCATTACTAGTACTGTACATTTTTCCCTTCTTATTATTGGGAAATATCCCACTGTATGGGCTGAGTGTTTCGAGAGCAGCTGTTGTCCTTTTTCCCTTGCCCTTCCCTGCCTGAACAACTGTGCAATGGCCCGAGGACACACGACACTTTGTGATGGTTATATCAGATCCATTATTATGCAGAGCTAAGCTTGAATTATTTAGTGAAGCCTCAATAAAGAATTTCTACTTATTTCTTAAAATAGCCTACTTATTTTAACTATCTAACAGATGTGATTCATTGCTTAGGTGACTTTGCAAAGTTGAGAATATACTTATACTTTATTGCAGGTTTTTTTAAAGGAGGGAAAGGAAAGGATTTACATGTTGGTTAAAACATTTGTTTTTTCCTTTAATCTGAAGAATATCTTTTATAATTATCAATAGTTTTTAAGAGAGAGCATTTTATTTGCAGAAAAACCAGCTGATTTTGGAAACATTCTAGTTATAGGTGTGGCATATACAATTAATGAAGACAACAGCAGGTGATGAGGCTGGATTTTCTATATTTAAGGGTAGCAATTAGTCATACAGAAGAACAGAAGGAAAGAAAGAAAAGGATGTATTTCAAATTAATGGGATTTTGTTAGAACAAGTTTAACTTCAGAAAGCTCAAGTTTTATGCACGTATTTCAAAATAATCAAGTCAGGTTTCTTGTTGCTGTATTATGATTAAATTGTTCTATTAGCTCACACTTAATTTTTATGTGACATTAAACTCAGATACTTTTATTTACAAGGTTTACAAAATATTTTGAGATAATTTCTATTTTCCCATATTTCAAAGTCCATAAAGTGGAGGGGAAGGGGAAGTACATGTGTGTGTGTGTGTGTGTGTGTGTGTGTGTGTGTTACCTAAATACCCAAATGTTTCTTCTCTGTTTCTCAAGGAATCCCTATGTGCAATTATCGCGCACTGTCTTAAGAGCTGATATCTAATGGCGGTGTTGGTTAGGAAATACTAAGTTGTGCTGTGGGTCCCCCTCAGATCTCACTGGCTTTCAGCAACAGCTCCTGCAAGAAATCTTACCTGTCCTCTGTCCTGAAGGTCCTCAAAGTCCTCAGTGGGTCTGGTGGCCCCTCCAGGACAGCCTCTTGCTGTGCTGTGGTGCTGGGTGGAAACTTACATGAGTGGTCCTCTGCGATCAGCCCGGCTGGGGCAGAGAGCCCGAGAGCCTTTCAGCGGGAATTACAGCCAATTCTCTGAATCCGTGGAACATTCCATAAAGTCACTGCAAACACTGAAGTGGTGAGTCCAGAACTGTTGCTGGTAGGGCAAATACGGAATTAGGTTTTCATGAACCTCTGGCCACCGCGTTTCTGTCAACCAATTTGTATGAACCTGGATTTGTGTGTGTTTCTGTATAAAACGCCTTACTTATTGTTTATTCGTTAACGGTGAACCCACAACCAACTTGATAACCCAAGCCCGAGTGAAGCTTCTTTAACATTTATTTTCTCTGTGAGGGTCCCAAAAGACTTCTTACACTTAGAAACCTGGACAGCATTGCTGCACCAAGCCTAAAGCTCATTTTAAACAGATCACCAATCTAAAAGCACAAGAATGTGAAACACGCAGCACTGAGTAGACTGTGGACTGTTCAGGCTGGGGTACACGAGCAGAAAGCAGCGGGCTGCGCTGTCTCTGACCTCCGCCGGGAGCGCGTGCAGGGTGACTCAAGGATTTTGCTGCCCTCTCAGTCCGTGAGTGACTGGCAAGTGCTGTGGGTATTGATTGTGCAGTTACAAATATATTTTTAGCAAGTAGGCAAATTTGCAAATACAGACTCTGCGACTGAGGAGGATCGAGTAGAAATGCTTCTGGTAGTAAGTTCCACAAGTTGCTTCCATCTCTATTTCATTGGCCAAAGCAAGTTTCAGACCGTGACTAACCTGTGGTGGGGGGGTTGCATGCAAATGTGTGAGCAGCCTGTGTTCTCACAGGAGAACTCAGAGTACTTTAGAAAAGCACTGTTTATAACACTAAGTCACTTGTCGATTATTCTATAAAGAATTTATTTCCCATAAAATATACTTCAAAAATACTTTATTGCCATGAATTTTGCTAGTGAATGCAAATACATTGCTTCTAATAAGGTCATGTATGAAAGAACTTAAAAGAGATTTGTAGTTCATTTTTTTTTTTTTTTTGCATAGTGAATTCGTTCTAAAGTTCTTAAAAATAATTTTAGGGACTCCCTGAAATCTTATTTAATATTTGGCTAATTTACATCCTTATTTTATCTCTATAGGAACATTTTAGGCTGCCTATGTTGAAACATATTTCCAGTAAGTAGAGCTTGAATTAATGGCATTTGTCATGAATTATCTTAGTTACTTTAGAGACTGCATCCATTTGAATTTTAATTATTTTAAATACCAAATTAAATACTGGTTTTTGGCCAGGTGTGGTGGTGCACACCTGTAATCCCAGCACTTGGGACACTGAGGCAGGAGGAGCTCTGCAAATTCAGGACCAGCCTGGGCTACAAAGTGAGTTCTAGGCCAGCCTGAAACGCATAGTGAAACCCTGTCTCAAGAAGACAAAAACAAAACAAAACAAAAAAACAGGCTTTTGGTTGTTGCTTTAAAAAAAAAAAAAATTCCCAGAGGTGGCTGTGATATTATTTCCCATCCAACCTACTGTTCTAATGATAGGGCTTTAATGTATGCATCCTTGAATCTTCTTAGCTGAGGTCCTAGAAGTCAAGGGGCAGGTGCCACCTATCCCTGCAGTGTGAATAGAATCTATGAGGATCAATAAAATGGCTACTTTTATGATGCTAAGTTTGGGGTGATTGGTATGTTTCTAGAAATAATAATTTGAAGACTGTTTACTTTGGATAAGGCAGTGGTAGGTGTTGGTGGGTTTTAGCAATGAATAAGAGTTGGTCCTGGCATTCATTGTCGTCTGTTCCTCTGAGGTCATTCTCCTATACGCACCATCATTTTAAGTTTGGTTTTTTATGCTTTCCATTGTCTCAGACATGATAACTATAAAATAGGCAGCAAATTGGTATTCTAACAAGAAATGTAATCTTTTCTTTTGGTTGGTTTCTCCTTTAGTTTTGATGAGAATTATAATACTCGTCTATTATTTAGGCCCAAAACAATTCACAAAGGCCCATTTTACACTAAGCACATTGCTCTGTGCCTGATAGATGCGTAATTGCTTGATAAATGTTGAATGAATGCCGGTCATAGAATGTATCAGATACATAGAGAGTGACTGACCGTTTTTAGGAGCACCTGTGAACAAATCCCTTTTCTTAGGTGCCACCGATGATGAAGGGACATTGTTGGAATTGTAGAGTGGATGATAAGAAAACTAGAATGTAAAGCTAGAAATGCCTTTGAAAATTAAAACATCAAAAAGAAATTTTTTTTTGAGGCTGGGTCTCACTGTGTAGTGCAGGCTGGCCTTGAGTTCACTATGTAGCCCAGGCTGGCCTCGAACTCACAGTGATCCTCCTGCCTCAGCCTCTTGAGTGCTGGGATTACAGGCGTGCGCCACCATGCCTGGTGAAAACATCCATTATAATCAGAATGAGGCTTGATGTAACTTCTGAGACTGTGGTAGGTGTTTATGTAAAAAGAGGACATCCGTATTGATTTTAAAGGGTTCGTGCTTTGGAGTAAAAGTAGATGACTAAATATATCACAACAGGATAGTACACATTCTCAAAAGCACTTACAAGAAACTAAATCCTTAATGTGCTTAAAAGGAAATATTTCTGGTAGATCATTTGATTAAAGACATTTCCTAAAAATGCAGGGTTAAGCATTCCTTTAAGCTCCTCCCTGTGCAGCTTCACTGTTGCTGAAGAAAGATCACACTTCTCTTCTTAATTGGGACAAATGAAAGAATCGGCTTATATTCCCCTACTTCTTGACAATGATTTTGTAGGAGTATACATTTATTCATCCTATTTCCATCTGTGCTGTTTACTTGGAGAAAACAAGCATACATTAAAGAGACCTCAGGGAACAAGGATGACCATGTAGAAAAGAGAATTGGCAGGAACTGGGCTTGACTCCCTGGTGACTTTTTGAGAACGGGGTTCCAATGGTGCACGCTCCCCACTTCCTGGAAGAGGAGCCCCAGTCTTGAAGATGCCCGTGAACCAGTCGATTCCCAGCTGGCTTATGAGTCCTGCATGATGGCTCTTCGGTGGCTCTGCACTTGAGTCTGTTTGGGTTTCCATGTACAGAATGAGACAGCATGAAAGGGGTAGCTGGTGATTAAAAATTGACTCTAAGATGGAGAAAAAGTGTAGCAGTAGTGCCTAGGACATTTCATCTTCTAGATCAGTGCTTCTCAAGTTAGTTTTGATGAAAGATCATTTATTAATTTTTAAAAATTTCTAGTTCATCATAAACCAATATGTGGTTCCATTTGCACAAAACTATTTGCAGCTCATGCCTCTGGATGTGGCTAGTACATAATTCTACTTGCGAAAGTGTAAGTGATAAAATATTTCTACTACCAGTGAACAAGAATTTGACATCATTTTCTGGACCTGCTATGATTTCAATCTTGCTGTAGTCACAAACTGCCCAACGGGAGTCCTTCCAATGGTCAGTCTCCCTTCTACTAGGTTAGAAAAAGGCAACTCCTTCTTGTCTTACATTCATGTTCAAGAATCTGGACTTTCATACAATCTCTGTTATTTCCTGGTTGTGTGGCCTTGGGCACATGATTCAGCCTTTCCTATTCTGTTTCATTTGTACAAGTGGAAGTTAGTTGTATTTGTCCAAGTATAAATCACCTGTGATTTTAAGGATTCTAAGAGGTAATGCCTCATTATCTCTTGTCCCCAAACCTTGGATGTTGTGTGCTGATAAATGGTAGTTAATCAAAACCCTGGACCATTTCATTAAAAGTTAAAATCTGAACTTACCAGGTCCCCTGACCACTGGACACACATGTTCTTGTGTGTCATGTTCTTGTACATTCTGCCTGTAGAAGAAAACTTACCAAGACCACACAAGCTTAAATATTGCATGGTTTCTCTTATATGAGAAGTCCAAAATATAACAGAAGAGCAAAATAAATGATATATAATAGGTCACAGGGAGATCTTTTTTGAATAGGAAGGAAACAAGAGATGAAGGGAGGGAGCAGGGAGGGGAAGAAGAGGGGATGGAAAAAAAGAATTGAAAGAAAAAAATGGAAACAGAAATTTGTAAATGGGAAGGGAACCAAGAGTTGGAAGGAGCAGGGAGGCAGGGGAGGAGTAGAGGATGAAAAAAGAATTAAGATGTGTTACGTACATGTACCAACTCCCCATGATAAATGTCATCATTATGTACTGCAACATGTGCTAATAAAACTTTTTAAGAAGATAACTTGATAACTTTTTGTTATGGTGACATTAATAAAATGGGAGGAAGGCAAGGAGCAAAGATGTGGCTAGAACTATGGCACAAACATAGGAAAGACCGTTCAGGTCTTATTTTCCAGGTAGGTCTTATTATCAGGGAAACAGAAGAAATTCTTATTTCCTCTGGGGGGAAAAATCAGATTTCTCTCGTTTTGGGTGCCTAAAGTTTGCTTGCGTTGCCTGGGGCCATCCTCTAGGGTTACTTTCCCACTACTGTGAGCCCAGGCACTTTTACCTTGGTGGGTTACTTGCTCCATACTAAAACTACAATACATGCTAATTATATTTTACAACTGTATTGGTATCAAGATGAATATAATCTTTGTCCTGGAAAGTTTGTTTTTTTTCCCTCTAATTTTATTTTTTTATTTTTTATTTTTTTGTGGGTACCGGGGGTCGACCTCAGGACCTCATGCGCCAGCAGGCACCCTTGCTGCTGAGTGATATCACCGGCCCTTTTTTCGTATGTGGGTTCCGGGAGTCGAACTCGGGCCCTTGCGCTTGCCAGGCAGGCGCTTATTCCGCTGAGCCATCTCACCGGCCCTCCTTCTAATTTTAAAAGAAAACATTTTCAAGAGCCCCTAAACATAAGTTGAGTGAGCTCTGAGCATGGTGTCCAGGATGCCCTAGTGGCCATGGTCCCACTGTGAGAATTTAGACACCTTCGTTTCCCACTGAGGAAGCAAAGGCACGTGATGTGTTATACGGGATGATACATACAGAGAGGAACCAGCACCCACTGGGCCTTTCAGACAGACGGGTGTTTGACCACTGGATCTTCTCAACAACCCTCCGAGACAAGTCCTTTTACTATATTAAGGAATACATAAATAATGAATAACTTAGAACCAAAGAGATTCCGTGCTTGCAACCAGAATATTTAATTTTTTCTTTTTATCTTGCTCAGAATCCAGTTGAAGGAGATGGTACTGTTGTCTCCTCTGAACATCCAGCTGTGTGCCTTGTTTGAGCATGGTGGGGAATTCGAGGACAAGGGGTCTATTTTAACTTTGTACTGCCGAGTTACACACGGCACTGAGGACGCCGTGGAGGCTCCAGAGGTTTGATGCCTGACTCCAGTTTCAGAGGAGTGAAAAATAAATACTACATGTAGGTGATCTAGAAGTAATTTGAAAAGAATTTAGCTCTTGATACAAACTTCATATTTAAAGGTATATTTAACATTGCTTTCAAAACACAGTCTCTGTAATGTAAATGTATAATGAATGTATCCTATATGTGTCTACACACACATGTATATATAAATGAATAAATAACTTCTTGCCATTAACTATTAGAAAATAATTTCTTCCTTCATAATGTATCATCTCTTTTTCTTTTTTATTTATTTATTTTTATTTTTTTATTTTTTATTTATTTTTTTTTTTGTGGGTACCGGGGGGTCGACCTCAGGACCTCGCGCGCCAACAGGCACCCGTGCCGCTGAGCGATATCACCGGCCCCTTTTCCGTATGTGGGATCCGGGAGTCGAACTCGGGCCCTCGCGCTTGCAAGGCAGGCGCTTATGCCACTGAGCCATCTCACCGGCCCTTTTTTTTTTTTTTTTTTTTTTTTTTTTTACGATAATGTCAAGTTTAATCTGCCAAATATACAAGTTGGATTTGTGGAGCAGGTTTTGCCTGGGTGCTGCACAGTAAACAGAGGTTTCTTGAAATGACCGATGGGTTGGGTTAAAAATGGGTACTAGCCCTGGCCAGTCATGTGGGAATGGAGCAGGGAAGGGGAGAGAAAAGGGCTCAGTTGGAGGATACTGGCCAGAGACGAAGAAGCCATGGGACCCAGGGCACAATCCCCTCTCCGAGTAAGCACCCAGGCAGCACAGACTGGGGCTGGTTGCTGCAAATGTGCCAGCAGCTGCCACCGGCACCACCACCCACTAACGTGCTATCTACCAAACAAATGGAAGCTCTTCTTATCCACCTCCCAGGCACCCCCCAACCAGGGCTTCTTTTTCTTTTTTAAACAAGAGACTTTTTAGAACTGTTTTGGACTCACAGCAAAATAGAGTAGCAGGTACTGAGTGTTTCCCTGTCTGCCGGCCTCCACACACACAGCACAGCCCACGAGCACCTTGCACGGCAGTGGCCCGTCTGTTACAATCGGTGAACTACGTCAACTCATCACCGTTACCTGTGGTCTGTAGGTTGACATCAGGAGTCACTCTTGGTGGTGCGCATTTTGTGGGTTTGGATAAACGTATTAATGACATGTAGCCACCGTTGTTGTATCATACAAAATACTTTCACTGCCCTAAAAATACTTTATGTTCTTTCTCTTCATCCTCCTCTTCACCTTTGGGAATTGCTGACCTTTTTATTGTGTCTGTAGTTTTGTCTTTTCTAGAATGTCACATAGTTGGAATCATGCAGTATGATTTTAAGATCACTTCTTTCATTTTGTGCTGAGTATTTAAGGTTTCTGCATATCTTTTCTTGGCTTGATAGGTGCTAAATAGTACTCAGGTGCTGAATAATATTTGTTCTACCTGCTGAATACTATTTCCTTATCCAGATATATCAAAGTTTATCGATTTACCTACTGAAGGACATTTTCATTGCTTCTGAGTTTGGTAATTGTGAACAAAACTGCTATAAATATATGCATGCGGATTATTGTATAGACATAAGGTTTCAACTCATTTAGATAAATATAAGGAGTGCGACTGCTGGATGAAAATATATTTACTTTTGTAAGAAAGTGCCAAACTGTCTTCCAAATGGCTGCACCATTTTGTATTCCTATCAACAATGAATTAGAGTTCCTTGTCAGCATTTGGTGTTGTTAGTATTTTGGGTTTCACCCTTGTAAGCGCACAGTAGCATCTTTTTGTTTTAATATGCATTTCTCTGATCTCATAGGATTTGGAGTGACCTGCATATGCTTATTTGCTATCTGTAGGTATTTTTGGGTGAGACATCTAAATATTTTGCCCATCTTTAAAATTGGGTTGTTCTTCTTTTGACTGTAGAGTTTTAAGAGTCCTTTGTACATTTCAGATAACAGTCCTTCATCAGCTATCTCTTGCAAATATTTCCTCCCAAGTCTTCTTGTCATTTTGGCAGTGTTTTTCTCAAAGCAGAAAGGTTTTAATTTTAATAAAGTCCAACTTATTAATTATAATTATTCGTTTCATAGATTGTAGTTTTGGTGTTATATTTAAGAAGTCATTGCACTACCTCAGGTCATCTAGATTTTCTTTCATCTATCTAGGAGTTTTATAGTTTTGCATTTTACATTTAGGTCTACATATCCATTTTGAATTAATTTTGCTGGAGGATGAAGGTCTGTATCTAGGTGTTGATTATTTTTCTAGCCTGGAAATCTAGTAGTTGTAACACCATTTGTTTAAAAGACTCTTCTCCATTGTACTGCCTTTGCTTATTTGTCTCATATCAATTGACAATATTTGGGGTGAGTTTATTTCTGGAACATATATTTTGTTCTAAAGTTAGCGCTCTGACTTTGTTTAACATTGTGTGGACTATTCTGGGTAAGGTGCCCCTCCATATAAACTTTAGAATCAGTTTGTTGAGAGCCACAAAATAACTTGTAGGAATTTTGATTGGGATTGTGTAACATCTATAGGTAAGTTAGGAAGAACTGACATCCAGACAATACCAAGTTTTCCTATTTACAAAACTTAATCTCTCCACTTATTTAGATCTTTGACTGCTTTCATAAGAATTTTATCATTTTCTTCATATAGATCTTGTATGTATTTTTCAGATTTATACCAAAGTGTTCACTTTGGAGAGTGCTAATATGAATGGTATTGTATTTTAACTTCAAATTCCATTTGATCATTGCTGGTATATGGAAAAATGATTGAATTTTGAATATATAAATGTCTTACTTACTTTTCTCTCTTTGCTGAGACAAAATACCCGATGCCCAAAATTAGGGAAGGAAAGGTTTATTTAGCTCACAGTTTGTGGAAGTTTCAGTCCATCAGCAGCTGGCTCGAAGGCAGGGTGGCATGGCACAGGGGCAACAGTTCATGGTGGCGGAAGACAGCAAAAGCAACAAGAGCAAAAGGGGCAAAAAGGGCAAAAGGGGAGAAGAGAGAGAGCAAGCCTCCTTCCCTCCCTTATTTTGTATGCAGGCTACCCGCCCCAGGGTGGGTGTAGCACTCACGCCCATAATCCCAGCATTGGACCATGAATCAGTCACAAACTATAGAAGCCCGCCCCCATGACCCCACTGAGGCTTTGGGGGGACATCTAGACACAAACTATAACAATAAGCTCACATCTTACAACCTTATTGTAATCACTTAATAATTGTCAATTCTTTCAGAATGTCTACATAGATATCAACTGCAAACAAAACCAGTTTTATTTCCTCATTTCTAATCTGTGTACATCTTGTTTCTTTTTGTCTTACTGCCTTATGTAGGACTCCCAGTGCAATGTGAAAAGAAGTGGTAAGAAAGAAAATCATTGTCTTGTACTGAATCTTAGAAGGAAACCTCTGGTTTCCTGCTAATTAAGTATGATGTCAGTTGATGCTTTTTGTAGATGTTACTTATCAAGTTGGAGACCTTCTCTGTTTCTAGTTCGCTAAGAATTTCTATTATGGATGGATATTACATTTTGTCACATGCTTTTTGTGCATTTATTGATATGATCATGTGATTTTTTCCTTTAACCTGTTCATCTGATGGATTTAATTAATTGAGTTTTAAATGTTAAACCAGTTTTGCATACTTGGGATTAAATCTCACTTGGTTGTGGTGTATAATATTTAATAATTATTTTTATTCATTATTAGGTTTGATTTGCTAATATTTTGTTGAGAATTTTGCATCATGTTCATGAGAGAGATTGGTCAGTCGCTTTCGTTTCTTCTAATGTCTTTGTCTGGTTTTGGTACCAGGGTAATGCTGACCTCACAACTGAATTGGGAAGTCCTCTCTCAGCTTCTATATTCTGGAACAGACTGTGGAGAACTGGTGCTAGAGCTTCTTTAAACATCTGATCGAAGTCACTAGTGCAGCCATGTGGGTCCGCTGTTTCCCATCTTGGCAGGTTATTATTGACTCGATTTCTTACTTTCATAGTTTTAAACAGGCATTTCCTATGTTTTATTTCCTCTCATTTCTTGGTATATCAGTCCTAATATTTTTGTGGTGCTGGAAATTGAACCCAGGTCCTTGAGCATGCTAAGCAAGTGTTCTACCACAGAGCTACACACGCGGTTGCATCAGTTAAACTTATTATTATTATTATTTATTTTTTTAGTTTTAGGAGTTGTTACAGAGTTTGCATTATACATTTACAACTCATCCAGGATGTCTTTAAGATAACACTATACCATTTCATGAGCAGTGCAAGTGTCATAAAATAACCATACTTTGGATTCCTCTATCCTGTCCCATGTATATTGCTGTCATTCATTTTATTTATACAAAAGCATACATAATCAAACACATTGTTGCTATTGTTATTTTCAACAGATGTTACCTGGTGATCAATTAAGAATAAGAAAAGTATGCTTTTATATACCCTTATTTATTCCTTCTCCAATCTTCTGAGGATTAGAGATTAGGATTAGATCTAAATTTCTGATCTATATCATATCCCTTCTTTCCAAAGAATTTCTATTAATGTTTCTTGCATGGGAGATGGATTGGCAACAAATTCTCTTAATTTTTGTCCAAGAATGTCTTCATTTTCTCCTTCATTTTAAAAGAATAGTTATGCAAGATACAGAATTCTTTTTCTTTCAACACTAGATATTTTGCAGCTGGGCGTAGTGGCACAGACCTATAATCCCAGCACTCGGGAAGCTGAGGCAGGAAGATCTGCAAGTTCAAGGCCAGCCTGAATTGCATAGTGAGACCCTGTCTCAAAAATATACACAAAAAACCCCAACAACACTAGATATTTTGCAGCTGGGCATGGTGGCACAGACCTATAATCCCAGCACTCGGGAACCTGAGGCAGGAAGATCCACAAGTTCAAGGTCAGCCTGAATTGCATAGTGAGACCCTGTCTCAAAAATATACACAAAAAACCCCAACAACACTAGATATTTTGCTCTACCCCATTTTCTTGCATAGTTACTGAAAAGTTGGATGTAATTCTTATCTTTACTCCTAAGTAGGGTGTTCTTCTACCCTGGCTTCTTCTAATATTGTTTTCTTTGACTTTGATTTTCTATATATGAATATGATATGCTGAGGTATAGTTTTGGGGCATTTATCTTTCTTGATGTTCTCTGAACTTCCTGGATCTGCAGTTTGGTGTCTGACATTAATTTTGGGAAAATATGTAGTTATTACTTCAAATACTTCTGTTTCTTCCTCCTTTCTCCTTTCAGCATTATCATTATACATATGTTACACCATTTGTTGTTGTCCCACAGTTCTTGGATATTCTGTTCCTTTTTCCACTTGCCTTTTCCCTTTGGTTTTCAGTTTTGGAAGTTTCTATTCACATACCCTTAAACTCAGATGCCCTCTTCAGCTGTGTCTAGTCTGTTAATGAGCCCATCACAGCCATTCTACATTTGTGATAGTGTTTTGGATCTCCAGCACTTATTAGTTTTAATTTTGGCTTCAGATTTCCATCTCTCTGCTGATGACTTGTTTGTTCTTACATGCTGTTTACTTTTCCACCAGGGGCCTTAGAATCTTAATCACAGTTGTTTTACATTTCTGGCCTGGTAATTCCAACATCTTAGCCAGCTCTTAGGCTTGCTCTTCCAGATGTGGGATTTTGCCATTTAGTATATGTGGGGAAGTACTCAGACTGCTTCAAAGCTCAGGGGTGTCACACCTGAGGATGTGACGCTGCTTGTCTAGCACAGGCATACAGTGGCACACAGTTATGTAACCATGGCTTAGCACAGGTACACACACATGCGCTGGTTACAGCACTATGTAAGAATGTAAACATGAGATAACAACCTGTATCAGAATTACACACTAAAGATGCAGCTCTCTTGCACTCTGGCTCTGGCTCTCTGCTCCGCTCCATGTTGCCTGCTGTTGTTGCTGATTTCTTGCACATGTGTGTTCTTTAACCTTGGGACCTCACCTGCGAAAATCTCCCTTGGGCCCTGAGCGGGCTGGCAGTATGTCCTATAATATTTTGTTGAAAGGTGGACCCGATGCACTGAGTGAGAGGAACTCTGCAGCTGTGGTATCGTGGTGGGTCCAAGCCCGGGAGAGGGGATGTTGTTTCGTTCTGTGATTAAGCCTCAGTCTTTTAGGCAGCCTCTGCTGTGGGACTGTGATCTTCACAAGAGCTTCTCAGGTTTCTCCTGTGTTAAGTGGGCTGGGACGGCTAGAGGGAGCTGGCATTGAGTGTTTCCCTTCAACCATGGGATAGAGAGCTAGAGTTGGGAGTTCCAGTCCCTTGGGTAATTAGGCTCTGATAAACCTCTGGTGGTTAGTCTGGGTTAAACAGTTTCTCCTAAGGGCAGGCCTTATTAAGAAGGATAGAGGCACGCCAGTGTATTTCAAAATGGCTGCCTTCCCTGCCAGAAGCACAGGGAGATTTTGCTCCATCTTCAATACGAGAACCTCAGCAGGGCTCCTGGAGATAAAGTCACAAAACTGTGGGGCCTCCAGTAGATGCCTCCCTGGAGTTCCTAACTCTCAGACTTGTCTACTCTGAGACCCCAGCAATGATTCATCCCTGTAATTCAGGTTTTTCCACCCCAGTACTGGTTCCTGGATGTTTCGACTTGTGTCCTTCTGCTCAGGTACGTTGTGATTCTCTGTATCCACGCATCTTTCTCTCTAACTTTAGGGCAGTGGTTTGCCCTGTGACCTCCACTGGATCTAAGCAGAGTTGTTTCCAGTTTGGTCAGCTTTTTATTATTGTTTTATTATCTCTTTATGTGACTCCTTTCATTTTCCTAAAATGATGACTTAAAGATATTTTCTGGTCTGATGTGGATTTTAGTGCAAATGGCCACATTCTATTAACTGATTTTATTACTTTCCTTCCCATTCTTAATTTTTTCCAGCTAAAATTTTTTTCTTCCCTAATACTTCTCAGCAGCAAACAATCAACTCTGCGCAGTCTTTCCTGGAATACTAATAACCATTACTGCCTGTGTCAACATTGAAATAATAACCAGTACTTGTGTCAACATTGAAACAAGGTCATGCTGTTGACATGGACGTTCCTCATGTCCTGCCCGCAAATCTCGCTTTGTGAGTTAAGTTGCCTGCAGCTGCATGTTAGCTCAGGAACTGGTCTCAGGAAATGGAAGGTTGGGTAAAAAATGGTGGTGAAAAGCTGTATCTATGGATCTAGTTCTCTCTCAACCTGTTATCTTATATCTGTCCACACTGAAACTCGCCCCGTCCCACTCACATTATGTGGAGAAATGACTTTCCACTTTGGTTTCATGTTAGAATCACTGGTTTGATTTCTATTTAACTGGTTTGGCTGGATGCAGGTAGCAGCATTTCTAAAAGTTCCCCAAGAGACTCTATTAGGCAATCAAGGCTGTAATCCACTGGTTTATCCCAAGGACCAGCAAACGTTTTCTGTGAAGGACAAGACAGTAAATATTTTAGGCTTTGAAGGTCATATTCTCCATTGTACCTACTCTGAGCTTTGGCTGTATTCCAAAAACATTGTTTCTAGACACTGAAATTTGAATTCATACCACTTTCATGTATCAGAAAAAGTATTCTTTTTATGCTTTTTCAACTATTTATAAATATGAAGACCACTCTTGTTTCACTGGTTATGCAAGTGGGATTGGCCTGAGGGTTACAGTTTAGTAACTCCTGCTTTATAGTTTAACTGCCTCACTGCTTCTGTTTGGTTCCAGAAGATGAGATGTTTCCTTTCCCAGATCACTGATAGATAACATTTCAAATGAGTCCTAGCACTGATCATATATTTTAAGTAAGTCTTAACGGAGTATTTTAAAACATGGAAATACATGTCCTTTGTAGTCTTAAGACATTGTAGAGGTTGGGATGCTTTTGTCTCTATGTAGCAAGCCTGGCTCTAAGTGGCTTAAAACAGTACGAAAGATATTCTGTCATTAAAATATAGGCAGTAGGTTAATTCAATTGTTCTACAATATCATAAATGCACACATTTTTTTCTACTCTATAATTCCCCTTACCAGTCATGAGTGATGCCTTACCCCATGGTTGTAAGATGGTTGTAGCAGCTCTGGGTATCACATGTAAACACACAACATCCAGGAAAAAGTATGAGTATTTCCTTCCATATATTTATTTTTAATAGTAAGGCAAACTTTTCTGGAAAAACTTCCCTTGCAGATCTCCCTGTAAGTCCCAAGACTAAATCAGTCCCTGGTAAAGGAACTGAAATGACCTGATGCCCCTGCTGGTGTTTTGAAGGGTCCAGCCTGCCTTAAGGTGGTTTCTGGATTGCAGAAGCAAATTAGGTTCTGATCTCAAAGAAGGAATGTTAACTGGGAAAGAATCAACAGTCTCTCATACAGAACTAGATTCTTAGGATTAAAAAAACAATCCGAAGAAGGCTATGTGCTGAGTTTCTCATTGCCACTTGTTTGTTTATTTCTCTTAAAAACATGGGCCAGTGAGATGGCTCAGCGGCGTAAGCACCTGCCTGGCAAGCACGAGGGCCTGAGTTCGACTCCCGGAACCCACATACGAAAAAAGGGCCAGTGATATCGCTCAGCAGCACGGGCGCCTGCTGGTGCGCGAGGTCCTGAGTTCGACCCCCGGTACCCACAAAAAAAAAAAAAAAAAAAAAAAAATAAGAGAATCATTCAGTACTATTTCCCTAAAAGTAATCTTATTGATTTTCACCTAAATAGTTTGTTTTGCTGTAGTCATCAAAGATACAACCATTATTTCTATCAGATTACACTTAAATGTAGCCTATTTTTGCTGACTTTGTTGTTTTCCTAAAAGTTTACAACACTGACTATCTGACAAAAATGTTCATGTCAAAAAGTTAAAAGCCACTATTTTTTGATCATTGGGAATCATCAATGGGTTGCCTAGTTTGCATTTTGTACTGCAACAAAACAAAACAAAACAAAACAGTTTTAAACTCACCCGCACTTATCCTCCGTGTAAGCCCTACCCCATCTGGATCCTGGCTGAAATTCCACCTGTGTGATGCTCTTGGGAAAACATCTAGCTCAGTGGAAGGTCCTAGAGGACCTTCTGGTCCTAGCTCTGCCTTTTATAAGGTAACTCTGCACAAACAACTTGGCCTCTCTGAGCTCTAGTTTTGATGTCTGTAAACCCAGAGTTGGAATTATGTAATTTACGAGGGCTGTTAAAGTGGATCTGTTTCTCTTTACCAAAATTTTGACCTTTACTTTGCAGTGTTAAGCTGATTTCTACTCTGGTAGAGTAGATTCAAATCCAGTTACAGTGTTATCACATTATACAGTAGTGCTGTATACTAAGATAATGACAGATGATGATAGTGGTATATCTAATAAGATAATATGTTATAGCAGCCCCTATCTCTTCTGCCGCAGCATTGTCAGTACCCATAATACTACTGTCAACGCTATTGTGTAACTAAGCCAAATCCCCTTCCACTCTAAAAAGAAAATCAGGAGACAAGCAAGAGTGATAACTAGAAAGGTGGTAACTTTGGAGAGCTGCGTTACTATTTTTTAACATTTGCAATCTGTACTTTCACCGTTAAGGCCGAAACACATTTTATCATTATTTACAACACAATTTCCCCCTGCAGCACTAGAGATGTCTTTGACTCCTCCCAGAACTCTACAGATCTTGAAGAATTCACACAGATTAAACCCTAAGAAAAACTGGTGCACAAAGAGAAAGTTCGTTTGGTGACAAAAGCAGTTACCTTTCGCGGGTCCAGCATTTGTCTCTTTCTCTTGACTTTCAGAGCTAGTTCCTGTGCTCACTAATAATTAAAAATGTTTCCTCCACTCTCACAGAACTTCCTTGTTTTTCTCTGGTGTGATACATTTCGGGGGAGCCCTGTCATCTTTCGGAGACCTGCGAGGGCGGGTCTCTGAGCAAATTGAAGAGAGGCTAACTAGGTGGACATTTGTCCAGCTTTCCCCGGCCAGCCGGAAGGAGTGTGCCAGTCAACAGGGCCTTTGGGTCCCAGTCCCCTTCTCCCCTTTCTCGGGGTCCAGATCCCCATTTTCTCCATTCTCATGGGGCCTTGGTAAAGGCTGCTTTAAACCTTGTCCCAGGAGTGGGCTTGGCCCGTCCAGCCAAGGGGACCCTTGTTCACACGGAAGAAACCCCAGGGGCCTCTTGCCTAGAAGGGTTCCTGGTGGCCTCCTCGTAGGAGGGCGGAGGACAGGCGGCGAACAGGGTCCGGTCGGCGAGCAGATGGGAGTAAGGGACGCGCTGCTCGCTGGCCCAAGGGAGGCCGGCCAGGAGGTCGGTGACCTCGGTCCCCTCGCCTGCGGCTGGCTGCGCCTCCAGGAGGTCGATGCTGAACACCTGGCCCTGGGGCCTTGCAGCCTGGCAGCGGCGGGATAGGAAGAGCAGCAGGAAGGCCAGGAAGAGCAGCACCGTGGCAGGGAGCAGGATGCACAGGAAGGGCTCGGCGTCCTCCTGCGTAGAGCTCACCTTCTGGGCACCCTGGAGTTGGGGAAGGAGGGTGAGTTAGGACCCGGGGAGGGCGGCCCCTCGGTGTCTGCAGCCCTAGGTCCCTCCTCACCGTCACGCTCAACCCAGCATCACTCCACCCGTTCCTTCCGCAGAGGAGCTTGACCCTGCAGGCGTTAAAGCGAATTTATAGCAGTGTGAGTGCAGAATGTCACTAAGTGCACACGGATGATGCCCCTCAGTGTTTCCACTCCAGTAAAGACGTTAGAATAAATTCGAGTTGGGAAGTCTACCACTTATTGAGTGGGCACTCTTGCCATTTAGGTACTTTCTTTATTCAGAATTAATGTTTTATCGCCACAAAAGGATCGTGTGGGACTGCCAGGACACAAACATGACACATCTTAAAGGAGGAGAGGTTTATTCTACCTCACAGTTTCAGAAGTCTCAGGCCTGGCACAGTCCTTGTCATGGTGGGAGGGTCTGCGCAGAGGAAAGCTGCTCAGGTCGAGGCGAACAGCCCCTTCCTACCAGACCCTGCCTGACAGCCAGCGAGCGCTCAGCCCCATAACGCGGTCACCTTCCCGAAGCCCACCTGTGAGTGCGTCAGGCTCTTGGGGGGTCTCTGGATGAGACGTGAGTTCTTTAATTCTGGAACAAAATCTCGCATGGCTACGTGTTTGTATTGCATATAAATAAGTGAATTCTGTTTGGTTAGCTGGCATTTACGATGGAAACAATTTGTATATTCTTTAAATGTGTACTATTTGTAGGATAACTATGGAATTTTTTGAGATTTTTAAGAAAAAGAATCATATTTTTAGGTAACCTGAAAGATACTGATTTTGTAGTATTGGCTCACAAAAATAGTTTCTAATGGAGAAAAAATAAGCATGAAATGATGCTTTGACATCAGGGCATGAAAACACTAGCATTAAAAAATGCTGTTGTAATTATATAAACATTGCTTTTAATACAACTACAAAAAAATAATGAAAATACTAAAGAGTTTATTATATAAAGTATACGGGGGCAAATGTAAATCTTAATATCTACCACCTGTGTAAAAATATTTTAAAGCCTTGTAATTGTGTTTAAAGTAAGAAAATAAAATGATAAGCTTTTTATCTGCTTATTTGAAATAAAGCCTAATGAAACTAGGAGAGCTGGAATTCTCTGCTTGATTTTGGTGGTGAGGACAAATGTTTTGCTGGGGTTATCTAGCTTTGTTAATCGTTTTGACATAAAATTAGATGGTTTATTTAATATTTATATGGCCAGATAGTTTGCTCTTGGTAACAGATGAGTTAAGATATTTTAGCTTAAATAGCGTAAAAATGAAAGGTTTTCTTGAGAATCAGAGCATTAGTGATTTGGGGTGGGACAGCTCGGGCTTCAAATTCCAGTGTGACCTTCTGTCGCCCCTGTGATTGTGGAGAGCACTTGGTCTCTTTGGGCCCGGGTTTTCTCTATGAAATGAAAGCAGTAACATCTGTCTCTGAAGGTTAGCATGAAAATGAAATGAATTAATGTGTGTAAAGTGTTGGAGGAATAGTGGGTATTTATATGTCCCTATATCTTAAGAAATCAAATGATCAAATTTACCAAAAATGAAATACTAAAGATAATTTGAGGAAATCTAGAAATTTGTATCAAGTTAGAAAATACAGTTGAAGAGGGCCAGTGAGATAGCTCAGCAGCATAAGTGCCTGGCTGGCAAGTTGGAGGTCCTGAGTTCGACTTCTAGTACCTACATACAAAAAAAGGGCCGGTGATATCGCTCAGCAGCACAGGTGCCTGCTGGCGCACGAGGTCTTGAGTTCAACCCCCGGTACCCACAAAAAAAAAAAAAAAAAAAAAAAGTGAAGATAAATTTTGGCATTACCAAATTTTAGTAAATATGTATTTTTAGGAAAAATAATATATTTTATGAGTGTGAATAAGTTATATTTCTAAACTAGGGATTACTTGTTTTCTCACATATAGTCTAGTTTAATATCAAGATAATTAATTTAAAATCTGTTGTGACATAAGGTCCTTTGATTATAAAAGTATAAGAGTGGATGAACCCATAAATAAATTTATTATAATAAGAAATCAAACTGGAGTCAAAAATTTGTTTTCTTCCACATTAATTATTAAATATGTTAAAATTATTCTTTAGTATTTAAAGTAATAACACTTCTACCCCAGTAAACAGACCATTTTTCGTAATTTATTTTTTTCCTTTATTCTATATCAATAATGTGGATAATGGTTTCTGATCAGTTGTGGCCATCAAATTTTAAATACTCTATTTCCCATAAGGAGTTCAATATGTACAGAATATAATACTTAATGTTCTATTTAAAAGGTTTTATGTAATACATTGTTGTTTACAATTATGCCACTTATGGTATTATTGATGTTGCAAAAGTCTGAGAAAGAAAAAATAGCACAGTCCTTGCTGCTATCAGTATTTCCACTGGTTGAGTTAAATTTGTCCAAATACTAAGAATACCATGTGGCATTAGAAGACTTATCGATATAGCAGACCAAGGCAATTTCTTGAGATGAATTCTGTTCCAGTTAAGAGTTGCACGGAGGTATAGGACAAGCTTATTATGGTGTCCTTAATTTGCTTATTTAATTATTCATGATATATCAGTTCAATTGTTGAGTTTTTTTTAACGCAGAAAGAATATCTTTTCTAGTCAAATGTTCTAATTTATTCACTAGCCTGAAAATTTTTTTTAGTATCTTTCTTATGTGTGTATTTACTCAAAGGCTTTATTGTTCAGGAAGCATCTTAGAGAAATATCCAATTAAAGGTGTAGCTGCTATAGGATATAGCTATATATATATATATTTTTTTTTTCTATAAAAGGTGGTTTTAGAGGATTTAAATACCAATCTTACAGTTGAATATCTAGTGAAAATTTTATTTTGCTTTTTTTTTATGTGTGCTCAGCAATGTCACTCAGTTTTCCTCTGGTCATAAAATTCTTTGCTTTAGGTTTCTACAAATGTTTTCCTTAATGCTGCCTTAGATCGAGACTCCTTGGTGGTTTGCCAGACCAGGCAAAGCAGCTGCTGCTTGTCTTAGTGAGAGACAGAGCCTCCTTAACCCCCTGCTCTCCTTCTGAAGTAAGGTGCTTGGCTTCTGCTCTTAGAAACAGTGCTCATTTTAGAGCTGAGAACGAAAGGGAGCCTCTTATCTTTGTATATCTAGACACCGCTCCTGACCAAAGAACAGTATAACACCGAGGCGCAAAAACTTGTTGACTCCAAGCCTCAGGTGTTCTTTGACATAGTTGATGTAGCAAATATTCTTAGGATATGTTTATGCTGAGTTTCCCTTGAATGTTCCATGTTCAAAGAAACTTAGAACTTGCAAGCTAATTCCTTCAGGCCCTGCCAATCAGTGAACTCATCTTTTTGTCCTATCCATAATACAAGATGCTGCCCCTAAGTCTTAAGATCTTAAAAATACAGACAACCAAGATATTTCAGGGAAGAAAAGGCTAAAAGCGTGGGTACAGACCTGCAGCTGGGTCTCCAGGAGAGGCACGCTTGGTTCACTGGTTAACCACTCGTATGTCCCCCTGCCAGCGTGTCCAAATTTCCTCCAGCTGCTGCCCAGCAGCCCCCGCATGTTTTCATCCAGGTGGTGCCCCAGGCACCCTCCACCCTGCTGCCGGACTTCCACAGTGCTGCTTGCTATTGGCCTCAATCCAGCGTGGATGTGTTTGCCTGATGACTGTTGGCAAACTCGTGTTCTGATGAGTGGTAGCAGGGAAATTAACCAGAGAACCTTTCAGGCCTGGCTGTATTTAAATACAGTGCCTCTGGGTTTGTTTCTGTGGCCTTTATCACTGTGAGTGTTGGCATCAAATATCAGCTATAGAATAGATTTCAGATGGGGGAGTTTTCTGCATTTGCGTTATTACAGTGCAAAGAATGGCTTCAGTGAACAAACAGCAATTTCTATGTAGATGTAGCTAAGACCCTCTTCCTTCCTTTACTGTACCCTCCCCAGAGAGGCATCTGATTAGGAAAAACTGGGCTGAATTCTTCTATGATTTCTGGATTCTAAGGTACAGAGCAAAGGGATATTTGGTAGAAAAGTGGGGGCTCATTCATACTATTTTACTGAATTATTTAGATGAAAGATGCCTAATGATAAAGATGTACAGAAGCCAGACAGTAGCTTACACTGTTTGCTGATTTCAATTAAAAAAAAAAAAACAAAACCAAATTGCCAGTACCTAAATAGTCTTCTTTCTGATTATCTTGTGAACTTTATAAATTATTGATATCAAATTTAAAATAAGCTTTCAGTGTGAATTTCCTTGTGTTGACTTTGGGCTATTTAATTCTACCTATGTGTTATTTAACATTTAAGACACTGTCTTCGTCTTGTCTGTTTTGTCAAATAACAGAATATTTGAGACTGGGTCATTTTAAAAAGTAGAAATTCACTTCTCACAGTTCCAGGGGCTGGCTGGGAAGGCCAAGGTCAAGGTGCTAGGGTCTGGTATCTTATGTGAGCCTTCCAGCTGCATCCTCACATGCAGAAAGACGGAGGGCAAACTAGTCAAAAGCTGTGTGAAGCATTTCTTCATGAGAGCCAAAATCCTGTTTCTGAGGGAGAAACACTCAAGGCCTAAGGCCCCACCTCTTAATACCATGACATTAGCCAACATCTATATTTTGGAGATGAAACATTCAAACCATAGCAGACCTGGTGGTTGAATTCTCTTCCTTTAGTAAACTTCAGCTTCGAAGATTTACTCAAAATGTTCAAGGGCCGGTGAGATGGCTCAGCGGCGTAAGCGCCTGCCCGGCAAGCGTGGGGGCCCGAGTTCGACTCCTGGAACCCACATACAAAAAAAGGGCCGGTGATATCACTCAGCGGCATGGGCACCTGCTGGCGCACGAGGTCCTGAGGTCGACCCCCGGTACCCAAAAAAAAAAAAAAAAAAAATTGTTTGAACTCAGTGTTGCAACTACCCATCTTCTCATCTAAGCATCATTTGCATCCAGGTGGTCATTAAAATGTGAAGGTTATGGGCCCCTCCTCCTTCCTTTTCCTTTTCTTTATCTTCTTCTTCTTCCTTCTCCACTTCTGTTTCTCTTCACTATGGTTCTCATCTACTGGCCAATGGTGGTCTCTAGATAGGTTTTAGGGGATGGTAGACTTTCCAAACTTTACACATAAGTGAAATTTGGGGGGAGCATCCATAGTTTTCATCATATTTGCGAATTCTGCATTTCCACCCCTGACATATCAGACACACCTGGAAACCAGCACATCAATTCTCTTGGATTCATGTCAGCGGCCTTTGCCAATACTACAGCCTCAACACGGACCATTCCTGTTCCACCTTGTTGACTTATTTAAATACCTTCATTTCTTGAGAAGCAAATGGGCAGTCTGGATTAAAAGCATTAAATATTCCTCTTCTATAGAGAACAAACCAGACAAAATTTCCTGCTTTTATGGATACATTCTTGGGGACCAATAGAAACAAACAAATTACACAAAATATGTATCAAGGAGGTGATAAAGTGCTATGGAGGAAAAGAGAAGGGGCAGAGCAAACACTGAAAGAGGGGTTAGTTGTAAAGTGGGAAGTCATTGAGATCTCATAGGGAAAGTGGTATTTGAGCATAGACTGAGGAGGCAAAGGACCCAGCCATGCAGATGTTGGGTGGAAGAACATTGCCTTCCAAGGGAGCAGCCAGTACAAAGGCCTGAGGCAGGCACATTAGGAGTCCTTTTAATATTCAGGAGAGAAATAATGGACCAGAGGAGTAGCAGCAGGGATTGTAAGATTCTAGGTGAATTTTAGGGGCAAGCGAACAAGACTTCTTGAAGGATGGACAATGGTGTAAGATAAGAAAGTTCTAGAAGGATTCTAAGGTTTTAGGCTTGGGCAAATAGGATGACTGTTGTCACAGACAGGGAAGATTGTGGTTGGGGTAGGGCTTGGCTTTGTTTTCAGTACAGGAAGAGTAAATATCAGGAGTGGAGTTGTGGATGAGGGAAGTTGCCAATGTATTGGAATTTAACGGAAAGCACTGGACTGGGGATTCTGGTTAGAACTCATTGGCAAGGGGATGGTGCCTAAATGTATGAGACTTAAGGAGATCCCAAGGGCCAATAGGATGAGAAGACAGAGTGAGTGGCCAGTGAGACAGGACAGACACCAAGACTGTGTGGGGTACTGGAGTCCAAGTGCAGAAAATGCTCCCAGAAGGCGGGATTGCTCTCCCAAAGCTACCATATGATCATGTACAGTGATCGCGCATCGATGAGATTTAATGTTTGTTATGGTTCAGATCTAAAATGTCCCCTGAAGCCTCCTGTGCTCTAGGTGGGGCTTTTGGAAGGTGATTGGATTATGGCGGTTTGTAGCTGACTTGCTGTCTGGAGGTGGAGTCTGGTTGGAAGAGGTGAGTCATTGTGGGTGAGAGCTGGAGGGATCTCTCTCCTTCCCCCACTCCTCCCTCTACACCTTCTGCTTTGTGTCCACCATGCTGTGAGCAGCTCTTCTCTGCCACGCCCCTGCGCCATGCCACCCTGCCTTGGAGCCAGCCAACTATGGACTGAAACCTCTACAGACTGCGAGCCTGAATAAACCTCTCCTCTTTTATTTCTTGGGTGTTGGGTATTGTGTCTCAGCAACGAGAAAAGTCAATAAGACAATATTAGATTCAACAGCAAGCGTGCGTTGGTGGGGAGGTCATATGTTATTTGCAGAAGAGCAGTTTAGATGGAGTGGTTGGGGGAAAAGCCTGATTTGGAACGATTTTAAGAGAGAAAGGGAGGAGAAGAATTGGAGACAGTGAGTATAAACTCTTGAGTCACTCTACTTGAAAGTGGAGCAGAGAAATGGTGCAGTAGCTAGATAAAGAATCTAGAGCAGTGATGGCGAACCTCTTAGAGCTTTCAGTGATGGAAACAGCCTGCTGTGGCACGTGTGTTGTAAGTTCACCACCACTGCTAGAGGGTTGCATCCAAGACACCAGATTATAAGGAAAACCCTCAGCAATTCTACTCTGAGGAATTCCTCCTAAAGAAATAATGTGGTGAGGAGTCAAAGATATATACAAGGTGTTTTAACATATCTTAAATATCCATAATAACAAACAAATGAAAAAGGTAGAGATGTTGATAAAATGATAATTGGTTGATAAGATATAAACATTCAAAGATATATTAACTGAAAGTAAATACCAGAAAGGTATAAACAGGTTCACGATATATTGTGAAGCATTTGCCAGAAAATTGCAAGTTTCTTATAAAGTCACGTGTCTCTGCATGTAGAAAAAAGTCACTATTGGCCGGGAACGTATCACAGTGGTAAAGCATGTGCCTAGCATGCTGAAGGCCTTGGGTTTAATCTCTAGCACCAAAATAAATAAATAACAGATGATTTAAAAAATCATGCTAACAGTGGCATTTTTCTAAGTGGTAGGGTTATAGGTAGTTTTTTATGGAATTATTCTTTTTGCTGATATATATTTTGTTTTTAATGAATATGCATAATATAAATATGATCTAATAATTTCAAGATTTTTTCCATACTTGAAGACCTACATAAAAGCCATCCTGTGGTAATATTCTATAATTTCTTGCCTTCCCCCAAATTAGAATGAATCACTATTTCCTCTAAATTCCCATAGCATATTGGATATTCTCATATTATAGTGCTTATTTGAGTCAGCTTTGTATTATTTCAAAAATAAATTGCAGGACTGTTGACTTATGAAAGGACTTGCTGAGGAGCTGCACAAGACGGTGACCTCTGCAGCGATATGCTTATACTACAGAGTCAAGAGCACGGATTTGTTGTACCCACTTGCAGTGATGGCAAACCTTCTAGAGCTTTCAGTGATACAAACAGCCCGCTGCTGCATGCCTGCCATAGGTTCGCCACCACTGGCTTAGGGAAATGCTATTGCATTTCTAATCTGCATGGATTTTAATGCTCAAAGTCTTTTTTTTCTTATCTTCACAGCATATGCTTATTTTTTCACACTAAAAGGCAGACTATTTTCTTTTGTTTCTATGAGCTTTTCAATCATTCTCCTGCTCAGGAGTTTATAGTTTGGTGATAATTATAAACAATGACGATGATTAATCAAAAACTCATATTATCTAACTCTAAAACTTTTCTAAGTATTTCAGAACTGAGAATATAAAATTCTTTACATTTTCTATTTTACTTCTCTCTTTTTTGAAATTGGTTGGGGTTTTCATCCATTTGACTATTTGTTTTTCTTCTCTAATTCCTTTGAACTCAACATAATTGATTTGCTGTTTTAGTTTCAAGAACTATAGAGATTTCCAGGTTTTCTGGTTGTTGTTGTTTTTTTTTTGGTAGGTACCAGGGGTCGAACTCAGGACCTCGCGCTTGCCAGGCAGGCGCTTATGCCGCTGAGCCATCTCACCAGCCCAGGTTTTCTGGTTTTATTGGTTGTGGATCAGGTGGACATAGGGTATTTCATTTTTTTGAGTACTGGGGATTGAAACACTGGGCTACCACTGAACTACATTCCCAAACCACCCCCCCTTTTTTTTTTGTGGGTACCGGGGGGTCGACCTCAGGACCTTGCGCGCCAGTAGGCGCCCATGCCACTGAGCGATATCACCGGCCCTTTTTTCGTATGTGGGTTCCGGGAGTCAAACTTGGGCCCTTGCGATTGCCAGGCAGGCACTTACGCCACTGAGCCATCTCATCGGCCAGCCAACCCCGCTATTTGAAACAGGGTCTCGCTAAATTGCTCAGCCTGTCCTCAATTTTGCAATCTTCCTGCCTCAGTTTTCTGAGTAGCTGGGATTACAGATGGGTGATATTGTGCCTGGTTAAGGGTAGTTTTCGTTTTGTTTTGTTTTGTTTTGTTATACAATTTATTTTCTGAGCCAACGGTGGAGGAAAAATCCTAGATGTCACAAAACCCAAGATGACTATAAAATGGTAGTCTTTTATTTTTCCACATTTGATTTCTAAGCTAGTAAATACATTTGAATTTTAGTAAATTGGTCCTTCCACTGTCTCCAGATGCTATTATAAGAATTAAATAAGCTTATATTTGATTAGGATGACAGAAAAACTAATCAGTAGACTGCAGGCAGCACTGTGATGGATCACCCTGCCTGAACCTGACTTTCATGGAGACCTAGAAGTTCACACAAGGGTCACATCTCTGGCCTTTGTTTTTGTTGGATGCTGGCCCTGGTAATCTGGAAGGATAGAGATAATTTGACTAAATCCACTGCCAATAAGGACTAAAAGAGGAAGATAGGCCAGAGTGGTTTTTTAAGACCAACCAAGAAAGACCACAAAAAGAAGAAACTACTGGTATGGAGTTTACTTTGGAAGAATATAAACACTTATAGGATTGGAGGTTTGAACACAGAAATTTAAATTATACGAAGGAATAATTAATACAAAACAGAAGGCAAACCTACTACTGGGCACGTATCCAAAGGAAATAAAGTCAGTATGTTAAAGAGAAATCTATGTTCCTGTGTTCACGGTAGCACCGTTCATAGAGTGAAGATGTGAAATTGATCCAAGTGTTCATCAGTGGATGAGGGGATGAAGAAAATGTGGTACACATTCAATGGAAATCTATTTGACCTTGAAAAAGAAAGAAATCTTGTCATTTGCAACAACATGTATGAACACAGAGACTAACATGTTAAGTGACGTAAACCAGGCACAGAAATATCATGTGTTCTCCATTACATGTGGCATCTGCAAATGTTGAACTCATAGAAGTGGAGTCGAATAGTGATTAGAAGGGTCTGGAAGGTAAGGGAGGTTGGGGAGGGGCTGGTGACCTGATAAGAAATTTCAATTAGGAGAAATAAGTTCAAGAGATCTATGTAGCATGATAACCATATTTGATAGCAGTGTATCATATACTTGAGAACTGCTGTTATGGTTTGTGTCTGGATGTCCCCTCAAAGCCTCATGCTGTCATGGGGGGTGGGCTTTTTGGAGACAGCTGAATTTAGAGTTTGTGATTGATTCATGGTCCAATGCTGAATTAAGGGTGTGAGTGCTACACCCGCCCTAGGATGGGTAGCCTGCATACAATATAAGGGACAGAAAGAGGTTTGTCCCTTTTCTCTCTTGTTGCTTTTGCTGTCTTCCGCCACCATGAACTGTTGCCCCCCTACCATGTGCCACCCTGCCTTGGAGCCAGCCGATTATGGGCTGAAACCTCTACAAACTGTGAGCTAAGTAAACCTTTTCTCCTTTAACTTTCGGTGGTGGGTATTTTCTCTCAGCAAGGAGAAAAGTAACTAAGACAGTTGCTAAGAGAGTAGATTTCAAATATTCTCACTACCCATAGATAGGTGGGAAAAAAGAAGGCAAACGTCTTATGTGCTCAGTTCAATCAATTTTGACAGTTTTATTCACTTTTATAATCACTACCTCAAAAACCCATAAAGCTTTTCCATCACCCCAGAAATTTCCCTTCTGTCTTTTTCCAGTCATTTCACCTTCTTTAGCCAACTGTTTTCTGATTTCTATCTAAAATGCGAGAATGTTTAATATCTCAATTCTTTGGAAAAGTCAAGGAATAGAATGTGAAATTTATGTGTTTACAGTGTTCTTTGATTATGAATGCAGGTATTTCCAGACATTTGACCTTTAGATTTTTAAATATCTGGAATCAAGGAAAATGTAGGAATATAGTTAGAATAGAATAATGATCACAAATGTTTGGGAATTAATACTGTATTCTTGAATTTAAAACAAACTAGTTGTTAGACACATTTAGATTTAAAATCCTCATGTAATTTGTCTATGTATATTATTTTTAAACACTTTCACTGGTACATATTTATAAATATTTATGAGATATAATGTGATATTTTGACTTATATATACATTGGGTAGTGATCAGTCCAGGGTAATTAGCATATCCATCACCTTTTTTGTTGTTGTTGTTCAGCTAGTCTATATCTTTTAATTAGACAATTTAGTTCTTTTACATTTAAGGTTATTGTTGATAGGTAAGGAGTTACTCCTGTCATTTTGATGATTTTCTCTCAGTTGTTTTGAATATTCTTTGTTCCTTTCTAACTCGTGTTCATCTTTGTGGTTTGATGATTTATTGCATTGATTGTGTTTGATCCTTTTTCTATTTCTCTTTTGTGTATCTGTTCTTTTAGTGGGATTTATAGCTATCTTTCTTTCACTTTTGGATGTAAGACTTTCTTAAGTATGTTTTATAAGCCTATTCCAGAAGACATGAATTCTCTGTTTTTGCTTGTCTTAGAAAAACTTTATTTTTCCTTAATTTCTAAAAGGTATCATTGTTAGGTTTAAGTTTTTGTTTTGTTTTTTGTTAGCAGTTATTTGGTTTCAGGAGTTGGAATGAATTATTACATTTCCTCCTGGTTTCTTCTGAGAAATATGTTTGTCTCATGGGGATAACTTAAATGTGACCTGATGGTTTTCTCATGCAGATATTAGAATTTGTCTTGTTCTTTTTTTTTTTTTTTTTTAATGTGGGTACCGGGGGTCAAACTTAGGACCTCGTGCTTGCCAGCAGGTGCTTGTACCTGCTGAGCGATATCACCGGCCCTTTTTTCCTTTTTATGTGGGTACTGGGAGTTGAACTCAGGACCTTGTGCCTGCCAGGCAGGTGCTTATGCTGCTGAGCCATCTCACTGGCCCTGTCTTGTTCTTTTGACAAGCTGATTATATGCTGTAGTGAAGGTCATTTCTATTTGGGGTCTTATAAACCTCCCATACGTATATGTCCATATTTTCCCAAGATTGAATAGGTTTTCTGCTAGTATTTCATTGAATAGGTTTTCTGTATCCCTAACGTTTTCTCCTTACCTTTGGATTTTCCAAAAATGCAAATATTTGTTCATTAATGATATGCTCTTCATTCTTTCTATCTCCTTTTTGCTTGCCTAGAATATGCATAAAGACTTGTCTTCAAGTTCAGATACTCTTTCTTCCGCTTTATCAGGTCTGTTGTTGGGGCTTTCAACTAATGTTTTTTATTATTGAACTCCTCATTTCTAAGCATTTTGTTCTAATCTGACTCCTTGCTGAATTTCTCATTCCTATTCCTGTTTCTCACTCCTATCCTGTCTTCTTAATTTGATTTAATTTAATTTAATTTAATTTAATGGTTTAATTGTATTTTCTTAGGTCTTATTGAGCTTTTTAATATTCTTTTACATTCTTGATCAGATATTTCATCCTTATTGATTTATCTGGGGTCTGTTGCTAAAGAATTGTTGTGTTGGGCCGGTGAGATGGCTCAGCAGCATAAGCGCCTGCCTGGCAAGCACAAGGTCCTGAGTTCAACTCCCAGTACCCACATACAAAAAAAGGGCCAGTGATATCGCTCAGTGGCACAGGAACCTACTGGCACGTGAGGTCCTGAGTTTGACCCCCAGTACTCACAAAAAAAAAAAAAAAAAAAAAGTGTTCTTTTGGAGGCATCATATTACCTTGTTTTTTCTTTTCATATCTCCTGTGCTCCTATATTGATATTTGCGCATTGGTTGTATCAAGCATTTCTACTGTTTTTATGAGATGGCCTTCTTAGTATGTGGCTTTCTGCCGAAGATGTGTGTCGGGTTTTAAATTCATTATGCAGTGTTGGCTTTATTTTGAGCAGGGCACCGTAGTGTAGATAGTCTCCCTACGCTTCTTTGTCTGTGATTAATAACTTTGCACACAGTGCGTACTGTGACAGATTCAGGGAGAACTGCTCTCTGTGGGCCATGCAAGAGTCTGGAAACTCTAGCACGGCAGGTATGGTACAGACACCAATGAATTTGTGGTGCTCACCGTGTGGCTACTCCTATAGTTGGAATTGTGGTCCCTAGTGGGTGATGAAGGTTTAAGTAGGCATTGTGGATGCCCACTCTGCTACTAGTAAGGACCTTGGATACTTGGAAGCCCCAGTAGTAGCGGGAGCCTAGAGCATTTGTCCTCTGACTCATCAGGTACAGGCCCAGATGCTGCCTGGGTAGAGACAGTGGTGGGCTCTGAAGAGGTCCCTTTGTTCTGCTCACACCCAAGCCTGACAAGAGCATGGAGTCATAAAAGGTACAGATCCAGGGACCAGGCAGCAGTAGGAGCCACATAGGTATGGTGGCAGCAGGAACCATGGTGTTCCTCTTTGTTACTACGATGGCAGTGGATGTCTGGGAGTGGGACTGAAACTGGTGCCAGGCAAAGTTCCTTTCAGGGCTTCCTTTGGTCAACTCAGGGTTGGCCAGTCGCTGGAACTATGTGTTTCTTCCCCCTCCTTCAAATGTAGTGTGCGCCTGAGAGTAGGACCACAGGCAGAGCCAGCCGAAGTTCCTCTCTGGCCTCCTTAGTTATATACACCTAGAAGGCAGGGTAATAGCTAGAGCAGGGGTGTGTTCAAGGCCCCCTTGGTATTTGCCTGTGGGTGGGGCAGCAGAAGGAGCCACGCTAGGGTTCTCTCCCCACCCTGTCAGTACCAGGCACCTGAGCATCACACAGGAGGGAGAGGTGGTGGGAACCACATGGGCACCTGCTTTTAGTAATAGCACTGGCATGAATCCACACATGGCTGGCCACACCTTTGGTCTCAGGGAAAAGATCCCTTGATCTCTTGGTTCTTAGTGGGGTGCCCTTCTGTTTCCCTCCATGTCACAACATCTGTACTCTATAGTGGAAGGCACCCAGTGAGCTTAGTTCACAGTTACTGCTGGGCCAAGTTGGATTCTGGAAGCAGCAACCCCTGAGCTTGTGCAGCACAGTGGAATTGTCTGTGGAGTCCCAGAGATGGAAATATGCTGGGATTTCTAACACTTACTGCAGCCTAAACTGGATAATAGCTCCCTCCTCCTGACTCTAGGACCCTGGAGGCTGGTTGCTGGAGAGGATGAGATCCCTTCCCACAGCAGGACTGCTCAGCAGTTTTCAGGTTACTTATCTACGTGCACTACAAGACTGTAAGGACTATGAAACTTGCCAGGAGCTAGGATGACTGGTATCTGAGCAGATGGTTTGCTGGGACTCGCTCTTTCACCCACATCCCTGCAAAGGGGAGACACCCCTTCCCTGGCTGTGGAGTCAGGATGGCAGAGGCCAGGATATTTTCTTTCTCTTATTATGCTGCTGTCCCAGGTCTTTGACTCTTACAAAATTCTGGTCTCTCTTGCTGATTTCCAGTGTTCTTTTGGGTCACTTACCTCATACACAGCTGCACACTTGTTACTTTGGTGGTTCTCTGTTGGGGAGGAAGTAAGTGCTGGGCATGATTATTCTGTCACCATGAATCTAAGTTTTCATTCATTAAAAAACATTAGGTACCTTCTGTGTGTCATGATCTCTACTCTTCAAGAGTTCAGAAACTTGCAAGAACTGTTATAATTATCATGTCTGCCGTCATGGAATATTTTGCTATGCATTAATGAATTAAACAATTTTGCTCTACTAGTTTCTGAAACTGTCATTCAGCATCTTGGGTGGTCCTGAGAAGCCAGCTGAGAAACCAGAAGCCAAAGAGGGTTCGGTGGCCTGATAGAGATCTTGGAGAGGCCTGAACTTAGAGCAAGTGGAGAAGGGTGGATAGAGCTTTATAATGGAGGTGTCTGGTAGATACCACTTCAAACAACTGATCAAACTTTATATTAACAACAATGGGGAAAATTGAAAGCAGTGTCCCCTCTGATGTGATGTACTGAGGACACAGAACATACATGAAGTAGTCAATTTTTGAGGCCAGAAATCCAAAAATTAAAGTGTTGTAGGGCCAGGCTTTCTCTGAAGACTTACAGAAGAGTCCTTCCCTGCTTTTTCTGCTCCTGGCTAAAGTCTGTCTATTTTTGCTCAGTCTCTCTCAGGACAGCAAGAGTGGCCTTTTTCTGCCTCCTAGCTGTTTGGCATCTTTTTAAACCTGGAGATTATATTGTATTGAGCCTGAACATTGGGAACCTGCAGAGACTAAAGATCCTTCCTCTAGGGATGATTTGTGCTCAGTACAATACTCTTTGGGAAAACGCCAATCTGGGACCACATCAGCTACACCTGCAAATTCAGCACTAAAAGTGGGAGTTGCAGATTCGGCTTGGGAATCTTGCCAGAAACCTCAGCTCAGTCTTCCAATTCCATGGTGACAGTGGCAACAATCGCTTGCTGCTCTCTGTTCTGGTTTCTGGTGTACCTTGATGGCCTGGAGACCATAGCCGTTCTCTCTAGTGGGGGTTCCAAAGCATCAAAAGGTCATTACAGTGTACTTAGGATCTAGCCAAGTTCTAATGGAAGAACTATTCAAGTTCCTAGTCCACTGTGTTGCTGCCTGATAAATTTTCTACAACCAGTATCTCTCCAGTTTATGCTATTAAATATTCTAACCTCAGATTTACTCACTTAGCATTGATAACATAAAGTTGAAAATATTAGTGCTCATCAAAGATATGGTTTTCATGTTGCTAAAATTTGGGGATATTAAGGAATAGGAGGCTAGCAAAGGTTATGTAGGTAAGTAACTAAGGAATGACAGATTATAGTTAAAACTTTCTTCACTGAAGGACTTGTCAGATTCTTGAGGATTCTGCTGTGCATTGCTGTAGTATAGAGCATTACTTATTTCACCATAGTGCTTTAAAATTTCTTTTAATTTTCTTTGAGGGTTAATTTTCAGATCTATTTTTTTTGTGGGTACCGGGGGTTGAACTCAGGACCTTGCATGCCAGCAGGTGCCCGTGCTGCTGAGCGATATCCCTGGCCCTTTTTTTCATATGTGGATACTGGGAGTTGAACTCAGGACCTCGCTCTTGCCAGGCAGGTGAGCCATCTCATCAGCCCACAGATCTATTTTTTCAATGAAAATTCCCAAACCATGCTATTCTAGTCCAATTCCTTCATTTTATATTTGGAGAAAGTGAAGCTATGTGACTGCTCTAGTGTTCGAGAACAAGCAGTGTTAGAGCCAGAGCAAAAATTTACATCACAGCTCCAGGGTGTCGTCTAACACTGGAAGTTCTGTCAGGGGGACATCTGCATCTTCCCTATGTGACATTCCTCACTATTAGATGTGTTCCTGAGAACTCCCTTGGGGAAAATTTATGATTTTTGTTAAACATATGTAAAATCTCATATTTGAGGTGGGGGAGGTGGCAGTGAGATTGGTATTGTTGAAAATGAAAGGTGTAGATCGTCTTGGTTAGATGTATATGCTGGGTAGTTTCCCAGTAGTTAGGAGGTAATTTAGAAATATATTTGTATACTCCAGAGAATTGCTCTTGAAATACACAGGGGCATAGCATTAATAGTAAGTTTGTGGCCCAATTTATCCAGGTGAAAGCCTTTGAATTGAAATGTGCATTATTTAACAACCCTATTTTTGACATACAATTGGGATCCTGGTGATTTAATTTGGGGACATTGGATTTAAAACATCAACTTTAATCTGCACTCCCATTTTAAGCTTCATGCTCTAAAAAAAATCGGTAGTTAGAATTTTTTAAAAAACTGACTTTTGTATTTCAATCTATTGCTTTTATATCATTTGATTATACTTTACAGATATTTTTATGGCAGTTCTCTCTGTAGACAGACATTTATTATCACTGTAATGTCATAAGCAGTGAGTACAAAATGAAATTTGAAGACCTCTTACTGCTCTGTCACTGAATTATAGAATACTAGAATTTGGAAAATTCTTATTATGTTGTGGAAGTCAAGTCAAGGCCTCAATTTCCAACTTAACCACCAAGCAAGTGGTATAGAGGCTCTACTGTTTGGCTATATATATATATATACATACATACCTCATTCATTGAACACACATTGTTTTGGGTAAATTCTTAGGTGTTATGATGCGCACACATGAAGCAGTCCCTGACTGGTACAAAGGAGCTCATGATCATGTGGTGGACAGACAAGTAAACGAACAATTAGTCGGCCTGAAGCCTTTGGGCAGCTGTCTGCTCAAAGAGCAAGCAAAATCCTACAGAGGCATTGGAATCCAAGAAGGATGTGAGGAATGGTCTGGAATGAATCTGTGACCAGCACTTTCCTACTCCTTTCAAACATTCACCACTTTCTTTAAATCTTTTTCCAAACCCTCTTCTATTCTTAGACTAAAAAAAAATTTTTGTGTGTGTGAAATAGCTACTAAGCAAGACCCTTTTCTACTATCCTCACTTATGTCCTTTTTGTCCAAAGCAAGCTATGCCCACCCAGGTCCTCCCCCAAACTATCCCCTGAGTCCTACCCCTCCTGAGAGTCTGCGCCACACCTTCAGTGTGCATGCGTGTGGGCCTAGCTATACCCCATGTTCCCACCCAATCATATCCCCCTTTTGAACACTTGAGGATGCCACATCCACCTCCCTGTCACCATCCCTTGGAAATAATAACTAGTCTCCTTCTCTCAAATTTTTTTCTCTCAGTCCATGAACTTCAGATTGTTGCCCATTTTGAATAAGCAAAGCAGGAACTATAACGCTTTTCCTCCATGGCCCCCATTCCTCTCCATGCTGCCTTCTTGCTCTTTATATCCCCACAATTTAAAAATGAAAACAATTCCTGCCTGCCTTTCTCCCAACGGCTCTTCCTTCCTCAGTTTGACTTCTGCCTTCACACATGCCCTAAAATCGCTCAGATGAAAGTTATCACAACCTTTAAATTGACTGCATAGATTATTTCCGGTTATTGTCTTAAATAGTGTTCCCATAGCCTTGGTCTCTACTGAATTCTCTCTTGAAATACTGTACTCAGAGCCTGGACTTTGCAAACACCGGACTGTTCTCCAGCCTTACTAGTAGTTCTTTCTCAGTGTCTCTGAGAGAAATCCACAAACTTCTGTCTTTGTCCAATTGATTAGATCCAGCAGTGAGTGCTCCAAAAATATTTTTTGCAGATCTACAATCAAAGCCAGGGCCTCACACACTAGACAAGTATTCTAACACTGAGCTACATCCTCAGCCCTCAAAAAAATCAACTTTAAATACAAAATCCAAATAGGCTAAAAGAAAAATAATGATAAAAGTATCCAATGGGATCATTAACTAAATGATTAATGATTAATATCAGGTAAATTGATATTAGCACAAGGACTATTAACAGGGATTTAACAATTTTTAATAAGGGGACCAATTTGTGAGATGATATAATCCTAAGAAATATATGCCTAATAACAGAACTTTAATACATAAATAATATATGAAACAAAAACAGAAGAAATGAAAAGAAGAAATAGATGAAGCCACAATTATAGTTGGAGATTGTAACATTCCTTTTTTGCGGGGAGGTCTTGCTATGTAGTTCATGTTGGCCTTGAACTCACAGAAATCCTCCAGGTTCAGCCTCTTGCGTGCTGGGATTATAGGTGCATGCCACCAAACTCAGCTAGTCATCGAGAATTTCTTAGGGTGCTCTTTGTCATGGAAAGTCCTTTTTTCTCTATCAATTTTGAAAGATAGTTTTGTAGGATGTATTAGTCTGGGTTGGAAGTTTTTTCTTTTAGAGCTTGAAATACTTCACTCCAAGATCTTCTAGGCTTTAATTCTTGTGTTGAGAAGTTGGCTGTAATCTTAATGGTTTTATCTTTATAAGTGACTTGGTGCTTTTCTCTAACAGCTTTTATGATTCTGTCCTTCTGTTGGGCTTTGGGTGTTCTGACTATGATGTGCTGTGGAGAAGTTCTTTTCTCATTGTGGCTATGTGGGCTTCTGTATGTGTTGCTTACCCGTATATTGAATTTTTTTTCCCCATACTTGGAAAGTTTTTTGCTATTATTTCTGTAAACAGGTTTTTTGTGCCATTCATGCTATGTTCTGATTTTTTACTAAGTCTAGTTAATCTGAATCTTCTTTGCATCATTTGGTAGCTGTTGGATCCAGTTTCTATGTTCTCTTGTTATTTTTGAGGTATCTCTGAGTATTTGTCACCTGCATGAGCCCTGTTTTCTACTTCTGGCACTCTGTCCTCACACTGGTCACTTCTGTTGCCTATACTTTCAGTAGAAATTTTTATCTCCTGGATTTCTGTCTGGTACCTTTACATGGACCCTAGTTCTAAATTGGTCATTCATGTTTTGTATTGTTACGTTTAGCTCAGTCAACTTTTTTTTATGTGGGTACCAGGAGTCGACCTCAGGGCCTCGCACTTGTCAGCAAGCGTTTGTGCCACTGAGTGATATCACCGGCCCTTTTTTTCCTTTATGTGAGCTCCAGGAGTCGAACTCTGGACCTCGTGCCTGCCAGGCAGGCGCTTATGCCGCTGAGCTATCTCACCGGCCCTAGCCAAATTGTTATTAGTGTCTTCCTTAAGCTCACTCATCATTTAATTTATTAAGTCTAGTATCTGTTTAGTTATATCATCTTTGAGTTCGTTGAGCACCTCGTTGATCTTTGTTTCCTCTTTTATTTATTTTTTTTTGTGGGTACCGGGGGTTGACCTCAGGACCTTGCATGCCAGCAGGCGCCCGTGCCGCTGAGCGATATCACCGGGCCTTTTTTCGTATGTGGGTTCTGGGAGTCGAACTCGGGCCCTCACACTTGCCAGGCAGGTGCTTACACCGCTGAGCCATCTCACCGGCCCTACAGATCTCTTTTTTATTGTTAAGAGTGATACAGTGGTAGTTTTTATTGGTTCTTACAGTATGTCAATACCCAGCTTGTCTTTGATGCTTTATTGTTGCCGATTTTGTTGCTGTTGCCAGGGTGGCATAGTTGTTGCATATTGTAAACATACATATTGGCATATAGTAAATATCTACTAAACGCAACAACTACGCTACTTTTAACAGTAGAATTCAACAATAGCACAGAGTCAACTAAATAGCTAAAAATTAATAAAACTTAATATAGTATGAGTAAAAATGGAGAAAGTGGAGAGGGAGAAAATTAAAATTAAAATTTGAAAAACAAAAGGCGAGAAACAAGAGAGAAAAGTGAAACAAGGATCCAATTAAGGAGTAAAAGAAAATTAATAGAATTAGATAGAAGTAACAGTGAAGAACAAATAAGAAAAGGAAGAAAAAAATGAAAGCAAAATAAAAAAGAAGAAAAGAAAAAAAAAAGAAAAAGAAACCCAAACCCAAAAAAAGCAATGAAAAAAAAAGAAATGAGTAAAAACAAATCCTCTGTGTTTTTAAGTGAGTGGTTTCTTTCAGGGGTTTCTTTCTTTTTTTTTTTTTTTTTTTTTTTTTTTGTGGGTACCGGGGGGACGACCTCAGGACCTCACGCGCCAACAGGCACCTGTGCCGCTGAGCGATATCACCGGCCCCTTTTTCGTATGTGGGTTCCGGGAGTCGAACTCGGGCCTTCGCGCTTGCAAGGCAGGCGCTTAAGCTGCTGAGCCGTCTCACTGGCCCAGGGGTTTCTTTCTAACAATAATAGCATGAAGTCAACTAAATATGTAAAGATTAACAAAGCTTAATAGTAACACTAGTGAAAATGGAGGCGGTAGGGAAGAGAAAAACGAAAGAATCAGTATTGGGATCCACTAGATGTGGTGGAGGGAGATGAGCACTGCTATTTTGTTCCCACGCTCATGTTTTTGTGTGTGAATGTTGAGTCCTGTCCTGCATTTCCTGCTGAGCAAGGCGATCAGTGCTTTCTGCCCTAGAGCTGTACTCACTCCAGCTACTCCCAGTTCCCATGTTGCTCTGTGAGCCCCAAGGCACGGCTTTCTCCACCTAGTGTATGGCCTGTGGGTGTGTGAGGTGGCCCCTTGTGCCAGATGCCCTTCTGTTCGTACACCCCAGGCTTTGGCAACGTCCAGCCGAAGGCATAGCTCTGATCTCGCTCGCAGGTGTGGAAAGCAAATAGACCTCCGGCTCTGTACTGGAGGTAAACAGTGTGGTGGGGGTGGGTCAAGCAGTCTGCTGGGCTAAATGGCAGCACTTTGACTCAGCCCCCTCTGCAATCTGCATATAAACAGCCTGGCTTCTCAGCTCCCTGTGTCCTTCCTGGCTTGAGTTTAATCTTCTCAGAGAGTCTGTGTCTAGCCTGTGCCCTCTCTGTGACTGTCTCTTGTGACTGTCTCCCACCCAGTCACTGTGGGAGGGTGATTCCAGAAGCCCTGAAATGTAGTCGTTCAGGCTGCAGCAATTAACCCCTTACTAAAATGGCAACTGATTAATGCTCAAATACAGTGAGGGCGGCCCTGGAGTTCTTCAACTCTAGGCTGCCATGCGGAAGGAATCGCTTTGAGTAAAGCCTCATGCTGTTTTTGGTGTACAATAACAGTAGCCTTTTCTTGGGGCTACCGCTGAGGGCCCAGCCGTTGTTTCTTCCTGGAGCTGCCGACCCCCTCTGGGCCTGCGTCAGTGGAGGTGGGGCCTCCTCCCTTGGAGCTGGAGTGGGCTTTCCAGAGTGCTTTGTTCTAGTCTTTGCTTCTCTGCAGTTTCTAGTTTCTCTGTCAGCTTTCTCCCAGTTCCCAGAGGTCTACATTTTTCCTTCACCAGGTTGTTGTTTTCTAGGTATCTCGATTCCAGATGCCAGAGAGGCCGCGTTTTGCTGCCAGCCTCTACTCTGCCATTTTTATTCCATGAGAATTAAATATTTAATCAATGTAGCAGGCAGCCTGCTGTTGGTATGTGACTTGGCTCTACTAAATTTTACTTGCAAGTAATAAAATTTAATGTGGATACTAAACATAGAACTATTTGGATGCTGTTGTGAAACAAGCTTTGTAATTTTTGAGGTAATTTGTTCTGATCGGTGTATGAACAGGTCTATAGGCTTGTAGTAAAACATACACCTCACCTCTAGAACCAGGATGTTGGGTTTGAATCCTGCCTCTGCCATTTCAACATGAATGCCTTTGGGTGAGTTAGGGAATTTCCTTAAACCTAAGGTCCTCTCTGTGTCAAATAGGGATAGCGCTATAACTTATAATGCTATAACTGTTCTGAGGTTACATAAAATAGTCCATGTAAAACGCTTTGTACTCAGCACTCACTGTGTAGCTACTGTGTGCATAGAAAATGTTGTTTCTAATATTAGAGAATTGGCCCACTATACAGGGATTTCATGCTGAGAACTCTTGGGTCACAGGCTTTTTCTTGTTGGTCCCAACTCTTTGACAAGGTATATTCTAAAAAGAAACTGGGAACCCTGTAGTCTTTCCCCTCCCCGTGGTGCTGAGGAAGCCCTCCTGTGAGGTTGGCTGGGACTTGTGAGATGACAAGAATATTTGCTACTCAGCACTTCCAGCTGGTAAGGATCCGAGACTCGGGGTGTCTGGTGTAGCCCTTGTTTTAAAAGTTTCTGCAGGTACGTGTGCTTAGTCTGTCGTAGAGTTAGGTGGATCACATGTTACTCAAGGGACTGTTTTAATTACATGTGACTTATATGTTCCTTACAGGAAGGCTTTATGGGTTGTTTATAAATAAAAACATCACCTTGGGAGAGGCTGCATCCAGGAGTTAGGATGAAACCATTTTTTCAACACGCTTGGAAAAGCTGGATTTTCATTTAGATCTGGGTGTGAATTCTACTACTTTCCAGCTGGGCAGCCTTAGGAAATCTATGTTAGTGCACTTTCCTTGCCATGAGAGGGAGGGATTGAAACACCTTGTGGAATTGTTAAGCAGAGTCAATAAAGGCCGCTGAGAGACTTGACCCTGAGGTTTGCTGAGTTTCTTGGCAGTGAAAGCAAAATACACACACAAAGCCAAACAAACAAGAACTCTCTTTTTAAAAAGTCTGTATGTAATAGATTAAATAATTGTTCTCAAAGGCCCTGGCTTTGAATTCTGAAAAATTGACCACATACTTCCTTATTTTAAAAAAAAGTGAGTAATATTAATGGACTTACTATTAATACAGGTTTACAGAAGACACATTTGGCAATTTCTTATATCCACCATCCTTCAAAGCTGAGGCATAGCATTAAGTCTTAATTTAGTGAAGGCATTTCTAGAGGAAGCTAAGATAATTTGACCTGAAAACATTAGTTTTCAGCAGCATAATCTAAAGCAGGAGTAGAATTAGAAATTCTAAAAATTGTGGATAGTTGTAATGAACTTTATTGCGGAAATTTGTCCTCAATATTACTCAAGTTATCTGCTAGCAAACACTGGATTATCAGGTTGAACATAATCATCAGATGAATCACATGCTGCTTATTCCTATAGCGGATGGATTTACTCTGTGTTCCCGTGGCTGGGAGACCAGACGCAGTCTCTCATTGTAGGGAATAGTATAATATCATTTGAAAGTATAGGTGAAAAAAAGTTTGAATTGAAATTTGTGGGTGATTTTTTCAACTGATTGAGATTGGAGATGCTGCTGTAGGCCAGGCTTCAGCCCGGCTGTTAATTTCACAGAAACCTTTTCGTCAAGGCGTCATGTCGCAGTGAGAGAGCCTGGGTTTATAGCAGGACTGCAGCGGCCTGGGTTCTGCACTGCCGGTCTCTGGCATAGTTGTGAGTATTGAGATAATTGAAAGTGGATTTGGTTCTACAAACTGGTGCTCCTTGCAGAGATGAAATGTGAACACATGGCCATTCTTCAGGTGGATTAGACATGGAAAACTTCCTTTTGAAAGTTCTGCGCTCTCCATTTCACTTTTCTTAAGAAAATGATCACTTTAGTGGTTTGTAAATCCATTCTTAAGATAAAGGGAATGAGTGAAGAAACAATTACTAAAAATGAACTCTGGTTGACCTGTTACTGGTATTATAGGTAAACTTTACCTAAATTCCTTTCATACTCTGTTGGTTAATAGTGTAACACTGTGATGATAAATAAGTTTGACTATTTGTATATTGGACTTTTCTGGAAAAATCATTGCTAATAGTGGTAGTGAATATTTTAGAACTAGTACTAGCTTAGTAACGATCAGCCAAACTAGTTCCAGACAGCTAAATGATTGGTGTATTCATTGATAGTGAACCAACCTGGATAGAAAATTCATTTATTTGAAATTTACCTATCTCATCTTTAAATGTTGTTCTGTTTTACATTTTTGAGGATATTCTAATTTGAACAAATTCTTTAAAAAACATGGATTGAGACTTTATTTTTTCACTTTAAGGAGTCAATTCTGACATAAGACATTCGGCTTTCCTATTTTTAAAATGGGGATGAGCTGGACACCTATAAGTTCAACAATGAGTGATTGTTCATTTTTATGGACATTTCTTTTGGGATTGTCTAGAGGGCTTGAGCTATGGCAGGTGTGTAAGTGAGCTGCGAGGGGAGGGGTGTGGTGAGCAGGGGGAGGTATGGCTTTTATGGGGGGGGTCTCTCTGTAAACTGGTTGTATTATCTTGTCACAGTCCTTGTGACAAGCACACAAAGAAACTGGATGTAGTTCTAATGCTGGATTTGCTAATTCCCACAGAATGGGAGGTGTCTTTTGCTCATTAGCTAAAACATGGAGTGGGCTGTCATCACCCTGGCAGACAGTAGATATAGTGTCTAAGAATGGAGGCCATGGAATCTGGTTTTTCTGCCCAAATGGTGCCCCGCCCTGGGGTGGAATCTACACTGTACAGGATACCGGACTGTTCACAATTCGGGGTCTGAGATTTTGGGACCCCAGTGGAAGATGATGACCCAGTGAAGCAGCCTTGTTCCCAAAGAGGGCAGGGCAGTCTCTGAAGCACTGGACTTCGGAGCTCCTTTGATTGGCAGCTCTGATGGGGCATCCTTGGGAATAACCGCACTTATGAGGACTGTTGCCTGCCTGCCTCCCGTCCTTCCCTTCCTTCCCTTCTCCTCTTTCTTCCTCCCCTTTTGTTCCACTCCTTTCCTTCTTCCTTTTGCCATTTCAGTTTCCCTGACATAAGGTTTCCCAGTGATGTTTAGATTATTCTCTACGAAAATGAATATAAATCTCAGCCTAAAACTTCATGTACAAAATTTTCATTTTCTTTATATTATTGTAACAGCTAAAAATGTTTTGAGCATCCATTCTGCCAAGGTAATATCCACTTCGTTGGTTTTTGTGCGATTGCTGCAGGATGGGGTTGAGGCAGAATTCTGAGGGGCTGTGTCTTGCCGGGGGTACCCGTCCAGGGAGCTTGCCCTCGGGGAAAGCTGCTCATTTTGCCAACTGCGCACCACATACTGGGGCATAGACATCTTTCTGCTTTTCTGCGCCACATCCAGGGACTGGGACTGTTCCACGTGCAGTTTCCTGGGATGTGACAGTCTCACCAGTGCAGGGGTCCTCCCTGACCTTCATCCTTTTTGGTGTTGAACAACGTTTTCTCTGATAATTTAGTTCTAATAAAAAAGAAAGGAAATTATCTCTCTCATGTTTCCATCCTAGAGATTTTGTCATATTCGTGTGTGTGTGTGTGGCTTGAGTTTTCAGAATACAAGAACCGGAGATCGGGAGAAGCAGGGTACAGGCAATTACTTATGGGCATTCTGTCCCATGGTATACCTTCCCTGAAATAATGCGCTCCTGAGTCAACTACTTAAATAGGGAGAAAGGAATGGAGAAAAACGGAGGTGGGAAAATCATAGATTTATATGGCAAATATACTTTTCAGCTAAATCCATATCGCAGAAAGGTGGCTGACGGCATCTGTCTATGATCTTTGGATGAAGATCCTTTAAAGCCATATTTGTGTCCATTCCTGAACTTCAACCAGTCCGCAATTTCATGAAAGATTTAACCCAGGCTATTCTTATAACAACTGAGGCCTGTGCCTCCTCTTAGGAGCGGCCTTTGAAATAACCACGTGATGATTTTCACTTATTTCCAGGTGGCTCCTGGGAGCCGCAGGTGCAGGCAAGAAGGGCACAGGTGTCTGGGTGGCGTCGGAGATGGGTGCTGCCGCCCCGCCAGGCAGAGCGGAGGCCAAGGCAGACCCAGTGAGCGGAAGGTGGCGTTTCTGTCTCCGACCCTGCTCTGATTTCCAAGGTTCACAGACGTGTTTTTCCGTTAGGAATAAGAGCTACTTAAATTGGCCAATTTAGTCATCTAAATTTTAACCCTCTAAATCTGTATGAGTGGATTCTTGCCTATGTTTTCAGTTGCTTGTGCTTAGAACAAACATCAAAAATGCTATTAATTTTCAAAGAAGCCCATTCCTACGTGGTTTTGATGTGAGAGACCTGTCATAATGTCTACTTCTTCTACTTGAAAATTAAATCTATTCTAGTCTTTAGAAGAATATTTTTATTGCCCACTATTAAAGTCCATCAAGTATATACTGACTTGCGGCTGTCCTAGGAGTAGATTGAAGCAAACCATGGAATATTCAACTTTTCACTATAATGTACACAATCTTTCTGTTATAATTGGTAAATTAGCTTTTTTTTTTAATGTGGGTACCGGGAGTCGACCTCATGACCTCGCACTTGCCAGCAGGCGCCTGTGCCGCTGAGCCATCTCACTGGCCCTTTTTTCACATGTGGGTTCCGGGAGTTGAACTCAGGACCTCGCGCTAGCCGGGCAGGCGCTTATGCAGCTGAGCCATCTCACCAGCCCGGTAAATTAGCTTTAATTCTCATTTTTTCCAAGTTCAGTGATAAATGAAGCCTTTTGCATCACAATATTCGGCATCTAATTCATTTTCTGCTGGAGAATGTTGCTTGATTTCCTTGCATTGTTTGTACTGGTTACAGCACTAGTTCAGTATAATAAATAACGTGCTGATATGAAGGAGGACAGGAAATCATATCAAACAAATCAACGTTTAGCATTTGAGTTCTCAACTCTGAACTATTGTGCATTTGATCCTTCATACCACAATAGAAACTTTTAATTTCTAGTACTTTTAAAAGGTGATTTAGAATCTGCTTATGAACTTCTCTGGGATTTTACTGTACCTTTACAATCTCTGAGTTTGAATGAGATCATTAAACTGGGTGGTTTGTTTCTCTGACAACAAAACATTTTGTGCAACCAGATTAAGGGAGCAGGGCAAGCTCAAGGCAGGAATGACTTGATGTTGTAACTAGAACTCTAAAAATAAAAACAAAGAAGGGAAAGATAAAAACATGCTAAAAGTGCCCTTTCAGGGCTTGAGATAACAGGAACTATGGTCAGTATGTGAAAACCACAGTATTGCATTAGACTTCGATTTTGTTTTCGCTTGCTTATTGAGCCTACCTTAAAGCCGGGTGGGAAAGTGAGTTTTCTAATGAGTAATGTGCAATATTTATCAAAGCTAAATTGTAATACAAGTTTTGATCATAAGCCAAAGAGTTGAAGCATATCAAATCTCCACTCTAAAGAAATTCAGCGAAATTAATGCAGAGTATATTTATTGCTGGATATTAATAATTGAAGAATTGGCCACTGCTCTAGAATGCACTTCTAAAATGATTGAAGAGCTCTGCTCCTGAGATGCTGGCCTCCTCGAATCAGAGAGGCACAAACTGTTAAGCTGTGTTGGAGCACATTCATGGTACAAATGGCAAGGATACGTCCATATTGGATCTCAAAGTATGTCAGTTTGCCAAACTGGGGCTATTTCCTGCCACATTAAGCTTTCATTTTATTTTAAAACCACCCTTTGAGGAAAGGTTTTTTTTCCTTCTACAGAGCTGGACACTTCTGCTCTGAGTGGGCAAGTGGTGACCATGCTTCCCACCTCCAGGAAGGGACAAAGCTCGGGTTGTAAAGTCTGCTTTGTGGCTAAGGCCCAAGGCCTTCTCCACTCTACCATGGCAGACCCTTGTCCGTATGTGATTTGTGACATTCTTGTGCAAGGGATTGTTATTGGGTAGTTCCTTTAGAAATAGCTCGCCGAGTAAACGTATTCCAGGTCCTTCTTGCCTCAAACAACGAGACAAGCCAAAAACGGTGCCAAAAGTTTACTTGAAAAGTGAGGGGTGAAGGAGTAAGCGAGAAACTGCCTCTGCAGAGCAAACTTGGGCCAGAGAGGAAAGAATAAAGGTAAAAATAAAAGTACACTTTGTATCTGGGGGGCACGTGGGGTGCTACCATGAAGAGTCATGAGAGCAGGCTCCTCCTGGCGTCTTCTGTCATCCAAGTTCTACATGCAGGGTCCTGGGAATTATTTGGCGCTGTTTTGGGAATCTTGTAATTAACAGGTCCCACTTATTACCCGAGCCAGCTTTGCCATGCACTACCTCCTATCTCAGTATAGTTGTATCTTCTTTTTTTTTTTTTGTGGGTACCGGGGGTCGACCTCAGGACCTCGCACGCCAGCAGGTGCCCGTGCCGCTGAGCGATATCACCGGCCCTTTTTTTCGTATGTGGGTTCCGGGAGTCAAACTCGGGCCCTTGCACTTGCCAGGCAGGCGCTTATGCCGCTGAGCCATCTCACCAGCCCTATAGTTGTGTCTTAGTTTTATTTTATCCTTGTAAGTGATTGAGTTTGCTCCTCACTCCCCTTCTCCTTCTTCTTCCTTTTCTTTCTTCTTCTTTTTCTCCTTCTAGAGGTGCTGGGGAATTGAACCAGATGTGATTGTATCTCAGCGGTGCTTTTGTGAGTTAACTGGACTGTGCGACAGAATCTTGAGTTAAGATTATAAATGCAGGTTCCATTTTTACAGCATTTTGTATGTCTTTTCCCCTCTATGGCCCATTTTCTATGTAGTGGTCATGGTCATTCCTAGGCTTCTATTATAGGCTTCTCAAACACAATCCAGTAAGGTCATGAGAAGTTTCTACATTTTTCTTTTCACCAGTACTTGAAAATATTCCTGTTGTTAACTGAGGGTAGCTATTTATGAATAAAAGGTAATATTCTAATGTTTTCACATGAACTATACTATCTGATAATGAATTTGATATCATTTTTATGGAAAAATTGAAAACAACATTGCAAAAAGCCCTTTTTCCTTCTTTAAAAAAGGTGAGAGATGATGGTATATATTTCTGCAAATTTGTTTCTAGGCATATATGAAATGGTTAGTAGTGACAATCTCAGTCTTATAGGATTGGAAAGGGCCTTTTATGTTTCGAGTTTCTTTTTGGCTAATTTCTGTAAACATAGGCTGTTTTCATAAGTTATTTTGATACATTTATTCAGTAAAGTATTTCACAGATCAGATTTTTAATGCATTTGAAGCTTTCTTCTACAACACAAGCAACATAAATACAATATCTTTTAAAATATTTTCTCTTTAGAATCTTCGTTTTTCACCTCAGATAAAATATACACAAAATACACTTGCAAGCTTGCTTACAGAGACCTGGTAAACAATGAACAGATAGATTATATGAAATCAAACAATTATATCAACCTATAAAGAAGGGTAGTTTCCAGTTTTTTTGTTTTTTTTTAATGTAAGTGTGATCAATTTTGACTAAGAAGGCAAACAAAAATTATACTTCCTTGGCAAGGCCTTTGGTAAACAAAATGCTTCAAGGCTCCTGGTGAAGGGGGACGCAAGGGTGAATTCTGCATTTCATATGTAAAATGGTATACTGATGTGAATCATTATAGCTCTACCACGCTTCATTTATGTATAATTTTTAATGAAAATAAGTTGATTCTTTGGTATAATACAAGAAAGGATAAAAGGACCCATACCCCCCCCATTGTCTTTATCTAGAATGGGAGATGGGAGTAGGGGGACTGTTTATAATGTAATTTGTTTAAGTTTATTATTCTTAGAAAAGCAGGAAATGCATCTTGAAAAATGGTCTTTTGGCATGATAAGGGCAATAAATATATTATTTGTAGCTCCTCCCCCCACCTTCAACATAAACTAAGAAACAAAAATAACCTTTCCCTTGAGGCACCTCCTCCTGCCCCATCATGCCATACCTGGATATTCTACCACATGGTTTCAATGGAAGTGAAACCAAAAATATCAGAAGCATTCATATTTCTTCAGTTTTGCCTACTTAGTGGGAAACCAATTTTTATCAGAAGCACTTCCAACAACAACCAGATGAAAGAACTGCAGAAGGAGCAAATCCAAGTAGCTTGCACACGATCATGAGGTAGCCGTGGATGATCCTGGGGGGCCGCCAGTATCAGGGGCTTAGGCCTCCCTCATTTTAAGAGAAAAGCTAGTATTTTACATGCTAGTTTAAAAGACTGGCTTTTACGTTTCACCCTCCCCTTTTTGGAACCAGTTGGTAAAACACTTTGAAAATAAACTATTCCTAGAGATTGATTTTTAAAATTTAATCTTAGAATCGGTTATTAAAAGAACTAAATTCATCATTTAAAAAGGATTATGGGACACATGAGAAAGAAAAATATCTTCAATTATTTCCATTAATAGAGGCAAGGACTTGAATCCTTGATACCATTAACGCTCTAATATGCTTTCTGATCTCACTAATTCTAGTGCTTATAATTATTACATTCTATTTATACAGTAGTCTAAGTTAAGTAAGGTCAGGGTATTTATTAAGCAGAAATCTTTAGAGAAACTTTATTGAATCAATAAGAATTATATGTAATTAATATAGTTTATAAGTAGGTGACTTTTTTTCTCAAGTCAATCCTTCTGTGGGTCCTTATTTTTTAATGGAAAAAGAATTTCTAAAGCTAATTAATTGAATAAAGAGTTAAAAGATAAACTAAGGCCCCATCTATACTTGAGTTAACATGTTCTCATTGTTTTCCAAAAGTACATTGATCCACTTTTGTATTTTTCCCATCATTTGGAAGATGAGATAATACAGTCTCCACTGTGCATATATGTGCACAAATTTACCAAGAAGTCAAGACAGGCATGTTGGCTATTCAAAAGGGAGTTGGTTCATTTAGCAAATTTCCATGAAGCCATTTGGTAGACTCTTTACAGAAGTGTGAAATTAGGACACTAATTTACACCAGACAGTTAAATGAAAGATGAAGGTACAGCAAGTAGTGTCATAATATCATTTTTTTTTTTGTACCAGGAATCGAACTCATGACCTTGCGCTTGCCAGGCAGGCGCTGTGCCACTGAGCTATACTCCCGGCTGTTATAATGTCTTGAAATGCTGGTATTTCAATGATCAATGTGAGATGAAAAACAGCTGGCAAGCGAGCAACTACTCAAAAACCTCTATAAGCCAGGAGCCAGGTTGAAATGGAGCCAACATGGATGCATCTCATTAAAATTGTATGGAAGAAATGCAAACACTACATACTTAAATTTAAAATCACCTTCAGTACAAGTCAAAGGGTCAACATGATACAAACAATCATAGCATCAATGTTTCTAAATACAAAGACGAGAAGCTTAGACTTATCTCACTGTTCCATAGAACTTATACATTCATTGTCTTCTAGCATGTAAAAACCCATTGTTGGTATAATAAAACTGGACACTGGGAAGAAGGAACAGGAATGTTGCAGGTAATCCAATCCCAAATTGTCTGCCCAAGGGCAAGTTCAGTTTTTCTCTAGTGCTTGAGAAGTCAGGCTGATCTTAAAGGTAGAAGCTGGACATTTTTCAAAGGCAGTGGTTCTCAAAGACTGATTTCCACAGCAGCAGCATTGGCCTCATCTGAAAACTTGCTAAAAATGCAAATTTCAAGGTCTATAAAATCAGAAACTCTGGACATGAATCCAGTGGTCTTTAATACCCCCATCCCCAGTCAATTCTGATAGGTGCTAAAGTTAGAGAACCTACTGTTTTAAGACCAAAGAAACTGGACAACCACTGGCTAAACTGACAAGACAGGAACTAGCAGTGCAATTGATTTTTGTGATTGAAAGGAGGATGGGTGGGAGTTGAGTGCACTTTTGTCACTAAGATGGTCAGCCAGTCCCTGGAAACTTTGCATTATTATACAAAGATATAGGGAAAAGGTTTTTAGGGTGCTAGGGGCATGGTGTAGTGGTTTGTTGTCAATTCCTAAGTAGTGCTACTGTTTGTAAGGATTTTGAGCAATATTCTCAACTGAAATTTTTCTAGATAATCTTGGGATGATTTTTGCTTTCCCTAATGTAATATTTTTGTGTTTTGGAAATTTAAATGGTATTCTATTCCAAAATCTTAATGAGGTTATTAGTTACATCTACATTAAGTACAAACAATATACTATAGCCAGAGGAAAGAAATCTCCCAAACAAATGTATTTTTCTAGATTGCTCCACTAGTGAATAAACAGAACAATTTTTTTGAGATGGTATAATTATAAATCTTTTCTTTTTTTCTTTTTGTAGTACTGGGGATCGAACCCAGGGCCTCATGCATGTTAGGCAAGTGCTGTTATCACTGAGCTACATTCCCAGTGCACAAATCAAGTTTTTAACCAACATTATAAATCCTGCCCAATACCATCTTTTCAATAAAAAGTGCTGAAAAACGTTCTTTTGCTTCTCTAAGGCCACATTAGATCTTGCTGGGCTCACCTCAGTGGTACCCAAGCACATGTAAGGTTTGTCCTAGGTCGCTGCAGGACTCTGGAGTTTGTTTCCTTGTCTGCAGAGCCTGTGGAATTGTTGCAATATTATGGCACATGGTTGCTATGGATATTGTCCTGATGCCCTCAGTATCTGGATCTTTAAACAATCTTGACCACCTCATTGCTTCCTCTTCATAGAATGTGCATTTTGAAAAAAAATGGTTATTGCATATTTCCAAACTTTGATGATGACCTACAAATTTAGCACTTCCCAAAGAAGCAAGTAAAGAGGCACTGTTGGCTACAGAGCACTTTATTCTGAGTTGATTCATGTTTTATTAGTGTTAGGAAAGGTTAACGAATTATGCATGTCATTCCAGACACAGACTGCCCTGTTTTTCTGTATTAATAGCTGGCCATGAATAGTAGTATTCTGTCATTAATTAATTTTCTAAAGTAACACTGAATGATTCCCTTATGGTTAAAGTTTAGATTTTGATGTCCTTTATTTTCAAACACTGAAAATGTGTTGTATATAACCTATGTGCAAACACATTTTTAAACTTATTTTTAAAAAATTCATTTAACATCTCAGACAGATCAAGCGAACATTATTTTCACTGCCTACTTCCTTGAGAAACTCACTCTCCCACATTCGTACTCTGCACTTAGATCGTGGGTTGGAGAAAGCCTCGCCTTTGGTCTAGCAAGATTTCTTGTGCAATCAGCTTTGCCTTTTACTTGTGATCTTGAGCAGATGTCTGAACCTCTCTGGATCTGAAAAAATCATAAACATGATAGTTGTTTCCCAAAGTCACTATCAAAACTAAATATGATATAGGTGAAGGTCCATACTCAGGGACATGCTGTTTGTCATGGCTTGCTGTCATCAGTTCTGAACAAAGGTTTTCATTCTGCTTTGATGGGAATGACCTTGATGGCTTTTCCTTCCCGAGAAGGAAAATGTTCCTTTCTGTGAGCAGTACAGTTGTGGACTGGGGAGGCCACGGATGTGTTATGTAGCTTCACTACCTTCCTACAGTTAAGGCAGCTTCACTCCCTCCACTGACGCTGCATATGCCTTCTAAGAAGAGTGAGTGCGGAAAGCCTGGTAATCATCACACCAGGACGTGTCGAGTCAAAGGTACTCTTGGATTAGATTAACATTGTTGTCACATTGGACCTAAAGTATTTTAATCTGAGCTATTATATGTGTTAGCATCTGCCTGGGTCCCTATTGGTTATCATTAGGTAGCTAAAATTGAGAACAGGTGTTCTAGTTCTGTGTCTATGCAGAAGGCTAAAACATGAGAAAGGGAGGAGGGCAGTAAGATGGTGTGCAGAGGCAGCCTGATCATCTTTAAAAGTCAACTGGGAGGCACAGAAGCCAGGCAAAGCTCTCTGAAGAACTTCTTAGCCCTCTATTGTCAAAACCAGCGCCCTTCTCTGAGGCAGGGAGAGCCCTGCAAAGAATGTGTGGCCCTGGCTGGGCTCAGTCAGGGAATCTTACACTCGGAGTTTTCCTGATGCTGGTTGCATGAAGCACATTTTATCAAAATGCAATGTGAGGGACTTTCTGTCTGGGAGGTGACATTGTCTACCACCTGTTATGAACTACCACCTTTTCCCTTAAAGATTCAATTGAAGTCCCACTCTTTTTTTCCCCTCAGTAATGGGGATTGAACTCAGGGCCTTTGCGTTGAGCTGCATCCCCAGCCTTTTTTTTTTTAATTTGGGGGCATGCTCTCGCTAAGTGCCCAGGCTGGGCTCAAACTTGGGAGCCTCTTGCCTCGGCCTCCCAGAGTGCTGGGATTACAGGCATGCAATACTATGCCCAGCTTTAAGTCTTACTCTTTAGAGACTCCTTTGCATCAAGCAATGTCCTTTTCAAAAACTGCAAATACCCCTGGGAAGTGTTGCTGTGACCTACAACTACTTTCCCAGTTGAAACTGAATGTGGACTTGGACGTCAGGTAGGCCTAGAGCTCAGAATAAGTTAGGCCTGGAGGTGGGCATAAGAGCACTGTGGAACTCGGAATCAGTGGGCTGTCAACAAGATGGGAAGGTACCAAAAACATTTTACAAAATTGTAGGTAAGGAGCTGGGTACATTTCATCTTTTTATTCTTGGGGCCTATAACTAGGCTGGTACAGAGCAGTGTTTGGACGCACCATGGGGAAACTGATGTACGTTAGCTCATCTTGGCGTCTGTGAGAGAGAATCTGCGGGAGAATGAATTCTCATTTCTAAACAATTAACTGTCGCACTTCTGGAACAGGAAACCTATACCCTGAGCCTGGCTTCCTTTGAGTCTATACTTTATGAAATGTTGCTACATATAAGCATTGGTAAGTACTCTACTTCTGTATTCTGGTTTGTTGGCCCCCTATCCATAATCTGTGGAGTGCCTGAGCTATAAAAAGAAACAAAACAACCGTGGTGTGCTCCTTTCATTGGAAAAAAAATAGTCTGTCCAATTTTTAGTTTCACAAAGTACACAAATTCAAAAGTTATAGATAAGAACACAGCTCTTTGCTATCCCAATAATTCACTGTTTATTAAGAACAAATAGTTGATCTGTTTGTAAATGTGAATTATTGTCCAGTGAGAAAAAACTGTAGGCAAAGAGAATGTTTTATGGATCTAGAAAAATCTCTGGATTTGGTGGTGCTTTCTAGAAGTGCAGTGAATAATAAGGTTTTCTTTTTTGGCCAACTTAGTAAGTCAGAGAACCTTGCCCTGCTCTAACTTTGCTGATAGCTACATAGTTCTCAAGGAGGGCGAAGTTTATGAATACTATCACTGGATAAAGCTTAATCCACTTCAAAGCCTTACTTCAATACTGAAGAATTGATGTTTAATTTTTATTTTTTAAAGGATGACATATGAATACATTTTTAGGTGCTGGGAAATTTCCACGTATACTTTAGCAACTAACTCTACTTTCTAGAATGTACATAAGTGGGCTTGCATGACAAGGCGCAATCATTATAATGTTAGAAATATAAAATCCATTATAGGAAAAACTGGGGGTTAGCTCAGTGGTAGACTGTGTGCTTAGCCTGAGTGAGGCCTTGGGTTCAGTCCCCAGTCTGGTACAAAAAAGTGTGTGTATGTATGTCTGCATCCACACACATACTGTAATAAAATAAAAGTTTCAAATTCATTTTCTAATACTTAGGGAAAGAAATAGCCACTTAAAATATTGGTCCAAATAAAAGGACTTTACACATAAAGAGACATAGTTTAAATAGAAAAAAATAATTTTCTAAAATTCATTGCATCTTTGTCCTTTAGTCTTGTTTTCTTCTGAGACTAGAGCTTGTTTCTAATTTCATGTTTGTTGTATCGTGTTTCATGACAGTCCCCTTTCCCACCCATCTAGCTGTCTCCCTGCCCCACACTTCCTGCCCCTTCCCTGAGAAGTCCGCTTGCTGGATGGAGGACTGCGAGTGCCTTTCCTCCAAGGATACTAATATAAAATGAGTTACATCTTAATATTTGGTTCTCTTGAAAACCAAGTGTTGTACCTTAGGTTCAGATAGTTGTGGGGCATGGAAACGTCTGTGCAACACAGGACTAAGGCACCTTTTTTCTTTCTTTTCCTTGTTGTCTCTTAACAATAGATGTGTCAGCCAGTACCATGGGATCCTTTGTGTTAAAGGCTGCCAAGCCAGACTTACAACCCTGCTAGGAAAGAATTTCTTTAGAAACAGAGAAAGGCATGACAGTACCTTACATAGGGGAAGCTAGCGAATATTAACCTGAAAATCTTAACAATTTAGGAATAATGTTGAAATGTTCCAGAATATTTCACAGCAGAAATCATCTGGGCCAGGGAAACAGCTCAGCGGCACAGCGCCTGGCAAGCATGAGGTCGTGAGTTCAATTCCCGGTACCCACCCCCCAAAAAAGAAATCATGTTTCTTGATTGTGGCACTGAAAAATACTTTTTAGTAGCTGTTTTCTTCCCAGCCAAACTCATAATCATAATATAAACTTTCTTCTAACTAATAATGTCTGGTACTAGATATGAGTGTTTATACATCAGCTTGACTTACAAGCGGGTAGTTCCTTAGGAATTGCATTTACTTTTAAAATGACGACTCCCGTGAATCTATGTAGTGTTTTCAAAGGAGGGGGCTTTGAAAGCAATCCATCTGGGGACAACATTGCAAGCAAAAGCACTTGGAAATAAACTTCGAGATTTAGAACTTATCAAGGAACGTAGACTCTTCTGTAATAATGTGCAAAATCAGAAGATCGCTTGTGTCATCCAGACGCCTTGGTATCCAGGATGGCCCAAGGCTTATTCGTTAGGGAGTAGTTGGAAAGGCTTTACCTTAGGGAATACTCTCTGAGGCCTGTCTTACATGGGGCTGGTGGTGGATTAGCAGGCAGACTCTAACCCTGGCTACTGTGCATCCTCTGGGATGAAATTCGAGTCTTCTACAGAATGATGTCATAGACACGGCCCACTCTGCCCAGCCATTCTCGCACGGCCTGGCGAACTCTGATGTCGGTCACGTGACAGGTCAGCTGGCTGATGCACGGGAACACTGCGGGCTGGAGGGCGGTGAAGGTCTGGTCTGGGAGGATCTGGATCTGGTTGAGGACTGTTAGCACCATGTTGGTCCACGCCTAAGAGAAAGGATTTAAGAGAATTATTGGCTGTCTCATGATTTCAGTGGGCAGTGTGGTTAAGCCCTGCCAAATTGCAAATGGGTTTTCTAGACCTCAGCTATAATAAACTGGTTTTTAATAACTTAATGTGCCTATAACTAACCGTGGTTTTGACTTCACCTACAGGATAGGCAGAGATTCATAACATTAAGGATATCTTTTTTGTTTTTGTAAACTACTAATCTTATTTTTTAGATAAAAAAAAACTTTTGCTTTTTCATAACGAAATTTCCATAGACCAAGTGATATTCCAGCAGTCTTACAGTACCTAAATTTCTTAGAATAGTTGTGCCTTCATTTAGGGTAACTTTTTAAACCATTAAGCAAAACCTTAAGGCATGAAAAAACAATTAAGATACATGGTTTGCCAACATACTTATTCGCTAAAGAATAACTATACTTCTCAGTATGACTGGATACTTTAAAGAATGATTTTTACAGATTCTGTATTATGAAGTCTATATCTATGTTCAAGATGTTTTCAAGGAAAATAAGGCATCCTGTGAGAGTCATGCTAATTCCAAATTTATGTTCATTCTAACAATAGATTATTGGATAGGTTCATAGAAACCCAGAGTTACAGATCTTATGTACTGTACCTGTGATAGGAATCTACAATTTAACATATGCATTCAGATTATTTTTAAAAAAATTTTCTCTAGATCCATTTTGTTTTGCCATCTCTACTCAAACTGAATGAAACTTATCAATGCTGTTTTCCTCTTGAACTCATTATTTATTTATTTTTTTGTGGGTACCGGGAGTAGACCTCAGGACCTCATGCACCAGCAGGTGCCCATGCCTCTGAGCAATATCACCAGCCCATTTTTTATACGTGGGTTCCAGGAGTTGAACTCAGGACCTCGCACTTGCAAGGCAGGCACTTATGCCACTGAGCTATCTCACTGGCCCTCATTATTTTTGATGCACCATAGAACTCCAAATATTACATATGTGATAAACAGGCACACTCCACGCCCCTGAAGAATGAGAATTTTCACGTGCTCAGGATGGGTCAGAAGGACTGGAGGTGAGAATAATTCGTCAGTCTACCCACAAAATAATATTCACTTTGCCTTTTTCTTTTACATAATGCTTCAGAATGATAGAATTTCTTCAGTGCTGTCTTCAAACGACAAGCCAAGGACTCAATGCCAATTCTAACCTATCCATTTTGTAGGCTCTAGCTTCATTTTAAATACATGGGTTCCTAATTCTCAATAATATGCATAACAACACAGAAAAATGGTTTCTGAAGTTATCTGAGAATAAAGTTTTAGTTTCACACTGATGAATAGACATAAGCAGAGCCTCTGTTTTCTTACTTGGAAGGTAGCTTGGTTTACAACCTCCACGGGTTTCTAAAACCTTAGCATCTATGCCTGCCCTGCACCCAGCCTCCCTCCTGCTTCCTCAGAGGTACCTGGATCTGTGCTTCAGCATCTCTCACCGAGACACTCAGGGAGCTCCCCGTGGAGCCTGAGCGGGGCCTCTTGTCCTGTCGCAGCAGCTCGGGGCCCGCGCTGAAGGAGTGGCGCATTTGCCCTTGGTCCATCAGGTGCTGGGGACGCTGAAGCAGCGGGGAATCCGGCCCCCTGGGCCCCAGTGGCTCTCCCTTCTTATCCACTTTGACCTCCTTGGGGGAGGTGGGCAGGTTGTGTTGCTGCTTCCTCTTTTTGTACTCGGTCATCAGCTTTGAAATGGTCTTGTCGGCCGCCATGGTGTAGATTTTGTTGCCTGCGTTCTCCCACCACTCTTTCTTCCGGCCGGCGTCCTTCCTCTCCACTTTGGGGCTGGGGGGCAGCATCAGCACATCCCTGCTGCCCACCCGCAGGCCCAGACACTCGCCCAGGTGCTCTCGGATCTGACTTCGGTCATCCTCGGAAGGGGTGTCTTTCCCAGAGAAGCCACCAGTGGACGGGGTGGACGACTCAGACTGGAAGGAGGGCAGGATAAAGAACGGGTCGCTCTTGAGGACCGGCGGCTCCTCCATGCTGCTCTCCAGGTCCAGGTGCATCTGGATGTAGTTGTTGCACAGCTCCATGCACAGCTTGTGCAGCCGCTTGACGAGCCACACCCAGTCGGCGTTGCTGATGGGCTGTGCGCTGAGCGAGGGCATCCGCGCCCTCCACTGCCTCTTCTCCTTGCCTCGTGGGGGACTCACCTGGGCCGTCTCCTCGAAGATGTCTTCGTCCTCCGATGAGCACTGCTGGGAAGAATCTGTGCTTCTTTCGTCGTCCTCAAAAAGGACCTTCTTCACTTGCTCGGCAGTGATGGCTTCTTGGTTGGTGAGCACGGCGCACACCAGCGCGTGGAAGTAGATGTTGAAGCTCATGGCAGACTGGCGGTACAGGTTGGCGGCGCCCCCGATGCCAGACACCTTCTTCAGCAGGCACTTCAGCCCTGGGCTGGTGTCAAACTCTCGGGCCGTCCTGTACGAGTCCAGCAGCAGGTCAAAGATGACTGCCAAGTTCTGCATGGAGATGTATCTGAGGAAGCCGGCCAGCTTGGCATCCGGCACCTGGACCGTCTTCTCCTCTCCAGGAGAGGGGCCTTTGACGAACTCTTCCAGCAGGATGTCGTACAGGTTCTGGAGCAGCACCTGATGCGACAACAGGCTCACCACGATTTCCCTGAAAGAGACGCTTCCAACCAAAAGAAAGGGGTTGATTAGTAGCCTTCTGCCATCTTGGTCATTTCACAGTGATGCAGGTTTTATCCATTTCAGAATAGCTGCAAACTTACAAACCAAACTATCTATATTCCAGTGTCTTTCTTTTTAAAAAAAAGGCAAACTTCCATTTTAATCATACTTAGCAGAATTTCAGCACTTTTTAAAAATCCAGGTGCTCTAAAAGCTAAATTATGCTACTCAATTAACAATGTTCACTAAGCCTTAGGAAAATAAGCTTTATAAAAATTTAAACATAGGTACATTATGAGATATGGCACATTTTCTTTCCTAGTTATGAGTAATAAAAAATCAAGAGTGTAAGAAATTCTGAGTGCTATCAATTTTAAGTAACCTTTTCCCATCACTTGAAGTGTTTTGACATTGCATTAGAGGCTGGCGTTGGTAGCAAACCAATTTTCCAGGATTAAAGATGAATGCTTTACGCCTACCTGGCAAGTGCGAGGTCCTGAGTTCGACTCCCGGTACCCGCATATTAAAAAAAAAAATGAATGCTCTAGGTATATTTATGTCAAAATGGAACATTTGGCAGCATGTGCAAGAAAAGAGAATCAAACTCTGAGACGTTTTAATGCTGGAGGTTTGCAGGGGCTGACACTGCCAAGGTAGGAAATAAACTGACAATGTAAACCATAGCCTTGAAGAAAGCAGCACTGACTCAAATTCCCTGTGTGCAGACACGGCCATGGGACTCCTTGGATGGCCACTGAGTTTCCCTGGGATGCCCTTCCGGTCAGCTACATGGGAAGGGGAGTGGGAGAAGGACAATACCCGCAGGACATCAGGCCTGGGCACCTGGCTGAGGAACACGCCCAAGTCACCCACGATGACTTCCTGCTGTGTTACCAAGCAGGACACAACCCAGGTCGGGTAGCTTCAGATACTACTTGGTGATTCAGCCCCTTTGCTTTGGTTGGTTCTTGTACTAAGAAGACAATTTCAATTCTAGATGCTACATTTTCCAAACATTTTAATTCACCAATGTGATTTTGGGTTTGTGGTTTCATGTCCTTTTCATTGCTCTTAGAATTTTGTAAAAGTAGCTTATGTCATTATACTGCCAATGAATTCCTGTATCTGGATAATTATAAAATTATGGCAACTCTTATTATGATCGACTTAAAAGGTCCAACTGTTATGTTAATAACTTTCTGCTTTATAAAAATTTTTAAATTCAAGGTCATAGTGAGATAAGAATAATCAGTAGAAAAGGTACTTTTTATCTAACAAAATCCTTCCATAAAACTAAATGCCGATTTGCCCTCTATGCAGTTGTCACTGAGGGAAAGCGCATTGCTCTCGACAAAGATGAGTAATAAAGGGCTGTCATTCAAAACCAGTAGCTTTCAAAAAATAAATCACTTCAGTAACTTTTGCGGTAAAATATACATACAACATTACTATTTTAATTATTTTTAAGTGTACAATTCAAGTGATTTTAAGCATAATGTTGTATAACCATTGCTGCTATTTCTAGAACTTATCACCCCAGCAGAAACTCTGTACTCACTGAACAAGAACTCATTATTTTCTCTTCCTTTCACCTCCTACTTAAGCAACTTTGGATGAGTTACCTAAGGCATTAGCAGCTGGGCTTGGTGGCATGTGCCTGTAATCCCAGCACTCTGCAGGGCTGACACGGGAGGACCGCAAGTTCAAGACCAGCCTGGGCAACTTAGTGAGACCCTGCTCAAGATAAAAAATGGCCAGGGAATGGAGCTCAGTGCAAAGGCCCTGGGTCCAATCCTTAGTACCACAAAATAAACAAACACACTTAAGGCATTAGGAAACCAGAATATGCATTCTTCCAAAGAAGAGGGCTCCAAAAGCTACCACTTTGGTTTTACCTCAAGTCCATAACTACAGAGCCCCGAGAAGGGTATCCTTCACTGATCACACAGATCTGTCCCCCCGCCTGTCGTCCACTACACACTGATGTCTTCATGGCCAGGGCAGGAACTTGTTCGTCGTCTTGTCCTAAGCACTCGAGGAAATATCTGGCGAGAGCAGCACTCGGGAAGTCTCCACAACAAACCAACCAACAGCAGCAGACCTGTTCTGCTACAGGCCGCCTAAACAGACCACAACCAGGAGGAAATGCTTGCCCTGAGGAATGGCTCTGACATTCTGGACCCCGAAGTGGGAAGCACAGCCAGAGGGTGGGTTCGATCGGCCTTCCGAAGGGAGAAAGCCCTCACCCACTGGGTGTTTTCTGTTCCTTCCCTGAGAAGTGGAAAGTCCCTTTCCAGCGAGCACCCAAAGCGAGGTGGATGCAAAGCTGTATTTGAGTTATGGGGTGTCTTCCCAACATGCCTTAAGATCAAAATTTACTTGCTAACTATGCAGGTGAATTAGGACAGAAAAATCTCCTTTACTTTATTTAGGCCCAGCTAAATGACGCAGCAACAAGAAAACAAAGGGAAAGAGGAAGCAATAGAGAAGAGATCAAAATTTCAGGAAGATGTGGGAAAAGTGAAATGATCTGGCACATAACCTTCAATTATCCATGCTGATAGGAGACAGTCAAACAAAATCAAATATTGCTCCAATTCATTGTACTCAAGTATTTCAACATGTTTTCCTATTTGTCGTATCCAACTTTTAACCTTCTCAGCATACTTTTCAGAAGGGAACTGTAAACTATGCCCTTGCTTCTGATGCACAGTGCAAAGCCAAGCCAGCCTTTTGATTGGGTATTTGAAAGTTAATTGCATAGCAAATAGTTAAAACATGCTAATGTAAGTATCTGAGATAAATAGATCCACAGTTTAAAGGATATCTTAACGCTGTAATTAACATAGTGTGGGGCCATCAGTGTCAAAGTTAGGTCTTTTTCCCAAGGGAAGTTTCAACATAGATCTTAGATTCACTTGACCAACATATGACAAACTTAAGAATTGCCTCTGTTAACAAGAATCTAGCTGAGCACACTTGTAGAATGTTCTGGAATGTCTTTTGGCCCAGTGGCCAGTGGGACTGGCTAAGGAATTTAATGTGGCTTCCTGTTTTACCTAACTACAGTGAGTATGTAAATACCTATTAAAAGTGCTAAGTTTATGATACATGTTGATGTATTTTAAAATCTTAAACTTTAAAAAAATCTTTTAAACCCTATGAATATTAGGTTATTTTTAGGTTATTCTATTTTTCCTATGTTTTATTTACACATCAAATTCAGCAGGTTTGGGTTTAGTTCAGTAGTAGGACACTTGTCTAATAGGCATGAGGCCTGGTTTTGATTGAATTCGGTCTATTATTACTCTTTTTTTTACTTTTACTTTGGAAATATTTCAACAAGAAGAATTGGCTGAATAAAAATCAGAAATATAAAAAAGAACAAGAGGTAGAACAAGAAGTTTGGCATGGTGGTATACACCTGTAATCCCAGCACTCGGGAGGCTGAGGCAGGAGGATTACAAATTGGAGCCCAGCCTTGCCAACTTAGTTAGACCCTGTCTCAAAATAAAAAATTAAAAAGAGGTAGAAGAAGAACTGAAATTCCGAACAGATCAGTGTTTTCTTTTTTCTTTTTTTTTTTTTGCGGGTACCAGAAGTCGACCTCAGGACCTTGCGCTTGTGCCGCTGAGTGATATCACTGGCCCTTTTTTCCTTTATGTGGGTACCGGGAGTCGAACTCAGGGCCTTGCGCTTGCCAGGCAGGTGCTTATGCCGCTGAGCCATCTCACCGGCCCCAGATCAGTGTTTAAAGATGTGAAACGATCGCTCAATCATTGGTTTGTAAAACAGATTAAAAGTGACCGACACTTAAAAACTATGTGTATTACATATGCAGCTGAGGGAAGCAGGGGCTGGAAGAGCACATGAGGTACTGGTAAAGTTCAATTTTGGAAACTGCATGGCAGGTTCATAGATATTTTAGTTTCTATTCATGCTTCGTAACCTTTGAATATTCCACATATTGTCTTCTATGTATCAAACTTGACTTAAAAAATTATTATATTTTTTGGACATATTATATGTCCAAATGAGCACTTGACTAAAAAAATTACTACCTGACAATTTCACTCAACTGGTAGTATTAATCAAATTGCTCCCCAAACCAGCCACCTGTTGGATAAATCACCCAGAGCCTATAAAACAATGACTTCCTTAGCTCATGTTGCTGTACAAAATACTATAGACTGGGTGGCTTATATGATGTTGGATTCCGGTGACAGCTGACTTCTTCCTGTGTCCTCTCATGGCAGAAAAAGGGCAGGGAACTCTCAGGTCTCTTCTTTTCATGGCACTAATCCCATTCTAGAGGGCTCCACCCTCCTGACCTAATTTCCTCTGAAAGGCTCCACATCTCCTATTACTAGCACATCAGATGTTAGGGTTAGGACAGTGAACTTATCACTACTGAAGCGTCACCACTACTTGCTGGTGTGGCAGAAATTTACAGTGGGGGACCCCAGTCACCTCTTCCAACCCCCACTTTAGAAACTGTGCTTTTTAGACAAGATGCTAGTACAGGGAGTCCCTGACTTACGAACATATGAGTTGCGAACTTTCACAGGTGTACTGTATAAGACGCACTTTGTTGGCTTACTGACGGATCCAACTTACAATTTTCCTGGAATGGAACTCACTCATAAGTCTGGGACTTGCTGTATTTAAAAAAGGGAAATTTCTTGTGGCCAGGCACAAATCTTTTTGTCTCTTGACAACAGTATTAATAAGGAAGAAGGTAGTATTTCTCATTGAAATAATCTAATCTATGCCATATGTATGGTGTCAGGGGTAGGGCCGTGTCTCCTCCAAATTCATATATCGAAACTATAAACAGTAGGACCTCATGCTTTTTTTTTTTTTTTTTTTTTTTTTTGAGACAGGGTCTTGCTATGTAGTCCAGGCTGGCTTTGAACTCACTATGTATCCCAGGCTGGCCTTGAACTCATGGCGATATTCCTACCTCAGCCTCCTGAGTGCTGGGATTATAGGCTTATTGGACAAAGAGTTTTTAAGGAGGTAATTCAGTCAAAATGAGGTCATTAGGATGAATCCCAGTCTAGTAGGAACTTTGGACCCAGAAGCATACAGGGGAATGGCCATGTGAGGACACAGAAAAGATGGCCAGCAACAAGGCAAAGGAAACCTCAGGAGCCCCACTAACTCCTCCAGGCTTCAGAATTGTGAGGAAACACATTTGCACTGTTTAAGTCACCCACAGTGTGCTACTGTGCTGTGGCAGCTCAAACAACTGGGTAAATATATATGAAAGGCAGGAAACGTGGTTGAAAGGTTAACCATGTCTATGATAACCTTCGCTAAATGACTCTACGCGTTTTTGGTATTCCTGGCCAAAGCTCAGATGAAAATGAGCGAGAGCTGGGAATGAATGAACTTGGTAAGCACCGCTCACCTTTTCTTAGTGTGTCCATTCGGTTTCTCATCGGGGGGCAGCTCGATGATGAGCTGGCAGGACTGAGCGTGATCAAAGTTGTTTGGAGTCTTCGGGGAGCACTGGGTGTCCAACATGAACACCTGCAGGGTGGACAGAGGCACAGCTCAGGGTGCCGCATCATCCGCCGACTCGCCCAGGACTAGCTGGCCAGCCCTGCACTAGTGCTTACTCTGTCACCCGTCTCCTCGCCTATATGGTGAGAATGATAATGGCTTCCTGTCTCCTGTGTTTGTTGAAGTAAGTAAATTGATCAATGTGTACTACGTATGCAAACGTTGGAACAAAACACACTAACACTAATAACACTGCTGCTCCTACCACATGGCAATTCATTATAGTCCACATACAAGCGCTGACATTTAATATTAATTAAGAGGAAATAAAAAGGAGCTATGTTTGTAAAAGATTGTCTCTGATTTTGACGTCTGTTTGGCATCGTCTTCTGTCCAGTGCAGGAATAAGAAGTTAATTAGGGGCCGGTGAGATGGCTCAGCGGCGTAAGTGCCTGCCTAGCAAGCGCGAGGGCCCGAGTTCGACTCCTGGTACCCACATACGAAAAAAGGGCCGGTGATATCGCTCAGTGGCATGGGTGCCTGCTGGCGCGTGAGGTCCTGAGGTCGACCCCCGGTACCCACAAAAAAAAAAAAAAAGAAAAAAAAAGTTAATTAGGGCTCTCCTGTCAGTACCACAGATATAGCTGCTCCACTAGACAATGGTGGAAATGATTAAAAAAATAGTAACCAAGTGATTTCATTTCTCATGATGTAAAATACCCCTGGAAATAGTACACTACTATAGGGACCGGGCTCTGTAGGAAAGGGCAGGATGAAGGCCTCATTGAGCTTTATTAAAAATTAACAAAGAGGGGCCAGTGAGATAGCTCAGCAGCAATAAGCACCTGCCTGGCAAGCACGAGGTCCTGAGTTTGACTCCTGGAACCCACATACGAAAAAAGGGCCAGTGATATCGCTCAGCAGCATAGGCGCTTGCTGGCGCGCGAGGTCCTGAGGTTGACTCCCGGTATCCCCATTAAAAAAAAACAAAAACAAAAACAAAGAATCCTTCAAAGATAGCTTCTGCCTCTGCAGCTAGTTTCTTGCAATTAGAGGAAGAAATCAGGCCCAGGAAGGTCCCAGGTAGCACATTTAACATTAAGAATCACACACTTCCCCTTAATTTTTAAGCTACCTTTCCATAAGGCCTGCCACCCATCCGCCACCAAAGGGCAGGAAAAGGTCATACGGCCAGAAGGAATCCAAGGTGAGGACCAAAGAGCCGGGGAGCCCATCAGACTCCAGGAGCCTACACAGGGAGAAGGAACCCAATAAAATAAGCTGGGGCCCAAAGCCCATGGGTATTCCACTTGTCCAGAGTAGCTGCCTGTCATCTGTCTCTTCCCCCTCCTTCATTTGCAAATAAATCATCTTTTATTTTAAACTCGGCTTAATTCTTTACTGATGCTGGGTTTAGGATCTCTGGGAGCTGCGTTTTCCAGCAGAGCGGTGGCTTGCTGTCCACCCTTGGATGTTACGCTCCTTTTAAGAAAACCTCTTTCCAAAATTTTAAGAATTAGCGGGTTACTCTAGAATGAATATAGAAGGAAGGTTTGGGACTGAGAAAGAGAGAAAGAAATACTGAGAAGTAGGGGCCGGTGAGATAGCTCAGTGGCATAAGCGCCTGCCTGGCAAGTGCGAGGTCCTGAGTTCAACTCCTGGTATCCACATAAAGGAAGAAAAGGGCCAGTGATACCGCTCAGTGGCACAAGCACTTGCTGGCAAGTGCGAGGTCCTGAGTTCGACTCCTGGTACCCACATAAAAAAAAAAAAAAAAAAAGAAATACTGAGAAGTAAAATGATTCTTGGCTCCTCTTCTCCACTGACAATCTATTTCAGAAGAGGCTTGCATTGACATTTGCACATCTTGTTGTGTGGCTGAAAGGCAGCTCGGTGACCAGCACCTGCAGGAGGGACTCCCAGCATGCACCTCCAGCTGCTGGAGCCTCACCCCCACAGTGCAGCCCTTACCTGCTGTGCCATGGCTCTGATGCGCCAGTACTCTGCCTCGGCACTTGGGGAGGAGGATGGGGCTGCCACCCGCACCTGGCAGCCTTCCCCGCTGAAGCTCTCGGTGCCGCTGTGGAAGCAGCCCAGCAAGTCCTAGGGGGAAACAGCGGGGTGCTGCTCACTGGAGGCATGCTAATTCACGGTGCCAGGCCAGCCTGGGATCTGGTGTCACTATGAATGGGACAAGAATCTTGACAACTTCTTTCTCATCCCCTGTAAGATTTCAAGTGTGACGGCCCTCTGTGAGGAGCCAGGGAGAGTCCAGATGCCCAACCTGACGAGCACCAGGGGCTAAGGAAGAAGATATATGCATGGGCTCTCTCTTCCCAACAACCTACCTTCACTGGCTTGAGTGTGGCTGAGAAGGCTTCCTGCAGGGCACAGCAGGCGAGCCGCCACATTTCCTCCGTGAACACAGGGCCCGCTGTCACCAGCACGTACCTGCCAAAAGAAACGAGAAGTCTTGAGTCCATACATTCGGGGGCCACAAAATTCAGGACCTTGTGGACTTGTGCACAGTCTCAGTCTGTAGCTTCCTTACGTGTCTTCCTGTCCCTGCTTACCACTTTTGCCTTTTGTTCAGGTGTGTTCCACTGCCCAGATACTATTTAATGCAGAAATAGCTATGGGACCCTGTTACAAATAGGCCAATGTTCAAACTTAGACTTGCATGTATGACTGTATATATTCTGGACTGATTTCTCCATTGTAGCCCCATTTCCCACCGCGCTTCTCCAAATAATATACACAACGAAACAAAAACCCTTGTTGTCATTTGCCATGCTTATCTCCATGCATTTGTGCATTTGGTTCTCCTGCTTGGGAAGTCCCCACCTATCGAGGGCTTACTCACCTTGGAGGACCTCCCCAAGTGTCACTCCTACTACAGCAAAGCCCCTGCTGACTGTGCCGCTCCCCACACTTCCCGTCCCTCCTTAAACTTATCAGTTACTCTTCACCACGGCCATTTTTACGTGACCCTCTCTCTTACATCATTTTGAATTGGGATCTTAGTTCACAACACGTTCTGTGCCCTGGAGTACTGTGTAAAATGCCCTATGAAATAAATGTTTGTGATTGGACACTGAAAGGAAGACTTATTAGCACACAGTCATTTTTACTTACAATAAGCAAGCCAAAAGGTGGATTGCTACCACAAAGGATAATTTAATTTCCTTGGATTTTATAATAAAACTTTGTGGGAAGCCAGGGAACCTTTTCCTCACCTAATACAGGAACAGCCCACTCTGGAGATGGTCTCTGTGGGTTTGGCCACGCAGGCCACCAGTAACTCAAAGAGGTCCTTCAGCATGGTGTTGATCATACTCTCGTACCTGATGTCTAGAAGAAGCAAAGTCAAGGTTTCACTTAGCCCTGGAATGAAGGAATAGGTGGAAATGGCCATCTATAGCAAAAGGTACATAAGTACATAAATATCTGGGAAAAAACAGAACAATGAGGAAAATGGTAATACCCTTAAAGCCCCTAGGAAAGTGTTGGTTGGATTTGTACCCAGCTGTAGCTACCTAGGAACAGCAGGATGAAACATCTGACTTCTGTATGTTGATGTACATTTTTTCAAAGTTTAGTATGTAATTCATCTACTTAAACAAAATGCAACACATTATATAGCCTGAATGTTAGCTGGTAAAAAACTTAAATTCTTTTAAAAAGAAAAAACATACTTCCCTTCCAACTGACCGCCAAATTAAATCAAATTAAATGCTCTTGGAAAATAAAACAAAATCTCTAGTCGGTCCTACCACTTCTTCATGCTTGTCAGTCTGGTTTCTGACCGCACACTATGCTGACTGAAGGAAATAAGGCTTCCAAAAAGTGCATTCTATTTGCCTAATATAAGGACTGCAACTGCATTCTTTCCCTGGGTCCTTGTGATGCCACAGAAACAATTTTCAGGAGAATGCTCCAGAGTCCTCTGCTGTGTGAAGCAATGACCTGGTCAGGCACATCCACCTCCAGAGTTACAGTCACCTCCTGCCTGTGGAGAAACCTACTTATTCCTTTCTCCATTAGTGGTCTTGTTTTGCGGCAAATGTGTCCTTATTACACTTGGTAGACAGACAGCCCCTTATGTTTGCTTCGTGACTCGCCCTCCGGTCAATATTCTTAGTTTCTCTATCTTCTCTGGCAAGAGACCTCTTCCTCTGCGTGTGTCTCTCTCTTCTATTTGTAACTTCTGTGGCTCGCAATGATGTTTCTCCTGCTCCTGACTTCCAGATTCCCCCGGGGCAGATCATGATTAAGAATCTGCATTTCACAAACGCAGATCCACTGGTACCAAAACAGACACATTTTCCCGCCTCTCCGTCCTTCTCCAGGTACTGATTCCAACATACTCTCCATCCCACACTTCCACATCTTTTTTCAAAGTGCCACAGGTCTTAGAACTTTCTTTTCATCCTTAGCCTATTAAGCAACTTCTTATCCATAACTGAAGCCTTTTCTAAAACACTACCTCCTTCATTCAGCCTCCCCAGACAAAGCAGGGCTACACCCTTTCCCTACTCCACAGCTACAGCAATATTTATTCTTTTTTTTTAGTTTATTATGTACTTGAACTTGACTTTCCTCCCCTAATGGATATCTATGCTAGATCTGCTTATTAGGAATTTTATTTTCAACTACATGTATAGAGTATTCTGATAATTTTGTAGAGTATCAATTTTCCCTTTGATAATATACTACTAGGTGGCTGGCGCTGGCTATGTAATTCCATCTTAGTTATTCCCAGACAATGGTTTTTGCATTAGGTATTCTTCAAGCAATTTTAGCCAATGATGCTGCCTATTATGGCAATGCCCAGAATGACCGGCTCCGGCCCGGTGGCTACCCGAGTGCAGAAAGCTCTGTATGTGTTCCACCACCAGCTCGCATGACAGCCCGATGGCATGCTTGAAGTTAGCAGAGGCCACGTCCCAGTAGGAATGGTCTTTATGGCTACGGCGGAGCCATAGGGACATCACAGGAAGGAGAAGGTGAACGACTGCGTAGATTCCAAACCCTGGTCCTGAAAAAGAAAGGTCAGTGTTGGAACTGTGATCAGAAGAAGGAAGCTCTTTGCCATGGTGTAGCATCATGGGTCTCTTTAGAAAGATATCCACATTCCCTCAGAAGGTTCAGGGAAAAAGAATTTGCCAGTGATTGGGGAATGTTGGTGGCTTTTTTCTTTATTGTTTCTTTATGATTTTAGTTATGCAAGTAATGTATAAACACACTTTTACAAAAAATCAAGGGTTGATAAAGCTAAAATATCAATCAACTCCTAGGCCTTAGCTGTAAAAACACAGATACATATATGCATATAAGAAAACACCCTTTAAAAATTATATATTTAAATGGAACATAAAATATATATAAATCAATCAATCAATCAACAGATGGGCTGTTGTGTTGCTTAGATTTGCCCTGAACTTCTGGGCCAAAGGAATCCTGCCTTAGCCTTCCAGGTAGCTGGGAATATAAGTGCATGCGATCACACTGGCTTCCAGTTTTTTAAGCTACTTTTATCGAAATGGAATAATATAAACTGGTTTGATATATTGCTCAGCAAATTTAGATATTCTTTATTTTTATTGTCACATACTATTTCCATTGTATGTGTATGCAATAATTTACTTATCCACCCCCTTACCGACAGACATTTAAGATATTTAATGTTTTGCTTGTAGATAATGCTATAAAGAAAATATTTGTGCTTCCTTAGAGGAGTGTTAATAGATTTTTAAAAAATTCTTAAAGAACAAGGTACCATTTTTATAATAAACATGTAAATTACATGAGAATATAAAGCAGGAAAACCCTTACCACAGATATAATCACATTTCGATATATTTCTTTCCAGTAGTTTTTGAATGGGTATGTGTGTGTGTGTGTGTATATATATATATATATATATATATATATATATATATATATATTTTTTTTTTTTTTTTTTTTTTTTTTGTGGGTACTGGGAGTCGCCCTCAGGACCTCGTGTGCCAGCAGGTACCCATGCCGCTGAGCGATATCACAGGCCCGAAGTCAAACTCAGGACCTCGCGCTTGCCAGGCAGGCGCTTATGCCGCTGAGCCATCTCACCAGCCCTATATATATTTTTAAATGTATAAAATTTCATTTATATAGTTGAGATTGCACTCCACTGTATATAAACTTGAACGTAATGCCTTATAAACAATTATGTTATCAAATACTGTTCATAAACATTAATTTTAATGCCCGAAGAATATTTATATTCTTTACCATAATTTACTTAACTGCTTCCCATTTAGGGTGTTCATAATTTTTTTAAAGTATTCAAGGTGTTTCAACAAACACATTTTTTGTTTTATTCATTACTGTTAATTCATAGATGATAGATTACTAGGAGAATTATTAGGCTAAATGCTCTTCATACAGATTTAGTGGCAATGAGGCAGATTTAGAAATAGTGGCACGTAATTCTATAAAATACTTTTTCTTAAATGGAAGGCTTCTAACTTTCCAATATGTAAGAGTAGCCACAGTGTCTTCTTCTGAAGTAATTCCAGTATAAACTTTGCTATGGATTTTGAAACAGTATCAAGTCACCATAGTGACGAGCACAGACCTTTCCTCCTCCCGGTGGAACTAACTAGTGGTTTTGTTTAGCATTCTGATTCTGTTAGTAAAAACTAACATTCCTATAAAAAGTTTCATTGGCCTTGGGAAAATTGGGATAAAGAAATATGTATGCCAAACTTGATTAACTCGCTGTAGTAGGTAAATACTAAAATTTTTCCAATTCTAATCATCCACGACCTTTATACAAACAAGATGCCCTGTCATGAGCCTGTGAGTGGTTTGTTTATGTCAACGGTAGACCTGGCAGAGTGAGCCCTGGTGACAGCCTTCTGCCCAGACCACGCCCTGGAAGACTGGGGCAAGGAAGACCGTGACCATGGAACATGGCAGAGCCAGCTGGTGTAGAGAGACAGGGACAGATGGGCGCGGCTTCAGCCCGATTAATGTGGGGTACCAGCATTGCCCAACTACCTGACCAGCAACCTCGATAAATGCACTGGTGAGAAGAAACAAACATACAGGGACACACTGCAAACATCACTCCATCATAGTCATGCAACAAATATTGCTCGAGCATCTCTGATGCATGAAGCTTCAAATTAACTCCAGGAAATAGTGAAAACAGGTGGACATCCACAGGAATACTCTCCTGCAAAAAAAGGTTTATGTATAATGACCCCCCCCAATCAGACACAGAAATATTTACCGGGTGTTTTGGTGACATCTCTTAGCAGCTCAAAGAGTAAATCCAGGGTTGGCGGCTGGTGCTGACGTGGACAGTTGGACACGGCTGCTGTCAGCTGCTCCAGCAGGGTGATCCAGACTTCTATCAGACCTGGGGACCACAAAGCAGACCTGTGTGGGACCCGTCAAACGTCGTGAAGGATCTCTGCAAGACCCAATTAGATGCCGTGCGGATACTGCCACGTGCTACCAGACCGCATCGTCAGGCTGGCGTTAGTCCCGGGGGCCACATGCGGCCAGATTGTGACTGCCGTGTTCTAGCAAAGTGACATGGAAACACCTGCTCAAAGTCCTTACTCCCTTTGATAGCGAGGTGATGTGCTGCGTAACTCTCTGATGAAATGAGTGTCAGATTTCTTGGGAGTTAATAAGGGAACATTCTTTTAGTTCCAACGCTTTCGTCTTTTTTAAAAATGATTTTATCGTAGTAAATATATATAACAAAAAAAGCCATTTTAGCCATTTTTATATGTATAATTGCATGGAATTAATTACATGCATACTGTTCCTTAACCCTTACTACTATTTCCAAAACTTTTTCACCTCCTCATCCAGAAACTCTGTAACCACTGAGCCGCAGCTCCTCTGTCTCCTCTCACTCCAGCCCCTGGGGACCTCGAATCCATGTACATTATTTTCAGTTTCAGGAATGGTGAGAGTATTGTGATTATATTCGTTATTAAAGGAGTCAGAAACACGCCATCTAAAAATGTGCCGAATTGGTGTATGGGCATTTTGAGCTCGAGCCACTTGAGGGCCTGTAATTTCAGACGGGAGTACCTGGTCTGTCCTTCCCTACATACACCACCACAGAGGTTTTCCTCTCCTTCACCCATGAGGCAGGAAAAGAGCCACGATCTAGAGGCTGGTGACTGCAAGCATAATGAGCCTGAATAAACAAACTGGTTGAAGTAACCCTCACCTTCCACTTGTGTCTCTCTCGGTCGTATCCCTGGGGCTAACTACCCTAGCCCAGAGCTCTGTCTGTCCTGTCATTCCTTCACGGATTTATTAGGTGTTATCTGAGATGTGTAAAAGCATCAAGCTGTGGTCATTTCTTCAGGTTTCACTCTTGTGAAGATCCTCATGTGCATATAAAAGTAATAAAACTTTCATGCTCCTCCTTTCCTTCCCTCCTTCCCTCCTCCCTCCCTCCCTTGCTCCTTTTCTTCCCTTCCTTCTTCCTTCCTTCCTGGAGACTGAACCCAAGGCCTTCACACTAAGTTACATCCCCAGCCCCCCCGCCCCTTTCTTTGACAGGGTATTGCTGAGTCACTAAAACACCCAGGTTTGGCTCAAACTTGAAATTCTTGCCTCAGCCTCCCAGAGTGCTGAGATCACAGGTGAGCACCACTCTGCCTCTCTGCTTTTGTGTTAATTGGCTCTTATATTAATTGGGTTATTTTATTTTTTATGTGGGTTCCAGGAGTTGAACTCAGGACCTCATGCTTGCCAGGCAGGCACTTATGCCGCTGAGCTATCTCACCGGCCCCTAACTGGGCTTTTAGATCCAACCAAAGTGCACACAAAGAAAGACTACGGAAATAGAGGTGACCTTTGTCCCCTACATTATCTTTAAAGGACACATACTTTTATATGTAAGATGCTAAATGTTTCACGTTTTGCTTTAAACTGATTTAGAAAGGCAGAGGGAGAGATAGAAAGGGAAAATATACATGATCTGAGATTGTCCACATATTGATAGTAGTTGAAAGTAGGGGACACCATTCTGTCTAGCTTTCTACATTCTGTACATACCTCCATCACTATCCTCTTGCTCGGGGGCTGCTCTGTAAGGCAGAGAAGGCAAGGGTAGGCTGATTGGGGCTGGCATTTTTAATTTCTAGTTTTCAAGGCTGATTATTTTCCAGCTGGGTCTTATATTTTGGGAAATGTGGTATGTATATATTGTATATATTTTATATATTCTTTCTAGTTTTGTATACGTTTGAAATTTCCAGAAAGAGTAAAAAATAATCACTTGCCTTTGGAAGCCAGATGAATAATATCTGAGAATATATCAATGTTGAGAATTGTTTATGGTATTTTTTTGGTTGTGCTGGGGAATGAACCCAGGGCCTTGTGCATCCTAGGCAAGTGCTTTACCCCGAACCACATCCCCAGCCCCGGTTTAGTTTTAATACTAACTTAAAGCTTCTGCTTTCATGCTTTTCTCTGATCTACTATGTTTCATACATAATTACATCTTTAAACTCCTTGATGAATTGCTAATGTGAGAAATTTTAGGTGCTTGACTGAACTTTATCAACAAATGCACCTCTCCTAGGTAAAAAATAGATTGTTTTGTACAAATAGGAAAGAAATGCCCACTCCAATACATAAGCATTTACAACTGTTGTAAAAGAATATATTACAGATAATCAACACTAGCTTCTGCTTATAATTAAATGGGTTGGAGGTTTTAAGTGCTAAGTAAAAATTATCTAAAGACAGCCTGAAAATTACTCAAAGCTACTAGATTAAACTCTGATTCATAATAGATTACAGGAGTTCTAACTTGAAACAAGTTAAAATTATTCTTTTCCCAAGCCTTCAGCTTCACTAATCACAGATTCTCTCTTCTGTAATGGCTTAATGTCCCTCGTCGCTAACAAGGGAGTAGTCCTGCAAGGAGTAAACATATGGTTAAGTGTTTCCTAAAAGTTATTGAAGACAATTACTAGCCAATTTAGGTACCAATGCGCTGATGCAACTTCATTTCAATTTGCTAGATTCAAGATAATTCAGAATTTGAAACTATATTTAGCAAACTCTGCAAAGTATATCTAAAAAGCCTGGGTTTACAGGCACTGCTTATAAAGTGATGTTTTTGGAACATCCACAGTAACTTTAGGTAAACTTATTATAAAAATAATAAAAAAAGATGGTTACTTTTATGAACTGTGAGCTACTTAATTTATGCCTTAAGCTTCTGAGACTGTGAACATGGCAAATAACCTGGTTTAATTGAATCACTTAACTCACCAGTGTCATCATCAAAATCAGCTAGGACTGATTCAATCCCATCCTCACTGCTTGTCGACTGCTCCTGAAGCCTTCGAGGCAAGCTGGCAAGTCGCCCACTAAGGAATATTGGCTTCAAGGGCATTTTGTAGATCTTGGCCAATAACTAAAAGTAGGAAAAAAAAAAAAAAAAAAAAAAAAAGACCCAATACTGCAATTATATATTGGCAAAAGCTGCACTCTGGGTGTTAGAGGACAATCTATGCACCAGTTAAGGGGACAGGGGAAACTAGAAAAGTTCCTAATGTACGAAAGTTTTAAAGTTAGTTATTTGTGACTTGGATTTATAAGGTAGCTTACAAGAGACAGACATCCCACTGAGCAGCTGAAACAGCACTCAATGGCGACATAAAGGTAGTGGATGCTTTTTCAGGATCTTAGTTACGTGAGTTTTATAGGCTTTCTTAACCGTACCAAGGGAATCATGGACATGTCAAGAATTTTTGACTATGGGGAATCCCTGAGAAGAGAGTCTGTAGGCAAATGGGTCATCAGGCTCTGGCTACCCCTTCCCCATCCCAGTCTCTAAGGAAACAGAGGCACAAGAGCAACTGGAAAAACAGGCCGGCAAGACGAGAGACTCGAAGGTCTCAGAAGCAGGGCTGAAGAGTGGCAAGGGCTCTTTATTTCCCTCTCAATGCTACAGCACCCTCCACCCCAAGAGTCCTTATAGCTTCATGGCATAGAATTATGCCTGCCATGCCCACATTGTTCTAGAAACCAGGGGAATGCCTGTGAGCAAGACAGATGGGATTCCTGTCCCTGTGGGTCTTACAAACCACAACCCTTTCACAAACAATAAAGAAAATTTCTGAAGTACGAGCTATAGGAAAAACTAAACAGGTATATAAGAAAGTGTGACTGTGGTGCATGGGAAATGCTGGCAGGGAGTTGGTTGGTCCTGTAGCACTGGTCTCTCAGAGGAGGGGACATTTCTGTGATGACCTGGAAGATAAGGCATGCCAGCCAGGGACTTTGGGACAGGGAGTCCAAGCAATGGGCACATCAATGGCCCTGGCAGTGATGAGCACGGGGCAGAAAGTGCGGCTGGAGGCCTGTGGGTGACAGGGAAAAATCTAAGGGTGGAGGGCATCACAGAGCCTGGTGGAGGCAGCCAGAGGAAACAGTCAGGGCCAAATATCCTTCCTAAAGTCATGTCACCATGGACAGAGAAGTAGATCAAGCCCAGAAGAGGCCTGGGACACAGCCCATGAAGATAACAGAAAGACCACTGAGAAAGACTATTACTGACCCCACGCAGCGGAAGCTGGAGGAGGGAGCACTGTCTTGCTTGTTCGGCATTTGAGGCAGATAAGAACAAAGCAAATCCAAAACTTCGTCCTGAAGGTCACTGTACACATTGGTAAGTGTTGGATTTCCTTACTAGATCTTAATTGGACACGTCCTACCCTCCACTTTCTAGAACCAGCAGGAAGCCTTCCCATGACCTCATGATCCTTCCCCAGCAAGCTCAGGCGAAGACAGAGATGGCCGTAATTCACATGTCTGAGTGGAATGAGAAGTCTGAGAGCTCTCTGGGCCTACGTGTCCTAGCCTATTATCATTATTTGTTTTACTTCATGGAAAATACATTCTTCAAGTCTAAGTGCTAATCTCCTCAGAAATAGCAGAAAATGACTCTCCTGGGCTTCAGCAAAAGACACCTGCTCACATTCCGTGAACATCCTCTGAGGCAGAGGCAGAGAGAACCTTTCGGGGCTTAGAGCTGGGTGTGGGCCTCTCCTCGTACCTGCGAACAGCGCCTGAGGTAATCCAGGGCGGGCAGGCACAGGTCTGTGGACGTGGCTCCTGGTCCTGGAACGCAGTCTCCGATCTCTTTACAGTCCACCTCCCCTAGGGCAGTGAGGGACACAGAGACAGACAAAATCACCTGTGCTTTTCCCTTACCGCAGCAGACCTGCTCACTCACAGAGCATCAGTTCACTTGATATTTGCCAAAATAAAAAGGAAAAAAGAAGAAAAATGATGCTAAAAACACAACACTGAGGAAAGCCTGCTTGGTCACCCTTTTCCCCAAGACCATTTGTTCCATATTCTACCCCAGTCCCTTCACTGGCTGGACCGCATTCTTTTCTATGTGGGCACACTGGGCATCACTGCTCTGGGGCCGGCTGTTGGGCGGTGTGACTTCTAAGGCTTTGGTGACAGAGGAGGATCTTGGGGGTGAACCTGATATTGGGCTGAAATGGAACCTCCAGCCTCTCTGTTCGGAAAAGGATTTTATTTGCTTCTAGTGTGCAGCACTAAGTGATGATGGTAAAGGAGGGGCCTCTAGGAAGAGTATAAACATCTGGGGCTTGGGGACATCAACTACTTCATTAGATTTAAGTGAATTCTATTTTTCTATATATTGTGAAGATTTAACATATCTGGAGAAGGGTCTCTAGATTTTTTTATAGGTACAAATAATTGAGAATTATAATTTTTCTTCTCATGTAATCAATCTATTTCCATACTTCTAATAAAATCATTCTACAACACTGTAATTGTTTCTAATTGTCTGTAATTGTACCAACTAGCACCCTCCCCTGTGGGTAAACAGACATAATTACTAGGCATTAGTTAAAACTCAGAAGCAATGAGGCATGTTTCTTCTTAAAAAAAAATGTAGATAAACATGTTTTAGATTACAAAAAAGATTTTGCCTGCCCTACAGGGGAAACAGTAAATACCTAAGACTTTGCAAGTCATGCTATCTAGCTCACAACTTCTCAACCCTGTTGTTGTAGCACAAAGGCAGCCATAGACAAATGAGCATGGCTGTGTTCCAATAAAACTTTATACAAATTGTCATTGGATCAGATTGGGCCTGTGAGTCCTAGTTTGCCAGCTCCTGATATACATTAACATACCTTACAATATAAAAACAGAGACCAGGTCAAATTCATGTTGAAATTAAAATAAATTCATTTCCTACCTTGTTGATTACAGTAGGTGTTCCAAAATCTATGTGCGTGCATGTGTGTGTGTGTGTGTGTGTGTGTGTGTGTGTGTGTGCTGCATCCAGATCTATGAATCTATGGGAACAGCAGTCATTGGAGCTAGGTAGAACACAGATAGTGTGAGATATGAATCATTCCCTTGTCTAGTGTATCCACACTGTATATGCTACCTGCCTGTTATTTAGTAGCCATCTGGGGTTTTGCTCAACTGTTACAATATCAACATACTATTACAGTTGTTCTAGCTTATTATCAGTTATTGTTAATCTTTTACTATGCCTAATTTATAAATTAAACTTAAAAAAAACTTTATTATATAAACTTATTATATAATAAAATTTGTTATTATTATTATTTTTCTATGCGGGTATCAGGAGTCGAACTCAGGACCTCGTGCTTGCCAGGCAGGCCCTTATGCTGCTGAGCTATATCACCGGCTCTATTATTTATTAATAAGCCCTGGGAGGAGACATTCTTATTTTTTTCCTCAGGAGCTGGGACATCAAACAGGCTGATAGTGTAACACTGTGAAGAGTAATTTCCTATACAAAGAAATAATAATAATTAAACATGATTGCCCTTATGTAGGAAATATTTTAAGATTTAAAAAGTTGGTGTAATGTATAGATTGAAAGTACACTATATTTTATGTATTAATACACTATATTACAAGATATCCATGGACACAGTGACGAAAAACCAACTCAGGACAAAGCCAGGCTTACTGCTTTCACAGTAAGCTCTCTGGCCCTGCGCATACGACTCGATCCCATTTGTTCATGACCCTGGATGTCTGCTTGCTCCAGGTGGTTGGGGAGCCCTGTCTCTCCACGCTGGAGAGGTTCTCCAATGGTTATGAGGCACAAAAGGAGGACTCACCCAGTCCTTTGACAAACTTCATAAGGCACATGATGTAACTGGTGGCTGCATTAGCAAAGACCTGGATGTTGTCGGTATTAAGAAAAGCTTCAAACACATCAAACACCGGAGCTTGGCCTTTTCCTGGGGGAGAAAGATTGCAGAGTTTTAAAAAAGGGAGGTTTCTACCTTTCAGGTTTTTCATATTCCCAGCACCAACCACTGGAGAAATGCCCAGCCCTTTAGACTGGATAGCTGGTGTGGCTGTGGGACTGTCCTGCTCAGCTTCTCCTGCAAGGAGCTACAGGAAGGGTACAAAGAAAGCTGTGTTACGTGCATGTATGAAAGTGCCACACCAAAAGCCAGTGTTCTGTATAAGTAACATGCACTAATACAAATACACACATGGGGGAAAAAGTTATGTGGAGAGATGAGGACAGAGCTAGAGGAATGCAGGCTGCAGTGATGTGTAGTCTACAGGGCGGTGAAACATGTGCCTCTGGAAATGCTCCTGCACAGGAAACTGTGGCTAGCAGATCCACAGGCGAGGGGAAGGCCCGTGTAGCTAACCCCGAGATGGCATACAGGAGAGTACTCATCCCTGGGCAGAGAGAGTTCACAAAGAAGGCCTGGGACTCCGCTAGCCTCAGCGGAGCTTGCTTGCAAGGCGGCTCTCATTAGCATCAACACTTGGCAGGTGGGTCCTTAAGCCTAGAATATTTACACAAACCATATGCTTGAAGCTGAACACCTGCTCTCCTTTGTCTGCACTTTGCTGTGTGATAGCAGAGGGTGTTCTGACCTGCCTGTGTCCTCACTACCTCACCATAGCAAATCTTGGCCATGAACTGTGTAATAAACCAGATGAACATTAGCATGACTATATTCTGAGTCCATGAGTCCTAGTGAGCTTCTGAATGTAGAGGTGGCCTTGGGGGTCCCTGACACAGTGACCCCGGACACTGGGCCTGCCCATCCCATCTCCCTAATTCTGACTCTCCTGCATTACCACAATTTTCAACTACATTACCACCACTTTTCAACTTCTTATTAGCATATGGGTATAGGTTGAGAATCCCTCATCCTAAATGCTGGGGATGAGATGATATTTAGATTTCAGAGGATTGGTGCTTTTTTAAAAACATTTTTAGGATATTTGTATAGACTTTAGTGATTGAGCATCCCTTGTCTGAAAATCTGAAATGCTCTGAAATACTCCAAGGAGTTTTGGATTTAGAGGCATTTCAGATTTCTGAGTTTCAGATGCATGTCCTACAACATTGTTTATTTTTGGTTTGTGGAAGGAACTACACTGCAAAGCAGGGTGAACCAACAGAAACCTCTCAGCCTTTTACCCACTTGTCAGCCAGAGCAGGGCTTGAGGAAAGTCAGGCTCTTGGGCTATAGGCGGGACTCAGACCCCAGGTCCTTGCTACATGCTATTTCCTGCTTATAAAGAATGGCTGAACGTCTGCCTTCCCTCTTGTTCAATGTCTTTTGATAACATGACACTTGGCATGAAGAATGAAGGCCCCACAGCAAGAATCGAGGAACACCCTTACCCATGGAGTAGTCCCCCACGAGGTACTCCTTCACCTCGGACTTGTCCCCGCCGTGCACGGTCTCCAGGGCACTGAACAGGGGCCGCCATCCGGACTGGATCTTCGTGGAACACACTTCCACCAGCTCCCCGATGGATGTCACCACCTAAGGCAGAGGGGGTGGCACTCAACAGAAGCAGGAGAATTTCTGCGAAGGGGACATATTTCTCTGGGTTCATTTTAAAGAAAGAAAAACCAGAACCTAGACAGGCTCCCTCTGAAATCTTCAGAATAAGCAGCCAGACTGCATGAATTTGCATTTCACTAGTAACTAATGTTGCTGAGCACATTTTCCCACGCTCATTAGCCACTCTGTAAACAGTTGGCTGCTTTTTAAATTGGGTGCATCTTTTCTCCTTATTGTCTTTTTATTATGGAGTATTAGTGTATTAGTGTATATACACTGTAGATTCAAGTCCTTCCTAAGATCTATGATTTAGAAATATTTTTAACACCCTTGGGCTTGTCTCTTTATTTTTATCTTTCAATGGTATCTTTTAAAGAACAAAATTTCATAGTTTTGATAAAGTCTAATTCATCTGTTTTTCTTTTTACGGGTCATGTTGTTGGTATTTCTAAGAAATCTTTGCTTAATTCAAGTTCTCAGTGATTGTCTTCTGGGTTTCTTCTAGAAATAGGAGTGGTTTTTGTTCTTTATGAAGTCGCGATCCATTTCTGAGTTACTTTTGTACGCTTGAGGTGGTGCAATTTCACACAGGTACCGCAGGAAGAGGCCGGCTTATAATTTTAAATTCCGGAGATTTTAAAAAAGTCTCCACTGTGGATCGCTGTCAGAAACAGGTTGCTAGTGCTCTTGGGGAGGGTGGCGCTTGGGTTCAGTTCTAATTCTGTAGTGGCCTGAGTGGACCCCAGCTTCTACAGTTGCACTGAGCTTTGTCTCCTGTCCCTGTGCCCTCAAGAATGAGATACCAGGACCCCTGCTTCACTTGATGGCAAATTCCCTCCCTATAAAACCAGCTGCAGGCCCAGCTGCTTTCTCTGGCTTCCCATTGTCACTTAGTTTTCTTGTATTTTTGCCAATATGTCCACATACTTACAAGGAATATCACACTGCATGGTTTCTCTAACAGGACGGACCCGAAATATAAATAATTTAAAGAGCCCTGTTAAGAAACACCGAGGCAGACTCCATAGAGATGGGAAGAGATCAGGGAAGGAAGGGATCAAGAAAACTGATCAAGATGTGATATGTGTATGTATCAAACCCCCAAGCTGAGTGTAATCACTATGTGTCAAAAACATATACTAATAAAAATTTTAAAAATTTTAGTAGATTTCAGAGATGGGTCCGTCTGTGTTCCTGGCTGACCGTTGTGTTAACCAGGAAGCCTGCAGTGGGTTTCTTTACCATTTGCCAGTAGTAGAAAGGACGGTGGTGGTTCGGAGGGGATGGACCACTCTGGCCAGACTGTCCCGGCGCAAATCCCCGCTCCACCATCACTAAGGTATCCTTAGCTAATCTGCTCAACCTGTCTTTGTTGCCAGCTAGCTCAATCCAAGATTACTGGGAGAATCGAGGATGCCTGGCTCAGAGGACTGTGACCGCCACGAGGTGTTCCGGAAGCTGCCTCTGGCGGTAACATCACTGAGTGCCGGTGTCACACTGACCTGGTCTTGGACATCTTCGTCACATAGCTCCAGCTGCATAATACGCTCAAAGGGTCGGAAGAGCGCTTCGTGAAAGTGAAAATGAGGCGGCTCGTTCCAGTCTGTGAGGACCTCCGTCAGGATGTCATGGATGAAGGACACCGCCTTCTGAGACACACGTCTCTCCTTGTGGCAGGCAGCCTGCGTAGGACAGGAGAGAGCGGGACACCAGCAGGATATCAGGGAAGAGGAGTGCAGGTCTGTGGCTTTTGCAGCTCACCTCGTTACGCAGAGGGAGAAACAGCAATTCTGCAATGGCAAAAATTCTAAGGAATAAATATAGACGAATTGTGCAGTAAATTACATTTGAAGATATTCAACCAACTGATCAGACACAACTCCAATTTCACTTGAATGGAAAAATACATTTCTGGTCATTTTTTTTCCTGCAGTCAGCATGAGCGCTTTCCTGGGTGGAAGAGATACTACAGAACATGCTCACTCTAAAGATACCAGAAGCTAGTCCGGGACTGTGCATGGTCCCATCCTTAGCTGCGCCCAAGCATGTGAAGATCAGGGGAGTCGTTTGTCCCTCGGTCAGGCGGGCCACGTGCAACAAGCACTGATTGGCTCATACCTCCTTCACTCTGTGCCCTTTGTGTGGTCCCCTCCCATACTGACTCTGAGCTTGGACGTGAGACAGTAGTGAACATTATCTAAGCTGAGAATTAAAAAGCAGTTGTGAGGTACGGTTTGCCCTCTCGATGTTCTGGGAAAACTTAAGAATGCCATGTGAATGAGCAGGGCTGGCCTGCTGCATGTTTGTCTATGTGAGAAACCAGGTACAGAGCGACCTATTTGTCCAATCTTCCCAGTTAAGGCCATCATGAACCAGCTGGTGGCAGTTTTTATACCAGCCAACCCTATGCAAAAGGCAGCTGAGACCCAGGAGGCTGGCCCTGACCAGAACAACCCAGATGAGCCTTCCTCAGATTTCTGACCCAAGGATCAGAGCTAAATAAACCTAGAAACCACTAGGTTTTGGGGGTGTTATTATAGTGTAATATAACTGATATATTCCTCCCCTAAATTAACATTTTCTACTCTTTTACCCTATTAGAATAGTCTCTAGTTAGTGAATTAATTCCAAAAATCTTTTATTGTATATCTTTATCAAGTGATGCTAAAGGCTATTAAGAATAGTTGTCACCATAAAACGGCAACATCTTTTTCTGTCAACAAAGACTCAGCAGGCACCATGTACCTAGAATTCAGATGGGCAGCCGGCCCATAATTTATCCCACGAAGTGCTCTATTTTGGAAAGTGAAAGAGCCTTAGCATTAATCCTGTTAGGAAAACCAAGGGATATGGTTTCCCTACTGAAAGAACATTGTTCTGAGTAATTAAATTATTAGAAAAGAAACAATGGCAGGAACGAAAGACATTGGTATATTTATGTATAAAAGGGAAGATATGAGGAGCCCTCTACTTGTCTTTTAGCTCCAGACTCAGGTTGATAGCAGATCATAAAGAATAAAAAACTGGCTTTGCAAGGTAACTTGTTGAGTTGTATAACTGAAGAGGCAGAGAGTCACGGTGTTAAGGTTTATATCTAGATGCCCCTCACAGCCTCCTGTGCTCATAGATAGGGCTTTGGAGGGGGTAATTGGATCATGGGGCCATGATACTCAGCAGTGGAGAGTCCACTGACAAGTTATAGCTAAATGTGATGTTGGGAGGTGAGGCCTGGCAGAGGAGGTGGCCTCTGGGGGTGTGGCCTCTGGGGGTGTGGCCTGGCAGGTTCTATCTCCCTCCGCCTCCCTTGATCCCTTGCTCTGCTTCCTGCCACCATGCCGAGAAGTATTTCTCCTCTGCCACACTCCTCTGCTGTGCTGCCCTGCCATGGAGCCAAACAACCACAGACTGGGACCTCTACTAACTGTGACATGAAATCAGCCTCTCCCCCTTACAGTTGTGGGTGTCAGGTACTGTGCCCCAGCGACCAGAAAGTAACTAAGGCACATGGTGAGACAAGGATGGCGCTACACTTTGGGATGGTTCTCCAGGTGCCTAGAGGTTTAACCAGAGAACAATGATTTTGTGACCAGGCAGTGACAGGAAAGATCTCACAGCCCCAGGGCCACAGCCCTCTGTCCATACACCAGTCACAGCCCTTGCCTGGTTCTGCAGGAGGTCCTTTCCCAGCCAGAGGTGCCAGCTCTTCCTGCCTTGGGGGGGGGCCTCACCTCCACCAGGTGCGGGGCCACCAGGCTCCAGCAGCGCATCACGTGCAGCAGGGGGCGTGCTTTGCTCCGCACGATCCTCAGCATGGCGTCCCCCAGGCGGAACAGGTGGAGTGCACTTTTTCGGTCCTGGGTGGATTTAACTTCCCCTGCAGGAAGGCAGGACCATCCAGTCAGAAAGCTCGAGCAGAAAGGCTGATAATCAAGGTACCATTCTCAGACCTATAGGATTATTCAGTGTGGGCTGCACAAGCATGGAGGGGGCCCTCAATTCAAAAAATACTAGGTAGCCAGAGCTCTTTTGTTCACCATGGTATCCTCTGTCTCTGGTAGGAGATAGATGTGATGATATTTGCTGAGAAGAAGGAACGGAGTAGTAGTTGAGTAGGAGGGTTGGGGGATCAGATGCCTGGACTCAAGTCCTGGCACCACCATTTAGTAGCATCATTAGGACAGGCCAAAGACTTCCTTGCTAACCCCCAATGATCTCAGCTGGAACTGGGGAGAATCATACCTACTTCTTAAAGTTGCTTTAATGGTTCAATAAATGTGGTGCTACACATCAAGTGCCAAGCATAGGGTCTGCCACGTGCTAATGCGTGCTTCCAGCTGCTATCATTACTGTTGTTCCTATCATGCTTCACCATCATCACTGACTTTGCCAACCCTTAATGCACCTCTGCAGCCCTTGCCAGGCAGCCTAGGCCCTTCTGTTCCTCAGTGACAGGCTGTTGACCTGCTCTGTCTTGCTCAGTACCATCTTTGCTTACCCCAATCTCTTGCTCCTTTGCTGCTGCCACCTTAGTCTTCCCACTGCCTTCTTGCTCATGTCCTGTTGCCTCTCCCCTGTGTCCTACAGAATCCCATCTTTATCTGGCTCTTCCAACCATGGGGTGCTTTCCAATTATGTCATGTCACGTCATGTCATGTCATGTCAAACAGACTTCAAATAACAGGAAGAGTAACCACGGACATTTACTGGATGTTTTCCCAGGAGCACACATTGTGTTGGTGCTTTACATCTTTAATCATTTTAATTTTTAAAGCAACCCCAACAAGTAAATAGAATTATTGTAATTTTATAGAGCACTGAATGCTTGAAAGGCAAACTGATTTGCCTCGGCCCATACAGCTGGTAATTGTGATGGCAGCATCTTAACTCCCATCTGATGGGTTTCAAAGCCAGGCCTCCATCCTCATCCCTCATCCCAACTCTGGTCATTGTTTCTCTGTAAGCCCAGAGGCTCCAGTTTTCTCTAAAGCAGAAGTCTTTGAAGGTCGCCCCTGGGCTCGGAAATGCTCTGGAGGTCTGACAAACCCAGGAGGTTGGCTTTGCGTAGCTAAGGTTTGAAAGTCTGTTAAAAGTTAGTGGGGGTCACAGGTGATCTGCCTTTGGGTTAGGGTTTTGTATGTATCAGAGCAGCTCCCTTCCTGTGATCCACTGAACACAAGTCACTGATGCAAGAGTTTGTTAAACAGAATGAACTAAAAAATCAAAACAAAATAAGCAAACAAAAGTAGTTGGGATTCTAAATCAGACTGCGGTTCTCAAATCAGAATCTTTAGTAAGCATCAAAGGGCCAAAATCTAGTGTTTGCAAACTCCGATTCCTAAGATGGGAGGAATGGCAGCGGCTCCACAATCCAACCAAAGTACACCCCAGCGCCTGGTGCTGTTTGAGCAACCTGGCACCCGTCTGGAAACTCGGCAGTCTGCACAGCTCGGTTCCTTCTTCCGCAGGGGTGGTCTTCAGGAGAGCCTTTTCGCCTGGCCTCATCCAAGGCACTGTGATATTGGCCTATCATCAGCCCCGAGAGCAGTCTCTAAGTATAGGATAAAGCTTCTGTTAACCTTTCCACTTTTCTCTTCTACTCTCCCTTCTCAAGTCAGTGGTTGCTTTGGGAGATGGGCAGAAACGAGGGGTGGATTTGAGGCATGGAGAATCCTGCCCACCTCGGGATGCTGTCTGGACCCTGAAAAGTAGCCACACAGTTTCTCCATCACAAGCACAAACCCGAGCAGAACAACCCAGCCCCACTTCCGGGGCAATACCTGTAGTACTGGCAGCAGCAGCAGCATTTCCATTCAGTCACCTCACCTCCACCATTGTGCCTCAAAACTGAAAGACACACCTGCATTGAACTTCACCAGTATGACGTATGAGAAGGAAACACAGACTCAGAGAGACTTGGCTGTCTCCTGCTCACTTCCCTGCACAGTTCCTTCAGAGAAATAATTACCTGGCATCGCCAGAGAGTAATCAACCGTATCTGTAACAGAATGGAAAAGCTGGGACTGCGATGCTTTCTTCAGCTGGTAAAGGAAGCCGCCCAAAGCCATGAGGTTCAGCTTATCTGTAGCATCTTCAAAGAGCCTGGGTGCAAACAGAGGAGATCTGTTACTTGGAAACAATTCAGCCAGGTCTTTATGGGAGAATGATTATGGTGATTTTGTTGATGTGATTAATAACAATGCTGTGTAAACACTGTAGACAAATGTACGGTATTATTATATCTATTATTACTGTGCACAAGTCCTCACTAACTGTGGGATTTCGATCCAAGGGTGTGAAGCATAGTTTAGTTCCCTCATGGTGTAGCTCAGCCATGGCAGGTGCTCCTAGAGTGTGGCAAGAAGGTGAAAGATGGCAAAGCAACACTCCCAGAATCTGAGTAACTTGGATTGGACTCCTCAGACTTTGCTGCAATTTCACATGCTATATATTGGTGCTGAGGAAGACAGGAAAGCACTTAAGACCACACCCTATGAGCCCCAAGGATGGGGACTGGCATTACACACCCTTCAGCATGCTCAAGGCTCTGAGTTTAACCCCCAGCACTGAGAAAACGATGGTCCTTGTTATAGGTTCTTTTTGCTTTTTCACTCCTCTGGCACAAGACATTTCCGAAAGAAGGACTGCAGAAGGAGGGGGTCAGAGTAACAGGGATCATAGTACAGAGTCACCAGGAAGAGGCGTGACAAGATCAAATATTAGTTTTGCATGGAGGCGAGCCAGCCTGTCGCTCTTGGGTCATCTCCAAGCCTGTGGCAACACCAGGGGCCAGAGTCTGGTGGGACGTCATTGATGTTAAGGAGAGCGTCTCTAATAGAAACTGAATCCTGAGCCTTTTTGAAGGTGCAAAATGAGACACACTAAGGTCTAAGCTAGGAAGGAGATTAAACATCTATAAATTATTAAAACCAATACATTTTTCTTGCTATTTTTATAATTCCAACTTTGACACCATTTGGCTTCTAGGTCTTATAATAATGGTCTCTTTAAAAATAATAGTGGATTCCTCCACGTGACACCCGTAGGTCACTTCCCAGTTTCCAAAACACTTTCATGGCCAACTTGGTGGATAAACAGGAGAAAGGGACCGTTGCACAGGTGGTCACATGTGCACACTGTGTGACTCAGTGGGGAAACAGTCTCAGCAGACTTACGTCTACAGACGTGGCCTTGCAGCTTGGGCCAGAGCGTGAAGTCAGGGCTGTCCAAGCCCCAACCCAGGAACCCCTCTGCCTACTTCCTGCCTGTTCTTTGCACACACTTCATGGTGCCCTGCTGGGAAGCCTGGGGCATAATGACCACATGCTGAGAGACTGGGTGAGGTGGCGCCATGTGTAACTGGTGATGAAAGAACTCTCGGCATCAAAGTCTCACCAAACAATGGGGCAATTGTTGATTTCCCCTCCCGACCTTGATGTGGTTGTTTGGGTATCAATAAATTACATGTATTCCTGGGTGTTGGATTTTGTAAACAGAATCATAAAAATAGTGGGTATTCACTATTTGCAAAGCTCTGCTCTAGAAACTGTAAAAGTACTAATTGATTTAATACACAACTACCTTGTGAGAGAATTACCTAAAAAATAACCACCCTATTTTACCAACAAGGAAAATGGGGACCAGGGAGGGGAACTAGCTACCAGCTTTACCTGCTGGTAGCTGGCCTAAGACTTAGGCTCTAGAAAATGGTTCATTCTAAGGATGGGGCACGGGAGCTGGGAGAAGTATGCTCGAAAAAGATCAAAAGACATTTAAACGACTAACAAATCATGTTGTCTCTGGGCTGATTCTGAGACCAGACAGAAGGAGTGGGTGCTACCAACAGGCAACGGCTGCCCTTGGGGGTGTGGCAGGCTCGGGCACATACCTGTCAGCCTGGGTGGAGAGGCTCAGCACCACCTTGGCGGCGCTGCTCCCGCTCATGAGGCTGCCACTGCGGAAGTCAGAGGCCCGGCCCCGGCTGCCTTCCCGGACGAGCTCTGGGATGGACAGAGGCTGGACCACAGGGGCTGCGCTCAGGGAGGGCCCCTGCTCCACACTTGGCTCCTGGGATGAGCCCTCACACTCCAGGTCCCCAAGGATCCCAGAAGCCCCGGAAGCCTTCTGGGGCTGGCTGATGGCCAGAGGAGGCTGTGAGGCACTGTCACTGAAGTGGGTGTGCTCCAAGGTACCCACGTACTCACACACCCTGGAAAGAGTCAGACAAGCAGCCTTTAGCACTGCGGCTCAGCCCGGCCAGCTCCATCCACCCCACTGTGAGATGCGAAGGCACTTGGACCAGCTCAGTAATTCACCCCACTTTTTCCTTTTCGCATAGCTCTTCTGTCCTTCCCTCTCATCTCTTTACTATACATGTGTGTGTGCATGCGTGCGTACCATACAGCTTTGCCCTGCCTAGGAATTCTTCAGGTCCTCTCACCTATCACACTATGGGAGAAAGATGGACAAAGCAGTCCAGTTAATCCAGAGCCATCCTGCTCAACTTACTGGTGTATCCGGACCCTGGCTGTTTGAGCCAGTTTCCCCAAAGGGCCCTCTTTCCCTCTAGATAGTGCTCTAATCAGGGGCCGGAAGCATTTCCTTCCTATGGAGCACTGCGATGAACATGCACATGATGCCACAGTGGGGCTCTGCCGAGCCAGGCCCTACCTGGTCCTGACAGCTCCATATCCCTTGTGCTGGGGTGTGATATGGGGGCCCAGGTGGTCCCCTAACATGGCAGACACAGAGGAGAGTCACAATGTGTGTTGCAATTTCCAACTGCCAAAGTGTCTGTTCCTGATGGAAGCTGGAACTAGAATGTTTCCCAAGAGGTCTCTCATCACCCCAGAAAAATCAGTTACTGGTAAAGGCATCCTGGATAATCTACCTGGATGTTCTATAATCAGGGATTCTCCCGATGGCGTCCACATTGCTCCAGGGCCAATGGAGCAGCCAGTCCCCAGCCTCCATATTGAAACCCACTTTGCTCCAGGCTGATTCATCCTGGGCTTTCATACATTCCTCTCAAGCTGGTTGGTTTTACATCCCTTGAGTATCCTGCATCTCCCTTTGAAACTCAACACACACTCACGGCTGCATTTGCTTTGGTGATGTCAAAGTGAACCTAGGCCTCAACTGTGTTCCTGCTGCTCCTGCACCACAGCCGGCCTGTCTGAGAGTGCACTTGAGGCGGGGCCTCGGGCCTGTGCTGGGGGCCTGGGTGAGGCACAGCCGGCTCTGTGAACCGCGCCTTCCTTGTAGCCCCAGGCCAGGGCTCGGGGAGAAACGCTTTTTGCACAGTCACAGGAAGACTTGGACTCCGGGATACGGCTCTGTTTTCAGGTCTTCAGCTCACAGGCACTGTGTACTCTGTAGCTAATTGGGAGTTTCTTTTCACTTTGATGCTACGAAGCTTAGAGCCAAATTTTTGGCTGGTCTTTGCCACAGAAGTATTACTTTGTTTTCATTTGTCTAGTTAAAAAAGGATCTTTAACTAGGTATTTTATGTAACAGGTATGCTACCCTAAATCATTAAGTACAGGGGACACTGACAGACATACAGCAATGTTATATTGCTGACACATGACCAGCCTTTAGATTTGCACAGTATTCACTTAACAGTTTTCTCTCATCCACTACATAAGAAACTTTTTTTTTTGCCCTTGACACAACACATCTGTCTCTTGTGACAATATCAACAGATAAATCACAATTCCTTATGGCCGGCTCTACCACTCTGTTCTCCAAAACATATTCAGTGAGCCTTCGTTCCCTCCCTCTCCTTTTCTCTCTCACTAGAAGTGGATTCAAACTCTGGGAAAGCTCAGCATCTCCGGAAGTGCTGCAGACCCTCAGTGCACCCTCTCCACCGCCCCCACGCTTCCCAGGCAGGGTCGGTGCCGCCGGGGGTGGGGGTTCCGTCATGCACCTGAACACGTGTGGCCAGCAGTCCGGGTTGTGGCTTCCCATCTCCAGGCCTACGCTGAGGATGGCATCCATGCACAAGACGTGGGCCGTGTGCAGCCATACCCCCTGCACCTTCCCCATCTGCTCCAGTTTCTGCTCCACTTTTAGTTTCACTGTGTCAGAAAGACATTTATTAAAATAACACGCTGAGCAAAGGAGACAGAAAGGGAGAGAGACAGGATGAGAATGACAGAATGTGTTGTCATGCAAGGGCAAGAGGGGGACCACAGACTTCCTTGGCAGCAAGCACCTCTTTGGTAGGGCCTCAGGGTTCATCATGCAAACTACCAACAAGCAGGCCACACCACGGGTGGCCCCAGCTCTGTGGCTCTGAAGTCGGATACCAAGCTGGTAGGTGCAGATCCTCCCAGCCCACCCATGGGCTCTGGGTCAGGGGCGGCAGGATGGATGGGCTTTGTGGATTGACTTCAGCTCACTCACCCTCCACCTCCCCTGTGCACTCCGCCTGGTGATGGAGAGGAATTCCCAGTAGTCTGCACGTTCTCTCCGAGATGGCTTATGCTATGCTTTTATTATGATGGTCACCCCTAAAATTGCGTGTCTAGATCCTGAGCACTGGGACGACGTCTTTATAGCTGAAAATCGCATCATTTCCCCCAAAGTTTACATTTGTTTTTGTGAGCTCCAAATAATAGTTTCTTAAAATTATTATTACTGATAACTAATGAAAAAAGATGCAATGTTGCCTTAGGATGGCAATTATGCGACATGTGAGGCAAGGCCAAATAACACAGTGTCCTCCTTGAATAAAGGTTTCAAGTCACTGGATCTGGTGGGATAAGTGAGTCACAATTCATAACACAACTTCAAAGGACTCTGAATCGTACTCCTATTTAAAAGACAAAGCGATTTTTAGCAAAACAGCCCTTGTCTCATGAATCTACACTAACTCTATATGTTTGTTTACAATTATAATGTTTTATTTCTGGTCTTCTGTGTGTGGTTTTTGTTGCTGTTATTGTTGGTTTTTGTGGTGCTGGGGATTGAACCCAGGGCTGTGTGCATGCCAGGCAAGTGCTCTACCACTGAGCTCTGTCCCAATCCCCAGTCTGATGGGTTTTTTAAAGAACCATAAATGTAAGAATTTTAGTGTAGCTCATGTTGTACAATGCTTCAGTGAAATCGTGTTTTCTTTTTTCGGTTAATACTGGGGATCTTTAAGAATTGCTTTGCTTTCAAATGGATCTTTAAATATTATTCAAGCTTGAGCAACACTGACCTAAATTGTTTTTCTTAGCTAAACATGCACAGCTGTTTCTGTGACCACTATTTTACTCATCTGGTAGGTGGTATTCTTGTAATTTGGACCAAGCTTGCCGCTCTCCTTTTGCTACCTGCCTTTCAGCTTCCACTGCTATTGGGAAGACCGTTCTCTTCCCCTATGTAGGCGATCATTAGCTTCGTCAACTCACTGATTTCAACAGGTTAAAAATCATCACTTTCTGTGCTGGACATGATAGCTCACGCCTGTAATCCCAGCACTCGAGGGGCTGAGGCAGGAGAATTGAGAGTTCAGGGTCTGGACTACATAGTGAGACCCATCTCAAAAAACAAGAACAAACAAACAAACAAACATTTTCCTGAGTCCACAAAGCACAGGTTTCTGACAACAGCAAAGCCTTCCTGAGCCTCCTCTCTCGATTCCTCCATCTGTTTGATTTTTCCTTTCAGAAAACTGGCCTGACTGCCTTCCCCGCTATGAACTGGGGGACCCTTCAAATGCACACTGCCATGAGGCAGGAGACCCAGTGGCCAGATGATGACTCAGCTGGGTGGGCCACAGACTCCAGTCATCAGCCAACTGCACTTTCCTTGTCACTAGGGGCCAGAGGGGCCGACTCTGAGCACGTATGACTCTCACCTCCAACAGACCCAAGCTTGTGGCTCAGGGGTGCACACTGACTGTGGATCACACGGAACGGGGATGAGTGTCGCCCAGCAGGTGTGCATACACCACATCCCAGGCACCGGGTGGCTGCTGGCCCCTCAGCTGTTACCTTGTGCTATGGCATCACTGGGTTCTTGGACTTCCCTTTCCTCCTTCTCTTCCTGGACGCAGGAAGCAGCCGCCATCTGAGCGAGGGCTGAGGCACAGTTAGCAGCAACCCCTTTAAGGAAACAGACAGCTACCCCTTAACTGAGCAGATTCTCCAGCTGTTCACTTAGCAGAATCCCTTCCATAAGACCTGCTTCCCAGTGAGTCCTGCAGGGACCCCCTCGCCAGTACCTAGCGCACAGCTCAGCCTGGCAGCTTTCCGCAGCCCATCAAGGCTCATGCAGATGGCATCGCGCTCCTTTTGGTTCTGCTCTTTGATGCCCTCAGCTCCCAGGATGAAAGCGAGCCCTTTGGAGCTCCCTGCCATGCGGCCAGTCAGGGGGGTTGACAGAGTATCGATCAGGTTCTTCCAGCAGCCGACCAGAATATAGCGAGCAAACGCCACACCTAGGACACGAAGGTGCATGGTCACTTTCTAGAGACAGGAACAACCTGGCGAGAATGGCCTGGGGTTCTCCAGCTGTCAGGTTAGCAACTCTGAGTTGCATGCAGTTCCGTGGCAGGACACGCAATTTAATGGTCTGTTGGATCGTGTTTCACTTCGTGCTTACGAATAACAAATGCTACGTCATCATCAGCTGGATGATGCTAAATGACTTCCATCAGTTACTGTTAGAACCAAGACAAAGTCTTTATTCATTTATGTCACCATATGATAACAGAATTGCTGGTGACACATGCCATGAAAAAAATACTCATAAACTTAAGACCCAAGTCCCTACCTGCCACCGTGGAGTCGTCAACTCTCCTGCTCTGGGTAAAAGGAGACTCTGTAGAAGCTGAGGCCATCAACTGGCCACCGATTGCACTGCTCTCTAAGCCATCAATATCTGTCAAGGAAAAACGACAAGGATTTTCCTGAATACAGCACTCCGGTCGAACAAATGGCTGCCAAAATGCTCATTTTTCTTCAACAAGCATCCAGTTTATTTAATACGTACTGGGTACATAGCAACTTTTTCAGAGTATTATGAATTGTGTTTTATTCAGTCAGTCCATTTTCCCTTCATTGTCAAAGCAGTCTTCTGTTATGCTGCTCTATATTTTGTATTTGAAAAAATTAAAGCTAAATTCTGCCATCTCTATTGTTAGGAAATCTATTCACTTAAAATAATTTTGATCTTTGGATTCTTTTTTTATTCATAACCATGGCATTATTTCCAAATTTTATATGGGTAGGTTACCCTTAAATGAATTTTTCTTTGTGGCCTTCCTCATTAGAATTAAAAAAAGAACAGATCTCTTTAGTCAGATAATCATTTACTCTAATAGCTGAGTACCATGATAATACATTGATAAGAATACCTTATAGTTTTCAAATTGTTTTCATCTAACATTTTTTTCCTACTTGATTGTCCCAACAATTCAAAGTATGTAGGCAGAGTTGGCATTACTTTTCCCATTTCACATGAGGAGGAAACACTTAAAAAAGGTAGATCACTTAAAACTATATGGCTGACAAAGAAAAGAGACCAATGTCCATGTCTTCCCATATCATGCACCTGCTCGTTACAGGCTCCTCAGCTACCTTATTTCTATATCTACAGGATTAGCTCAACAAATCACCCCTCGACATCATGGCAGGAAGGAACCCGTGGCCTAGGGTTGAAAATGCCGGGCTTATGTAGCCTCACAGCCTCGAACCTGGGACAGACACTCCATTTTCTGGGTGCTGACGTCCTTGGTATAAAGGAAGCGACCATTGCAGCAGTGGTGCTGGAGCTGAAACGTGTGTGCCTGGACCCGGTATAAGTGAGTGCAACCCAGGGAGGGGGTGCAAAGGATAAGTTACTCTGAGTTTAGGATTTTAGGCTCGACGCAATAGGATAATACTTCTTTGCACAGTGTTTAAAAACTGGTTCACTTTACCTTTGATTCTTACAAAAACTTTAAGAAGCTTGGAGACTTCTGGACAGCACATTAAAAGATCAAAAAAGGGAGAAATCTATATGGTTGTTAAAATAGGGGCAGCCCAGTTTCTCTGAAATTAATTTGACTACTGGTCAAGTGGCTGCTTACTGGCACTCACCAGAAATTGTCATTATTCTAAGTTATGTTTCCTATGTGTTAGGTAAATGTGATGAATTCAAGTACTACAAAATTAATCTAAGCACCACCGTTGCACAATTCTATAGCTCACTTTCCACGGCACCAGGGGTGGCCAGAGTTCATACAGCCTTGGGGACCAGATTACTGCCATGGTTTCTCCTTATACGTTATAAAAAGATCAGATAGCAGTTTCGAAACCCTAGGTTAACTGCTGCTCTAATTTGTGTGTCACGCCATATCTGGCATTTGCTGCAAAGATTCATAAAACCTCATTGTGTGAAATTCTTATGAAAAGGTTATTTTTCTGTCATTAGTTTAGAGTTAAATAACTTTCCCATGGACATAGTAACAGAGCTCACTGTTCCATTCTAAAAGCGATTAACGGTGGTGACTGATGAGTGTGACTATGTGAATAGTCGGTTATTCATTTCACATCACGGAACGACCCCTTTCACTAAGCTTTGGGTAAGGACTTTATAAAGACTGTGTTTGGCAAAAACTATGGCATTTAAAAATTAATGAATTAAAAAAAAATTAATGATGGGCTGGTGATATAGCTCAGCGGCATAAGTGCCTGCCTGGCAAGTGTGAGGTCCTGAGTTGAGTTCCCAGTACCCACATAAAGAAAAGAAAAAAAAAATTAATGAATTAAAGCTGGTACGGTGAAGATCCAAACTCCAAGGTGCTAACATGCTCTGGACAGCACCGTCTGTTCCCAGGAAGGGAGTTGGCAGAAACAGATGGGAACCAAGAATTACTTACAGGTAAATGAAGTAAATGGCCCTCATATACATGAGTTATTATTTTTCAGGTGGTTATAAATGCCACCACGATTAACCAAATACAAACTGGCACCTTTCCAGTGATCCTAATCCCCAAGGCTTGGGACCCAGCCTTGGTCCCCCACTTCCTTCCTGTTCTGGAAGCAAAACTCCAAATGCCAGACCCTGCCCCGTGGGGACAGAGCACATTGTATGCCTTGACTTCCTGCCCAGGTCCTCAGTAGTGCCCCACCCCACCAATTCCCCCTGCTAGTAGTCAACTCTCACCTTTACAAGAGTCCCCAGAACCAACCATAGGTTGACCCACCCTTTGGCCAACCCAGTCCTGTCCATCCCAGACCTGCTTCTACCTGGTGCAGAGCTACAAGCTGTGAGGGGACATGGGACACTGCTGCGGGGGCAGTGGACATCTGGTGCAGGCCCTTGTCCTCCATATCCCGTTAGCAGAAGCCGTGAGAGACAATTCAGATCAGAAACCAGTCTGGAAACTCAGAACCAGTTCAGAGCAAGCCTGAAGATCTAACTTAATGAGGCTTCTGACGATTAAACAAAACTTTTGAGCACTTCCTGACCTTTAACTGACATCCTGGCTAAGCCATGAAAAAACCAAGAAAATCTGCTCCCCCGCCAAAAAAAAAGCCAATACCCAAACTGCCGCTGCTGTCTACTCGCATGTGAAAATTTTTCTTTCTTTTCTCTTCTCTTTCTTTCTTTCTTCTCTTTTCTTTTCCCTTCTTTCCTCCCTCCCTCCCCTGCCCTCCCTCTCTCACCCCCTCTTTCTCTTCTTCCTTTCTTTCTTTCTATTTTTGAGATAGGGTCTTGTTATATAGCCCAAACTGGCCTTGAACTTACTAACTAGCCCAGGCTGGCCTTGAACTTGAAGCAATCCTCCTACCTCAGGCTCCCAAGTGCCTGGCCTCACTGTGAAATTTCTGATAGTTCAACAAGATATTAAAAGCTCTGAACACTGACACCAAAGATGCTGGGCAGGTATGTATGTGGCACTATTTGTAATTCTGGTACAGATGGGAAGAGAAGAGAAGAGCTCTGATATGGACAGAAAATAGAAATGAAGCCAATTTTAAAATCAATCATTTTACATTACTGGTCAAACACCAGGGGCAGTTAATGATCAACGCCTCTATTAGCCTACGAGAGCTTCAGATATTATTGCGGGCTTTGCGCCCAGGAAGTGCGGCATATCCATAGAAGAGCAGCCTATGGCCTGACACCAACAGACGAGGTGCTAAGTTAGCGCTTGTCTGGTAAGACACAGTGAGCCTCACAAGCTCCCCATGGAAAAAGGACAGAAAACTGGTGAGGTGTGCTCTGGACCTGGGACTAACACCCAGAGAGGCTACGTGGGTGCTGTTTCAAAGTCTGCTTGAAACACCATTGTGCATCTGAAAGAGGCCTTGAATGCTGAGCCTTCCTACCCCCCTGAGTGCCACATGGCCTCGGAATGGGCCACTGACCTGTCAGCATGGTGATGAGCGGCAGGCTGTTGTCCTCCGGGCTGCCCCAGTAGCCAGCTTCTCCCAGCATGTTTCTGTCCAGCACCTGCTGGTATAGCTCCTCGATCCAGGCCTGGGAGAAGACCATCAGCACCCCACTGGTCTGCACCTGCTTCGTGAACTCCTTCTGCACAGAGACAGCAGGTTAAAAGGGGACCAAGCACGAACCTCTGCAAAGAGCAGGCTCCCAAGTTGTCCCTTCCCACCGTGCCTCACCCATGAGTCAGGGAGCGGCACGGGGGAGCCAGAGATGGAGAAGCCCCAAACTTCATGCAGCTCCTTCTGCTGATGACGTCTGCAACAGCCCCCACAGAAGGACCAGGGGTGCTGCATCTGCTACCTTCACCTCAGGTGGAGGATTAGAAAGTGCACAGCTGCCTTAAAACAGCTTCCTCTTCTCCGCACCAGCAGCAGAGATGGCGTGTGCTCCCCAAGGAGTGCACACACCTCGAGAGACACTTGACTTACAACGCAGTCACTTATCCTTGCAAATTTATAATTTATTAAGCAAACAAACCATTATCTATTCCCTTCTGCGGACCCAGAGATTCAGGCTTGTGACTTAGTTCTACAGGACACCACGGAGTGCCTTGCTTAGTCCAGGGAGTCAACTGCAGGGTCACCAACACCATTCTCGACGCCTTTTGGAGGAGCCCCGTTACTGACAATCAGTGAGCCTCGTTCTTGCTCATGAGTAGGTCTGGGTACATTTTGGAATTCGGTGAAGAGTTTTGTAACAATGCATCATTTTCAGCAACGTCCCACACATCTGATCTCACAACGCGGTAATGACGTGTTTTTGAATGTGCTTTATGGACACATTTAATGATGCCACTGGATGAAAGGATGGGATGTAAGCAAGCACTCAGGATTCTTCCGTCAGGAGCCCCCCTTTCAGGAGCGGGGGCTCTGCAACTCACATCTGTGCACATCTGTGCACTCACAGCACCATCCCTTTCCACCCTCCAGAGCCGCACAGGCGTGGAACGGAGCACACCCTGTTCCCCAGGCCCCGACACTTGGCTGTGCAGGCAGGAGGCCCACATGCGCCCTTGGGGTAGCGGGCAGAGGCTGCACACTCACCAGCATGCCAGGCGCCAAGGCTGGCCGCTTCCTGTAGTAGTCGCCATGTGACAGCTTCAGGTTGAGCAGCAGGGCGCAGTGTGCAGCCATGTACAGGCTGTCCGCGTTCATCAGCATCTGGAAGCTCAGGCTGCTGCTGCTGTCAAAGCCAGGCAAATGCATCATGCCTGGGGGAGGAACCCAGAGACCTGGCTGCAAACGGTGTGCATGGTACAACCTCACCCATGCTAGCGACAGAAACTTCCCCGTGGGACCCTCCTGTGCAGCCACAAGAGTCAGACGGGTCAGCTGCGCCCGGGCACGGGGGACCTGCAGCGGATCTGCCTGCGCCTGATTCTCGATCTGTTGTTGAGCAGCCAGGACTGTGGGAATTCAGTTAAGCTCTCACTCACCTTGCTTTTCTACACAAAGGGAATAACTGACCGAGTTCCATCCTCTCCACTGGCTTCCTGGATGGTACCAAGACACCAGACCTCCACGCCCACTGGGACCTGCCTCAGGACCTTGCCTCGTTTTTGCCATTCCCAGAATGGCCTCCCTGAGCTCTCGGAAGACCTGCTCCTTCACTCTTTCAGCTCTCCGGTTCGGCTTTTCAGAGACTTCCCTTTCGATCCCATCTAAACAGCACCCCCAGCCCCACAACACTTTGCTTGCTCCCCCTGCATTTTAAGACAGCCTCCATGGCTTTTATTCTACACAGCATTATATGAATACACAATTAATGTCTGTTACCACCATTGATATGTAAGATCTGTGAGAGGATAGGACTCTGCTACTTTTGTTCATTACAGAATTCCCCAGTGCCTAGAAGAGTGTCTGTCACACAGCAGACCCTTAAAAAAATATTCGTTAAATGACTGAATGAGTGAATAAGCTTGCCATGAGAACTAGAACCACTCAGGCACTCATGTAAGGAGCTTACAGCAGTTACTCTCTATGGGTTTTTGTTTTGTTTTGTTTTGTTTTTGAGATGGGGTGTTGTTGGAGACCACTATGAGGCGGTGCTGAGCAGGCTTTAAAATTAACTCATTGGGCTGGGTGTGGTGACAGATGCCTGTAATCCCTGTACTCAGGAGGCTGAAGCAGGAAGATGGATGCAAGTTTGAGGCCAGCCTGGGCTATATAGTGAGTTCAAGGCAGGTCTAAACTGTATAGTGAGACCTTTTCTCAAAAAACAAAAAAACAACCAAAAAAAATCAACTCATTGGCTTTATGTATTTACTTATGAGTCTGTCCCAAGCCTAGGCGACTTGCTCAAACAGCAGCCGCTGGCATGCAGAAAGTGTAACTCTCCATGCCAATGGTCACCATGGAGACCTGTATATGTCCATGACAGTGTGACACCTCCAAGGGTAAGATAAAGCCACAGCTGAGGACACCTGGCTTTCACTCCAATTCTTAAGACTGCAGCTGTAGGCTCTTGGCACACTGCAATAACTGCCAAACCTAGAAATAAGGCAGTTCTCTTAACTGACAAAATATACTGCTTGGAGAAGTCTTTGATCTAATTTCCCAAGGTCCTGCCAGTTTCCCACGCTTACCTCAGCTATCCCTTTCCTTTGTTTGAAAACCCAATAAATATGGGTGATTTCAGAGAAGCTTTTGTCTTAGCTCCTAGAGAGTTCTGACTTTCCTGGACCCCAAAACTTCATATCGCTGGTCTCATTTATTTAATCCCTCACTGTCCACTCATCATAAGAGATCGGGAAGCCTGATCAGTTCCCGATAGGGTCTCACTATGTAGTTCAACTCACTATGTAGCCCAGGCTGGCCTCAAACTCTTGGTGATCCTCCTGCCTCAGCCTCCCAAGTACTGGGATTACAGGTGTGTCTCACTACACCCAACTTCATGTGAAATTATTCTTAATACAGTTACTCTTTTTTTAATTTTTTTGTGGGTACCGGGGGTCAAACTCAGGACCTTGTGTGCCAGCAGGCACCCGTGCCACTGAGCGATATCACCAGCCCTTTTTTCGTATGTGGGTACTGGGAGTTGAACTCAGGACCTCACACTTGCCAGGCAGGCGCGTATGCTGCTGAGCTATCTCACCGGCCCAATACAGTTACTCTTTTTTTTTTTTTTTTGTGTGGGTACCGGGGGGTCGACCTCAGGACCTCGCACGCCAACAGGTGCCCATGCCGCTGAGCTATCTCACCGGCCCAATACAGTTACTCTTTTTTTTTTTTTTTGTGGGTACCGGGGGGTCGACCTCAGGACCTTGCACGCCAATAGGTGCCCGTGCCGCTGAGCGATATCACCGGCCCCTTTTTCGTATGTGGGATCCGGGAGTCGAACTCGGGTCCTCGTGCTTGCAAGGCAGGCCCTTATGCCGCTGAGCCATCTCACCGGCCCGCAATACAGTTACTCTTAAATACAAAGTTTTCAAAAAAAAAAAGAATGTTTCTCCAAAAGCAAAGCATAATTACCATATGACCCAGCCATTTAATTCCTAGTTATATTCCTAAAAGCACCAAAGGCAGAGATTCGAGCAGACACTTGTATGTCAACGACCACTGCAGCATTAGTCAAAATAGTCAAACATAGGAACAACTCTCAAGCTTGGACAAATGGATAACCAAATGTGGTGTATACATAAAGTGGAATATTATTTGGCCATAAAAAAGAATGGGAGTTCTGACGCCTGATACAAAAGGCATTGAAAATATATGCTAAGTACAATGAGCCAGGTATAAAAATAACAAACATTTATTGTCCAATTATATAAAGTGCCTAGAATAGATAAATTCAAAGACAGAAAGTAGAGTAGAGGCTATCAGGGATAGGGGCAAGCGTAGCTTAGGATGATGAAAAACTGAAAATAGTGGTGATGTTGTAAAACATTATGAATATAATTAATGTCACTAAGTTATACAGTTGAACATGATTAATGTCAACTTTTATGTATATTTTACCATATTAAAACAAATAATGTAATATATCAATGACCATTTCATCATGCACTTTAATGGGTAAATGAATACGTATTTTATTGTAATAAAGCTATTTAAAAAGCAAATGAGAAAGTGAAGAGGTTCAAAAAATAAAATAGCTATTGACTTTCTCCCCACTCTTTTTTAAAAGAATATATATTGAATACTATTTTATACTAAATAGAGTTTTCATTTTGAATAGCCCGTTGGGCTTTATACAAATTAACTGAAAAAACAAACAAGGAAATGACTGCAGCTGGGCTCATCCAGCCAGAAGGTGGTGCCTTCGTCCACTTCCAGGGAGCGTGGGTGACACACAGAGCCCGGGCCAGCTCCTCTGGAGCAGGTACGATACTGGTCCAGAGCTCGTTTCTCCCTACGAAAGCTCTGAGGTTCAGTTTAGTGATATGGGTGAAAGAGCCCATCCTAAACATGCGCGTGCAAATTACACGCACCCACACATTCTTCGGGCTACACGTAAAAGTATCATTTCATCAAAATTATGTCTCTGATGAGAAATGTAAACATTTGCCAGAGTTAACAGCCGAGTTAGTGAGAAACACATATTTGCAACTGGGATGCTCAAGAAGATGTGGACAGAGGAAGCTTCTAACTGAAGACACTTTCCGTATTTGAGAGGAATATCAACATCCCCCCACCCAACAGATCCCCTTGGACAAGCTGAGGTGGGGCACCAGCTCTACCTTGCTTTACAGAGCATTGTTGGGTCTCTGCAGCTGCCTTCTGAGAGCTTGCTCTGCGGTCATGGGAGGAGGGTCAAGCTGAGAGTGGGATCTGAAAACTACATCCTTGGCCAGACACGAGCAGTATATCATGGCCCAGATGGTCCATGAGAGCCCCCAGCGCTCTGAAGGTCCTGTGAGCGTTGGTCCCAGTTCTCTGCAGACACAGATGGCCTAAAATCCTTCTCTTTCCAAAGTGAAACAGAGAGCAGCATTCAGAGGTAAGCATTTAACTACCTTGGATCATAGGTGAAAGGTACATTTGAGTCTATGAACAAGGAGGAAGAAAAGATGCTATAAGCGGCTTTGAGCCTGGACATCAGTGATAATGTCTTTAAAAATTTTGAAACCAGCTATTTATCTTGGAATATGTTTTGGAAAGCTGAGCACATGGTCAGTGCCGAAAGTGAAAAATGCGGCTGGCAAGGCTGCCGACACGGAGACCCAGTTGTGAGCTCCAGAGGCACAGCTAGCAGATACACCCGGTTCTGAAATGATCTGCGGACTTGCGAGGGGCCATCTATCGGTATTTGCAGGTTAATTTTGTATGAAGGCTAATTTCTTCGATTACAAAGAGCTGGCAAATCTGAGATGAAGACAACATGAGGTGTACTCTGTCCACTTAAGGAAAAAAAAATTGTGCTACACCAAACAGGGTTCACTGGTGATAGTAATAATAATGGAATAACAGTGACTGTAGTTTATTAGATGTTGTCTATTGCCTAGAACCAGCCTTCCTCATACGTCACTTCATCTGATCCTGCCCCACCTTTGTTTGCCAGCAAGGAAAGTACCTCAGAGATGTTAAGCAATTTGGCTAATGTTACCCAGCTAGAAATTGGCAAAGCTCCTCTGGGCCCTAACTCCAGGCTTTCTGCACTAAGCTATGCTGTACTTGCTTCTAATTCCAGTCACATGTTTCCCTCTGATAGTCTATTTTCTGTGCGTCCCTCTGATTGGTTCCATTGAAGCGTTATTCCTGTGACAAATGAAGAAACTCTGGCCTTGAATATCTTCTGGCTCTAGTACCTGCAGTTCCCAGATATCAGTAGGTGAAGTTCATTCACCGTAATTAAGACATTCTTTATTGTCAGGGACAGGAGGATGGGTCCCCAGCTCCACAGCTTACCAGTAAAAGACCGGATGAAGAACTTAGACATTTCTCTCTCATGTCAAGATAATATTTCTTTTTAAGTCAACATTAAATATTTGATTTAAAACATTTAACAGTATTGTGGAGCGTAAGAACAATGGTCCTGCTTCTCCTAAGCCTCATTTATACCTCTCCCAGCAAGACTCACTCCCTTGTGTGGATGGAACCGTTAACAACAGGGATCATGGACCATGACGAATGTATTACACAGTGATGTGATGCTTTCCAACAATATGTCATGGACGTCTCTTTCTATTAGTGCTTACAGATCTGCCTCATTCTTTTTAATGATGGCAAGGATGCACTGTGATCTATACAATGCTCTATTACATCAGTGGACATTATGTTGTTTCAACTATGGAAAAAGCTGAAGCGATGGAATTACTTTTAGCAGTTCTGCATGTGTATTTGTGGGATAAATGTCTAAAAGCAGAATATATATATATGTGTGTATATATATATATATATACACACACACACACACACACACATATATATATATATATATATATATATATATACATTATAAAATTTGACATATACAGCCAAGATATGTTCCAAATAGTATCATACACACTATTTTTCCCTCCTGCCAACTGTGCATAAAGATATTCTTATACTCTCAGCAACACTGCCTGGGCATGATTAACTTTCTAAACTTTCCTGGTAAGAGTATATGACTTTCCTTAGCAAGACATTTCTTTACATAAGTTTTTACAAAGTATTATTGCTTTCTTTCCTGAAGAATTTATAAGAAATTAGTTTTAGAAATTTGGCAAAATATCCCCAAAAGGAAATTAATTATAACCACACTCTTCTGAGATGAACGTTAACATTTTAACACTAATTTTGAGGCCTTTAAAAAATTATATTCTGACCATTTTCCATAGCATTCATTATATGTGGAAGCATCATGTTAAAAGTTTACAAAATGCCAGTTTGTGGAGGTCGTATGGCTCATGACATGGGGTTTTGCTTCTAATACTTTCGTTGTTAAACAGTGCTGCTGAATACGTTTCTACGTGTGTATCTCTGCCTGAGATTCTGTTCCATTAGTAGATATTCCCAGCAGCACCAGTGTCTGTCAGGACTTGGACGACTGTCACATATATTTTGGGTTACAGCTTTTTAGCCACTGTAGGCTACTTTTTCTTTTTCCAGGGTAAATCAATTCCAGAGACTTTTGTGCTCTTGAACAGCATTTTCTAAATAATTAAAAAGCTTTGGGGGCATGTAGAGAAAAACTTAGGGGTCCACCAAAAGGAAAAATTACAATGTGTAAGTTAACACGAATTATTATAGAGGCATTATAAGTAATATTTTCACAGCCTAAGGATAGAAGAACATGCTAACAAGATATTAAGTGAAAGGTGTGTCACAAAATTACACATATAATGTATTTATTCCCTTTCTCTCTCTCTGTATGTTCTCTCTCCCCTACCCACACGCATACTGTGCAGTGTAATTGTTCAAAGCGCGCTCTCGGGGCTAGATGCTTGGGTTCGCACTCTGGCATCACTACTTCCGTTTTCACAGCTGTAAAATGTGGATAACAGTATTTCCACCTGGGTTGCTATGAGTGTTAAATGAATTCACATATGCAAAACCTTTGGACAATGTGTGGCACACAGGAAGTGCTATGCTAGGTTAGCCATTATTATTCAGATATATGTAAATGAGCACATTTACTTGCTGAAAAATGCCTACTGGAAAAGATGCCAAGTTATTTCAGGGACGACCTTGGCCCCAGGCCCCTCATCAAGGGGCGGTGAAGGTGCAGGAGAGGGCCTGGCTGGAAGAGGCTGCAGAGGTGTTTCTCCCCAGGCCTGACCAACCCACAGGGCTGCAGGACCAGGAGGAGGACAGGTGACTGCGTGCAGGGCCTCCAAGCCTTGCCAGAGCACTGCTGGCCCCACGCTGGCAGGGAGGGAGGCGGCAGAATTGTGGCTCCCGGGGCAGCCTGGGACAGCATGGGGGGCCCCTGGCTGTGTACGGGGTGACAGGGCTCCCATTCCACATGCTCCAGCTTTGGGACTTGAGGGAAGGAAAGCAGAGGCCAAATGTCCTGCCAGCTAGGCAGGCTGGCAAGGGGGAGGAATCCTAGAGTCAGATTTGAGTTTAAAGAAATAGCTATTTCTTCCACAGCTGTGCCTCCTACTTGCTACTCTATGAATTTGCTGTTATGCACACTGCACTGCTTGCCAAAGCCTTCCATTTGGTCACACTAAGCCTCTAGACCACGACTGAAAGCCCCTCATTGGAGGGACAGCAACCCCAGTCAGACCCTTCATCAATTGCACCACAAGCCCGGGGGTTTTTCCTGGTCCGCAGGAGTCACCTTGCGCTGATGCCACCTCATTCTCTACAGGACCACAGAGGTTCTTCCCTAGTGGTCACAGCTTGGGGCAAGGACATCTTTATCAAAATTGTTTTTTACTGAATATTTTCAAACTGCCCTGCCATAAGAAACTTTGTTTTAAAAGAAACACTGTCCCCCTCCATGTCTTGGTCCTTTTACCTTTAAAATATTCATTAGGATGTGATTATGCCATTTTTACCTTAAAAAAAATTTCTTTTACTAGGCTGGGGATTGAACAAGGGAGGGAAGGGAAAGGGATGAAAAAAGAATGAAGATGTATTATGTCCATGCATCAACTCCTCATGGGGAATGTAATCATTATGTGCTGCAAACACGTACTAACAAAAATTAAAGTTGAAAATAAACAAATAGAAGAAACGCTCTCCTGAGTCCCGTGGAGTTAGGTCATCTCAGTGGCACGTTAGCTGTCAGGATGGAATCGCTGAGTCACTCAGTGGGTTAGACCGAGAATGCAGGTCCCTGGTAACAAGGCAGAGAGGAACACTCGGTGCAAGTTTTAGCCAAAGAAAGTTTTTTTTTTTTTTTTTTTTTTTGTGGGTACCGGGGGGTCGACCTCAGGACCTCACGTGCCAGCATGCACCCGTGCCGCTGAGCGATATCACCGGCCCCTTTTTCGTATGTGGGATCCGGGAGTCGAACTCGGGCCCTCACGCTTGCAAGGCAGGCGCTTATGCCGCTGAGCCATCTCACCGGCCCGCAAAGAAAGTTTTTTGAGATCAAAACAAATAAAGAATCAAAGATCTGGTTTATGACTCAGGGAGTTCCTCTCTCCTCTGTTTTTGCTTTCTTAACTCTTTCTTGGGGATACAGAGGACATTTGCTGTCTCCCAGCCCTTGTCTCAGTAGAAGGCCAGCGTTTCTCTTTTAGTTTCTAGTCTTGGAGGTGGTACTTGAAAGGACAGAAGAGCGCACACCTTGGTCAGGAGGTGGACATGGGCCAGCAGCCAGAGGCTTTAGCTTTCATACAGCAATGGCCATGCCACCAGCTACACCACAGGGTCACCGAGGAGAGCTGGCATGAGGGTACCAGGACCACAATTGACGGGTCTGTAATTTGCAAATAGAGACCAACTCTTAAATGGCAAAAGCATTGTGGATGTCACTAGGATTAAAAAGACAAACCATTAACTTAATTACAAGCACTAAAAATAGCTTTTAGAAACAAGTAAAAATTTATGAGGTCTCTTTTCAATGTATTGATTTCTACATGTAAAAAGTAATTCCACATAACATATCAAGTCTGATGGGACATTTTATAGACCTCTAAAATGTGGGCAGTTTGCAATTCACTGTGCCACAATCTAGTCACATTAAAAAAAAAAGTCACACATGATCTACTTTGCATGAACTAAAAAGCAAAGGTACAAAAACACAAACTTCAAGAGTGGCTTTTGCCTGAAATTTTATAAAAGACCTTGCTAGGGTTATGTTTCTTAATGTCGTAAGGAACAAGGGAGGGCCTGTGGAGGTCACTGTCTGCCATAGTGACAACCCATTCATCTGGAATCACCGGCAGATGGTGTTCACAAACAAGGCGTTATCTGGGAGATAAACTGATATATTAAATGCTGAGACATCTGCAGTAAAGTCTTTTTATATGAGTATTTTAAATTTCAAACAGAAGACCCTGCCTATAATTTTACTATTTCTCCATAACTCAAGAACATCGTTTCCACAACCAGTAGCTGTGCTTTGCCATGTCACAGTTTCTGAGGGACCAGCAGTGTTTGCCGGGCTTTCATGTTGGCACAAGGGACACCAAGCTGGTCAGAGCAGCCCAGGCAGATGAGCTCCTGGTGAATAAACCTCCGGCAATCTGTCTTATATGCCCTTGCCCTGTTTAAACAGAGGAAACCCCGAGGCACATTGATCTAAGTGCTCTGTACTACAAGCAGAACAGTAATTGCCCACCTGGCTAAGTGCTCTGAACATGCTTGTTTTCCACACAGCCAAATGGTGTTTACCAACCTGAGCAGAAAGTAGAGGCGAAGTTCTGGAGGGCTGCGTCCACCTCCTCCACGCTGGAGAGCGCCAGCAGCTGAGGCAGGAGGCTCTCCAGGGCCTGCACGAACAGCCGCGCACTGTGCTGGTCGGCCTCCTGGTTCTTCAGCAGTTTGAGAGACAGAGCAGCCGTTCGAAAGGACCGGTGGCCCAGGCAGTCCCGAGGGGTCTGCTCCTCATCAGCCAGCGAACAGTTGTCTGACCCAATGTCCGACACGTCAGACCTGCCTGAGTCCTTTTCTGCCGCCATTGAGTACTGATCGCAGGAATCGAACTCTGTCCTTGACAGGTCCTGGTCATCCACACTGAAGTTGCTCTCACTGTACCGAGAGCCATAGGACCGCATCCTGCAGTCCACTGACAGGAAGTTGGTGATGTCAGGGTAAGCGACTGTGTGGCTCCTCTGAACCACGTCGGGCTGGTCCACAGCCTCGGGCTCCGACACTTTGCCCAGTGTCTCCTTGCCCTCTTGGACGGCTGGTGACTTGAGCCCGTTCTTGTGGTTCTCTGTGTGGTCCTCAGGTGTCGTCTGACCCAACTCTCCCTCCAAAGTGGTCTGGCCGGTGTCCGTGGTGACACTGATGCTGATGTCGGGGCTCCTCTCGTTGCCTGCCTCCCAGGGCGTGTGCTCCGAGGACAGCACTCGCCTCTGCCAGCGGAAGTCAGCCTCGTTGATCTCCATGGAGTCTCGGCTGGACTCGGCCCCATCCCTGTCCCTCAGCTCTTCTAGGCGCAGGAGCAGCAGCTGGACCTGTCTGTCACTCAGGCCCTTGCCCTGGCTGAGCTCATCCAGGGCTCCCAGCAAGGTGCACACGCAGGACACGGCAGCGTAGCAGGCCTCGATGCCACCCTTGATGCACGCCTCTGTCATGCCATCCATGATGCTAAAGAGCATTTGAGAGAGAAGACAGCATGCATGGGAGAGAGAGAAAAATGCTCTCAAGTGAACAACTGTTAGGCTGGTGAACTGTACAGTGTTCAAAGGAGACAGTCTCATTTGCATAAAATCAAATGGTCCAGGCAATAAATAAATGAAACAAACATGCTCAGGCTGGTAAAGCGGCCCAGCTTGAATCACAGGCCTTCTTGGTTGGCTGGTTTATTGGGTACGAATGAAAATTCCTGAAAAGAGTTTGTAATTTTCCCCAAGATGGGCACTGGGCAATCTCACATTTGTGGTTATGCTTAGTTTTTCAACTATAAAACAGTTACAATGGCTATAGGATAAAATGCAACTTCCTTCTTATCTATCGTTTTTTTGAGGCGGGATCTCACTATGCAGTTCAGACTGGCCTTGCACTCACTGTATAAGCCTAGGCTGGCCTCAGACTTGTGGGCAAGCCTCCTGTCTCAGCCTTCTAAGTGCAGGGATTACAGGCACGCGCCACCATGCCTGGCATACAACTTGCTCTCTAAATAAGCATGTTGTTTGAACAACACAACTATTAAAAATTACATAATGTTCAGTGTTCTGAAGAGACTGCATATGAAAGAATCCTACAGCTATATTGTAAATCACAAAGCTCTTCCCTGAAATAATTCCAATGAATAATCTTTGGACATTTCATTTTGTATAGTCAGGTTTTTCAATCAGTATGAAAATAAGGAAAGCTATATGATTATAATAAGTTGACATTAATCTCCTCATATGGCTTGTGAGTAAATTATTAAATATACATGTTTCATTTAATGTAGATTCATAAATATTTTAGGAGTTGGAAAATAACATGAAAAGAAGCAATTTTTACCAATCACTATAGACCTAAAAGAAAAATGTATCATACAGTTTGAGAAGATCCAGGTGAGACTTCCTTTTTGAAATTGATCTTTTCCTGGGTTCTGGCTCCGTGGAGCTGGGTCCTGCTAGGTCACAGAGGCGCTGTGGGCTCCCAAGTATCTTTAAGAAAAAGAAAAAACAGAGGAGTATCACAAAAAACATAAAGCTTCAATATCGTGAGATCCAATGAACATATACTCTCTCTACTGAGAGATAAAGTGTAAGGAGAAACCCAACTACAAGTTTTCTATCCTTTATCTCAAATGCTTGGGCCCAGAGTGTTTTGGGTTTCCAATTTTTTTCAGACTCAGGAATATCTGTATGTAAATGATGACATATCTTGGGGCTGGGACCTGAATCTAAACACTAAACTCATTTATGTCTCATGTACAGCTTCTATACATGGGCCGAAGGTAATTTTCTATAATATTTCTAGTAATTTTGTAGATGAAACAAAAGTTTCATGGTGTGGAGTTTTCTACTTGTGGCTTCATGTCAGCAGTCAAAAACTTTTTGCCTTCTGGAGTTTAGGAATACGAACTACAAATTCTAATACGACTAACTGGAATGGGGAAATCTTAATAAAATGGATTTAGGCATTCCTCTTGCCATATAGAGCATATAGAGGTCCCATCAGCCCAGTCAAGGGCTGGCTTGGAGAAATTCTGAAGAATTGTCTCAAAAAGTTGCTATGGCACAGAATTAGGAAACACATTCATTTCTGTTCTTTTGTGAGATGTGACCAGAATGTCATTGTTTTTGGACCTTCACTCTGAACCACTCAACCACAATGCACCAGGACTGCGATGGCCCAGGACCAAGTCTGCTTTTGTCAATGCATTTTGTTCTGCTTTTATCCTTATTTTGTTCCTCTGGTTTGTCTTCAAATTTGTTCTGCTCTTTACTCCACCTATCTAAATTGCAGCACTAGGATTTTAGTTTAGGTTTACAGATACAAATATCTATCTACGCACTGCATTAGCTATTTTCCCACAAGTTCTCATGAACAGAATTTTTCTAATTGTTTAGTCCATGTATTTTTTATTTCATATGGTATAAGTCTTTACAGGAAATGTCATTTTGAGGCTAATGGAATTGAAGGAAAGAATGGTTAGTGAAGTGTTTGTGGAACAGATATCCCATTACTATGCCCATTTTCAAAGTGGTGTATATTCCAAGCAAAGTTAGGAAAGGTAAATTAGATATATTAAGTATAAATAATTATATTTTAAGGTGATCTCTTCTTTCTTTCCTATTCCTTTCTTACCACAGAAATTGGAAACACCTGCTATTTAGGAGGCACAGAAATGAAGCTTCTGCTTTTTCCTTTGCATTTACTTCTTTGACATCTGAGAAAGATGAAGAAGCCGGGGCTAATGTCCATCAGACCTATCCGTCTCTTTCCCTCTTCCTCCTCCATCCCTCTTTTCTTTTGCTCGCTCTTTCTTGCTCTCTCTCTTTGCAGACCTGCATCCGAGGCTCTAGATGGATGGGCCTCTAGCTGCTTGGCCTCTTACTGAAAGGGTAAGTGAATTTCTGAAGGGCACGTGCTTTGTTTCGGTTTGGTGCTGGGGACAGAGCCAGGGCCTCCTTCAGGATAAGCACATGTGTACTGCTGAGCTGCACCCAGCCCCGGGAACAGGAGTCTAAACCTCTGTTTCCCTTGGTACCTGACCACATTCTCTAATCAGACTTGACTAGTAATAAATTAGATATTTGTTTTAATTCCCACATTAATCTTGTGCTGACCCGTCAATGGCTTCAGAATGTGGACAGGGGACAGAGTGAGTAGGTTTCTGAAGAATGCTCAACAAATACAAAAAGAAAGGTCAGACCTTTTAAATCCTTGCTTCTTCAAGTGGGCAGGGCATAGTGAGGACAGAGGGTAGGTGCCTTGTTCTCAAGAAGACTAGGAACCCCTGCTAAAGCCCCACTGTGAGAGGGACAAAAGAAGCAAGGTGGGCATTTTCATGACGATCAGGGTTTTTTTTTGGGGGGGGAAGTGGATTTAGAAAAGAGAATGTGGGGCCGGTGAGATGGCTCAGTGGCTTAAGCGCCTGCCCGGCAAGCGCGAGGGCCCGAGTTCGACTCCCGGAACCCACATACGAAAAAGGGGCCGGTGATATCGCTCAGTGACACGGGCGCCTGCTGGCGTGCGAGGTCCTGAGGTCGTCCCCCCGGTACCGACAAAAAAAAAAAAAAAAGAAAAAAAAAAAAAAGAAAAGAGAATGTACTTTGAAAAACACAGTGTCCTATGTGTCTTTAATAAGCACATGTGCATATGGCAGTGACACACTAGATCGAGAACAGGGAAATAATAAACCAAGCATTCAAACTTCAAAAGGCTAAACAAACATCCTGGAAACTGAGTGGTTTTCTTTGTGTGCATAAATCCCGCACATTTGGTATCTAGGTTGCCAACTTCCCCAAATTGTGGGTTTTGTCATATAAAGTGGGAGCAGTGCTTTTCAGAACAACCTGGCTCGAATCTGTCTGCTGGGCTCCACGAGGTGGCAGTGGCTGGACATACTGCTCAGGTCCAAATGTCTAATTCTGGCCTTACATCTGCAAAATGACCTTGGGAAACTAGAAAATCTCTGAAATGGGGGAGAGCATAACTAATTTCCTTTGTAGTGAAGAAATTATTGAAAATACATTTAGCACTGCATCCTCCAAATGCAAAGTACGCTCTCCCCTCAGGGTCTCGGAGACTGGTTCCAGGATCCACTCTGAATAGTAAAATCTGAGGTTGCTCGAGTCCCTTCTAGAAAATGGTGCAGTGTTTGCACATAACCTGCACCACACTGTATACTGCAAATCACCTCTCACTCTCTTACAATACCTAACACAATGTAGATGCTGTGCACACAGCTGACATTCTGTATTCAAACTTGAGAATAAAGACAAGGTGCAATTTTCAGTACAGACACAATATTTTTTCCCCAATTATTTTTAAGCCACGGTTGTTTGAATCTTCAGCTATGGAACCCATGGAACTGGAAAGCTGACCATATTTACTTGGACTTCAAATAGCAAGTGGCTAAACTGGTCAACTGCTAATTGGTAGGGTGCGGTTTAAGGAAGAGCAAGATCAGTAATGTGGGGAGCAGAGCTGTAAAGGGGCAGGATTTTGAGAGCAAAGAGACAGCTAGCTGTACTTAGATCATCTGGGTTCACAGCTGAGCCCTACTGCCTTCAAGATATAGGACTCTGGGCAAGTGACATCGCCTCAGAAAGCATCAGCTTCCCCATTGGGAAAATGGGCACAATATTATCATCTCCAGGAAGCAAAATGTTGGCAGTGTAGCCTGTTGTAGTCAAACAGTCAGCTCTGTGATACAGAAGTGGTCCATGGGAGTAGAGGCGGGAGACTGAATAGAGACAGGAGGGTAGAACTAGACAAAGTGGGGTCAGTCAGACAAAATAAAGGTGCATGCTGGGAAATGCTGGGAAATGAAGGAAAATGAGAAAGATGGCAGCAGGCTGCAGAAACAGCACAGCAATTCCGACGTGAGGGGAAAGACAGTGAGCCATCCGAGAGACTTGTGCACTGCTAAAAACCATTAACAGCGGTGATTCATGAACTTAAGCCCAGAAAGACAAAAGGAAATGTGGCAGGCAGGAGAGGGCGCCAGCTGGAACTGAACTATGCTTGTTTTCCTCTTCTTATGGTAGCACTAAGTGCACCATATATTTGTGTGGCATGTTATACTTACGAAGTACTTAGGCAAACTTCCTTGCATGTTAAATTTGTAAAGCTTGGGCTGTTTCAGTGAAGTACACAGGAGAAAACTATCAATTCAGAGTCAGGTGATTTCCCCCAGTCACCCAGCTGGTGAGGGGCAGACAGGGCTTGAACCCTGACTCTTACGTTCAGGCTCAAGAAGTGGGTGGCTGAACCAGTGCAGAAAAGGCTCTGCTGGAATCGTTCACATCGTCACACGGAGATCAAGAATGGAAATAAGTAAGTGGGGGACAGGAGAAGACCCTGGGTTCAGGGTCAGAGAGATCAGGGTTTGTACTTTTTCTTTCTTTGGGTCCTTGGGTACATCATGTGGACTCATAAAGCCTTAGTTTCTTTTGGGACAGAAACTTCATTTTCTCTGGTTTCACATTTCTAAGCAGAATACCCAGCAGAGTAAAATTCTGAGCCTTTTTCTCCCATCCTCTTACTTTTTCCAGGTTGAGGGGGCGGCCCTGACCTGACAGGTGAATTTAGGAGGAGCTGAGCATGAGTGGCCAGCTCCTCTCCTTCTCCTCGTCCTGGGGCTCTGCCTACTCAGAGGAAGCCTGCACCAGCTCCTCCAAGCTACAGGTTTAACAGGGCAGGGGCAGCTCCTGGGTGGAGGTCCCTGCTCCCTAGGAGGTCATCAGGTCTTGCTCTCACTTGGCCCCAAAGCTATGCCACCTTCACCAACCTAGAGGTGATCAGTTCTTAAAGCTGGCCTGAAGCGCTGGAGGGGAAAAGCAGCACACTTTTTATTGGTAATGACAAAGTTGACATATAAGTTCATGAAGTTATCATGAGCATTAATAATACATGTGAACTTGTTATAGGAAAGAAAACAATGGCAATTATTATTCTGTGGGCAATTATAGATCTTCCTAACCAGCAACTGAATCTGGGTTACTCCTTCATTTCTAGAAATGCTGGGTCAGATTTTTTTATTATTTATTACAGTCAAATCTCACTAAAACAACACCAAGAAGTGATTCCAATTTCACATTCTGCTCCTTGGTCATGGCCGCAGAAGCAAGATGATGCAGTGACCGCCATCATTTTGAAAGCAGCACAGTGAGATGCACACACGTGCCACTGCTATGGCTCGAAGGCCTGCTGCCCCCATAAGTCAACCTGCGGCAAACGTGGGTACCCTGCTGGGTGTCAGAGAAGGCAAGACTGCAGTGCCAAGGCTGAAGGACAAGCTCTCACCTGGCCTGGCTCAGCCACGTTCCGCAGAGTCCTCATGGATTCTAAGGCCAAGAGGGTAGCTGTTGTAGTGTCCAGTTTATGTTAAGAATTTCAATGATTAACTGTGATATATATATATATATATATATATATATATATATATATATATAATTTAAATAAATAAATATATAGTATTTTAAAATTTAACTATTTAGAAATTTTGGGGGGGCAAATATTGCCTAAAATAAGTGGAGCATTAGTGAAGGAATTTTGTTACTCTGATTTTGGTGGGGGGCGAGTAGGTACCCTAAGAAAATGCAGTTTGATCTTTATGAACAAGTTCACGGAAACAAAAATACTGACCACTTCTCTTTTGAACTCCTTGGGGAAAAAAAGCAGAGAAACCTTTTTTGAAGAACCCTTAAAATAACCCTAGTTCTTGTTCAAAACCATAAAGTAGCACCCCGTGATGCCTACTGCCACCTGGACAACCTTAATATCCTCGAGGGGGCCATGACATTTGGGACAAAGAGATTTGTTTGAGCAAGAAGAGATTAGTAAAACTGTTTTTGGATAATGTAACAACCTGAGTATAAAAACATTTTGAAGTCCAATTTTGGCAAAGGTGAATAAACTATGCATCTGCACTAACAGCTCCTAAGCTAGCAGGATGGAATTGGAACTGGGCTGGTCCGGCGCAGCTGATGGAGTTTTAACAAACTCGGGCTGATTATCCAACGGCTTTCTTTCCCCAGGCTCCCAAAACACCGCACTCACTGACTCCAGAGCCACCGTTTATTCCTGGGCCCACGTGGTGGCAGTGACATTCCAGCAAGTGAAGAACAAACACCGGACGCCTTCCGAGGGTGGGACACTGCGCTGGGACCCCATCCAGGCTCCCTACCTCCTTCATGATCTTGATGGCTTCCACGCGGTGCTGGGGTGGGGGGTAGAGCAGCACGCGGTGGTAGAGGGACTGTAGCACGGGCTTCATGGAGTCCAAGGAGCCCACCAGGCGGACGAGCTCAGCTGCCAGGTAGTAGATGGTGCGAGCCACGGGCCCGCTGAGGGCTGGCGCGTTGCAGGAGCAGCCTGAGCCCCGGCCGTGGTCAGAGACGCCTGGGGAGGCCGAGTCTGACTCCACGCTGGCGCTGGTGCTGCTGCTGCTGTGAGCAGAGGTGATGGTTTTGTCATGAATGGGGTTCCCCAGGATCACAATGAGAGCAGGGCACAAGTTTTTCCTGGAAGAGATGGCAGAAAAATAATTTTCACCAGAACCCCAAGGGGTGAAATGTGAGTGTCACCTGGAGGGCCAAGGCAAGATGGCACAGGACAGCCCAGAAAGGGCTGGTACCTCACTGCACCTTCCTTCCGCCATGTTCTGCCCCAGTTTTCCAAGTCCCCTTACCCCTTTGAGCCATCAACAGAATACTTTTCCTCATTTCTCAAGCTATGGTTAAATATAACATCAGGAGAAGCACTGAGAAGCCATCTTGTGAAGAAATAGGCTCAAAATGCTAAGAGACATAGATTCATTTTTATACAAATAACAAGATGACTTCTCATGCAAGAAGTTAATTTCCAATTCCATACTGATGCCTGTCACTTGGCACAGCAACTCAGAGCCACTTAGGCAGCTGCCTTCAGGGCCTGTCACTTCCCAGAATCTGACTATGAGAGAGTGACTTGTGACATCTCCATGGGTGGACAGGGAGAAGGTACCAGGTAGGGCTAAGAGCATGGCTCACTCTTGACCACTGTAGTGCATTTTTATGCTTTTAGAACAAATTGAGAGCCCAGAGCATTTAGTGCTTCTTATCTCTTGTGATCTTAAGAGGGTTTTGGAAGCACATTTGTTATAATCATCATCCGTTTCTCTCTGGATTCTGGTCTGATCCATGTAAACAAGGCGATTTCCCCACTTTCCTTGGAAGACACTTGTGCATGGATGAAATCGCCACTAGGTCACGGGTGCTGCGGAGGGGGCCGGAGACGCAGCTATGTGGAGCCCCTGGGGCTGGCGTGCGGGCACCCGGGTGGGTGGATGCTCACCAGATGAGGTCGGTGAAGCCCCTGTGCAGTTGCATGGAGGAGGAGGAGCTGCTGAGCACGGACAGAATGCACTCCAAGTACAGAAGCTGCAGCTGCTGGTTGTCGCTGTGGAGGAGCAGAACCAACACAGAGACACAGAGAAAACACAAGGCAAAGTTAAACAGGAGGTGTGGGGAGACACTTGCCAGAGTGTCAGGCAATACCAAGGTGGGGGCGTGGCTACTGTTAGGAGCCAAACTGCTTCCCAACCCCCAAATTCACAGATTAAAGTCCTAATCTCCAGTATCTCAGAAAGTGATCTGGTTTAGAGCAAGGCCTCCACAGAAGCCAGAAAAGTGAGTTTGTTAGCTTGGGCCCTAATCCAATAATGACTGGTGTCCTCCAGTGAATGACAACTTGGATGAGGGCGCACTCCCAGAAAGAAGAGAATGCAGGGACACAGGGAGAGGACGCCTGCCTACAAGCCAAGAAGACAGGCCTGGAACAGATCCCTCTCCCACAGCCCTTAGAAGAAGCCACCCTGCCAGCACCTTGATCTTAGACTTCAGCTTCCAGAACTGTGAGAAAATTAATTTCTCTCTAGGCACCCAGTTTTAGGTATGTTATGGTTTAGATCTAAAATGGCTCCCCAAGCCTCATGTGTTTGGAAGGTGAATGGACCATGGGGCTTATAGCTGACTTGCTGTTGGGAGATGGGTCTGGTTGGAAGAAGCAGCCGCTGTGGGCCTGACCCAGAAGGACTACTCTATCTCCCGCCCACCTCCTCCCCATCTCTCTCTGCTTCCTGGCTGCCATGAGGTGAGCAGCTTCCCTCCGCAATACCCTTCCACCATGCTGCTTCTGCCTGGAGCCAGCCGACCATGCAAAGACTGAAACCACTAAGACATGAACCAAAATAAACCTCTTCTCCTTTAAGCCACCAAGGTCAGATATTTTGTCCCAGCAACAAGAAAAGCGACTATAGCAAGCTACTTTCTCTCTCTTTTATTTTTTTTGTGGGTACTGGGGGTCGACCTCAGGACCTCGCGCACCAGCAGGCGCCCGTGCCGCTGAGCGATATCACCAGCCCTTTCTTCGTATGTGGGTTCCGGGAGTCAAACTCTGGCCCTCGCGCTTGCCAGGCATGCGCTTACGCCGCTGAGCCATCTCACCGGCCCTGCAAGCTACTTTCTTACAGCAGCCCTGGCAAAGTAGTAGGTTGTTCTTTTTTTTAATTAATAAATTTTACATTGCAGAAAGGTTTTCTATATATTTATAGAAAAACTGAATATGAAATTGAGTTACTGTATTTTGCCTCTTAGCACATTTGCTATAATTAATGAACAAATATTGCTATATTAACTAAAATCTATAGTTCACGGCAGAATTAGTAGTTATTGACATGGTTACGTGTCCAAATCTTTCAAGAAACCATGTACCATATTATCTTTTAATCCATCCATATTTTATTAATTTACATTTGACCTTTTTCTTTTATTGAGGAGACTTGGTTTATCAATGGAAATATTACTTTCCCCAAAATTATTAATCTGGAGTTTCTCAATAAAGCCAGAAAACAGGTAACTTTATGAGAAGCACAGTCTTATACGTCCAAGTTAGGTTTTCTCTCCAGCTCACCAAAAAGTATTAAAATTCTTCTAGGTGGTAAGAGAGATGGGCAGGGGTGAGGAAAATTTCTCTCTTCTTTTCCTCTCCCTCTCCCTCCCTCCCCCTCCCTCCTCCCTTCCCCCTCCCCCTCTCCTCTACTTTCCTTTCCTTTCCTTTCTTCTTCTCTTTCTTTTATGGTACTGGGGACTGAACCCAGGGCCTTCACACTGTGCTACATCCCTAACCGACTTTTAAAAATTTAATTAAATTTCAAGATAAATTATTGCTAAGTTGCTCAAGCTGAGCTTGAATTTGTGATCCTCCTGCCTCAGCCTCCTGAGTAGCTAGGATTACAGATGTGCTCAAAAAAATTTAATTTTCAAAGACACAAATATAGAGTTCTTTTAAGAAAATTCAGAATGGAGTCTCTTATAGGGTGAAATATTGAGGGAAAAAAGGGAAATCAGATAAAAGTAATTCTGGTTGTAACTTCTTTTCCTAATTTAAAATAAAGAAATGCCAAAAGGAAGATTAGTGTTCTCAGCAGCTCAGCTCCCAGAAGGCAAGCTAGATACTTAAAGAGACAGGAAGAGAGATAGGAAAAGCTGAGCATCCCAAAGGCCAAGAGGCTCCCTCCCTACACCTCCCCAATTCAGAAGACCGCACAACCATTAGACAGAGGAGGGTGAGCTGAGGCTGGAGGGGGTGGGGGTGGTGTATGGCTTCCTCATTTAAATGCTACACTAAATTCTACAATCAGTGTTGGATGTAGTCAATTGAGAGCACAGTGACATTATGCTCCAAAACCAGTTGGTAAGCTAGAGCCCAGGGGCAAAATAGCCCATAGCCATGAGAGAAACCCAAATTACAAATAAAGAGAAAAATAAAAGATTGATAATAGGAAGTAGGGAGATAGAGCTTTCTTAGATGGGAAGGAGATCAAGAGATGGAGGGAGACAGAAGGGGAGGGGCAGGGGATGGAAAAGAAATTAAGATGTGTTATGTACACACACCAACTCCACACAAGGAATGTTAACATTATGAACTGCAAACATGCACTAATAAAAAATGTTTTCAAGTTTTAAAAGGGCTACACAACCAAATAAAAGCAACAATAAACAAAGATAGTATGTGGCTCTTTAAAGAAAAATTTTGCTGAGCTATATTCTAAAAAGATCTCCTTTGTCCAAAAAACTATCATGGACAGCTAAGTTAGGTATAAATATTCTAGGCAGTCAAACAGCGCTGGGCCCTCGAGGTGTTACGGCAAAATTGCGAGAGCCACTCACAGGGGCTGAGTATAAGTACAAGCAAGCTAGCTTTATTTATTTAGTTTTTAATTTTTTTGTGGGTACCGGGGGTCGACCTCAGGACCTCGCGTGCCAGCAGGCGCCCGTGCCACTGAGTGATATCACCGGCCCTTTTTTCGTATGTGGGTTCCGGGAGTCAAACTCAGGACCTTACGCTTGCCGGGCAGGCGCTTAAGCCGCTGAGCCATCTCACCGGCCCCAAGCTAGATTTACTCAGCCGGTGGACCGGTGGTCAGTAAGAAACTGAGGCACTGACCACAAGTCTTTGTTCTCAGGGGTTTTTATACTTTACAAATTCCCCCCATAACCATAGCAACCACATTATACCACATCATCTTTCTGGAATTTCACAGGAGCATCATAAGACCCTCTCCAAACATCTGGTCTGTTTGTCACCCAGGATGCTGTCAACGGTCAGCCTGACCATTGTTTGCTGTAACTGTTTGTTTCTCCTTTTATGGGTTTTACTGTTAACTGAGAGGGGGTCTGAGAAGTGAGTTTATCTATGGGTTAGTGCCTTAATATCCAACAGGGTTGGGGAGTGAGTTCATCTAGGGGTTAAGTGAAGACAAAATGGAGTCTAAAAAGAAAATGGAGTCACTTTAGCCATATCAGAGGGAGTCAGTGCAGTGGATGAAAACACATTACAGCTGTGGCTGGAGGTGCATCTGTTGAGGGCAGGCCTCAAGAGAAAGATGGAATGACGTGGCCTACCTATCTCCCCAGGGGATGAGATAATTGGTATCACCTGTTCCAATAAAGTCTAGCTAGACATCAGTCACCTGGGTGGGTGACCAAGACCCCTTGATCCATCCCTTCCTAAAGAAAATCTGTTCTTTCCATGTATACTTGCTACATGACCTGTTTCCCCATTGGATCAATATTACCTAAGTGGCTACATTTGTAATCTTATTGGTTAAACAGTTTTGACCCACGTTGAACCCACCTTGTGACTTCGCTCTATAAAATTTCCTTTGAGAAGCAGGCTCCTTGGCAACCCACTTTCTTGGTCCCTCCTGTATCTCAGGAGCTCTCTCAATAAAGTCTTCCTACTCTTAACCTCTGCTGTTCCTTAGAATTCATTCTTTAATTTTGGGGAACACGAACTCGTATCTGATATCTGCCAGGCTGGGAGTTATATTTATCTGTCCTATATCAAAACTGTGTAATAATTAAAGTAATGTCTTCATCTCGGGAAGAGAATGCCACTTACATTTGGGTATTCCCTACCACACCTTCTGAGGGCCAAGGGCTGCCTCTCCACAAAAATCATCACTGTTTGCCAAGAGGAAGCCGATGACTGGAAGAGGCGTAAGCAAGGTATGGAAGAATTAGTCCTCTGTGGGCCAGGTAAGGGCTTTACATTTTGAACAAGACCTACTTCCTGTCCTAAAACAGCACATTCTTCATTCTCATGGGACTAGGCAGACAAGTGAGGTAAGGAGACCGAGCATTGGAGAGAAGTGCTGGAAATGAATAATTTAAAGTAAGTTCCTATGAGCCCCTAGAGGAGGGGGCCCTCCTCTGAAAGAACTTCTACAGGAAACAGGATCCCAGGAGAGATCTGACATTCAGGTTGGAGCGCGTGTGAGAGGCGGGTTGTGAGGGTGGTGTGGGCAGAGGGGGCTGGGAGGTGGACAGAGGCCTGATGCGTTCAGGTGCTAAGAAGTCTGGACTTCATTTGCCTAAGACTGACAGCACCACATTTGTGTTTCAGACTCTTCATTCTGGATGCTTTAGCACGCACAGACTGGAGAGGGCAAAACAAGAGGGCCACGATATCAGTTATAAGATGCATTTAAAAAACCAGTGCTGGAAGGACTGCAGTCTCAGCTGCAGTCTCAGTTAACCTTTCTGACCAATCACCAGACCTGTTATGAAGCATAATTATTAACTGCCCCAATGCAAAATTTTCTCTTTCTGTCTCAAACTGTCAGGTTAGCATCACAAAACTAAACTAAGTATAGAAAATGAAGATTCTCAATTTCTGGATTTCATCAGAGATAAGGCTTTGAGAAAAGATTCGAGCAGTCAAGGCTCCTGTGAGCACTGGCAAAGTGTGCTGTGGCGAACACCGCAGCCCATTACAGCGCCTCGCAGACGGGGAACTTATCACCAAGGTAACTGGCTGGGAGTCTCCTAGGAGACCAAACGGGGCAGCTTTCCCGTGGACTGCAGCAGGCTGGGAAATGAGTGTGCATGGCCTTGTATGAGTCATGCCGTTCAGGGAGCTGTTAAAAATTCTAGCACTTTGCATCCACGTCCCTCACTAGATACACATCCACTCATGCTACGTGTGTGCCTTCCCGACTCGCATGTCGATAGACACTCAGCCGCGGGGGATGCGTGGGGAGGAAAGAGCCTAGAACCCAGCCAACTTGTTCAAAACACAAGAGGGGAAATGTGCCTGCTCAGCAGGGCAGGAGTCACTCTTGCTGGTCTTTTGTCACAGCATTTCATGGTTGACAGGCTGGGCATCTGCTGGTCCCATTTCTGCTCATCACTAAAGTTCTGGGCACAAGATCCATGGAGAATAATTCCCAGGAGTGGAGCGGTAGCCATGAAGGCTGAGATGCCACCCTTCCTGGCAAGATCACCAGGAGACCAAATGGCAGCATGCTTGGGACCTCTGGATTTCTTAGAGGCTTTGTTTAAAACCATTTTTTTTTTTTTTTTTTGGTGGGTACCGGGGGAACGACCTCAGGACCTCGCGCGCCAGCAGGCGCTCGTGCCGCTGAGCGATATCACCGGCCCCCTTTTTCGTATGTGGGTTCCGGGAGTCGAACTCGGGCCCTCGCGCTTGCCGGGCAGGCACTTAAGCTGCCGAGCCATCTCACCGGCCCTTAAAACCATTTTTTACTTTGCCTTCCTTAAAATAACATTTGAGGCCAGACATGGTGGCACATGCCAGTAATCCTAGCACTCAGGAGGCTGAGGTGGGAGGATTGTCATGAGTTTGAGTCCGGCCTGGGCTACACAAGCGAGTTCAAGGCCAGCCTGAATTGCATAGCGAGACCCTGTCTCAAAAAAAAAAAAAAAAAAAAAAAATTGAATTTGGTTAGAAAAAGGAAGTAAGGAAGAAATGAAATGGAACAAATAATACAACTGCTTTGGCCAGGCTCATTGATTCCAAGCTGCTATGATACAGACCCCTGCCTGACACTCTGTACAAGGAGGATGGGGAGACTGGGAGATGGTGGCACATGACAGACAGGCAGAGCATGAATAAATATCATTTTAAGCCGAATTGCCCTTCCAAAAATTCTTGCATTTAAGCAGCACCATGCAGGTCAACTTTCCTGATGCGGAACTCCACGGATGTGGCGGCTCTGAGGCGGGTGGGGGAGCTGTGCTACCTGAGTACATTTTCTGAACCTCCGAAGAGGACAGAACATACCGCAGAGGTACTCCCTACCGAGCCCAGGCCCTGGACACAGATCTGGGCACAGACTTTGGAAACGGTTATTGAGAAGTACTGACCGTAACGGCATTTCATAGGAAGAACCTACTTAGAAGGGGGCGGGGCACCAAGTTCAGCTGATAGCAATAAAGGAATGAAGGTAATAAAATGAGGAGACCATACAGATGTGGACGCTTGACAAGGAGGAACAGAGTACCAGAGTGTATGGCACAACTGACGGGGTAGACGTGAAGGATTCTCACCCCAGCTGCCATGATCGCTCTGTACCCCAGCTTTTTTAGCAGCACCCCGTCCCCTTAGGGTAATGGCATCGAGATAGGAAAGACCAAAACCAAACAGAGCAAACAATCTCTAGAGACAGAATCATGACCAGGGAAACTGCACTGAAAAATCAAGCAAGACTATGAGAATCCTACTAAATCCACTAAGCTCTGTAACAATGCGCCTAATGCCGTCTTTGATTCAGTATTCAGTGAGAACCCCTTAGAAAAACATGTCTGTGTCCCACGGATTATTTGCCCCATTTAAAGCCTGTCTTCAAGTCACAGGGTGAAGAAATGGTTTTAGTGGCTTTTAGAAATCCATGACTTTGATTTCTACTACCTGGTTGTGTACATACACGATGTATGTTTGTACAATGCATTTGCCTGATAAACTACGTCAAATTTTTGTCCTAAGAAGCTTAATATTCCTGCATCATAAACTAGACTTAGCACCAACAATTCTGACAGTAAACAAAGCAGTTTAGAACCAAAATATATAAAATATTTACTATATGGAAGACATTCTGCAGTTAAAAAAGATTCCATGTATTTTAGTACTTCTTGGAGATATCAAATCTGACTGCCTATACTTATACTTACCTGGCCTCCCTCAGGTAAACCAGGTTATGCGATCATACTCCAGATGAGGGCACCTGTAGCTGATGCTGGAACTGTCTATGTTTAACCACGGCTTACTGCCAGGCACTTACTGGACCTACTTGAAGAGTCTTTTCTGATCAATGAACAGTGGTACATCTTAAACCTATCATTTATAGACCTACAGACTCATTCTGACCTATTCTGATAGCTAGTTTTAATTATTAATCGGCATAACTACCATGTGCTCTGTCCCTGCTGCCTAATTTTCTAGCACTTAGGTAACTCCAGATTTTTCCCTTAGGACACCACTCAGGAAAAAAAAAAAAAGTCCAGCTTATTTGTTTTCCCTTCTCTATAAAGCAATGAATCTGATCTTTATGTTTTTCAAAGTTCTGGTGGTATTGGTTTTATCTTTTGACAATGCCAAGGCCTGGGGTGGTAGGGTAGGAAAGACCCGTGACAGCAGCTAGCTACCTAGTGGCTACCAGCCAGCTGCAGGGCTCTGATGAACATAGTAAGCCCACAGAATGCCAGCATGGAGGAGGGCTTTGCACGGTTGTGATGCAAGAAGAAAACCCATCGACAGTCACATCTGCAGTGCACTAAATGAAGGGGAGGAGGGTCTATACAACCACAGAAACGAAAAAATGCAGCCCTCCCCGTGAGTGATACCGACCTTTTCTCCAGTGACACCTCAGCCTCCCACCTGTTCTCTTGGGTGCTAGACAGAAATGAAGGTGTTCCATGCTAGGCTCGCCCTGATCTCTGATATCAACTAACTCTTGAATACAACTCTCAGTTCCTTTGACGTACTCCAAAATCACCTACCTCAAACTCGAATCCTGCAACAATCCCTCCTAACTCCCTTTCACTGGCTGTGCCTTAGTTTCCCACAGTGTACAGACTCTCTCACTCTAACAGGCTAGTAAGCCTCGTTCTGTGGCCCTCACACATCTGGCGACCTTTGGCTGTTGGGCACTGACTGTCTTTTTGGGTGAATTTTCTCATTTGATCTTACAAAGACCCTAAAATACTTTATATTACTAATATTATATAGCAATAATAATTATATTAACTATTTTATGGAATACATAAGCATAGAGTGGTTAAGATTCTTGCCCAAAGCCAGAAGCTAGTAAGTAGCAGAGCAGGGAATTTAACCCAGGTAATCCAACCAAGATAATATAGTTGGGACAATAATGAATAAAAATTAAAATACTATCGATTGATTCTTAGGAGAAAATGTGCTGTGGAAACATATTCCAGCTCCGAAGTGACTTCCGGCTCTGTGGTGACGGGAGGAGCTGGGGAGATCCCGACAGAGGTTAGCACTTCAAACTCTGGGTCAGTGATGAGCACAGTGAATGTGGATCCCATCTAAACCACTGAGAGTGAAGGAGGGTGATCATCATTATTACACAATAGCATAGCCTGGGACTGTCCCCAGCAAACTACATTGGATGGGATTACTGGCGTTGGTGCTAGAGCCCTCAGTTAGGATGTAACCTGAGCGTCATCTCCACTGCTCCAACTCTTGCTGACCAGGAAACATGGGGACCTCAGCAGGTCACAGGAGAGCCACTTACTTTCCATTTGCTTTGGTGGGGGGGCACCCAGACTTGCTTTGGGCAAAGAACCTGTCTAGGGTCCAGACGTGGGAGAAATTAGAGCATGAGAGGGGAAGAAGTCATATTTGCTATTTCTTTTTGGCTTATATTACCTATGTATAATAGACCTCCTCATTTTTGTGCATATTTAAGGTAGAAAACATGATGTTGTATGATACATACATACAGTAAAATGGCTCTGCTGTGAGACAAATGGGCATATCCATCATCTTGCATAGCTACCCATTTCCCCCTCCTGTAGCAAAATCAGCTACAACCAACTCATTCAGCAAAAGTCCTGAGTACAATAAGCTATTAGTAATTGTAATCCTCATGTTGCAATTAGATCTTTTGACTTATTCATCCTACATAGTCACTACTTTTCTCATTTCCCTACAACCCCGTAACCACTATATTGTTCTCTACCTAGATGTATTTGACCTTTAAGAGTCTGATGTAAAGTGAGTTTCATTTGATCCAAATATACAAGTGACTTAGAGGAATAATGAATAAATTGATATAGATATATGTAGCTGGTAGCGACTTTTCATCCTATGTTGGCAAGTCTGCTTTTTCGTGGTTTGGCCTTACTCTGGTTGCAGAAGTTGTCTCACCCTACCCCATGGAGAGTTAGAGCAAGAGACGTTACCTAAATGAACTAACTTCACTCATCGAACTGGCATGCAAAAAAAATGAACGCGTATAAAAGTCAGAGTAATACGCTCTCTTTAAAGGTAAGTACGTGAGCGCATAGACTTGGGGAATGTTATAAGAAATAGAGAAAGTGCAGGCAATTTGCCCCCGTCGTGTGACAGAGGAAGACAGTGTGTCACAGTCCCACGAGAAGAGTCATTTACGGTCACGCAGCAGGGCCAGGCCCACGTTAGGAGCCCTCACACCAGCCCAGCTCTTCGCTTCCTTCCACGCAGCCCAGCGCTCAGAGGGTTAGCTCTTCTTTCCAAGGTATTGATTTTTCATTTCCACTTCAGAAAGTTGTATCCTGCAGCAAGGTATTTGTAATTTGGCATTGCCCGAGGTCTCTGAATGTATTTCTCAGGAACGGCAGGTGAGTACCAGTGGGAGGAACCACTGTCCCTATAATCTGCAATTTTATGTGAGGCTGTAGACAGTTATTTCAGAAACAGACTACCGTGGATAAGCAATGGCAAGGCACTTACTTTATGGAGGCTTGAAGCTTCTCACACAGGACAGCGAGGACAGAGACAACGTCATCACAGAGGGCCTCTACCGATGACCCTTCGAATCAGAGGAGGGGACAGGCATTAGACACTGGGGCGGGGGTCCAATACCTCCCCCAACAGTCCTTCCCATCCTCTGCTTTGGACCTCTTTCAGGACTGAGGTGAATTTCAGATTAGCATCTCCCTTAGGCCACCAAAACAATCACAGGAAAGGTAAGAATTAAATATACCCATTCCTTTCTAAAGTAAAACATGAAAAAAATGGCCCAGAAGAAAATAATAGATTGTTTCTTAGTATAAGTAAAATTCATTCACACTTAATGAAAGGAGCTTTGGTGAATTTAAGAAACAACCTAAAGAGTGATACAATACGGCAGCATGGAAAAAAGATGGAACTCAGAAGACAGATGAAGAGGGTGAAATAATTCAGTCACCATCTTTGCCTTCTTTATGTGTCTAACCTCTGCGGGACACATGGTCGCTGTGAATAATGGAGCAGTAGCCAACGTTGGAAAAATAATTTTTCCCTCCAAAGAGGTTCTAATTTCCAGAAACTAGAATTAAAACTCCCACTGAAGCAGGAAAAAGGCTAGAATTTGGAATGTGCCCCCATGCAGATCCACAACTTGCTGATTGTGTGAGCTTGGGTAAATTTTGGTTTTCCTTTTAGTGAATAAGATAAATAATGCCAATTTCACAGAATTGTTGAGCCAAGTGAAATAATAAGTGGGAGCATTTGTTTTCTAAAATAAAAACCTGTAAATCTATACAAACATGCCTAAATACAAATGGATGAAGGAGCATGAAGTCAACAAAGATGGAAGCAAAAGTGGCAAGAGTGTAGGAGAGAAAATAAAAATAGATTTGAAGGAGGTACTAGAAGAAAAATAAATTGTGATGCTTGGAATTTAAGACCTTAAATGCAGGAACAAAATTGAGAAATGATAAGGTAAAATGATAAAGCAGAGTTGAAAGTCAGATCCACGAATAGCCCTTATGCTCAATTTTAGATTAACTTCAAATGAGCCCCTCCATCAATTTTTACTAGTATATTTTTTTACAGATGTATCCTTGGTCAAAAGCAAGTTGACTCCATTTTCAGTTTATAAAATCATCCTACATTAAAGTGAGGCTTTAATGAGAATGCAGTAGCCAAAGAGAAGAGAGGACAGGGGCATCTTCTGGCACAGCTCTGAGAGTCCCAGGGGCAGAAGACTCGCTCCACTGCTCTCCAGCACACAACCCCAAAGCGTAGCGGGAGGGGACAAAACAATACAGCAAGCGTGCGTGACGGCTACTTGCTGCAAGCATTTCTCTTTCTCATTCCTTGCATTTACTCCTTTCCTCCTAATTATGGTTACTTAGCTGTTTCTTTCCTTTTCTTTCCCTCTCTTCTTTTTCCCACCCCTACCTCTTTGTCCTTGTGATGAATGGCAAAGATACAAAAGACAAACAGATGTTCCCAATATTTTTCAAATTACTCAACAAAGTCTGAAATAAAACCATTTTGATTTTTAAATCTGATGATTTGAATTTTTCATATCTTTTGTGATAAAATTATACTATCAGAGCTGTTTTTAATACTTAAATTGCTTGCTAATTATATGTACACTTCTATTGTTTTCTTTTCCTGTGGGTCAGAATGAAAGTGCCGTAATTTGCTTTTGGTCTGCAACTTAAAGTGGGCTATCTGAAGGGCTCCCTGGAAGATGACTCATTTTTCATGTCAAGGAACTGGCATTTGACAAACATAACTCTGGTGTGATAGCACTGAATGTCAATCAGATTTCTATAACCCTCCACGCAATTCTCATTTTAGCAATTAAACCTGGCTTCATGGAGAAGGAAGTAAATAAAAAAAAAAAAAAAAAAACTACCCGCCTCCCATGGGAGGTATGTTAAGCGTTAACTTCCCTCACACAGTTGGAAGAGGGATAGGCACAGTTGGCATTACTGAGTGCAGGAACAGATGGAAGACAGCAGCTGGTGAAATAATACCACACATGGCAAAGCTGAGCAGAGCCTCCAAGGAGAAGGGTAAACCAACCCAAGAGCTCCCAGGCATCTTTACACCCCCGTGCCAAGCACATAGCTGGCATTTTTACTACCTCTTCCAAAAGGTACTAGTAAAAGGTACTAGTACTGAACTAGTAAAAACCAAATCCAATACCTTGACTCCCGAATTCCTGTGGTACATCTGGGTTTTCAATTATCTAGTGAAGGAAACACACACAGACAATTAGGAGATAAAGGCAAGAAAAGTCCTGATTCTCAGACATTGGAAAATTCTAGGAAACAAAATGGAATTCACAGTGCTCTGGGCTCAGCTTCTCTACTAAGCACATGGTTCGGCTCTTGATAGCGTTTCTCTGCTGACTGCATTTATGAAAAAGACTGTGGTGTTCAGAACTCAGCTTACTGCTTCCCAGAATAATACACTCAAGAATCCACACGCTTCCCAGAGGCTTCAGCCCTGTGGTGCTTTATGATTCCAGGTTGCTAGGCTATGACTTGTGGCAATGCCTACCTAGAGAGGAGAGTTTATCTTTGCACAGACAGACAATGATTTATCCCAAGTCCATAGACTACCCTGCGCTTGGACCTAACAGATGCAGATTCTTAGCATAGGAAGCATTAGGCTGCAAGGCTTCAAACTACCGGTCCAAAGATGACCACTGCTCAGAAGCACCACCTTCCTATCTACTGGGGGCGCATATTAACTTCTGATTGTCTATCAGACTCATGGCTATTGCTCCGTAGATCCAGAACCATCATGGCAGAAACAGCACCTAGGAAAAACAGGAAGAGAAAGCTGCTTACACAAAATAAGACCTCCTTCCCATTCCAGGAAAAACCCAGGGGCTCTGAGCTGAGGACTGGCAGGAGGTGCTTCTGCCTCCCCACTTCTTTGACACAGGAGATAATAAAAAGGCATTTTTTTGCCAATTAACTCCCGGACGTGTAAATCATCCGATGGGGTTGTTTTTTTTAAAACCACGTTATGGGCACACATTTCTACTATTATTCATTAATTTGCAAGCTCAGCTGTTTCCACAGCAATTTTTGTGAAATATTATGTTATTGTTTACAACTCAGCTCACAGCTAAATGCACAGTCAGAACAATACTTTCTGAGGAAACCTGCCCGAATTATACCTAAAGGCAGAAGACTCCCTACCCCCAGCTCCAAATATTTGCATGTGGCAATTTTGCATTTTGAAATTGGCAGTTTACAATTTAGCAATAGTTTTGGCTAGCTAAGCCAATTAATAAAGCTGGATTAAAAACTCAGGATCTCTGAGGCTACAAAATCAAAACTGTAATCCACTCTGTAGGTGGGGTCGGGGGAGATATAGGCATTAGGTTAAAGATATACTTCATGTTGATCCCTTCGCATTCTACATTTATTTTCCTTTTACTATATTTAGGTCTTCTAATTTTGAGGAGGCTCACGGTGTATTCTCAGTGATGGGTCACTGCTGTAAAATAGACACACGGTTCCCAGGTGAGACTAAGTACTCCCCGGGGGATGCACCACCTCTTTAGAGCAAACCTCACCATTCCAACTGATCACCCCAGTAGCTGTTGAAAACATTGCTAATTTTTAGGTGACAAAACTTAATGACTCCTCCTACTGGACAAATGTGCTTTAAACATTAGCACCCTGAGAGCTGTGCTTTCCTGTGACACGGAATCACATCTCCAAGGGACCGCATGAGTAAGAAAAAGGGAATAACAGGAAACAGGAATTTTTCACCTAATTTGGGATCTTGCCTCTGGGTGGGGTGAGTCCAGATGGTCAGTGATGAGCAGGGCCAGAAGACTGATCAGCCACAAAAATCTCAGGACAAAGGCGCGTAATCACAACTACATCTGTTACCTACCATTCTAGGCAGAGTGGTTAAGAACCAAAAGGCTACGGCATTTGACTTGAAACTCAGTGCAGTCACTTGTCACTAAATGATGGGGATACAGTATGAGAAATTCACTGTCAAGCCACTTTGTCATTGTGTGAGCCTAACAGCCTTACCTACACCCACCTAAGTGGTATAGTTTACTATGCCCCTAGGCTGCGTGGTGTATTCTATTGTACATGCAGTCTGCCATTAACCAGAAAAACCACCTTATATGAAGTATGATTGTCTGCTCCTACGTAAACATTTAAAAGGTTAAATGAGTTAATATAATTGAAAACACTTTAAAATCACAATTCATTTAAATGTTTCATTTAAAAACATTAAGATATCATTGAGTAAATGATCATGTTGCCACTTTAGTAAAGATGAATATGACTGTATTAACATAAACATTTTCAAAATCTTAGACTTATGTCTATTAAAAACACTTTTTCTCCTCATCTGTTTTCTATTTATAGATTTTTTTAAAGCTAACATTCTCATACTGTTATTTTCAAAATCTTGGTATACAATGACATCATTTTTAATAGGGGATAATTTAAAATGATTAAAATACCTCAAAATAATTTTTAATAGAAACATAGGCTTTGGATACAGAAAACACAAAAGAAAAAAATCAATATATTTTTTTCTATATTAATGTTTTCACTGCTGGCTGCCACAGCACATAGGAAGTGGGAACGCAGACTGGGAGCTGGTCAGCAGCCCACGGCTTGAGTTCTGGGCCTTTCATGGATAAGCTCATAAATTTTAAATTTTAATTTCATCTCTCTGGGCTTTATCTTCTTATCTGGAAGATGAGGAGTAAAAGAATTTGACTTGACCCCCTGTGAGGTTCCTTTCAACCTCATCGTTTTCTAAAAATTAGAAAATAACAAGTTGAAATGAGCAATAATTGAAGTTAAACATGAAATCTTAATTTCTGTAAGATTAATCTGAGATATTTCAAATTGCAACTGAGATTTCCTAGCTTAAAAAATGACCAATGTCATTTCAGATTTTATGAGAAATTTAGTCTAAGTTATTACAGAGGCAGATTTAAAAAACAAAACACCCATTTGAAGAGGAATCATCTCACTGACATTCCTAGATGATAATACATACAAGAAGCCAATTAAATTTGCATTTTTCCCTAGAAACTCATTTCAGACAATCTGTTCAAATTTAAAGCAAAAAGTTCTAGTGGGCTTTGCTAACTGAGAGGGCGAGTAAAGTTCAGCTTCACCCCAATGGCCCAGCAGATGAGGGATCTCTGGTACAATCTTTCAGTTAACAAGGAAAACATACCATATCTCCAAGTGTGTGTTAAACTGCTATTGTTTTCTTAACTTCATATTTACTATCGCAATATTTTTAATAAAAATGTTTGATTAAGAAGTTTAAAAAAAACAAGAACAAAAGTAAATTTTAAAGCAATGACAAAATTAATAAAAACTGCAAGGGAAAAAAAAACAACTTTCAAAGCTTTGGAAGTGAAACAAGCAAAATTCTAAACAGCTTTATTTATGTAAATAAGTGTTCTTCCAAAATGAGCAAGCCCTTCCCAGCGTTTCCAGTGGGAGGTGGCTGTGGCAGGAGGCGTAGCAAAAAGTCACACGAAGACACCACCAAGACCACGATGAGCGTGGAGTGCCACAGGCTTACCGTGTTCTCTTGCCTCTGGCGTAACTGTAAGGTCAGGTCACTTAGCATCTGACTGAGAGTGGCCCGCACTGCAGTGTTTATACTGCGCTGGTGACAGCTATACGTGTATGTCTCGATGCACACCTGGGAAAGAAGACAACAACGCATCCGCTTGAGACCTTAGTTCATTACCAATGCTCTGACCTCAACCAGAGAGGCTAGCAAACTCTCCTTAAAGGGAAAGTCAGCCTGATTTCAGGCTAGTCACTAATGAGGATAATCAGGACATGTTTAAAATCCCTAAGAGATTTGTTTTTAAGCATACAGGAAAAGTAATATTTCCCTAAGAAGTACCATTCTTACAATCTTACTTTTCTGAGCTTCCTAGGGGAATGCAAAATGGTGAATTTTACATGAGCATCTGGAACAAACTCAAGTGGCTGGAAATTAATCAGGAAAAGCTCTCTTCATGGCAAAACAGGACAGAATTTATTTATTTGGGGGGAAATGATGTATTTTTAAAATTTTTTGTTAGGACATGTTTGCAGTACATAATGATTACATTCATCATAGCGAGTTGGTACATACACATAACACATCTTAATTCTTTTTACTTCCCCTTCCCACTTCTCCCTCCCCCTCATCTTTTGATTTCCTACCATTTACAAAAGATCTATCTCCTTGTTTCCTGTCTTCTTTTTTCTCTTTAAATTATTTATACTTTGGGTTTCTCATATAAAACAAACCATGCGATATTTAAGCAGGACGAATTTATTAACTCATGGGTTATAGTCTGGGTAAACCTTTCTTCTGCAACTATAAATGAGCTTGACCTTGGACTGACTCTAGCTGTGCTCTTCTGGACAACTGACAAAGGCAGAACGGTTTATGGTAAATATTCCCTGGTTACTAAGCTGCATCTGGATTGAGATAGCTGTGAATCAATTCTATGAATACCTGGTTGGAAGCCACCAGTTTGAGTTTCCCTGGGTGACTTATAACTGATCACATTCTCCATGGGAACTCTGCAAGCTCTGCTCATAGAACTGTTTCAGAAATATTGGGTCTTATTTGGGACACAGGGGTCGAAAGCCAAGGTGAGTCTGTACTCACTGAGATGGCTCTCATCCTTTTGTACCTTTGCTGTCATTTGAGAGCCAGAAAGCAGCCTCTGGACTGCTGTGAGGAACCCCATGGAAAATAAATGCCTGACAATGCCCTGCTTCTGTTTCCTGTCTCGCATCCTGCTGAGAGATCATAACTCCTTTGGCTCTTGTGTGTTCCGAATCTCTAGCTGAACACAAGACACTCCCTGGTGGCTACAGATGGAGAAATCTCAATGTTAAAAAAATCACTTATTGATAATGATGTGAAGTGTCATGACTTTCCAAGTTTGGTGCTTATAATTCTTTTTGAAGTTACAGGGATGGGCATGACAATTACTGCATACTTTAATAAATCTGCTCACTTTTTTCTTTCCATAATGGGTTCTAGCCTTCCAGTTTCACAAAGCATGGTTACACACAAGAATTGAAAGAGGGATTTAATGTACCTAAATTATTTTTCTAGGAATAGCTCCATGGTTCTCTGTCATGAAAACAGAGTTTTATACCTCAATGGAAAATCTAATTTGATGACTGATAACTCAGATGGGAGAAGGAGACTAAACGCCAATCGTTGTTTGTAATACTCAGGTTATGAGAGTTTTCTGAAAAACCTCACTATAATAATCTTTTTAGAAAATTAACTAAGTAAAAACTAATTTTTTCTTTTTTTCTTTTTCTTTTTCTTTTGTAGTGCTGGGGATCAAACCCAAGCCTTGAGTATGCTAGGCAAGTGCTCTATCACTGAGCTACCCTCCCAGCCCCCAAAAGCAAATATTTCTTTTAAAGTGTAACTTATCTACTAAGGAACATTTGAAACTTAACACTATATTTAGAATTTGGCCTAGATTAATTCATTTCACGGTAAAAGAAAATAGAAGCTACAAAGTATTTTTTTCAAAAAGCTATTTAGAACATGAATTTTAAATTCACGTTCTCAAATGATTATGGATTATAATGGATTTGAATGTATAATACTTTATGTACACTTAGGTAACAGGTCTTTAAATCCCAAAAGGCTTCTGCTTTGGCATGTGATAAAATGATTTAAAAACCTTAAAAATACTTCTGAATGAGTACAGCATTTCATTCTGACGAAATTAAGTTCTTTATGGTTTAGGTACGCTAGTATGATTTGTACCTCATAATTTAACAATTTTCCTTATATCTTATGTTTTTCCCAGAAATCTTTGTGATCACTGATCTTCAAGATTTCTAAGCTTCGACATAAATTTAAAGGGGGAATTTTAAGCCTTCAAAGCATTGAAGATGAAAAGCAGCTATTTTGAGAGCTCAATTCCACACCTGATAGAAATTTTCTTGAATTCTGAGCCTTACACACTAGGCATCCTTAAGAAATGACATCAGTCACTTTAGCCATGAAAGAAAGCACATACAAGGAGTTAATTTGTATATACCACAGTGTTTAGATAAGAATTTTGCAAATACTAAATGTATATTTCTTTTTAGTCTTAACATCATCACTATTTTAAGTTGCTAATACTACAGGGATAACATGGGACATGACTTAATGCAGCAGGCATTTGATTAAAAGAAAATGTGAGCACACTTACTGCGCTAAGAAAAAGGTATTCTCTAAGACGCTCACTCTGCCAACGCTGGAGATATGTACTGCATCTGACAACAAGATAGCCTGCTAAATATAGAAAGGACCATGTATTTGATAATACTGCTATCTTTAGGTGCTCGGAAAAATGTTTTATCAGCTATCCTGATGTCTTAAGAGTTTCTTACACTGGCTGTAGTAATAATAAATTGGTAAACTACTAAGGTTCATAGACTCAGGGTTTCCATTTTAAACCTGAACACTGTATTCAAAACCAAAAATTTTTCACTATGTGATTGTTTTTCTGCCTCTACCTCAGGGAGACAGTAAGATGATCACACTGGATAAGAGAAGCTAGGAGAATGTCAAGTCCAAGGAAGACTGGGTTTCTAAGAAAAGAACTCATGGCGTCTTCTCTTAGTCTCAATACCATTCCTCCTCCCACACCCTTTGCTTTTGAATTGCAGAGTAAACACTTGAAAAGTCTCAGGCCTGCACCTGTCAGAGGCTCAAAGGGCTCTGTGAAATACCTTGTGAGAAGCCATAGGCCCCTGGTCACCAGGGAATGCACGCAGACACAAGGCAGTGAGAAGGGTCAGAATGGACATTTTGATCATTTCATGCACTTGTGGACATCCAGTTTTATGACATGCTAAACACAACTGAGAGCAAAGACAAATGGTTAATGAAGCAAAACAAACCACAAAAACAGAAGAAAAAAAAGAATAAGAAAACACAAATCTGTAGGCACACATAAGCAATAAAGGTTTTATATCACTAGGTATGTGGACTGATAAATAACCCAGGCTGGAAGCCATACGTTATTGAATATAAAGCAGAATAGTGGAATATAGTTGACTAGTTGATATCCAATATATATTGCTTAAGTGAACACAAGTTTTGAAGAAGATTCCTTGAGAAATTTGCTTAGTTTTACAAAATACATATGAACTTCACTTGGCTGAATTACACATGTACCTCCTCTTTCCTATCCGAATGGGGTTAGTGGCATCGCTGTGTTAAAATAGTGCATAATACTAAGTTATAAATTCCATAAAGAGAAGAGCTAATATATATCCAATTGGGGAAAAGGCTAATATATATCCAATTGGGAAAAAATTATAAAAATGAAAAATAATTTATGGTTATAAACTGGAAAGGATCAAAGATTAAGCTATAAGAAAGCAAAAGAATTAAGGTGTGTTTAGTACACATATCAATTCCCCATGATGAATATAATCATTATGTATTGCAAACATGTACTAATAAAATTTTTTAAAATTAAAAAAGAAGGCAAAATACATGTCTTCCATATAGAGAAGACTATAAATGCCTGTTGATCACATGGAAACCAGGAAAAATTCTAGTTATTGCTCTAAGTCTAAACTCTGCCAGCTCAGTTGCCGGGTCATTTTCTTTTACTCTCTCAAAGAGGCCTCTTTCCTAATAGGCAAACAGATGTAACAGGTGTGTACACGGCAAGAGGTGCTTCGTCAAATCAGTGTGAGCACACACTCACACATATGGAGGGAACTGAAGTTGTTGTGTTCTTCCCTGGAAATGCAGTACGTGTACAAGTCTGATCACCATGCTGGGCAGCGAAGTTCACTGCTTTTCCTTTTGTATCTCAAATTAAAAGGGAAACTCTGATTGAGAGGGTCCTCTTCCTCTCTGACATTCTCCTCGGTGTAAGCTGACATCTTACAGAGGCTTCAGACACTGCACAACCTCGATTCCTACACCTCCCCAGGCGGATCCTCCTGCCTGGCCTATCGGTCCACTGAGACTCAGCCTCTGCCTTATGAACAAACCCAAAATAAAACTGAGAGGCCTCTCATTGTTCTTTCTGTCCTCTACCTTGAAATAAGCCTTCAAGAGCCATGCAAGTCAAAGTTAAAGACAGAGGTGGAAATTCTTTGCAACGAAGGACTAGCTTGCTTCTGGGCGATCCAGCAGTAAGCCAAAGAACAGATACGAAGAGGAGTCAAACCAGAATCAGCAGGGGCCGGGGTACAGAGGAGAAAAGAGAGGGCTTCACGAACAGCTCCCTACAAAGGCACATTCTCACCCTAGTGCTCTCAGCTGGTTAGGGTGCGGAACCCGCCCCTTGGCTACTTTCCTTGACAGGAGGCAGGTCTCTCCTTCAGAGAGAACGCGACATGCAAAATGCGTCCACAGTAAATGGGCCAGGTGATCAGTATTTTATGTCTCAGAATAATGCTGTCACACCGAGTAAAAACAAAAAGTATCACTGAATATTTCAAGAGTTATAAATTAGCTCAATTAAAAAATACTTTAGTTGGGCCGGTGAGATGGCTCAGTGGTGTAAGCGCCTGCCTTGCAAGCGCGAGGGCCCGAGTTCAACTCCCAGATCCCACATACGAAAAAGGGGCTGGTGATATCGCTCAGCGGCACGGGCGCCTGCTGGCGCGCGAGGTCCTGAGGTCGACCCCCGGTACCCACAAAAAAAAAAAAAAAAAAAAAAAAAAAACTTTAGTGACAACTAGGAGTATTAAAAAGGAATCTATGGAGGTAAGTCTTGAACCTCAACATTTTTGAGCTCCTTAGGGTAATAAAAACTATTATAAATCTCCACATACTCTGATGGAAATATAATGCCCTGAAAAAGATAAACCATTGATATGTACAGATGCTCAAGAAAGTGGCATATTCCTAAAGGCCACTCAAATCTATGGTCACATAAAAGTGAAACGCATCCATACCTTCAGTTTCATATGTAAAAATACTACATGGCAATTATCTAATTAAATGCTGCTGGAAAGGTCTAAGCGGGAAATGACTCCTGAGAATCTTTTTTTTTTTTTTTTGTGGGTACCGGGGTGTCGACCTCAGGACCTTGCGTGCCAGCAGGCGCCCGTGCCGCTGAGCGATATCACCGGCCCTTTTTTCGTATGTGGGTTCCAGGAGTCGAACTCGGGCCCTTGCGCTTGCCAGGCAGGCTTTTACGCCGCTGAGCCATCTCACCGGCCCCAACTCCTGAGGATTTAAGTCAGTAGTCGAGCGTGGTGGTGCACACTTGTAATCCCAGCAGTCAGGAGGCTGAGGCAGGAGGATTGCTGTGAGTTTGGGGCTAGCCTGGGCTATAAAGTGAGTTCAAGGCCAGCCTGAACTGAACTGCATAGCGAAACTCTGTCTTAAAAAGACAAAAAGAATTTCAGTCGGTTGCCAAAATGATTATAGCAAAATTCTAGTTACATTTTCTAGCCAGGAAGCAACATAGAATAGTGGTTAACAACACACGATCACAAAATACAAGGTCTGGATTTGAATATCTACCCTTAGAAACCTGGGTGAGCAAATTAACCTCAGTTTGCTTGGGATTCTTTATTTAGCTGGGTTGTGGTGGAGATTAAAGGAGACTATATGGCTGTATTCTTAGCTACTTGGGAGGCTGAGGCAGAAGGATTATAAGTTTGAGGCTAGCCTGGGCAACTTAGTGAGAATCTGTCTCAAAAAATAAACATTTAATGATAGTAGCTATAATTATTAATCAGTGTTTGGGAATGGAGAGAGAAACAGAAAAAAGGAAAGAAAAAAGGAGGTGCCTAGGAATATAAATCATAGAGAAAACAATAGTTTTTGAATCAGATTTTGCCTGAACTTGATAGCATACTACAGTATCAAAGACTGGAAGTTTCCTGGAGTCGGTGAGATCAAAGCAGCAGACCTGCTTTCACTGGGCTTTCTGCTTTTGAGAAAACCCATGGGAGAGTCTCTGGTAGACACAAAGACATGTCCCAAATCTCTCCAATGGACCAATGTCATTAACCATCCGCCAAGTCACTTAACAGAGCTTTTTGGCTACAATGTGATCTTCTGCTTTAGCCCAAGGTCTTGGCAATTTCTACTCCTACAGCTTTTTCCTATATTAAGGTAACTGTCCTTAAAAACGCCATACATCTACTAATCCAGGCATATTGCTAGGAGAAATCTTGGGCTCAGTTTTCAATGAAGAGGAGGATTATATACCCATGTGGAGTTTTAGTGATGGCTGTTCATGGAGTTGAACAGACAATAGTTGATGGATAATTCATAATTGTCCATTTTTAAAATTTGGTGATATTTCTTATTCCTCCTGTAACATGGAAGGTGCTTTTCTGAAAAACTTTCATAACTGCAGTTTAATTAAGCAGATTCAAGTTAGACACGCCAAGGAAGGTTGCCTTCTTATTTACATTTTGAGAGCGTAATGATCTTTTTATAGTTTCAGCAGTACCTTAGGGAAATAGCCTCATTTTTCATTCTTAAGTACACATCCCATTTCCTGATCAACAGGTTTCAGGGTAAACGCTATCTTTGTGTAACTGCCAGCCTATAGGACAGCAAGAAAGAAGAGAATAGCTGCATTCCTTTCTACCATTCAGATGAGTTGTAAATGGCTCATGTTATGGTATTATTTTAAATCATTTCCCTGTTTCAAGGTGGATAATGGCAAACATTTTTCACTATATGGATGGACCTACACTAATATGGTAGCTTTTTATGTGGATTGTAGTTTTCATGTCTAATGGGTACAACCACACTATGATATAGGTGTATTTCTCATTGCTTTTACAGACAGCAAACATGAGCCCCAGGAGGGTAGCCAAGGCAGAAGGCGGAGAGGGGCAGAGCCGGGATTTCCACCACACCGGGGGACTCTGGGCCCATCCTGCTTACCACGAGGCTCAAGTGCCTTTATCTTTATATCCACACGAGGCTAAGATGTTCTCTCTTTGGCTGTGTTTTCCCTTTGCTGGTTATGGTAGAGGCCATGCTTTGCTTATTCCCATTTGGACAGGCCTGTGGAGAATTATTCTGGCTTCTGGGCACTCAAGGGACCTTCACTTGTGTGGCCCATGAAAGTGTGTATCCCTGTCCAGAACTACACATTGTGTCCCTCAGGCTTTCATTCAGAAAGTGCTTTCTGTGAGGACAACAGGGATAGCCTCTTTCTCCTCCCTTTCAGGGGTAGCATGGAGCTCTGACTCCCCTCCTGAAGGCCCAGTAGCTCTTTGTTGTCCCCTATCCTGGGCTGCATCTGCAGGGCAGCACTGGACAGTGACATGTGGCACTGCCCATCTCCCTTCAGTTGGCACAGGGCTAACAAGCTTCACGTACTGATCCCGCTTCTTGCTCTTTTTGGAAACAACACAGTCTTGACACAAGTGAAACTACAACTAACAAGAGCACTCATGGTATCTCTTAAATTAAAAACAATTACTGATAACTATTCTTTTATACAGAGTGAAACATACAGGTGTTGGACAGTGATTCACTGATTGGCAGTGTAGTGAGGGGTCAGCTGATGGCTGTTACTTCTCTTTTGATGGACATACATAAATTTTCTAAATGTTTAAGTGATTGTCACTTAATTTTACTCTTCAATACCACAAAAAGTATATGTATCTGCTAATATAAATACCCATGAATGCTGATAATTAGGCTTCCTTTTTCTCCATCATTTCAGAATTCAGAAAATCATTGCCTTTTTGTGATCTGCATGTATATTCTTGTAAGAATCAACAAATCCTGAAGATTCTCTTTTTAAGAAATGGGAGGAAAATTATCCTTTGCCATGATGATGTTTCCAAAAGCCAAAGGCATATATGCCAGATACTGGAGAAGCCAAGATTTCTGTTGGATGTGTTCTTGATGGTGCTGGAAGACCTGTGCTATTCTAGAACATAGCACAGACTGAAAAGAGAAGCTACAGAATGTGTTCATCAGAGCTTGGAGACAGTGATGGAACTGAATCAATAAATATCTCTGTAAATCTCAAACTTAATTTCTTAAAAGACATTTTTTTTTTTTTTTTTTTTTTTTTTTGTGGGTACCGGGGGGTCGACCTCAGGACCTCGCGCGCCAACAGGCACCCGTGCCGCTGAGTGATATCACCGGCCCCTTTTTCGTATGTGGGATCCGGGAGTCGAACTTGGGCCCTCGCGCTTGCAAGGCAGGCGCTTATGCCACTGAGCCATCTCACCGGCCCTTAAAAGACATTTTTAAAAATCAAATGTTTTGTAACTAATCGTTGGGAAAAAATACACTGAGAAAGCAATATATTGGGTGTAGTAGAGTAGGGGGAGCTGGTACTGTTATTTCCATGGTTAAAGCCTCAAGAGAAACAATTGTGGGCATGCAGAGCACTAAGACACAGCATTGGGAGGGAGGATGGTGGGCCACACAGCATGCTCGCCACGGCAATTCGCTAGCGGAAATTCCCTACAGTAATCACAGAAGAGCTTGCCCATTGCTAGAGCTCAGTGCCACTTTGGTATTTATCCCAGTGCAAGAGCAGGCAGCACAAGGACAAAGGACACTCACCTCGGCGATCTTCAGCACAGCGCTCCCGTTCAGGTCGAACGTTGGGGTGTAGGTGATGCACAGTAAAACCTGCAGCCAGCAGGAGGAGAGGGGTTAAACACACAGAAATGAGTGTTTGTGTCACAGGCCTTTTATGCCAGCCAAGCCTTATGATTCTTTTGCTTTACCTAATGCTCCTTTCTACCCACCCACTGCTCTCTAATTAGTGGCCACTTACGGCCTAATAAAGGAGAGATTAGACTTAAAATGTAAAGGCTGCAAAGCTCTCTCCATGGAAGGACATTGCAAGGCTGGCCGGAACAGCATTCCTGAGCAACTCCAGGAGGCCTCTCCAATAACAACGACAATCAAAAAGTGATAGGAGTCATCAGGAAAAATGACCAGGCCCAGTGCTAGGCATGTCACATCAATTATTAAGATTGATATTTTAAATAAGTGCTATTATAATGGTCCCTGTTTTACAGAAAGGAAACTGAAACTCAATGATTAAGTAGCTTGAGCAAGGTCATACATGTTAGAGCTGAGATTTGAGCTCAAGGGATCTGGCTCCATGCACTGATCCACTCGGCAATACTGTCTGCACCTTTGCCTGGACTCAAATGTCACTGTAACTTTCTATTCCTACTCCCTTCCCAAATCCACATGGGGTCAGAAGTTCTTTTATGCCACTTTTCCTTCCTATAACTTTCCCCAGAATGCTGCCTGAGATTTCCTTATTTTCTAGTCCCAGGTCCTCCTTGGTCTCCAAGATATATAGACAAGGGGTTGATGACATTCATAAGATCTTTAAGGACCAATAAAAATTTCACTTGCCACTTACAGAGCCGTTAGGGAACAGATCAGTGAAAGCCCCTGGCATTTAAGGATTGTCCTAGTTTTGCAGGTAAAAGGCCAGTCTCTCCCCTCTCTGTTTGGCTTCTAACTTCCTTGCTGGAAGACAGATTTGAGAATGCAAGTATCTGCTCCTTGATCCCAAACCCAACAGCCATGTCCTGCTTGTGGCTTGGCCAACAGTGGCAGCCTTCTGAGGATCCTTCTCTTCTGGCTCAATCCACCAAAGAACTCTGGAGCCTCGCAGAATCTACGGAACGCAGGACACACACTTAATCAGTCCACCAGCAGATCCAACGGTCTGAGGTAGAAAGAAATCTCTCCCGGTCTCTGTCTTAGCTGGCTGCTAGGCCAGGCCTAGGAACAGTCTCCACTTTGAAGAAAGAATGTATATAACTAAAGAAGAAAAAGAGATCTGGGCCCAGGGTTAAGTAAATTGGTACCTTATACCCAAGAGTCGACCACCACTGGAAACCAGCTCAGTGCCAAGGTGGTTAAGAGAAAGGGATGATGGGGTTTATTGCCCTTTGGCCTAGTGTAAAATGGATTTCTTTGGGAAGCAAGGAGGGATGAAAGCTGAGAACAGTGGAGTCACCAAGATCTAATCTGGGCTTGGAGGGAGGCTCTACAGGATGTGGTAGTTGGGGTGTCTTTGCCTGAACCCCCATCCTTGGCTCCTCCCATGCTTGCTCCTCTGTGGTCCATTTGATGGGTTTCTCCCAGGTCTGGTGTTTCAGGCTTCAACTCAAATATCACCCTCAGAGAGGCCTCCCCCAACCCTCCTACCCGCCTTCCCAAATGGCCTCTGTCACATCTCCTGGTCACCTGTACTTAGATGAGATCAGGCACATTCAGGGTGGTGTGGCCACAGACTGTTGCATGTATTTAGGAGCATGCAGTAATTGTACACACATATTTACTTCTTTATGACCACCCCCTTAGATATGAATGATCGCAGGGCCTCTGGAAGTCCCGCAGGGCCGCTCATCGGATGCTTCCTTGCTTTGACTTTCTGCCACATTGTACAACTTCCCTTTCTCATTTTTAATGCCACGTTTCCTGGCAGGGGTGGGGGGGCCTGAGAGAATGGCTGGCAGAAGCGGTGGCGGTGGGCTCTGGAGGTCACTTGGTCCATCTGGATTCTTGGTTTTTAAAATACTGTTGAGAAAGAGTGGCAACTGGCAACACTTTACAATAAGAAGATAATGGTGGCCAATAATCGTCTGAATGGGCTAATTATTAACATAACTTATAGGACTGCCCTTCAGCGTTCTGCCTGGATCTCCCTATGTATTCATAGAAGATGCACAAAATGAGGCTGAAAAAGAAGTTTTCAAAAGTGAACCCTGTTCTCGATGAGCAAAAGCTGTGTCTCCGCAGCAGCAGCTGGGGGAAGCCCTCGTGAGTGTGCTGAATTGCAGTATTCTGTGATCAAGAGCCTGGGAAGCACAGGAAGCAGACTCCCCCTGCAGCAGGGAAGCCGGCAGAAGCAGGGGGAGGCCTCCAGCCCCAGTGCCTGGAAGCTGAGCATCCCTCACCCAGACCCCAGCCAACGCTGACCGAGTTCCAAAGAGCTGTGGAGAGAGGCCTCCTGCACCTACCGCGGGCTCCCAATATTCAAAGACGCACCGAGCTACGTGGAAAAAAACTGAAAACAGACAATAATGAAAGGAAGTGAAGCACATTAATGAAGCTGACTCCCAGTGCCTGTGCAGTTTGCCGGTCAGAATGCTCAGCAGGTTTTAATTATGAGGCCGATGGTATCCAGGGCCCCCTGTGACTCACAAGATACATACAGGGGCAGTGTGTGGCTAGGATGATGCAGCAGGTAACAGTGACTTTCCAAAAATGATAAGCGGACAAACTGTTAATGCTCCCAGTCCTGCCTGGCATTAATTCACTGGATTAAAACACAGATGGCAACAGCAAATTAATTTAAAGTGTCTGACTTCAATGTATAACGAGCAGGCAGAAAGCGGAGATTAACATTCTGAGCACGTTGGCGCCAAGGAAAACAGGAGCACCTAAATGCTGAGGGCAACTCCATTAGAAATACATCCTTCCTAGGGTCATTAAAGCATATTGACTAAATTACTGCCAAGCAGCAGGAGCCTGAGTGACAGGCAGCATCTTGCAATCTAGCTGGCTGGCATTGCTTGCAGGAGGGCGCTAGGAAGAAAATAGAGAAAATACGCACAGCCTCTTGTGGAAAGAGGAAAACATTACAATGGCTAAAAGTACTAGATCACCTTTTTAAAAACCCAGTAACTGAATATTAGGTGCAAGAAGCAGTCCCTCAACTGAAAATGTCTAGGAAAACCGAGTAAAAAACAAAACACACACATAATAAACACACATGACAGAACTGACTAGAAAGGAGAAAGCAAAGCTCATTTATTGCCAAGGACTGGGCACAAGTTATGAGAATCTAGAGAACGGGGTCATATTAGGAATAGAGAGTGACAGATGTGGATAGATAACGATGAGACAAAGAAGATCACAGATGTGCACTTCTGGGGAACATCCTACATTAATCCTCTCCTAAAGACATGTCTTGGTCATGACCAGGGTTTCGGCAGGCCCTGCCTTGTGACACTGGTGACAGAGCAGGGCCCATGACGTCAGGGCCACAAGTCTTCTAGTGACATGATTATGGCATGCAATTTGGTGTTAAATTATTGTGACTTTGCCTCTGTCCTCTATTCATTCCCTTGTCCTTAAATTTTCCATCCCACCCAGAATGTTATTTAGAGGAATAAATAAATTGCATGTAAAAAAAAATACAACAAGGGCTGGGGATGTAGCTCAGTGGTACTTAACCGGGGTGAGGCCTGGAGCTCTATCCCCAGCACCGAGGAAGAGAAGCACAGATAGTGTGTATATCTCTAGGCCTCCTTCTCACGGAACGTAGCCAGGTTTCATTTGCTATAACTCGGAGTGGCTATTTCAACACAAACGATTAGGCTCATTGTAAGTAAAAAGAGAATTAGAAAACTCAGGTAATCCACACTGAAAAGCACAGATCTTTTGGAGTCTGCAGACCACTATTTTTCACTGCCCGCAGGCCGCATCACTCTGGAAGTCTGAGTGTAGCCCCTGGTGGGGTGACTGGCTAAGGCTGGCCCTGCAGTCACACAAAGTAATATGGGTTGAGCATCTGTAATCTGATATGCTTCAAAATCTGAAGCTCTGAGTGCCATACTCAAGAAGTTTTAGATTTTAGAGCATTCCAGATTTTGGATTTTCAGATTAGGGATTCTCAGTGAATAAAATCTATACAAATATCCCCAAATCTGAAATACTTAGAAATTGGAAATAGTTCTGACCCCAAGCATTTTGGAAAAGGGATCCTCAGTCTGTCACACTAGAGTTTCAAGTGACCGGGTTGGGGTAATCTAAATTTCGCAAGCTACCATTCAAGACACCCAGCCGAGCGGAAGGTCCTTACTCTCACAGGGAGAAAATCCTTCCTGTTAATCTGAGAGCATCTCCCATGAGGCATATAAACCAACCTGCCACCTAACTCTTCCTGTTAGGCTCTGCTGAGAACCTATTTTTTGCACTCACTATACATGGTAATTTGTGAATCATCTGCAGGACCGTTTCCAGGGGAGCCAGGAGTGAAGAAGTGATTCTAGATGTTACTGAGTAGCAACTGACTGTCCACATGATATCCACCTGTGTGCCCCTCTCTCCCTTCCTTCTTTCCTTTCTTCCTTCAACAAATGTTTACTGAGATGTGACCAGGGTCAAATCTAGTACCAGGTGGGGCCGGTGAGATGGCTCAGCGGCGTAAGCGCCTGCCTTGCAAGCGCGAGGGCCCGAGTTCGACTCCCGGAACCCACATACAAAAAAGGGGCCGGTGATATCGCTCAGCGGCACGGGTGCCTGTTGGTGCGCGAGGTCCTGAGGTCGACCCCCCGGTACCCACAAAAAAAAAAAAAAAAAAAAAAAAAAAATCTAGTACCAGGTGCTGGGAATATGGTAGTGAAAAGAAAAGAAAAAACATCTTGCAGAGCTAACATCTTGGATAAAGATGGTCCTAACATAAGTGATTACAAGTGATGAACAGTCTGCCTAGAAAATATACTGTCACCTCAAAGGTGTACTGGAAGATATGCCTTGTAGTGCTGTATCTATCCTTTCACAGGACTCTAAATTTAACATGTCATAATACATATAATTAATAAACTCAGGAAAACAGGCAAGGGTACTAGCCAAAAGTGGCTGGTTCGGGGGAGTCATCTACCCATAAGGCACACGGAGGATTTGGGGTGATATCAAATGAGTAAGGAGTTCTTTTCCTTTTCCTCAAACTATTAAAATTATCTTAATTTATGCACATGCGCTCCTTGGAGTGATTGTGGTTTTGTTTTTCAAAAATACCAGCTGTTATTTATAAGTCAACCAAACAAAATAAACTATTAGGGTTCAAGAAAGGAACTAAACTTGGGACTGGTGCCACAGAAGGCCCTGGCCTCCCCTTTCCTCGTGTGTGGAGGGGCGCCCACGGGTCAGGTCTGTTCCAAACCCAGTTCTGGCTCTGAACACGAAGTTAGCTTTGACACTTAACATATATTGCCTTCTGGCCTCCCATGTACATTGGCTTGAAACTTCAAGATTAGAAAATCATTGCATACTTCCTTCTCTTCAGAAGCACTCCTTTTTGTGTTCCAAGTTGGCAACAATGAGGACAGGAATCCAGCGGCGAACACAGGAATACTGAGGCACATAATGTCTTGGTACCGGATGCAGGGCACTCCCGCTACCTGGAGTCTGGATTACGAAAAGTGACCCTCAGCGGTGAAGCAGACACAGAGGTTCTTTCCCTCCTGTCCGTGCGTAAATACTAAAACCGCTCAACTCCGAGGACAGGAAAATGACAGGATGTCTATCTTTAGCGTGAAGGATGGAAAGAGTCACAGAGTAACTTGTAGAAATTTGGAGGACATTTCCTTATTTACATTTAAAACATAGATGTCAATGATAAGCATTATTTTTCTTATATCAGCCTCAGCACTACTGACATTTTGGGTGGAGTGATTCCTTTGTGGGAGGGGGTAGAATTGCACTGCGGGGTACTTAGCAGCCACCCCTGACTTCTACCCAGCAGATGATAGTGGTGCCCCTGCCCCCACCAGCTGTGACAATCAAAAATGTCCCCAGCTGAGAACCACTGCTTTAGATCATTCACCCCCATGCCTGGGGGACAGAGCTGAGAGCCTCGGCCACAGGAGCCCCTGAACCAGAATCTGGGACTTCCAGAGGGCTGGGGCACCGCCGGCCCCGCACTCTTCAGATCCCACGTGGCAGGCGGCAATGGGCAGTTGAGCTAAACTCCATTCATTTTGACAATGCATCCAATTATTTCATCTCATGAAACTTCCAGCACTCATGACTTAAACTGCCTTGCAAATGGCTATTCTGTGAGATTTTTTTAGTCAACAGAAGATTTTGCTAGAGCTCCTGAATATTTGATTTGGAAAACATTTCAAATTATCCTTTGGTTTATCATCACTTCTGAGGTTCATTTCAGGCTCTACCTGTTGGCACTAGCGATGTTATTGATAGTCATCAGATAAGTCATTGGCACCTAATTCTAGGAAATACTGTACCAGTGTCATTCATGAAAAGATGTAAATATTAATGCTAATAAACTTAACTAATTCACTTGAGCAAATAACAGATTGTTCCTATTCCTATTTTCTTCTCCCTTCTAAAATTCTCCCTTGATGAACTTGCATAATTATTATCCCTAACTAGAGCTCTTGCCAACTTACTTTTTAGAGTCAACATTTTCCCCAAATTTCCTTGGGGGAACTCAATTTCAGTTTCTAAACATCTCAAATGAAAATAGTTGTCTCTCATCTCAAATGAGTTACAGTGTCCAAGGGAGATTAGTTCCAGGACCTCACACAGACACTGAAGTCTTCAGGGGTTCATATTCTTTTTACAAAATGAGGTAGTATTTCCATATAACCTATTCACATCTTCTCATATATTTTAAATCATCTCTAAATTGTTTATAATACACAATGCAATATAAATGCTATGTAAATGTTGTACTGCTTAAGGAATAAAGACAAAGAAAAGGTCTGTTACATCCAGTACAGAAGCAATCTTTTTCTGAATATTTCTGATATATTTTTGGTTGAATTAAGGTAATTATGTACTCATCTCTTTCCTAGTAGGTTTTAAGCCCATATCTTTGACGGCTTATGGGTTAGATCTTAAATGTCCCATGAAGGCTTAGTTGCTGTGACACCACTGGGAGGTGGTGAAACTTTCAGGAAGTGGGGCCTAATGGAAGGAAGTTGGGTCATAGGGGCGTGGCCTCAGAGGCATACTGGGATCAGGACCCCTTCCTCTCCCTCTTCGCTTCCTGGCTGCCACGGGGTGAGTGGCTTTGTTTCCAAGGGGCTCCCCACCATGATGCTGTGCCTCACCAAAGGCCCAAAAGCAATGGAACTAGCAGACCATGCACTGAAACCAGGAGCCAAAACAAATCTCTCTGCTTCTACATTGATTTTCTTAGGTATTATCTCACAGCAATGGAAAACTGACACCACTGAACAAACCAATGGAAATAAACTCTAAAAAATAATCTATTAAAAAGTTCAGTGAGTTATTTTTTTCTACTTTAATTTGTAACGAGTTTATTTACTTAATCTCTCAGCTGGATTTTTTTTTTTTTTTTTTCAGGACTGGGGATCAAAACCCAGAGGCTTGTGCATGCTTAGCAAATGCTCTAGCACTGAGCTATATCCTCAGCCCTTTTTTATGTTTATTTTCAGATGAGGCTTGCTAAGTTGCCCAGGTTGGCCTTGAACTTGTGATTCTCCTGCTACAGACATCTGCCATGTTCCCAGCTGCTCAGCTGGACTGTACTGATATACTCACTCCCCTCTTCTCTCTGTTCTTCTCAGGTCCCTGCCCCTGAATGGGAGCATCACCTCGGGTAGCATCTGCCTACACAAACATGGAGTTTTCGGTAATTTTAGAGTCGATGCTCGTAGACATGACTAATCAAGCCCTTGTGATAAAGCAGTTTTTAAAGGGTTAAAGCCAATTTGATTCTCTATAAATGAAACATTTAATAACTACAAAGTTCTTCTAAAATAATCCAAATCACATAAACTCCATCTAGAAAGACAGATGAAAAACTTATTTATTTAGTTTAATTGTGGAGAATTTTCTATAGGGAGTAGAATCAGAGCTAATGGGGAGGACCTTAAATATAATCTAGATGAATACCTGATATACAATAATTTACAAAGTTATTCTTTTAAGTGAGAGAGCTACAAATCAACAGCAGTAAATATGGCACCCTTTTTTGGGAATCAAATATCTATGAGGATATGTACACTTTTCTGTTCTATTACTAAGAAGAAAATAAGGGTATAGTGAGGGAAGCTAGAGATGAAAGGAGATCTGGGAGAAACTCATGAAGCAATGATAGTTGTAATGCTCTGGTTCATAATTTGAGCAAATTCAGAAGTGTTCATTTTCTTATTATGCTACATGTATTTTTTTCTAATAACAAGGGCAAAAATGAAAGCTAATGATGACCCTATAACCATGCCCTGTTCTAAGCACTTCTTTTATTTTTAACTCATGTAAGACTCATGACAACCTGAAGAGGTATGTATCAATATTATTCACATTTTTCCCATCAGAACATTAGGCCATAGATAGAAAAAGTAAGTGCCCAAGGTCACTGGGTATTCTAGCCCCAGAAGCTGTGCTCTTACCACTCTACTACCACTCTCTTACCACTCTAATATATATATACATATATATATATATATATTTTTTTTTTTTTTTTTTTTTTGTGGGTACTGGGGGTCGACCTCAGGACCTCGCACGCCAGCAGGCGCCCGTGCCGCTGAGCGATATCACCAGCCCTTTTTTCGTATGTGGGTTCTGGGAGTCAAACTCGGGCCCTCGCGCTTGCCAGGCAGGCGCTTATGCTGCTGAGCTATCTCACCGGCCCCTACCAAATATTTTGAAAAGAAGAAAAACAAGAAGTCTAGAAAGACAACAGTGTCTGGTGATTACTTCATAGGACAGTTACACCGTGGTCACCTAAAGTTCTGCAGTGAATACTGATCTACTGAAAGAGATTTCCTCAGATTTCATTATTTTCCAGAAGCTGCACCTTGGCCTCATAGTCAATTCAAATCCCTACATCTGAAAGTTATCTCTGCACTTATCCCAAACTACACATCAAAAGATCAGCTCCTAGCCTCGCTCAAAGCCTTTCTAGAAAAATCTAATAGCCGAGACAGCAATTCTACTCCATTGATTATTTAAGTCCAGCCCAAACCAACCACTTCAACCTCAATACACTTATAAAATGGATTTGATGATGTAGGAAGTTACTTTAATTCTAAAATACAAATCTGTATTGATCTTTTTCACCCTTGACCTCACACAGATTATCTGCAATCACACTTCAGTTATTTGTTGTTTCTCCTAGTGAATCACTGAAAACTGCCACATATTTCCATCTCTTCTTCATTAGTCAATAAATAAATTAACACACAATTATTAAGCCCCATGCCAGCTGCTTTGCTAGACACCAAAGGGAGAAAACCAACACTAATAGAGTATCATTAGTTTTTACTTACTAACTAATGAAATTTTCCAGACATGCCTGTGTCAAGAGTTTAGGAATTACTAGTTGGAGAGATTAAAATGTGTAGTGTCCCCAAGTGGTCCACTGTAGGCACTCCACTGGTCCTTAGCTAACTTCATATGCAGCTGAGTGCATGTCTGCTCTTCCTCCTGAGAAAAGTACAGTATAATGAAAAAAGAAGAACAGGAGGCAGCAGAGGAGATAACGTGCCAGCTGCCACTGGCTGGGGGAGAATGAGCCTGACTAGGATTCCCATGTGATAAGTGCCCTGGCAGACTGCCAGCTATTTCTTAACACTATCGCCTCCTTCTTCAAGAACAGAACTCTGGGGACATGGCTGTTCTGGATAAAGACTGCGCTTCCCGGCCTTCCCTACAACCGAGTGCTGCTACATGGCCAATCAGATGTGAGCAGAAATGCAGCTCTCCCTCCCTCCTCCTCCAGCTGGTGGGCTGCAATGCGGATGTGTTGGCTGGGGCTAGGGACCCACTATGGACTATGTGGTGGAGAAATAATATTCAAGAAATGAGGGGCTCTAATAATGCGGCTCAGCAAGCGCTGACGCAAGTTTATGTGAAAGAAAAATAAAATTGTGCATTGCTATAGCTAAAATGAATCCTGGTAGGGGTGGGCTTCGCCCTGTTTCTATCTTAGATCTTTTTTTCACTTTACTGATCACTTCTTGAGAAGAGCCTCCTGTCTTCCTTTCCACCTGCCCCATCAGGCCTTGTTCTGTATACTCTTCTAGTCCCTAAATTATTTTGTCATTTCATTTATCACAGTTTACATGTATTTATATGTTTCATTAATTTCTGTCTATCACTAGCCTCCAAACAAAGATTGTGTCTTTGTTTGGTATCGGTTTCATTTTTCTATCACAAGATCATCTCTCCCTAGCACAATGCCTGGGACATAAGAAACAAATATTTGCTGAATACATGATTGAAAAAAGTTGAAGTGTCCTTCCACTGTACTAAGAATTCAAGAGCATCCACCGCAAATATGTACTGGGGTCTTTGCATTTATACTTGGTTAACTTAAGATCATGGTGGAGAATACTTGGTAAAATGGTTTCCAACTATGTTCAAATGGCATAGCACCTGGAAATGGTGGTGATTGTTAGAAAAGAAAAATAGGGCCGGTGAGATGGCTCAGCGGCTTAAGCGCCTGCCTGGCAAGTGCGAGGGCCCGAGTTCGACTCCCGGAACCCACATACGAAAAAGGGGCCGGTGACATCGCTCAGCGGCACGGGCACCTGCTGGCGCGCGAGGTCCTGAGGTCGACCCCCCGGTACCCACAAAAAAAAAGAAAAGAAAAGAAAAGAAAAATAATATGAAAATCTCATCTCAAAAATAATGCATAAACTATTGAAGGGAAAATTGCATTTCTGGATTTTCAATATTTTCTTTGTTTTTTCATATATTTTTATCATCTGCCTAAGGCAGTCATTCCAAAGAGTACAGGAGCAAGGGAGAAAAACTTAGTAAAGAATTATATCTATATGTGTGCAAAGTAGCAAAAGATCATCTCGCTCAACCTTGGCAGCAGAAAGAGGGAGGGGTGTGCAAAACACAAATTACTTAGGAGGAGTGGTATTTTAGACATGTCTGTATATTTACTACACAATGTTTGTAAGCTTGTTTGATCGACCTCCAACAATGGTACATTACAAAGTTATGCATTTTTCATCAAACATTGGATTTTCCCTTAATAGAAGAGACTGCTACAAATCTTTTAAAGTGATTTGATGGCTTTAGGCTAAGAAGAAATTTCTTTTCTCCCTGACATGAGAAGGCGAGACAAATTAGCCATTCACGCTCAAATTCCACTAATGATTATTCTTCCTATAAGGTACTCTGGAAGACCAAATGCCCAGAGTTAAGAACATCAAAACTAACCATTTGGATAAATTTCCCGATGTAAAGACTCTGCCATTAAGACATTACTGAGAAGGGACTTTAATATTGATCCTTCTGGCCAGGAGGGTATATCTCAGTGGTAGAACACTTGTCCAGTGTGCTGGATTGGATCCCTAGCACGGCAAAAAATTTTGAAAAATTTCTTTTAAAAATGGTCCACTTTCTCTTTCTTACTCCCAGATCAAGGATTGGCTGTAGTGCTGGTGCATAATTTAGAAGCACGTTCCTCTCCACTTCATAACAGCACAACCCCAAGAGGATACCAGGAGGCTCAGGACTGCCAGCCTTGCAGACAGTCAGCGCCTATCCACGATGCTGTCACCTTTATACTTTGTGCGGATGTTTGCTAAGCTTTTGTCATATATGAATATCTAAATAGATGACATTCTATTCCCAGCTTTACCACTATATATACTCAGAGCCATTAGCTAATGTTGTGGGAAGGAAACTATTTGATTCTTTCTCCAGATTTGAATCTACTCATAGGATTAGTGAGAGAATATCATTATCTTGGGAGGACACAGAAAATACACACGACTGAGCTGCTCCTCGTTTTGCCCCCCTCCATTACCTGTGATTTAAATTTGCTGTTTGAAAATCCATACAATGGGAACAGTAATCACTCCCCACCTACAGGTCTTTCCAAGTAGAGTTAGCAGCCAACAACCCCACTGCGTAGGCTGGATTACAGTTTAAATACTGGCCCCTGACATTTCACTAGCTATGTGACCTTCATAGGAAGGTGAAGTACTTGCCAGATTGTCGGGTGCATAATAAATGTTAAATAACCAGCCCTGTCATTTCTCCTTTGAAAATTGTAAAGCACTCCACCAATACTCACTTCTGTTATCCAAAGATATACATAAAATAAGAGTCCAATAATAGAGCGTTCATCAGATACATTCTCAGGGCCCAGTATCACATCCTCCCTTATCACCACAGCCAGCCTGCTTTCCCCAGATAGAACACGCATGACTCTCACACGCTTACAGAGGCAGAAGGCTCGCCATAATTCTTTTCCATCTTTGAAGCCTCAGCCAGCTGTATCAGTTAATAACCTCACTAAAGGTTATCCATTAGAAAGAAGGAAAGAACATCCTAATTGCTGCAGTCAGAGATGTCATTAGTTATGTCCATGGCTCCTATAAAGGCTATCTGGCATTTATGGAAATGGCACACACCAGGGGAAAATGTTACCAAATCAGACAAGTACTTAACCTAAATATTAAATAGCTCCCCACCACTGATGAATCCATTTCACAGGTAATCTGTCTTCAGAGAAACTTTTTATTTCTGATTCTGTTCAGTTCTGACACTTTATTTGCTCAAGCTATAAAATTTTTATTTGGATCCCATAGGCATTTCAATAAATCAAAGTTGCTTTTACTTCCTCCTCCTGTTAAATTGAAAGACCATGTAGAATAGTTCCTTGACTAAGTGATTTAACCTCATTCTTATTTAATTTGTCAGAAGCAAATATCATTTTTTTAACTCTCTGATTGAAAGTGTAGGATCTTCTAAATAAGAATATTATCATTGGAAACTTCAACTTCATTATTAGCTAGGATATGTTTAATCTAGGAGAAATCTCTAACCATATTATTTCCTTTGTGGGAACTGAATACAATTCCTACATACTCTTGAGTATGACTTGGTTCAACTCATTTTTACGAATACTAGCAGATAGTAATACGTAAATAAATGCATGATACAAATTTTTAAAAGATAATATCTAGGATTTGTTACTGTGCTGTGGTTGCATACATAAATGAAAACCACATAATATGGCTTTCTCCCTCCTGAATAGTACACCCAGACCAACATTTGAAGATGCCTACCATACCTCATTTTAAAAGATTTTCTGTAACTACAAAATATTTTTATAAAATGACTGGAGAATTTTTATAGGAAGCATCTGGTTTAAATAATTTATTACCAGAATGAGTTATATAGGAAAACCAAGACTAACTTAGCATATCTTTCCTGTGTAATGGGAATCCAGTCTTTTCTCTAAGGACTCATCCAATTCCATTTTAAATATAATTTTTCTTTTAAATACAAGTTTTGGGAGAATAGGTGGTAAAAACATTTTAATATAGTAGTGATACTGGCAAAACAAGGACTTATGAGTTTTTACTTAGGTTATAACCAGTATTACATAATTATAAGATAAAGAGGTTTCAGTTTCTAGAGATTTCCATACTATAAAGTTAGTATGGAAATTCCTTATGCATAAAGCAAGGAGATAAAATTTATATAATATTCTAAATCAGAAAGCCTGTGACTTATATCAATATTTATACTTAATGAGTATTTTAATCTCAGAAAAGGAAATGATGATGGATCCTTCACCTGTAACTCATCATGGACAAATGAGATTTTTCAAAGTTTTATTTCATACTGATAATATCACCCCAAAACAGTTATCTCATCTTTAATTTTGTAGCAACTTGGCTAAAAATGTTTGTTCAAAATAAAAGGCTCTACAAAGAAAATAGTTGAAAGCTAGGTTTGGTGTGAATTAAAATATTTTTCCCAATTCCAACATTAAATAGTTAAAATTAGCATGTAGAAAAGATCCTTATCTTAAGGGCCTTTTAGTTAGATGTGGACAATCTAATTGCAAACAATGACCATTCAGATTATTGTTTTTCTTTTTCTTTTTTTTTTTTTCTGACAATGTCTGATTTTCCTCCCAGACATTAACTAAAAGTACCAGGTCTATTATCAAGTCATTAGGAAGACCATAAAGATAGCTTTTCCACAATTACCGTCTGGGTTGACAGGTATCTGCTCTCATCCTCAGCAAGGCAAACAGAAGGCACTGCCAGGCAGGATTAGAAAGCAAGCACAGGACCTCAAACAGGTGTCACTGTTGACAGAACCATTAGCCACCCTGCTTCTCCACAGCTTCCAGGAGAATTTGTACTTCCGCATTTTTATTTTTCATAAGTCCTCCTGTGTGCCATGAAAAATTATTCCCAGGGAAATTTCTAGAAGAGTATGTAGCCTGTGATGAGTGCCTCTTAGTCTAGCACCAAAGCGTACCCTCCAGTACATGGAGATCTAAAAAGAAGGACTCTGAAGGGCAGACGAAGAAGTCGCAGAAGCAGCTGGTGAGGTGGCTGGCCTACCCTCCGCTTCAGAAGTGGCACGGATATAGCAGAGAATAAAACAAATCTGGAGAGGGTTTGTCCACAGCTCCTGAGTGTGCAATCGAAAGGTAAGGCAAACCTCGACATCCAGAATTCAGGAGGGTGAAAGACAGATGAGGTCTTAGAAACCAGCGAGGTCAGGGTTCTCATTCCTTACTATGTCTCAGACTCACTCGGGATATCAGAGAGGACTGCGTGTTCCTGGACCCACCCTGGAGGTGCTGATTCAGAGCCAGCAGGCAGCAGAGGTGGCAGCAGGAACACAGAACACTTCCTAACACACTTGCCTTGTGCCAGGTACTACGCTAAGCTCTTTACAAATGTCACCTTCCTTCACTGTCAAAACAACCTTATTAGGTAGGTACTACTATTTCTCCCACTGTACAGGTGAGTAACTCAAGACACATAGTGGTGGTTCAGGAAGCTGTTGCAGGACATCCTGCTAGGAGTGGAAGGAGGATTCAACTAGGCAGGTTGACTTCAAAATCTGAACTGTCGATCGCTCCCCTAAACCACCCCCCAACAGAGTTAGGGTTAGGTCCAGGTCGTTAAGGAAACATCATGGTTGAAGTGGACCCTTTCTCTTGTGCACAGAGAAACTGCAACCCAAAGAAATGCAGTCTTTTATCCAAGATAAAACACTTCATCACACTTCCAGAAAGAAATCGACCACTATACAGCACCAACTGTTCTTAAATATTCAATATTCTTCTATATGTTCCTCCAGGGAGGAAAAGGACAAATTGCACTATTAAGAGCCATCTCCTTGGTTCCTGCTGTGTTTCTTTGACCAAGGTGCTGTTCTCGGTCAGAGATTCCATTCTTCTCTTTCCCACTCACCATTCACTCACAGAATATGACACACCCCAGTCTGCATAAGAGATTCCCAGGCATGGTGATTTTCAAGGGAAAGAAAGGGAGACGGGAGGGAGAGATGCCACCCCTAAAAGACAAGTGGTGACTGGAATGAGGGAAATAAGGTTCTTATCATTCGAGAAAGAAGATGTGATTCTGATATCCTTTTTAAAATCCCCCCCTAAACTGACCATGCTAAAATCGTAGTATATATCAAAACGTGATTAGCTCTTTGCTTTAGAGCTACCTACACAGGCAGGCAGAACACCCGGAAAGATCAGATTCACTCCAAGCTGGAACTAATCCCATACATTCTCTTAAAAGATGATAAATGTGCTTCCTAATCACATCTCATATACAGGATTGGGCCAACTACATTACAGATTTATTGAAACTGTACCTTTTTGCTGCTAAACTATCATGGTAATTATAGAGGACCTTAAGCAAGGTTAATAACCACCTATTCCCAGTAACAGACGATCACCATGCAGAGGCAGTTTCAAGATAACAAGTGTCGGGGTCACTTGTCTTCCTGTCCCAATGACGCACACTGGTGGCCACGTCAAACCAACCTTCATCACTTCCACCTGCAGGTCTTCATTGAGTGAAGGCGTCACTTTCACAGCATTCAGGACCTGATTGAGCAGCTGCTTCTCATCAGAGTCTGTTTCCATGGATACAAACCTCTCTTCAGAGAGCAGCTTCTGTAAAGAGGCACAAGGCAGTGATCACAGACAGGCTCTCCCCTGCTGCCTGATTCCGTTCTAGCTTATTATGTATTGATGATCACTTTTCTCACCTGGGATGCATGTGGCTGGAAGCTATTAGGAAAGAACTCATGCTACATGCCATTAAAAACAAAAATGCATGCAACCTTGGGCAAATGGTTTTTGGCAAAGACTTTTTTTTTATGATACTAGATAATTCATTCTAAATTCCAGCAAGTGAAATTCTGATGTGCTGGCCACCTCGGTGATTCAGGTGGTGGGGACGGATGATGGATGTGCCAAGAGCCCCACACAGTAATCATCTACACGCATTTCCTTTCTGAATGGAGCTTTGCTGCATAAAGGGAAAGGGTACTACAGACCACAAGTCCATGTTTTGAGTGTTTATATTCTTACTTCCTAATGTGAGCTGTCATTTATCCAGGAACATTCATGAATTCACAAATCTTAATATGTATCCTAATAAAAAGGGAATCTACAAAAACCTAAACAAGAAGGTAGGTGTTGCCTTGCATGAGGAGCCCCACAGGTCCTCCTCACAGGACAGCCCTCTGCTATTTCAGGGCAACTCTTGTTTTTCATAGTTTTTCCCCATGTTGTACCAAGGCCACTATTGTACAACTCTCCTCCCATGTCTTTCCCTAGAACCACAGGGATGAAGCATCCAGCAAATGTGATGCCAGCCATCAAGTCCACGCAAATCTTTTCCACCCACGCTGAGCCCCACAAAGGCTGTCACCGGGCCCTCCGGCTCCGAACGAGGCCACCAAGCAAATGGGGCACTTCCAGGGTGGCCTGATTTTAAAAAGTGACGCATAACATAACTTGAGTCACCTTCTCAGGTCACTGCACGTTCTATGCCGACTCACCCTGGAACCCCTAATTCTCACTTGAAAGGCTGCAATTAAGCTCTTCTCCCCCATTCTGAATTAGTACAGCAGGTTTTTTGATTCCCTGGTTTAGGGCTTTATATTTATTTATTCCTGTCTAATTTGTTCTTTTACTGCGTAGCTTACAGTTGCAACTTGGGAGGAAGTTTTGGCATTGTTTCACCCACTGCGATGAGGCACCTCTTCCCTTTTGGGTCTCTGCGGCGACATTGTCTCTGTGGAGCTGGCATCAAGTACTTCTGACCTTCCTAAGTCTCCATGACATGGCCTAATTCTTTCAGAAGGGATTTGTTTTTGAGAATCGAGTAGCATACCCAAGATGGTCCAGTGTTAAAGTTTATTACAAAGCTGTTTTTTCTTCAAACGATAAAGAATGGGAAGCCCTGAAAATGTGCTAAAGTTAGGCAGTAGGGTAGCGGGAGATAGTAAAGGAAGACCCAAAACCCACCGAGTCACTGAAGTTCACACGCTTAAGTAGGCCTTGAGAACATGGTACTGCAACTTAGAATGTTCCAGGATTTAAAAAAAAGGGGGGCAAAACAAAATGGGGAATCTACACAACAAACTCTGATTCATTCTTATGGGTGGGCCAATTACCTCAGAGGAAAGCAAAAGGTTTTCGTAACATTGACGAGGTTTAATAACGTCAGATGCAATTGCATGTTAAAATACATTATATAAAAAGAGCTGCTTCCTCATTCTTTCCTGTGCATTAATTTCTGAAAGGCATTAAGGATTTTGCTGAACTTAAAAAACTATAAAACTGTCCTTACTGACAGAAAAGACATCGATGAATGCCACCCATACCTAGTCACAGACTCCTGATTTGAACTTCTCCACGTTTGTCTCTAGGAACCAAGCCACTCTAAAAGCTCAGTGTATTTATACAGTCATCACCTTTTCACTGTTGGAATTGGACCCATAATGTTTGGTGTAAAACATAAATGCTCAGCCAGGCATGGTGGTGCACACCTGTAATCCCAGCACTCAGGAGTCTGAGGCAGGAGGATCACCATGAGTTCGAAGCCAGCCTGGACTACATAAGAGAGTTCAAGGCCAGCCTGAACTACACAGCCTGTCTCAAAACAAACAAACAAACAAACAAACAAACAAAAACCCACCACAAATGATTGGAGAAAGAAATGTGTTCAAGCAATCTGACTCTTCTTACTAAACCAAATTTCTTTTTTCTTCCCAGGATTCCTCTAAACAAAATATATTAATCTACTCACCAATCTAGCTGAGTAATAAACAAAGCAAAATATTTCCAGTTTACTATTCAATCTCATTACACAGAACCTCGTATATTGAATACACAGAAGATCTGAATTGGGATGAATTTGGGGTCACTCTTTCTTGGGATCCCTCATTCTCCTGAAAACTGGACTCCACAAAAGAAGATTTCATATGTTTGTGAGCTTGGCTGGTTCTCCATGAATCAATGTTTGACTACAAAGACTTGACCAAATAATGCTGTACACAGAGAAATTCTAGTGAATAAAAGAAAATTCTGTGATCTTCACGGTTATTTCCTGGTTCCATCACATCTTTGCTCAGATTTTTATACAGCCAGGATGTAAAATGTTAACGATTTGCTCGTGCAGCACCAAAGTGGCCTGTCAATTTCTGTCACCCGACTACATTCAGTCAAAGCTATACCTGCATCCCTGCCAAAGCATGTTGAGCCAGCTTCACATTCTTGGATTCCAAAGCCAACTGGAGAGGCAGCAGGCATTTCTCTCTGGAGAACACAGAAATAGGGACAACATGTGAGCGCAAGAAAACTAGCAGTCAAGTGATACAAGCCTTATGTACACCCACCTCGAACACTGCCACTCGTCTACACAAAACTATAACCGATAAAGAAAATCCACGTGGGCTTAAAAACAGCAAAAAAAAAAAAAAGATAAAAAAAAGAAAAGCTGTGCAGAAATGATAGCATACCTGAGCTTGCCTTCTTAGTACAGCTACAAGAAGAGCAAATACAGTTACTTTCACTTTCATTAGGGAACGGTATACTAATTAATACACAGCTGCACCCGGAACATGCTTTGCGCTTTCCTAGGTTAATGCACTGCTTGCACCCAGGACAGCTGGGGTGAGCAACCCTAGGGGACACCGTTTCTATAGATTTCTATGCCTTGTTCAGAACACTTTCCCTGCCTAGGAAGCAACCGCATCACCACCAGCACTGTGCCTCATGGGCATAAATTAAAATTCTATTATTTTGGCAATTCCTCCCCAACTGAAAGTACTCAACAATCATTTATAATTTTTAAAGTTCCTCTGCAGTCTCTATTAAGAAGTAGATATGAATTTGGTATCAGGTTCATAATAAACACATTGTCAGGATAGAAATATAATCAATTACTAACAGAGTAGGCCAAGGAGAAACAAACAAACAAAAAATCCCATAAAACATGGAGGGCTACTTAGATAATTTAAAGCTAACAACAGAAACAAAAAACAAAAAAGGCATTAAAATATGTTAAGAATAAACCAAAAGAGCTGCAAAGGCAAAACATATCTTTCTGGTAGAAGCATCCATGCTAAATAATTAAACAATAGAATTTAATCAAGAATTTTAATCAACCCATTATTTCCCCATGGAGTTACACTGGCACAACAAATGAAATGTTATTTCATTTTACCAGCCCCCCATAAACCAGAGCAGCCCCATTTTCAATCTGTGTGTATATGTACAGGAGAAACTGAAAAGATGCATTCACTTTGGAGAGTGTAAAAGCCACAGCGAAGGGGCTAGGATTTCATCTTTGTAGAAATAAGGGTCACTGTTGTAGAACACACTGAAACAGAAAGTTAATTATAGCTTTGATTCCTCCCTTCCACCCTGCAGCTCTGCTGCTAGTCTGTGGAATCTTCCATCAACTGCGCCCGAGAGCTGAAGGGACAGTCACAGACACTCCCTAACGCTGGCTACAAAGACAGAAGTGACACTGGACCATCAGGAAGAACTCTCCCTTCCTAATCCTTCTCGCCTTTCCCCTCCCCAGCCCAAAGTTATGGTTTCCATTTTTATATGGCAACTGATTAACACCACAGCCATTTTTCATTAGATCTGACAGACAAATGACCCAACTGTGTTACTTACAGTTGGGTGGCTGTAACTGTCACTGTTATCGTTACTGTCAGCTGTCAAACAAGGCAAATACCGCTGTGCCGTCAGAGCAGGAAGAGCTAGTTTTTCCAACTCTGTTTGTTTTGTTCCTTCCTAACCAGCTTACAAGCTTGTAAAAATTAAGTGGAAGGGGGAAAGACGAGCAAAAAGTAGGAATGAGACAGATGGGGTATCAGCAGAAGCAGCCCAGAATTTCATCTATAAAACTGTGAAACAAGTATCCGCCAGGGTTAATTCACTGCAAAAGAACTTTCATCTCCAGTCTGGAGTCAGACCTGCCAGTGAGGCCACAGGACGAGGGAGCAAGCCTGGAAGTGCCTGGTTCTCACAGACTAATAGCAAGGGAAACCCATCAGGTAGCTCTGAGCTGGAAACACACAAGCTTTACATGTTCCTCACCAAGGGATCCAGCAAGAGTGGGCAATGTTCATGAACAACAAGGACCTTTCTGAAAATGTTCAACCTGTTACCCTTGGGAAGCAGCATCTTGTTTGCGGGTAAATTACTGGATATCAATACTCCCCTGCCAGTAAGTAGCATCCACTGAAATCCCACCTTATCATCGTGCGATTGACACTGCTGGCCTGAGCCAGGTTGCAGCATGTTTCCAGGGGCTTCATGGAACTGCTCCCCATGCCAGGCACAGCCACCAAGTAAGACAGAGTTGGTTCAGCTAGGAAAGGTATCAGTGTTTATGGAAAGACCATGGATGTGGAGTAATGCAGACCTAGAATCAAACCCCAACCATTTCCAAGCTGTGAGATCCCAACCAAGGTACTTAACTCTGGTGAGTCTGAGGACCCCATCTATATAAAAAAAAAAAAAAAAAGCTGACTGAAGACCAATCCTGAAGGCCTGTAGTAAGGAGTACATAGAATATAGGAGGGGTTTGCAAACCTTTTGTATAAAAAGCCAGATAGTAAATACTTCAGGCTATACAGTTCATATGGTCTCTGTCCTTACTCTGCTGAGACACAAAACAGTCATAGGCAGAAAGTAAATCAACAGACATGGTTATGTTCTAGTAGAGCTTTATTCACAAAAACCAATCTGGCCTACAGGCTGTGGTTTGCCCCGTCCTGATACAGATAAAATGCCCAACACACTGTGACTTTTCAGCATAGAATAAGTGGATCTAGTCTTTTCATGTATTCAGAAAGATTTTGCACAGGACATGGGGCTGTCTTAGCAAAACCAATGACAACACCAAGGTCTCTCTTAAAAATTAGTGCTTTGAGGATGTATGGCTACAGATGGATTTCATCTGGGCATCGACCCGGGGCAGTCCATCCACCCAACCACCCATTCAAGCAACATCTGAGTGTCCACTGGGTGCTAGGGAAGACCCAGCCAGGAACACGACAGAACAGGCAGAGGCTTTCCTTTGTATTCATGGGGTAAAACAGAGAAAAGAGAAAGTCAGCATGTGTAATTTCCATGTCTAGTCTTACCTGTCACTGTAACCCTAAAATATGCATTCCTATGCTCATCTCACATTGAGAAAGTGTGGGTTCAGAGCAGTTCTGTAGCCTGCCCAAGGCCAAACAACTAAGATGAACTGGAGACAAAATTCACATCTAAATTCCTCCAACACCCCAAACCACGTTCCACCCAACCTCTGGTCTCAAAAGTTCAGAGCAAAGCAAGAATAGATAGATGTGATTCTTAACCTTTTTAGACACAAAAAATCTGGCAAAAGACTATGGCTGAAGGAGAACACACATCATTTGCAGGGGACGGCTAGCCCTCCCAGCACTAATTCCAGGTGCATCCCAAATTGAGAGTCCCTGCCCTGGGGGACAAGGTCCCTGTCCAACCCGGCAGAACCTTCATTGTCTACACTGAGTAGACAGGGCTATGTTCCTTGGCTTGGCTGGGCACAGCCTGGGCACAGGAACTGAAATGATACTACACTAACCCTGTGTTCATGTGTACATGTGTGTGTGTACCTGCACGAGTGTGCACACAGGTGAAGGGGACAGCTAACTCTCCTCAGTGTCTCTCATTTTCTCCCACCCAGGGTCCCCCAGAGCTGTGTCACCAGCCTCAGATGCTGACTTGGACTGAAAAGGAACACGTGCAGAAAGGAACGCAACTCAGGGGGCAGAACTGATTTCCTTGTTTGCCCCGTGATGTCATAAAACCCCTCCTGCCTTCATTTTTTAAAGTTGCTTTGCATGCAAGAACAACAGGCCTATTAACTGGGTCCCAGGGTGGCATTTTTAATGACAACGCAGCACGGCACACACTCAGTCCCCCCTACACACACACACTATATAAGAATAAATCATCCTTTGATCTTTCTAGATGCTGCCTCATTGGGAAAAGGGCATAGGAAAAAGCAACATTCAATTATGTCTAGTGATTATTTTTTATGCACAGGCACGTCTACATCCATCCCTGCCTAATTAAATAAAGACAGTGGCCCCAGCTTTCATGTCTGGACGTGTCATTATTTCTTAAAGGAGAATAATTAGCAGTGCTGCATATGCATGAGGAAGACATTGTCCTGTGACACCAGGTCTGGTCATGTCACAGAGACTGAATCCATTTCCTTAAGTGCATTGTCACAGTTCACAGACCAGCTTTACTGGGCTGGAACATAACAAAGAACAAGGGGAAATTAAAATTGGTGAATAAGGGAAGAGTTAAGATTTACTGATAGGGCCAGTGATATAGGTCAGTAGCATAAGCGCCTGCCTGGCAAGCGCGAGGTCCTGAGTTCGACTCCTGGTACCCGCATATAAAAAAAAAAAAGATTTACTGATAGTTACCTTACTAACATGAGCACAAATATAAACCACCAGTAAAATCAAAGATATTTCTGAATGTTAGGCTGATTTTTTCTCGATGCACTAGACAGGAAGAGCAGGAAGGTATCATACATTTGTTAAGATCTGCTTACACTCTACAATTTTAGGACTCTAGGATTAAATCACCGATAACATAATATCCAGGAATGGCTGAAATCAGTACAGCTTTTGAGCGGGAGATTTGCTATGGTTTCAACATGGTTTGTTCTCACCAAAGCGAATGTTGAAGTTTGGTCCCTGGCTCTAGCTGGAAGTGCCTGGGTCAAACGGATCAACGTCATCTCTGAGGAGTGAGTTCTTGCTCTTAGGAATGGGCTGGTTACTGTAAGAGTGGATTTGATAAAGCGAGTTCCACATCCTGTTCTCGCTCCTGTAATTCCCCGCTCTTCCTGTGGTTGTCCGTCCTCACCAGAAGCCAAGAAGACTCTGGCACCAGGATCTTGGACTGGCCTCCAGAGTCGTGAGCCTCTTTCCTCTATAAATTACCCAGTCTCGGGGGTTCCTTTTATATCAACAGGAAATGGACTAAGACAAGATTTACTTGTCAACAAAACTGAAACTAAGAGAAATTACCTTACTTGCCCAAGGTCACACATTTCTAAGTGACAGAGCTGTGATTTAGATAGAGACCACCTGTTTTTCAAACGCAAGTCCTTGAGCTTACACCACACGCTTTTGCCAGTGGAGAGCTCCACCACCAATGATGGATGGCAGGCCACTTTAACCCCAGGTGAGAAGCGGGGACAGGCATAAAACAGGTAACACACATTATCTTACTGTGAGCAGCAGGTCACGAGCCACTGAGTTATATTTGGTGGTGTGGCATTATGAGAAGGTATAGGCAGTTTTGATGAGTGGAAAACATTTAGCTTTGGATCCAGACTCACCTTCCACCTGTCCCCGTAGTCGTGACCTTTCCTAATTTGAGGAGAGGTTTTCCGCTCCCTGTTGTGATTCTCAGTTTGTTATCATTTATGTTTATGAATACAGACGGATTTTCATTGAGCTTTTCCTGGAGCCAATTCCATTGAGCCAACTGGAACTAAATTGGTTCCTTAATTTATTTTCTCTAGAGTGACGTTAAAATATTTCCATGTTGTTTCTATTTTAAGGAAATTATTTTTACCAGTGTTATCCTTTCCTTTTATATTTCAAAACAAAGATTAGATTCACCTGTCAGGAACTATTGTAGATTTTAGGGATTGAGCTGGGAACAACATAAAATCTGTTTTCTCCTGCAGTCTTTCAAGATTTCTTAGGAAGCCTACTGCAATTATTAAATTGAACATATGAAATTGTCATTTTTGTAAGTCAGAAGTGGCTGAATACCAGCAATTTTATATGATTCAATCCAGTAAAGAGAATCCTAAACAATATCATATGGTTATGCTCGTATATTACCTCAGGATATAAATTTTATTATCTGTCATTTTCCTATAAAAGCATTACCTATACATTAAAACCTCCTAACAGTACAATAGGATACGTGGAATGGAAATCAATTACAGCACTACCTAAGAAAGAGTTTAGCTGAATACCGACAGTGGGTATTTCTAGATAGTAGCATGGGGAATTCATTTTAAAATATAATTCCTATTTGTACCAATTTTGCACTAACTCTAGAATATACTTGCACAACGTGAAGAAAATTTTTATTTAAAAATTTCAATAAATCTTGGTTCTTCACAAAACGATCACCACAGCATTTCCTTTTCCTGCTCAGCTCAAAAAGGTAAGTGAATCTACCTATTTGGACACAAAATAGGAAGTATTAACTCATTTTCTTATATTTCTTCCTGAAATTTACATTAATAGTTCAAGTATGTTCAAGAGTGATCCAACTCTTCTGTCCCTAAAAAAAAAAACCTCTTGGGCCGGTGAGGTGGCTCAGCGGCATAAGCGCCTGCCTGGCAAGCGCGAGGTCCTGAGTTTGACTCCCGGTACCCACATATGAAAAAAAAAGAAGGGCCGGTGATATCGCTCAGCGGCACGGGCGCCTGCTGGCGCACGAGGTCCTGAGGTCGACCCCCGCTACCCACAAAAAAAAACGAAAACAAAAACAAAAAAAACCCCTCCATTCACGTTATGGACCTCGCTATGCTAAGAGATTTGTCTTACAATAAAAGAACCTGTAAACAATGAAGTAAGTTTATCAATCATCTGAAAAACTTCCAATGCTAAATTTTTATCTTTGCTATTTGATATGTCTAACTTTAAAAAATAGCTGTAAAGATAGCAATATAAATACAAAAACATTTTGTTACATTATTGTGAAAGCATGGTGGACTTTTTCATTTTAAAGTTTTTATTAATATTCTTACAATATTTAAAAAATATGAAACACTATAGGTCAAAAAGATAATTTATAAAGGAGAGTAAGTTTTTAATTTATTTTGGAAAAAATTAATGGTGGACCATGACTTGGTATTTTCACATGTAATTGGGATTATCAATATCAATACTTCCACCATAAGATATAAATTCTAAATAATCAAGGAGAAAAAAAATAAAAGTTTTCTTTTTTATCCCTAAAAGGAAAGGCAATATGAAGTGGGTATTAACCCTATGGGAGGTTGCTCTAGAATTCATTTTTCTACAAATATTGAGCACATATTAGTGCTGGGCACTGAAGTTAGCACTAGGTGTACCAAAAGGAAAAACAGGTATTGTTCCTGTCCATGATAGGGGCAAGTGTCAATTCACCTTCTAATAACCCAAGAAGGTAAAATACCACCCAAAGGTTGGCCAAGCCTGTAAAGATGAGCAAATGCACTAAGAAGATCAGAGTAAGCAGCCTGCTCTCAATAATGTACCACACATGGGCCTTTTTCTCAGGATCAAGCATTCTGTCAGTTTCAACCAAAGAACTGAAATGGGAGTGTGGCAGTGAGAGTCATGGAAATGCCACTTATTGAGGCCTTCGGTGTGCTGGGCTCTGTGCTGAGAGGTGAGGTATACTGTCCCGTTTAATAATTCACAGGACAACACAATGCAGAGGGAAAAGTGTGTCGCCATCCACGGGACACTGAGGGGGGGAGAGGAGGTGGCACAGGCACTGGGGCCGTGCACCTGGGCAGGAAGCCACCCTCACGCTTACCATTTGCCAATCTCACTGTGCTCCAGGGACTGCGCTAAGCATGTCACACACAGCAAGCAGGGAAAAGACGCTTTGTCAAGAAACTCCTCTCCCTCCACCCAGCATCTCCTCATGTTTCTCACACTGGCTCCCGGGCCAGTCATTTACTCACGGATTTGCACACTTCCTGCTGTGAAACACTGTAAATTGCTCCCATTCTGCCGAGAACCACTTCCTGCCGCACCCTGGAGAGGTCTTATTATTTTAAGATTTTCATGTAAAGCAATTTGTCAATATATATCAGTAACTTTAAAACATTAAATATGCTCCACCTAGGATTTCTCCTACTAGGAACCTTTTCTAAGAAAATAATCCTAGGGGTGGCACAGTTTTATCTGTAAGGGTTTTAATTGCATTTTTATTTATAATGCAAATAAAATCAAATCATGGCACATCTATAGAGTAGAATAATATGCGATAACATGAATAAAAAAAATCACATACACATACAGAATGCGTGGAAAAGGGAGGGTGAGGAGGATTTGGTTTTGTCATTTCTATGTTTCTATATTTGAAATATTTTCAGAATAAAACATTACAGCCATCCCTTGGTACCCACGAAGGACTGGTTCCAGGAACTTCCTTGGATACCAAAATCCTCAGATGCTCAAGTCCCTTACATAAAATCATGGAGTATTTGTTTATTACCTGCGTACATCCTTATAGATGCTTGAAATAATCTCTAGATTACTTATAAGGCCTACTACAATGCCCATGCTTATGTTTATAATTGTTAAACTGTATTGTTTAGGAAATAATGACAGGAGAAAAAAATTTATACAAGTTCACTACAAATGCAATTTTTTTTTCTTTTTTTTTTTTTTTTTTGGGACAGGGTCTCACTGTGTAGTTCAGGCTGGTCTTGAGTTCACTACGTAGCCCAGGCTGGCCTCGAACTCATGGTGATCCTGCCTCAGCCTCCCAAGTGCTGGGATTATAGGCGTTCGCTACCACAGCGGCCCAGATGCAACTTTTTTTTTTGTTTTTGGTACCGGGAATCGAACTCAGGACCTTGCACTTGCCAGGCAGGCACTTGTGCTGCTGAGCTATATCCCCAGCCCCCAGATGCAACTTTTCAAAAAATATTTTAAGTCTAAGATTGTTTGAATCCACGGATGCAGCCCCATGAATGCAGGGGCCTGATTTCTTTAGAAATATGGAAAAGGTGAAGTTAGGCCTCTCCTACACTTGCATAAGCATGTTTCTCCTTTCCTTCAAGGCTGTGCCCCACACTGGCCTCTGTCTAAACCCTTTCTCTGTGCTCACTTTATCTCTCCCATTGTCACCACTCTTCCCACTTTACCAAAAACTGGGCCATATTCCTGGAATAGCTTCCCCTTCTCTTTCCTCTACAGAAAATTCCCTACCATCGTTCAAATGCTTACAGAATTCTCTCTCCACCCTAAAGCCTTCTTGATGAGAATTAGGCTTGCTCAGTGATCCGAAAATACAGTTACCTCAGTCAAATCTATCATGTGAAATTGGTGCACCTAATTTAACCTCACTTCCTTCTATGACATGTTTTCCTACAATCAAGCTCATAGGCTTGCAGCGTGAAAATGCTAACAGCATGCAGCATGCCCGTGGAAACTGTTCTGCCCAGCCTGGGATCATGGAACCACATGCATTTTGTTACTTAATGATTTTTTCATGATGAAAACACTCCAGCTGGCAATCAAGAGTTCCGGCTGTGCCCAGAGTCGCCAGCAGGAGGGCAGCATCCCTGGGTCATGGAGTGGAAAGCGGAAACAAACCACAGAACAAGACTTTTAATGCCAATGCTCATGTTTTAGGCAAAAGAACATTAGCTGGACAAGAATATATATTTTTTTCATATGTTGACAACCTTCTGCAAATGTTTAGCTACCTCTTGAAAAATGGCAACTTGATGGCATAGATATCTTGAGGAAAAGCCTATACAACCTAAGACAGGTAACTTCAAAACAAAACTAATCACTGAGAAAAACTGTGATTCCATGCACAATTCAGGACTCACTGGCTTAGAAAAACTCCAAAGTAATACATGTATATATTTATCAGGATTTCTGATGCAATTAAATATCATGACAGCAAAATGGCAGGCTAAATTTGAAGTAATACTTTCCCAGGAAATAGAAATTGTCAGGCTGAGTGCCAGAGCTCATGCTTATGCAAAGTCCTAAATTCAACTCCAGCACCAAGAAACAAAAAAGCAAAACCAAAAAATAGGAGAAATTTCCAGTTGTGATATCAAAGTGCCTTATAAAACTAGATCATTACCAGAGCAATACAACTGTCAGAACTAAACTTGGTAATTCTAAATGACTAATAATCTATTTGTGAAAAGTTAATATTTAATCATAGATCATTCATAACTATTTAATAACTATATATCTAAGCAGTATGTGACATGTTAGGCATGTGACAATCAATGTGACACATGGCTCCTGTCCACATGGAACCGGTAGACAAAGGAGGTGACAGGTAAGTGATGATACACACACGTAAGTGGAAGGTAATAAGCACTTGTATTTTGTAAGTGGTATACATAACCAACTATAACAGAACAGGAAGGGGGGCGGATGCTGGAAAAATCCAAGTCCCTTTACAGACATGACGATATTCATTTGGCCTCGAAATAAAAGGGACAGAATGAGGCTGGGGCAGCCACTGAAGAGGGACAAGACATTCCCAGTGAAGTCTCAACAGCAAAGGCACAGAGTGGGTGCACAGAACAGCTGAAGTCCCATTGTGACCAGATGGGGAGGTCTTGATGGGAGGGTTGGTGAGAACTGAGTTTGACAAGGTAGATTTGAGCCAGGGTTTGAAAGGACTCGCATGCCAAGCCAGAGAGACTGGCTGTGAGCCAGTTGAAAGTGAGAAGCTAATGAAAGATATTTAATCAAGGGAATAATGTGATCTCAGACATTTCCTACAGTGGAACTAAGGCTATACCGCAGAGAATCAATAGAAAGTACTGTGGCAAAAAATTTAGGAAGAAAACCAATCTGGGCCAAATTTAGGCTTTTCCATTTATAACCTGTGCACTAAGTATTTTGTTTCTTCAATCCTTATGTCTTCCTCTAAAAATAAGGAACTAACACCGCATACCTCAAGGAGTGTTACAGCGATTAAATCAGCACTACATTAGTCAAATTCCTCACTGATTGCCCAGGCCATGCTGATGCTGATAGCACTACGGAAGCCCTTGCCCCATTCCCTTCTCCACCCGTACCAGGCTCTGTCTGCCCCTGCAGGGTTCTCTTGGGCAGTAACAGGGACACCTCAGACTCCAGTCCACAACCCCTGCAAACAGCTGCCCATGCCCAGTGCTCAGGCCTAGGGATGCAAACGCCTGTGGCACCATCTGCCTTCTGAAAGACAGAGCTGAGTCAGAGGTCCGCATGTAGTCTCTGGGAGAAGACGCAGAATACTTCAAGCAGGGAATTCTGAGGTCTTGAGCAGTCAGAGCACGATCTGAGAAAGCAGGGCAGCTTTGGGTGGGAACATTTTCTTGTCCTTGAGGAAAGTCAGGATGGGGCCTCTGCCACATGGCCCATGGTAGTGCCCCACCACACTGAGGTCTTAGGGTAGCACCAATACTACCCACCACACTGGACACACTCAGCAAATGATTATTATGGTGCTTTCTCTCATTGTCACGGATGTCTTGTTATTATAGTTTTGTTGTTGTCATCATCATTAACCAGAAGCAGGAAGGCCTGGAGGATGCGCTTGGGTGCCTACTTTCAGCATGGAAAGGAGAAATCGGAACCTCAAAGTGACATGCAATGGAGTAGAGAGGACCTCCTGGGAGAGCAGTTTGGAGGAAGTGGGATGGATAGTAACTATACTGTGGTATATTTTGAGTTCCAGGTTCCTTTGGGAATCCAAGTGTTGGTGGATAAACAATAGGATGTATTGATCTGGAGTTCAGGAAAAATTTAGAAGTTATCCATCTAAAAGTGAAGCTGAAGCTTGGAAATGGAAAAGGAAAAAATATAAGGTGTAGAATAGAAGGCTAGAGCTCTGTGAAATCCCTCCAGTCAGTGAATGGACAGAAGAAAGAATGCCAGCAAAAAGCCAGGGGAGGCTGCCATGCCCAGGAAGATGCCAGGAAGAAGGCTAAGACATGCCCATCTAGCACTGGCACTCACCAGTCATTGAGTGCCTACTCTGTGTAGGCCTTCTGACTTGGCTTCTGTGATCTCATTTAATGCAGTAAGTACTTACAACAATATGCGATAGGTAATTATTTCCATGCTATCAGTGAGCTAACAGACTTGGACACAGTAAGTACCTTGCCCTACTCACCTGTGTACTCTAAAGCATCAGGTTGATAGAAATGTAACCCTACTGGTTAAAGTTAGGAAAAATTAGGTGCATTGTTGTCACTGCTCTAGAGGAGGAGGCATGGAAAGAAAGAGCTGTGTTTATCCATCAGGGACAGCTGTAAGCCAGAAGCTCTCTCATTGTATTGTCTTAGTTAATCCTCTGTGAAACTGGGGCAGTGGGAATTATGTCACTTCACAGTTCAAGACAGGGAGGTTCACAGTGGCACATACCCATGGGCTGAGCTGGTATATGATCAGTCCATACTCAAATGTAAGAACTATATGCTTCAAAAGCCTACATCTTTTCTATAGCAACATGTTCTCTCCCAACCCCAAGGGAATGAGAGCTAAATTAAAAGGCAAAAGCACCTGCAACACAGAAACAAGTACAAGCATCCCTGGAAATTTACCCGTGTAATGGAAATTTTACCCTTCCAGCTTTCCTGTGTTTTCCCTCAAAACAGCCCAACACGTGGCAGCCAATGCAATAATCTCTGACATCAAATGGGCAGGTCCACTTGTCCAGAAAATACAAAAATCTGTATCCTTTGCTCTTTCACTGATTTTTTTTATCTACAGCAATAAAACTTTTAGCTTTAAGTCATTAAATTTAGCCTCAGATGTAAAAGCTAAGTATCAGGCTAGTTTGGATACATGGAAAGACCAAGGGCAGAACATCAAAGCTTCATCCCCATGCCAAGAGTAACTACATCCCAGGCTAACAATCCTTCATCAGACACAGACTCAGGGCTTGTAAGCCTCAGGTCTTCTCTATTTGCACATCCGTTCACCCATCCTTACAAATGCTACTCTCTCTCCTTCACACGTTGGCTTGTCCCAGCTGGCAGTCCCAGAGCTCCTTCTGGCAGGGTTAATGGCTGCCCAACTGCATAGCACAGGGTGTGGTGGCTGCTATCCAGGTGGTTACAGGGGCATGGAATCAGCCATCCTCCATGGCTTATCAACTCGTAATGGATGTGCTTGTGAAATCTGCTACCAAGCGAGTAGCCTTCCTTGTTAATATCACAAAGGCACACGAAACTTAAGAATTGAGACCATGTCTTCAAAGAGGAGGAGCTTGATGCTATTTTATGCCAACCTTTGATTAACTGTTAAAATCATTACTATAATGAAGGAAATATTGAAATGAGTTTTTCCTCTTATGGTACATTAATTTGACAGGATGTTAATAGCCCTTAAAATGTTTTTTTTTTTTAACTCTTAACATGAGAAAATGTTTCCCATATAATATCAAGGGAAAGTAGCAAGATACAAAAGAGTACATACAACAGGTCCCAATTTTCACTATGTCTTCTCAAAACAAAACAAAACAAATACTGAGATTTTTATCTCTAGGTGATGTAGCTTTTGGATTCAACAATCAAGAGTTAGCATTTAGACTAAACCAGTACTTTCTGGGAAGCTTTGGGCAAGTTATTCTCTCAAAGCCTCAGTCTCTGAATCCATAAAGTAGAGATTTAATGAAACTACCATGTTGTTCAAGTGACATGATGCTATGTGTCGATAACTAATTTTTTAGGCTTTTGGGTTTTTCTGTAGTGAGAACATTCTCAGTTCACAAGCTGACATTTTTTCACAAGTGTATCCCTTATAGACATATTCTATACATTTCTTCATAATTTCGAGCCAGTGTGTTTTATACTATAGGTCAAACTGAAATTTTTTTATGTTTTAAAGTTACAGCTTCTGTCTTCTGTTAAAAGCTGTACATTTCTTTCTCCATAGACATGGAAAATCCTTTTCAGACATCCACGTATAAAGATAACCTCCATTAAGTAATTCATCTTGGCAAAAGGAGCATTAGACAGAGAACAATGATGTAAAAGTTTATTTTCCTATAAACAGCAACTTCTCCCAACAAAAATAAATTTGTGGTTTTTCAACTACTGAATATCCCAATAGGTTCTGCCCTGCAAGCACTTTTTTAAAATAGCTTTTGAGTGGGAGCCAAAAAGGTTTATTTGACTCCTCATTAGCTGCCTGCTTTAAATATATCACACACTCTATATTTCCCTCTTCCAGCCTGGAAAATCAGCCAAATAAGATCTGCATGGGCCTGCCAGTAAGTGCCTCAGGCCCAGAACTATCTAATGTGAAGACAAGACTATTTTTCAGGGTATATTTATCTTTAAAGGTTGGAGGATAGCCAGGCATGGTGGAGCGTGCCTGTAATCCCAGTACTTTGGGAAACTGAAAAGCAAATTTAAGTCCTATTTGAGTACTGTAGTGAAACCTTTTCTCAAATTTTAAAAATCAAAAAGGTAGGACGTAGGTCAGTGCCAAGGCAGTGGGTTTAATACCTAGTCCTGAAAGAAAAAAATGCAGCAGGGTGTGTATTTGGACACAACAATTCCACCTGTCTGAAAACAGCCTTGGATGCAATCACTAGAAGGCAGGGTATCCACAGCAAGGAACCAGCAGTAGGAAGCCTCCCGCCCCTTGCTGACAGCCAATCCATTGCATGACTGTGTGACCTTTCTGGATGAGGCATGTGCTGGAAGAAAAACAAATATGCCCAGTATTTTTTTTTTTTTCCACACACTGGAGGAAAAAACAGTAGCAGATTGTTCTCTTAATGAAATAATCCAAGACCAAAAGACAATAACATGAAGACAGCCAGCACTGCTTAGCATCAACCCTGAGCCAGGGCACAGAAATGGGACTGTGAAGGCGAGGAGACTCCTCACCTAGGGGGAAGGAAGCCCATTTGCCTTTGTTATTCCCACCATTCAGAAGCCTCAGGGCCCATAAGGAGCCAAATGCGACTCGGCCATCTGCAGCAGGCTTAGTGGTGAATGTCCTATGTCTCGCACAGACACTTACTGAGTTTGCAGAAGTCCAAGGAAGGAAGGGTGCCCCCAAATCAGTGCAAACAAGCTCAGATCCTGAAGGCTGATGAAGACATTCACTTGGAGAACAGGGGAATTTGTCAGCAAATTATCAAGTATTCTAGAATATTAGACATTGTCGCTATTTTTCTATAATTATCGTTATCAGCAAGATCCTACTGTGCAGCCACCTCCAGTTAAGGAACAGTGCCTCTCCTCCCAGGTGGGAAAAGAAAGATCCCCAGTCATCTTCTAGCCTGGTGTCAAAGAGAGAGGTTTCCAGCCAGAGGAAAACTGCGAGCAACTTGCTCCATCACCTAATCCCTCTTCTGGCTGCCTGGATGCCTTGTTACCAGGGGCACCTGCATAGGACTCCCATCTGGGGAGGCTGAGCTGGTCCACCATTTTCCCACCATGTCGGAAGGCACCAGGACTCTGCGCTCCAGCCTGGGGAGGCAAGAACATGCCTGGCAGCATCCAAACCCTGCCACTGGCCACAGCAACCTGGGAAATAATGCCACTTACCGCCGCTCTTCACAGGCACACCAGGTGGCGTTCCCCTGCCCTGGGGACCCAGAGGGGCCCAGCGTCTGTATGCAGGCTGGACTCCCCCAGCTGTCCACAGAGAACCAGTCTCCCTTGCTGGGGTGCTGAGACAGTGGGGCCACCAGCTGGAAGCCAGGTGTCTGGGCAGGGAGCCTCTCTACTTCAGTCTAAGTGGGAAGGCTTAGCGGAGTCACGGAATCCAGCGGGGACCCGCGATAGCTCTCCATGGGCTCGGTTTCTCTGGGCAGGAGATATGGTGAGGGGAGCAGTGAGAAGAGCCTATGGAACGGATCCTCCTCCTCTGTTCTGGGTCAGACATGTGTGTTCCCTGCAAGTCTCAGGTGTTTTACCTGCAGAATGGGACATCTCTAACAACTCTGCAAATCCTACCAGCCCTGCTCCCAAAGGAGCAGCTAGCAGCCTTCTCCTTAGTGACCAGATTCCAACCTTGTGTGCCAGCCCTGGCAGATCAAGATGCGTCTAAGCCTTTCCCAATGATCCTGTTGCCTACTTTTGCAGCCCTCCTCATAGCTCTGGAAAAGCCTTTGCTTTCCTGAAAACACTAGATCTGCTTGGTCAGCACTGCCCTTCTGTCTTTTGTCTTTTTGTCTTCTTCCTGTCTTGGATGGGGTTGTGACATCTGGAGTTGCAACAGTCACTTCATAGCATATAGAATCAAATATAACGGAAAGCCAAGAAAATGCTGGAGACATCAGCACCAACCGCCTACCTCCAGACTGCCTGTTTCGTGAGAAAATAAGCCCCATCTCAGTGAAACCACTGTTACTAAGCTTTCTGTTACTTACAACTGACCACATTCCTGAGTGATAAACTCTTATTCCTAGAGAAAAGCCAATGTGCAAGTAATCACATACATGCCTTCTGTTCCAACACATATCCCTGGAGTGAAAGATGAAATGAAGAAATAGAAACAAGAATAATTCCTATTCTAACATGTCCACGTGGCAGATAGTCGACAAATATATACTGAAGACACAATATATGGTTAAAAGAACAATTTTCCATTTGTATCTGTATTTGAGCTTCTATCATATGAGCTGTGGGACTTCAAGCAAGTGATTTTTCCACTCAAGCCTCGACGTACTTATTAAAATACAGATTCTATTAGCACTGATTATACTTATTGTAAAATTTAATAATGCAATGTGTGTAGAGTTGCTAGAACAATTCCCAGCATAGAATGATGCTTTGTGGTTGGCAGCCCTCGATACTAGGGTCAGGTAACTTGCACCACAGGCTGTGGGACTACGGATGGCAGTTTGTAGTCTCGCTGAGAAAGAATACAGTCAATCGGTGGTTTGTGGCGGCAGAGTGTGGCTCTCGCATATCCGCACCCGTGTGCCCGGGGTGGGAGAGAACACCCAGGCCCCCACCTGGAAAATGCCACAGATGCCTCCCCTCGCCTTGCTGGCCTTCCCAACAGGGGGCCTTGGTGGTCATTTTGAACTTCAACTCCAATCCACAGAGTAAATAAAAGCTCAGCAAAGTGGTAGGAGGCCACTAGACAGGACAAAGGGTCCTGCCCGGGTCTGCACATGGCCCGTGGCTGCCACGCTGGTCTCAGCTGTCCTCTCTTCTATGCATCCCGCATCCTGAGAGCCATGCAGATTCCCCCAGGGAAGGGGTATCCAGAGGGGCTTTAGCTGCAAGTAACAGAAAAGTCATGCCCTCACCTGCCTGTTTCTATCACACGGCTGGGAGCCCAGGACTGTCTATTTTTCTGCTGATCTACTCTCCACATGTCCGCTTTATCTCCAGGTTGGCTCTCTTCAAGGCTGTAAAACAGCTGTGGCTGCTTCAAGCATCATGTGATTTCTTTTTTCACTAGTGGGGATTGAACCCTGGGCCTCTGCACTGAGCTACATCCTAACCCATTTTTAAAATTTTGAGAGAAGGGGAATGGGAAAAAAAAATTAAAATATATTATATATAGGTACAAACTCCCTATGATAAATGTGATCAATATGTATGACAAGTATATACTAATAAAAAAAAAAGTTAAAAAAAATTTTGAGACAGGATCTCGCTAAGTCGCTGAATTGCCCAGGTGGAGCCAGAACCTGCAATTCTCCTGCCTCAGCCTCCCAGAGTGCTGGGATTACAGGTGGGCACCACTGCATCCGGTTGGCTCCAAGCATCGTTTGAATGTGACCATTATCGGATGAAAAATGAGCTTCCCCTTCACAAGGGAGAGGCAACCTCCTGAAGTGGGACAATGCCCTGGGCCGGCTGCCCCCTCGGGAGCACAGTGATGTCACATCTGGTGCCCTGCTGGGGGAGGGGTGATGGTTTCTGCTCCAGAGGAAAACGATAGAAGTTCCGGGGACTTTGCAGATGCCCATGCTTGCCCAACACAATAACAAAAGCCCTGCAGGTCTTCTGGTTAAAAACCAAACTGGACCACCGTCAGTAGGCAAGAACTACCACAGCACACCGGAGGTGTGGCTTCCCCACAGTGTCTTGCTCAGCAGCCTGCTGGAAAAGGCCAACCCCAGACCCCCACGCTGTGTGCACCAATGGGGGAGGAGCCTGCTGTGGGCAGCTGGGACCCCAGTATCCTCTTTCCGGCCCGTGGAGTTTGTGCTGAAAAACACCGAAGACTGCCACGGCCAAGTTTGCCAGACCCTGCCACTCACGGCCACTGTTCAACATTCCCGAGGGTTAATTAGGCCACTTTGTACTCTTAGGAACAGGAAATAGCGCTATTTAAATCCAGATTCTTATCTGCTCCTTTGTTTCCAGTACCCCTGCTTTCCTATCTCAAAATTACACTTTGAACATTGGCACTAATCACACTGCAAACCGCCAGAACACTGCTCTAACCAGCTGGGACTCGACTATGCGCTGTGCATCCTGCAGAGCGTGACCTGCGGGACTGAGGCGACCTTCCCAAGGAGCACGCTGTCCACAAGGGTATCGCAGGCCAACGTCCACGGCTCTACGGATGGCACAAGTATAATAGAAGTGACTTTTCATTAAAAAATCACTTCTATGAAAATGTGATAGGTTCATGATTTTTAGTGAGTTAATAATTTTTTTAATTGGTTTAATTTCTAATAAGCAGATAAAACCAAAATGTAAAAAATAAAATCAAATAAAAAGCTCCTTGAGGTCCTAAATTTTTGAGCACAAAAGGTTTGCCAAGTGCTGCACACCAGTCCGTGGCAGGAGTGAGGAGGCCCTGAGATGATCGCCAGGACGGAGGAGACACAGAGGACAGTGGGGTGACACGGAGGCCTCCTCCTGGGCACACAGTGGGGTGCACGCTGAGCCCTGACAGGGAAGACCGCCCTCCTCTGTGGGCTGTCCTGGGGTCTCTCCAGACTGGAAACAGGGACCCCTGCCACAGTTTAGTCTCCATCTCCACTTACAGAAGCTGACAGGCAAAACGACTTGAGGTCCCAATGGCCACACCTGGGACAAACAGGACCTGAACGCAGGGCTTAATGTCCTAGCACGACCTGCTCTGTGGTGGCAGGCTCCTCGAGGGCCGTCTGCGTCCTGCTCCTCACTGCACTCCCCACCTGTAGCGTGTTGCTTGCTCGGCTCTGATGCACAGCCCAAGGCACCTGTCCCCACCTGCCGATGGTCCCCACTGCCGCAGGGGCCAGAATCCACCCAGCCTTCCCACTACCGACCTCAGTCTCTGGCCCTCGAGAGAGATGTCTACAAACAGCTGCCTTGCAATCAACTCCAACAAACACTGACACAGCATTGTCCGCGCTGGGTGCCTGGGCGCTCACACCTGAGGCTAACAATTTTTTCCCTCCCAAATCAAATATCCTGTTGACTTTATTATTTTTTTTTGTGGGTACCAGGGGTCGACCTCAGGACCTCGTGTGCCAGCAGGAGCCCGTGCCACTGAGCGATATCACCGGCCCTTTTTTTTTTCCCGTATGTGGGTTCCGGGAGTCGAACTCGGGCCCTCGCGCTTCCCAGGCAGGCGCTTACACCGCTGAGCCATCTCACCAGCCCCTCCTGTTGACTTTAGGTTACATCTGTATTTCTACTATCTCTGAAGGACACGAAGTCTCCCCTCCCCATTTTTAACAAGTGTCACATTACTAGCCTTTATCTTCCCGTCAGGCTTTCATCTAGGGTTGAAGTTTAAAGTGCTGAGGGTCAATCTCGCAGCCCTTCAAGCACTCAGCCCTGAGTGTCCCCTATGCTCTGTATCCCTCTTTGTCCCTCCCATCCCGGGCATGGCTCCTGCCAGGACTCTGTACCCTGCACACAGTTTCCTGGCTACTTCCTCAGCAGCAGCCTCCTACATCGGCACACACAACCCCTTTTGTGCCTGACGCATTTTTTCCCAGCTGGTAAAGTATAGAAAAACAAGATGAAGTTTACAGCACAAAGCAAATAATGGGGTGGTTAGTTGAAAAACTAAGTCTGCTCCAGCTCAAAATATGACTTATTCGAGATGTACTCCATCAGCTATGGCCTAAAAATCAGCCCTACCTTAAATCTTCTCTGGGTAAATCTACAGGTTTGCTGCTTTAACTCTCCTGCAAAAACCCTCTCATACGTCATGGAGCCTTTTCCCTTGGTCAAGTTCCGGAGAGGTAAGGGTTAGTTATTTAATTACATAATTACTCAGGCTTCCCCAGTGGGTATTCACATCAATTCCAGACCAGAGTGTCTTTTATCTTAAGGTTTCCTCTCCTTACAAAGAGGAAAAGTCAATTTAGGTCATTTCCTGTATACATACTAATCTCCACAGCTCTAATAAATGCTTTGCCCCTCAGTCTAAATACAGGACACTCCCTCTTTTAAAAAGTTCTGGCTCCTCAGAAATTGCTTTTGAAGTCCTTTCAATACAAGACGCCTAATGTAGATTCCCATATGAACACATTGCAATCATGAGTGGTAGTGAAGAAAGAGTAGATTTTCCAAGACTTTTTTTTCAATAATGGGGCTTCATCAAATAATTTGCTGCATACAATTTAATTTCATAGATCTCAGCTATGCCCATAAGTTACAAACAAGAAAAAATAAACTTGTGTGTTAAATCCAGCAATGGGAGAGGTAATAGCCCGTAGTGGGGTAAGAAGGTGGTTTTTGGAGTCCAGCTGCCCTGGTCTGCTCTGGCCCTGCCCAGGGAGTTCCAGCAGCCACATGTCCCCTCCAAGCTCCCAGGAGAGCTCCCAGGATTATGTAAGACCAGCAGATCCAGCACCTAGCACAGCCCCTCTCAAAATCAAGGTTTTAAAAATAATAGTCCATGTTCCAACATGCCCCAAATTTAGGTGGGAAAATGTGAATCAGAAGGCTACTGAGCAGATTAAAAAGCCTCATATTAACAGAGGCCTGGACTCTAGGAAAAAGAGAGCTATATCAAAAGTACTGGATTCAACTTGAAAGAGATGTGTCAGGGCACTGTACAAGTACAGAATCCTACTGATCTATATAGAGGTTGGCTGTAACTAAATATGCAGAAAATAAAACATTAAATAGCTAATAAAGGTTTCCCGGGAAATGAAACATGATTCTAGTCTTTGGACTAGGCCTTCTGCAGAAGAAGAGTCCTCAAGGTGGGGGAAGAGAGACTCAAACACCTCCTGAACCCTGAACACCACTGAATTGATGAGCTCGGGACCTATCATCCCTTGGACCCCACTTGTTATAACCCATCAATATAAATAACTACCAGAGGCACACCTTGGAATTAAAGCAAGAATTTGGGCCTAACTTCTCTATAAGCCACAGTTTAATTATAAAAATATGCAGAAAATAACTTACACAGCAAAAACTGCGCCTTTATTCCATTCACAAAGAATAAAAAGGCCTAAGAAACTTCAAAATAGAGTTTGTTTCCTCCTAATGCTGCTTTTAAAGCTTAGTGCTGTCAAGACATCAATTACTTGTCATAAAGGAAGGATCAGCAGCCAAGGCTGGTTCCGGAGCTAACACCTTGCTCGTACCCCATCATGTGCCTCAGGGCCCGCACCTGCACCAGTCCGGCTTGGGTGGCTTCCGTATCCTCGCTCTTAGGGAGGACTTCCTTAGGGGATGACTGCATCACTTAAAAAGCACTTTTTGGGCAGGGCCATTAACAAGGAGAAGCTTTATAATTGAGAGCTAATTGCGAGTCTTCCTTATCTAAGGGAACAGAATGGGAAAACCATTAGGATTGGTTTCCAGGATGACAGATGGCACACAGAAGCAGGGTCTGTAAGTGTCACTTATACTATGTTAAAAGGTGGTCATTGTTGTTTCTGTCTTCCAAAGTAGCAGGGAAGGAAAGAGAAAAGCCCCAAATCTTTAGGGCACCCTGATTTCTCACCCAGATCTCAGCATCCCCAGTGCGACAGGCCACTCTGCATGCCGTTTCTCCTTGCTCATGCATTTTTGTGACCAACACTGAGTTGTCATTCTACTCACCTATTTAGGGCAAACTGATCTGAGGTAGTTGGAACAGCGCTTCTCCACCAAGCTCCCACTCACCAAAAAGGTTCCCACTGCACACTCTCTCCCCCATGTCACCTTTCAATCTCAGACTTGCTGAGGTTGACAATTCTCCAAAACTGAAAACGAGCCAGGATTAGACCAGCCAAAGTGTCTTAAAACTTCTATTTTTTTTTTCCTTCTGATGCAGAACCAACAAAACTCAACAAGAGCTTGGCTCAATGGAGCCAAAACTCATTTACATTTGTGTGACTCTGCAAAGGGAAGTTAGCTGTAGTAGGGAGGAAAGGAGGCAGCTAGATCTGAGATGTCCAGATGAGCTTAGATCCAGGAGGAACGCAGCTGTTCACAATCCACCTGGAACACCAGGGAAGCCTCATTAGAGGCACCTGTCCTGCCCATATGATAATGTCCTCCATTCAGTTAGCAGGAGCTGAACTGGAATCCCATCCAGCATCCTTTGCTTCCACGACTCCACAGTGGGAGGGAGCAGGAGGAGCCCAGGACTTCCCCATGACAAAAGAAAGGTGAGACTGAAACTATGAGGTATTTGCTGTCCTCATTTTATGTCACACACACATTCCAGTTGGTGCAGATGTTTCTTCAATCAAAATGAAAAACTTGCACTTCCTGCGCAAGTCGCTCCAGGGTTCAAAGCAAAGAACTAAAGCACTGAATAGATCGGCGCAGTAGAGGAGCCATTAACATAAAACCATACGAAGAATAAGAAGCCCCTATGGATCTTCTCTCGAAGCACTAGTGCTGGTGAGTGCTCTCTCCTCCACCAGCAGGAAAGACCAGGTGGCCCCCAAGTGCAGTCAAGGAGGAACGCGTGAGTATGGGCTGGGAAGGGTCCTGTGCAGGCAGACACAAACGAAGCAGAGAACTGGGCAAGGCTCAGGCAGGGTTGAGAGCAGGAGTGGGACACACACAAAGACAGATGGGAAGAAGGGCTTTGGAGTCTTTCTGGCAGGAGAAAGGAATTAAGCTGAGGTTGGCTCCTGAAGAATCATGGAGAAGGTAAGCAAAATGGCAGCTGGGCTATTGTCAGAGTGATGGCTGGCTTGTTCCCAGCAAGGCACTGAACAATGCCAACAAGAGGTCTGCTGCCAATGGTGGCCTTTTAACAAGATAGCTCGAGGATTCCCTTGACAGCCGCATCTCATCTGGGCCAGTCCTGTTGTAAGTGACCTGGGTTACAAGGGAGGGAAATTCCTGGATTTTGGCAGGCTAGAGGTGGAAGTTCTTTATTCTTTGGAACAGAGATGCTTCAAGTCAAATTTGGAGTGGGGGGTGGGGCAGTTAGCAAGCCTCTTCCAGGTGGGGCAAGGATTGTTTATGGGAATCTAATGAGAACCCGAATTGTTGAATATTCAGTATCCTTTGACCTAGAATATTGATCACTCCTGGTAACTCCCACCCTTGTCCTCTGATCTAACACTACTACACATTAGACTAGGTGGGCTTTAGGCAAGTAGAAGGGAAGAGATTTACATCTATACTAGCTGAGGTCAGTGAGTCGGGTGTGAGGCTTCTGGGTCTACTCTGGGACATACCATTTGGGTGAGATTTCAGTTCTTTTACCACAGCTGAGAGTCTGTTCCAGCACGAAATCCCCCTTATACTGTGCTTTCTAAGAATCTAGGAGATGGAAAGTCAGGGTCCCTGGGATGTGCGATACAGAGTTTGGAAACAGTTTCATCCCACACATATTTTTAGGGCACCAAGCTAGGGGACACCAGGAGGAATAAGGTACACAATGAGCTCCTTGAGGATGGCTCCTGAGGACTGAACTCTTAAGCAAGTGCCAGTGTGGAAGACAGCATGACAGACCTCAGTAAACATGAGGGTGAGGTCATGAAGGAGGGAGGGAAACTGAGGCGGGAACTCAGTGCAGTCTTCAAGGACACATGCAGGATGACTAAGTGAGAAAGGCTGTGTGGGAAACACGGTGGACAATCCTGCTAAACAGCCAGAAACTTGTCCCGCTAATCTCTTAGTGTCCCGTATGCAAGGGGAGGCACCGGGTTACTATCCGAATGGGTTAGTGGGTTACTTCCAGACCTGTTGTTTTTGTCTCAGTTTTGCATTGTGGAGAAAAGAGGACCCACAATGAGTGTGCTCTATTTCACCTCATGAGGTAGCCCCAGGACGTGAGCTAGGTGGGGACTGAGAAGTGTTATAGTGCAACCCTACAAAATGGGGAGAGGAAGAGGGACTTATTCAATATGGCGGAACAAAGCGCCACTGGGAATGTGGAGGCCTTGGCAGCTGAGAGGGCTTCCGGACGGGTGGGGATGCAAGGCTGGACCTAGGATGGGATGAGCTCCACTTCACTGGCCTTGGGCACACAGAAGGAGCACTAAAAAATTCAGTCATGAAGATAAATAACAGTTTAAAATCTCATTTAAAAATCAAAATTAATGCAGAAAAAACACATGATGAAGAAAATATGAAACATTTAAATAAAGACAGGATCCAGCCCTGCAATGAAGCAACTTGGTCTCACCCTCCTTACTCCAGTCCTGGCCTCAAGTGAGTGGCCCTCCTGCCCGCTCTGCCATGGCACCCAAGGTGGTGGAGGCCTGCGGTCTCTGGGCCTTTGGCAGGGGGGAGAAGCCCCTCCTTGCAGATCCCTTGGAGAGGCCTAGAGGGCTCGGCCAGCAGAGACTGAGCATGCCAAGGGCAGAGGACGCTGCATAAGTCATTAGGCAGGGAAGACCATTTGTGGGAGACAGGCCAGCAGGGCAAGAATGGTCTAGGGAATGCAATGATTACAAATGATGATGACACAGAAACGTCTGCACTGGAGGCGTAGCCCTTCTCTTTCTAATGGCAGGGCTGGGGAAAGTACAAACTCTTCAAATTTTCAGAGAAAACAATGATCAGGCAGACCTAGGCATAAGCAGCGCCCAGACCTCACAGGGACTGTGGGCCGCGGAGGAGATGGGCATGTAGCAACTTGTAAGCAGCTAAACATTGAAGAAGTGGCAGCACCTCAAGGGGGCTTCAGCCAGGTGCTCTCTGCCAGGTAAGAAAGGTGACAGCCTCACAAAGCATAACCAAGAGCTACAGCAGTCTTGAAAATTCCATAAAACGACTAGGTTATTTTGGTTTCATCACTCTGATTCTCAAAACCACAGAGGAAAAACAGGGCAATAGAGAGGCTGAGAGGGTAAAGGAGGGGTGTTAGAGGACAGAAGACATCGACGCTAGTAACTACTGCTCTAGTCTGAATGTCCCTCCAAAATTCTCAGGTTGAAACCCCAATGCCCAAGAGGTATTCTACCAAGCCTGTCTCTGTTAGGGAGCAGTTTGGGTTGATTTTTGGTAGTAAAACAAACAGGGCAGGGGGACAGTGACCCTAATCTAGGGCGCAGCCTAAGTTAGCGATGGCCTCTTGCATGTGGTGATATTACAATAGTCCCTAATTGATAGGTTTTATTCAACCCTGCAAAGGTGCATGTGAGTCCTTGAAGTTTCGGAAGAGGGAAATGAGCAGAGAGAGTGAGGGTACAGGTTTCTCTAGACGAACACAAGGACACTTAAAGCTCCCCCAAGAGCAAGACCACAGGCAGGCAGGTAGAAAGACTCCCCCATGGTTATCTATTAACAAATTCGGGAAACTGTCTACGGCCCAGGCTCTCTGGATCTTCCTCCATCCCTGACACTGACCCTGATGAGTTCCTGTCTCTGCTGCCGCCACTGCCCACCACATCGACAATGACAGTGAGCATCCGCGCAATGGGAACGCTTGGGGCACAAATGAGCAATTTCTCCTGATCACTTCTTAAATCCATCTAACATCTTTTCTAATGAGATTCTCCCTAGAATGCCCTATGCATACCCCAGTCACTTAAATCATTCACGTGGCATTTGGACTTAGGTTTGTACAAGAAGCCCTCAGAACAATCAATGGCAAAGGAAAGACAAAACAACACAGGTCTCTCAAGGGTTCAGTATGCTCTGACTTGAGCTACCATTACTAATGTGCACAACTGATCAAAGCACAGTGAGTAATTATTTATTGGAATGGCCATATATTTAACATAAAAGTAATCAATCAAAGGCAAAAGAAAAAAAAGTACAGTAAAAGCATTTGAGATTTTGAATGATTTCCTGTACCCCTTTCCAAAACAAACAACAATTTAAAATATCTGCAAAAACCACTTCCAGGTGATTTATGTAACAGAAATGTAAACTAAATCTGAATACAAAATCAGGAGAAATTGAAAGATAGCTTATATATTGATTTCTTTCTCATATACTCACATACTCATATAAAATTAAAGAAAAATAATTACCCACATTCCCTCTCATTAGCAGGCACATACTTGCAGTGCCTAGAAGATTTTAGGCAGATGCTCAAATGGAAGGATGCTACGTTAAGAATAACGACTTCACAGAGTAAGCACTCTCTGGGCTAAAGTGCCTGGCAGATGAATCAATAGAATAGAGGAGGGCAGACAACAAAGGAGGAGGCCCATGACCATGGAGCTCTTCATCATATCACTTCCTGAGTAATGGCATGAAGTAGTCGTCACATATTGATTCCATAGCTCCCTTTGCCCTTTCTAGATGAGACTTTGAGACGGTCCCACTCTTGTGAATCACCACCAAACTGAAAGTAACACAAATTTTCAAAGAAAACAAAGATCAGGCAGATCTAGGCATGAGCTTAACCCAGCCCTCACCAGTGTGGGCCAAATGTTTAGAAGTCTACAATAAATTTACCCTTGCAACCACACAATACCGTGGCCCAGCCTTGGGTGTCTGCATTTTCCTCCTTCAGAATAAAAAGCCTCTAGATGAGACATTGCTGCGTCGCGTTTATCTGGTCCAGTTCCTTACACAAGAATGCTCAATGGATCTCATTGTATACCAGCGCGCATCCTTCTATATACAAAGATGGTGCCACCAGCTGTTTATCACTGAGTTAAATGCCCTGCATTATATTTCCAACAAGAGTGATAAGGACAGACATGTGTATACATCCACCCCTAGTCTCTCACCTGTGTCCTCCAGTGGGCATGCAAGGCTGGGGTAAAACTCAACCCCTCTGAATAAAGTAAGTGGCTAAAAAGAGGATGAAATATATGTCCTTGGCCTTGTGAAAAATGTATTCTCTCCAACTCATTTGCCCTCGCTGCTGCACACACACGCAAAGTGAAAGCTAGATACAAGCACTTAACTTTTGATGAACATTCCCGGCCAGTGGGCCAGGTCGTCATCCAGGAACATCATCCCCTGTCACCCTCCCCTGAACACAGACTTTCTATTACAAACGCAGACCCTGGAAGGCCTCACTGTCAGATGCACAGCAGCGCGGCCCGGGACGCAGCCTCTGCAACAATAGTCATTAATTTTTCTTTGCTCATGTAGTCTGCAGAAAATTTTAAAATTCTGTTTTCCACATTTTTTAAGTTGACTCAAACTTTTTCATTATAATTTTAATTAACTGCAAAGGCTGTAACTCTGGATATTGGAATTATTAAGAGTTTTAATTAAAACATATCACTCTTTAAATATATCTCATGAAATGTAAATAACATGGCAATTTGAAAGCTGCTTTTATCCACTGGAAAAATAAAATCTTCTTGAATGCCGCATTGTTCTCTTTTCTCCTTGAACTCATATTTTCATTCCACTTCCCCCACGGAATTTTCTTACAATACAATGTTTTAATGCTTCAAAGATTTTTATCAATCTCCCTATTATACTTCTTTGCAACAAAGTGTGTATAAAGTGATTCTTCAAAATTTCCTGCAACCATAAATCTTAAAAGCGTTTGATTTTCTTCTAGTTTGAGCTATCATTATCAACATGCACAATGGATCCAAAGAACATTATTTATCAGAATGTTAATATAGTTAACGCAGAAAATACAATTTTATGGGAAATTTTCTAAAGAGATGGATAGGGCTTGTTTATTTACTCCTTCAATTAATTCATGTATCTACAGATGAGTATTATTCATTCTTACAATAAGGCAGGGCTTAGCATAATTCCATATCTTTTTCACTTTTAGATTAAAACAGATGTAAGAAACCTTGTAAGCAGTAAGAAGCTTTGTTTACGTAAGTTTATGTAAAACAAAGACTTATCAAAAAAAATTTTTTTTGTCTCATCTTATAACTAGATTAGGTCCTCCTTCAATTTTGCAGAGAGCCAAGAAGTCAAAACTATCTAATTTGCAAAAAGATGTGGTTCCTGGTTCTTATTACCATTGCCTTCAACATCACAGACACTGTGGTTTTATATTTTGGTGGGGTAAGGGTTTTGCACCGCAGCATATCCAGGATGTTGATATTTCTGCTTGTCTTTATCAAGTAGGAAAAGGGTGACAGTGAATGACAAGATGGAAAAGGAGATCTGGCAACACAGTTTTGAAGCAAATCGGATTTAAGAAGGGGAGCTGGGGCTGGTGATATTGCTCAGTGGCACAAGCCCCTGCTGGCAAGTGCGAGGTCCTGAGGTCGACTCCTGGTACCCATATTAAGAAAAAAAAAAAAAAAAAAAAAAAAAAAAAAGAGGAGCTGAAGGAGCTAGGAGCAAAGAATTGATCCCCTAAAACTATCCACGCCTTCCTAGCTGCAGTAGAGGGGACAGCTTTCACCTACTCAAAGGTATTGTTGCCAGACATTCTTTGTGCACACTGAAGGATGCTCAGTTTGATTAACATGTGAGCCCCCCCATGTATATGACTGTAGCTGATATTATAAAAGTAATGGATTTTTTAAAAGGCAGGAATATAATTCTTGTTCAATGTACCTAAAAGAGAGAAAATGCCTAATAAATCATTGCATCCTGACAACACAGAAGCCACAAACAACAAAAGACTATAAGCTCGATATTTTTATAACCTCAGAAAAAAAACCTGGAAGGAGTCCAAATGTTTAATAATAGAAAAACTGCTAAATCATTTATACTACAGCCATATAATGGAAGTATATGCAATTGTTTAATTTGAAGAACATATGTTGGCATTAGAAAACATTCTTTGTAGGGGAGTAGAAAAAAAAAGCAAGAAATAAAGTTGTAAAGAAGATGTCATATTCATTTGCAAAAGTATATGTGTGTGGAAAAAAGACTTAATAAAAATCCATTAAACTGTTTTCACTGGTTATTTTAGGGTGGTGTTAATTATGAACAGCTTTCTTGTTCTTTTTTTTTTTTTTTCCCAAATTTTCCATAAAGGGCATGTAGATCTCTTTCAATGAGGGGACAATGGTGTAGAGGAAGGTCAAGAAGGCTGGGAAACAGGTTTGCCTCTCAACGGTGCTGTATAGTTGGCACCTGCAAGATGGTGGCCCAGCCAGGTTTGCCTTGAGAACTTAAATCCACCTCATGTGGTATAAGGTATCATCCCCTCCCACAGAGGGCACCATTCTGTAGCCTGCTGTGGAAGATGGAGTCCACTGACAAAGGCCTCACATACATTTTGTCACATCACTTCACCACCAAATCGATCATTTTACCATTGACTTCCACGCTGGTTTCTTTGAAGCACTGATTTTACTCCCTCCACACAGGCAGCGCTAATGCAGTCAAGTTCCTATTACACTACCCTCACGAAATACCATGTTCATGGATACAAAAAGCTATTTTAGCTAGTAAGAGCCTGAAAACCAACAAAGTCATCTGGCCTTCAAGAATGTGTGGAAGGGCCGGTGAGATGGCTCAGTGGCGTAAGTGCCTGCCTGGCAAGTGCGAGGGCCTGAGTTTGACTCCCAGAACCCACACACGAAAAAAGGGCCGGTGATATCACTCAGCGGCACGGGCGCCTGCTGATGCATGAGGTCCTGAGGTCGACCCCCGGTACCCACAAAAAAAAAAAAAAAAAAGAATGTGTGGAGGGCAACTTTTACTTCTGCTGTGTTACACGGTCTCTGTCTCTTACCTCAGCAAGTGGGGAGGGATCTTGACAATGGTGTCCAGACTGCCCAGGGTTTCTGCAGAAGGAAAATTACAAAGTTACAACTAAATATTTAAAGGCTGAGAATCTACATTATACATTAATTTCACTGTTTTTTTTTTCTGGAAATGCCTAAAATTATAAATGAGTCAATTCCCAATTATCTGTAAGAACATTGCCCTCATTTTAAAATCCTTATCCCTTGATATCCCGAGAGGCTTCCCTGAACCTCCCCTCACTATTGGGGAAGGACAAAGTTAAAAATCAGGACATATTTCCCTCTAGGGACAAAGAACAAACAGTTTGAATGCCAATTTTATCTACTTATGACTGACCTCTAGATACTATAATCTTGCAATCAAAATAGAGAAACGGAAGTTGTTCCCTTCAAAATACCATTTCAACATCCTCAAACCATAACGCATACTTGTGAAAGACTTTCAAGTTCACAAACACCTTAGACAACATCTCACTGTCCTCATGCATGTCTATGCCATGGTAGGTGAAACCCTTTCTAAACCACACTGTAGTTAAGGAAACTGACTGGGAGGCTGATCCCCAAATCTCATTAATCCAACCTGGAGCTTCGATACCGTGCCACCGTTTGTGGATTAGTGCCTTTGCTGCCTCCGACTGTAGAGACGATAAACAGCTCGCTATTTCCCAAAAAACCTGACCTATTTTAATCACTCCAACTTGTCTCCAGGTGAACAGCTCAGATGGAGTTTATGCCTTTCTTCATTTCTTAGCATCAGCAAGCTCTGTTAATTTGAGCTACTTTCCTTGGGGAAGGAGAAACAGCTCTCCCCACACTGCTAAGAGATGAGAGGGAATGAGAGACACACAATGCACCCCTGAGATGCAGGGCTGACAGTGAGACAGGATCCGGGGCAAAACAGTGGATTTCAGAAAGACAGTTAATCAGCAAAACAGAAAGATGAGCTCAGCAGAGTCCACGATACTGTGGGGACCAGGCCAAGGGAGTAGGTGGAAGGACGGAGGGCAGTGCTGAAGATGCGATGGGATCACAAGAAAGGGAGCCTGAGAGGGAGGTGCAGGAAGCAGCTCAAAGGCTGCTCAGTCAGCCCTGCCCAGCAGTTAGCATGCCAGGCCAGCACCCAGGGCAAGTCCATGCTGCTCGCCAGGAGACATAAGGACACTGAGCCACCAAACCGGCATGGTGTTCTCGCTCCAGAGAGGAGTTCAGATCCAGCTCAGGGTGTACAATAACACCCAGCTCCACAGATGTTAAAAGTGTACTAGAAGAAAAAAAGAAAGGGCAGCCACACTGTAGCTATGATGAGCCCACGCCATCTTACGGGATACGTCTGCCCCAGGCACATGAGGATAGGGTGGGTCAAGAATTGGCTCCATGTCACTTACCCTCTCCAAGCTTCAGTTCTCTCAAGTGCTGGGGACTGAACCCAAGGCCTCACGCGTGCCAGGCCAGCACTCTGCCCAGCTTGCTGATATTCAAAAGGAGACTGACACCACCTGTGTCACAGGATTCCTACGAAGAGCTAGTGACCTTCAAGAGCCAACCCTCTCCTTAGACATCAGTGCCAATTTCTGTCTCCCTTCCTTGATTTATTCACTAAAGATATCACCAGGCACTGGGCTAGGGGTCCAGCGGTGGGAACAGACATAGTTCTAAACTTGTGGAGTGCATATCTGAGTTTCAAACTGTGGTTAATGCTGTGAAGGAGAATACAGGGAACTAGGCAAGGGTGGGATAGGGGACACTACTGGGCGCTGTGGAGCCAGGCTTCCTTCAGAGAGGGGTGACACTGGACAATGACTGTGTGAGGTAGGTAAGGGGTGGGGGGGTGTTCCAAATACAGAGGGAATAATAAGTTCGAGATACATCAAGACTCAGATGGACATGGTGGCGGCCGCCCAGGGTACCTGCAGTTGAGTGGCTGAGGTGGAGACTCCCTTGCGCCCAGCCTGGGCAACATAGCCGGACTCCCACGAAGGAAGGAAGGAAGGAAAATAAAAAAGTAAATAAACCAAATACATCAAGAATCCCAGCCACCTTCCATACCTCCATGCTGCCACTCTGGGTAAGCCGCCATCTTGTCTGCCTGAGACAACCACAGCAGCCTCCTTACTGGGCTCTCTCCTTCTGGGCTCAACCCCTGCAGCTGCTGCCTCTTCTCACACAGTAGCCTGAAAGATCCCGTCAAGACCCAAGGCAGGGCACTTCTTTACTTTCAACAATTCCGTTATTTTAAATAAAAGCCAAACCCTTAGGGAGCTCACCAAGGACCCTGGCCATCTGGCCTTTTGCCTCCCACTTTTCTCTCATTTGTTCAACTGGCTCCAGCCACTGGGCCTCTGCTTTCCTTCCTGGGGCCACCAGAAGTTTCTCCACCTGACAGGCTCCCTTCTAGTAAGGCTTTCCTTGCACCCCCTTTTTAGGTGGCAATTCCCTTTGCCCTCCAGGAGCCTCCTATCTCTACTGCTTTATGTTTACTTTTAGGTCTGATCACCACCTGAGTTGTCATTTTGTTTATCTTGATTACTGGCTGTCATCCCTGCCAGAGTCTGTAAATGCCATGAAGGCGGGACAGATCTTTTTGCTTAGTTTGCTCACTCTGGTACCAGGACTTAGAACAGCACCTGGCACATAGTAGGTGCACATAAACATTTGCTGAATTAATGAAATAGAGGAAGCACAGCATAGCCATACTGAAAGATGGTCATTGTGGCAAGGGTGAGAGCAGTATAAGACGAGGCTGTTGAGGCAGGCTGGCATGGGCCACACAAGGCTAGCTAGAACATGTTCAGGACTTTGGTCCACATCCTAACGGAATGCCATTCCATGTCTTCATGGGGCCTGCCATGATCAGATTCAGGGTTCCAAGGTGGCACTGCTTGGAGAATAGCATGGAAAGGGCCAGAGTGTCCAGGGAAGGAGGAGCTAGGAGGCTGCGCAGAAGTCCAGGATAGTGGCTTTGCCTGGAAATGGAAACGGAGGTGCAGAGAGGTGGACAGGCTCAAGACATAGTTAAGAGGCAGCAGTGAGCAGACTTGGGGTGATGGGCCAGGTATGGAGACAAATTACAGAAACGGCAGCATGGCTCCGGGTTTCAGGTTTGAGCAGGCAGGGGATGGCATCAGCTAACCATCTGGGATCCCTGGCAGTAAGAGGGGATTGTGGGGGTGGGGAAGTGCATGCTGGCACTTTGATCTTGTTAAGCTTGAGCACCTTGGAGCCTCTTGGGTAGAGATGCTAAGTGGTGGCAGCACTGGGGTCTGGACAGCAAAGCACAGGTGTGGACTAGTGATAGAAGCTGGGCATCGCATCCTCAGAAACCAAGCTCAAACTGTGGGTGTGGATGTGCTCAGCCCCAAGGGAAACAGCAGTTGCAGAGCCAGGCAGGGTGACCTTGGTAGGGGGTAGTCATGGGGTCAATGTCAAGTGGGTGCTCAGTTGGGTTCGGGGTCACTGATGGAGGTGGAAAGCAGATCAGAGTGGGGCAAAGGGTGGAAAGTGAGGGTGTGAGCCAAGCCCTACAGACACTTCTGAAGAATTCTGATGGATGAGCATGGTGGTACAGGCCTGTAGTCCCAATAGGGTGAGAGGCTGAGTCAGGAGGAGTGCAAGTTCGAGACTAGCCTGGGTAATTCAGCAACTTAGAAAGACCCTATCTCAAAATTAAATAGAAAGAAAGAGGGCCAGTGAAATGGCTCAGCAGCGTAAGCGCCTGCCTGGCAAGTGTGAGGGCCCGAGTTCGACTCCCAGAACCCACATACGACAAAAGAGCTGGTGATATCACTCAGCGGCACGGGCGCCTGCCAGCTAGCGAGGTCCTGAGGTTGACCCTCGGTACCCACAAAAAAAAAAAAAGAAAGAAAGACAGACAGGGGATGTAACTCAGTGTGAAGGTCCTTGGTTCAATCCCCAGTACAATAAAAAATTGTAAAAAGTCTGGCTGTGAAGGTAACAGGACCATGGCTGGAAGGAAAAGTAGGTAGGTATGCTAGGTCCAAGGATAGATGATCTTCCTTTTCCTAGTTGGTTTCTTACCTCTACTTTTATTTCTCCTCTCCTCTATTTCCTCACTCATTATAAGTACCCTGATACAATATACATAAAGTACTAACAGTATTTCTAAACTGACAGCATGGTTCCTTTCAGACGTCACCCTCGGCACCCCCACTTTCTCCACACCCCAGCTCAAAGGCCCCCAGGACCTCCGTCCTGAAGGACAGCACTGCTGTTTCCGGCTCCCTTCGAAAGGACCCCCATCCCACTCATTCTTTTCTACTCCCGGTCTGACTATTTGCTCACTGACAAAAATGAACTCAGATAGAACCAAAGAAAGAGAAATATGTGCACAGTCCTTACTAGTTCTCCTGTAACCATTTAAGAACACTGATTTTCAGAGAAGGGCTACGACAAAGTAAGAAGAAAACGCGAAAGTCAAAAATGCATGAAGCCAGACATGGTAGCGCAGCCTGGAATCTCAGTTCTCAGGAGGCTGAAGCAAGAGGATTGTGAGTTTGAGGCCAGCTTGGGCTACACAGTGAGACTCTGTCATAAAACAAACAAAAATACATGAAAGAAAAACATAGCAAAGAAGAAAATGCTAAAGTTAAAAAAAAAATGACAATATACCAACAGGAGCACGGCCCTTTGCAAGAGAGAGCTTTTAAACTGTCTACGGCGTTATCTGTGCTGAGGTTACGAGCTGTTCTTATTTATTCTTCATACTGTTCTAAAATCTTTCAATATTCCAAAATGAATATATAGAACTTTTACGAATAACAAAGATAAATGATGTTTGAAACCCAACTAAGTCATTAAAGGGTTTATTGAACATCCACCTGTCATACCGTAGGTGCAGAAGCCACCGAAAGCATCCATAAGTGTGCCTGTGCTCACAGAGGACACCGCTCCACTGACGGGTGCTGTCCTGCCTGACCAGCGCCCCTCCTGCCTTCTGAAGCAGCACTCACATCTTGCTCTACACAAACCAGATTTCAGTGGGACTCGTGGCTGACGCGTAAGCCAGCTGCTCTGTTCCTCGGCTGGAAGACAGGGTCGGGAGCACTCACAGGACCCATGAGGACAAGGAGAGAACAGGGGAAGCTAAGAACCAGGCCTGAGTGACTGGAAGAGATTTTCTCTCTTGAGATGGTCTCATGAGATGACACTTCTCTCCCAAGATGGTCTAAATGGGAGATGACCCTCTCTCTTAAGATGACTTCTCTCTCTCATGATGACCTAAGTGGGACTCTTTTCTCCCAAGATATCTAACTGTGGAAAGGACCCCCTTTGATGGCCTAAGTGGGCAGTGACCTCCTGTTTCCCATGATGGTCCATGTTGGAGATGACTCCTGTCTCCCATGATGCTCTAAACGGGGGACGACCATGCTCTTCTGTGACGGGCTAAGTAGGAGACGATGGCTCCCTCCCATGATGGTCTGAGCGCATGACGCCCCCTCTGCCCTTTCTCGGGAGCTGCTCTAAGCGTGGTGAGTCATAGGCCCAGCACTGCGGTGATCCACAGAGGGTAAGACGAGGTCCTCAAAATTGTGTGCAAGTTCTAAATCAAACTAAACCCACGGCTCCTACAGGACATTTTAACAGGTAAGTCAAAAATTACATTTTGCCTAAGTCGGCTTTAACTAATTTGTCCGACCTCTTGCAGCCAAACATATTTCTCAATTATCCTTCCCTGACAGAATGTGCAATCTGAAGTAGCCTGGGGTTTAAGATAATCACGAGGGGAGGACTTAGAAGGAAACCACTGGTTCTCCTTTCCATCTGAGCTGCTCTTTGGGGAATCCGGAAAGGGAATTCCTGGCAGAAGGCAGCTTGGGGAGAGTGTGGTGCACAGCGTGCTCCACGAAGTGCTGCATCTGACCTCCGCTGAGCTCTTGGTGCGGTACGATGAGGGGCTGAGCTAGATTCTAAAGTGCATTCTATGGAATTTACACCTCCATCTATAAAGAAGTGATGGGAATCAAGGAGCGACAAGAGTTTTACAGTAAAAACATTGATGGGCAGCAGGAAATGGGCTGGTGTGGGAAAGACGACAGGGAACCACCTCCCACGCCTTTGTTCCCCTGCATTCTCCATCAGCAGCCCCTTCCAACAAACTCCTCTGGCAAGCACTCCGTTCATCCTGCTATTTCCTGCTCAGTGCAGGGGAGGCCTCAGGAAACCTTTGCTAAAAAAAAAAAAAAAAGAAAAGCAAGTGAAGGAGAAAGGAACCCACAGCTTACCCACTCTTCAAGTGAAATGTACTTCAAAGCCCACCAGCTCACATTAATTCTCTCTGAAGGCCCCTGCTCACCTCCATCCCCCTCCTTTGACCTGTTTTCCTGGTTTGATCATTCCAACATACATATAAATGCCATGCACTATTATCCAACCCCTTCGTGCACTTAAGGAGTTAAAGGCACTTGCTCATATGCTTGCTCTTCCCCTCACTAATTGCAGAATGATCGCCAGGAAAGGAGTCACAGCTACTCTTCTACTCAGCCTGGATTCCAGGCTTGACCCAGAAAATCTACCTGCTCTCAGCTCAGGGCTCCCCCTCTGGCTTCAAGGCCCTAAACTCAACAACACTGTAGTTCAACCTAATGAGATGCTGATTACCAAATTTCAATCTTATAAAAATACTATATTAGTCTCCTCCTCTTTGTTTATCTAAACCTGCTTAATTGACACCAAAATAATAATGAATCCTGGGAATGTTATGTTTAGGGCACAGTCAGGCCCTGCTTTATTATGTTACCCAGCCATCTGTGACCCTTTATTAGAGGCATTTGGGAATCCAGCTCTGAATCACTGTGGATGACAATGGCAACGCATGATCAGTGCTGTGGTTTTCAGAGCCTTGCTACTCTTAGACACACAGTATGCTTTTATTAACAGTAAACTAAAACAGTCAAGTGTTAGGTATACCATAAGGTAAACTTCCTAGACAACCTTATAGACAATTTTGTGAAGATAGGGACAGATTAAACCCCCCAAAATGACGTTGCTATGACTACACACACCCAAACCTATGGGAATTCAGACCTCCTAAATATTCAGTGACCTAAAACACTCTCCAAATTCTACATTTAGCAGAAAGCAGCGATGGCCCTTCTGTGTCTCTTCTGAGGCCAGATCACAGCACAGTGTCACGCCAAGCACAGGCTATCTTTTTTATATTTCCAGGGAAAGGGATTCTCTGCCTCTGTTGAGTGGCTACTGAGGTATCGCGCGCAGGCTGGGGCACGGCCAGGGCCCACAGAGGTGCCTCAGCTTCTTCTCAGCCTTTCCTTTTCAAAAAGCATCACTGTCGCCCCCAGTGTGCTCCGAATCGCTTGCCATCCCCCTCCTGACCACTCGGATCGCCCAGATTCCTTTCTAACCGACACATCATTCCATTTTCTGCGTTGTGCAGTGCTGCAACCTAAGTCTAACGGGAAACACCAATCTGCCACCTGGAACTTATTGCAACGCTAGCGCAGCTCGCCAATCTAAAAACCCACCTGTCTGAAGGGCGGACCACGACGGAACGGCAGAGGCAACACAATCCCGCCCATGTGTTATTTTCCATGCACAATCACCACGAAAGCTAACCCTTAGCAAGCTGGCCTCTATCAGGACAAAAATCAAATTAAATAAACCCTTCCTTCCTGGCTCCACTCGCCAATGTTTGAGGTCGGGGCTCTTGGTTTAACTTCCCTCTGCCCACAGGCGCCTCGAAATTAGTGTCCTGGATTCGCCCCGGCCTGGGGTCCACGCTCTGGAATGGGGGGGACCCGGAATAGGGCCCGCCGGACGGGAAGGGCAGCGGCTCCCCGTTAAGGTTGGGAGAAGATAGACCAGACAGGAGCCGGATGCCCACGCCCTAGCCAAGATTCTCGGGTCCACCTCCGCGCGCTGAGGAACTCTCGCAGTTGCGCGACCTGCATCCGTCACCGGCGCCGGGCGCAAGCCCGGCGCCAGGCCGTTCCCGCCGGCCCGCAGGTGTCCCCCGCCGCCCCGCGCGCCTACCCAGGGCCCAGGTGCAGCTCTCCCTGATGGCTTTGTACTTGCTGCCGGACGCCTCCTTCTGCAGCTTCCTCAGGATCTCTTCCATCTTGACCTTCCAGGGGCCGGGCCGCCGACACGGACACAGCGAGCGCCAGCCGGGCGGAGACGCCGCCAACGCCGCTGCCTGGCCCCAGGCGCCTAGGCGGCCGCCGCGCTCGCCCCCATCGCGCTCCGGCGCCGCGGCTGCTGCATCACGGCCGCCCGTGCCGCGGGCCACGTCAGCGCCCCGCCCGCCGCCGCCGCCCCGCCCGCCGCCCGCCGCCCGCCGCCCGCCGGGTCAGGTGCGCTCTCCCGCGCGGAGCCGAGGCCGCGCCCGCCCGGACGCCCCGAGGCCCCGGGGACCCGAGCTCCGCGCCCAGGCGCAGGCGATGGCGGGGCCGCGCTCGGCCCGGGGAGCGGCTGGGCGGCGCGGGCGGGGAGGGGCCCCGCCGCTGTTCGCCGCCACCTGCGCGACGGCCGCCGCGGCTGCACTTGGGGTGGCCCAGCGCGGATCCAGAAAACTTGCGCGTCCTCTAATTGGTGCACAAGCCCCTGGGCCACCCCCTGGGCCAGGCTCGGGGTCGGAGTCGCGCCCCGACAGGGACTCTGTGTCGCCCCTGCTCGCAGAGAGCTTACAGTCGCCGAGCATCCAGCGCAGGCGTGGGGACCGAGCTTGGTGCCCTCGGTGCCCCCAAGGAAACCAGACCAGAGAGCTGCATTACTTCCCCAACCAAGACGAGTTGTGCCCCAAACATGTCCTGAATCCAGAGCCCCTTTAAACATCTCTCTGCTCTCCTTAGCTACCTCTCGCGCTGAATCGTCTCCCCCCCCACCCCCGCCCGACAAAAGGGGCGCACAGGAGCGCTGGGGTCAGGGCCCTGTAGCTTGGTGGGCGGGGCAGGAGGGCCCCAGTGAGGAGCTCTCGAGCTGGACCGCAAACTGCGAGAGCGCCTGTGTTCCAGTCCGGGCCTGGAGGAACGAGGCCTGGGCGTGACTGCCGGAGGGGGTGCTGTCAGGAAAGCTGTGTTTGCGATTTCAAAGCCATTCCACTTAAAGAATGGAGTTAAGAAGCCCATTAAGAAGGGACTTTAAACCAAATTTGCGTGTATGTGTTGAAATAGGGTCTCACTATGTAGCCCAGACTGACCTCGAATCTAGGACTCTCCTGCTTCAACCTCCTGAGTGCTGGGATTACAAGCATCTGACACTGTACCCGGCCACCTGAGTTTTCTTTGTAACTGTAGTGGTAGTGAGGAAGGTGAGCCGCAGAGGGAAGATGGACTGCAGCGGAGATAGCAGGAAGGCAGTGAGGCCTCGGGTAGGTGGGGAGGGAATAGAAGACAATGTAACAGATATCGGGGGCCTGCTGGCGCGCGAGGTCCTGAGGTCGACCCCCGGTACACACACACACACACACACACACACACAATCAAGGTCCTTTAGTACCTAGAACACAGGCTTAAAAATTTTGTCGATGTCCACAAAACAAAAAAACAACTCTTTTTGGAAAAATATATCCATTGCAACTATACCATATATCAAAAAAATAAATTACAAATGAACTAAAGGGTTAGATTTTAAAAAGAGTTAGATTTAAGAATTAAACCACAAAATGTCTACAAGAAAATGTTAAATGAATACACTTAGGGCATGAAAATTGCTACCAAACCAGGAACTGGGAAAAAAAAATGCTTTGACTATTTGATTTTTTAAAACCTTTAGGGGCCGGTGAGACGGCTCAGCGGCTTAAGCGCCTGCCTTGCAAGCGCGAAGGCCCGAGTTCGACTCCCGGATCCCACATACGAAAAAGGGGCCGGTGATATCGCTCAGCGGCACGGGTGCCTGTTGGCGCGTGAGGTCCTGAGGTCGTCCCCCCGGTACCCACAAAAAAAAAAAAAAAAAACCTTTAGGTCAAAGTTCCATACAAAATTAAGAAGCAGGCAATATCCTGAGAGGTGAATTAAAGGAAGAAAAAGGGAAACTCTAACTTTTAAAACCACAATTTACTTTGTTGGGAAAATGTTTGTAATGATGTCAGAGATAAAATGTTAGGATGGCTTTTTTAAAAAAAGCTTTTGTAAAGTGTTAAAATAAAAACACAGATGCATGCTCTAAAAAGAAAAATAAGAATGACTATGATGTCAGGTCACAGAAAAAGAAATATACACCTACAAAACTATTCAAGCACCTGCTAGTCAAAAGAACTCCAATATATAAATATGCCGCAGTGTTTAAGTGAGATGCTACGTATTTTTATTAATCATATTGACTAACAGATTTTCGGTGCTATTGCCTGGTGGTAGGAGGGAGCCGGCAAGCAGGGCCTCTGGTGTCTTGGGTTTGGTGGGAGTGTAGCTTGGTACCGGATTCCTGGAGGAAATATGGATGTGTGTGCAACACAGATACACCTCTGCCCCTCACCATCCCCCTCTGGGAATTCACCCTAAAGAAGGGATTATGGAAATGAATAAAGATTATTCTACAAGGATTTCAATGCATCTTTCTATAATAGAAAAAATCATGAAAAATATCCCACATGTCCCACATCAGGGGAATGGGGGGAGAACTTGTGGCTAGAAGGTAGCCTACCTCACAGCCCTTCAGATGATGTGGGGGAGGAATATTGAGTGACAGAAGTGGTTCCTACTATATCATTGAAGTAGATGAGCAAATTCTAAAATGCTATGTACTTTTGTATACTAAATGATTCCAGTTTTATTATTTAGTGTGTGTGTGTGTGTGTATTCTGTGAAATACACCTAAAATATTAACAGGGATGCTCTCTGATGAGGCAATAGCTAAGTCTGTTTTTCATTAAACATTTTTACTTTTATAATCACAGGAGTGCTCTTTTTAAAGATAGTGCAAAATGGAACCAAAGTAGGCAGCAATGTCAGCAGCTTCAGAAAGGACAAAGATAAGCATGGGAAAGGACCTAATAGATAAGAGAGGAGAGTTAAGATCTTGGGGAGCCTGTTCACAGAGAGCGATGCAGGCAGAGCCTGGCTGCGTTGGATTTAGAGCAGGCAGAATCAACCCACTCATGAAGGGAAGAAAGGAAACAAGCACCTTTTTACTGTTTTTCTGCAATTCACAATAGAAAACATGCCTTACTATATAGCTGCTATACATATGTAGTATATGTAGTATACATATACATACATGTATAGGTAGTTTAAAGAACCGAAACAAAATTTTTATGTATAAAACAATACTTACTGTTAAGTATAATAATTAAATATGACCTTATTTGTTGCAGCAGGCACAACCACCTGTTCCTAAATTCATTCCAGGCTGAGGGCACCGGGACAATACTACATTCAAAACCATGAGGATTTGTGTGTTAATGCCTATTTCTTCCCATACTTTTAGTTTTGTTGACTAAAAATTCTGGTTCACACAAATAAGTAGCTGGTAACGCTATTAATAACAACAAACTCTGTTTACCAGTGAGAATTCTTCTTTAGTCTTAATCCAAAATGGTGGCAAATTTATAATCACCCTTCAATGTATCCAAATAAAGTGTCAAGTATTAGCTTTCTTCTTTGGATGTCAACTTTAACTCAAATATGAATTTAAGAGTTTGAAAAACAAATCTTTAATCAAAATGCTTTCCCTTAATATGTCAAATAAGTTTTTTTTTCTGGAAATGATTAAAGTTTGAAGTAGAGACTTGTAATATAATTAATATTTTTAATTTTATTCCATTCAAAATAGCTTCATTGACAGTGTTCTCTTCATGTGTTGCAAAATGTTGTGGATATTTAGTAACCTTGGTAATTATTTAAAATATATTTTGTAACTGTTGCATATATTAAATATCTTGAAGTACATGTTACTTTCCCCCTGTAAATACAAATTTAGTTAATTATTGATGTCAAAAAATGAGTTTTAAATGCCAACTTTTTGCTAAAATATGATCTTCCAAATGAGAGCTAAGTAAGATTGCTTCCAAGCAGAAAAATGAGGAGCCCTTCTGGAGTTCATGTAACTTAATTAGCACTTTCCCCATAGTAATCCCTGCCTTTACTATGATACAATGTATACATGTTAGTTGCAGGACAAATGTTACTAAGGAAGACCCAGCAGCAGAGTGATTTACATTAATTTCTCACATGAATTAAGTCCTGAATCAGCGGTGCAGGTTGGCGCAACAGTCTTGCGGGATTATCCAGGACCCACGTACCTTAAATGTTACCGCTCTGTGGGTCCCTGGACAGTTGCTCTCATCTGTGTGACCCAAAGAAGAGTCATAGGCATGTTGTGTTCTAGCTTGTAAAGGAGTCCGGGTTCCGGAGGTGTGAGTCACACGCATCCCTTCTCCCTTCGTCCACTGGTGGACCCAGAATTGCAGGAACTGCCTGCGTGTGAGCTGGTCTAGCTGGATCCTGGGATCCGTCCACAGCTCTGTTTCCATAGCATAGGGAGGAGGATTTGGCCAGCGACCACCAATCTCAGCCACAGCTCAAATTTAGAACAAAATATATGAAAAAGAGAAGGTCTCCATAATAAAATGAAACAATTGTCACTACTCTTGTGTTCAAGAGATTCAGTAGAACTCTTAGGATGCCTAGTTTTGTGGTCATGTTTACTTCAGAACTATTTTCAATTTTGCTGTAAGTTTTTAGCTGAATTTATGTTTTCCAAATAATGTGTTTTTAAGTTCTACCAAGTTGCTTAACCAGTTATGTATTAGATTAAATTTGAATAACAATAAATGCTTAAAAACAACCTTGTACTATGTATTTGCTTAAACAGAACATGTTAGTCACTTGAATGTTGGTGCTCTGGATAAGCATTCTCATGCCCCCCACGTCTGCCTTTATCCGCCTAATCAGTAATTTGACTCTGTAAGTCCTGTAGACCAAAAAATGTTTAGGAGAGTATGTTATCACTAGAAGCATAGTTTTAAATTTCACAATTGATTTATCAAAAGTCATATTTACTACACCTATGTATGCTGAGAATAATTTTTCAGCAACTACTTGAGTCATTTTCTTTCAGCACATACAAGCAGTGAGCGATGACAATGAAGATTTCATTAACCAACACGAAATTTGTACTGAAAAATTTATTCTGTGCTCTGTCTTTGAAAATATTTGAAGGTCTTATCAACAAGTTTTGTTTTCTCTATTTCCAAATGTGTTTGTTGTTTGTTTGTTTTGGGGGAGTGGGTCTTAAGCATTCATTTGCAAGAATGTCACACAAATAATATATTTTTAGTGAGTTTTGAGCACTTGACAAGCTATACTTAACCTAATTTTAAAAGCCTTGCCATAATTTCTCTTTGTGGATTATGACACAAGTAAAATAATTCATATGTTAGAAGAAGCATCTCTCCTAATGTTGTCGCTGTACATGTGCCTGGATTTGACAGTTCAACCAGAACATGCTTCTGTTTTTATATCATTCTTATTTCTTCTGATAATAATGAACTAGTTAAAGGATAATTTGTGTAAATTTCATTATTAAAGTATACAATTATCACAGTCATATTGACTGTACACACTTTTATGTACAACAATTTAGTGAAATCAAACAACAATAACAATGAAACTCACTGGAAGTTGTGAACCCATAGTCAAATCTTGGTGGAAAGTCTCGCTACCTTTTCCAACAGTGGATAAAATTCTTCTAAACTTCACGATTAACTGTTAAAGACATGAACTCTCCTGATAGAATCATGGTAAAATCCAGAAAATCAGATGAGCAGAGTGAGTGTCTGGCTGGTTCCCAGTCAATGCAAATATTCTTTACATCCTTGCCTCCGGCTGTCCCTCAATTCAGTTTTCTAGAGTATTTGCTGGAACGTGGGAAGCTCTTGCTTGGAATACATGTTGCACATGTGCATATGTTCAACACTACTGTTTCAAAAAATACATTTTACAGAAACAAGAGCCCTACGGAGATGGGAAAATGGCGTCCAGAGTACAGACAGAATCAGAGCTCAGATGAAAGTCAGTCTACAGACACTGAAGAGAAGACAAAAGGCTGGTTATCTTGTGGATGTGGGGGCAGGAGTTCATGGCAGCTACACCTGGTGATGGCTGTTTTCCCTCATGGAACAGGAGGACATGCTGAGTTTAAGATGAGGAGAGTGAATTGATGGAGAACTCAAAGTTTGGAGTGGGAAACAGGGATGTCTAAAGATGCATAGGAAACTTCTCTGAAGTGTTGAGGACCCAAAGTAGTTTCCTATTGTGATAATTTAGAAAGTGGCCCCAATTCAGCCAATTTTCCAAATCTGTAGTATCTAGTGAATTTCCTATTGCTTCAGATCCTGGACACCTAGATTCATGATGGTAAATCCCTAATTCCAGATTACATCTCTTTTAAGTTCCTTTGACCTGGTATTCAAAGCGATAGTCTTTTCACTTGCTTTGATGCCTAATTCATAGTATTTTTTTTTTTTTGTGGGTACTGGGGGGTTGACCTCAGGACCTCGCGCACCAGCAGGCGCCCGTGCCGCTGAGTGATATCACCGGCCCTTTTTTCGTTTGTGGGTTCCGGGAGTTGAACTCGGGCCCTCGCGCTTGCCAGGCAGGCGCTTATGCCGCTGAGCCATCTCACTGGCCCTAATTCATAGTATTTTAAAGAAATGTGTTTGGAATATAAAGTTTTATCCAAATATGCACTGGCATAATTTGAAAGTAAAATAAGCATATTTTTGGATTAGATTCAATTTTGAATTAAATTCAGAGTAGGAAAAAGTATTTAATTTGAAGATGGCTTATAAAATAATTTATGATATTGAGCATTTAGAAAAGTGATATTAAATACATTTTAAGTAATTTGTTCAAAACATAGTGTATCAAAGAAAAAAGTTTAAATACCCATAAAACAGGTAATAGTTATTATTCACCCTGAAAAAGGATCCTTTCATTTGTAAAAAAAAATAATAATTTTCTATGTTGGTAATGGATTAATACGTACTTAAATATGAGAAAATTGTATGTTTACTTCTGGATATGATACAACCATTTGTATCAGAACAATCTTACTGTTGAAAGCAATTGTAGAACTGAACTTAAAAAATTAAAGGCAACTCTGAAGGCACCAAAACAACCAGAATAGCCAGGACTTGAAGGACTTAGGTCTTAGAGAAAAGGAGATCGCTTAGGAGCCAGCCAGATGGTCTCTGCCCACTTTCTCCCTTAGAGCATTTTCTGGGTCACTTCCTAGTGCATAGAAATCACATTCAAAATGGCAACCTAGAGAGGTCAGGGATCTCAAGGGCTGGGAAGATAAAACTTAGAGTTCAGAGTTGTTAAGGCAATTAGAATTGAAGAACCAAGGTACCAGGGAAAAGGGCATCAAAACAGAGTTAAGGCTCCATGAAATTATACACATCATCAACAATATAATAAACAACCCCAAATGCTTGCCACCTGCTATTTAATAAAATTTTGATTAACATTTTTATCCTAGCCATACTGTCTGCAGATGTGCTCTGTGAGTGTACATGTTGGTACACCTTTCTGTAAATGAGGCGATATCATACATACTGTTGCATATTCTGCTTTTGTTCACACAATGGCTTGCCACAGGCAGCTTTTCCTTGTTAGTGGCTGCTTGTTATTCTAGTGTGCAAATCTAGCACTCGTAAAGTTTGTTGTTGGATTCTAGCTCGTTCTGTGATAAACAAGGCTTCAGTGAGCTTTGCTGTGCTTATCCGACTTCCTCCCCATTGGAAGATATTCCTAGAAGCCACTCCTGGAAGTGGAAGTGCCGAGTCAAAAAAAGGACACAGATCGAGGTTTGGGTCACATACTGCTCAGGGACACCAGAGCTGGCTCCCACCAAGCACACGTGACACCTGCACCCCTGCTCTTCAGCTGCACGGTGTGGTGAAAACACTTCCCCCTTTGCCATGTTATTAGCTGAAAACCTTAATTTTTTTATAGCTAAACCTAAAAGATAAATTTGAATATCTTATTTTTGGTGTTTTTTTCTGCCTCTTTATGTCCTTTACTCACTAAATAATGCAGATGTTAATTCTTATCAATTTGTAAGAGCTATTTGTAAATTAGGGATGGTAATTTTATGTCACATATATTGCACAATTTTGTTATGTTTATCATTTGTTTTTTAACTTTGATTATGGTGGACTACATAGAAATTGAAGATTTTGTGTGCACAGATGTGTGTGTGTGTATTATCATTTGGAACTTGAATGGACCCAGAAACCCATGTGTTAAAGGCTTAGTCCCCCAGGTGGTGGGAGGCGGTAGAGACTTTCAGATCTTGTAAAAATTCCATAGGTCATTGGGGGCACAGCTTTGAGGAGGACCATGGACCCCTGGCTCTTCCTACTCACTCTTGTTTGTTTCCTGACCATGAGATGAGAATTTTGTTCCATTTCTCACTCCACCATGATGGCCTCTCTTGCTACAGACCCAACACAATGGGCCCAACTTATCAAAAACTGGGACCTCCAAAACCATGAGCCAAAATAAACCTTTTCTTTGTAAGTTGATTGTCTTGGGTATTTTGTTATAACGAAGGAGAGCTGCCTGACCCAGTGTGTTAACTAGGTGGCAAGAGAACTTCCTCACAGCTGCGAAAGCACAAGAGCATCAGGGAGACTGCTCTGCCTCATCATAGTCAAGGCAGAGGAAAACATGGGGTGTAGCCATAGGTGACCAGAGTGGGAGCAGAGGTAGGTAAAGCCCTAGAAAAGGAGGGAGTTGCTGAGGACATGACTGAATAGTCACTTCAGGGGTTACACTGACATGGAATTCCCATCCTTCAGAATGCACCATCCTCATCCTTCCCCCAAGTTATACCTGCCCTAGGATCCTGCACCAGGCCCCAGGAGCTTCTATTGCTGGTTTGGAGCTGGGAGAGTACTCTATTCTGATATTATGTATGTGTTCTTAGAATTTCCATTTGGAAGAAAGAAAAAATTCTCTTGTAGGCATATCATTATGCATGTGATTAGGTTGACTAAGTATACAGACAATTACAAGTTACTTTCCATTGTTTGGCATCTGAATATCCTTCCGATTTGAGAAGCATTCCCATGAAAATCAGAAAAACATCTTTACATCATATCCTGGAAGCTAAAGCATAGTGCATACAGTATTTTTCCTCTTTACTCTTGGGCGCTTAGAAGGGCCGATGACTTAAACTTGGCCAATTAGATGTGTCCATTTGGGACTTTGATTCTGCATCAAATGACAAGAATGTTCCTGGCACCACTTCTATTCAACAGTGTATTGGCTAAAGATCCTAATCAACAGAGTGAAATAATAAAAGAAGGACAAGAATTAAGAGAGGAATGAATGAAGTCATCAGCCTTTACAGATAATGCAATTATCTACATGGAAAATTCAAAAAATCTATAGACAAACTGTCAAATTAATAATAGTTTAACAAGATTTCTAGAAGTAACATCAATATAAAAAGATAATTGAATTTCTATACAACAGGAAAAAATGTAATGACATAAAATAATATAAACATGGAGGAATAAATATAAAAAAAATAAGCAGGTCCTTTGTGCAGAATTTAATTTTTCAGTGAGGAACTTTAAGGAGATCTAAGTACATGGACAGACACACTTCATTTGTGTAAAGAAAGATGGAACATTGTATAAAAAGCAAGTCAGGTGAAATTCCCAACAAGTTTTTGCATGGAATATAAAAGATTGAATTTAAGAATCATTAGATAAAAAGCTAAACTGTTCCAGAGGAAGAAGTACCAAGCCAGAGTCTACAGGCTGGTAGAATTTTAAAAATGACTATCAAGTTTTAGTAAAGGCAATGTGGGGCTGGCACAGGATGGACTGGCAGACAAAGGGCACAGGACCCAGAACCTGTAGGCAGACCCTGAATAAATGGAAATCTAATATAGGACAGAGATGGTATTGAGGATCAGTAGGGAAAGGTGCCTGTTTGCCTTTTAATCTATGATGCCAAGACCACTGGATAAGTTCATAGAAAAAATAGAAATAGATCCCTGCTTTTACACCTAGAAATCAACAAAACAAAACCCTTATATGGAAAGACTTTGGAAAAGACAGAAATTTAAGACCATTCAATGAGAATAGAAGGAATTATCTCTGTGATCTCAGAGAATTTCTCAAGCAGCACACAAAAATCAGCAAACAGAATTGAAACTGATTGTATTAAAATTAAGGAGTTCAGTTCATCAAAAAACACCGCTAAGAAGTCAAAGGGCAATCCAACTTGGGAGAGGATATTTGGAAGACAAACTGACAAAGGGCTCCTGTCCAATGTGGATAAATAATTCCAAATACCCACTGGGAAAAGACAGACAGCTCAATAGAAAAATAAATGAACGGATGAGCCGAATCTCACAGAAGCCCACCGTAAGAGCAGACTCTTGCAGGGTGGTCAGGTCATCAGGACCCCTAAGTGGAGACCGCTTTGACCTTCTCTGTTGCCCCTGCTATCGTGACATGAATACAAAACTGGATTCTCCAGTGCTGGTGGAGGTATGGAGCCATGGGAAAGCTCTGCTGGAGGAGTAGAAATGATTACAACCAGCATGGAAAAAGTTGCCATTACCTAGTAAATAGGCTCAATTCCTAGATTGAGAAATTCTACTTTCAGGATAAACTCTCAATGAATTCCTTAGTATGTGCCCAGGCTGGGTTTGTAATCCTTCGTCTCTAAATATTTTATTCCAAGTATTTTAATTGGAAATGTTAATGCTTTCAATACATAATGTAATAAAACGTAGAGATACAAAGATGTGAAGGCCTGGGTGAGCTTCAGAATCATCTATGGAATACATGCCACTGCTCTTAAATATCAGTAGCTGACAGGGGTTGTAGAAGACATCATTTGATTCTTAGGACTTTGGCAAGTGCCTGATTTGCAAGAAAGGAGCCATTCTAAATTGTTTATTGGGAAGTGATCCATATATATGAAATACCACATAAGGAAATGACAGTTTACATTTGCAATGAAAATTCAATTCCTGACATTGTTATAAAAGGTTATTCATATCTTAAGTGAGCTCTTTTTTTCCTATTTCTATAGAGAATTTTTTTCCTCCATGCTAGGACTGCAACCCAGGTGTCACACGGGCTAGGCAAGCATTCTATCACTGAGCTACATTCTCAGACCCTTCAGAAAAGATTTGCTAAATATGGATCCCACAGATGAAAATTCTGATTGGTAACTACAATTCTCTGTGATGTCTATAGCTTAGTTTCAAACACTAAGATGCAATAAAATTTCTAATGTGTAGGCTGCATAAAAATATCAAAAACAAAGCCAAAAGCAAATGACCAAAAAATTGACAAGTTGAGAGAAACATTTGCAACATATGTGACAAGAATTTAATGTCCCTAATAATGGGGTATCACATGTATAAGAAAAAGAGCAACACCAGAGATAACTGTGCAATAAGAGTTACATATAAGAAAAAATACACATGACCAATAAACTAGTGAAAAAGGCTGATGCTACATGTTCAGAATGGAGCACAAGATTTCTACTAAGAGTGGGCTTTGTTCAGAGTTCTCTGGAAAGGCGCCACCAGCAGCTCAGGAGCCAGGCACCTTGTAGTCTTTCTTGTCTCCAACGAGCAGTTTTTCACCATCCTGCATCCACAAAGGTCCCCAATCCATTCTCTTCTCTCCAGCTCCATTGACACCACGTGGGTCCAGGCCATCATTCTTCTAGGACACTGCATTAGCCTCTGGACAGGCTGCCTGGCTCCCCAAACATTTTCCAACCTGAAGCCAGAGTGATTGTTTTCATAACACAAATCTTATGTGAAGCTCTTGCTTAAAATGGCCCAACGACTTCCCACTGTTCTCTGGATAAAGAACAAAATCCTTTAACAGGCATCACCAATAGAATATAAGACTATATAAGGCTTTTCTCAAACATGAATTTAATATAAACTACAAGGCATTGTGTGGCTCTGCCTTTCTTTCCAGCTCCATCATAACCTGCTGAGTACCTATATTGTACACTTCCCATTCCTAGAACATGCACGGTGCCTTTGCACAAGCAATTTGCTCTTCCTGGAATTCACTTTGCTCTGACTCTAAGCTTCATCTCTGTTCCCTTGATTGGGCAATTCCTGCATCACTCCATCACTATTCTTTCAGGGAGGCTTTCCCTGACTTCTTAAGATCCAAATAATTATCATGCCAATTTTTATTTATATACTCATTGTACTGATTCACCATCATAGCACTTATCACAGTGGTAAATTTATTTATCTGTGATCTTTTAATTCACCAGAGGCCCCAAAACAAGGCAGGCAAAAGAGATGGAGAGGCACCAGTCCTGGATCCTGGGGGAAGACTAATGCTGTTTTTATTTGCCATTATGCAAGAAATATTTTTGGATAAATAAATAAATCATGAGTGAAATCACTAGAATCAAAGAAAGACAGATTATAACAAAACCTTTTCTCTTTCAGAGTGTCAGAGATTAACAAAATTTCTGTCTGAAAGGCAACTTGTAACTTCCACACGTATACACACACAATTCCATTTTTGGCAATGTTGCCAAAGCAGATCATCAGAGAAACATCTAAAGATGTTCAATGTCTATTAACAAGTTGCAGTACCTCCACACAACACAATGCTATCCAGTGTAAGTAATGCCAGTCTCTAGTCATAATATGCTTCAGCTTCATAATGTGTTTCAAGTGAGAATGCCATGTAAAAGTAGAAATGTACACTTGTGTGTTCCTCTCTCTATGGTGGATAGAAAAATTCTGGAAGGAGAGTAATACAACATTAATGGTAGTCATTTCTGGGTGGTGACATTATTAATTATTTTTTATCATAATTATCTGTAATATAATATGTGTATTTTGCATTCTTAATCAGAAACGTGTATTTCTCAATATAAAATATTTTAAAGCATAACTTTTTAGTAAGTCTACATTAAATATTTTCTGTTCCGTATAACTCTCTAGAACATATTTGGAAGGAAACTCAAAGGCAACCTGCCTCCCATTGCAGAACAATGTGGTCTTAACCCTGGCAACTGGGAGCACCATCTTTACTCATAAGACTGAGTCCTACCTCTTTTGAAAGGAATCATACTTTGTATGGAAAAAAAATCTGTCTCTACATAATAACAAGAATTTTTCCTGTTACCTAACACATTATTAATGCCTACTATAGTGCCTGGAGCATCGCAGGAACTTAAATGCATAGTGAATTACGAATTTCTTTAGCTAATTGTAGTTTTTCCCTATAGAGTTTCTCTGTGATTCAATGAAACCCCCCAACTCCTAAATTGTCTTTATTAATTAGGGTTTCCAGATCAAAACACATTGAATTAATCCTACTGATGCTTTCTAGTTATTAATGCTCCTCTTAGAAGAGCCACATACCCCAGGTATGGGCTGATTAGTAAAGAGAAGGGGTGGACTACAATACAATTTTTAAAATTAAATTTAAAAGTTAATACTTTTTAGAAAATTCCTAAACTTGTACTGCTTTTTAAAAGAAGCATGGCATATTGTAAGCCATAGTAAGTGAGGTAAATTTAAACTTATTCTGAAATTTTTACCCATAGAAACTATACACAAGTAAACCTCCTCCATTATGACTTGATTAAAATTTTTAATCAGCAATATTGAGGTAAAATTTGCATGCAAAAAAATTCACCAATTTAATTGAACATTAAGCTTTGGCAAGTACATAAGGTGCTCCTCAGTTTATGATAAACCCATCATATGTCAAAAATACATTTACTACACTTATCTGACCAAACATCTGGACAGCACACTGGGGAGGGTCAGGTTCCCCTCGTGACTGGGTCTTACTGGGGGTGCAGCTGACTGCCGCTGCCCAGCATGAAGAGACAATCACTCATACCATACATTGTCTGCTCAGGAAAAAAAAATCAAAATTTAGAATTCCAAGTGTGTTTTCTACGAGTACGTATTGTTCTTGCACCATAGTAAAGTGAAGAAATTATAAATCAAACCCCTGTAAATCAGGAACTGTACAGTCCTATGGCCATGACCACATCTGGTATAGAATAAATCCACCACTGAGGGTTTCCTCACACACATGAGCAGTGCACCCCCTCTACCTACGATTTGTTTTTGTTTGAGCATCATTTGTTGAAGACACTTCTCCCTTGCCCTTATGATACCTCGGCTCCTTTGTAAAATAACAATTGACCTTGTAAGTGGTGGTCTACATGCTAGCTGATTTTACACATCAAGTTGTCTGGCCTAAGGGATGGCCAGTGGCTAGTAAAACATTATTTCTGTGTATGTCGAGGGGCTGTTACTGAAAGAAGTTAGTGCTGAAATAGTATATTGAGTAAACAAAATCTATCTTCACAGTACCGGTGGCATCTTAGTCAATTTCTTCCTTCTTTGGACAAATACCCTACATGCAACTTAGAAGAGAGATTTATTCTGGCTCACATTTCAGTCCATAGTCAGCTGGCTCCAAGGCAGGACAGCATGGCAGAGGGGCCTGGTGGAGGAGAAGCTGCTCACATCATGGCGGCCAGGAAGCAGAGAGTTAAGGGAGGAGCTGGGAAGGGAGGTACATTGTGCCAGGTCACACCCACAGTGACCCTCCTCTTCCAGCCAGACCCCACCTCCTAACTGCAAGTCAGCTATAACCCCCACATAATTCAGTCACCTCTCAAGCACACGAGGCTTTGGGGGCCATTTTAGATCGAAACCATAACAGATGAGCATCATCCAGTCTCTTGAGAGCCCAATAGAACCCTCAGAACATCTCAGAAAGGTGAATTCTCTCTGTGTTCTTGAGTTAGAACATTCTTCTTCTCCTGTCTGTCAAGAGCACCTTGTTCTTGGAACTTTATTCTCCAGAATTTACACCAGTGTCCTCTGCCCCTACTGCAGTCTCAGGACCTGGACTTAGTGTGAGGGACACCATCTGCTCTCTCTCAGGCCTTCAGATCCTACCTGAATTATACTACGAATTTTCCTAGTTGTCCAGTTTGCAGACAGCTGACCATCGGACTTTGTAGCCTTCATAATCATGTGAATCTATTCTCATAATTCGTGTGTGTGTGTGTGTGTGTGTGTGTGTGTGTGTGTATTATTGGTTCTGTTTCTCTGGACAACTCCTAACCAGCACAGTCTATTTTCAGACCCTTTACTATATTTTATTGATCTCTGTGGTTATACTTATGCTAGTACCACACTGGGATGATCACTGTAGCTATTTAGTACTTCCTGAACTCAGGTAGGTTGTATAAGTCTTTTTATCAGTTGTTTTAGCTATTCTAAGCCCTTTACATTTCTGCATAAATTTTAGAATTATTTTTCAACTTTAGTTAAAAAAAGTTTCCTCAGGCTTTTATTTGGGGTTGTGTTGAATTTATAGACACATTTTTAGAAGATTAATGCAGTCATAATGTTGAGTCTTCCGATCCATGAAAATAGTATACTTCCCCATTCATACTGGCCTCCTTTAATTTCTCTTAGCAATGGTTTATGATTTTCATTGTGTAAGGCTTGTAGATAACTTATTAAATACACCTGTAAGTATTTAATACATTTTTTGTGTGTGTGTGGGTACCAGGGGTTGAACTCAGGACCTCGCGCACCAGCAGGCGCCCATGCCGCTGAGCAATATCACCGGCCCTTTTTTCGTATGTTGGTACCGAGAGTCGAACTCAGGACCTCGCGCTTGCCAGGCAGGCACTTATGCTGCTGAGCTATCTCACTGGCCCAATATTTAATACTTTTGAAGCTACTGTAAATTGTATTTTTATCTTTTATTTCCAATTGCATGTTGCTTGTATGTAGAAATACAATTGATTTTTGTACATTGATCTTCTGTCCTATAAAACTGTACCATTCATTTGTTAACTAGTGTTTTTTTGGGGGGATAGATTTCTTACAGTTTCCAAATAGACGCTCATGTCATCAACAATTAAAGATTTCAATTTACTCCTTTTACTACTATATGCCATTTATTTTCCATCTATCTATCTATCTACCTATCTGAGTTGAACTAGCTGAGACTCCTCCAGTGCAAAGTTGAATATGAATTTCCATCCTTGCCTTCCTCCTCATTTTAAAATAAATGTTTAATATTTCAGCATTCAGCCACCCCGTTTGATACTTTGTGCTAAGAGCATGAAAAAATTAAAACACACACAAACACACACACACACACACGCACACTATTCTGTTTTTGTTTTAGAAAGGGAATTACTCATACTTTCATGCCTTTGAACAGAAATATTATTCCATTCCTGTGAGAGTTTCTACCTCTGTTTCTTATTTTTCCTCTCATCAACTTCTCTCTTTCCTAAGTCACTGGAAAAGCCACTTTGCCTGATGTCCCCATGGGGCGATGAGTTTATCTCCATTTTAGCACTGAAAGTCCCACGTCTTGGAAATCTTTTCAGTCCCAGACAATGGGGACGTTTGGTCACTGTAACTGAAAAGCCCTTCCTTGCTACATACCAGACAGCGCCTTCCGAATAGAAACCCTTTCTAGAAGTGCTGTGCATCCTGAATGATAGAGATGGAGCCCTTCGGGAAGATTCCCTTTAACTCCCTACAAGAAACACATGAAGTTCTTGGGAAATTTATACCCTGGCTTACTGATGAAAACCACATGGCATGCTTTCCCTGGAACACTTCCTGTTGCCCCAGCATACTATTTGAAAATACATCTTATCATGTCATTCACTGCCTTAGCCACTGTGTGTCACTGGGACAAAATACCCCACACCTACAACTGAAAGGAGGAGAGGCTTAAGGGCGAGGCAGAGAAAAAGCTGCTCACTTCATGGTAGCAAGGAAGCAGAGACAGAGAAGGAGGAGCCAGGAAGGGAAATGCACCCCAGCGAGCCGCCTCTTCTGATCAGACCCTGCCTCCTAAGAGTGAGGTAGCACCCCTGTGATCTAATCACCTTCCAAAAGCCCCAGCATGAGGCTCAGGGAGACATCAAAATATAAACCATAACACCTGCCATTACAGAAACGTTCTGTAGGCATGAAGCTTACAGAGCTAGAATCTTAAACGAGAACCCAGGTGATTCTCATTGCTAACTAAGTGTAGGGTTGGCACGGCATCTACTCTATTAATGTTCGACTTCCCAGAGGAGGGCAGAAGGGGAGGACAGTCACTTGCCTGAACAGGAATGGCATGAATGTGCTGAGACTGCAGGATTTAGTTAGGCTTAAATTCACTGTCAGCACCAGGGTTTCTTCTACTGCAGCTGGACTTATTGTTATTCTGATTATGCAAATCAGCAGAGCTCATATATGTCCTCATATTCTCTTTCTAATAATCCCTTTCATTTCAAAACACAAAGTGAATGCAGTTGAAACTATTTACTTCTGTGTTACCAACTCTGCCATAAGCATTCATCCTTAAATAATTCACTTTCCATTCTGTTTCCGCTGAAGACACCACTGACTTCAAACGGAGCCATAACCCAGCATCGCGTTAGCTTTGGGACAGCTTTAGCCTGGGAAACAAATTATTCTGTTGTGTGTGACCAGTTCACTTCATAATTTGTGCCTGAATCATGAATAATAATGTCTTTTAGAAGCATTTTTAAAATGAATGTAGCATATACAGGGATTTTAAATCATTTTTATCTGTTATATATTTGTGAGCTGTTTGCCAGTCACTTATAATTAGTGGCCAGAACAGATGGCAGAAGCTAAGCATTAGGTAAAATAATCATAAAAAACACCCCACCCCTCAAAAAGCAAAATTATTCTACACTGGAGACTTTTTTCACTTATCAAAGGATTATTACTATATTTTTACTCACTGGCATACACTGTAAGAAATGGTGACATTAGATAAGAAGGTATTTCCACATCAAGAAGTTCAAAAGATTAGGATGCTAGTGAAATGTAAGCTAAAGGCATTCATAAATGTTTCAGGAAACATGATAGTAGAATTATTACCATAATGTGAGAAAGGCACGCTCTGCAATAAAGTGAGATTCATTACAATGCCAAAATTATTTTTCAAACTTCTGACGTATTTAGATAGAATTTTCAGGGCAGGGCAAATAATTATGGAATTTAAAAATTGCTTGAAGGAATGCTTGGAATTTTAGGCTAATTCTAACTTTAGAGGACTAGTTTCCTCTATTAAAATGTTATATTTTATAACTTTTTCCCAAGCTGTCAAGGTGTGTACGGACGATAAAATCCCTACAAGGAGCTGAGGCAAGAGGAACCTATGGTAAATTCTTATTCAAAATTCCATTTATTCATTTAACAGGTATCTGTTGTGTGCATCTGGATGTGTGGCACTGGAGGGCTTAGACGAGGTCTTCTGCCTTCACCGAACCGTCTTCCAAGAGGGGAGACTCGGCAAGCAGTGAATGAGCAAAGTGATTTCGATTGCGCAGTACAGAGCTAACTCTGCAGGCTCGGCTTGTTCAGACAGGCCCGTCTGCAGGAGATTGGCTCTCGACAGCTCTGGGAGGTGATCCGTGAGCTCCTGGAATATCCTGCCTGATAGGAAACAGGGAGGCAGGAAGGAGATTTGGGATAGGGAGAAAGGGAAGGATGTGGAGGGGAAGGGGAGATAAAAATGATCAAGATGCACTATGTATATGTACCAAATTCCCCAAGATGATTGTAACGTACGTGTGTGATTGTTTTGAATGCCTGAGGCTTTGGCCATGCTGTATCCATTTGACCTCTAGGGGGCACTGGAGCCTGCATATTAAAAGCCAGACTCCTGGACGCAGCAAACTTGCGGGACTGACCTTCAACCACTGCCCTCCAGGCCATGGCTGGGGTGTGGTCTCCGGCTGGCAACGGTTTGCACGTGCTGTCACGGTTTCCAGGAGGATTAAGCACACTTCTGTGTGGCTGGGAGGGGCTCCTAGAAGCCTGTGCCTGGTCTCTCCTGCACCTCGTCTCTGCACCTGTTTCTTCTGCTGGTGTTGACCTGTATCCCTTCACTGTAATAAGCCCCAACTGTGTGCGTCACAGGTCTTCTGAACCCTATGACGCTGCCCAGCAAATCAGCGAGTCTGTGCGGTCTTGGCAGCCTTGACATATAAACGGTGTTAAATGAAGTGAACAAGGTGATGTATTCGCTAACTGTGGTGGGGGGGGCGCTGGTGAAGACAGGGAGTGAATCGAAGTCAGAGGCTAAGAGTGGAGAGCTCAGAGCTGTCTTCCAGGCAGAGGGAACGGCAAGTGGCGAGGCTTTGAGACAGTGAGGTGCTCAGGGTGTTGGCGGGACAGACAGGAAGGGAGCAGGGGGCCTAGTGAGGGAGGGGCATGCTAGCGTGAGGGTGACAAGGTTAGCAAGGGGCAGATGAGCTGGCTTGTAGGTCTCAGAAAGCAGTTTGGATTTTTATTACAAGCATTTGAATTTTCCGTGTGTGGGATCACACCTAGTTCCCTATGTATGTATGTATGTATGTATGTGTGTATTGCCACATTCATAAACCCATAAACATGTAACGTCAGTTGTATAAAGGGGTCTCCAGGCAAGCTGCAGGGGAATGTAAATCCTATAAGAAATTGTCAGCAAATAACACTGGCAGGGCGTGGCCTCTGGGGGCATTGAAGTTTAATTTATCGAAGGGAGAAATGGCTTTCCGGTATTTTCTAAGTAGCAGTAACCCTGAATTCAATGCTGTGCAAAGCCTTAATTTTCAATTATTAAGAGATACAAATAAACGCCCACCACACACATACGCAAGTTCCACTCACTTAAAATGAGCTGAAAATAAAATGGAAGACATACCACATATTTAACCTAGCAGGCAGGTAAAAATGAAGCATTTATAAGAGCATTGTTGTGTTAGTCAGATTTTCATTACTGTGACAAAACACCTGAGAAAAACAACTTAAAGGAGTAAAAGTTTATTTTGGCTCAAGGTTGCTGAGGTTTCAGTCCATGGTCACTTGGCTCTGTTGCTTGTAGGCCTGTGATAAGGCAGAAACATGGCAGCAGGATCTGGAGAAAGAAGGTGCTCAATTCATGAAAGCCAGGAAGCAGAGAGTGAAAGAGTCTGAGAAGAGGGGGCTGGGAACAAAATATACCCTTCAAAGGCGTGCCTTTGGTGACCTACTTCATCCAGTCAGGTCCCACCTCCTACTAAGCCCATTCATGAGGAACTCATCAGTGGAATAGTCCACTTGATGAAGTGAGAGCCCTCACATCTATCACTTCATCAAACCCATCTGTTGGCAACCAAAACTTCAACACAATGAGTTTTTTAGGAAATACTTTGGATTCCAACCATAACAATAATATTAGTAAACATATACTTTTAGTGGAAATGAAAATGGACATCACCCTTTGGAGGTCAATTTGTCTTTGCCAACCATTTTTAAACATGTCATCTTTGACCCAAGATTTTCCTGCTAGAGATTTAGGCCGAGAAAATACTTGCAGAAGTAAAGAGAACATTTGTTTGACGTTGCTTATCATCATGAAAAACTGGTAACAACTTAAATATCCATTGGTAGGAGAATGGTTAACTATGGTTATCTTTCATGGAGCTCTGACTTGTAACAAAAACAGAAAGAAATAGAGTAGTGTTTACCAATATTGAAACATTATTGATTCACCAAAGCAGTGCTTCAATGTGCCTAATCAATAGGAAACTTTGGAAGGAATCACATAGCTTAGGGTTGTTTGTTTTTCTTTTTTTTAATCAATACATTCATTGTAGAATATCTAGAAAAAAATAGATGATTTAAAAAGTGAAAATAGGGGCCGGTGAGATGGCTCAGCGGCTTAAGCGCCTGCCCGGCAAGCGCGAGGGCCCGAGTTCGACTCCCGGATCCCACATACGACAAAGGGGCCGGTGATATCGCTCAGCGGCACGGGCGCCTACTGGCGCCCGAGGTCCTGAGGTCAACCCCCCGGTACCCACAAAAAAAAAAGAAAAAAAAAAGTGAAAATAAAACCCCTCGTATTTAGCACCCAAAATAATCATTGTCAACACATATCCTATATCCTTCCAGTCTTTTCTCTGGCATATAAAGATATATTTGAATTAGAAAACAAGAAATAAGGTGGAGATGTAGTTCAGTGGTAGGCTGGGCTCCATCCTCAGCACCACAAGACAACGACAAAAATCAGAGCTGAGCATATGGGGAGAGGTGTGCAGGGCACAAGTGACATTTCTCTCGAGTGAGTGGAGCTCTAGGAGGCACGACTACAACGTCCCACCGTGGCCGAAATAGAAAACAAGTGAACAGAGAGGGTTTGTTGAAGATTTCTAGTCTTCAAGGGTAGAACTTGTAGTTGTGCGCAGACCAGGACCCAGGGAGCCCTTGCCCTGGCCTGGCTCTCCAGAGTCCTACCCTGGCCCTCCTTTGTCCCCTCCCCACAGGCAATGGAGTCCTTAAAGTCAAAGGGATGTTTCCATCCCACACAAACCATGTTCCAGGTACCCATGTCCCTAAATTCCAGCCTGCTCAGCCCCATGCTGGCTCCAGCCCTGCAAGGCTCAAATCCCGTGCTGAGTGTGCACCCCGGGGCCATGTGTAGACAAGACACAGCCGTTCACAGGAGGATGGGACAGGGCTTTGCATGTGGGCTGGCAGCAGAGACAGAAGCAGCGGGAAGAAAATGAGAATGGGTTTGGAGTCAGCTCTCTGTGACTTTTTCAGTTGAAGCCTGGCCTCCCGGGTTGTTAGGAAGGTACACTTGTCAAGACTGGAGGACGGCACATATGTCTCTCTGAGTTTCTGACCTTGATTTATAACTTTCACATATTTAGATATCTGGTATTTCTCTTCCATTCCTATTCTCATCCTACGATGCAAAAATCTTTAGGGATAGGCCTGTCAGATATCAAATTAATTTTCTATCAACAAAAATTTTATGATAAAGCGGTAAATGTCTGCATTTATCTAGAAAAGGTTCAGGAATCACCTTCAGCATGTTTGCCATTATTTTCTTCATGTCTTGGGGGAAAATGTTTTTCAGGCTTAGATTTTGCGGGTATTTGATTTCACTTTCCACTCCATTTTTCATTTTTATAGCTCTGTGTTAGCTAGTTCAATGCCTGCATTTTAAAGATGAGGAAATTTAATTCTACACACTTAGCTTCTTCCCAGTCATATAATTCATTTCAAAATCAAGACCAAAACTCTAGCTCCTTCCAGTTCAGTTCCCTCGTCATCATGTTGGCTCAGAAATAAACTGAGACTTGGGATACTGGGATATTGCTTTGTGGCTTGGGGCAGGGTCAAATATGTTTTATAATCAGCATTTAAAGGGGCTGGTGTCTTTGGGGCCCTTAAAGGGGCACTTAAATCCATTCTGACAGTACTTAGCAAGCATAGTGAGCCAGCCTACCCTCTCTCCTTTTCTCCTCTTGGCTTCTTTCTCTCTCTCTAGTTTTTCTTTCTGTCTTCTTCCTCTCACCCTTTATTTTTAGTTTTTTCCTATCAAGAGAGATGCAAGCTGAGTGCTGGCAGTTTTCCCAGACGATGTCTATCCTGGGCCCATTTAGTCCCAGTGGCTGTTGTTCAGGTCCCACAATGGCCCAGATACTCTGGAGGGAATTTTCAATAGCCAGCATGCTGGAGAAACAACTCGGCCATGTCCCAGCTCATATGAGCTGTCCAATGCTTCCATCTGGGGCTCTGTATGACACAATATTGTCTACATCTCAAGATTTCTTTTTTTTTCTTTAAATGTGGGTACTGGGAGTTGAACTCAGGACCTCATGCTTGCCAGCAGGCACTTATGCCGCTGAGCGATATCGCCGACCCTTTTTTTTCCTTTATGTGGGTACTGGGAGTCGAACTCAGGACCTCGTGCTTGCCAGGCAGGCGCTTGGGCCGCTGAGCTATCTCACTGGCCCTCATCTCAAGATTTCTTTTTTTTTCTTTTTTTTTGTGGGTACCGGGGGTCGACCTCAGGACCTCGCGCGCCAGCAGGCGCCCGTGCCGCTGAGCGATATCACCGGCCCATTTCCCTTTATGTGGGTTCCGGGAGTCGAACTCGGGCCCTTGCGCTTGCCAGGCAGGCGCTTATGCCACTGAGCCATCTCACCGGCCCTCAAGATTTCTTAAGTGACATTCTCTCCAGTTGTAAATTTTGCTTTTCAGACAAGGTTATTCATAGTGTGTTTTCATCAGTGAATTAATCTCCAACTGTGCCATAAAGGCAACTAACTATCAACATGTACTAGTTCATAAATTTTTGAACATTTGGAAAAATAATAAAAACCACATTCCATTCCTTTGAAGGCACACTCTCGAGAGGCAGTGGTGTTCAAGGGGATGAACACAGGCTTTGCTCGGCAGACCCTGCACACAGTCCCGATGACCAGTTCCTCCCCGTGAGGCCTTGGAGGGGCTGCTCCACCTCTCTGAGCCTCTGCATCCTTATGGTGTCTGTCTCCCCGGGGTCTTGGAAGGATTTCAGCAAATCTATGGGAATTGTTTGCTGCACTCCTAAGCTAATGGAGACACACTGTAAACCCACCCTTTCACTGGGCTATCAGCCTGGGCCTTACACTGTGCAGTACCCCAGGGAAATTATGAAGCAAATGCTAGGTGCATGTGCTTAACCTCCTTAATTTTCTGCAGCTGGAGAAGCATCATTTTCTCCCAGAACAAGTTACTAGAACTTGAAAACCTAAGAAGATTCTCTACCAATGGCTGCTACAGCCGAGCTGGCAGCTCCAGCTCACGACCTCTCTGCACATGCTGCAGGTCCCTGCAGAGGTGCATCAAGGATGATTTTCCCTCAATACTGAGCTTGGTCAAATATGCTCACACTAAATGTACCCTAGATTCCCAAACTCCCAGCTCCCATCCCCTCCTGCCAGGGTACTGGGTGGCCAAACAGGAGGCAGGGTGACATGCTTGGGGCTCCTCCACACATGCCCACAGCCACTGTTTCCCATGATTGTACAACACAGCATGGAAACTGGCTCACAGGGGCCCTGTGCCCTCACTGTGCTTTAAAATTCAAGAACACTGGTGGTTTTTCCTTCCATTGGGTGGGGGAGGCATCCCAGTCCCCCTGGATGGGTTTGAACCACTTTAGATCTCCGGGAGATCTCTTCTGCCTCCTTGCAGAGGCCACTGGGCTGCTTGGGAAAACTTCATGGCTCTTCCTAAAACCTCTGAGCTTCACCTATCTACATATTGTCTTATGAATCTGCCTGCATCACTCTCCACCCCACCATGTGTTACTTCCTTAGAGGAACTCTTTCCACGCCCCCCAAACCACGCCCTGGACACGCGCTCACACAGCATCACCTGTGGTCTCACTCTTCTGGGCCATGTCTCATTTGCTCATCTAGTCCCAATATCCGGATATCAATATATCTACATAAATATCGATTGAGTAAATAAGCTGCTCCTCTCTCTGGAATTGACTCTTAGTCTATTTATTGACCTAACTCTACCCTTCCTCTGAGATGTAGCCTGGTTCCTCCTCCATGAACATCTTGGCTATGATGGTGAATTCTATGATGGTCCCTCTGCCCTTTACGGACCTCCTGTTTGAGTGTGGTGGGACCCCTGGATGTGATGAGATGTCACTCCTCTGACTCCTTTACCTTATGCTGCAAAAGGGAGATTGTGGGTGGGCACGACCAAGTCACACGAGCCATTAGAAGACCGTGCTCTGCAGATGGCCGCAGGTGAGGAGCTCAGAGAGGTCCAGGGTGACAGGAACTTGGTGTGGTGTTGCTAGCTTGGAAGATACAGGAGGTCAAGGGCCCTGGCTGACACACAGCAAGAAAATGGGAACCTCAGATGCATGGTCATGAAGAGCTGGATTTTGCCAACAACCTGGATGCACATGGAATAGATAAGAGCCTAGCCTTGCTGACAGGCTCCTTTCAGCCTTGTGCGACCCTAAGAAGACAGTGGTCCATGTAGCAGCCCCAGCTGGCCTGGACTTCAGAGCTACAGATCTGTGGACTTGGAAGGGTGCTATTTTAAGTCGCTCAGTTTGTCGTAATTTGTTACACAATGATAGGAAAGTAATATACCTGCTATCTTAGTCAGCCTGGGCTGCTATAACAAAAGTACTACATAGCCTGGGGTTTACACAAAGTAACAAGTGCTTGTTTCTCACAGTTCTGGAATCTGGAAAGTCCAAGATCAAGCTGCTGGCAGATTCAGTGGGGGCTCTCCTCCTTCTGGGGTGCTGATGGTCATCTCATTGTATCCTCACATAGTGGGGTGTAGAGGAGAGAGAGGGAGAGGGGGGAGAGAGTGAGAGAGAGAGAGAGGAAGAAGGAGGAGGGGAAGAGAAAGAGGAGGAAGAGGAGAGAGGCACTCTCTCATATCTTTTCTTAGGGCACTAATCCCATTAATAAGGGCCCCACTTCCTAATACCATCACATTGGGGATCAGGCTGAAGTTTTGGAGGATACGGCCATTCAGTCCACAGCATCTGTCTATCTCATCATTCTCCTTCCGGTTTTCCTCTGAAGGTCTGTGCAATATATCTCTGCTGAGCACTTCATAATAATACTTTGTACTGCATTTTGTTTTCATGTATATTCCTCAATGAACTGTCTCCCAAACTGGACAGTAAATTCAAAGGAAATAGAGGTGGGAAATATATTATTTTTAGTTCCTACATATCCATCTACTAAAAAGCTTGACTAACTCATACATTTTTAAAAGAAACACTGCTTTAAATCTTTCAAAATGTAAGAGACATTATATCACAATAAAATAACCATGTTTGTTTGTTTATTTATTTATTTATTTATTGGTACTGGGAATCTAACTCAGGACCTCGCACTTGCCAGGCAGGAGCTGTGCCACTGAGCTATATCCCCAGCCCCAACCATGTTTATTTTATGCATCTAAAATGCATCTTAAAGTGTGCCTTGATTTAATATTGTGTTTTAAAAATGTTTTTTGGCCAATTAGTCTGGCTGTTAATCTGTACTTACAATAAATAACTTCATAAGGACTTCTAAAATAAATATGTTGGGTTTTTTTTGTTGTTTTTTTTTTGTTTTGTTTTTGTTTTTGAGACAGGGTCTCACTGTGTAGTTCAAGCTGGGCTTAAGCTCACTATGTAGTCCAAGCTGGTCTCACAGCAATCCTCCTGCCTCTGCCTCCTGAGTGCTGGGATTACATGCACTACCACACCTGGCTAAAATAAATAAACAAATGAACCTGATGCTAACACAAAAAATTCTAAAAAGGGGGTGAAAGGGAAAGGGAAAAAAGGACTGAGATGTGTTATGTACATGTAATAACTCCCCACAATGAATATACTCATTATGTACTGCAAATGTATACTAATAAAAATAAAAAATTAAACAAAGAAAAACAGGGGAGTCTATTTGAACAGAAAAAATATAAAATAACCATGCTTTAATGTGCACAGGTTTGTCACTTGAGGTTTTGATGCTTTAAAAATTTTTCTGAGGCACAGTGGTGCTCTCTAAAGACTGAATACTTTTAGAACTGCAAGAAGTGGTGTACTGTATTCATAAATTCATTACCTTCCTCATATCAGAAGTTTACCACTAGCTTACTAAAGCCAAGGCGTTTTTATCAATTTTGCACATGGTGCGTGTGCATGTGCGTGTGTCTGGCACCATGGGACGAGGGAAGTTCAAGGCTTCTGCTTCACTCTGAGAAGAGAGGTCTGCATTGGGTCCCATGAAGGGGAATCGGGACAGTGGCGCAGTGACAGACAGAAAAGCCACTTTCTGCCAAGTTCATCGGCAGCAAAATGAAGCTGCATATTTGTCAAATGTGAGCGCTAAGGGCCAGCCCAGCTCTCTCTGCACCCTCTAACTGAACACTGATAAACTAATAAACCTCCTGACTGCTGCCCCCTGGTCCCTCTGCAGGAGGAGGTCCACGACTCCACATCCCAAGGACAGGATGGAGCTGCGCCTTGCTCACTGGCAAGTATAGGCTGCTCAACGAGTTGAGGAGCCACGGTATTTTCCTAAACGGAGGAGTCAGATATTACACAGTATTCAGACATTTTAGACTATCCTTGCCTTTCTCACTCTGCCCACATGGCAGAGGAGTTGTTATTGGGTAGTTCTGTTCCCTGAAATTGAGATGCACCCAGTCTGGGGAATGAGGTGGGTGTTGCAGGAATCCAGGGAAGCACAAGCCAGGCTGGGGGTGTTGGAAGTCCATTTGGGCCCTAGATGCAGACGATGTGGAGGCCAGAGTCCCTACAGGCTGGGAGCTCAGCATGGGCCGGGCCAAGGTGGCCTGGAATAGGGGCCACATGCAGGCAAGAGAAGCTTCGCAGAGAGATGCCAACATGTTCCTAAAGTGTCAAATACAACAAAGTGTCAGGATCAGAAACAGAGGTCAAGGTGTGCAATTAAACACAAAAAGTCCCAGGCATGGAAGGTTAACTAGGACATGGTTTCTCTAATATGAGAGACCCCATTAATAAATTAGCTAAGAAGAAAATAAAAGAGAGGTCTTAAGAAGCAGGGCAGTGGACTCTGTGGGGATAGAGGACCCTGGAAAGGAGGAGAGGGGAGGGTGCAGGGGAGGCAGAGCCAACACAATGAAGATGCTATATGTGTAAGTGCCCGGCCCCGGGGGAATGTAATTACTGTTACTGCAACATAGCCTAAAACGAGAAGCCCCCCCCACGATTCGTTCAAGAAGCAAGGCTGTGCAATTTTAATACAACTCAGCTCCACCGGACCTGTGTTTTTTAGGGACATGAGTTACACATTAGGTCTTAGCTGAATACTTCTTGGAAATTTTCCAGGATGAATTAACCTTAGGATATATAATGAGCATTCTTGTAATAGTCTCGGGCACAATAATAGTCTTTATATTGTAATGACAGAGAGAAAAAGAGAAAGATTTTGTGATTGTGAGTGCGTGTATGAGAGAGAGAGAAAGAGAGAGAGAGAGAGAACACAAGTGAACGAGTGAATAGAATTGGGTTTGGAGAGATAAACCGAGTCTTAAAATATATACCAACAACTGGGTATGCTCTGTAACTTTCAAATGTGCTCCAATAAATTCAAAATATGACCATTAAAATTGAAAGTTTAGGAGTTAATCATGCAGACTATGTAAATGTCCAGCTTGAGGCCCAGATCAGCTATTTACTAGTTGTGTTATGGAGGAAAAGTCCTCGAGCTTCCTAAGCTCAGCTTCTTCATCTGTAACCTAGAAGCAATAATTGTCTCTCGGAGAAATTACTGTGTGACTGAAGCAGAGGCTGGGACATGGGACATGCTGTCCAGTAGTTCTACCTTTCCATCGCTTTGTTTTCCTTGTTTTAGTTACCTATGCTCAGCCATGGTCAGAATACATTAAATGGAAAATTCCAGAAACAGATGATTCCTGAGTTTTCCATTGCATGCCATTCTGAGTAGTGTGATGAAGTCTCATGCCATCTGGGTCCATTCTGCTAAGCATGTGAAGCATCTCTGTGCCCAGCGTATCCATGCTGTATATGTGACCCGCCCATTAGTCACTCAGCAGTGGTCCAAGTAACAGATCCACTGTCGTGGCTTCCCAGTGCTTGCGTTCCAATAACTAGTTTATTTTATAACAGCCTCAAAGTATAAGAGTAAGGATGCTAGGAATTTTATTATAGTATATTATTTCAATTGTTCTATTTTATGAGTAATTTCTAATCTCTTACTCTATACATTGGACTTGAACACAGGCATGTGCGCAGTAATAAAAGCATGGCATATATAGGGTTTGGTACTACTCACAGCTTCAGGTACCCACTGAACGTCTTAGAATGCATCCTCCTGGGGTAAAGGGGAGCACTGGATAAGAGTTCACTGATATTATTGTTATTATTATTATTTTTTTTTTGTGGGTACGGGGGGTCGACCTCAGGACTTTGCGCACCAGCAGGCGCCTGTGCCGCTGAGCGATATCACTGGCCCTTTTTTCATATGTGGGTTCCAGGAGTTGAACTCGGGGCCTCGCCCTTGCCAGGCAGGTGCTTATGCCGCTGAGCTATCTCACCAGCCCATTATTGTTATTATTAAAAGCATAGTGGTTAGGAGCTGAGGCCTCAGAGCTGGAAGGTTGAACTGGGCTCTAATCCTAGCTCTAACACCAGCATGCTAAGAGACCTTAAACAAGAAAATTATATGTGATTCAACGTCTCCAACTGCAAAGTAGATGCAGTAACTGTAGCTACCTCACAAAGCTGACCTGGGATTAAGCACATTAATACATATCAAGTACTTAGAATAATGTCACATACCTTGAAACACTCAATTAAAATCAGTGTTTATTATTTCTAATTAGACCTTGGGGTTTCAGACATATTACTTGAACTCAGCGTTTCATTCTCTATTTGTCTAGTGACGTTCAAAGCTTGGAACAGATGTTGCTATTTAGCCATTTTCTAAGGATCATACGTATGTATCTGTCACAAAGCTTCATGAACTCTACAGGCACATTTGCTCCAAATGCTGCGCCTATCCACGTAGCAACTCTTAGCTCAGCTCAGAATCACAGCATTGGCCTGGTGCAGAGGACATGGCGCGGGCAAGGTGGCTAGTAGAGCAGCTTTGAATCCCTTTATTCATTTCAGCAATTTATTTAATCGCCCGGTTTCTGTAGAATGGGCATGACAGGGTCTGGCCCACCCTTCCTGGTGAGGATTTACAGATATCATACAGCTTAGCCGAGCGCTTGAGACACTATGACTTTAAACAAATGGTAGTTGCTCCCAAACATGGAAAGGCTATCAAGGAATCCATTTTGAGATGCTGCCGTTCTGGACCCGGGGAAGGGGTGAGAACGGGAATTTAGTTGGAATGAGGAGACAGAGGACAAATGTGCCAGACACCAGCCCTCTCCTCACTCTTCATAATCCTGCTGCTGCTCTAGGCCCAGGCGTCTCTGCTCCTTGACCACAGCACATCCTCTCACGAGGACAGCGAGACACATCACACATCGGTGTCGGTGACACTCAGTGGCTGGGTCTCCCGACTCCCTTAGCACTGCGGGGCCTCTGGGGCCTTATGCTCTTTGTGTTCCTAGACTGTCCTCCCAGACTGTTCCCTGGCACAGGGCTCCTGTGTATGGAGAGTCTGTAATGTTCCCTGCATAAATGAACATGATAAGCAGGACTACCAGATATGTAGAGATCCAAACCGGGAAGATAATCAGAGCGGTAAGGGAGGACAAGTCAGGAATTAGTGCTCTTGATACCAAGCGGAAATTGAATTACTTGGCAATACACATCAATGACTTTAAAATATTCATACTTGTTAAGTGAAAAAAAAAGCAGGATACAAAGTTATATTTAGAATTCAATCCTAACTTTTAATAAAGAAAAGTACATATGATACATATATATATAAATGGATATGTATATATATGCATATTCATATAAAATAAAACAGTAGCTGGGTGTGGCAGTGCACACCTGTAATCCCAGCATTCTGGAGGCTGAGGCAGAAGGATCACTACGAGTTCAAGGCCAGCCTGGGCTACATAATGAGTTCAAGGTCAGCCTGAACTGCATAGTGAGACCTTGTGTCAAAAAAGCCAAACACAAAACAAAACAAAAAGTATGAGTAGATAGAAATATATCAAAATATTAGCCATGCTTCTCTCTGGGTAGGTGGTGATATCTAGATATTTTTATTTCTTTTTTATGCTTTTCAGTAATTAAAAACCACATCGTCAGAGTTTTATCAGGAGACAAAAGCCACATCAGTTCTTTTCCCCCTGGCAGCTCCGCAAGGCCACAGTAAACAGAGTCAGTTTCAGCACAGGGGCTGTGGGCATTGCTGAGGTTGCAAGAGGAAAGGGGTTTGTACCCTAAATATCCCTGGCTGCTCCAAGGGGCGAGAGTGGAGCTGGAGGGAGCTAGGAAGCTTTTACACCAGCCTGGGCAGGGAAGACATCAGAGCTTGAGCTAAAGGGTGACAATCAGATGGGAAAGCCTCGGATTTAAGGTCTATTTTGCAGGTGGCAGCTAGATTTTTGATGGGTTGCCTGTGAGGAAATTGGGAGGAAGATATTGCTGCTGGTACCACGGATTAATATGGAGAAGACAAAGCAGAGGGTAGAAGAATAGATTTGGGGTGAAAGAGATCAGTTTTGGGTGTTTTAAATTTGAGATGCATTCAACTTGAAGAACCACAGAGGAGATGTCTGGACAGGAAATAAACATGTACGTTTCTAGCGTAGCGTCTACAGGATTGGGGATAGTTGAGGCCATTTAAAGAGGGAATGTGGAGGGGACAGAGGCTGGGACCAAGCCCCGATGTGCTCGCCAGGCAGAGTGCAGATGCTCGGAGGGAGCCTGCAGAAAGGAGGAAGAAACCAGGAGGGAGGAGGTGGCTGGACACCGGCCGGAGAGCTCAGCTATGCAGAACATACGGAGACCAACATCTACACGACATCAACAAGACAGTCAAAATGTTAGCAGGAATCTTCTGTGACTAAAAAATAGTGCCTGTGTGTACTGGCATAGATCTGGAATCCCAGCATTCGGGAAGCTGAGGCAAGAGGATTGCAACTTTAAGGCCAGCCTGAGCTACCTAGTGAGATCCCATTTCAAAAAAGAAAAAAAGAAAAGAAGAGAAAAAGTAATTGTGTCTGGGTGACTGGTTTGCTTTTTTCATTATTTTTTCTATCTTTTCCTCATTTCTTAAAATGAATAAGTAATCTATGCTCATTACAGAACAAGAAAATATTTAATTGTATTTATCTATTTATACTTAAATAGTTTAATTTTGGATATTTGAAAACTCATTTTTAAAATCTGAAGAATAACTATTGATATTGGAATTTTGTATTTAATTTTATATGGGGGAAATAACTGGTAGTTATTTTCCTATTTATGTTTTCTATGAGAAAAATTATCTTCCAAGCAAAATAGAGGCATTTTAAATATGAACTTTATTTTTTGGGACAGATTCAAATTTATAGAAAACTTGCAGAGATAGTAGAAACAGTTCTTATAAATCTCACACCCAGTGTCATCTATTATTAACAGCGTAATTAGGATGGCACATTTTATTTATTATAATTAATTAACATACTGTAGTGCAATTAATACTGATACATTATTATTAGTATTATTATTATTTTTAATGTGGGTACCGGGGGTTGAACTCAGGACCTCGCGCTTGCCAGCAGGTGCTCGTGCCACTGAGTGATATCACCTGCCCTTTTTTTCCTTTGTATGTGGGTATCAGGAGTCGAACTCAGGACCTTGTGCTTGCCAGGCAGGCGCTTATGCCGCTAAGCCATCTCTGCAGCCCCTGATATATTATTATTAACCAAAGCACAGAGGCATTGTAAAAATCACACTATGTGATTTCATTTTGCTATGAATATTTGGGCACTCTTAAGGCTGGCAAATGTTATGATGAAAAACGATGTTCTACCGCCATCTACTGTTAAATTAATTAATTTATTTTTATTTATTTATTGTACTGGAGATTGAATCTAGGACCTTTGCACTAAACTACAGCCCAGCCATTTTATATTTTTAAAAATTCTTTTTAAATTTTTGAGACAGGGTCTTGCTAAGTCAACAAGTTGCCCAGGTTGGTCTCAAACTTTCACTCCTCCTGCCTCAGCTTCCCAGAGTGCTGGGATTATAGGTGTGCATTTCCATGGCTAGTTCAATTTTGATTTCTGAGAATTTTCCCACTTACCTCTATTTCCCTAGCCTGTTAGAGGCATAAGGTTCTATACAGTTCATTGTTGACAACTTCAACAAAGAGACAAATATCCTGAAGCTCAGAGAGACCAAGTCTCACAGGTAGATTTGGACAAAGCCATGTGTTCATCCATGTACCCATATTCATCAGTTATTTAATATTTGCATTATAAAAGGCATAAGAGATACAAAGTGAATATAACACATTTCTTTCTTGAAGAATCACGTAGTCTAATGGGGACATACATGAGATTCTTATAAAACAGAGTGTTTAGTACATGTGTTCTGAGAGCACCAGGGGGGAGAACACGTACCTTAGATTGGAGGTGGAAACACAGGGACTCTGCCAAAAGCCAGGGACATTTTCTTGGGGGATGCGTGGTTGGAATCGTAAATGGCCAGCAGGAAGTAACAGATGAATAGGAAGGAGGCCGGAAAGAAAGGTATTCCTGAAATAACATCAAGAATAAAGACAGGAATAGAATTGTGTGTGTGAGGAATAAAAAATAGAAGTGCATGTGAGACAAGAGGAGATGACAGGAGATGAAGCTGAAGAGGCGAACAGGGGCCAGACCATGGGAAGATGTGCGTATGACTTCAGGAAGCCCAGCCTGCATCCCTGCGGTGATGGGAGGACCAGTGGGAGGTGTGGGGTCCAACGCACATGCAGTCGGGCCCCTGCAGGAGGACAGGAGTGAGGGACCCCAGAGAGGGGAGGGTTTGCTTAGCAGCCAGCTGTGTGGTCATGGGCAGGAACAGGGCCAGAGGAACAGTGATGAAGTGGAGTCTGAGGAGCAGAAATATTTGGGAGGTAAATGGGTGGCAAAATTTCATATCACCAGATTTAGAGAGTGACCTAAAGAAAGAGCCGAGGACAACCTTGGAGTTTTAATTTTGGTAACCCAGATAATGCTGGTATTTGGGAGGATAAAGGCAGTGGGCAGCAGTGTAGGAGAAGAAGGGGCAGTTTGAACTCTGTACTAGCGGAGGTTGAACGGCTTGAGGGTGAATCCAGGCAATGCCATCTTGCTGGAGGTTGGATATGAAATTTTGAAGCATAGCATAAAGGCTGGAAGTGAAGATAGGTATTTGCAAGTCACCAATAGAGAGGTAGGGGTTGAAATCATGCAAGTGCATAAAAGAAACAAAGAGAATGGATAGAAAGACTAGAAGAGTGGTCCAGAATCTAACTCCAGAGAATCCCAGGGGGCAGGAAGAGATTAGCAGGTCTTGGAGAACCAGCAGGAAGGAATAAACAATCCCCGAGAGCTGGTAGCTGTCCTGGAAAACGATAGTAAGGCCACGATGAGACTGTGCTGAGCACAGTGTTGCAGAATACCAGTGTCAGACAGGGTCACTCTGTAATTGTGACAGGACAAGACAAAAACAGGACCACTGTAATCAAATCTGAGCAAGGAAAAACAGAACCACCATGCAACTACAGAAGAAGACATCCCTCCTCCTGACATACGGAACTCCAAATAAAGTGTGCATTTTCTTGAACCCTTGCCAAAATCACCAGGCTTTATGTTCGCCTAGGTCTTATCAGCCCCTCCTAACGTTCCCTTGACCGACTCATCTCCAGAGTTCCCATGGTGCGTGGCGAGTTAATCAACACAACTTTGCCTACAGTGGATTCTGGGCGGCCCTGGGCACTGGGATTTAACAACTTCCTAGGAGCTGCTATCATTTGGATGTGGCTGTCCCCCAAGGACTCCTACGCTGGGAGCCTGATCTTCAGTGTGGGGATGCTGGGGGGTCCCTAGGTCATTTGGGTGTTCCCTTGGAAAGGGTTAAGGTAGTGCTCAGGGGATCCCTCTGTTAGTCCCTTGAGAGGGCTATTATAAAAGAGCAAGCCTGGACCCCACCCTTTCTTGGCCTCCTATCTGCTGCTGTGGCCTCTTTCCTTCTTCACACACAGGCTCCCAGCATTGAGGCCTCCGCCGTGGTGCAAGCCGGCCAAGAGCTGAGCCAGCAAGGGTGCCCTGATGTCCTTGACCTCCTGAACTGCGGCCTAAATCAACTTCTTTATATTTACTCTTTATAGTTTGTTACAGTCATGAAAATGGACTAATACAGAAGCTAGGAGAGTGAAGTTTCATGGAAGGAGGCATCAAGGTATCCAGCACAATACAGATGCCAGTGAGAGCCATTAGACTGAACAGATCTGAGCTCACTGGTGGCCAATTTAAGAGCAGTTTTGGTCATCTACTGGGGTGACAGGAGTAGTGGTGTGCTCTGTACTAGCTTGAGAGATCTGCATATGCATATTTCATCCTAATTCTGTGGTTAGTGGCATTAAGTTGGTAGCTTACAATCAGCCATGGGGGGAGCACTGATACCTGGGAAATTGGTATATGCTAAAAGTCAAGGATTTCCTTTTCTAGTTTGGAAATTTGGTGGTTTAAGTTTTACCATCATACACTTGGGTAAAAGAGAGATGACAGTAGCTGAGGAAGGACTAGAAACCGAGAGAGTGGAAACAAACATTTGCAAGTGAGAAGAGAAACTGGACTGGAGTTAAATGGAGAGCACAAGGTTAGTGAGAACTAGAACTCAGGTGGCCCGATTTTCTGTTCAGCACTTGGTCTGCAAGTTCCATGCACTAGTAGGAGGGGAAACACATCTCCTAGGTGACAGACAACAAATAAAATGAATTGCTCTGTGTGTGTGTGTGTGTGTGTACACACAGGCATGCACATGCCACACATTTGCACATACATACACACCACGTACAGGGAAGGTTAGGAGGCCCAGGGTGGAGTGACTCTAAGTAGCTTCTAGTCCCTCCAGACTAGATTCCCGGATGTAGGAATGAGTCTGTTGGGACAACACCTTGATAATTTCTTTTGAAACTGACTGTTGGAACCATTGGCTCCTCATATTGCCAACTTGCCAGTAAGCTGTGCCTTGGCTGTGTGTCTTTAGCTGTTTTATTAAAAAAAAAAATTACACAGGATCAGGAGGTCGAGCTGGCTGAAAGGGTCTCACGAAGATGTGGTCATAAAAGCCTTTCGTGGTACAAAGAATTCTGTGATGTGAAATTGGCTTCCACTGACCAACTCTGTTTATAAATCAGTTGATAGGGCCAGTGAGATGGCTCAGAGGTGTAAGTGCCTGCCTGGCAAGTGTGAGGTCCTGATTTCGACTCCCGGAACCCACATACGAAAAAAGGGCCGGTGATATTGCTTAGTGGCACGGGTGCCTGCTGGCGCGCAAGGTCCTGAGTTCGACCCCTGGTACCCACAAAAAAAAAAAATAAATAAAAATAAATAAATAAATAAATAAATAAAAATAAATCAGTTGATAAAGTCAGGTGGAACAAGTAGCAGGGCTCAGCTGTACTCCAGCCCCAGGCATATGTTCTTTGGTGCTAAGCAATTATCTGGCGATAATTATCTGGTGTTTGTTTTACATCCGCCATATGGTGTCACAGCTTCCCACAGTAACTAGTTTGGCTTTTGTTGTTTTACCTTGGATCGTGCACTTAACCTTTTTGAAAGTCTAATTCCTCATCTCTGAAACGGAAAGAACGCATAGTCACAATGTCGCTGTGCGGTGCGGGTGCTAAGGGTTATCAGTTGCTAGAGTGTGGTGTAGAAGAATGTGGATCCAGGGCTCTGAGTTTGGAGCCTTCCTAGTGTGTAACTTTGGGCGACTTACCTAACCTCTGTGACTGTCACCTTGCTCACCTGCAGCATAGCGATAATAGTGATACTGCCTCGTGGGGCTGTAAAACAATACTTGTAAGTATCACAGTGCACGGTACGTATTAAATACTCAATGAATGCTCTTATTGGAATCAAGTAAAAGTAAACTTGAGAAAAGATTTTCACAAAAGCATAAAGCAGGCATAGCTGATGAGAGGAGGGACTTGGGGCAGATATTACCTCTTCTTCTCTTGTCCCTAAGTACCTGAGGGACATTAAGCAGCCGGCAGACACTGTGCTCCTGGACTTCAGAGCAAGAATTCCGGCCATTCATTAGAAATGGTTTCGGCAGCTGCAAATACAGAAATACCCAAATCCTAACACCTGAGAGTGCTGGAGTTGGAATACAGAGCAGACATTCGTATCTCATTGGTTATCACAGAGTGACAGGCTTCTCGGGCCTCTCTGGGGAAGGCTGTCCAGGGTGAAATTGCTTGCTGGTAGAACAAGCACCATAGCAAATGTAGCTTGTCCTGAAGAGGCAACAGTGGGATTTGAATGCTAATATTTCTTTTACAAATATGCTCTGAGGTGATGAGAGATTTATCTACAAACCATTACGTCAAAATCCAGTGAACACTGTTTTGGCTGCGGAAACCATAATGCTGTGAAAGGAGTCAGCCTCCGCAAGCATGACAAGGACCAAGGGCAAGAACCCTAGCTTCAGTAGCTCAGAAGGGCAACAGCATGGCAGCATGCAAGTGAAATGCTCATATGAACAACCAACTGTGTCAGCAAAAAGATGCATAGGGCACCCATGTCAGTAACAGCACTAGTTGAGAAATGATAGTGAAAATATTGGTACAAAATATCAGTTCCCCTGGGCTCTCCAAGATAGCAAATACTTTCTTGTATTTGCTATTTAAAATGCATGTTAACATATTAGGCAGATGCTTAAAATAAAGAGGAGAAAGGAATTCACGACTTTTAAATATAAATGATCAAGTAGAATTGGTGTCAGTAACATCGATAATTCCATGATATAGAGAATGACTTTAACATTTGAAAATTATTTCAACCTGAAGTTGGCAACAGCATATTGAATCTTTTGAGTCTTTTTATCCATAGGACTCCCCAGAATGAAGCAGAGCCTGCTTTTATATATACACAATTTCCCTGAAGCAAATACTCTAGCAGCCTGCAGAAATGAACTCTCTCTAAAAGAAGGAAATTATGTAATTTTAAAAGCCATATTAATTCATATAAAACTCCCAGCTGTGCCATAAAAACTGTGGCGTTTTTGTTTGGTACTAGAGTCATATTTTTGCAGTGAAAATGATCATTGAAGTGATACATGATGGCAACCAAAGCACACTTCTATTGTACCACTGAGTGCCGAATTGATTCGCCAACGTTTTGTAATACGGTAAAGGTGTTACCTCCCTTATATTTGTGTTTTGAAGTCTCCATGATCTAGAAGGCAGTATTATGAGATTTAAAATTAGCTAATAGTCATGTCCTGAAAAGAACAAAACACCTTAAAAATACTGACAGCCACTCTTATATCTGTCTTCACCCAAGGTGTTCATGCCATCTGGAAAGCCCCCCTTCTCCTTGCTGCTTGTGCAGGACTACAGTCCCACCTCCTTGGAGAAGCCCTCTAGTACCTTCTGTGGCTCACTCTTGCTTCACAGGTATTTGTTAACCTTATGTCCTAAGTGGGAGTGTTGTCTGGTATTGAGAGTTGTTCATCTGGAGTGAAGGGTCAAGTGCTAAACTGTGAAGCTTGGATCCTCTGATTACAATGACATCAGGGTCATTGACTTGATGAATACATGGAAGACCTGTCCACTGAACAAGAAGCTGAAACAAAGAGCAGATGTATGGAGTAGAAGAACCAAGACTGATGAAGAGGCTGGCAGGCCAACAGTGAATCTCATGATGAAATGTAACAGGGATAAATGCAATTGTTTCACAAGAGAAACACCAGTGAAGAATGGAACTGTACAAGTGAACATGTCTTAGGGATTCTGGTTAAGCACAAGTTTATGATACCTGTGTGAAACCAACAACAACAATTCCTACAGATGTCACATGTGACTCCAGGGAGGAAAACAGCTCTCTCTCCTCTCTGCTGCTGTAATCATACCCTGACCATAAGGTTTAATTATGGGCACCGCGTCCAGCAAGCAATATTGCAATTCAGAAGCTGTTCAGAGAAGAGCAAAAAGTTGAGGGAAAGAGCCTGAAAGAGTTGTGATACCAGGGTATGCTCAGCCACCCCAAGGGAAGAAATATAAGCAACGAGCCCTAAGAGAAGGGAAGAAAAATCATTCTCCATGGAATGTTAGGAGACTTCCATATCCTGAGGACATCCAGGGGAAAACCATGGGATATTATGTTAAGATGGAGCAAGGATGGCAATTTTAATAATAAAATCTTATAAAAGGAAGAGAATTCGGAGATCCCAATGCTACAGCAAACAGAAACACTGATATGACACCCAGGATTTGGAGGCAGATTTATTTTACATCAACAGGCACTGATTGGGATCATTCCCAAAATATCAGTCCTTGAAGGCCCAGGGAGGGAGGCTTTTATGGGGTTGCAAAGGGGGGCAGGTACAGAGGTAGAGTACTTGGCTGTCTTTGATTGGTTCTTACAGTATGCATCAGAGTGACCAGCTATGCATCACAGTGACCAGGCATTTCTAAGAAACAAAAGTAACGGGAACTATTACCTGGGCAACTAACAAACTGAAGTATACTGGCTGGGGGCATTTTCTGCTACATTTCCCCCCTCTTTTAGTTTCCCTGGCAAATCTTTGCTGGGCACATTATATGTGATCTTTTGAGGCAAGGCTCAACTGGAAGCAGTAACATTAGGGCTGTCAGTGGTCCTAGGATGGTCCTAACTCAGGTCCCCAAGATTGGCTTATTATAGGGTATCTCCCTAAGTTGCTTTTAGGAAGAGACATAATTTAGGCCTGTCTGTTCTGTAATATTATTCTGGCAAGGTAGTGAGGGAGTTAATCTGATGTAGGAGAGTGTCCAGTGTGCCTTGGACATTCATCAAATCATGGTCAAGTGTTTGATTGATTGTTCTATTCTCTTGGGGCAACCATCCATAGAGTTTAAGGCAAAAACCACAGCTAGCAGGGGGCAGGGAAGCAAGGACTGGGATAAGCAGCCTGGAAAGGCCCAAAAATCAAGGGGAATAGGCATGGAGCAATCCTGCAAATGGTATCCTCAGGCTTCAGCCACGTGTGGACTGGTCAGCATCCGCAGTGACTACAGCAGGGCTTTGAGTGCATTGTCTCTTCAGAGTGAACTTCAGAGAAGCTGTCTGGTCCAGGTAAATTTTCCAGAAATTTAGCAGGACTCTGTAATGGTGGATCTAAGGCTGGATTTCTGAAACTTTAAGAGCTGTTATTATGGTGTGTGCAGGGGTGTCTACAGGTATAACTGATCTTTCAGTGAAATTTTTATGGAGCTGATTACAAGCCGTTTTTGTAGGGTTATGTTTTATTTTCTCAACTTTTTGAGCTTGTGGCCAGTATGCTATATGTAGTTTTTATTTAGTTATCTCTGCTACAAATGCAGGCCTGTTGTTGCTGCCAATGGTCAAGGGTAGGCCATATCTAGGGATGGTTTTTCACAGCCAGACCCTACAAAGTTTTATTGCTGTCTCAGCTTGGGTAGGGAATGCCTTGGGCCAGCCCATGTAGGTGCAGACAAGCACTAAGTCTATCTGTATATCTTTAAATGGGGGGAGGTCAGGGCCAGGGACACAGATGCTGAGCTGGCTACAGGGGTGTATGGGTGCAGGTGCTGTGGCTTGAGCTTGCAGAACATACAGTGGGGGCAGGTCTGGCTCTAATTAAAAGTTTTTCTGGTTCATTAAAAGTTTTGATGTTTCAGTCAATCGGATCCCCAGAGGGGGCTTAGGCCTCTGGACTGGATTATTTTGAGTGCAAGTTTGGCATTGTTGGTGACAGGTTTCCAAACAGCAGCAGAAAGCAGTTTGTTGTGTAGACCATCCATGCAGGAGAGCTTTGGCAAAAATGGCTTTGTCTAAGGTGACCACAGCATATGTAGCCTGTCGAACTCTATTCCTAACAGAGCTACTTCCATCTGTAAACAGTGTGTACTCAGCATCTGTCAGGAGGTTTATTTTTCAGTCATGGTCAGGTGAGCCCAGCTTGGTGGGCAGATATGTGGCAGGACTGAGTGGTCCACAGTTATTCAGGAGGTCCAGTACAGCATGTGGCACCTGGACAGTTAGGTTTCAGCCTAACGTGAGCTTAGTTTTTTGATCAGAAGGACAGTGGCTGTTAGAGTGAGGAGGCAAAAGGGGAGGCAGCCCTTAGCGACTGGATCCAAGTATTTGCACAGGTAGGCCACTGGGTGCTCCCAGGGCCTGACAGTCTGAGTAAGCATCATTGTTTTTGTGAACTCAAGGATCCAGATTTTATAGAAGCCAGCAGCTCCAAGAACTTTGTGGAGTTTCTTTCTTGTAACCAGTTTCTGCCAGATATTGTAGCAGAGCTTTTGTGCCTTTCTAGCAGACAGCTTGGGTATCATTAATCAGAAGTGCAGTGATACTTTGTGATGGAAAACTAGCAAGGTCAGCTGTGAAGCCTTTATCAAAGAGGATAAACAAGTTTTTGAACCTCTGGGAGGTTGAGTCCAGGTCAGGTGACTTTTGAGTCCAGAACTGGGGTCTTTGCAAACTGGAGCTGGCTGACAGGAGCCAACCAAAGGCAGAAGAAGACATTCTTTAGGTCCAGGCAGGTGTGCCAGCAGGCTGTGGGTGGCAGAAGACTGAGGCAACATATATAGAGGGCAATCATGGTGGCATTGGCAGCTTGGAGATCTTGAACTGGCTTTACAGGCAGGAGAGGTGTATTTTAGCAGTTTGACAGTCTATAGAGATTTTACAGTTTTGAAGCCTCATTTTTTTCTTTCTCAGGGGACCATGATGGAGCTGGAAGTGACAGAGAAACAGGCTGTCCCAGAGCCAAATCTGTTGCTAGGGCCTCCCTGAAAATAGTGGGAGAGTTTCCAAACCCTTGTGGCAATTGAGTAACAGTCCAAATATGGTGTATGGGTTGGGAACGGCAGAATGCAAGGTGATGGCTGTGTTGTTAATGACACGGAGATCTTGCCCATGGTGATTAACAGTCTATCAGGCTGATATGTGGCTGGATGTCTGTTTGTGCTTCCCGTGACATTCACAGTAACAGGGGCCACGGTGAGGTGGCCAGGCCCAGAGGCAAATCTTTAGCCCATACTTCTGGGAGGAGAATTTTCAGAATTTCAGGATTGTGGTTATCTGTCTTAGGCTGATGCAGGCATCATCTTCTTCTCGGGCAACAGTCAAATTTGAAAGTGCAGGGTTAAACAAGAGGGAGGCTGACTGGCTTGGTGACAGGAATTCATTTTTGGCAAGATGTCCTCCCAGGCTGTAAGTTTGTGCCTTGCAGAAGGGGCAAGAGGCAGGAGTCCCAGTTGCCTGGTGATGGTAACCTTTTTCTGACAGAGGGGACTGTCCATAGCCCTTACAACTCACATATTGGTAAGGGCTTTATCAGGCTTCTGGGTACATATTGATGGGTTTTTTGTTCCCTCTCTTTGATGTCTTTGAGAAATGCTTGACTGATTTTATGCTTCTAGGCAGGGCAACCTTTGGGAAAGGCCATGGCAACTCATTCATCAGGGCTGACAGTCCAATCCTTACCTCAGTCAAAATATGGAACTCGGAAGGAACTGCTGACAGTCATCTCAGGTGGGCATTAGATGACGCCATCTGACCAGGATAGGCGCATCTCCAGGGGTGGCAGCCTCTGTGGCTGAATGCAGGCAATGACTGATCGAACTGGAACTGGTTCAATTGGTTGGAAGTAGATGAGGTAGGAGTGGGGAAATTGTTGGCAGCAACTGCGGCAGCTGACGAGGGTGCCAAGGTGGAATTTTCAGGAAGAATGGGCCTCTTTTTTTTTTTTTTCTTTAAGACAGAGAGAGCAGTTTGGTTTCATTTTTAACTCTGTAAAAGCCCTTTTTCCTGCAGTCAGGGACTGTGAGTTTTGAGTAGTTAGTTTCCATTTCTGGCTTCCTATGTGTCTATTATATACCCTTGAATGATGGCACAACAGACAAAGGGTGGGTGCCCCTCAGACAGAGACCATTCAGATGCCCACCTGGCCATGCCCTTCATGGGGACTTAGGCACAACTTAGCTAAGGAGGGTGTGAGGCCTCCATTATGCCATATGTCAATAAGCACGGAATCTCAGGTAAGGGCCCAATCAGCCACTGCAAACAGTGCTTCCCAGTTTTGGTGCACAGATGGAGCAGCCTATTGCTTACACTGTCCATTCCACTCACTCACACATTCATTCAGCAGGCACTCAGAGGTTAAACATTCCAATCCCCTTCCCTTGAGGGTGGTCCTGACTAAACAGAGTTGATCAGACTCCTCTTCTGCTCGAGCTGAGCAGGACTGACAGACTAACTGGGGTGCCCATGGGAGTCTTACTGGCAGACAGACAGAGTCCTCCTCCCTTTGGGGTCCAATGTGAGCAGCTCAAGTAGGGAACCAGGAATCCTCCTCTAGACTTCTGAGGGGACTCAAGAAATCTTGAGGGCACACCTTCCCATCAGGACCTGGAGAGGTCCTTGCTCTGTCTGTGAAGGCCACAACCAGTGACCACAGAGGTCAGCACAGTCAGTCTTCCTGGCTGACACACCAGATGCTATGGCAAACAGAAACAATGAAATGACACCCAGGATTTGGAGGCAGATTTATTTTACATCAATAGGCACTGATTGGGATCATTCCCAAAATATCAGGCCTTGAAGGCCCAGGGAGGGAGGCTTTTATGGGGTTGCAAAGGGGGGCAGGTACAGAGGTAGAGTACTTGGCTATCTTTGATTGGTTCTTACAATATGCATCACAGTGACCAGCTGTTTCTAAGAAACAAAAGTAACAGGAACTGTAATTGGAACTATTACCTGGGCAACTAACAAACTGAAGTATACTGGCTGGGGGGGTCATCTTCTGATACACCAAGCGTTAAAACTTATCTAGATTAGCATGTTTATTTGACAAGCATTTATTGAAATCCTGTCATGTGCTAGGCACTGGGTGTTGTGAATACAATGTGAGAGGAACAACATCCTTACCTACACTGAATTTAAGGTGCTATTGAAGTGGATCAAAATTACTTAATAAAAATAAAATGGGCAAGGAGAAGCAAGATAGTGGAGTAGAAGCTGGCAACATATCACAGTCTCTCTGGGATCTGAAATTGAGACACCTGGAAAACATCTACTTAGCAGGGAGAAAATGATGAGTTCCAGGAAAACAACTACTTAGCAAGGAGAAAACGATGACTTCCAGGAATCAAGAAAGAGCCAACAGAAAAGCTGAAAAGTCACAGAGAAACAGAAGACAACATGGAGAAAAGATTGAAGCAGTCTGGAATACTAACTCTGGCTCACTGGGGCCAGGGACCTGACCCCACAAACACAATGTAAGCCCAGAGAAGGCCAGCAGCAGCCTCAGGAAAAGCTTTCTGTTATTGTAAGCTGTAAACACAATGTGGGGTTTTACTGTGAAAGCGACTCCCTCCACATAGCAGGCTAGCTTTGGAGAAGAAATCCACTGTAGCTTCTGCCATATTTAAGTGTGATATAATCAGGAACCATTTTGAGCTATTGCAGGAATCAGAAGTCCCAGAGCTGTCACATTTCAGGGTCTCTGGGGACACCCTACTGCAGTGACTGAGTGGGAGGTGGCCACAAGAGATGGTCATGGAGACGGGGAGAGATAGTCACAGACTCCCTGAAAAGTTTAAGCAGCAGGGAGCTGAGGCCATGAAGCACATGGTGGTCTGGCCCTCTTGGTGAGCAAACATGCCTGTGACATGTGGTTTTCTAAGAAAACTGGTTCTGACAGCACTGGGATTGAGCCCAGTGGACTGCTTGACTCCCCTCACTGCCTCCTTCCAACACAGAATTCAGTGGTTTGTTTGTTTCCCCCACCACCAACACGATCATGGATACACCTCTGGGTGGATGTTTGTCATGTTCCTGAGTGTATGGAGGGGCCAAGGGGGCAAGCCCAGAGGTTGCAAAGCTAGTTGGGAATAGTAGTGGCTCAGGATGCACAGGACAGGCACTAAAAGCCTCTGGAGTGAATCCAGCCCTGAGGCAGACCATATACCACTGACTGACCCTGCCCAGTGGGAAAGGTGGGGCAGGATTTAGCATTCACTCAGTAACAGCCAGTGAAGTAGGTGTGGAAACACAACTGGTCCCAGTTGTGACTCACTATCCCTCACCCATATCTGGTGGATTCCAGTAATACAGGTCCTGGAAAGAAACTACCCATCTACACACCTCAAAGTGCAGAAAATTTTTACGTTTTTCTCTTTTTCTTTGTTTTGTTTCTTTTTCATTCTTTTTTCTTTTTTTGATCATTTATTTTTTTTCTGTTAATTTTATCTAATTATATTTACTATTTAAATTCTTTAATTGGATTTCTAAATCTCACTTTCATCTTCTCTTTCTTCTCATTGATATCTTCCTTTCCTTTCTTTTTAAAATTTCATTTCTTCTTTCATTTTCCCTTTCCACGCTCCTCCATTTATTATTACTCTTAACCTTTATTAATTTTTAGATTTTTAGTTTACTCTCTGCTGTTATTGCTGGCTTCTTTTCCATTGTTAATGATGGTATACTTGGTACTTTTTTTTTTATGTGGGTACTGGGAGTCGAACTCAGGACCTTGTGCTTGCCAGGCAGGCACTTAAGCCGCTGAGCTGTATCACCGGCCCAACTTGGTACTTTTAATTGGTTATTATTCTATGTGAATATCTGGTTTGCCTTTTCGTCATTGACATCACTGCAGTTTGTTTCCTTCTCCCTTAGTGGTTCTGGAGATCAAGCCCTCAAAAGAAGGCTGGACATTAAGAAAACCCTCAAATATAAGGGGATGAGATATCCATCTGGACAGATTCACAAATCTCAATATAGAAACACAAGAAGTAGAAGAATCAAAGCAACATGACTTTTCCAAATGTCCATAATTTGTCAGTAACTAAATGTAGAGATATTGAAGTGGATAAAATGCAAGATGAAGAACTCAATAGACTGATTTTTAACATGAATAATGACTGCAAAGAGGATACAAATAAATAGCTGAATGAATTAAGGAAGACAACACAGGACATGAAGAAGCAATGCAACAAAGAGATAAATACTCTGAAGAAGAACCAAACAGAAATTCTGAGAGTTAAAACCACAAAAAGTCAAGTAAAACACTCAATGTAAACACTCACCAATAGGCAAGACCAAGCAGAAAACAGAATTTGAGGGCTTGAAGATAAAGTTGAGGAATCATTACATAAAAACATAAATTAAAAAAAAATAAATTATGAACAAAACATCCAAGTACTCCAGGACATGATTAACATGCCAAATTTATGAATTTTTGGTACAGAAATGTTGCCAAGTTTCAGACTCATGGCATAGAAAATCTATTTATGAAATAATAACAGAAAACTTCCCAAATCTTGGGAAAAATAAACATGCCATGCAAGAGGCATTTAGAACCCCAAACAGAACTGACTAAAAAAGAACCTCCCCATATCTCATTATAGTTAAAAGGGGAAGAGTACAGAACAAGGAAAGAATATGGAAAGCTTTATGGAAGAAACACAAAATCAGGCTGGTGAGATGGCTCAGCAGCATAAGTGCCTGCCCAGCAAGCGCGAGGTCCTGAGTTTGACTCCCGGAACCCACATAAAGGAAAAAAGGGCTGGTGATATCGCTCAGTGGCACAAGCACTCGCCTGGCAAGCGCAAGGTCCTGAGTTCGACTCCCGGAACCTACAAAAAGGAAAAAAAGGGCCGGTGATATCACTCAGTAGCACAGGCACTTGCCCGGCAAGCACGAGGTCCTGAGTTCGACTGCCGGTACCCACATTAAAAAAAAAAAAAAAAAAAGAAACACAAAATCATTTATATAGGCAAAGTCAAACCTATCATAATAATCACAAACTTCTCTGTGGAAACACTAGAAACCAGTAGGGCATGGAACAATATATTTCAAGCCCTGAAAGAAAGTAACTGCCCACAGAAACTACTATTCCCAGCAAAGCTGTCTTTCAAAATTGAAGGTGAAATAAATACCTTCCAAGATAAGCATAAACTAAAGAAATTCATGAACAATAAGCTTATCTTTGAAAAGATAAACAAGCATTGCAGATGATACTTAAAAGAATCATATGTACAGAAAAGGAAGCACAGCTAAAATATTGGCAATTAGGAAATAACCAAGCATTAGAAAAACAGCAAAGTGACAGTAATTAGTATAAACCTTTTTATAATAACTCTGAACACAAATGGTGTTAATTCTACAATTAATAGACACAGACTAGCAGATCAGATAAAAACAAAGCAAAACAAAACAAAACATAAGACTCAACTCTTTACTGCCTGCAAGAAACACACCTCACTAGCACAGACATAGACGGACTGAAAGGAAGTTGATGGAAAACAATATTCCTTGCAAACAAAAACTGAATAAAAGTGAGTAGCTATTCATATCTGACAAAGCAGACTTCAAGACAAAATTAGTCAGATGAGACAGAGAAGGTCATCACATATTGGTAAAGGGAAGAATCCACCAAGAAGTTATTACAATTGTAAATGTATATGTAGTGAACATTGGTGTGCCCAGTTTCATAAAATAAACAGTACTTGATATAAAGAGATGTATAGGTCCCAATACAATAATAGTGATGACTTCAATACTTTATTCTCACCAATACATAGGTCATTCAGACCCAACCCCCAATCAACAAGAATCCTCAGAGTTAATGATTTAATTAGTTAAATGAACTTAATGAATCTAACATTTAATTAATTAAATGAATTTAACAAATGAATTTAACAGATGTCTACAGGATATTCCACCCAACAACTATAGAATACTTATTCTCAGCAGCTCATGGAACATTCTGCAAGATAGATCATATTTTAGGCCAAAAGCAAGCCTTAGCAAATACAAAAAAGTTGAAATAATTTCTTACAGATACAAAAATTTCTTACAAATACAAAAACACTGAAATAATTTCTTATCAGATCACAATGGAATGAAACTAGAAATCAAAAGAGACAAATCACAGAAACTAAACAAACACATGGAAATGGGACAATTCACTTTTATATGATAAGTGCATCATTGAACAAATCATGGAGGAAAATAAAAAATTCCTAGACTCAAATGAAAATAAAAACACAACATACCATAATTTCTGGGATTTAGCGAAGGCAGTTCTAAGATGGAAGTTTATCGCTATAAGTGCCTACATAAAAAATCAGAAAGATCTCAAATAAGTAACCTAATGATGCATCTCAAGGTCTTAGAAAATTAGGAACAAACCTAAATCAAATCCGTCAGAAGGAAAAAAAAAATAAGATCAGAGCTGAAATTAATGAGCTAGAGGCTAAAAGAACAATACCAGGATCAGTGAAACAAAGAGTTGGTACTTTGAAAAGATAAACAAGAGTGATAAACCCCTCGCCATCACCTGTGAGAATGAGATCATTCTCAGCAGTCAGACTGTCGACGTCACAGAAAACAGCTACATCACTCTGAAGGGATGCACAGTTACTGTGAAGGGCCCTACAGGGACTCTGCGGAGGGACTTCAACCACATCAATGTAGAACTCAGTTCCCTTGACAAATGGTGGGGAAACAGAAAGGGACTGGCTACTGTTAGCACGATCTGTAGTCAGGTGCAGAACATGATCAAGGGCGTTTCGCTGGGCTTCCATTACCAGATGAGGTCTGTGTATGCTCACTTCCCCATCAATGACATTATTCATGAGAATGGGTCTCTTCTTAAAATCTGGAATTTCTTGGGTGAAAAATACATCTGCCCAGTTCATATGAGGGTCCATGTTCCTTGCTCAATATCTCAAGCCCAGAAAGATGAACGAACCTATGAAGGAGATGACATTGAGCTTGTTTCAAATTCATCTGCTTTGCTTCAGCAAGCCACAACAGTCAAAATCAGGGATATCAGAAAATTTTTGGATGGTTTCTATGTTTCTGAAAAGGGAACAATTCAGCAGCCTGATGAATAACATCCAAGAGTTATCCAGCCATAGAAACAAGCTTCTGGATTGTAAGACCAATCTGTGATATTTTAATAATGCAAGAAAAGATCTTTATTGAAAAAAAAAGAGAAAGAAGACCTAAATCAACACAACTAGAGATGAAAAAGATGTCACAACAGACACCACCGAAATCCAGGGGATTACTGGGATTGCTTTGAAAGCCTATATTCTAAATAGAACAAGCAATGAGATTGAAACAGTAATAAAATGTCTCCCAACAAAGAAAATCCAGGCCCAGATAGGTTCAATAGGTTCACTGAAGAATTTTAACAGATCTTGAAAGAAGAACTAACACCAATGTTCTTCAAACTATTTCATAAAACTGAAAAGGAAGGAACATTTCCAATCCCATTCCCACATCACCTAATACCCAGACAAGGACACAAAAACAACAACAAAAGAAAAAGAAAACCTATAGACCAATATCCTTATTGACTGTAGATACAAAAGTCCTAAATAAAATACTGCCATACCACACTCAACAGCACATTAATAAGACCCTACACTGTAGAATCAAGTTGGTTTCATCCCAGGGATGCAAGGATGGTTCAATGTACAGAGGATTAATATCTAGGGTATATAAAGAACTCAAAAAACTTAACCCCAAATCATCAAAGAGCCCAATCAATACATGGACAAATGAACTGAAAAGATGCTTCTCAAGAGAAGCACAAGTGGCCAGTAAGTGTAGTAAAAAGGTTCAACTTCCTTAGCCATTAAGGAAGTGCAAATCAAAACTACATTGTGATTCCATCTCACCCCAGACAGCACGGCTACAGAAAGTACAAAAACAATAAATGCGGACAAGGAGGTGGGGAAAAAAGAGCCCTTCTGCACCGTTGGTGGGAGTATAAATGAGCATAGCCACTATGGAGAGCAGTATGGAGCTTCCTAGAAAACTAAAACTAGGAGTAACATTAGATCCAGCTACATCACTCTTTGGCATATACTGTAAGGAATTGAAGCCAGCATACTACAGGACGGTGGTGGTGAACATATGGCATTTTTTTTTAAGACAAAAGATGTGAATATATGAGTTGTTTTTTATAAACTAAAACCCCAGTATTTGGGTTTAATTGCAGTGTTGGCACTTTGTGATAAGTAAGTGGGCTTTAGGTCGCAGTTTGGGCACTTGTCTCTAAAAGATTTGCCATCACTGCACTAGAGATCCCTGCATCTAATGTTTATTGTGGCACAACTCACAAGATCTAAGATACAAAACCAGCCCAGGTACCTGTCAACACATAAATGCACAAAGAAAGTGTGGTATATCTACACAATGGAGTATTATTCAGCCATAAAGAAGAACAAAATTTTGTCAGTTGAAGGAAAACAGATGGATCTGGAGATCATCGTGTTGGATGAAACAAGCCAGACTCAGAAAGATAAATAGTGCATGTTCCCCCTAAGATGAGGAATCTAAAAAGGATGACATAAAAGTAGAAAGGGGACTATCATTAGACAAGAGGAAGGAAAAAGGAAGGGAGAAGGGGGAATAAGAGAGTGAGATGGGAAATAGGGGAAATGAATCTGAGCAAAATATATACACTGAAACCCAGTACTGTGTAAAATAGGTAGGAACTAATAATAAAAGGAAGAAAATTTTGTTTTAATGTTTGGTTTTTTATTTGCCAAATAAATTATACCTGTTTGAATTAAAATGCATAATTAACCTTTTTTAAGGAGATTTTGAATGAAAGATACCAGGGCCTGGAGGACGGCGACGCCCTCACTGTCTGCGGGTCAGGAAAGGCTCCCCGAGGAAGCGACATTTTGCCGAGCTCTGAGATCTGGGGGTTCCTCCATCAAAGGAGCTGGAAGGAGTCTGGCCCGGCGGAGATTCCCGCAGCCGCTGGCAACTGAGGGACTCGGCTTTCCCGGCAGTCAAGCCCTCCCCTGAGGCGGGCCTCACTGTTGTTACAGACTCCCGCGGCCACAGCGGTCACCTATGTCACTCCCACGAAATACGAAAAGCAGCGCCCTGCATTTGCCCAGTACGGATCTCTGCGGTTCAGAGACGCGGTCGTTCCGTGACCGTGGACCGGGCTTTGCCTGCTGGCTCGGGGACACCCACAGCCGCTCCCCACCCGGCCCAAGGTGACAGCGTGGCTCTGCCCCCCAGGGACTGTGTGGCCTTGAGCAGGGGACTCCACCTCTCTGCGCCTCAGGCTCCTGGCCCAGAGGAAGAGGACGGCGGCGCGCTGAGACATCAACGTCTCTCTGTTTACACAAAGCTTCCCAGGTTCGGTTCTTTTTCCAAGTGCTCTGCAATCCCTCTCCTTTCCAGCAGGGGGCGCGAGCCAACTGTCCACCATTCACCCTGAGCCGTCGTTCTGTGACTGGCTAGGATGAATGACCTCGTTGCTTAGTGACTTTTGGTTGGTATTGGTATACAGAATTTGCTCCTTATTATCCCGAAAATCACCTCTTCAGCCATATTAAAGTGGGAAACAGAAATCGTCATTATCACCCTCACAATCAACACCCTTCAATCACGGCTTCCTATGCTCAGGTACCAGGCGGAGCATTTTCTACACATTAGCTCTTTTAATACTCGCTACGGCACTACGGGGTAAACACAGTCCATTTCATAGACGGAGCAACTGAGGCACAAACATTAACTCAGCCAGAGTACGGTGGTGCACACTTATAATCCCAGCTACCTACTTGGTAGGCTGAGGCAGGATGGCTTGGAGTTGGGAGCCAGCCTGGGCATTTTAGAAAGGGCTGGGGTTGTGGCTCAGTGCTCCCTGGTTCAACCCCCAGCCCAGGGACCCCCCCCCAGTTATATCTACTCTAAAATTATTCAGATACCGACACCAGTAAAACTTATTTTGTTTGGAACGGCTTTGCTTATGATCAGTACTCTATCATGATTTGCAAGACTCTGATTTCCTCCTCACAGCTACATCAGACAATAGCTAATTAAACCACCGCTTTCATTACTCCGTCAAACGCTCGGAACACAGGTGTTAACTCCCTTCTCACAACCTGCAAGGCATGCAACAGTTCGCTTTCGGCAGAATCCACCCTGGTGCTGACCTTTGCACGGGAAAATATTTACCTTTCATGAAAACGTGGGAGCTCGGTTTGCCTAATGCAAGGCTGCCGCGAAGGATGACACTTCCTAGACACATTTACTGCAGCCTCCTCGGTGGCAGAGACCTGCAGAAGACGAGCAGCATCGTGCTGCTGACTGGGAACCAGAACTGAGACAGAGGCCTGAGCGCGCGTTGGGACGCGCCCCGTTTCTTCTATAGCACATTTGTGGGGAGCCCAGGAGCTGGGGTCCGCCCACCGCGCACCCCAGCGGGCTCCTCCCCTGCCTGCAGAGTCGCCGCGGGCCACAGGTGGCCCCGGACGCAGAGGGGCGGCTCTAAGGTTCCTATTTGGAGAAACAAAAATAGTAACGAGTCGGCGAAGTGGGGTTCAACTAGCTAGAGATTTGTGAGAATGGGGACGCGAGGGCGCAGGGGCCACGGGAGGACATTCCCTGGGGGCAGCCACCAGCAGCTCCCAGGACAGAACAGCCAGCTTTTGCTAAATGAATTCAGTGCCGCGCCCGTGGCTCACGCCTGCAAAATCCCAGCCCTCCGGAGACTGAGGCAGGAGGGTCCCTGGGAGTCTGAGGCCAGCCTGAACTACAGAGCGAGACCCCGTCTCAAAAACAAGCAAACAAAAGCATGTGTTCGTCCATTCATTAAAGTCACTGAGCTCTCTGTTGGCCTAGACGGGGTGTTGGACGCCAGGGCCACACAGATAAACACACACCGGCGCTCCGACCAGTGGGAAGGACAGACGTCCCCGGGAGCCGGCTCCAAGGTGCAAAGGTGCCGCGGGGAGGAGGTGGGGTCCCTGCGGCTGGGCGCGGGCACGGGGCGGGCCCCGGGGCCCCGAGCAGGTCCGCCCCCCGCGCTGTAACCCGAGCCGGCCGGGCAGGTCGGGGCGGGCCTGAGTCACCGCGGCGAGGTGGGGCCGGGCGCCGCCTCCCGCGCCCGTCCCCTTTTGTCGCGGCGCGCGCGGTCGCGGCCACTCTCCCGCCGCCGTCCGCGCTCCCCGCCCGCCGTCGAGATGCTGCGCTGCGGCCTGGCCTGCGAGCGCTGCCGCTGGATCCTGCCGCTCCTGCTGCTCAGCGCCATCGTCTTCGACATCATCGCGCTGACCGGCCGCGGGTGGCTGCAGTCGAGCACCCACGTGCAGACGTCCTCGCTGTGGTGGAAATGCGTGGACGAGGAGGGCGGCACCGGCTCCTCCGCCGAGGGCTGCCAGAGCCTCATGGAGTACGGTGAGTGGGGCCGCCGCCTCCAGGAAGCCCTCGGGGCCGCGCCGCGCGCGAGGACGCCCGAGCCGCCCCGGTCGGAGGCCGATTTTAAAGGGGGCAGGGGATCTTTTTAGGCCTTAAGCTCTCGTCTCCGACTTGAACCTAACGAAAGCAGCAGCTATGGGCGGCCACCACCGGGCTCAAAACCGAAAGATGGCCCTCCTTCCACACGTGTTCCTCGGGAGACCGCGTGGGTTACCTGCAACGATCCCAGCCCTTGCGGCGGTGCAGCTCAGTTTCAGAGCGCCTTCCGCCCCTCCTCCCGGCCAGAGTAACCGTGCCGTGGGCGGACTCCTCAGCTCGGCCCGCGCGACCCCCACGGGACGCCCTTGCGGCCACGCCCGGGCGGACGCGGGGCCTGACCGGAGCCTCCCGTGCGCGCCCGTCGCGCCGGGGCCTGCCGGCTCTTGCTCCCGGACGGCCTTCTGCTTAGGTGTGGCCTTGCCGCGTGAAAGTGCGTGTCTCTGAATCCGGCCGGGAGTGGGGAGAGCGCGCGCGCCCGCGCCAGCGGGGGGAGGGAGGGACGCGGCCGCTCCCGTCCTTCCCGGGACCCCGCCGGCCGCCCGTGTGAAGCCGCGCGCCTGTGGCCGGCGGCGGGTGGCCGCGGGCGGAGCCGAGGGAGGCTTTGTGGGCAGCTCTCGCGGTTTCGGAGGAAGCCTTCTGCACTCCCCGTTTCCCCTTGGCCCGATCTTCCCCCGGAGCAGCCCGGGCCCTGCGCCCAAACCCCGTTTGTTTATTTACGGTTCCGGCGGCGTCCGCGGCTCCCGCTCCTGAAGCCTGGGGAAGTTCGCGCCCCCACTTCCCTGAGGAGGCGGCGTCCCCCTTAGGCCGGGAATAAAGTGGAGAGACCGCGGGGAATTCTGCAGGTTTGTGTTTTTTGTTTTCTGGGAACAGACACGCAAACACTATGCCTTCCGAGGTTTGTGTTATCCCAAGTCCTTCAGGCTTTTGGAGGGAATTGATTTTTTTTTTTTTTTGCAGTACTAATTACTATGAAGTCATCTAACTGCATCGTCCAGTTAAAATGCATTCAGACTTGGTCTTTTATAGGGGTCTTACCAGGCCTGCATGTGGGTTTCTTAAACCAGACTGGCAATGATCCCGCACTCCGGAGACTCCGGGGCGGCCTCGGTGAGCACTCACGAGTGAAGCAGGCTGGCCGAACCGAGCTCAGCACTCTTGCTGGGACAAGATGCGGCCTGCAGGGCCGGGCTGGAAACACAGCCCTCTTGGGAAAGGCACACAATACCTTTTTAGTGTTTCTTGCCTTGTGGGGTGAGCTCACCTTTAGGGTGTGGTGGTTCCAGCCTCAGGTTGGTGGACTCTGTATGGAAGGGAGCAGGCAGGGCTTGTTTCTAGTTTGATTTTTATTTTTTAATTAGAGTCTGAAACATTAAACTTTTTCGTAAGGAAAACATGGATCCAGTGTACAGTTTGTTTTGATTTTCTTCAGAGATCGGCCTCTGGAGGAGCTCAGTTCTCAGACAGAATCTTGAAACGTCTCTTGTTACCTTCATGAAAAACACACCTGACGTTTCTGTCGGACCACAGACCTAGTGCGCTCAAGCCCCTGCCCTCCTTCCGCCCACCTCCTGCATGGGCTGGTGGCCTGTTTTGCTGCAGAATAGGAATTATGTACTCCTGCACTACGGGGTAATTATGTAGGCACCTCTGGACCCCATAGATTTTTAGGTAGCCTCAGTAAGGGTTTGCATGTGAGGTCACGATGTCTCGAATGCATAAGCAGTTCATACACTCCCAGGTATTCACACACACAGGCTTTTGTAACATGGGGCAAGGTGGATAGATCTGATTACAATGATATCTCAATATAGAGAATCGAGTATGTGCACCCATTTAAAAGGAAAAAGCCTCTTGATGTTTCCTAGGAAATATTTTGATTTACCATTGTAACTAGTAAGAAAGTAGACCTTCAGTTACAAAGTGACCATCCCTTTTACTGGGTGATATTTTTAACATGAGTATGTTTATCTTGGTAGTAAAGACAGGTTGTTCCTGCAAAGTACCACCAATAATACTAAAGAATATGGATATTTTTATGAAGGTAAATACTTCCTTAGAACCACATGTGTAAAAAATAGATGATTGCGTATATTTTACCACTATTGTTTTTCTTTTCTTTAATATGCGGGTACCGGGAGTCGAACTCAGGACCTCTCACTTGCCAGGCAGGTGCTTATGCTGCTGAGCTATATCACTGGTCCACCACTATTGTTTTTTAGCAACTTCGAATGACCAGTCACCTCATTTTTGCTTGTAGATGACCCAAATTATACTTGAATATTTTCTTTTACTATGGTAGCAGCTAAATTAACACCTAGCTTAATAGGTACCTGTTAGTTTTTAATTTATATTCGCCTAGAAGGAAATGAAAATCCAGACTTCTGAGTGAAATGATTATCCAAGTTTCACCTGTAAATAAATGCGGAATTATACTCGAATATGTGCTCACGCTGCTATCCTGCTGGCAGCACCTTCTTTTCCAGTTTTAAGAAAGGACTCATCAGGAAGATACTTGAAGTATCACCTGTGTGGATTTCAAACCCCAGGCAAGCTTCAGCTCGTCAGGGCTGGAGCAAAATGACTAGGAGCTGAGGTGCCAGAGCCAGAAGGAGGGTGGAAACTCAGCACCTTGAATCTGAACTCAGAGATTGATGGCTGATTTTTTGTTCTTTTTTTTTTTTTTTTTAATATATCCAGTTTTGTTTTGTTTTGTTTTTACATGAAATCACTGTCAGACGGGGCCGGTGAGATGGCTCAGCGGTGTAAGCGCCTGCCTGGCAAGCTCGAGGGCCCGAGTTCGACTCCCGGATCCCACATACGAAAAAGGGGCCGGTGATATCGCTCAGCGGCACAGGCGCCTGCTGGCGCGCGAGGTCCTGAGTTCAACTCCCGGTACCCACAAAAAAAAAAAAAAAAATCACTCTCAGATAAGTGAAAGAATCAGAGTATTACCAGAAATATTTTTAGGTCATTAAATCCTCTGTTTCTTAAAATTACAGGAAATAACAATATATGCAAAGTGAACATTGATCTTAGACCAACTTCCGCTTCAAAGGGCTTTGTTTTGAGGTCGTAGTCTTCCGGCTGTTTGGTGGAGAGCGTTGGGGTAAGGTGAGAGACCATTCCGAGTTTATGAGACTGGGCATTAGTAGATGACTGTGTGTCTGCAGTCGTGAGTGTTCACATCTTTCCACAGCAAATTAGCAAGTTAGCCCCTCTGCCGAGGTAGTAACTTAAAATACATTTTGGTTTATGAAATCTAGAAGCCCAGTAGCCAGTGACATTTGCTGCACTTAGCAGTAGCCACCGGCAGCTTCTGTCCCCTGTTAGTGCCCTGTCTTTGCCCTGTAAAGTCGGACTCCTGGGGTGTCGGAATTAAGGCGAATTAAAGTAGCCTACTGAGGGTCTCTCTCAGTCTGACAACCAAGTGCTGTTCGGACCTGCTGCTGTTCACATGCGCCCCTCACGCTGAGCTGGGAAGCGCTCCCCGAATCCCTGCTTTCCATCCTCTTCCCTCTGACAGGTTTCAGATATTTGAGGGTGGATCCCAAATTTGTTTCCTGCAGTCAGGGTCCACTTCCATCTCTTCCCGTGCAAGATAGTTTCTCCCTTCACTGATTAGATGGAAGAAGAGGGTACTCAGTTTGCACCAGACGGGTTGCAGGAGAAAGTGTGGAGTGTTGGGATCTCACCCAGCTGTGCAGTGCCTGCCTGCTCGCCCTGCCACCCCTCCTTGGAGCCTTTCTTGCTACCTTCCTGGGCTTCTGCAGGAACTCGGTTTGTTTTTGTTTTTGTTTTGTTTTTTGAGACAGGGTCTGTCTTTGTAGTTTAGGCTGGCCTTGAACTCACTGTGTAGTCCAGGCTGGTCTCAGACTTGCAGTGATCCTCCTGCCTAAGCCTCCCGAGTGCTGGGATTAGAGGCGTGCACCACCATGCCCGGCTAGGACCTCAGTTTCTTCCTGCGTAGATTCTTGCAGGTACACTCAGTTGTCCTTCGGGTTTTTGCTACTCCACGTATCGAAGATCAGCAATACCAGTGGGGTCTGGGAGGCTACTGGACACTCCGAGTCTCAGGCCTCCCCCACTGAACTGGGACTGCATTTTGGCAGGGTCCCGGGGTGATTCGCAGGCAGCACTTTGGGTTCCCGAAGCAGTGGCGAAGTTATTTCCTCACTGCATATGCAAAACAGTGGTTTCTAATAGAGACCCACCCAGGCTTGTATTTGTAGGCAGGATGTTTTTACTTCTTAGACTATATTTTATCAGATTTAAATTCTGCCTGTGTGTGGTACGAAAAACCTTATAGAAATATGAAGAAATCTGACAAAAACTCATGTCCTCTAGGCGGGGGCCTTTGGTGTTGTTAACAGATGAGTCCCCAGTTCTGCAGGGGGACCCAGCTCTCACTGGGTGACTGACATCGGTGTTCTCGAGGCACCGAGCCAGGGGAGAGGCCACACACCAATGTGGTTGGTTTGGTGCCTGCGTGTAAAACTCCTGAAGAAGCCAGCAAACCCTGGACAACACACGTGCACTGTAGGGGGAAATCAGTGATGGTCACCTCAGTATTACCAGCAAATTAGGAATATTAGCAATGGTTTCCTTGTCAAGTTTATTCACTTATTATTTACAAGGTTATTTTTACAAGCTTTAGTTTATCATTTCTAGCTTGACCCTCGAGGTATTTATATGTACTTTCTTCTTATTAGTTGTCCTAATTAGTTTGAGGATAAGCTGTCGTTCCTCTAATGGAGCTTTGATGAATCTTATTTAAAAGGGTATTTGTAATGCTGCTGGTTTCTTTGATAATACAGACCTCTTCAAATAGTCTTAGATGAACTTGGGATGTACGTAAACCGCCAAATTGATCTTCCTACGGAAACAAAAATTCTGGCACAGAAATACAATATCTGTTTAGGTGGACTACTGTGTGCTTTTGGGTCTCAATTCAGAGAATGACAACTGACGGTGAGAATCCTTACCCTTCTCTCTCACACACACACATATACACAATTAGGAAAGGCAGTTAGATTTGGCGTATAAAATAGTAATGAAGGACAGACGTGTTCAGAATTTATACAGATGAAGTCCTTTGAAGAACTCTGAGTTAAATCATGAAAAACGTACCTTTAGGACAAGTTTATAAAATTGATGTTCTCCATTGGAGTTGGTACCATGGTATAGTTTAGATCATGCATGGTATGATATAAATAGTTCTTAGAGGGCTGGGCAAATTTATACATATTAGGTTCACTCCAGGAAACCGAGTGAGACCAAAGGTACTTAGGGAAGGTACTTAGGGCGAAGCCACCCTGGCTGTTCAGTGTGTGTCCTGGGACTTGCTCAGATGGGACTCTGGGCCCTGAGCACTTTGCTCTGACCTGGCGTGGCTCATCTCATTTTCAAACAAGGCAGCTGTTGACCGGAGAAGGTAGACTGCCTTGCTTGGACAGGCCTGTCATTCATCAGTTACGATCTTTAGAACCGTGCCAAGATTTAGGTCTAAATGATACTTAAATGATTCAACCTGGGTGTTTCCCTGCTGTGAGGAGCCGGTTTTACATGTTCCACAACAAAGGCAGCTTTTCTTGAGACAAAATATTGCTTAATTTTCCATTTTGGTTTCCTTAAGACTCAGCATTTTAAATAAGTAAAACATTACCTGGACTGATTTAATGGGAAAAGTTTGTAAAGCGGTCCATTACGTGTGTGCGTGTGTTCGCTTGTTGACATAAGGTTAAGTGAATTAGTTATCGTTTATTTATTTAATTCCAAGTACCTGAGACTAACCATAAATTATATTTCAACTAAGAGGTTAGAGGACTGGTAGTAATCTGTGTTAATTTTCCTCAAATAAGCAGGTAAAATCATTAATAATATTCTTTATAGGAATGATAATATCACATATATAGCTAGACTTCTAAAACATGAATCTGGTTTTAAAAGTTTGGTTACTGAAATATGTTTCTTGTGAGGAAGTTTTTAATGAAAAGTCCTTTTCTCTTGTGCAATATATCTCCATTGTGTTTGCATTCCTCTGCGCCCGTATACCTACGTGGCTTTTTATTGCAGTTTCAAACTTGTGAACTCATAAAAGGAAAAATAGGTTTTTGCGTACTTGAATTTAATGATCGGATTTCAATTTAATGGCTGGCAGGAGCCACACACAAGTCAGTAGACGGTAACTGACAGTGGGACGCACACTGGAAGCTGTCTGCTCCTTTTTGGTAGCACTGGGTCTGTTTGTAAAAAGACTTTCGTCACTGATCTTATTGTTCTCAAACTTCGGTATGAAAGGAAGAAACAGTGCTGCTAACATGCGGATTCCTGGATGCCATCTCTCAGGCTCTGGTTCAGCGGCTGGGGAGGGAGGCCAGGAATCTGTATTCTTAATAAGCACCGCTTGATCTCTGGTCCCTTCTCTATTAAAAGTTCCCTTCCTTGAAGGACAAGGCAAAAGTAAGAAAAAGGGACTTGTTAAAATTTCACATCTTGGCGTTAATTCGTTTCTATTTTAAAATAAAACATTCTTAGGTTAACCTTATCGCTGAAATCTCTCATTAACGTGTCAGCTCGGAGTACTTTGCGGGAAAACGAAGTGTTTCTGAGACATAAAAACGTTCCTCCTCCGGAGTCATGTGTTCGGCAGCATTCAGGCGCTAGAGGGCGCCCTGCAGAGCGTGTGGAGCTGCAGGGAACGGGAACCTGGCCTAGGTTTGTTGAGTGAGTGAAGGAAGAGATGACTGCATTGGGTGACCAAGGAACAGTCTTAAAATGGCAGTGCAGAACCTTGGGGATGCAGAAAATAAAGAAAATAAGGTACTGGGGAAAAGTTAGGGGTAGAGGAGAAACTTGTATTTTTTCCGTACTGGGGCTAAAACCTGGGCCTTTGCACTGAGCTACATCTCAAACGTTTTTCGTTTTTCATTTTGAGACAGTGAATCGCTAAGTTGCACAGGGAGGTCTGGAACTTGCAGTCCTCCTGCCTCAGCCTCCCAGAGTACCAGGATTACAGCTGTGCACCACCACGCCCACCTTAGAGGAGGAGCGGTGAGGGTTTGGAATTTAACAAGTGATGATTTTCACACATGAGTGCTTATCTTCACAGTAACCTTGACAGAAGGCATTTCTAGCCCGAGTCAACAGATGAGGAAACTGGCATGTGGCTAGTGGGTGGCGGAGCTGCGGGGCGAAGCAGGTGCAGCTGGCTCCAAGCCCTGGCTCTTCCTGTGCACCTCTCTTGGTTCTACTTGAACCACTCAAATGACTGAGCGGTAGTGAGGACCTTGCCGGCTGTGCTGTGTTAGAGTAGAACTAAAAGCCGGTTGAGGGGCACACGTGGGTCCTTTTCAAATGCAGTAAAGGGTTAGGCTAAGGGTGCATGTTCTTCCAAGAACAAATGAAGGGATACCTGCACAGTAGAATATTACTGAGGCATAAAAAGAATAAAATGCTGATTCATGCAATAAAATGGAACATCCTTAAAAAAATACTACGCTCAGTGAAAAGAGCCAATCACAAGAGGCCAGTGGTGTGTGGTTCCATTCCTGCGAAATGTCCAGGATGGGCAAATATGGAGACAGAGCAGAGACAGGGCTCAGTGGGCAGTGCCTGCTCATGGCACAAGCATTCTTATTTTTATTTATTTATGTCTTTTTGAGGGAGGAGGTGATGCAAATGGAATTGTGGGTGGTGATGGTTGCACAGCTCTGTGTCTGTAGCGAAACTCACTGAACTGAACAGTTTAGAAGGGTGCACTCATGGCATGAAAATTATATCTAAAAAGAACAGTTGTGTTTGGATTCAAATAGGCTAGAAATTAAACCGTAAACATTTACTCCTCGAGTGTAAGTATATCCTCATTTCTGAACTAGAAATGGAGTAGTGCAACTCATGAGAAGGTGTGAGGCTTCGGTGGGTGAATGCAGGTCCTCCGTGTTAGCTGTCACCTCTGGAGACAGGGCTGTGTGTGTCCTCCAACCCCCAACTCAGTGCCTGTCTCACCCTGATTTTTTGTAGAGCCAACATCAATAATCACGCACTCTCGTGTGATAAATTTTGAATACTTCAGAAATTAAAATTTAGGCAGAAATTTCAAAAGGCTTTTGCTCCAAACATATAGAATCAGTTTCTTCTCTACAGTTTGTGTTTTATTTAGCATCTCTGCCTAGTCATAAATAGTTGCTTCCATTGGTTATTTTTGCACAAAATCAAACCTTAATATGAAACAAAGATCCTTAAAGGTATTTGAAACATTTTTTAAAGAGTTTGCCCTTTCAATTGTTCAGTACCAAGAGTGTTTATTATGGTTGTGTTGTGTTAGAAACTGCACAAATTTTTTGCATAAATAAACCTATTTATATGGCAAGATTATTACACAAGAAGCAGTTTAATGAAGCTTGACTTTCATTTCAGAGATGTAAACATTTGCCCAGAAACCAAAGGGAGAAAATTATTACTGATCTCAATATGTTTATTACCGACACATGAGCTGCCTAGTTTCCTTGAAATGTAGAGATGCCTAAGTATTGTCAAAACAAAAACTGTTGCTCCACTGAAACTTAACTGTTGGGAGAACAAACTCTAGGAGGCTGAGGCAGGAGCATCACAGGTTGGAGCCCAGCCAGGGCAACTTAAGGACTTAGCAAGACCTTGTCTCAAAACTTTTTAAAAAGGGAGTAGCAGTGTGCTAGGGAAGTAGGTCAGTGTGAAGGCCCTGGGTTTGATCGCTAGTACTGTAAAAATGAACAAACAGCCCCAATCTATTGATATGTGATAAGCAGTTTTAAGTTTGGTTGCTTGTTTTATTAATTTCTGGGCCCTGCTTTTCTGCAGCGTGGGGGAGAGCGGCTGTGGCCATGCTGTTCTGCGGCTTCATCATCCTGATCATCTGCTTCATCCTTTCCTTCTTCGCCCTCTGCGGACCCCAGATGCTCGTCTTCCTGAGAGTAATCGGAGGCCTCCTCGCCCTGGCTGGTAAGGCCTGGTGGCTGCAGTCCCTCCTTCGTACCTTCCATGCACTTTGGAGTATCACGTTCCGTCCCATGGGAAGACTGATGACGCAGACAGGTCCCGGGGCAGAAGTAACAGCAGCGATGTGCTTTAGACACTGGATTGCCGTCCTGTGCCCTATTCTGTGCCCCCACTCAAGTGACAGGGGCTGCCCTCGCACACCCCCGCAGCCCCAAGCACTAACCCTGACCGAGGGACCAGGGCTGCGTTAGTCCTAGCAGTACCGCCTCTCTGGCATGGTCCCTGGGCCTGGTGCCAGGAGGACCCAAATGCCACAGAACCATTTCACATGTTGAACGAGTTTCGTGATCCTGATGTGCTGGGTGGGGAAAGGGTTTTCACGGCACGGAGTTTGTGCCAGGCAGGTGATGGTGACTCGGACATAGGCGACAGGAAGAAATCTGGTGCAGGTGGGCGGGACGTGGGCTGAACCTTTGCTACTGCAAAATGAGACCTGGGTATTTAGGAACAGGAACGATATGAAATTTTAGGCGGCACCTGTCAAAGGGACAAATCTCAGCTCTAGAGCTGGATTTAGATGCAAAACCAGATTTTCTGAGGAGGGGAAAAGAGGCAAAGGTACAGATCAGAGCAGAACCAGGCCACCGCTTCTTTCTCAAGGCATCAGCCAGGGTTCCTGGGAGCAGAGCATAAATTCTGCTAGAGGTGTGGGGCCAGACAGAAAGTGAGCGGAAAGCGAGCTGGAGCGTTAGAAGCAGGTTGGAGGCTTGTGGCTGCAGGGGGGCTGTAAGATCAACGCCGAGCCAAAAGGAGGCCGCTTTCCACTGGTTCCGGTGCTTAGAAAGGTTGTGTTCACAGAGCCAGGGCCAGGGTGAGGGACAGAAGGTGTGGCTCAGAGAGAGGAGGGACCTTAGAGACCTGGCCAGGCAGGCATGGCCTGTCTTTTGTGCTGTACATCTGAAAGTTCCTCTTGATTCCAAGCAAAGTTTACTCCGCGCTTCTCATGTTTCAAAATTCACTTTTTGAATAATATTTTAGTAATATTGGAAAGGGCTTGGAATCACATGCATTGAATCCTACCACTTTTTCTGTTTGGCTTTTCCTAGTTCAGATGCAGGAGACTTTATCACAGAAACAAACTGATGCAGCACCCTTTTCTCTGTCTTAGAAGAAGAGGTGTGTGTCTGCTTAAATTGCCAGCAGAAATAACACACTAGGACTTTAACCTTAATCGAAGCATCCTACTGAGTTCTGTATGGCCGAGCAGGTCCACCGCTAGGCGTGTATGCACAAGAATTAAAAGCAGAAACTTGAACACGGATTTGTAACCCATACGCACAACAGTTTTATTCGCAGTAGCCAAAAGGTAGAAGCAGCCAAAGTGTCTGCCAGCAAACGAATGGCCACACAAAGTGTAATGTATACATGCAGTGGAATATTACGCAGCCATAAAGAGGAATGCAGGTTCAGTATTTGTTACAACATGATAGACCTTGAAAACCTTAAGCCAAGTGAAATAAGCGAGACACAGAAGGGCAAGTAGTGTATGATCCCATTTATAGGAAGTACCTAGAAAAGGCAGATTCCCCGAGACAAACAGAGGTCCCCAGGCAGGCACTGGGAACTGGGAAATGGAGAGCTATTATTTCAGTGGGTATAGTGTTTATATGTGGATGGTGAAAAGGTCTTGGGTACAGGGTGTAATGATAGATACACTACAATGTGAATGCACTTAATGCACTGAATTGTGTACTTGTAAATGATTAAAATGCTAAATATTATGCTGTATATATTTTACCACAATAAGAATAAGCCTAGTATATATTTTAACCCATTGTTGCTTTTTAGCATTAGAACAGTAAGATCAGGTCATGGCTGTCCGAGCCGACAGGGGTTATGATTGTACAGAAAGCTAGTTCCATTGTCCTGCAACAGATTTAACAGCTGAAAAGTCTTGCTTAACCTTGAGTTCCTGTTTTGTAATTTAATAGTCATTCTCTCTTTTAAAGTTTGACAAGTAGACTAAGAAGTGAATAGAGAGGAATAAAAAGTCTAGAAATCTCAATACATTTTTAGTGGTAATAATGTGGAATAGAGCTTACTTGGCTTTTAAGATATGTTTTACAGGGGCCGGTGAGATGGCTCAGCGGCTTAAGCACCTGCCCGGCAAGCGCGAGGGCCCGAGTTCGACTCCCGGAACCCACATACGAAAAAGGGGCCGGTGATATCGCTCAGCGGCACGGGCGCCTCCTGGTGCGCGAGGTCCTGAGGTCGACCCCCTGGTACCCACCAAAAAAAAAAAAAAAAGATATGTTTTACAGCAGCAGTTATTGTAAAGACTGGGTTAAAATCAGAAAAAGTGAACACTGATACAATTTAAATTTTGCAGAAATTCATCCAAACCATTATGAAAATTTCATGTATGGTGAACCAAAATGGATAAACAACATTTCACATTTATTGCCAGAAAAATTGGAGGTCAATGCAGAGAAGGATTACTTTTGTGTCTTACACAATATTTTGCAATAAAGCACAAACTGAACTAGTAAATTTGCTATTTAAAATATGCATTAAGTTGAGAAATGTTTTAAGACCTTCATCAAGATTGCCCTTTGTGATTGCCACAGATGAGGAGTATTTCAGTTGAGTTGGGAAATAAAAGCAGCTAAATAACATGCTTGCCTATCTAGCAATTGAAAAGAAGGAAGAACAAAACCCACTTTTGGGTATATCTGTGGAGCTAGTAGAGAAAAAAATAAGATGGTAGGAAAAGTGGTGGTTGTGTGGCACACACCTATAATCTCAGCTCTCGGGAAGCTGAGACAGGAGAATCAGCACAAGTTTGAGGCCAGCCTGGGCTACATAGTGAGTTCAAAACCAGCCTGAACTGCAGTAAGGCCCTGTCTTAAAAAAACCAAAATAGTGGTGACAAAATGGCAGTGTGCATATGAGATTTTAAGTAAAAAGATGCAGAACCTAACATCGCATGGAATAATTCATTATAGCTTGATAATATCATGCATGTTCATTGAAAGGGCTACAGAAGTATCTTTAATAACATTTTATTTATTTTGAAGTTGCTGAAGATGTCACTATGGTGAGTAGTCATAAATGTAAACGTGTGCCTCTCATACCACTTTGGAAATCTTCTTGACATATGCTTTCCTTTCTGTACCCTTGCGTGTACTTTCCCAAAGCAGTGTGCCGCTTCCTCCTTTTACTCCGTTTCCCGAGCCTGGAGGGCCTTCCTAGTCTCTGGATCTCCTTCCTCTTTGTTCTCTAGCCTCCCGCCTTCTCTGTGGGCTTTTCTGGTGGTTCCCCACGTTGATCATTCCCACCGGTGCTCGTTGCTTTGTTTAGTCGTTCGCTTACCGCATGGATATTCCAGTGGCGTTAGTGCGTATCAGCGAGGAGACGAGTGTGTGCACATGTATGTTTATGTGGAGTTTTTCTAACACTGAATATATTAACTTTATTTGGCACAGGAAGTGCAAAGGTCAAAAAACAGACTCTACCATTTTCCTTTTATCGTACAACACAGTTTTGTACTTCAGTCCGAAATGATATGCCTACCTGTGTGATGGAAAGTGATTCTCTGTGTCCCATCTGTATTCCATGTAGTGAGTGTATATGATTGATATTATCAGTGCCAGGTATCTCCTAACACACAATAGCTAATAATCTGTTTTAGCTCATGATTAACTAGACTCTTCTAGTCCCTTTAGCATTTTTTAGGTAGGTTAACACATTCATTCATTCATTCATTCATTCATTCATTTTGAGACAGGGTCTCACTATGTATTTCAGGCTGGGCTTGAACTTGCTATGTAACCCAGCAGGCCTCGAACTCACGATGATCCTCCTGCCTCAGCCTCTCGAGTGCTGTGATTATAGGCAAATATGTTGGGAGGAGGAAAGAGGAGTTTTAGTGTGCTTCGTTCATGCGTGCGTGCATGCTGTCAGACTCTGTGATGTTTTTTCTGCCCCGTAGCTGTGTTCCAGATCATCTCCCTGGTCATCTACCCCGTGAAGTATACCCAGACCTTCAACCTTCACGCCAGCGGTGCAGTCACGTACATCTATAACTGGGCCTATGGTTTCGGCTGGGCGGCCACGATTATCCTGATCGGCTGTGCCTTCTTCTTCTGCTGCCTGCCCAACTACGAAGACGACCTGCTGGGCAATGCCAAGCCCAGGTACTTCTACACTTCTGCCTGAGGCAGGAGGAGAGCGAGACAGGCGTGAGCTGAGGGGCCTGGGGGAGGCGAACCTCCGTGGGCCACCGGCATCTGCCCCGGCAGTGTTCAGAAGCTCTGCCCACTTGGAACCTCTTTTGGCAGTGTTCATAGGGTTAAACTTGTTGGAAATGCTAAAATAGTTTGGGAGAAAATATTTCTTAAATTGTGTTATAGTTTCATATTCTTCTATGTTTTGTGAAATTTACAGAAAGATGTTTCTTTTTGCTAGTTACTTACAATATGCCAATATTTCCTATGTCTATCTATAGCCTTTATGCTGCATGTATAAAAGAAAATGAACTTGAAAGGTAGAAATGTGAAGGCTTCCGGGATGTGGTAATCTGACCAAGTTTGGGATTTTTTTTCCCCTGGATAGAATGGATTGTTTCTATTAAGGGCTAAGGAGAAGAGGGAAATATTGGTAAAAATTGTCAGAAACCGAACATTCTAAAATTAATGTAAAACAAAAACTGTTATTTTCAAACTTTCAGCTATTTAAAGAAGCAAAATAATTTCCTAAATACATATCATTTTTGAGAGTTTATAATTCATATTCTAATAGTTGCTGTTTGGGTGTACTGCACATTGACTTGGTGTTACACGGAGGGAGGTATTTCTCCACGGCCCAAGCGGATTGCAGGAGTGAGGCCTCTTTAAGTAGAGAAAGGCTAAGATGAAATTTGCTTTTTTAATAAAAGTAGCTTACAGGGTTAGGGTGTGGGGAAATGCTATATTAATGAATCTGTACTGCTTTGTGTCTGTATGGTCAGGACCTACGTAGGCTGGGTTGAAAGATGGGCCAGATCTGAGTCGCTGACTGATGGCAATGATGAAGCCATGCAGTAAGGCATAGGACAGTTACTGCTGTCCCAAAAGTGCCATTAAAACAGGACAAGGGGAAGAAATGGCTTGAATTTTTCATCTCTGGTTTAGCCGGGCTCTAACCATATAGACACAGCTCTGTTAGATTTTAACTGTCCCAGAAACATAAGTATAATTAAAAACCTGGTCTTCCTTGGTAAAATGTCTGATGTAAAACATACAGCAGGAGAATTCAGGGATATGAATTTCTCTGAACATATATTGGATGAATTATTATTTTTTTACCATTTATACTGACAATGAAAACCAACTCATTTTGTATATCAAATTACTATTTTATAAGTTGTACCACAAGCAATTAAAGTTTTCATTATTTTTTTTCTCAATAAACCAGGTGTTAAAATCTTGAGTCTAGTTTGTAAGTTTTGTTGTTGTTTTTGTTGTTCTTCTTCTGTGCTGGGGATGGGAATTTTTAAAGAATTCTTTGAGTAAGAACATGAAGCAAAAGGAAAGTTGCTTTTTCTCAGTTTTAAGGTCTTGCTCATCTTGTGTCAATAACCATTTTTGGATGAATATGGATGAATTCTAGCAGTCTACTCTGAATTTTTCCTCAGTGAACAATACCCCATGCACAGATGTCCAACAACATCTACTTAGGGCTGCCAGCCAGAGGCAGAGGTCTAAGAAATTTCTGAAGGTCCAGCCCCAGGGCACATGTGCATGGTTTGGCTGAAGGTCCACCCCTCTCTGCTTTTCTCTTCCCAGCCTCTTCCCTGTGATGGGGTCCTCTTCCGTTAGGGAGTGAAGTAGCATTCTCTCTGCTGCTTTTCCCTGCCCATCTTCCCATTCAGTTGTTTCCCACCACCGTCCACGAGTGGATTCTATAGCATGGGTAGCTGTGAAGAAGGGCTGCAGGGTTCCAGGCCCACGACAGCATCCCTCCAGTGCTTCTTTTGCCTAGTTGGTCCTTAACAGTGTGTTTTTTCTTAGGCCTTTCAAAATATGAGATAAATGCTTCTTATCATAAATTTAAAGGAATGTGGTCTGGGTGATTATTTATGATAAAGAAAAAAAACCCGACACTTCTGTGACTAGAGAATTTGAAGTGGTAGTTAACAATGTGAAAACCACCATCTGTTGGGATAGCAGAATAGCTCACTCAAGAAGATAATGGATTTCTAGAGATTAAGAAACTTTGTCTCTTGTTATACCCAAAAATGACTCTGATTGCAAGGTCCCTAAAGCATTCACTTCTGTTTTGGGTGATTTTCCCCTTGTAACCGTCTTCTCCTGTCAGTAACACGCTGTATCTGAATGGTGTACACTTGGGAAAAACACAAGTTCCTGGGACCTGGGACCAGGGACGTGAAATATTTGTGACAAAGACACACTGTGTCATTGTTTTGCTGCAATGTTTCATTTCTTTCAGAACTGTTCAGCCCTTCATTCGTTATTGGTTCAGATTTGCCAAGACAGATACTTTTTATGTCATACACAAAAAGAAAATGCATTCATGAGCTTTCCCATGGTAAAGCTGAGGTAGTTTTTGGTTCTTTAATTACATTGAGTCCCCACCCTTCAAATAAGCAGTTCTAGGTTCCCACACAATTACCTACCAGTAGTCAGATGTGCTAAAAGCCGCTTACTGTTGAATGTAACAAAGAAGCAATGAATCTAGGTCTTCTGGCTGTCACACAGGTATCTACTGCGGCGTGTACTTACTTTTCGCTTTGAACCCATATTCTGAGCGGGGCATGGTGGCGCGCTTATAATCCCAGCACTCTGGGAAGCTGAGGTAGGAGGATCACAACTTCAAAATGTCTGGGCAATTAAGCAGACTTAGCACAACCTTGTCTCAAAAAATAAAAAATGGGTTGTAGGCGTAACAGTACGAAATTCCTGGGTTCAGTTGCCAGTATGTGATGGCTTGATGGATGTCCCTCCAAAGCCTCATGCAGTCATAGGTGGGGCTTTTTCAGAGGTGGCTGGATCTAGAGTGTGTGACACTGGGATCAATTCATGGTGCAATGCCAGGCTCAAGGGCACTAGGATTAAGGGTGTGAGTGCTACCCACCCTAAGTAGCCTGGATAGGATATCAGGGATAGAAAGAGGCTTGTCTTCTCCCTTCCTTGCTTGCTTTTGCTGTCTTCAGTTTGCCATGAACTGGTTCTCCGCAATGCCCCTCTGCCAAGCCACTCCGCCTTGGAGCCAACCAATTATGGACTGAAACCTCTACAAACTGAGCCAAAAAACTTTCCTCCCTTAACTTGTGGGGGTTGGGTATTTTGTCTCAGCAGGGAGAAAGTAACTAATAAATACTACAAGCAAGACAAAACAAACCAACAAAAACATACACTACAGGACTGGCCATAAAATTCGATAGCCTGTCCTTTTGAAGGAAATGAAAGCAACAGGAAAATATAATGATTAGGTGTGAATTAGGCTGATTTTGCTACAGACCCCCTGTGATAGTCTTACTGACATAAACCTGCAAGCGAAATGCCCTGTCTTCTAGGCTCACCCTAAATGGCATATGTGAGTCCCACTTGGCTTCAGCTCTCGCCAGCTGTTCAATATTGGACAGGTCATTTCCTGCTGGGCTCAGCATCCTCACCTGTAAAATGATCGCAAATGATCTCTTTTCCTTCAAAATTCTTTGGTCAGAGTGTAGTTACTCATTTGTTAATTTACAAAAATACTGTTGGGAAAGGAAAAATGAGTAACTTGAAGTTCTTTTTTCAAATTGCTTTTCATAACTGGAGACAGTGATTAAAATCATCTTAATATTAAAATCATCTTAATATCATGGAATTTTATCTTTAATAAAAATCAAAGTATATTCCTGAAAGTGGAAGAACCATTTAATAACTGACTGTAAATTCTATTAAGAGCATTAATAACCCTAAAGCTAAGGGGAAAAAACCTGTTTATATTTCAGAGAGCTCCTGATTCAAGATGGTGAGGTGGACCCTATTAAATACCTCTTTTCTAACCAGTATAGGAAAATTCCTAGCATAGTAAACAAGGATCAGAAGGAATATCTGTAACAAGAGAGGAATCCACTAGCTGACTAGCGATTTTGTCAAGTTCCTCGAAGGTGAAAATGAGTGACATCGTCAACAGCCCAGGGAAGCCGCCACCCTGAACAAACAGTTTGCTGGGAGGGATCAGCTGTGCTTCCGGGTAAGTGCCAAAGAGATGCCAGGAGGAGAGGGGGTGGGAAAGGGGAGAGGGAGGGTGGCATTTTGAGATCTGCTCCATGAGGCACACAACAGTTGGCCTGGCCTGGCTCCCACCCCAAATCCCAGAAATGATGACCAAGCTGACTGACTAGCATGGTTGTCTTTCAAGGCTTCTCATGTATTAACCCGTGTAAGCCTCACCTTGACCTTCTCATATGAATTCAGTTTTTCTTCCTTTTTCAGGAAGGAAATGGAAGCACAGGAACATGAAATAACTTTTCTAAAGCAGACACCTACAAATACTAATAACAACAGTCCCAGTAGATCAGTGTTGGGGCGGTGTTCGGCGCGGCAGGGCGAGGCACAGCGAGAATTGTCACCGCACCATGGGAGTGTTCCCAGGCTTCCTCTCCTCCCCTCGTGGCTCCCTCAATGTCTTCCACTTCTTCACACTCCAAGAATGAGCCTACCTTTCCCATGTGTTTGGGGCATAGTCTAGAGAAGAAGTATGGAGAAGGTGAAGGGCCAAAAGTGTAAAGGACCAGGCCTGAGTGAAAGTGGATTCCCCAGGGGGCAAAGGAAGACAATGAATGGGAAAAAAAAAAGGAGATTTGAAAAATCCACTTCCACAACCTACCTACCTCACTGCACAGTGTTTGAGAATCACAGTTGACATTGCTTTAGAATGAGTCTTCATTATTGGACTGCCTACTGTTGGAGCCCTTCTCTGGGATTGGACCGTGTGTTACCCATTATCCAAACCATCGCAGGGCTGTGGTTGAAATCAGAGAGTCCAGTACTGATTTGGACAACTGATGGAGAGGGCTTCTAAAATAAAATCCCACAACACCTTTCTGAGGCATTTATTTTTAGCCTTTATGAAATGGCTGTTTTATATATTACATATTATCTGGTCCTGAAGAAGTACAATTCAGTTTTAGACATTAGAATCATCCACTGTTGTGAGTCTTCATTATTGTTTATAGAATATCCTGAAATTTGTGTTGCAGAAAAAAAGACTGTGAACACCCATGGATCAAACAGAACACATAGATATAAACACACCATAGCCAATCCTTTGACTTTGGTTTGTTCTAGAAGATTCCTGATCCAAAGTAGAAACACATGGAAGATGGACTCCTTTTGCTCTTCTGTATGGTTGAGTCTAAATCCAAGCAGAAGAAAGTAAATGCTCACCCCCCGTACAAATCTTCAAATAAAATAAAGCCAAGGTGCACAAAGCTTATTACATCTGTGGAAAAATATTGTCTCCTTAGAAGCAATTGGCTGAACTCAGCTCCTGACACCTTGACTTTGATTTAGGGGGAATATACAAGCAAATATATTTAATAGTCCTCTAGTCCTTAATTCTCTTCTGAAAAGAGAAATTCAAGGTTTTCCCAGTTATAAATAAATAAATAAGTAACAGGAATCAATTTTAACATTCCACTGGAGTAATTCAAAGTAATCTCAATTAATTCAAGGACATTTCATATAAATATGCAGTGCCCCGTCATAGGAACACCTGCCCATCCCTCAGCAGCTGGCAAGTGTAGTGAAGTCGGGCCGAAGAGGTTCACTTCTATCTCCTCTTTTAAACTCCATTTTCTTTTCTTCACACTTCCTGCAACCATTATTTTTGAAGGGGAATTTTTAAAGCCACTGTACAAGGGGCAAAAGTTTGCTTTATCTTATTTCTGCAGAGTGGCTTCAGGGTTTAAAACTCCTGTAGACAGGCTGGGTTGGGAACCCCAGGGTCAATGTCAGAGCCGTTTGCTTTTGCAGATGATTCTTAGGTGAGCTTGGCTAGCCCGTTCCAGTGTGTGGTGCATTGTTCCTGAATTTTGCAATTCTGGTAAGTATCTGGGTGTGTGTTTTAGGTGTGGCAGAGATGAATGTAATGCACCGTAGGTGTGGGAAAAGAGCCAGAAAGGGAAATTGAAGGAGAGTCATATCCAGCCGTGAAGATGACCTTCTTCCTGTACCACCCTCCTGTGCTTAATTTTTACCCTTAAGAATGGATTCTGCTTAGCTGTAAAAATAAATAGGAAAACTCTGAAGTGTGAGTAGGTGTTTGTGTGAAGATAGCTCTCTCAGGGGAAGAAATGGGATCTTGTTGACTTAAAGATTGTCTTAGTGATAATGAGTCATCAAGCAATCATAAAAGATGGTTGTATAATAGTTTGCCTGGCCAGTTTTTCCAGCACAAAGACTCACAATAATTAACCAGCTATTAGGAACTGTTTTTTGATTAAGTTGCTTTTAAGAAGAAATATTTAGATTTGAAATTGAAACCCTGAATTTAATCACTAAAAGTAAATTGTTGGGTGAGACAAAGCAAGTTCCATATGCAAATCTTCTTTCCTTGGTTTATCCTTTTATGCATATTGTTAAATTAAAATTCTTCAGTGAAAATTTGTATCTCCAAATGCTACCCAATCCAGCTTCTAAACTCAAGCAACATTTCAATGCCTAACCCTTTCCCAAAAGAATAATCTGGTTTTAGAGTAGAAATAGAAGGTTGATGAAAATTGAAGCATATTTAGAAAGTGGGCATTTGCCATATTATTGAAATAATGTCCTCTTTTCAAGATAATCTAGGTTATCAGAAATGGGGTAAATTCATTCAGAAACATCACAAGTTAAAGTCTGAGCTGGATCAAATGATATTTGTCTTTCTATCCATACACGCTGTGAACACACAGGAATGCACACGAAGCTATGCCATATTAAAAAAGAAAAGAAACCCACGCTGAAGTTCCTCAGCCAGGAGTGTCACTTTGGTGCTTCCTGCCTGCACAGACTAACAAAAGCCTCCGTTCCAACTGGCTCCTTATTGGCCCAGTTGCCCGTGGGATTGTCTGGGAATCTCTGGACCAGTGTCATTTTTTTGTGCCCAGTGATGCTATCTTGGACCCCTGGTAAAGCTGAGTGGCAGAAGGAAAGCCATTGAGAAGACAGCCTGCTCCAACTGCCATCTGCCCCTGGATTCAGCTTGCGTGGTGATACGGAGGAGTTGTGCATAAAACATAGTTGTTCACGTTTTTTTACTCAACAGTCTCCTGTTCTAAGAAGAGTTTAGAAAAAAATTTCAAAATATAGCTGTGTAACCCTAGTCCTGCTTTTGGAAATAGAGGAGGAACAGGAGAGCGTTAAGCACAGGTAGCCCCCCGTGTTCTCACTGAGGCAGCCTGACGCTATAGTCTGTTAGCAGGTAGTCAGGGAGGGACGTACTTCCGGGTGCTGTGTTTACCATGACAACAAAGCAACACCACCTTTCCTCTTAACTTGAAGGTGAGTGAGTCATCACGGACTGGCACACAAGGGCGGACAATTCCTACATTCTGAAACAGGTTTCTCCGCAACACCACTGACACAGAACAAAGAAATTCCTAAAATGGCCAAAACAAAAATCCTCAAAGAAGATTCATACAGCTCACATTCGATGCCAAGCTGGCATTGAAACTTAGGTTTCTCATTTGCAGAGGTTAACTGACAGGAGTCTTCTTTTTCTCTTGAATTCTACAAGTGCCTATAAGACTTCTGCAAAAAAGAAAAGCTACCAGATAGAATTATGATCTAGCATTGTCAGTGAAAGATCAGATTTTCCTAAGAGGAATGGATACCAAAAGTTCCAAAAACAATCTACGTTCCAGGTAGCAATTATGTTATTCAAGAAGATTCCATTGCTGAGTAGTGAAATGATAACAATAATATCTACCATTTATTACCCTTTTATTATGTGGCTGTCTTATTTCAGTTGACTCTAACACAATCCCACTAAGCAGATATATTATTTATTCTCATCTTAGAGTTAGGAGTACTCATCCTTACTGACTTTCAAAGTAAATAGTGGAGGCATCGTTCAAAGGCAGGCTGATTAGATTCCTAAGTCTATGGTCTCAACCCCTACACAAATACATTTGGGTAATACAGAAGTAAACAAGGTTTAAAGGTTTTTGGTTTTGCTTTTTTGTTACTATATAAATTTGAAAACCATTAATATGCTGAACCACATTACAAGTCACCAAGAGGAGGTTTTGACATCAGAACAGTTATGTTTTGTATTGGTGCAAGAAGTGTTTCTGAGTTAGGACGTGGGGGTAGGTAGTTTATTTGGGAGGTGATTCCTGGAATCACAAGTGAAGGAATCTGAGTAGGGCAGCACAGGAAAGAATGACAGTCGAGTCTGCGTTTACAGTCAGAGCACTGCTGTGGACAGCTAGGGCATTCTTACCAGGGACCCCTGAGAAGCTGCGCAAAACACATCCCCAAGAGTTCTGCCAAAGCACAGAGACTGGGTTATGTACCCAGTGACTGCTCCCCTCGTTGCTGAGATTTCCCCATGGGAGTTTAACCCAGCCCACGTGGCTGCCCTGGGTACAGGCCGAACAAGCTCTCGTGGCTCCAGATACACAGCCCAGGCCAAGAGGCGGACAGGGGCTTGGGTGGGAGCTGCCAGGCTGCACAGGAACTGCCTGCCGCTGCTGCAGGTGCAATCAGACACGGGCCGGGAGACAAAAGTGTGACGCCAACATGGCCTGCTACTGTCAACCACTCCTGGCTTTGCTTAGGTCCCCTCTGTCCTGCACTGAGTAGACTCTGATGTTGTCATTTCAATGTAGTTGTGGGCCATGGTGTCTAAGGTACAATTGAAAAACAGCGGGTAAGTGGCACCAATGACAGCCGCATTGCTGCAGCTGTTGATGAGCCTTTTGTTGATTTTTTTACAGCAACCGTATCGCTTGTGATAACCAAGGTCAATTGATTCCCCAGGCATAGTCACTCTGATTGTTGACTTTCTGGTCCACCTTTACAAGGAAATCAAGATGACCAGGGGCAGTAGCTATAGGCTCAGTGGAACCCTAATTGTGCCCTTGGTTGAAGCATTTCTGCTACTACCGTTAAGAACAGAGACCTCTAATTGTGCATAGCCTAAACTTTCTATTAGAGGAAACATAAATTCCCCTCAGTAACACCAGGAGGTGATACACAAGGTCGGTCCCCAGCTGGGAAGGGCGTTGTCTGTGAGCTGAGTTGAGGAGGTTGTCGCAGTGTCTTAGAGTCTGATAGCTTCGGGGAGGTGCAGGGGCTCAGTCCTGCTCTGCAGCTTCTGAGCAGCCGTGTAAAGTCGCCCGTAGAGACACTTATCAAGTGACCCCTTCCCCTGTTCTCTTGGGGACTTACATCTCCACACTTTGGGGGAGACTGTGTGTATGCTGAGCATGGGGTCCTAATCCCTCAAGCAAAGAGGAGGAGACACACAGGGGATGTGCGGGAACCGTCCACTGCAGCTTTGGGGGACCCAGGGTGGCCCCTGGGAGCCTCGACAGCATCTGCTACACATATGCATAGAAATGTAAGTGTATGCATGTATGTGATAATATATGTATTATATCTTATAAGATTTCTGCAGTGAATTAGGAAAAGAAAACAACCCAAGAGAGAAATAGGCAAAGAATATGAATAGGTAATTCACATACTAGGAACTGAACAGCCAAGAAGCATAAGAGACAGTCAACTTCACTAACAGATAAAGGATGATTAAAACAATGATATGTATTCCATGCCCACTAGACTGACAAAATTAGAAGCATTGACAATACGTAGATAATTCCATGGGGTTACTTAAACTGCGCCAAGACTGCTGGTAGGTACGCAGACTGTCTCGATAACAGAAGAACAATCTTGTGGTCAGAAATTCAACTCCTGAGTTTAAACCCCAGAGAAAGTCAGTGTGTACGGTGGGAGGCAGGGACAGATGCCTTTGCTGAAGCAGTTTTTGTGAGAGCAAAAATATTGCTTTCTCGAAGTCAGGTGACATTCTGAGCTCCAGTCCCTTTCTTGTGAATTGTTTTTTCAACTCTGGAAGATTTTGGTATTTTCTCTTTATGTCTCTGTTCTGAAATTTATAATGTGTTTTCATGTGGAATTTTATTCACTTCCTTCAAGTGCTTCGTTTTCTCTGTTCTCTTATTCTGTAACTCGTAGCTGTCATATGTTGGTCCTCCTAGTTACTCTTCTAGTTTTCTGTATTTTTCTGTTTCTTTTCTTTATGCTTTATTTTCTCTTTACTCTTCCATCTCTTTGTTTTGTTCTTCCTTTTCATTGATATTCTCAATATTAATCTTGAAATCTTTGTGTTAAATCTGAAAAAATTCCCTTATCATATATTTATTTCTCAAAACCTTTTTCTTTGTCTCTATTTCTTTTTATAAAAATGTTCATCCTATCTTATTTTGTGCAAGGAAAATTAACCAAAAGCTTTTAACATTGACTTCTGGCCCTTTTCATGTCTCTTTTTTCCTTTGAGTTCCATATTTTGTTTATGTATTTATTTTGGTTTCTATTTTTCAAGGTTGAGTCTTTTCTTAGATATTTGATGTCTTTTGATTACTCGTTTATATTTAAGAGTGAGAATCAAAATAATTCTAGTTTCAAAGCTCCGTATATGTTGCTTGGGCTCTGAGGCTATGATCGGATTGTTTCCTATTGCTAGTGTATTCGGGAGTTCAGTTTGCCTAGAACAGAATATCCCAATCTCTTGCTGGGAAGAATATCCTGATTGTTACTATTCTAGGAGTCAGTGTGAGAACGGGTTAGGATTTTCACCACTGAATATGTAAATTTCCGTGTACTTATTTGTTTTCAGTGTGTGTCTCTCTCTGCCCTTAGCTGTGCTTTGTGTCCCTTGCTCTCTGGAGAAGTTTTTCTCTGACAAGGTTGGGAAGAGGCAGTCACTTGATTGTGAGGTTTGGGAGGAAGACTGTGCTTCTTCCATCTGCTTCTTGTAAACTGTGAGTCCATCCTTCACTGTTCCACTCCACCCTGAGTATTTGCCTTCAGAGGCATAGTTTGTCTTTAAATTCAAAACCTCCCTGAAGCAAGAATCAGCTTGCTTCTTGTTGGCCTACCTAGACTCTCTCCACCCCGCAGCCAATTTAAAGATTAAAAATTCCTTAACATTTTGAACATGTTTTGACATGGAAAGATCTCAATATGTTCTGAAACTAAAAAGGAAACTTTAATTTATGTGATCTTATTTTTTCATGTGTATTTATATATACATATCTCTTATACGTGTGCCACATGTATGTGTATTTATAAAGACAAGGCAAAACCATGGGATATACATACCAATCTTCACTGTTACTTCTGGAAACTGGATTGAGTAAGGTATGACCTTCATTATTTACTTCTTATTCTTTTTTATGTTTCTAAACGGGTATATTTACACTTTATAATAATTATTGTTGATACAGTATACATTTAACAGCTATTGTTAGATGTTAAAAGCAGGCTATAAGGCACTATGTACAATATATCAATTTTATTAAGCATGTACATACAGACAGAGAGAGAGAGAGAGACAGAGAGAGACAGAGAGACAGAGAGAAGAGAGAGAGAGAGAATGGAGTTGGAGTTGCCACCTCTGGATAATGAGGCAATTTAGAATACTAAAATTTTTTCAGTGGTCTTCCTCCATATTTTATACATTTTCTATACTTGTTTGTTTCACTGTTATAATCAGAATATATTCAATGCCCACTTTCTTTTTATCAGGTGCTTTCCAGGCACTGGAAATTCACAGGTAAACAAGACAAAATTCTTACTTTCAATATTCTGGTAGGTGGAGACAATCAGCCAACAAATCAAATGAATATCATGATTTAAACAAGGACAAGTGATATTTAAAAAACAATCTGCATAATAGGAGAGAGAATGATGGCGCTATGGTGACTTAGCTGGCCAAGAAGACTTTTTAAGATGCGACATTTGGGTTGAGAAAAGAGAATTATGGGAAAGTATCAGAAAACGGTGTTCCTGCCAGGGGAAACAGCAATATGGGAATGAATGTGGCATACCTGAAGAAGAGGAAGTTGTGGGATCTGAGTTTAATTAGCCACATTCTGGATCATGCAGATTTTAGATTGTATTCTTCTTTCCATGGGAAGCATTGGAGTGTGCTGGGGAATTGTATTATCTGCATATACTTTTGGAATATCATGTGTCTGCTGAATGAGAATGGCTTGGGACCAGAAGGGGTGGGATTGGGGCAAACTAGAAGCAGAGTGACCAGTTAATGAACTGCCTTAGTAATCTAAGACATAGAATACGGGGAGGGGACAGAGACAGTGGTGGGGGAGATGGAGAGGAGTGATTGGAACCCAGATATATTTCAGATATAGAGTTGGTATTTGCTTGGATATGGTTATGGTTGGTGGGGGTGTTAGTTATAAGGGAAACTGGATAATAAAATATTGCTTCTCTATTTTTGGCTTAAGCAACTGGATATTTGGGAAGTCCAGGGAAAAGGCAGATTCTGGGAAGAGAATAAAAATTCTTTCTGGGATATATTTCACTTGAGGAGCCCACTAGTCATCCAAGAAGCACTGGGTGTATACATTTGAAGGACAGATGAGAAGTTAGGTCTGTTCAGCAATGTGGCTTTATTTAAAGCCATGGGACTGCCTAAGATTTCACAGGAAAAGAGAAAAATGACAGCCAAAGACAGGACTTTGGAATCTGTAACACTTAGAGGTTCAAAGGAAGTTGAGAAGGAGCAGTCAGCAAGGAAGAAAATTAGGTGAACATAGTATCACACAGCTATTTTTAAAAAAATTAAGAGCTATGTAAAAAATAGTACCTAATGTGTGTTTGTAGATTGGATATTTAAAGGCTAAGTAGCAGACACTGATAAAAAATTTTTGGATAACTTTTTTTAAATCAAGGAAATAGCGGGATGGTGGTGCATGCCTGTAATCCCAGTACTTAGGAGGCTGAGGCAAGAGGATCACTGTGATTTGAGGCCAGCCTGGACTACAAAGTGAGTTCAAGGCCAGCCTGAACTGCATAGTGAAAGCGTCTCTCAAAAAGACAAAAATAAATAAATAAATAAATACATAAATAAATCAAGGAAACAGCAAACTAAAGAAAGCCAGTTGCTAGTATAAGAATCTGGGCTTTGACTGCCATGTTTTGTCATTTAGTCTGTGTTCTCTGGCCAAGCATTTTATCTCTGTGGACCTACATTTATTTCTCTGTAAACTGGTGGTAATAAACACTGAGGCTACATGGAAGAGCTAATCATTGGTAGTAAGTGGGGAGGTGCTGTTATCCTTTGGGCTGCCTTTGGGCACACGAATAATAGCAGAGTCAAGAGGACATACCCATCACCTCTACTGCATAAAGCCCTGTTCGTCTCAGAGATGCTGCTGATGAGTCTCTTTCTATCTATAAAACATCCTGGGGCAAAATGTCATCGCGCCAAGCTTCCTCATTCCCAATTCCTCATGCTCAACTCATTGTTCTGAGGCGTGTGGAAAGACCCAGGATGGAAAAAGCCCAGGTTTCAGCTGTATCTATTAAGATACTCAGAGCAATACACCTCCTACTGAGTCAAACGGCAGTCATTTTTATCCTACATATGTATTTTGTTTTAAAATGATAATGCCTTCCACAAAGTTCAGAAAGATTAATCCTTTTGATTACATTCATATACAGCTTAAGAAGGAAAGATGAAATACTCTCAGAGTTCCGAAAAAAACCTTCCATGAAAGACAGCACTATAGCATGGTGGTGTGTAACTGGTAAATGGAGGCATGGTGATGTACACAATCCAATCATTTGCTTGCGAACACATTTCATTCAATGCACACGTTTTTTTCCACTAGTGTTAATGACACTGAAATTCACACCTAAGAGGCAAAAGGATGATAAAGTGATTTAGCAACAGAGAGAGATCTCATGTTTCCTGAAACACACGTGAAATTCAATAGTAAACATTTAAGGAAGCCTAGTTGGGGCAGTGAACACTTTTACTGAGACACTGTCAAAAAATCAAACCAGTGAAAAAGACATAGATGGAAAAAAAAAAAAAAAGACGTAGATGGACACTGTGTGAGGCCGGGTCTCTCTTTTCCTGCAGAAACAGCTGTGTTCGAGTTCACTGCAGACCAGTTTAGTGTTGCTGCGTCCTTGAATCCATTCGGCAAGTGGCCCGAAATTCTATACTTAAAAGAGTGTTATGTGCACGCCAAAAACTGGATAACCTAGAGAAACAGATAAATCTCTAGAAATACACACACATTAAGGCAGAACCATGAAGAAATAAAAAGTATGAGGAGGCCCATAACTTCTTAGCTTAGGAGATTGAACCGGAAGTCAAAAACCTCCCAACAAAGAAAAGCCCAGGCCCAACAGCTTCTTCACTGGTGAATTCTGGTGAACATTTAAAGAATCAACACCAATCCTCTTCAAACTCTTCTGAAAAAACTGAAGGAGACCGCATACTTCTAAGTTCATTCTTAGAGGTTAGCATTACTGGACACCACAGCCAGACAAAGGTGCTATAACAAAACTACAGATCTCTATCTCTGATGGGTACTGCTGCAGAAATCCTTAATGAAATATTAAAAAACCGAATTCAGTAGCACATCACACGATGGCTGAGAATTTACGCCTGGCACAGATGTTTTAATGTATAAAAATCAATATAATATATTATATTAACAGAATAAAGAAAACCCCTATGATCATCGTAATTAATGCAGAAAAAGTACTTGATGAGATCCAACACCATTTCATGAATCAACTTAATAAACTAGGAATAAAAATAAACTGTCTAAACATAATAAAAGTCACAGATGAAAAACCCACAGCTGACATCATACTTTTTTTTGTGTGTGTGTGGGTACCGGGGGTCGAACTCAGGACCTCTCGTGCCAGCAGGCGCCCGTGCCGCTGAGCGATATCACCGGCCCTTTTTCCATATGTGGGTTCTGGGAGTCAAACTCAGGACCTCGTGCTTGTCAGGCAGGCGCTTATGCTGCTGAGCCATCTCACCGGCCCCTAACATCATACTTGATGGTGAAAGATTTAAAGCTTTTTCCTAAGATCAGAAACAAGAGAAAGCTTACTCTTTATCACTTCTATTAAACACAGTATGAAAAGTCCTGGCCAGAGCAAGTAGGCAAGAAAAAGGAATCAAAAGTATCTAAACTGGAAAGGAAGAAGTAAAATTATCTATGTTGGTAGATGACACACTTTTAAACACAGAAAGCCCAAATGATTCCACATATACACAAGAAAATATTTAAACTAAGGAATCAAGTCAGCAGAGTTGCAGAGTACAGAATTGACACAAAAAAATTAGTTGAGTTTCAAAAGAAAATACAGGTATTATATCAAAACATAAATTTTATAATCTTAAAATCCCATTAATAGGTGCTAAATAATACTTGGTCACCTTTTATAAATATGCAACCATGAAAAAAATTAAAGTTTGAAAATAGAAAGCTAACAGAAAGGAACGGTAGTCCCGAGGGTTTTCTGGAACCAAATACTTGCACAACAGTGCTCTGGGCATCAAAATCATCTGTAGGACTTTTAAAAGAATCCCTGGTGCCAGCCCCCCTGACCTAGAGAATCAGAACTCTAAAGGAATTTTGGTTTTTAATTCTTTGGAGGATTCTGAAGCATGGTGATTAACGACTGGTCTAAAGCACAGGGAGGTCAGCCTTTCTTCCTCGCTTCCCAAACATGTTCTTCTCAGGGTTAGCTTCACATCTGGAGCGTCTCTTCTCTACCTAAGGAATCATACCCATGAGCTTCTTGGAGCAGAAATAGTATGAGTTACACTATTTATGAGAAGCTTCTAAAACCAGCTGCAAAGGTAATGACTAATACAGAGCTCCGAAAGAGGGCTCGCCTGGCCCTTAGCAAATGCCTTCATAAATGACACTGACACACATTGCACAATGGAAATGGCTTTCAGTCTGAAAGAACAATTAGTATGGGGTACATGTTTCATTCTACAGTTGAGTGAAAATAGTACATAATAGGCTCTGTATGAGGCAGTGCTGATGAATGTGTGATCTAAGTATGACGGGCAAGTGTTGAGTGGCATTTTGACCAATGTATGACTACAAAGGTGTGTTGCTTTTATTTAGCTGCTATTACATTAGTTCTCCCTTATCCACAGTTTCATTTCCCATGGTTTTAGTTACATATGGTCAACTTTGATCTGAAAATACAGTAGAGTTCAATAAAGTGGAGGAAGAAAGAGAGGGAGATGGAGGGAGAGGGAGAGAGAGAGAAAGGTTTTCCATGGTCACATAACTTTTATTACATATATTGTCGTTATTGTTCTATTATTATTGGTGTTAATCTTTTATTGTACCTACCTTAGAAATTAAACGTTATCACAGGTGTGTTTGTATTATAGGAAAATGCAGAGTATACATAGGGTTCAGTGCTACCCAACATTTCAAGCATGCACTGGGGTCTCGGTGTAGCCCCTGCTGATAAATGTGGGAACGGGCCCTACAGTACTTTGAGAGCTCTGAATCAGGACTCCAGAGCCCGGAGGTCACTCGGCAGGAAGGGTGTTGCTACAACAGCAGAAAGAAGGCACAACTCTGACTGTAGCCCAGAGCAGGGTGGTGGTTCTCATGGTGCCCCTTGACCACGATTCAGTAATGAGAGAAATGTTGCAAGGTTTTCCCACAAGTCACTCACATCTGAATGGAGTGATGTTCCACTAGGGGTGAAGGTCTAAACTCAGCTCGTAAGGGAAGACACTGATAGTCAAATTCCCCTTGAGAATTTCCTCGCTCACCCCAACACTGCACCTGTAAATGGATGCTCCTGGTTCCCCAGCTGTCCTGACCATGGTTCTACTTCCTGCAGGCGCAGGCAGGAGGGTTTCCTGGACAGAACTGAGAGGTGACAAGACTGCTCCTGTCCGATGTGTCTTCTGTTCTGGCTTCCTCCTTCGGATAGTTTCGCCCGCGTGGGTTATCTATTCCTCTCACACATCAGTCTTCCACTTCCCTCAGCTCTCTGGGTTTTTTTCTTCATTTGGCAGAGCATATCATTAGGTAACAAAGGTCTTGGAATCAGGCTTCCTGAGTTTAAATCCAAATCCAGATTCTACAATTTCTTAGGCTCATGCCTGTGAGCAAAGAACTTTATCTGTCAAAGCCTCAGTTTCCCTGTTTGCTAAAAGGGTGAAATAAGTGTGTCCATATCCTAAGCCTCTGGGAATTCAATGAGACTATTTATGGGATCTCTAAAAGCACTGCCTACTAAGGGTGTGTGCTGAAAAACTGAAGTTATCAAATGTTGTGACTGTGGGGGACTGAGTGGCCAGGCAGCATTCAACCTCAAGAGACCCAAAGTAGAGCCAGGTGTAGAGGCACATCAATCCCCGCACTCTGGGAGGCTGAGGCAGGAGGACTGTAAATTTGAGTCCAGCCTGGGCAACTTAGTGAGACCCTGTCTCAAAAAATAAAAAATGGGGCCGGTGAGATGGCTCAGCGGCGTAAGCGCCTGCCTTGCAAGCGCGAGGGCCCGAGTTCGACTCCCGGATCCCACATACGAAAAAGGGGCCAGTGATATTGCTCAGTGGCACGGGTGCCTGCTGGTGCGCGAGGTCCTGAGGTCGACCCCCCGGTACCCACAAAAAAAAAAATAAATAAATAAAATAAAAAAAGAAAAAATGAAAAAGAGCTGGGGATGTAGTTCAGTGTGAAGGCTCTGGATTCAATTCCTAGTACCACCACAAAAACAAACAAAAAAACCCACAGTAGAATTTAGCATAGGTATTTGCACTACTGAGTTCAAATTTCCTTTCTATGACTCCAGTTATTATTACTCGAGTGTTACCATGACATCAGCCTCTCCAAGCGAGTGACTGTTTATTCTGTCTTGAGTGCAGTTAATTGAGAAGAGGCAACGTGGTAGCGACAGAGCCTCACTGGGGGCGTTGTAGGCTCTCCTTGTCCTTACTCCTGCAGAAGGATGCACACGTGGACATGTGCTCATCAGAGGAGGCAAGTGGCACGTACTCTCACCGTTTCCAGGAAGATGATGTGTCCTAGAGTGAAGCATGTAAGTACTGCTTGAGCTTCCGACGTGATGGTGACACCGGCGAGAAGTGACACAAATACTCATCTGTGTGAACTGTACCAGAAACCAGTGATGAGAAATCGGAGGGACTGGCTCTTTAAATAGAGATGGCCTTGTCTTTTGGCTACAGAGAGGGAGTGACTAAAAGCCAGCCATAAATGGTGGCAGCTTATTCGATTACAATGCCAGGGTTTTGTCTCTGACAGTCCCAACTCTTGTGATTTCTGTGGGAATTTTATTACTCAGCGCCAACCTACAAATCTTTCATATTAGCAGCTTCTGAAGACCTCTTTTTGATGTTGGAAAACCAGCGGGTGAATCAGGCCACACTGGGGAGGGCAGCACAGGCCAGGAGAGGGGTCAGGCTGCAGCAGACGGAGCCAGAGTGAGGGCTGGGTTGGGCCGGTGGGTCCTGCCTGTCTGTCCTGCATTCCCGCTGCCCCTAGGTAAGCGTATGGCTCTCACACCCAGCCTCCAGCCCAGGGGGATCATCGTGAGAACCAATTAAGCTGGCACGCGGAGGCCAGACGGACTCCTCCTGCCCTGCCTGCTGCGCCCAGGCTTGGGCAGCAAACCCGCACTTTACCCCCAGCCGCACAGGGGCAGCACCCTGCGACGGACAGGAAAGGCTGGCCTCAGCACTCTGCAGGCTGGGAGGTGGCTGTCCCTGGGCCCTAGGCTCTGTGCCTTCTGCCCCAGCAGCCCGGGCTCCTTCACTGGCCTGGTAATGCTCTGGCTGAGATGTCTCAGGCTCAACGAGACTGGTTCGGATGGTGGCCTCCACCCTCCAAGAGGGACAGAAAGACGCAAGGGCATCCTGCACATGCCTGGCAAGGCAGGGCTGCTCTGGGAGGAGCTGTGGAAGATACCTGCTCAGCACCTGGTGGTGCCAGGCTGAACAGAGACGGGTGAGATGCGGTCTGTGCTGCCAAGGAGCTCTGTGTTAGCAGAGGATGCAGGCGCTTCTCAGACGTCAGCTGCGCACCTCCTGCTGCCCTTGCTCCCTGTGAGCCTCTGGCTCATGGCTGGAAAGCCTGTGCCATTTACACATGAGCACAGCACAGCCGGTCTCTGCGCAAGGTGGTTTGATGTAGGATTTTTCACCTTCAGTACGGTACAAAAGTGATACACACTTGATAGAAATGGTACTTCAAAGTTGCGCTTGCGATCCTTTGCCGGGCTAGTGCTACACAGTGTGACCCTTTCCCAGTCAGGCCCGAGATCACTGGCGGAAGCAACTGAGTCTCAGCAGCGTGCTGTGTTGGGAAGCTGGGATGTTCGGTAGTTAGCTGTGTTCAGTGCACTTTCAACAGGACATTTCAACTTATGACGGGTTTACAGGGATTCGACCCCGTGGTAAGATAGGAAGTACCTGTACATATATAATGTAAATAATATAATAAACATTATCATATATATGATAATATATACTATATTTATAATACATAATACAAATATATACAATATATAATATAAATATGATAACATATGTAATGTGCAAGGGCTTGTAATCCCATGCTTTTCCGTCTTGGGTTCTGTGTCCATGAATTTTTCTCATCCCTTTCCAAGAAGCCTAGATGTCAAAGCCAAGCTCACCGCTACTTTCTAATAGCCATCTACTCACAGCGTGAATCTGGTGGGGAGGCTGCCGGCACAGAGGATCTTGATGGCTCTACTTTCTCTCCTCACTCATGCGTGTCTCCTTCCTGTAGCCTTCCCCTTGCTTTGAGGTGCATACAAACCCCTCTCCCCATCTGATGTGATTCTGTCCTGTTCTCTGAGGTCTTAGCTGGCCGATATTTCCTGTAGAAACTCACTAAACCCAAGTGATCTTAAGAGAAAGCTCATGCCTGATACTAAGGAAAAGAATATTCAGGCCAATTATGCATGTTAAGAACCGATGTCATTACGGGACAAAGCACCTGATCTCCCCAAGGTGAGGGGAGCCCTGCTTGGAGAACTGAGGAAAACCTTCTCAGAGGTGCTCGATCACACAGCTCCCATGCTGTGGGGAAAGGGGTGGAAGACACCGGTTTTGCTGACCTCAACATGGGTCTAGCTTTGTTTCTGAACAGTGTCATAGCTGAGCTGGCAGCTCTTGGGAGGTGGTTGCCCCAGACAGGCAAGAAGAGAGAAATCTGGCACCGGGCACACCCATCCCAGTGGGACGGGCCGGGTGCTCTGAGGCAAATGCAGCTGTAAGTGATGGGAAGTCCAGGCTGGGGCATGGCAAGGAGAGCTCATGCCAGTTGACTGTCCTGGTGGGAGTCCGGCCAGGCAGGGCAGAGTGCTGGCAGGGGGCTGGGTGCAGGAACCAGGAGTGGGGACAGTCTGAGATGTCACCAGGCACACCATCTGGTGAAGGAATACGAGAGGACCGAACACTGGGTTTCAGCAGAGGAGTGCTCATGGTGGGAGGGAGGGAAGGGACGGCAGGAGCTAAGAAGATATCGGTTCTGAGGAACTGGGCTCCAGCTGGAGCTGCGCACAGCACGGCCCCTCTGGCTGTCTCTGATGAAGTGCAGGAGTGCCCGAGAAGGCAGGTGGGCACTGGGCAGGATCCACCGGCCAGTGGCAAAGGATGAAGGTCAAGAAGCTGGCTGGAGAACCAGGCAGACGGCTACTGACTTCTCCAAACCCACCGATTACCACCACCCCGGCCCAAAGGCTCCTCTGGTTCTTCCCGAATCTGAGTGGGTCGCTCTTTCCTTTTCTAGCATCTCTAGCATAATTTTAGGGCTTAATTCTAGGCTAGGAGGTGCTCTCGTGTTTTCAGTCCTTAGGGATATATCTCACTGTCGCTGAGGCAGATACAGCGTCACGCATAGGATACCTTACCTAGGGAAAATGGGGCTGTCAGGTGAGCCCGGGCTCTGGAGCTGGACTGCTGGCTTTGAGTTTCGGCTCTGGCACTGACTATGTGACCTTGGGCTTCCCTTTGCCTCAGTTTCCTCATCTGCGAAATAGGGATGCTAATACCGTCCACTAAATGGACGTGAGGATTAATTCAGTTAATTTAGACAGTGTAAACATTTAGAACAGCTCTTGGCACTTGAGAAACAATCAACAAATGTCAGTTATTTTGGTTGTTATTTCTCTCATGGAGGAAGAGGCCTGAGGGGTGTTTTGTCTGTTATTCCCTCGGTAAATATCTTGAGTGTGAACCACGCACCACGTATTGTTCCAGGAATCTGGAATGTATTAGTCAACAAAACAGACAAACCCCTGCCTTCCTACGTCTTCCTTTTCTGTTGACTCTGTATAATTGTTTATAAAGGTTGCAGTAGCAAATATCAAGCCCGATCCAAAGGACAGACGTCCCCATACTGTAATGAGTGCAGTCCCTCCCTTGGGGAAGCACTGAGTCCCTACAAACCCTGAGATCCAGCTTCCACCCCAGTGCAGGTGGGGGACAGGCTCGAGAGCTGGGGCCCTCAGCCTCAGTATCATGACACCGTGTGCAGGACAATTCTTTCTCGAGGGGCTGTCCTGCGTGTTTAGCAGGATGTTTAGCAGCCTCGCTGGGCTCTACCCACTAGATGTCCATGGCAACCCCCAGCCCCTGCACTGTGATGACCAAAAGCTTTTGCAGATACTAACAGCTAAAGCAAAACTGTCCCCATTGAGAGCCTTGTCAAGAGGACAAGGCTGCCTGGCACAGCCAGCGACAGTCCTGTTTAGACTCCTCTGGCACAGCAAGTCCACAGGCTCTTCCTCAAGCGAGATATCCAGTGCTGTCAGCTGCTGGCATCTGCAATCTTATCCCACAAACAGGTGAAGCCAGGAGCTTCCCAACCTCAGCTCACTCGTGCACAAGGATCCACCTGTGGAGGGGGCGGAAAGCGGGAGAGCAGCCGTTCACGTTGTGTATTGATGGGCCTCAAACCACACTCCTAGAGGGCAGGCTACGCCTAGAGTTCCACTCAGTGCTTCCCCACATGGATACTAAGTCTCCACACTTGGGCAGAAGGATCCGTGGGACATCTTTTCACTTTGTCCCCATTCCTCAAGATCCAACACTGCCTAGGGTAGAAGTGACTAACGTGGGCGTATCTTGGGGTTGTTTGATCTAACTCAGGAGCCCTAATAGCCAGCCTTGAAGTTCTTAAAACCAATTGCAGAGAAGGGGCAAATCCAGATAAGCCCTGTTTCAGGACAGGCTGCTGGCTCCACACTAACTTGAAGGGCTTGGGGTGCCCTGCATTTACCCATCTCTCCAAGGACACTCACTGAGCTTTACATATAAGCGCCCCTGATCGGTATGCATTTCCAGGATGCCAGCTGGTCTTCTAAGGTGAATGCCACTTGACTCAACTATTTTAGAGTCAGAACTGAATCTGGTTTATGTCAGGACAATGATATTGAAAGCACATCTAACCCTCTTTTTAAAAATCAAATCTCATGTCTTAATAAACTGCCCCTTGAAAGATGCAGCCTGCGAAGCTCGAGGAACTCATTTCTGTGTGTGTGTGAGTCTGTAAAATGGTTTTCAGCTGCACGTTTGTTGCTTGATGCTGTCCTTGACTAGAGCACTCTCTGACCTGATTCTGATTTCTCTGGTTCTTCCAGTAACTCAGCCCCATTAAAGAGATCCGTCACAAGCTGTTGTGACAGAGTGCTTGTTTAACATTGTGGCTCCAACTCTATGGGCAAGAAAAGAAAAAATGGAGCAAAGGAAGAAGCCACATTGAAAAAGACCCAGTGAAGAAGAGAGACAGGGAGAGAGCTCAGAAATCGTAAGCGTGACTGCAGGCGGTGCTGTGGGAAGCAGCTTGGCATGTGGAGCAGCACTCCTGCCCAAAGCGCTCACACCTCCCATGCCCTAGGACAGTCGCACGCTGAGACTTGCTTCCTCTCGGAAGCTCCGTTCCATTGTCCCGCACCACGCTGCACTGTGACTCGGACACTGGATGAGTGGAAATGCTGGAAATTCCAGGGAATGCTGTTGTGTCTCAGAATAAATGACAAGCTTTCTCTCTTGGAAACTGCTTCTCTCCAAGTCACTGGAGCGTGGATGGAAGTAACGTGACTGTTTTGCAAAAAAAAAAAATTTTTTTTCAGCCCTTGGTAAAGTTGACGCAGAATCAGAGAACATTTTCCCCCCGAATGTGTGGGATTAGCTTATCTGTTCTCTGGTACTGGCCCAGCTCAAAGCCCAGAGGACGCAGGAATGGAAGCTCTGGACAGTTGTTCAGATACTTTTGTTCTCTCTTCCAAAATAGTGCTGCTCTCGGCTTTGCTTTGTCAGTAACATCTTCCTTCTCCTGAGAACTCGCTGCTCCTCTTGATGCTCGGCGGGTATGAACCTGCCCAATCTGGCTGCACAGTATCTGTCCACCTCACTGTCCCTAAGAAAGATGAACATTCTCCCTGCTTCCCAACTCTCAGGCCGAATACAGAGCTGGACGTTCTCCAGTGTGCTGTTTCCTTCTTCAACAGGAAATACACATGAGGGCTATTTTCAAATCCCTTTCATCAGGCTTCTGAGTTGGGCCTTGAGGAGCGAAGGGATCACAGAGCTACCAGGTACAGAAGCCACTAAATTCAGAAAGAAATGAAAAACTGAGCTAACGAAACACTCTCAGGATGTTGTGGAAGAAGAGAAATGATCTCAGCACTGTCCTCTAGAACACGGATATGACTGCTAATAATGGTAAAGATTAGAAGAAAGCAGTGCTTCCAAGCAACTCTGCAGGGCCAGATCGCCCCCGGCTCAGCTGAAAAAGGTCCTGCTGCCATTGCCTCCGCATTTCTGAGCGCCACTCCTCCCACCAAGGGCCTCCCTGACATAAATTCCCTCCTGCGTGGCTCTTCACCTTACGTCATCTCTCCAGGCCGCCCTCGGCCATGTGAATGCCCAGGCTAAGCTTAACTGCTCTCGTCACTGCTTATCCCTGTATCACTTTTCATCAAGATATGAGTGTGGGATTTCATTCTGTAACTCAAGGAGGAGCAAAGAAATTTGGGGGATGGAGTTTGATTGGAGGGGACGAAGACGAGGTCTATTTTTTTTCTTTGATTCACAGCTGAAAGCAAGAATGAATAACAGTATTTCCTTATGAGACTCAACATTCTAGCAAAGAGCGATGGCCAGAACAGAAGAGCCTTCGTTAGAGCCAGGCGCAAGCATAGGAACTTTGGGGCTCTGTAACCCGTGTGACACAGTGTGAGGGATCCAGCGTGTGGCAGGGATTCCTGACCTAGGTGGAGATTCGGGTCCTCTTCTAATTCTACTATTCTCCCCTGCTATGGAGTGTCCTTAGTAATGTCATAGTTCATGTCATTAAAAACACATTACCAGGCCAGGCATGGTGGCGCACACCTGTAATCCTAGCACTCCAGAGACTAAGGCAGGAGGACCGCTGCGATTTGAGGCCCGCCTGGGCTACAAAGTGAGTTCAAGGCCAGCCTGAACTGCATAGTGAAACTGTGTCTCAAAAAGACAAAAAACAAAACAAAACAAAAACAAAACAAACAAACAAACAAAAAAACCAAGCAAACAAACAAAAACCCCATATTACTGCAAGGCAATACTTCATTACACTTTTTTCTTACAACTTTATCCAACAAATTTTAAATAACAGACTTATAATGGAAGAAACAGAAAGGCATCCATTTTACTTGAACTAGCAACAGAAATTTCCTTCACTTAGGATAATTTCTACCAAGTATGTAGGCAAGTTGGCAAAAATTACTCCCAAGACATTGGTCTGGAACAACCAATACTAACTACAAACATCCAAGCAGGTGACAACACTACATAGCCTTCGCTGATGTTCAATGAGGTTGCAGACTCCGTGCTAAGCCAAGCGATTGCTTCTTAGCACTCACCGTCAGCCTAGAACAGGTCCCCAATAAAGGCCATGAGGAGTAGGACCAAATATCCTGGTGCCACTGTGTGGCTCCTCACACAGCACGGAAGCCCCCTGCAGTCTCTGCCAAGCTATGCCACAGACAAGTGATGCCCAAAGCCTGAGCATGGGTGCCTGCAGGTCTGGTCTCACCACTGACATTCACCTGGGGTTCAATGAGGAAAAACACACGTGGTGCAGGTAGTGATTCTTTCTTTTGGAGTTAATTTGGTTACTGTCATTCCCATACATGCATGTATGCTTGTTTGTGTGTGTGTGTGTGTGTGTGTTTGTGTTTCTTTTTTTAAATTTCCCTGACCTCGCAATCAGTGCTGGAGAGGCAGACCCCACTAGGCTTTTGGAAAGCAAGTCCTCAGGCTGCCATTCTACCAGCCCCTGAGCACTGCCAGGCACTGACAACCTTGGCAGGTCCTCCTGAGGATTTAAGCGCTTTGTTAAAAAGAAAGGAAGAAACAATAATTAAGTTGTCGTCACACCTCTCCTCTTCCCAGAGCATTATTTCCACTTAATTGCATTTTTTCAGTGTTTTTTTTTTATCCTGGGAAACAAAATGGCAGAGGTCTCCTCTACAGCTCAGGCGGGGAGCTAAGCTCCGAGAAGCGTGGAGACCAAGTGAGCAAGGAGGCAGAGCTGCACTCACGCAGCCCACATGAGATAAGCACGAGCAGTAGAAGTGCCTGGCGCTCATTCCTGACGAAGCAAGGAGCGGCCCCTTGGGAGTGGGGCCTGTGGTGGCGCTGGATAGGCGGGACCTGCTGGGTGGGACAGGCTCACTTGCTCCAGTGCCGGGAAGCTCCTTTAGCGTGCCACAGGCTTTACCTGTCTGGCAGCTCAGGGAGCCTCTGGCAATTGCTGTACCAAGTCTACTGTGAGAAAATCTGTAGTAAGATCAAGCAAAGCTGGAAGGGGAAGAATCAGAATACTAGCTTGCTAGCCATGGGGTAGGAGACAGATTTTGTTTTTGTGGGAGAGACTCTTAAGGCTCTGCTACTAGGAAGGACTTGAGCACTAAGTTTTCCTTGCTTGGAACTGCCTTGCTAAAGGGGCTTTGGCTTATGGGGAACACAGTATCAGTCCGCAAAGTATCATTATGTTCAGATGTCATCATCATGACTATTTGGGCTCAAGGACAGAGACCACCACTGAGCTGGGGTGGTGGTGGGGAGGAGATGTGGATTTCACCTCAAGGAAGGGGCATCCCCAGCATCTGCTGTTTGGAGGGCTGGGAGTGGGAGACAGAGAAGACTTTATTCACACAAACCGCCTCTTCCCATTGGTTACATATTGGTCCCACAGGACATTATTTTCCTTAATTTCTGGGTTGTGATTGCATGAGCCCCCTGACAAGTTCTCTTAGTGTTTTTGATGCCTCACTAGCAACAGAAAAGCAATCATGGGAAGAAGAAGTATGTGGCATTGGCATGGACCTGTGCCATGCTGTCGGGTGTGGCCGTGGGAAGTTACTCGGCGCATATGCATAGGTGTGGGAAACATGGCCAAAGACCCGAGAAACAGGTGAGGTCATAAGGACCTCACGTGGCCTAAGAAGTTATGAGGCAGTCTCCCCTGTGCTCCATGTAGACTGGGCACCCACAGCTAAAACACAGGGCTTCCTTCTGGTGAGCAGAGAGCCTCACTTATTCCTCAAGAGACGAAGCGTTAGTTTGATCAGTCATGGAGTCTGTTTCAAGGTGTGGCCACCTCTGAAAAGACTGAGGGCAAGAGGATTAATGAAACAATCACAGTCCTAATGCTGTAGCTGGTTCCGTGGTCAAGACTGATTTTCGTCATCTTCCTGCTTCCCCTGGAGCTCCCTTTTACTCAGCCGTTGTCAAACCGGCCCGGATGACCTGCCTGGTGATTGGCTTGGATTTCTATCCTCAAGGTACCTGAGGCCGCAGGTTGCCTTGCCTGAGCTAGGATAGATGCAACTGCCCATTTAGCATTCTCACTGGGCATGGAATTGCCAGGAGATGCCCTAGTAGAGCTCCTGGATTCTCAGCATATCCTTCTCTGCCCCATTGTATAGGAAAAACCCTTCCTTTGGAGGAATCTGTCTCCTGGTTAAAAACCTACGTGTGAGTTACCAGCATTCTGCCTGGCAGACCTTTCTGGGGATCCCCCCAACAACACACACACACACACACACACACACACACACCCCAGCTGCGGTGCCCAGCCAATGCATCACTCCCAACTGTGGAAGGGAGATGCCCAAGGACATGGTTCCTCTGGCCAATCATGCTCTTGCATATTTGCATTCCCATCCCAGATGCCTTCATTCCTAGGTCTTTCTCTACCAGGCCTCGGCAGAAGTCCTCTTTAGATACCTTTGCTAAAGTCTCCTATGGAAAAAGAAGGAGGAAAACTGGAATATGCACACTTTTCCCTACATTGATCCAGTACCCAGCACTTTTCCACTCCTAGCCCCTCTTCCCCTCCCCCAGCCCCGGGACCCATAAACTCCTGGAGCCTTTTAATGCGGGGTCCCCAACAGTGAGATGAGGGCACATCTGAGCAGATCCGCTGGACCCTTGACAGCATGCATTCTTTCAGGGAAAATGGGGCAGCTGGGGCTGGCATTTTCTCCAGTTCTTTAGGCTCTTTTTGTGCAGTGACAGAAAAAAGATTAAAGGATTAATTCTTTCTCCATCTTTTGGCACTTAGGTTTGTTTTAATGGGCTGCTCCTGCACCCACCCACTCAGTTCTCCCTCTCAGTTCAGTCGACTTTCTGACCTTCCAAGGCAGGAAAGACCTTCACTGTCTAGTTTATACATATTCTTACTTCAGATCCTTTCTGACAACCAAAACGCATATAACGATCCGTTATCTACAGGGGATACGTTCCAAGACCCTGGTAGATGCCTGAAACCACAGAGAGTACCAAATCCTATTTTACGTTTTTCTATATGTACATATCTATGACAGAGATCAAATTGTGAATGAGGCACATAAGAGATGAACAACAATAATAAGTAGAATAATTATAATAATATAGATTGTTGGAACCACAACAGTCTATTTGATAACTGAGGTGGCTACTAAGTGACTAACGGGGAAGTAGTGTATACAGCGTGGACACTCTGAACAAAAGAAGATCTGTTTCCTGGGGGGATGGAGTGGGATGGTGTGAGATTTCATCATGCTACTCAGACTGGTACACAATTTAAAATTTATGAATTATTTTTTGAGTATTCCACGTGATATGTTAGAGCTGTGGTTGACTGTGGGTAACTGAAACTGGAAAACAAAACCAAAGGAAAGGGAGAAGTACTGTAATCCTATAACACCCATAGGAGCTACTGTCTTATCCCCTACCACATGTGTCATTTATGAGGGCAAAACCACTCAAAGTATTTCATGTAAGGAGATGTAACACAGGAAATTAATTCCAAGATAACTGAGAAGGGGCAGGGGAATTCAACCACTTCCAGCTTTTAGGAAATCAAGAATTCAGGAATCATGGGCAGTCACTACAGATGATCTCAGATACCTGGGGCACCAAAGTGGGTGATCTGCAGGACGACTCCTGGAGATGCTGACAAAAATTCATTACCTGCCATCCCCCTGAGGCCTGCCTGGCCCCTGCAGGTGGAGCAATAATGGCCCCTCTCTTTCCTACCTCTTAAATCTCATGTGAGTGCCTCTCAGTGCTAGGACTTAACCAGCAATGCTGCTAACAAGAGAGAATGGAAATGCGATCTTCAGGCTCCCAGGTCCTGTGGCATAGGGAAAACCTAGAAGGACACAGGAATGGACTTATTATACTTTTAGGCACGCTAGCCCAGCATGTAGTACTACAATCGTGTGTCTTTCCCATCTTGAGGGACTGCTTCTCTTATCTTTACACACCTCGTGCCTAATACATCAACTGGCACACAGTGGGTGCTCAACACCTTATATGCTCCCTAGCTTGCTAACTTCAAAGGAGTCACATGCCTGAAATTTTGCTTTCAAACATGCTTTATTTTTTAATTAAATAATTTTGGAAAATGTTTTAAAAAATTGTGTCAGTAGTTGTAAGACACATTTGCTATTATCTTATTTATAAGTCTTACAGCTTAAATCTAATAAGAGGTGTTTCTTTTTGAGACAGGGTCTTACAATGTAGCCTAGGCTGGCCTTAAGCTCATGGTGATCCTCCTGCCTCAGCCTCCCAAGTGCTGAGACTACAGGCATGCGCCATCGCCCCAGCAAGAGTTTTCTTCTGGTCACACCCAAACTGTCATATACAGGCCTTACTTTGCTGCTATTTTTTTCCATACTTGTGAACAGAAAGACAATGAACAGATTATAGTTGTCTACTGAGGAAAAATGACTTGGTCTCATCTCATTCTCAATAAATAAGTTTAAAACTGTAATAGCTCAACTTTATATTACAAACATAATAAATAATACTTGTGTAATTTTTAAAATAAAACACTTCAGCAAATATTTCCTCCTTTCTGTCATCTAAATCTGTAAAAAAATACAATATTTATTTCCCCATTTTATTTATCAAATATGCTTTAAAAATTTGAAATACATCTCCTTTCTTACTGAATACTTCTTTAAGCCATGTTTAAACATTTCATGATGGTTTCTGTATTATATTAGCAGATGCATAAACTGGGTAAGAGAAATATAAATTAAAACAAGAGTAATATTCCATTTTTGGCTGCCAGATCGAAAAATATTAAACAGACTGGCATTATCAAATGTTGGGAAATTGTGGAGACACATCTTTCTCATATTCTATTGGTGGTAACATAACAAACAGAACTTGTCAGTATTCATTAAAATCAAAATAAAATAGCCTTTTTGTCAACATCTGTTCCTTTTGGAATCTATCACAGGGAATACTGTCCCTTGTCAGAGAGAGATGTGCAAAAGCAAGTTTACACACAGCACTTTGAGTGTTAGAGAGCTGGGCACTGTCTATATGAAAAGCAACAGGGAAATGAATAAAATATTACATTAGTTCACTATGAAGCAATTAAAAATAAGAGACAATCTACAGATAAATATGGCGAATCTACAAGACAAGATGCTCAGAGAAAAAGAAGCAAGCTGCTGCATGGTAGGTAAAATGTTTTATATACATAAACACATACACACATCTATCTATGTATTTTATGTATATAACATTAATATAATCTAAATATTTATACAATACTAATATAGAATGTATAACATAATAATACATGATATAATAGTTAATACATATACTACATAATGTGTATTATAACTTTATATCATAGTGTTATATAATTGCATTCTATTATATATCATTAGCATATCAAATTTATGTACCTCTATTTATATAATATATAAGTATATTCATACTTACATTCACATAGACATACACACATTTATGTACCTAGGTTGGATGCCAATGTATAGAAATATAGATTTGGAAGAATATTCACACCCATGGAAAACAACAGTTAAATCTGTGGAGGAGAACAGGGCTAGGAGAGGTCAGCAAGAGACCGTATTAACGAGGCAGATTTAGAAGATTGTCTGCAGATCTGATCTGATTGCCATGGGAAGTGACGAGGCATCCTCGTGAGAGGATTAACCGGGACTGACCCCGGGAAGACACTTACTGGGCTAGAGCTCCTGGAGCCACTCAGGGTGCTTCCGTTACCCCCCAAACCGCACGGCAATCACAGCTGCAAACCAATCCTGTGCAACCATCTCTTTTTCTTTCTTTCTTTCTTTCTTTCTTTCTTTCTTTCTTTTTTTTTTTTTTTTTTTTTTTGTCTTTTTGAGACAGGGTTTCACTATGCAGTTCAGGCTGGCCTTGAACTCAAAGCAGCGATCCTCCTGCCTCAGCCCGAGTGCTGGGATTACAGACGTGCGCCACCACACCCGGCCATGTGCAATCATTTCTGAGAGTGAATCTACAGTATCCACGTTATCTCAGTCACACGTTTCTACTCTCATGTGACCAGTCGGGCTGAGGAGGTGCAGATGGTGGAAGCTGTTCCAAAAGAGACACTTAAAGGAGACACTCGGGATGTGGAGTTTGTCAGTAGCGGGAGTCGGTTCCCTCGAGATTCCGGATGTTTCAAGACTCAAGTCAGCAGACTCCCAGAGATTGTACAAGATAAAGCAGCACCCACCCTGGATATACTCTACACCCTGTTTTTGCCACAAAAGGCAGCCTTCGCTGACAAGTGCGCAGTGTGACGGAGCTGGCTTCCTGCCACTCCTCTTGAGAGCCTGGGATTGTGTAATGTGAGGCTGGGACCCAAGAGAACTATGCTGACTGTGCCAGGCGCAGGGACATCAAAGTGACCTTTCAAAGTGACCTGCCAGCAGCAGAGTGAGAGCTTAACAAGCACAAAATAATCAGACCTCCTGCCCTCTCCAACAGAGGGGGAGAAGTTCCCTGATGGTGCTCATTCTCTTAAGCACACAAGAAATGTATGAAATGAGGCACTGGAAAGGATATGAATATATAAACCACTGTTAAATATCAATCCACAAATTTTCTAACTAATTCTTTATTATGCACAATGTCTAATGTATTATTGTTAAATGAATTCATACTATATACAGCAGTATACAGACAAAACAATGTAACGGCTTCCTTCTCTAATGATTGGATTTTCTTAGAAAAGCCATCTTTTCCAGATGGGCAATTCATGTTTGTTGTTTGTTTTGTTTTGTTTTGTTTTTGAGACAGAGTCTTGCTATGTAGTCCAGGCTGGCCTGGAACTCACGGTGATTTTCCTGCCTCAGCCTCCCTAGTGCTGGGATTACAGGCATGTGCCACCACGCCCGGCAATGGGCAATTCATATTAATGGGTTGTAAATGCCTTGGATACCTTAGGCAGCTTCTCTGATGATCTCACAAGCATTGAGCCACGGGTCACCCTGAGACCACATGGTACAGATAATGCTGTTCAAAACTTCAGCATAAGTGGAAGTAGACATGTCCCGTGTTATGATGGAGCTGACGGCTCCCTACCCCAGCAGCCAACAGGACTCCTGCATGGTGCTCTGTTCTGTACTCAGCCAAGAATCTCTCGTTGCCTCTGGGCAACTGAGTTAACCAGGTTTTGCAAATCCGCGGTCTGCGGCTGTCACTGCAGCAGCCAGTGTCGGCAACAGTCACTATGGCCGGACCTCACGCTCTGGACCCCAGCCCAGATATGCATCTGAATCTTTCCTGAAAGATGCTTGGGGGCAGCTGGCAGCCATCTGAGTCAGCACATGAGATTCGCTTTGCCACAGGTTCACCTTTTATGGGATAACACAATCATCCTATCACATCATAGGCTGAATTAAGTCTCAAAAAATTCATGTGTGAGCCAGGTGCGGCATTGCAAGCTGTAATCCCAAAAGTCTGGAGGCTGGGAGGAGGATTGTGGGTTTGAGTCCAGCCTGGGCAACTTAGTGACTTAGTGAGATCTTGTCCTCAAAATAAAAAACAGAACAGGGGCTTGGAACCTAGTGAATCCCTGTTCAATCCCAAGTAACACACACACACACACACACACACACATGCACGCACACACACATTCACGTGTTGAAACCTGAATCCCCCTACTTTAGAATGCATCTGCATTTGGGCCTGGCCTTTAAAGAATAATTAAATTAAAATGAAGTCATTAGGGTGAGTCCTAATCTACCATGACTAGAGTCATTATGAGGAAATTTGGACACAGTAATGACACAGGGAGAAGCCAGCATCTACCAGCAAAGAGGAAGGCCAAGAATAAACATTTCCTTCACTGCGCTCAGAAGGGACCACCCCTGCCATCCCCTTAATCGCAGACTGCAAGAAAATTACTGTCTGGTGCTTAAGCCATCTGCTTTGTGGTACTGCTACCGCAGCCTGAGAAAACCAATACAAGTCTCACAAATAGGACAAAAGTACAAGTAAAATTGCAAGTGATTCAGAAATGTCTCAATTTCTTTTCTTTTTTAAAACAGGGTGTCACTATGCAGTTCAGGCTGGACTTGAACTTACTGTGTAACTCAGAGTGGCCTTGAACTCCTTAGAATTCTCCTGCCTCAGCCTCCCTAGTGATTATAGGTGTGTCCCACCACGCCCAGCTATTGATTTCTATAATAGGAATCCTTTGCACTGTGCTTATGTGCACACTCTTAAATGAATATTCTTCCTCCACATTGAAATATAAACGATTGATATTCTAGTCTTACTCAGCTTGTTACGGTCAGTTCCAATACCACAGAGTAAAACCTCCATGTTAAAAAAATGAAACAAAGTTTAATGCACATTATAAAATACTAGAACAGACTTTGAAGTCAGAAATTAAATTTATACCATCATGAGTCCAACCATATGAAATGGCTCTGTGGCAGGCAGAATAACATCTCCCAAAGACATCGCGTCCCAGTCTCCACAGTGTGTGAACACATTAAGTCACACCCGCATAGAGGAGTGAAGATTGTAGTTGGAATTAAGATTGCAAATCAAGTGATCTTCAAACAGGGAGCTAACCCTGGATTATGTGGGTGGGCCCCGTGGAATCACAGGGATCCTCTAAAAGTGGATGGGGAGGCGCGGAGAAAGAAAGAGGAAGTGAGACTCACTTTTGGTGGCTCTCAAAATGGAGGAGGGGTCCACGAGCCAAGGCAAACAGTGGCCTCTTGAAGTTACAAAAGGCAAGGAAATGATTCTCCTCTGTGGTGCAGGGAGACTTGTGCGAGTAGCATGCAAAACACCGCTGATTTCCGGGTCCCGTGAATCAGAATCTCGGAGCGTGGGTCCCAGGAAGTGGGTACTTCTTAAAAATCCCACCAGCGCAGGATAGGCCAGCCAGGACTGAGGTCGATGCTCACTCTTGTGCACTCCAGCGCCACCTGGAGGGCTAGTTGTAATGCAGGTTCCTGCGGCTTCGCATTCACTAGGACTGGGGGAGGCCTGAGAATTTTCTTTTCTTTTTTAAAAAAAGATGTGGCTTTTTTTTTTATACAATGAAATACTACTCTACCATAAAGAAGGATAAACTTGAGATATTTCTAGGTAAATGGGTGCAATTCAAAACCATACTTAAGTAAAATAAATCGGACTCACGTGTAAACATGGCATCGTCTCCCTGATGTGAGACACTGAAAAAGTAAATAAGGACCGAATGTACAGTAGATATTGTGAAATGGGATGAAATTGTTCAAGAGGAAAGAGGAATAAGGGTGGGGGGAGGGGGAAAGGAAGGAAAGGAAAAGGAAAAAAATGATTAAAAAAAAGAGGATAACATGAAAACAAAGCTTTGTAAATGGGAGGGGAAGATGGGTTGAAAGAAGGGATTGGGAAAAAACGGGAATCAAAATATATCATTTACAGGTACAAGTTCCCTATGATGAATATGATCATTATGCATATCTAATATGTACCAATAAACTTAATTTAAAGAAATTTAAGTGGATATAGTTCACATTATGTAATGGCAGCCTCTTTAAAAGGTATACTTGGGTAGTTTTCAGAATAGTCCCAAGGTTATGAACACTGGAGCAGCCACGTCCCACTCCCCTTTTGCCCCAGCCCCTAGAAGCCACCAACCTATTTTCTTTCTCTATAAATTTCCCTATTCTGCTCACTTCATATAAACAGAATCATATAATCCATAGTCCTTTATACAAAATAAGAATAATTGGATTGGCCAGGATTCTGTCAAGATGGCAACCTGTAAGACTATCCACAGCCAGCGTTTCTGAACCTTCTTTCCAGTTGTCCTCCATTTATGCAACCCTGCTGTGTTCTGGGGGTTTGCTCTGTTCCCCTCTCCCTGCAGCTCATTTCCTCTCTGTTCTGCATACTTTCCCGCTGAGTTTGCCTGCTCATAGATTCTGCTTTCTCGTGACTGGTTGGCCATGCCTTATTCACGACCACAACATTCCCTCCTGGCTTCATCTATGCATTGCTTCAACTTTAGAACATGCTGGTAGCTGCCTGGTTCTTTCTGTACTTCTCAATTTCAGTCCCCAAGGGCAAGATATTGATGGGCCTGACTAGGTTGTAAAATGCCATCCCACTGATTAACTGCCCTCAGTAGGCGTCTACCCAGCTCCATCATAGTTCACTTGGTAATGAAGAGTCCTGTGATCCAAGCCATGGAGGTCCGGGCTGCACTTGGCAGGAAGAGCAGTCAGAGCAGGTGCTGTGACGAACACGACCCAAGCGCTCATCACTTTGCTCTGGGGTTATCAAAAATATATGCATTCTTACCCCCAAAGAAGGAGGGCTGGGGGCTCGCCCCGCAGTGGGAAATGCTGCAGCTGAAGAACCAGCAAAGTCAGAGCCCACTTAGGAGGCTGAGGGTACAGAAGCCAGGAGTGGGGTCCAGGAAGCAAAAGGTCCTGGGAGGCTTCACCTGGGCTCCTGGGACAGCAAGTCCCACAAATACTATTTGTATCCGGTTTGCACAGCACACAGGCTAGGAACGGAAGCAGCATGCAAAAGCGGATTCCTCCACCTCCTGTCTGGCCCACCATTCTTATATTTCTAGTAACATTTCCCCTGCTTAGGAAAATTCTGATTTAGTAAACTTGGAAAATAAAACTTTATAAAAGAAATGAAAACTCAGTGGTCTTTTCACCTCCTAGTAAGAACCATAATTATAATTTCATCTCTTCTTTTTCTAGTTCTTTCTCCACACATTTTTTTACCCGAAAGAGTGAGGTTTTATGGCACATAGTTTTATATTATGAATATTTCTTTAGATACTATGTCACTAGTCAAGTAATATATCACCTACAATATGGCTGCAAAAATATTACATCACTGGGTGGAACCATAATTTATTTCAGTGTGTCCTATTGGTGAGGTTTATGTTGTTTATAGTTTTTCATTATTTCAAATCAAACAGTCAAAGCTGGGGCCTGCTGGCACAGGCCTGTAATCCTGTTACTTGAGAGGCTGAGGCAGGAAGATTCCTGTGAGTTCAAGGCCAGCCTGAACTACATAGTGAGACCCTATCTCAAAACAAAACAAAACTAAACTAAACAAATTCCAGAGCTGAATAAAAAATCCCTAGTAGGATCCAGTATTAGGGAGTATACACCTGACTATTTACCTTCTCAACATAAAATTCTTCAAAATTTAAACTTTGCCTTCAGAGTCAAGTTCCTGTGGTTGGTACAAAGGGTGCCTCATTATCTACCACTCATTTGCATCTCAAGCTCCATATCCCTCCAAGCCCTCACATGAATCCCTGGCTTCCGGCTTCCATCAGCATGTACTACCTGCTTTTTGCCAAAATGTGCTGAGTCTTTCTGTGCCTGCAGATGCTGGCCAAAATAGTCTTCTGTTGGAGCACTTTTCTCCCTGTCTCCAATTTGTCTCCTCTTCTAAGATTTAGCTGGTGTTAGGACCCTCTCCTCTCCTCCCTCTTTTCTTCTCTTTTCTCCTCTTCTCCTCTCTTCTTTCTAGGAAGCACTCTGGCCCCATCTTTCAGAAGGGCTTCGATACCAGCCTCAGTTTGCCCTCCCCAATTGCACTGAACTTGTCAGAGTGGATGGAGACAGCTTTCTGCTGTTAGCTTAACTACTAAGAAACGGTACAGCTCGCGTTTCCGTGATTCTTTTAGCTTGTACTGCATGGTTATGGGTGACAGTGACAGCTTCGGGCGCGCGCCTTCCCTCCCGACACTGGCTGTGCCCAGCTGACCTTTCTCCTAGCATCGCTGCTGTCTGTTGCCTTGTCTGGCCGTCCTTGGCGCAGCCAGGAAGGGCGTCTCCGGCTTTCCAGGGCTGTGATGGAGGAGGGTGGGCTGGGTTAGGGGTGAGCAGCATTGCTGCCCGGCCCCTCTGCGCTCCTCTCTGCAGCCCCTGTTCCTGCTGCCTGCAGCCTCCTCTCCCTCAGGGCAGAAGCCCCTTGAAGTCAGGAGGTGATTTTCAACCATTTCCCCGGAGCCAAGCAAGTGCCTCAAGCCGTGTCACATACTGCACGCTCTGAAGAAGTGAGCACCTCTAAGGCCATCGAGCCACTGTCCAGGGCAGAGGAGCGGCTTTCCGCCACAGCGTCCACAGCCCGCAGCGCTGACAGAAGGGGACTTGCCTGCCGGTTAAGGGGGTGACCGAAGGGCATTAGGACAGCAGCCGGTCGAAGGCCACCTGGAGGAGGGCGGGCCCTCCCTGGAACTAGCAGCTGCGCAGGGGAATTGGGGCCTCCGCGGAGGTCGGGCGGCCCCTCCCTCAGGCCTCGTCCTCGCTGTGGAAAAGTCTCGGGGAGAGGCCCAGTCTCATCCCCGCGCGCCCGGCTGCTCCCCGCCGCAGTGCTCGTCCCAACTGTGCGTCCAGTGCCATCCCTTTGGCAGCTTCTGCCATGGTCATTTCTGCCATAGCAACTGCGAATAGGACAAATCACAGAACAGCCCCCACGCTGCTTTTCCCCTGCCAGCCAGTTCCTCGGGGTACTGCAGTTGGTCTTTTAAAAACTCTTGTGCAGCAGGGGGTGATTGAGGAAATAGCTGGGAAGAGGAGGAGGGCGCACTTTAGAGCCCGCTTTCTGGGACTAGATCCACCTTCAGTTAAATAAATATTGGCTCAGGACCAGGACATCCAGGTCTGAGCTCAATGGGAGAAAGTAACCAGGTAACTAAGCTCGTACACAATAAATCTCCCGCTGCGGGCCCAGCGGTCTTCGGCAGCCCTTGGCCGACCCCAGCCCTAATTACCGTCACTGTGGTGACGTGACACCTCCACTCCACTCCCAGGGGCTTTGGACGCCATGACAGTTCCTCCCGAGGGCCACCAGCCAAACCCTAAGGCTTAGACCCCAGCACCAAGCCCCCGGGGTAGTGAGCTCTCCTCCCTGGCTCGCTCCCACCCTGGGCAGTGTATCTTTGTCTTTTTCTCCTCCAAATCAGTCTCCGATCGCACTGCTACTCCTGGGTGTCCTGCTCGTTTCTGTCTAGGACACGGAGATCGGGACTCCCAACCCAGAAACCCCGGATGTTTCCAACGGCATCAGGTTCAGGCCGCCTGGTCCAAGTCAGCTCCTCTTTGGTCGGAAGTGTCCCGCCAGACACAGCTTGGATTCCTCTTCTTTGCTTTTGTCCTGCCTTTGGGTTTGTGTCACTGAATGGTGGTGCTGGTCTGGGCTCCGTGGAGCCTTTGTCAAGTGCAGAAAAGAGTGCAATTGTGGTTTCGTTCTTGGTTGCTGAGTTCCCTCCTATGCAACCTGATTTCTTTTAAAGCTGGCTGATCCCTTTCCGTACCCTTTGGGGCTGATCTAGGGGGCAGATAATTCATTGAAGGAGAAGGGAAACTTCGAATAATGTTGTGCAGTTAGGAACCCTAATCACCCCTCCTGTGATGGTAGCTCCTCATTCGGAGGTGTAAACGTGTCAACTGCTAGGTCTGACTCCCCTGGCGGGGTCTGATTTGAGTCAGGTGGACCCGCCCCACCCTGGGGTGGCCTCATTAGAGCCACCAAGCGCCACCCTGACTTTCTTGCATCAGAAGCACCCTGTGGAGCGCGTGGCTCCTCTGACCACCCACAGGCCAGGTGAGTCAGCTCTCGCTTGGCGAAGCACGCGATGGCCTTAACTCAAGCGAAACTGCGGCCCCGCCACGTGACGCGCGGGACCAGCTGGACAGACCCGGACTCGGGAACTCGCAGTCTCCACGGGGCACCGAGAAACCCCAGGGTCAGCGAGGACCCTTGAAAGGCAGGGACTGATGGCTTCAAAAAGCGACACTGGGGCGCTAAAGAACTCCCAAAGCTGGAGGGCAACTTTCACCCCTGCGGGAGGCGGGCAGGCCGGGAAGGCTGGCCTGTTATTTTTAAATTGTTACTTATTTATCTTGTATGAATCCATGTTAGTAATACAGACTGGTGAGGTTCTCTTTGGGAAATTGGTGCACGCATTTAACACATTTAATCATCTTCAAATCCATTACCCTTCTCTTTTCCTCCCTCTACCACACCCCCTTCTCCATCTCCAAAAGTGAAGTCAATTTCCAATTTCCTGTCATCTCTCCTTTTAAAAATTTTATTTATTTATATTTTATTTATTTATATAAGAGAAACCATGAGATTCAGCATTCTGAGCCTGTCTTATTTCACTTCTAGGTTTCTAGTTCCATCCATTTTCTGGCAAATGACACAATCTCATTCTTCTTTATGGCTGAATAATATTCTTCCGTGTATATGTACATTTTTTCTATCCATTTACCTTCTGATAGGCATCTAGCTGTTTCCACTGCTTAGCTCTTGTGAATTGCACCACTATAAACAGGAAGGGCTTAACTGCACTGTGGGTAAAAGTCCAACCAGGACCTAGTCCAGGGAGAGAGGCAGCTTGGGCAGTAATCATAGTTCAGCATACAGGGATTAGGCTCTTTGAGAGAACCGGGATTCTGAGGGCAACATCTTTCAAGTGCTTTAACTTGATTTCTGCAAAATCTTTTTTTTTTTTTTTTTTTTTTTTTTTGGTATGGAGAATTGAACTCAGGACCTTGTGCTTGCCAGGCAGGCATTGTGTTGCTGAGCTATATCCTAGCCACTCCAAAATCTTTATTGCTCAAATACCTCTTCAATAGCTTAGCAGGAAATTCCTCTTAAAATGTTTTTTTAAATCTGAAAATTTTATTTTGATTAGAAGAACAGAAATTTGCAAACTTAAGAATGAAAATATGCTATGCAGGAAAAAATCAGTAGAAACTTTGAAAAATATTTTAGTGTTAAAAACAGAGTAGATCCTAGAAACACAGGAAGTGTCTAAGACCAACTAGTACCTTAAAGATGTGGCCACTCACCAGCTCACAGGCAGAGGGCCCCAAACAGACCATACACCTCAGGCCTGTGGCAAGATTGGCCCTTGGGCTGGGCGTGGTGGTGCACACCTGTAATCCCAGCACTCCAGAGGCTGAGGCAGGAGGGTTGCCACAAGTTTGAGGCCAGCCTGGGCTACATAGTGAGGCCCTGTCTCAAAAAAAAAAAAAAAAAAAAAATTGGCCCTTGAGAGAAAGGGTTCTTTCTAGCTAGCTATTCCCCTGCCATCAAAAGGTCATGATTTTATGGTGTTTCCTTCTTGTTTCTGGGTGCTTGCTTCTATTTCCTTCTTTCCAGCCTTTCTGTTCTCCATTCTGGAATGAAATACCACTGGGCTATTATCTCCTGATTTGCATATCATTTCATAGTGCTCCAGTTTCCCCTGAAGTTCTCCAAGAGAATATCTTCTGTTGTTTAAGCTTCATGAGCTAATTTTCACTGCAGAGTTAGTTAGATAAACTATTCCTTTCTTCTTGTTCTAACCTGCTGGCTAGGCAAGAATGCTAAAATAGAATCTTGGAGAAGGAAATGATATTTTTTTTTATGTGGGTACCGGGGGGTCGACCTCAGGACCTCGCGTGCCAACAGGCACCCATGCCGCTGAGCGATATCACCGGCCCCTTTTTTCGTATGTGGGATCCGGGAGTCGAACTCAGGCCCTCGCGCTTGCAAGGAAGGTGCTTACGCCGCTAAGCCATCTCACCGGCCCAGGAAATGATATTTTAAAAACAGAATATTATCATTTTCTTCCCTGGATTGTGCTTCTGCCTACTGGTGGGTTGAGGCAGACCTGGAAGCCACTTTCCTCCTCCACCTCCCCATCTTAACCAAGCAAGTGTGACCAAATGAGTCTGAGGCAGTTCCTTCTCACAGGAGTGTTTCACACCGGCGTCCTCTTTGTCCATCCCTGCCCTCTGCTCTGTGGGCAGCGGGTCCAACATCTGTGTCTCCAACTCTCTGAAGACTCACGAGCTAACCACCTCTCACGAGTGTGCCCGTGCTATGCTCTGGCACTTACAAGGATAAGTTCAATCTAGACCAAACTGAGAATCTGGGAATTTTCTGTTTTGAACACCTTACTATTTGCCTAAACTATTCCCATTGGCAAAACCAAAATGGCACCACAAGATCATTTACACTCTGGTCAGACTTGTTTCCATCCTCAGGTGAGTGAGAATCCTGCCTCTCTTGCATTGGGAGGACCAAGATCAAAGAGAAGAGATAAGTGAAAGAAATGGTTTGCGACAAACCAGTATTAATGAGGGCAATTCTGTGGCCTGACCAGCATTTATGCCTAATTACCATGCATTACTAATGATACACTGTTAAATGCCAGCTAATTTTGCTGTACTTCTTTTTTTGGATGGAACCCAGGGCCTTGGGCATGCTAGGTAAGTGCTCTACCATTGAGCTACATCCCCAGCCCAGCACACTTTCTTTTAAGAATGTTTTCCCTTTTTTTTTCTTTATTTCAATTTTTTATTAGTACATGTTTGCAGTACATACTTGTTACATTTCTTATGGGGAGTTGGTGCATGTACATAACACATCTTAATTCTTCTTATGCCCCCCCATCTCTCAGTCCCCTTCCCTTTTGTAAAAGATCTATCTCCCTACTTTCTGTTATCTTTTACTCTGCTCTTTATTTAAATTTTTGGGATTCTCATATAAGAGAAACTATGCGATACTTAAGCTTGTGTGTCTGATTTTTTTTTTTTTTTTTTGTGGGTACTGGGGGTCGACCTCAGGACCTCATGCGCCAGCAGGCGCCCGTGCCGCTGAGCGATATCACCGGCCCTTTTTTCGTATGTGGGATCTGGGAATCGAACTCGGGTCCTTGCGCTTGCCAGGCAGGCGTGTACACCGCTGAGCCATCTCACTGGCCCGTGTGTCTGATTTATCTCACTTAACATTACAGTCTCAAAGTGCATCCACTTTCCTACAAATGACTCGTTTATCTTTCTTTATGGCAGAGTAGTACTCCATTGTGTGCGAATACATTTTCATTATGCACTCATCTGTTGATGGACTTATACAGCCTAGTACTTTTCCTTTGACTAAAAGAGTGTCCTATATATACATGTTCATCTTTCAAAGTTTATTACACAAATAGCAAACTCACAATCTTAATAAAACATAGGAACACTTTCTAATGTTACATTTTGTAAAAGACCATGATTTCCTGGCCTTAATCCTTGTTACTCAAAATGCAGTTCACAAATGCAGTAGCAGCATCACCTCAGAGCTTGTTAGAAATGCAGATGTGCAGGCCCCACCCCACTTACACTGACTGCATCAAGTAAACTTTGAGAAGCGTGGCTCCCACAACTCTGTCCTCAGTCAAAGAGCACTGCTCGAGGAATGGAGGCTACCAGGAGAACTAGCTCAGGGCTGCAGCTGGGACTCACATGGCAGAAGGAATCCCAGGGCATATTAAAAGGAAGATTCTCTAGCTGGGCGTGGTGGCACCTGCCTGAAATCCCACTTGGGGAGGCTGAGGCAGGAGTATTGTCTTGAGTTTTAGGCCAGCTTAGGCTATACAGGGAGTTCAAGGTCAGTCCGAACCCTGTTTCAGAAAACCAGAATTAAAAATCAGGAGGATTCCCAGCTCCACCCTCAGAGCTGCCTCCTTCTGGGTCTCGGTGAGGGCGGGCCACCGCATTTCATCAGGCGTGCTCACAGGTCTAGGAAGCTCCAAGCTCAGGGTCCCCTGTCTGTGCCTGCTTTGTTCCTGGCAGAAGGGAAAGCAAAGGGTGGGAAAGCTGGAGGGAGGAATGCAGCTCACAGACAACTCAAGAGGGCAGGAAGCCCAGTGTAACGTAAGAGTGTAGGTACTAGAATTCAAATGGCCAACTGAACAAACATCTCAGAGGAGACCCCCAGAAGAGGGCCCGCAGTGCAGGCCTGTGACCTGCCGTTCTCCTGCTGTTTACGCGTGGCAGCTTGGGCAGGAGAACGATGATCCGCAGGAAATGTGTCGTGAAAAACCCCGTGCGCTGTCTTCATTTTAAGCAGGATTTAGTAACAATGGGAATGTTTCTTGTTTTAAAGCCAAGACTATGCATTGGGTACATGTTTACATAATGTGATAAGTATATTTATATAACAATAATAAAAGGCTGGAAATTAATATTAAGCTATCAAGTTAAACTGGAAGGAAGTTTGGGAATATATTTTATAGATGCTTTTATAGGATTCCTCCTCAGTGAGAGTCCATTCTTCAGCGTCCAAGAGTATTGTCGCTATATTTAAAGGAACTATGGCTCCGCTGGTCTCTTCCTTTCCCGAATTTATTATGCCGACTACAGGAACTATCCCTGCCGTCTGATGGCCTGGCCCATTAGCATTTGATGGATAAGGATCCCATGTTGGGGTTCCCACCCCAATTTCAGAGCTGATTTACTCATTCATTTTTGAACCCGTGTGACCATGAGGTACACTTGGTCACTAGGGTTTCTTAAGGCCCCATCAGTAAATCCTTAATATTTAAAGGTAGCTGAGTCCATGGTTGCTGAATACAGTATAAATTAGAAGTTGCTATAGGAAGAACAGCTCAACTAAAGCGAGCTCAGAATCTGATTCAAAATATTTATTTATTTTTGGTACCGGGAATTGAACACAGGACCTTGTGCTTGGCAGGCAGCCACCGTACCACTGAGCTATACCCCTGGCTGACTCATAATTTTTAAAATGATTAACTACACACCCTTCTCCTTCCTGGCTGGTCAGGAGCACATCACCCTTCATGGATTTAATGAGTTCCAAGATCAAGGAATATGCTATGGGTTCTTATAAATGTACATGGTCAGATAGAAAATGTTTAAGTATAATTTCATATACAGTGTGATTTGTGTGTTGCATAATTTATAAAACTGAAATTCTACGATGCATTCTAATGTTCCATAGCAATTACTCTTTAAAGAAGTAAATCCAAATTCTTCCAAAGTCTCATGAGTTAGAGACTCTTCGAGAGGATACGAACTGCCCGACAGTACCATACGTAACCTTTGGGCAAATGTGATTTATGGAGAGAGACGCATTGTATAATGTTAGAAAAATCTTGGAAATATAAATTAATGGATTAGAACCTACCACAGTTCACACAGGAAGATGCCTGGCAACTGGCTTAAAGACTTAAACTTCCTAGTCGAAAGTAACATTTGGATCTTCTCTAGCTATTCATCCACCCATTCATCCATCCAGCCCCAAAGGACTGAGGTTCTGCCCTCATAGGCACAGTTGGGGTGGACCACTGCGCCAGATAGGGCGTAGCAGCTGAATTCTGGGTTCTCGGTAGGGAAGTGGGCTCCTAGCAGCGCTGGGGAAGCGTTATAGAGATTAAATAGCATTTTAAAGTAAAGCAGAACCAGCACCACTGTTCCAAGGGCATTTTATTTTATTTTACTTTATTTCATTTTATTTTATGCGTGGGTACCGGGAGTTGAACTCAGGACCTTGCTCTTGCAGGGCAGGCGCTTATGCTGCTGAGCCATCTCACCGGCCCCTCCAAGGGCATTTTAAATTAGACAATTCCATTTACATATTCACTGACGTCTCTGTATAATCTCTCTAGTCACACAGTGCCCTGGGTTTTCAGCTGTGGATGGTGCTGCTCTTCTCGGTACCGTTGATCAGTTCATCAAGGTGTTGTTGGGCTCCTACTGTATTTCGCTAGGACCTGGGGAAACGTACGCGGATGGAGAAGCAGCACGGAGCCCGACTGACAGGCACGCTGTGACCAGCTGAGACAGCAGTCACTGTCCCGAACAGCGCCAGGTACAGTTCCTTGCTCTTCAAATTTTGCAAAAGAGACATATTATTGAATATATAAAACGTAACTTTAAAAAATAGTGGAAACAATGCACAGACCAGAAATTACAAGTCACTTTTTTCTACAGGCAGCTGCTTTCTACGCACAGTTTATTTTGTATCAGGAAAACCTATTTGCTTTGCCGTTGTATAAATCCGCTGCGTTCTGGCGCCACCTACAGGCGACCTACTGCTAGGCTGAAGCGGGGAAATGAGAGCGCCCTTTAACCACACTGGGAGCGAAGGAAATCAATTTGTTTAAAAAATAGGGAACAATGAGCTGAGTTTCCTAAACTAGATTTTGTTCTAAGACTTTCCAAGGGGAGTAGGACTAAGTAGAAGACAACGTGCTCAACATTAAGGACTGTGTCATGGGTCCTTCTAAATGCACTCGGACAGATACTATGTCTAAATGCAATTTCACGTACAGTGTAATCCAATCACTGCATTTGCAAAATTTGTGAAACTAAAGTTTTTATGATAAATTATAAAACAGCAAATTTTGTCAAATAAGTGGATAAATGAATGAATGGTCATGCTTTGGTGTTTCATGAGGTAAATGTATCTTCTTAAAAATGTACTTTCTAAACTTCGTGGTGGTGCATGCCAGTAGTCCCAGCACCTGGGAGGCTGAGGCAGGAGGAGTGCCACAAATTTGAGGCCACCCTGGGCTACACAGTGAGACTTTATCTCAAAAACAAAACAAAACAAAACCGTACTTTCTAGCTGGGTGTGGTGGTATATACCTGTAATCCCAGCACTCTGGGAGGCTTAGGCAGGAGGATCATAAGTTTGAGCTTGGTGCAGGTCATATGGCAATTTAGTAAGACCCTGTTTCAAAAAATAAAAAATGAAAAAGGGCCAGGGATGTAGCTCAGTGTGAAGGGCCTAGGCTCAGTCCCTAGTACTGCTCAGCTCTACTACGCTTTCTTATTTTAGCTACTTTCTTGGGAGGCCTGTTTACAAAGCCTTGGCACTTCCTCCCTCTTCCCAGCCTCTCTTCTTTCTCCCTTTCTTCTTTCTTTCCTTCCTTCCTTTCTTTTTATGGTACTGGGGATTGAACCCAGGTCCTTTGCACTGAGCTGCATTCTCAGCACTCTTTAAAAACTTTTAAAGACAAGCTCTCACTAAATTGTAAATTGCCCAATCTGGGCTTGAAACAATCCTTCTGCCTCAGCCTCCCAGGGAGCTGAGGTTACAGGCACATGCCACCACCGTGCCCAGCTGCTCCTTTTGCTACAGCAAACAGAAACACTGAAATGACACCCAGGATTTGGAGGCAGATTTATTTTGCATTGATGGCACTGATCGGGATCATTTCCAGAATATCAGGCCCTGATCTCTGGTGGTCTAGGGCTTATATGGGATAAGCAAGCAGGAAGTACAGAGGCAGAATGGCTTGTCAATTGGGGATTGGTGTATACAATGAGCATCATAGTGACCAGCTATGCATCATAGTGACCAACTGTTTCTAAGAGACAAAAGTAACCAGAACTGGAACAGGAACTATTACCTGGGCAATTAAGAAACTGAAATGTACTGGTGGAGGGGCATTTTCTGTTACATTTCCCCCCTCTTTTAGTCTCCAACAAATCTATGCTGGGCATATTACATGAGATCTTCTGAGACAAGGCCCAACTAGAAGCATTTTAGGACTGCCTGTTCTGTAACATTACTCTGGCAAGGGAGTGAGGGAGTTAATCTGATCTAGGAGAGTGTCCAATGTGTCTTGGATGCTCACCAAATCTGAGTCAAGTGTTTGACTGATTGTTCTATTCTCTTGGGGCAACCATCCATAGAGTTTAAGACAGAAACCACAGCTAGCAGGGGGTGGGGAAGCAAGGACTGGGGTAAGCAGCCTGAAAAGACACAAAAATCAAGGGGAATAGGTATGGAGCAATCCTATGAACAATGTCCTCAGGCTTTAGCCGTGTGTGGACTGGTCAGCATTCAGAGGGACCAGAGCAGGCCTTTGAGTGCGTTGTCTCTTTAAAGTGAGCCTTGGAGGAGCTGTCCAGGTAAATTTTCCTGTGCATCTAAGGCTGGATTTCTGAAACTTGTAGAGGTAGTTAATATGTACCTGGGTTATGTGTGTGTGCAGGAATGTCTATAGATATAGCTGGTCTTTTAACTAAATTTTTGTGGAGCTAGTTACAAGGTGTTCTGAAGCCTGAGCTGGCTGTAGGGGTATGGGTGCCAGTGCTATGGCTTGAGATTGTAGAACATACAGTGGGTGCAGGTCTGGTTCTGTGCCATTGGTGGCAGGTTTCCAAACAGCAGCAGGAAGCAGTAGCAGGAGAGCTTTGAACAAAATACCTTTGTCCAAGGTGACCACAGCATATCTATCCTGTCCTAACAGAGCTACTTCCATCTGTAAACAGGGTGTACTCAGTATCTGTCAGGAGGGTTTATTTTTTTAAGTCTGATTGGCTCGAAACAGTTTATCAGACAGTGCCAGGCAGTCATGGTCTGTTGGGCCCAGCTCTGTGGGCAGGTACATGGCATGACTGAGTGGTTTTATTGCCACAAGAGTAAGGTGGGAATTTTTGCATAAGAGTCCTTAGTACTGCGTGAGGTCCAGCACAGCATGTGGCACCTGGGCAGTTAGGTCTTGGCCTAAGGTGAGCTTGTTAGCTTTCTTGATCAGAAGGACAGTGGCTATTAGAGCACAGAGGCAAAAGGGGAGGCAGCCCTTAGTGACTGGATCCAAGTATTTGCACAGGTAGGCCACTGGGCACTCCCAGGGGTCACAGACTGAGTAAGCATCACTGTTTTTGTGAACTCAAAGGTCCAGATTTTATAGAAGCCAGTGGCTCCAAGAAACCTGTGGAACCAGTTTCTGCCAGATATCGTAGCAGAGCTTTTGTGTCTTTCCAGCAGGCAGCTTGGGTGTCATCAATCAGAAACAAGTTTTTGAACCTCTGGGAGGTTGAGTCCAGGTCAGTTAACCTTTGAGTCCAGAACTGGGGTCTCTGTGAAGAGGGGCTGGCTGACAGGAGTCAACTGAAGGCAGAAGAAGGCATTTTTTAGGTCCAGGCAGGTGTACCAGCAGGCTGTGGGTGGCAGAAGACTGAGGCAATGTACACAGAGGGCAGTTGTGGCAGTGTTGGCTTTATTGGAGATCTTGAACTGGCTTTATAGGCAGGCTGTGTTGTTGATGGCACAAAGAATTTGCCCAAGGTGATTGATTAACAGTCTATCAGGCTGTTTGTGCTTTCTATGACATCTTACAGCAGTGGGGGTCACAGTGAGGTGGCATGGTTGCTGATCAGGCCTGGAGGCGAGTCTCGGCTTATACCTTTGGGAGGAGAATTTTCAGAACTTCAGGATTACAGCTATCTGTCTTAGGCTGATGCAGGCATCAATTTTCCTCTTGGGAAACAGTCAAAGTTGAAAGTGCAGGGTTAAATGAGAGCAAGGCTGACTGGCTTGGTATGAAAGAGATGTCCTCCTAGGCTGCAAGTTCATGCCTGGCAGAAGGGGTGAGAGGCAAGAGAGGCCAGTTGCCCCACTGATGGTAACTTTTTGACAGGGGAGATTTTTGAAAGCAGAGAATTCTGTTCCATTGTCTACCAGGAAAGTCACAGGTTTGCCCCCCGACTTATGAGGGGGCATTTATTTTTATGTCCATAGCTCTTATAACTCATAGGCAGAGGGTACGTTTGTCTATCAGACTGAAATTTTTTTTTTTTATGGACATCAGGTGCTTTCCTTTTATCAGGTTTCTGGGTAACAGTGGATGATGGGCTTTTAGCCTCCCCCCGATGTCTTTGAGAAGTGTTTGACTGGGTTGTTTCTAGGTGATGTGACCTTTGGAATGGCCATGGCAACTCATTCATCAGGGCTGATGGTCCAATTTTTCCTCAGTCAAAATGTGAAACTCAGAAGGAATTGCTGACAGTCATCTTGGGTGGGTGTCAGATGATGCCATCTGACCAGGAGAGGCATAGCCATGAAGCAGAAGGTTTGGGGGGAGGGTCTCTATGGCTGAATGCAGGCAACATATAGCTGGAATTGGTTCAATTGGCTGGAAGTAGATGACTTGGGAGTGGTGAGTGAATCTATAGGTGTTGGCAGCAATTGCAGTGGCCGATGAGGGTGCCAAGGCAGAATTCTCAGGAAGAATGGGCCTCTTTTTCCTTTTTTTTTTTTCTTTGAGGCACAGGGAGTGATTTGGTTTCATTTTTAACTCCATAAAAGCCCTTTTTCCTGCAGTCAGGGACTGTCAATTTTGACTAATTAATTCCCATCTCTGACTTTCTATGTGTGTGTTGTGTACCTTTGAATGATGGTGCAACAGACAAAGGGTGGGTGCCCCTCAGAGAGAGAGAGACCATTCAGATGCCTGCCAGGCCATACCCCTCAAGGGGACTTAGGTGTGACTTAGCTAAGGAGGGTGTGAAGCCTCTGTTATACCATATGTTGATCATGATGGAACCACAGGTGAGGGCCCAATCAGCCACCACGATCAGTGCTGCCCAGTTTTGGTGCACGATGCAGCAGCCTATTGCTTACACTGTCCATTCCACTCACTCCCACATTCATTCAGCAGGCACTCAGAGGTTAAACATTCCAACCCCCTTCCCTTGAGGGTGGCCTTAACTAACAAGAGTTGATCAAGCTCTTCTTCTACTCAAGCTGAGTAGGACCGACAGGCAGACTAACTGGGGTGTCCCTGGGGGTGTTACCAGAATCAAGCAGGCAGGCAGGTAGGCAGGCAGACAGACTGTGTCCTCCTCCCTTTGGGGTCCAATGTAAGCTGCTCAAGCAGGGAGCTAGGAATCCTCCTCCAGACCTCCGAGGGGACTCCAGAAATCTTGAGGGTCCACCTTCCCACTGGGACCTGGAGAGGTCCTTGCTCTGTCTGTGAGGGCCACTATTGGTGACCAAAGAAGTCAGCATGGTTGGTCTTCCCGGTTGACGCACCAGATGCTACAGCAAATAGAAACACTGAAATGACACCCAGGATTTGGAAGCAGATTTATTTTGTATCGATGGACACTGATTGGGATCATTCCCAGAATATCAGGCCCTGATCTCTGGTGGTCTAGGGCTTATATGGGATAAGCACACAGGAAGTACAGAGGCAGAATGGCTTGTCAATTAGGGATTGGCTTATACAATGAGCATCATAGTGACCAGCTATGCATCTCAGTGACCAGCTGTTTCTAAGAGACAGGAGCAACCGGAACTGGAATAAGAACTATTACCTGGGCAACTAAGAAACTGAAATGTACTAGCTGGGGGGTCATTTTCTGTTACACTTTCTTTTAATGCAGTTATTGAACTTGACTAATGTCATAGATAGGTAGACAGGAAACAAGACTGTGGTATAATTTTCCTCCAGGAAACATATGCACTCCTTCACAAATAACTATGAACTTTTATATCTGGTTGTGAGCTTTCTTGCCTTCAGGAAATTTCCTTCCATAGCATAATACATAATGCTCATAATTTTCAACAAAATGACTTTGTTTTCTGGAATAAATACTGAGCCTCAAATTCATAAGCTAATTAGAAGTTTCAGATCCCTGGCTACTACAGATGTACTCTGCTTAAATCAACAAAGTTCCTCCACCTCTGTCTTGGAGGAAAAGCACTCTCACAAACACCCAGGACACAGTAATATCTTCAACTTCATTGCACACTGAAGGCACTGAGCTTGGCTTTGCATTATGATGGAAGGAACATTGGTATTCTGGCTTAATAGTTAGGCTAACAGAAAGCTATCATGTTAAACACACACATAGTTTACCAATTTTCAAAGAATCAGGGCACAACATGTAACATAACCTTTCCTTGATAGCTACAGAATTCACTTCAGCAGCTCTGACTGCCTGGTAATAACAGTCAATGTTAACCCACAGGTGTCAGAAGATTAGGTTGAGCTAGGAATTAAGGTGGTTTGTACCCTGATTGCAATCAGTTGTTCTAGAAATGGAAAACTGTAAATAGGATATTTATTAGAGTTATTATATTATCCATAATTACTGCTATGAGGCTGGGTGGAAGCAATATTTACCATGAGAACGATTTCTCTCTTGCCATTCCCTTTCTGTAACTATATGTGTACGTTAGCTTAAAGGCGTGTCTGAAGTTTGATATTAATGTCTAGCCCTGGGAAGAGGAAGGGTGATTTTTTTTTCCTTGAAAAGAGGAATAGAAGCAGATGTGGTGGCACACAACAGTAAACCCCGCACTCTGGGAGGCTGAGGCAGCAGGATCACAAGTTCCAGCCCAGCTCGGGCAACTTACTGAGTTAGTAAGACCCTGTCTAAAAAAAACAAAAAACAAAAAACAAAACAAAAAGCTAAAGAAAGGGTTGGGGACGCTCAGTTCTCTAGATTTCTTTACTAGGGCTTTTTTCTGAGCGTCATCGAATCGATTAACCTTGAGGTCCTTACCACTGTCAAATGGCATTCTGTCTTGGGGCTTATTTTTATCTTCAGTGGCTTTACTCTTCAAATTTTTAGGATGAATGTCTGTAAGAGATTCTGATCTTTTTGATTCATCGTGTAAGGATACCTGCTCAGCCAATCTCTTCCTGAAAATACATATTCCTCATCCTTCCTATTGAATGACTTCCTTGCTTCTTGTGTTTCCTTGGCTTTCCTTTCCCTGTCAGCTGGAGTACCTGTCCAGACTGACCGAGGTCCAGATTTGTCATCAGCTCTTCTGTTAAAGGTCCTTGGCCCAAGACCAAAGTCTTTCATCTCTGGAGGAAGCTCAGTCATCCATGATTCTCTTGTAATTGGTTTAGATGAATCATCATCTACCTTAGTTTTTCTTTCATTCTCTGGACCCTTTTATCAAACTCTGTTGTTGCACCACAGTTAACTGGTCCCTTGGCAGGCATCGGACCAACAATGTCCTCACCTTCACTGTTATCTGTTTCCTTTTGAGAGCGGAATATGATGATACTTGTCCTGGATCACCTCTGCCTTCCTCACTTTTCTGTGTAGATTTAATGAAACCAGGGGGCAATGCAGGACCTATTATAAGCCGGGGCTCGGGTCCCGCTCCTCTTTCTCTGCTGCCCCAGCTGGATCAGGTCCCTCGCCATCCACGGTGGCAGACACCAGTCACGCATACAAGTCTAACTGCGCACATCTGTTCTCCCCAAAAACCTGACCGCCAGGCGCCGCAAAGCCTGAAAGTTTTTCTGGCGCTGACCAATGAGGTTTCCGCCTGTGGTTGGCTGAAAGGGTTGGGGATGTAGCTCAATGCAAAGGCCCTGAGCTCAATCCACAGTTTAAAAATAAAAATAAAAAAATAAATGAGCAGAAAGAGAGTATAGCTAATTAGACAGTACTCATTTAATAGCTTGCCTTTATCAAACATATATATCTATACATACGCAAAGTTTTCATTCTTAGTTCAATAGAGTATCTGAATTTTGCCACTCATCTTTCTTTGCTTACGTAATGTTTAATGAAAGTAAAAAATTATCATAACAGATATGCATGGCATAAACATGTTGAGAAAACACCCCAGATGATTCTTTTTTTTTTTTTTTTGTGGGTACCGGGGGGTCGACCTCAGGACCTCACGCACCAGAAGGCGCCCGTGCCCCTGAGCGATATCACCGGCCCTTTTTTCGTATGTGGGATCCGGGAGTCGAACTCCGGCCCTCGCGCTTGCCAGGCAGGCGCGTAAGCTGCTGAGCCATCTCACCACGCCCCCCACCAGATGATTCTTGGTAAAGAGCTCAGGGAACTTGAGGGAGGGGCCCAGAGCCCCTTGGAGGCTTCCTGCAGGGAGTTTGCCATGTGACCTTTGCCCTTTGACCCACCCAGCACTTCCTGCAGAAACAGGAAGTCCCAGGTGAGTGAGATTCTACCATGAAAATGGTTGCTCACCCTAGTGTCCAGAGGCAGCCTCTCTTAATCCATCAGTAGATGGGCCTTTCCTTAGTGTCTTTCTTTATGTATTATTATAGTAAATACAGTTTTTTGGTAATCTGCCCCCTCACCTAAAATATATGCTAGATATCATTCTATGGCATTGAATAAATATGCATCTCATTCTTACCCAGCAAAATGGAACTAGAGATAGAGGAAAGAAGGAGCAAGAAAAGGAAGGAAAAAAGAGAACAAGGAAAAAAGAAAAGGAAAGAAGTGCTAAAGTAGAAGCTACTTCACAAGAGTCAGGGAAGATTTTTCTGACCCACTTCCTATGGCAGGTCCCATAGTTGGCACGGGAACCCAAGGAGGAGATGCCAGTGTGTACCTCTCTTCATGTGGGTGTTTTCAGGTCAGAACCCAGAGCCACGAACTCTGAAGCCCTCATTCTCTGAGCAAGGTAATCTTTCCCTCTTTCTCCTCCCCTCCTCCCCCTTTCTTCCTTTCCTGTTTTTCCCTCCTTCGCATCCCTGCGCAATGTCTCTCTGCCATTTAACATGGACACTCAGTAAGCACAGTGACACGTTAGATCTTTAGGTGTCTGGTTCTGTGAGGAGGAAGACTGCACATACACCAGGGGACCCCTGCTGCCCAGTCAGTCCCCTACCCACTGTCCCCTGACCTTTCACCCCAGATACATTTCTTTCCTGTTTTAAAACCTAAGTTTTAAGTGGAGGGAGGGATGTGGGAGGGGAGGGCAAGGGGAATAAAAAGGAATCTAGAAGTGTTATGTACATGTCCCTGCTCCCTAAGCTGAACGGAAACTTCATGTACTGCAAACATGTACAAATAAAATAAAATTTAAAAAACAAGTTTTATTTTGTCTTTACTTGACACATAATAATTGTACACATTTATGGGATACACTATGAAACTCTGATGTATGTGTCGTTACATGATCATATCGGGGAATTTAGCATATTCATCATCTCATATTCGGAACACTCTCTTCTAGTTGTTCTGAAACCTGTATTACAGTACAGTGATTCTAGTCACCCGCTGTGCTATAGAAGACCAGAGCTCACTCCTCTTCTCTAACTGGAACTTTCTATCATCTTTCCCCTTTGGCCCCTCCCCATTGCCCCCCTCCCCTTCCGCGCCTTTCCATCACCAGAGATCAGTTTGGCCTATTCTTGTGCTTCATATGCCTAGAACTAGACAGAAAGTGCACTTTTTAGGAAGCCATTTTAGCTCAATGTGATGTTTTTCAGATTCATCTGCACGGTCGAGTGCTTGGGTACTTCATTCCTTTTTCAAGCTGAGTAGTATCCCTTCTATGAATATACAATATATTGTTTATTCATTATTCTACTGATAGGCATTTGGGTTGTCTACATATTTTTCTGTATCATGTGTAAAACTGCTGTGAACATTTTTATACAAAACTTTGTGGACATATGTTTTTATTTGTCATATATATATAGAGAGAGAAAGGACGTGTTGTTTATGTTCTTAATAATATATATTACATATAAGAAGCAGAATTGCTAGGTCATAGGATAAGAATATCTTTAATTTCATAAAAAACTGGCAGTTTTTTTTCAGCAGTTGTGTGATTTAATCCTCACTAGCAATGTATGAAAGTTACACAGTTGTTCCACAATCCTAGCAACATTTAGTGTTGGGCCGGTGAGATGGCTCAGCAGCGTACGTGCCTGCCTGGCAAGCGCGAGGGCCCGAGTTCGACTCCCGGATCCCACATACGAAAAAAGGGCCGGTGATATCGCTCAGCAGCATGGGCGCCTGCTGGCGCATGAGGTCCGGAGGTCAACCCCCCGGTACCCACAAAAAACCAAAAAACATTTAGTGTCATCAGTACTTGAATTTGACATAGGTTGATGTGTGTGCAAATGTATTTCACCATGGTTTTATTTAGCATTTCACTGTTGATTAATGATGTGGAGCACTATTCCAAGTGCTTTTTGGATGCATACAAATATTTGAGATTTGAGCCATTAAAAAAATAGGTTGTGTTTTTAAAATTACTGAGTTGAGAAAGTCTTTTATGTAGTTTGGGTACAAGGTCCATGTCAGACACATAAAAATATCATCTATATACTATGGTCTTTTGACGCATAACCTATGTATATAGGTTATTTTATCCCAGTCTGTGGTGAGCCTATTCATTTTTGATGAAAAGTTTTTAATTTTGATGAAAACCGATTTTTCTTTTATGGCATCCTAAGAAATCTTTTCCTGCAATTATGTTTCCTTATATTTTCTTCTGGAAGATGAATAGCTGGAGCAACCCTGTTTAAGTCCATGGTCTTTTCTCAAATTAATCTTTGTACACAGCACGAGGTAGATATTAAGTTTCTTTTTTTTCTTTTCCTTACAGACATACAATGACTCCAGGATCATTGTCAAAGATAAATTTCTTTCTCCACTAAAATTCTCATCGCCTGTGTTGAAAATCAAATGAACAAAGCCAGCAAAGCGCCTCCCCTCCTGGGGGCTGACACTGGTGAGGAAGAGCGACAGCAGGCAAGTGAATACCCAGATATCAGCTGTGACCAGGGTGATGAGAAAAATAAAGGGGGTGAAATGGGTCAGAGGGCAGCGTTTGAGTCCAGACCTTAAGAATGCGGAGCCAGAGGTGTGCGCTGAGGAGGGTCCCACAGAACGGACAGCTGGACAAGGAGCGGGGAGGGCAGGGAGCTGTGCTTGGAGGGCCAGCAGGCGCCAGCAGAGTGAGCCAGAGAGCGCGCGGTGGAGATGTGCAGGGCGTCCAGGCCGGCAAAGCTTTGGCTTTTAATCATTACAGGAGGCGGGGTAACGGTTAGGGGCCTCGGGTGTAGACACAGCGCCTTTCCGCCCGGGCTCCCCCTGCTGGTCACAAGCGGAACCGCATGGCTTCCGCACCGACCCGGAGCCGGGTTCTGCGCCCTCGTCCTCCTGTGTCACTGATGTCCCAGTCCCAGTTCTGTGCATCGAGCCGCCGAGAGCGGGGAAACAGGGAGCTCCAAGGAAAGGGACTCCATAAATAGGTATTCCCCGTCCGAGAGGAGGAACAATGACCTATTCATAGGGCTTCCATAGAGGGGCAACAGGAGGACGGGGTCGCAGAGCGCAGCTCTCAGGTGCTTCACGGGGAAGCAAGATGATGGGCCGTGTGGATTGTGCATCTCTCTCTCTCCATCTCTGTCTCTGTCTCTGTCTCTCTCTCCCTGTCTCTGCCTCCCCCCGCCCCTTGTTAGAAATGAGCCAGAAGTCCTCCTAGAATTTCCTAAAGTCTAGAGGAAGCTGCCTGGTGGCTGTAAGTGGTGGCTGCCAGGTGGCTCCTAGGGCCAATGACTGTTGCTGTGTAAAATGCCGAGCCTGGCCTGGGGTGGAGCTCAGGGGTGGGGCCCTTGCCTAACATGTGTGAGGCCTTAAGTTCACTTCTGAGGTACCATCACACACAAACACAGAAACAAGATGAAATGCGTTTTCTCAGCAACACCATGGCTTTACAGAGCTTCGCAGATTGGCCTTCACAAACACATAGTAGGTGATGTTGTGGCCTGTGTTGTATGTGTAGAACTTCTCGAGGACCGGCCCCACACACCATCAATAGTATAGTGCCTTATAGCATAAAAATGCTATAAGTCACAGGTGATAAAATATACTGTCCCATGTTATATTCTAACAGGCTGAATGTGTCATATATTTATGTTCAGGAAAGCAAATAGACTAATGAACTTCTAGTCACTTTTTCTATAGATAAATTACTACATAGCTTCCTAAATAAATTATCTCAGGTAAGTGAATGTATTTAAATTTTTTTTTTTTTTTATCTTTTAGAGACAGGGTCTCACTATGTAATTCAAGCTGACCTTGAACTCACTACGTAGCTGATACTGGCCTTGAACTCATAGGGATCCTCCTGCCTCAGCCTCCCAAGTACAGGCGTGCATCACCACATCTGCCTAGGTGAATGTATCTACGGGTAGACTCTTGAGTAACAGATGACAAAAGTGTAACTTCCACAGTAAAACCGACATGTCAGGGGTGTTCAGGATGTCCCCCAGGATCTGGGTTATCTCACTGTACGCTCCTGAACATCTATGCATGCGAATGTGGTATTTATTGGGTATTTACTGGGAGCCAGGCCCTGCACTAAGTTCTTTACATGTTATTAGCTAATTTAAACTTCACAACAGCCCTATGAATTGGGGGACACTATTATTCTTACTCTACAGAGGAGGCAACCAAGGCATGGATAGATGAAGTGGCCTGCTCAGAAGTACATGTCCTTGGCAACCCCGAGTTCGTCACCCAAGTTCGTCATTTACCAGGATGACTCACAAGACTCACTGCAGTTGTATGTGTGGCTATGATTTATCACGGGGAAAGACACAGAGCAAAATGAGCAATGGGAAAGGCACAAGATCAAAGTACAAGGGAAACTGGCACCTGCTGGGAGATTCCCGTCCCCGTGCAGTCCCATGGGACGCACTTGATTCCTCCCGTTGTGGGTGGTGACCAGGAAAGCTCAGTGGACAGCCGTGCCCAGGGTGCTCTGTGGTGGGGATCATGCAGCAGCCTCTGCCCAGACCCCAGGAGGACGGCAGGTGCCAAGCACAAACCACACCGTGTGCAAAACAGTTTAGCACTGAGACCCCTTCATCAGTTCTGGAAATGCAGGGGACCCTCCTGAAATCCAAGGTCCTCAATGCCAGCCAGGGGCTTGCAAGGAGGTCTTTCTAAGGAATGGCAGTGAAACTGATGGCGACAACTACTTTTTTTGTACCTTTGCCTACTAAAAGGAAGAGCTGGGCCTACATTCACGAGGCCACATAAGGAGCATCTGCTGTCACTTCGTGCCTGTCAGATGCCCTGAACCCCTGGGTGGAGAGTTCAGCGGGGCAGTCGTTAACCTGTGGTGACAGCGAAAACCTTGTGATTGGCGAGATGCACACAAGAAGTGGTGGCTCTGACTTACCTTTGTGCTAACTGCTCAGCCTGGTGGTCACCCATCCCTGGTTTTGGGGACGAGGAACAATGACAGGTTGCTACAAATGCATCGGATGCCTCAGGCCACCATGCAGGTCGCCCTTGACTGACCCTCAGCCAGCATAGCGTTCAGAGCAACCTGGCATGCACAGCCCTCCCTGTATGGCAAGGGGCTGCTTACCCCTCCCTCTACAGCCCTGCAGCTGTCTGATAGTTGAATGGCTTTTCTGCTTCTTCTGCGGCCCGGGGCATCTTCTCAAGCACTTGCCTCCTGTCCTTCACTTCTTCCTTTATGCCAGGATGTGGAGACTCAGCCAGTCCCATCTTTCCTGTCCTCTGGGCTCAGGCCCCTTTTCCCTCCTGAGCTCACTGCCTTTCTAGTAACCATAAAGATGAGTCTTCAGGTGCTTTGATTTGAAAGGATTGATTGCTTATCGCTAGTATACAAGACCAGGTATGACTGACCCAGGTGACGAGAGTGGTGCTGCAGAGCTCCTGGGATCCCGTCAGCTGTGGACAGCTCAGGGCTGCTGTAGGGTTGCACTGCAGCTCTGAAGGGGATGGAAACGTCCACCTTCAGTGAATTCCCCAGGTGGAGCTGGCCAGCAATGGGATGGATGGGACAAGACGGGGTGACCCCCACCCTCAACTCCCTCCCCAGAGGTCAAGACTGCAGCACCAAGGACCCCAGCCACGGCAGCTCACTGGTCACGCAACCCTGGTCACGTTTCTTCACGTCTCAGGATTACAATGTCCTCTTCTCTGCGTCAATTTTCTTTCCCTTTCCCATCTCCATTGATGACTAAAACCACCATGCAGCGTCCATCTCAAAACCATGAAATCAGAGGATTGAGCCGTTTCGGGCTCCCGGGCAAAGAGCCAGAGAACACAGGGGAAAGACGCAAAGCGAAGGGAGAGAGCAAGTGCTTCGCTTCAACAGAAGTACCAAGAGCCCTACGGGCTCTGTGAATCCCACACGTGCACACAGGCAGCGTCTCCTGTCTCTGCCCCTTCTCGCACCCCAGAGGGTCCTTGGATTCGGTTGTTGGAATCGCTGGATTCTCATTTGGGGGCTGCCATTAACAAGCCAGGGCTGGTTCCCCAGGCTGGCCAGGGCCTGTTCCTTGTTGTACCATTCCGTCTTCCCTCACTATCGCTCCCAACTGCGTTCAGCAGTAAGCTAAATAAATGTTCCTGTGGATTAAATGACTAGCAAGCAAAGTGTCCATAGCCCATGCATTTTGCAACAGGGAAAATAGAGATTAAAGAAGTAACGATCAGAGGGAGGACTGTTACAAAAGCAGAATCAAAGGAGTTGTCAGATGGGAACCAGACCTAGGGAGAGACACACAGTGCTTTGAAGAAGCTGAAGCAGGCAGAGACAGATGGGGCCATCGGGGAGCAGACAGGGGCTTCGGGTCTGGGATTTTGCACCTTAACCTAAGGGCAAGGGAGGCCAATGAAGGACTTTAAGGATACTAATTTGATCAGATCTGTATTATAAAAAGGGAGATTATGGCTCCAGGGTAAAGACCATGTTCCTGTGTGTGTGTGTGTGTGTGTGTGTGCCTGTGTGTGTTGGGGGAGGAAGAAAGGAGGCTCCTTTCTTAGACTAGATCAAAGGTGGAGCTTGGCCCAAGGCTACAGCAGTGGGAGTGGGAGGAGGGGACAGGACGAGGAACTTGCTTAGGGGACGGGGTAGTGGGAGCACTGTTTTCTGACGTGTGTATGCGTGTGTGCGTGCATGCAGGCATGCATGTGTGTGCATGGTGAGTGTGAGGGGCTGGTGGAAGGAAATGGATGAACAAATTGTATTTTGGACCTGCTCACTTTGAGTTCCCAGCATCAGCAGAAGGATACAGACCTTAGAGAGCTCTCAACTTCGTGTTTTATGAGAAAACCCCCGCTACAAGAAAGGAGTAGACATTTACATTGTTTCATTGAGCAAATATTATTTTTTCCTTTAGGAACATTACTCTTGGGGCTGGGATTTTGGCTTAGCAGTGGAGCCCTTGTTGGGCATGCACAAAGCTGATAAGAGTTTGAGCCCCAGTAGCACAAACATTTTTAAAACAAAAAGATATCACTGACTTTTTTGTATCTTTCACAATGTATTTCGCTTTTGGTTATGTCAGCCTCATGTTTAACTGGGTGGTTCCTTTCTGTTAATACAGTAGGCCTTGAAACTCCAGCAGTGACTTGAGGGTGAATAATTCTGAATACATAAAACCTGAGAAGTTGCTTCAAAGGACATACATGCCATAGACCGATACCAAAGGTTTGTCCTCTGCTCCGACTTTTCTGCACTCAGTTTAGTAATAAAGTATACCTCCTGCTTGAGCTGGGTGTGGTGGCTCATGCCTGTAATCCCAGCACTTGGGAGGCTGAGGCAGGAGGACTGCTGTAAATTTGAGGCCAGCCTACACTACATAGTGAGACCCTGTCTAAAAAAAAAAGTATACCTCCTGCTTGAAAGAAATCACAGGCTCTGAGAAAGGAGAAAGGTAGATCTAATTACTGGAACTTCAACTATGGAACAAGCTAATGTCAATTTTTGGTTAATTGGGGCCTAAATATTAGGCTGGGCTTTGCATTTTTTGTTATTTCAGTAATTCTGAACTCTGCATTTCTTTGATTCGCTGAATATCTCAACCTTTCCACAGGGTGGCAGCATGATGTCATAAAAGAAAGATTTTATTTATTTATTTTTCTGGAGTCTAAGTAGAACCTGAGGGCTGGAAAGCAACTGAAACAGAACTTTTCTTCATATTCTTATGAAAGGAAGGAATCAGGTAGGGAAAGAAGCACCAAAGGAAGGAGGAAAAGAAAGAAAGTGAGACAGATGAAACATGCAAGGGAAGGAAATTAAAACAGAAACTAAAAGAAAAACAAACAAAAAAAATTCACATCCAACTAGATTACATTTAACTCTAGAGAAGAAAATAACCAAGCACCCGATGTGGGAAATTTCCGAGAGAGGAAGCCAGTGCCATAACCACATTTGTTCACAGCCTTGATGTGTGAGTGCGAGGTAGACATTTGACCTTCTAAAAGCAGTTGTCTCTTTGGGGAACCGTGAGAATGAATTTATAAATCTGTTCTTTAAGTCGGTCTTACGGTCGCATAACCATCAGCCTGAATTTAAAACATATTTTGTTCACTACTCTTCAAAGAGAGCATTCACAGTAGTTTCCATGTTTAATTGTGTGAGGAAATAAGTGAAATTGTTTAAGAGAACAACGGTGTTCAGACACACAGGGACAGCAATACCTCCATGGAACAGAAATGCAAATGGTGCCTCGAGTTGAAGAAGTCAGCGATGGACTCTTCCGGAGCTGGCTCTGATTCCTCCACTTGGACTCCGCTGTCTCCTGCCCTACTCCTCCTCCTTCAGCCATTCGCTCCCTCCTTTGTCTAAAGACTTTGGCTCAGCAGAGAGCTCTAAGATGGGAGAGATTTTAGCAACGGTGGTTGCCTTCGGCATTGAGGGTCCTTAGATTAAGATTTTTTGTCATTGGCATTAAAAGACATTTGGGGCTAAATAATTCTTTTTTAAGGGAGTGGAACACTGTCCTTTCCATTGTAGGATATTTAGTAACACCCTTGGCCTCTGCCTACTAGGTGAAAATAACATCCTGCAGTTGTGACATTCAAAAATGTCTCCAGACATTGCAAATGTCCTCTGGACAGCAAACTTGTCTCCTACCCCATGTGAGCGCTCTTACTTCAGATAAACTAATTATGGGAATGAAGGAAATCCTGACAGTTTTGTTTATCTTACTGTCCTGTTCAAGATTCTTATTGAATCATCAGAAAAATCTGTGCTCTTTAAGTCTCCACTAGAGATTCTCAAGCATTAAATCCAGGCATAAAATGCTATCATGACAGCCACAATACAGAAATCAACTACTGTTCATTGTGAATATTGTGTTGGGTAAAAAGCTATACCAGGAGTAGGGGATCCAAAGAAGTAAGAGTTTCTATAGGAATAAAAACAATTATTGCTGCTTGAAACTTTATTAAGTGCCAGACACATTTCTGTCTGTTTCTATTCGTTTCATTCAAATTTCCAGTGTCTCTATGTAAAAGCATTATTTACATTTTATGGATAAGAGACTGCAGCTGAGAGAAATCCAGTCTCTATCTCAAAGTTATGTTAATAGTAGGGCAAATTAAAATCCCATCTTTCTAACACCAAGGTTTGGGAGTGCTGTTGCTCTGAACATTAAGCCTTGAGAATCTTACAACTAGTTGGAGGCACAGTGTATGTACACAGGAAATGAGTCTCCTGTCATAAGACAATAGATGATCTAATCTAAAGGTCAGACAAATGATAAAATGCATTGCGGGGGACTAGAGCTGTCTGAGGGATGGTTAGAAAGTAAAGAGTCTTACCTGTGTGTGTTTCACAACCGAAGGACTAGACAGAGGAGATGGAGTGGGTTCTGTTCCATAAAAGATCAACCTACAAGCAGCAGTGGAGCTGCATATGGTGTTACCAGAAGGGTCATGTGATGGCCTACCTATTCATGCCCCTCCCAATTTATATGCAGAACCATAGCCAAATGTAATGGTATTGATCAGTGGTGCCTTTGGGAAATTACATGGGGGTGTGGCCCCAGTAATGGGATTAATATTCTTAGAAAAGAAGAGCTAGCTCCCCCCTCCACCTGCTCTCTGCCATGGGAGGAGAGCGTGAGACCAGGAAACAGGGCCTCATTAGACACCAGACCTGCTGGCACATCGCTCTTGGACTTCCTGCCCTCCAGAACTGTGAGGAATTAGTGATGGTTTTCAGTTACCATGTCTGTTATGATTTGTTACAGGAGCCCGAACTGACTGTGACAGTGAACGTGGCTGAAAGGAGAGGTAGACCCATACAGACAGCAGAGGGACAGGGAAGACGGGGAGGGAGGCTGGCGATGCGTGGGCGGCCCTGGAACAGAGTGCAGGTGGAATGAACTGGCCGGCCAACATCGTGGATTTTGTTTAGCTCTGAGTTTTGTAAGGCTGTGGGCAATAGGGCAGTGTGATGGATGACATGTTTCCCAAATTGGGAAACAGGAAGAAAGAGTAATTTGGAGAGTTCTGAACATTCTTGAACAACAAGATGTGGTGATGTTGGGCCTGTATTTCCTGTATGTCAACTTTTGTTTGAGATCAAGAAGGGCTTGCTGTCATTGACGGGGTCTGGATTCTCAGTTCACGAAATTTCAGATGACCTCCTTTTCCTTTACCCTCTTTTTGCTTCATTTAATTCTCTGCTTAGTCCCTGTAAGTAGTAGAATTTATAACACTAAATTAATTTTTTAATTCATTCATTTAGTACTGGGGATTGAAGCCTTCATGCTAAGCTACATTCCCAGCCCTTTACAAAAATTTTTATTTTGAGACAGGGTCTTATTTTTTTTTTTATTTTTTTTTTTGTGAGTACCGGGGGTCGACCTCAGGACCTCGCATGCCAGCAGGCACCCGTGTCGCTGAGCGATATCACCAGCCCTTTTTTTGTATGTGGGTTCCGGGAGTTGAACTCGGGCCCTCGCGCTTGCCAAGCAGGTGCTTACACCGCTGAGCCATCTCGCTGGCCCGACAGAGTCTTATTAAGTCACAAAGTCACTAGAACTTGTGCCCCTTCTGCCTCAGCCTCCCAGAGTGCTGGGATGACGGGCATGTGCCACCATAACCAGCTGCAATCCTAAACTTAGAAAAGAGTATTTTTTTTTTAAATTACCCAATAGTACCAATTTCAAAATCTGTTTCTTCTAATAGTCCTCTAGATATGAGAGACAAGAGTTAATTCTCCATTCAGTATTTCCCCAGACAGATGTTATATTTTAAAATTTTTAGTAGTACGTGTTTGCAATACATAGTGATTATATTCATTTTGGGGAGTCAGTATGTGTATGTAACACACCCTAATTCTTTTTATGTCCCCTCAGATATATCTTATTAGCATTTGTTTTCTTCGTGGCTTCCCTACTGAAGTCCCTCCTGGTTTGTTTAGCCTTTTCCTGTGGCTTTGTACTTTAAAGTTTTCACTGCTGCTCTTGCTCAACACTGCTGCTGATATTGATTTTCATGTTTCTATAAACTGTGAACTCCCGGCACTCGTGCCATTTCCTTTGCTCGGGCCTGGCTTGTGACATTGGCATCCAACAACAAACATTTTCGAGTGCCTACAATGTTCCAGGAACTGTCCTAGAAATGTGGCTGTCACTGAACAGAAAGGGCCAATAATAACCAAGGCGCCACTGTTCTTAAGGGAGAGGCAGACAGTTAGCAATGGACATAATGAACAAGAATATGTTATGCATGTTGGAAAATGACATCTGCTAAGGCAAAAGCAAAAGGGGATGAAGTGGTGAACAGTGGTGGCGGGGTTGTGATTTGAAATAAGTATTCAGCATAGGTCTCGTTGAGAAAGTGACATTTAGCCAAGACTTCAAGGAGGCTGTAGTGGGAAATTACCCTTGTGCAATGCAGAGCTCCAAGTACAGCACCAGGCAGGCTGTTCTCTTATGGAATGCAGAGAGGTTCACAGACCAAATTAGGATGCTCAAATCATACTCATTCTCAAGTCAACCTAAAACACACCAGGAGGAACAAGAAGCAAGAGATGATATAGGTTAACGTATTTAAGGTCATGAATAACAGGTAGAAGGCCCACCCTACGTGAATCCTGGGTTATGTAATGTTAGTACCCCCCCCACCCACACACACCCTGGTCTTCCCCACGGACTGTAAGGTTATAGGGGTCAGGCTTGAACTTGAAGGAGCACAGGGCCGGTACACACTTTCCGTTGGAGACTTAAGCCTACGCGCTGCTGGCTGAGGGCAGTGGTTCACGTATTGTTGGGTAGCTGTGAATTGTTTCTGGTTCACTTGGGCAGAGCACCCATGGGTGGTTGGCTTGGGATTACATAGCTGTCACCTGAAGGTGACACGATCTGTATCTTACCACTTGCTCCTCCTCTGCCTTTCTTTTTTTTTTTTTTTTTTTTTTGTGGGTACCGGGGGGTCGACCTCAGGACCTCGCGCGCCACCAGGCGCCCGTGCCACTGAGCGATATCACCGGCCCCTTTTTTCATATGTGGGTTCCGGGAGTCGAACTCGGGCCCTGGCGCTTGCCGGGCAGGCGCTTAAGCCGCTGAGCCATCTCACCGGCCCCTCCTCTGCCTTTCTTTACAGAGACTCTTGATTATTCTGCTTGTAACATCAGATGGTTCAGTCACGATATATATCCTTCCACGTGTATTTAGCACATCTGAGGAGTTTCATCTGTCCTGTTCATCTCATCTTTTAGGGCAGAATTGGATTTTCTCAAAAATAACTTAGTAGGCCTGGTGTGGTGGTGCATGCCTGTAATCCCAGCACTCGGGAGGCTGAGGCAGGAGGTTCGCTGTGAGTTTGAGGCGAGCCTGGGCTACAAAGTGAGTTCAAGGCCAGCCTGAACTACATAGTGAGACCCTGTCTCAAAAAGACAAAACAAGAACAAGAACAAGAACAACAACAAAGCATAGTAAACACACGATATGGAACTGAAAGACTGAGCTCTGAGGATTTCAGAGGGAAGAGCACACAAGCCAGAGGAAATAACAGAGGCAAGAGTGTGGCTGGCACATTTCCAGGACTGCAAGAAAAGCAGTGAGCTGTGAGTGGAGGGTAGCAGGACAGGTGTCAGATTTGCCACTTCCTTGACCTTTGTCAGAGCTGGGTAGTGCCAGCAGCAGCTCACCTGTCCTGCGCTGTGCTGTTAGCGTGACTTTTCCATCCTCCAGGAATTACCCTTTCCTCACAGGGCAGAGGGAAATCACAGTTGTGCAGTGTCATGGAATCCGGGGGAAAGGGTCAGTTTCGAGAAGAGGTCAACTGTACCAACTGTCCCTGAAATGACTTTGATAAACAACAGATTCTGGGGGATGATGAGCATGTGGTAGAAGAAAGGCCATTTGAATTAGATGTCATTGGTGACCTTCAAGGGATGAGTTTCGATGAAACAGTCGGGACAGAGGGCTGGGTGCTGGTGTTACAAAGGAAGCACGTGGGGAGGAAAAGGATGTACGGCTTCCTCAGGCCGGGTAACCTTTCACAGCTCGCTGTGCCTCATGGCTGCTGATGTGAGAAAGCCCCTCTCCCCTGGAGCCCTGCGCCTGGGCGATCAAACACTTCCCAGCACAACCTCACAAACCCAGTTCCCATGCATCAGCCTGCTGATTAAAGTTCTTCCAGCAAAGTCTACCAGATTCTTTGAAAGGCCTTTGAGGTTGCTCATTCGAAGGAATCCTTTTACTCACTGTATTTTTTTGTATGAATGGAGGTAAATATGAGGCTAATAATTCTGTTTACTAACTGAGAATTTCTAGGACTTAAAAATCTAGCATTCTGTTTGGAAAGATTATATGCATCTCCATCCATCTCTCGGTAATCATCGCTGGGACAGACAACCTCTCCTCTCCAAAGCTGGTTTGTCCACCTGTACTTTGGGTTCCACTTCCTACTCCCAAAGCCACTGTATCTTTTCCTTTCCTTACTGCCCCACCAAGAGAACTTACGCAACGTTAATTCCTTTTTATCTCCGATCTCCATTCTCTCCCTTTCCTGAATAAACCCAAGTTGGTTGTATCTTTCTACCTTTAAAATAACCCCTTTCCCCATACCCATGTCCACGTGTGTACAGAATCTGCCCAGGGATGTGTCCACCCTCCTGGTCTCATGGAAACTGCTGTCCCTAAGTCCCAGCCACACTCCTCTGTCAGCTCATAACACACATATTTATTAATTATATTCTGTACTGTAACTGCCTGTTTTCTCTTCTGTCTTACTCAATAAACTAAATTCACTCAGAATTCACTAAATTCACTCACTATTTACCTCTGTCCACAACATCTAGCCCAGTCTTCAGCATATATTACACACTCAATATCTGTTGAACGAATGAATCTTTGGACCGACTGAATGAATGAATCCTCTTTATGACCTCTTTCCCATCTGACTCAGTCAAGCGTGTCCTCCTTTTAAAAAGCCATTCTTCCATTGGTTACTCAGATAATAGTCTCTCAGGTTTTCATGCTAACCCTCAGTCAGTTCTTTTGTGGTTTCTTATCCTTACATGATGCAATTTCCTAGGGGTCTGTCTGTTCTTTTTCAACACTGCCTACTCTACCTGGGAAGCTCATCTTTCTCCTCCAGCTCACCTCTGCTCTCTCCTGCTTCTTGGACCCACACCTCACTGCTCAACGACATCTTGTGGAGACCTCAGGTACAAAAGTGAGAAAACTCGACCCCTAATTCCTATCTCAGAGAAACAGATGGCTATCAATTGAGTTGTCAAAGCTAGACATATGGGAATTTTCCTAGATATCTCCTTTCTCTTCATCTGTCCCATTTAATCAGTTATGTGCCTTAGATCAAACTCCTAAGATGTATCAGAAATGTGTCCTTTACCTCTCCATTTTTGTGGTCATTCTTTGGGGGTCATGGATGAGATATTAAGTTTGTTGGGGGAAGGGACAATGAGTTTAGCTCATCTTCCTCCTTCGACCCCTCCCTACAGAGACACAGACAGATGAACAGACAGACAGACAGACAGACACACACACACACACCTGTGTGTAATCACACACCTAAAATCAGAATCGCACATTGCAAATACCGGATTGCAGGCCTTCTAGCCATCTGTGAGACACAATGGTCAGCCCCTGCCTGGACAGGAAAGGAGAGACTGTGGAGATGGCACTGAAAAACAGGAGGAGTTTAACGCCAATGGCTGCCTTGGCAAACCCTCCCATCTCCACCTGAGAAAATTCCCCTTAAATAGTATTATAACTTACAAGCGGGAGCAGTCAAAAAGGAATTAAAAGATACTGTCTTTGAGGCAACACCAACCACACATTTCACAATCACCAGCTCACTTCCCTTTCCATTTCATGGTACTGACTATTCCTCGAGAAAGACTTGTCATTTCGGAAGAGGAGATGTTTCCTCTTATCTGCACCAATTCTTCGAATATTTGGCAACGTCAGGGGCATGGGGCTGGGGCAGCAGAGAGAATGGGACAGAGTCAGGAGCGATCAGGACAGAGTTCGGTTCAGGGCTGGGTTCCCTGGCTCGCCCTGGACTCCTGGAGGCCGGCGGGTCCTTTAGTGCAGCGTTATTCCTGACAGTGTCACTTGCCTGTGGTCATTGTACTTTATTTCGTCTCTTGTTTTAATGCTGGGGGCTAAGATGGGTGGACATTGTCACTAAAACCCAGGTATGGGGAGGGCTTCCAATAACTCAGCCTGTAATCCCAGCACTCGGGAAGGCTGAGCAAGTTTTGATACTAAACACTAAAGCGAACAATTCAGAGATTTTAAGCAGGAGAAAGACAAGATCAGGTTTAAGTGCTAGAAATAACAATGTCAATATTTATAGTATTTATATGCCGGGCACTTATATTTAATTTTTAATACAGTTCTATGAAGTAACCACTCTTTATTCTTCTTTTGCAGATCATTGAGCAAAGGCTTAGACAAGTAATTTGTGAAGCTTCTCGTAAGTAACGGGAGTAGGGCCAGGTTAAGTCCCAAGGGCACTGGACTCAAGGCCATTACAGGACATCGATGTGAGACAGAATCATGAAAAGGAAGTCAGTGAGATGTCATTGCTGTGACAAGCTGGGTATTTTTTTTAATTGAAGCACTTCCATCCTTCCTTCTTGTATTTCTCACCATGGCTCTGTGTTTATGCTGCATGACAGGCAGGTCCAAACACATCAGGCCGGTGCCTCTCAGGCAATTTCTCCTCTTGCGTGAGTGGCTCCCTGGTCTGTCAAGATTGCCCCCACCTCCTCCAGCCTTCCCTCTGCCTTCTCCTTCCCATCCCTCAGTCTGATCCTGGGGATTAACTCGGCATCCATCCTCTTTCAGCATTGATCTTCAAACACTGTTACTCTACATCCCCTAAAACCACTTTTAAAACTGTGTATTAGCTGGGTGTGGTGGTGCACGCCTGTAATCCCAGCATTTGGGAGCCTGAGGCAGGAGAATCGCTGCAAGTTCAAGGCCACCCTGGGCTACATAATGAGTTCAAGGCCAGCCTGCTCTACACAGAGACTGTCTCAAAAACAAAAACAAAAACAAAAACAAAAACAACTACAGCAAAAATAACTGTACTATTTTGTGCACTTTCAATTATATTCAGATGCTCTGAAAATTTTCATCATAAGCTTAAATTTCTAATGGATCACAAATAATAGGCTTTTGAATAAAATATGACATCACTTTCTAAAATGCATTCAATGGAAATTAACTACCATATGATCCTGACATCCAGATGGGAGGAAGGGAAGGGGAAGGGGAAATTAAAAAAAGATGTGATAGATATATATGGACTAATTTGCCAAGATGAATGTTATTGTCATGTATTGCAATGTATACTAATAAATTTTTTAAAAAATATAAAACAAATTATGATAGGGACATGGAAATGTTTCTTACCTGATTTTATCAGTACATATTGTTCATATATTAAAGTATCACACTGTACAAATAAAAATGTACGATTATTACATGTTCATAAATTTAAAAATAAAAATATACAATTACATGTTCATAAATTTTAAAAACGGGTGAAGAATGTACAATGGTAAGTGTTTCTCTGACAATTGCGAGTTTTACATCCTTTTTTCTTTTTTACTTTGTGTTCACCTTTCCATATTTCTGCAGATTTTTATCACAATGTGAGATATTTTTATTTTTGAAAAGAAAACACTGCACTGCAGTCCTATCAAATGCAGATTCTCAGGCAGATCAGTTTTAGGCAAGAGGAAATCTGGATTTTGGAAATGTCCTCCTAACGCTCTATTCCCACAAATCCTTAGAGAGTCTTGCTGCCTACACCCCCTCCCTGGGGCATGCATAATCAATTTGAACAGCTCCATTCCACGGTGTTCTCTGTGCTTCCCAAAATTTTGCATGGATCCATAATTATTATTTTACTTGTCTTTGTATCCCTCGAACAGCTCAGGTCTGGAGACAGACCTGAGTCCTGTCTGTGTCTCCAGTGTACGTTTTATGAAGGTTTGCCGGTGCAATGAGCTAATTAGCAACGTGTCCTGTTCTGTTGTCCCATGTCATAGTTCCTCTTTCACACTGTGTTAGCCTGAATGCTCCAGGTCAGCACCCCCCCCCAGGGAAACAGAAGGGGAATTTCCAGCAGGTGAACACATAGTTCACTTCCTCACCTGTGGAGAAGGAAAGGACTTATGGCCCACGCTGTGCCTTTACAGCCTGTCAGCTGCAGTTGCATGGGATCTGATCTTTGCTCCAGAGGAGCTAAGCAAGGCTGCAGCGCACAAAGATTAAGGCAATAAAGTGTGATGAAGCAGGCGGGGCAGGGCAGGTACAACCATTCCCATTTTTATTCAGGAGCAAGGCATGCTACAGAGTTGGTCAAGGTCATCATAAGCATTGTATTTGTTAGATAAGTGTGCCAGGCTTTGGTGCCCCCATCTCAGAGATTTTCAGAAATGCCCGTGTTATTTATTAAATGTAGTTTTTCAGGTGGAGAAGGAGTCTGATTACTCTCGGCTGTGGAGACAGTTCTTTTCCATGAGGTGGTGTGAGCGAATTGAACGGGGCTTTGGAGTCTGAAAGGTTAAAGTTTGAATTCAAGATCTACCACTAACTGGGGCAACTTGGGCAGGGACTTAATCTTTCTGAGTTTTTGGTTTCCTTGTCTATGGAATCAAATAATAATATGTCCCTCTATGCGCTGAATAAAAATGCAAAGGAGATTTGAGTGTAGTGTTCCCAACATCTGAAAGAGAGGGAACAGTGTTAATGTCTGTCACCAGTGGTAAAGGACCACCTCCTCCCAGCCCAAAGTCTCCATCTTGGCTCTGAATCCCTTCTCATTTAATTTTCTCTGGGCAAAGCCTACGGAGAGACTCTGTTAACTAAGAAGAGTTGATGGGAGGGACACGTCAGCAGGCTTACAGGAGAGCTCGAGCGCCACGCCTGGTTGGAGACATGGAAACAGGAGCCCCTGAATCTGCAGCCTCAGGAGCCTCGCCCTCAACACTGCCATAGACACCCCCTCCCGTCCTTGTCCCTACTCGGTGGCAACCAAAGGTCCCAGAAGAAAGCCCAGCTCGCACCAGGGGCCCTAAGCTAGCGCACCAAGGGCAGACTGCTGAGGGAAGCAGTAGCGGTTTCACATCCTGGATCCTGGGACTCTCCAGGGCAGGCGTCCTCATCAGCTTCTGCTGAAGCACGAGCACATTAAATCGCACTTATTTATAGGATCTGTGTCACATGTCGCCTCCTACCTACCCGTGACATGAAACCAAGTCAAGGGATGCATCAAGAAAAGAAAAACTCACTGAGGATCCTAAAGCTAGCAAAAAAGTCCCTCCCTCCCTCCCTGCCATCCTCCCCCCGCCTTTCTTCCTTCCTGTCACCACAAATATCTGGTGTCAACTAAGTGGCAGACACTGCGGAGACACAGATGTGAACAGCATGATCCTTGCTCTGAGGGAGGTGCCTGTCTTGCAGAGGCCACCAACATGGGCAAATAACTTGTTCAAATGCTATAAAGCAGAAGCGAGGGGGTAGAGGGGCCAGTGAAGGGTTGGTGGATGTGACGCCCAGGATGAAAGTGTGAGGCAGTGATGACAACAGGGCTCTGATTCTGGAAAGCTTGGTGAAATATGATTACTGTCCACGTGGGGATGGAACATGGCTTCCACGTTCTTCCCCACCTGCCCTAAGCAGAACAAATGCCCAAGTAAGTATTCCTTACCAATGATCCTAGGCTAGGGTTATTTACAGGCAGACAAACACTGTGAATTGGAACAGTGCCCAGTGGTCCCTTACCCTAAAGTCTCTTTCTTAACCGATGTCCCCAGTGCCTGAAGTTCCCAGGTTGGTTAGGATGGTTGTTTCCAGTAAGGGATTTGCATCTGGAAGGAAAGCCCCATCACAAAGCTAAGAGGTAACATCTGTAGACAGAGTCTGTAGTCAGAGAGCACTTGCCCGTCTGTCACGTGGGCTGCCTTCCAGGTAGGTGTGAGCTGGATCACCAGGGAAAGAGTTTCCATGCAGTTTGTTGGAAACGAAGAAATACTGAGGCTTAAAATACTGAGCACTTCGTAGGAAGAGCTTGACCACAAAAGGAAAAGGAGAAGTGAGAAGAAAGAAGTGGCAAGGACCCGGAGGAAGACAAACTCTTCCTGCTTATGACTAAGGTAGGACTGTGTCTTTGGAGGGTCCCCAAGGACCACTGAAAAGGCATTCTCTGGCCACAGAAATTTGGGGGAAGATGGATTAAACAAAGTAAAATTTCCAATTCCTAAAACCCTCCTTAGAGTCCTAATTATTCAAACATGATTGTAAATCTTAATATAAACCCCATTATATCAATAAAAATATTGATAAAATAGGTTAATACCTATTGAGAGTTTGCTTCTTTTCAAATGCTATAAAGTTTTGCACTTTACCAGCTGCTATTCACTGACTCCTTATAAGCCTATAGGCAAGTGCTACAAATACAGATATTATTTTATAGGTTTTTTAAAAGCAGAGATTCAGAAGAGGTTAAAAAAAAAAAACTTAGGTAAGTGCATAAATGACACATCTGTCACCCTGCATTCTAGTTCTTGCTCTGTTTCCAGCATAAGCCTCATGTGCTCATACGTGGGGCTTCAGTGAGATAATTGGATCATGGGGTGTGATAGTCATCAGTGGATTAGCCCACTGATGAGTCTTTAGCTAAATGTGATGTTGGGCGGTAAAGCCTGATTGGAGGAGGTGGTCATGGGGGTGTGGCCTGGCAGGGTCTATCTCCCTCCTCCTCCCTTGATCCCTCTCTCTGCTTCCTGCTCCCATTCCATCATCTCTTTCTCCGCCTCCATGCTCCACTGCTACACCATTCTGCCTTGGAGCCAGCTGACTGTGGACTGAAACTTCTACAAACTGTGAGCCAAAATGAACCTTTCTTACATTGAGTTGTGGGTGTCAGGTATTTTCTCCCAGCAATGAGAAAGTAACTAAGACCTCACCTCCTTCTTTTTTTCAGGAAAAGTATGGTTGAGTTCTAGCACAAGGAAATTCATGTGTGGTGCTGATCCAATAGATGGTTCTTCCCAAAGGATTTAATTGTCTTCAGCTTTGAGAGGGTGTGGAGCATTTTATGGACTCAGAGATTATTCCTGTAAGGTTTTCGAGAAAATGCTTGCCTGAGGGAATTTCTGTATCAACCCCCTCCCCGGACATTTACAAAGTCAAGACCTGTAGAAATGGGGCTGAAAAAGGTGAAGAGCTGGGCCTGGAAGCTGCTTACTGAGCAGATACTGTGGAGAGGAAACCTTTCTGGATAATGGATATCATTTCTTCAAGGAGATACAAATCCCTTGAAACCTAAGAAACCTGAGGTCTTATTTGATTTACTGTGAGAACTCAACTTAGATCTGATTTCTGGGAAACCAAGACTAGTCTAGGAACAGAGAAAGCGTGTGTATTTGGAAAAGCGCTAAGGAGACTCTGTCATCCATCGAAGTCTCTCTCCTAGCTGGAGGCTCTAAGGTCACTAGTGCAGATTTATTCCTTGTGCTCAAAGCTGTGCTTTCTGAGGCTCTGCTCTCCAGCTCCACGTGCCTTTGGAGGTAAGAGTGAGGGATGCGGGATGTTGTGACAGGAAAGCACCCAGACGCGACCGTGTGCTGCCTGGCTCCATCCACACAGTCATTTCCTGATTGTCACCTGGGAACATTCAGCCCTCCAAGCCCAAAGTGTTCACTGTCAAATGGCGGTCATAATAACGCATACTTCCTAAGCGTGCAGTGAAGATCAAAATGTTGCATAAGGAAATATTTGTCAGTAGGTAAGTGCTGGCATATAGTACGTGCTCGATCACCCTTTGCTACTATGATAAGCCATTAATAAATCTTCATTAGCCATTACCACTAGAGCCCACAAGCTTACCAGATTGATTTCCACAGCAATTGCTCCCCATGAATATGGGACAGGTGAGATGCAGAAGTCTCTCTTGCTCCAGGAGGAAATGGAGATAGTGCATTTGTATTTGTGTGTCAGACAAGGAGGGCTTAGGCATAGCCATACCTGAATTCCAATCCTGATTTTACTATCTGTAATACCTGGGATATGAATTTTTTTTTTTTTTTTTTTTTTTTTTTTTTTGAGGCTGGGTGTCACTATGTAGTGCAGGCTGGCCTTGAACTTGCTTACATAGCCCAGGGTGGCCTCAAACTCATGGATATCCTCCTGCCTCAGCCTCCCAAGTGCTGGGATTACAAGTGTGTGCCACCATGCCAGGCTCTGGGATATGGATATTAACTTGGGAATTTACTTAATTCTCTGGGCCTCAGATTACATTTACATGAAAAGGTGGAAAGCAATGCTACCCGGCTTTCTAAAACAGTTTCTGGAATAAGGCAAGGACAGGATGAAGAAGTGCACGGTAATAGCTGCCTGATGTGGGGCTCGACATCTGGAGTTCTTTTTTCTACATGGGGAGTTACAGGGAGACTTTGGGGACCCAGTGGGAGCCGAGAAGACAGCAGGGAGAAGAGGAGCAGGAGGAACCCTTACTTCAAGTTTCATTCAAAGTCAGCATTGTTAAAGCAAAAGCAATATGCATGGCCATATGCATGGTTGTGTATGCATGGTTACACTGGAGCTTTATTTTGTTTCCTTTTTATTGTATCTCAGATGTATAAGAGCAATTACTTTCAATGCTGTGGATTCAGCCCAGTGCAAATGGGAAAAAACGCACAACAGCAAATACAGCTGGGGTCCAGGCTGTGGAGGAAGCCAGTAGTGAGGACACTCAGGGCTCAGTGGGGTCACGGGATAGGGGGATGACACACGAGTGGATGGGGCACTGTGGGAATGTGTATATTCTTACCCCATCACTGACTTTATTACACAAAAGGTAGCGTACTACATACACTGTTTCGCATATTGTTTTCCTGACAGTGTGGCCTAAACATCTCTTTCCATCAGTGCATTCAACACCCTCATTACTATTTTGCCAGCTGCATAGTACTCACTGTGTAAATGTACCACGGGATACTTGGGTCCTGTCTGACTCTGCCTCAGTGAGGGGCTATATACACCTCCGTTGCTGCGAACATGGGCGTAAGTGCAGGAAAGATGCCAGAATTGGCACTGCAGGGTCCCGAGATCGGTGAACCTGTGTTTTGTTAAGTATTGCCAGATTCCTTTCCATTGAGGCTGGACTCTTTCCCCCTTCATGTAAAGTAATGTAGCTCTAATTTGTATTTCTCTTATTATTTTGTATTCTACCTGGCCGTGCATATTTCTTTTGCTGTGAAATGTCTGTTCATGTGCTTTGATCATTTTCCTATCAAGTTATTCCTGAGCTTCTTAATTCTTAGATCTTAATTCTTCATGTGTGGTGCTGATCCAATAGACGGTTCTTCCCAAAAGATTTAATTGTCTTCAGCTTTGAGAGGGTGTGGAGCATTTTATGGACTCAGAGATTATTCTGAGTCCATAAATCTGGAGCTTCTTAATTCTTAGCAGCTCTTTAGGAGTCCTTTATCTATTCAGGTAAAGAGTATTCATCATTGATAGGATTTGTAATTTTTTCCCATGTATCATTTACTTTGTTTAGAGTGTATTTGCCATGTGCATGGATTTTTTTTTTAAATCATGTAATTTCTCTTCTTTAATTTTATGGCTTCTGAAGTTTTAGTCAGATAAAGCCCTTCTCCACTCCAAAGTTATCAAGAACTTCACCTACATTTTCTTCTACAACTTTTATTTATTCATGTATTTTTCTTTTAAATATTTCATCTAATTGAAGGTTAATTTTCATATACTCCATGAGGTATAAATCCAATTTTATCTTTTCTTCAAATGGACAATCAGTTACCCCTTTAATTTATGTATTCATCTCTACTGATATTGGATGCCATCTTTATCATATAAATTTCTGATATATTTGTGCCTATTTTTTTTTTTTTGTGGGTATCGGGGGGTCAACCTCAGGACCTCACGCGCCAGCAGGCACCCATGCCGCTGAGCAATATCACCGGCCCCTTTTATCATATGTGGGATCCGGGAGTCGAACTCAGGCCCTCGCGCTTGCCAGGCAGGCGCTTATGCCGCTGAGCCATCTCACCGGCCCTGTGCCTATTTTTAAACATTTATTCTGTTCTGATCTTTCTATTCATGTACCAATATCAGATAGTTTCATTATTAAGACTTTGTGGTCATTTTAATATCTGGGATACTGAATTTTTCCATATTTTTTTCTTTCAGTTTTTCTAGGTGTTTACATACATACATATTGTTTCACATGAACTTAACATATTATTGGGGTAATAATCCATTTAAAAATTAACTTACAACTCATTACTGAATAAATGGATAAGCAAGATATGGGGGCTATATAATGGAGTTATTATTATTATTATTAATTATTCAGCCTTAAAGAGGAAAGAATCATGATACATACTTTAACATGGATAAATATTGAACTCATTATGCAAAGTGAAGTAAGTCACAAAAAGATAAATACAGCACTATATGATTCAACTTATACAACTAGAATAGTCTAAAGACGAGGTAGAATAGTAGTTGGCAGGAGGTAGGAAGAGTGGAAAATGGGGAGTTATCGTTTAATAGATGCAAGAGTTTCAGTTTTAAGATGAAAGAGTTCTGGAGATGGACGGTGGTGATGACCGTACAACATTGTAGATATCCGCTCTGCTGATGTCTTCAGCAGCACTTTGAAGTTTTCCTCATATTCCTGCCTTCCTTTTTTCCTTCCTTCCCTCCCTCCTTCCTTCCTTCCTGCTGGGAAGGGAGCACAGGGCTTAAGCCAGTGGTGGCAAGCCTATGGCACGTGTGCCCCAGGGAGCACGGAATCCTCTGTCTTGATGGAGCCAATTTGCCCCAGCAGCCAAGCATTGGGTAACAGCACGCACAAGGGCCATGCGCATGCTCAGAAAGGAGTAATGGCACCAGGTGATGACGTCAGGAGCAGTGTCTGCACTCGTCTCTAACAGGTTCACACGCAGCCACTAGGCAAGTGTTCTACCATTGAGCTACAGCCCCAGCCCCACTTGTTCAAATTTTTTACATGTGACTCTAAAAATGGTCTTCTATTCCATTTTGTCTTCAGACTCGTTATCATTTACAAATAAACATTAAGAAGCGCCATAAGACAAACCATAGGTTTCAGTTAAATAATGTGCAAAGTCAGTCGAAAGATGGACAATTTAGGGATGGAAGAAACATGCTCCACCTGCATATTGGACTTCGTGTATTGAGAGGTAGACCGTGTTAACCTTCTCTGACGGTGCTGGGAAACAGTTGTTATGGGTTGAGAAATCTTCTAACAGATATCTGTACCTGTTCCAAAACAGAGAACAACAATCCACAAGCACTTTTTTTCTTCTTCCAGAATTAGGTAACTTCTCCCAACATGACTTCCCACCCTGACTACCAAGAGTCACAGTGATTCCACAGTGACATAAATTTTTATGATGAACAGTTTTATGAAACAGTTTCTCATTTACAGAAATCAACTCTAATAAACGTGATTCTTATTGCATTTTGGATGAGGAGAAGGGCATTGCTGAGTTTATTTACACTTTCGGCGGCTTCCTGCCAAGCTGCCCTAATGACCTCCATGGTGCTGGCTTCTTCTCATTGAGTAAGTTTGCAGCTTTAATGTCATTGCTTTATTTTTGTCCTGGGATATACCTGTTTCTAACATTACCTTTGTTATTTTTATTTGCTTATTTCTTAGCTGCAGCTGCTCTCACTCAAAAGCTCTGGTTTTAGGTGAAGCTCATGTACTTTGTTAGCTGCTTACTCTTGATGTTCACAATGGTGGTGCATGGCAGGCCTTTCATATGTATTTGTTGCCGGGCATGGTGGCAAATGCCTGTAATCCCAGCACTCCGAAGGCTGAGGCAGGAGGATTGCCGCAAACTTGAGGCCAGCCTACCTAGTGAGTTCAAAGTCACCCTGGACTACATAGCAAGACCCTGTCTAAAAAGACCAAAAAATAAAAAATAAGGAAGTATTTGTTGAATGCGAAAATGAATAAGATAGAGTTTGGCTTCTGTATTCCTTTTGCTTTTTATTTTACTTCACTTAAATTTATTTTAACTAATACATAAAAATAAAATTGTACATATTAATGGGGGACCATGTGATGCTTTAAAATATGTACACACTGGGTGAAGGGTCTTAGGCTGAAGTTTCAGTTGGTACTGCCACACTGGCAGAATAATAGATTCTGTATAAATAGGTCCATCCTCATTGCAGTAATCATAGTGTTGTATACAGTAGTGACTGAGTGCATGACATTTTATTTCTCTCTCCTGGCTTTTGTGTATCAAATAACCTTGTCTCTGCACAAAATAATAATAATAAATCTCAAACAATACCAAATTATCTCAAACAACACCAGATGTTAAAAACTTAGTAGCTTAGAGAGAGAAATGAAAAATTATGGTAAGAAGGAATGAGTATGCTTGGTTTGTACTTGAAATTATTTCCTCTGCTTGTTAATGGATACCATACATACTTTTCTTCTTTGTGCAATGTAGACTGTGATTTTCAGCAACATACTTATTTTATTTCAGTTATAAAATTTACCTCTTTTGTAAACGTGCCTAATATGTACAAAGCAGTAGAAGGAAAATAGCTCAAAGTGGAAAAATAGCTTGATAAAGATTTGGAGTAAAATACAATGCATTTGAAAATAAGATTTTACTAGGTTCAGAAGTATCTCTCACCAAAGCAATAATATTAACCCACATTCAGTGGATAAATTTAAAAAATTAGGAAATGAAAATAAAATAGGTGTTTGACTCAACAAAGTAAATTAAAAATCGGTGGAAGGAATAAATAAAAATGAATGTAGAAAATAATTAATTAGAAAGCAAGTACATAAACTTGAAGGTAAAAGTTAATGAGCCTGACTACCTCAATATAAAAGGTTTCTGTTAAATAAGGGACCCTATACCAAGTTAAGAGACACCTAACATATTAAGAAAAATTATTTGCAGTATTTATAACTGACAAGTGATAACATCTAGCAAATACAAAGACATCCTGCAGATGAATAACAACAGCATCAACCCCCAGCACAACGAATAAAATTCCTGGAAGAAAACAAGCAAGAGTCCAAGAAAAAGGAAGCAGAATCGGCAGCCAGCATTGCATCAGCAGAGGTTCAGACTCACCAGTAGTCGGAGTGCTTCGGTGAAAATCTGGAGAGACCATCTCATTCCCAGAAAAACAGTAAATCATTAGAAAATCAGACATTACCACATTTTAGCTGAGATGTGCAGAAAATGAGGACCGCTTTACACTGCAATTGAGTGCGTAAATTGGTGCAGCTACTTTGGAAAGCAACTAAGAAATAACTGGAGAAATGGCATGAGTCCTCACACGGCTGGCTCTTCTGGGTGTGACCCATGGACGGTAAGCACAATGGTGTCCCTGTGAGGAGAACTGTCTTCAGGTCCCCTTACCAAGAGTGTCCTTGGCAACAGTCTTTCGATGGGATTTGCACTGTTATTCAATCTAGGCCCTTGGCACCCTTCAGGGAGATGAAGCTTGGTGATTTGTATCAGCTCCTCGCCCTTTATTGTCCTGTTATACACTCATTACAAACTCTCACACAGTTCCCAGGGATGAGTAAGAGAATATTCGTTGAAGAAATGTGCATGGGAGCCGGTGTCCATCCCTAGGGTCATGGATCAGTAACGTATGGCTCATGTGTGCCATGAACTATACGGAGTTGTTAGAGGACATGGAACAGAATATCAGAGTGGTCAGCTGATGGCCCTCCAAAAATGGCCACATCTAATGCCTAGAACCTGTGCAGCTATAATTCAGTTAATGGCTGTGAGAGGGGGAGATCATGTTAGATCACCCAGGCAGCATACATAACAATATTTCTTAACGGAGGGAGGCAGAGGGAGGAACAGTCGGTGGTAGTAGATGTGATAAAGAACCAAGAGGTTGGAGTGGAACAAGAAAGGAGGCAGGAGCCCAGGAAGCCAGCAGAGCCTCCAAGAAGAACTAGTTCTGTGGGCCTTGGCTTTAGCCCACTGACACTGAGTTTGCACTTCTGACCTTCAGAACTGTAAGAGAATATTTATTTTACTGTTTGAAGCCACTAAGTTTGTAATAATTTATTGCAGCAGCAATAGGAACCTAATGTAAGCATACAACGTGGGTAGATTTTAAGATCACAGCATAGGGTGAAATAAAAGAAAAATATTATATTTTTCTAGAATACATACAGCTCTAAGGACTGGAAGAATCTTTTTTTTTTTAATTAATTAATTAATTTTTTTTAAAGACAAGTAAACATTCTCATATATTAACAAACTCAAGCATTAGAGAATGTACAAATACCTTTTGGAGAAAAACATTACTCAGTATAAGATTAAGCCATGTAAAAGCTAGGTAAAAATAGAAGACTAAGGAATGGAATAGTTACAGTGAAATTGCATTTTCATACTAGGGAGACAATACGATGTTTACAAATGTGTGTCTTGTTTATTTCGCTTGTGAGTATTTTCTCGAGTTGTATCCATTTACCTATAAAAGTTTCCAGTTTATCTTTCTTTATGGCTGAGTAGTACTCCATTGTATAAAAATAAAACACCTTTTTTATCCATTCCTCAGTTGATGGGCATTTGGGTTGTTTCCAAGATCTGGCTATTACAAATTGTGTTGCTATAAACATGGGTGCACATATATCGCTGTGGTACAATGTTTTTAATTCTTCTGGGAAGATACCCAGAAGGGGAATAGCTGGGTCAAATGGGACCTCCAACCCTAGATTTTTGAGGAGTCTCCACACTGATTTCCAAAGTGGCTGCACCAGTCGACACTCCCACCAACAGTGGAGAAGTGTTCCTTTTTCTCCACAGCCCCTCCAGCATTTGTTATTAGTTGATTTCTTGATAATAGCCATTGTTTCTGGGGTGAGATGGAATCTCAGTGTTGTTTTCATTTGCATCTCTTGAATGACTAGTGATGTTGAACGTTTTTTCATATATTTATTTGCCATTTGTATTTCTTCATCTGAGAAATGTTTATTCATTTCAGATGCCCATTTTGGGATTGGGTACTTAAGTTTGGGAGGTCTGATTTTTTTGAGTTCTTTGTATGCTCTCGATAGTAATCCTTTGAGAAATAGCTGGCAAACATCTTTTCCCACATTGTGCGTTGTGCCTTCACTCTGTTGGTGGTTTCTCTTGCTGTGCAAAAGCTTTTTGATAACATGAGATCCCAGTTGTTGATACTTTGTGATACTTCCTGTGCCATTGGGGTTTTATTCATAAAGTCTTTGCCTACACCAATGTCTTCAAGAGTTTTACCTATTCTATTTTCCAGGAGATTTAATGTTTCTGTTTTAATATTTAGATCTTTGATCCATTTTGAATTTAGTTTAGTGCTCAGTGGAAGATATGGGTCTAATTTTAATCTTCGGCATATGTAGAGCCAATTTTTCCAGCACCATTTATTAAAGAGACTATCTTTCTTCCAGTGAATGTGTTTGACACCTTTGTCAAAGATAAGGTGGCTTAGTATGCCTGGAGTTGTTCAGCATCTTCTAATCTGTTCCATTGATCTTCGGGTCTGTTTTTTTGCCAATACCATGCTGTTTTTATCACAGTAGCTTTATAGTATAATTTCAAATCAGGGATTGTGATGCCCCCTGCCTTGCTTTTGTTGCCCAGAATTGCCTTTGCTATTCTAGATCTCTTCTGGTTCCAGATGAATTTTAGGATTGTTTTCTGTAATTCTGTGAGATATGTTGTTGGAATTTTGATCGGAATTGCATTAAATCTGTATAACAATTTTGGAAGTATGGCCATTTTCACTATGTCGGTTCTTCTGACCCAAGAGCAAGGGATATCTTTCCATTTTCTGATATCCTCTTCAATCTCCTTTTTCAGAGTACTGTAGTTTTCAGTGTAGAGGTCTTTTACCTCCTTTGTGAGATTGATTCCTAGGTATTTCATTTTTTTGGATGTTATTGTGAAAGGTATTGTTTCCCTAATTTCTCTTTCAGTGAGTTTGTTATTTGTGTACAGGAAGGCTATTGATTTTTGAGTGTTGACTTTGTATCCAGCTACACTACTGAATTTGCTTATTAAATCTAGCAATTTTTTAGTGGAGTTTTTGGAGTCTTCTATATAGAGTATCATGTAGTCTGCAAATAATGATAATTTAACTTCTTCCTTTCCAATCATAATTCCTTTTATTTCTTGCTCTTGTCTAATTGCTCTGGCTAAAGTTTCCAGGACTATGTTGAATAAGAGTGGGGACAGTGGACATCCTTGTCTTGTTCCTGATTTTAGAGAGAAGGCTTTCAGTTTTTGTCCATTTAGTAAGATATTGGCTATTGGTTTGTCATAGATAGCTTTTATCAGATTGAGATAAAGACCATCTATTCCAATTTTTTGTAGGATTTTTATCATAAATGGGTGCTGGACTTGGTCAAAACTTTTCCTGCATCTATTGAGATGATCGTATGATTTTTGTCTTTGGTTCTGTTAATATGGTGTATTACATTTATTGATTTATGTATGTTGAACCATCCCTGCATCCCAGGGATGAATCCAACTTGGTCGTGGTGTATAATCTTCTTGATGATTTGCTGCATTCTGTTTGCCAGTACCTTATTGAGGATTTTTGCATCTATGTTCATTAGGGAGATTGGTCTGTAGTTCTCTTTCTTAGTTGGGTCCTCCTCTGGTTTTGGTATCATGGTAATGCTTGCTTCCAGGAATGAATTTGCGAGTATTGCTTCCCTTTCAATTTCATTAAAGAGTTTGAGAAGCAGTGGTGTTAGGTCTTCTCTAAATTTCTTGTAGAATTCAGCAGTGAATCCATCAGGGCCTGGGCTTTTCTTTGTTGGGAGGTTTTTAATTACATCTTTGATTTCATTGATTGTTATTGATTTATTTAGGATTTTTGTATCTTTTTGGTTGAGCTTTGGTAATTCATATGTATCTAGGAATCTGCCCATTTCTTCTGCATTTTCCATCTTATTAGAATACAAGTTTTCAAAGTAGGTGTAGATGATCTTCTGGATTTCTGCAGGGTCTGTTGTGATATCACCCTTTTCATTCTTAATTGCATGGATTTGAGTACTTTCTTTCCTTTTTAAAATAAGGTTGGATAAGGGTTTGTTGAATTTATTTAATCTTTCAAAGAACCAACTCTTTGATTCGTTGATTCTTTGTATTGTTTTTTTAGTCTCCAATACGTTAATTTCTTCTCTGATCTTTATAATTTCCTCCTTTGTACGAGCTTTTGGCTTAGCCTGCTCTACTTTTTCTAGAAGTTTGAGGTTCACCATTGTTTATTGTTTATTTGTGCTCGCTCTGTTTTCCTGATGTAGGTATTTAATACTATAAATTTCCCTCTTAGGACTGCTTTCATTGTATCCCATAAGTTCTGGTGTGTTGTACTGTCATTACCATTCAGTTGCAGAAATTGTCTAATTTCTTCTTTAATTTCGTCTGTGACCCATTGGTTGTTCAGTAGGGTGCTATTTAATTTCCATGTGATTAGGAAGTTCTTGTGGTTTCTTTTGCCTTTGATTTCCAATTTCATTGCACTATGGTCTTATAATATACATGGGATAATTTCAATTCCTTTGCATTTACTTAAGCAGGTTCTATGAGCTAGTATGTGGTCTATTTTGAAGAATGTACCATGTGCAGCTGAGAAGAATGTGTATTCTGATGTGGTGGGGTACAACACTCTGTAGACATCTACTAAGTCCATTTGTTCCAAAGTTTGATTCAGTTCTAATATTTCATTGTTGATTTTTTGTCTAGTTGATCTGTCTTTTTGTGACAGTGGAGTATTAAGATCCCCCAATACAACTGTATTAGTGCTTATTTGATTTTTCATGTCCATTAATATTTGTTTTATATAGTTGGGTGCACTGGTATTTGTTGCATATATATTTATGATTGTTATCTCTTCCTCTGGGATTGTTCCCTTTACAAGGATGTAGTGACCTTCTTTATCTCTCTGAATGATTCTTGGCTTGAAATCCACTTTGTCTGCAAAAAGAATAGCTACCCCTGCTTTTTTCTGGGTTCCTGATGCAAGGAGTATTGTTTTCCATCCTTTGACTTTCAGTCTATGAATTTCTTTTTGAATTAAATATGTTTCTTATACATAGCATATTGTTGGATCTTGCTTCTTTATCCAATTTGCCAGTCTGTGCCTTTTGGTTGGTAAATTGAGACCATTAACATTGATGGTTTAAACTGATATGTATTGACTTATCCTTGTCATGTTATTTTCCTGTTGTTGGCTCCCCCTCTTTTTATTTATTTTTTTCCCTCCCTCTCTTTAATTGTTTGCCTTGCCTGGTGGATTCCTTCTGTTGGGGTTCCTGGAGTTGTGGTCCTTGTTATCCCTTTCTAGAATGTCCTTTAAACATTTTGGAGTGCTGGTTTGTTGGTTATAAATTTTCTCAGATGTTCTTTGTAATGGAAGTATTTTATTTCTCCATCAGTTTTTAAAGATAGTTTTGCGGTGTACATCAATCTAGGTTGAAGGTTATTTTCCTTTAGAACTTGAAATACATCATCCCAAGCTCTTCTTGACTTGAGGGTTTGTGCTGAAAAGTCTGCTGTGATTCTGATGGGCTTTCCTTTATAGGTGATTTGTTTCTTTTCTCTAACAGCTTTTAAGATTCTACTCTTACGTTGAATTTCTGGAATCTTGACTATGATATGCCTGGCTGAAGATTTTTTTTGATCGTGGCTAATTGGAGTTCTATAAGCCTCACTTATCTGAACGTCAAATTCTTTTTCTCTACCAGGGAAATTTTCTGTTATAATGTCTGTGGATAGTGTTCTGATGTCATTTATGCTATCTCCTGCTTTTTCATTGACTCCAATCAATCTTAAGTTATTCTTCTTTGCATCATCTAGCAGCTGCTGGATTGATTTTTCATTGTCCCTTGCTATTTTTAAGAATTCTTTCTTTTCGTGATCACTAATTGCAAGCCTGTCTTCTGTATCTGAGAGCCTGTCCTCCCATTGGCTCAATCTGCTACAAATACTTTCAATGGAATTTTTGTTCTCCTGGATATCTGCTTGAATCTGCTTTATGGATTCCATTTCTTTCCTATGCTGAGCATTCATGGCTTCCATCATTTTCTTAAGCTCATCTATTTTTTTGTCTGTATCTGCTCTAGCGTCCTTAAACATGGTCTTCATTGTGGACATCATCTCTGCAGTTATCTGAGAAATTATTTCTGATTTAAATTTTTCCAGAGCCTCATTCAACTGCTTTGTTGTTACCACTTCAGAGATATCAGGTGGGTGGCTTTCGGTTTGTCCCACCTCATTGCCCCCTGGATTTGCCTTTGGTGAACTGGATGTGTGGGGTTGCATCTTGTTTAAGTGTCATCTCATTTTCTTTTCTCTCTTTAGTTTAATTCCTGGGGTGATGTTTGTAAATTGCCTATGGTAGGTTGCTTTATTGCTAGTATTTCAAACTCTTAGGAGATGGCTACTTCTCTGAGGCATCTTCCAGGTATAGCTTATTTTTGGGTTTTGAGCCTGCTGCAAGATCCTACCTCTTCAATTTGTTGAAGATAAGAAGTTGCTGCCTGTTTGGCCCAGTCCTTGGTTCTTTGGTTCTGTGCCACAGTATTTTCTGTGATCCTTAGACAATCTCAGTCTTGGAATACCAGGAAGAAAAGCGCCAGTCTGTGTGACCTTCATGGCCAGTGCTTCTCTGTACTGCGGCGTCTTGCACTCCTCCATGGAGGTCCCCGCTGGAGCCATGGATGGAGTGGCAGCCGCCCTGAGTTCTGAGTTCAGCTGCTGCCCCCCCCTACAATGGTGCCTGGCTAGACGAGCTCGCGTGCACCTGACGGCTAGGCATCAGCACTCACTGCCAGTCAGTGTGTCCTTCAAGGCCACTGCTTCTCTGTACTGCGGCATCTTGCATTCCTCCGCGGAGGTCCCCGCTAAAGCCATGGATAGAGTGGCAGTTGCCCTGAGTTTCAAGTTTAGCTGCTGCCCCCACACCACAATGGCGCCTGGCTTGTTGCTCTCTCACGTGCTGGATGGCCGGGCGTCAGCACTCACCTCTAGTCAGTGTGTCCTTCACGGCTGCTGCTTCTCTGCACCGCTGCTTCTCGCGTTCCTCCGTGGAGGCCCCCAGGGGCGCCGGCAGTCACTGCGTGCCTGCAGATTTGAACCACTTCTGTCGCGTTGGCATTCTTGACACAGGGAAAAGGTGCTGGTGGCCACCTCCTTCTTCTTTGTTGGACTTTCTCTCTTCACTTTCTCCGTGGGCCCCGAACTGCACTTCAGATCTTTCCTGGGTCCAGGGGAGCCACTTCCCTCTTTCTTGTCCTCCTCCAATCACTATATTCCAGTGTCCGGATGGTGACTTTTGGAGAGGTTCACTGCCTGCTTCTTACAGATCCGCCATCTTTTTCCAGAAGTCGGGACTGGAAGAATCTTGTTCAGGAGACAGGAGTGAGAGTGGTGATTGTGGTAAAGTGAAAAAATAGAAATTTGGAGGGTCCTGTATGGAAAAATTGCAGTAGTAGGTCACAAAGAAGAAAAAGTATGATTGACTCATATCTCTGTAGTAGGCATCCCTTGTAATATTGAGAAAGAGAGAGAGAAGCAGAGAGAGAGACAGAGACAGAGAGATAATAGAATAGAAAGAATAGAATAGGTATAAAAATATAGAGATGGTTCTGTGAAAAGACTACTAAATGGAAATGCAAATCAAAACTACACTGAGATCCCATTTCATCCCAGTCAAAATGGTTATCATCAAGAATATAAAACATAGTAAATGCTGATAAGAATGGGAGTTGGGGAACCCTTCTACAATGCTGGAACCCTTCTACAATGCAAATTAGTATAGCCACTATGGATATCAGTATGGAAATTCCTCAAAAGCTAAAAATAGAGCTACCATTTGATCCAGGAGCTACACCTCTCCTTGGTATATAGCTAAACTAATTAAACTCAGCATACTCTAGGGATGCCTGTACACCCATGCTGACTGTGGCACAGTTCATAATAGCCATGCCTAGATGTCCACGGAACCAGCCTAGGTGTCCATCAGCATATACATGGATAGAGAAAATGTGCTACCCATGCACAATGGAGTATTATTCAGCCACAAGGAAGAATGGAATTCTGTCATTTACAAGAAAATGGATGGATCTGAAGATAATGATATTGAGTGAAATAAGCCTGACCCAGAAAGACAGATATTGTTTGTCCTCCCTGATATATGGTCTCTAAAAAGAATGACAATAAAGTGAAAGGGAAACTATTATTAAGTAAGGAAAAAGGATCATAAGGGCATTATACACACTGAACACCCCCAAATGTGAAACTAGGGGGGAGGGTGGCACAGGGGTGATGGGTGGGTGAGAGTGGCCACAGTATGTTATATGCATGTACACATCTGCCAAGATGAAACCCATTAATCTGAATAAACAATAAAAAAACACTGGGACACACACACGCACACACGCACACAAATTACTAAATAGACCCCTGTGTGAATTTGAAGAAAAGGGAAAAAACAGTAATATACCATTTGGTGTGAGAAATGGGTTTTGACCACAGATACAGAGAAACTTAGAAATGAAATACTATTTCTGACATTAAACACACAAAGTGATTATTTAGGTGAAATAAAAACTTTTTAATGGGGGGATTATAACCAAAATTGACTCCAAGGATAGCTAAAAAGCAAACAAACAGACAAACAGTTAGGAGAAAAACTATAGAGGAATTTAAAATGTTCTCCAAAACCTAATCCTCCTAAAGCAAGATTCTGATATTTTGAAAGACTGGGTCCATCAATGCTTTCAAATGAGAGGTGACTTGTACGCTATTTAATCTCTTCTAAACCATAGAAAATGATGGAAACATTCTGTCTTGCCTCCAATAGTAAACCCAGATTAGTGGTGCAATTAAGAGGAATCTTTAGGAATCAGGTGACCTGCTTTCCAAGCATGTATATTCTACTTGTATATTGTCTCAAGCAATTCATCTAATATCCCCTAGCCTTGTATCTTCATCTATCAAACAGGGGCTTCATAAATATTAGAGTCAGCTCTGCCCTTCATCTCCCTGGCCTTTCTCAGAGCCTTATTGTCAGGTTTGCTGCTTGTTCTCCTCCCTTACTTGCAGGCTCCAGCCCGGGCCACCTGCAGAACCAGTTTTGACTGAGAATAGCCTGAGTGCTCTTGTCCCATCTTTCCAATTCCATGGCAGGCTCGGTCTTTGTGACTTTCACAGATCTGGATGGAGAAGAGGCTGGGCTGACCACTAAGTGCCACCGCTACTTCCTAACATGCCTACCTGTTGGCTTGACTCTCAAATAGCATCCTGCCTGTCCAGCTGCCAGCTCTCTGTAACTCATCTGCTGCTCACCACAGTGTGAATTGTTTGCATAAATTATGTGGCGCCTCCTGGGTCCCTTGTGCACCACTTCTTGACCTTCTGAGCTTCAGGGTGCAACCAGATTATGCAGATACCTGTCCATTTGTCTCCAAAAGCAATCTGGCCTGTGACTCCTCTCCCAAGCAGGAGCAATGGCTGAATGAATGAATGAATACTACCACCTTCCACATGGTTCTGAGGATTATTACAAAGAACACATATAAAACATATGTGAAAGTGCACCTAAGGCATAAATCATAATTTCTCTTGCTGATCATAGCATAGTTGTAAGTTGATTTTCTTTGCATTTCAGATCTAATTTGAAGATCAGTGGATTTTTAAAAATGTAAGTCTTCTCTAGTTTTATAACTGAGCTCAATGATAACTAAGCAGTTAAAACATTCGGTGGCATTTACCTTAAATGGGAGACTGTCATTAGACTCTGCTCACTTGCAAACTCAATTCTACATCACAGACGTGGTAACACGCAGTCCCAAATTGCCCCATCACCTGGCTGGGAGATAAAAAGTGTTTCACATGGCCTCTGAGAACTCTTACCTGAATGATGTTTTTCCACAAAGCGGGTGAGAGTTGGAGAGAGGAGACCAGCGGGGAGAATTAAGAGCAAAAGTCAGGTTCATTTAAAATGAAACAGGGAGTTGGCTGGCAGTGAGCTAAATGAGCTTGCTCACTTTGTGGGTTGAATTTTTACCTTAAGCCCAACTTTTCAGAAGAAAGAAGAAGACAACCCTGGGATACACATTGTGAAACTTGTAATGATGATGTGATACTTTAATTTGGTTAAAATGCATGACAATATAAGTCAGTACAACCTGTGGCTGACACAAATAAGGAGTTATGCTCAAGTGCACAAAAGCTTTCCCATGAGCCACTTGTTTTTGGTTTTAATAAGGCTCCGTCTCTCTATGTGGATTGCCAGTAAATTCTTTTGCTAGTTTAACACTAGAAAACAAATAGGGACCTGGAGGTTTTTCCCCATGAGAAGTATATTTCTAATATCAAGATTGCGGTAGGGAGTGGGGGATGGGAGCATGGTGGTGGGAGAAGGCATCTGAAAATGTTTGGGAGTGGGGAAGTAACACCAAGAAGCTCCTGCGGAAAAAAAAGTTTTTTCTAGCCAGAGTGTTTGCAGCTACACAGTCTAATAAGCCGGTGTAGTCATCCAAGTATAAAAGTCCTCAGAAGTTACCTAGTCAGACCTCTTTCTAGAATAAATGAGGAAACTAGAGGTTACAGATGGACTTGCCTAAAAGCCAATACTAAGCTGTCTAGTACCTGACTCCAGGACTCGTGTCTACTGTTCATTTTGCCAAACAAACTTCACTGAAATTGAGAGCGAACATGGCACTTGCATCTGAATATTTTATATATATATATATATATATATATATATATATATGTATATATATATATATATTTTTTTTTTTTTGTGGGTACCGGGGGGTCAACCTCAGGACCTCGTGCGCCAGCAGGCGCCCGTGCCGCTGAGCGATATCACCGGCCCCTTTTTTCGTATGTGGGATCCGGGAGTCGAACTCGGGCCCTCGCGCTTGCCGGGCAGGCGCTTAAGCCGCTGAGCCATCTCACCGGCCCCCAATATTTTATATTTTTATGGGACTAAAGAGTTACAGATCCCAGGGGATTATTTCCCACTCAGGAATGTGCTGTTCTCAAACAAAACCTCCTTACAGGTCTTCCCTACCAATCCAAGTCTACTTAACTTGTTTTCCAGCCAGTCACACAGCATGGTCGTCTGACATTAGACAAGTTCCTTAGCTACTCTGTGTCTCAATTTGCAACGTAGAGAAAACAGTAGAGCCTACCTGTTCAGGTTGTTATAAGGGGCAAGTTAGTTAATGTGTGCAAAGTACTTAGAATAGTACCAGCCACGCAAGTGTTACACAAATTTTAGCAATGTTTAGAGACATTAATATAAGAAGAGAAAGTGGGGGAAGGTCTAGGAACAAAACAGACTAAGGGAAGGCCAGGAGGGGTATCCAGTGGACAAGAAAATGGGCAGATGGAGGGAAATCCATATGAAGGGCATGTAGACTATTTTGATCCCAAGGAGTGTGTGTGTGTGTGTGTGTGTGCGCGTGTGTGTGTGTGTGTTTCTGCTGACAAACTGCATCTTCAGTTGTCCAGATATCCAGGTATTGTATTATGATCATGACTGCGATGCTATATTTTTGATGCTCAAATTTCCAGCTCCTGACCTCTCTCACTCAGTTAAAGCTCTGCATCACCAGTAGTTTATCTGGTTACCCAGCATCCACTCAGCACAGTGCAAGTTCCCTTTTGTGGAGCCACCTCTATCCAAAAGCCTTATTTATGCCATGGAGATCTCTCTTCCTCCACTCATTCAGGCTTAAGATCTGTACTACTCTGCAAATCCTTTTTTCTTAGAATTCAAACTTGAGTGTTGCTGGTTATGTGATCTTGGAGTAGGCTATTTATATTTCTGATCTTTGTTTCCTTATCTATAAGTTGTAATCAACTCTGACTACCTCATAAGGGTTGTTGGAAGAAATAATACCACTGTAATAGCCAGAGCTGATAACAAGTATATTATTAGACTTAGTAATAATATAACAGTAGTAATAATAGTGGCTAACGTTTATTGAAATCAGTATTTTCTCATTTAGTCCCCATAAGCATGCAAGAAAAAGGCTGTATTTTTATCTTTAGGTCACAGAATAAGAAAATGAGACTTCTAGCTCACTTATCATTCAACAAATGTTTACAGAGTGTGAGTTCTTGCCACACCCTTTCAGGAAACTTGAGTTTAACCAGTATTTAAAGCAGGGTCCTTGCTCTCATGGAACTTATCTCTTCTTGGGAAAAACCGGGTCAACAAATAAAATAACGGCAGACCATGCAGAGCCCTGTGAAGTAAACAGTGGGCTTGTGAGAGCGTAATGGGTGGGCTGGCCTGCTTTCCGGAGAGTAATTTTCAAAAGCATCTTCAGCAAAGAGTCAGAGTGGGAAAGGATTCCTCCTTCATGCGGGAAGGAGCTGGGATGCTTAAGACTCAAAGGCAGGCAGGGCGGGAGGATGGAGGGTGAGGGAGTGGAGGAGGCAGGAGAGGTCCCACTGTGAAGACCTCTGGCTACCCTTGGGAGTCGGAGCTCATTGTCACGTGGTGTGAAAGCTGCACAGAGTGAAGGCTGAGCAGTGAGCAGTCTCCCTGTGACGCCGGCATGGTGAAAGGCTTACAGGGTGTCAGAAAGAAAGCAAGGGCCTGGTTGGGCAGCTGCTGGGGTGGCCAGGGCAGAAGTTTCGGTAGCTTGGACTAAAGGAGCCAGGGGAGATGGATAGGAATACAAGGGAGAGGGACCCGTTTCTGAGGTAGAGTGGTCAGGAGCTGCTGGTGCATGTGGAGGAAAGTGAGAGAAGAGGGGACCAGGCAGAGGTTTCTGGCTTAACGACCGGTAAATGACAGTGACAACAACGAAGCGGGAGGACTAGAGTTGAAAGAGGTTTTGAGGACGGGAAATGGGATATGAAAGCTGAGCAGGCATTCAAATGAAGAAGTCGGATGGAGGGCTGCAGACGGGCATCTGGGTGAGGGGTCTGCTGGAAAATAGAGGTTCGTCACCATGTGTATCATGGTGCTTAGAGCCTTTGGCCTGAAAGAGAGAGCACACGCAGAGAAGAGGGGCTCCTTGGCCCTGCTCCCCGTCAAATCCTCACAGATGTGGGCCGGGCAGAGGAAAAGCACCCAGAGAAATTGCTCCCAGGTCCTCAGTAAGGCGCGAAGCCGTGATTAAGGACGCGATGTGTGTGGGGAGCCATGGAGGCTGTTGCACAGACAGCGCCCTCCTGCAACCTCAGTTACTGCGACACCCTCTGCACCTCAGGCTCCTCAGCCTAATGTTCAAGGCCAGTTGAATGACTCTTCTCTCCTCCTCCTACCTACTGCTGCCACCATAGGTGCTCCTAAACTTTCTACAACTGACCGTGTTCTAGATACCTGCACGGGACTACTTGATGTGACCATAACCACCCCAACATTCATTCAACAAACACCAAGTGCTTGCTTGCTGTCAGGCTCCATCTCTCAAGTGTGGGGGGAGATTCCAAAGAACAAAATTGATGACCACCTTGCTGTTGTGGAGCTGACCGAGGGGAAGGGGTTTCTCTCTTCCAGTTTCCTCATAGCCTTCCCCAGGGATCATATTCATTCCACCCCATAAAAGTTCACCCTTTCTCCCCTTCTCCAGTTATTCAAATCATCCATTTCCATGAAAGCCAGCCAGTCTAAAAATAGCACCTTCCGTTCCCACATGGGAGCACCCATCTATTTAAATGTAAACACCGGCCTCTCGCCTCTGCTCCCTGCCCCGGTGAACCACACCTGCCTACGGAGGGTGAGTGCACTCCAAAGGGAGAGCAACATGGAAACCTTGCGGCCAACCCCAGCCACACGCGTACCCATGAAAGAGGTAAAGCTGCGGAACCGGACCCCCAGAAAGGAGACAGGAGCCTGAGCTTTGGAGATGAATTTAGGGCCAAATGTGCACTGGAGAGAACAGGGATGAGGCTAGGGGAGATGGAGCAGAGGGTAAATGGAGACCAAAACAGCTTTAGCACACCTCAACGGAACGCTAAAGCTCACAGTGTCGCTAAAGTGCTTCTGAGGGCTCTGAGTTCCCAGGCCTAGCTCATTAGCTATTGTCAAGACCAAAAACCGGTGACAGCCACATTTTCTCAGGACCTGAGGCTCAAGGTAAGGTACTTGCAAGGAAGGTCAGTTCACCCCCAGCAAGTACAGGCTATATTAGGGAAACTCCCCTAAGTGTTAACCTAATTAACACTAAAGCCTTCTCAACCACATAGATTAGGCTAATGCTCATCTACGGGGTTACGTAGGTAATTCTCTCATATGCTTACCTATTGCTGCTACAAATAGTGCCCATTAGCGCAACCGACCTGGTCAAATAGCGCATTGTGATTTAGCACACATAACGGATCTTTCACATTGAAGAACAGTGGGATGCTGCTGCCGTTCCTTATATTCCAGCAGATGGAGCCATAGCCTGGACGTGCTCCACACACTTCCTCTCTGGTGGCCGCCTCTCAAAGCCAACAAAAGAGCACAAGAAGAGAGGTAGGGAGGAAAAAAAGAACTATTCTGTGGTTGTACAAATACGTCCCACTGTCTGGCCCATGGACGTACTCAACAGGAATGAAAACGTGTGACGTGTTGTGAGGACCAAATTTTAGCTTGAGCTGAGTAGCAGGCTCCCGCTCCTTATTCTGCTCCACTTTCATCTCCCACCCCTCTGATCGTCTGCATACTCGTGCCCTTTGGACGCCCACCTCCCTTCAAAATGTCATGGAGAAATTCTGTGAAACTTGTCTAAAAGGGTCAAACTGATGTCAAGGGGAAGTGTTGGGAAAGGCATGCGATAAAAATAGCCTGGTGGAGGTTCCCGCCTGTTTCTCAGCCTTGACAGGCCCTGGGCAGTGTCTCTTGAAGTGTTTCCCCTGTCATCTGCACCAGAATCATCTGGGTTGTTTGTCAAAACTTCCAGTTCACAGGCCACATCCAAAGAATCTGACTCGGTGCTCCTGGGCTCAGGGACACCAAGTGGTTCTGCAAAGCCAACCCTGAGAATCTCATTCCAGAGGAAGGAAAGCCGTAATCTCTTTCCTGCAGTCCTGAAATCTAAAGACTATTGAAGATTCTGAAAAGTGGAAGTTTTTCCTAACACATTTTGGGAGCAACATGTGGCCCAGGAGGTGACACGCAGTTGTATGCTTCTTATTTGTTGCATATGATGTGAACATTCCTGCACTCTGCTGCAGAAATATTAATACACTTGATCACCAAGTGCTGCCCTGGACCTTCCTGGGGATATCACAGGGTGTGTGGCATGTATACTACCTTGTCCTTCTGAAACCCAAAGACTTTTTGAATTCAGAAATGCACATGGGGGGGCCGGTGAGATAGCTCAGTGGCATAAGAGCCTGCCTGGCAAGCGTGAGGTCCTGAGTTCAACTCCCAGTACCCACCAAAAAAAAAAAAAAAAAAAGAAATGCACATGGCCCCAAGGGTTTCAGAGAAGGGTTGCCTGGACTACATTTATGTCCTGTCTATAGGTGGTAGGTGAAGCTGGTATATTTGTGTCTGGTGATTTTTTAAAAAGCCTAATAAAATAATATTGAAATGGAAGCTCAGAGACTTCATCTTTTTGGACCTCAGTTCTTACCTCTGAATATGAAGAAAGATAACATTTAAGGCCTTCTGTCTAAAATTTTGATTTTCACACCTTCTTGTTCTCTTAAGAAATATTTACATTGCTTATGCAAAGATTAATTGTGATGTCTCTTTTTTCTGGTGATGTCTCATTTTTATGAACAAGTTTAAAAAGGTAAAAACCTTTCTGTGTCTTTTAGGCTTCCAGACAGATCCCCAGTGTTTCCCTCTGTGATGTGGGAGGGCGTTTGCTCATGTTCTCTGGACAGTCTGGTAAATTATTGTACTCAACAAAACTAATATGAAGCTAATAGAATACAGAAGTAGCCTTGAACTCTAGAGAGTGCTATGGAACACTGTGGGAGAAAGTATCATTTATGTTCATTATAGAAGACTAAAGCGATGTCCAAGATGAGCACTGTAAAAACCTCCATTATCAGTGTACAGCTTAATTAGCCAGGGGGAAACAAGCTACCTTTTAGCACTATCTTAGTGACCCCTAAAGCCCCATGACTGGGGGTGTCTCTTTAGCCCTCCATGCAGTAATTAATATTTAAATTATCACCTTAAAGCCTTGTCAAGTTCAAAAGCAAGATATTAAAAACATTTTAAAAATGTAGACATAACACAAAAATAGAACAACAAAAAGGAGCTCCAATTTTGCTCAGTCAAAAACAATAGGTCAAAATGTTTCCCCCAAACAATATATGTGTTAAAGACCTAACCTCCAGTACCTTAGCGTGTGATCGTATTTGGGAACAGGGATTTTACAGAGATAATCAAGTTAAAGTGAGGTCATTAAGATGGGCCCTAATCCAGTACGACTGGCAACCTTAGAAGAAAGAGAGAGGTGGGTGCAGACATGGCCAGAGAGAACACCCTGTGAAATGAGGTCTGTGAGCCAAGACGAGGGTCAGATCCTTCCCTCCCAGGTCTCCCACAGAACCAACCTGCCAATGCCTTGGTCTTACACATCCAGCCTCCAGAACTGTGACACAATGGGATTCTGTTTTTAACCCAGCTGATTTGTGGTCCTCCATCCTGGCAGCTTTAGTAGCAGAATGTGCAATGTCTAGCCCTAAGGCAGAGAGAGACATCTGTGATCTCCATTGTGTACATTTGGGCACTTAATTTACTACTGGTATTTCTGCCCCATTCATTTCCACTTCATTTTTTAATTTTTTTCTTTCTAGAGTAAGTAACTTCTCTAAGAGAGAGCAATTTATAAAAAATTAAGCTGAAATTTGATACAGAGAAATTTAACTCTAAATTCTAGCCCCTTCAAATTAAAATTGCCAGCCGGGCATGGTGGCGCACTCCTGTAATACCAGAACTTGGGAGACTGAGGCAGGAGGTTTACTGCAACTTCAAGGCCAGCCTAGGCTACATAGTGAGTTCAAGGCCAGCGTGGACTATGTAATGAGACTCTGTCTCAGAAAACCAAAAAAAATAAAAAATAAAATAAAACATATTAAAATTGCCTCCTTAAAGTTCATATGCTGTTTAGCTTTCATAAATGCAGATTAGGGTCATCAATCTCTCTAGAAATGGAGTTGATGAAAAGTTTTACTTTAAATTCAAACATTTTGAAATTTTAAGCCCAAAGTCTGAAAGAGCATCTGTACTTAGTATAACAGAATATAGAGAATATATAAAGAGGTGACAATACCTTAATAGACCAATATGGCAGGTAAAACTCTGTGTCAGAGAAGTAGAGTAGGAAAAATCTTGAAATCTTAACAGTGAAAGAAGAGTAACTCTAGACTATAATTTTCACCAGTTCCTTCATAAGGAGATTGGAAGTTGATTTCAGAGTCACTCTGTGTATTAATAGTAGATGTTATGTTCTAGTGCTTGGAAAACATGCTATAACAGAACTAATAATTGCCCTCCCACACTCTTTCTTTCTTATAAAGGCACATGGTTTCCCAGCAAAAAAAGTTTATTTTGTCACCCTCTTTGCAGACGCACACTTGGTTTTAGCCAGTGCACCATGAATGGAGGTGCTGTGTGCTCTTAAAGGGGAGGGACGTGTCACACTTCTCCCTCTGCTCCACCATTTGGCTGGGAAGCTGGTGTTGTTGGAGGAATTAAACCAGCCATTATGGACTTTCAGATAGCAACCAATTATTGGGGCCAAAGTGCAACAAAAAGAAGACCCTCAAGACTGTGGGAATTGCCAACCTATACTTTTATACTGGAGAAAAATAAAGTGTATGCTTTTAAGGCCATGGTTATTTTGAGTCTCATGATTATAGTACCCAAGCCAGTATTCTAACACTATATTCTAATAATTAAACAGAACACTCCATGCTCCAAATCTTCTAAATAAAATATATGCAAAACTCTCTATATAGAATTATATACTTCCTGCCAATAATAATTTTGTTGTCCAGTTCCTCTCAATAACAACAGATATTTAAACACTAGAGATACTTCATTTCCTTGGTTCCTGGACTCTTCAGTGGAAAGTCAGTCAGGGAACTGTGGCCTCTCAGGTTGTCTTAAGGGCATCTGAGTTGGTTTAGTGGCCCTGACTCATTCGCAGAGAGTGGCAGTTGGGAAAGTGAAAGCACCACAAGGATGATGTGACATTTATTGGTGATTTTAAACCCAAACAGTCCAAAAGATGACTGGAAATTTCTGCCATGATCTGACCTATAAGAGCACTTTGAAACCTGAGCAGGGTGTGGGATCAGGGGTTTCTTAGACTTGCCTGAGATTTCTTGAAATAGTACATTGGCAACTTCTATGAAGGTGGTGTGTGTCTATGTGTGGTGTTATAACCAGAATTCCCTTTTGGTCCCCTTTTCTAAAATAGGCTTTAGAGAAGACGTAGGAGGAGTGCCCCCTAAGCCACTAAGAAGTTTCGGTTGTAAAACTTATGACTTATTGGTGAGCACATTACATCAACACCCTCAAGTTCTATAATACATTGCGATAAAGACGGGAAAAATGAAAGAGCGTGCACCCCATTCCTACGGCTGTTTCAAGAGGCTGTTCCACCAAGCAAAACTACTAGAAAATATACTACAAAATTTATAGTCTGTTTCAGGTAGGATCAGGAATAGTACCTAAGACTCCTGAATTCTTTGTCTTCATATTAGATATGCTGTACCAGAACACAAAAGATTGGCCTAATATAATGGATGCTAGAGTTTGACGTGTAGGATGGGGGATTCAGGGAGAGTTCCTAGGCATATTAGCTAGTGTTAAAAAAAGATGGGCTAGGCCTTTGATAAAATTACCCCTGGAAAAGAAGTTACTACAGCTATTTTGCTTTTGTTTTGTTTGTTTTTGTTTTACAAAGGAAAAAGTAACTGAAAAGAAGAAAATTATGGAGTTCATTAAAAAAGAAAATATCAATAAAGAATAATGGAGAAAACATAACACTATCCAAAAACTAAAATAAAGTACCAGTAGCTGGGTGTGGTGGCGCAGGCCTGTAATCCCAGCACTAGGGAGGCAGATGCAGGAGGATCACTGCATTTTGAAGCCAGCCTGAGCTACAAAGTGAGCTCAAGGCCGGCCTGAACTGCAGAGTGAGACCCTGTCTCAAAAAGACAAAAAACAAAAACAATAAATAAATAAGTAAATAAATAAATAAACTAAGTACCAGTAATTGACCCATATAATCATAAAGAAGCTCAAAAAAATGTAAGCAAATACAGGCAAGTAAGCCAAAACCAGAAAAACAATACACGAATGAAATGAAAAATTTGACAGAGATTAAAGTCATAAAAAGGAATCAAAGAAATATTTTGCAGCTGAAGAACACAATGACTACACTGCAAAATTCAGTAGGGCGTGTTAGCAGCAGATTCCATCAAGCATGAGAAAGAACCAATGATCTTAAAGCAAGATAATTTTTAATTATCTGTCAGGGGTAAAGAATGGAAAAGCCTGCAGGGCTCATGGGACAGTATGAAGTATATGCATTTTGAGAATTTCAGGAGCCAAGAAAGACAAAGTGGCAGCAAATTTATTTAAAGAAGTAATGACTGAAAACTTCCCAAATATGAAGTAAGAAATGATCATCCACATTTATGAAGTCCAGAGAAGCACTTTTAAACATAAAGAGACCTTTGCCAAGATGCGCTATAATCAAACTGTCAAAAGTTAAATACAAAGAGGAAATTTTGAAAGCCATAAGAGAAAAGCAACTCAACTTCTGTGTACCTATCATCAGATTTCTCAGAAGAAACCTTGCAGGCCAGGAGAGAGTGGGATGAGATATTCAAAATGCAGTCAGAAAAAATGGTCAGCCAACAATACTGCATCCTGCAAGGCTGTCCATTAATGAAGACGTGATGAAGATTATCCTGACAAACCTTGGGAGTTCACTACCACTAGGCCTGTTAAGAGAAATTCAAAGAGGAGCTTTCAAGTTGAAATAAAATAATAGTACCCAACAAAATAAAAACATACAAAAGTACAAACTCTCTGTAAGCCAGGTGTGACAGTGAATGCCTATAATCCCAACACTTAGGAGACTGAGGTATTTGAGGCCAGCCTAGGCTACATAGTAAGTACAAGGCCTGCCTGAACTACATAGTGAGACCTGTCTCAAAAATAAATAAATAAATAAACAAAATGAAATAAAACTCACTGTAAAGGTAAGAATATAGTCACATCCAAAATAATATTGTAATGACAGTGTATAAACAACCTAACTCTGGTATAAAAATTAAAAGACAAATTACTAAAAATAACTATAGCTACAATAATTGTTAATTGATACACGACATAAAAAGGTAAATTATGACAATGACATCAATAACATAAACTGTGAGGAGCGGAGAAGCTGAAGTGTAGTGTTTTTTAATGCAGCCAAATTAAGTTACTATTATCCTGAAATAGACTATTATAACTATAATTCTTTTTTTTTTTTGTGGGTACCGAGGGGTTGACCTCAGGACCTCGCGTGCCAGCGGGCGCCCGTGCCACTGAGCGATATCACCGGCCCCTTTTTCATATGTGGGTTCCGGGAGTCAAACTCGGGCCCTTGCGCTTGCCGGGCAGGCGCTTAAGCCGCTGAGCCATCTCACCAGCCCCCTACTATAATTCTTATAGTAACCACAAGTATAAAAACCTGCTCTATGTATGAAAGATAAAGAAATAGGAAGAAATAAATACTACTAAAAAGTCATCACATCACAAAGAAGAGAGGAACAGAGAAAGAATGGGACAAAGGAGCTACAAGAATCAGAAAGCAACAAAATGGCAGTAGTAAGTCCTTACCTATCAATAATAACTTTTAATGTAAATGGATACATTCTTGAGCCTAAAGATACAGTTTCTGAATGGATAGGAAAACCAAGAGCCAACTATATGCTGCCTTTGAGAAACTCACTTTACCTTTAAGGTCACACACAGGCTGGAAGTGAGAGAATAGAAACAGATACTGCATGTAAATGATCACCAAAAGAGAGTAGAGATGGCTATACTTGAATGAAACAAAATAGATTTTAAATTTAAAACTGTCACAAGAGAAAAAAAATCATTGTATTATCATGAAAGGATCAATTAATGGAAGATTATAATAATTATAAACTTATATGCACCCAACACCAGAGGACCTAAATATATAAAGCAAATGTTAACAGAACAAAGGGAGAAATAGATGGCAATACAATGATAGTAGGGTACTTCAATACTTCAGCTTCTACAATAGATAGATCATCCAGACCAAAAAAACAATAAGGAACAGCAGACATGACCAACACAGACCAAGTAGGCCTAGCAGACATGTACAGAACATTTCATCTAAGAGGACTAGAATGAATACACTCTTTTCCATGCACATGGAATATTTTCCAGGATAGATCATACATTAGACCACAAGTCTTAACAAATTTAAAAAGATTGAAATCATATCAAATATCTTTCTTAACCACAATGGTATAAAATTAAAACTCAATAACAAGAGTTAAATTGAAAAAAAAAATTTTTTTTTTGTACCAGAAATTGAACTCAGGACCTTGTGCTCACCAGGCAGGCTCTTGTGCCACTGAGCTATATTCCTGGCTAAATTGAAAAATTAACAAATATGTGTAACTTAACATATTCCTGAATAAAAATGAATCAAAGAAGAAATAAAAAATAACTTGAGACAAATGAAAATGGAAGCACAACCCAAAAACTTATAAAATGTTGAAAGTAGTTATAAGAGGAAAGTTTATAGCAATAAATGCCTACATAAAGAAAAAAAGAAGCTCTCAAGTGAATGGTATAACTTTATACCTCAAAGAGCTAGAAAAAGAATAAACAAAGCCAAAGTCAGCAGAAGGAAGTGAATAATAAAGATCAGAGCAGAAATAAAAGAAATAAAGCCTGAAAAAACAATAGAGGGCTGGTGAGATGGCTCAGTGGCTTAAGCGCCTGCCCGGCAAGCGCAAGGGCCCGAGTTCGACTCCCGGAACCCACATACGAAAAGGGGCCGGTGATATCGCTCAGCGGCACGGGCGCCTGCTGGTGCGCGAGGTCCTGAGGTCAACCCCCCAGTACCCACAAAAAAAAAAAAATAGAGAATTTCAGTGAAATTAAGGATTCATTTCCTGTAAAGATAAACAGAATTGACATTTAGATAAATTAAAAAAAGAGAGAACACTTAAATAAATAAAATTGTAGTAATAATGAAAGAAGAGGAACTACAACTGGTACCACAGATACACAAAGGTATAGAGAACTTTGCTCAGAGGAGACTACTATGAACAATTATATGCCAACAGATTGGGTAATATTGACAGACAAGTAGGCCAATGGAAATAGTAGAAACCGTATAAATAAATCCCCACATTTATGGTTAAAGATCTTTGACAAAAGTGCCAAGAATGTGCAATGAGAAAAGGACTGGTTCCTCAATAAAAGGTGCTAAGAAAACTGGATATCCACATGCAAAAAAAACAAACACCTTAATTTCACATCATATACCAACTCAAGAGATGGAGGGAGGCGGGAAGTAAAAAAGTAAAAAGAATTAAGATTGTGTTATGGACACATACCAACTCTCCACAATGAATGTAATCATTATATGCTGCAAACATGTACTAATAAAAATGAAATAGATATATAAATGAAAAACCTAACTCAAAATATATTAAAGATCGAACTGTAAAACTACTAGAAGAAAACACAAGGAAAAGCTTCTTGGCACTTCCTTAGGCAGTAATTGTTTGAATTTTATCCCAGAACCACACATAATAAAAGCAAAAATAGACAAATGGAATTGCACCAAACTAAATAGCTTTACACAGCAAAGGAAACAATAGAGAGAAAAGACTATCTACAGGATTGAAGAGAACATTTCCCAACCATATATCCAATAAGAGGCTAACACCTAAATTCACAGAGAACTCAAACAACTGAATAGCAAGAAGGCCAGGCATGGTGGTATATGCCTGTAATCCCAGCACTCAGGAAGCTGAGGCAGGAGGATTACAAGTTGGAGGCTACAATAGGCTACATAGAAAGTTTATGGCCAGCCCGGACTACAGAGCAAGACCCTGTCTCAAAAACAAAACCAAAAACAACCACAAAAAACTGTCTTTCACCTCAATAGCATGGAAAAAAAACAAACAAACAATTAAAACATGTCAAAAAGGCCCCAATAACTATTTCTAAAAAAAGAATATATGTGCAACAGGTAGATGAAAAACACTCCTAATCATCAAGGAAATGAAAAACAAAACACCAGTGAGAAATAACCTTATACCTGTTAGAATGGCTACTACCAAAAAGATAAAAAATGTTAGTCAGGATGTGGAGAAAAGGAAATTCTTGATGAGACTGTAAATTGGTACAGCCATTATGGAGGTTCCTCCAAAAATTGAAAATAGAACCATCACGTGACCCAGCAATCCCACAAACACCTAGGAAATGAAGTCAGCACCTGCACTCCCACAGTCCTTGCAACACTGCTCACAGCAGCCAAAATATAAAATCAGCTCACATGCCCATCAACACGAGTGGAGAAAATGTGATTCATCCTCTCTCTGTCTGTCTGTCTGTCTCTCTCTCAATGGAATATTATTCAGCCTCAGAAAGGAAGGAAATTCTATCACTTTGTAACAACACAGAGGATGGTTTGCTAAGTGAAATAAGCCAGGTACAGAAAGGCAAATACTGCATGTTTCCACTTACATGTAGAATTTTAAAAAGTCAAATTCAAAAACAGAAGGTAGAAGGGTGGTTGTCAGGGGTGAAGGAAAGGAGAGATGGTCGTCAAAGGGTACGAAGTCTCAGCATGAATAAATTATGAAGGACTAATAATGTACAGCATAGTATTTATAGCTGACCATGTGCAATTTGTGCATGTGAAATTTGCTAAGACAGTACACATATTCTGTGTTCTCATTACACACACACACACACACACACACACATGGATAGCTATGTAAGGAGATGGATGTGTTAGCTTGTTGTGGTCATCACAACGTATATGTATATCAAAACATCACATTTTACACTGTAAGTATATGCACATTTTTGCTAGTTTAACTCAGTAAAGTCATGGAAACAGAATATTGAGAGAATATTTATTGTAAGGAGAAATTCAAGTATAAATACCATAATTTCTATCTAGTACAAGAAGTCTGTTTATGAAATTAATAAAATACTAGGCCTCATGACTGTATATTCAAATAACATTGTCATGCAATATCTCTAAGTACCAGGTGGATACTAGGTACTAAGAAAATTAAGTGAATTTATTATTCATGCCCTTGACAATAAGTTTCAAGGCTGATGACAGTGACCTAGTTTGAAGAAAGCTGCAGCAATATAAGCTATGAAATTGGTGTTTAGACTACAGTATTACTTTCATCACTCTTACCATGATATCAGTCTAAAGAAATCCCTGCTACCCTGCAGTTGTATTGAGTTATACTGTAAGAATGTATGGGGTAACAAATTCTCTCTAAAAGAAAAACAAGTTATACAAGTAAGAGACTGTTTTAACAGAAAGTAACTATAACCACTCTTAGAAAACCTTCACATGATTTTAAAAAAATTTTGTTAGCAGTCCATTGCCAGTAGGATAATAGATATTCTGGAATAAACCTGTGTGTGCAAATCCCACATATGGTTTTGATTCAAAAGTCCCATTGTTGTATATGGCAAAAGAAAAGTGCCGTGTTCCCCAAACCTCTTCCTACCAGGCTGCTGAGGTCCTTTGTGTACTGGCGCAGGGTAGTGTTGGTGGAAGCTAAGTGTCTAGACTGAGCTGAAATCACAGCTTTGCTGGCCGTCTCTCTTACTTGGCAGGCCACAGGCCTCTCACATCTCAGCCTAACTACTAAAGAAGTGCCCAAGGCCTGAACTATTTGAAATAAAAGGAAAGTTAGAACCAATGTCCAAGTCATGACTCAGTGAAACTAAATTCTGAAAGTGCTACAGTCAAAAACTGAGAAGCAAAAATAGAAAGGGTTGAATGGAGTGGCGACCTGTGGGGCTTTGATAAAAAGCCAGGTGGCATAGAAGATTAAAAATACCAGGCACAGATGGATTAATGAAGAGTGACAGGAGCCAGCTGAGTAAGGGACATGTGGGTGGACGCAGAATTAAGCTCGCTGTATGACGCTAAGTGAGCCTAAATTGCCTCAGAGTATATATATGGGCCCTGCCTTGGAAATACACGTGCTTACAGCAGCTATTAAAAGAGTAGTTCGAGGTTTGCCATAAGCCTTTTGTGCGTGACACTGTTGACTTGCAGTCTATGATTTGTAAATACTGACACTTTGGGCAAGAATAGGTACCAGGTAAAAGTCAGCGTCTTTGGTAAGACAGGAGAAGATAGACTAGAATTTAAAACTTGTATTAGAGCAAGAAGAAGAAACCTACTGTAAGGCCAAAACTGTTCAACTTAATATTCTAATATTTTCTGGCCAACGTTTTTACTTACTGAAACTCTAAGTAGCTCTGTTGCGTACGATATTCTCCACAGAGCCCACGGCACCTGGTTCTGTCACAGAGCCTCCACGGGATCCTGGTCAGCAGAATGAGCTTCTCTGGTTTATTTTCTTAAAATACGATTTTGTTTTTGAGGGTCAAGTCTGTTAACATTTATGAAAGTACAGTATTTTGAAGACAGTAAATCACTACAGAGATGGGATATATTCTTTTGTGACATTGTTATTCTTTGTTCTTAGAATCATGGCTTGGGTATTGTAGGGACCACTTGGGTTTTCTATTTTATAAAAAAAAAAGGAAAGGAAAAACAAATGTTGTCAATCATCACTGACTTAGAAAGAGTTCTCTGCCTATGGGCCAAATTATTCAAACTCAAGCTAGCAATTCTTTTTCTTTTTCTTTGTTCCTAAAAGGCAAGACTTTGTGTACAAAGTCATTTAGGGACAGTTTTCTATCCTTGTTATTAACTACAAAACCCTGATCTTTGAAAATTATCCTTTCCTGCAAAAAGGCATCTTCAAATTTCGAAACTAGAAAGCATTTGTTTCATCTGGATAATAGAAAGGAACACCGTGTTCTTACATTTCCTTGAGCAGAAATCTACATGCTTTGAGTCCTATGTTTAAAAGAAAAAGACACAGTGGAATAAAATATTTAGATTATAGCTGATATCCAAAGGATTGTCAGTTTATAAAGGAATCCTCAAGTTACACAGAAAGAAACCAGACAATTGAAAATACAAGTAGCTAAAGACATAGGCAATTACTAGAAGTGAATATGAACACGATTAATAAACACATGAAGTTTAAAACCAATAAGATATCCAATAAATGCCTACAATTAAAAAGATAATAGCATGCAATGCTAATAAGAATATAGGAATATAAGTATGCTTTATACAGTATTATTAGATGAGAGTCCAAATTACAGCAGTCCTTTGGGAAAGAATCTGTGGACTACCATAATTGTAAATATGGATGCCAGAAAGAATTGCTGGCTTCCCTCTTCATTTGCTTACTCATGAAGCAAATATTTATTGCACACCAACCTTGAGCCAGGAATGCAGAAGGGAGCAAGGTAGAAATAAATCTTGGCCCCTGTGGAATTCATTGCTTACTGGGGAAGAGAGAGACAATAAGTGTAACAAAGAAGTAAAGTGCATAGGACATGAGGAAGTGCTACATCCCATGGGAAAAATAGCAGGCCAAGGGGAAATCAACAAGGTTGGGGAGGGCGGTGCGGGCAGCGGTTTTAAGTGAGGAATCTGTGCAGCTGTGGACCTGCCTCTAGGCCCCAGCTCTTAGTTCAAACCAACTCCCAACAGTGTCAAGTTGTGTACAAAGCCCGTAACACATGGAAGTAAAATTGGAGCGAGGACTCGAAGGGAATGAGGGAACGGTTATGAGGACTGCCAAGGACCGAGGTTCCAGGCAAAGGAAACAGCCACTATGAACATAAATACGGCCAGCCCTCCAGATCCATGCAGGCTCAAATAGAAAATACTTTAGAAATTTGTGTGTAACAGATTTTTTTCTTGTCATCATTCCCTAAACAACACAGGATAACTATTGATATCACGCTTACATTGTATTAGATATAAATAACCGAGAAATGATTTAAAGGGAACATATGCAGAGGTTGTATGCAAATCCCGTACCATTTTATATAAGAGAACTGAGATCTGTGGATTTTGTATCCTTGGAGGTTCCTGGACCCAACCTCTTGTAACTACTGAGAGGCCACTGTTTATGTTCATAGGTAAAGATAACAGTGTGGTTGAGTACACGTATAAAGACGTCAAGAAAGGAAGGAAGAACGGAGATTACGTCTGTCTCTTCCAAGGCTCAGTTTCTTCTCCGTTTATTTTCCCCATTCATTTACTCTAGGGATGTGACCTATGTCCCTAACACCTGGAGGGTGTGTTAGCCATGTTTCTGTCCCTGCAACACAAAATCCGAGGTGGTCAACTTGTAAAGAGGAAAGGCTTTTTGTGGCTCACATCTTTGGGGGTCCCAGTCTGCGATCGGTGGTGAAGACCACCTTGTGGCAGAAGCACAGGGCACAGCAGTCGCTCACCTCCTAGTTGGGAAACTAAGGCAACTTTGGAAGAGACCAGGCCCCATGGACCCCTTGGAGGAGGCACCCCAATTACCTGAACACCTCTGCCTTGGCCTCACGTCTTAGTTCAGGTCACCTCCAAGTAGGGACGAACTGGGACGAAGCCCTAAACACATGGGTCGATGGGGGACATTTCAGATCCAAACCATACCAGAGGCCATACTGATGTGTCAGTGATCAAAAAAGAGTCTGACCGTGTTTGCTCACCAAGCCTGGAGGGTTCGGCAGATTATTTCCTAATTTTTTCAGAATACCACTTGTAGGTGCGTACACCATCCACCTGCTTGAGTGGCATCGTGGGATCCCTGGTTGGGGTCTCCCTCTCTAGTCTCCCCAGTATAGTGAGCCCTTCCCAGTCCTTGTCACAGTCTAGGAAGTTTATGTGTGTAATCCCATGCAAAAGTTATTGGAATCCTAGTGGGTTAATTCCAATCTACCAGTTCCAGTGCAACCCACGGTGAGAGTAAAGACACTAAGGCATATTTATAGTTGTGGGGAGCCAAGGGGTCCTAAATCCAGCCAGGGTGATGGTTACTGGAACAAAGGCCTCAACCCAGGGCAAAACCCGGGTTTTATTAATTCTGGACGAGGGGAGTGGCTCGGGGATGAGTGACTGTGAGAGTGGCAGGAAGTACGTGAGTACCGTGAGCTGGGCTAGGTAGGCGGCCTGAAATCACCTTTGCAATAGGCAGAGGGAAGGATATGCAGAAGGAGTAATCTGCATAACACAATTCGAGGTAGAATCTAATGTTTTGGGGTCGGTGCTTCAGCTCTGATGTGTGATCTTCTGCGCCCTGGGAAATCATAGTCTCTTACTTGAGACTCGATTCCAGCTGACAGCGTGCAGCACGGCTGTCCATCCCAGCTGGCTCACCTATGTGTTTTGGGAGCTACGGGGTTGGGGAAACACTGACCTGTCTGTCGCCTTGCTTCAAAGACTTACACATCAGCACCTCCGCTGGGCTGATTTGCATTGCTTAAAGCCAATTGAAGGGATAAGGAAAAATCCTAGCCAGTTCTGTACATATCAGTACATGGAAATAGGGCCGGGTTTGGCCAAAATGGAGATAATTGCTCTTCTTTCAAGGAGAGCCGACCAGGTGTCCTCCACACCCAGGGCTTTTTCCACTCCTCTGCTACCCTCAGGATGCTCTCTAAACAGCCTGTGAGCCTGCAAACTTTGTGCCCCCACCCCGAGGGAGTTTTAGCCTGAGATGGCTTTTGTCTTTCATGTTGTTCAGTGAAAAGCATACATTTATTTATTTTTACACATGACCTTTCCGGATGCCATTTTTTTAATTAAAAAAATTTTTATTAGCACGTTTGCAATACTTACTGATTGCATTCACCACGGAGAGCTGAGCCATGTACATGACATGTGTATTATTTAATTCTTTTTTCGTCCCTTCCCCTACCCTCCCTTCTCCTCTCTCCATCCCTTGGTCTCCTTCCCATTTGCAAAAACTCTGTCTCAGTAACATTGACGAGGCTAACACACTTCTCTCTTGCTAATGCAAACTTCTTTCATTCCATGAACACTGTTGCGATCATTTTGCTAACAAAAATGCTGTCACATTACTCTATCCAATCAGAGACCTCTGGCATAAAAGCATGGCAACCGTCACAGTTATAACAACCTTGTGGCAGATTTTTCCTGTACTCCTTTTACCAGCTCTTCTAATTTCTCATACTTCATGAATTTTCTAGTAACTTTTCTAAGGGTTAACATACTCAAGTGTAAAGTTGGCTGAACTTTAAGATATGGATGCGCTCATTTATCTACCACTCCAACTAAGCTATAGAAAACATTCCTAAAGCCTGTTTCTCCTAGGCAACAGCCACTCTAAGGCAGCTTTATTCTAGCTTTTGCCACCGTAGATTAATGTTGACTGTTCTTGGGTTTTATATAAATGGAATCATTTTGTAGGTGCTCTCTGGTGTCTGGTTCCTCTCAGAATTATTTTTCTGGGGACATGTGTGTTGTGGGTAGCCACATTTTTTCTTTGCATCGTTGTGCCATATTCTACTGTATAAATATAGCAACATTCATTTGTTTTGTGGTTGGTTGGCATTTGGGTGGGTTTCAATTTGGAGCAATTGTGTAAAAAACTGTCATAAATGTTCTCAAACATCTCCTTTTGTGAAAATATGCATTTATTCTCTTCGGCAAGGCTGGCATACTTTTTCTATGAGGGGCTAAATAGTAAATACAATTTGCAGGTTATACGTTCTCTATCACAGTTACACAGCTATGCCCCAGATGATACATAAACAAATGGATGTGGCTGTGTTCAATACAATTTTATTTAAGAAGACCAGATTTGACCCACAGTTTGCTGATCCTTGCTGTGCTCTTAGGAAATGCTAGGTGAGATGGTAGTTAATTATGTTTTACTAGCTTTCCAAAGTGGTTGTACCAATTTCTTTTCCCACCAGCAATGGATGAGAATCCCTTATTTTCACCAACATACCTCAAATATATTTAAATTCCTAAAAACATTGTATTTTTTCCCATTTATAACTTAGTATCATTACTGGTATAATAGTAATTATCTAACTTTTTCTTCTGTTGTAGCAAAGACATGTTGTTAATGACACTCACCTTTGTAAAGGAGTGTTGATAACCTCTACTTCTGCTTTTCTGTTTCTTTAATTTGATGTAAAGAGGACTCTGTTGGCAGTTGGGAGACCTAAAATGAGCTGCTTTATGACTTTAACCTAGTCAGTTCACATCTTATTTTACTAATCTATAAAATGGGCCCAACAATCTCTGCCTTGCCTATTTCTCTGGGGTTTTAGAACAACAAATAAAACAATGGATGGATAAAATTCAATTATAGGAAGATGGTTCTAGTATAATAGCTGAAAAACATCATGTTATAAAACAGTATGTCAACCTGGTGTGATGGTACACACCTGTAATCCCAGCATTCCCAGAGGATGAAGCAGGACGATTGCAAGTTCAAGCCCAGTATGGGAAACTTGGTGACTAAATGAGACACTGTCTCAAAAAGCAAAGCAAAACAAAACAAAACAAAACAAAACAAAACAAAAAACTTAAAAAAAAAACAAAAACAAAAAAAGAGTTGGGAAGCTCAATGTGAAAGCCCTGAGTTCAATTCCCAGTACCCCACAAACAAACAAACAAAAAATATGTCTAGGGTGATCCCAACTAGAGGGATAGGTCATAGTAATGTAAATTTAAAGGCATATAAAAAATGCCAAAAGAATATTATTCAAAATGTTTAGAGTAACAATTTTGTTTGTTTTGTTGTTTTCTGAGACAGAATCTTGCTGTGTAGTCCAGGCGGGCTTCAAACTCATGATCCTCCTGCCTCAGCCTCCTGAGTAGCTGGGATTATAGGCATGTACCACCATGCTGAGCTTAGAGTGACAATGTTGGACAGATGATCTATGTTAATAACCTTATTTCCTTCTTGATGCTTTGTCACATTTTCTAAAATTTCCAAAGTAAAAATGATTATCTGCATACTCATAAAAAAAGGTGATTTTTTTGGGCCGGTGAGATGGCTCAGCGGCTTAAGCGCCTGCCTGGCAAGCGCGAGGGCCCGAGTTCGACTCCCGGATCCCACATACGAAAAAGGGGCCGGTGATATCGCTCAGCGGCACGGGCGCCTGCTGGCGCGCGAGGTCCTGAGGTCGACCCCCGGCCCCGGTACCCACAAAAAAAAAAAAAAGAAAAAAGAAAAAAAAGGTGATTTTTAAAAGTACACAGAGTAGAGTGAGGGGTGGCATCTCCTCCCCTCCGGTAGGCCACCTGCTTGTGCTGCCTTTCTTGATCCTTGGCTGAATAAACCAAGACCTCAGTCAGGCAACAATAGGGGCCCGCTGAGTGCTACAGAGTGCAGAGCCATGGTGACGGACCGCGGCAGCAGGCCAGGGCTCTGTCTGTGGTTTTGTCAGAGGTGATTTTAATTGTTCTCTCGTAACACTTAGGGGCTTTGGAGGCGGAGCTGGGCCTTGGGATCTGCAGGCAGATGATTCCAGGGCCCCATGTGGATGCCAGAATCAGCGTTTGCTCGAGTCCCTTGCATTAAATGATGTAAATATTTGCATGTAATTTATGAATATTCTCCTGCATACTTTAAATCACCTCTAGGGGCCAAGTGTGGAGGCACAGGCCGGTGATCCCAGCACTTGGGAGGCTGAGGCAGGAAGATCACTGTGAGTTCAAGGCCAGCCTGGGCTACAAAGTGAGCTGAAGGCCAACCTGAACTGCATAGCGAGACCCTGTCTCAAAAAGACAAAAACAAAACAACAACAACAACAAAAAAAAACCAAAAAAAACCCCACCTTTTGATTGTTTGCAATACCCGCTACAATGTAAATGCTTGCACCCATTCATTATGCTGTACTATTCAGGGAATTCTGACATGTGCAGTACAGAGGCAATTTATGTTTTATGAATATTTTTCATCCTCTGTTGCTTGAATCTTTGGATGCAGAACTTGTAGACAGACTGGAGCAGGAATTTGCAGTGGAAAGAAATAAAAAAAGATGACTTCAAATTGCCTGGAAGTAGGTGACAGAGGCAGTTTGCTTTGTTGGGGAGCCTGTGTTGGTCCGCTGTCACCCTGCAGCTATGCAGTGAAGAATAGTACAAGGGGCTTTGCCGTGCATGGCAGGCACCCATCCTGAAATGGATTTCCACAGCAGATGTAGCTGCAGAAGTGTCCGGGCAAGGCTGGTTGGCAGCCTCACTATAGCCCAAGTCAAATTGAATGTAGAAGTGAACTTTGAGGGAAAGCGTAAGGACATGAACAAGCTTGGCTTTCTTTATAAAGTGACTGTATCTTTCCTCTTTTTAAAATTTATTTTAAAAAAAAAGCCAGACATGGTGGCACACGCCAGTGCTCCCAGCACTTAGGAGGCTGAGGCAGGAGGATCACTATGAATTTGAAGCCAGCCTGAGCTACACAGTGAGTTCAAGGCCAGCTTGAAATATATAGTGAGACCTTGTCTCAAAAAAAAAAAAAAAAAAAAAGAAGAAAAGATAGACAATAGGAAAGAAAGGGGACTAAGCTGGAGGGAGAGGGATAGGAGAGGACAAAGGGATGTAAAAAGAATTAAGATGTGTTATGTACATGTACCAACTCCACACAAGGAATGTAAACATCATGTACTGTACTTCAAGCATGTACTAATAAAATAAATAAAAATTTACAGAAAGAAACCACTGCATTTCTTCTTCAGGCTATGGCAAAGATTAGACACATGCATGGAGTACATGTTCCAGAATACAAGCTTTTCTATTTTTAAGCAAATATAAACTGTTTCATGGGGGAAGTGTTGGCAGGAGTCCAGCGCTCAGAACTGACAGGAGGGTTGGAGAGAAATGTTTTAGGGGCTGGGGGTGGAGCTCAGTGGTAGAGCTCATGCTTCACTTTTGAAGGGTCTTGTGTTTAATCTCCAGCACCAAAAAGAAAAAAAGAAAGAAAGGAAAAGAAGGAAGAAAAGGAAAGGAAGGAAGAAAAGAAAAGAAACGCATTTAAAGAGAAGTCTCCGTTTAGGGGCAGCCACCCCAATGCACGGAATTTGGCTCCCACAGAGGTGGCCATGGGCCCAGGTGTCACATTTAAGGCATAACTGGTCACTGTCACTGTGGGTGGCAGGAAGGAAGGGGAGTGACCATGACATTCAGCCAAGGGCAGCCTTGTCCTATCGTAACCCAGATGCCGAGTTCTTAGATGGCTCCACCACGGGGCTGTGCAGCAAAAACGGGGATTTCCACTTTCAAAAATAGTATAGCTTCAGTTAGGTTTGAGACTGCCTTTTTGGGAAGTTTGTTATATTTAGAAGGTCCCCCCCCTTTTCTGGTTCTTAAAGTCCATCTGCGGCGTGGCACAAGTCCTCTGATTTTTAATGACCAAATTTAACTGGGGAAAGGGGCTCCATTAGGAATCAAGCTGTTTTTCTAAAGTGTACAAAGCAACCATTGCATTGACAAAAACGCACAGTGCTGAAAAGAGCGAAATGGTTGGGGCTTTTCCTCTTCTGGCGGACACTGTGCTTGGGGGCTTGGTAAGGAAGCTACACAGCGTCACCCTGCAGCCGGCAGCCACAGGAGTCTCTGTCACCTAGAATATCAGTCACACAAGTTGCACTGTAAAATTAAGAAGAAAGCCCCACCCAAAGCCTGTGATGAGCATTTTGGCTTTAAAAAGTAAAAAGAGACACATTCTTTTCAAAAGGGAAACAAATGCCTGTTTGAATTGCAGTGATCCCGTAAGAAAGGTCAGTTTGCAGCAGTGGACCCTGCTCTGGGCCTAAGACATCTCCCCGGCCCAGCAGAGGTGCTTGTGCTTGGTCGCCCGCTCCTGTTCACAGTGAGGCACAGCCAGATCGCGTATCGTCCTGGATTTCACTTTAGATTTTGGGACACACATCGTCTGCCTCATCCAGTGTCTGCTTTTCCATCCTCCCAGAAAATGGCTTTCTGTGTATCTGTGAATGCTCTGGGCCTCCGCAGCCCCAAACTGCACTGGCTGGGACACAACCTGGGCCAGGAGGGAGGCTCTTTCTCCCTGTGAATTACAGAGATGGATTTCTTGCTTCCACTTGAAAAGTAGAAGGAAAGTCAGCCATAGTGATTCACACCTATAATCCCAGCTACTTGGGAGGCTGAGGCAGGAGGATCTAAAGTTTGAACTCAGCCTGGACAACTTTTAGAGACCCTCTCTCAAAAAAGGGGAAAGGGTGTGGGTGGGGATGTAGCTCAGTGCAAAGGCCCGGGGTTCAATCTCTAGTAGTCCACACACACACACACACACACACACACACACACACACACACACCAGGTTTCTATGGGATGTTTTATAACAGGTCTCCTGGTTCTTTTTTCCTAGTTTACTAACATTTGCCAGACTAAGCAGAGGCTTTATCAGAGGGCATCCTTTTCGGGGCAACTTCAGACCCCCTCCTCCTGCCGGTGGGATTGAGGTCCCCTCGGTGGTGCTGCCCAGGCAAGCTTGCCAGTCTCTCAGGAGAGCTGGGGCTGCTCTGGGCCCCCAGTCCCTCTCCCTCCAGAAACTTCCTTTCATCTACCCTATCCATTTCCCAGGAGCATTCCAAGGCGCTGACCGGTGGATTTTAATGAGGCCTTGTAAATGCGCCTCGCTGTTGACTGTTATGGCTGTAACTGCAGCTGTGCTGGGAGGAGGACAGGCCCGGCTGCTCAAGAGGCAAGCTCTTGGATATCATCTCCTCCCGCCCCTGCCGCTGGCGCCCACAACTGTCCGCAGAAGACAGCCAAGGCCAGCGCCAGGTTTTCTTTTCTTTTTCTTTCTTTCTTTCTCTCTCTCTTTTTTTTTTTTTCTTTTTTTTTTTTGGTTTTTTGAGACAAAGCCTCACTGTGTAGTTCAGGCTGGCCTTGAGCTCACTATGTAGCCCAGGTGGATCTCAAACTCATGGCAATCCTCCTGCCTCAGCCTCCTAAGTGCTGGGATTACAGGTGTATGCCATCACACCTGGCTGCAGATTTTTTTCTAAGCCTGAACCCCATCACTTTCTTCAGTTCAGCAACTTTATTCTGAGCCAGAGGAGTTTTTTGTTGTTGTTTTTGCTACAATATCAGCAAACCCCTTGGACATAGGAAGAATCAAGACTGTAACTGAAGAAGAAAAAGCAAGTGGGCTTCCTTATGGGACAGGAGCCCAAGTTTGGTGGAAAGAGGAGGAAAAGCAGAGCCAAAGGCCTCCCTCTCTGTTGCCAGCATTTAAATCACACTTTCTGGACTCAGTTTCCCCTTTGAAATTGCAGGCACTGAACACTTTCTCTCTAAGGCCCCTCCCAGCCTTACCTCCATCAGCAAGGTGAGTTTCAGTGGAGCTATTTTACAATGGCGTTTCTGGAAAGGGAATGTTGATGGGATTAATAACAGGAAGCAGAAAGAGGACTTGGAGGACCTAATCTGTGAGGAATGGTGCAGAGCAGTGGCTGAGGAGCACTCTGCTCTGTGCCAGGTGTGTCCCCCGAGGCTGTTGGGGGACCCATCTGGAGCTCTCTCTCTCTCAGCTGAACTGCATACACCAGGATGGCGCCAGGACCCACTTTCTCGGTGCTGAGGAAACTCTGAGGATAACCTGAGGTCATGAATGCAGCAAACTGAGCTGAGTGCCCGGCTATGGGTGGGAAATGTTGGCTACTGGTACACGGCACGCAGGGACAGCGTTGTGGGTGTGGCAGGAAGGGAGAACCTGGAGGACTTCTGAGGACACGGTTCTTCAGGGAATCCTCCCCGGAAGGGCGCTCCACCAGACCTGGAGGTAGTCACTGTCCCATGGAGGAGCATGGCAGAAATGGGGCCCCAAGGCCAGTGCTGGGCCAGGTCGTATTGGCCCATTATGCCAACCTCACCTTTATTTAAAATGATTATATTTTGCTCATCATGGATTTTTTTGTGTGAATTTTTATTCTAAAAATGTGCATGAAAATGCTACTTGTTTCAATGCTACTGAGTTGGTGGCCACCTTCTTCAAGTTTGTGCCTAACGGAAGAGCTTCGCCCTCCCTGGTTGCAGCCCTTCCCAGACCAAGCATGAAGTCCTTGTGGTCAGCCCTACAACAAAAGCACAGGAACGTGTCATAGAAGGCTCAACCCCATCTAATGACTCCAACAATAAGAAGCAAAGGAAATATAGCTATGAAAGGAAGTCAGAAAATAAGAGACTCCACTGTCTCCTCTCTGTTGGTCCCCACTTGCCATAAAGACAGAATCAGGTTAGATCACGGGAGAAAAAGAGCCAGTGCCACAGTCCCAGAAGCCTTTGTTCCAGAGCACAGGTGGCAGCAGACCCCGCAGGGGCCCGGCTGGTGGGAGAGGAGGCCGTAGGCAGAAGCTCCAGCAGCTTCGAGGCCAGTCGCTCAAGTCGGTTTTCTGGAGAAAGGATTCATGAATGATCCTCACAGAGAGGGAGCTATTGAGCAACTTAGATTTTATCAGGAGGGACAGAGAGGAAGTGCTGGGGGTAGGAGAGTAACTGTGAAGGTCGAGGACTGGCAAAGGCCCAGTGGGTGACGCTCAGCCCGCAGAGCTCCTGGCGGGCCTGTCCTGGTGTCCCTAGGGTGCGGCAGAGCTCAGGAGCCAGGCAAGCGTCATACCCACGCTGGAGCTCTGCTTCTGACCTGCCAGCGGGTTGAGCAACAATAACACCATTCACAGCCAAACAGACAGGCAGCGCTGGCAGCAAACTCCTTCACAGCGCTCGCTTCCAGGTTGTGTGCTGGCCCTGGGGGTCACTCCCAAGGGCCCTACTTTGGCAGACTCCTGGGCTCGCAGGTGACCGTGACGCAGCTGGGCCACTGCTCTGCTATGTGAGTCCCGCATGGAGCCCGGGAAGGGTTTATTGCAAAGGGGTTGCACACATATTACCTGATTTTTGTTTGCACTACAGCACCGTGGGTAGGGCAACAACCTTAGGCCTTTTCTTTTATGGATGAAAAGACAAACCCAACAGAGTGTTAATGTGGCTTGCCCAGTGTCACTCAGTGGGTTAAAGAGCAGGCAGGAGACTGAGTTTCCTGATTCCCATTCTCTAGTTATTTCTAGGAGGCCACATAGTGGACAGGTTTGCAGCCATGGACACCTGTGACCTCTGCTTGCGGATTTCGTTATGGTGCTGTTATTGTGCCGCCCTCCCTCGGGCAGGCTGGGAGACTGCCACTCACCTTGGTGCGGCCAGATCTCAGGGACGGGGTCCACCCAACTCTCACGCCTTCCCTCCCATCTTTGTCCCAAAGAAGTAGAAGCATCTCAGGGAGCCCATAACCAGACACCACATAGATTTCTGATAGGTCTCTGTGATCTAATCCTGGTTCTTTCTCTACTGGAGGGGAAATACAGCACACGAAAATCCCCAGTATGTACAAAGTAGTCAGATTCATTCTTTAAATGATAAATCATCGTATCAAAACCAAAGACATCATTATCATCATCATCATATCCGGAGGTGCTGGAATTACAAGGGAACTACGAGGCTCTGCATCCAAGGAACTTCCTACAAGTGGGGGGGGGGAGCAGACTTGCAAGCAGACGTTTCTACTTTCTGAGATTGTTGAGGGAGGAAACAGGTTCCAGGTGCAAAGTTAGCAGAAAGGAAAAGATGCCTCTGTCTCTTTGAGGGTGAGACGAAAATAAATTCCCCAAACACACTGAGGCCACGTGGCTGTGTGTTTGTGTGTGGAGACTTAAAGGAGGTTCATTATATAGAAACAAACCCTGCTTAACATTTTAGAATTGTGCTAGGGCTATGGGGTCACCCACAATTTTGTGGTCAGGTCTGATCACAGATTTAAGTAATTAAATAAAAATGCAAAGACATTTGGGCTTTATTTATGGCTCTGGAGTTGTACTCTGATGTACTTTGTAATCACAGTGGTATCCAAACACTGCCTACAGAGTGACCTCTGTGTATCAGGTATACGATCTGGGCACCAGGCTAATTCTAGTGAACAAAATAGAAAAATGGGGCTTATATGGTAATGGCGTATGTTGAATATGCTTCTCCAATGACATGCTTCCTGCACGCAATCATTCCCAAATTGCAAATTAGAAGAATCACAGGAGAGCCTTTAAAAAAATTCCACCACCTTCAGAATCTCTGTGGGTGACTTGAATTTTTAAAAAATTCCCCAGGTGATTCTTGTGTGCAAGGAGAATGGAAAGCCATTGCCCAGAAAGTCTGATGTCCTTCCCTAGGGAGGCTTGTCATCCCTTCCCCACCTCCCATCAACCTCCTGAGAGCCATTTGTATAATTCACAGATGGGGAAGCTCACCCCCAGAGACTCAGGGCGACTTGTCCCAAGTAAGTATCACATTCGCAGTCTCCAGGCCACAACTTGGACCTGGGTCTTTTGATTTTAAGTCTAGTGTGTTTTTAATTATGTCTGAAAGAATTAAGGAAACTGAATATTTTTACTACTTCCAGCAAAAAAACAAAAAAAACAAAAAAACCCTAGGGGCTCCCCAGGGAAGTGAGGAGATTGTCTGCAGTCTTTGGTCACTTCCTGTGGCTTGCTGAAGACTTCAGGACCCGGAGCAGTCTTCCTCCTTCTAAGAAATGTGATACCCAGAGTCCTATTCATCAAGAGGCTGTTAGATGGCCCTTTCCGGTGACCTCCTCCTCATTGCCAGTAGTTTGTCTACACTCTGTCTCCGCCTCCCACTCGCACTGCCAGCCCTGAATGTTGCCAGGATCCCCACTTCCAACTCCCCTCCTTTGGGGCATAGCTTGCGCTCCTTTGCGGAGCTGCAGGAGTTCTCCAGAGCCACCGTTCAGTCACTCACTTTCTTCTCTTTCAGCACCTCCCTCTTTCATTTCCCTTCCTGCCTGGTAGCTACTTTCATCATCGTGAGGCAAATGTTTGTAACTTTCATGGCCACCTCTCCAGACAGTTTCCCTTGGACATCAGTGCTGGTGCCTGCTGCTCTCAATGTGTGGTGCCTGTCTCTATCTAGCTCCTAACCATCCTTGAGAGTCCAATTCGGTTACTTGAGCTGTCCTCCCCACTCTAGTACAAAGGACAGACCTCCTGGTCACACCCCTCCTTCCCGGCCTGTGTCAGAATTTACATGTCTACAGGAATTCATGTGATGCCTTTGTTGACATCTCTCCCTACCAGGCCTGGATGTGGGGCTCTGTTTTGATTACTGTCGTATCTCCAGCTTTTGACACACATTCTGGAACATGACACTTTGAATGAGTGAATGAATGAATGAATGAATGAATTTGTACTCTCCAAATTGTTGTTCATTAGCAGAGCCTTCACATATCCACTTGATTTCTCACGAGTTAAACCTTGCAGTTGGACCACCTAAGGTATGCACTCACGGGGCCCTTTGCCAAAGCTAATAGACCCTGCACTTTGGAGAGCCTAGTATCTCACAAAACACACACACAAAATAAATCTACTGAAGGGTGCACTGGTAACTCTGTTGGTTGAGATCACCCCATCGCTGGCCTAACGTGATCCATAACCCGGGCCAGCATCCTAACAAGTGGTAACGCACGGGAGGAACTGCAGTGGGTGGGGCTGAGGCCTGCCCGCAGCGTGGAAACCGAGATCTCCGAGGATTTGTCCAACAGATCCAGCAGGACCCACTCCCCTCAGCCCCTTCTCTTCCTTCCCAAATGGGCTCAAGTAAGTTTTAGTTATGCTAAGAGGTTTCAGTGAGGCAGGAATGATTCATCTGCAGTGAGGTCTGTTTGCCCACTGTTTGGGCTGTTAGTCTTTATTGAATCACAAATTCCCCTGGACTGAGGCCTAAGCTGGAATCCATCATTCTTTACATAAATAAACATATAAATAAGATCTTTTGGCTGGTACCTGATAAAAACACACACAGGCAAATCAAGTTCAGCACACATATCCTGGAAACTCCCAGCTTTGAAACTTCAATAAGACAGTCACAGGGTATCCAATCCCATTAAGGCACACGTACATTAAAATCCCCTGTTAGCCTAACAAATAACGAACAAAAGGGTCTTTGCTCTTTTCTAGAGCCTTTCATTGTGGTTTAGTGGCTAAGACTGAGATTAGTGAGGAAAATATTACTAATCTGAAAACTTTTTTCTTGGGAGAAAAAATGCCATGAAGTATCAAAATGCCCTAAGCAATTATTTAAAAAGAAAACGGTTAGAAATGACCTTTGGGTGCAGGATTTGGTACTCTTGGCTCCTGTGTTTTTTTCAAAAGGACTGAGGGGGACGTGGTGGGTGGAATCCCTCCACTCCGGCCAGAAGGTCTTGGTTTCATTTGGATCTGTTCGGACAGAAACTGCTAAAAGCAGAATGAAGAATCCCCAGAAGATAGAACTTGTTTCTAGTGGCATACATGCCACACTTGCAGTTTGGAAACACTGCCTCATGTGACAGAGTCTATATGAAGATCTCAGAGACCCTTGTACTTTTCTTCAAAAGCACATAATACAGTGGTTCTCTTGGGGGTGATTTTGTGCCCCCAAGGTCATTGGACAATATTGGGAGACATCTTCAGTTGTCCCAGAATGGACACGGGAGTGAGCAGGGGTGAGATGATGGGGGTTTGCTCTGCTAAACAACCTACAATGCCCAGGACAGCCCCTCACAATGATGACAACAACAAAATTCTCTGGCCCCCAATGTCAACAATGTCAAAGATACGAACCCCTGACATGATTGGTGCCCTCAGAAGGATGCAGAGGGTACTGAGAAACAGGAATACGCTCCGAGGAGACAGTAAAGGGAAACAGATTTATGTATTGAGTGTTCCCTGTGTGCCAGGCACTTCACCGTTTATACATGTCATTTTCACTAATAGACTCTACTTTTTAGTACAGTTTTAAGTTCACAGAAAAACTGAGTGAAAAGTAGAAGGTTTCCATGTTTTCCCTTATCCCCATCGTGTTTCTCCTGTTACCAAGCTCTTGCATTAGACTGGTATGCTTGTTATAGTTTTTGAGGTAATGTTAATACATTATTTTTAACTAAAGTCCATGATTTATGTTAGAATTTGGTGTTTGTGTTTTTAGATTCTGTGAGGTTTTTTTTTGTTGTTTTTTTTTTTTTTTTGTGGGTACCGGGGGGTCAACCTCAGGACCTCGCGTGCCAGCAGGCGCCCGTGCCGCTGAGCGGTATCACTGGCCCTTTTTTCGTATGTGGGTTGCGGGAGTCAAACTCGGGCCCTCGCGCTTGCCAGGCAGGAGCTTAAGCCGCTGAGCCATCTCACCAGCCCAGATTCTGTGAGTTTTGACAAAATTGCATAATGACATGTGTCCAGCATTATAGCATCATAAAAAATAGTTTCATTGCCCCTAAATCCTCTGAGCTCTCCTGCAATTTTTTTTCCTACTTTCCTTCCCTCAAACAGCTGGTAACTACTGACCCTTTCACAGTTCCATAATTTTGCCTTTTGCCATTTAGCATGTAGGTTTTTCAACTTGGCTTCTTTCACCTGACAATATGCATTTAACCTTCCTTCATCATGTGTCTATAGCATGATCTCACATTTATTTTTAGCATTGAATAATATGCCGATGTATAGATGTACATGCATTCTCTTCTCGAAGGACACCTTGCTTGCCTCTAAGTTTTGGCAACTGTTAATAAAGCTTCTATAAAATTCATACATAGGTTTTTGTGTAGACCTAAGTTTTCAGATCATTTAGGTCGGTACCAAACAGTGCAGTTACTGAGTCATGTGGCAAGGCCATGTTTAGCTTTGTAAGAAACAGCTAAACTATCTTCCAAACTAGCGATACCATTTTGCATTCTCATCATAAGTGAATGAGAGCTCCTGTTGCTCTCCAGCCCTTGGCATTGTTGGTGCCCCTGGCATTCTGGATTTGACTGTTCTAAGGCGCATACTGACTACAGAGATTCTAATGAGTATAGAGTGGTGTCTCAATGTTGCATTAATTTGCAATTCCTTCATAACACAAGATCTTAAGCATTTTTCATATGCTTAACTGACTTTGTACCTTCTTTGGTGAGGTGACAAGATCTTTTTCACATTTTTATTTTTAATTGTTTTTATTTTTCCAATTTTTTATAAAGAAACAGCTTGAAGGTTTTTATTGAAAAATAATTCCTTATAAATTTTGTCCAACATTTTTGAGTATGATCTGTTAGGTCAGGCTCCATACATACAGCTGGGATAGACTTGGTTTCACATTTATTTAACTATTTATTTATGGCTTTACTTCTCTATATGTGGGGAATGCACGTGTATTATAAATATATGAATATTATATGTGTGAGTACAAACACACACACACACACACACATATATATATATATATATTTTTTTTTTTTTTTTTTTACTTACACTGATATTTTCTCTTAGCTCTTTCCAATCAAGTAGATAGGTTTAGACTGTTTTGCAAGAGTTTGAAACACGTGACAAATTTAGCTGGACCTTTTGCCAACAGCATTTTACTCTTTGGCCATCCTCTTCCCAAGACTTGTAGGTGGCGTGAAACATAGGTAATAAATTTCAAGGTATCAGATACTTTTATGTAGACCTAGGTTACTTAACACTGTTTAGCATAGTGAGGTGATAGTTGTTCTTATAATTATTTTTAATAAGAGACAAGGTTAGACAAAGTTGCCCAGGCTGACCTTGAATTTGAGGTCCTCCCACCCCAGCCTCCAGAGTAGGCAGGACTTTAGGCTTGTGCCACCATGCTGGGTTTCAACGATTTTAAACTTGGATTACCTGCTTTCTTATTGGAGTTTTAAGTGATCTTTGCATATTTTGGACACTGATGCTTTATCAGATTTGGGTTTTGCAAATGATTTTTGTTCAGGCCTATGGATTTTATTTTTGTTCTTTTAACAGTATCTTTTACAGAGAACATTTTTAATTTTTAAAAAAGTCCAGCTTAACACTTTAAGGATGATGCTATTGGTGTTGTACCTAAAATGTCATTGCCAAACTTATCTTAGATTTTTTTCCTATGTTTTCTCCGAGATTTTTATAGTTTTGTGTTTTACATTTAGATCTATAATCCATTTTGAAATAATTTCTGTGAGAAATATAAGATGTGTCTACATCCATTTCAATTTATAGGACATTACCTTTAACCTTCTTAACTCTTTTCAACATTGGTACTTTTGTCATTTTGAACTTGAGGAATGGAGACTTAGAAAAGTTATAATTGGTGCCAAATTTAATCTCAGAGGTGAGATTTAAGTTTACGTGTTTTGGGTCTGATTCCAAAAGCTTCCCAAAACACTGTGCTGTTTTTCAAATTTAAACAAAGATACATTGGGGGAAGGCTTTGCAAAGTTTATCTTCTGCTTTTAAGCATGGGCACCATGGCACACACCTGTAGTCACGGCTATTCCAAGCCTGAGGTCAGAAGATTCCTTGAGCCCAGGAATTTGAAGCCAGCCTCGGTAACACAGAAAAGAGACTGAGGCCCTCTCATAGACCTTCATCTACTTCTCAGTAGCTAGGGCTAGGCCATGGGCTCTGTCTCTAAAATACAGACATATACACTGTTACGATTTAGATCTGAAATGTCCCCCCAAATTCTCATGAGTGGGAAGGTGATTGGATCATGGGGTGAATCCATGGCTGAATGTGCTGTTAGGACGTGGGGCCTGGGCAGAAGAGGCAGCTCACCAGGTGGGTACCTCCTGCCCCAGCTCCTCCCTTCTCTTTCCGCTTCCTGGCCACCATGATGTAAGCAGCTTTCTTCCACCAGACCGTTCCACCATGCCTTTCCTGCCTTGGAGCCAGCTGACCATGAATGCAAACTGTGAGCCCAAATACACCTCTCCTCCTTTTTTTTTTTTTTTTTGTGGGTACCGGGGGGTCGACCTCAGGACCTCACGCGCCAGCAGGCGCCCGTGCCGCTGAGCGATATCACCGGCCCCTTTTTCGTATGTGGGTTCCGGGAGTCGAACTCGGGCCCTCACACTTGCCGGGCAGGCGCTTAAGCCGCTGAGCCGTCTCACCGGCCCCAACCTCTCCTCTTTTGAGTTGTGGGTGTCAGGTATTGTGTCCAGTGATAGGAGAGTGACTAAGACATATACAAACATTTAAACATCTATGTTTATTTTGGGGTAGAGTTTATTTTGAAATTAAGTAACCATCTTAAGAGAGAATAGATTACTGAGACCCATGGTCATACCTCAACTTGGCTCATGCAATAGGCTATTAAACCTGCAGTTAAACAAATGAAGAGGAGACCATAATGACCAGTCCTGACCCTAGGAAAATAACTATGAGTGAGACACTGCTTCGACAGCAAGGATGTGTTAAATTATGTCGCTTAATAGGAACCTGCTAGTAGGGAATCCAGTCTAGCAGCAAATTACAGACCCCTATTGTCTCTGACTTGGAGTTCCATAATTCTTGATGAGCTGTCTTTTATTTTCATGCCCTTGGCTCACGATGGAAGGTCAGGCTACTTGTCACATCTGCACTCTAAGCGGAAAGAAGGGGAAGAGGATGCCACATCTCTTCCTTCTGTTAGGTCATCTCCCACCGCCACAGACTCTCCTGTGCTCCTCAGTGGCTAGGCCCACTGTGGCTTCCTTTAGGTGTTGCTGAGAAAAGGTACTGAATGCATCCATTTAAACATGTCTGCCTTCATTGTAACAGACTCTTCCTTTCCCTTCATTCAGTCTCTTGCCTCACCTCTTCCCACCTGTAAAACTTCCTCAAAATGACATCTTAACTATCCCCACGCCAATTCTAGCCCCCTTAAGCGTTAAGTATGCTTTTCTCAAGACTATATATATTTTGCTTCCACAGGACAGGTGAAGAAACCAGATTAGTGGCCTGAGAGAAAGAGCCCTCCCCTCTGGCTTTCTGAAATCCTGGCATATTCACCTAGTGGTCACTTAGACCAGCGAATCCACTGGCACCACATGAGTGCAGGGAACACAGCGAGAACAATGAAAAGCGACACAGATACGGGAAGAGGGGCCCTATTCGTACACTGAATCTCAAATGTGGTTTTTAATTTCTGTTTGGTCGTCCTCCATGCCCAACAGGATACACACTCAAGGGATGCATTTCGCAATCATCTGGCCTGATCCGTGCACGTACCTCTCGATAGTCTCACAGAGTTAGTAACACTCTGTGTTTACAACACAAGCAGCTCTCGGTACTTTTGAGCTCAGCATTAAGAACACAGGTACTACACATGCCTTTGGCGGCTGGACCAACCAGAACCCCGACACCCAGGACAGGACAGGCCCCAGATGCGTGGTGCACACACGCTTTTGGCAGCTGGACAGACCAGAACCCGGAGACCCAGGACAGCTGGCCCGGGGGCTTGGCGTAATCAGCAAGAACAGCAACGTGGAAGAGTCCGAAGCAGCAGCCAGGAGCCAGCAGCTGGGCTCTGGAGAACTTCAACAGAAGACCAGTCCCAGCCCCCATATTCAGAAGCCAAGATCAGCTCCATACCCAGCACAATTCCCATGGCAAACTTGGCTGGAGTACAAGCACATTTTTGGGATCTGAGATGGATGCTATCACAGAATTGTAAATACCAGAGGTATTTTCCTACTTTTATTCTCCTTTGTTTTTCTGGTTGGCTATCCCTTTCCTGTCTGGTTGGAAGTCATCTTGTTTTGTCTTGTATTTTGTGGTTATTTTTGTTTTTGGATTTTTTTTCTCTCTCTCTCCTCTCTTTCTCAGGCCTACATTTTTTTCTTTCTTTTCTTCTTTTCTGTTCTCCTCTTTCTTCCTTCTTTTTTTCACTGTTTAGGTTTCTTATCTTTCTTGTTTTCTTCTATTGATCCTCCTTCTCTGCTTCATCAACTCCTTTTTGAATTTAAACTTTCAAGTGAGTAAACATTGTCTCTTCCCTTTCTAATTACTCCTATGCATTATATTTCATTCTTTCCCTCCTGTGTCCTCCAGTTTCCCAAAACTTGGGTGATCATCCTTTGACCTCCAGCCATGACTCTACTATATTTGACCTAATCCATCACTTTATCCTGTCCCCTATCCATCTTACCCACCCCCAATCTCCACAAAAGGGTGAAATCTCTCCACTAAGGAAAAAAATCACTGCACATAAGTACGTGGTATATGTTTGATTTTGTTATATAACTTTAGAGTTAGCTCCTGTGGTTGGAGGTAGCAGGTTAATGGTTACCATAGTTTGTCAGTAGTTAAGCTGTAGTTGAAACTATTGTTATTATTAACTGTACTACTTTAGCCAGGATGTCATGCATCTTATAATCAGTTTTTCTCCCCTGTATGATAACACTGTGATTGTATGGGGGCATAATCATCACCACAACCCAGTACCAAAGGATTGGGTGCTGAGCCAAATAGTAACTTTGCATCCTTCACAAATTGGGAAGGTAGGTTCTTGGGGTAGCTATAAAGAACTGCCTACATCTAGAGGACATCCCTGGAGAACAGACATCTCCTAGGGAAGCCTCAATACTAGTGACAAAGCTATCTATCATAAGAAATCAGCAAGCATCAACATAGAATACAAAATAAAATAAAAAAGAGAAAATAGAAAGGGACAAGACACAGAAGAAAATGCAATCCCAGACCCCCAGCCCACCCAGGACAAGCCTGGAACACAATGAGATAGGTGAAATTGGAAGTCAAACTCTGGAAATTTCTGAAATGATAGCAACAGAAGTGAAAAAAAAAAAAAAGAAGAGTGGAAAATGCTATAGAGAAAATAATCTCTCATGTAGAAAAAGAAATGATGCTTAAAATCAAAGATACTAGAGAAGACACAGACAAAAAATAGTTGAGCTTAGAAAAATGATGGAAACAAAAAATGCCCAACACAGGAAAGAAATGGAATCCATGAAACAGATCCAAACAGAAATCCAAGAGATTAAAACCTCCACTGAAAGTGTATGCAACAGATTGAATGAAGGAGAGGATAGAATATCAGATCTAGAAGACAGAATTGCAGCTAATGATCATGAGAAGAAAGATATCTTAAGGGACGGTGATATAGCTCAGTGGCATAAGCACCTGCCTGGCAAGCACAAGGTCCTGAGTTAGACTCCTGGTACCCGCATGTAAAAAAAAAAAAAATAAAGAAATAAAAATAAAGAAAGATATCTTAAAAATAGCAGGAGACCATGATAAATCAATCCAACAGCTACAAGGTGATGCAAAGAAGAATAACATAAGACTGATTGGGGTCAGTGAGAAAGCTGGAGACAGCACAAGTGCCATAAAAAACTCTTCACAGAAATAATGGCAGAAAACTTCCCAAGCATGGATAAAGAATTTGACATACAAATAAATAAAGCATATAGAACTCCAAACAGCCATGACCAAAATAAAACTACACCAAGACATATAATAATCAAGATTCAAGAAATTCAGCACAAGAACAGAATATTAAAATCTGTTAGAGAAAAGAAACAGATCACCTATAAAGGAAAATCCATCAGAATCACGGCAGATTTCTCAATACAAACCCTCAAGTCAAGAAGAGCTTGGAGTGAAGTATTTCAAGTCCTGGAAGAAAACAACTTCCAACCCAGATTGATGTACCCTGCAAAACTATCTTTCAAAATTAATGGAGAAATAAGATACTTCCATGACAAAGAACCAAAGAAGAAATTCATGACCACCAAACCAACCCTACAAAGAGTACTGAAAGATATTCTAGGCAGAGATAAAAATGACCACAATTACAAGAACAAAAACAAAGAAACCACCAGGCAGGGCAAGCAGTTAAACAGAGGTGAAAAGCAGGGAGCCAACAACAAGAAAATATCATGACAAAGATAAGCCAATATTTATCAGTTATAACCCTCAATGTAAATGGCCTCAATTCACCAATCAAAAGAAACAGACTGGCAGAATGGATCAAGAAACAAGATCCAACAATATGCTGTATACAAGAAACACATTTAACTCAAAAAGAAATTCATAGACTGAAAATCAAAGGATGAAAAATAATCTTCCATGCAGCAGGAACCCAGAAATAATCAGGGGTAGCTATCCTGTTCGCAGACAGTGTGAACTTCAAGCCAAAAATAATCAAAAGAGATAAAGAAGGTCACTGCATACCTGTTAGGGGGAAACTTCAAGAGGAAGAGATAACAATCATAAATATGTATGCACCAAATACAGGAGCACCCAACTATATAAGACAATTATTAATAGACATGAAAAATCAAATAAGCAATACCACAATTGTAATGGGAGACCTTAATACCCCATTGTCACAGAGAGATAGATCAACTAGACAAAAAATCAGCAAAGAAATATCAGAACTGAAGCAAACCTGTGAACAAATGGACTTAGTAGATGTCTTCAGAGTGTTCCACCCAACATCATCAGAATACATTCTCAGCTGCACATGGAATGTTCTCTAAATTAGACCATAAACTAGCCCACAGAACATGCTTGAGTAAATGCAAAGGAATTGTAATCATCCCATGCATATTATCTGACCATAGTGCAATGAAATTGGAAATTAATGGCAAAAGAAACCACAAAAACTCCATAAACACATGGAAATTAAATAACACTCTCCTAAACAACCAATGGGTCACAGATGAAATAAAGGAAGAAATTAAACAATATCTACAACTAAACAAGAATGCAGATACAACATCCTGGAACTTATGGGATGCAGTGAAAGTAGTCCTAAGAGGGAAATTTATAGCGGTGAATTCTCACATCAAGAAAACAGAATGAGCACAAATAAACAACCTAATATTATACCTCAAGCTTCTAGAAAAAGAAGAGCAAGAAAAACCCAAAGCTCATACAAGGGGGGAAATTATAAAGATCAGAGCAGAAATTAATGCAATGGAGACCAAGAAAACAATACAAAGAATTAGTGAATCAAAGAGTTGGTTCTTTGAAAGAATAATAAAATTGATAAACCATTAGCCAACCTTATCAAAAAAAGGAAAGAAAGATTCAAATTCATGCATTGAGGGCCGGTGAGATGGCTCAGCGGCATAAGCGCCTGCCTTGCAAGCGCGAGGGCCCGAGTTCGACTCCCGGATCCCACATACGGAAAAGGGGCCGGTGATATCGCTCAGCGGCACGGGTGCCTGTTGGCGCGCGAGGTCCTGAGGTCGACCCCCCGGTACCCACAAAAAAAAAAAGAAAAAAAAAAAATTCATGCATTGAGGAATGAAAAGGGTGAAATCACTACAGATCCTGTGAAAATTCAGAAGATTATTAATACCTACTTTGAAAATCTTTATTCTCATAGGATGGAAAACACAGAAGAAATGGACAGATTCTTTGGTAATACATATGAATTACCAAAGCTGAATCAAGAAGATATAAAAATTCTGAATAACCCAATATCAGTGAATGAGATTGAAAATGTAATTAAAAACTTACCAACAAAAAAAAAGCCCAGGTTCTGATGGATTAAATAATGAATTCTACATGAAATTTAGAGAAGATTTAATGCCAATACTCCTCAAACTAATGAAATTGAAAGGGAAGCAATACACCCTAACTCATTCCTGGAGGCAAGTATTACCTGATACCAAAACCAGAGAAAGACCCAACCAAAAAAGAGAACTACAGGCCAATCTTCCTAATGAGCATAGATGCAAAAATCCTCAATAAGATGCTAGCAAACAGAATGCAGCAAATCATCAAGAAGATTATACACCATGACCAAGTGAGATTCATCTCAGGAATGCAGGGATAGTTCAACAAATGCAAATTAATAAATGTAATACATCATATCAACAGAGCCAAAGATAAAAATCACATGATCATCTCAATAGATGTAGGAAAAGCTTTTGATAAAGTCCAGCACTCATTCATGATAAAAACCCTACAGAAAATCAGAATAGATTGTCTTTACCTCAATCTGATAAAAGACATCTATGACAAACCAACAGCCAACATGATACTAAATGGACAAAAACTGAAAGCTTTCACTCTAAACTCAGGAACAAGACAAGGATGTCCACTATCACCACTCCTATTCACTACAGTTCTGGAAACATAAGCCAGAGTTATTAGACAAGAGGGAGAAATAAAAGGAATAAGAATAGGAAAGGAAGAAGTTAAATTATCATTACTCACAGATGACATGGTACTCTACATAGAAAACCCCAAAAACTCCACCAGAAGACTTATAGAATTAATAACCAAATTCAGTAGCATAGCTGGATACAAAGACAACACTCAAAAATCAATAGCATTCCTGTACACAAACGACAAACTCACTGAAAGAGAAATTAGGGAAACAACACCTTTCACAATAGCGTCCAAAAAAATGAAATACTTAGGAATCAATCTAACAAAGGAAGCAAAGGATCTATATACTGAAAATTACAGTACTCTGAAAAAAGAGATCAAAGAGGATATCAGAATATGGAAAGACATCCCTTGCTCATGGATAGGAAGAAACAACATAGTGAAAATGGCCATACTCCCAAAATTGTTATACAGATTTAATGCAATCCCGATCAAAATACCATTAACATACCTCACACATCTGTAGAAAACAATCCTAAAATTCATCTGGAAGCAGAAGAGACCTAGAATAGCAAAGGCAATCCTGCGCAACAAAGGAAAGGCAGGAGGCCTCACAACTCTGACTTGAAATTATACTACAAAGCTACTGTGATAAAATCAGCATGGTACTGGCAAAAAAACAGACCTGAGGACCAGTGGAACAGATTAGAAGATGCAGACACAACTACAAACACACTCAGCCACCTTATCTTTGACAAAAGGGCCAAACATGTTCACTGGAAGAAAGTCTCTTTAATATATGGTGCTGGAAAAATTGGCTCTCTACATGCTGAAGGCTAAAACTAGACCCATATCTATCACCATGCACTAAACTAAAGTCAAAATGGAACAAAGATCTAAATATTAAAACAGAAACACTAAATCTACTGGAAGAGAAATTAGGTAGAAATCTTGAAGACGTAGAAGTAGGCAGAGACTTCCTGAACAAAACCCAAACTGCACGGAAACACTTCAAAGAATCAATAACTGGGATCTCATCTTATTAAAAAGATTTTGCACATCAAAAGAAATCACCAGCAGAGTGAAAAGACAACCCACAGAGTGGGAAAAAATTTTAGCCAACTGTCTCTCAAAGGACTTCTGTCTAGAACATATAAAGAATTGAAAAAATCAGACCCCCCCAAATTCAAAGACCCAATGCAAAAATGGGCATCTGAGATGAACACACACTTCTCAGATGAAGAAATACAAGTAGCAAATAAATATATGAAAAAATGTTCAACATCATTGGTCATTAGAGAGATGCAAATTAAAACAACACTGAGATTCCCCCTCACCCCAGTAAGAATGGTATGATCAAGAAATCGACCATGGGGCCGGTGAGATGGCTCAGCGGCTTAAGCGCCTGCCCGGCAAGCGCGAGAGCCCGAGTTCGACTCCCGGAACCCACATACGAAAAAGGGGCCGGTGATATCGCTCAGTGGCACGGGCGCGCAGGCGCCCGAGGTCCTGAGGTCGACCCCCCGGTACCCACAAAAAAAAAAAAAAAAAAGAAAGAAATCAACCATGGGCCGGTGAGATGGCTCAGCGGCATAAGTGCCTGCCTGGCAAGCGTGAGGTCCTGAGTTCGACTCCTGGTACCCACATACGAAAAAAAGGCCAGTGATATCACTCAGCGGCACGGGCGCCTGTTGGCACACAAGGTCCTGAGGTCGACCCCCGATACCCACACACACACACACACACAAAAAAAAAAAATCAACCAATAACAAATGCTGGTGGGGCTGTGGGGAAAAAGGAACACTTCTCCACTGTTGGTGGGAGTGTAAACTGGTGCAACCACTATGGAAACCAGTGTGGAGATTCCTCAAAAAACTAGGATTAGAGGTTCCATTCAACCCAGATATTCCCCTTCTGGATATTTTCCTAGAAGAATTAAGAACATCATACCACAGCGATATTTGTGCACCCATGTTTATAGCAACAAATTTGTAATAGCTAAATCTTGGAAATGACCCAAATGCCCATCAACTGAGGAATGGATAAAAAAAGATGTGGTATTTTTATACAATGGAGTACTACTCAGCTATAAAGAAGGATAAACTTGCGACATTTATAGGGAAATGGATGCAACATGAGGCCATACTCATAAGTGAAATAAATCAGACTCACGTGTGTAAACATCGTATTGTCTCCCTAGTGTAAGAAACTGAAAGAGTAAGATCCAAAATGTACAACAGATATTGTGAAATGGGAAGAAACTGTTCAAAAGGAAAGAGAAAGTGGGATGGGGAAGGGAGAAAAGAAGGAAGGGAAAAGGAAAAAATATATATATATGCACAAGACAGTTAAGATAGTTATACTACTAATTTCTCTTAATTCATTGAAAAGAAAGGTTTGTGCCTATATTGTTTGATCAATTTTTCATGCCTATATCTTGTAATATGAGCAACTACTTTGAAGATAACAATACACAATGTACTGACCATTGTCACTCTCCTACAATCTTGTTTTGAAATATTGTACCATTGTTTTTATTTTTTTCTTTAAAAAAAAAAAACACAGGTACTGAACCATGACTGGCTAGGCTGGGCTATCTTATTATTTTTAAATTTTTATTTTTTTGCTGGGCTGTTTAAAACTCAGTGGAAGACATCACTTGCCAGCACGGTCCTTTTCTGAAGCAGCCTACTTTCTCACGGGGAGATCAGCCACTCATACTAAATAGTAAGTGGAAGCGGACACAGGGACATCAATGCCAGGGAGATAGACTGAGGGGCCACCAGGAAGTTGACTGGGATTAAGCTAACTCCCCAAGAGGCAAGATTTCTGACTGTATGGATACATGCAAGAGTGCTTATGGAGATGGTTCAATTTGATTCCCAAGGGTCTGGTGAAGCAAGAGTTAAAAATGATGGGGGCCGAGGTAGACTGACATGTTGGGAAGCGACTGTGCAGGCGGGACACACTTGTAAGTGCAGGCTCGCTCAGGGCTTGCCTGAGAAGGCTCTCTAAACAGGAAATGAATTGGAATGAAAAGGATGGCCACCAGAGAAGAGCAGCTGGAGGGGCAGGATGGAGACGACTGGGCTCCGGATTCTTTTGTTCCCCTCCCACCTTCCCTGCCTGTCCGCCTGCCAAGGGGCCTGTTCTGAAGCAGGAAGGTGTTTCCCCAGCGCCAGCAAGTGGAGGAGGCGCCAGAGGGAGCACAGCTTCAGCCATCAATCTTCACTTTCATTCATTGCCTAAATCTGCTAGTTTTTTTCTGCTTGACTTGGTGGGAGGGGAGTTTCTTTCTGAAGAACAGCTCGGTGAGAGACTGTGGCCAGCTGCAGCCAGAGAGGGACTTGTGCTATACTCACACCTGGCCTGGGTATCTCAGCTGCGAGCAGCTGAAAGTCATCTGGCCAGACGGGATACTTCAGTCCCTTCACTTCATTTCAGTTCATGCAGCCTCAGATCGGTGTCCACGTGGGGGTGCCGCTCTAAGCTGCAGGCCGTGCTGGGCACAGGGGGGCTGTGATGGGAACACAGCAGCAGGCTTGTGGTGCACGGTGGAGACCACAGTGTAAATAAATACTGAGTGGCGGGGACAGGAGAAAGTGTGAAGTCCAGAGAGGGGTCACAGCCCAGCACGGGAGTCATGGAAGACTTTTTAGCACGTGATGAGCTTTGAGTCCCCATAAAGCTCCATAAGCTTTTGTTTATCTTCAGGAAAACCAAATCAAATTCGCAAAACAGAAAATACCCTTTCTGCTCAAAAGAACTAGGCTATTGGGCTGGGGGGGAACCTTTTAAGAAGATATAGAATTGGTGGAGTAGCAAAATGGAAAATATCTTTTATTGCTAAAAAAAAAAAAAAAAAATAGCAAGGTGACTGGGCTGGGGGAGGCTTTGGGGAGGTTGGAGAATTGGAGTAGTGGTACCCAGAAGTGGCCGCTGCAAATGCAGTCGGTAACCTTCAAATGCTTTGCTCACAGCTGGGGAGCAAACTGCTATAACCACGTGGCCCTTGGAACTAGAAGTTTTAAAGGTGGTAGAGTCCAAGGCAGAGCCAGGAGACCTAGAAACACTACTAGCTAAGTAAAGCCTCCAGGAAAGCATGCTGTGGATATTAAAAGATAAAAAAAAAATTTTTTTTAAATAGAGATGTGTGGGCCTTATTTTAGTTGGTGGAAATTTCTTAGGCTTTTGTTTCTGTAAAAGGAGCATAAATTGGAAACTATGTTTGCAGGCACGAAGAGAGGAGAACATTAAGGGGCCTCAGCGGGGCGGGTATGAGGGCACAGAGTCACTTTCCCATGCATCCTCCACCCTCCCGTGCTTGTCTTCCTATCGGCGGGATCAAAAGCCAGTGTCTCCTTCCCACTCGCAGGTAACCCAGGCAGACCATTTGCCCACTTCCGTTGAGGGAGGCATTCAGTAGATCTGCAGGGGGGCTTTGGGGAAAGTTAATTTGCTTTCTAATAAAAAGGACAGGAACATTGCCTTGCCCTCAACTCCTGCCTAAGACGCTGAACTAAGGGCAAAATCTTCCAACCATGAAGCAAAACTCTAAGGAAAGAGGGCCATGAGGTCAGCTGAGCAGAAAGAAGGACATGACTTGGGAGTACGATCATCATCAGGCCATTTTGGAACCTTGGAAGTGCCCACCTCCAGACTCCTCATAAACAATACCAGTGGTAAAAGTGTTTGTTCTTTATGCACCAATACAAGTATATGTAAATTATGTAGAGGAGCTGGGTGTCGTGGCTCACACCTATAATTCCAGCACTTGGAAGGCTGAAGCAGGAGGATCCTTGCAAGTTCAAGGCCAGCCTGGGCCACATAGTGAGGTCAAGGCCAGCTTGAAATACAGAGCAAGACCCTGTCTCAAAACAAACAAACCAACAAACAATTCATATAGAGGGATTAAGGAAGATATCAGCTGGTAGAAGCAAGATTTTTCTGAACTCAACTCTACCCCTCAGCGCACACTTTTTCACTTAACACTTGAACTATGGTAGTTGGAAGTTATATGAAAAATACATAAAATATGTGCTAATATTCTATGTAAGGAGACAAACAGTTAATGTTTATTCTTAACTTGGGATCATAGTCATGAATGAAGAATGGAGGAAGGAACGGAATTTGAGATAAACATATCACTGAGGAAAGTTCTAGACCTCTGTCCACGATGTCTTAGGACGTCAGAGCCTAGTCTGAGAGGGGGGTGGGGGGTTGAGTGGCCAGATCTAGGAGACCCCCACCCCTGGGAGCAGGCGCTCTCGGCGGTGCGTTGGCTCTGTGTCCCTCATCTCTCTGGCTGAGGTGAGCCCCCGGCGTTCCAGCTCTGGGTGCCTGCTCTCCCCTTCCTGTCACTTTTCCCTTGTTGGACTTTTTCTTCCCATGGGATTTTCCCACTGCCACTCAGGGAGCACCCTGCGCCCTGGCGGGGTGTCCCGTCTCCGCCAGCGACAGCTGCTCCGGCTGTTCCTCTGCTGCCTATCTGTTCCCTCACCCTGCTTTTCTCGCACTTTTTCTCCTTTCCCTTATTTTGCTATCCTTGTTTTGTTGTCTCTCCTCCCTCCCCTGCCACTCCTTCTATTCTTTCCCCCTTACATCCTTTCTTTCAAAGAAAACAAGAGGTAGTAAAGGATCGTGAGAGGACAGCAGTTGAGGCTTTCTTTCTTTCTTCCCCTCCCTTCCCCTCCCCTTGTCTTCCTCCCTTCCTTCCTTTCTTCTTTCTTTCTGGTCTTTTGAGACAGGGTCTCGCTATGTAGCCCAGGCTGACCTCAAACTCACATCAATCCTCCTGCCTCAGCCTCCAGAGTGCTGGGATCACAGGTGTGTGCCACCACACCCGGCTTTCTCTTTTGAGAATTTATTAATTGCTAAGTGGATATGGATATGTGCTGATGACAGGATGAAATTCTCACATCACCTAATTCACCGGGCAACATGATTAGCCCTTCTGCTACTTTAAAGTCCTGGGCTGCCACAGACAGGGAGAGACTTTCACTGCTCCATGAGTATCTCCTCTCCAGCTCAGTTCCCTTCCCTCGTCTGCCTCATTTTTCCTGGGAGAGGCCGTGTTGATGATCTAGAATGGTGGGGAAAAGCATCCACATAGGACACCATGATTGGGGTGACACCTCAACAAACGAAATCTGAATGTCAAGCTTAGGGCTCAGATGCAGATGCTTAAAAAATTTTTTTCCTAAGTGAATAAATGTGTAACCCAGGTGAAAACCAATATTCTAGAACATACATTCTCAATATAGCACTGCCTAACTGTGTGAGTTAAAGTTGTGCCGGGGATAGAAGGAAACCCCCATTGACTCGAGAAAGGTAAAATAAAGCAGAAAAAATAAAAAACTCCTCCTGAAGGTATCAGGACTTCCCAAAAGGGTAAGAGGGGCTGAGATGACAATGTGTGGGCGCGGCCTACGCGCAGGGTATGCCCCAAGTTAAAACTGGTTCCAAAATCCCCTGTGCGACCACAGACAGCAGAGACTGTCACACTTATATTTAGAAACAAAGCAATAAATACCTGAAGGATTCCATCTGATACAACAAAATTAAAACAAGCAGCTTCTCTCTACCCTTTATAGGAAAATCGAGTTTTATGCATTAGTTATTTTGTTGAAAAGTGCCCAAAAGCAAACTTTTTTTTTTTTTTTTTTCTACAACTTACTAAGAACAAGCACAATAATTTCTAGGGTGGGTAATTTTGCAAAGTTTTCCTAGGTAGTTTTAGTAAAACTTTTAGGAAGTTTTAGGTTCCATTTAATGATTCAAGCTTAGAGTGCTGGGGTGTGTGTGTGTGTGTGTGTGTGTGTGTGTGTGACAGAGAGAGACAGACAGAGTGTTACAGAACAGAACAGACACGCAGCGAGTGAAAGTCCACATTGGAACAAAATCTCTAGAATTTGGCAAAACTATTAAAAAAAAAAACAAAGGTTTGCATTCCATTTCCAGAAATGTATTCTGAAGAAATCATCATGGAATGATGGGAAATTATAACTGTTTATGATATCATAATGTTGAATACAACTTGTGATAAAATAGTTTAATTATAATAATACAATGCCATACTTAATGCATTCATTAAAAAGATGCAAGACTTTTTCAGTAATTGAAAAAATAGGTTCATATAAATCATTTGTCAAAACATTGTTAGATAGCCACATGTAAAATCTGACCTCATCTGTGTAATATATATTACTAGAAAAGAAATTGAATGAGTATAACATCAAAATGCTTGTAGTAGTTACGTACCACAAAGCAAAACCCTTGAAAATAGAGAATAGTGCATTTGGATCACCTGGTAAGTGATTCAAAAATATGTAGCTGAATTTTATTACACTGTGTGATGAAATTATAGAAATTTTTTGTTATACCTATTTTATGCTAATAAAAAATATTACAAGATAACATCAAAATTTATAGTATAGAAAGTTTATGTATATGACAAAGAATGAAATAAAGTTTATAAAAATAAAATTAATTTTGTTGAAATGATACTTATTCAGTCTTTAATATATCTTTGCACACATGTCTGTACTTGTATTCATGTGACAAGTTGAAAAGTACAAGAAGTTATACATTTGTGTTCATGGAGAACCCAAAAGAGTCTATAAATAATTTATTAAAGCACAAAACTTATACATGAAAGTCAATTTCATTTTATATAATACCAAAGAGGTTAGAAAAATATGTTTTAAAAATACAGTAGTCTTTAAACAATAAAAGAAAGAGCAATAAAAACGTAGGGCACATAGAAATAGTTTTTTCAACAGAGGAGCAAGAATTTAATGGAGTACATTGTAATTTTACTTATTAAACTCAGGTGGTCTGGCTTTACACTATGTGACTCTCCTAAATTCTTGGGGAAGAAATAAAATTTCTCTCTGTTATCCAATATATCCCAAAATCAGTTTCAGAGATACTAAAGACTTTAATGTAAAAAAAAAAAACTTTAAAAAGATTTTTTGGATGACAACATAGGAAAATACCTTTGTGACTTCTGGGAAGAAAAAGAGTTCTGAAATGAGATTTTTGCTCAGAAAGGGAAAATACTAAGATTTAACAGTATTAAAGTCTTGGTGAAAATACAGTTGGAAATGTGGAGAATATATTTGTAACATCTAACAAAAAATTAGCAATAAAAGCATATAAAGACAGCCAACAAATTAATAAGAAGATGAATGGTAAGCAGAACAAAAAAAATGAGAAAATTGTGTTTTCAAAATAGTTTTGAGGGCCGGTGAGATGGCTCAGCGGCTTAAGCGCCTGCCCAGCAAGCGCGAGGGCCCGAGTTCGACTCCCGGAACCCACATACGAAAAAGGGGCCGGTGATATCGCTCAGCAGCACGGGTGCCTGCTGGCGCTCGAGGTCCTGAGGTCAACCCCCCGGTATCCACAAAAAAAAAAAAAAAAAATAGTTTTGAAATATAACAATTGGCATCTATTTGTAAGAGTCAGCTTTCGCTCTGCTAATTTTATCCCTGGCTATACTCTTAAGGGAAATTTTAGCACATGTGTACCAGGAGACTCGGGCAAGACTGTCTGTTTGTCCATACAGCAAAAATCAGAAACAACACTGATGTCAAGGAATGAGGGGCTGGGTCCATAATTGGTGGATTTGTCCAGTCAAAGTCTACAGAGCAGCGGAGTTGAAGGAGTAGGCAATAGGCTCATCAGTCCAGGCTGTGTTGAACGGGAACAGCCAGTCACAGGCGATGAGAAAACGTTCAGAACCAAGCAAAACCAACCAATACAATGTCTAGGGATAAATGGGTATGTGGTAAAACTAAGAAGCAAAACAAAGGGTGAAAACACAAAGCCCACTTGCCAGCTGGGGGGTGGCACTGGCAGAGCAATGACGAAGTCTCTGGGGCAGTAACGAAGGGTGGCAGGGACTGGCACTGGGGCCTTCGAAGGGGTGGCCAAGGTCCGACTTCTCAAACTCAGGGTGGGCAGGTACCTGAGCGTCCGTTTTATTGTTATTCTTTACATCATATATACATGTTATAAGTACAAATATGCATTTTTTGCATTGTTCGTTTATAGTTTGTTGTTAATGAATAAAAACACTGAAAACAAGAGATAGCTTTATTAGAACCAGTTTGAGGAATCTTGTTTCTTCCTTTTCTGGACAGTGTAGCCTGGGCTTTTGAGATAGGGAGTAATTTGTAGATGGGAGGAATTTGTAGATTTGGCTGTGACATTTCTGAGATTCAGTTTTCCCCTATGGTAAATGGGGATAATATGTAAGTCATAATGTATCATTAGGATAAAACTAGATCATACTTTTCTAAAACCTAGTTTATGTAAGTATATGCGGTTCATTATTATTAACATACTACAGTAGAAAAGAGTTCTCTGAAAAGAAACAAAAATAGAAACCATAGTCAATCTTTTGAAATGAAATATACGGAGGTTATATTAAATCACTTCTGCGTTGTTTATATTACCACCAAATTTGACGAGTATGTTTTAGCCAAATACTCAACATAATTGCCGAACAGGATGCGAACTTTCTCCCAGCCGGTTCTGCCTGGGGCGCGGCCCTGACCGTGAAGACTGCGCTGGGGGCCTTCGAGCAACAGGCCCTGGGCATCGTTCGTATTATCGTTCGCTTTCCGGCGAAAGAAGATAAAGGCAGGATTCAGGATTCAGGTCTGAGCAGACCCGCAAGACGTGGTGTCTTAACTCACTGGAGGGGACCGCAGAGACCGGCTCCTCCGGCAGCCAGGCTACCCGTGGGCCCGCCATGGGGATGACTGGGTTTGATAGAGTTATAGCAAAACGGATTGGTTTTACCTCCCCAGAGAGGTGGGCTTGGGGCGCTTCCGTTGACAAAAGTCAAACTACTCTATGCAAGAAATATAGAAAGAAAGAAAAGGTTACATTGCTCAAACTTGAACCCAAAGGAGAGGACAGAATTTCCTCCAATCGCGAGGAACCTAGAAAAAAAGATCACATTTCCTGGCTGCCCACTCATCTTCCCACCCCTCCCCCGGGTCCCCTTTAGCGACACAGAGAGAAATCACAGTACAGAATTAATAACGCCGTGAGCCAGTCTTTCCTTCCCCGTGTGATTCAGCCCCAGCTGCAGGAGGGTGGCAGTGAGCTCTCTAACTCTGCGCGCTCTGAACCAGCTTTCAATATTAGACATCGGAGTTTTCGAAAATTAACACTGGAACAAAAGTGACTGTCATCCTCCATATCCCCTTCACCCGCCCTCAGTCCAAACCTTATGTTTCTTTGGGGCAGCTTTAAAAGAAAAAGCGAATGGGAAACGCTGTGTGGAAATAGGGTTCCAAGCAACACCGAAGTGTGTGGTAGCCATTGCCACCACCTGGGATTGGTTTCGCTACAAACTAAAGGCAGAATGTGCTTTACCATAAATGACACTCCCCAAACTCTGTGACCAGCCTCCTTCCTCTCTCTTTCCAGCATATCTATTTAATCATGCTTGACTGCGGCAGGTGATGCAATAGTTTCAGCGTAATTGCCTTATCTAGGTGTGGAATGACAAGGCCTGCCGTTGAGGAGGGGCAGATGTGGACAGTACAGCCCCTTGCCATTCGTCTTTCCACTCAGCCTCCTAGGGGTATCTGTGGTGCCCCCAAAAATCCCACAGACAGGAAGGGTGCTCTGGGGCACTAACTCGCTTGCCTTTCCCATTTCTGACATAAGAATCAAATAATAAAATCAGTCTCAAGTCCCCTCACATGCAGTCTGGTTTTCCAAAACTGGAACTTACCTAGAATGACATGTGCCCGGAGGAAATCCTGTTGACGCCTGGGGGTGCTGACGACTGCGAGAGGCGCCTTGGACTCTTGCTTGTCACTGCCCGCTGACATTCTCAGGATGATGTCTGTTGGGGACACACTTCTTGTGGGTGAGCTTCACACACCGCCCGGCAGTGTGAACGCTCTAGACCACCAGAGTAAGATCAACACTTTTGCTGAAACCTCACAGGGCTCCCTCACCCGAAGAAGATGAATTATTGGACCAACAACATGACTGTGAAACAAACAGCTGCCTGGAATGGTTGTCTATCCCGGCAGGGACTGAGGGGCTCCTCAAAGAACAACTCTCTGTGACACTGTTGTCGTTCTCCAACACGTGACAGAACATTCCACCCCAGAGCCACTCGCTCACCAAGGAATAAGGAACCTCAGATAAGAGTTGAGGCTGAGAGTTGTGTGGACATCTTCCCTCCTCTGAGGAGGAAGGCTTGGCACCTAAAACAGTAATGACAAGTCACATACCTCCCTTTCGGGAAAACTCTGTGTTGGAGTTTGACATCACACATCAATATGATCCTATCAGTTAAATGCATTTCACAGATGCTCCACATAAAGTATTTGGATGTGTACTCTGTTTTCCTGTTACAAGTATGTTCCCACTGTTAAAAAAAGAAAAAAAAAAAAAAAGAAAGAAAATTGGCCCTGACCTTCTCTTAATGCTAACATTTACTTCAAGAAGAAAATTGTGGGATTTAACCTTGGTGCATTTAATTTTTTCAACCAGCCTTCATGGGAACTGTGGTAAATGGACAAATATTTCCTAAGATTTAATATTGCATTTAAAAATAAATGTGTACTGAACTTTGTTGCTTTGTTTATAACTTCAGTGCCTTTTATGAAGGATATATTCTGGTGACAGAGGTATTTTTATTTTATTGAAAAGCATCATGGGAGCTGGGAGAGGCTGGAGCAGAGACTGGTTAGTCATGTTTATCAATCTTTTCTTTTAGGATATTATATATAGCTTGTTTAAGAAAGTCTTTTCTACTCTCAAGTCAGAAAAATATTCACCTACATTTTCTTTTCAGAGATTTAAAGGTTTTTTTTGCATATACATTCCTTAATGTGGAATTGTTTTTGACTGTGGTGTGAGTTAGAACTCAAAATTCATTTGATTCATAATTATAATGTCTCCCAAATCCATTTACCCATGATTCCTTCCTTTCCCTGCTGCTCAGTTACGTCCCCTCCATTGTGTGACAAATGTTCACGTACACGTGTGTTATATGAAGAGATAATCTCACTGGTGACCATGAAATGCAAATCAGGACCTTTGAGATATTATTTTATACCCATTTAACTGGCCTCTTTATTCTGCTGTACTGAAAATTTCTTTGTTCTTAGGCCAATACCAAACCATATTATTTGTTATAAATTGTTCTAGGGTGAAGCTAGCTACTTGTTGGTATAATATATTTCCACATATGTTGAGATTTTTTTTTTAGTAATTTGTTCCTTGTTTATGTACCTATATTGCTGGCTGAAGTAGACCTGTCATTTTCATTTCTCATTCTATTCATGTCCAATTTTACTTTTAAAAATTCATTTAATTAATTAATTGCTGTACTGGGGATTGAACCCAGGGCCCTGCACATGCTAGGCAAGTGCTCTACCACTGAGCCATGCTCCCTGCCTTCTTGTCTAATTTTAATAGTAAGGTCATGCTGAGTTCATAGCGTGTGCTGCGTGTTCCTTCTTTCTCTCTGAATTGTAAGGATAACACGACAAACAGGTATGAAGAAAAAAAATTTTAAAGATTACAAAAATAATACATATCCATTGCCAGAAATTGTAAAAACACCAAATATTATTATTTAAAATTAGAAGTTCTTTGTAGCATTACCATCCCAAAAGTATTGTTAACTATTTTTGGTATAATTCCTTCTGGAACTTTTTACAGTATCTGCAAAATACATCCAATTTACTCTTTGTTTCTCATGTATCTATACACATACATACAATGCACACACACAAAATTATGATTATAGCAGCATATGCTATTTTACCTACCCTTTCACTACTTTGTTAGCATTCCCCATGGCATTAAATATTCCTCAAAAAAAAAAAAAAGGAATTTCGGTAACTATATATTAAGTTGATTGTGAAAATAAATCCATATTAAATTCCCTTTGGGTCCCAAATAAAAATTTTCATTTGTTTCTGGTTTTTAATGCATTAAAAACCCAGTCTGGGGCCGGTGAGATGGCTCAGCGGCGTAAGCACCTGCCTTGCAAGCGCGAGGGCCCGAGTTCGACTCCCGGAACCCACATACGAAAAAGGGGCCGGTGATATCGCTCAGTGGCACGGGTGCCTGTTGGCGCGTGAGGTCCTGAGGTCGTCCCCCTGGTACCCACAAAAAAAAAAAAAAAACCCAGTCTGATAATATGTCAATATATATTTTCCATTTCCTGTTAAGCTTCATGCAAGTGTCACCTTCATTCTTAGTTCCACCCTGGATGACTGAACCTTGAAGTCCATCAGCCTCTCATGGGCGCCATATTGAATTTATGTTAGATCCAAGGCCGTGGTGCCTGTGGTGGCCTTCAACATCTTCGCACCCTGGGCTGCACCCTTTCTCTGCCTCCAGGCCTGGAGCTTGTCCTGATTAACACTGAAGTCCCCGTGTGGGCTCAGAGCCAGTTCATGGGCTACACTCAGCTTCTCTGGGGCCTTGACGTGTGATTTCTTAGTGCCAGGTGTTCATACATTTGTTCTGTTAGTCAGTAGGCCAAGCCAGTAAAAGTGCATTGATGGCAAGCCGAGCTTTGTGTGAGGGATGCTGCCGCTTGGGTTTCCATATGGATGGATGGAGCCAGTCACCCTGCCAAACGCCTGATTCTGAACTCACTGCTGCCTGGATGACCTGCTCAACCCTGACTTGAACCTCTTAGATATCAATATTCTATTGAGCTTACCCTATCCCTTTTGATGCTACACAGTGAACACCGAGCCATCCGTCATGGGTCGCAGTTCTACAGCCAGCTTAGTCTCCCATTTAATTCTGGCTTCTCCTGTCCTGGTAACCCCTTGCCAAGACCTCAGCAGACTTCAGGTGAGCTTTATTAGGTTCAGACCTTTGCAACCTTTGTAGTTTACAGAAGTATCTTCACATGTATTTTCCCATTCTAATTTTAAATCATAAGATAACTTGGCAGGTAGTAGGGGAAGCTTGCTGACTTTCTGTTTCAGTAAAGAGGAAACTGGTTTTGAGGAGTCTGATGACTTCCTTGTGTTTTACATAGTTAATGAATGGCCTCTTCAGGTCTTGAAGTCAGACCCGCTCTCTCATTTCAGTATTCTTTCCCTGTGGGGAGGGGTGGGGAATAGCTACCCTCCGCTTTGACCAGAATTTACAGTTCATTTCAGGAAGTGGGTAACTTTCAGCTGGGGAGGGTTAATGGGTCAGGCCTTCCAAGACAACACTTTAACTTCTGAAGACTCATTCAAAAGGAATAAACATGGAGCTGGGTGTGGTGGCGCATACATGTAATCCCAGCACTCAAGAGTCTGAAGCAGGAGGATCACCATGAGCTTGAGGCCAGCTTGGGCTAGCTACAGAGTAAGCTCAAGTTAACTCAGTAAGCCTGAATTATCAAAGAGAGAAAAAGAAAGAGAAAGAGAGAAAGAAAGAAGAAAGAAAGAAAGAGAGAAAGAAAGAAAGAAAGAGAGAAAGAAAGAAAGAGAGAAAGAAAGAAAGGAAGGAAGGAAGGAAGAAAGAAAGAAAGGAAGAAAGAAGAAAGAAAGAAAGAAAGAAAGGAAGAAAGAAGAAAGAAAGAAAGAAAGAAAGGAAGGAAGAAAGAAAGAAAGAAAGAAAGGAAGAAAGAAAGAAAGAAAGAAAGAAAGGAAGAAAGAAGAAAGAAAGAAAGAAAGAAAGAAAGAAAGAAAGAAAGAAAGAAAGAAAGAAAGGTGTATGCCAAAAAACTGGAAGAAAAGGATATTCTGTGTAAAGAAAGACCATTTATAACAAAGTTGGACCTCTTACAAAATCACAAAAATGCTTGAACATTATGAAAATTAGCATCGACATGCTTCACCAATGCGCAGTTCAAAGGGGACATGACTTCGAACTGAGATCCACTGGCACTGACCACAGGAGAAAACTATTCACAATTTTAAAAAGAATTGGCCCATAGTGGGAGGTATAGAGCGCCGACCCTGGGCAATATATGAAAGTGTGAGCCCTAATAAACAGTACCTTAAACACTGTCTTGACATTTATTTCCAGAGAAAATCCACACTGTGTCAGATATTGGGATATGCATTTGGGATATGGAAAACATATTCTTCTACTTTAAGAAATTCCCTTATGAGAAACTATTCCTTTATTTATTTTTATTTTCAGTACTAGGGATGAACCCAGGGCCTTTGCACTGAGCTCCATCCCCAGCCCTTTTTATTTTTTAGTTTGAGACAGGATCTCACTAAATCACTGAGTTGTCCAGGCTGGGCTGGAATTTGCGAACCTCCTGCCTCAGCCTTCCAGAGCGTGGGATTACAGGTGTGTGTCACTGTGCCCAGTTTACGATAAACCAAAAACTACAAAACAGTGCTCAAGATTCAGTGGGAGAGCCTAGAGAAAGCAGCTCAGTAAATATGACTTGAGGGTGAGCCCTGAAGGATGCATAGGAGTTGGCCAAGGAGGTAAGGGGTGCAGGTAGCGAGGATGGCAGGGATGAGCGAGGGTGTGTGGGCTCACGGTAGACCTGGATTCTGCATGGGGTTCAAGGTGGCAGAGGCATCTGCCAACATCACAAAGGGACACGTGGGTCACAAGGACACGCTTGGACTTTGGTGGAAGTCTGTTGACAGCTATTAAAAACAGTCCAATGATCAGTGCCTCTCTGTTTAGGGTTTGGGGACCTGGGCACCACTCAGTTCTTGCCACTGGACTCCTTCAGGCTTTGGGTATTGCGCAGTCCCCAAGGAAGAATATGATTAGATGGACATTTAGAAAGGGCCCACTGCCTGCAACATAGGGGATTGTTTGGAGGAGTTATGAGCACAAGTAAAAGACCAGCTGTGACACTCTGGGGATGATCCAGGTGACAGTAATCTGGTAACCAAGGTATACCAGAGGAGGTGACAGACTTTTAGAGGTTCTACATAAACAGATCTTACATTTCTTTTTCCTCTTCTTTTTGTTGTTGCTGTGTTTTGAGACAGGGTCTTGCTATGTAGTCCAGGCTGGCCTTGAACTCACTATGTAGCCTTGGCTGGCCCCAAACTCACAGTGATCCTCCTGCCTCAGCCTCTTGAGTGCTGGGATTACAGGCATGTAAAATCATTCCCTGTTCCTCTTCCTTTTTGTAAAATTAAAATATATTCTTATGCTGGGCATGGTGGTGCATGCCTGTAATCCCAGCACTCAGGAGGCTGAGGCAGGAGGATCACTCTAAATTCGAGGCCAGTCTGGACTACATAGTGAGTTCAAGGCCAGCCTGTACTATATAGCAATACTCTGTCTCAAAAAGCCAAAAAAAATAAAAAATAAAAAAATACTCTTTCTTTTAAAGCTTTTATCGTTTGTGTTAAATAATATCATAGCGTAATCTATTTGATAGTTTGAAACATATGCTTACTATATTATTCTAACATCTTTTGGCAAATTTTCTGACAATCAGTATAATCTTTAATATATTTGGGATTGGAAGAGATGTTAACCTTTATTCAGATGTGAAATCCCAAGTTTTCCTTTTCTTAAAAATGCAAAATCCTGGGCCAGGGATATAGCTCAGCAGCACAAGCACCTGCCTGGCAAGCGCAAGGTCTTGAGTTCGATTCCTGGTACAAAAAAAAATCCTTTCTAGAGAACAAAAGAAGTTTGATGTTGGCTTAAGCAATATGTTTCTGATTCCAGGAGCTAAATAATTCTAACACATTTTATGGAGTCAGGAGTCTGTGTCAAAGACTTCCTCCCCACTCTTGGAAACCACTCCTGGTTTTCTTCGCTGTGAAAAAGACTGCCTTTCTCAAACCAATTCCAAGACACTGAGACTCCATCCTACCCCAGAAAGAATGGCCAAGAGATCAAATCATAACAAATGCTGGGGAGGCGGCAGGGGAGAAAGGAAGCCTTCTCCACTGCGGCAGGGATGTAACTAGGACAACCCCTGTGGAAATCACTGTGGAGATGCCTCAAAAAACTAAAACTAGAAATTCCGTTTGACTCAGCCCTTCCCCTTCTAGATATCTTCCCAAAAGAGTTAAAGTCACCATATTACAGTGATACCTGCATATCCATGTTTATATAAGCACAATTCATAATAGCTAAATCTTGGAAGTGGCCCATATGTCCATCAATGGAGAATGGGTAAAGAAAATATGGCATTTAGACATAATGGAGTACCACAGTGCTATAAGAAAGGATAAACCTGAGTCATTTGTAGGAAAAATAGATGCACCTTGAGACCATACTATTAAGTGAAATAAATCAGACACATAAGTTTAAATATCTCACAGTTTCTCTTATATGAGAAACCCTAAATATAAATAAAGAGCAAAATAAAAGACAGATAAGGGGAAGTAGGGAGATAGATCTTTCTCAAAGGGGAAGGGATCGAGAGATGGAGGGTGGTGGGGAGGAAGAGAGGGAAAAGGGATAAAAAAGGAATTAAGATGTGTTATATACATGTACCAGCTCCACACAAGGAATGTCAACATTATATATTGCAAACATGTACTAATAAAAATAAATAAATCATTAAAAATTTTAAAAGGTTGCCTCTTTTTAATATCTATTTATTAAAAACACTATTATTTTATTTATCATTACTTTGCTAGTGGCAATTTTGCTTTCTTGTTTGTTTATGGCTATTGGAAAGTTAGAAGTCTCGGACTGAAATAAAAATGCCAGTCTCCTATTTTAAAAAATTCTTCATTTTGAATATTGCATATTAAATAAAAAGTAACTACAGAGTTCAGTTATAAAAACATAATTCTTCTGTCCAGGTGTGGTGCCTCACACTTTAATCCTAGCACTTGGGAGGCTGAGGCAGAAGGATTGCCACAAATTCGGGGCCAGCCTGGGCTACATAGTGAGACCCTGTGACAATTGCCTTTAAAGTAACTATTTTAAAAACTCCAAATTTGTTGGTATCTTTAAATTCCCAAGAAGGGACAATATCACCAGCAGGCCTCTACCTCATCATTTTATGTTTAAATCTTCTATTCTCAGATGTAAGAAATATAGTTGGTTTTCTACAGATGATGGTGAGAAGTGTGACGTGCTAGCTACTTCCTATTTTCTGACTCATTCTACTGGAAAATCTATAAACTGGAGTTTACAGAAAAACATTGTGTGTTTGTGAAACCAGTTTAACTTTCAACTCGCATGCTAATGGACTGTAGGTGTGAGGGGGCGCGGGCCGTGCTGGCCTGGAGGGTTGGGGAGCCAGCCCTTGAGCAAGGTCCAGGCCTCCGCTGGCAGAAGGTCACTGAGTCACAGGAGTGGAGAGCGGCGGAGACACCCGGGCAGTAGGTGGCTGTGAAGATGGGTGGGTGGGGGCCAGTACGAGACGGATTTTCTCCTTCCTCCCTCATTTTGGGCTCCACACTTTTCTTTTCCCTTTCTTTTTTTCATTCCTTCTTCTTTTTTTTTTTTTTTTTCAGTGCTGGAAATTAAACCCAGGGCCTTCACACTGAGCTACATCCCCAGCCCTTTTCTACTTTTTATTTTGAGGCTGGGTCTCACTGAACTGCTAAGTTGCCCAAGTTGGGCTTAAACTTATGATCTTCCTGCCTCAGCCTCCCAAATGCTGGGTGGACAGGCATGTGCCACGACGCCCTGCTTTGTCCTTCTTAATATAATAAGGTATTACAATAATATTCAAAACGGTGAGTGTCAAATCTCATTCTCACAAACTCTGAGGATGCCCCGAAACCTGACTTCTGACTCATTCAGGTAACTCGTTCAGGTAACGACTGGAGAGGCAAGAGGATTTAGAAATAAGATTTCTCCCTGGGAGTTAAACAACAAACTGGCTCAGAAATTGGACTGGCTGGAAGACACAGACTGGGGCTGACCTGCGGTGCTGACAGGATTACAGAGGGCCACCGAGACGGTGGGGGTGACACGAAGCGCTGGCTGTGCCCCCCGAAGCACCGTGCACAGAGACAGTGCCCTGAAGGATGCTGGCTGAGCAGGAGCAGAGAGTCCACCTGCTGGGGCTCTGGAGAAGGACAGAGTCCGCCAAACGACCTCAGCTCCGCTGCCTCTGTGGAAACGGTGCTCTTCTGGCTACCAGTGATTCCAAGTCCTGGCTGTGCATTACATTCATTAAAAAAATACCCAGGAGGGCCATCCAGACCAAAGATGGGGCCAGGCATGCACACCTGTAATCCCAACACTTGGGAGGCTGAGGCAGGAGGATCACCATGCATGAGAGGCCAGCCTGTACTACATAGAAAGATCCTGTCTCAAACAAACAAACAAGTAAAACAAAAAACATGCGACTCTCTGTGTTTGGGTACCAACTGAAAGCCTTCGGTGATTCTAATATGTCCCAAAGTTGGATAATTGACAAAAAGAGTATTTCTCTGGTAAGGTGAGGGGAAAATCTCCTAACAGAGTTTTTTTTTTTTTTTTTTTGGTGGGTACCGGGGGTCGACCTCAGGACCTCGCACGCCAACAGGCGCCTGTGCCGCTGTGCGATATCACTGGCCCTTTTTTTTTCGTATGTGGGTTCTGGGAGTCGAACTCGGGCCCTCGCGCTTGCCAGGCAGGCGCTTATGCCGCTGAGCCATCTCACCGGCCCCCCCAACAGAGTTTTAAAAATGTTTGTTGGGCATTTTGCAAACGAGAAACCTGTGATGCGGGGACAGGGGCAGCCTGCTCTGGGCTGAACGATGAGGAGGTAGCGGGGTTAGGACCGAGCCTGATCATCTCTTTTACAGTGCACCCACCATGCTCTCACCATGACATCTGAGAGGACACAAGACAGAAGCCACGGGCACTGCACGTATATGTGCTGGGGAAGAGAGGGTTGGGGTGAGAGAAAGGCGGGAAGGGCTTCTAGAGGGCACCCAGACACGGGGTGTCACTAAGCCAGTGACACGATGTCAGGAAGTCAGTGGCTGCCGGCTGGGGGTGTCTGCTTCACATTTCCTTAGCTTTCATTGTTGAAATGCTAAATATAAACAGATAGGACACACGAACATTCTGTAGGAGTCTTGAGGATAATTTTTAAGAGCTTAAGGGATTCCTGAGACAAAAGAGGTATGGGGAGGCGTGATGCGCATATAATATACGAATACATACATATTATATATGTAGCATTGCAGAAAACCAGAATGAATACCTAAGTCAGATCAGATTGTCAAAAGCATTGAATAGCATGTTGGAAACTGGATTTCAAATATTTTGGATCTTATATCACATTTAAAATCATATTCATCCACAATACATGTATTGTTTTAAATCATTATGATGCACTATTATATAAAATACTAAAAACCACAAAATACAAGAGTTTTAAGCCAGGTGTGGTGCTGCATTTCTGTAATCTCATCATTCTAGGAGGCTGAGGTGGGAGGATGACAGGTTTGAGCCCAGCTCAGGTAATTTAGTGACTCAGTGAGACTCTGCTTCAAAATTAAAAAATGAAAAAGGGTTGGAGATGTAGCTCAATGCAAAGGCCCTGGATTCAATTCCCCATGCCATGAAAAAAAAAATTAAAACAGTGGATAAAAATAAAGCAATATTTTTTAAATAATTCTTTTTATTCATGCTAAATACACCTTTTGATTTCAAAGAGAAGTAATAAAATTAGTAAATATGCCTCTTGATTTTTCTTAAAAGCATTAACTACTTTGTGACAAAGCCATTTCAAATTCTAAGTCTATTTTATTGTGATCTCATGTTAATATCCATCAGAGTGGAAAAAGACACCTTAAGAAGACAGAGAAGGGGCCGGTAAGATGGCTCAGCGGTGTAAGCGTCTGCCTGGCAAGCGCGAGGGCCCGAGTTCGACTCCCGGAACCCACATACGAAAAAAGGGCCGGTGATACCACTCAGCGGCACGGGCGCCTGCTGGCGCGCGAGGTCCTGAGGTGGACCTCCGGTACCCACAAAAAAAAAAAAAAAAGAAAAAAAAAGAATACAGAGAAAACAGAAGACAAAACGATTGCTAGCCGGGCCTCCAAATTCCTGATTAACTACATTTCATTTCCAGTTATCAAATATGCAAAGGTTTTTGACAAAACTCAGCTAGTAAATTCCTGTCTTCTTTGATATCAACTTAGTTGAGAAAAGAGATGATATTTCCTACTAAAGGTTCAAAACCCTTGAAACTCTTCATCTGGTAATTTTTAAAGAGACGCAGAAGCACGGCTTCCCAGTTGAAATGTCCGAGTAAAAGTCATGGGGGCACCGCTGCTCACCTCCAGTGCAGGGTGAGGGAGCCCCAGAACCCTGAGCAGAGCGATCCTGCATCCTGCCGAGGCTGCTGGGCTGGCAGACAGGAACCCTGATGGTGACAAAGGAGAGCAGAGTCAAGCTCGGACCAAATATCAGCAGTGTGATTTATGTAATAGTTCTGCAGGGCTCACCCACGCAAGCAAAGTGCTACATCAGCTTTTTAAAACAATAAGCTCAGGGGTCTCCTATTTTCTCTCTATACCCCATGGTGACTTGCACCCTTCTTTGGGCTCTGGGAGCAATGACAAGTCACCAGGGAGAACTAGAGGGAAAGCAGGATGAGGTCTATGCAAAGGACAGTAAAAGACTGAGTTGCAGCCCGGTGTGGTGGCGCATGCTTTTAATCCCAGCTCAGGGGAGGCTGAGGCAGGAGAACTGTCACAAGTTAGAGGCCAGCCTGGGCTACATAGTGAGTTTAAGGCCAACCTGAACTAGAGTACATAGTCTGACACACAGACACACATGCACGCGTGCACACATGCACACGGCAACTGACATGGCGCATATACTTTCTGGGACCCCCAGCCCCACAGAGCCACCCACTCCAGCTCTGGTCACTGCCACCCTCGGTGCCCTCTGACCCAGCTCCGTTCCTGTCTCTGTGCCACTTTTCTGAGTCACAGATAATTATAAGTCACATCCTATTTTAGAAATCCCGATGACTTATGCTCAAATGCTGTGTTCATCATACTGATAGAAAAATTGTGCTTTCTCATGCTGGATGAGAAATAGGAAGAAAAATGGAGAAAAGAGGAGAAGTTCATTTGGAGACTTTGTGATCCTCTGGGCAAGCGTTCCCTGGGCTCAGACATAGCCCAGGCCCTGCCGGAAGAGCAAGTTCGATGATGGCCAGATGTTCTCCTGCACAAACCACGCACTCGCCTGGTGAGGATGGTGTAGAAAAGCAGAGGGAAGATGACAGAACAAAAGAGGCCTAGGAAAAGTTAACAGTGGAAAGTAGCAACATCTCGTCTTGAGTGAAGTCAGAACACAGTCATGTGCGGTGAGGCGATGGCTGGTCAAGGAAACCTGTGATCATGGTCCCATGAGGTGACACTGCTGGGCCTGTCACAGTCCTCAGCTTGTGTAAGTACATGCTATGATGTTCATGTGACAAAAAAGCCAACTAACTACACCATTCTCAGAACACTTCCCTGTCATTATGCAATGCGTGGCTGCACCTTGCCTGTACCTATGTGAGGCTTGGACCATACTGAAGAGTAACTTTGATACGTGAAATAAAGGCAATGATATAAAAGAACACATTTTTGTCGGAGATGTACACTGAAGTACTTGTGGGTGCGAGGGTACTTGCTTTCAAATAGCCCAGCAAATAAATAGAAAAGAGAGAATGGTAAATGAAACAAATTTGGCAAAATGGAAGTTCATGATATGTTTTCAGATCATTAGAGAGCTAATAAAATAGGTTATATTTGTCCAGTACTCTTGAATCAATAAATTATAGGTCCATTTGGTGGTTTTTTTCTTTTTCCTTTTTGGCACCAGGAATGGAATCAGGGCCTCATGCTTGCCAGGCAGCTGCTGTGCTGCTGAGTTACATCCCTGGCATATATATATATATATATATATATCCTCATATATATATGAGAGAGAGAGAGAGCCAGAAACTATGGACAAAACCAAATATACTCTATGTATATACACTGTGGTACTGTGGTGGATTAACTAATGGTCAACTCGTAACACCCAGCTGAACTGAATCAGCGTGGTTTAGGGTGCGGAGGACCCACCTGAGGAGTGTTGCCAACAGCATAAAAAGAGAACTGGGGAGGAAGAGGTGGTGCTGTAGATTCTCCTGGAGAAGCTTGTCTTGCTAGTTTTCCTGATATGAACTCAGCTGTTCTCATCATCGGAGGAGCTCGGGTCCTTGCTGTCCCTGAGGATGGCTGCTGTTCTCTTTGGGGGAGCACTGGTCCTTGAGGGTCGCTTCCGGGCTCCAGTGCGGATCCCTGAGCCTGCTGGCACAGATCCTTCACCCCGCTGGTGCAGACTTTCTAGCTTCCACCACAGACCTTTGGGCCTTCCCAGTGCAGATCCTTGACACAGACTTGCATGAGACATTGTCATGGGCTCTAGGCCTCCCGCTGGACTCATGGAGGACGTTGCCGTGGGCTCTAGGTCTTAAACAGTACTCGTGCTGGACATGGCCGTGGGATCCAGGCCCTCAGCTGGATTCTTTGGGTCTCTAGTGTGCAGACAGATCTCTTGCGCTCTTCTGCATTTGACTTTTTGGGTGAATATCATAAAATAATCCTATAAATTATGTGCCCTGTATTAAATCTATTCCCTTGCAAACCCCGACTACAACATATACTATGGACAAAAGCCAAATGTATGAAAACGTATATTCACATGCATACACACTACATGTGTGTGTTGGTTTTTGTCCATGGTTCTTGGCTCGTAACTCCCTCTCCAAACCAGGACACAAAATCTAGAATTTCTCTTCCCTAAGCTGGATCATAGAACCTAAAAATATACCTTGACATTCCTCTGCCTTTCTGCCTGGGAGTTGGCTATGAAGACATTCTCTGGCCCACCTTGTGTGACGGCAGATCCTAAAACCCCCATTTAAGAGGGGGTGCTGCTCCAGGTCAGGACCAGACTGGACAGACAGGCCTCTCCGGGCTCCCCACCCTGCTACTCATGTCAGAGCACACCCTTCTGCCGGGTCATGTTTCTGTAGGGTTCCCCACGCCTCGGTCATCGCTCCGCAGCGAAGTCTCCACTAAACATGCCTCCCAGAGAGCTGGCGCCGCGAGGATCCCGAAAGCCAGTGTGGCCAGGAGGGCGTGGCAGCTCTGTGTCCCAACTCTTACCCCCTCACCGTATCTCTTCATCTCTACCCTTTATAATAAACCAGGGAGTGTTTTCCCAAGGTCTGTAAAGCAATCGAGTAAATTAATTGAGCCCGAGGAAGGGGCAATGGAAAACAAAAGACTTCTAGCCACTCAGTCAGCACAGGTGCGGATGCCCTGGGGCTTCTGACTGGCAACTCAAGTGCCCTGGGAGCAGAGGCCTGGCCTTGGTGACTAAGCCCTAGCCTGTGGCGTCTGGTGTCATCTCCAGGAAGATAGTACCAGAATGAGCAGTTGTGCTTTTGCTTGCTGGTGGGGAGACATTATTTGGGAACTGAAGAAATCTATTTGACTGCTGAGGGGTGAGCGCACAGTGAGTTTATAATTTCCTATTTCTGGTGGCTGTCAAGACCAGGCCACTTCTTATTTTATTGTTTTGATTTTTGAGACTGGGTTTCATTAAATAGAACAGGCTGGCCTTGAACTCACTATGGAGCCCAGGCTGGCCTTGAACTTGTGGTGATCCTCCTGCCTCAGCCTTCTGAGGGCTGGGATTATGGGCGTGCACCTCCACACCGGGCTTTTTCAGGCCACCTCTGCCAAAGTGTCTGACCCAGGAATTCTCACGCCACTCTTCCTTCTTCACGGCTCTTTTCTTCCTGGTTTTTCTTTTTCTTTCCCCACTTCATGCAGGCTTAGGGCAGGAGCCTCCAGGAGAGGAACCGGCGTGTCATGTGAGCAGGCACAGGCTGCCTTTCCTGTCCGAGGCCCACATTCAGTACACGCTCCTGCCCTCGTCTAGGGCAGAGATTCCGCGCAGAAAGCTACCCGCCACCCACAGCGGATACGCGTGCTCACAGCCAGGACGCGTGCTCACAGCCAGGGCGTGTCAGAGCGGGGGCGTGGAAAGCGCATCTTCATTCAGGAGTCATCAATAGAAAACATCAACATCTGTTCTTCAATAATTTATTTTTTTAATATTAACTCTCTGTGAAGTTACATTTAGGAAAACTTGAAGAAACCCAAAGGTAGGCAGCATTCTATGAGAAACAACTAAATGTGCAAATTTCAAACATTCTCTTTAAGTATAAATAATTCCATTTTTTCACATTGAGAATGAAAATATTGGCAGACACAAGATACTGAGCCACAATTTTGAAAGAACTACATGGAAACACTGGAGTTGATTTCCTATCTTTGGAAAGAAATGAGGAAAATTTAGGGCAGGAGAAAAGACATCTCAAATAATCAGAGGAAAGGCTCTGCAGAGGGCTATAGATATTTTTAGATCTTAATTTCAGACCCAATTCCCTCCCCCAACCCAGGGAAAACACAACATTACCACAAAGCACACAGAGAAAGAGCAACCCAAAGACAGACAGAAATGTCCTCAGCTCGTGACAACTGGGCTTGTCCCGTGGCTAAAGCGTCACTGGACAGAGTCCCTCCCCAGCACCCCATTAGCACAGCAAATGAAAGCATCGTGAAAGGTCTCCCTTTGTCCCTTCTTGTCCCCAACCTTGTCCTTGCTCCTTCCCTATCTTCTCTCCCAGGAGGTAGGATCAGAGAACAGTTTCTATCATGCGGCTGGAGATGCTCGAGATGCTGCATGAGATTCTCCTGAACTCACTCTTGAACCCACTCCTTTCCCAGGGAGACAGCAGCAGTGAATCAAAGAGGCCACCCCGCCCCCAACTGTGGTCAGGCACTTGCTAGACTCCACAACGGTCCCTCAGCAAATGTCAGCCCACGGAGACAGGCAGAAGAAACATCCTCCCTTAAATAACTGAAGTTTGCAATACAATAAATAAACTGAATTACACCAATGCTGCTAGGGCAGCATTTCAGTATAAACAAAAATCCCTCATACATAATATAAGGGTATATTATTCCTGTGTACATTTTTACACACAATAATTCAAGGTAATCATTTTAGAAGGAACACAGTGGTAACCCAGAGTCAGACACTGTCCCCCTAAAAGCTTTACTATGAAAGAGTGCATATGACAAAGAGCAGCTTGTTGGCTTTTTCCTGTGGAAATGTTCTGCTTTTCTACAGAAAAGCAGGGAAGCAGGCAGTGGGGAAACCCTAACTCCTGCCGCTCTCTGAACAGGTCCATTTTTCCTGAGCTCCCACGGGCTTTCTGTAGATTCCCTGCGCCGGAGGACTCAGCATCTCATCTTGAGCATGCGGATGGAGGCTGTGGGGATGGCTCAGGGCTCCCCGCCCCCCATGTGTCCTTTCCCTTCTCTCACAAGAGGAGGCAGCACTCCTGGCAGGCGGGACGCGCGGGCTCACACCAGACCTGGCACACATTCCAAGTCCAACGACGCCGGGCTGCCTGCTTGGTAGGAGAGCAGCTCTGGGCTGATCCTGACACTGCACTGCCAGCCATGAGCTTTGTTCTCAGGCCGGCAGGGCCCAACCCGAGTGTCACAGGCATGATGAAGAGCTTATCTTCCCTCCTCTGATCAAAGACACCCTCCAGGCCACTGTCCCAGGGCTGCTTCCAGTGGCACCCAGGAGACAGGAGTATAGCACCATGCTGGGCCCCTGCTTTCGCTTAGCCGTACATCTGCTTGAACTGGAAGCACTCGTTACAGTAGCCATTGCACTTGGAGTTGCCGAAGTGATCGCAGGCCGGGGCCCGGCAGCGCTGTTTGGGGGGCTCTTCGGGAGCGGGATCCCCCCGGTGGGCCCCGAGGCCCACACGCTGGCTGAGGTGCTGGCACTCCATGCAGAGCTCCTCGCTGCGGCAGGCCAGGATGTTCTTGCAGGAGGCCCGGGCACACTTGGGCCTCGAGGTGCCCTGGGTGGCTCGTGGCAGGTCCCTGTGCTGGCTGGATCTCTGCGTGGGAAGGACAGAGAGTGCCGTGAGACCTCGTGGGACAGTGCGGATTCTACAGGGGCCTTGCTCTGAGTGAGGGAACGATGGGCTTCCAGGGGAGGGTTTCCTCCCGAACCCAGCGAAGCCCACCTGGCCCTGGGGTGGAGGCCTCGGGAGGCCTGCAAAGAGGGCTGGCGCTCTTCCCTTAGAGTTCACAATCAGCGCTCTGAGATAGCTCCCACCCACTCTGCACATGACAGGTGACATCCAGCCGTCCCTGATCTGCCACTAAGCAGGGTTCTCCCTCATCTCAGTCCATGATAAAGGATTATGGGAGAAGTCTGCTTTGTAGGTGTTTGTGCTTCTACTAGAAGCCAAAGATGTTTCTGACCAATGCCTGGCTTTCTGATGCTTGAAGAGGTTTTATTCTAGGCTTTTTAAAAGTGAACTCTCAAGTCCACCTAGACCACGCAAATCGACAGCAGAGCTTCCAACCTGGGCAGCCACAATGTGGACACCTCGGCCAGATCCTGCAGCGGACTCTCCTAAGCAATCCTTGGCCATGAGGAAGCTGAGCTGGCAGGGAGCAAAACCCGTCTGTCACAGCCTTGCAAGGATGACCCGACCCGACACGGGGAGGAGAGGGAGCTCCTCAGAGCATCTCACCAGCTGCTCTTCAGTCCTCTTGGCCTCCTGAAATCTCTGGTTCTGCGCTTCGATGAAGCACTTCTGACAGTACCCTTCGAACATGGTGCTTCCAAGGGTGCCACATTCCCTGCCCAGGCACGGAACGGCGTTCTGGAACCTGGAGCCTGTGGGACTGGCTTTCCCCGAGGCAGCAACAAAATCTACGAGAGAGGGGACGCTGTTCAGTACCACAGCCAGGCCACACGCAGACAAGAGATGCTGATGCCATTTTATACTTTCAGCAAAGTGACAACAGGATGACTCAAACAGCTTTGGCTTCACACATCCCCACTCCAAGCCAGTAGCACGCATCCGTCAGAGTAACGAAACCAACAGCAGACACTGACTGCCCACCCTTCTTTCCAGGTAGATTCCCCAAGCCACAAATGCTTTCATACAGTGTCACTGGAGACTTCCCTCCTGCCAGCTACTACTCTTCAGACTGAGTCTATCATTTTATTTATTTACTTACTTACTTATTTATTGGTTTTTTTGAGACAGGGTCTCACTATGGAGTTCAGGCTGGTCTTGAGCTCACTATGTAGCCCTGGCTGGCCTCGAACTCGCTACAATCATTCTCCCTCCGCCTCCCAAGTGCTGGAATTAAAGGCGCATGCCACCGGCTAGTTTCTCAATTATATACCAAAATTACAGAAGTCTAGTTTAAATTGTATCTTATAAATGGCAACCAATGGCCTTATGAAAACAAACTACTGGGCAATTTTGGGTTTGGCCATAGTAATGAGGAACTGCTGCCATCATATACTGCCTGCTACACCCATGTGCAGCTGGCAGAGCCACCACGACTGTCCCCAGGTACAAGCGGTGGAAAAGCACAGTGGGCCCTGAGCACTCAACCTGACTACTCAGATGGGCGCCTTTTCTTGAAGTTCAGGAACAAACCCCTTCTGAACGAGAACTCTGTCACCGCACTCACGTTTGTTTTCTTTGTACTCTATGAAACACAGAGTGCAAAAGCCTTTGTTTTCTGGAGTCCCGAAATACATGCAGCCAGCTTTCCTGCACTTGCTCGTCCCAGTCCTGTCCCCTGGAGTCCGTTCGGCCTGAGAGAGGCAGCCAGAGGGGGTGTCGTTTCCAGCTCTGTGACAAGAATGCGGGGAGAGACTCTGCATGAGCTGCGAGGGGTCAGACTTGGACCTCTGGTGACAGGAAGAAAGGACGCCAGAGGTGAGGCTGGAGGAGGGCTCTGTCGTAGTCCTTTTGAAGCAAGAACTGCAGATCCCATTAAATGTCCTGGTGACATCCTGGAGGCAAGCCCGGCACTTTCCAGGATCTAAATGCCTGGTGGCATCTGCAGTCTGGCTGGCATTCAGCTGCCGGGCATTGTGGCATCGCTCACAAAATCCATTGTGCTGCACGTTCAGCGTGAAGGGGCAGCCGGGGCTCCTGCACTTCATGGCCGTGGTCTCGCTGAACAGGAAGAGGCTGGGGGCTGTCGGCGGGGCCGAGTGCGGTCCACCTGCTGGCTCCGCGGGGCACCAGGCTGAGGGCTCGTAGGCCTCTCCCCGAGATACCCCAAGCGCCATGCCAGGGAGCTCCTCAGGGCCAGGCTTGGAGTTCAGCTTTGGGAGTTTGCTTTGGTTCTTCGGGCGCCTCGCCGAGCACTCATGGCATAAAGGCTGGGTGTTCACAGACATGAAGAAAGGACAGTTGGGTGTTTCACATTTTACATCCATGAGAGAAAGCTGGGGCGTGGCAGGCTCCAGAGGGTTCTGAGGGTGCGCCCCTCTCCTCCCCTGCTCGTTGTTTTCCTGCCATTTCTTGTACTCATGCTGAACAAGTTCAAAGTAGTCATCCACCAGATTTATTTCTTTGGGTAAGTTAGCTTCATCCAACCTGAAGACCCAAACGGGAAAAGATGAGACTACACAAAATGGCATGCGACACTTGACAGCATTAGCTCCTAAAAGTTTTCAAAACGTGGATTCACTGCAATCCCCGAAATGCAGGCCTGTGACAGAACATGGTTCAAGATGTTTCCTAACGTGCTCTCCGGTAAAGAGGAGGTCATTTAGCCTGAGACTCATTATTTCTAAACTCAGTCTCACTTATCAATTCTGTGTGTCTACACAAGACAATGGGTAATTCTAAAAAAAAAAGGCCCTTGGTGCTGGGGGTGTAGCTGCGGCAGAGCACTTGCCTAGCGTGCAAGAGACCCTCAGTTCCATCCCTAGCATCACAAAAATAACAAACCAAAACAAAAAGCGTGAAAGCAAGCCAAGGGTCCTTTGTGAAGAGCTCTCTTTCTCTTGTCAATCTATCACTCCTTTAAAAAGTAATTCTCACCATCTAACTTCTCGGAGGTCAAATTTCTAGTAAAACATTCCTCAGGCTATGCATGTGGGACTGGTCCACTTTACAGTGTAACCAACTGTGGCACTTTGTGTTCTGGAGCTGGCTGTTTTTTTGTTTTGGTTTGGTTTGGTTTTGGCTTTTTTGAGACAAGGTCTTGCTATGCAGTTCAGGCTGGCCTCAAACTCACTTCGATCCTCCTGCCTCAGCCTCCCGAGGGCTGGGATTACAGGCATGCACCACCACGGCTGGCCTGGAATTTGCTGTTCTTAATTTTAGACTTTTGTCTGGTCTCTACTAAAAGTTCTCTGCCATGAGTAATGAAGAGGCAGACGCACCGCAGAGGCTGTTTACTGTTGACTCTGCAGCTGGCTGATCTCTGCGTGGAGAAACCGACTCTGTGCCCTCACTGTGGTCTCACACATTCTATGTTCTCAGAAGCAGGCACCTCTTTAACCTAAAGCCAGGGTTTGGAGCTTGGACACAGGACAATGGGGACTCTGGGGATCTCCTTCCATTTCTCCATGTGGCTGTCACATAAACACAATCTGCAACCCAGTGTTTGTCTGTCCTTACTGAAAAGCCAAGAGGAAAAGGATTTTTGCTTCCAATAGTTTTCAATAGCTCTTATTTTTATTTGTTTTTTTTTTTTTTTTTTTTGGTGGGTACCGGGGGGTCGACCTCAGGACCTCGCGCGCCAGCAGGCGCCCGTGCCACTGAGCGATATCACCGGCCCCTTTTTCGTATGTAGGTTCCGGGAGTCGAACTCGGGCCCTCGCGCTTGCCAGGCAGGCACTTAAGCTGCTGAGCCATCTCACCGGCCCAATAGCTCTTATTTTTAATATGTACTAGAACAATTAGTACAAATATGTAGGCACATTTTTAAAACAGATAATTTTGACTCTCAGCATCCAGATACCCTGGAAAATCACACTGTTTTCCATTTGAAACCAAAGCTGGCATTGCCTTGAGTGATCCTCTCTGCCTCTCTAAATCTGTTTCCTTTTGGAGGAAACTGGTATTTTGCAGATGATTTTACTGTTGAGCTTTTGGGCGGAGCCGCCTATATATATATATATATATATATATATATATATATATATATATTTTTTTTTTTTTTTTTTTTTTTGTGGGTACCGGGGGGTCGACCTCAGGACCTTGCGCGCCAGCAGGCGCCTGTGTCGCTGAGCGATATCACCGGCCCCTTTTATTGTATGTGGGTTCCGGGAGTCGAACTCGGGCCCTCGCGCTTGCCAGGCAGGCGCTTAAGCCGCTGAGCCATCTCACCGGCCCGGAGCCGCCTATATTGCTAAAGTAAAGGTAGTTACGGAAGACAGAGGAAAAATCAACTGCTCACTTTGCAGCATTAATCAGATGAGTGGTGCCGTGGTCCCAGCCCTGGACTGGAATTTCTATCACCGTCAAGTACTCCTTTAAGAGCTTTTCCTTCATCTCATTTTCAGGATCTGTCAAAAAGTGGATTTTTAAATCTTCGAATCTTCCTCGGTCTCTGTTAACGAGGGGCACAGCTCGGATTTCTGAGGAGGAAAAAAACCGCATGTAAGTAAAATATTACTTTCCCACAGGAGGTTGAATCTAAAGCTGTATGTATGTATATAGCGATTAAATTTCGAAAATGCAGAAAGCATTTAAAGAGTAGAAAAGCATCATCTGGTCACAGTTAAACCCTCATGGGAAAACGAAGTGCTCTGAACTCTAATATAAAATGCGCTGTTTCCCAGACACTCACAGACTCTTAACCAGCCAGCTGGCACCAGATCTTACTGGTTAAACTCCCATGTTTCAGAGCCAGATGGGCCTGAGTTCCAATCCTGACTGTGTCACTGTCAAGCTATGCGACAGTAGATGGCTTATTTAACCTCTGCCAGGTTCAACTGCTGCAGCAGTAAAATGAGGCTGCCTGTGCCCACGTCTCCCAGGGAGGCACCAAGGATGAATCCGAAGGAAATAATGTACCTTGGTCCTACAGCGCTGGGCACAGGGCCACTCCCACCAGAACACGAGCCTGGGAGCTAACCTGATGGGACACTGGCCCGCTTGGGGTGTGGCACTGCACTGAGGCCTCTGACACCTTAATCTGTCCTATACTAGCAAGACTTGAGCTAGGAAGTACTTCCTAGTCATATTCAAAAAGGTATGGAATATGACCATTACTAAGACTGTACGGGCCGGTGAGATGGCTCAGCGGTTTAAGCGCCTGCCTTGCAAGCGCGAGGGCCCGAGTTCGACTCCCGGAACCCACATACAAAAAAGGGGCCGGTGATATCGCTCAGCGGCACGGGCGCCTGCTGGCGCGCGAGGTCCTGAGGTCGACCCCCCGGTACCCACAAAAAAAAAAAAAAAAAAAAAAAAAAGACTGTATTACTACTGCAGGTATATAAGGCGAATCCAAACTTTTTTTTTTTTTTTTTTTTTTTTTTTTTTGTGGATACCGGGGGGTCGACCTCAGGACCTCGCGTGCCAGCAGGCACCCGTGCCGCTGAGCGATATCACCGGCCCCTTTTTCGTATGTGGGTTCCGGGAGTCGAACTCAGGCCCTCGCGCTTGCAAGGCAGGCGCTTAAGCCGCTGAGCCATCTCACCGGCCCGAATCCAAACTTTTGAAACTGAAACTTTTGAGCAGATTTTACAGCATTTTGGTTTAGGGATGTTCAACTGGTAAATTTAAATATTTTAAAAATCTGAAAAACTCAAATGAAATCTGCAACATGTCTCATCCCAAGCACTTGAGATAAGGCACTCTCGACCCTCATTAAACAAATGACATAATGATATAGTTCAACAAAAAACAATATACTTTAATAAGACTATTTCAATAAGGAGCCAAAGAGTGAGCCTTGATGTCCCAGTCGCTGATAAAGTTAGGAATGTACACAGGTGCCGTTTTCTTACCAGGCCCGCTGTCCTTCAGTGTCACCAGAGGTACGAAGTGGTGGCTGTCGTAGCCGAGGACGATGGGGTATCTATAACACTCCTGGGCGGGCCAATGGAGAGGCAGGTAAATTCCACCCACTTTCAAAGGGGCGAAATTGGACCCTGACTCCAGACTTCTCAGCATTTTGTCTGCTCAAGGAAAGAAAAAGAAAAATAAGGTCACCATGTGACTTTCATCAAATGCCACCCAGTATTGCTATGTGCAACTCTGGGAGTGAGGGTTTTTCCTAAGAACCAGAACACTACAGCTGAAAAGCATGGAAATGTAAATAAATGACCTGAGGGTGTCTCACCTGAAATGACAATGATGGGCCTTCTGAGGATGTTGCAGAGCACAAATACGTGAATTTCCTCCAATGAGCTGTACTGCAGCCCACAGCGGGCTGCCGGGGAGTCTGTGGATGCCATTCTAATGAGGTTGTCCCATTCCTCGTTCCAGTTCTAAGGGGAGAGAGGCCAGAGGGGGATTGAATGCGTCTGTATTAGAAAGCCCTTCCAACAGAACTGTGCGATTATGCATTTATATTACTCAGCTTATTTTTTCCCCTTTCTTGAAGTCAACATTCCAAGACCATCCTTTTTTCCCCATTTTGGTTTTCTTCCTTTACTTTTTCCCACTACAAAGCAAACTCAAAGCTGGGGACAGCACCTGCTTTCAAAAAATCCCTGATGAGGCATAACATTGAAGCCCCTCATCGGATTGTTCACAAAAGTCCCAAACTTGTGACCTGGACCTCTGAGATGAAGGCTTCCTCGGGGCAGCATGTGATGGGCAATCAAAGTGAAAAGCAACAGAAAGGCCCAAGGAATGGCCATGGGCAGGAGCACTGCTACTGAAGAGCTCCAGAGCCAGAAATCTGCTGCTGAACAGTGTCTGGGCGCAGGAAAAGCCTGGGATTTGTCCCACGGGAGGTTCCTGGGGTTTTCCATAGAGTGTGCTTTGCTTAGCCAAACCCATGTGACCCAGTCAGTCATCTGCTCTGCGAGAGGCAGGGATGGCTCAGAATACCCTTTACCCACATGGCGCTGTCAACAGATGTTCCCTCCAGGAACAGAACGTACCCGAGTATCGTAGCAGAGCCCCGTCTCCACGAATTCCTGGGATTTCAGAGACTCGAGCTGCCAGCGGAATTTGAAGTTGCGTGTGTCCGTCTCCTTGAGCGTGCTGAAGAGGGCTTTCCTCAGAACCAGGTCTGTGTCCTGCACACCCCACATGTACTGACAAGTGGCATGCATGAGGCAATTGCCGTCACCTGAGGACAAAAGGAGCGATAAGAAGCAAGGCCAAGCCATCTGCACGTAAGGACCTACAAAGGTTTTCAGAAGAGACTGGCCCAGCTGCAATCATAGGGGCTGAAGGGCTTGATTTCTTAGTCAAGGACCCACTGATAACATTTCACAATGTGATGACACTGTAAGGAAAACATCATTCTTTTTAATGAGCGGCACCAACAGGGCAGAAGAGCCAGCGGCCCTTGGTTCTAGTGCAGCTCTGCTCCTAACTGGTTTAAGTGACCCTGGGGGAAACTGATGGAAGTCTCCAGATAGTTTTCCTCTTTGTGAAATGAGGGCTCTGGGTAGTGAATGTCTGCAGTCTACCTCAGTAACAGTCCTTGGTTTGCTGGCTAAGGCACCAGCAGCATTGCTCTAAGCAAGAGCAGCCAGGGCAACGTGTGCAAACCAGGAAGCAGGCATGGCTCAGCCTACTAGACAGAGATGGTCTGGCTATGACTCAGTGGTACATGACTGGACCATTCCACTTTAGCTTTGGGGACCTGCGATTTTCCTCTCCTGGTTTGTACCTATAGCCTGCTGGCCCTGCCCCCAGCCCCACCAAAATGCATTATGGGAACCTGCTTGTGAACAACTATCAAGTCCTTTTTAGAAATTAAAAAAGTGCCCAGATGCCAAAATTTTAAATAATACAGTGTTCAGAGCTGGCATTTTGAGAAAAAGACCAGTCAATTTTCTTCCATTAATTTGTGACTTTTCCAGGCTAAAACTCACAATTCAATGGGGCTTTTTTTCAACCCTCAAATAATAAACATTTGGGGGGAATGTTTAATAGAAAAAAAGTTAACTTCTTAATCCCATGTGCAAGTACAAAATAATTTTTATTTAAAAAAAGTTAAACTGTTCTCTTACACTATTTTATAGCAAGGCAATAAAGCTATTTGAAATTTTATCAAATTTTAACATAGTCAAACTATAAAAAACATTTTTAAAAACCCTCAAACACATATCCACAGTCAATATTCCTTCAATTTACACACTTAGAAAAACTAGCACATATTCACACAAATGAACAAAAAGATCACCCAAGCCTCTGTCTTGGCAGAAATGTAGCAATGATTGCATTCTGTTGAAATTTCCCCTTTGCAAAATCTAGAGCAAAGATAAGGCTTTTTTTTCGTCTTCTTGTGCTTACTTTCAGTTCTTTATTGAGATGCACCAGTATAAAATTCCCTAAGTAACATCTGGAATTCCCCAGTGCTAAGTTATTTGACTAGCAATTGAGCAACAGCTATTGTACGTTTTGTTCTGGTGTGTAGACATCTACACTGTGAGCTGCACGCTGGACTTTCCAAGTGGGTGTGGTCAGGGTGAGCTGGAATAGGGCTACTCATTGTACAAGTGAAATCGTGGCAGCCAATAGACGATGGAATTTTTCACACAAAGTTTCAATTTTATGCCACCTACTCCCTTCCTCATTCACCATAGTCTCATATCCTCAAATGCAAACTCGTGAATCACCCCCCAACAGAACATCGACTTTGAAGAAACCTTCCTATGGGGGAAGCATTAAAACAAAAGAAGTGCTAAAAATCAGACAAGAAAAGTCACTTGTTTCCTCCCTCCCTTGAATATCATTTCTTCCTTTTTTTCCCAATTTTAAGAAATTTTCTTCGAAGTAGGAAAATCAGGATTTGGGGACTAAAAATCCCTGTTTCTCAGGAAAAGTTATCAAAATACACTTGCTTTTGTAGCATGAATCCTTGTTGACTTAAATGACATATGATGGCAAAATAAATGACATATGATGGCAAAATAAATTTATTTTATGTTCTTTTCTGAAGGAAATAAAGGATTTCCTGCCTTAAGGAAATAGTGCAGAATATGGGTTAATTCTGTTCATGATAATAAGGTTTCCTCCTTTCTACCCTATTTCTAATTCTCTCAAAGTTGACTGTCTCTTTTTGTAACAAAAATGGGACAGAGTTGAAACCCCAGACTGTCTGTCAGGTATATAAGCCCCTTGATGACAACTCAACATAATTATCTACTTCTATGCATCACTTGATTTAATGCCAAGAACAATGTAGACAATAGCTATTTCCAGTTTTCTTTGAACTTTTGTTTCTAAGAGTCTAAGCTTCATAAATACAGGTAAGATGTTAAATTAAGGTGATGTACAAGAGCCCCCAGAATAAAAACAAACAATAAAGCTCCACATCCACCAATCATTTTATGTTACTCAAGTCAAAAATAGCCAAAACTAATGCACCAATTAAGTTATTAAGTTAATGTTCTTATCATCATCATTGCCAACAAGGATTTTCTGCTCTTGGAGGTATTATTTTGATCAGGATAGTTTCACTGATGTAAAGACGTAAGATTGCTGCTCTTACCTAGGTGATACACATTTAACTAATCTTGTACAATCTACTTACTTATTCTAACACCTACATGCAAAAAAGCAGCATTTTATACTTGTGCGGGACAGTACATGCCTGGATGTTTTGGTCTGTGCACATACATACTCTTGCTCAAATGAAATGATTAAAATATAAAACAGTAAAGCTTGGAACAAGAAATAGCTATTAGTGGTATAGTGGTACAGGACGACAGGCAATAGGACCTAGGTAAGGGAAGAGACAACAACTTCAGACCCTCGACAGCTTTAACCCATAAAAACCCCACAGTACAACCCAAGAATTACAAGGACCTCACAGGCATTTTCTAAGAATGGCATGACAACAGTGACATCAGTTTTCAACACCATGCTTTCCTTCTGAACTTCAACGTTTTGAAATATTTCCACTACTGGCCAGGGAAGGGCATTTTACAGATGATTAAACAGCTGCAAGCATTAGAAACATTAATCACCTAACTGGGGCATGGTGTTTAGAAAAACACATTTCCCAAGCTTCAAAGCCCTGTGCAAAGGAATACACATGTTTAGAAAATATCCTTCAAGAAAACATCACTGAGCAAGTTTGCTTCTATCATGCACCCCTCAGAGCTTGTATGCTAAGTGGCTACGATTAGTGCAATAGAAACTTCGCGAATGGGGAGCCTGCACCACGGGAGCCGTCCCGGATGATCAGAGCAAGTCTTACCGTTGGTTTTGAGTGCCACAAGCTTCCTGACTTCTCGACACCAGTTTAGCTTCTTCTGGCTTTCCAGGGAAGCCTGGATGTTTCTGTCGATGAGAGCTTTATGGATGATCTCCCGGAACTGGGGACAAAACTGGCAAGTTCTGAACATTTCCAGGGTGTACCGGTGCATGGTTTTAAAATGATGAATGATCCCATTCGTAGGTTTGAAAATGTCTTCTGGAGTTCTCTCTCTTATCTTCACAGCTTTCCGCATATTGCTCAAATACAAAGCCTGAGGAAGGAGTTGTTCGGCCATGGTGTCTATGACGCCTGAAGAGTGGGGAGAAGAACCCATTCCGTTAGCTTGCCTTTGATGCTACTCCTATATACCTGCCAGCAGGAAACCCCTCTGTTTGATCTTATCATTACCCGAATCTGTAGGCAAAGGATCTTAGTCACCTCTACTCCCCGGATACTAGCCGGCCCCAAAGATGAACTCACACTGGACTGTTTTAAGTTACATCACTTTTAGAGATTAGTCTAAACAAGAGAAGGAAGGTGGAGAGTAGGGCTGAGGAGGAGGGGAATAACCCGTGTTTTCAGTAGCATCTGTCAGGGACTCAAGCCTGTCTGTCAGTGGCAGGTCCCAGGCCACGAAACCACTGAAGCTCCTGCTGAAGCTGCCTTCTGAGGCCACCCTGGAATGGCCACTGGGTTTCAGATGCACTGGTTGCCAACTAAGGGCACTACGGAGTCTGGACAAGTCCAGCTCCTCCCACAAGACCACCACCATTCAATCCTCGCCTTTGGGCAGAGACTCGATTTCTCTTTTAAACACCCACTCCCCGTGCTGCTAGGACAGTGACTATTTTGGGTAAGATCCTACAACTTTATGCTGTCACTTAGGCTACTGCTTGGTGTTTACTGTTTAGCCCCAAAATAAAGTATAAAGAGTTAATTCATGAAGTTTCTTAAAATATTTATAATTAAAACTGAATAACCAAATGGGCCGGTGAGATGGCTCAGCGGCATAAGCGCCTGCCTTGCAAGCGCGAGGGCCCGAGTTCGACTCCCGGATCCCACATACGAAAAAGGGGCCGGTGATATCGCTCAGCGGCACGGGTGCCTGTTGGCGCGCGAGGTCCTGAGGTCGTCCCCCCGGTACCCACAAAAAAAAAAAAAAAAAAAAAAAAACAAAAAAAAAAAAAAACTGAATAACCAACAAACAAATCTATTTCCAACAAGATGCTGTGCAGCTTCAAGAGTAAATGGGCAGGGCTGGTGAGATAGCTCAGTGGCATAAGCCCCTGCCTGGCAAGCGTGAGGTCCTGAGTTTGACTCCCGGAACTCACATAAAGGAAAAAAAGGTATTGCTCAGCGGCACGGGCTCCTGCTGGCGCACAAGGTCCTGAGTTTGACCCCCGGTACCCACAAAAAAAAAAAAAAAAAAAGAGTAAATGGGCAACATTCACTCAGAACCTTGCTACTGGGCTAAACTCACAACGTGAGAATGAGAAACAGAACAGTAATGGGTGAGTGGCTTCTACACTTCCAAGAACAGACACTGGAGCTCAATTATTTTGACTCATCTGTCGACCACATTTTAGTATTGCCCTGCAGGTACCAACACTCAGGTGTACTTGCGCCCCATCCTTCAGCCTGACACTGGCAAGCATAATCAACAGGTGGAGGAAATGAAAATCTGGAAGCAGGCAGGGAAGAAGTTTCAGCCAGGAGGCCACTCAGGACAAATGAAAGTGGAGTGCGGTCAAAGACCAGCATCTATTGCCCACTAACGTCCCCTGCGACCTGCCTCACTAGCCCTTCGCTGGCCGCCTCACTATCCTCCCTTATTTTCAGGAACACAAAAGTGTCCCCGTTAGGAAATTTCCCAGCAATGGTTAATCCCCGCCCTGCATCACACGATCTGCCAGGACAACCTTCCAGGAAAGAAAGATGTTAAACTACAGGGAGAAGAAATTTAGGAATTAGGGAAGCCATTCCGGCGGGTCTAGCTAGTCTCTCTTACATCACTGATAAGGTAGATTAAATTCTTTTTTTTTTTTTTTTTTTAGAAGGAGAAATAAAATCACTTTATTGGAAAGAGGAGAAAAACAGGGAGATAGGTAGCTACATTTTTTTTTTATGGGTACTGGGGGGTCGACCTCAGGACCTCGCGCGCCAACAGGCACCTGTGCCCCTGAGCGATATCACCGGCCCCTTTTTCGTATGTGGGATCCGGGAGTCGAACTCGGGCCCTCGCGCTTGCAAGGCAGGCGCTTACGCCTGCTGAGCCATCTCACCGGCCCTAGGTAGCTACATTTTTGAAGTAAGGTAAGAAGCCTGGAGCCGGTGCTGAAGGGTCTTTGCTCTTAACCTCTTTTATTAAATAGCAAGAAAGGAACTCTCTCCCTTGAGAGTCGCTATAACTTGATTAGCTATTTTAGGCTCTGAGACCCCTGACTCGGCCACTGTCCCCTTCTACTGCCTGGGTGCACATAGGTAGATTAAATTCTTGCGGCCCACTTGAAGGACTGAGGTCCTGTAAGGATCTGCGTTGAGATTCATGATCTGATTGCTGGGAGAGAGGCTGTGGGTCAGATGGTGATCTGTCCACTGACAGCAGTTATTCCCTCTAGGTGGAACTGGGCGAAAGCATACCAGGACTAAGGACACAATGGTGACAAAAATATCACACACGTATCCTTCGTGATGCAGCAGAAGTCCCTGTCACAACAGCATGAAGCCATGCATCCATCCATGACTCCCCCAGGTCACCCACTGAAAGCCAAGCACTGCTTGATGCTGGGGCTGAAAGTCAGACAGGATCTTATTCCCCCACTTGAAATCACACAACCACCTTGGTCTGCAGCTACAGCAAAGGGGATACAGGTCCTGCAGCCCCACAACCATGCAGGGGCGGAGCTTCGCCCAGAGCCACGTCTTCCAGTACCTGCCCCTTGCTAGTCCTATAACACTTCACCTGTGGCAGCTACAGGGCTGGCAGCTTTCAGATAGCAACAGCCAGGCAGCAGGAAGATTCTACACAAACTACCCTTTCCTCTTTTGGCTTTTCTGCCTCTTCTATTTTTCTTTTCCAGACCTAAGGATCTTTCAGCAAAGATCTAAAGTGATAAGAGCTATACACCATATGCAAGACATGGAAATGTGACTATTCAAAAGCTCAGTGCAATCTCATTCGTACATTTTCTCTCCCCACAGCCTGCGACACCAAAATGACCTCCTTAAAAACAAACCAAACCCACAGCCCAAGTTTTCCAGTTCTTGGACTTCTCCACGCTTAAGATTAAAGAATACATTTTTCTGACATATAATTGTAATGTCTTTATGGGAGAAAAACATACAGTACTACCCTTAACATTTGTTACCTCACTGCCTTATTTAAAGATAATTTCCCAATTTTTGTCATTAGGATCAATAAGATTCTACAGAACTTAGTCATCACAGTCTTTCCCCCTAGTTTTATTTTTTCCACTCTGGGCTGACATTTTTGCCTGCGATGTGGAAATTTATGAATTATTTATCAACAACACCTCAGCCAACTCTTAGGAAGTACCCCTCCCAAAAACGGGACCAAGAACTCCAAAACCTGCCAGCAGCACCTTAGACCGTGGAATGGGCCACGGACTGGCTGCTCCGCAGTCTGGGACTTTAGGCTGCAGGAAAGAGGGCTCAGTAATCACCAGTGGTTGTCCCAATAAGACACAGGCCAGGGCTGGCTTTCCAAGGAAAGGTGAGAGGCAGAGAGAGCTCAAAACAAAGCAGACTCAAAAAGAGTGAGCTTCTTCCCCACTTCATATCACTGCTTTCTTGAGAAGCCAGGGAGCAGGATGTGGGACGACCCAGACTGATGAGGACAGAGTGTGGGGTACGGACTGGCAGGGCAAAGCCAGCGACCCCTACTCCGTGCAATTCTCTTAACTGCTGCAGCCCGGAAGGCTCGGCCCGACCAACCCCCTGCACAGAGCACCGAGCATACTGACGCCTGCTGGGTCCCCGGGCACCCATCCCCGCCGGATGGGTTCTGCACGATCTGGGAAGAAACCGCAGCGCTTCTGCAAGGTCTACGTGGCTACGAGCATGCAGCACTCGATTCCAAAACCAAGACGTGAAAAGGAGCCAAAAAGCACCCACGACCACCCGACCCGGGCACCGAGGGACGCGTCTCCCTCCACCAGCTAGCTGCAGCCCAAGGTGTCTGCACCTGGGCGGCGGGAGGAAGCCGGGGCTGTCACCCCATCTGCCACAGCGACCTCGACTCCAGTACTTCAACACCCGGGACGGGCACGAGCGGTCCACACGCTCCCCCGCCCCCCACCCGAGGACGGCTTTGCAAAACCCACGCCCGCCAGACCGGGCCCTCCGACACGCGCCCGCGCCCGCACCCGGCCCCGCGCTCACCTCTCCGGGCCGCGCGTTCTGCTCGCAGAGTCCGGGTCAGGGCCGGCGCGCGCGGCCGGCGCGGGTGGGGATCCGAGTCGGAATCAGGGTGGGGGTCGGGCCGAGGCTGCACCCCATGGACGCCCAGGCTCGGGCTGGCTGGCTCGGCGGCTGGCTGGGGGTGTGGATGCGTCCCGGCGGCCGCCGCTCCGCCCCCGCGAGCTCCGCGCTCTCCGAGCTGCGCCGCTGCACACTGTGCAGTTTCCTTCTGTGCCTCGCAGTTGTACCGGCCGCAGCTCCCCCGGGGATTTCCACCCGGGACTTTCCAGTCACCTGACGGCGCGCCGCCGAGCCCAGCGGCCGCCAGGGGGCGCGCGAGGACACCAGGCTCCGGCCCCGCGCCCCGCCCCGCGGGCCACAGCGAGAAACTCCTGCGCCCCGCCCCGGGGTGTCCCCGCCTGAGTCACCCGAGCATTTCGGAAGCTGCCCTCCACGTCACATCCATGTGGAAATCGCGGTGATGGGAACTACGAAATCGGTTCTTTCTTTTTTTACAGCCGTTTTTCTGCAGAAAATATCAAGTGTGGACCAGGGAGGGAAATCAGAAAGACAGAAAACCCTAAAAACCACCCCGGAGCCCCGGAACCGCCTGGGGCTGGGTTGAAATAAATCAGACGCACGAGCTCAACTATCGCAGGGCTTCTCTTCTATGGGAAACCCAGAGAACAAAAAGCAAAATAAAAGAGAATAGTAGGAAGTAGGGAGAGCTTTTGCAAAAGCAAGGGGAACGAGAGGGAGGGGCAGGGGAGGGGAAAGGGAGGAAGAGTTAGGATGGTTGAGTCCGTGTACCCTCTCCACGCAAGGAATGCAGCCCTTGTGTGCTGCAAAAGTTCACTAATACAAATTAAAATTTAAAAATTACAATACCAGTTCCCAGGCTCAGAAAGAAAAGTCTGGGCTGAGCACGAGCCGTGCTTAAGGGGCAGCGCTCCACAGGCCCGGCGGGGATTGGAAGAAAGAGAAGCCCTCCCAGCTCCGCTTCCGGTCAGCCCCAGACTTCAGGCTGGCTGGTGCGCCAGGCCCAGGTGACGCCAGGCCCCTAGTCCTGCAGCCTTGAGTTCTGGGACAGAGGTCAGGCATAGGTAAAATTAGCCTTCGGGGCAACCCCCAGCCCCACCTAGCGCCCCCGGGGGGATCACCTCCAAGGAGCATTTCAAACCGGGCCTGATGGCGCAGGCCTGTCATCTCAGCAGTTTGGGAGGCTGAGGCAGGAGGATCGCAAGTTCCAGCCCAGCCTGGGCAACTTAACAATTTAGCAAGACCTTACCTCAAAAAAAAAAAAAAAAAATTTTTTTTTTTTTTTTTTTTAAGGGCTGGGGATGTAGTTCAATGCAAAGGCCCTGGGTTCAATCCCCGGCACTGAAGAAAGATATCTGAGAAAGCATTGTATCTGATGGGCTCTGCTTTGCCTGCCTCAGGCTTCCTTAGGTGTGTCTCAGACGTCCCAGTAATCAGCTCACTAAGGGAGCCCGTGGCAGAAAACGCTTTTCCCCAGCCCCACACGCACCCGTGTTTGCTGTGTGCCTGGCACCTCACTGCACCCGTCTTGGGGAGGCGGGGTCGTGTGCCCATCGGTGCCAGCCACCTGGACGGTGGAGGCGCAGGGGCTGTGCAGGGCGGGTGATGGTCACTGCCTTGGCGCCTCCCATGCCCAGGTGTCCTCCTCGGCCCAGCTCCTAGACGGGCTAAACTGCGACCAGATGGAAATATTGGGTGCCATGGAGCCCTGAGAAGAATATGCTCCCTGCCTAGTAAGGACCTGCAGAAACAGGGCCAGGGGTGGGGTGGTGCAGGGCACCACTTTTGGCAAAGGGAGGCCTAGACCAGTGAGCAATGGCCTCTGTCCCAAGGTGGGTCCTAGCCTTTTATTTGTCTTTAGTTTTGAGACGGGGTCTTGTTATGTAGTCCAGGTTGGTCTTAAACTCTCTCTGTAAACCAGCCTGGCCTTGACTTTGCAGTAATCTCCCTGCCTCGGTCTCCTGAGTGCTGAGATTATAGGTGGGTGGCAGCATGCCTGGCTGGTCCTAGTCTTATTTTGGGTGTGTTTTTTTGTTTTGCTTTGTTTTTATTTATTTATTTTTTTGACACAGTGTCACTATGTAGTCCAGGCTGGCCTCAAACTCCTGGCAATCCTCCTGCCTCAGTCCCCCAAGCACTGAGATTATAGGCGTGTGCTGGACTTGGCCCTAGTCTTTTTAAGCCATTGCTGGAATTTTTTCCAACTCCAGACCTCTTGGTAGTATTTGTCATCTGCTCATTCCCGCGTGTTGTCAGCAGTTACCACTCCACCAGTAGGTTGTCAAGTCGGTAATACAAAAGGATGCATCTTGGGTACTTACTATATAGGTTTCCATATGCTTTTTATACGAAGCTTAGAAAACCACAGCCATCCACCCACGGATGTTCAGCCTTGAGTGGCAAGGTGGCCAGTGGGACTGGTGTGGCCCACTCTGAAGCCACACTGCTCAGGTGGCCCTGTGGCCACGCTTTGTGGGAAAAATTCCACTGGAGCCAGGCGGGGGGGCCCTGTGGGTGCCATGAGTCACTTAGGCAAACAGGGGCCCAGTCCCACCCTGGAAACCTCCTGGGTGCATTGAAAGGATGAAAGAAGATGCTAGATACAAAGGAGGACATTAATCCCCACTCTCTCCCCTGTCCTCCCCCAATCTCCTCCTCCTCTGTCACCTCTGTGCCTGCCTCGGTCACTCCGTCTGTGCCTCGGCTGGTCCCAGGCCCGTGGCCCCTCTCTGGCTCCTGTCTCCTGGTTTGCTGAGTGAAAAAGACACCAGGAGGAGTGGGGAGCCCCGAAGGCCAAGTTAGCTCCTGCCACTTCCAGCTGTCTGACAGCGGCCACCTTGTCTGCCAGGATTTGTGACAAGGACTTAACAGTGAGTTGCAGGAGTTTGGCCCTGGATTTTGTTCTTCCTCCATTTTCCCTGACTCTACTACTGACTTCATAGATGCCCACCATGGACAAGTACTTTTTTTAATCCTGGCTGCTTGGAAAGCTGAGGCAGGAAGATTGCAAATTCAAAGCCAGCCTGGGCAATTTAGTGAGACCCTGTCTCAAAATAAAAAATAAAAAGGCTGGGAAGCTGGGCATGATGGTGCATGCCTATAAACCTAGCACTTGAGAGGCTGAGGCAGGAGGGTCACCATGAGTTCAAGACCAACCTGGAATACATAGCTTGACCCTGTCTCAAAAAAAAAATGTGTGCATCCCAAGATAGTGAGGAGCAGAAACCCGATCAGAGAGGCAGACTTGACAAGCAGGAAGAGGATCAATCTCAGCTCAAATGCAGTTCAAGACCTCCCCTCCCTCCCTCCTTCCTCACTGTATACCTCAGGCTGGTCTTGAACTCCTTATATAACCAAGACCTCAAACTCACGATCCTCCTGCCTCAGCCTCCCAAGTGCTGGTATTACAACTGCTCAACCCCACAGGTGGCCCAATGCATGATCCTTTCTTGATCAAGAATCAGCAACCTTGTCTCTCTGAGCATGAACTGAATCCTGGGCCATAGCAATGACAGGTCAAAGCAAAACTGGACATTTTGTGTCCACTTCACCATTCATTGGCCCCTTTCCCAGCATTGTCCTCTTTGGAGTATTAATTTTGGGGGGGGCACTGGGAATTGAACCCAGGGCCTTTGTACTGAGCTACATCCCAGCTCTTTTAAATTTTTTTATTTTGAGGTGAGTTCTCCCTAAATTGCCCAGGCTGAACTGGAACTTGCTGTCCTCCTGCCTCAGCCTCCCAGAGTGCTGGAATGACAGGCGTGTGCCACCGCACCCAGCTATTTGTGCTTTGGTGAGCAGGCAGATCTCGTATTAAAGAGACTTGGAAGCGCCTTCTAGAAGGATGGAAGTTTAGTGATCACACGGAAAGTTCGGATCCTGCTTCAAATGTTAATGACCCTTGGCAGCGCAGAGTAAGGGCTGCACCCCCGAGGGCCCTGTAAGGGCAGCTTCTGAGGAGGTCACAGGCGCTGCCTGTGGCCGGAGCCAGGGCAGAGACGCCAGGGATTTCTGCACCACCCAGGGCCACTTTCTGCTGCACCGCAGGTCCTCTCTAGGGAACCCCTGCAGAGATTATCAGGGCGGAGAGGAGACATCCAAGCCGCTCCACGTGGGGACAGCAGAGGCCCGGTGAGTCACCGCGCCCTGCCGGGAACTCGGCCCCTGCCTCCTCTGTCCACCTGGCCTGGATGCTGACACCGAAAACTTGTCAGGAAATTCGCCCCTGTGGGTTCCAGTTTAATTTTCTGTCAGCGCTTGGCAAAGTGATTTTATTTGACCTCACAGATCTACTCAGCCCTGGTTTCATTTCTGCTTCTATGGAAGCTGCTGTGAATGACCAAAAGTGAGCGCCCACGAAGGCCCGGGAGGGTGCTCTCGGGGGCCCCGCCGCCGGGTTAGCAATCCCCGGCGCGGCCGAGGAAGGGAGTCCCGAAGGTCGGTAACTGCGCCTGCGGGAAATCGGCTCGGGGCTCCTTTTCGGCTTCCTAGGTGGAGTTCGGGTTCCCTCTCATCCTCCCGCCCCCTCATCTCTGGAAAGGGGGACTTGGCTTTCCTCCCTGCACACGCCTGTCTTCTGGGCTGGGCTAATAAGGGGATTCGGGTCCTTTCTCCCAAACGGTCTGAAATGTGGGGTTTTGTTAGACTTCTGCTGGAACCGGAACTTCCTACAGGTTCGTGCTGGAAGTCGCAGGCTGGAGAAATACCTGCTGTACTTCCATTATCCTTTCTTTCTGCTTGCTTTTGGGTGGGGCGGTACTGAGAATTGAGCCCAAGGCCTTTGCACTGAGCTACATCCCCAGCCCTTGGCATTCATTCATTCTTTTTTTTTACTTTTTATTTTTTTTGTGGGTACCAAGAGTCGACCTCAGGATCTTGCACTTGCCAGCAGGCGCTTGTGCCACTGAGTGATATCACCGGCCCTTTTTTTCCTTTATGTGGGTACTGGGAGTCAAACTCAGGACCTCGCACATGCCAGGCAGGTGCTTATGCCGCTGAGCTATCTCACCGGCCCTCTTTTTTATATTTTTGAGACAGGTCACTAAATTGACCAGTCTGGGCTCAAATTTGGGATTCTCCTGCCTCAGCATCCTAGAGTGCCAGGATTACAGGCATGTGCCATCCCACTTGGCATATTTCCATGATTCTGAGAGTCCACAGTGTAAGACACACTATGGATTTGGTGACAGCATGAGGGCTGGGAAACAGCCTCAATTGTGTTAAATGTACACACATTCCTCCTTTATTCATTTTACTCATTGATCATAGCGTACTTTTATTGAGGGGCTATATTCCTCTTCTCCACTATAACCATCCACTTTTCATCCTAAGGCTTCTTTTGTGTGTGTGTGTGTTTGTGTGTGTGTGTGTTTGTGTGGTACTGAAGATTAAACCCAGCCCTTACTTTTCTTTAAAAACAAACAAACAAACAACAACAAAAACAGGTTTTCCTACCTTACTAAATTGCCCAAGGTGAGAATTTGGGATCCTCCTGCCTCAGCCTCCCTGAGTGCTGGAATTATAGGCATGCACCACCACACCTGGCCCTAAGGCTTCTTGGAGGTTTTAATTCTGAAAGAGAGATTGTCACGGGGACAAAGGGCAGGTAAACTCCCAGGCTGTTAACCTGTTCCTCCTTAAAACTTATTCTGAGGCAGTCAGGGACTTGAAAGCTGCTTTTGCTAACAATAGCAACAACAACAACACAACAACAACAAAAACCAGTGACTCTTCCTTGTGGCCTACAGATGCCAGTAACTAGTTTTAGGTAAGTAAAAGCAGAACACAGCTTGACCTTCATTTCATGTCTCCCCCATTTTTTTTTTTTTTCTTTATACGGGTTCCGGGTGTCGAATTCAGGACCTCACGCTAGCCAGGCAGGCGCTTATGCCGCTGAGCTATATCAACGGCCCCATGTCTCCCTTTTTATCTTAGAACTTTGGGTTGGACCCCTTAGCTCTGCAATGTTAATCATCCAGGGAGGATCAGCCTCACATGTACATAACCTACCTCATCTCTCTTCAAAACTGAGGATATCAGTCAGAATGGAGTCTAGGAGGCTGAGGCAGAAGGATCTCAAATTCAAGCCCAGCCTGGCCAACTTAATGATTTATCAAGATCCTGTCTCAAAATAAAAAAATAAAAGGACTAGAGATGTAGCTCACTGTGAAAGCCCTGGGTTCAATCGCCAGTACCCCCCAGAAACACCCCTGGGCATATCAAGACAAGAGACTCCCAGGAATGGTCAGTGCCCAATGGGTGTCTAGAAGTCTCCAGCCATTGCCCCAAGCCTAGGGTCACCCTGGATTTTAGGGGGCCTCCACCAAACCCCAGAACCGACACTGTCCCCAGCAGAGACATCATGTCACAATCATAGGGAATCCTCCATTGCCACCTTGTAAACCCAGGACAGAGATCACCATCAACCGGACCAGGGCCACCTTCCTGCCACCTCTTTAAAATCTGCTTCCTCCCTTGGCTGAGGCCCACGCTGTTCCTCTCCATCAAAGCTGTGCCCCGTCAGCTCCCTGCGAGATGCTCCTCCTGAAATGCTCTTCTGCACCCAGAGGCCAAGAAGCTGCCCGGGCCAGCTGAGGTCCCTCCCCCTCCTTACATGACCTCCTCAGGCCCCACCTGGTGACGATTCTGAACTGATGCTGTCCATAGCAGCTGCCATTACTCGGGTAGGTTGCTTTTAGTCATCTGGCCCTTGTGGCTCTTTAGATCTTTGGGATTGACCAATACATCATACATTCTTTCAAGCCTTTCTTCAAGATCAGCTGGAAACTGCTGGGCATGACTGTAATCCCAGTACTCGGGAGGCTGAGGCAGGAGGATCACCATGAGTGCAAGGCCAGCCTGGCTACATAGTGAATTCAAGGCTACACTAAACTGCATAGTGGGACTGTTTTTGGAATCTCCTGGCTATGCCCAAAATGTTATTCAGTAGCTCCTTTTAAAAGTCACTTGCCAATGCAACGTTACTGGGTTCTGGGTTGCTCGCCTCTCTCTCAGGAGTTAGATTCCAAGGTCTTCGCGTCTTGAACAAAGACTTGAACAGAATGAGCAAAAAGCAGTGGCCACGTTTATTTGAAAAAGTAAAAGTGGGGGCCGGTGAGATAGCTTAGCGGCATACGCACCTGCCTGGCAAGCGCGAGGTCCTGAGTTCGACTCCCGGTACCCACATATGAAAAAAGGGCTGGTGATATCGCTCAGCGGCATGGGCGCCTGCTGGCACGTGAGGTCCTGAGTTCGACCCCCGATAACCCACAAAAAAAAAAAAGAAAAAGAAAGAAAAAGTAAAAGTGAAGAGTGAGGGAGAAACTGGCTCTGCAGAGAGAGCTTAGGCTGAGTAAAAGGAGAAAAAACAATAACAGAATATCCTGGAGGAAGTAGGGTGGGCTATGATGAGGAAAGCCATGACAGCAAGCTCTTCACGGCATATACCTCATGTTATGCTGTCCAAATCTTGAGGAAACCCTCGAGAACTTCTACATGCGGGTCCTGAGAGGCGGTGCTGGGATCCCACGTCTCAGGCTGACATCAGGTCTAGCCATCCTGCTGGAAACCCGCTGAGTTCTCTTGAGAAGTCCACCTGCAGGGCTTTGGGAACTGCTCTGCCTGTGTGTTCTGGGATCCTGTAATTAACAGTTCACCCCTGCTTCCCCAGCCAGCTTTGCCACACCCTAATCTCCTGTCCCCAAAAAACTCCACTGGAAACTGAGTCCTTTAAGACTCAGTGACCAGGGCCGGTGAGATGGCTCAGCGGTGTAAGCGCCTGCCTTGCAAGCGCGAGGGCCCGAGTTCGACTCCCGGATCCCACATACGAAAAAGGGGCCGGTGACATCGCTCTGCGGCACGGGTGCCTGTTGGCACGCGAGGTCCTGAGGTCGACCCCCCGGTACCCACAAAAAAAAAAAAAAAAAAAAAAAGACTCAGTGACCAGTACCTATTCTAGCTTTGGGAAGGAACTTGGTACTGCCTAAGCTTTCAGTCAAGAGGATTGGCCCATAGCTCCTTCACACCTCTAAACAGCTTTATCTCTGTCTGGGGACTAAAGCGCCACAGTCTCCGTTTCACCAGAAACAACAGAACAACATTCCTCTAATAGTGGACACTTGGTTCCCTCAGAGAGTTTCCACACATTTCTGTTCTGTTTTGCTCTTTTCTTATCTTTACAGTTATCATACTGTGTCTTTTCTTTTCTTTTTTTTTCTTTTTCTTTTTTTTTTTTTTTTTTTTTTGAGACAGGGTCTCACTATATAGCCCAGGCTGGCCTTGAATTCACTCTGTAGGCCAAGCTTGCCTTGCACTCCACAGAAGCAATGCTCCTGCCTCTGCCTCCCAAGCGCTGGGCTTACACCAAGCCCAGCTAGGAGATAACTTTTCTATGTACATTTCTAAGCTTGCAAATGCAGGGGCAATGACAACCACCTCACTCCATTCCCTGAAGGGAGGACATTTAGATCTTCTTACATGGATTTTAATATTTGAGATTTGTTTATTTAATATTTATTTATTTTTGGTTTTTTGAGACAGGGTTGTGCTATGTAGCCAGGCTGGTCTTGAACCTGTGCTGATCCTCTTGCCTCAGCCTCTTGAGTGTTGGGATTATAGCATGCACTGCCATGCCTGGCTTCTTACAGGGATTCTTAAACCAATCATTATGTTTGTTTTCGGTACTGGAGATTTGACTTTAGGGCCTTCACCACACCCTCAGCCTTTTTTTTTTTTTTTTTTTTGAGACAGGGTCTTGCTATGTAGTTCAGACCGGCCTTGAACTCATGTAGCCCAGGCTGGCCTCAAACTCATGGTGATCCTCTTGCCTCAGCCTCCCAAGTGCTACGATTACAGGCATGTACCACCATTTACAGCAGAATTTTTTTTTTTTTAAAGAAACATGAGGAAGTTTTATTAGGCAAAGATTTTAGACAGAAATATGGGATGCACTCAAGTCCAGAGTGTGTGTGCTCAGAAAAATGAGGCACCCAGACATTTTTAAATGTTTTAAAAAGTGTGCATTAAGACAGGCCTTGTAGCACTTGCCTGTGAGCCCACTTGCTCAGGAGGCTGAGGCAGGAGGATGGCAAGTTCAAGGCCAGCCCATGCAACTTAGTGAGACTTTGTTGCAAAATAACAAACTTAAAAGGGCTAGGGATGTAACTCAGAGCTAGAGCACTTGCTTAATACCTGTAAGGCCCTAGGTTCGATCCCCAGCACTGCAAAGAAAAACCAGTGTTATAAAATTGAGGGTATGAAAAATAAAAAAATAAAATTAAGGGTATATATTTTGGAAGTGCAGACACTCTGTGAAGTTCACTGAGCCTGTTAGATTAATATAAAGGGATTTCTCCTCTCACATAGGCGAGAGAGCAAAAAGTAGAGCAGGAAATAGGAGGTGCTGCTTTAAAATTTTAAGTCTCCTTACCTACTACTGAGTGTCCCTGGGTAAAATTTAACTTCTTGAAGAAAAATAAACAGGCTCTAATTAGGATTGTGTGTCCCTGAGATGGATCAGATCATTTTCTTCTTTTGCATTTGAAAAAACAAATAAACCTTCTCTAGGGTGAATACATACATTTCCTATTTTTAATTACTCTGTGCTGTGCTTGGATAAGTGGCCCCCAAAACGTCCTGGATTAAAGGCTTGGTCACCAGCCTGCAGCACTGTGGTGAAGTGGTGTTGCCTTTAAGGGATGGGGCCTAGCATGAGGAAGTGAGGTCACTGGGGGGGAGTGCCCTGGGGGGAGACATTGGGGCCCTGGCCCCTCCTCTTCCTGTCTCATTTTCCAGGCGCCACTGGGTGAGTAATTTTGTTCCGCAGGGCCCATGCCACCGCCGACCCAAAATCAACGTCTGAAACCATGAAGCAACGCAGATCTTTTCCTTCGTAAAAGCTGATTATTTCAAAGATTTTGTGAGAGTCACAAAAAGCGACTAGCACACAGTGAAATTGGGAATTTTCCCATGTGAATGTTTGGAAGTTTTAAAATGTGTTTGCATGAATTTGCATCTTCATTCATTTGTAAACGAATTTATCCTGTGCAAAAATATTCATATTTTATGTATTTAAAAAGGGTTCATATTTTCTGAATTGACTGTGTTCTCAAAAGTCCTTAGAATTTAGCTCTGTTGATTTCTAGCTTTCATTAGCATTTAGAATCTTAGAAGAAAATTTTACAATTGTATCTTTGGGTTTTGTTTTTTGTTTTTCTGTTTTTGACTGTACTGGGGATTGAGCTCTGGGGCTTCCCACTGAGTTACATCCCAGCCCTCTTTATTTTCTATTTTGAGACAAAGTTTAAGTCATTCGGGCTTTATTTAAACTTTCAATCCTCCTGCCTTAGCCTCCCAGAGTGCTATATATATATATATATATATATATATATTTTTTTTTTTTTTTTTTTTTTTTTTTTTTTTTGGTACTAGGGATCGAACTCACAACCTCATGCTTGCCAGGCAGGCGCTGTGCTCCTGAGCTATATCCCCGGCCCAATGGTTATATTTTTAATATGTGTGTTCTTTGCAGGAAGCTGGAATGAGGATGGTAGGAGTAGCAGATGCCTGAGTTTTTCCTATTTGAAACAAATCCCCTGAATCTGTCTTGAGACACGTTCAGAGGTCTAGAGAAAACAACTAAATGGACATAGTGCTCCATCTCTAGACTGAAATGTAGTCTCTTCCTGGGAAAAAAATCACTTTCATATATTTGTTTATTTGTTTTTTTTTGTGTGTGTGGGTACTGGGGGTCGACCTCAGGACCTCGCGCACCAGCAGGCACCTGTGCCACTGAGCAATATCACCAGCCCCTTTTTCGTATGTGGGTTCTGGGAGTCAAACTCAGGACCTCGTGCTTGGTCAGGCAGGCGCTTATGCCGCTGAGCCATCTCACCAGCCCTTGATTGGATTTTTGAGACAGGGTCTTGCTATGTAGTTCAGTCTGGCCTTAAACTCACTACGTAGCACAGGCTGGCCTGCAACTCACAGTGACCTTCCTGCCTCAGCCTCCTAAGTGTTGGGATTAAGGAGCTCAAGAATTCCTTTACTCACGCACTTGATTTTACAAATGTAGAATGAGTAACTGTTAGAGCCTGATGAAGTCTTAGCATCAGGAGGAGAGTTCCTCCTATGGTCCTAGGTGAGTCCTTGTTCCTTTGAGGTGATAAGGAAGGCTGTCATCTTGCAGGCCCCGCGTGGGAGTCCCAGGCACAGCTGGGGTGCACAGGGGCACAGAGCAGGCAGACAGCAGGCCAGGAACCTGCTTGAGACCACACTGTGCCTTGCTGCCATGGGGACTTCTGACAGATGGAAGGAAAAAGCTACACCCTACTGAGGACCAGTGCCTCCGGAAAGCCCACTTGCTTTTCCCAGCAGTTTCTCCAGCTCCGTGGGCACTGAGCTGGGGCACAGGGGGGAGGTGAGACCCCAGCCACGGCCCCTTGGGCATTGTTCTGTACATTTTCAGCCCTAATCTCATCAGATTTCTCCATCTCCAGAAAAGTGAATACTTGCTTTTCTAGGAAGCATTCCAAGGACCACATGGTTCATTTGTGTCAAGGATGTGGGGTTCCGGGATGAAAATTTCCCTCCAGCTCCGAAGCAGGTCTTAGAATTGGAGGCTTCGGGCTGGTGAGGTGGCTCAGCGGCATAAGCGCCTGCCTGGCAAGCGCGAGGGACTGAGTTCGACTCCCGGAACCCACATACGGAAAAAAAAAAAAAAAAAAAAGGGCCGGTGATATTGCTCAGCGGCACGGGCGCCTGCTGGCGCACGAGGTCCTGAGGTCGAACCCCGGTACCCACAAAAAAAAAAAAAAAAAAAAAAAAAAAGAATTGGAGGCTTCCTGGCAGGTTTTGCCAGGAGAGAAATAGGAACCTTTCCTCCCTGGCTGTGCGCCAAGGCAGGGCCGGGTCACTGCTGCCCCTTTCCGCCCTGTGCCACTGCCTGGCCAACCCGTGGCGCTCCGGCTTGCACTGCTTTTTCCTCCGTGAGGGCAGAGGTTTTGCCATGAGGAACGGGGCTTCCTGTAGGGCACAGAATGCCCTCTAAGGAGCACAGGGTCCAGGGGGCAAATTTTCATCTTTTCTACTTCCAGCTCACTCTGCTTCAGGTGGTTCCAGTGACCCCACAAGGAACCAAGAAAACATGCCCACCCACTTGGCCCCGCGTTGTTGGCAAACACTAGGGGAAAATGTAATACATCGCTCACCTTGAAGTTGTGGAATGGCTGAGGGAATCCCCTTCCCCACACTTGTGTCCCTGCTCCTAGAAACAGAGCCAGAGCCAGCATGGTTGTGCACACTGGTAATCGCTGAACTTGGGTGGCTGAGACAGGAAGATCCTGGTGAATTTGAGGCCAGCCTGGGCTGCATGGTGCATTCAAAGCCAAACTGAACTACATAGTGAGAGCCTGTCTCAGCCTCCTGAGGAAAAAAAAGAAAAGAAAAACCACCCAAAGGAACACTCACTCCAGAGTCACAAAAGATACAGTGTTCACTGACCACCAACAGGCCTTTCAACAGCAGGCCTTTCCTCAGCGCCTGGGGCCCCTTACAACCAGGTTTTGTGCTCAGACAGAGCGGCATTCTGCTACCAACTGCCCTCCTAAACAGCAGCATCCTTTTAGGCAAGTTACAAAACTTCTGGAAACTTCTTTTCTGAAACATTGTTTTCGATTTACAGTAACTTGGAGCTGCTCCTATGAACACATGCAATCTACTTTTTTGTTATTATTATTATTTGGGGGTTGTCCAGACAAGTATACCAGGCTGTCCTTGGATTCACAATATAGCTCAGGCTGGCCTTGAACTCCTGGCGCTCCTCCTGCCTCAGCCTCCCCAGTGCTGGAATCACAGGCCTGCGCCACCCCACCCCCGTGGCTGTGCTTTGTTATTTTTTCCTGGCTGCTCCATTCCATTCTAGGGTGGTACCATTATTTAATACTGATGTGCTGTAAGGCTGCGTGGCAGGGCGGTGGTCACCTCCCACGCATGGCGTGGCCCGGAAGGCTGAGTCCAGCTGCGATGGTGCAGGCGGTGACCTCTGTGTGCGCAGTGGGGCTGTGGGGCCACCTGCTGTCCCTGCGGTGGCCTCTGTACTGCGCCGGTCCTGGGGGTGCTGACCCCACACGGCAGAGCACATCTCCTAGCTTAACTGCATGAGGGAGGTTTAGCAGACTTTCAGTTAAAAGAACTGCTTTTAGTTCCCTTTCTGGAAACACAGAATCCTTTCGGGGCATTTTCTCAATTCTTAGCCTTTTTTTCCTGCAGTACTGAGGATTGAACTCAGAGTCTTCAACCTGAGCTCCATCCACAACCCTTTTTAAGTTTTTAATTTTGAGGCAGGTTCTTGCAAAATTGCCCAGACTGGGCTCGAATTTGAACTGTTCCTGCTTCAGCCTCCCGAACTGCTGGGTTTACAGATGTGAGCCACCACACCTGGCTAGTAGCCTTATGAGCTGTTTATGTATCAGAAGTTAGTCGTTAATCTATATTATGAAATATATATATATATATATATTTTTTTTTTTTTGCCTTTTACCTTTGTATGTGTGATATTTTTTAATTTCTTCAGGTGATCACCTGGTCATTCTAACATCATTTACTAAAGAATGCATTAATCTCTGACTGACTTTATCATATACTAAATTTCTCTGAATTTTAATGCTTTGTTAGATCTTTTGTCTGTTCCACTGATTTTGTCTGTTCTTATGCAAAGTCACATTTTAGTTATTAGAATTGTTATATGGGATAATGTATACATTTTTCCCTGGAATTTTCCTGGTTAATCTTGCTTATTTTATTTTATTTTTTTGAGACAGGGTCTCCCTATGTAGTTTAGGCTGTCCTTGAACTCACTATGTAGCCCAGGCTGGCCTTGAACTCTAGGCAATACTCCTGCCTCAGCCCCCTGAGTGCTGGGTTTACAGGCGTGCGCCACCACGCCCGGCTTCTTGTTTATTTTTTCTTATGAACTTTAGAACCACTGATTCGGTCCTATCCTCCAACAAAATCAGTTAGTTTTTGGAGGGAGTATATAAATTTATAGATTAAATTAGGGTGATTCTAAGTATTTATAATGTCGAACTTGTTTACTGAAGACAAAGAGATGTCTTTACATTTAACTGTATTTGTGTCCCTTGATAGTAATTTGAAGTTTCCATATGTAGATGTCATAAAGAGCAATAATAATGGTGTCTACCTCAAAAAATTCTTGTAAGGATAAAATGAAGATAATATGCTAGCTGGGTGTGGTCACACACGCCTGTGATCCCTTACTTGGGAGACTGAGGCAGGAGGATCCCCAGCTAGCCTGGACTACATAGAGAGTTCAAGGCCAGCCTGGAATACATAGCAACACCCTGTCTCAAACAAAAAACAAAAAGCAAACAAAAAGATAATATGCAGTCAGGCCTGGTGGTACACACCTGTGATCCTAGCACTCAGGAGGCTGAGGCTGGAGAACTGAGTTTGCGGCCAGCCTGAACTATATAGTGAGACCTGGTCTAAAAAAAAAAAAAAAGGATTTAAAAAAAAAGATTATAATCAGTGCCTGGCTGTAACACACAAAAAAAATACAATGTATGACAAATCTACACTTACTGCCATATCCTGGAATATGTGTGACTAATCCAATAAGATAAATCAGTCTTTAGTTAATCTCAAATTTCTATGGTTGTGACTCACACTTGGCTTCGCCCTTGAAGTAAGAACTGTGTTCCTGCATCTGCTACAGCCCCCTGTGTCCTGCTTGCCTCGGCACTAGGGTTACTGGGGCAAGCAGGTGTCCCCCAGGGGTCCAGGCTGAGGGTCCAGAGAGTGGTGAACGCCAGGGAGAAGTGGCCACATGGGAGTTGAGTTTCATGCCACTCTTGACTCCTGAGAACAGGATGGAGGAAATACTGCCATGTGCATGATCATTTCCCAAGCTCTTTTCTCTCTGTTTTGAAACAGAGGGCTCAGCTGGGTGTGGAGGTACACACACCTGTAATCCCAGCACTTTGGGAGGCTGAGGCAGGAAGAGCGCAAATTCAAGCCCAGCCTGGGCAACTCAGAGACTTGCTGAGACCTTGTCTCAAAATAAAAAATAAAAGGGCTGGGGATGGAGCTCAGTGCTAAGGACATGGGTTCAATCCCCAGGGCTGCAAAAAGCAACCAATCAACAAATAAACAAACACAGGTCTCCCTCCCTGGGACGTTTGCTCAGTGCTTAACCGCACACCAGTTTTGGGCAGCCTTCTTGCACCCCTGTGCTCCTGGTCCGTGGACTCCGCACACCCATGGCCTGCCCCCTTGGTGCCCGGTTTTAAGCTGCATGCCGTCCTAGCTTCCCAGAAGGTAGAGGGCCTGTGTCTCAGGTCACGGCGAGGCCAGGTCACAGTCTACAAACTGGGACAACCGCAGCTGCAGGTTTGCTGGGCTCCAGGGTCAGTGCTGTTAACCACAGGCTGAAGTGCGTGGATTCTGAAGGAGTTCAACAAGATCAAGGGTAAAGAAGGCTGCAGCAGCCCCGGCTGCGTGTCAGCATGCCCTTGTCCATAGCGGAGGCTGCCGGGACGCTCTAGGGAGTGTTGGCAAGGTTTTGTTAATGAAATTGCACCATGGCCGAGGTCTACAGGTTTTTAGAGACAGGGCCTTACTATGTAGTTCAGGCTGGACTTGAACTCACTATTAACCCAGGCTAACCTTAAACTCATGTTGATACTCCTGCCTCAGCCTCCCAAGAGCTGCGATTACAGGTGTGCACCACCATGCTTGGCTCAAAATATATTTTCATGTGATTGGAAAAATGCCCTAGCAATACCCAAATTGAACTATTTGTATTCATTTTTAATATCTTCACTTGGTAGAAAACTTGCTTGAGTCACAACCTCCATTCGGCTTCTCCCAGGTAACCTGTCCAACCTTGGAGAAGTGTATCAGCAATTAGGAAAGAGGGTTCAGTGAATTTCTTATTCCCCAAAGGAAAAAGCTCTAGCTCATCAGGAGACACTGAAGCCAGGCACTCTGGGAGGCTGAGGCAGGAGGATTGCATATAAGAGCCCAGCCTGGTCACCTTAGTGACCTAGTGAGAACCTGAGTCAAAAAATAAAAAAGGACTGGCGATCTAGTTCTGTGCAAAGGCCCTCGGTTCAATCCCCACTACATAAATAAAACCAGGGGCATCATTTTCCCAAGGGGGCACACATTCAAGGTGTTTCAACACAAGCCACCACACACAAGGACGACCCCGTGGTCAGAAAAGGTGACCGTAGCCCGGCGTGGTGGCACACGCCTGTAGTCCCAGCAGGAGGATTGCAGTGAGCTCAAGGCCAGCCTGAAAGACATAGTGAGGCCAAACCAAAAAAAAAAAAAAAAAAAAAAAAAAATCTTTAAAAAAGGTGAATGAACAGAGCCACAGTTCCTTTTCTAGGTTCTGACAATGCCATCAGCACGGGCTTGTTTCCTGCCACTTAAAGAATGAAGGCTTATTGCTGGGCCTGGTGGTGTGTGCTTGTCATCCCAGCACTCAGGAGGCTGAGGCAGGAGGATCGGTGGAGTTCAAGGCCAACCTACATATTGAGAACCTGTCTCAAAACAAAAACAAAGAAGCAACAAAAAAAGGAGGGCTCTTCACCGAAGCACAGTGCCACGCTCCGTTAGAAGGGGGAACGTAGCTCGGTGTGACGGGAACAGTCAGGCATTTGGTCGTCAGGACCAAGTTCCGGGTGCCACGGGACAGAGCCTGGTCAGGGTGTGGGAGTGTGTGGAGACGGTGGGGTTCCAGGCCACATTTTTAGCGGAGCAGGCAGAGCACATCCAGTACTTACTGTGGGTGGTGGTGGAGCACTGAGGTCTTGGTATAGCAGATACTAGGGTGATGACACTCAGTGTGAAGCTGAAGAGGCAGGCACACTGCTAGGAACTACTCAAGGCTGCGACGCCTTCAGCAGGGGCCTCTGCTTGGTACATAGGAAGCACTCAAGTGTTTGTTGAGTGAATCCAGGAGGCAGGAGGCCGACACCCAGTCTCAGAATGTAGGACACCTGTGAGAGCCGGGCTCTGGAGGGCGGTGACTTGGTGCTGAGTCACCGGCACGGTGACTAAGGACGTGGTTATCGAAGAGCCTGGGGCGAGGCCAACCCTGCGGTTGGTGATTAGAGGGCAGCCAGGTAGGGGAAATCAGGAGGATGAGGAATCAGCAGGTGGTTCCTTAATCATCTTCAACAGCTTTACATTATGATAGGAAATTCACTTTTGATCAAACCCTGGAAATGTTTTGCCAGTTTCCCCAGTTTCCACAGATCTGAGATGGTAGATTCTTACTAAGGAGGTCACTTAGGTCTCAGGCGTCACAATCTTAGGAGCGGCCGCTCCGATTAAATGTTTATCGTGCTTGCTGTGGGGTAGGCACTGGGTAGGTCCAGGACAGCCAGGGTATCTTCTCCTCCAAGCAATCCTTGAAGGTGGTGCTCCTGGGTCCACTTTATAGCTGAGAAAACTTAGGATCAAGTTCAGTGTCTTAGCTGGGCATGATGGTGCACACCTGTAATCCCAGCACTCAGACAGCTGAGGCAGGAGGATCGCTGTGAGTTTGAGGCCAGCCTGGGCTACACTGTGAGTTCAAGGCTAAATTGAACTACATGGCGAGATCCTGTCTCAAAATCAATCAGTCAGTCAAACAAACAAGTTCAGTATCTTCTTGCCCAAAGTTTCATGCCCAAAAAATGTTGGAACAGGAGCACTTGGGAGGCTGAGGCAGGAGGATTGCTGTGAGTTCAAGGCCAGTTGGGCTACATAGTGAGACCCTGTCTCAAAAGAACAAACAAAAAAACAAATGTATTAGGAGTCACCCTGGCAAACTGCAGACTGCAGGTGAGATGAGACACTTTTGCTCAATTCTTGGGTGGTACTGAGGCTGCCGACCCAGAACCACATTCAAATATCAAGAAGCTGCAGCTCGGCTGGCAGATGGTAAATACTGGTGGCTTTCCAGGGTGTGGGGTTTCGGGCATGTCCCAGTTCTGCCCTGGTGGAACTAGAGATTACTGGCGGGAGAATTTGCGGGTCCGCAGGGCTCTGAGGACAGGGCTCAGGAACTGGGAAGGAAGCACAGTTCCTTCAGGAGGGCTGGGGCTGCACAGGGCCCTGTGAGGAGGCCCGGAAGCCTCTGGAGGACTGGTGGTCGCGAGGCACAGGCAGGCTGGTGTCAATGCGCTGGGGCACCCTGTGCTTGACAGCGCTCTGGTGTTTCCCAAGAGTAACCTAGTCAGTGCTCATAGTTGCTTTACAAAGTAGGCACCATTGTGATGCCCACTTAACAGTCGAGGTGCCTGAGACAGAGAGGGTAAACGATGTGCCCAAGACCATTCTTGTTTTTGAGACAGGGTCTCTTGTGAATTCCAGACTGGCCTTGAACTACCTATGTAGCCCAGGCTGGCTTCGAACTTGCTGTGATCCTCCTGCCTCAGCCTCCCCAGTGCTGGGATCACAGGCATGTGCCACCACTCTGGGCAGAAATAGCCCCTTTTGTCTTCCTGTTTCACTTCCTGTTTCACACTGTTTGACTTCCTGTTTCACACTGACCATGACCCAGGGCTCCGTCTCAGCACACAGCATACCGAGCCGGCTCACACTACTGCCCTGTGTGTGTCCGTGCAGTTTCTTTCCAGCAGCAGGTGAGGGTGACCCCCATACTTCCAGCTCTGCCTTTTGGACAGGGACTCTGGCTTGCTGTGCAGACGGGGCCCAGGCGACAGGAAACAGAAAGCTGCCTGGTGGGTATGAAGGAAGCAGGCCAAGCTCTGTGCGGGGGTCCCGGAGGCAGGGACTCCGCGTGTGACGTGGATCTCTCCCATTAGTGGCCTTTGAAGAACTTTCTGGAGTGGTAAAGTTGGGCTCAGGGAAGGAGTGCCCCGAGGGCATTCCCGACTCTTTACCCCCGGTCTGCCCTGGGAAATGGAGCTCTGTGTGGTCCGCATTTAGTAGTTTCCTGGTCACTGAGATCACCTTGCCTGGATGTCCCAGAACCGCCTTTGCCGGGGGCAGGAGGAACGCTGGACTTAGCAGTGTGGTGCCCCGTCCTGCCCAGAAGAAAGCACCGAGTGGGGGCTGTCTCTGTGGCCCATAAAAGCTGCGTGCCCGAGCTTTGATCACAGCCCAGCCAGCACTGCTGCGCAGCAAAACAATGTGCAGTTCCCCGAATTCTCTAAAGGTCCCTCCCTGCTGCTGGGGCTGTGCCTGCCCACTACTTCCTAAGGGTCCCAGGTGGTCTTGCAAACCAGCCCTGCAGTAATTCATATTTTTATTAATATGATGACAGCAAGCTGTGAATCATATGGACACATAACTGACTGGCACTTGCAATACAGATTTCCTTTGTTTTGTTGTTTATTGATTTAATACTTGCAGTTTGGATTTTAATATTTATTTTATTTAGTCAGATGTGGTGGTGCATGCCTGTCATCCCAGCACTTGGGAGGCTGAGGCAGGAGGATCACCATGAGTTCAAGGCCAGCCTGGGCTACATAGTGAGTTCAAGGCTAGCTGGAACTACATAGTAAGACCCTGTCTCAAAATTCCCCCCCCCAATTTATTTTATTTTAAAATTATTTTAAGGAGATCTATCTGAATATTATAAGAAGCAAGCTGTCAGCGGCTCGAAGGCAGAGCTTGTCTAATTTCTACAGGCTGTCAGGAGAATCGTTGGGGATCTTTGGTTGTCAAATGAGTCAGAGAAGTCTCAGAGTGCTTTGAACACGCTCCGTGGCTGTTTCTTAATACGTTATGAAGGTGTGCGGCTGAGTAGGGGAGCAGACCAAATACCAGAGATTCCTGTCCTCCACAGCACGCTTGTGAGTGTCCTGTGACCTGAAGTAACTGAGTTGGGACGCGGCCATCTCGTGGCATAAAATGTTGACTTTTGCATTCTAGGAAGGGATTGTTTATAATTCAACCTAACATACCCTGTTAAGTAATGCTTACACGAAACTAGGGGAAAACAGGAAAAGGGTTTCTGAAATATTTTTCTGAAAATTTTAAATTTTAAAGAAATGCTTGAGGCAGATTGATTTCTGAAGGGCTTGGAGTCTGAATTCAATAAATGATAACTGATCAGGATTGGAGTCTGGGTGAATACAAAGGTAACTGAGGTGTTTTGTGTTTTGGTTTGTTTTTTGATTGTTTGTTTGTTTGTTTAAAAACAAGGTCTCTTGGGCCGGTGAGATGGCTCAGTGGCTTAAGCGCCTGCCCGGCAAGCGCGAGGGCCCGAGTTCGACTCCCGGAACCCACATACAAAAAAAGGGCCGGTGATATCGCTCAGCGGCACGGGCGCCTGCTGGCGTGCGAGGTCCTGAGGTCGACCCCCTGGTACCCACAAAAAACAAAAACAAAAACAAATGGTCTCACTATGTAGCCCAGGCTGGCCTGGACCTTGTGGTGATCCTCCTGCCTCAGCCTCCCAAGTGCTGGGACTATAGGTGTGTACCACCATGCTGGGCTGTCATTTAGATCATTTTAAGATTTGGTCTTACTTGGGTTGGTGAGAACTCTGCTACCTATTGTAAGATACAAACAACTCCCAAGAACCCACCCCAGCCTATTCCACACTGAATGCTCTCTTGCGGTGATCGAAGCCATCAAAGTTAATAGGACAACGCAACAGCCAGACAAGCAGTGGCCAGGTCTTGAAGCTCCTAGAGGAACTGAGAGTTGAGCCAGCTCTGCAAAGACAGGGACAACACCAGGGGTTCCAGTAAGAGAATAGTGGGGGCCAAGTCACCAGAGGGGAAAATGAGCCGGAAGAGAAGGGCAGGAGAGCAAATGGGCTTGGTTACCAGAAGAGGCCTGTGAGTCAGCCAGGGGACTTCAGCTGTCTCAGGGACAGGAAAGAGGAGCCCTGAAGCTTTCTCTGTGTTCTCACAGAATCTCATATGTGCATGGTTGTTGTTCTTGTTTGTGAGACAGGGTCCAGCTGTGTAGTTCACCATGTAGCCCAGGCTGGCCTCAAGCTCACAGTGATCCTCCTGCCTCAGCCTCCTGAGGCTCCACTACACGGCACCCAGCTGCACATCTTAATATAATGGTCACAGGAACGATATGTAATTATTTACTTCATGTGTCTGTTTTTCCACTTGATTTCTTAAAGGTGGGGATTATTTCTAGTGAGCTGCTGTACACTAGTTCAAGGTCCCAAAACATATCGGTGAGCCTGGCGGGATGGAGAGCTGCTCCACGCTGTCGGCTGGGATCGAGCCTCGAGAAAGAGGCTATGACTTCCCAGGGCACAGAAGATTACACAGCAGAGCTGAAGCACCAACCCCAAAACAGCAGCACAGCAGCACAGAGTAAGCATTTAGTAAGTTGCTGGCTGAATGAAAAATAGGTGAGTAGGTAAATGTCTCCCTGGGGCCCCACATGCACACATCGATCCAGTGCTATATGGCAGTTTGGATACCAAATGTCCCCTAAACAGCCGTGAGTGTAAGGCTTGGTACCCAGCAGAGCATCACTGGGAGCTGTGGAACCTTTAAGAGGCGGGGCCTAGCGGGAGGTCTTTAGGTCAAGGGGGAGTGGCCCCCTCCTCTCTGCTCTGGGGCTTAGGAGGCGGCAGTGTCATTGCCTGCCCCTGCCCCTCCCATAACCTGCAGCCTCCTCACAGGTACAGAGCAAGGGAGCCCCTAATCCCTACTGCAACCTCCAGAAATGTGAGCCAGAATTAACCTCTGTTCAGCAGTTACTAATTAATATTATTTTATTTTTATTTTTTTGTTGTACTGGGGCTTGGCTCAAGGGCCTTCCTGGTGAGCTATATCTCTACCCCTTTTTTAACTCTTTATTTTGAGACAGGGTCTTGGTAATTTGCCCAGACCAGGCTCGAACTTAAAATCCTCCTGCCTCAGCCTTGCAGAATTCTGGGATTACAGGCATGCGCCAGCACACCCAGTTTATAAGGTAATTATTTCAGGTTTTGTTAAAGTTACAATAGCAATACATGAATGTCATTCCACCACATCTAAAAACTGGTCAAGGCGGAAAATAACCCTTTTGAAGTAGGAAAGTACAAATAATTTATAAGTGAGTCTGAAGGAAGTATGAACAAGAGATTTGGGGATTTGTTCTTTAGTTATACGCCCTGCCATCGGGCTTCAGACATTTTCAGTTCCTCAAGATTCTGTTTTTGCTTTGTTACTGAGTTTAAAAAAAAAAAAAAAATTCCTCTCTCCATGGTTTTAAAAGTTCTTGCAAGCTGCACACAGTGACACAGGTCTGTCATACCAGTGCTTGGGAGGCTGAGGCCCACTTGCCAGCAGCAGCTTTTTAGCAGTTGGACTTGGGCAAGTTCCTTGATAGACTCCCTGCATCCTTGAGCCTTCTTAATGAAGTACCCCCAGCACTGAGGAGTGGCAAAGTCTTCCCCTCCAGATAGAGCTGCAGATGGGGGTGGGGAGAGGGTGGGGGTGTAGCTCGGTGGAGGCCCGAGAGTGGGAGAAGCCCTGGGCCCAATGACCATCACCAAAGAAAGGAAAAACGACTAGCAAAAGGTGGACGAGGAGACAGCATGCAAAGTTTCCAAATGCCCAGCAGAGCACAGGCACGGGGTCAAGGACAGATGTGGGTGTCATCCAGCAGGAGGGACGTGGTCACAGGAAAGGAGGAGAGATGGAAGTCCTGGCTGCCCACCTCAGGAGTTCTCCTTTTATTCCCCCCTCACACCAGTTTCCTTGCTGGCGAGATAGGCATAAGCCAGGAGTGTAGTGCACAGCTGTAATCCCTGCACTCAGGAGGCTGAAGCAGGAGGATCGCCATGAGTTCGAGGCCAGCCTGAACTACGTAGTGAGACTCTGTCTCAAAATCAATCATTCAATCAATCAATCAGTCAGTAAAAGAAGTTCTGAGGTGGAGAGGAATGTGAGGGACTTCCACAGTCTTGTCCTGGTCCCAGTAAGATGAGGGAAAGAGAAGAGGGGGAGGGGCAGGTCCTGAGGACACTCACGTCACACTGCCATCCATGTGTGATGGCGGAAGGCCAGGTCTTAACTGATTTTCAGAAACCCCAGTGTCTGTCACCATAGCTGGCATCTAGTTGACACTAAAAAAGTCTGGACTCTGAGATAACTAGAAGTGTTATTGTGTTACTTACGTTGTACAGTAATGGCGGCATGTGTAACTCATAACACACACATGATGTAATAGCAGCATTCGTGGGCACTTACAGACCCTTATTCTTTCATTTAGCCTGGAGAATAACCTCACTAGGTATGTGCTACCATTATGCCTATTTACTTATTTAGTTATTGAGACAGGGTCTTGCCATGTAGCCCAGGCTGGCCTCAAACTTGCAATCTTCCTGCCTCAGCCTCCCAGAATGCTGGGGTGACAGGTATGCACCACCACACCCAGCTAACTATGCCCATTTCAGAGAAGAGAAAACTGAGGCTTTGGAAGGAAGTTTGGAAGTGCCGTGGAGCATGGAGTCGAGTGATAGAAAGTCAGACGCTGACAGGAGAGGACGGAATCCGGCAGGGCCACCTGGGTGCGTTTGGAGGAGCACCGTCCTGTGGATCTGCGGTGTCTGCAGGCTGGATGGATAAGTCCACCTGGGCTCACATTGCTGAGGTGACTTTGGGCCGGGTCACTGTGTGTCACCTGATGAAGAGGGGCCGCGTGTTTGGGGATGGCACTGGGCTGTGGCCATGCTCCGCCCGCCGCCCTCTGCTGACCCACTTGGCTCTGGCCGATCCAACTGCATTCAGGACAGACTGGTTGGGGCTGCGGACATGCGTTGAGTGCCGGGCCAGTGGGGAGCCTGCCTGCACAACGGGGACTCAGCAGAGCACCTCTCCTGTCGCCAGGGCGCTCAGTACTCCGCAAGCACGTCTGGGACGCTCAGGGCAGGACTGTGTGGACTCGGGCACGGCAGGTGGGAGGGAGACTGCTGAGTCACGAAGAAGCGGACACATTCTTGTTTGATTATTACTGGGGAGGGGCTTTGGGACAGGGTCTCACTGTGTAGTTCAGGCTGGTTGAACTCACGGGGATCCTCCTGCCTCAGTGTCCTGTGTGCTGGGATGAAAGGCGTGCGCCAGCCCTTTTTATTTTAATTACCTTGGGAAAGCAAGGACGTGGTATCAGATCTGCCCAGCACTTAGTCTTTGCCTTCATTCTATCAACGTAGCTTGTGAGAGTTGTGCCGTGTTTAGCCGTGGGCCATGAATGTTCTCAAAACACAGCAGACGGGATGGGGGAAGGTTTGAACCCTCGTCCAGGAAGGAGCAGGTAAAAGCGGGGCTGTGTTTGTCTTTTGTCAGGAGAAGCGGCTCCCACAGGGGTTCAGGCTGTCAGCCGAGCCCACGCCTGGGCCTGCAGGAGACACTGAAGGTGTCAGGATTTGGTTTGGACACTGGGACTTTCTTCTCTGTCTCTGTCTCTGTCTCTCTCTCTCTGTGCTGCGGAAGGAACCCAGGCCCTCGTGTGTCCCCTGCTCAGTGGAACTTTTAAAAGCTCCTCTGATGCCAGGCATGGTGGCACACACCTGTTATCCCATCACTCGGGAGGCTGAGGCAAGAGGATCACCAAGAGTTCAAGGCCAGTCTAGTCTACCTAGTGAGTTCAAAGCCAGCCACCTAAACTACATAGTGATAACTGCAGTGGCTCAAAAACCCAAACAAACTAACGACTGCTCGGCTGCTCGGCTGATGCTTACATACGATGGGTCGTGCGCTGTTTGGGGAGCAGGAGAGGCTCCTTGCAGGAGTCTCGCCCCTTCCCGGGCTGTGGAGGAGGCTGAGAGCGCGCTGTGTGCGCAGGCCTGGCTTCCTAGCACCACTGTGTGGAGGGGACAGGGGGGACAGCGAGGGCTCCGCAAGTCCCTCCTTGGGCTGGGCGTGCAGGAGGACAAGGCACATCCCAGCCCTTGCCCCCCCACCCCACTTTCTCTTTTTGTTCTTTTTTTTTTTTTTTTGTGGGTACCGGGGGTCAACCTCAGGACCTCGCGTGCCAGCAGGCGCCCGTGCCTCTGAGCGATATCACCGGCCCCTTTTTCGTATGTGGGATCCGGGAGTCGAACTCGGGCCCTCGCGCTTGCCAGGCAGGTGCTTACGCCACTGAGCCATCTCACTGGCCCTCTCTTGTTGTTCTTATATTGGGTTTCCCCATAAGATTCCTTTTAAGAAGGAGATCTGCTCAAAAAAAGGGTTTGAAAACCACTTTACCTGTTGACCTTTAGGCTGGTACCAACTCTGAAATTCCACCATAGTCGGTCTTCTTGGATGGTTTCTAAGAAATCAGGCTACTGATTGAGCTGTCTTTCCAGAGTTGAGCTGGTCATGGTGGCACGCACCTGTCATCCCAGCACTGGGGATGCTGAGGCAGGAAGGTTGACTCGAGTTCGAGGCCAGCCTGGGCTACACAGTGAGACCCTGTCTCAAAGGAGAATGTGAGGGGAAAGGCGGCAGGGGCCGAAGCAGGGCAGCGTGAGTGGGAGCATGAGGGCCTCTCTTTGCTGAGGGGCAGGGTGGGGACCCTCCGTCCATCCTCTCCCCACTCCAGTTCACCTGCCTCTCAGTCGGGCCAGGCACAGCCTTCAGCCCTGCACCGCTGGGGGCACGGATTGGACAGGTGAGCAGGTGACGCTGAGCTGCGTGAGGTGCCCTGAGTCACGAGGCCTGCGGGATCCGCCCGGTGCCAGTGTTATTTTTTTGCTTTTTTTTTGTTTGTTTTTGGTTTTTTGAGACAGGGTTTCACTATGCAGTTCAGGCTGGCCTTGAACTCACTTTGTAGCCCAGGCTGGCCTCGAATGTGAAGTGATTCTCCTGCCTCAGCCTCCTAAGTGCTGGGATGACAGGTGTGCACTCCATGATGCTTTTAGCAAGTTCCTAGTACTACTGACCCAGACCACACTTTGAGAACCACTGCTGTAACAGAAGGAAGTCACTTCTGGCACCAGGGCAAGCAGAGGGGTGGCTGCAGGTGCCTTGCCGTGGTGTAAATGGCTCTTTACCTGCATGGGTGGCTTCTCCTGTGCACTGACCCAACTACTGATGGGGAAAACACCAGACCAGCCCCATTCGAGGGACAACACAGCACATACCTGACTAGCTATTTTGTTTGTTAGTTGTTTGGGGCAGGGTCTCACCATGTTTCCCAGTTTGGCCTCAAACCTGGATCCTCTTGCCTCAGCCTCCGAGTGCTACAATTACAGGTGTAAACACAACCGTGCCTGGACCTGACTGGTAATTTTCAAGACGATTGAGATCATCAAACCTCAGGGAAGTCTAGGGAACTGTCGCCATCGGAAGGAGCCCAGGGGACAGGAATGATGAATGGGAGCCCGGAACAGAAAAGAGACATTAGGGGAAACATGAGGCAATGAGGCATTGCTCCTGGCTCGTTGGTTCTGACAAACGCATTGAAGTAGTGTGGTGTGCGACAGAAGAGAACCTGGGTACAGGCGGGGAACTCTACCACTGCAGTGCTTTGTAAATGTAACACTGTTCTAAGATGGACTGTTTCAGAAACATTTCCTGACTGCTAAAACACAAATTCCTGATGGTGCTGAGAGAAGAGCTGTCTTCCATTATCAAAGAAAAGAAATCAAAGAATCATATTTTCAGTTTGGATAGAGGAACATAAGTTATATATATCGTGTGTGTGTGTGTGTGTTTGGTACTGGGGACCCAACCCAGGGGTGTTCTACCCCTGAGCTACATCTGGATGTTTTATTCAAGGCAGGGTCTTGCTGCCAGGAGTGGTGGCACACACCTGTAAACCCAGCACTCTGGAGGCTGAGGCAGGAGGATCACTATGAGTTCGAGGCCAGGCTATAGTGAGACCCTGTCTCAACAGAACAGAACAAAACAAAAGTGAGTCTTCCTCAGGTCGGTCTTGAATTTGAGATCCTCCTGCCTCAGCCTCTCGAGTTACCGGCATGACAGGTGTGTGCCACCATGCCCAGATTTTCTATTTGTTCGTCTGTTTTGAGACTACCTCTCGGCTCCCCTCGAACTCTTGCTGCTCCTGTCTCAGCGCACTGCCTTCTGTCTCCCGGATCCTGCTCCCGGGGGGCTCGCTCTGCTCCCTCGCATGCCTCTCCCCCGTCTCCTCCTCCGCTCCAGTCACAAACAGCCGTTGCCAAGATGTTGTGCTGACGCGTGGCCTCGGGAACTCCCTCTTCCTCCTGTACTGGATCCGCGTCATCTGGCCAACAGTGGCTTTGTTGCCATGGAGACCAGGCAGCCGCGTCACCTGTGCTGCGGGTGTGACAGGGACTGGTCTCCACGTCACCTGTGGCTGTCCCTGCGGCTGCAGCTGGGCCTTTCTGCATGAGAGATAGCAGAGACCCCTGCTTGCTGCGTCCCCAGCTTGCGCCAGTACCAACTCTGTGGCCCGGCGCTGGAGTTGTTGGGGGACAAAAGCACCGCAGTCAGCAGGCCGGGGGGGGGGAGGTCTGTGTCCTGTCAGTCACCTCGTTCTCGTCCCTGTGTCACCGCAGACCTGCCTGCCCGTTTGCCCCCCAGCAGCGTGGCGAGCAGCTTCCTGTCTCTGCTGCAGACACCGCCCTGTCCCTCTGCGTCACCCTCTTCAGTGTCACCAGGTGACGGCCCCCAACGCTGCTTGTTTATTTTTAGCTTCAGCAAAGAAGAGCCCGGAAATGAAGCTGTTGATTTCTTTGATGGAGGTGTCTTCATGAATTTGGCTACGGTTCCTTGTAACTCAAGATCTGAACAAGAAAGTCGGTGGGGTTGGATGCCCCCTTCCTGTGGCCTGAAAAGTCAGCGATGGTGGCACGAAAGATACAGAGTTGAGAGTAGCTGGGTGTTTCTTCCCGTGTTTGTTCCACCGAGGTAGCTTAACAAGGCACGAGACTTCCAAAGTAATCATAATTTATAAATATGAATACTGTAGAGAGAGAATTGTTCAGAATCACTGGGGCTGGTACACATTTGGTGGGTTAAGACCTTTCTTCCTTCCTTCCTTCCTTCCTTCCTTCCTTCCTTCCTTCCTTCCTTCCTTCCTTCCTTCCTTCCTTTCTTTCTTTCTTTTCAGGGTCTTGCTTTGTAGTTCCAGGCTAGCCTTGAACTTGCGATCCTCCTGCCTCAGCCTTCCAAGTGCAGGGATTACAGCTGTGCATCCCCATCCCAGGCTCGCAGACATTTTTATAGTTCTAACAATATGCGTGCACTTGGAGCTTGCAATGGAGTTGGTCCCTTCATTGACTGATTGTATGATATTTCTGTAATGCTACCACGTGCTCGGTACTGAGGGTATTCTCTTAAGAGCTTAACATTCTAAAACTATGAAAGTATATAATAAGCATTTATAAAAATAAGAAGTGTTAACCTTTCAATTTGGAGAGTTGAAGTATAAAGAATGAGGGGGAAATCTGTGACGTCACTGAGAGATAAGCATTGTGAGCAGTGTGCAGTGTAGTTTTGGTTTTTGTTTTATGGTACTAGGGATTGAACCCAGGGCCTTTTCACTACGTTACAGCTTCACTTTTTTTTTTTTTTAATTTTGAAACAGGGTCTTGCTAAGTTGCTAAGTTGCCCGGGCTGTGCTAGAGCTTGCCATCTTCCTGCCTCAGTCTCCTAGAGTGCTAGCATTACAGCTGTGTGTCTTGTTTCTTTGACAGTATACATTTAGGCAAAACTAACAATATGCCATCTAGATAATTTGGCATTTTCCTTTGCTTGATTTTATATCATAAGCACTTTCCCATGTCATTATGAACTCTTTACAGATAATCTTATTGATGGTCACATAATGCTTACATTATGTGCAACAAATGCAATCTCTTTTCCATGAACTGTGGCATGGATCATTGATTTTATTTTTTAAGTCACACATCTGTCTTGTAACCCACAAATATGTACAATTATTATTATGTCAATTAAGGAAATGTAAACAAAATTAGAATTAAAAGTAATAATAATAATAAATCTGTCTTGGCCACACCATAACCAAAGTTCTTTGGAAAAGCTAACCTCACCCATGTTTTGGGGATGTCTTTGCCATTCTCTTTGAGACACACAAATACATATACACATGCACACACGTGAATGCACACGTGCACACACACTCTGGAGCCGGACAGACCACAGCCATGGGTGTAACTTCTGGTGTTCCATCCAGCATGACTGTCATCATCCCTGCTCCTGGCCATGGCCTTGTGGTGGACACCATCCTTCCCATGGGCCAGACCTGTCTGGCTCCATGGCACCTAGCCAGCTGTCCCCCCACAATATTCCCAGCACTCTGGGAGGCTGAGGCAGGAGGATTGTAACTTCCAGCCCAACCTGGGCAACTTAATGAGACCCCGTCTCAAAATTTAAAATATGGTCTGGGGCTGTAGCTCAGTTGGAAGATCCTGGGCTCAATTTCCAGTACTGCCAAACAAAAACAAGAAACTACATGTGGCAACTGGAATGGTGCCTGTCCCAGACTTGGCTTCACTTCTGGCCTGGTGTGGGACACATCTTAGGTGCTCTCACTAGCTTGCTGGGTGGGACACAGGTGCACTGCTGTTTCAACTGTGCCTGACTTGATGAACAAGAGGAACGTGTTCATAGCGTGCGTGTGTGTGTGTGTTTGCAGCACTGGGGACTGAACCCAGCAGCATTAAGCAACATCTCCAGTCCCCCCACACCCCATTTTCTGTTTTGAGATAGGGTCTTTTTTTGTTGTTTGTTTTTTTGAGACAGGGTCTCACTATGTAACCCAGGCTGGACTCGAACTCTCAGTGATCCTCCTGCCTCAGCCTCCCACAGTGCTGGGATTACAGGCCTGCACCCCCACACCCTGTTTAGCATTTTTAAAGGTATTAGATTATTATCTATTATATGTCATAGCCCCCCCCCTTTAGATGTTTGCGTTTGAATCTAGTTTTAGGGTCTTCTTAATGTTCAGCAGTGTAACATTGTTACGTGGACAGCCCGTCATCATGTCCCTTGGGATTTCTTACATCACTCTTAAACTTAAAATGCTGTGTGCCATCAGCAGTGAAAGGACTATTCAGTGATTTCTCTCCTGGCATAAATACAGTTTGACTTCCTGCCCTCCTTCCCTCCCTCCCTTTTTCCCTCCCTCCTCAATCTCTCCTTCCCTTTCTTTCTTCTCCTTCTTTGTCTTTTTTGGTTTTTGAGACTGTCTCGTGATGTTGTCCGGGTTAGCTGGTCTTGAACTCTTGATCCTCCTGCCTCAGCCTCCCCATTGCTGGGATGACTGGTGTACACTGCCACATCCAGCTTAGTTTGATTTCCTTGTGTTCACATGAACACTTGTGTGTGTGCATTTATGTGCAAGTATGCTTGGGACTTTTTGTTTATTGGTTGGTTTGTTTGATTTGAGACAGGTTCTCACTATGTAGTCTAGGCTGGCCTCAAACACATGGCAATTCTCCTGCCTCAGCCTCCGGAGTGATGGTAGTGTAGGAGTACACCACCACACCTGGTAGTGCACTTGGCTTTTACCCATGGGGAATTTAATTTGGTGTCTGGCAGGAGAGGACGATGGTCTTCTGCCAAAAAGACCGACCAATCGTCTCAGGGTACTTGTAGCGTAACCTTTCCTCTCCCAGAGATTTGAAGTGTCTTTTTTCGCTCACTCAAACGCACTGCTCTTGCAGTGCTCTAGCCTCTTGCCATTCTGCAGGGTGTGGGAGGCTGAGGCAGCAGAGCACCTTCTCTTCCCTCCTCAGCCCCCCTCACTCTCACAGCCTCTGCTTAGCTGCGATTCCACTTTCCTGAGGCCTCTAAAGAAGCCTGAGATCAGAGCCTGGCGAAGCACAGTGCATTTGCGGGAAGCCACCAGCTGATTTAGCCGTGTTTACTTTCTGTTTTTTTGAGACAGGGTCTCACTATGTAGCCCAGGCTGGCCCTGAACACATGGCGATCCTCCTGCCTCAGCCTCCCAAGTGCTGGGATCACAGGTGTCTACCACACACCCCACTTTCCAGTTAGCTATGCTTATAAATGTGGTTTTCTGGCTTTCTGGGACCATAGCTTCAGCTTGTCGGGCATTGGACTCTTTAAAGACCCACACCTGGGTGCAGAGGCTGCTCACAAGACAGAGTCTCTGTAATCACCCTGGTGTCCAAGGGGTCCAACTCTCGCCCTGTTTCTGTGACGATAGTTTCTTCTTTTGCACAACCCGGCAGCACTGTGCAGGAGGAACGCGGGCTGCACTAACACAGACGCCGGCCCAGGGCTGCCCTGACAGGAAGCTGCCAACCGCGACTCAGAGAGGCGAGGGGAGGGGGCGTCGCTGAGTGCATGTGCTCTTGCACCCTCCTGCGCACGGCTGGCTTGCTCGCTGTTGTATTTTATGGTGCAGTTTGCAGTGCACGTTCACAGTTCTCGTGTGGAGCTGGTCATGTGTGTGACGTGGCCCAGGTCCTTTTGCCATCCCTTCCCCCGTACCACCTCCCTCCATCCCTGGGTCCCCTTCCCATCTGAGAATACTCCATCTCCCTACTTCCTGTTACCTATTTTGCTCTTTATTTCTAGTTATATAATATCATAGTTTTTGCAGGTCAGCCCCTGGGAAAATTAGGATCAAAGAACATGATGAGCCAAAGGACAAAGCATTATCAACATTAATGTGCTACATTTTCCATAAATCAATATTGGAAACAGATACAAAGGATTATTTTTATATTTTGAGACGAAAAACCGAATGGGAGTAAGAGAATATTGATGTTTTGGGAAAGTGTCACAATTTCAATCATAGTGCTACCAGAAGTCAGGCGAAGTAATGCAGAATTGTAATCCCAGCACTTGGGAGGCTGAGGCAGGAGGATTCCTGGGAATTTGAGGCCAACTGGGCTACATAGTGAGTACAAGGTCAGCCTGAAATACATAGTCAGACCCAGTCTCAAAAAACAAAAACAAAAAGCAAACAAAAGTGTAGGGATTTTTCCCCATCAGTAAGCAAGCAATTCTGCAGCCGCAGACACCTGGAATCCAGTCCAGTTTGGACCCTGACCTTGTGGGTTAGTGTCTGATCCCGCAGGCTGAGGGCTCTGCCCAATGCCGGTTTATTTTTACCTGTGGTTCTGAATGCCTATGACTTGGGCTCATACAAGCCCCTCCTCAGGTTTGCTTAACTTAATAGAATGACTCACAGAACTCAAGAAAACATTGTTTTTTCTTTTTGATTTTTTTTGAGACAGGGTCTCTGCTCTGTACTCCAGACTGGCTTTGAACTATGTAGCCTAGTCTGGTCTTCAATTTGTGGCCATCCTCCTGCCTCAGCCTCCCACTTGCTGGGATTACAGGAGTGTGCACCACGCCCGGCTTTCAGGGAAACACTTATTACGGGTTGATCATAAAAATTCTCGGCCTCTCTGCACACTCCACCCTCCAGGGTGTGGCACGGGACCCCCCTGGAGTGAGGCCACCTTCCGCCCTCTGTCACACAGGGCGGCTCAGAGAATTTCCTAAATCAGCTCCGAGACAAAAGCAGCGGAAGATCCATGTCCAGGACCTGCCCAGGAAGGGGCATCCTACTTTCCACGGCATGGCTTGGAGAGGGAGTTAAGGTCAGGGAACCATCGATGAGAACCAAAATATATACATCATAATATCACAGAGGTCACCCACAGTGACACTTCTGGTGGGGGCTGCAGTAACTGGAAAGTCAGGAAGTCACACCTGTGTCCTTGTCACCCTTAATAGTTTCGTTTTAAAAACTAGTAACAGGGAAAAAAAAACAAACAAACCTGTAACAGGAATGGTGGAGCCCACTGTACACGCCCTCCCAGCTGTGCCAGTCCTATTTCCGAGGGCTCACTGCAGTCAGGCCAGGGCTCTGTGCACACACGTGCACACATTCCTGCCCCCATACATTCTAGAATTACTTAATGAGTTGATATTGCTATACTGAGGACTGAACCCAAGACCCTCACACTGAGCTACATCTCCAGCTTAAAAAAATTTTTTTTTTTTTTTTTTAATTTTGAGACAGGATCTCACTAAGTTGCTAAGTGGCCCAGGCCAGCCTTAAACTTGCCATCCTCCTGCCTCAGCCTCCCGGACTGCTGGGATTACAGGCATGTGCGCAGCCATAGAGCTATTTTAAAGGGATCACACAATGATCTCTCTCTGATGCAGGGGCCGTCATCCCTCTTCCTCGAGTCCTGTCCACAGTGTACCGAGTTTGCTTATGGTTCTGATTGTACATCTGACTCCTTTGAATTGAGTTTGGATCAGGTAGTCTTTTGTTCATTCATTTGTTTGCTTGAGACAGGCTCTTGCTGTATTCTCCAGGCTGGTCTCGAATTCACTATGTAGCCCAGCCTGACCTTGAACTTGTGGCAATCCTCCTGCCTCAGCCTCCTGAGTGGCATGTTGGTATTTAGAGACATTCTTGGAGAGGATGGTGGGCACCACCCTGGCCCACAGCCTTTGAGCCATGGCCCTCGCCAAGGCATCTTTAGCCTGCACCAGCATTGGCTGGAGTCCACGAAGACAGATCCAGGGAGCTGAGGGGCTGTGCAGGTGACAAGGTGGTGGGATCCGCCTCAGAGTCAGTGCCTGCTTGGTGGTTGAGTACCTGCACTGGTAAACAGCCAAGATGCCCCAAACCTGCGACAGAGTCTTCTCGGTGAAAGCCTGCATTGAGGCACACCTGTCATCCCAGCACTAGGGAGGCTGAGGCAGGAGGATCGAACATTCCAGGCCCATCTGGGTAACTTAGTGAGACCTGCCCCATCTCAAAACAAAACACAACACAAAGCCCAAAATCAGAGCTAGTGGAAAGTCTTAGAGCAGATTATTCTAAAAAATTGGCAAAGTTTCTCCTTCATAATAATTTGGAACTTTCTGATTTAATTCAATAGCACTACATCTCCACTCCTAAATTCCTTAACTTTCAGGAAATGAGCTTTTGAGAAGTGTCCATATATCACTAGGCTTTATGGGAAGGAGTACAAAAATATTGAAATCTCTTATATAAGTAAGATCTATAAACATACAAGTGTGGGCCAGAATTTCTTCACAACAGGATGCTAAGTATAACCTCAACGAATGCTGTGACGGTACAGCCCGGGCCTGGGCACGTCCTTTCTTCTTCAGGGCTTCATGGGGCTAAATGGAAACTGTTAGGAGCTACCTTCAGTTCTCCAACATAAATCTACAATATCGTTCATCCAAAAAGATTGGGATAAAGAAGTTGTTAGGGCCAGTCATGGTGGTGCATAACAGCATTTATGGAGGCTGAGTCAGGAGGGTTGCCATTTCAAAAAAGCAACAAATAATGAATGCATTCAGGTACTTGAGCCTGTCTACATACGTGCTCCGGGGCTCTAGAGTGAAGATAGTAAATTATCCCCGCCTCAGCAGCTCTTTCCCTGGTGACTTATTGTTATTACGAGTTTGAGATGCATGATGAATACATTCTTTGTGGGCAGTTGGTATAGCACAGGGCACCTCTGGATTCTTTCACCCCCCCCAACACCTCTGAGTCCCCTTCCCGTCTGCACAAGGTCGCTCTTCACTGCATCCACGGCTGCGGCGAAGACTGCGTGCCTCGCTCCTTCGCAGTGTGTGCACCTGGGTGACCCTGCGATAAGGGAGGAGGCGGTGCTTCTTCCGGAGCCCTGGTCCTGCCCCGGGCCCCTCCTCCTGCAGTGCGAGGCTAAGGGTGGGGGCCCCTGTTGCGCTCCGGCTTTAGGACCAGGGCTTTGGGATAGCAGAAGGGAAAGCTAGAAGCAGTCTCATCTTCACACTGTCATAGGAGAAAAACCGACTTTTCTGGGTTTTGGCCTCAGACTCGAGATGATCCTCCCGCCTCAGCCTCCTGAGTGCTGGGATTACAGGCATGCGCCACCACGCCGGGCCACCGCTGGCTTTCTGCACATGCTTCCGGTGAGCCAGGTGAGTGCTGCAGGTCCTCTGCCCTGCGATCTTAAGAAGGACTGCAAATCCCCGAGGAGACCTGTGCAGGAGGCAGAGTGGTCTCCAGTTCCTCCGGCTTCCTGTGGGCTGCTTATTCTCAGTCCCGAGCTTCCCCTCGGGGCCGCTCCCGCGGCTTCCCCAGTGTAGGAAGTTTCCTGGTTTGTTTCAAATCCCTGCTGCCTCCCCGCGGCCTCTCCTGCACGCTGCGATTCCTCCTCCGCGCTGGTGCAAGGCGCTGCTCACCGCCGGCCGCACCGAGCGTCCCGAGCGGGGAGCAGAGAGCTGCGGGGAAGGGGCGGCCCGGGTGACTCCTGCCCACAGGGGTGGACTTTCAGCAGCGGTCCCTCCACGCCGGCGGGGAAACCGCTTCCTGTCCGCGCAGGAGCAGAGCTTAGAGCCGGGAGGTTTCCAGTGAGCAGGAGGAGGAACGGACGGACAGACGGACGGACAGACATTAGGACGGAGAGCTGAGCCCTGGCCCCATCCTCCCGGCGGTGGCCTCGCCACCGTGCCGCGGCGCTGTGACTCAGGCCCAGCTGTCGAGCAGGAAGTCCTCGCCAGCTGCACCGGCAGATGGGGAAGTCCAGAGCAGACCAGGACTGAAGAAAAGGAAATAAAGAAGACGCTCTGTGGCTGCTGGGCTGTGACACAAGGTTAGAAAGCCCAGAGGCGCTGCGTCCCCCGCGACAGGGGTCTGGCCAGCAGCCGGCTGCGGTGCCCTCCACCAACAACGACAAAAAGGTGGGGCGGGGAGACCATTAAACAAAGAAGCCTCTATTTGCTCTTCTTGGAATGGGGGCAGTAAATGCCCCCGTGCCATTCACATTAAGTAATAAACTGCAGTCACTGTTAATGGCACGCGCTGGTTTTAGGAATATAACTGTGCATACTGAGATAGGGCTGACCCAGGACTCAGGCGGCCACTTCAGCACCCCCAGAGACCTGAGGAAGAGCTCCAGGGACGTGGGCTGCAAATACCAACTTGCCACCTGCAGGTGACCAGTGATCACGTTTCATGCAAATAGAAGCTACTTGTATTTAAATATTGTAACTAATACAGGTATCCTGTTTCGAGGATCGTTTTGTTATCCTTAGCAGTAAGGTTGGTTAACCCTTTTTTTTTTTTTTTTTTTGAGACAGGGTCTCCCTATGTAGCCCAAGCTGGCCTCGAACTCCTGCCTCTGCCTCCTGCGTGCTGGGATTACAGGTGTGCACCACCACTCCTGGACAAACTATAATCTTATAAGAACCATTTTTATGCAAAGTGATGTCTCTCATTCTCACCAAATTGATCCAATAGGGAGCGATTTATAGGACAGAGGAAAAGTGATCACCAGGTACAGAAAGATGTCGACTAAAAGTCCTCAAAAAATCTGTTCTGAAGAAAAGAGGATCGCAAATTTGGCCCATCCTGGGCGACTTGATTTAGTAGCTTAATGAGACCCTGTCTCAAAATTAAAAAAAAAAAAAAAAAAAAAAAGAAGGGCTCAGAGCCAGGTGTGGTGGTGCATGCCTGTAATCCCAGCACTTGGGAAGCTGAGGCAGGAGGATCGCCATGAGTTCGAGGCCAGCCTGGACTACGTAGTGAGACCCTGTCTCAAAAAACCAAACCAAAACAACAACAAAAAGAAGGGCTCAGATTGTAGCTGAGTGTGAAGGCCTTGGGTTCAATCTGCAGTACAATAATAATAATAATAATAATAATAATAATAATTCTATTCCTGCCAGGCATGGCTTGCTCACCTCTAAGCCCAGAACTAGGGGTGGGGAGGGAGGCTGAGGCAGGAGGGTTTTTTGAGGCCAGCCTGGGCTCCAGAGCGAGAACTTGTCTCAACACAAGAAAAAATCCTATTCCTGTTGTGAATGTTTAAAGTGTGCCAGTGGTTGTGACACCACTGTGAAGTGGTGATGCTGACATCAGTTCCATGGCTGGGTAGGGCCTCAGTGTCCTCAGGATTCTGAGTCACTTGACAAGTATGTACTCAGCAGCTCCTCAGTGTAGACCTGGGAGTGGCGGCTGCGTGGTCACATGTGGACATGTTTATACATGTTGTCAGCACGCTTTAGGGTAACCAGCTGCCCAAAGATTCACAGGACGGAGCGGAGTGGAACTTTAGGGCCCTGCACCTTTAAAGACCTGGGGAAGGATTGAGGTAGAGCCCGCACTCTGCAGACAAAGGTAGGCAAGAGGCGACTCCCTCAGCAGCCAGAGCGTGGTGGTGCGTGTTTGTAATCCCAGCACTTGGGAGACTGAAGCAGGAGGATCGCTGTGAGTCTGAGGCCAGCCTGGATACACAGCTAGACCGTCTCAAAAAAAAGACGGGCGGACGGACGGACGGACAGACACACAGACAGAAAGAAAGGAAAGAAAGGAAAGAAAGGAAAGGAAAGAAAGGAAGAAAGGAAGATAGAAAGAAAGAAAGAAAGAAAGGAAGGAAGGAAGGAAGGAAGGAAGGAAGGAAGAAAGAAAGAAAGAAAGAAAGAAAGAAAGAAAGAAAGAAAGAAAGAAAGAAAGAAAGAAAGAAAGAAAGAAAGAAAAAGAAAGAAAGAAAGAAAGAAATACAGAGCACAATTTACATGTAGCAGGGCAGCAGCTGGGTCTAATAATAAATTAGACCCGGGGGCCATCCCCGGAGGGCCCTCCTACCCAGATTCAGTGCCACTCTCCTGCATGAACCAGCGGCCTTGGTGGGGAACCAGTCCGTTCAGAAAGTCTTTTCCGCTGACTCATTGTTCTCTGTTGCTTTCTACCCCCTTGCCTTTGGTATTTGTTACCTTTGTTTTCTAGAACCTTGAAGCCCCTGGTGAAAGTTCGGGGGCTTCCCCGGAAGACTTGGAGAACCTGGACGGGTTAGTTAGGATTTGGGATGGGGGACACTTGTTCCTTCCGTCTGAATGACTCACTGCAGGCAATTTCAGCAAAAAAACCATAGGTACACAGGCGACGCAGAGCCCACCACACTCCTGCTTAGAAAAAGCCCTGCTTCTAATAAACAACTAGGAGCACAGAGGGAATCATGGGAAAGGACATGCGCGGTAGACGCCCCTGACGTCACTCAGCGCCCCGCCAATCACGCTGTCAGCCTCGCTCCGAAAGACCCAATGGGAGACGCCCTGGGCACTCAGCTCCCCTGCCGGTTCTATTTGTATCTCCGAGCTGCTCACTTTGAGCGCAGCAGCGCCTCGTTAAACCTCACCGAACTCTCCTGCTTCTTCCTGACGGTTGCGGCCACGTCCAGTTCTTTGTTCACTGCGCACTAGAATCTAGAAACTCGTTCAGGGCCCCACCACCCACGGCGAGACTTCCAAAAGGAATTGAGATGTGTGATGGATATGCACCCACTCCCCACAGTGAATGCAATCATTGTTTTGAAAACATGTACTCATAAAAATGAAAAAAAATAATAAATAAATAAAAAAAAGAAACAGCCGGACGTGGTGGCGCATGCCTGTAATCCCAGCACCTGGGAGGCTGAGCCAGGAGGATTACTATGAGTTCGAGGCCAGCCTGAACTACATAGTGAGACCCCCGTCTGGAAAGACTGAAAAAAAAAAAAAAAAAAAAAGAGTAAAAAGCCAAGGCACATAAATAAACCCCTCGGAATTCCAGGGCACACTGCTGCGTCTACAAATTAAAAAAAAAAAAAAAATGTAGCAATGGGTTCCTAGCCCATCCAGAAGTATTCACTGCCCACCAGGGGTCTGTTCCTAGACAGGACTGATGATTTCATTCTGGCAGAGCTGCCCAGCCGCTAACCCTCACTTAGTTTACTTGCCACATACTAAGATTGGGAAGATATATTTAGCTTAAAGTTGGAGTTTGAAAGTTTTTGGCATTTTGTTTTTGGAATTAATCTCTGATCTGCCTTGTCCAATGTAGTACTTACTGGCCACGTGTGGTTAAATTTTAAGTAGTTACAATAAATTAAAATTTTGGCTGAGCATGTTGGTGCATGCCTGTAATCCCAGCACTTGGGAGGCTGAGGCAGGAGGATCATGTGAGTTCGAGGACAGCCTAAGCTACATAGTTCAAGGCCAGCCTGGACTACATAGTGAGACTTTGTCTTAAAAGAAAGAAAATGTTATTATACTTAATTTTTACAAATATGGGTTCAAAAAATTTGGTAGAAGCCTCACTACGAGGAAATGAACAAAGGCTATAACATTGTATAAATAAACTGGGTGTGGAGCACACACCTGTAATCTCAGTACTCTGGGAGGCTGAGGCAGGAGGATCACAAATTTGAGTTCTGCCTTGGCAATTTACCAACTTAGCGAGAACTTGTCTCAAAATAAAATATTTTTAAAAGGGCTATAGGTGTAGCTCAGTGTAAAGTCCCCAGGTTCAATCCCCAGTGCTACCAAAAAGAATTGAACAATTTTTAGAAAATGAAAATTGTTAAGTGAAAAAATAATCAATGTCAAAAGTTTAAAATATGCAAGTTAAAATAATTGAAGGCCCTTTTTCTTTTGTCTGTGATTGTGGTAGAAAAGACTCGTGTCTTGGCATTTTAAAAGAAAGGTGCGCAGTGTATCTTTTTAGGGTTACCCGTGCACAGGTGCACAAACTCTAACGGTACTGCCCAAACTCTAACACGCAGTGCCCAGCGTGTATTCCTAGGCAATGAGATTATGCATACTCTGCACTTGCTACCAACACCCATCTGGCTGGTTTGGTTTGGTGCTGTGATGAGGAAGGCCTCTGTGAGCGTCCTTTTTGGTTCTATTCGGCTTTCTCTTTTGGGGGTGTTCATCATTTTATCCATTCTTAGGCACAAGTATCATGTCTTCTACTAGAAAGTAGTCCTGGGTGAAGGATGGGAGGGAAGAAGAGTGAAGATGTGTTATATCCATGGACCAACTGTCCGTGAGGGATGTGAGCATCAAGTACTACAAATACGTGCTAATAAAAATAAAATAGATGTACTTTCAAATGGTGACAACTCTCCACCTCACCTTTATATTCTCTGGTATACCTGGCATTTTACAATGCACATAGTGAAAGCTGTTTTTGTTTTGTTTTGATTTTGTGGTACTGGAAATTGTATCTAGGGCCTTCTTATGGAGCTACATTCCCCTGTCCCCAACCTTTTTTTTTTTTTTTTTTTTTTTTGCATTTTTATTTTTTATTTCGAGACAGGGTCTTGCTAAGTTGCCCAAGCTGGGCTTGAACTTGTCATTGTCCTGCCTCAGCCTCCCAGAATGCTGGAATTACAATTATACCAATTTTTTTTTTTTTTAGATGAGAACTCATAGCCTTGAATAGCATTTAATGTAGTTTAAGTGTTGGTATGCAAAATTCAAATAGTCTGATTGGTGACAAAGGTAACAAAATTGAAGTTCAGAGAGCCATGCCAGAAAGCAAATGAGCGATGGGGCCAGCCAGGTATCTCGACACTGTGTTGTCCACCCTGTGATTTTACCACACTATCTTCTGAGGGCTGAGAAGACAGGGAAGGTGTGGTGGGGATTGCGGCATCCAAATTAACACCATAGAGCTCACTCTCTTTCTTTTTATTTTTAATTATTTTATTTTATTTTATTATTTTTTTTGTCACTGTGTAGCCCAGGCTGGCCTTGAATTCACAACGATCCTCCTGCCTCAGCCTCCCGAGTGCTGAGATTACTACTGATAAACTAGGCCTCGTCTAGCAAACATGAAGGCCATATTAGGATCCTCACTCAGCCCCAGCCACTCTGGCCTCCTGCTTGCAGTGCCCCAGGGACCAGCAGGAGCTTCCTGGGGCCCACAGTGCCCTCAGCACCCGGGTCCCTGAGCAGTGGGGAGGTCGGGCCGCTTCCTGTGAACGCTGTGTTCTGTGACATCACAGGGAACTCAGTGGGATTTTCCCAAGGGTAGGTTCCCAGGTTCCTGTCAGGGGACCTCCAGGGCAGACTTTGACCTTAGCAGCCACACAGCCCAAGGGGATTGTCTGGGTCGGTATCTGTCTTCACATGCAGTTCATCGTGGCACAAATAAGATGGGTCTGCAGGTCCCCAGCCAAGGCTCATAAGCTAGTGTCATTCAGGGAAGTCAAGGATGCAGGTTTATTTTGTTTTAGTTTTTGGTTTTTTGATACAGGCTCTCATGTATTCTAGGCTGACCTGGAACTCATTATGTAGCCCAGGCCGGCCCTGAACTTGTGGTGATCCTCCTGCTGCAGCCTCCCCAACCTGTCTATTAGAGTGTAGGTTTAATAAGCTAAAGGTAAGCATGGTAAAAAGTGACTTAGTCTCCTTTACTACACGAAAGTCCTGCTGGGCTTTGCATAGGTTAAGATGTAGGAGGTGAGGGGGCTCTGGAGAAGGCGGACACATCCTCAAGGGAGCGATGGTTCTCCTCAGCAGATCTCCACTCAGTCAAGGCTGCTTTATTTTAGAAAAGAGACACCTGATGTGACCGTGACAGCAAAGTAAAAAGAAAAAGGGTGCCCCAAATTTTACAGCAGGAAAGAAACCACCCCCACAATTATGTGATGGGAGTACATCAAGGAAAGCAATCTCAAACACCTGCTGTTCTCTTTTTACCTTTTTTTGTATTGTTTTGTTTTGAGACAGGATCTCTCTGTGTAGTTCAGGCTGGCCTCAACCTTGTAGCAATTCTCCTGCTTCAGCCTCCCAAGTGCTGGGATGACAGGCGTGTGCCACCACGCCCAGCTTCTCTTTTTATTTACAAGCGAAAGAATTGAGGCATAAACTTCTAACCCTAACCTGTGTTTGAGTAGAGCAGCTCCTAGCTTGGGAAATTTGGCAGGCGCTTCCCCACTTCCCACACGGCACTGGTTTCCCGCAGCGGTGGAGAGAGGCAAAGCTGGCCCCTGGGATCCTCTGGCCTGGACGCACGCTGCAAACAATGGGAAAGGAATCGTCCACTTTGTGCCTGGAAGGAAATGGCCAGGGAATACAGGCAAGGCTGCTTCTGAAGTCCGGAGTCTTCAGAAAGGGCTAAGAGTACATTAGAGTTATTTCTACCTCATATATTATCTAGCTTCAAAAGCTACATTATCCAGGGCTTTATTGTTGTTGTTGTTGTTAGTACAAGCAAGATACAAAGGCTTGAATGTAGCAGGAAATACTTTTTTTTGGGGGATGGGGGATAGAACCCAAGACCTTGGTACTGAGCTACATCCCCAGCCCTTTTTATTTTTTTATTTTGAAACGGGGTCTCACTAAGTCCCTAGGTTGCCCAAACTGGGCTGGAATTTGCGATCCTCCTGCCTCAGCCTCCCAGAGGGCTGAAATTACAGAGGTGCTGCTATGCTCAGTTAAAGCAGGAAATCATCTTGAAATGAAACAAAGAAAAAAGTATCATTTGCAGGCTGTCAGTTGGGGGTTTCCAGGGTGAAGTCCCCTTCCTGCTGAGATCCATGGCTGTGTCCAGTCTGATACAGTTTTGGGTCCAACTTCTTCACTTTTTCACTGATCCTTTAGGGGATGCAAGGAACCTTTCCACTTCCCTGCAGACAGGGACATGCAGTCCTTCTGTACAGAGAAGGGTTTTTACTGTGACTCTCTTTCCTCAGACATTTAGCTTCTGCAATGCAACCAGAAAAAGTTTGACTGGAATAAAAAACCTGCAGCACTGCACGCTGAGGAGCCCACGTTCAGAAGAAGATAGTTGGTGGGAAGGAGCTGGGCTCCTCCAGATCCCAGCCTGAGGACAGGGGCCCTCCGCAGGGCTCCACAGAGGAGGCTAGGGTGACAAGAGCTTTTCTGGGACCTGCCAGGGCGTGGCTTCTCCAGAACATCTCCGTGACCTCAACTTCCCGGGACCACTTCCTGCCTCCTGTCTTCAGACAGACCCGTTTTTCTCCTGTGTGTTAATACATGCTTTGAGTTCGCTGATGGCACAACGACCTCCTTAACTCAGAACTAGAGACAGGAGGGGCATGGCAGGGGCCATAGGTTGTACCCAGGGCCTTCACACTGAGCTACATCCCCAGCCCTTTTGTCGTTTTTTTAAAATTTGAGACAGAGTCTTGCTAAGTCTCTAAATTGCCTGGGCTGGGTTTGACCTGGTGATCTTCCTGCCTCAGCCTCCCAGAGTGCTGGGATTACAGGTGAACAGTCAACCTTCTAAATGCCTGGGTGGGGCTTCCATATAGTGAAAGGGTTAGTCAGGGTGGAAAGCCGAGGAGGGGAGCCAAGGACAATTTTAAAGGGATCCCCTTACAACAGTAGAGGCTTAAAGAATAACAAGGCCACTCTACCCTCACCCTAGTTCTTCTTGTTTCTAAAAAGCAAAATTTAGAAGGCTGCACTCTCACTTTTCAGATCCCAGGCCCCAGGCATTCTGGGAAAGCCAGAGCCTCCTGAGGCCCAGGGCTGCTCTTCTCTCCCCACTCCTGTGGGCCAGCGGGGTGTGTGCTCTGGCTAGAAGTGTCCCCAAGATGCCCGCTGCCCTGATGTCCACACCTTGTACCTTTTCGTGTGAAGACTCCTTTCTTCCAGGCTTCCGGATTCTCAACTTTGACTTGAGCTGCGCCTGAACTTTGACCTCCACACCCGCGGAGAAGATAATGATAACGCTGCTGGGCGTGGGACGCTTTGCTCTGAGTGACAGGAAACAAATCCAGGCCTTCAAAGAAAAGAAGGTTACATTTCAAGCTCCTGTCGCAGCCGGGCCTGCGGTGGAGAAGCCCTGACGGGAAGTCGAGGCCCGTCGGAGCCCGGCTGCAGGGAGCAGCTCAGGAGCTTCGGGCGCGGAAGCGTGGTGCCAGGCCCGGCCCGCTTCGGCTGGGCTCCCTGTGAAGTTCGCCTTGTGGACCCCAGGGTGCTGCCGTGGTGTTCACGCTGCAGTTCCAAATTCTCCCAGGATCCCAAACCCTGAGTGTGGGAGGAAGACAAGTGGCTTTGTGGGCTTTTAAAATAATTTTTATGGGCCGGTGAGATGGCTCAGCCGTGTAAGCACCTGCCTAGCAAGCACGAGGGCCTGAGTTCGACTCCCGGAACCCACATACGGAAAAGGGGCCGGTGATATCGCTCAGCGACACGGGCGCCTGCTGGCGCGCAAGGTCCTGAGGTCGGCCCCCAGTACCCACAAAAAAATTAATAATAATTTTTATTAGCTCACACTTGCAGTGCATCACGATTACATTCATCATGAAGAGTTGGTACCTGTACACATCTTAATTTCTTTTTCATCTCCTTCCCTTTCTTTTCCTCCCCCCAAAATCCTTTTTTTTTTTCTTTTTGAGACAGGGTCCCCTTTTGTAGTTCAGGCTGGTCTTGAACTCACGATATAGCCCAGGCTGGCCTCAAACTCAGGGCAATCCTCCTGCTTCAGCCTCCCCAGTGCTAGGATGACAGGTGTGCCCAGCACTCACTCAGGAGGCTGAGGCAGGAGGATAAATATGAGTTCAAGGCCAGCCTGGGCTATATTGAGAGGCTATCTCAGAAAAACAAAATAATAATTATAATAACAACAACAACCTGCTCCTGAGGAGTCTGGCCTTGCTGAATCAAAAGGATTCTGTGTGAGGCCCACACCCAAGAATGTGTTCCAGGCCATGGCTTTCCAGAACCTATGGGTCAAACCCTTCTTTATTCTTAAAGGATAAATGAAAGATTAATCATGTATTTCAAGTGATTTAAACTTCTAAAAGAAAAAGGCATCTCTACATGAGATATTTTTGAGCCAAATTCACTAACAATTTGGAGGCCTGCCTGACATGAATCCCGTCTGCCCGCTTAGGAACACCCACCACGTGTGTCACAGGGAGCTGGAATGTTCCCTCGGTTTGCTCAGGGTTGATATCGTCTTGTTTATAACGCCAGCCCCGGGCATGGGCTCCCACCTGTAATTCTAGCGATCTTTCCCCTTTGAAGCCCGCACTCGCCGCTCGCCCACTGTGGCCACAACACAGGGCCTAACTGTGGCCAGGGACAGAGTGACTGAGCAGACCGGCCCTGCAGTGGGAGCCAGGAAGGCAAAGCCATGCTCGTGCCCTTCCCACTTGCTTCCCAGGGTCAGGAGGAGACAGCTTGGCCCTGTCACACGCTGCCTTCACGAGCCACTTCCTTGTCCCGAATTCCCTTATGTAAGGCTCTGCTGTGGCCCAAGGGCGGGCAGGCAGCGGGGCTACAGGCCGGGAACCTTGAGGTGTTGGGCAACTTTGTGAAGCATCAGTGTGGTGCAGCGATCTTGTGATGCGCAACCGCAAATGAAGAGCAGTCTCCTCTTTGTCTCTCTCTGTCTCTGTCTGTTTTTGCAGTACTGGGGATTGAACTCAGGGCCTTTGCACTCAGCCTCATCCCCACCCCTATTTATTTTTTTTCATTTTGAGACAGGGTCTTGCTAAGTCACTGTGTAGCCCAGGCTGGGCTGGAACTCACAGCGATCCTCCTGCCTCAGCCTCCCACAGTGCTGGGACGACAGGTGTGTGCTGCCTTATTTAACAACCTCCCAGCTTCCCCAGGACACCCTCTCCACTCTGGGTGTGCCAGGACCAAGAGGGAAATGTGATGTATGGGTGACACCAGAAAGCCAGGTCACCGCATTTCTCTGGGCCCCTTTGAGCTGGGTCCCAGCTCTGGGACAGGAGCTCAGCAGGGCAGGGGGAGGGGAGCAGTCACTCACACACTGGGCAATGTGGCAGCCCCAGCTGCAGGTGTTGATTTTCTTCTCCCTTCTTTTCTTCCTCCTCCAACTGCCATGCCCTAGTGACCCTGTGACTAAATACCCCTGAAAGGGGTACCCCACAATGCACCCTCTCCCTGCTCTTCTAGACCTGGCCCCGCCCTACAACTCTCAAGGAACCCGATGTCTTCAGGGTTTCTTGTTTATTTATTTATTCATTTTTTGAGACAGGGTCTCATTATGTAGTTCAGGCTGGCCTCGAACTCACTATATATATATATATATATATATATATATATATATATATATAGATATATCCCAGACTGGCCTAGAACTTGTGGAGAGCCCCCTGCCTCAGCCTCCCGAGTGAGTGTTGAGATGAGAGGTTGTGGCCCCAGCCTGGCCAGGATTTCAAGGATCTTCCCAGCCTTCAAATGGGATGGGCCTTGTGGGAAGCCCTCTCCCAGGCTGAAGTGAGCTGAGTTCTATGAAAGAATGAAAGAAAGAAAGAAAGAAAGAAAGAAAGAAAGAAAGAAAGAAAGAAAGAAAGAAAGAAAGAAAGAAAGAAAGAAAGGAAGGAAGGAAGGAAGGAAGGAAGGAAGGAAGGAAGGAAGAAGAAAGAAAGAAGAAAGAAAGAAAGAAAGAAAGAAAGAAAGAAAGAAAGAAAGAAAGAAAGAAAGAAAGAAAGAAAGAAAGAAAGAATCAGGCGGCCACCCCTGCGGAGCCCAAGTGGCTCTGGGAAACCTAGAGGTCAGAGTCACATGTGGGGAGGGGGGCTGTGGCCGCTGTGCTGTGGTCTCCTCTGTCGGGACCCACTGTCACTGTGCCCTGTCACTCTGCTCAGCCCACCCTTGCCAAGCACTTCAGTGATTGTGGAGCATTTCTTTGCTGAGAGATTTTTAAAAATCTTTTAAAAATTTTTACTCTTATTAACACGTTTGCAGTGCAGAACAATTACATTTTCGGGAATTGTTCGTGTATACAGCTCATCTGAATTCTTTCCATTTCCCCTTCCCCTCCCTCAGGTAGCTTGTTTAAAAGGAGAGAACAGGCTAGAAAGTGAAATTGTAAATTAGCACTGTGAGCTGGGCATGGTTGCACATGCCTGTAATCCCAGCACTGGGGGGAGACTGAGGCAGGAGGATCCCCCTGAGTTCTAGGCTACATAATGAGTTCAAGGCTACATAGTGAGTTCAAGGCCAGCCTGAACCACAGATCCTGTCTCAAAACAAAAACAAAACAAAAAACCCAAAAACCAAATCAGCATTGTGCCTTTCTTCCTGCTTCTCTGTGGCCTTGCTGGGGGGTCAGAATCTCAGTGTGGCGGGGCTGGACACCGATGGGGTCACATCTGCCTGTGAGGCCGGTGAGTGCGCATGGCCCTGCCTAGAGCCACGTCTCTTCTAAGCATCTCCCCCCTCGCCAAGCCCTGTGCTGCACACTTCTGCGCGCGCGGAGGCTGCCTTCTCTGAGAGCCGCGGTGGGGCTGGAAATACCCTGTGGCCGTGGGCCCCAGCCGGGGCTCCTGCTGCGGCAGCCGTGCTCTCCAGTGTGGCTCTGACGGTGTCTTCCTTCGTGACGACTCCCCGGCACCCTCACCGCGACAGGAAGAGAGTCTGAGGAACTGGGACAAGAGGAGCCTCTGCCCCATCCGGCCTCCCCTTGTCCTTTTCTAGACGGGGCTGCCTCCACCAGAAAGGGCTGCCTCTCCTTGAGTGTCCTATCGCGGTACAGCAAGCAGAAGCAGTGAGGTCAGAAATTAGGTTCAGCTGTTTCATTCTCAGACTCGGCTGCAGCTACCAGGTCTACCTTCAAATTAAAATTGGAAACAACAGTGACAACAACAACAAAAGAGGCCAGGCATGGTGGCACACACCTGTAATTCCAGCACTCAGGAGGCTGAGGCAGGAGGATTGCTATGAGTTCAAGGCCAGTCCGCACTACATAGTGAGACCCTGTCTCAAAAAAAAAAAAAATTCTATAACACCTGCTAAATAGGAACTAGAACAAGATCTGGAAACTTATTTTGGGTGGTACTGGGGATGCAGCCAAGGCTGCTCTACCACTGAGCTACATCCCCAGCCCTTTTTCATTCTGTATTTTGGACACACTCTCACTGGCTAAGCTGCCTGGGATGCCTTCTGACTTGAGATCCTCCTGCTTCAGCCTCCTAAGTAGCTGGGGTTACAAGCATGCACCACAGAACCATTTTAATAACAGATGCTTGATGGATTCAAATACATTTTTTATGGGCCCATACCAGCTTCTGGTTAATGAAGAAATTGTAGCTCAATAGTCACTGAGCCACATAAATAAGGAGTCGGTACATGAAGCAAGATTTTAAATTGTACTGTGAGGTTTTGTGACCAACAGTCCCATCTTAAGTGTGGAGCTGTTCCCAGGTGCTTGCCTCGGTGCTTGCACGGGGTTATGGTTCCCCTCCCCAGGTCTCCCTAGGGGGTCACTCGCCACCAGGATGACAGATCAGAGGACTCTTGTTTGGAAAGTAGCGGTGATCTCAATGCAAACCTTTTTGTTTATTTTGAGACAGGGTCTGGCTATGTAGTACAGGCTGGCCTTGAACTCACAGCGATCCTCCTGCCTCAGCCTCCTGAGCACTAGGATTATAGGCATGTGTCACCACGCCTGGCACAAATCTTATGTTGAGGAAAATTGTTTACATTATTTGGGGCAGAGGGTTGACAACACCCCACTGTGCTCTAGTTCCCCATAGCTGCCTCTGCAGGATAAGTTGTGCTTAGTCTGACCAGGTTCTAGGCACAGCTGTCCTCTATAAAGTGCCTAATGTGCTTTGCAGAGGGGACACTTGCCTGGCCTGAGAAATATGACCTGGATTTCTTCTTATTTTCACTAAACAAGATACTACTGCAACAATGATGAAAATTTACCTTTCTGTGAATTTGTTCAGACTGCAGGCTGGCCTCGAACTAGTGGTGATCCTCCTGCCAGAGCCTCCCAAGTGCTGGGATTACCTGCGTGCGCCACAATGCCCGGCCACAGGGGTTTTTGGAAAATGTAAATATATATTTCAGAACACACATGATTTTCCTGCAGAATATAGTTCCGACCAATGCAGCACCTTCCAGCTGGACAGCTAGCCCTCAGCATAAACAGAAGGTGCAGAACAGTGCGCAGTGTTTTCTATGACGGGTAGATCCTTTAAACTATTTCTGACTTTTGTTTCAGTTCAAGACCGGTTTAACTTCTCTTAGCCACCATCTCTGGGAGCAAAATTCATGAAATAAAATGTATTTGATGTTTTAGATGACAGTCTTTTTTGTTTGTTTTGTTTTTTTTTTTGAGACAGGGTCTCACTCTGTAGTTCAGCCTGGCCTTGAACTCACTTTGTAGCCCAGGCTGGCTTTGAACTCACTGCGATCCTCCTGCCTCAGCCCCCTATCATGCCCGGGTTCTAGAAATAGTTTATCATAGTCTAGTACTTCACCACTGCCAGAGTAGCAACTTAGAAAGACAGGAAGTTCCTTGACTTCTGTCAGGCTCACCGGTTCGTGGCATCTGGTAAGAAAGCGGGCATGAGGATGAGATGTGGAAAGGTCCCCTGCAGCCTAAAGGGTCACTCAGGAAGGGAACCCTGTGAGGCGGCAGCTTCCGGGCTCCTTGGGCAGTGCATGGATGCGCGGACCAAAGCACACCTGCAAGGTGTGGAGACAGAGCCCGCAGCTCTGGCCGAGGACGCAGGCGCCCGGCCAGGAGGGCAGCACCGGGCAGACCCGGTCCGGCGCACAGGGCCTGGCTGGGCTGAGACACAGGTCGGGCCGGAGCCACACAGCCAGGCTGGGGAGGAACTGGGTGCAGACGAATTCCCCCAGGAAGTAGTGCGCTGTGAGTGTGCATGCGTGTGTGAGTGTGTATTTGTATGTATTGGAGGGAAGAGGAGGTGCTCTCACCATCTAGCGCCTGAAAGCCTTAGTTCCTGGAAAACCCCCTGAGGTCAAGGTGGCTTATTGTTAGGGAACTTGGGGGAAGAAGTGCCCAGTTGCATGGAGGATGGGTGGTGAATGACTGAGAGCGGCTTCCTTCTGCTCTCAGATCTGCGGATGAATTTAGCTGGGGCAGGTGGCAGAGGTGGGGTGGGGGTGGGGTGGAGGGCGCACCCAACAGAGGGCTGTGCTGCCCCTCCTTGGTGACTGACTTTGTGTTTATTTTATTTTGTTTTTGAGTCAGGCACTCACTATGTAGCTCAGGCTGGCCTTGAACTCACGATGATCCTCCTGCCTCAGCCTCCCGAGTGCAGGCATTACAGGTGTGTGCCACACGCCCGGCTCCAATGGGTTTCTGTGCCGTGACCCCGTGGAGGATGTAGTGCTGCAGCTAGGAAGGAGCACCAAGAAGCATCAGCAAAGCGAAGCAGGTGGCAGAGTGGGGAAGACGAGCATGCGTGCACCTCGTGCACACGTGTGGGGACACCAGCGTGCCCGCTGTGGACATGTCTATGTACACCCTACTTCACAAGAGCGCCAGGTTACATGAGTGACACATCCTTTGCGCCAACACTTGAGTATTCCTGGTGATTATCACGTATTTTGTTTGTAATAAAATGCACCCACGTTCCACGTGCAGTGGGGCAGGTTTTACACATGTGGACTCGCACATGGCCGTCCTTCCTTCCTAGCAGTCAAACGCGGAGCGGTCCACTGCCCTAAAAGCTGCGGCACCCTGGGATCACGCAGCCCTTGGCTACTTTCAATCAATACATTGGATATTTCCCAGACTAGCTTCTCTTTTATATGGAATTATACAGGATGTCACTTTTGTGTGAGTGTGGTTCTGGGGACTGACCCCACGGCCTTCACACTGAGCTATGTCCCTGGCCTTTTCTTTGCTTTTTATTTTGAGATAGAGTCTAGCTAAGTCACTAGATTGCCCAGGCTGGGGGTGATGTTAGGGCCCTCCTGCCTCAGCCTTGTAAAACCCTGGGATTACAGGCCTTTGCCAGCGCATCGGTCTAGCAGGTACCGTTTAGTGTCTGACTTCTTTTACACAGCATAATGCTTTCAAGAGGTAAGGCCTATGTCGTTGTGTAAATTAGTAATTTGTTCCTTTTTATTGCAGAGTAGTATGCCATTGCGCTGATATGCCACATTTATTTTTCATTCACCTCTTAATGAATATTTGTCTTATTTTGAGTTTTGTGGAAGCTTTGGTGAACATAAGGGTTCCAAATACTTAGAAATAATAATACTGGGTCATTTAATTCAATTTCTTTTTTTCTTTTCTTTCTCTCTTTTTTTTTGGTACAGGGGATTGAACCCAGGACTTTTTTTTTTTTTTTTAACCCAGGACTTATGCACTGAGCTACATTCCCCAGCCCTTTTTAATTTTAAATATTAATTATTTGTTGGCTTATTGGGTTTCACTTGTAGCCCAGGATGGCCTTGAACTAGCAGTGATCCTCCTGCCTCAGCCTCCTAGAGTGCTAGGATTACAGGTGTGCACCACCACACTTGGCTCTTTGTAGTTCTTTAAGAGTGCGGATTTATTCAGAAGTGTGTTGCATAATTACCAAATATTTGGAGTTTTTTTTCAGATATCACTTTATTATTACCTTATACTTTAATTCTGCTTTAGGTGAGGACAGACTCTATGGATACAGCGCTTTCCAAAGTGTCGAGAGCTTTTTGGGACCTGCCACTTAGCAGATGTTAGTAGATGCCCCGCTTCAGTTGCAAACACTGCTTCTCGCTGTTACTGGATGCAGCCTTCTAGGAGGTCGACTTGCAGGGTGGAACTGTAATGATCTCTAGATCTTCACTGACTTTTTGTTTTGTTTTGTTTTGTTTTGAGATAGGATCTAACTATGCAGTGAGGGCTGACCTTGAACTTGCTTATGTTGCCCAGATTGGCCTCAAACCCACGATGATCCTCCTGCCTCAGCCTCCCGAGTGCTGGGATTATAGGTGTGTGCCACCACATCCAGCCTAGATCTTTACTGATTTTCTACTGTTTTTTTCTTTTTCCATCTATCAAGTAGTAAGTATTGTTGAAATCTCCAACTATAATTATGGATTTGAATATTTCTCTCAATCTCATTTTTACTATGTATCTTGAAGTCTATAGTTAAGAATATATATTTTAGAAAAAAGAATGTATATTTTTAGCGTCATTATGTCCTTTTGTTGAATTGGCTATGTTATCATTAAGAAATTATTTTATTGTCTAGCCTGGGCAACTTAACAATTAATTGAAAACTCATCTCAAATTTTAAAAAAATTGAAAAGGCCTGGAGATGTAGCTCAGTGTGAAGGCCCTGGGTTAAACCCTCAGTACCATAGAAGAAGGGAAGAAAGAAAGAAAGAAAGAAAGAAGGAAAGAAAGAAAGAAAGAAAGAAAGAAAGAGAAAGGGAAATTATTTTATTTGCCTCTGATATTATTCTTTCTTTTTCCTGAAGTCTGTTTGTCTGACATTAACATAATCATTCCAGCCCTTCCCTTCTCTTTCCTTTTTTTTTTGAAACAGGATCTTACTATATAGTCCAGGCTGGCCTCAAACTCCATTTGCAGCCCAGGCTTGTCTTAAACTCACGATCCTCCTGCCTCAGCCTCCTGAGTGCTGGCAATGCAGGCATGAGCTACCACGCCTGGCTGTCATTCTAGCTCTCTTATGATTAGTACTGACATAGTATAATTCCCCTTGTCACATCCTGGGAGAGCAGCTAGCTGGGATCAAAAAGCAGCACCAGTAATGAATTAGACAGGATGGAGTTTTAAGAAAGGAAGATTATTTGTAGGGAGGAAAAAAACAGAAGACAGAATCTGCCCTGGAGAGAGGACAGGGAGCCCAGGAAAAAGATGGACTCCCCGTCCCCCCAGCCCTTGTCCCTGACCCTTCCCTCCAGGTGGCTACCTGCAACTTGTCACAGTCTGATTGACTGTCTGGAGTTGCCCTTGGGGGGATCCCATGTCCCAAGACCCTAACCTGGGTGCCTCTGCCCATGTTCACATTCCTTTTGGAAGGCTTTATTTGACTCCTGCCTGTCCTTTTGTAATGCATAACTTGGGGGGGGTTGGCTTATAGAAAGGCAGTTTAGAGTTAGTGATTAAGTAAGGGGATGTTTGTGTATGCAGTGCACTAATACAGTGAACCTAGAGTGACTGTGTGTGTGTAAATGTGTATGTGTGTGTATTTTTACATATAGTTCTAAATACGAGGTGGCCGCCCCTGTCTCCTTTGCATGTCACTGGAGATTGGGAGGGTGGTCATCCTGGTTCGCTGCTTCTCTCTTCCTCCGTGCTTTATCTTCGGCTCTTCCTCTGGTAAATTCTTATGCTATCCGCACTACCTGATGCCTAAGTCTGGTTTCTCATTCTCTGCCTTTGTCCTTTTAATCACTTGAATCTAACTGCAGAGGCCAGAAGTGGCTTTTAGTAAGATTTTCTATTAATTAATTTCTTTAGTAAAGCCTAGTGAGGCCCTTATTCTTCCCCTGCCTGCAGACCCCACCCCTCCACCCTCATCCTTTTACTTTCAGCCTAAAAGTGTCCTTATGTTCGAGAACAGATTCTCTGGCAGCTTGTACTGGCTCTTGCTTTTTATACAGTTCCACAATCTTTGCCTTTTCATCAGGGTGTATGTGAGTGTGAAAATGGGAAACCCAAATGAAAAGTACAGATTATTTACATTTAATGTAACTTTTGACGTAATTGAGTTTAAGTTTACTGTCTTATGACTATTTGCCTCTTCTATTCTTTATTTGTTTACCTCCTCCTGCTGTCTTTTGGATAGGGTATTAATTTTCCACACCTGGCTTGGCCACTGAACCTTTTGAGTTTTTGTTTATAATGTGAAATTTTAACTCACCGTGATCTATCTTCAAATATTACATCATTTTATGTTCCATGTAAAACCTTTACAACAGTGCACTTCCACTGTGTAATAAGCCTCATGCTATAGATTGTCATTATTTTTGCTTTCAACAATTATCTTTGAAAAAACATTTTATGTGCAAGAAAAAAATCTTTCATGTGTGTCACCAATTGTCATCGGTCATTTCTCTTCCACTGGAAGTTTTGGGACCATGCTATCTCTGCGTGGGACATTTTGTTCTTGTTTAAAAGATATTTTGAGGGGCCGGTGAGACGGCTCAGCGGCTTAAGCGCCTGCCTTGCAAGCACGAGGGCCCGAGTTTGACTCCCGGAACCCACATACGAAAAAGGGGCCGGTGATATCGCTCAGTGGCACGGGCGCCTGCTGGCGCGCGAGGTCCTGAGGTCGTCCCCCCGGTACCCACAAAAAAAAAAAAAAAAAGATATTTTGAAAGATTTTTTTTCACTAGATGCATAATATACAATTTTAGGTCAGTGGCAATTTTATTTTGCTACATTAAGGATGTAATTTTCTTTTTCTTTTTGTCCTTTTTTTTGAGACAGGGTTTCAATATGCAGATCAGACTGGACTTGAACTCACTTTGTAGCCCAGGCTGGCCTTGAACTCCCATGATCCTCCTGTCTCAGCCTCCTGCGTGCTGGGATCACAGGTGTGCGCCACCACGCCTGGCAAGGATGTCATTTTCTTCTCTTCTAACTGGCCCTGTTTCTGATGATGTTTGTGGTATTTCTGATCATTGTTCCCTATTTTCTCTGGCTGTAAAACTTTTGATCTCAGGTGTTTAGTAATTGAAGTATGATGTCCACTGGTGTAGTACACGTGTGTATTTGTAGTACGTATGTGTCCTTTCTGTCCCTGAGACTTCAAGTACACAAACTGGACTGCTTGGTGCTGTCTTGCCAGTCACTGATGCCGGTGACCTTTATGTCTCTTTCTCTTATGATTGAGCTGGATGGTTTACATCGCTGTGCCTTCAAGTTCACTGATCTTTTCTTCCCTGGTGCCTAATCTGCTGTAAGTCTGACCAGTGAACTTTTCAGTCTGTATATTGTGTTTTTCAGCCCTTTATTATCCGTGTTGTTCCTTTTACACTGTTTATTTCTCATCATGTTTATATTTTCCTTTAACATGAACATCATCATAATAACTTAAAACCCTTGTACGCTAATTCTATCATCGACATTGGCTGTTTCCACTGCCTGATTATTCTCCTGATTATCAATCGTACGCTAATTTCTTTTCTATATTTATTAATCTTTTATTCAATGCTAAACCTTATAAATGCTATGTTGTTGACTATTGAAATTTTGTTATTCTCCTTTAAAGAATGCTACAAATTATGAAGCAGGCAACTAGGTTACTTGCTATCAGCTTGATTTTATATTTATTTATTTATTTGTTTGTTTTGAGACAGGATCTTGCTATGTAGTCCAGGCTGGCACTGAACTCACCAGTAGCCTAGGCTGGCCTCAAACTTGCTATGATCCTCCTGCCTCAGCCTCCCTAGTGCTTGGGATTACAGGCATGTGTCACCACACCGGGCTTACGTGAGCTTTCAAAGTTGCTTACTTTACAGTGTTTCAGCAGTCATTCTCCCCCCAGACTCATGGAAGTTGGTCTGGCTGTGGGCACATTCATGCCCAACCAGGAAGCGTTAGTGTTCAGGCCAAAGAGACTTCCCTTCCACCGGAAATGGCAGATACCTGGCCCCTACCTGAGTGTTCTATCTCTGCCTCCTCTATTCAAAGGGCCCCAGCTCTGTGTCAGTTTCCTTGTCCTGTGACCTGGAAGCTGCCTTCCTGCAGCAGGCTGGGATAGTCTTGGGTCCCTGGTTGGCCCCCGTTCCCCACCCAGCCCCCAGCACTGCTGTCCAGAGCGGTCACATACTTGTTCATAGCCTTTGCTGTCCCATACTACTTCCTCCTTTGTGGGCGGGAGAGGAAGTATATTATGTAGTTTTTGAAAGAGATTTTTTGTAAAGCTTGACCTAAACCATTATTCATCAGTTTAGTAAATAGTCACTGAATTCCCACTGTGAGCCAAGGCGCTATGGTGCCAGAGGGGACGAAGCAGACAACATTTCCTGGTCTCCTCAACCAGCAGAGCGAGGTGGCAGAAACTAAACAGATCATTAGACCAATATCTGACTGTAACTTCTGGTAGAGTTACACCTTTTGCTTTGTTCTTTTTGGTTTTTGCGACAGGGTCTTACTGTGTAATTCAGGCTGCCTTAAACTCACTAAGTAGCCTAGGCTGGCCAGTGATCCTCCTGTCTCAGCCTCCCAGTGCTGGGCATACGGGTGTGCACTACCACGTTCAGCGTAACTTCTGAGAGGTTTTGAGAACTGACGTGAAATGTGAAGTGAAATGATGGTTTAGGATTTGGTACAGGACAGGGTCTGCAAAGGCAGGGCCTGTGAGCAGAGACTCAAGGGAAGGTAGTTTGTTCACCGAGGAGACAGGAGAGTTCCGGGCGAGGTCGGACTCAGCTTGCGAATGGCGCCGTAGATGCTGCGGCGTCTGGGCTGGAGAGGATGGAGGGGACTTGGCTGTGGTCCTGGGAGTTCCTTGGCTGTGGCGGTGGTTATCAGGGTGTCCTTAGGAGCCGCTTCACCTGAGTGGGATGAGTGGCAGCCACAGGACTGGGACCGAGCCACAGGACAGCCTGAGCAAGTGGCCGGGCTGTGTGTGTTTGCGCGGAAGGGGCGGAGAAGCAAGAATGTGCTTTAGGAAAAAAATAGGACGAATGGGAGAGGAAACTAGAAAAACAGAGTACGGCCTCCCAAAATATGCCTCTTCGGCTAAAAAACTTTTTGCAGTTAGAGGTAATTACAAAACAGCGATGAAGGCAAAGCGCTCCCCACCCGCCTACTTCTCTGCCTAAAGCTAGGACACAAGCTCTTCCTCGCAGGTGCCTGCACTCCTCCGCGGCCGCTGTGGTTTCCTGCGCTCCAAGCCTGCACTCGCTGCTCCCGCCTGCCTTGCTCTACAAGGTCACTGCTCTCTGTTGAAGACCTGCAGAGGCCTGACGTAATTCCCTTGAGGTTTCTCCTGCATTCTAAGCTCTGCGCGTTCATAAACTTGGCTGTTTTTCTCTTGTTAATGTCTATTTTTTGAGACGAGGTCTCACTATGTAGCCCAGGCTGGCTTCGAACACATGGTGATCCTCCTGCCTCAGCTTCCTGAGTACTGGGATCACAGGCCTGCGCCACCACGCCTGGCTTTGCCAGGTAATTATTTAATGAGCATTATAAAATACCAACACATATTTTGTTTTGCAAACTGCAAAAACATTTTTTAAGCAAATGATTTGCTTTTAATTACAAATACTGTGCAAGAGGACGCCTTCTATAGCAAAACCAATAAATACAAGAATAAATTTTAAACATGTGACTTGTTCAAGATATTTGAAAAAGAAAGAGCCTAGTTTTTTTTTTCAGTATTTAGGTAAGTTAGGTATTTCCAACCTTTCAAAAAGTAACCTTGAAAGTATGACTTCAATGGAAAAGATTGAAAAAGTCAAACCAGGCTTGGCTGTACACTCCTGTAATCCTAGTACTTGGGAGGCTAAGGCAGGAAGATCGCCATGAGTTCAAGGCCACCCTGAACTCAAGCCTATTAGCACCATTTCCTGCTTGCTTGAGTGTCCCTGTCGACTGTGTGGGCTTAAAGAACTGCTGGTGACCATACTGTTTCTCTAAGAGCAAAAAGACACGGCCGCCAGAACAGGAGTGAATCATCATGCGTTCCACGCACTGGGAAGACTCCTGTCCATGGCAGGAAAACTGCATCCTGTCCTGCAGGGCGGGACTGGACTCCTGCTGACCTCACTTGGGGCCCGCAGCATCCAGGCAGCACCGGTGTGTGGCAGGGTCAAGTCACAGCCGGAAGAGGCCCATTTACCAGGAAAAGTGCTGAATCCATCGCTTTCTCCAGGGCCAAGGTGCCCACGGGTACTGGCCCGTGGGACAACGTGTGAGCTTCTGGTGACAGTTTCTACTGTCAAGGAGGCCCCTCTTCCCTTGAAGAACAGGCGGTGACACGGAGCCAGAACAGAGGGACGCTCGCTGGCCAGGTCACTGCTGCATGAGGGCAGCTCTGGAGGGTGGGCACCGTGAGGCAGCAGCGAGGCAGGAAAATGGGCTGTGGCTAAAGCTGGCTGGGAAAAGAGGCAAGGGGAGATCCCCACCCACGCGCACACCCATTCCCAAAGCCCGCACATGCACTTCTCGCGAGAACCCAAGCAGGGTTTTGATAGGCTGAGCTGGACGGCAGCCGGCATGGGAAGTATAAAAGAGGGACCCTCGCCATTAAGCGTTTGCTATCATGTCTTCACGGTAGCCCACCCAACACTGTTGGGTGTATTTTTAAACATTTTCCTGCCTTTTTCTTACTTTTACTTGGCCCAAACTCACATAAATGTGAAATTTTGCTACTGTTTATATCTGTTTCATTCAACTCTTTGGGACAGAAAGAACCTAGAAATCACCTCTAAAGGAGACTCCACACCCCTACCCCCATCCCTGCCTGGTAACTCAGCATTTCGGAGGCTGAGGCAGGAGGATAGCCATGAGTTCAAGGCCAGCCTGAACTACAAGGTGAGACCCTGTCTCAAAAAACCTAAATAAATAAATAAATCAAACATCATGAGCCCCCACCTGATCTCTGCCACCACATTCTGACGGGTACCTTGGATGTTTTTAATGCTCCTTAAAGCTATCTTTCAGCTTGTCCGGGGGGGGGGGACAAGGTCTACAAGGACAGGCTGGTGCCAGAATGGAAGGAAATGGGCTTCCTGGGACTGTGATCAAGTGACAAGACTGTATTCCAAAGGAATGAGTACTCCCAACTCCAGCCATTTGTTGTGTTCCTGTCATGAGAATCTACTTTGGCTAAATCCTTGATTATTTAAGAAAAGCTGAGAAGCCAGACTTACAGATGAAACCTCTGAGTTTCTAAGTGTTTCCAACTGCTTGGACCAATCAAAAACAGAATTCGAGCTTTGGCCTGGGCTCAGTGTTACTCTTCTTCCGAAGTCTCCCCAGCCATCCAGTGATTACCAGATAAGACTCTGGCTCCTTACACCCTGTGGCACCTAAATTCAGGCTTTTACCTCAGTAGCTCTTATACCACTAAGCTGAGGCCCTGGGGAAGAGGAAGATGGAGACAACTGGAGTAGAGGAGATGTTTGCTCAGTTCTGGGTTTAGAAATTAAGATACATAAGACAACAAGGGTTACTGGGCATGATGGCACATGCCTGTAATCCCAACTCTTGGGCGGCTGAGGCAGGAGGATTGCCTTGAATTTGAGGCCAGCCTGGGCTATATAATCGAGTTCAAGGCCAGCTTGTGCTACATAGTGAGACCCTGTCTCAAAAAAACAAACAAACAAAAAGATCAGAAATCTGGCAAGAATGTGAGATACGAGTAAGTTCCCTGTTCACAGTGGAAGAAGAACCCAAGGGAGATGAAGGAGGATGGTAGGAAGGAGGCAGGGAGAGAGCAGAGAACTCTTGGGTATGGAGGAGTAGGTGGGGAGGGCAGAGGCTCAGCTGAGGAAGCACAGAATGTTCTGGAATGGCAGGGGGCTGCAGGCCTTGCACAGCATGGCAGAGAGGCTGAGGACAGTGGGCCCCATGCATCCTCGCCAAGCTCTGCGCTCTGAGGCCACTGTATGGTGCTCAGGTCCCAAGGGAAAGGAACCTGAGATCCCTGACAGGCATCTGAAGATACCCAGAAGCTCAGGCCCTAGTGTCACCATAGATCGTAGCACTGAGAATCCTGTGACCAAGCAGGTCATGCTGCACCATAGAGGCCACCGGGAGAGAAGTCTACACCCGGGGAGGACGCGGGTGACTCAGCAATGCGTGAAAGACAGGACAGTCACCTAATGCAAGACAGCATGTGGAACCGGGCATGGTGGTGCATGGCATTGGGAGGCTGAGGCAGGAAGATTGTGCCAAGTTTGAGTTCAAGGCCAGCCTGGGCTACATGGGAGATCTTGTTAAAAAAAAAAAAAAAAAAATCCAAAACCCAAAAGTAAAACATATGACCGATGCAGTCACACACAGCCCCACACTTGCTTTAATGCTCTGCCAGAGGAGCTATCTTGAAATTCTTCATGACTTGGTGAGACACAGGACTCTGCATTTTCATTTTGACTTGGGCCCCACCAAGCTGGTCTTGAAGCTGGTCCCAGATGGGGGACACCAAAAGGGGAGGAAAGGACACAAAGAGAGAAGCACTAGAAAAGTGATGTCAACCCGCCCCCCCACCGCCCCGGTTTTGCAGGAGGCCCTGTGGTCGAGCCTGCAGCGTGGCCAGGAGGACACAGGCAGCAGACAGCGCCAGGGTGAGTGCCAGCTGCTGCTTCCTGTGTCTCAGCAATATGGGCGGGCTTCTGAGACATCTTGGGACAAAAAAGTACTTCCAGCAAAAAAGTAAAGACAATACATGGTAGGGTCTTATCCCCAGAGACTTAGAGAAGAGCAGGTGACGAGGTGTCAAAGAACAAAGTCTTCATGCCATTGTTCAAAATAGGAAGGAAGACTGCTCAGGAAGGAGCCATGGGGACAGGCCTTGGGGCCCTGCCTGCTGAAGGGAGAGACCGAGCTCTCCTCCGACTCCAGCAAGGACAAGGGGAGACTTAGAGCCAAGGAGAAAGGTGGGAGTTTGTGTGTGGAAAATTCCTAGGAGGAAACGCCAGGGAAAGGGGAATTCTCAGATCGGCTCAACAGAATTCTTGCTGAAGGCAGGCCAGGGCGATAAATAATGAGGGTGGGAGTTGAGGATGGATACTGAAGTTTGGGGATTTTTGCCACATGGACTGAGCAAGGTTCTTGCTTACACTGGATTCTGCAGAGACAGAAGGAAGCCCAGGATCAGGCCTTCGTTAGCAAAAGGACTCAGGCCTGACTCACAGGTGGAGAGGAGAGGCTTTGTCAGAGGGAGGTGGGAAAGAATCCCAGGGGACCAGGTGTTTACCCTACAGGACAGTGGCTGAAGCATCGCTGTGTGGGGCTGAGTATATTGAATGGCACAGATCGAGCGAAGCAGGATGGACCGCAGCCCGAGTCCATCGTAGAAAGACAGTCAGTTGTGCGTCTCTGCACAAGTCTGTCTCCTGCCTTCCTAGAGTTTCACTTGCTAGAGGGATCAGCAGCAAAGGAAGCACTGCAGTCCCCATGCCGTGTGCCCTCCCCAGCGCCGCCCAGCCTCCAGGCGCCCTGGGTCCGATCTCCCCGTCGCCGCGGCCGCCCTAGCGCGCTCATCTCCTTTGCCCCGCTCATCTCTGTAGAAGGAAGCTCTGCGAAGACTGGGACGAAGCTCACTCAACTTCACAGCCTCAGCACCTGGCACGAGGCCCGGCCGCAGGAGGTGTTCGTGGTCATTAGGTGGATGGATGGGTGAAGCACTCAATACTCGTGGTCAAACCACAGCGGGAGGAGGCACAGGATGGGTAGCGGGATTGAAGAGACCCAGCGCCTCCCCAAAGAAGCTGGTCCCAGGCTCTGAGGCTCTGCACTGAGTTATGGGGGACCCCACACTGTTTTTCATGGTGCTGTTCACCGTCAGCCCCCGCCGCAAGCAAGCACAGTCAAGTAGAGGTGGATGGCAGAGTTTTCTCTCTGGGGGAGGCGGAGAGGCGCAGCATGGGGCCCAGGGGAGCCAGGAGGAGGCTTTTCATAGACTTGGTGCTGTGGCATGTGACCAATGCAGTCACACACAGCCCCACACTTGCTTTAGTGCTCTGCCAGAGGAGCCACCTTGAAATTCTTCATGACTTAGTGAGACACAGGACTCTGCATTTTCATTTTGACTTGGGCCCCACCAAGCTAGTCCCAGTTGGGGGACCCCAAAAGGGGAGGAAAGGACACAGAGAGAAGCACTAGAAAAGTGATGTCACCCCCCCTGGTTTTGCAGGAGGCCCTGTGGTCGAGCCTGCAGCGTGGCCAGGAGGACACAGGCAGCAGACAGCGCCAGGGTGAGTGCCAGCTGCTGCTTCCTGTGTCTCGGCAACATGGGCGGGCTTCTGAGACATCTTGGGACCCTGTAGCCTGCCAGCCTCCTGTAGCACTTGAGTGATGCCATCTGGTCATGCCATTGATGGCTCAGGCTTCCTTCCTTTGAAGCAGATGACGAAGCGTCCCATGTCCTTTGCTGATGTCATGCCACTGGCCTGATTAATGCTCTAGGAGCTTGCCGCCGGGCAGCAAGGGTGATCAGAGCCACACCGTACTCAAAGAAGCAGCTACAGCTGAGATGCTAGAGCTTATTCAGTGCATGCCTTACAAAGCTCAGCTTTATGCGGTGAATAACGAGCGGTTACAGCGTGCTGGGAAACAGTCCTAATCATTAATATCATTCTCAGGCACGGGAAAACACTGTACTGGTTGACACACGAAGGCTGGGTATGTCGCCCTGTCCCTTTTGAAACAACAGATGACAATCTGCTTTATCTAATACATTTCCTCAGCGTGTTCATCATTAGTACTGTCATCTTCCTTTCCAGATAAGCGTTCCTCTAGCTCCGCCAGCCAAGCATTTCTGTCTTTACGTGTCGTGTACTTTTCTTAGCACAAACTGGAAGGAGAACTGATGGAACACTTTGTTCTTCATCCCACACTGGTACGAGGCTGAGAAATGACAAGGGCTGTCATGAAGGAAATGAAGGAAAGTCCCCTCTTTGTCATTTTTATGAACATCTTTATAAGCATTTCATATATTTGGCTCTCTGCTATACTTCAAGCGAATCCGAAGCTAATCCTTGTCCTCGGGCAAGTAACTTAATATCTCAAACATGTGGGGGAACACACACAGAGAGCTCCTCACTGCTGACGGGGCCATAGGTACCCAGGAGTGTGGTACGGGCATTTATCAGGCTGCAAACACAATGCATTACAGATCAGAGGAACTTTTCATTTTAATTTAAAGGAGTTGAACAGGGAGGGATTTTGCTAATCCTCAAATTAAACAAGGAGTCTTCCGGAGTCACCGACCAACACAGCTCCCATGGCCAAGAGAGCCCCATTCGTTGTGTGTGGTGCTCTGTGCATGGCCATTAGCCCTCCATACACAAGTCACATTGTCAATGTTGGATAAATATTTGTTTAATGATGAAGGATATGAATATAAATCCTGTGCTCCCATACTGAAATTTCATTTCAGTTTTTTGAGTCCCATGGAAATCACAGAGTAAATGTCTGTTAGTGCTATGGAAATAATAAGGTAGAAGTAAGACTAATCAGACCTGGTGGTACACGCCTATAATCCCAGCACTCAGGAGGCTGAGGCAGAAGGATTGCCATGAGTTTGAGGCCAGGCTGAACTATGTAAGGAGATCATGTCTCAAAACAAAACAAAACAAAACAAAACAACAACAAAAAAGTAAGGATGAAGGAGGTCTCCAGCGACCTTCCCTGCTCCTCACCCTCAGGCCCCCCTCCCCAGGATCGGGAGAAAGAAGGTGGCAACTGCAGGGGCTGATCTTGCCCTATTAGAACTGGCTCTTCACTGTCCCAAGATGTTGTTTGTCCTTTCCTACTGATGGCGTGGCCTATTAGCCTCCGCTTAACCAGTGTACTAAGGGAGCTCAGCCTTTCCTGGAATAGCCTATTCATCTTTTGAAATACACATTAAAAAATAAGTTATTTCTTATGTTGAATTGAATGTCTGTCTCTTTGATTCCTAAACTCAGCTTTGAACTTCTGGGGGGCATTCTGTCCCCTCCATTTGCCCTGCTTGATAAGCGGCAGTGTTTGTGGAACAATGGGCAGCTGGAAAGGGTCCCAGGTGTAAACACAGTGGAAAATTGGGATGCCGTACCACTCATAGACATGGTGGGAAAAAAGGGAGGAAATTAAAGGAGTTAGAAAAAAAGGAGAAGATTCCAGGGGAGGTGACGAATCCAAATTTGAACCTGTAATGGAACCAAGAAGGAAGTGATAAAAACTAAGGAATAAATGAAATCATTCATGGGGAGTGTCCAGTGCAAGGGAGAAATAAGATAATTATAGCCCAAAGCAGTTATGTTAATGAAGTTATAAACAGGCTAGCAGGATTGTGACTATAATGTTAGTTATATGAAAATAGAGGGTGCTATTATGCTGGTTAACCACTGAGAAGGAATTGGAATATGAACTTTGTGTGAATGACTGATGAGGAAATAAAATAAGGCTGTTCGGGGCGAAGGAGAGAATGTCACCAGCAGTTGGCCTGAATCTGAGACCTAGCCACAGGGCAGGTGTGATGGACATCCAGTGACTGGTGATTATTTACTGAGCGCATTCCTAATTGGTGTGAGAGTTAGGTGGTGGGAATTAATATCCCCGTATTTCAAAAAGCAGCTAAGAAGTTTGAGTTTCTTTTACTCTAGCAACTTGCTGCTTCCCAGAGAAGTGGTACTGTTTCCTTGGACTGGGAGACCAAACTCCCTGGAAAGATGTCAGATGATGGGATTGGAGCATCCTGCTAATTTTCAGCGAGCTGAGTACCTGGCCTGGCTGACTCATTGGAAGACTGGATGGATGGCTTGATGTATGGTTAGAAAAAGCATCACAAACAGGATTTCAGCTGTCAGCTAATGACAATAAAGACCTAATTGTCATTTCCTCTCCCTCAGCTGGACTTGTGGCTTGGCCCATAAAAATCTAAGTCAGAGTTCCAGGGAAAAGTGCTCCAAGAAGAATCTAAAGGACACTTCCCTAAGATGACACTAGTGTAGTCCTGGGTTTCCCATACATAAGAGGCTGGTGCTCATGGGAGAAGGTCACCTCTTCATTCTGTCCTAGTCCAGACCCCGGCAGCACTGGCTTTGGGGACCCTGCACATTGCTGCTTCACGTTGTCAGAGTCCTTGGCTCTGTGTGTCACATTTGGTTCTGAAAATCCCCCATGGGCGGTAACTAGGTGGACATGAATGACAGATGGCAATAGTGCCGCTGGAGGTGACTTCATACACAGGTACAAATGCACATATTACTTCTAAAATATGCAAATAAAATTTAACTTCAGTTTCTATAAGTCATTTAGACTTCTACAAGAGTCCCCACTCTGGGCCAGTGAGATAGCTCAGCGGCATAAGTGCCTGCCTGGCAAGCACGAGGTCCTGAGTTCAACTCCCGGTACCCACATACGATATTGCTCAGCGGCATGGGCGCCTGCTGGCACGCGAAGTCCTGAGTTCGACCCCCAGTACCCACAAAAAAAAAAAAAAAAAGAGTCCCCACTCTTAGGGCGGGGTGTGGTGGTGCACGCTTGTAATCCCATCACTTGGAAAACTGAGGCAGGAGGACTGCTGAGGGTTTGAGGCCAGCCTGGGCTACATAGTGAGTTCAAGGCCAACTTTAAGTACATAAAAAGACCCTGCCTCAAGAAAAAATAAAGAGGCCTCTACTCTTTGTTAGCAAATATTAGGAAAGATTGTGACAGACTTTGAAATGAGCAAAAACGGTGACTGTCCTATCTAGAACACAATACCTTTCTGGGTTATTTCAGCTTTTCCTTGCTTTTGAACTCTTTTACAATGTTTTAAGGTGTAGAATACCAAGCATAACAAGGGATCTTGCAAATTGTTCTGCAAATGAATCTTGGGAATTGCATTTGTGTTCAGTGGAGCTGAAGTTAATTATTTTCTATGGAGGGGAACCAGTCTTTTTTGTATACATTTCAGTCTTCCTGGATATATGTGTGCATAAATTCTCCTGTGAGAATCTTACCAGTTCCCTCATAACTTGAGCTAATAAAATCTGTAATGCACAAGAGTCATGGTTTCAGCCTTTAAGGAATACCTGCTTTAACACAAAGGAACACCAACTGTAAGCTTGATGGTTAGTGAGATTGCCCCCCACCCGGTCTGGTCTATTTCCTTTTTATTCCCACTCGATCACATGCCTCTGGTCGCACCTTTCTCTGGTGAGGTACCGCTGTGAGCAAATGCGCTTCATGCGACGGTGCTGGTGGAGGAGGCGAGACCCGAGCATCCAGGGTGCCTGGTGCCATCTGCTCATCATTCTGGCATCGTTCCCAGGAGGCTGCGGGCCCAGGCGCATAGTATGGCTCTTGGTGTCCCTTAGCATGGTACAGGGAGGCTTCTGTGCTGTGGTCTCTCCATGCTGACACAGCGGCCTCTCAGATGTGCTGTGGGGCCCATGGTGACCTGTTGTTCCTACAGGCCTATGCTTATTCCTGCCCTTAAGGGACAGCTTACACATCCGGTAGTGGGGATCAAACCCAGGGCCTTTGCGCTGAGCTACATTCGCAGTGTTTTTTTTTTTTTTTTTTAAGTCTTATTTTGAGACAAAGTCTCACTCAGCTGCAAAGTTTCCCAGCCTGGGCATAAATTTGTAACCCTCCTGCCTTATCCTCCCAGAAAGCTGGCATTACAGGCATTGCCACCACACCTGACTCACTGTGTCTTCTGAGGCATCGCTCACTTTTCCTTAGGTGGAGAATGGCTCATGGCTGGTGGGGAACATGATATATGGGAAAGAGAAATGAAAGACCCATGGGCTGGGGATATAGCTCAGTGGCATGGTGCCTACCTGGCAAGCACGAGGTCGTGAGTTCGATTCCTGGTACCAAAAAAAAAAAAAAAGAAAGAAAGAAAGAAAGACCCATTAGTATAGCAGCCTCAAAACATATCACTATTATACGGGCTGCTGAAGGTGAAATCCTCATAGGGAGTCAGAACCAGCAGAAGAGAAAGAAACTGTGGAAACCGGAAAATATCTGAGAAGGCTGCTCAAACGAGGGCAGCTATGACACACTTGGGACACGGCTGGTTGTTTGAACAGCACGTTATCTTCATGAATACACCTCTTGCCAAAAAGGCCAGCATACTGAATCACCATCAAGAAACTCTATTACTCTAATTTGGGTCAGGTTTCTAAAAACCCACATTGGCCCCTAGGGATAACTATAAAAAATTACCCTGAAACCATATGCTTAATAAGTTCAGGAAGTTTGCTAAGAATAAACATTAGTTCACTCTTCTGCAAAACTCAGTTTCTAGCTTATCCTCATTGAAAAAAATAAACAAAAAGTTAGGTGTGGTGGTGTGTACTTGTTATCCCAGCACTCTGGGAGTCTGAGGCAAGAGGATTACAAGTTAGAGCCCAGCGTAGGTGATTTAGTGACTCAGCAAGACCTTGTTTTAAAATAAAAATAAAAAATAAATTTTTTTTTTGTCTTTTTGAGACAGGGTTTCACTATGCAGTTCAGGCTGGCTTTGAACTCACTTTTTAGCCCAGGCTGGCCTAGAACTCATAACAATCCTCCTGCCTCAGCTTCCCAAGTACTAGGATTACAGGCATGTGTCACCACGTCCAGATAAAAATAAAAAAATAAATGGCTGGAGATGTAGCTCAGTGTAAAGGGCCTGGGTTTAATCCCTAGCAACACACACACATGCACACAGAAAGAAAGAAAACAAAAGGACAATTTACTGTTTCAGCCTTCTTGAACTTTTGCTACTACCTCTTATACCAGAAAATAAAAGAGAAAGATTCTGATATTACATGAACTCTCAAAAAGTGAATAATACTCTCAAGAAGTCTGAATTTCCATCAAGATTAGGCTACTCAGATGAAGATGAATTTGAATGCATGGTGTTGGGAAGACTCCTGGGTATCTGGAAACCTTTCCATCTCATGGAAAACTGGTGCCTGTAACCAACAGCATGAGGCAGAGACCAGCAGAGGCCACCGGGTTTGTGTAAAGGCAAAATGGAGTGGAATTCATTGTGCCTGGGTGCAGGCAGACAGAGGGCAAAAAGACCATCTGTTGGGAACAAAGAGAAGTGGGCCCCTTTTATAGGGATTGAAAGAAGGCAAGGGACATTAGGCAGGAAGATTTAAATAAACATCTGTGGTCAAAGTTCTCTGGCAGTCTTGCATCTCAGGGGGCAAAGTCCTTGAAGTCTCCAGATGTGCAGGGGCCTGCAAAATTCCTTGTCCTATCTTATCTCCTTTACAACGTCCTATGCTTGCTGATGGCAGCCTTGGTGCTGAGCTGTGTTCCCTGCTGAGAGTTGTGTCTCTGCTGGAAAGTAGGTTGGAGGCTGGGAGAGTCAGGTCAGATTCCAGCCTTATACTGCCCCCCTCAGAGGAGCCGTTGATCTTGGGTGGTGACCAGGACAATCCTTCTCTGGCCTATTCTATGAACACAGAACAGCTTAAGCAGCCCTTATAGAATTTCACAGTAAAAAAAAGTCCTTGTGTAATTGACACTGCAAATGAATTTTCAATGTAGTTTAATCACTGCCTACCCAGGCATGATTTCCTATCAAGGACATGACATCTTAAAATCAACACTTGCACACATACGTCATCCTGGAAGTAAACGCGTGGTTTGTTCTTCGTGTTGAATGTACGTGTCGGACTCATTCTCAAAGGAAGTCAGCGGCTACTGGTTCTGACCATTCATGGTAAAGCACTAACTCCTCGGTTGCTTCTGCTCACCAGCCAGTTCAGTTCTTGCTCTGCAACATAAGCGCCGAAGTATGTCTTCATTGGTTACCGCGCCTCTCACACAGGGCTTCTCCTCCCAGTTACCCACATGCTCCTCTCTCCGCAGGAGAACATGATTCTGACATCTGTCTTGTTGAGAGCCATGCAGGGGCTGTCCTTGTTATCCAACATTTACAAGGATCTCTTCTGAGGCTGGCATCAGGAGCGGTGTCTGCCAGCCGGGGGAGGGACGCTCCTTAGGCAAAGGCTTTGTCCCTTGGAATCTGAGTAATCACCTTCTGCAGGGCCTCGGCCTCGGGTCTCTGCCCCAGCAGTGCCAGGCTGGGACCTGCCACCTGGAAGCTGGGATGAGGTCACCAGTGCTGTGCAGACATGGCAAAAGGCTTTCCTTTGGAGACAGCACTAGTCTCACTGACTCCCTGTCTTGGTAGTTCACTGCTTTGTGTGCCAGAGCTGGCTTCCCCTAGCTGTTGGCGCCTCGAGAAGGGATTTGTTTAGAACTATGAATTTAAAGAACACAGAATTTGAGCTCAAATGAAAACTCGAAAAACCATTTCCCCTATTTTCACATAACTAGGCTTGCTTGAAAGTCATTGTCACTGCTGCATGGATCCACAGTGATAGCAGGGGTAACAGTGCCCAGGACAGGCACAGTTACCTGTCATTTGGTGTTGGTGAGCCCACACTATGGTCTACATGTTTGTGTCTCCCCCTCTTCTCTGTAAGCTCGTGTGTTGAGGGTTCTAATCCCCAGTGGGATGATATTTGGAAGCGGGGCCCTTGGAAGGTAGTCAGGTTGTTCTGGTGGGAGAGTAGTAACCTTCTAAGAGGAGCCACAAGAGAGGTTTCTCTCTCAGCCCTGGGAAGATACAGCAAGAAGGCAGCCATCTGCAAGGGGCCCTCACTGAGCACTGAATGGGCTGCACCTGTACCTTGGGCTCTTCAGCCTCCAGGACTGTGGAAATAGATGTCTGTTGTCTTAGCCACTCAGTCCATGGCATCTGTTATTGCAGCTCTAATTGGCCAAGAGAGCTGGGCTCCCAGGCTTGATGTCCTTCCTCCTGCTGAGTCATGCTGAGCCCACAGCAGCGTGGAAGCCGAAGGACCAGGTGAACCCTGGAAATGGGCACGGGCTCCTGGTTGTTGGGTCCTGTATAACATTAGGTACGGGACATCGTCCAAAACTAGAGATGTTGCAGATGGCCGGTCAACCTAGGACAAGGTGAACACTGTGGGGACAGCTCTGCGGTGGCTTGATTTGCGCACAAGGAGCATGGACTCTAGGGTGAAAGGGATGAAGGTGTTGCCATGAAGGATGTTGCCATGGTGACAAGGCGCTACCCTGTCTAGTACACAGCAGGTTGGTTAATCATGATACCACATGTCCCCTGCATGCCAGGGCCCGCATGGAGGCCTGTTCTGCATTAGGACCCTTAATCCTCATAATCCCCTGCCCAGGGAAGCACTGTTAGAATCCATGTCACAGATGTGATACTGGGGGTACAAATACATTCACCTATCCAAGGTGCAGGGCCGGGGTAGTGCCTGGACTCAGGCCCTGACAGCCTGTTCTTAATCACCGTTCGGAGTCTTCCCCCGGCAAGCCGCTATCATCTCAAGCTCACCGCGTCGCCACCCTCCAGCATACTGCACCCCCTTGAGCATCCCAGGAAGAGGGCCTCGCGGTGGAGCTTGCACACAGGTACGCCAGACGTTAGCACCTGCTCCCTTCTCATCTGCGTGGCGCACCTCCTCCTGGGAGGGCCCGTGGGAACTGGGAGACAGCCGCTACTAAGAGCAGAAAATACTCCTGTCCTAGCCCCTGCTGAGGAAGTTGCTATGCAGGTGGGGTCGGCTGTCCTTCTTTGAGGTTCCTTCACTCTTCTTTGTATACAACTTTGTTCTTCTGGTACTGATTGAACCCAGGGTCTTTGCACTGAGCTACATCCCCAGCTCCTATTTATGTTTATTATTATTTTTAAATTTTGAGACAAGGTCTCACTAAGTCACTAAGTTGCCCAGGCCGGGCTGGGACTTGCGATTCTCCCGCCTCAGCCTACCAGAGTGCTGGGACTGCAGGCATGTGCCACATGCCCAGCTCTATACACAGCTTTGTCCTTGTTTGCCTCCTTCCTTCTTCCCACTCGCCTCTTGGCTAATGAAGCCTCACGGTCCAGGTGAATTTGGGGCCCGGACCACAGCACGTGCTCGATGCATGCGTTGCCCTCCCAGCTAGCTTTGTATCGACAGTGGAAAGGGAGGCAAATGTTGCAGCAGAGGCGGAGGGTGAGCCACCTCCGTGCTCCTCCCTGTCGTCGAGAGCAGCTCTGGAGATCTGTGGGGACACCTCGCCATGGGACCTTGGGCTGCTGTGCAAACAGAAGGCGCCTAATAGTTGCTTGGGGGTCCCAAGGAGACTCTGCTGAAGCAGCTCACTAGGCAGAACTGTTGGTTGCATCCCCCTGCCCTCTGCTGTCCCTGCCACACTGAAACTCTAACTTTTTCAAAGAAAGATCATAGAAGAGAGCAAAGTCTACCCAATTCACCATGCATGAGCTGTGTGATTCTGGTCACCTCGGCTCTCTAAGTTTCATTTTGTCTTCTGTAACTAAGAATTGGTAATGTAAGGCTTAACTGCTTCAGAGGACTTTGTAGATCAAAAAAGATTGTAAAAATGAAAATTCTTTGTGAACCAAAACAGTCTGCTCGTTGTAGGGAGGTATTATCTGCACTCAGTCTTCCGGCAGGGATTTATGTTTACAGCTTCTTTGATGCCTCTCAGGAAATTCCTGGCCGTCCTGATGCTCAGGTAGTCTACTTGTCTCTGGGTTTTAAGATACACAGGCAGATTCTCCTTGTAACATTTCTGCCTCTCTGTGGCTTCCACTTCTTTCCAGAATCTGTAAAATGAATGTACAGTGTGCCTACAGCCAGTAAGCCCAAACCACACCCCTTTATCTCTTTGTTCTGAGAAGGGGTCAAATTACAGGTTCTGTGAGAAAGGAAGACTTTGGTTCCTTTTCTCCCCGAGGCCAGAGCTCAGACCACTAAATCATTCCCAGAGCTGTGTGGCAGGGCTGACCATGGCCTCCAGAATGTCAAGCACAAAGGCGGGCAAGCAGGTCCATCGCAGCTCAGTGATTTATGAATAGAAACCACAGCTCCTTCACAGGAACTTGGGGAGAAGGGCGGCAGGAGGAAGGGGACAGGACGTATGGAAGGGGGCTAGAGAAGTGGCAGGAAGCAGAGAGAGGGCACGGAGAGCCCTGATGGAATGAGAAAGGAATTTTGGTGGTGGCTCAGGCCTTTTTAGGCTGGGAACTGAAGAGCATTAAATGCTTGACAGGCGAGGTCAGCCGCTTGAGTCCTGCTCTCACCACTCTTAATTCCATGAATGAGTCTTCTCTCCTACTGAGTATTCTTCCTTCAGACCTCCAGAGGAAAAAGCTAGTTATTTTGTTGGCAACAGCCAGGGAAGGCGAGAGGCAAGTGGCGGGGAAGGTAAATTCTTCTTCTACCTTCCAGGCTTAGTGTCCCGGACCTGCAAATTAAGCCAACAAAAGATAGATTAACAGCAGAAAATGTTTATTTTATGTACACACAAAGGTTTCACAGAAAGGAAGTAAAAACTTAACTGCCTGGGGAGCTTTTCTACTTTCCTGTCCCTGAGACACAATACCCAAACCCACAACCTAAAGGAGGAGAGGCTTAGTTTGGCTCTCATTTAGGGTCCATGGCCGGCTGGCTGCAAGGCAGATAACAGGAAGGCAGAGGGGCCTGGCGAAGAGAGCATCTCACTCATGGCGACCAGGAAGCAGCGAGGAGGGGAGGAGCTAGGGAGGGAGCGAGGGCCTTCCAGGCCACGCCCCCAGTGCCGGCCTCCGATGGCAAGGCGGCTCTTCAGCCTCATCGTCACCTTCCAAGCACGCGAGGCTCCTGGGACCGCTTTAGATTTTAACCATAACAGGCTTACATACCATTTCAACAAAGGGTGATCATTTGGGAGAGAACTAACAATACAAAGGAAAATGTGTTTTGGATTTCTAGGGGTGAAAAACTGTGGAAAGCTAAATACGTGGGGACTAATGATAGAGAAGAATGATTTCATCTGGTATGTTATGCAGAGTCAAGTTGGTCTCTGGGGATAAGAATCACTCTCCTATAGTACAAGAGAAGGAAATACATGTCCAAATGAAAATGGATGTTACCTTTACAAAGACAGACATACCATGCTTTTATGGTCCACTTTTTTTTTGTTTGCTTGTTTTTCGGTTTTGGTACTTAACATTGAACCCAAGATGTCCCACTGGGCTACATCCGCAGTCTCTTTTTTGATGTTTTATTTTCAAGTCAAAGTCTCACTAAGTTGTTAAAATTGCCCAGACTGGGCTCAAACTCGAATCCTCCTGCCTCAGCCTCCCATATCGCCTTCATCTTTTTGGTCCACAATCAAAAACACTTTGCTTCCATTCAGGTCTCTGTGTCTTCCCTGGACCACGAGGAAGCTCCCAGGACTTTTGGTTCTGTGTGTGGACCTTCAGAAACAAGGGTAACCCTCATCAGCTATGCTTGGAACCTGCCCTTGTGTAGGTCCCCCAAGTCAGAAGGCCATCTAGAGACCTAAGAGGAAAAAAATTACAAAATCTTTTGGAATTAGGACAGGAGTTAAAGACTTCTAACTCAACCTCCCCCCATTCCCTAACACATACAAGGAATCAGAGTGCCAGGGACAGGAGTGCCACGCAGGGTGGACGGGCTGGGACCCGCTGGACTGCTGAGGGCCAGCAAGTGTGTGGCTCTGGAGATGAGGGTGAAGGGATAGGGGTTCCTTCAAATGGTACAAAGGAGGGAAACAGTTCCTACCCACCACCATTCTGGGCAGATGAAAATCACCCCAGCTGTTTATAACAGACGTGGGGCATCGTCCATGTGAATACAGTGATCCTCGCCATATCGCAGATGGGAAAGTAGACCCGGGGAAGTGAAGCCATTCCTAAAGCATTCTTGGTCCAGAGTCTGAATCTAGGCAGTCTGGCCCTGTGTCCATGGTTTTAATTCCCTCAGTTATCCAAGATGGTACTCAATTTTACTAAGGATATTATTGTTTTTATAGAGAGCCCTTCCTGGTCCTCGTCACGGTCCAGGAAGTTAGATTTGTAAACCCAAAAGGAAGTTATTGGAATTCTACCGAGTTAATTCCAATCTACCACATCCAATGCAACCCACGGCGAGAATAAAGACACTAAGGCATATTTATAGTTGTGGGGAGCCAAGGGGTCCTAAGTCCAGCCAAGATGGTGGTTGCTGGAACAAAGGCCATGACCCAGGGCCGAACCCGGGTTTTATTAATTCTGAAGGAGGGGAGTGGCTCGCGGATGAGTGACTGTGAGAGTGGTGGGAATTACGTGAGTCTCAGGAAGTACGTGAGTCTCCTCAGCTGGGCGAGGCCTGAAAATCACCTTTGCAAGTGCAGAGGGAAGGATATGCAGAAGGAGTAATCTGCATAACACAATTCAAGATAGTATCTAATGTTTTGGGGTCGGTGCTTCAGCTCTGATGTATAATCTTTTATGCCCTGGGAAGTCATAGCCTCTTTCTCGAGGCTCGATCCCAGCCGACAGCGTGGAGCACGGCTCTCCATCCCGCCAGGCTCAACCATGTATTGGGAGCAAAGGGTGGGGAAACACAGGCCTGTCGCCTTGCTTCAAAGACTACACATCAGGACCTCCGCTGGACCTATTTGCATTGCCTAAAGCCAATTAAAGAGATAAGGAAAAGTCCTAGCCAGCTCCGTACATATCAATAGGTGGAATTAGGCCCAGATTCAGCCAAGATGGAGATAGTTGCTCTCCTCTCAAGGACAGCCGTCCAGGTGGTCCCCCACAGTTTTGTTTTGTTTGTCTTTTGAGACAGGATCTCTCTATGTAGCCCAGTCTGGCCTCGAACTCATGGCAGTCCTCCTTCCTCAGCCTCCAAGTGCTGGGATCACAGGTACATGTTTTATTTTCTCATTTGAGCTTTTTAACAGCTTAAATAAGGAAAGCACTATTATCCCATTTTACAAATAGGACAATGAAGTTCAGAGAATTTCCAAAGGGAAAAGAGATTATTTCAAAACAGATTTTCTGGCTCTTAATTCTACATCCTTTTTGGTACATTCTGTATGGATATCTATATAGATGTGTGCATGTGTCACCAATATTTTTTTACTTTAGTTTAAAAATATTACTTCGTAGTGCACTTTGCTGGATATAGCGTGGACTTCCGTTATGTTTTGTCATGTTTTCTTGTAGTAAAATAGGTCCAGTCTCTGGGGACTTATTGGTGACACAGTCTTTGGGAAGACTTGGCATTGCTGCCACCAGGGCTCTGGGAAATAAATTTTCCCACTCTGTTTATTTTATGTGCTTATAGGATCAGTTCCCCAAACTGGAAGACTCATTCTTTTCTGCCCCTGGTGGGACCTTTGTGAAATTTCCCCAGTGAGGAAATTGCTTCGGCTTTGGAGCTTTCTTACACACCATCCTCAATGGCGAAAAAAGAAATCCCCATGGAGGAAACCCACGAACAATCGCCTGCAGGGCCCAGCACTTGAGTGACTAAGCCCCGAAAGGTGTGTTTCAAATGCAATCTTGGAATAGGAGCTGGAGATTTCCTGTAGGCTTCCCAACCTCTGTGCTATTTCTGCGTATCCTCTCTGATTTTCTCCAGTTAGGTTCACTAAGGAGATGGAAGACTCAACATTCGAAAGCAAAAATCTTACTAAGAACAGAAGGGCTAACTGGATCGTTCTGCGGTTAGAACCATCATGGTCATTCGCAGATCTCTTTTCTCATCCTCCTGAATTTCAGGAATGCTTCTGGCTACTTCCGGTTCTCTGACACAACCCTGAAGAAACAAACAAACAAACAAGGGCCACAAAATTCTCTCCCAACTTCATTGCATCTCAAAGGCTTACTGGAGGCCGGGCTCATCTCCATCCGTGGAGGGCATCCAAGGGAACTCCCAGAGCATTCAGGAAATGCTATCCCAGTGACTCAAAAATTATACAAATTTGGGCTTGTGAATTTAGTGTTTCTAATTTGAAGTGATTTATACTTTATTTCATCACCAGCAAAGAGCATATTTCTCTGACACACGATGCCTCTTGGTGACCCAGGATAAGTGACTTAAGTTCTCTCCTTTCAATTTCCTCAGTTGCAAAAAACCAGGCCAGGCATGTTGAACTGATTACCCTCTTCGGAGAGGGGGGGTGACTGAGTTCCAGCTCCTAAGGCATCCTAAGGATCAAAGCCACAGATGTAGGGCTGATCAGTAACGCTCTGGAGACTGGAAACCCTGCAGTTAAAGGCTCAGTGGGGCCTCTCAGAAAGGAGACTGGCATAGAGACAGCACCGTACCTTGACCACATTGCAAAGGAGCACGGGAAAAATCTCCTTTGGAAGTGGATGTGGTTTCAGTAGGCAGAAAGTAATGGAAAGGGCTCCATGATGCCTGGGAGATGAGACACTTTCTAAGTGACACCTCTGCCACTCTTTCTGAGGACCCCTGCGTCATCTGTCATGTAACCTGTGCAGGTACTGCAAGGTGGCCCTCTCTGTCAGTCTGCAAGACCTTCGGGCAGGCAGGGGCAGTATTGTGGCCAGAAGCGTGACCTTAGGCGGGGGAGGGTGCTGGCTGGGCAGAGCTGTACTTAAGAAGTTTCTTGTCTTGGAGTTGGACTGCCTAGGGGTGGGAAATTCCCGCCCCCGGGCTTGTGCCTCTTGGGATAGAGCATTGTAAAAATGCGCCTCAGCAAAGGTCCCTCTTGGGAAATTGGTTTAGAACCCAGGGCACATTTAGCAGAGTCAGGGAAGTAAACAGAGCAAGGCACGCCGCAGCAGTCCTGGGACCCGTTGGGGAAGGAAGCAGCACCCTCAAGCATGAGACGCAGAGTCACCCGGGAGGCAGGCGAGTGGGCTGATGAACGCTGATAGCCACAGCAGCACCTTGCTCGGGAGCCCGGCCGCGGGCTCCTCCTGGGCACCCCAGCTCTCGTCCAGGGCGGGCAATGTTCGGTGGGTTTCCTTCCTGCAGGAGTCTGACCCCTTTTCACCTTTTCAGGTAGGAATGAGAAGCATCCTACTGAACTATGAAGTAAGACTCTGTTTCAAAAAACAAAACAAAAACAAAAAATCAAAATAAATAGATACAGCAATGATAAATTGATATCACAAATCAAGTATATCAGAATTTCTTCTTGTTTTTCAGACAAGGTCTTGCTATATAGTCCAGGCTGACCTTGAACTCACTATGTAGCCCAGACTGGCCTCAAACTCAAGACGATCCTCCTGCCTCAGCCTCCTAAGTGCTGGGGTTATATGCGAGTGCCACCACAGCTGGCAGGAATTTCTTAAGAACACTCTGTAGTAGGCTGCTTTATAGCCACGGAGAGATTCCAGGTCCTCATTCCTAGAATGTGTGAATTACCTAACAAGGAAAAGTGGTCCTGGCCGATGTGCTTGGGAGTCTTGATATTAGGAAAGTATCCAGGACTTCCTGGGGCCTGACATCCAATCCCAAGAGTCCTTATAAAAGAAAGACGGAGGGAGATTAGACAGACACACAGGAGAGGAGGGGACATTGTGACCACAGAGCCCGTGACTGCAGGACAAGGCTACTGGCCAACACCTCCTGGGTCACAAGGAGCTGGGATGGAGTGCTGGGTGTCCTCCTGGGCTTTAGAGGCAGCACAGCCTTGGGTTTGGCCTTCTGCTTCCTGCTGAGCTGCAAGACATCCCTGTGGCTTAAATGCCTTCCTATCATCCTGGTTGAAAAAGTGTGATGCTCTCATTCAACCCAGCTATTCCCCTTCTGGGTATCTCTCCAGAAGAATTCAAAACATAACACCACAGCGATATATGTGCACCCATGTTTATAGCAGCACAATTTGTAATAGCCAGATCTTGGAAACAGCCCAAATGCCCATCAACCGAGGAATGGATAGAAAAGATGTGGTTCTTTTATATAATGGAATACTACTCAGGCATAAAGAAGGATAAACTTGAGACTTTTATAGTTAAATGGTTGCGACTTGAGACCATACTCATAAGTGAAATAAATCAGACTCACATGTAAACATTGTCTTGTCTTACTAGTACGAGAAGCTGAATGAGTAAATAAGATCCAAGATGTACAGTAGGTATTGTGAAATGGGAAGAAACTGTTCAAAAGAAAAGAGAAACTGTGATGAGGGAAAGGGGAAAGGAAGTAAGGGAAAAGGAAGAAAAAAAATATATATATACACAAGATAGTTAAAATAATTATACAGGGCCGGTGAGACGGCTCAGCGGCGTAAGCGCCTGCCCGGCAAGCGCGAGGGCCCGAGTTCGACTCCCGAAACCCACATACGAAAAAGGGGCCGGTGATATCGCTCAGCAGCACAGGTGCCTGTTGGCGCGCGAGGTCCTGAGGTCGAGCCCCCGGTACCCACAAAAAAAAAAAAAATAAATAAAAAGTAAAATAGTTATACAGATAGTTTCTCTTAGTTCACTGAAAAGAAAAGTTTGTGCTAATATTGTTTGGACAATATTTCATGCATATATCTTATACTCTGAGTAACTACTATGAAAATAACAATACATAATGTATTAATTATTGTCACTGTCCTATTAGCCTGTTTTGAAACTCTGTTTTATTTTTATTTTTATTTCTTTTTCTCTTTAAAAAATGTGTGATGGGCTTGGCTTTGTTTCTTAATTGTATTTTCTATTTTCCTAGGCTTTAAACACATCTCTTTGCTAGCATTTTAAGAACTGTAGCATCTGGAGAAGTAAAGATCTCAGGCCTGAAGCCGAGGCTGCAGGCTCCAGGTTTGCTACCTGCCTGCCTCAGGTGCCTCCTGAGACCAGGGTGCACAGGTCTGGGCGACTCGGGCCACTGTCTGCAGGCTGAGGTCCTTCCGGGAAGCCCCCTTTGGGTCGGTCATAGGGTGTTTATTTGCCTTTCCTGCTGGCTCCCAGGTTTCTGAGACTCGGTACCCTTGAGTTCATTTGTTCTACAACTATAGTAGAATAGCATAGAATACACTTATATGTGTCTTGCTGGAACTTCATACGGTGATCTAGAAGGTTTATTTTCTCAGCTGGGCAATTAAATGTCTCAGAGAGCTCCGGGTTGAGCCAGTTACTTTATGATGTCCCTTTGCGCAGCGTCAGGGACCCCAGCAGGGAAGACTCCCCTGCCACTCACACAACCCCAGGAGTCCCTGCAGGGTGCGCCGACTCCCAGTTTTGTTCTCGTGATCCTGAACAAGATCATCCTGATGACACAGATTTCAAAAGTATACAGTCACTCCCTCCTCCTCCTCCTCCTCCTCCTCTTCCTCTTCCTCCTCCTTCTTCTCTTTTCGGTACTGGGAACGCAACCCAGGGTGCTCTACCTCGGAGCCCTATCTCCAGCTTCTCTCTCTCTCTTTCCTTCTTTCTTTCTCTTTTCAACAGGGTTTCACTAAATTGTGTAGGCGCCTGCCTCCGTCGCAAAAGCAGGGTTGCAGTGTGCATCTCCGTGCCAACCCGTACTCTCCTCCATCCCCAGAGAGCTAAATGTCCTCTACTGCATACCTGCCACATGCGGCAGAGGGGGCATCGGGCCTGTCATCTGAGCCTTTGTCCCCGCTCTGCATCCTTATCAGGTTGTCGTGCCTACTGTTTTGTGGATTAAGGATGTTTATGGCTCCCAGCATCACGCAGGGAGTGGGGTGAAAACCCGCAGCTGTGCCTACCTCTCCCTTCCTCCAGCAGGGACGGGAGCGCTCCCAACAACATGCCGGCCCCCAGCAAGACTGACTTCGAGCTCCACAGGCAAAAGACTCAAGACCCTTGGGGTTTCTAATCTTGGCTGTGGTGAGACAGGCAAGGAGAGGGGCTGGGAAAGGTGATCGGTCAGCCAGCGTCTGTCTGAGAGTCTGCCTTAGCCTCTCTTGCTAAACCTCCTGTGTCACTATTTATATGGTGAAAGTGTCCCATCTTAGCTTTAACGAACCTTACAGGCCAGAGGACTATTTCTCAAATTGTGACTCATGGCCTTCCTGGTTTGGATTCACCAGGAATATAGTTTAAAACATTGATGCTTATAGCCAGGCGTGGTAGCACATACCTGTAATCCCAGCACTTGGGAGGCTGAGGCGGGAGGACCACCATGAGTTCGAGGGCAGCCTAGGCTACATAGTGAGTTTCAAGGACAGCCTGTACTACATAATGAGACCCTGTCTCAAAATATACTAGACATCCCCTGACGATCACCAGACATGCCCTGAAGATCAAAGGCCTCTCACCCCAGTCCTGACTATACTATGGCAGAGCTCAGGAACATCATGAGTCTTACACAAACCAAACCTTGAACGTCCAGGACTTAGAGCCCCTGGGTCCCAGTTCTGAATTCCCAGGAGAGGGCCACCCTTGGGGTGTTGGGTGTGTGTGTGTGTGTGTAACATACCCTTAGCCCATTCCGTTGAGGGCGAAGTTGGAAGGCAGTGTGCTTGCAGCCCGCAGCGAGGACCCTGGATGCCCATTCTCCGAGGAGCACAGGCCCGGGCAGGGCAGGGTGGGCTTCCAGAGCTCTTCTGTTGCAGTGCTCGCCTTTCCCAGCTGGCGAACCCCGCCTCTCCCAGGCTCTGCAGCAGCAGCAGCACTGCAGGCCCCAGGCCCAGCCTCTCTGCCCCTGCTTGGCCCAGCCTGCACCTCCTTCCCTGCCAGTCCGCCCCTCCCGCCCCACTCACTTGCTCACTTTGGAGATGCTGCGGGGACTTGTGTGGGTGCCGCACAATGTAGTACCTGGAGCAAGTTCAAAATTTACAACCACAGCCAGACAGGAAGAAATGCATTTTTTATTTTCCTGTAATTAGCTCAGCTTCATTTGCAGACACTGCTTTAAAAAAAATTTTTTTTAAATAAATATTATTCTTTAGAGAGTCTCTTCCTGAATGGGGACACAGAGATAGAGGGATGGGGTCAAGGAGAGGCAGGAAAAAGAATGAAGAGATGCTCTGTGCAGGTACCAGCTCCATGCCAAGGCCGTGATCATTATGTACTGCAAACATGGACTAACACCAATTTTAAAAATGCAGGCACCATTTTAACCGACTCCTTTGTTTTAGGCTGATCTGTCTTCCCTTGCAAGAAGCTCCAATGAAGGTTTTATCGGTTTTTGGGAAAACCTGGGCCAGGGCAGGACACGACCACCAAGAACACGGAGCTCAGTACACAGCGCCCCCCTCAGCCCACTCACAATCGTCTCCTGTGGGCTCCGCTGCGTTCACCACGTCTCACGCAACAGACCAGGGCTCTGACAGGAGGGGTTGGGCTTTAGGATCAACTCTACAGGCGTCCTTCACAGTTCAGTGCATGTCTCACGTCCTGCAGTCCTTCGCGCCTTCTGCCGGGGATTTCCCTGGCTAATGGCTCCAAGCGCAGTGCCAAATTGTGGTCCGGTGGCCGAGGGAGTCACCGTGTCAGATAAGCTTTGTGCAGGCGTGAGCTACACTGTCGCTGGCCATGAGCTCCGTGGCAACTGATCAACAAGAAAGCAAAGAAGGTGTCTTTAGAGAGAAGTGCACACAAAACAAGGTTGGGTGTGGCTTGGCTGACAATAAAGCGGCCTGCAGGGCTCTCGGGTCTGACGTGCTTCTCCCTCAGGAGCTAGAGCCCAGCAGCCCCTAATGCGGTGTTGGCAGGGACCGGGATGATGAGGAGCAGAACTGCTGCCATTAGCACCTCGGCACACTTCTGCAGAACCCCGGGAGGGAAGCCGCAGTCAGGGCGATGACTCATTCCTACACTGCCAGCTGGCTGTCATCCCTGCTCCGGGATGCTCATCTTCTGACAGGCACAGGTAAAGACCTAGGCAGCAAGCTCCATTTTGGCACCCATGCAACACTGTGTAAGTTCAAGTTCCACCTCTAGGCAAGTGACAATCTCTTTGAGCCTTAGTTTTCTTTAAAAAACAAAACAAAACAAACAAAACCCTTGTCAACGTGAGATGAGGCATGAGCCTGGCACAGAGCAGACAGTTGGTGGACAGTAAGCATTGCAGTAATCGGCACTCGGCAGAGCCCTGGCTTTCCAACATGGGTGAGCGACGGGTGGGCTGCAGCGCCTGTCACCTGCGTGCTTGAGTGTGCAGCACTGCGATTGCTTTTCTCAGCTCGGGGCTCTCGAGAGTGGGTTAGCCATGGCCCTGGGCCGGAGCAGAAGAGAGGGTTCTATCATCATCACTGGATCAAAACCAGGCTAAGCCAGCTCAGATATCATTACGGTATCAAGAGAAGCACACGAGGGAACCTTGCTTCCTTTCTTTCTCCCAGAAGGAAGAATTTAACTGTATCCATCAGAAGATAGGAACCAGCAAAGCAGAATTCTGTCTGGAACCCACGAGCGTGTGCTGCAAGGGGCGTGCAGGTCTGGAAACCGCTTTCTCATTCGCAGCCCCTGCTTGCTTCTACCAGGTGTTTGACGGCCACAGAGAACTTAGGGTTTTTACCGAGCCAACCCCCTTGTGTGGGTACGAACATCTCAGTTATTTAAGTAGAAGTTTATAGGAAGATCTAATTTCATGAAAAACAATGAATATCTCCTTTTAATAGGGTTAAGCTTTTCTTCTGATTTGGTAAACCTGAGTCAGACATTTTGGATAACGCGAGTTCACATTGCACTTCACTCACATAGCGTCTGCCAGGTCGTTCCTGTCCCCAGGCTGTGCGCCCAGCTCTCCTGGCTGCTCCTCAAGGCTGTCTGGCAGTGTTCACAAGTCCGTGCATCCGTCTGAACCAGCCCTCCCCCTCCCCTCCCCCATCTCACAAGCAGCGTTTCTGGACAGGTCTGACACCTGGGACCAGCCCTTTCTTTCCCTTGTGGCCAATCCCTTGGGGACCTGGCCACCTCTCCCTTCACAGGAAACCACGACTCACCCACAGCTCACCTCCTCTGATGCTTCAAGGTCAGTACAAGCTGCCACCACCCCTCACCTGCCCCGCCCCCCGTTCTCCCACATCACACAGAATGTTCTTCAGAAAGACGGCATTTCACCATGTCGCTCCCCTTGACACCACCCCTGGGTCTGCTCTTAGAATTCATCTATTTATTCTGAGAGAGGGTCTCGCTATTCATCCCAGGCTTGCCTCAAGCTCACAGCGATCCTCCTGCCTCAGCCTCCCCAGTGCCGGGGTTAGAGGCCTGTGCCACCAGGCCAGGCTCTCCCATGGTCATTTACATAGACTATAAACTCTTAGCAGGGCCTTTACTCTAAACTGTAAACTCACCAGACCTTTCTTGTCTCTGGAAAGATGCTAAATGGGCTCTTCTTTTGCCACTCTTCTGGTTGGGGTGCCGGAGGGCAGAGCGCCCGCGGCTCTGCTACCCTATTCCAGTGCAAGGAAGCCTCACGCTCAGAATCTCGCTCTTTTCCCTTGCTCTCCCTTCCCTTTCACCCCTGCTGGCTTGCTGGCTCTTCGCCCATCCAAACACAAACCGCACGAAGACAAAGGCCGCCTTCCTTCCCCTTCTGGTTCTAGCATCTACCACCCTGGCTGGGCCACCGGCTGCTGGGTGACTGAGTGTTTACTACAAGCACCAGGCATCAGGGCAGGTGCGTTCCGTACCAGTCTGCGCCTCACAACCAGCTCACACTGACTTAGATAAGCACATGTTGAAACACAGAGACTCAACGCAGCTGGTCAGTGTGAGACTCGGTGGAATCCAGGTCGTCTGTCAGATTTCAAAATTCACGCTCTTTTCCCTGCTGCTCAACAGGGCTTCACTTTCTTGATGTCCAGGCTCAGCGCTTGTGACCGAGCACCCTCCTACTTGTCTTTTGTATTTGCTTTCTGCCAAACAATTGCCTTTATTCAGCTACTGCTATCAACTGTCTTTGGGGTGGGGGGCGGGTTACAGGGAACTGAACCCAGGGCCTTCAGCTTGAGCTACATCCCCAGCTCTATTTTTACTTTTTATTTTGAAACAAGGTCTTTTGCTAAGTTGCCCAAGCTAGGCTCCAACCTGTGATCCTCCTGCCTCAGCCTCCCGGAGTGCTTAGATTTCTACTGTTTTTGTTTTTGTTGTTTTGTTTTGCTTTGTTTTGTTGCTGAGACCGATGGTAATAAATTGACTAATCTTTGATATTCTTTTCCTTCTTACATTTGAGACATTTTTTGTTGTTGTTGTTGTTTCAGTACTGGGATTAAACACAGAGACTTAGCACTGAACTACACTCCCAGCCCTTTTTTACTTTTTATTTACAGATAGGTCTGGGTCTTGTTAAGTTGCCCAGCCTGGGCTCAAACTTATGATCCTCCTGCCTCAGCCTCCCAGAGTGCTGGGATTACAGGCGTACCACCATACCTGGCTACAATTTTTAATCAAATACAATGAAATTGATATAATTGGTATTATTAACTCAAGTTTTTCTCTGAGATCTTAGTAGACACAAATAGTAGTATTTAGTAGTTTTATCTTCCTCAATCAATTTCCTTGTGACTCACTCTGGAATAGTAATTATACCAGCTGGTATATTTGCTTCCCTCTTTCTCCACATAGTTTTTAATTTTCTAGTTGAACTTATATGAAACATCAACTCACAGATCTTAGATCCTTTTTGGAAGTATGAGCAGGGAGGAAAGTTAGCAGTATGAGCCAGCAATGAATGAATGTATTGGGAATTGTTTTAGCCATCAAGTGTGGTCATTGTTTGAGACAAGGTCTTGCTATTAGTTCAGTCTGGCACACACTATAGGCTCAGGCTGGCCTTGAACTTGAACTTGGGGCAATCCTCCTGCCTCAGCCTCCCAAGTGCTGAGATTACAGGTGTGCAGCACCACATCTGCTAAGTATTGTCATTCCGAACATCTTCAAGACAAGAGCGAAGGACGAGAGCAGTGCTTATGGCGAATCGAGTTAATTGCATGGAGGCGAGTGGTCCTGACCAGGGCTGCGTGGACTAGCTGTGTTTTGATGTCTCCACTTGGCGAGGAGAATCTGAGCCCCGGTGAGAATGACCCCGACACAGAGGGCAGTGAAGACTCCGCCCACAGAACTGCCTGCTTCCCCTGCACACTTCCCGCCATCTCCGAGGGCGTCGCCCGCGCTCATTAGACTCTTCTAAACTTAGTGCATGCTCATAGCACCGCATGATCACACTCCTCGGGGGAGCGGGTCCCTCTGCAGAATACGTCTTCCTTCTTCCCACTTCCCCTCCTTCCCTTCCCACAGTCTCTTGACCCCCTTCCTGTTTGCCACAGATCTATCTCCCTGTTTCCTGTTCTTTTATTTTGCTCTTTATTTATACCTCGTATAAGAGAAACCATACAATATTTAAGTTTCTGTGTCTGATTTATTTCACTTAACATTATGATCTCAAGGTGCATCCATTTTCCTACAAATGACTCAGATGTATCCTTCTTTATGGCAGAGTAGTACTCCATTGTGTGTAAACTGCACTTTCTCTGTCCATTTGTCTGTCAATTCTCCACTAGGCTTTAAGAAAATCAAATAGCACTTCTCCTCCAGCAACAATAACCTATCCCTCCCCACCCCCTCCCCACCATCAAATGCTGGCAGGCTGCTTGAGAGACTTTGATACGATACCCACACAACTGAACTTCGTGCCCAAGGTACTGGCGCAGGGCATCGGGTCAGACACAAGAAAGCACAGCAGTGTGGGCAGGTCCCCGACTCACAGATCCAAAGAAAATGCAGCAGTAGTTTAAAACTGACCTGTTCTAAGAGCAAGTTTAATTACTCAAAACTGTTTCAAACAAATTACCCTCAAGGAGGCTTGATTTCTTCTTATAGGTAGTTAAATCAGATATAAACCCAACACGAATATTTAACAACTTTTGTTTGTATCAAACTTGCATGCTTTTCATAGTATGCTTATATTGTGCATAATTTTTTTTTTTAATGTGGGTACCAGGAGTCAAACTCAGGACCTAGCGCTTGCCAGGCAGGCACTTATGCCGCCGAGCCATCTCACCGGCCCATGTGCATAATTCTTTATGTTTATAAATACCACTTAGGGCAGGGGGTTTAGCTCAGTGGTAGAGAGCTTGCTTAATATGCACAAGGCCCTGGTTCAATCCCTAGCATTGAAAAAAAATTCCTTGGAAACATGATTTGTTATGACTGTGTACTCTCTGATCAGATGCTCTTCTATGATTTTATTGGTGACATCCAATAATAGTTCAGTTGCTTCTTCTTTGTTATATTAAAAATTAAGCAATAAATGTTCTTGATAGAGCCGGGTGTGGTGGCGCATGCCTGTAATCCCAGCACTCAGGAGGCTGAGGCAGAAGGGTCGCTGTGAGTTTGAGGCCAGCTTGGGCTACATAATAAGATCTTGTCTCAAAAAAAAAAATTTTTTTTTCTCCTTGAGTTGGAAACTTACTTTCCTGGCCTGGAAGAGCAAGGATTGCTGAGAAGTAAAGACCAAGTGTACAGGCTGCTGCTGGAAGCATCCGTTCTCTCAGGAGGCAGCTTGGGGCGCTCTTAGGGTTTAGGTTACCTTTCTGCCAAGGCCAGCTGTGTCTGCCCTTTCTGACCACAGCTGGGCCAGGCAGGGTAGAAGCAGCACAGCTGGGCTCCCGGTGTCAATCCAGGGTGGAGAGGTTTAATGCATCTCCTTGGCTTTCTTCGAATCTTGGCCTCCTGTTCCCATTGGAATACTGGCTTCCGGCCACCCCTAGAATCAGTCCTTATCCAATTCTATAGTTTGTTTTGGTTCCTTGAGACTTGCAGTGATCCTCCTGCCTCAGCCTTCCAAGTGCTGGGGTTACAGGCATGCACCACAACACCCAGCTTTGATGATTCTGTACTTTTGATGGCTTGGTTATTTTTGTTGTTCCAGTTTTCAAATTCCTTTCAGGAGTGGCACAGACAAACCAGACTTGTGTCAGTACCAGGGTTCACATTGGCCTTTTGCCTCCATTGCTGAAGAGCACTGACCCCGGGTCACTTGCCTGCGCACTCGGGCCAGAGGGTCTCATCTGCACAGCCCCTCAGCCAGCTCCTCCTGCCGGCCTTGCCTTGGCGCCTGCCCTGTGCCATGCCCTAGTGACAGGGACAGCGCTGGAACCTCCTTTCTGCTAAGTATTGTCGTACCTGGCTGTCCCTCCCTGGCCTCCCCTTCTGTCACATGGGAGTGGCCCTGCCCCCTGGAGCTGTGACAGTAGTGAGGGACCCCCACAAGGTGCAGGTGCTGTCCGGCTCCCAGTGCTTAACCATCCAGGCCTCGTTATTGCGGAAACCTCCCTCCAGCGGCTGTCACTGCTGATTTGGGCTGGCGCTGCCTGGGTCTCCCTTCCCAGGGCCGGAAGGGACAGGCAAGAAGGGAAGCCCCGGGACTGCTGTCTTGACTGGGATTTGTCCGTTTGCTCCACTGTGGGGGTCCCACAACATCAAGCTGCAAACCTCAAATATACACAATACAACTTGTTAAAAGAAGAAATCAAGGTGCCACAGCCTTCTGTCAGTTTCAGAGCCAGAGGTAGAGTCCGTTGCCCTTTTACCTATGTGAAGCAAGGGCATCGGAGGTCATTATTCCCCTCTGACTCTAGGGAGTATTGGCCAAAGGGGACGTGCCATGTGGACACGGGTTTGCTTTGAGCCAGGTGTGGTGGAACATGCCTGTAGTCCCAGCACTCTGGAGGCTGAGGCAGGAGGATCATCCCAAATTCGAGTTCAAAACCAGCCTGGGCTACATAGTGAGCTCAAGGCCAACCTGAACTATATAATGAGATGCTGTCTCAAAAACCAAATAAAAAAAGACTTGCTTTGGGCTCTAACTCTGGCTTCATGCAAGGTATCAGCTGAAACTCAGCTGAGCTCAACAGAAGAGGGGTCACTGGTAGAACAGCTAAGTGGCTGGTAAGAGGTAGGAGGTGCAGTTGAATATTAAAACGGTACAAACACGCTAAAGCCTGTTGGCTGCACTATGCAGGAGCCGTGCCCAAGACTCTTCTGTGAGATGATGCGACGCGGAGGGTGACGCGGTCCTCACAGCTACCGCGTTGAAGGCAGATGCAGGAATGAGGCAGGCAGTGTTAACACAGACCCGGGGAGGCAGTGTGCATCATCATTTTGGAAGGGTTGAGTTTTATGTAGAGTTTATTAATTTTTCCAAATGTGTGCCTAACGTTCTTTTTTTTTGGAGACAGCTTCTCACTATGTAGCCCAGACTGGCCTCAAACTCATGGTGATCCTTTTGTCTCAGCCTCCCTAGCACTGGGATTACAGACATGCGCCACCACGCCTGGCAATGCATGTCTAAAATTCTTGTGCTGAATTTAACAAATGTGCAGGAAAGAGATTTTTGATGTATACCCTAAGCACAATGAGAAGCCCCACAATGCAGGTGACAGGAGTTGGAAATGACAAAGAAGCTCATCAAGTGGAAAAACGACAGCTTAATCCAACTTTCCCACTGTCCCATGGCTGAGGCTTCACCAGAAATAGCAGCAGTCCTGGAAGCTGAGGTCACAGCCTGACTTTGGCCCGGAAGCAGGAGGAAACAGGGATGAGGCGGCCGGTTATACCTCACGCCTGCCGGCTACCCTTGCACTCACAGGAAGTCACAGCCAGGGCCGTCACCTTGGAAGACAAAGGACACCAGTATGAAATGGGTGTGAAATGTAAAGCTTTCCATAAATCACTCCTAAGTCATGGGGACAGCTGGGGTGAGGCCGTATCCGATGGGGTGACCCTCCCTCTCACCGTGCAATTTTGTCCGTTGTTGTCACCTTTCGCGCCTGAGAATGACACACATTTTCTTTTCCTCCAGTGAGGTTCCAAAATCAGCCCTGTGGGATGGGAACCTTTCCCCAAAAGAGCCCAGCTGTGGGCGTCTCAAGGCTTCTTTCTGACTTGACTTGGTGACTATATTTTGGACCTGGTCTAAGTCTGCTTTATTCACAGGAAAAAAAAAAAAAAGGAAGACCTTTGAGAGATGTTGTTCAGTTTGCTTTTCCATTTTTCATGCAAATGAAACTTCTTCATCTTTCATGCAGCACAGCAGGCTTAAATGTCCTGCCTGTTTTGTGGGCCCTTCTGTTGAAGCTGGGGTTTGCACATGTAATAAAAATTATGTTGCTGGTGCTCTTTAGCTAATTTTTTTTTTTTTTTTTTGAGACAGGGTCTCACTATGTAGTTCAGGCTGATCTTGAACTCTCTAAGTAGCTGAGGTTGGCTTCAAACTTGCAGCGATCCTCCTGCCTCAGCCTCCCAAGTCCTGGGATTACAGGTGTGCACCCAGCTTCCTTAGCTGTTCCTATCCGTAATTGTAACAACCACTTTAAAAAAACTTTCATTTTCCCTTCTATTTTAGAATATTCTCCACCAAATGTCAAGAATAGATAGTAGGTTGAAGGTTTGGAAGCTTTCTTTAAAAATAACATGAAGTGTTTAAGAGTTACTTTTTCCTTACTCTGCATCTTTCTAGGGTTTTTCAGTGCACTAGGAAAGATGGATACAGTCTCTGAGGTAGCAGCATCTAATATATTTCTTATATCTGAATCCTTGCAGTCATTTTCAGGACTGTTTCCCACTTCCAGCAGGAAACCCTTGCTTCGCCCAGCTGTTTACTCTAAGTCATTTGTAGCAGAAGTGTGTGAAGCAAGGCAGCCACATGCTTTGACAGTTTCAAAAATTTTAGTTATTTATTTTCAACACATCAGGATTCAAATGTCAGTTTAGGAGATAAGAACTACTATAGGTATCTTCCAAATAGTTAAAGACATCGTATTACAGAGATCCATGCATACCCACATTTATAGCTGCACAACTCATAATAGTTACTGTTGGAAGCAGCCTCTATATCCACCAGCAGATGAATGGATGAAGAAAATGAGGTATTTACACACAATGGAGCACCACTGTGCCACGAAGAAGGATAAGCTTGAGTTATTTGTAGGAAAATGGATACACCTTGAGACCATAATGTAAGTGAAATAAATCAGACATGCAAGCTTAAATATCACCTAGTTTCTCTTATTTGAGAAACCCAAAGTATAAGCAAATTAAAAAGCAAAATACAAGATAGATACTAGGAAGTAGGGAAACAGATCTTTTTCAAATGGGAAAGGCATCAAGAGATGGAGGCGAGGGGAGCAGGTAAGGGATTAAGATGTGTTATGCCCACGGACCTACTCCATGCAAAATATAATCCTTAGGCACTGCAAACACGTACTCATGAAGAATTTTAGAGAACACTTCGTATCAGGATAGCATGGGCATTTCTCTCTGCCCTGATGGAGTGGTTATCTAGATGACCCTTGGTGATGCATTGCACCTCTGTGGTATCAGTCCCTGTCCCCTCCCGGGGTCAGGGCAGACACAAAGGGCTCCCTGCACCTCGCTAACTGGCTGAGCCCTTGGGTGACAGTGCCAGCCTAGGAGGGTCCCTCAGGTGACCCTGTGCTCCCCACACATCTCTGGGTTCCAGGCTGCTGGGGTCGCAGCCCGTTCTCTTCCACACTGCTTGAGGGCCTCCTTACCCACACCTACCAGCAGTGCCGCACCGCTGCCCGCAGGGGCTGCTGCCACCTCCCGCACTGCTCCAAGCCCCAGGCCTCTGTCCCTGACCGTCTGTCCTTCTTCCTGAGACAAATGCATGCTGCTGGCCCTAGGCACACCCCTGAGACAGCTGCTGGGAGGCAGACTTAAACATCTCCAATGCGGCTTGCGCTTTAAACATTCAGCGAGTGTCAGAAAGCGTCACTGCTCTTCCGCAGACTGAGAGATCGGCGGAGGTGACAGCCGTGTGCTCACAGGGCATCAACGGCCGCTAGTGGGAGCAGCCAGGCTGCCACTGCAGTCTGATCTGTGCCGCTGTATTAGGTTCCCGATGCTGCTGTAACACATGAACACAAACTGGTTACCTTACAGTTCTGCAAGCCAGAAGTCCAAAGACCAGAGTGCCGGAGCTTTCTCTGTGGACGCTCTAGGGGTGAAACCCTTTTATTTCTCATCTGTGCCCTGTCTTCCCTCTTCAAAGCCCGGTGCCGCGTCTCCCATCTCTCTCTCTGTCCTCTGCTTCTGTTATTACATTGCCCGGGGTGAGGCTGATGCCCCTGCTTCCCTCTGCTGAGGTCACTCACCATTCTGCCGGGCCACCCAGGAATCCGGGATAGGCCCACCTCACCGCCTCAACGTCACGGCTTGGAGATCAGGAGCGAGCCTAGTTGGAGCGCACACCTCTGCCCCTGTGACCACGTTTAAGATTTCATTTCATTCCCTATCTTCAGGAAGACCAAAGACTGAGTGACGTGGGTGTTTTAAAGCCCAGTGGCACAGAACTATCATTCCCGATGTTATCATTCCGAAGACCGTTTGCAGTAATGTCCAGATGAAAACTCTGACAAACGTCATGAGTTGGGTAATTCACAAACCATCTCTAACCCTCTTCTTCTTTCATTGCTTCTATTTCAAAGTCTATCTTTCCTTGGAGTAGCAAAGTGGCCAGATCTTACCAAAGAAACAGAAGTAAAAATTTGGTAGGAATTTTTTGAAAACTTTGCTTTTATCACTAAAGAAGACACATATCTTCCTTTTCTGTGGACATAGTCCTGACAGTTGGAGCTTCGGCAGCTATCTTGTAATCATGAGGGGAGGGCCAAGTCCAGGAAATCACCGAGACATTGGCCTTGCCATTATTGGGTAACTGAGACAACTTCAGCAATCACCCCAAGCAACTTCCTGATGTGGGAAAATAAGTAAACTCATGTTTGTTCTCACCACTGTATTTAGGTTCTCTGTTACTGGGATCTTGCAGCTGAGCAAATACAAAAACAGTTTTAAACATTACTTAGATATGAATGGCTCATTCCAGAGAGCATGTGTGGTCTTGGCCATATCAAAAATAAACACTGATAATATTTTAATAGACAATGACTTTATTCTGTCATTTGATAATTTTTAGATATGTCCATAGGTAACTTTAGACTTATTAATGGAAACCCCCCCACTTGGGTCAAAGCAGTAACTTCAAAGGAGCAGAAACAAATTGTCGGTGAATGCAGGCTGGCCCAGGAAACTGCCAAATATTTTTCTTTCTAAAAACCTCTCCCACGTTTATATTTAAATTGAATCTTGCTTGACATTAAAAATCAAATTTATAGAACAAAACGCATTTTAATGCTTCTGTTTACACTAGACTTGGTTTGCTGATTTTTCTCCCCATTGTTTTTTCCTTGGGGCACTGAGTTTTGTTCCTCTCTGTCCTGAAATGTCAAGGTTTTCTATTGCTGTGGGAGAGAAAATGTTTGTTTTCAGAGTCTACAATGCTCCTCCGAGAGGGGCTTTCCAGAAGGACTGAGTGGTGGACACAGAGGTGCGAGGTCTAGGGAACCCCCTCACTCCTCCTGCCCTCCCCCAGCAGCCCCTTCCAGGAAGCCTTGGCCCGAGGTTTGAGGGACAGCTGTGATCGCTCTTTGACCTTTGAGCACCGTGCAGCTGCTGAAGGCCAGAAGCCAGCGGCACTCATGGAGAAAGGTGAGCAAAGTGAGGTGCTCACACTAGAACAAGGAAAGGGACAGGGGTCCAGTGTCAGGTGGGCTCCACAGGAGCTTCGGGCACTAGAGAAAAGTCTACAGTCTTATCCAAACATGTGAGTTGACTTTTCAGGACGGTTCCCAATGCAATTCTTGCAGTGGGAGAAAATCCATGAAAAGTTTTATAATTTCAGTCCCATTTGCAGTATGGAGTCATTGGAGATACTCAATTTTTATTTTCTTTTAATTTTAGGATGCCACAGATTTCACAAAGCCACATCAATTTAAAAATGGCTCTTGCTGAGCGTGGCGGCACATGCCTGTAATCCCAGCACTGGGGAGGCTGAAAAAGGAGGATTGCCATGAGTTTGAGGCCAGCCTGGGCTACATAGTGAGTTCAAGGCCAGCCTGAATTACATAGGGAGACCCTGTCTCAAAAAGAAAAAAAGCTCTTGGGGAGGGAAGGAAAAAAGCAAACCATATTAAATGGATATGTGATTTTTTTTTTTCCCTACAGAGAACTGAACTCAGGACCTTGCTTTTGGATATGTGACTGACTGATTTCAGAAAGATGAAAAATGTGAAGAGCAAGCCTTTCCGTCTTGAGGGAAAGTGAGTGTTCTTGCTCTCTCAGCTTGGATCCTCACTCGGATTTGAGCCATGTGTGTAGGAGGCTGTGGGAGAGAGAAGCACCCAAGGTGTCAGACAGAAAGACCTTGACTCGTGGGTGTTTATAAGGGATGTAGGCTGTGGGTGTCCTTACGGAACCACAAGCATTTCCTCAGCTAGTGGCCAGGTCCCCGTTTACTTGAAGATCAGTGGGGCATACCCTCAGCGATGTGAATAGACCAAGAGCCAGGAGAGGTTCTGGGAAAGCGCCCAGGAAGGGAGGAGCTGAGCTGGGTTCCGGCTTTCAGTGAGTTTGGGCTGGGGCAGGACGAGTTAGAGAAGCTCGCTGGGCTGTCGTAGGCTTTTGTGGAAAGCTACCATCGATGGACTCTCCACCCACAACGCTGGAGCTGCGTGCTTGGGGGCGCGGAGCTGCATTTCTCAGGGATTATCCAGGGAGCTGAGGCTGTTCCCCAACTTAGCAGTGACCCAGGGCCTTGGAGCTTGCTGGACCAGACGGAGCTCGGTAAGTGACAGACCTGTGGGGAAGAAGAGTTTTAAGGTGACAAAGTACCAAAATGTGAGGCAGCATAACACCTTGGAAAAAGCAAACAAACGCCTCCCGGAAATGCAAATGGAACAAACCTGATGAAGGTAAAAAGGGTCCCGAAGAACAAACATCCATTACCCAGGACATCAGCAAAGGCCCTGTGCGGTGTGGCCAGCCCGATCCCATCCACAGCACCTCGAGGAAGCAAACCAGCAACATCCCAGCTCGCTCACAGATGAAGCCTCGGGAGCTCTCTTTCAGAGCCCGGCCTAATCATAATCCCGAAGCAGAGCAGCCCTGCGCCCCCAGCACCAGCAGTTCTTGGGAGACCAAGGTCGTCCCTGCTAACTCTGCAGACGAGACCACCGCGGCCGGACAGGCTCACCGGGAGCTCTGCCCTTACCCTAGGGTGGTGGGGTCCAAGGCCAGCCCGAACCACATAGTGAGACCCTGTCTCCAACAGCAACAACAACCCAAACCCAAAACAAACAAACACAAACCCAAAACCACGTGAATGGGACCTTATTTGGAAACAGGGTGTCTTGGTTACTTTTCTCTCGTTGCTGTGACAAAATACCTGACACCCAAAATTGAGGAAGGAAAGGTTTATTTAGCTCACAGTTTGTGGAGGTTTCAGTCCATAATCAGCTGGCTCCAAGGCAGGGTGGCGTGGCACAGGGGCAACACTTCAAGGTGGCAGAAGACAGCAAAAGCAACAAGAGCAAAAAAGAGGGGGAGCGAGCTTCTTTTCCTCCTTTATATTGTAAGCAGGCTACCCCCCCCCACCGGGGCCGGTGTAGCACTCACACCATCTCCCTGCCCTCCTCTTGCACAGGGTGAGGAAGTTTAGGAAGTGAGGACCCTGGCCCCCTGCTGAGTCACTTAGTTAAACTTCTCAACTTCTCAAGGTGGCACAATGTATCAACCATTACACAGGGTCTTTGGAAACCTGAGAGGGCTGGAGTATAAGGGAACAGTTTAAACATCACAAATTTCAGATGTGCTTCTGTGCCACTTACACTGAAAGACACACTAAGTGGAGGCTTGAAACTGACACACCGGAAACAAAACATGGAGGGAAACTCCAAAGACTTAGGGGTGCACCCCGAACAGCTGGCAGCTCCCTCAGTGCAGCCTGGCTTCGAAGCCACGCCTGCTCCTGTCCCTCCTGGCTTCAGAAGCCTTATCCCCACCGCTGCAACCAACGGAGTGCAATAACTCCGCCATGGGTGGGCCTCATCAAAGTGACTTATAAAATCTTCAGCCATATCATATTTATGAATTTTTTTCTTTTCTTTTTCTTTTCTTTTTTTTTTTTTTTTTTGAGACAGGGTCTTCCTATTTAGTTCAGGTTGCCCTTGAACTCACTATGGAGGCCAGGCTGACCTCGAACTCGTGGTGATCATCCTGCCTCAGCCTCCCTAGTGCTGAAATTACATGCTATGCTACTTTTTTATTGAGCTCCTACGATGCTGACCTTTTTGAGTGTTATGCCCAATCACATTCGCAGGCTGGCCTTGAACCCCTCAGTTCCATCCATCCTCCTGCCTCAGCTTCCCAAGTAGCTAAGACTACAGGCATGTGCCACCACGCCTGGCTATCCAGTCACATTTTCTCTACGCACTCTGGTATTGTCATGGCATGTGCAGCTGTTTCTGTGTGTATCTTGCATGACACAGCAGTTTTCAGGGGCATGGTCTCATTTAAACTATGGCACAGGACGAAATCATCCAAAGGGGAGTGTGGACAGACGAGGCTAAGGGTGGAGGCCAGGCCCCAGCCATGGAGCTGTCTGGCAGGAAGGCATTCTAGAAGCCAGGCAAAGGAGAGTTTTAAGCAAGGCCCAACTGGCCGTACTGTGCTGTAGACCCATCAAGATTGTGGAGGCCTCACTGAGAAGGAACTACTGAATTCAGTCATGGACCAGTCTGAGTGATTTCCATAGGTACGGTTTTGGTGGAGTAGCAGGGAGAATAGAAAAAAGAGAGAATATATATTTTTAAATAATCATGGAATAAATCGGATTTTCCTACTTTTAAAGTGAACTTTGTCATTGGCATGTGTATTTGTGTCTTACATAGTATCATAGATTAGGTCTGCTTCCAATTTTTTAATTTTTTCAGTACTATGGATGAACCTAGGGCCTTTACTGTGAACTACATCCCCAGCCCTTTTTATTTTTTATTTTGAGACAAGGCCTTTCTGCATCATTAAGTTGCCCTGGCTGGGCTCAAACTCAAGATCCTCCTGCTTCAGCCTCCCAGAATGATAGGTCTGCTTCCAGTTTTTAAAGTTTACTTTGGAGTGTCATGTGTCTGAGAGCACTATGTTTGAGCAGATGCCAGAATGGAGTCAGACATAACTGTGGATTCTGGTTCCACTCCTTTCCAGCAGTCTGAAGTCAGCCTCACTCTTTAGATTTCTAATGTAGGGTTAATATCCTATCTCCATGGGTCCTAGTCAGGGGGAGGTAAGTGATGCATTCAGCGTAGTATTGGACATGCAGGTGGCTCACAAATGCTGGGTAGTGAAGTTTGGCCTTGGATTTACAATGAAGTTGGGGAGATAGGGCAGAAAAACATGAAACGTGTCTGTGAGTGGTAGATGCACGAGCAGTGCCAGAGGAGGTGGAGATATTTTGCAGTCCCGGGTAGCAGGCAAGGGAGATGAACATGGAGCTGAGAAGAGAATTAGCTCCAAAAGCAGTTCACGCACACGCCTGCCACCCCGTGCAAGCTGCCCACATGGTCACGGGTGTAATCCATGCGGCCAGCTACAAGCAGGCTTCCTCCTCCCTAGCCATGGAAGAGAGGACTGAGGCTCCAAGGGGCTCACCGCCTGCTCCAGGTCACCAGGTAGGGAACAGCAGAGGCCAGCCTGGGTGTGCTTGTCCTTAAAGTCCACGCTTGGTGGCAGCAAGGCAGAGCAGCAGGGGTCCGACGTGCTACCCTCTGCCGTATGCAAGTGAGAATCATGAACAAATAACCAAGCAATCAAATCCACATCATGCAAAGCCTCCTTTTAGCCTGATTTGTATGTCAACCAAAGAACTGCATTTAAAGCCAGGCATGGTGGTACACACCTGTCATCCCAGCATCAGGAGACTGAGGCAGGAGGGTCTCCGCCAGTTCAAGGCTAGCCTGGGCTACAAACTCAAGAGAAGAAGTTGCATATTCCTCTTGACCTCTTGTCTTCAGCAGTCGGTTACATGCTGGAAGAGGCTCTAGGGAAGACTGAACGGCAAGTGCTCAGGTCTACTGTGCTCCTGGCTCCCACGTGACTGGTCCACCTGTGGTCAGGGAGCTAACAGCTGGGCCGGCACTGAGTTTGCACAGTGTCCACCCCTGGCTGAGCCGCTCAGGCCAGCCGTCAGGCCGGGAAGGCGCGTCTGCAACCACTCCGGGTGAGGCACTCATCCCAGCAGACTGCTGGGCTGCTAGGCAGCAAGTAAGTGCCCAGCGAAGACACTCAGCCCATCTGCCTGCTCTCAGCTAGTCAAGGCAGCGACTGTGAAGGACAAGCCCAGGACAGACATCTTGATGGGTAGAAAGGTAATGAAATGTGAGTCTGCAAGAGCTCTGTGGGTGTTGGGAGGAGGATCCGGATGCAGGAGTTTAGCTTCCCAGGGCCACCATAACAAATCACCACCAGCTGGGTGGCTTGAAACAACATGATATATTCTCTCACAGCTCTGGAGGTCTGAGGTCAAGCTACTGGCAGGCTTGGTTCCTCCAGGGCTTTGTGAGCCGGATTCCATCCCACGCCTCGCTCCCGGCTTCCGGTGGCTGCTGCACTGTGGTTTTCCTTGGTTGCACGCGCGTGGCTCCAGGCTGTGCCCTTGTCTCTGTCCCGTATCTCTTTTCTTCTATAAACACACCAGCAGCATCCTATTAAAGGCTCACCCTGCTCCGGAATGACTTCACCGGAACTCACTGCATCTGCAATAAGCCTGTTTCCTAATAAGGTCACATACTGGGGTCCCAAGAAGGACATGCATTTTGAGGAGACACCATGAACTCCATGGAGAAGGAAGCATAGACTCTCAGGTATTGGGATTTGGGAGTAGACAATCATGAGGGAAATTGAGGAAGAGCCTTGAAGCCATATGGAGAGGCTGTGGCAGGCAGGGTGGAAAGGGCAGCAGACATTCCACCCTGGGGGTCACTGAAGGGAGTTTAGAGGGAACTGCTCACAGTGGGGGTCGGGTTAGGTAGAAACAACCACCCCAGAGTGACCACCGCGGGCTCCCTCTCCACAGACCCTCGCACGCCCTTCTTGGAGATGCCTCCCCAGCTTGCTATCCGTCTGCTCCCTCCTCACTCTGACCTCACCAGGTGACTTTGATTTGGTGACAAGGCCACAGGGGCCAGATACAACTAACTTGTGGGCAAGTTGGTGGGGACCGAGCCCCTTGGTGGCCCAGGATGGACGATAGCTGATGAGCGCTCTCCATTTCTTCCTCGTGGATTCTTCTCAGAGGTATGTGGTATGATCCAAAAATACAGTGAATGCAAAAATGTAAAAAAGATTACAGTGAAAGATACATTGCCATCAATCCCTCTCAAAATACTCATCACTGAGAACATACTTATTCATTGTTCTTGCCACTTCTGAAGCAGTTCTTGAAGTCCTCTTTGGTGTCTTTTTGTGGCTGCCACCATCCCCTGGACTGATTCAAAATGTTTACAGCAGTTTTTGTCAAATAAAAACATTATGCAGTGTCAAAATGACCATAACAGGTAAACATTTTGAATCGATTCAGGACGTGGATGCAGCCACGAGAGGGCAACTAACGACGCAAAGAGGACTTTCAGAGCTGCTTCAGAAAGTGGCAAGAACAATGGGATAAGTGTGTTGGAAGTGAGGGGGACTATTTTGAGGGGGTTAATAGCAATGTGCCTTTTACCATAACAAGTTTTTCTTTAATTTAAAAATTCACTGTGTTTTGTGACCACACCTCGTATTTCATAATATTCCTCAGAAGATTCTGAGGATTTGCCCAGTTGGTCTAGCAGTAGCCAACTCACCACTCAGCTTTGTGTAGCGTTTAACCTCGCCCTCTCCTCCCCTGGCCTGTCCTTCCTGTTCCCTGAGATCAGGTTCCAAATAAGCCCTAGCACACAGGCTTTTCTCTAACTCCTCTTTGTCTGATGGTACAGGGGTGTGAGAGGATGGGGGGGAGGGGAGGCAGGGAGATGTGGGGGGGCAAGAGCACACTGGAGAAAAAGATGACTTAGGCCTTCTGAGGGGGAGGCGTCCACCCTCAGGCTGGCAGATACAGGGAGGGGAGGCACAGCCCTAGTCCAGGCTGCTCCCACCAGCTGTCCCCTGCCGAGGCCTCCTGGGACTGAACCAGACCCCAAGGGCAGGGAAAGTTAGCGGGATGCTAACTCTATGTCCACCTCCCAGACATAGAGAGGGGAAAGTGGGGGACTATAAGCAAACAGAATGTCCAGCACAACTAGGTTTCCTCACACATCGGTTTTCTCTCCTACTGACTGTGGGTCTTACGCAGTTGACACAATGTTGACAAAATTCACAAAGCCATCTTTTTTGTTTTTATTTTTTCTGGTGCTGGGGATTGAACCCAGAGCCTTCACACTGAGCTCTACCCCCCGCCCCGCCCCCTTATGTTTTATTTTGACACAGGGTTTCAGGAAGTTGCCTGGGCTGGGCTTGAATTTGTGATCCTCCTGCCTCAGCCTCCTGGTGCTAGGATGGCAGGCATGCACCACCACGCCCAGCTTTACAAAGTCATCTTCTGGAATGGGAAAGTGCTTCTAGGATGAGCCTGCTCTTCTTGCTACACAGGAGGAACTAGGCTGCTGCATAAATGCTTAGATTTACAACTCCTGTTCTGCATCACATTCATAATCAGCCTGGTCGTCCTCTACACTAGACAGCCTGTGCATTAGGAAGAGTGTGGACCTGATCCAGAACATCCCCAGTTCGAATCCCAGCTCTCCTTCTAACCACCACCCAAGTCCCAGGTTCTCATCTGTAAAATGGGATTGAAATTCCAATGCCACACCACAAAGTTGGTAGGAGGATTCGATGAATAAGACCCTGGTGAGTGGCAGCTGTTTTTAAATGACTGCTCTTCAAGTGCCTCAATTTTCTGCTCTGTCTATAGATATTAATAGATGCTACGATACATTTTAAAGAATTGGCTGTAAATAGTCTCAGAGATCTAAACATTCCTCTAAAGATGAGAGGCTTTCTCTTTTTTAAGTTTTCATCTTATTAGTACGTTTGCTCTATGTAACAATTACTGCACTCATCTTGGGAGTCGGTACATGTCCAAGACACACCTGGATTCTTCCTACACCCACTTCCTGCCCTTTGCTCCCTCTTCCTCCATCTTTTCCCATTTGCAAAAGATCTGTCTCCCTCTTTCCCAGGAGAGGATTTCTCTTCAAGTTCTTGTTGGATAAGTGGTTTTAGCGTCCCCTCTGTCTCCTGCTTCTGGCTGAGGAAACCACCTCAGAGTGGGCAGAGGAGGCCGTGAGTGAGATGCTGCCAGACCACATCCACACTGCAGAGCCTTATAGCTCGCTGTGGGGCTGAGGCCCCGGCTTTGTGTAACATCGACGGCTGATAGCGATGAGTCACCCAGGGAAAGGCCCACATTGCAGGGCTGCTGGAGGCTTTTGCTGAGTTCCTGAGGCCACCGAGCTGCACATAAACTTGCCAGAAAAATGACCGGTGGCTGGAAGCTGGGCCCAGCAGGACTTCTCCTGGGCCTGGTCCACAGCGAGGTTAGAATATTTTGTGAGCCTTCCTGAGGCTCTGTGTCCAGCGGACTGTGCTCTGAGGGAGATCTAGGCCTTCTGCACCCAGGAATCTGTAGCTCTGTGAACTAGAACACATTTAGCTCTTTTCTTATCCTTTGGAATTCTATGCAATGATTTTGGAGTAATGGCATGATGCAGAAGAAATACATGTCTCCTACTTTAGAACATTTACTCCCTTATTTTGTTCCTTTTCCTCAAATAAGATTTTTAGATGCGAGTAAAGAGGACAAGAAAAGCTAGGTGGGGTGGCACAGCCCTGTGACCTCAGCACTTGAGGGGCTGAGGTAAGGGGGTTTGCCTCAAGTTCGAGGCCAGCCTGGCTACATACTGAGACCTTGTCTCAAAGAAAAGAAAAAAGATGAAATAAAAGAAAATTTAGGGCCGGTGAGATAGCTCAGCGGCATAAGCGCCTGCCTGGCAAGCGCGAGGTCCTGAGTTCGACTCCTGGTACCCACATAAAGGAAAAAAGGGCTGGTGATATTGCTCAGTGGCACAAGCGCCTGCTGGCAAGCGTGAGGTCCTGAGTTCGACTCCCAGTACTGACATTAAAAAAAAACAAACGAGAGAATTTAATGAAAAGGAAAACATGGATACAAGTTTGTCGCTGGGCATGGTAGCACATACCTGTAATCCCAGCACTCGGGAGGCTGAGACAGGAGGATTGCTGCGAGTTTGAGGCCAACCTGGGCTATAAAGTGAGTTCAAGGCCAGCCTGAACTGTGTAGTGAAACCCTATCTCAAAAAGACAAAAAGAAAAAAAAGGTATAACAAGTTTATGATAATATTAGACTTACCTAAGAAAAAGAAAACAATGAAGTTGGAGGAAATTGGAAAATAAATTAGATATTTTTAATACAAATAGTAATGTCTATGCTCTCTCTCTGAATTATGTAATTGTTAAACCCTATATTTAATTTGCTGAATATTTTGTGGTTATTGCTCTGTTTATGCAAATGATTGCCAATTTAAAATCTCACTCGGAAAAGTTAGCCAGGGGGCATAGGAACTGATATGTACTAATACTAAAATAGAGCTCAAACACGAGGCTGGCAGGTCTTGAAGGACTCAGGTGCTACAACCCTGCCTTGAGCAGCAAGAGAATTTAGAAAATACCTGACACAGGATACAGGGGGTTTGTTCTTGGAAGCCTGTTTTGTGTCCATTTTTGTCCATTTTCCATGAAGTGAGAGAGAAGGAAGGTGCTAAGAAATACATTTTCACCTAGGGAGGTGTGAAGGGGACACAAGGAAGGAGAAAAAGGTGAAGCAAATCTTTCCTTTAAAAAGAGAAACCAGAGCCAGGTGTGGTAGCCCATGCCTGTAATCCCACACTTGGAGGCTGAGGCAGGAGTATCACTGCAAGTTTGAGGCCAGCCTGGGCTACATAGTGAGTTCAATGCCAGCCTAAACTACATAGTGAGCCCCTGTCTCCAGAACAATAAATAAATAAATAAATAAATAAATAAATAAATAAATAAGAAATAAGAAAAAAAGAAGAAAGAAAAAGAAAACAAGAATTGTTGCTGCTCTGGGGTGAGAGGCAGGTCTGGGGGTGCAGTCCATCTCCCTGGAGGTGTGCAGGGTGGGCTCCTGAGCACCAGCACCCCTTACACTTCGCATGCCAGGTGCTGCTCTTGCCTCTCCTGTCCTGGTCCTGAGCCCTAACGTCACCTCAGAGGTCTGAGATGAAGGCGGGACCGCAGTCAAGCGTCTCGAAGGCAGAGGCCACGTGAGAGCACAAGGCTATAGCAGCTGCAGGAGAGAAATGGCGCTTGCTGCTTGTCTGGACCTCAGCTGTGTGAAGTGCCAGGCTACCCTGTGCCTAGAATGCACCTGATACCAGACGCGCCTGCGCTGATGCGCCGGCCTGCTGATGAGGTCAGCCTCCTGCTGGAGCTGGGACAGCCCCAGGGTGGCAGGGAGACAGATGCCCCTCAGGCTCGCAGAGGGTGGCTGGCGCCCGGGCTTTCTCCTGGCCCCTGTCTCGCGCCGGTCCCTCCAGCAGGTCTCAGAGTGCTGCCACCTCTCCTGTGTGCTGCTGCTGCTTCTCAGCTGGTGGTGTCTTCCCCACCAATTAGCGAGATTGTCCGGGAAGAGTCCTCGTGCAGAGCTCTCCAACCTCTTGCGTTCTGCATACTTAGACGAGGCTTTTCGTATCATCTTCCAGCTCCCCCTGCCTGTGCCCTCACTAGATGCCGGGCTCTGCGAGTCCAGGGACCGTGTCTCTTTGGGCTCTGAGATCCATGCAGTTAATCAGTACCTGGGACTTGAGGAGAGTTCTCAGCTGAACGACACCATGAATGATTGTGTTTACAACAACCTGCAGGCATGCACAGTACCGTTGGCTTCTGTGGCACAGCAAAGCCCTTGTGGGGTCGCCTGCCCTTCGCTTGCTGAGGGACTGCATTGGAAACTCACTGTGGCAAGCGAGGCATGGCCAGAGGGCGCAGGAACACAAACCAGGCAGAGACACGGTTATGAGTCAGGCATGGGCCTGGGTTAGATAATAGAGGGTAATGCCGGAGTTAGTAATGAGGTAGGATAGATGGTCACAAAAGTACAGAATGAAGAAATAATTGTTAGTTGGGAACCTGTCACTTTGGAATGTAAGAAACTGTAGACAAACTGTATTTATGTTGGATGAGATCCGTAGGCTCCATTATTCCAAATATATTGTAAAACTATCATGATTCAGTAGAGTGCATCCATGGATGGAGTGAGGGACACATGATGTAGCAAGACTCTTCAACCTCTGCTATCATGTAGATGGTTTCTATTCGTGTTTATTTATTTCACATTTTTTTTTTTATTTGTGGGTACTGGGGGGTCGACCTCAGGACCTCGTACGCCAACAGGCACCCGTGCCGCTGAGCGATATCACCGGCCCCTTTTTCGTATGTGGGTTCCGGGAGTCGAACTCGGGCCCTTGCGCTTGCAAGGCAGGCGCTTACGCCGCTGAGCCATCTCACTGGCCCTTTATTTCACATTTTTGAGACTCGGCCTTGCTATGCAGGTCAGGGTGGTCTTGACCTCATTATGTAGCCCAGCCTGGCTTCAAATTCACAGCAATCCTCCTGCCTCAGCCTCCCAGGTGCTGGGATTATAGGTGTGCACTACCATGCCTGATTTATTGGTTTTTTTTTTTTGGGGGGGTACCGGGGGTCAACCTCAGGACCTCGTGCACCAGCAGGCGCCGTGCCGCTGAGTGACATCACCAGCCCTTTTTTTGTATGTGGGTTCTGGGAGTTGAACTCAGGACCTCACGCTTGCCAGGCAGGTGCTTATGCCGCTGAGCCATCTCACCTGCCCTATTGTGGTTTTTTTTGAAACAGGCTCTTACTATGTAATCAGGCCAATTTTGAACTGGCTAAATAGTTTAGACTGGCTTTAAATTCTCAGTGCTTCTGCCTCAGCCTCCCTACTGCTGGGATTACAGGTGTGCACTACCACACCTGGCTTATGTTTTTTGTTTTGTTTTAGACTAGGCCTCTGTGTTGCCGAAACTGACCTCAAACTTTCAATCCTCCTGCCTCTAGTTGGTTAGATTTTGTTTGTTTTTGCAATACTGAGGATTGAACCTAGGGCCTTTGCACTGAGCTATATCCCCAGCTCCTCCTTCTTTTTTATTTTTATTTTTTTGAGACAGGGTCTTGCTAAGTTGCTAAATTGCCCAGGCTGGGCTCAAACCTGAGATCCCCCTGTCTTAGCCTCTTAGAGTGCTGGAATTAGAGGCATGTGCCACCACACCCAGCTCACTTGGTTGATTTAGAATGAGAAATTTAAGTGCGCTCAGTTTAACCTGTATTATAGAAAAGAAACAGAATAGGCTAACTGATGCCTAAGATATTTCCAGTCTCCAAAATGTAATTATTTTACACTTTTAAGTGGTTTCAAATAGCACACAATTATTCAGCATGTTCTTTAAAGAAAATCCAAAAGTATGTATTTCCTTTTAAGAGTATAATTTAAATATTTATATGGGATTTATTGTATATTCAATGATTTATTTAAAACACTGATACTAATTAAAATTTAATTACAAACTACACCATGATAATGTTCTCATCATAACTTGCTGGACAACATGTTTCCAGGGCTGAGAGGAGTGGTCACTTCTCCAGCTCTGAGAAGCATAAAGGTCTTTCTGGAAAAACGATGGGAAAAGTGATGAGTATGTCACAGGACCTAAGGAGGGACAGAGGTGGAGAGGGAAAGCAGCCTTTCGGATTCAGTTCCTTCCATCATAAATGTCCCTGTGCCACACCTCCATCACGTCAGGAGGAAGTGTGGAGAAGACGGGTGAATTACCCATGTGTCATAAGCTAATGGAAACCCACCAATTCCCCATCCTGTGGCTCCCATTGAGGCTGGAGACTAGGGCCTGGTGGGCTGGCTGGGGAAAGGGGCGGGGCCTGTTAATTACAAAGTCCCAGGGCACATGCACAGAATGCTTCCCAAAGCCTTGCACGTGGATTTCTCAATTTCTCGCGAGAACTCGAGCAGTTTGGGTGGGAGTGCCCAGGCCTGACACAAGCCTGAGCAGTAGGACATATAAAGGGATGGTACCATTGAGTTTGGGACTACTGTGTTCTCTCTTCCACAGTAATCCGCTCTCAAGCTGTACCTCTTTTCCTTTCACTTGGCCCAAACTCGCTCTACAGAGCATGTTTCTTTTAACCTTTAACCTTCGACCTTTAATAAACATAAAACCTCACTATCTTTTGTGCTTATTTTGTCCAATTCTTTGTTCAGGAAAGAACCTAGAAACTACCTCTGAAAGGAGACCCCCAGCACCCCAAATCCCGGTAACCCCAGTCCTCCTAATCCTCAAACAGGGTGACCTCACTGCAGACAGAAGGAAGAGGAAGTTCGGCACTCACTTAAGAAAAGCCCCTGACGAAAATATAATTCCTCTTGCTTCATAAATAATACATAAATTATGTACAAAAAAACTTGTGTGGTCTCATTTGAGTATTAAATTCCATTGATACAGAACAGATTCTACCAAATTTTATTTTAAAAATGAGACTTTGCAGATTTTCTTTTCTTTTCCTTTTTTTGTTTTTTGTTTTTTGTTTTGGTTTTTTGAGACAGGGTCTTGCTATGTAGTGCCGGCTGGCCTCAATCTCGCAGCGATCCTCCTGCCTCAGCCTCCTGAGTGCTGGGATTACAGGCGTGTGGCACCATGCCCAGTGCTTTGCAGATTTTCTAAGCCTGTTTAATAATGAGGAAGATGGTCAGGCTTGGCTTTTCCCCATCCAAATGTCAAAAGAGGGCCTGATGAAAAACAAACCAACTTCCTCTTTCCTGTGTTTCAGCTCTTTCAAACCTTTGGATCCTTCCTGAATACCTGTCCTCCCCATTAGGATGGGGTGCCTTTAGATTACCCTATACTTGGTTTTTCTTGTTGTTTTTGTTGTTTTGTTTTGTTTTGTTTTGTTGAGACAGGGTCTTGTGTAGTTCAGGCTGGCCTTGAACTCACCATGTAGCACAGGCTAGCCTCAAACTCACAGGGATTCTCCTGCCTCAGCCTCCTGAGTACCAGGATTACAAGCATGTGCCCCTACGCCCAGCAGCCCTACACGTGGGACTCTAGCCTTCTGATGGTTTTACATCTTGCACTGTGCTAAGGCTTTGCATTCACAGGTTCGTGATGGTCTTGCAAAGATACTGATACGAGTGAGTCGTCCTCAATAAGAGCCATGCTATTTGGTTTTTGTCTGTGTTGACTTAACCATAATCATTACCCAAGGAGCTCTGCAACTGACCCAGAAATTTGTCTTCACGGGAACCCAGTACTCTTTGTGGGAAAATTCTCCCTGAAACCCCAGAAAGTCTGGAGAAAAGTCACCAGGCATATGAGTGCCCTGGTACATGAGCTGTGATTAAGCTGGCGTTATCTGGTGCATAGTCCAGAGGTAAATGAAGGTGTGTAGCAGGGGGCAGATGGAGGAAGAGGGCAATCTGGGGAATGACAGCTGTAAAATGAAACAAGGAAGGAGTTGCAATAACTCCTGTGTGAGGAGAGGCCCTGTCTCCTCTGTGGTGACAGGCTGATAGGGTCAAAGAAATGAATTGCTAACTTTGGAAATGTCAAGGTTGACCAGAGTTCCCTGTGAATAACAAAAGCTTTCCAGCCCAGGCCTCGAACTTGTAGCGATCCTCCTGCCTTAGCCTCCCAGCGCTGGGATCACAGGCGGGCACCACATTCAGCATGATGAAAGGCTATTTGCACCTGCTCTCTCCTGGCTAGCTGAGGTACATAGCATCCAACCTACAGCTGTGTGAATGAACAAAGTTAGTTGGAACAGACATAATGAGACCCACCCCTTCTTGCTGGCACCATCGCTGTCACCAGTGGCTTTCCTACTAGCATTTGAAACCCTACAGAAAAGAGATGCTAATGGGCCGGTCAGCGCACACCTCACAGTGAGTAGTAACAGCTAGGAACTGACCAAATAAGTAAATGCTGAACAGACCTGGCCGCAGTCATAGACAACTCCAGAAATGTTTCATCCTCTTAGCCCAGGACCTCCCCCGCCAAGATTTTATTTATTTTCTGACTCAAGGCTGCCTCAAAGCCAGTTCCGATCTGTTGTGAAATGTCCCTTCTCATGAGCCACTTCCCCTTCCATGCCCTGAACACATATGGACACATAGCCCCAGCAGAATGTTTCTTCGTGCCTTCTAGGCAGTGACGGGAAATGAAAATACTGTATTGTATTAAATTCTAGAACATATATATTTTTTTCACCTTTTGTTCTGAAATTAGGAAGTATTTCGTAACCAATGGCATCTTGCAATTATGATCGGTAGTATTTTTTTTTTCTTTTGGAATAGTACCTATAATAATGTGTCTTACAGTGGACGCTACCTTAGACTTGTTAACATGCGGTACTAACAAAACCTACCAGGGGGCCAGTGATATAGCTTAGCGGCATAAGCACCTGCCTGGCAAGCGCAAGGTCCTGAGTTCGACTCCCGGTACCTGCATATAAAACAAACAAGCAAACAAAAAAAAACCTACCAGGTTGTATTGTAAATTCCGAGTATTTTCCAAATGCTACATTATAAACAAACCAAAGCACAGGCAGACTTTGCAGACAAGCATGAGAGAGTCAGACCTGGGGATCAGAGGGCACGTTCTCATGCACTTTTCTCACGTGCCACTGGCACGCAGTCCACTATGTTCAAGGCACATATTAGTCACTTAAGACGCAATAGAATTCTTCCCAGATTTGGAGTCCTTGCTATGTGTCAGTCACAGTGTTTAAAGTGCCTTTCATATGTGAGTTCACTTACTGAGTCCTTAGACAGCTCTTTGAATGGGCCCCGTTTTAATCCCGTCTTTCAGATCAAATTCTAGCTAGGAGTCAGCGGATGGCTTGCTCTGCCTGCTACAGATTATAAATGGCGGAGCTGGGATGGATCACGGGACCGCTGCTCTTCAAAGACCCCAGTCCTGTGCTCTCTGCCACGCTCTTCCCAGTGGATACTGATCCTGAGTATGTAGTTTTTCTACCGGTTTTGATGGCCGTTTGCTTAGTCAGAATTGTTGCTTCTCAAGTTTTCTTTCCAAACTTTCAACTTTCCTAACCACTTTTCTGGGCCCTACAATCTCCATTGATCATTAAATGGCTACCCAAGTTTTAATTGGATGAACATTGCTAATTTATAATAAAGAGTTCAGTAGAAAAATATTTTCTTTATTTAATAATGACACGCAAAATCATTTAAAAAGACAGGCTCCAAAGAGATGTTTGTTATTATGATGGCAATGAATTGCACAAAGGTGATATTGTGGAAGTAAAATACAATTTTCCCTAAGTAGAAAAAAGAAATCAAAAGCAATCTCCATTTGGCAAATTGTTAAGAGAACATAACGAAACGGGTTGACCTTGTACAGCCCAGGGCCTGTTTTTTATTCCAACCCCGAGGACCTCCAGTGTGATCTTAAGAAATTACTGCAGAAATTTCACTTCAGGAACAGAAGATTCTCTTAGACCAATTCTGTGCTTCCTTTTTTTGTTCTTTGCAGAAGGCAGATCTGGAGGAGGCAGTGCAGACACCATGAAGAGAAGTGGGAGAAATGCTAGCGATGGACAAACTTGAATGTGCGCCCTCTCCTCCTCCGGAGGGCTTGTCCAAACAGATCGCTATGTCCACCCCCAGAGTTTCTGTTTCATTACTTCTCAGCCCTGCCAGCCCCTGAGAATTTGCATTTAGAATAAATTCCCAGGTGCTGTTGGTCTGGGTGCCATACTCTGAGACCCACTGGTCTCACTATCAGAAGACCTGAGTTTGAATCCTGGAGTCTTCATTTCTTAGGTGTGACTTGGGGGAATAAATTAGTTCTGAGTCTTGATTCCTTATTTGGTGAACTGAACTGTCAACTACCTGTTATACTGTGAGAATGAAAGAAAACAAAACATACAAATTATTACAGATCCTGTGATTGTTTGCATTGCTAGTATTTTTGTGGAAGAAGCTGTAATGTATGTCAATCCAGACAGGAACCGGGGAATCTTTGAACTGCACAAGGCCTTCAAGAGCGATTCAGAAAACTGAAAGCGGATGTCGTATCCTGGGTTATACAGAGGCCCTGGGGCTCAGCTTGGAACATGTGTGGGGAGAGCACAAATTCTATTGTCCTCCTAAACCGCATACGTATGTGTGTTCAGATCCCCACTCCACAGGGCCTGAGTCCGGTTCCTATTGGGAAAACGGAAAAAGGAGCATTTGCTCCAACAGGGTGAAGGCTGTTTGAGGTAACGATTGGAGGAAGCAGCACGGTGCCTGGCACACAGTGAATGTCAGGTCCTAAGGTGGCTAGGAGAACCGAAGCCAGGGGACAGGAAATACAGGACCATTTTGGTGATACCGCTGTGTCCCACAAGGTAGCTAACACCCTGAGTCCCAGCCCTAAGCACTACCGTGTATGGCAATGAGCAAACCGGACTCACTGACCTCCATGGTTGTCTCCGAGATCCTAGTGACAGCCGAGTAATCTACTATAGTCAGTGGCCAGCAACCGGGGCTCTTTTCACTACTCTTCTTTACAAATACCCCACTCATTTTTTGGCCAGGACCTAGCACATAGTCATCAAGCAACACATCGTGGAATTCCCTAGCAAACACAGCACTAATCACAGAAAACAATTATTGGAATTACGTAGAGATTAGTGAGCAGAGCTCTTCATTTCCCCCTAGATTATGTGACACTTGAATCAAGTCTAAACCAGACAACGCATGACAGCGCAGTGAGCGAAGTACTAGTAAACACTAGATAAGCGCAGCCATGCACTCTGGGTAGTGGAAGTTCCAGACTTGCAAAACCCTGGAGTTAGCAGAAGCAACAACGGGAGCACAGTTGTGGAGCCGGTGGCTGAGCCTGATGCCAGGTCATGGGGCTGGAATGCTGCTCATGATGCCGTGCGGGACAGACTTTCCTCTTATGCCTCTCTCTGATTAGGAGTTATTCACCCGCCGCGTGTCTTCGCACATTGCACAGACCAACACTTTGCCTGTCTGCTCGACATCACAAGTGATACATGGGCGGGGTGAAGCGGAACCTGCAAGCCCATGCCCACGACAGTGAGTGATTGACTTGACAAAAATGGAGAGAATTTGTTGATCTTGTCCCTTTCTTCTTTTGCAGGGTTGAAGAGGACTGAGTGGGTCTCAGGAGAGCTGGGAAAGGCGAGGGCGTGGCATGTCAATGTTACCTGACGGCATCCACTACCTCTCTTCACACTTCTTGCTGGCAAATATGGAAAATGTAGTTCTTTACAGGAGTATGGAATACTTCACTTTTGTTTCTAACTTTTAAATTAGAATTGAGGTAGCTTTGACTTTTTTTCTGATGGAAATATCTCCTATAATTGCAAGATAATGCACCGCTGATTTTTAGACATTTTTCCCATGGACTCAGCGTAAACTTCTCACTCTACTGCCCTCCACTCTGTGTCCGGATCTCAGTTACCTCTGATTCTCAGGACTTTTTCTCACTTTCTTCCATGGGCTTACCCTCTGCAATACCCGGCTTCCTTTCCTCTCTGTGCGCAGGATTCCCTGATGTCTTCCAGACTCACAGTCTCTGGTCTCTTCTGCTTGGCCGACCTCTGCTTTCCTTCTGTCTCAGCCACCCCTAGGGGAAGCTATGTTATATGCTTGGCCACAAATCAGCTCTGCTCCCACTGTAGGATGGCAGATTCTGAAATCCCCCTAGGTAGTCTTCTGTTTTTTGTTGCAGGGAACACAATACCACAGACGGTTAAATTTTAAACAAAAGAGTTAAGTTTGGACTACGGTTCTGGTCCAGCATTGAAAGGCTGCATCTGGTGATGGCTTTCTTGCTGGCAAAGTCCTGAGGTGGCACAGAGCATCATACAAAAGACACAGGGAGGACATATGCATGTCTATCCTCTGGTCTCTCCTGCTCTTACAAAGCCACAATATTCAATCATGGAGGGCTATAGTTTGGATCTTAAATGTTCCCCTAATGGCTCATGTGCTCAAGGTTGGTCCTCTGCCAGTAGCATTACTGGGAAGTAATGAAGTCTGTCAAAGGCAGGGCCTAGTTTGAGGAAGTTAGGCCACTGAGAGGGACCCTGGGACCCTGGCCCCTTCCTCTCTTCTCCTTTTGCTTCCCAGCCACCAGGAGAGAAGAGACCTTCTCTGTCACACACTTGTGCTGTGGGGTCTAAGCCATGGGGCCAAGTGACCATGGACTGAGACCTCTGAAACTGTGAGCCAAGATAAACCCCTTCTCTTACTGAGCTGGTTATCTCAGTTATTTGTCACAGACATAGAAACTGACTAGCTCCTGGGGCTCCACCCTGATAACCTTATCTAATCTAAATTACTTCCCAAGGTCCTGCCTCCAGTCACCATATTTGATTAAATTTCCATACTTTTAATACCTTATCATGGATATTAAGCTCTAACATGAGCTTCACGGGGGACAAAACATATTTACAACATAATATCCTTCTTTTCTACTTTCTTTCCTCATTGCAGCTACTGTGACTTTATCTTATCGGGAATTCTAGCCCACAATCTCTCCTGGATCATTTGTTCCTTCCACCTGGATTTGATTTCTTTGCTTCCCTATCAGTCTGAATTCATCAGCCAACCATTTCTTCTCAGTACCACCCTATGATGTACCGCCCTTTTAGGTCTTCCCTTTCTGTTCCTGCTGTCTCTTCAGGACGCTTGCAAGAGCCTCCTCCCTGATCTCCCAGTCTTCCAATCTGCTTGACCTACTTCCAGGTCATGACTTCCAGGATGATTATCCTGACTCTATTGCTCCATGAGAGCTTGGTCAGCTCTTCTCCTCCAAGACCCTTGCACTTTTCCTTCAAATTTTGCTCATGCTCTTTGCTTTCCTTTGAAATACTCTTCCTCATTTCTATCTGAAAAATATCATCTGTTCTTTCTAAAATCCATCTCAAATAACACCTCCAGGTTCCTCCAACTTTACTTCATCTTTTCTCAGTGTTATATTTCCGTGCTAGGTGGAATGGTTGATATACTTGTCTTCTCTTTCCTATAGTGTAATCTGTGTAAGCATATGAGCTTTGGATTTAGAAGAACCGGGCTAACTTCTTCATAGTGACAGTTGTGTGATTTGGGGTGAGCCACTCCAGTTTGCTAAGACTGAGTTTCCTGCTGTGCAGAGAGATGTTACTTTCTACCTCACGGGATCATTAGGAGATTAAGGGAGATTAGATGCCATATTATGGCCACTTGATAAATATTACTTCTTCCCTCTTCCCCATTCCTGTATCCTTGAGGTATAAGACCCTGTCCCATTCACCTTTGTATCCTTTGAAATGCCAGCAGTGCCCGGCACAGGGTAAGTGATCAGTAAATATTTACTGAATTCAGGTATCCAGATCCTGTATCTTTTTTCCTGTTGGAAGTTGGAGCTCCATTCGCAGCTTCATTTAAAACCTTCCTATCGAAAGTTGGAGCTTCACCGGGGGTCCTTCTCTTACTTAATTTTAGTGAGTTTACAACAGAATAGATAGCGTGCAGATGATGATTAGCAGGTCGCTCTAGTACCAGCAATTCTGAATTGTCCTTTGAGAAAGACTCGTAACTGTACTCTGTGTCTGGCCTGGAAGAAAGGGGCCATGTGATTTTTCACAAAAACTCAGTCATAACAATGCCATCTGAGAAGCTTTCCTGTCAGGTTATTGACTCAACATGATGCAATATGATTGCGACCAGTCATGGCCCCTTTCCTATGCCAAGCTACCTCGAGGTGGGCTGGGAGCCCTGACTCACATCCGTGTGTGTGTGTGTGTGTGTGTGTGTGTAGAGGGACCACATTACAACATCTGATTGTCCCTGCTTGTGTTGCATTGTTATAGCAAAATAAGAGGCAAGGTGCTTTATAAAGAGAAATGTCAAACAGTATGGCACTAGTAACTGGCAAGGACTTCTGCATTGTGTCACAACAGGTGGCAGGGCCACACTCGAGAGAGGTCACATGGTGAGAGAGAAAGCAAGCGACTGGGGAAAGGCCAGGCCTGCCCTTTGATAACAACTCACTCTCCTAAGAACTGACCCACTCCTGCAGGACCCGATCCACTCCATGAGACCACTTTAATCCTGTCACACAGGTACGCAAGGCTCAACTGCCCCCCCTCCTGCCCCACCTCTTACAGGTCCCCCCTTTCGATACCGTGACATGAAGGACCAAGCTTCTAGCACATGAACCTGTGGGGAGCAAATGTTACCCAAACCATAGCACTAATCATATTATGGAATTGCTGGCTAAGTGAGTGCTTCTTTTTAAGGAAAAACAAAACTTCAAGCTAGATACATTTGCTAAGGATATCAAGATGTAGTAGAAAGTGTAGAGGTTTGGACTCAAATCTTAGCTCCACTACCTATTAGCTGTGGAACCTTATGCACATTACCTAGATCCCTTTTACTTTAAAAAAGTGATGAAAATACCTGTTTCACAGATCATTGTGAGACCAAATGACACGCTTATGGATGCACCAAGGAAAGCAGTGATGCACAGAGAAAGCAATGAACAGATGTTAGTTGGGATGCCAAAGAATTCTGAGAAATTTCTCGGGAAAGACCGAGCTCGCTTTGCAGAAGACAGTAGCATTCATTGTGTTATCTCTGCTTCTGTGCTGTCATATGTGTACGTGTGTCACCTTGTTGAGGCTATGGTGCTCAGATGTTAGGCCAACAGTGTCTAGATGTTGCTATGAAAATGCTTTTTATGACTAACAAGTAAACCAGTAGACTTCGAGTAAAGCCCTCCATAATTCAGGTGAGTTTCGTCCAAGCAGTGGAAGGCATTAAGAGAAAAAGTCTGAGGCCCCTGAGGAGGGGGAAGCCTGTCGTTAGACTGCCTCCAGACAAGAGCTGCGGCATCACCTCTGCCTACCAGCAGCTGGCCTCATCAGCAGGTTTTGACTTGGCAGCCCCACAATGGTGTGAGCCAGTTCCTTAAAATAAATCTCTGCTCCCTCTCTGTCTCTCTGAGAAGAACTCCTAGGAGGAGAGAGAAAGAGGCTCTCTTGTGGTTGTGTTTCTCAGGAGAACCCTAACAGAGCCTGCTTTGCTCCCTGGGTGCTGGCCGAATGCCGGGGGTTGCATCCAGCTCATCTTCGCATCCTCAGCACTCAGCACTCCGCCAGCAGCCCCGTAGTAGCCACTCTTGCTTAGTGAACTGAAGGTCAGTAGCTCACATTCTTATACTATCCTGTCAAAAAGGCACTTGCATATATAGCTGGATTAATTCATTCCCCCACCAGCATTTTGGGGTACGGCTACTCCATCTTGCTGTGTCTGGCACTGGTGATGCGAAGGTAGAAAACCTTCTCACTACTTAAGAGTGGGCTGAGGGGCGGCGAGGGGGAGTGGAAGGGGAAGATGAGGGAACAGAAGGTAGAACTGGACACTGGGAAGCTGTTTATCCAGGGAGTACCTAGCATAAAGCAGGAGCACTTGGTTTTTTGTCTGTCTGTCTCTCTGTCTGTCTGTCTGTCTGTCTGTCTGTCTGAAACAGCATTTTGCTTTGTAGTCCAGGGTGGCCTTGAGCTCGTGGCCATTCTCCTGCCTCGGTCTCCTGAGTGCTGGGATTATAGCCACGCACCACCACACTTGGCAGCAGGGGCACTTGGAAAGAAAAGGAAGGGATGGACAGAGGACATGAGATGGAAGGAAAGGAGGTGGAAAGAGGAGATGGGAAACGGGGAGCGAGCTCCCTTCGTGACTCCCTGGCTTCAGGCTGAGCTGACCAGGCATGGGAGGAGGAGCAGAGTTTCTCGTCTCCTTAGCTGACCCTAACAGTCCTCCGCATCGTGAATGTAACAGTCTCATCCTAGGGATTTAGACACTGAGTGAAAGCAGATTGTTTGCTGCCAACCTGGTAAGTCAGGAGTGGGTCCCCTGTGTCCCCTTCCTGGCCCCACTGTGGTGCCTGCCAACTCCTTGGCGGGGCGGGGGCAGGCCCAAAGCCTGCTGTCACTTCTGTGTGCTGCAGTTTCACTTTCTGGAGCTGGCAGCAGTGACCAGCCTGCCAGCCTCTCTGACCCTACGGCTGTGGCCCATAAGTGACCTGGGAGAAACCCACTTCCGTTCCCACTAACTACAAAGAGCTGGGCAGATGTGCTGTGCTGTCAGGGTGTCTGTCCCCGATGGGAAAGGGAGGGACATCTCTGCAAAGGAAAAGGGAGAAGGGTAACTGGTAAAAATGAAAGTACACTTTCTCTAAAAGCCTGAAGCAATCCTGTCACTTTTTTCCTCAGAAGTCCTGCCTGGGAACCAGTACTCCCCTGCCAGTAAATGACAGCCCTTGACTCGCTGCTGCTGCCCACTCCTTCTTCCTGCTCATTCTGCTGACTGCAGAGGTGACACTGAGGCTCTGGAATCAAGAAGCACAGAGGTGGCCTGAACCTTTGCCCTCTTCCTGGCCTGCTGAGTGTGCAGTAGCTGCCAGCAAGGGGTTGCATTTCTCTCTCTCTCTCTCTCTTTTTTTCTCTCTCTCTTGCTCTCACTCTCTGGAGCTGTCCAGGAAGCTGGAACCTAAAGCTCATCTCTAGCCTCCCATATCCTTTTCCAAGTCCCTCCAAGGCCTCCACTTAGCTCTCTTTGGCCTTGGTTCTCAACATGGCCTCAAAGTTGGGGTGGACCCCAGCCTGCTCAGTCTTTGCAAGGGCGCGGGCTCACACAGCTGGCCCTTTGTCTGAATTCTCCATGGCCTGAGGCCCTCCCAAGAGGGAGGCTCAGCCTCGTTCCTCCAATGCCTCTTTTCTAGCCCTGCCCTGCAGAGCCGCCAGGTACTTCAGGTGGAATTCAGAGGTCAGTGAGCTAGAATAAGTGCTTAACAAATGTTAGCTCTTTTTGCTGCTCCTGAACTTCTGAGCCTTGCCAGCGCTGGAATGTCATCGGAATGCTTGGACTTTTGGGGACAGGAACGGCGTCTGCCATCCAGCGTGAGTTGTGTACAAGGGCTGAATCTAGAGGTCGCCGGGGCCATGACCTAGTACCTGGCTCCTTCCATTTGGGAAATGGGTCTAATTCCAGGCCTCAGCCCCCACCCCTACCTCCTGTGTGTTCAGCTGTGAGCTGACAGCCATGACTTCCTAAATCTCAGGGGGTGCAATCAGATCCTTGCCAGATGGCCAGGCAGCTGGATGCTATTTTTATATGAAATCACTGCAGAGCCTGTGACCAACACAGCCACCATTTTCACGGCAATCACCTGAGCTCTCCTAACTGTGTAGGTTTGGGTGTCTCTAGCCATTTCACCCAGGGGATAAAGTTGATGAAGCTGATGTTCTGCAATGGAATTTTTTTTTTTTTTTTTTTTTTTTTTGGCTTTCTGAGACAGGGTCTCTGTATGTAGTCCAGCCTGGCCTTAAACTCACTATGTAGTCCAGCCTGGCCTTGAACTCATGGTGATCCTCCTGCCTTAGCTTCCCAAGTGCTGGAATTACAAGCGTGCACCAGTATGCCTGGCTTCTTTTTCAATTTAAAACCAATAATATAATTGGACTTCAACATCTGCACTATTTCAGTTACTCGTTTCACCTTGGGTTTCTAGTAGAGACGGCTGTGCACATAAGATTTTCCACTGGGGTGGAGGGTCATGGTGCTGCCTGAAAGCCCGGGGGGAGCTCCAACGCAGCACTAGGCTGTGTAATCCATGAAGTCAGAGGCTGTCGCTGCTCTGTTCAGCACTCTGTCCCCAGCACTGACTCAGGGCCTGGCACCAAGAAACTACAAAATAAATATTTACGGAGCCAGCGCTTTAGATTGATCTGATCTCTGGCTGTGTAATTGTGCTCTTGTCCTTTTCTACACCAAATACAACAAATGATTCTCAAAGGTCAGGAATGAGAAAATGAAGAGTAAAGAAGCATGACATAATCGCTCCCTGTCCCTGTGCGTCTGGGACCAGGGCTATGCACATGGCTCTGATCCTCATCAGAGTACCATTCAGAGAGTGAGGGGGAGGGGGAGAGATGAATTTGTGCAGTTACCAGGTAGAATAGAAAAAAATAAAATGAGAGGAGGGAAACATTTAAGCCCCCTCTTCCCTACGGAAATAATAATAATGCTAAATTGTACTAAGCACTTTCTGTCAGGCTTGTACTTTATATTTATTATTACATTGCCCCTCACAATAAGCCTAAGAGGTAGATACTATGATCATGCCCACCAACATGGAGGAAAACATTGGAATTTACAAGAATCCACATAACTTGGTTCAAGCTGGTAAGTGGAGAAGCTGACATCCCACCGCAGTTCTGCCTGAGTCCAGAGCTTGACCACCAGCCCTTGGCTAGTTCAGTATGTAAAGACAAGGTCCAAGTCTCATTCTTCAACTCACAGCACTTGGCCCAAGGTCATGGCCGCCATGTTGATTCAGAAGGACAGACAGACAGTCCAAGGTACCCGGGCAGAGTCATTTGCCTAGAAAACAGAGTTGCGTGAGAGGCAATGCCAAGGGCCGCTGAGAAAGAACCTGTGGCACAAATGGTCTCGGATCCTACAAAAGAAAGAATTTACCCTTCAATATGTTTGGAATTTATCATATCAAGTTAAAGACTATTTGCAAGTGGTTATAAGATGTAGACCATAGGACACAGCCAGGAGATTCTGCAGGCCATTTGTTCTGGCTTGTTCTTCTCCCAAGGACTAAGCTAAAGAAGGCCACTCAGGGGAAAATCTTACAATGGTGTATGAGTGGCTGATCTTCACAAGCAAGGCAAATGTGGGACCGATCATCAGAGCTTCCCACAGTGTCCGCCGCCTGGCCTGGTGTTTTGCTGTCTTGGTGGGGCCAGTTCCTACTGCGCAGGGCTGTCAACGCCACTGCCAGAGTTCTCATCATGAGACTTTCTTTTCTACCAGCTTCTCCAGGACTTCTTCTTCTTCTTCTTTTTTTTTTTTTTTAATATGGAACGCTTCATGAATTTGCGTGTCATCCTTGCGCAGGGGCCATGCTAATCTTCTCTGTGTTGTTCCAGTTTTATTAAATGTGCTGCCAAAGCAATCATTAAACTTCTCCAGGACGTCTGTGTGGTATGCCTCTTCTCAGAATGCTGGCTCGTCTCCTTTCCCAACATTTATAGAAAACTGAAGGAAGCGAAAGCAAAGAAAGAAAATGAGTAAACACTTTTGGAACAAAACATTAAGCTCACTTCTGCTGTAGCTTAGAGTTAGTGCCTTTTTAGATATCTGTAATAGCCCAGAACTGCATCTAGTATTGGTTGGTATTTACTATATATTTATTATTTGAATGCGTACATGAGTGACTGTCCATTAAATATTGTTTTGCACACACTGTGTGTAACATATAGTGGTGATGGAATCAACCCTACCAGTCAGAAGAAAGAAACTTGGGTTAAATCCTAACATGCACAGTTGGGGTTACATAATGAAGAACCTGACAATCACTGTTATAAACGGGTCTTAGGGGATGATGACTTTGCACACACACACACACACACACACACACACACATTGACGACAACCTCTTGATAACAGGTGTGTTAGTTAGCATTTACTTAAGAGAAGATGAATTAATAATCTTCCAAATACACTTGGATAACCACACAGTACCTATAACTAAATAGATCCCAAACCATCATGTTCAAAGTTCTTTCTTCCACACCCTCACTTTTTTTTTTTTTAAACTGGCTACATTGCTTATTCACAAGGCTTTAAACACAGCTATCGGAGACTGGATATTCGCTTGAAGTCATTTAGTCACCCAGGTCTACAGACTTCTTTCTTTACAGCCTCTCTCTTGCCACCTATTCCTTCTTTTCCATTCCTATGTCCCAACTCTCCAGTCAGGTCCTCACACGCTCAGCCTCCGATATATCCTCGGCAGTGTAACTCATCTGTTTGCCCAAATAACTCATCTGCTTGCCTAAATATATCCAGATGCTATAGATTAATTATGCACATCCCCCAGCATGTGTTGAAACTCTAACCTCCAAATATGGCTGTATTTGGAGATAACTGAGGGTCAATGGCATTGTAGGGTGGGGGTCTGGTGTCCTTATACAAAAGAGAAGAGACACTGAGATGCCCCTTCCTCTCTGCTTGCACACAGAGAAGCGGTCACATGAGGACACAGAGCAAAGGCCCTCTCTAAGCCAGGAAGGTAGGGCTCACCAGGAACCAAATTTCCAGAACCATGAAAAATTAAATTTTTGTTAAGCTACCTGGTCTATGGCATCATATGTCGGTCCCAACTGATAAAAGGGCCGTTCTGCACAGACTTAGCAGAGGTGGATGGATGGGGTGTCAAACCGAGCCTGTGCTCTAGAAGTCTTCTGATTTGTGAGTCGAAGCCCTTTGGCTTGGACCCTGAGGCCTCCCTCTGTGCGGCCTGTGGCTGCCGGCCCAGCCTGCCCGGCTTTGCATTGTTCCAGGCAGGGGATGCTCCTGTGATAATCTGTGATATTCTCATTGTCCTCCAAACACACTCAGCACTTTCTGAAGCCACCGTGAGGCAGGAAGCCCTTGGGATCTGCCCACAATTGCCATGGCTAAAAGATGAGTCACGTGCCAGGGTTAGAGCAGGACGGGAGAGATGTGCTGGAGACATGGCTTCTTCACTTTCTTCCTTGCCAACCAAGTCCTCCCTGAGAATAGGAGAGCATTCATGCCCAGATGTGAAGAGTGATGTCTCAATTATGAGTCAGCAAACTTTGTTCGTTTGGGCCCAAGTAAGGGTAAACATGTTCGGTTTTATGGGTTATGGTTTCTGTCACAACGTTGCCATTACAGCTTGAAAGTAGCCACAGGCAATCCCTAAACAAATGAGCATGACTGTGTTCCAATAAAACTTTATTTACAGAAACGGTCATTGAGCCAGATACTGCCTGTGGGCCGTAGGTAGACAATCCCTGATCTGTCAGTCTCAGAGCACCCGTACTGGTCTTGGAAAGGAAGTCTAGAACAACTTTGAGAGTCTTTGTTATATGAGGGAGAGACAAGTCTCCATTTTGAAGCTCTCACTACTACAGAGCCTAAACCAGGAGACAGTATGAAGGGAAGCATGTTGGAAATGCAGACTCTCAGCCACCCCAGACCCCCTGAATCAGAATGCACATTTTTATAAGAAGTCCTGGTAACTGGAAGGTGTCCCAGAGCTTGAGAAGCTAATGCTGATTGAATGGCGCTTTACTTGCAGCTGAAAGCATCCCTAACTTATGCTGACAAGTAAGAACAAAGCTGTGAACATGCTGTATGCTTTGCTATGGCCTTTGGTCTTGAGGACCTGAGGATATTAAAGCATTTTAAGTGTGGATTGAAATGATCAGGCTTGGGCATAGGCCTCATAAAATACAGTAGTATGCTCCTAAAAGTCAGTGAGTACCAAAGAAATCATGTTATTCACGCTGTTTCCCAAGCCAGGCAGCTTCTCTCCACCGTGGTCCTACCAGAGGGAGCCTCTGGAAGACCTGCTTTCCTTTCCAGGCTCCAGGAAGCTTCTTATTTCTGGCTTGTATTTAGGGCTTAAAAGTGGTTGCTAGACTGTAACTCCAGTGTTCCAATTTGGTACCTGAGACTGGAAAGCTTTTGTTTTGTTTTATTTTTATATTTGTTTTGAGACAGGGTCTTCAAATATGTAGTTCAGACTGGCCTTGAACTCACAGTGACCCTCCTGCCTCAGCCTCTCAAGTGCTGAGATTATAAGTGTGTGACACCATGTCCAGCGGTGCTGAACGTCAATTTTAGTGACATTCAGCACTGCCACTACCCAGCTTGGCCCTTTTATTTTCTGAACACATATTCTCCTCTCTTTATAGGAAAATTCTAAGCTACGTCAGCTTAAGGAATCATATTTTAGGATTTTTCATCCTTCCCACAAGCCCTGCAAAGTGCTTTGTATATAAGTACAGTAGATTCATGAGGAACATAAAATTAATTCTGAAAATATGAGCTATCATGATGGAGACCACTATAAAACAGCTCCGAGCAGGATTTAAAATTAATAAGTTGGCTTTCTATGTTTACTTGTGAGTCTGTCCAAGGCCTGGGCCCCTTGTCTGGAGATGGGCAGAAGATTCATAGTAAGTGAACCTCTGTGAATCACTGGTCCCAGCTGAGGCCTGTAGTGGCCTGTGATGCCCTGATGCCTTAAAGGGCAAGACAAGACCACAGCTGAGGACCTAACCCCAATACCTGGCTCTAACCCCAATTAACTAGATAGATATTGCAGCTTGCAGCATCTCACTACTGAAGTAAATGTCAACCTGGAGATAAGATAGTTCTCCTGACTGGCATAATTTACTACTTGGGGAAGTCTTCCAGCTGACTCCCAAGGGCCTGCTCAGTTTCCCACGCTTTTCACTCTATCCCCTTTGTTTGAAAACCAAATAAATACTGGCCACCTGGAGAAGTTCTTTGTCTCAGCCCCCAGAGAATCTTGAATTCTGCTAGAGGATTTTGATCTCCTTGGAGCCCTAAAATCATATCACTTTTCTCTTTTATTTAAGCCTTCGCTGTCTACTCATTTAGGAGATGGGGCTAGGCCAAGACCCCGATACTATCATTTATTTCTTTCCCAAAGTCCTCAAATAATACTTAACTGGTATCAGCATCTTGAACATGACCATCACTTTCTAGCTGAGTTAAAAAAGACAGAGTCGAAATGATCCAAATGTTACCAATTTCTTTGAAAGACAGGTCTTTTCCTATCCTTTGTGTGTAGGTTCTAGCCAGGAACGGTTTCATAAGAATAAGGTGCACACATTTGCTCCTCGGGCATCCTATTCATCAGGCCACCACATCCTCCTGTGGTTCGTATACAACAAGCCGAAACCCCAAAATACAACCTCTCTCCCAGCCCCCCACGGCGTGTGTGCACTTGTGCATGGGTAGCAACCGTAAACCTTCTGTAAACTAGTGTGGATACTCAACCCATCCATGCTCCGTACAAGGGATAAAGGTCACCCTCACTGCATTACTGACACAGCAAGGAGGGCTCAGGGCCTTTGATGAGAACTCGCTGATGGCCACACAGCTACAAGTCTGGTAGTGGTGAGAGGGAAGTTGGAATTCAAAGCAGGCAGGCTCCTGAACCCTTCAGCACTGTTTCTATAAACAGAGCTTCAGGGCAGTGATGGCCAACCCCTCGCCACTCTGTTTTCATCTGCAGGTATCATCAGTGAAGATTTTCGTGCAACAGCTAATTTAGATTAAGCCCAGATGTTGGAAATAAAGTGTTAGATGCCATTCATTCTACGGTCAAGGTCGGCAAGGGGTGATTTCTATACTTGAGGCTCTTTCCCAGGAGGAGTTAATGATTTGATCTATATTATTAATATGGGAGAAATACCTTTGAAATCAGGGTAGTTGGCAGTTACAGTTCTTCTTCGTCACTTCGGAATCTGTGGTGAGGACCGTTGAAGGAGTTCATGTAATTACGGTCTTATTGATATCCCTGAATATCGGAGACTTCATTGCAAAGCCTGTGATTAGAGCCACATGGTTGAGTTAAAGCATGGGGAGATATCTCAGTGACTCTGGGAAGCAGGCAGCCATAGGGGATTTTTGAAGTCTGAAAGCGGGTAGTTCGTCTTTGGATAATTCTCATAATGTGACCCAATTTGTATCATACTTCAACTCCCATTTCCCCCCGGAACCCAATCCTGACTCTACCATTTTCTGCATCCTGAAAAATCAGATCATCTCTCCTGAAGGTTTTTTCTTCCCCAAATCATTACAGTAACCACATCTTTTTTTTTTTTTTTTTTTTTGCTGAGCAAGTTGGCACCAAAGACTTAGCTGTGTAAGCCTTCAGATTTTAGAATTGTTCCTAGAGGCTTTTTCCATTTCTGAATTCAGGAGGCATTAACTATTTTAAATGACACTAAATTTCCTGGTAAGCGTGTAGAGAAACACTCCCGGCCCAGGATTTTAGGTTGTTGCTGTCCGGAGCTTCAGTTTGTGGTAAAGTGATGTTGTCTTCCAGAGCCTGTCTGTTCCTTCCCACTCGTTTTTGGTGTGCGGGTTCTTTTTGGAGTGCAGTTCCGGTGTTACATGCACCCCTTGGACTGCTGACCTCCTGTCCAGCCTCCTGTCCTTTGTCTTCCCTCCTGTGACAAGTCCTTTCTTCCAGGGAATTCCTGCTTCTCCCAGAGGCTCACACCAGGCTCCTCCTCCTGGCTTCTCATCAAGAGCCAGGTCCTGCAGCTCAAACCTTCCAAACAGATCTCACACCTAATTGCACTTCTCTTTCCACTCGCCTCTGTGCAAACCATCACAGTTGCTGTCTTTATGTGAATGCCACTCCTCGACAGAGACACATGGTGATGCCACTTGGACCACTCTGGTGGTCTCTTAAACTCCTCCATCCATTCTACCCAGGCACCCATTCTTCAAAACGGAGTGCTGCAGCCAGGTGTGGTGGCACACGCCTATAATCCCAGCACTCGGGAGGCTGAGGCAGGAGGATCACTGCAAGTTCGAGGCCAGCCTGGGCTACAAGTTAGTTCAAGGCCAGCCTGAACTGCATAGTGAAACCCTGTCTCAAAAAAAGGACAAAAAAAAAAAAAAAAAAAAAAAGGGAATGCTGGGCGTGGTGGCACAGCCTGTAATCCCAGCACTTGGGAGGATGAGGCAGGAGGATTGCTGTGAGTGTGAACCCAGCCAGGGCTACATAAAGAGTTCAAGGCCAGCCTGAACTACACAGAAAGAGCTTATCTCAAAAAAAAAAAAAAAAAAACTACTCCATGGATCGAGTCCTCCGAAAGCTTTCTGCTGGCCTTAGGGTAAAATCCACACACAGGTGGGATCTGGCTGTTCTCCAGCCTCACTGAGAGCTTTCCCTTCACTCCAGTCACCCTGACCCTCTGATCTTCCTCCGTGAGCCGCGTTCATTTCCATCTTGCAGAACATTAAAGTCCTATTCATGAAGCGCGCCCTCTCCTCCCAGCCTAGACGCCGTTTCCCTCTGGACAGTGTCATTCTTCAGTGCAGAGCACATTTTAGAAGGACTTTTCCCACAGTCTAACCTGACCTCCGAGGCAGGCATCGTTATCCAGATTTTACTCCTTGTAGTGATTCACACACTATGAACGCTGTGCTCCAAACCAAGCTGGATGCTGGGCTGGCATTCAGAGAATCCTGTTTTTCCTGCATTGGCTCCTTTGGATTCTGTCCAGAAGGATCCTGGAGAGAGATCGGAAGGCAGGAGGAGCAGGAGTGACTTGGTCCTCTCGTCAGCCGTGACCAGGCAGTGAGCCCTGTCACTTTTGCCCGCGCCCCGTGCACCACGACAGCAGGGCTCGGGCCTGTCCACACAGCTGGCAGAGCCCCTCTTCAGGCTGTCACACACACTTCATAGAGCGGCTTCATTCACGTGAATATCGGTTGCATTGTAACTATTTTTCAATCTATATTACATGGGTATTTAATTCAATTATTCATGGAAATGGGAATGAAATGTTTTCATTGTGTGTTTATTATCACACAAATAATATTCTAAGTACAAAGATGGGAACTGCATCGTCCCTCCGCTCGTCTGATGACAGTGGCCCTGCTTGCCAGCGAATCCGGGATTCGGAGCCCGGCCTGCTTCCTCCGCTGTGAGCATGTCACCCGCTGCATGTCTCCGCTGAGGCTGCTGAGGCCTTGATGACCGAGCTTGGTGGTGCACAGTTACCCGGGCATCCAGAGCGTCCACAGTGAACTTACAGTAACAGGGATTAAGGCGAAGATGTAAGAAGGAATTGCGGACTTTTGAAAACATATCTATGAGGCTGCAGGGGGTCTAGAAGCCCCAATTTTACTTACCGAAGGCTTATGTAGCATTTACCTGCTTAGCACTTTTCTAAGCAGCTCTTAGTTTAGCTCTTATAGCTCATAACAAGAATACGAGGCAGGTGCCACTAGTGGCCACATTCTCAGAGGTGAGGAAATTGCACAGTGGTTAAGTCACTTGTCCAAGGTCACACTGCTGCATTTTGATGGAGCTGTCATTCAAACCCTGCCTATAAATGCTAGAGTATGTTGAGAACCATTCACCATTGCCGTACGATGATGACTTTGAAATGTAGTTCCAGGCCACAGCTGCTCAGCTAACAAGTGGTAGGAAAAACTGTGGATTTCTTTCCAAGCAAAGGCAGCAGAAAATAAAACCAGTGAGGCAACATGGGTTGCTCATCATCGAGCTCCACACTGGGACGTGAGGTCATGCAGGTGCGGTGTGGTGGTTAGAGGCTCACAGACGGCTTTCCGCACAGCTAAATTCCTCCCCTTCGGAGCTCAGCCTCTGTCTGCTACACAAACTCTTCTCAAACAACGCTGGGAATTTTCTCGAAGCATAACCAGAGAGGGGACAAGTTCCCTGCTTCTGAAGAATGCTTCCTTCATTTTCGTGTAGTCTTTCCCTCAGTCTATAACACCCCCAGGCTGGGCGGGGTGCACACCAGGAAGGCCACTATCCTTGGCCACTTCCCCCAGGTCAGTGTCACACTGTCCTTCTGCTCCCTGTGGGCAAACTCCAACTAGGTCCTTGTTCTTCCTGCTCCGCTGGTGGCAGGAAGGCAGATTTTTTTTTTTCAATTTCTTCTTCTTCCTTCCCACTTTTGTCTTTTTATCCCCAAGGTCTTGGTAACCCAAACAGGTTCTTCTGAGTTCTCTGACTTTTCATTTTCTATTCCACTAACTAAACTTGATTCTTTTCTCTCTTCCAATAACTGACTCCTCGTCCATGCTATTGCCTCAACATCCAAGACTAGAATTCAAATCTGACCTCTAGGCTTTACTATTTAACTTCGGGGTACCTCTCGGACAACTGGAGTCTTTCTGCTCAAAATGAGGTCCACAAGCCTGCAGCATTAGTATCCCTTGGGAATTTGTCAGAAAAGCAGAATCTCAGGCCCCTTTCCATATGTATGGGATCAGAATTCATACTGCATCATTTTCCTGCACTTAACAGTTGAGAAGCATTGAGTTAAGGAATGTCAAATTGCTTTCATGTATGCAAAGAATCTCAATCACTGACCTGGGAATTGACTTAAAGAGCACTGAACATTAGTATTCCTCTCTTCTGTGGTTCTCTTGTCCTTAAGACAGGCATTGCTGCCAGGCTTAAGAAAAACTCTATTTGAAAGGTGTTCTTTCATTTGGAAAGTAAAACTTTTGCCATTCCTTGGTCTCTGCATAATGCTATGGAAAGAGAAATTGATATTACTGGATGTTTAGGCTCACATTTGAGTTGAAATTATTGAAATGCTGCAATCCAACTTTCTGATATGTTGACTTCTTTCTGGGTCTCATGCTCCTTGCTGTATGGAATACACTCACTTCTCCCAGGCCTGGTCACTCGATTTTTTCTTTTTCTTTTTTTTTCCTCTGCTGGGGATTGAACTCAGGACTCTGTGCATGCTAGGTAAGTGCTTTACCCCTGCACTACACCCTCAGCTCTTTATATTTTTATTTTTATTTTGAGACAGTCTTGCTAAGTTGCCCAGGCTGGCCTTGAACTTGCCAGGTTCCTGCCTTGGCCTCCTAAGCAGCTGAGATGACAGGCATATGCCACCACCCCTGGCTAGACCTGGTCGCTCTTCAAGGCCAAGCTGTAAGTGTCCTCCATGACACTTCTGCTCCCCACGGTGGTCTGAGGAACAGCTCCACCTGTCCGGCCACCATTGCTGCCTGATGCCTCTTCCGGACAATCTTTGCAGGGGCCTGAGGGACAGAAAAAGCCTGCATGAGCCTGCGTCTAACCTAACTTGAGTGGGTTCTTAGCTTGAGCAATGCATTTCCAACGTGAGTTTGGATGTCATTTAAGTTTCAGTTTCTTGTCTGTAAAATGACACTAACTTTTCCTGAATTTTCTCCTGTATGCATGGCATATACAACAGACCATATGGCCTGTAAGGGGGGGTCCCATGTTACCTTGAACTCTAGCCCTGCTGTACCACCCACCCCGCTCTGCCTCCCTGGCCACCGTCCTCTTTCTGGCAAGGCAAGCTTGTGGCCGAGGGTCTTTGCACTCCTGGTTCCCTGTGTCTGGACTGATCTTCCTCAAGACAACTGCATGTCCTCCTCCCGCACCCCCCATAACTCTTTGCTCAAATGTTACCTTCTCCATCGGCCCTTCCCTGGCCACTCTTTTTAAAACGAAACCCATCCCCAGCATGGCCCATCTCCCTCTTTATTTTTGAGGCTGCTGTGCTGTATTTTTAGACTTTGCCATACGGTCAGTTACTTTATTGCAATGGCAAGTCAGGCAGGCTCTTCCAGAAGGGCTCGCGAATCGAATTGAGATGATTGAATCACATGGGTTATTAAGCCAATTGAAAACTCGTTTGGAGAGCAGCAGGGCCCATTCACATGCTTAACAGAGCATACACACGGGTGAAAGAGCCTCATCCTCGGGCCGCAGCTACAAGGTTAGAGCCTGTGACTTCTCCACCCCGCAGGCCACGCCGACAGTGGGCAGAGTCCAACTTGACCAGGGGCTACCGGCAGACGATAAAGGTGCGCAGCTGTGGCTCTTGCTTGCCAGTTAGCCTGCCAGGCGACTGGGACCCTATTGTGCTTTTAGAGCAATGGTCAATTGGGGTCCGAATGGGTTTCATAGAGGTGGAGTCAAATATGGAGCTCCTGACTACCAGGCTCCTCCCCTTTGTCCCAGTGTCGTGAACGTCACGCTCTGTAGTGGATGTCGTGGGTGTCTGTGCTCTGCTCCGCCCTAGCAGGTCGGGCACACGTGCGCTACTCTATCTTCTCATTCTCTTACTCGCACAGCTGAAGTCTGAGCCTCGGCCTCCCCCGCGGTTTCCCCCTGTACGAGAACTGAGTGTCCTCCAACAGCGCCGCCCGCGAGCACGGCAGCCCCTGACACATCACGTCTTGTTTCTTCGTTTCCTGTCTGTCTCGCCCAACTGGGATAGAAGTGGGATTCTAGAGAACACGGGGTTTTTCATCTGTTTTCTTCATCCATGTACCTCAGCACCGAAGTGTGTGCTCTGCCCAAAGTCAACGCTTCGAAAGTAACTACTGAGAAACAAATGGAATTCTGAAAGCCGCGAGGATTAAATGAAATAAGGTGTGGAGCACACAGGGATAGGAGGGACCTAGGACAGGAAAGGAAGAGGAAAGTGAAAGCCCGTTCTGGGGCTGTCTCTGCCAGGCTGGTGGCCATCTCTTTCCAGGCTGGGGACGTGGGAGCGATTGGAAGTCTTATTCTGAAATCAGGGACAGCGCCCTTTTCTGGGAATGTTACCATTTTTTTATGCTCTCCAAGGAGCTGTTCTTTTGCCCATTTTACTCACAAACTAGTCTTAATCACATACCTTGGAATATTTGTTCAGTGAGTAAATGCCATGGCAGTTGTGCTGAGATGTCAAAGCTGTCGTGAAGAGTGATATTTATGTGCGCATCTTTCAACCTGGAGAACCGGCCTGGAGGTGGCAGCCTGGTGGACCATGTGCCCAGCCAGGCCTTTAGCCAGCATTAGCCAGCTCAGGCTGCTATGACAAATGCCACATGTGGCGTGACATGGGCAACAGAAGTTATTTCTCCCAGTTCTGGAGGGTACGAATTCAAAGTTCAAGGTGCTGGTCTCTTTGGATCCTGGTGAGGGCTGTTTTCCTAGCTTTAAGGCATCTGTCTCATCAAAAGTGCTTACATAGCTTTTCTGGTAAGCAGAGAGACAGAGAAAGGGGGAGGAGAGAGAGGGTGGGAGAGAGAAAGGAATGGAGAGAGAGCAAGAATGGGAAGAGAGGGAAAGAGAGAGAGAGAAGAGGAGAGAAAGAGAGAGATCTTATGAATAAGGCCACCAGTCTTATGGGACTAGGGCCCCACCCTTATACCCTCACTTTATCCCTCAGAGACCCTACCTCCAAATTCATTTATGTTGGGAGTCACATCTTGAACATATGAATTGAAGAGGAGGCAAAGTTCTGTCCAGAGAAGTCCTGGGTTTTGCCCAGCACATCTATTTCATTTTTCCTCCTTTAATGTTTAGACAGAATGATACATTTCCTATAAAATTCACACTTTAATCTTTTGTTACTCCTGGCCTACTTCACTCATTCATTTCACCTGGCCAGCTCCCTTAGCTATTTAAATGTTGACCCTAGGCCAACTGGTTTAGCTGAAATTAGGACACACACCATTATAAAGTATGAACGAATAGGGTAGAATGTCAGAAATTGGGATTGTCCTGGAGAATCATGGGTTTATGAAAGTCATGATGATAAGTAATCTAATTCTCCTTATTTGTATAACAGTAGTTGAAGAGACTTTTATTCTAGCTTGTTACTTAATGCCACTCAGGCCATCACAAATTCTTTGCTAACCTAGATTTTCTTGCTAGCGAGGAACTCATTGGTGTCAGACTACACCAAACACAAAAGTCAAAAGCAGACACAGCCCACGGGGCATGGTGGCATAGGTCTGTAATCCCAGCACTGGGGAAGCTGAGGCTGGAGGATCACCACAAATTTGAGGCTGGCGTGGGCTACATAGTGAGTTCAAGGCCAGCCTGTACTGCATAGTAAGAGCCTGTCTCAAAACAAAAAACAAAACAAAACAAAGCAAAACAAAACAAAGCAAAATTAAAAGAAGACACAGCCCTGTACAGCAGATTTTTCAAGTTTCCTTTATGATCCACAGCTAGAAATGTTACTTTAGAATTCTGTGTACTGTGATGCACTCTGACCTGTGCTGTCCTGTTCCATCCCATCACATCCCATCCCGTTCTGTTCCATTAATAATACAATGCTGACTACGATCCATGTAGTTGATTTCCCAAACACAAATTCATTGTGACACAGTTCTAGGAAGCCAGGTTCAATAGATTTTGGTTTCCTTTCTGTGAAGAAATAGTTTGGTTAATATGAATAGGTTTTTCCCCATTTGTTGGTTAGTTGTTTTTAAAAACAAATGCATGTTTTAAAAAAAAATGTCAGCCTGGTGTCTAGAAATGATAGTTTCATCCTCTTGGGCACTGATCTGCTGAGAATTTCCTGGTGGGATGCTGGGGACTGAGGGGCAAGCTCAGGACTGTCATTCTGTGTCACTCCATGTCACTCTCTGTGTCACTTCACTCCCTGGGCGCTGGCGCTAACCTCTCAGTGCTCGGGTAGAGCAAGCCTGCAAAATCGCTCCCTGTGTCTTCTGACACTTGTGAATACTCCTGGTCTCCAGCTTAGTGTGCCAGCTGATTGCTGTGATCTTGTGCTCGCTTGCAAAGCACACTTTGTTTTGCTTTGTTTTGTTTTTGCTTCCTGGCTCTTTGTTTTCAGGTCACAGTACCACAGCTGATTTGGTGATTGTGGTTTGAGGTCACCAAGAGGCATGCTCTAGAGAAGGAAGGGGAGGAAAGCAACCCAAGATTTTGTTGCGCACCTCAGAGCGTTGCCTGAGGACAGGGCAGCTGCAAAGCTGTAAAACCAAGCCCAGCGTCCGAGGATGGAGGCTCGCTAGGAAAACCGGGGTGGAAGCCACTAACGGGTGAAGATGCGTTATGTGCTGCCATCTATGGGCGAAGCTGTGACACTGCAGGGTTTGCGTTCTGGCGATTATACTGCGGCTCGTTCAAAAAAAAAAAAAAAAAAAAAGTTTTGAGGAAATTAAAGTTAATTTCACCTATTCCCCACAATTCTGTTTCCAAAGAAGCCTGGATCAAGTTAAGGGACCGGTGCAGGGAGTGACCCCGCCTTCACCCCAGGACGCTGTCTGTAAAGGAGACGGAGGGAAGGGGAATTCCCAGCGTGGCACCGCCCCGAGTGACACACTTCCCCTTCAGGACGGGCGGGGACGAGGACGGCTGCTGTCGGGGATTCAAAGAACGCACTGTTCTCCTCCTTTAGATCTCTCCGGTGGCTTCTCGAGTCTTCTAAGATTACCATAGGTTATGTGCGAAGGGCAGCTTTCAAACAGAACAAAATAGCTGCTCTCTGTTTTGAAGCTTGTTGATTCCCAGCGCTCTGCCGTCTGGGTTGTCAGTAGGGGAAACCGGATAGCGAGGATCAACCACTTCCATTTTTAGAGGGAGCCTGGTCGCTTAAAGAAAGAAGTTGAGCTGGAGATGCAGCCCAGTGGTAGAGCGCCCGCCTAGTGTGCAGGAGGCCCTGGGTTCCATCCCCAGTACCAAAGTAAAGACATACATGGATGCCTAAATAGGGTCAGCAAAGCCCCGTATTTAAAATGCTTACGTTGAAAAAAATGATCATTTTGTGAACAAATGCAATGCAATTCAATGTGTTCATCATTATAATTGTAAGATTTATTTAAAATATTAAAATACAATACCACACTGATGAATAGCCATGGTTCTATGATTCATATATAAGCATACATTTATAAACGCACACACACACATATATATATGTATATATATATATTTTTTTTTTTAAGCAAGTGGTATTACATATTGCTAGATTGTAAACTCACCAAGACTACCTACCCCTGATGCATAATCATGTTTGGTCATTTAAATGAGAGTGGGATTTACAGCCAGAGGGACTGCAAATCCCCTTAGTTCGAAGGCCTGCCTCACCAATTTTCACAGAAAGACTTCCCCGCCCCACCAGAATAACAGATGCCTCCTTCAAGATACAGCTGACCCTCAGTATCCTCAGGGGCTTGGGCTCAGAAGCCCCCATGGATACCAACTCCATGGATGCTCAAGGCCCTAATACAAAATGCTGTAGTATTTGCATATTACAAATCTACACATCTCCCTGCACACTTTGTCACCTCTGCATTACTTATAATATCTAATACAAGTAAATGTTATGTCCGTGCACTATATTGTTTAGGGAATAAGTACAATAAAACATCTGTGTATACTCCGTACAGGTACACTTTTCTTCCCATGTTTTCGATCTGCAGCTGATTGAATCCAGGACCGCAGAACCAAGGACGTGAGGTCTCAGCAGTCCCCCGGAAGGAGAAAGAAGGAGAGCTGAAGCTGTGTGCATGCCCAGGCGAGGTGGAAACATGTAAGGCTTCCTCAGTGGAGCATTAATAAGGAAGAACAGGGGCTCTCCCTGCAGTACCCCATACACCCTGCATTTGCTTCCAGGGCAACAGCAGGTCTGCTTGGCTTCGCCATCATTTTTGCTTCTTAGGGTTGTTTTGGAGCTTCAGAAAGATAGAAGGTCCATAGAATTCCATAAAGACTTTTCCTCCTCACTCTCCGCTTGTCTACCACAAGGTTGTCCCCTGCCTGGTTCTTCACGCCTGTGCCACACGGCCTCTGGCCCTTGGCCTCTTTCTCCCTCCCAAGTTTACGCTAACGGAGGTCTTCGCCGTGCATACCGCAGACCTTGTGCTGGGTAATTCTTAATCAGGCTGCTCTGTGAACCATAGGATGGTTGTGTTTTGTAGGAAACACAGCCATGGGGAGACAAAATTTGTTATAAACATAGAAAGTGTGTGATTATATAAAGATAGAAACTGCTCAGTGGTCCACATTATAATCAGACAAATAGGAGCGCAAAGAAAGTTTGGCATCATTCCTTGCTTCTTGCTAGCTCCCTCCCTCACCATGGTGACAAAGGTTTCCAAGCCCTTACTGAACGTACCCGGGGGCAACAACCTCTCCCTTAGAACACAGGACTGATGCGTGGCTAAGCCTTGTGAAAGGCGCTTTGTCCTCCAGCCAGATGTGTAGGTCCTTGCCTCTCCTGCTCTCCCCCAGTCCAGCTCCTTCTGTAACCCTGCGTTTCTCTGCAAAGCTCTTTGGATTGATTAGAAGGGAGCTTCTGGCTTCTCTCTCTAACCACTTCGAGATGCCACTCTCAGAGCTGCACTAAAAACACCACCGGGCCCTCCCTAGGTCCTCAGTTGTTTATGAAGAGACGGAAGTGCCGCTCTTTGACAGACTGAACTTTTAGTGATTGCGTGATTGTGTCTTTATCATCTTTATTCAGTATTTTCCATATTAATTTAAGAAATACTTTCTTGTTGATGACAATACTGATGACGGAAAACTGAAAAAAAAGTTGTTAGATGCCAAAATAATGTTTGGCAGAAAATCTTGGGAAACTCCCTGGCGAGTGGGAAAATTACTGGGTATTGTACCATATGACAAACCTTCACTAACCCTAAGAGGAGAGTTGTTAGCTGGGTTGCAAATGCGGAAAGTAGCAAAAACAAGGTTTGTTATGAAATAGTATCTGAAATGTGTGTTTATGTGGAGACAGAATCAGAGCTCAGTGTTCCGCAGTACAAAGGGTGACCAAAAATTATGATGTGTGTTTACATTTAAAAATAATTATTACAGTAAAAGACACATTGCCATGAATCCCCCTCAGAATACTCCCACTCACTTCAAACATACTTATCCCATCACTCTTGCTGCTTTCTGAAGCAGTTCTGGAAGTCCTCTTTCACGTCTTTATGAGGTGTGATCAAAAAGACAGTGAATGCTGATGCCAAGTACCATCCAATAGAAAGGCAGGCTCATAAAAACATTACCATGTGTCCTCATCCACCTCGTTCACAGGATCTGGCACCATGTGACTTCTGGCTCTTCCCCATAGTCAAAATCTCCATGAAAGGGAAATATTTGGAATCCTTTTGGGACATCAAGACGACCAAGACAGCACAACTAAAGACACAAAAAAGTGTGTCCTGAACTGCTTCAGAAAGTAGCAAGAACTGTGTGATAAGTGTTCAAATGGAAGGAAAGTATTTTGAGGGAGATTAATGGCAATGTGTCTTTTACTGTAAAAGAAGGTTTTTTTTATTATGTATTCACTGTATTCTTTGATCATACTTTGAAAAACAGAGAAAGCAAAATTCAAAGAAGTTTGGGCTCCTCCAGAAATCAACCAGTGTAATTCCCTTATCTAGGGAATAACAAGACAGAGGGCAGGCAGATTTACTGTTTTGTCAGAGACACAAATAGCATCAGAATGAGGGTTTAACCTCAGATCTTCTTTTCTGATTCGTGATCAAGTGTCATCAATCTGTTGTAAAATGAAACATAGGACAATTTAGAGTATTTTCTAAATGTGAATCAGTTTGACTTAAAGAATCATCCTTTATCTTGAGGTTTATGCCATTTTAGGCCTTCTACCTTTTTTTGTGATTAAAATCTTGCCTCTGTTAGGCAATAATGACCCCAGATGTATTTGGAGTTTTGGGGGTTTTCTTAATGCCCTGATTTTGGCAATCCAAAAGCAATTCATCACCACTGCCCCTTGTCTCAAATAAACAAAAGTCTGAGAAACAGTGAAATAGAGTACCTGTTCCCAGAGAGCCACAGAGATTTGCTTGTTCCCAAAGAGCAAGGCAGGCAGGCCTGCTGGGTCAAGGAAGATGGAGAGACCCACTCAAGAGTTATCTTCATCAACAAAGGCAGCCAACGCCCGGTCCCAGGCTCCTCTGGAATCTCCCTCCTTCCTACTCTTCATTCCTTCATCTCTCAGAGAATCAGAACTTTCTGGAGTCCTTGGGCATGACTCTGTATAGGCGGCCTCCCTGGGTCACCCGTGCATGCGATCAGCATGGGTGGGAACGGGACTCAGCCCCAAGTTGTTCTTTCTGGCTGTGCCCTACCTTAGAACACAAAAGCCTCGGGATATTAATTCTCCACTACTTTTAAGCCCTTTGCTATGGGAAAGAATGTGAAGATCCAAGGGAAGACTTTGAGATCATGACAGGAGCTAAACTCATAGTGTTTCTCTGCTCTGCTACTGACCCCTAGCTCACTCCTGCCCGTAGGAAAGGGGAGGCCCAGTTACTAAAAAAGTTTCATTAGCCCAGAGTCTCTACCACAATGTCCTGGAATACCAGTTTGACCAGACCATTCAGATTCCAACTTGCATTTAACAGAGGCCTCTGACGCTATCAAAGGATTAATCTGAAGATCCACCCATGGTCCCCAGGAGTCTGGGGGTGCCCGTCCATCCATCCATCTGGGGCGCTCCGCAGCTGCCAACCCACTCTTCACAGCGAGGAGGATATGATGGGTTTTGAAAGAGGAAGGTGACAGTGAGAAGTCCCAGAGATCTGAAAGTGTTTTCAAGGGAAAAGGAAACCAAAACAGGAAAGAAATATGTGGTCCACATTTATTGGTCTGTCCTCCACTTGGCTTGGATTTCTTTTCATCCATTGCTCAGCCTCACAATTGTGTGACACAGTCAGTGGCCACTATGGGGGCAAAGTACAAATTTCTGGGTCCTTAGTCTGTTGCTCATGAAAAAGCATGATTCGTGTTTTCTTTTAGAGCAATCAGAGACTTAAAAGTGTTTTTTTGTTAAAACCTGTGACTCTTTGCTTGGGTGTACAGATGCCTGTTAGGTAATCAAGAGTAGAACAAAGCTTGCCCTCCATTTTTGTAGGCTTTATTACTTTAAAATAATAGGTATTATTATTTTATTATTGGGTTAGGTATTACATAATTTTCAGGAGTTAGATGGACATCCATTACCAGCCTTCATAACATCCAGTTCCAGACCCTTGCCCCTCAGAGTGATGCCTAGAAGTTTCCAGCCATCGTCTCCAATCGGTAGTCACCTGGGACTCAGGAAAAGCACAGCCTCCCATGACTGAAGGCCTCAAAGGCAGAGGCAATCATTAGAGGCTCCCCTCAAGCCACGGGGTTTCTCCAAGCTACAAGACCAGGGCTGGGACTATGACTGCCCAGACCCTGGCCCTCCTCTGTGAAACCTTAACAGCTGGCCTCCTGCTTCTGCAGTGGGCCAGTCTGAACCCCTACCTCAGTATGTACCCCTCCAGTACTACTGCTGGAGCGCTTTCCTGGCTTCACTCTTACTGTTCACTTAAAGCATTTGTCTGTAACTTCGTTCATGATTTAGTTTTAATTTCCGTTAACACTAAAAGTAAAGACCCATTCTAGCCAGCGACATAGGGGCCAGATTGTTTCTTCACTGGGACAGACTACTCTGGTAAGGCTGCATCTGGCCAAAGAGCAGGCTGCCTTTGCCTTTGGACTATGGTTTGGACTCTTTCAGGAGCGCTCTTGGAAAAGCTGTGACTCCAAGAAGGAGCAGGGGCAGAGAGGAGGGAGGGGGACTGAGAGGGACCAGGGTGCTTTGTGACATGTCAGGTTCTGAGGCCCTCGTGTGCTTCCTGGTTTCGTCGGCACAATTCCACATGGGCTTGTTCTACAGAGGAAGCAGCTCAGAGCAGTTAGGTAACTTGCCCCAGGTCACTGGGATTAAGAAGGACAGAACCAGCTCTGTTTGACCTAGGATCAGTCCAGAGCTTGAATTCAGCTCCTCCTGCCTCCTTAGTGGTCTTTTCCCAAGACCAGACTTCAAGGTACGTGGCTAAGCACTGGGGACGGGGCGATGAGGGGTGAGTGTAGTTCCTGAGCCACAAAGTGACGTAAAGAGAATCTAAGGGACAGAGGGAAATATTCCACTCCGGGCACAGCAGATGGCCTTAACCTGTCAGTACCAGGCTCCCCGTTCCCTCTGTGTCTAAAGTTCTGGACACCAGAGGCGCTTTGGCACAGAAAAGAGTCTGTATTCCATTAAAAGCAAACAAACAAAAGCCCAAAAACTTGGATTTGGGATTGTAATTGTCCGTCCAAGCCAATGAGAAGGCGAATGTGAGGAGTTCGCATTTCTAACAATTTCTAGAGTTGAGAAACACTGACATTGTTTTCGTGACATCTTCAGTATGGAATAATTATGGTTACTTCATTCTTTCATTTCAGGTAATATTAACTGGCGTCAAGTATTTCATGTTTAGATATAGAAAAAGAAATATGCCTAACAAAGTAAAAACGCAATCTGATATTTAAGCGAAAGAAAGCACCAAGTGTTAGGGATGTAACATGTGGCCTTCGCATAGCCCAGGAAATCCTCTGGCTTCTGCCTTGGGGATTGGAAGACTGTTTACATTCCAGCGGAATTCCTGGGAAAGTCCAGAGCTCATGGTGCTTTGAAAACAATGGCTTATGGAGATAAATTTCCACTGTGCAACCTGAGAGGGGGAGGCGAGGCCAGCAGGGTCCCTGGGTGGGACTGGGCTAGACCAGCATTCCTAGGAAGGCTTCGCCTGTTTGTCTCTCAAGCTGAAACTAGAACTGCTTGGAGGGCATGTGGACTCCTTCCAGATGAGCCAGGCTTAGATCACTGCTGCACCTCTTGCTTCCAGGAACAGCTATTGCTAGTGATTTCTACAAATTTTCAGAGTGGCAGCCACACCCAGAGCAGGTTAGGGGCTTGTAAGATGTGGGCACCTCCTTCATTCACTAGGGAGTCTGGAGTTAGAGCCAGCCGCAGGCAGCCTCAGGCTACACTAAATCCTTCCTTTTGCGGAAGAGGAAATAGAGACCCCAGAAATTCAATCAGTGTATTAAAGTTCCACAGTGGCAGGGCCAAGGCAGAAAGCCAAGTTTCATTTACCTACTCAACACATATTAATCAAGCTCCGTATCGTGTTCCGCTGTCAACTCACGCTAACAATGGAGAGGACAGCTTTCAGCAGAATTGAATTTATTCAGGAATGAGTGACATGGGATTGCTATCTGTGATGCACAGGTGAGAACGAGTCATAAGGACCTCTGCAGAGGTCCAGGTGAGGGGAAGATTTCTAAAGGGAAAATTAAGTCCAAGTAAGTTACTCTGAAACAAGGCTCAGAAGGAGGCCTTATCTGAACTGTTTTGGCCTTGAACAATCTCCTGTGATAACCCTTGTTACCGAACTACATGCAGGCATGCGGAGTGAGCAAGGTGTGTGTGGCAAAGAAGATATCAGACGCCTGCAAGACGGGAAAGGTTTTAGAAACTCTCATGAGGGTTCTTATTGCAAACACAAAAGCATGAGCATCCCGCACTCCTCTTCCATGACTTTCTGGCTCTACTTTTTCTGTGTTTGACAAGTGACTTCATCTTGGTATTGGCAACTCTCACATTCAATTTTCAGGAGGGAAAGTGTAGGGAGTGCAAGTGTTAGTCAAGGAGGGATGGATTTGGGTGTAAGCTCGTCCTCCAATTTTGTTAAGTTATCAGCCTCTTTAGAAGGAAAACCCAATTCTCATTTCTATCTAGAAGGAGCCAAACATGGAAATAACGTTGCTCTTGCCAAGAGTGGATTTGGGAGTGGGCATGTCATCGAGTTTTGGGCAAGCAAACATGAAGGAAAGTTTGCTACAAGGCTTGGAAATGTTTCCAGGAGTTTTTATCCCAGAATGTTGTCAATATGGATGTGCTCCGGGAGCCACCCTGTTGACAGGCTGAGGCCACCAGAGAAGAGAGTGGGGGAAATCACCTGGGGCCTTGACATCATGGAGCCACTGAAACACCAAACTTGGAGGCCCTGTGACAACCTTTGTTGATATGCGGGCTGATAAAATTATCTTCTTGATTCAGCCAGCTGAGTTAGGTTTTGTAATACTTGGCAACTGAAAGCACCTTTCAAAGATATTTGAAATTTTCGTGGCGGGTCATTGCCAGGGTTCCCATCTGATGGCTCCTGTTTTCTCCTAGGAAGGTAGGGGCATGAGACATGTGAGGAAAATGAAAATTGGAAATCAGCTCCTTAGGAAAATTCAGGAGTATTGATGATGTCGGAGACCAAGCGACCACAGCAGGACCAGTCTGTTAGTCAGGTGGCTCTTTGCCAGCTGCCCTCAGCAGCCCAAGAACAGCAGTGAGAATGTGGGTCATGCATTGCATAACGTGCAGGGGTTTTCCACATGGGTGCTTTTCTCTTGCTGCTACATCATGTTTTCTTCAGGATATTAGTGCAGCTCAATATTAACAAATGTCTACCATGCACAAGGTGGCCAGAGGCTCCTGTGAAATGAGAAATATAATATGCTGGTTTCTAGATTGGCCCAGATAAACTCAGAGGAACCCCGGGGATGGTATATGGGTTCACAGAACTAAATGATTGTCAATTGTGAGATTACAAGGGCTCGTGTGTCTTTAAAGATTTGGCAGGAACAAGATGGAAAAAAAATTCACAAAAGTACAATACATCTTTGAGGTCTATTTTTGAAATTCTTTGGGTTAAAAACAATACTCCAGGTTGGTTTAAAGAAAAAAAGAACAGATAACATGTTTATCACTGATTCTACCCTCCCTTACTGAATGCTCACCCAGTGGTAACTACTTCAATGGCAACTTGCTCTCTGGCCATTGAGTGAAAGAATCAGAGAAATGCTAATGTTTATAGCAAAATGCAGAATTTATAGATGACAGAGGGAGCCATGAAAGGAAGAGCTTTCTTTTCTTCAGACAGAGTGGGGACAGTCTGGTAAGCAGTCAGGACTCTTTCAAGGAATCCCTGGGAGAAATTCCTTCAGCAGGAAGCCTGAGCAGCACGTTTTAGGCCGCAGCAGCATCCTGCCTAAAAGCCTACGTGCAGGGCAAAGAGTTTTAGGAGGAAGGGCAGCGGAGGGTCAGGACCATTTGAGGAGCTTGAATTCAGTATTGCTGCAGAGAGGGAGCCTCCCAGGACTTAGGGAAGGTAGGTAATGCAGTCAGCTTTGTGGTTTAAAAACCAGCTGTGATCATGCAGAGGCTACACTGGAGAGGAGAGGCTAGAAAAAGAATGAAAAAGAGGTGTAAGCCAGTAAGTGAGACAGACAGCTTTGGGGAGAAACTCTTCCTTTAACATGACTTTAAAATGTCTTCTTTTATGTTTCAGCCCGAAAGGCTTCTTGTCCGCCATCTTTTTTTTTTTTTTGTGGGTACCGGGGGGTCGACCTCAGGGCCTTGCACACCAGTAGGCGCCAGTGCTGCTGAGCGATATCACCGGCCCCTTTTTCGTATGTGGGTTCCGGGAGTTGAACTCGGGCCCTCGCGCTTGCCGGGCAGGCACTTAAGCCACTGAGCCATCTCACCGGCCCATTGTCCGCCATCTTTAGGACCCTAACCTGAGCATGCCCAGAAGTGCATGTGTCCGCCATCTTAACCTTTGAATAAGAGTAGAACATATGGAGTCCATCAAAACTATATACACACTTCAACAGTCTGCAGTACTAATAAATATCTGGAAGCTAATGGCCACCACTATGAGCACCTCTTGTAATTGTAGAGGCCAAAGTTAACTTCTATTAATCTCATGATGTCTCAATAAATTTAGTATTGAAATATTTATACAAGTTTTTCTTTTCCTGATGTATACATTTTTTGGTAAACTCTGTATTGACCTTGAGCAGAACATGCCCAGAAATATGTCCACCATCTTTCTTTTTTTTTTTTTTTTTTGGTACCGGAAATAGAACTCAGGACCTTGTGCTTGCCAGGCAGGCTCTTGTGCCGCTGAGCTATATCCTTGGCCTCATCTTTCTTTCTTGAACTATGAAAGAAAGAAATGCTCAGAAGTGTACACATTAAACAGCACGCCTGCTCCTAAAGTGCTTTCTTATATGAATATTTATAGGTTGTCAGAATAAAATCCCCTGTTTCTTTTGTTAGGGGACAGCATATTTCTTTTGTGGAAGACTCCTGTGCTCTCCTTACTTAGTAGGGATAATAAAATTTTCTCCATTCTTTTATCTTCCATTGTGCTTTGTGCTCTCTAGAAGGGGAACCCATTGTGTTTGGCTATGGGGGAGGAGGTATTTTGGCTTGTGAGATACACATTCTAACATGAATGAAATTTAAATTTTAAAATAGAATAGGTTTTGAGAGCACAGAACCTTGGATTATCACATTTGGGTTTACAAGTATAGAAGCTTATTTCTGAATCCTTAGCTACAGTGGAGTTGGCTTTGGGCTTCTCAGAATAGTGGCATAGTTGCAGAATTACAGAGCAATAACCAAAAGAAATTTTTGGAAGATTACAATAATATTTGATTTGAGTATTTTTAAAAAACTATAAAAGAGATTCAAATATCTAACCATAACTTCCTCTCTAATATTTCTTGAACACACCCTGCCTCTCTCTCTCTCTCTCACTATTGAGCTAATTCTCTCCACCCTCAGTCTTAAGTGACTTTTTCTCTCCCAGAGCCCCAACCCACCAATCCCATGTTCTCTCTGTGCATCACGGTCTGCCAACTCTCTTGGAAGACTCCAGGTGGGAAAATGGCACTAGCAATGAATGGCTCCTCTTTGGTGGGCCAGAGAAGGAAAGAAGGCTGGGACCACACCTATGGAAATACTAAGAGACCCCTAAGAGAGCTCTAGTATTCCAAACATATTCTTCCTTACCTCCATTGTGGAGTAGTATTCCAGTTATCCCTTTGTAGTTCAGGTCAGTCATGCAACCAAATCTGTAATTCCTCTTTTGGCCTGTTTCCTCAGGTGTGAGAACCCCACAGTGGCCTGGAGGAAATCTTAACTTTCAGCTCAATGGAATAATCATTGTGTCTCATGGTGAAAGCATTTCTGCTTCCAGAGCAAAGATCTCTAGGCTGGCAGAGCATAAAGTCACAGAAACAGGAAGCAAAATCTTGTTGGTGGGCCACTGGGGGCAACAGTGAGTGGTACCACTCCTATTTCTACTTTTAGACTCCTAGACATATCCTGGCTATAGGAGAAATAGGATTATATATTTAATGTTAATTCAAAGCATATATGGTTTTCTGGAGAACTTTGTCCAAAACTAAGGAACTATTACCACTTAGCACTGTGAAAGGCTGTATCACTGTTCCATTAAAATGTTACTTTAGTATGGTGGGGGACATGGTAAGGCCAGTGAGTTCCATGAACACAGGCTTATTGCTGCACCTCATTTACTGGAAAGTGACTTCTTGATCACAGCAATGCTGGGTGGAATGCTCTGATGATAGATAAAACATTCTGTAAGTCCATAGATGGTAGTTTTGGCAGAAACAGATACATATAGGAAAGGCAAATCCATATCCAGAGTGTCTCTTCCAGTGAGGATAAAACACTGCCCCTTCCATGATGGAAGTGGTCCAGTGTAGTTAATTTACCATGAGGTAACTGGCCGATCACCCTGGGGAATGGTGACATATGGGGACTCATTTTTAGTCTCTATTGCTGGCAGACTGAACGCTCAGCAGAGCTTCAGCCTAATTGGCCTTGGTTAGTGGAAATCCATTTTGTCAAGCTCATCCATAACCTCCATCCCTGTCACCATGGCCACTTCATTCATAGACCCATTGGGCAATGACAGGGGTGGCTGGGGAAAGAGGCTGATTGGTATCCACAGACTAGATTATCTTATCCATGTCATTATTAATGTCCTCTTCTGCTGAGGACATTAATGTGCTCTTCACTGAGCATTCACATGAGGCACAAGCATCTTCATATTTTTTTGCTCACTTGAAGAAGCCCATCCACACACCTCTTCCCTACCTTTGTCACCAATTTCCCAATCATGTTTCTTCCAAGTCTCTAAGAATCCAGGAAAAACATTGGTTATAACCCATGAGTTGGTTTATTATCTTATTTCTCCTTCCAGAACAAATTCTTTTTCTTTGTTGTTGTTCTATTTGTACCCTCAGCAGATTACATACTGCCCATCCACATTGGTAAAGATAATCTTCATTAGTTAGTAAACTAATTCAAATGCTAATCTCCTCTGGAAACAACCTGAAAAGACACCCAGAAGTAATTTTTTAGTAGCTGTCTAGACATCAGGGCATTCAAACAAGTTGATACTCAAAATTAATCATTGCATCCTTGATGACCTTATACATGAAAGTTGAACTTGTATTTCTTTCTGGGATATGCTGCCTTGGGTAAAGGTGTAGGGAACCCAATATGTGGGTACTGAAATGTCTAGCTCATGGAAATAAACCCTAAATGGAGTTGGATGATACCTGGAGTCCTAGACATTAAACACATCTTGTAAGTCACATTATTCATGTGATGTGATGAAAAATATTATGAATATTTTTTTTTTTTTTGTGGGTACCGGGGGGTCGACCTCAGGACCTCGCGCACCAGCAGGCGCCCGTGCCTCTGAGCGATATCACCGGCCCCTTTTTCGTATGTGGGATCCGGGAGTCGAACTCGGGCCCTCGCGCTTGCAAGGCAGGCGCTTATGCCGCTGAGCCATCTCACTGGCCCCATGAATATTTTAAAATAAAAAGAATTATTACAGTAAAAGACACATTGCCATTACTCCACTTCAGAATACTTGCTCTTGCTTCAAACGCACTTATCCAGTCACTCTTGTTACTTTCTGAAGCAGTTCTGCATATCTTCTTTCATGAGTGTCTTTTCATGGCTGTCTCCATGTTCTAAAACCATTCAAAATTTTTATGGTAATTTCTGTCACATAAAAGTATTGCAGCGTGTCCTCATCAACCTTATTCAATGAATCTGGCACTGTGCAATTTCTGGATCATCCCCCAAGTCAAAATGACCAAAAGGGATACATTTTGAATAGATTCAGGACATCAAGGCAGCTATGACAGTGCAACTAAAGATACTCGGGAAAGAGTTCTTCCAGATCTGCTTCAGAAAGTGGCAAGAACACTTGGGGATAAGTGCATTTGAAGTGAGGGGAAGTATTCTGAAGGGGATTAATAGTAATGTGTCTTAAATATTCACAGTATATCTTGATCACACTGAATAGATTCATGGCATTTCCCTCTCATTATTTTTGTTAAACATTTCTTAGAGGTAGGGGGGTAAGGCATTGAGAAGGCATTGAGCCCTGTTTTCCACCTAGACAAGGACGTAAAGGAGAGAGGAGTGGCCGCCTGAAGCATCATGGTGGTGGCAATAAGGAAAAACAAGACAATTCCTTAGAAGACGGAGCAGGTCAGAGGTACAAGTTCCAAACGTCCTCTTGACTTGAGATTCTTTTTTTTTTTTTTTTTTTTTTTTTTTTTGTGGGTACCGGGGGGACGACCTCAGGACCTCGCGCACCAACAGGCACCCGTGCCGCTGAGCGATATCACCGGCCCCTTTTTCGTATGTGGGTTCCGGGAGTCGAACTCGGGCCTTCGCGCTTGCAAGGCAGGCGCCTAAGCCGCTGAGCCGTCCCACCGGCCCTTGACTTGAGATTCTTAATTCTATTGCTGATATTGGAAAATCAAGATGTGGTATATCACCATTAGGGAAGGGGACCTTTGTTTGAAAGGGCACAGGATGGCAACCAGAAACTATATGGGTTTTTGTACAGAGAACAAGGCCTAAATATGGTGAACTATGAGATCTTCTATTCCTCTACCACCCCGTCTGCTCTTTAGGACACTCTGGTATTATATTAATATCCATGTTATTACTGGCAATCTCTGTTCCTAATCTTTGCTTTCCTGATTCTCTGGTTCCATAAATCACTAAACTCCCCAGTTTAGTGGCCCCTGGGGTGTACAGTACTGATCCTAATCTTCCCATGAAACCAGGCCCAGAGCAAATACCCAGTGAATGTTAGTGAATTCACAGCATCATCAAACTACATGAGGAGGAAATAATGAACATTGAACTACCAGCAAAACGACTTTCCTAACTTTTTTTAAGTATCCTAAAAATATCAGAAGGGGGAAATCACTTCCTGTCTCCTTCACTGCCAAAGGATTTTCTCCCATGAGTGGTTCATTAGCAGTGGCCTCCCCAACTCTCTGAGCCCAAAGAGCAACAAGAGTAACCCCAGAACACACCCTAAGGGGGAGACACGGCTTTAAGCAGACTTAGGGAATCAAAAGAGTGCTCAGCTGTCATAAGGGCCCTTGGATTCCAAGGCATTCCCCTCCCTTCTTGTTTCTTGGAATGGGGTTTCTCAGACATATTTTCACCCACACAGAGATGCTGATGTTTTTTCCTGACCTTTCTACTTCAGTTATTTCCAAATTTGTTTCCTCTGCTGTGGGATACTGCGCTTATCATCCTGCTCACATCTGTGCTGGCCACCACTTGGCATGGGCTGGTGGGGAGTTCCATGCCCGTTTCCTACACGCCTCTGATGTCCTTCCACATTGGCTCAACCCGTCTAGCCTGGGAACAAAACATCCCACCCAGTGCTGACTTTTGATCATCTGCTGATGGAGCTTGCCTCCCTCTACCTTCCAAATTTCATACACAGCAATATTTCCTTGTGTGCGGGGGATTCTGACTACCACAAATGAAAGGCTTGTCTCAGGGCTTGCACTGCCAAGTAAAACCAAGAGTGTGCAGTGTTTTAATACGCTGTTGTTGGTACACCCAGAAAGCTCATGAGGTTTGGGAAATTAAAAGTGGAGGAACTGCTCTGGCCTGCGAGATGGACATTCTAAGAGGAATGGAATTCAAATTGTTAAAATAGACCAGAGCCTGGTATCGCAGGATCAGGGAATGTATAAACTATCATATTTAGATTTGTAAACTTAAAAATTTATTTCTGAATTCTTCATCAAATTGGACCGTGTGTCTTCTTGGAATAGTGTCATAGCTACAAAATTATAGTTTGGTGGCCAATAGAAATATTTGAAAGTTTGCTTAAAAGTTTAAATTGAATGGAGGAAGGGGGCTTGCTTTAAAGATTTTCAATAGAGAATCTGAAAAAAAAAATTCCATTAAGAGTCTCACCTTTCGTCAAAGGCTATTTTTAACATTATTTTATTTTATCATATTGTTTTATTTCTGAGACAGGGTCTCTCTGTGTAGTTCAGGCTGGCCTTGAACTCATTATGTAGCCTTGGCTGCCCTTAAACTTGTGGTGATCCTCCTGCCTCAGCCTCCTGAGTGCTGGTATTACAGGTGTGCTCCTCCATGCCTGTCTCATCAAAGGCTTTTTAAATTGGCATTTAAACATACTACACTAGACACAAGCCCTCTTGGAAGAGTCAGGAAGGGTGTGTGTGTCAGATGTGTGTTATATGGCCAGTTGTTGGTAGCGTCTGAGCAACTTGGGGTCAGTAAGTGAGGTCTGGAGGGGACTTATTTTACACAAGACTGGAGACACGGATGAGGCAAGGCGCAGTGATGGAAACTTGTATCCTTCCTGTATTTCCTGCTTCCTTCCCAGACGCTTAGGAGTCACACTCTTGAAGACGCATCTTTCTGACAGTAAGGTTTCTGAGTGACCTCTTAGAAGGGGGCGCTCCGTGCCATCTGGATCAGCTTCCCCTGAAGAGGATACAGCAGCAGCAGGTGGAAAATGAAGCAGAAAATGACAAGAGAAAGTGGGCCATGCAGTGATGGCTGGGAAAGCACAGAGCTGTCCCTGCTCCAATGCGGAAGTAAGCGAAGGCCAAGAAGCTTCTGAGTGAGTAAAGCACTTCAGCTCAGCGCTGATCTGGATAAGAAGGAAGAGCAGTGATTCTGAGGGCCCCGTTAAGACCACCAGCCCCAGAAGTGGCCCTCAGCATCCCAAGCGTTGTTGAGGGAACTCTGCCTTGACCTCTCCATGAAACTTCACCCATAGTCCCTCAAGTTGAGCTCTCTAGGATGAGAAAAATCACCCCAAGACACACAACATGGCTGTGTTTTAGAGTAGGAAGCTAAACACAAGGAAAGCTAAGTACGAGTAGAAGATGTTTTCAATATTTTAAAAATATTTTTTAGAGTTAATAATTTTTGACACCTGACCAGATGGAGGAAATGACTGAAATTTTGACCCAGATTGCAAAAGCAGCTGAGAGGCTCGACGCAGTAACAAAAGGGGATTTCTTCTATGCTGACAGAGCTGGATTCATCCTAGCTGAAAGCAGAAGCCGGGTAAATTCTTGACTTACCTGGCTGGACCTTCACTTTCCCCAAAGGAACAAAAACTTAAGAGAGGAACTTCTACCCTGAGTGGATAATGAGAAGCAAGCAGAAGCAGGTTGATGAACTGAAAGGAAGAGAGGGAAAGGTGAAAAGGAACGAGACAAACACTTCCCGAGTGACCGTTAGGTATTGGTGTCACTCAAACACTTAACATCCTTGCATTTATTCATCTGATGATGCTGGGGCTGAATGCATGGCTGATTCCACTCAGGCTCCAGAGGCTAAGTCTGGGCTCCGGTCACAGGCTCTTTTGAGAGCTTCATGGGATACCATCTTGCTCCCCTGAAAACTCTGAGAAAAAAAATATGCATACCCTCTGAAGAGTGTCAGGCATTTAAACTAGACCTGAAACTATGTTTCTGAACATTCAGTTAAAGAAGTTAGCTCCTAGTCCAAGGTTTCAACTAAAAATAGAGGTGACTTAAAAGGTTCGGGTGACTAATGGTCTCCGCAAATAACTCACCTGGACGATAGTTGGAGAGAGCAAAACCAATGCTGGCATGGCTCTTGAGGAATTCAGCTCAGACTTGATAAAGAGACACAGGAAAGGTGGAAAAGCTCATAAGTAAGGAATGATGTGCAAGTGAAGTTACACTCACAACCTGGACTGCTAATGTTTAGTAAGAACTAAGGCTTCTGAAAGAGCCCAGGTGAAAAGTGGGGGGATCTGGGGTACAGTCAAAGCAGGCAGTAGAACAAGGAAGGCAAAGACCTACTCTGAGGGGTCCATGGTGTAATGTCAGTAGGAAACAGGGAGAAAACCAAATGATTTCACTCCTTTCGCTTCTCCATTGTCTTTTTTTTTTTTTGTGGGTACCGGGGGTCGACCTCAGGACCTCGCACGCCAGCAGGCGCCTGTGCCACTTGAGCGGTATCACCAGCCCTTTTTTCCACATGTGGGTTCCGGGAGTCGAACTCAGGTCCTCACGCTTGCCAGGCCCGCACTTACGCCGCTGAGCCATCTCACCAGCCCCTCCATTGTCTTTATCAATGAGAATAATGTTCAGACATTCCATGTTAGAGCCAGGGTTGGTAATGATATAGGAGATAGGGTGTGGCAAAGCTGGCTGGGGAAATAAGTGGGACCTGTCAATCACAAGATCCCAGGGCAACCAGGGCCCATATGTGGAACTTCTCCTGTGCTCCCAGGGGACATGGACAGCATAAAGGAAGACTGGGTGCCATAAGGACCTGCTATCCTGAGTCCCCAGGATAGCCTGTGACATGTCTCTGAGACCGCGTGTGTACTTTCATTTTTGCTTTTACACTCTTTTTGTCCTCGTTCGCCCTTTTTCTCTTTGTTCAGGCCCAAGTTCACTCTGCAGAGCTGGTTTCTTCCATATCCACTCCCCCTGCAACTTTTCAAATAAACTTTTGGGTCCTGGGACAGCGAGGCTGGTGAGAGGAGTGTGAGTTCATGCTCCTCCCTTCCTCCATTGCCCCAGGATGGTGTAGCTGGAAAGATAAGGCTGAGATCCACCCTTCCCTTCCTCCACTGCTGGGACTCAGGGCCCGGAGAGCTGTGGGAACGCCAGTGACACAGTAGGACCCTGGCTAAGGTGCACATGATGGACAGACAGAACTAGAGGCATGGAAATATCCCATGCAACATTAGCAATACGAGCCAAGAGATGATCTCTAACCTTTCTTTTTGTTTTATTCTACTCGTCCTCTTCCTCTCTTTCATCAACTACCTTCCTTGACTTTATGATACTTTCTTTTTTTTTTTTTTTTGTGGGTACCGGGGGGTTGACCTCAGGACCTCGCGCGCCAACAGGCGCCCGTGCCGCTGAGCGATATCACCGGCCCCTTTTTTGTATGTGGGATCCGGGAGTCGAACTCGGGCCCTCGCGCTTGCAAGGCAGGCGCTTATGCCGCTGAGCCATCTCACCGGCCCTATGATACTTTTATGTGAGTGAACATTGTCTCTTTTTTCTGGTTCACTTCAAAACTCCTAGGCCTTCTCTTCAAATCCTTCCCTCCTGTGTCCTACAATTACCCACAACCTGGATGATCATTCTGTGCCCTCAACCTTGCTCCTACTATATTTAATCTCATTCATCTCTCCACCCTACCCCCTACCCTCCTGAATCTCCCCTCCCCCTCAACAGAGTAAACCACTCTACTAAGTGGAAAATCATTGCATACAAGTTCCTGGTATAAGTGGGATTATATTATATGTCTGTAGACTTTCCTCCTACAGTTATAGATATCAGGCTAATAGTTACCACAGTTTGTCAGTATCCAGGCTGTGCTTGAGTCTATTGTTAGTGCCAACTGAACTACTTTAACCAGGATGTCATACACGCTATAACCAGCTTTTCCCCCATGTATGACAACACCGTGGTTGTAAGGGGTCATAACCATCACCATAGTCCAGTACCAAAGGAATGGGCCTTAAGTCAAATAGATAACAACTCCTCAGGCTTAATATATTGGGAAGGTAAGTTCTTGGGTTAGACATAAAGACCAAGAACCACCTACATCTAGAAGACATCTGGAGGAACAGACACCTCCTAGGAAAGTCTTGACACCAGTGATAAAGCTATCTAACATAAGAAATCTACAAGCATCAACATAGAAAACAAAATAAAATAGAAAATAGAAAATGACAAGACAAAGAAGCAAAATGCAATTCCAAATGCCCAGCCCACCCAGAACAAGTCTCTAGAGCACAAAGAGGCAGAGGAAATCAAAAGCCAACAAATGGAACTTTCTGAAATGATAGCTGCAGAAGTATAAAAACAAATGGAAGAGGCCATAGAAAAGATGACCTCTAAGGTGGAGAAAGAAATGACTATCAAAATAAAAGACATTAAAACAGACACAGATAAACAAACACAGGTGCTGAGGAAAATGATGGAAACCATGAATGCCAAACATAGATGAGAAATGGATCAATGAAACAGATCCAAACAGAAATGCAGGAAATTAGAAACTCCTTTGAGTGTATACGCAGCAGATTGAATGAAGGCAAGGATAGAATATCAGATCTAGAAGACAGGAGTATAACTAGTGACCAGGAAAAGAAAGATATCTTAAAAGTCACAAAAGACCATGAAAAATCAATCCAACAGCTACAGGATGAAGAAAAGAAGAACAACATAAGATTGACTGGAATCAGTGAGAACGCTGGAGATAGTGCAAAAGTGATTAAAAACTTCTTCACAGAAATAATGGCAGAAAACTTCCCAAACATGGATAAGAATTTGACATAGAAATAAATGAAGCATCTAGAACTCCAAACAGCCATGACCAAAATAAATCTACACCAAGGCATATAATAATCAAGATTCCAGAAATTCAGCAGAAGAGCAGAGTATTAAAAGCAGCTAGAGAAAAGAAACATATCACCTATAAAGGAAAGCCCATCAGAATCACAGCAGACTTCTCAACGCAAACCCTCAAATCAAGGAGAGCTTCGAGTGAGGTATTTCAAGCCCTAAAAGAAAACAATCTTCAACCCAGACTGATGTACTCTGCAAAACTATTTTTCAAAATTGGTGGAGAAATAAAATACTTCCATGACAAAGAACAACTGAAGAAATTTATGACCACCAAAACAGCTCTACAGAATGCTCTGAAGGACATATTAGAAAGAGATAATGAAGACCACAAACACATGAACACCAATAGAAAGAAGCCACCAAGAAGGGCAAGCAATTGAATGAGGAGAAAGACAGGGAACAAACAACAGGAAAACAACATGAAAGAGAAAAACCAATACATATCAGTTATAAGCATCAAGGTAAATGGTCTCAACTCACCAATCAAAAGAAACAGACTGGCAGAATGAATCAAGAAGCAAGATCCAACAATAGGCTGCATTCAAGAAATGCATTTAACCCAAAAAGAAATTCATAGACTAAAAGCCAAAAGACAGGAAACAATTCTCCATGTCAAAGGAACCCAGAAAAAAGCAGGGGTAGCTATTCTATTCGCAGACAATGCAAACTTTAAGCCAAAACTGATCAAAAGAGACAAAGAAGGTCACTACATACTTGTTAAGGGAAAACTCCAAGAAGAAGAGATAACAATCATAAGTATTTATGCACCAAACACAGGTTCACCCAACTATATAAAACAAATATTAATAGACATGAAAAACCAAATAAGCACTAACACAATTGTAGTGGGAGACTTTAATACCCTACTCTCACAAATAGATAGATCAACTAGACAAAAAAATCAACAAATAAATATTAGAATTAAACCAAGCCTGTGAACAAATGGACTTAGTAGATTCTACAGAGTGTTCCACCCCAAAACATCAGAATGCACATTCTTCTCAGCTGCACATGGGACATTCTCCAAAATAGACCATATATTAGCTGACAAAACATGTTTAAGTAAATGTAGAGGAATTGAAATCATCCCATGCATACTATCTGACCATAGTGCAATGAAACTGGAAATCGACGACAAAGGAAATCACATTAACCACATTAGCACATGGAAATTAAAGAACACCCTTCTGAACAACCATTGAGTCATGGAGGAAATCAAAGATGAAATTAAACAGTCTATGCAATTAAACAATAATGCCAATACAACATACTGAACTTATGGAACGCAATGAAAGCAGTCCTATGAGGGAAATTTATAGTGATGAACTCACACATCAGGAAAACAAAATGAGCTCAAATAAACAACATAATGTTGAATCTCAAACTTCTAGAAAAAGAAGAACAAATCAAACCCAAAGCTCATATGAGGGAGGAAATTATAAAGAGCAGAAATTAATGCAATAGAGACTAAGAAAACAATACAAAGAATCAATGAATTGAAAAGTTTGTTCTTTGAAAGAATAAATAAAATTGATAAGCTATTAACCAACCTCATCAAAAAGAGGAAAGGAACAACACAAATTCAAGCAACTTGGAATGAAAAAGGGGAAATCACAACGGATCCTACAGAAATCCAGGAGATCATCAATAACTACTATGAGAACCTATATTCTAATAAGATGAAAAACACAGAAGAAATGGACAGATTCCTAGACACAATCAAATTGCCAAAACTAAATCAAGAAGGTATAAAAATTCTGAATAACCTGGTATCAGCTGATGAAATTGAAAATGTAATTAAAAATTTACCAACAAAGAAAAGTCCAGGCTCTGACTGATTCACCATTGAATTCTACAAGAAATTTGGAGAACCAATGCCATTAATTCTGAAACTCTTTAAAGAAATTGAAAGGGAAGCAGTACTTCCAAAATCAATCCTGGAAGCAAGTATTACCCTGATTCAAAAACCAGAGAAAAACACAACCAAAAAAGAAAACTACAGGCAAATCTCCCTAATGAACATAGATGCAAAAATCCTTAATAAGATACTAGCAAACACAATTCAGCAAATCATCACGAAGATTATACATCGTGTCCAAGTAGGATTCATCCCAGGGATGCAGGGATGGTTCAACATATGCAAATCAATAAAGGTAATACACCATATTAACAGAACCAAAGACAAAAATCACATGATCATTTCAATAGATGCAGGAAAAGCATTTGACAAAGTCCAACACCTATTCATGATAAAAACCCTCTATAATGAACCAACAGCTAACATCATATTAAATGGGCAAAAACTGAAAGCTTTCACACTAAAATCAGGAACAAGACAAGGATGTCCATTATCACCATTCCTATTCAATAGGTGGAAACATTAGCCAGAGCAATTAGACAAGAGAAAAAAATAAAAGGAATAAAGATAGGAAAGGAAGAAGTTAAATTATCATTATTTCCAGATGACATGTTACTCTACATAAAAGATCCCCAAAACTCCACCAAAAAACTTGTAGATTTAATATCCAAATTCTGTAGTGTAGTAGGATACAAAGTCAACCCTCAAAAATCAATAGCATTCCTGTACACAAGCAACAAACTCACAGAGAGAGAAATTAGGGAAAGCACACCCTTTACAATAACATCTAAAAAAAATGAAATATTTAGGAATCAATCAAACAAAGAATGTAAAGGATCTGTACAGTGAAAATTACGGTACCCTAAAAAAAGGAGATTGAAGAGGATATCAGAAAATGGAGAGATATCCCTTGCTTATGGGTAGGAAGAACCAACATAGTGAAAATGGTCATACTCCCAAAACTGCTATACAGATTTAATGCAATCCCAATCAAAATACCATTGGCATACCTCACAGATATAGACCAAACATTCTGAAAATTCATTTGGAACCTGAAGAGACCTAGAATAGCAAAAGAAATTCTGGGCAACAAAGGCAAGTCAGGGGGCATCACAATCCCAGACCTGAAATTATACTACAAATCTACTGTGATAAAATCAGCATGATACTGACAAAAAAATAAAAAACAGGCCTGAGGATCAATGGAACAGAATAGAAGATGCAAACACAACCTTAAACACACCCCCACCTTATCTTTGACAAAGAGGCCGAACACATTCACTGGAAGAAAATTAGCTTCTTTAATAAAAGGTGCTGGAAAAACAGGCTTTCCACATGCCAAAGACTAAAACTAGTCTATCACCAGGCACTAAACTAAAGTCAAAATGAATCAAAGGTCTAAATATTAAAATAGAAACACTAAATTTACTGGAAGAGAAAATAGGTAGAAATCTTGAAGACATAGGTGTAGGCAGAGACTTCATGAACAAAACCCAGACTGCAAGGGAAATACTACAAAGAATCAACAAATGGGATCTCACCTTACTAAAAAGCTTTTGCACAACAAAAGAAATCACCAACAGAGAAAAAAAGCAACCCATAGAGTGGGAAAAAATTATAGCCAGTTGTCCCTCAGACAAAGGACTTATATCTAGAACATGTAAAGAATTAAAAAAAAAAATCAGACCCCCTAAATTCAAGGACCCAATCCAAAAATGGGCATCTGAGATGAGTACACACTTCTCAGATGAAGAAATACAAATGGCAAATAAATACATGAAATATTGTTCAACATCATTGGTCATTCAAGAGATGCAAATTAAAACAACACTGAGATTCCATCTCACCCCAGGAAGAATGGCTAGCATCAAGAAATCAACCAATAACAAATGCTGGAGGGGTCATGGGGAAAAAGGAAGCCTTCTCCACTGTTGGTGGGAGTGTATATTGGTACAACCACTGTGGATATCAGTGTGGAGATTCCTTAAAAAACTAGGATTAGAGGTCCCATTCAATCCAGCTACTCCCCTTCTGGGTATCTTCCCAGAAGAATTAAAAACATTCTACCCTAGCGATATATGTGTACCCATGTTTATAGCAGCACAGTTTGTAATAGCTACATCTTGGAAACAACCCAAATGCCCATCAACTGAGGAATGGATAGAAAAAGATATGGTTTTGTATATAATGGAGTACTACTCAGCCGTAAAGGAGGATATACTGGAGATTTTTATAGGTAAATGGATGCAACTTGAGAACAAACTCATAAGTGAAATAAATCAGACCCATATGTGTAAACATTGTATTGTCTCCCTGGTGTGAGAAACTGAAGAAGTAAATAAGATCTAAGATGTACAATAGATATTGTGAATGGGGAAGAAACTGTTCAAAAGAAAAGACAAACTGTGATGGGGAAAAGGGAAAAGGAAGAAAGGGAAAAAGAAAAAAATATATTTATACACAAGATAGTAAAGACAGTTATACAGCTAGTTTCTCTTAGTTCATTGAAAAGAAAGGTTTGTGCTAATATAGTTTGGACAAAATATCATGCCTATATCTTGTACTCTGAATAACTACTCTGAAGACAACAATAAGCAAAGTATTCATTATTGTAACTCTCCTGCTAACCTGTTTTGAAACTCTATTTTATTGTTATTCTTTTTATTCTCTTCTAAAAAATCAAATAAACTTTTGGCACTGTTTTTGGCTTGTCTTGTCCAATTTTTTGTTTGAGGCAAGAAAGACCTGGAATATTTTTGACTGGTGAGACATTTCTAAAAAAACTACCCGATAACAGTAATAGACTCTGTCTTTTTCTGTCTCTGTGTCTCTGTGTCTCTGTGACTCTGTCTCTGTCTCTGTCTCTGTCTCTGTCTCTGTCTCGCTCTGAGACAGGGTCTTGCTATGTAATTCAGTTTGGCCATGAACTAGCTATGTAACCCAGGCTGGCCTTGAGCTCATGGCAATCCTCCTGCCTCAGCTTCCTGAGTGCTGGGATTATAGGGGTGCACCGCCATGCCTGACTAGGTAATAGACTCTTAAAACCCAGTTAATTACCTGGGATTTTAGCATCTTGTCTTAAACTAATGAACTTACTGAGAAAAGTGCCCAGAAATATCACAATGCTACATTATTATGCGACATGGAAGAATAGCAGAGGTCACCCCAAATGTAGAGTTTTGTGAGTGATACTTTGAGTTTCAAGAAGGCAAGATGGTGAAGTCTACACAGCCCTGTCTGGCAAGCCTGGTGCAGGCCAGATGCACTACACATTGATTCAGCGCAAACTGGCTGGGAGGGACCTGTCTCATCTCCTTGCAGCATTCCTCACGTAGGCCAGAAGAAAGCTACGGGCAGATGGCATTAACAGTCTTTAATACCTTGGAGATGAACAGGAAAACCAGGGGCTGGAATATAATAAATCAGCCAAGTGTACTTGGAACTGGAAAGTAAATGCTGCTCATGAAACCACATCGTCCCGGAGAAAGCTTTTTGGGAGGTTTGATCGCAGTCCTTCCTATCCTATTTAAATTTTCTATTTTATTGGATATGAGCTGAAATAGCTTTTAAATCAAAGTTCCAGTGATTTAAGATTAAGGATGATTAAAACACCGGATGGCAGAGGTAGGGTTCAGAGGAACTTGATGGGCTACAACAAAGACTTGAGTCCAATAAGGAAATGTAATGTGACCAACATGGAGTTCTACACTCAAATCACAAGATGAGCTTCACAGTATGCATGTCCAAACAGCGCACATGCGGAGGATGACTTGGGGGTTTGCCGAAGCCTTGACCATGGTGTTTGGTTGCATTAATGAAGTAGATTATCTGGATCAGCGGAGTTAATAGCCTCTCTACTCTGCTCAAGCTGGAAGTCATGTGAAAAAGACGGCTCAGCTCGGGCGCGCTCTCCCATCAGGACAATGACAATTGCGAGCGTGGCCAAGAGGAACAAGGATGGGAAATTAGAAGCAGCCAAAGGAAGTTAGAAACAATTAAAGGAACTGGAAAGACCTGGCCTGGAGAAGAGAACGTGATAAGAAATGGGCTTCTCTATGGTCTTAGAAGGCAGTGCAAGGCCTTCTAAGGTCAGGTAAGATCAGGTAGATTTGGAACTAATTGTCAGGAGAAACATTTCAAGAATTACAGATACTCAGCGAAAAGTGAAACCAAAACAAATCAAAAAATGCCATAAAGCTGTGAATTTCCTCTCTTGTTTTTGAGATATGGATTGGACAATCACTTGTTGAGCAAGAGGAAGAGATAAGAGATTCTTGCTTAAAGCCTCATCATTCCCGATGGCTGGTCATCTAGCTTTTTCTTGAACACTGCTTGGGATGGCAAGATCACAACCTAATGATAGTGCCTAAACATTTGAGTAAATGTTTATTGGATATTACTCTCAGTTATTAGGTTACTGTCTTAGGTAATCACATCATTTCCAATGGCTGGTCATCTAGCTTTTTCTTGAACGCTTCTTGGGATGGCAAGATCACTACCTAATGATAGTGCTCTTTCTATAATGCTCTTCCAAATTTGAAACTGTCCGTGATTGAATCTAAAATGAATTTTTTTGCCATTCCCTGCTCTTATTACCTAATTCAGTCTGCTATGATCTCTTGTTTACAACAGAGCAATTCCTACTTGGATGGAATCTTCAGCCTTTAGTTTTATGTTCCTTCCAATGCACTCACACTATGGCCACAGTATTCCTTCTTAAATGCATATTTTATCACGTCAGTATCATCCTTAAGACCTTTAGTGAATCAGTTTCTTCTATAAACCCATGCTATAATAAGGGTGGGATAGGAGGAAGCAAGCAATGGGCTGCTCAGCAGTTCAAGAGCTTTACAGAACTTAAGTGCCAAATGCAATGCTTGGACCTTGACTGGATGCTGATTTGTATAACACAACTCCAAACTTCTTTATACAGTATAATAGAAATCCTTTGACTTCTTTCTTTCTTTCTTTCTTTCTTTCTTTCTTTCTTTCTTTCTTTCTTTCTTTCTTTCTTTCTTTCTTTTTTTTTTCCATATGTGGGTACTGGGAGTCAAACTCAGGACCTCATGCTTGCCAGGCAGGCGCTTATGCCACTGAGCTATCTCACTTGCCCTTGATTAATGTCTTAGATTTTTTTTTCCCCATCAAGCAATCATCTTACTTTGCCTTTTCCCAGAATCTAAAGCAAATGTTCTTCATCTTATAACCAAAGCTACAGAGGAGAAGCACTAAACTTCTCACCAATCGGATTGGTCTCTTGAGGGAAGAATGGATTAATATGTCACCAGCTGTGTGAGCCATTGCTCCTCAGTACTCTGTCCCTTTTGGCGAAGAAGTGGTATAGTCAATTCCTGATTTTCTATTAATTGATGGAAGCAGACACAAATGTAATTAATCAAAGAATATTTCATCTGGTATATATCAGTGCCATAGCAATGTCTTAAAGCCTTACTACAAGCCAGAGGCTGTGGTGCATGACTGTAATCCTAGCATGCTGGGAGGCTGAGGCAGGAGAATCAAAAGTTCAAACTCAGGTTGGGTGTTATGGTTAAGATCTAAAATGTCCTCCCAAAGTCTCATATGTTTGGAAGGTGATTGGATCATGGGGTGCTAAACTCATCAGTGGATTCATCCATGGATGAGTTCAATAGCCGTATGTGCTATTAGGAGGTGGGGTCTGGTTGGAGATGGGTCACTGGGGACATGACCTTGGAAAGGTTTGTTCCTGTCCCTGGCTCCTCCCTTCTCTCTCTGCTTGCTGGCTGCCACGTATCGAGCAGCTTTCTTCCTCCAGGCCCTTCCACCATGCTGTTTCTACCTTGGAATAAGTAGACTTTGGACTGAACCCACCGGAAACTGTAAGCCAAATAAACCTCTTCTCCTTTAAGTTGTGGGTATTGGGTGTTTTGTCCCAGTGGTGGGAAAGATGACTAATACACGGGGCAACATAGCAACTGAGAGACACTCTGGGGCAAAAACAAAACGAAACAAAAGGCCTAGGGATGTAGCTTGGTGAGAAGGCCCTAAATTCAAACCCCAACACCCACTACTAGCAAAATAGAACTTCCTGCAAAAAGCCAGAAAGACAGAGAAATAGGAAGCAGTCTTTGAGAAATGTTTGGATAAAGCTGAGTGATAAAGTGAGGCCTCAAATCCTTTTCTTTTGACAATTGTTTCTAAATGGCATCTTTTAAAATTACTTATTCTGAGCAGCACTTCCCACTCCCTCCCCCACAGAGAAATTTTACGTTGGGACTGTCTTCCTTCAGGTGGCTGGAATTGTGACATGGCAATCCTGGAGCTGTAGGGTTGTGTCTCTTTGGACCAAAGAAGAAGAAAAACAAAGCAAAACAGAAAACCAAAACCAACTGCATATTCTTGAAGCAGGCAGCTCAAGGGAGGCACAGGGAGATAGTGAAAGAGAAGCCTTCATGTGTGGTTTCTCTCTAACATCTGATTGGCTTCTTTTCTTGGAGTTCTTCAGACACATCTCAATTTTTATAATAAATCCCCCTGTTGAAAGTAGAAAGTAAAAGAAAAACCAGAATGAGACCTGGTTATTATCTCAACAGTCTTCAAGCTCTTACAACTTTTATGAAAACTTCCCTGATCACATCAGCCCAACGATGCTATCTTCTCCATTCCTATAAATGCTAATTATCTCCTCTACTCAAGTCTCATTAGCACTCACGCTTGCATTGTGAGTTGCAGTCATATACCTCCCAAGTAGATTACGCATTACTTGAAACCATGATTTATTTACTCCTTCCTATTTCCCACTGCACCCAGCCAAGTAGAAGGCCTGAAGGCCTGCAATGCATTGCCAGTTAAAGTTTACCTACAAGTGGAGGAGTTGAAGTTATCTTGGCTTTGATAAAAGAGGGCCTGACCATGTAGGAAATAAAAAGGGAGATATCTATGGTGATACGAGGAAGAATGCTAGATTATATACCAGTGTAGAAACAGTTTAAAGAGACTACCGGACAAATCAGGATCAACCATCTCTAAGAGGTTAGAATGACGACCAGCTTAACAAAAGGAATTAGCTACTGACTCACCAGTGTGTGCTACGTAATTTGCCAATTCAGTTGCCTAAATTTCTTGTGTTGACAGTGTTCTATGCTGAGCCTTTCCACATTTACATCACCCAGGAAAATAGAGAACATGCTGTACAAGTTCAGCTTTGGAGAAGTCTGCTTTAGCAGGAATTGATTATTGTGAAAAAGATCTGGGGGCTTTAGTAGAGCTCAAACTTAATACGAACCAAGGGCCTGCTTCCATTTCTTAGGCAAATTAATCTTAGACCAAGTTAAAGAATCACATTAACTTAGGGCAGGATGTTTTGGTCCTCTAGAAGGCTGCTCTCTTGCATGGTGCTGGGCTTTGGCTATCAAGAATCATCCAGGGTCTCCTTGGACCCCATTCGTGGCCCCTGCAACAGTTCATTCCATGTGGCACAGCTCAATGCTTGGTAGATTCTCTAGTACATTAAATGCTTTATTTCTGTCTACTTCCCAGGCATTTCTGCCTGTTAGGCTTAACTGAGCCACACAGACCAAGCCTCTGTCCCTGCCGGCATCACGAGGGAAAAGCAGCTACCACACAGCAGCCTGAAGCCCAAGTCTAGGCTCACCTCTCTACAGTTCTCTTGACCATTCTCTAAGTCCTTTCATCCTTCTCTGTTCTGCTGGCCTTTCTTTGGAGGCTGTATTTTACGAAGAAATTGTGCCCCCAAAGCTAAACTATTTGTTCAAAATCATACCATCAAAAATATGAGAGTGAAATTTGCATTTGCTGGTGACTAATTGCCTTGCAAGGTGGCAACTCCTTTTTTAGTGTTTTATGGTGCTACACCATAAAACAGCAGGGAGGGCATGGAGGCGAGCCGAATATCTACAATGGGTGAGCTCTGGGCCAGACAGATTCTAGGATTTTTCTGTCTTTCAAATGAAAGCACATCTACCTTTCCAACCAAAAGGTTTGGTCAAGTTTGAAGGCTATCAGTATTATCTCTATTTATCAATTAATTAAAATGATAGCTCTTGAAAAATAGGCATTTTTCCAGAGCTAAGAATTTCAAGGTGAGTAGTGAGCATACTAGATTTTTAATTTCTGGTACATTCACCATCATCATACACATTCCTGTTACACTTGGTAACTTGTTCCTCTGTCTATGAACTTGTCTTTTCAAAGAACATACAAGCACCACATGTAGTCCTCAGAAATAACTTGGTATTGTACTGCCTGTTTGAGAGTAAAATATATGTAGTGACTTAGGTGTGTCTTTATAGTAAATGCTGAAAATTGTGAATTGCTGAATTAACCTTACCAAAAACTCCTGGAAGTGAGAGGATCAGGACTGCTCGTTGAGGTCAGTTCTAGATCACCGTATTCTGAGTCTTTGTGGCACTTAGTCATGATGGGAATTAAAGTTGCCTTGGATTTCCCCATTGGCATTTCCACTCGATCAGCTCTGAAATGCAGAGGGGATGAGTTCTGTTTCATTCTAGACCTAAGTAGCAGGAAACTTCTGCTTTTCTTCCCAAACATACTCCCTCCAGTTTATAGAAGTCAGAAGTCCCAGGAGAATCACACAGCAGATGTTTCTGGTACGTGATTCACCCACAGGGACTACGTGGGGACCATTGCAGGAATTTTTGACAGACCCTCAGGGTACCACTCAAAAAATTAAAACCATTTCTTACTAATTCAAACTAATTAGATGAAGAATTGCCTGAATTAATAAAAGCCTTTTAATCAGTTGCTGAAAATAAAAAAACTTTTTCTTTCAATAATTCTAAACTTTGGGGGAAATTACAAAAATAATACATTAGATTTTCAGTTGTTCTTTACTCACTTCCCAAAATTTTAACATTTTCCCACATTTTAAAATCATTCTGTCTTTCTCAGTCCACACATCTGTGTTCTCTACTTTCTCTCAGCTATTTGAGGAGTTGTCCATTTAGACTTCCTTTTAGGTCTTAGGACTTCCAAAGTATTTCCTAAGACTAAGGGCATTCTTTTCTAACCACAGTTTAGTTAACAAATTCAGGACTTTTAATGCTGATGCAGCAGTTTAACCTACCATTCATATTTTTCCAATTATCCCGGGAATGTCCTTTATATATTTTCTCTTTCTAGTCCAGGATCCAGTAGCAGGCCCTGTGCGACACTTGGTTGTCTTGCCTCTTTAGTCTCGTCATCTGGAACAGTTTCTGCATCTGCTTCTATGACAATGGCCAGTGACTTCATGCATGTTTGTCCATTGGTTTGCTGACGTGTCTTTCTGTATCCCTGGCCAGGGAATTTCATAATGAGGAAGAACCCTCAGGTGTTCCAGGCGTCAGATGGTCCCCTCCCCTCCTTCACAGTGTTCCTTTGGATCACCTGATCACCCTTGACCATTTTCTCCTCTATAGTTTCTGTTTTCTCCCTTGTGATCAGTAAGCTTTTTTGGGAGACACTTTAAGCGCATAAAATATCCTACTCCTCATCACACTTTTCTTCCTAAACTTGCTTCTTGCTCTAAGCAATCTTGGCTATAATGGCTATGATAAAAACGCTACTTTTCCACCAGGCGTGGGGCGCATGCCTACAATCCCAGCACTCGGGAGACTGAAGCAGGAGTTCAAGGCCAACCTGGGCCACATAGTGAGTTCAAGGCCAGTCTGAACTACATAGCGAGACCCTGTCTTTAAAGAAAAGTTACTTTTCCATCTCCAGCCACTCTCTCCAGAAGAAATGACTCTCTTCTTCCCCTCTCGCTTGTCTATTATTTGTATGGATTTATATAGTTTAATTTCATTCCATGGGTTATAGTCCCCTCTGTCATTATTACTTCCAATGCTGAAATTGTCCCAGATTTGACTATCTGGAAACACTAGAAGGTGGCTCCTATCTGATTTTGATATGAGTTTTAAAACGTACTTATTTTCTGGAGCAGTGAGGTCTCCAGGCTCCTCTTGTACCTTCCCCATCCCTGCCCTCTCTCCAAGGACCTGCTTCCTTTTCACAGGGACAGTGTTTAGAAGCCAAGATCTGAGCAGCAGGGATGTTCTTTACTACTGAGGTGCCTTTGCCTCTGGCCCCAGAACTCGGAAACATACACACACACACACACACTTGCTAGTGAGGTTGTCTCACACGTAACAGAAGTACAGAAATTCTGAAGTTATACTGACGCGTTCAATGTCTGATCCACTCCCCACGGCTCTTTGTTGCCTCCCGTCATCGCATCTGTGAAGCTCTCTTCTTCTACAGCGAGAAGCCTGGCTTCCAACGCCACCAGTCTCATACACTGATTTTCCCTGTCCTACAACACCTAGTTTCAGAATTGCTCTACCCAAATCATCAGGCACATCAATTCCTAAAAAGAAATTGATATGTGTTTGCAGGTCTTTATGTTTTCCCTAGAGTAAGAACATATTAGCGAAAGATTATATTTCCAACTACTTGAATTATTTCTTCGCTACCCAATGGAGTCAGATCCTTTTCCAAAAGGTCTACCCAGAGAACGGTCGCTGCCCTCCCTGTCACTTACACCTGGTCCCCTCTTACCCTTCGTAAGGAAATGATTTCATTGTTTTCTGGTTTATACTTCCTGTTTCTTTTTTCAAAATAAGCCCATTTACTCTTTTTTTTTTTTTTTATAATTTCTCCTTGCTGTTCACAGAAAATGTAGTATATTGTAGATACTGTTTTGCATGGCTTTTTAAGATTTAATATCCCCTGAAGTTTAGAGAAATCCTGTTTGTACAGCTGTATAGTACTCCACTGTATGAATGATGTACTCCAAATCATTCAGGTGGTCCCAATATTTTGTTGTTACAAATAATGCTGCCATTAAGAACCTCATAGATATGCATTTTGATGTTTTGCAGGTAAAACTTCTGGATAAATTCCTAGAAAGAGGATTGCTAGATTGAAGAGTGAATGTCTGTGGTATTGTTGTATATAACAAATTCCTTCATGGGGTACCATTCTGCATTTCCATCATCAGATTGCATTTGATCCTGCAGTCTCACAGAGTGCATTATCAAGTTTTTGAATATTTGCCAATCTGATAGGTGAGAAGTAGCATTTCTCTGCAGTTTTAATTTTAATCTCATGAATGAGATTGTATGTCTTTCCTAGGTTTAAGGATCATGTTAATTTGTATCCCTTTTGGGAATGGCTCATGTCTTTTGCCCATTTTAAAACAATATTTTCAGAGTTTCCTCACATTTTAAAGTTCTTTATATATTAGGGATATTGGCCTTTTATTTGTGATAATCACCTCAATATTTTCTTTTAATTGTCATTTGCCTTTTAATGTTGCTTATGGTTTTTGCTATTAAATTCTTTTGTAGTCAGATTTATAAAGTATGTCTTCCCTTGAATATGATTTTGAGTTATAGTTGAAACCTTCTACCTATAGTTCTGGTACTTATAGTTATATTTAGACTTCTCGTTCATTTAGAACTTATTTTCGTATGCGTAAGTGGGCATGATTTTACCTTTTTCCCAAATGTCTATCCAGCTGCACCACTGCATTTATTAGAAAGTCCATTTGTACCCCAGTGATTTGAGATGCTATTACTTTTATCATATCCTAGATTTCCATATGTGGTGGTGTCCATTTGCAGACTTTCTTTTCCATCCATTCATGTCCTGGTATCACACTGTTTTCAAGGTAGAGGCATCATAATATTTTAATATCTATTAGGGGTGGTCTCTCTTCACCCCATCTTACAGCCTGTGCCACATCTGTTCCTTTTCAGTGTTTTCCTAGTGCCTTTATTTTTCCATATGAACTTCAATATTAATTTCTCTAGTTCCTGGGGGGGGAGTAAAGGCTTGTTGTTTTATTGGAATTTCATTACATGTACAAATTAACTAAGAGACAATGGCATCCAACTATTATTTAGACATCTTAACCAAGAACCCAAGATGTTTTTCCTTTGGTTCTACTTTCGTGTTTTTAGGGAATGTTTATAATTTTCTTCATTTAAGTTTTGAACATTTCCTTCTTAAGTTAACTCCTAAATATTTTACCTTTCTTAATGCTCTTGTAAATGGAATTTTTTTTCTCCCATTGTATTTTCTAATTGGCTATTGTTTGTGTATATGAAGGCTGTTGATCATTGCAATTGATAGATATTTTAAAGTATAATTAATTTCATTGCCTACAATATGTAATCTCAATATTTTTAATGCTCTGGAATTTACAAGGTATTTTGCAATATATATTTTAATTAATGCATACAATGATCTAGCAAAACCAAAGATTTTCTAGTAGAATATATTTCTTCAATGAATGAAATGATCTATAATTTGCTTATTCATTGCATGTTATTTCTAGTGATATAATCATTTTTAATCATAAATTATTTTTTAAGTGCTTTAAAATTATCTACTTTGTGACACTACATTTTTAGTTTTAAAAATATAATTTAAAGAGCTTACAAGCAGAGATAAGTTTCAGCCCAGGTCCTGCTTAACTTCTCTCAAATTTCAAAATTGTAAGTTTTCTAATAGAATATGCATTAGATGTCCAATTCGTATTATCCTAGTGACATCAAACACTGGTGTTTGTTTTACAGACTGATGGAGCCAAAGGAGATGTATTCCCCCAAGTACCTTGCAGTGTCCTTGCAGTGGCTCCTGCTTATTTCTGTAGGCTGACAACTGGATGTGAGCCAACCTGCTAGTATAGATTAAGCCCACAATGTTTGACAGTGTCACAAAATCTACAAACTTTTAGACAAACTGGACTGTAGTTACCCCCATAGCACTTACATACATTTAAAACACAGTGGTGGCCCGGTGAGATAGCTCAGCAGCATAAGCGCTTGCTGGCAAGCGCGAGGTCCTGAGGTCGACTCCCAGTACCCACATAAAAAAAAACACAAAAAAACAAAAACACAGCAGTAAGTGCAGTCTATACACCACCTAGTGATGTCTTTGCCAACCATGGGCCACATATAGGACAGTGGTCCACAGCAGACCCACACGCCTGGTGCTTACCATGACTGCATCACTTTCTCATGTACTTGATTTGATTTGAGGCTGTTTTATTCATTGTGGCCCCTAAGTATACAAAATCCACTGCTAATGCTGCTAATAAGAGGCAACATTGAATGCTGGAAACAAAAGTGAAAGCGAGCAATGCCAACCCCGGGGGTGAAGCTGTGATGCTTGCTTTGGCCAGTCAGGCATGTCCCACCCAATCGACCAGAGCAATGGTCTTTGAAGAACAAGAATAAAGTGATAGGAGCTGTTGAATGGCCTGCTTCAGTCAAGATAACACCACTAGCAAACATTTCAGAAGTGCCTATGTCAGATATGGAGAAACTCCTTTTCTTTCTTTGCTTTTTCATTTTATTTCTTTAGTTTGTTTTTGATTAGTATATGTCTCTGATACATAATAATGATATTCATCTTGGGGAATTGATACATATTCATATCACATCTTAATCATTTTTCCCTTTCATCATCACCAGATCCCCTTCTTTTTTTCATTTTTTATTTTTTATTTATTTTTGTCTTTTTGAGGCAGGGTCTCGCTATGCAGTTCAGGCTGGCCTTGAGCTCACTTTGTAGTCCACACTGGTCTTGAACTTGAAACGATCCTCCTGCCTCAGCCTTCCGAGTGCTGGGTTTACAAGCATGTGCCACCATGCCTGGCTTCAGATCCCCTTCTTATCTCCACAAAGTCTACTTCCCTGTTTTCTATCATATATCTTTTATTTTGCTTTTTAAATTACTTATATTTTGGGTTTCTCATATAAAAGAAAACATGTCATATTTAACCATCTGTGTGTGACTTATTTTACTTAGCATTATAGCCTAAATGTATATCAATTTCTCTGGAAATGACTCAAATTTATCCTTCCTTATGGTTGAGTAGTATTCCTTTGTGTCCACATACCCCATATTTTTTATCCATTCATCTGCTGATGGACACATATACCATTTCCAAGATATAGGTGTTATGAACTGTGTTGCTATAAACATGGGTATGCATGTATCACTGTAATATGTCATTAACTCTTTTGGGAAGATATGCAGAAGAGGAATAGCTGGGTCAAATGGAATTTCTATTTTTAGTTTCTTGAAGAATCTCTGGTATGGAGAAACTTCTAATGACCTGGATTGAAGGTCAGACACCAAAGTTATTCTGTCAACATCATGATGATTGCGGTTAGAATGAAAAGTTCACTTATAATGTTCAAAGGAAAAGCTGAAACCAACTAAATGCTGATTATAAACCCAGCTCTAGGTCATCCAACAATAATTGTCAGTCTTTCATAATGTGAAAGTGAGTGCTGAGCCTACATACACAGGTGTGTGGTAGGCTGCAGCATCTGATATACCTCTGATGTTCGCGTGACAAAATCGCCTAACGACGCCCTTCTCAGAACACACTCTTGTTGTTAAATAATACATGCAGTATGTGTGGGAGTTATTTATTTCACCACCCATGGTGTTTACTATACAGATGGATTTAGAGACCTATTGTAAGAATTCCCCACATTCCCCTCAGGGCTCCAAGACCTCAGGATGGCCCTCTGCACTGTACAATGTCTTCAGGACTACATATAATCTACAGAACTATACATATAATCTACAGAGACTGAGGAGATGGTCAAATGCCTCAACTTTTTCAGTAGGAAGGCCTTTTTTATGTCAAATCCAAATCTTTCTATCTGGATTTCACAGGAAATATATAGCCTCGTGTAGAGAGTTTGCTTACCACGTGCAAGGCCCAGGGTTCAACATGCACGCGCACACACACACACACACACACACAGAGTTTATCTGGCTTTATCTTACATGAAATGTAGTAGGTTCCATGTTAACTATGTTTCTACCTGCACTTGAAGATTTCCTTAAATTCTTTGTGGGTTGAGTCTGTGTGTCCAGAACAACTCCTACGAATATTTTCTGGACTCTCTTTAGCACTTTTTTTCCCCTTGAGGTTCTGGGGATCAAATCCAGGGCCTTACACATGCTAGACAAACATTCTACTACCGAACTATGTCCCCATCCTTAAAATGTTTTTTGAGGTCTATGTGTTTTAAATGCATAGGGATCATAAATGAGTAAAAGCCGTAATTGTCGTTAGACCATGAGTGAGAACTGATTTTCCGTTTGACACAAGGAAATCTGGATACTTCAGTCTTGGACCCATATATCCCTGTGAGACACGGATTCCATTAATGTGAAAAACTGTGTGCTCACTGTGTCCACCTGTGGTACTTGGAGGAGATCATGTGCAGAAGTTTAGCACGACTTTTTTTTGTTTTTATTTTTACTAGTACATGTTTGCAGTACATAATGGTTTGATTATATTCATCGTGGGGAGTTGGCACAAGTACATAAAGCATTTTAATTCTTTTTTTCACACATGCCCCCAAATACCAGTCTTTACTTTTTGCTTTAGCACTACTTTTTTTTTTATTATAGTTTAAAAAGATTTACTGAAGAGTCTCTATCATATTCCGAGTAGTATATAACAGCTGCACCAACAGAATTATAACCCAAATTTCAAAGAATAAATGAACTCAAAAGAACATCACATTCTTTACTATACTTCATTCACTCATTCATTCATTCTCTACTGAGCATCAGTCTTATATCAGACAAGGTCCTAGATGTTGGGCATAGGGCAGTGAGCACTTGTTATGGTTTAGATTGAGCGAGTCCCCCCCAAATGTCACGTGGTCAGGGATGGGGCTTTTGGAAGGTGATTGGATTATGGGAGTGATACAGCTAGCTTGCTGTTAGGAGGTGGGGCCGGGTTGGAGGTGGGTCACTGGGATGTGACGCAGAAGGTTATATTTCCCTGCACAGCTCCTCCCTTCTCTCTCTGTTTCCTGGATGCCATGATGTGAGCAACTTTCCTCTGAGGCAGGCCCTTCCACCATCCATGCAGTGTCTGCATTTGTGCCAGCCAACCATGGACTGAAACTACAGAAATTGTGAGCCAAAAGAAATCTCTCCTCCTTTAAATTGTGGGTGTCAGGTATTGAGTCTCAGTGAAGAGAAAGTGACTCAGACAACGATGTAAACACAGCATTCCCAGAACTTACAGTCTATGTAAGACCGGTCTTGCTTCATTAGCCTAAAAAAGAAAGAACTTCTTATTTTATGTGGCAAAGAAGCTTGGCAATACCATTTCTCATAAACACAAGGACAAACTATAAAAATGGTCAAATATTATGAATAGTCAAATATGCCTGCACATTTGTAAGGGACTCCTTAGTGTGTAAGTACTCCTTATTTCTATGTGCTATGCTGTGATGAACAATTATTTTCAGAATATTAGCTATATCAGTAGATAATTTCCTATGTTCAGTATTTTTTTAAAAAAGCTCTAAAATAATTTATGTGAAGAGAAGAGGAGGGATAGTTTGTAGATGATTCCACATGGCTTGCAGTACTGTTAGGGAATATATGCAAGAAAATGTATGTATAGCTTTGTAGAAGCCAGCGGAATCCTCTAGCTTCAGGTGTGAACCTCCTGGCAGATTAAGCTGTGTTATCTATTAGAATTTGTCGTTCCCCCTGTGGGTGCAATAATCATGATGAAAAAGGATCATTTGTGGCACAGTTTTCTGCCTCTCTGAAACAGGAAAGACGATGAGAACAAATTTGAGATGAATGGATTTCCAGAATCCTTGTTGTTTCACCAGAGCTAAAAGCCTAACAGGACAATAAAGGAGACAATTACAGTTCCTGTTCTCTCATTCAGTCATGCCAAAGATAACCATCATAATAAAACCTTCTTATCCAATGACATCATCTAATTATGCATGAAATAATGGAAAGTGCTAAAAAAGAGACTTTTATGGACTGACCCCAAGGCAATTTGAGAGACTAAGGAGACACTAGGTTTCATGAGCTGTGCTTTCCTTTCTCATGGTATGAGGATGTTGAAGTCACTTTTGATCTGGGTCTAACCAAACTCCAGCTTCATATCCTCCTATCCACAACAGACCGACACCTTATTGCAGAGTCTGTATGCTACATGTAACAAGATCCGACCAAGCTGGTGTCCACAAAGGGCATTCATTAGAGGATATTAACGTATCTCATGGAACCCATGGATGAGCGCCTCACCCACCCACACACCCCAGCTCTGGAAGATCCAGGAATGTCCACAAAGTGAAATTCTAAACCTTTGCCATAAACGTGGATTAACTCCCAAAAAGCGCTAGCTCTGTATTCCAAAATCTTGAGAGGAGAAATCCAAATGACCCGGCCAATATTTTCCTTAGACTTAGGCAAGGCTGGTCTCTGCCCTGAGCTCCATGCTTCAGAAGATCCTGTAGATGACAAATCCCCCCCGCACACAAAATTTATTAAAGAACATATACAGTGTCTTTATTGTGGGGATTCTCGATGTAGTTGGTGCAACACAAGCTTGAATTCTAAGTTCTCAAAGGAGTGTTTCTCTCTATACGTTGCCATAGGATGTGGAGTGAATGGCATCTACATTTGGATTACATGAGGCTTTACGGAGTATGCTGCTGCTGCTGTTTGAAGCAAACATTGTTTTAGACCACAGGGAAGATTCTCATGTTTAATAAGAATATGAATTTCTTTCTTGCAGCCCATTAGGATTTCATAGGTAACACAATACAAATATATGAAACAAACATCCTTTGAGTTTGTATGGATGTGTTTTTTTACTAGACAATTGTCTTACAGATCCTGACAGAATAACTACTGTTGTTGTTAACAAAATATTGTATTTTCCAATTAAAAAATAAATAATGAAGAAAAGAACATGTTAATTAACTTGCCAAATTCTTCTCTCAGATACTGTAATTAAAATAGGTCCTTCCACAATATCGTCCCCACACAATACTGTTTGTGGGTAGTGTTGAACATCTGTTTTCTTATTTCTGTTCATGATACCGTTCATGGTTCTAGAAGCACTCATGATTTTAGTGTTGTATTCATCATAGTTCCTCATGGCAGATGAGAAATATTTCACAAAGTTAAGCAATTCAGATTACTTTTAATTTTCTATATATGTAGGTTTACAACATCAGTTAATTATAATGCTGAATCTTCATTGGCAACTATTTTACTTGAATGGTAAAATGGCAAATAGTTTTGTTCTTATAAAACAATTAGGTTTTGATAAAATTACACAACTTAGAACTCAACTTGATTTAACTGATTTTGATTAAAATTATGTTACTCATTAATTACAGTTTGTGAATTTATACACTGAGACGGACTTCGTTAAAGTTTAGTAGTGATGACATTCCATAGAATAATTCAATTATTATTAGATGTTTTCTAGGTCTGCTCAGAAAATATCACTGTACTCAGACATAAAGAAAGAATGCCAACTAAAATGCTATTATAGCAATTAGATTTTGTTTAAGCAAGATATACAAAGTACACTGGGTTAGGGAAGCAAAACAGTAGATTTCAAATGCAGTAGAGAGAAAAATCATTGTTTGACAGAAAATGAATCATTCTTGTATTTCATTCTTTGGTGTGAACTGTTACTTGCCACTAATTACATTAGCAGAAGCTTACAAGAAATTCAAATAGATCATTACTGGGTTTTGCGGTGCTGAATTCTCCTTCTAGAGGTGTTTCTAGGTTCTTTCTGTCCTAAGCAAAGAATTGGTCAAGGCAAGAGCAAAAGGTAGCAAGATTTTACATTTAGTAAAGGTAGGAAAAGAAATGTGCTCTGTAGAGCAAATTTGGGCCATGCGGAAGTAGGAAAAGAAGTACACTGTACAGGATGAGAGAGGACCACTGGGAAAGAACACAGCAGCCCCAAGCTCATGGGCGACTGTCCTTTTGTCTCTCCCACTCCTCAGGCTGATGTCGTTAAAGTCTAGACTGCCCCATCAGAGACCTGTTCCAGCTATGGTGACAAGAAACGAAGACAGCACTCTCTGATTGCGTGCAGGGATTTGGGAAGTGTCCTGCGCACGGGTCCTGGAGTTTATGATTGGCAGGTCATGCCCACTTCCCCAGCCAGTTTTGCCATGACCTAATCTCCTGCCTCAAGATTTCTTTTCGTTATCTTTTAGAAGAATTCCAAGTGTACCTCTAAAAATTTTAGAGAAAATGGATTATCTTTCTAATATGGCAGATGAGGTAAGAAAAGTGGCATTCCAATAAAGAAAAAAGAAATTCAAAGATTTGGATATCTACAAAGGAGCTAAGGATGGTATGGGCAATTCCTGTTGCAGCAGGAGAGTAGAGTTATCCCAACTGCAACTCACCCAAACTAAGAATTGTGACTCAGCCAACACTGCGCACCCAGACACAACTGTTGATAGACTACAAACTTAATGACAGCATACTTATTAGTTTGACTCAAGTAGAAGGAAAGAAAATATATTTTACACAATAAGTATATAATAATTCCCGAATGATGCATTATTATTTCATTATTCATCTAAACATTGATGGGCAATCAACTGAGTACACCAACATGCCTAATAATAATAATAATTCAATTTTCTTTCATATTTTTCTGACACTCAATTATATAAGGATCACTTCTGTGTTTCACAGGCACGTACACACATATATATCTAAAATGTTATACAGAGGGTTGTATCTCTTCTAATTTAATATGCCCGGGAGGGAGAATGTTGTATCATTCAAGCACACATACCAGAGGCTCGATGATCTGGGAGCGTTTTCCAGAGGAAATTAGTCGTTGTGAGCTACCTGTAATACACTCAGCAGGTCTTTACCCTTCTTATCTCTCTCATTCTGTGCTAGAAACTTTGGCGAGTCTGTTCTTTCAGTTGTGCTGTTTTTTTGTTTTTGTTTTTGTTTTTTACTGCAATGTACTGACCCGTGTTGCTCTCTGCCTGGGAATCTTTTACCCTTCAAGTTCAAGCTGGCATCAGCGCCTGAGAAGCTTCCTCGTCCTCACTCACACAAGCAGAAACCCCCCGCTCTCTCCTCCTTAGAGGGCCAAATCATCCGCTTAGCGCTGGTCCACTCCAGGAGAACGCAAGTCCTGCAGGGATAAAGACCAGGCTTTTTCTTTGTTTGATGTTTGTCTCTAATGTCTATAGAGCTCACAGTGTTATGCATAGAAGGTACTCAAACCTTTACTGAATGAATAAATGAGTTCACAAATACAGTAAACGTCTGACAAATTTAAGGCCTCTAATATTCATTTAGTATACTCTTATATATTATAAAATATTAATATTACAGCATTCAGTATAATGTTTATCTCCTCGCTGGAGACCCCAAGAATTCGGTCAAGGGCTTGGCGCCCACGGCAATGTCCCACGCAAGTCTATATCAAGGATCTGCACCGGAAAGGCCCAAGGGCCAGTAGTGGAAGCTAGAAAGTCTGTGCTAGCAGGCGAAGGCTCTGTGCTGGAAGGAAGGCTGAGCGATCTGCACTGGAGCCAGGAGACAACGTCCAAGATGAAGATAAGGATTGAAGCCCTCCCAAAGAAAGACAGCAGCCAAAACTCCTTTGAAGAAAAACTGCCGAAAAGCCAGATTTGTTATGTTTTCAAACCTGGTAATCCTTTCTTCAAGTCAGTTTTTAAATTATAAATATAGTAATGTTGATTATAACAAATGCAAGCACAAAAGACCATAAAGTAAAAAATTAAAATCTCCCATCTTCTTACACTGCATCTAACAGTTTGATGGATTTCCTCCCAGATATTTTTGATGTTTAAGAATATTCTCTCTTTCCAAAAAAAAACAGGTAATTTTTTATTTTTTCTTATTCTTTTAACCAAAGTAGGACTTTGCGACCCAGATTGTTTTGTGACTTGTTTTCGCCACTTAAAAACATACTTTGAAGCCTGGTATGGTGGCACATCTCCATACTTCCAGCACTCTCGAGACTGAGGCAGGAGGATTGCTATGTGGGTTCAAGGCCAGCCTTCTCAAAACACACACACACACACACACACATATATATAAGCACACAGACAGACATACACACACACACAGACAGACACACACAGACACACAGACACATGGACAGACACACACACGCACAGACACTTCGAAGTTCTTGCTAGATAGTTTTTATAAAATTCTTTTCGGAACATTCAAATGCTATGTAGTAAGACATCTTCAGAATCATTTTCAATATGTAATGAGAAGTATTTAACAAAAACAGTGCTACATTCTTCCAAGTGGACATCTCACAAAGTTCTCACTTGTTTTTCCAGACATCTCTGGATGTGCTGGCCTGGTCTTGAAGTTCTTGGTTAGGAGGCTCTCACGGTGACATCACTTGGGAAGTCCAGGCTTATCCAGTTTATCCACGGGCAGAAATTGCCCTGGGGATTTCAGCTCTACCCTGTTTGGAAACTTCAGAAAATTATGTAGAAATTACATCAGGAAAACCTTTGATTTGAAAGATAATCAAGAGTCACTTATTAACTTTCCCATACATTTTGAAAAAGGAAAGTGTTTACATATAAGCATCTACTTAAAAAAATATTGCCGAAGGGCTGAAAACATCATTTCCACTTAGTTTGGCCAAGCGTTAATCCACAATAAACAAACTACCGTGTTACTGAGTAAATACAAGATAGTCAAGTTTCCTTAGATGTTGTTTTCAGTATTTTCCTTTGGCTCAGGTGAGAAGGGAGATAGATGTTTGCTACGTACCTTTGAGCTTACCATAGACAAGCCTGGGATCTACTATGCTAAGTAATTACTCAGACCCGGGGCCTGTCCGTGATGGTTACAGCCCATGCTCACTTGCTCCCAGAGCTTCCACAAGAGCTCAGCACCCGGGATCAACAGACCTCTCCTGTATTAGGCAAGGCTTGGGAGCCCCTTGAAATGGACCCTGGCTATTATGCTTTTTTGTCTTCCATTTCTTTCCTTCTAAAATGAGGACACTGAACTAGATGATGTTTGAGTACTTTCTAAAATTATAATTCAACCAACCTATGATTTCAGCCAAAATTATAATCCTTTCATCAGCTATATTTTAGGGCAAACTGTGAGGTGACTCTTCCGATAATTTGGAAATAATAGTATGTGGTCCTTGATCTTCTCTCACACAAAATGGACCTTGGAGAAAGAGGAAAAACTAGCACATAAAGGAAGAACATCTCAAAAGAGAATTTTTGCCACACTCCGCCTCCTCTGCTCTCCATGTGGGAAGGATCTAAGGAGGATGGAAGAAGAGAATGGGGGGAAGTGTCCAGGCCAATGTGAGGGTGGCTGTCCTTCCCAGCCCGAGGGTCCCAAACACTGGGGATGCCAATGATCTGTCTTGCTGTGGTGGCCTGCCAGCATGCTCAGCCACCCAATTCAGAGTCATTTGTCACCCTCTGAGAAAGGAAACACATATCCAGTCTTCCATCAGTTTGAAATAACAGACATGATAAAGATAGCAGCAAAGTTTATGGGAAACAGTATTTCCCCCAAGGATATGCCAAGCTAGAAAGTATCATCTAACCCTCTTTAGGGATTACTGCTTTTTTACCCATGGAGAAACATTTTCTCTATCATCCAAGACCACCAGAAACTCCCCTGCTTAGAATGGTTTCTAGAGGGATGGAAGAGGCCATTGCTGCATGGATGATCCCAGTTGTTTTGACAGGGTGAAGTAGCTCAACCTCTGACCCAGATGGGCGACTTCTGATAAGGAGTGTCTAGACAGAATACACCACGTCAGTCTTAACCATATGGTTTCCAAGGAAACAGAGTCTGAAGTTCACGTCATGGTCCAGACTTGATGGTGAACCTTAACTCAGAGCCCTGTTCTGCCTTGAGCCTAAAAAGCACTGCTTCATTTAACTTCCACTTTAATTCCACCCTTCCATATAATAACTCATCTTTTCCTTTCTTCGGAAATGGCCCAATAAACTTGATTTTTTTTGGACTTTCCTTCTGATCCTACTGGTCTCAAGCTGATGAGTTAGGACATCTAACATATCCAGGAGGTATACAACAGTAGAGAATGCTCTGTGATGGTCATATTTCTCTGATTATAAGTTAATTCTTTTAACTTGTTAAAAGTTTGGGTTCTTCCTTATAGTAGATCTTCCCCATGAGACAGATCTGCTATTGGTAAACAATAAAAAAAAGTAATCTTTAAGTTTACAAAGGTGCCAATGGGCTATGTCACCAAACAAATAACAAATAAACACCCAGTGGGCATGGTAGAAAATAGAGACCAGCTTGTGTGGACAAGTATATTTTTCTCTAACTTCTACACCTTCTAGAATGTTCCTATTTCCTTTGATGACTGAAGCACTGCATATTATAGTATGAATCATTGAGCAACAGAAATTTGGCGGAATTTTTGTCTGTGGATACAATGAAATTGGCACCATCAGTTTTGGAGATAAAAATACTTCACATTTTGGAAATCAATTAATAAAAAAAGCATTTCTAAACTGAGAAAGAAAGGAAGCCTTAAGGTTTCTTTAAACACAGACATACCCTGGAGTGGGTTTTTCTGAACAGGGCTTTGCAGAGTGTTTTTTTTTTGTTTGTTTGTTTCTGGGGAGATGCTACAGGGACGGCCATCAGGGCTGAATGAGCCCTTGCTTCAAACAAAGCTTATTCAAGATTTTGCTTGAATACCGTGCTATCAAAAAGAAGAAGGAGAATGGGAAGGGGAAGGGAAAGGGGAAGTAGGAGAAGGAGGAGAAGGAGAGGAAGAGGGAGGAGGAGGAGGAGGAAGAGAAGGAGAAGAAAGAGGAGGAAAAAGAGGAAGAGGAAGAAGAGGAAGGAGGAGAAGAGGAAAAGGAATAAGAAGAGGAAGGAGAAGAAGGAGAAGGAGAGGAAGAGGAGGAGTAGGAGGAAGTTTGGAAATCACAGCCTTAGCATTTTTTTGTAACTAGCCTACTACATAGAGTAGAATGCACTGGTTTTGGCATCACAATGGCCGTTAGTGTTCCTAACTGTCAATATAGGAAAAAATTGGTTCTCTAGAATTTTGGTTTTGCACAGATGGTTGGGACCCTGCTGGACTAGAGCTCAGTACAAACTTTTCTGATTTACTTACATTGGCTTGTAAGAAAAATGAGAAATTATAATAAAATTCAATCTCTGTTCAACAGAGGGCAGTAGTGCAAATACTAACTCAGTCCGGAAGGCTGAGAACTTTGGGCAGTCATTAAGATCAGAAGCTGGAAATGGGCATAAATGTCATTTGCCTTTATTTGTCATTTGCCTAGAAGAACGTGAATAGCCCCACTTTTTTGTACACCCCAATGATTTGGCCTCCATTATTTCCCCCCGCCTTTCATACATCAGCCACCCTGATACTTCCTTTTTGGAAGGAATACGACCTCCTTTTTGTGGGGAGGTTGGAGTTCTCCCGAGGCCCAGGTTCACAGCTTCTGGAAGCCCCTGGACTCCAACGAGGTGTGAGCCCCTGCTGTGCTGGTCTCTCCTGGACTTCGGTGTGTGTGTAAGGTGCCCTAGGAGAGCAGCTGGAGAAGAACTGTGCTGAGTTTTGTACCTGGGACCAGGCACTCCTAACTCTTTACAGCTCTGGGTTTTGGTTCCATTCTGAAAAAAGCACTGAATTTACAAAAAGCTAGTCAGCACTGCCTAATGAGAATTTGGCAGCAGCTGGACAATTTATGTGTGTGTTTAACCTACAAAATCTGCTAGAACATAAAAGAGAAATTCAAAGAAAAATTTTCTAACACTAACAGCATGCTTTAATTTTCCATAAATACTGTATCTCCTCTGAAGGCGCCAAGGAATCTCTACACTAGGAACCATCTCCTTTCGTCCTGTGTGCTGAAGATGTGTTATTCTTTTGAAAGCAGAGCCAGTGGTGTTTGTGAAAACAGAACTCAATTAGGATCCCAAATACTTGGAGTCCACTTCTTTTTCCACCACAGTGGTAGACAGTTGCAATAGAGACTTAGTGGTCTGCAAAGCCCAACATATTTCTGTCTTTCTATACAAAAAGTTGTTCATCTCTGCTTTAGAGAAATTAAATATGATTCTTTAGAATCAACACGACACCAAAAAATTATATTTATATCCTTACTAAAAGATCATAGAATGACCAGAAAGGAAATCAATAGAAATAGAAATACTGATTTACCCAGCTATGGTTTTTACTACCAGCCGAACACTACTACAGATACAGTGAACTGGATGAAATATAAAGAAGTAAAGTCTCTTTAATTTTTACTATTTCCGTTTCTTGAGTTTAATCACAATGCTTTTAGGCTTGGGCTAACATTTTTAGGTAGAGAATCAGTCCCTGCATGCAATGGAAGCACTCATTCAGTTTTCATGTAATTATTAGCTGCTCCATAAATGTGGCCCTTCCCTGGGTTCTGTCTTTGCTGTTCCCTTCTACAACCTGAGTAGGAAGAAGAGTTCTAAGAGTGCATAAGGCGCGTCACCGCTGCTCCGTCATTAAAGTCCAGATGCTCTTCTTTATTTGTCTGAGTACACGAGTTAGTCATCCATCTCTGTTACCTGCCGCTAGACAGAGTTTGGGGTCTACCAAAAACTACATCCAGTGTACGCACACGGCAGGCCTCATACGTCATATATGCTGTGACTTTTTTTCTAAATAGCAAATCTTTCATGTCGGAGCCAACATCTCTGTAGTTCTTCTGGCTTTTCCTCGGCTTCACAGACTGGATCCTGGAGATCCTAGTCTAAGACAGGAAAAATGGAGCAGAGGACCCCATTTCCATTTCCTTTTACTAAGAAATCAGAGCGCTTTCCTAGAAGCTTCCCACCGGACAGGCGCGTGCCCGTTGCTTAGCTCGGCATCTCCGGGCTCCACCTAGTGGCCGACGTATTTTCCTGGGTACGCGGCTGCCCTAAAAATTGGGATTCTGTTAGTAACAGAGAAATGAGAGAAAGGATAGTGAGAAGGCAGCTGTTCGGGTTTGGATCTCAAATACCCCCGCTCCCGCCAAACTCGCACGCTCAGAGTCCAGAGTCAGGGCTTTCAGAAGGTGATTGGCTCGTGATGGCTCTGACGTCATCAGTGCACTTACGGGTGAATTCATAATCTGATGGCATTCTCTGGAGGTGATGGAGCTTAGGAGGTAGCGCCTAGATGAAAGGAATGGGTCACAGGGGACTACACCTTGCTCTTGGGGACTATGCTTTGTCCCCAGCTGCTTTTCCTCTGACTTTTTCCCTCTTTCTGCTTCCCAGCTGCCCTGAGATGAGTAGCTTCTTCCACCACACTCTTCCGCCATGACGTTTCCGCTTGCGTAGGCCTGAAAGCAACACAGCCAACTGACCACGGCGGGCAACCAGGAGCCAGAATGAACCTTTTCGTCTTTAAGTTATTTTTCTCAGGTATTTCATCACAGTGATGGAAGCTAACACAGCAACTAAAAACTCACCCGCTCACTGGGTGACTTAGTGGCTAAAAAGCCTTTTCATAATCTTTAAAACCAGTTGTCATGAGACTGAGTTTAAGGGTTTAAAAGAAAGGCTCTTCTCCCTCTCAATCTTCGGCAGTGAAACAAAGAGAAAGGTCAGAATTTCACAGAATTAATGTGGTAGCCCTTGTTCTCTGTTTACTGATGAATAACCTGGGTGAAATAAACTTTCCTTCTTTGCCAAAGCACTTTGCCCTCCTTTTGGTGAACTAATACTCATTTACTGACAGTGATGTGGACATATGAGCACGGAAATGTTATTCACACTCACAGTGAGCAACACACTAAAAATAGGAACAGAAAGAAGTGGCCTCTACAAATGGTATTCCAGGATTTTGAGCCCTAGGGTACAAATTTAATCCTCCTTTGTCATAACCTCTGAGGGACTCTCTGAAGCGTTATCTGATGGAATTCAATTGTGGTGACTGCTTTCAGATCAATGGGGAATCGGCTAAGGACCAAAAATCTCCTGTGACATAATGACCTTATGTGTGAAAGTACCTCTAATAAGAGTTAATCTGCCTGTTCCAGATTGGAATAGTCAGAAAAGAAAAGAGAATGACTGAGGATTTGAGGGTTCCGCATTTCACCGTCGCTGAGTTCTGAGTCTCTGAGGCTTGTTCACTGTAACTATAGGCTCCCTCAGGCATGAAGAATGGTTGCCATGGTTAGATATGGTTTGAGTGTGTTCCCCAAAGGCTAATATGCTGCACACTTGGGCCCCAATGTGGTGATGTGGAGAGGTGGAGGGTCTTTAAAAGATGGGCCCCTGTGGGGAGTAAAGAGGTCCCTCAGCATCACCCTAGGATGCTGAGGCAGGAGGATCACCACAAGTTCAAGGCTACATAAAGATGTGGTTCTCCAGGGACCCAGGTTAGGTCCTGGAGAGCAAGTCATTATAAAAACAGTGAACCTGGCCCCTGAATCCTGCTGACTTCCTGTCTTGCCATGTTTCTCTTCTGCACAGGGCTTTTTCTCTTCTGGCTTCTCCACCATGTTGTGACAGAGTCAAGGAAGCCCCCATCAGAAGCCAAACAGATGGGGCTGCTTGATCTTGGACTTTCAGTCACCAAAACTGAGCCAAATAAACCTCTCTTCTTTATACATTACCCAGTCCTGGGCAATTTGTTATAGTAACAGAAAGTGGACTAATACAGTATGGATTGTGTTCCACAACCTACTGGCTAATAGTACAACACCCTTATCACTGGGCTTCTCAGCAGAGGTTGTTGTTAGGTGCCAGAACTCTATTGGGAGGAAGCGAGGCACCTCAGGAGTCTTAAAAACCACCAATTCTAACCTCAGGCTATTTAGATGGTCAATTTTAATCAAAAAGAAGTTTTAATAAAATCATAAGGTTATTAATTAAAACATAATGGCTGGGTGTGGTGGTGCATGCCTGTAATCCCAGTACTTGGGAAACTGAGGCAGGAGGATCATGAGTCCGAGGCTAGCCTGGGCCACATAGTGAGTTCAAGTCCAGCCTGAACTACATAGTGAGACCCTGCCTCAAAAATAAAATAAAATAAAATAAAATAGTAAAGAAAAACCATAATGGCACTTTCTATGTATACGACATTTTCTCTAACATCCCTGGAAAGTAGGTATAAAAATTTGAACAGCAGCAATCACGAGAATTTAATAATTTCTCAAAGTAACTCAGTTTTCTAGAAAATTTAATAGTTTGGAATTTTATTCTTATATTAAACAAATATTTATTTCTTTGTAAACTCATATGGTGCTACAAGTTTGACCCTCTGGAGGCAGGAAAACTAAATTTTCCCTTTCTAAATCACAGCCCTTCAATTGTTCGATGGTACCTCTCTACCTGTCTTAAATAAATCCTGGATTTTTGCTTAGTAACTTTTTTAAGTGTCTGAGTTTCAAATCTGATCCCAGTCCCGGAAGGATCTCGGCTCTCATGGTTGATAGTTAGTCTGAAGCAGAAGTTCCGTATCAGGGCCTCGAGACCTCGGCCATCTGCAGGTGATTTTAATTTGCAGCCAGGGCGGAGACCTTTGAAGGTATGTGGCCAGCGCGGATCTCAGAACCCCCAGTGTGAGGACAGCTTCAAGTGGGCAAAAGGAACAGCCACCTTCCTTGTTGTAGATGCCAGAAAATCCTGTGGTGGCAACTGAAGTCAGACAGATGTTAATGACAGAGACGCTCCGGGTCCACACGGCACCTGCGGACGCATCCTGTGAATTTCCACTGCTTGCACCTTCCTGTTCTGTGTATGTAGGGTTGATTTTCGGACCTAAATCTAGACCTTTTTTGTGTTTTGTATTTTTCATTGCCTCTAACAGTATTATTAGCAGTTTCAAAGAAAACAATAGTTGAGCACTAACCAAGTGCTAAGTATAGAGTTAGTGGCTCACACCTGTAACCCCAGCACTTGGGAGGCTGAGGCAGGAGCATTGCCATGAGTTCAAGACCAGCCCAGCTACATAGTGAGTTCAAGGCCAGCTGACCTACATACCCTGCCTCAAGAATACCCCAGGAAACAATCCCCCCCAAATAAACACAGAGTTATACTGGGAGTGAAGCTGTCTGTACCTCAGGTATCTAGGACAAGGTCACTGCTTCTCATGAGTTCGGCAGGGCCCCATGAGAAGTGTGCGCAAATCAGGGAGTGGACACACAAAGTGACTTGGCCTTCCCTTGCCATAGTATAGGCAACTCCTCTCTTGTTCCCCGTGTAACCACCAAGGTGTTGATGTGTTGCTGAAGATTAGATGTTCTTCCTGTTCCGGGTCTTACCCTCCCCTTAAAATTCTCCGTAAACGGCCTTCCATGCTGATTGTATGGGTAAACACACTGCAGGTGTTGGGCAGTCCTTTCTCCCATCAAGAGAGGGGCTCCACCTGACCTCCACCTGGCTCTTGTCTTCATTTCTTTATCTTCCACTGTCCTCCCTCTGGAACTCCAAGAGCTGCGGATGTGGCAGAGTTAAATGCGTTTCTTTTTAATCCATTATTTTATTGGGTCTCCATAGCAATCTTATGGAAAAGACCACAATGTCATCCCTATTTTACAGGTGAGAAGAGGAGGATTAGACAGAGTAGATTAGAACCTTTACCCCACTCAATCAGAACAACTTGCGTGGTCTCATTCTACCAGACTAGTTTAATTCTCTATTTATACCTTCCTTTCTCTCACAAATATCAGTTTTTTTTAATCACAACACAGCTGTGATTTGTGTACCACATAAATCCCTTCCGATAGTTGTAAAAACGTGAAAGAATAGAGGATCTCCGTGTGGAGTGCAACCACTCAAGATCTCTACCCAGGATGCTTAAACCAGCGTGCTAGGGCTACATCGGTGTGCCATGGAGGATTGCCATAGCTGTCGACATGGACAGTTCCCACTTTTCTTGTAGGGATGTCACAGACCCTTGGTACCATGCCCAGACCAGTAGTCACTGTTCTTACCTCTCCAGTAAAGCCATCAACCAAGGCAATGAGCTTTGACCAGATGGACTTGCTCTATGAACCAGATGCTGTCACCCCGAAATAACTGTGTCTCCCCAGAATTGCCATATCTTTGCATCATAGCCATCCTTTTAATACACTGCCCTAGAATTTTATCTAGTGCCACCATTAGCCTTGCTGACCTACAGTCTGCAGAGTCTAATCTGTAATGTACTTCCATTCTCTCTCTCTCTCTGTTTCTTTCCTTTCTTTCTGATACCTCCATGATGCCCATGACTACATAAAAATCATTTCAAGCAGATAAGAAACCTCTTTCTCTGTTTCCCCTTGATGTGCCTCAGCCACAGAGCCCACACTACCTTTGATCAGCTCCATTTGACCAGCTACCTCTTTTTCAAAAATCCCCAACAAATCATGGGCTTCCACTGACTTGCCTTTCTCTCTCTGAACAGCTTCTCCGCAGAGACGGGGTACAGGACGTTCTGCTTCCTCTATGCAATCTATCAACACGACATCACTTGCCTCGGGCAGTGTCAAATCGCTTCCTTGTTCTTCTTGCTCAAATAAAACTTAAAACCCCCTTTGTAATTTCCCTTCATATTTTCCTAATATTGAGTTTTGCATCCTTTTCAAGTCTCAGCTTATTCTAGGTGGTAACCCTTTCTGACACTTTAAGCTCATAATTGTCTGTTAAGTGAAGGTTTGGCCCACAACTATGAATACACAAGTCAGATAAAAATTCCAGCCTCAAGAGGAAATATGCTATCTGTCCAATCTCTCTCCTTTTATGAACAGGTCGACCACCTCCATACTACATTCAAAATTTGAAGCCACTCTTCTCAGAGCTTTGTGAACACATAAGTTTCATCTTCCTTTGTTTTATGTGCCAAGACCCAGGTCCCCCAAGTCCTTTCAGAAGCTAGACAGTGGTCAGGGCCTTGAGTCACCCCATATATTCTGATTTTGAATTGATTCCCAGATAAGCTGTGGGACACAATGGGTCCACCCTCTTCCAGTGTTTAACTGGAAAAGCTACACCATGTCTTTCTCAGTGACATAATGGAAAGGAATTACTGGCAGGGCTAATGATACTGACTGTATCCTCCCTGGAGTGTGGCGCAACAAGAAAAAACACTGTGGCAGACGACTGTGGCACGACTGACTCAGAAAAAGTTTACTTATTGGACTAGGAGGAGTTTGGGTGCAGACAATCATATTATAACCACTATGCTTCTCACTCCCCCCCTCGTCATCAGCCATATCCAAAGATTTGGGGACAGTGGGTCACTTGCAGTTCACGTTGGAGGCCAAATCATGAAAAGTCTGCAATCCAGGAGGAGACCACATACAAACTGGGAACCGGAACTACAAAGCCTCAGACTGCTTCTGTAGAATGCGGCTTCTGCTCTCCACATGCAAGTTACAGGTTCGTACACCATTATCAGTGACGCCTCTTCGAGGTGGCACACATTGTCAGTTTTAAGCCACATGATCTTGGTGCCATGGCCACCCACAGAATTTCCTCTCCCATCTGCCTGCCATCCACACCATGCCATCTCTGGACTAATTTCCCCAGGGGATTTTGCCCCTGGGTGGCATGCACAGAGGGTCCCTATTTGTTTTCTGAGGGTATCTTTCAAAGTTCTCCTGAAAGATAGATGGATGGAGCTATCTATTACGTATGCTGAGTTTGATATACATAAACGTATGTGTGTGTGTGTACACATACACACACACACACACACACACAGCTCAGCAACAAGAGGCCCTGGCTTTGAACTCTCCTTGCATCCTTTTGTTGCTGGGTGACCTTGAGCAAGTTAGTCAACTGCTGTTTCCTTCTTTCCTCGTCTGTAAACTTAGACTAATAACAACTGATGGCCTACCTGTGGGGCTCTTGGGAGAGCTTTATATCATATGATATAATAGGCTGGCTGGCAGGCAGGTGGCATAGAGACACAGAAGGAACTGCAGAGAGTGCGACCTCCGGAAGGCCTGAGTTCCGGTGCCTGATCACTTAGCTTGTCCCATTCCCAGACCCCTGTGCTGTGGGGCCATTTCAGGAAACAAAGGCAGCCAGGAGAGTCTGCCTAGGACTAAATTTAGCTTAGACATTAATGGTTTATAACTTGTAAATGGCTTTTTTTTTTTTTTTTTTTTGCTTTAAAAGATTATTAGAGTGCAGTTCCAGTCAGTACACATCATTGCAAGTGCGTGAAAGGACAGAGGCGTTATTAGAGCAGCTGAGGAACCACAAAACGGACCCGGTGAGAGCGACAGACTGCGCCAAGGAGACAGCCAGGAAGAGGCCAGCCTGGGAGGAAGAGAAGCCCGGGTGGGCTTGGTATCTTGGCCACGCTGCTGATCAGCTGTGGCCTTTTGAACTTCGCCCTTGGCATCCGGAGGATGAAGCGTCTCACCTTCCAGGGAGAACTGCTTTGTGGCTTAGAGTTAGTGTTCAGGAACTGCCTCGCCTAGCAGACACGAAAGCTTTGTGTTACTGAATGAGACTTGCTTCACCCATGGCACAGTAAGTCAACCACTGAAACAAGTTTCTCTTAAAAGAGGAGCGTAGCTCACTAGTGCAGGGCTTGCCTAACACGTTCAAGGCCTGGGTTCAACTCCCCACTAATGCAAAAAAAAATTTACTTACTAGGTATTAACCCCCAAGTCTCCAACCCTCCTCCCAGAGGTTCAGTGATACTTATGGGATAAAGAACAGGGTGGTTTAAAGTTTGGGGCGAAGCCACCAGAGCTGGAGAAATGTGCCGACATTGTGTTCTGCGCATGCGCAATCAAACTCCGTGGCTTTTCTCACCGCAGGGCACGCGTTCAGAAAATGGCGGCCAGGGCGTGAGGGTGGGGGTGGAGTTTTCATCCCTCCGCGGGGAAATGTCACCCGTGGGACACTGGCACGGGGCCTCCAAGTGAGAGGGTTGGAGGTTTTCTGTTTGAGCTACACAAATTCCTGCGAAGCAATTTAAACAGCCATTACCACAGCAACTATGCCCAGAGATGGAGTCTGTAACGAACTTGTGCGAGTCTGACGCTCTGTCACTCTGCTAGGTGACTTCCAACATCGGGGAGGAAAGCAGGAAACTGGAAACGAGTGAAGCCAGGCGTTTGCCCAGGTTCGGCCTCAGTGTCATGGGTGACGCCCATCTTCTCACTTGGAACCACCCCCGCCCCACCCCCCCCCCGCCCCGCCCCGCCCCGCCCCGCCCCACCCCGCCCCCGCCCCGCCCCGCCCCACCCGTCCCGTGTTGCCCAGGTGAGAAGGGAAACGGCGGGTCGGAAGTCACGCCGTGATAGTTCTAACGGAACCACGTCCCCGGAACCTCACTTGGGTAACAGCAAGCACGCAGTGTCCCTCGCAAGGCCAGTAACGGCTGCAGAAGCCATCACCGACCTTTCCCCTCTGAACGCCGGTTGCTGTCCCACCCAGGACCCCAGCTTCCGAGCCGAGATCCGCGGACAGCCGCGGGGACCGCCGCGGGGACCCCGACAGCCCTGTTCCTGGATGCGTCCTCAGAATTCCCCGGATCCCTCCTGCAGAAATGATCTGATGAGTGCATTCTCCCTTCCTGGCGCACGAAACAAGCCTAAATTCTTTTCCTGTCCCTCCTGCTCCCTCACCCCCGCATGTCTGTAGATGAAGAACTTTATCACTGAGGAGTTATATCTCCCCATGGCCAGGTCAGTACAGATGGACAGACACGAATACTGCATATGTCTGCCTCTATAGATAGAAAGAGACGTAGCCATCCCTACTGAGAGAGAGAGAGAGAGACTTTAGAAGAGAACTACGTTTTTACTTTCAAGTCACTCTGGTTTTCTGTAGTGTTGGACCTGTCTCAGGTCCCACCAGTCTGTCCCTTGTGCTGATGACTTTAACAGTTGTAACAGCACTTTAACATCTATTAACTCACATGACCACCACGACAATCCTATGAAATAAAAACAGGGCTGTCACTGGAGTCTGACTGGGATGCGGCTGGTCACAGAAAGGTGAATGAGTCACCCCAGGCTGCTCAGCTAGTCGGGGGTCTGCACCTTTGGCCCCACTCCGTCCCGGCCTCACCGCCTTGGCAAGATGGCCCGTGGTGCTGAGCAGCACAAATGCGGATTATGCGGCATTCTCAGTTTCTCCCTGGTGGCTCAAAGCCAAACGAAAGGGGTCTCCACCAGCTCTTACCGAGTCCTGCACATCGGCGGTTTCCATGGGGCTGTATTTTCCTTAAATGTGCACGGCCTGAAAAATTCTCTTGCCAGGATGTCTTAATGACTGGTGACCAGATCTTCTGTCATTGTCCCTCCCTTTTTGGGGCTGCTTCCTGGAGATGGTAAAGGGGGTTCACACATCTTCCTGCCTCAGCCCAAAACAGTGCCAGCATTTGAAGTCCTCGGATTGTGCTAGGCAGTGCTGCTGGCTGCCTGACGCCAGGGACAGACCTCATGGGACCCTCACAACAGCCCCTTTGGAGTAAAAGCTATCAGTATTTTCCCTTAAAATGAAGAAATGGAGAGAAGTTTAGCTCCTTGTCCAGGCCTGAAGCAAACAAGTGTCCAGGTTAGAAGTAGAACCCAGGACTGCTGGGGCCCCAAGCCGAGGACCCCAAAGTCCCCACCTGTTGCCACTGCACTTTTCTCTAAAGGCGCGGCCAGAGTAAGAGCTCTGAGAGAGAGCCCCACCCTCCCACAGCAGCTGTTCACTGCAGATATCTCCTGTGTGACGCTGTGAACTACTGCATCACCCCAATACCCAATTAGGTATCAGGCACAGCCCTGAAGATGGACTCTTTCAGTGTCACCTGCAGAAAAATGCCACCCAGCAAAATTTGATTTTGCAAACCTTATGCTTTAACAGTAGAATCTTTCAAATATAAATATATATATCTCAACTTTTTTTTGGTTTTGGTTTTCATTTTTGAGACAGGATCTCACTATGTAGTGCAGGCTGGCCTCAAATTCACTTATGTGACCCACGTTGGGCTCAAACTCACAGAGATCCTCCTGCCTCAGCCTCCAGAGTGCTGGGATTACAGGTGTGTGCCACCACACCCAGCAGATCTCAACTATTGACAAGCAAAAATATATAAATAAATGTCTACGTACATGTGATCTAATGAGTTCTTACATACAAAAATATAAAATAAATATTTAAATATAAATATAGATATCTATATGTTTACAGATACATCTTTTTAAATCCTGGAAAGATATACACTTTTATATTATGTTACATTAATAGTGTTTTCTCTGTTTCGTGGGATTCACAATAATTTTTTTTTTTGAGACAGAGTCTCGCTATGTAGTTGAGGCTGACCTTGAACTCACTATGTGGCTCAGGCTGGCCACAAACTTGCAGCGATCCTTCTGCCTCAGCCTCCTGAGTGCTGGGATGACAGGCATGCGGCACCATGCCTGACAGGAGTCAGAAAAATTAAGAATGATTTTTATTCTGTTTTTATTTCTTCTTGTTTTACAATTTGTAATTGGAAATAAAAAAACTATTTCCATATTGGAAATAATAAATGCAAGGAAATGAATTATGTGGAGAAAGGAGGTATTTTGGAAGACAAAAAGCATCTCTTGCAAATGTAAATTCTGATTTAAACTGAATGGGGGCTGGGCATAGTGGCACAAGTTGGTAGTCCCAGCACTAGGGAGGCTGAGGCAGGAGGATCTCTGTGAGTTTGAGGCCAGCCTGCGCTGCACAGCGAGACCCTGTCTCAAATAAAAAAATAAAAATAAAAATAAACTGGGAAATCTACAAAAGTTTATGTGCATGATGGGTGTGTGTGTGTGTGTGGCAATCAGTGGGCTGCAAGATATATGAAACATCTGAAGTGGACTCTATATAGCTACTGAAACAGCATTGCCAACAAGACTGGTAACAAATGCATCCACTGAGAGTAAGTTCCTCATTCTTGGAAGCCATGACTCTGCTGTCCCCAACAGAGTGTGACTCGGATGCTGTTCTCACCTTCCTTCTTGGCCCCGGGCACCAGGGCAGCTTCCAGTGCTGGGCCCCACCTGCTGTCTCCCTTCCCCCAGCTTTGTGACAGGGTCCCTGAGAGTGCCACCTCCCGTACCTTAGGGGAGAAGAGTGATGAAAAAGCTCTCAGGCCTGTGACAGTGCTCATTCCTAGAGTAAGCGTCCCTCACACGTTTTCTGCCCCCAGTGGCCACAGCACCAAGCACTGAGATCATATAAAATCCAGGGGGTACACTGTACCCTAGATTTAAAAATAATTAGGATTGGTACCGTCCAAAATTTCCTTTGCACAAAAATCCTGTGGATCATTGCAGGCTACCAGAAGTAGAGCCTGAGTTTGCATTTCTAACAAGATCCCAGCTGATGCTGCCTCGCTTGGCTTGAGAGCTGCATTTCAGGGAGCAAGTCCTCTTAGGGAGCTGTGTGGGGGTGTAGACAATGAAAAGTACTTGCTAGAGGCATCTACCTTTATTTTTATTTATTTATTTTTAATTTTTTTGGTTTTTTCAGACAGAGTTTCTCTATGCAGTTCAGGCTGGCTTTGAACTCACTATGTAGCCCAGGCTGGCCTTGAACCCGCAGCAATCCTCCTGCCTCAGCCTCCCAAGTGCTAGGATTACAGGCGTGCACCACTATGCCCAGCTTGAGGAATATACCCTGTAAAGGCTCCTCTGCAATTTGAATTGATAAGATAGTCATACAGGTTTACAGATATCGGGAGTGGGGAAGTATCAAATGTGCAAAAAGGGAAACTGAGGAGAGTATGTCTACAAAGGGAAAAGGCAGAATTTGCCCCCCACCCCCCGACAGGATGCAGGGGATCGGGGCCAGAGTCAGAGACGGTGATGAGTTCGTTAGGAGTCACAGGAAGCTGTGAGGTGGAGATTGAGCCACCGCCTTGATCCTAGAACTGAGCTGCTGAGAACCATGCTGGGTGCTGTCAGAACCGGCCAGGGCCCAGATCCTTCCTGGGGCTGAGGCTTTGCGGTTTGGGTGTCGATCCTGCCTCGATTCGCCGAGGCCCTAACACAAGGCACCTGGCAAGTTGCTTTGCTGCAAAACTGGGATGGACTTCCTACATTAGAGAATTTTGGTGAAGATAAAATAAGCTGATACGTCCTATGTATTGCTGGGTATTTTGATTATTACAATGTATCAATTTTATGTTAAGGATAGTTTCTTTTCTTTACTGGACATTTACAGAGTAAAACTCACAATAGTAACAAGTGATATGAAAAAGCAGCCTGGGACTGTAACTTCTTCAAGCATTATCCTACCTTTACTGGGTTCTTCATTTGTCTTCACATAAACATTGGTAATGTTTGAAAGCATTCTTACAGAAGTTTATGTCATTCAAATAATTGAAAGCAAAAATGTACAACAATGCTAACCAAATTAAAAATATATATACAAAGAATGTTTTGTTCTCAGTTTATTTAATAGTTGTATTTAATATTCTCTCGGCTACTGGACACATGACTGATGCTTATCAGAATTTAAATGTCAATTCTTGGATGAGTATATTAGCACAGGGAAGCCGAGAGACATAGGATCATTCCAAAGAAATTAGCTCATTCTTCAACTCCCAGATTTCACTTTTTCTTTGGCAATTTCCTCATGGAACATACATGATGACTAAACACAAATTGCTTAGCCAGGTCAGTTTTAATCCTAGCAGTTAGTAGTCATATGACCTGGGGCAAGTTTCTTCATTTCTCTGAACCTCTGTTAGATGAAACAGTTTTTTCTGTGGACATAACGTGATAATGTGTGTGGAATCCCTTGTGATGGTCAGTTTTCCATCACTGTGTGGTGGATTAACTAACGGTCAACCTGTAACACCCAGCTGAGCTGAATCAGCGTGGTTCTGGCTGCGGAGGGCCCACCTGAGCAGTGTTGCCAAAAGCATAAAAAGAGAACTGGGGGGGAGGATGGTGCGCTGTTGATTCTCCTGGAGAAGCTTGTCACTGTGGTTTTCCTGATAAGAACTTAGCTGTTTTCATTGTCAGAGGAGCTTGGGTCCTTGCCGTTGCTGAGGATGGCTGTGGTTCTCTTCAGGGGAGCTCTGGTCCTTACCTTGAGCATTGCTTCCTGGCCCCAGTACAGATCCCTCAGCCTGCTGGCACAGATCCTTCATCCCGCTGGTGCAGACTTTCTAGCTTCCACCACTGCCCTTTGGGCCTTCCCAGCGCAGATCCTTGATACAGGCTTGCATGAGACATTGTCGTGGGCTCTGGGCCTCCAGCTGAACTCATGGAGGACACTGTGATGGGCTCTAGGTGTTCAGCTGGACTCGTGTAGGACATTGCTGTGGGATCCAGGCCCTCACCTGGATTCTTTGGGTCTCTAGTGTGTGAACAGATTTCCTGCACTCTTCTGCATTTGACTCTTTGGGTAACTATTATAAAATAATCCTATAGGTCTGGTGAGATGGCTCAGTGGCGTAAGCGCCTGCCTGGCAAGCGTGAGGGCCTGAGTTCAACTCCTGGAACCCACATACGAAAAAAGGGCCGGTGATATCGCTCAGTGGCATGGGCGCCTGCTGGCGTGCGAGGTCCTGAGGTTGACCCCTGGTACCCACAAAAAAAAAAATCCTATAAATTTTGTGTCCTGTATTAAATCTTTTCCCTTGTAAACCCTGACTACAACACTGTGACAAAATACCTGAAAATAACACCTTACAAGAGGAAAGATCTGTTCTGGTTCATGGTTTCAGAGGTTTCAGTCCATGTTGTCTCTAGTACAGCTCTCGAAGTTCCCAGTGGGAGGGGAGAGGATGGTGGGAGGATGGAGACATAAAGATAAGAGTAATAAAACAGAAAGCTGAGGTCAGGTGGAGCCCTCTCTCTGGATGGGAGGAAAGGAACTGCTCATCAACTGCAGTGTGTTTATTTATACACTTGGCAAGTTGATGTCACGTGACACCCCTCTGCCTAGCAAACTGTCTGTTTGGATTGCCTCTGGCGCCTGGTGTTCTCAGGACCAGCCTTGCTTCAGCCCTGCATGTGTGATGGATCTTCAGCTTCAACCACTCCCCACAAGTCCATGGTTGGCTAGCTGCACTGTTTCTGGGCAGTGGTGAGGTAGAACATCATGGTGGGGAGCAAAGCTGTTCACCTCATGGTGGCCAGGAAGCAGAGCTAAAGAGAGACCAAGGAAGGAGTGGGAACAAAATACACCCTTCAAAGCCAGAGCCCCAGTGAGCTTTATCCATCCGGCCCTTCCTCCTAATAAGTCCATTAAGCTAGGAATTCACCAATGGACTAATTCACTGATGAGGTCAGAGCCCTCAGGACCCAGTTGCTTCCCAGAGCTTACCAGTTGTATACTTACCCTTTAATCCTTGGCTCTAGGGGGACATTTTTTAAAAATTTCTAATGAATTATGTTTATTGGTACATTTTAGGTATACATAATGATCATATTCATCATAGGGAATTTGTACTTGTGCATGACACAACTTGATTCTTTTTTTCCCCACTCCCCTACCCTCCTTTTAACCCCCCTTCTCCTCCTTATTTACAAAAGCTTTGTTTCCATTTTTTTTCTTTTTTTCTCTTGCCCTCCTTCCTTCTTGGGGGACATTTTAGTTCCAAACCATTGCATCCCTTTTGCGTGGTCATAATGAATGGTGGTTTATTATTTTTATTTTAAAGATATAAACTCTAAGACTATAAGCTGTCATTGGATATAATACTATTTTTTAAAAATAGAATTTAAGGGCTTTCAATTTTTAAAGTCAAATCTTCTATCTTTTGCTAAGATTATACCAAAAATTACTCAGGAAACTCTCATTTTCTATATTATTATAAGAAGCTCCATGGAAGGAAACAAAGAATATTTTCTAGATTCTTTTTTTTTTTTTTTTGTGGGTACCGGGGGGTCGACCTCAGGACCTCACGCGCCAACAGGCGCCCGTGCCGCTGAGCGATATCACCGGCCCCTTTTTTGTATGTGGGATCCGGGAGTCGAACTCGGGCCCTTGCGCTTGCAAGGCAGGCGCTTACGCCGCTGAGCCATCTCACCGGCCCAATTTTCTAGATTCTTATGTCACTAAATAGTTTCACAATTTTAAAAATCATCTTTAAAATGAAATGACACTTTACATGGCACCAGAGTACCTAGTATTTCTTAACAGTGTATATATATATATATAATATTTTTTTTTAATCTAGGAATAACCTCTAGGAATAACTTGCATGTGACACCTTCAGAATTTTCCAGATGCCTTCACATACATATTTCATTTAATCTTTCCATTGTCCCTGGTGGAGGACAGAACAACTCTTTCTAAATCCATATCCAGATGAAGTTACCGAAGCCAAGGGATGAGGTAATTTATCCTGGACGCTGCTCACCCGGTTGATGAGAGGCAGAGCCTGGCATGACTGCAATCCCTTGCTGACAAAACAAACCACCACCACACGTGAGCCTTCAGTGAAACCAGGAACTAAGCAAAAACTTACTAAAATATAAGGACCACTTTTTAATCAACGCGTTACAAGCTTTGCACAAGAAAAATAAAAACGGAAAGATAATGCTGAGCGTTTTGAATTTTAAGAATATTTGCAAATATTGTTAAAACTAATTTGGAACTAATTATTTGGAACTAATAGATGCATAGGAAGTAGTGCTGAATAGTATCTATAAGTTTAACTGATGAGATGATTGATGCTGGCAGGATTTTGTTTGTCACGTCTGTCACTCACTCGCTGCCTCCTGGAGGACGGTATTATTGCTGCAATCTGAGTGGCATATTCAGGTCCTCCCGGAGACCGGAAGAGGGCAGTGTGAGCTAACGAAACGGAAGCCAGGCCCTGAGGCAGTGCACGCGCGGCTCTGCTTTGGTTCTTCCTGAGAGTCACCTCTTTCCAGTGTCTGCAACAGGAACGGAAAAGTCGATACAATAACCGGAAGGAAGAGAGGAAGGGAGGGAAAGATGGAGGAAAGGATGGAGGGAGTTAACCTCATTTTGAATGAAGATGACATGAAAGAGTAGAAAAAAATACATGGGCACGTGTGTTGTGTGTGGGGCCCTACACTAAATGCGGCAACATAGGGGACAGAATCCCTGCCTGCCAGGAGAGGAGCTAAGAAACCAGCCGGGGGCATTCTCCGTGGGCTCTGCGTACCTGCTCATAAAATAGATGCCCATGTGAGGCCTCCAGCTCTTCCAGGGTGACAGCCTGGTACGAAAGTAGACCAGCGCGGGATGAAAGACAGCAGTGAAAATGCGGGTGTGCTCTGTGTGCCACCTGACATAGGTGCACACGTGCGACTAATTCATTCCTACCTTAAGAGCTAGAAGGAAAACTACTCACAGATCCAAAAAGAGTGGCAGTGAATGACCTTATTACTACTTGGAGTGTTTCTGTCCCTATAACTGCAGCATTCAATTGGGGTTATAGGGGTAGACGGCTCCTTGTACATCAGAGCCTGGGGAGGCAATGGAGTGGGGGGGGGTGATGTCCAAATGGGGCACAGTTTTAAGTGCTGCATAGTAGAAGTGATGCACGAATGCCCAGCATAGGAAGACTGCTCCTGGCTCAGGAAGTCCAAGAGTTGAGGCCTGAGGCTCGAGATGGGCTTTGTAGGGCCGTGAGGGTGGCAGAAGGCAGGAAGGAGATTTGCTAGACACGAGGGGAGTTTGAGGAAGAGGCAACAGAGGCAGAGGCATGGGCTGCCTTTGGCACAGCGGACTGATTCTGTTCCCAGTGCCTGGAGCAGGAAGCGTGCAGCAGGGAGAGGCCAGAAGAGAAACCTCAGGGACAGGAGTAAGGATGCAGAACCTGAGGGCCTTGAACGCCACACTGAGGAGTTTGGACAACTCCATCAAGGGCTTAGGTTTTATGCTCCTCCAAATCCCTAAAGACTTGGAGCACTCTGCAAAGCAAGGGAAGGCAGGGACACCACAGAGCGCACACGCTTAGACCTCAGGTGACATGGCTGCGGCCCTGGGCACACAGCTACCTTGCACACCACGAGGACGGTGACACTGATGTCAACGTGAGGGAAAACCCAGGTAGTTAATGTGAGTATCAGCATGAGCAGGGCTGGAAGAGCAGGCAGAGAAGAAGCAGCTTTTTTCAGAAAGATCTTCATTAGGAGGAGGGGACACTCATGGGACAGCAGCAGACAGCAGCAGCAGCAGCAGCAGCAGCAGAGTGGCACAGCCTTAATTTTCCCTCCGCTGTCTACAGACCCCATGTGGAAATCAGTCCCTCCCGCTGTCCTATGCGTGTTCCGTCCTCGCTCCTGGCATTAATTCCTGCCTCAATATTCATTCAAGAACTGTGAGGTTACTGTGACTGATAGGACTTTCCCCCAAAATAAGCTTCTCTGTGTTTTTCACATCACATGTAAGCAGGATTATTTGGTTTGGGGCTCAGATCCTTGCTGTCAGGAAAACAGAACAAGAGAAAAATTTCCTCTGCACCTGGGTGGCGCTAATGCATTTTAGCTGAAGGATCTTTGGGGAATTTAAACAACATTTGGAGGTATCTTTGGTCAGATGTAACAGAAAAATGCCTTCAAAGAAACGCTACATTTCCCCCTCCTTCAGTTTTTAAATTTGTCGCTAGTCCAGTCGATCTTAATCATTTGGTGACAGTTTTAAGAATCCAATCAAAGCTGAAAACCCTATCCACAAAACACAAACACGTACATATCTGGCACGTTGCACTCATTTTCAGAGGGATTTGTTAACCCTGAAACTCGGGAGATGCAGGTTCAGGCACTTTGCCTTGGACTTTTAGGGAATAATGTATTGCTTTCACTTTATTTATGTTGTAGCCCCCCAAAACATCTCCTTTCCCATGTAATATTCTTCTTTCATTTCTATGCTTAGGACAGAAGTCATTGCCTACCAGGCAATAAATTTGAGACTCCAACTGAGTTTTTTTTTTTTTTTTTTTAACATTCTGGGAGAATGCTTGTGATTGTGATTGTTTGTATATATGTGTGTGGAGGGAGGAGGTCTTATTCCTTTTTTTTTTTTTTTGAGACAGGGTCTTGCTATGTAGCTTAGGCTGGCCTTGAACTCACTGTGTAGTCCAGGCTGGCCTGAAAGTCATGGTGACCCTCCTGCCTCAGCCTCCCAAGCGCTGGAATTACAGGTGTGCGCCACCACGCCTGCCTCAAGCCTTGCTCTTTAACAGCAACAAAAATAGGATTGCGACTTAGTAATGAGACTTGCAGTCCAATTTAATTTTTGTCTTTTACCTTCTGATGTTCTGATCAGGCTCTGGCAGGAGAGGACCTGGACTACTTCAGGCTCCTGTGGTGTAATGATGTAACAGCCTCCTTTGGGTTCTGAAGGAGAAGCCCATTACCTTGTGCTCTTAAAACTCGATGGCAGGTTGCACACCTACTCCCAACCTGCTTTCCGGGTTGCTCAGCAGAGGCTCCCCGACCCTGGGCACACGCGACTCAGGCTCCCTGTGCAGGAGCGCCAGCCGCGGCTCTGGGAATAGCATCCTCCCAGCAGCCTCCAGGAGGTCAGGAATATTACTCCGCCTATTTGAGAGAAAGAAATGAGGCCCAAAGGGATGAGTCGCTTGTCTTGGATCCCACAGTGATAGAGACAGCGTCTGTATGCAAACAGAGTTCGTGTGACCTCGGGGTTGTTCTACCTGCTATTCACAACCACACGGTGATGGTAAACTCTCCTTATATCTTCCCTTCTGGGGGCACTGGCAACCCTGGAGAGAGTATTTTCCCCGGTCTTCTGTCCCTTGAAGGGTTTTTCTCTCTCCCCCCCCTCTTTCTCTCTCTCTCTCTCTGCCACCAGGGAGATGCAAACGCAGCTGTACATATGGTCCCATTAGGCCGAACCTCCAAGTGTGTGAAAAATAACAAGGCCTATCCCGCCACACACAGCCTTGGTGAAGGTGCGCTGGCCACTCAGCTCTGTCCTCAGAAGTCTGATGTCACTGCTTCTTTGCCCCACAACCAACATAAAGCACATTTAGGGTTTGCAAATAGGAATAAAAGCAGTTTCCTAATGGACTGTTTCCCCAGCAAAGTTCTTTTGTTTTGCTTTTGTCATTAGCTTTGCTTTTCTGGAAATGTATGTTTTGTGTTGCTAAATCCCTGTCTTGGGCAGTTTTTCTGTATAATGTTTTTTTTTTTTTTTTTTTTTTCCTTTAGGTAGGTACCGGGAACTGAACTCAGGACCTCGCGCTTGCCAGGCAGGCGCTTATGCCACTGAACTAGATCACTGGCCCTGTATAATGTTTTTAAAGCTCAGACTCACAAACTTCCATCTTCTCTCTTCCTTCGGAAGAGACTTAAGAGTCTCTCGAATTTCAAGACTTCAACTTTCTAGAGTTTCTAAGTCATTCTTAAAACCCACACCCTGTATAAAAGTCTAAGACAACTCAGGTGATTTGATTGGTCTACTGCTTTGATATTTGTAAGAATAACTGAGAGCACTTGAAGAAATTAAAGTTCCAGGCTCTTCACATCTAAACCCATAGTGGCACCTCGGCCAGGACAGTGGTCCCCATGTCTGACAGGCCAGCAGCCGATGACAAATTACCCAAAGCTTTTCCTGTAAAGTATAATTCACAGTCAGAGGGAGTAAAAGAGCAAAGGAATAGAAGCATCCTCTCCTTGATGATAATTTTATATCTGCATTGAATTTATACTGTGTAAGTATCAGCCTTCTGGATTTTTTTTTAACTCCAAATTTGATAGCATTTGTTTAATGTGTATTTTGTTCTTTTTTTTTTCTTCATACAGCATGTATGTTGAGGTCACTGTGTATGGACAGATGGAATATACGGCAGAGGCCAACTAATTAACATTAAAGACAGAGAACCCATTGTCTTTCTATAACTCCCATCCATCTACCTTCATTTCGGTCACCATGGCACCTAGTGGTTCCATTAGTGAGAGCTATGAATACACTATCAAAATCAGCTTCATAGAATGCTGCTACTTGGTGTTCGAGAAGCTGTATGTGAATATTTTCTGAATTACTGAAACCCCAATGATTTCAGCTACTAAATTGCCACTGAAAAGGGAGGTGAGACTGTAGGGATTTTTGGCAGATTTTCTCATTTATAGATGAGTGAATGAGAATTGGCGTATTTAAAATTGCATTATGGACATCCTTGTGGTTTTTAACTATCAGGGCCAGGTCTAGAAATACCTCAGAGGTTTCTGCCAAAAGAGCACCAGAAGGTATGTGCATCTTGTAACTGTATCATTCAAAAAGATTTCAGAAGAGCAGGCATTCTCCCCACGCCTGGACCTTCTCCTGCTTCTTCTTGGAGCCAGCATTTCCTGGTAGATGGGGATAGAACAAAACCAGGGAGCTCAAAGCACCATGAAGCTCTCAGATGTGGCCTGCACGTTCCTCCTGCATTTCCCGGGAAGCTATGGCAGGAGAATATTGAAAATGGATGCAGTGATCCCGTGTCTGGGTCCTATATCCAAACAAATTCAAAGTAGGATCTCAAAGAGATATTTGCATACCCATGTTCACTGGAGCATTATTTATGATAGCAGAGAGGTAAAAGCAACCTGATGTCTATCAATAGATGAATCGGCTTTAAAAAGGGGTACATACATACAATGGCATGTTCCACCTTGAGACTATAATGCTAAGTAAAATAAATCTGACACACAAGCTTAAATATCGCACAGTTTCTCTTATATGAGAAACCTAAAGTATAAATAAATTAAAGACAAAATCAGGATAAATAATAGGAAACAGGGAGATAGATCTTTTGCAAATGGGAAGGAGACCAAGAGATAAAGGGATACGGAGCTAGAGGAAGGGGATATAAAAAGAATTTAAATGTATTATGTACATGTACCAACTACCTATGATGAAGGTAATCATTGTGTGTCATAAACGTGTACTAATAAAAATATTATTTTAGAAAAGAAGGAAATTCTGTCACATGCTTCTACATGGATGAACCTTATGTTGTTATACTAAATGAAATGTGCTAGTAAAGGAAAATAAGACAAATACTATGATTCAACTCATAGGCAGTATCTAAAGTAGTTAAACTCCTGAAAACAAAGTAGAAAGTGGTCTCTAAGGACTGGGAGGGGGGCAAAGTGAAGAGTTGGTGTTCAGTGAACACAGAGTTTCAGTTTTGCAAGATGAAAAACTTGCAGATGTCTGTTGTACAACCAGGAACATGCTGCGTGCTAATGAACTGTGCACTTTAAAATGGTTAACATGGTGAAGTTTGTCATATGCTTTTACAGTAAAAAAAAGCTATCGTTTCTTCACCTTGAACTTGGGAGTTGTGACAAATTCAGCAATTGTTCTGGAGAGGACTCTAATGAGGTAATCCTGATTAAAGATTCTTCAGCTAAAAATACTTGCATTGGAGTTGATCAATTTGTTGAGAGCCTACCAAAATCTACCTTTCAAAGCCTTCCTGGACTGCTCCACTGCCTTGAGAGCTACTAGGAACACCCTGGAGGCTTCTGGAAAGTCTCTGAATTCAGATATGAGAAAAGGTGGTACAAGTAAAGAAACTAATCCGTCAATTAGCAAAAGTGCGTAATGTGGAGAAGGTGATTCTGCTGGGAGATGGTTTCCTGGAGTAATCTACTATGTCTTTCTCCCACATGCCCAAAAGCTGGAAAGATTTTCTACCTGGAAGGAATAATAATAAAATAGATTAAACAAATTTTCTCATATTATACAACAGGAAAGAAGTCACAGAACATAAGGGACTTATTACTCAAGATTCTCCAAAGAAGCCATTGGAAAGCTGGGCATGGGATTCCCAGTCTTGGCGATAACTTTACAGAGATTTGTTCCTGATACAATATGACAGGAAAGGCTGATATTAAAGCCCGCCCACACTGGGTGAAACGAGAACTATTGTGGTTGAATGGAAACGTGGGGAGCCCGTATACTGGAATGTCACTTCCCTTCTCTGTGCCCCACGCCTACCCCTGAGCCTCCAACTACGCTGGAGGTGCCCAGGATTCTCTGGGGCACAGTTTGAAGTTAATTGCACCCTACTATCACATTTCACTTTCCGTGTCCCCTCCACATTTATAAACCACTTTATGATTTTCATTTTCGTGTCTCCAGAAAGGAATTTCTTAATAAACATAGCTACCGTAGATTAAGTGCTTACTACAGGTATTTACTGGTATGCTTGCTGAGTGCTTTACAGCCGTTATTTCACTTCAGCCACCCAAGGAAGCACTTCTTTTATCCCATTTTGCACTTGGGAGAACTGAAGCCTGGGGTCGTGAAATAGCGGGCTTAGAGGTCTACAGATGGCGGCGGTGCTGAGATTCAGACCCAGCTGTGACCAAGGCCGGTGCCTGTCACCAACACGGCCATCCGGATTGTGACTGGTTCATCCTGGACGTCCATCACCCAGCACAGGGCCAGCAGATGGAAAACACGTTGTAAAAATCCATTAGTTAAAATTCCTTTAATAGACATATTTTAAAAGTGAAAACTTCCCAAAGAAAGTTAATGACTATTAGTTATTTACACTTAAGTGTGAACCAGTGCAGTCTCATTGCTTCTCTGCTGTAACTGAGAGGAATCTAGTGTAGCTCTAAAACCATTAACAGAAGTCAAAGTGTTAGAGTTTTAAAATCTTCTCCCCCATTTACCGGCTGTGTAAACCTGGGTAGGATTTTAACCTCTGTGTCTCCATTTCCTCATCTGTCAAGGTACATTTTAATGGTATTTACAGCAGAGAAGTGTTGGCATCGGATGAGCCCATACATATAAAGAACTTAGAAGAGTGCATGGTACGTAGCGGATAGTCAACAGCTACCATTACTACTAAACGACATCGTGAAGGAAAAGGTGTTACCCTGGTTTGTTTTGATGTGGTTGTCATCATTGGGTCTTGCAAAGAAGGAAAGTAAATAACTTTCAAGCATGATTCGGACTTCTGGAATGAGCGACTGGTCATATGTACCGCAGGTCTCTGGTGGAAGACTTTTATAAAGGCCAAGAGTGACCTAGGCAGGTATTCAAAGAGCACATTTCAAAAATATCCTTAAAACTTGTCAGGAAATATCCTTAAAACTTGTCTGGGTCAGGAATATAAAATTCTATTTCTTTTTCTTCTCTCTGCATCTCTTGGCCACTGATCTGGCCTTGATTTTGGCTCTACCATGAGCTAATATCATCAGAAATAATCTTGTAATCTTATGGCATAACACTCTGGCCATAAACATAGGCAAACATTATGATTCACAACTTACTTTTTTTTTTTTGGTGGGTACTGGGGGTCGAACTCAGGACCCTGCGTGCCAGCAGGCACCCATGCCACTGAGTGATATCACCGGCCCTTTTTTCGTATGTGGGTCCCAGGAGTCGAACTCGGGCCCTCGCGCTTGCCAGGCAGGAGCTTATGCCGCTGAACTATCTCACCGGCCCCACAACTTACTTTTATATAAATGATCAGGCATTCATTCAGCTGTTTTCACAGTTCTCAGGATGTGATCTTTGAAAAAGAAGGCCAGAGGCATAATAGAGCAGAGATCCCGGATAAGAAGCGATGCTGCTCTGGGGTGCTGCAGGCATCAGACCAGAGTTTCATCTCCTTAAGGGTATGGTGGGGTTGTCTTGAGCAGCGACTGGTTAAAGAATATGCTTCTGAGAGAGTTTCCGGGTTAGCTCGGGATGGATGCTTCTAAAAGACAGAAAGAATTTAGTTTTTTGTTTCTTTGATTTTTGTTTTTCTGTTTTGCTGATGCCATGATTTTATGACTATCTTTTGAAACTAATTCTGGTTAATTATTTAACCTTAAGCAGCAAACCTGAGTTCTGATCACTAATTAACCATGAAGGGGAATTTAAATGCACAAAGGCATACACTATACTCTATACAGTAAATTAATTTAAATTCTAATGAGATAAAACTTCTTTTACTATTGGGGGAAGTCAACCCTCTTTGAGTGTGTGGTGATCCCCGCAGATTTGCTCGGCTCTGTTACCAAGGCTCCACCCCTCCCCACCCCTTCCCTCCCGCTCCCCTCCCACTCCTCTCCCCTCCCCTCCCCTCCCCCATCCCTCCTCCGCTTCTCAGCCTTCTGCTCAAAGGGGACTACATTTCCCAGGCTCCCTTGCCTCTCACTCACTTGGCCAGTGACAGGAATTAGTGGGAGAAGATTGACACCGGGAGAACCCAGCCGTTTCCTAAGGTATCCCAGCATGGCCTGTGCTGGGCCCTGGCTCTGGCTGCTTCCAGAAGTCCTCAGCATTGTTGTAACTCCTGCAAACATCCAGGGACCCGAGATCCTGTAGCCCATTTCCTTCCCATGTCCTCCAGCTCTAAATGTGATGGCATCTTGCTGCTCGGGCTTTTGCTAAGCTTTGGGTGGCTCTGTCTTCTCAGCTTGTCCAGCACTGATAGAACCAATTTCTTTCATCAAACCACCTCAGTGCAAACAAATCTGCACTGGTTCCGTCTACTACTAACGACTATAAGACAATAAAAGAACTCACGCTTTGGAAACACGAAGGAGAAGCGAAGCTCTACTTCCATCTACCTATTTTTGCATTGTTTAGGGCAAATTATTTCTTCATTTTTGCTTCAGGTTTATGAAGCCAACAATAAATCAGTAAATATTTCTTGAGCACATACTTTCTGTAGCATATAGTAATAATTGCCTCTAAAAAACAATCTGGGGCCGGTGAGATGGCTCAGCAGCATAAGCACCTGCCTGGCAAGTGCGAGGTCCTGAGTTAACTCCCAGCACCCACATTAAAAAAACAAACAAACAAACAACAACAAAAAATCCCCAATCTGGCAGGACAGTTGCTGCTAGCTCACCGTGATTGCAACTAAATGCACCTCAATAAAAGTCTCTGCAGATTAATTTTGTGGGGCGCTGGCTGTCTTCCTAGGCCTGTGTGCCAGCTCTCTGGTATCCAGACATGAAAGTAGAGGCTGGAGGGCCGATGCTGCACCTCAGGACCTTGCATGCCCTGGCTCAGTACTTTACTGACCTCAGTGAGCCCTGGAATCGCCACAGGAGCAAGAGTGACCGCAGCTGCTGCACTGCGTCCTGAAGCACAGGTCCGGAATGGGCACTTGCCCATCTGCTGTGTAGCTCGCTTGGCCTTTTTTTAAATAGAGTCGCTTTGGAGACATTACCACCACTGAACATCCGCACCTAAGGACTGCGGAGGGCCTCATTAATAGCAGACTCAGAGATGAGCCTTACTGCCTTTCTGTCTTTCAGAAAATACCTTTCATGTCTGGACACGTGTCTTATGATTCTGCTTTGATAACCACATTTTACTTAATATGAGAGCTAGACTCCCAGAGGAAGTTTCTCTGATGAACCACAGAAAATGATGTCAGAGTCTCGAAGCATAACAGAAATAGTACTGACAAATTTTATGAAACACTTTCCTAAATGTAGCTCAGTCTTGCTGGAGAGTTTGGACACTTCTGGCATAAAAAGAAAGAAAGAAAAAATGTGGCCTTCATTTCAAACAAATTTTAGGACTGAAATGAAGAGGTATTTTAAGTGCTTCTTACTCCTGTATTGGCAAATTATCTTCTGTTGATACATATATATTTGTTGTCTTTTTGGGAAATACTCTGTAGCAGGTATTTGAGATCCAGTTCATTCCTTTTTTTTTTTTGAGACAAGGTCTTGCTACATAGTTCAGGCTGGCCTTGAACTCACTATGTAGCCCAGGCTGGCCTTGAACTCGCGGCGATGATCCTCTTGCACCAGCCTCCCGTGTGCTGGGATTACAGGCATGCACCACCACATCCAGCTCTAGGCCCATTCTAATTGTCTACAACCTGACACTTTCTGGTTATGGAGGCTTAGACCAACTTCAAGTGGAGGAAATTTTCAAAATTATTTGCCTAGTGAAGCAATTGTCTTCTTTTGCTTTAGTGAGCTCAGTCTTATTATACCAAGTATTCTTGCTCCATATCCAGTAATGAGGTGTTTTACATTTTCCTTGTTTAATGGTAACATGCAGAACATGATCGAGACAATAAAACTCATGATATGACAAATTCAAAGCTACGGTTCTCTCTACAGTGAGTCTTATTTATTTTTTCCTTGTACAAGAGAAACATTAAAATCTTTTTTCTCTTAATCCCACATCAAATGTAGACTTTTTAAAAATTGTCACAAAATCCCAACATTTTTGTAAATGTAAAAACAAACCCACCGGTTCAGGCCAGCTTAATTCAACAATGAATTCTACCATGTGCCACTTCATTGAATAAAAACTGGATTTTTTTAGACAGAAGCAGGTATCTTCAGAACTCAAGCACTCAATATAATAGCAGGACAATTCATTCATTTGCTGGGTTCTTGCTGAACACTTACAATCCCATCGTTACACTAGGAGTGATGATGCAAAGAAGACACAACCCTCTCAGAGCTGTGGTTTAATGAGAGCGAGTGATGATTAAGCTTTTTACTTTCAATAAATAGATTCCTGCCATAATACTAGTGCCAAGTGACAGAACAGGTTATAGGTTTTCCATGTAATAATAATACTTACATTACTATTAAATATTTTCTTTGCATATACACTATAATCGACATTGTATATAATATACACACAGATGTATCTTCATAGTAGTCCCCCTTATCCACAGGGAATACAATTCAGACACCCCAGTGGATGCCTACAACTACGTAATACTGAATCCTCTATAGATTCTATGTATTTTTGTTCAATATGCTCTGCAGCGTTGCCACACAGTACCAATGTTGATCTGTCCTTTCCTGTTTTCTGCCTTGTTCCTGTTCTGCATCACAGGTCTTGTACTTTGGAACCATTATTGGGGTTACTTTAATGCAAGCACTGTGATTCCATGAGATTCAATCTGATAACCTAGATGGCTAAGTGGCTAACAGGGAGGTAGCATATACGGGGGGATACACTAGACAAAAAGTTGATTCAAGTCAGGGGTGGGAGGTGGGGACGAGATGATGCCAATGGCATAAGATTTCATCATGCTACCAGAATGGTGCCTAAATTAAAATGCAAATTGTTTATTTCTGGAATTTTCCATGTAATATTTTTCAGACCACAGTTGACTGTGGGTGACTGAAACAGCAGGAAGTGAAACCATGGATTAGGAGAAACAATTGTACTAATATATACCTATGTGTGGATATACATGGATATGTAGTGCTTATTTATCTTTTTTTCAGTGTCTAATAAAAGACCCAGGAAAGGATAAACCCTAGGTAGATATTTCCTGAGTTAATAAACCAAAAAATTTGTGATTTGTCTTGAAGATTACAAGAATCCCTAGAACAAGAAGGTTCTTTCTTGACCCTATCTCTGGAGATTTCCCATTATGTTACTCACAGAGCATAATCTTTAGGATGAAGTTCTTACTTCTCCCTTTATTGAGATTTGAGAACTCTTTTGACTGGGCATGGGGCTGTGTGCCTATTATTCTACCTGCTTGGGAAGCAGAGGCAAAAAGATTGTAAGTTTGAGGGTTCCTTGGACAACTTAGCAAAACCTTGTCTTAAAAATAATGTTCCGGGCTGGTGAGATGGCTCAGTGGCATAAGCGCCTGCCTGGCAAGCGCGAGGTCCTGAGTTCGACTCCCAGAACCCACATACAAAAAAAGGGCCAGTGATATCGCTCAGCGGCATGGGCACCTGCTGGCGCACGAGGTCCTGAGGTCAACCCCCGTTACCCACAAAAAAATAAATAAATAAATAAATAATGTTCCATCTCACTCCAGAAAGAGTGGCTATTATCAATAAATCAACCAATAACAAATGCTGGAGGGGCTGTGGGGAAAAAGGAACACTTTTTCACTGTTGGTGGGAATGTAGATTGGTACAACTACTGTGGAAATTAGTGTGGAGATTCCTCAAAAATCTAGGAGTAGAGGTTCCATTTGATCCAGCTATTCCTCTTCTTGGTATCTTCCCAAAAGAATTAAAAGCATCATACAACAGCAATATATGCACACCCATGTTTATGGCAGCACAGTTTGTAATAGCTAAATATTAGAAGCAACCCAAATGCCCATCAACCAATGGAAGGATAAAAAAGATGTGTATTTTTAATACAATGGAGTACTACTCAGCCATAAAGAAGGACAAATTTGAGGCATTTATAACTAAATGAATGGACCTTGAGGCCATACTCTTGAGTGAAATAAATTGGACATGTGTAAATATCGCATTGTTTTTCTGGTGTGAGAAAATGAAAGTGTAAATAAGAGCCAAAATGTATAATAGATATTGTGAATTAGGAAGTAATTGTTCAAAGAGAAAGGGGAATTGTGGAGGGTGGAAAGAAAAAGAAAAAATGAGAAAAAAATGATAAAATGGAAACAAAGCTTTGTGAATAAGGAGGGGAAATGGTGTTAAAGAGAGGGGAGGGGAATGGGGAAAAAAGAGGGACTAAGATATATCATGTACAGGTACAATTTCTCTATGATGAATATGATCATTATGCATATCTAAATTGTACCAATAAAATTAATTATAAAAAAATAATATAAAATGGCTGGGGGTGTAGTTCAGTGGCAGAGCATTTGCTTAGCATGCATGCGTGAGCTCTTGGGTTCAATGCCCAGTAGCGGAAAGGAAGGAAGGGAGGGAGAAAAGGAAGAAGGGAAAGGGAGGTTGTGGAGGGAAAGGGACAAGAAAAAAGAATATCTTTTGATCAACTACTGTGTGCTGGACAATGGTAAGTATTAAGATATAAAAATGGCTGAAATAATGTCTCATCCTTTGACAAGTTGTCTGTGGGAACTCCAACATAATGTGGAATACAAATGTGTGGGCCTAAGGGCACAGATTATATTTTGCTTGCCTTTTTTATCCCCAGTGCTGTGGCACATAGCAAATATTTAGTAGAAGATTGTCAAAGGAAAAGATAAGCAAATGAATGGGTTAAGATTTAAAATGAGAAAAATGGGGGAGTAATTCTTGCTACATTTATGTGTGAGGTAGGAAAGGTTTAGTCTAGAAAGGCCATAGATTAGAAGTAACAGCTGAACTTGGGATTTAAGAAGATAAGAATCTCTTAAGGTAAGAAAGGGAGGTGAGCTGCTTAATCAATAGGAGGCCACGAGACCAGAGCCATGGAAGGGTGCAGGGAGGTAGCTTCAGGGGTTCCTTTTGGGAAGTTATGGGGAGTATTTGCTATTCTGAGTTGGTGAACATGATTTCTCATTGTAACACTGGAAGGGTAGACTTCTACTTTCTAAAAATGGTCATTTCTCTTATTTTTCCTTCCCCAACTTATTGACTCTCAGTTTTGGACAAAAGTAAGAAATGTAAGAGACAGGACAGATGTGGAAGGTGATGTTCAGAATTTCACAGTGGCTTTTCAAGGGCCACCCAATTAAGTTTGTCCTCTATTTTGCATTCCTTATCCCAGGGTGTGCCCATGGAAACTCATAACTGATTGTTTGGATGGTTATCAGGGTTTGAATATAATACAGTTCAGCAATCACACACTGACTCTAGCAGGACTGCATCAAATCAAGTTATTAGAGTATCATAAAATTCCTTTCCTTCTCTAAATTATGTGGAAATCAACACAAAATAAACAGTTCCCGGGGCTATCTAGACTCACTTCTCAATGGGCCAAACCATTTTTGAATAGTTACTTGCATCCTGTCAGGTGTCATTTCATAACATGCATGAAGTGAACATTTTTAAGAGAAAGAATAATTTCATTAGTAACATAACTATGAAAAAAAGATATTCAACCTTCTAATAAAATAGTAATGCTGCAAGCTCAGCAGCTTATGAAACATTTATAATCTTTAGTCAGTAAAGTGTGAACAAGAGATTTAAATGGTGCTGCTTAATGGGATGGGGTAATAAACATTACCCCAAAGCACACACTGCAGTGGGATATAGGAAAAGAGGTCCTCTTTGGCCACAGATGTGCATTTTGTAGTTAATCAAATGTGTATGACCTCTTTCTGATATTTTTCTTCGGTAGCCCAGAATTGAAAGATGAAATAGGATAGGAAGGGTAAGAGGGAACTAAGGTGGGAAGATTGTGCTACAACTTAAATGAGGCAATGCAATTTCCATACCAGTGGGAGTGGTGTAATCAAGGGGTAGCCAAGCTTCAAGGAGGCCTGGCTTCAGGTCTTTCTGCAGCATAGTGCAACAGCTAGCAGAAACACTGAAATGACACCCAGGATTTGGAGGCAGATTTATTTACATCAATGGACACTGATTAGGATCATTCCCAGAATATCAGGCCCCAATCTCTGGTGGTCTGGGGCTTATATGAGATGAGCAATCAGGAAGTACAGAGGCAGAATGGCTTGTCAATTGAGGATGGGTTTATACAAGGTGCATCACAGTGACCAGCCATTTCTAAGAGACAGAAGCAACTAGAACTGGAACAGGAACTATTACCTGGGCAACTAACAAACTGAAGTATACTGGCTTGAGGGGGGGAATTTTCTGCTACACTTCCCCTCTCTTTTAGTTTCCCTGGCAAATCTTTGCTGGGCATATTACATGTGATCTTCTGAGGCAAGGCCCAACTAGAAGCAGTAACATTAGGGTTGTCAGTGATCCTAGGATGGGCCCTAGTTAAGCTCCCCAAGATTGTCTTATTACAGAGTTTTTTCCTAAATTATTTTTAAGAAGAGACATAATTTAGGCCTATCTGTTCTGTAACATTACTCTGGCAAGGTAGTGAGGGAGTTAATCTGATCCAGGAACAAATCTTGGTCAAGTATTTGATTGATTGTTTTATTCTCTTGGGGCAACCATCCATATATTTTAAGGCAAAAAAAAAAAAAAAAAAAAAAAACACAGCTAGCAGGGGGCAGGGAAGCAAGGACTGGGGTAAGCAAAAGCCAGGTCAATTAACAAAAATCACAGCTAGCAGGGAGGCAGGGAAGCCAGGACCCCTGGAGGGCACTTAGGCCTCTGGACCAGATTATTTTGTGTTGTCAGTGGCAGGTTTCCAAACAGCAACAGGAAGTAGTTTTCTGTGCAGATCACCCTTGCAGGACAGTTTTGGCCAAAATAGTTTTGTCAGGGTGACCATAGCACATCTAGCCTGTAGGACTTCATTCCTAACAGAGCTACTTCCATCCATAAACAGGGTGTACTCAGCATCTGTCAGAGGGTCCATTTTTTAGAACAGTTCATCCCAGTACAGCATGTGGATGTGGCACCTGGACAGTTAGGTCTAGGTCTAAGGTGAGTTTGTCAGCTTTCTTGATCAGAAGGACAGTGGCTGCAAAGGAGGGAGGTAGACCTTAGAGGCCACTGGGTGCTCACAGGGACTGACAGTCTGAGTAAGTATATAGAAGCCAGTAGATCCAAGAAATTTGTGGAGTTTCTTTCTTATAACCAGTTTCTGCCAGATATTGTAGCAGAACTTTTATGTCTTTTCAGCAGGCAGCTTGAGTGTAAAGGTGAAGAGGGACTGGCTGACAGGAACTAATTGAAGGCAGAGGAAAGCATTTTTTTAGATCCTGACAGGTGTACCAGGAGGCTGTGGGTGGCAGAAGACTGAGGCAACATATACAGAGGGCAATCAAGGCAGCATTGGCAGCTCGGACATTTTGAACTGGCTTTACAGGCAGGAGAGGTGTATTTCAGCAGTTTGACAGTCTATAAACACTTTGCAGTTTGATACCTCTGGATGGGTGCTTGAATTTCTAGCCGAGTCTCTCATGGCATAGGATACTGTTTGATGCAGGTGGGGGTTGCCCCAGGATGGAGACAGGTGGCTGATGGCCCAATCTCAGGGCCCAGGGGACAGTGACAGAATTGTGGAGCTGGAAGGGACAGAGAAACAAGCTGTCTCAGAGTGGCCAAATCTGTTGTCAGACCCTCCCTGAAAATAGTGGGAGAGTTCCCAAACCCTTGTGGCAGTTGAGTAACAGTCCAAAAATGTGCACAGGCTGGGAACCACATAATGTAAGGTGATGGTTGCTTTGCTGATGGCATGGAGATCTTGCCCAAGGTGATTAACAGTCTATCAGGCTGATGTGTGGCTGGATACCTGTTTGTGCTTCCTGTGACATCTGACAGCAACAGGGGTTGCAGTGAGGTGGCATGGTTGATGGCCAGACCTGGAGGCTAGTCTTTAGTTCATATCTCTGGAAGGAGACTTTTCAGAACTTCAGGATGTGGTTATCTGTCTTAGGATGATGCAGGCATTGTCTTCCTCTTGGGGAACAGTCAGAGTTGAAAGTGCAGGGTTAAACCAGAGAAAGGCTGATTGACTTGGTGCAAAGGAGATGTCTTCCCAGGCTGCAAGTTTGTGCCTGGCAGAAGGAGAGAGAGACAAGAGTCCCAGTTGCCCTGGTGATAGTAACTTTTTGACAGAGGAAATATTTGAAGGCAGAGAGTTCTGTTCCATTGTCTACCAGGAAAGTCACAAGTTTGCCCCTGACTTTTACAATGACTGTAAGCTCTCAGGGGCCCGATTTGGTAGAGCTCAGTCTGTCCTATCTATGTAGGCCTAACAGGGCACAATTCATTTATCAGGACTGACAGTCCAATTTTTCCTCAGTCAAAATGTGGAACTCAGAAGGAATTGTTGACAGTCATCGTGGGTGGGCATTAGATGGCGTCATATGACCAGGATAGGTGCATCTCAGTACGGGGGCTGTGTGACCAAATGCAGGCAATGGCTAGCTGGAACCAGTTCAATTGGCTGGAAGTAGATGAGTTGGGAGCGGGGAGGTGAAGCTATAGATGTTGGCAGCAATTGCGGTAGTCAACAAGTGTGTCAAGGTGGAATTCTCAGGAAGAATGGGCCTCTTTTTCCTTTTTTTTTTTTTTTTTTTTTCTTTGAGATGCAGGGAGTGGTTTGGTTTCATTTTTAACTCCATAAAACCCTTTTTCCTCCAGTCAGAGACTGTGGGTTTTGACTAATTAATTCCCATTTCTGACTTCTTACGTGTGTGTTCTGTACCCTTGAATGATGGCACAACAGACAAAGGAAGGATGCCCCTCAGAGAGAGACCATTCAGATGCCCACCTGGCCATGCCCCTCATGGGGGCTTAGGCACAACTTAACTAAGGAGGGTGTAAGGCCTCTGTTATGCTGTATTTCAATTGCCACAGACTGTAGGTGAGGGCCCAATCAGCCACCACGACCAGTGCTTCCCAGTCTTGGTGCACAGATGGAGCAGCCTATTGCTTATGCTGTCTGTTCCACTCACTCACGCATTCATTCAGCAGGTGCTCAGAGGTTAAACATTCCAACCCTCCTTCCCTTGAGGGCGGCCTTAACTAACAAGAGTTGATCAAGCTTTTTTTTGCTCCAACTGAGCAGGGCTGACAGACTGACTAACTGAGATGCCCTGGGGGGTCTTACTGGAATCAGGAAGACAGGCAGACAGACAGACAGACAGACAGACAGATTGTGTCCTCCTCCCTTTGGGGTCTGATGTGAACCACTCTAGCGGGGAACCAAGAATCCTCCTCCAGACCTCCAAGGGGACTTGAGAAATCTTGAGGGCATGCCTTCCTGTTGGGAACTGGAGAGGTCCTTGCTCCATCTGCGAGGGCCACAACCAGTGACCAAAGAGGTCAGCATGGTCGGTCTTCCTGGCTGACACACCAGATGCAACAGCAAGCAAAAACACCAAAACAACACCCAGGATTTGGAGGCAGATTTATTTACATCTATGGACACTGACTGGGATCATTCCCAGAATATCAGGCCCCAATCTCTGGTGGTCTAAGGCTTATATGAGATGAGCAAGCAGGAAGTATAGAAACAGAATGGCTTGTCAATTAGGGATTGGTTTATACAATGTGCATCATGGTGATCAGCTATGCATCACGGTGACCAGCCATTTCTCAGAGATCAGAAGCAACTGGAACTGGAACAGGGAATGTTACCTGGGCAACTAACAAACTGAAGTATACTGGCTGGGGGGGGCATTTTCTGCTACAATAGTACTTCCTTCCAGTAGACAAATATAGTTAATGAATGCAAAGGCATGCTGAGGTATTCACTTTGATCACAAAATAGATTAACAAACACATGAGAGACAAAAAAAAGTAGAGCTGAGCTTCAGCATAGACAGAATACAATAGTTCCTAAAAAGAGAAATGGGAACATGGTAGATTTTCATTATAGCTGACAATTTTCCATAATTGGGAAACACATCCTCAGATTGAAAGTGTGTGTGATGATTTGGGTAGAGAATGTTCCCCAAAGGCCTCATGTGCTCATAGGTGGGGCTTTTTGAGGGTGACTGAATCATGGGGGGCCGTATATCAGACTTGCTGTTGGGTGGTGGGGTGTGGTTGGAAGAGCTAGGTCACTCACATGGGGGGGCATCTCCATCCCCTCCTCCTCTCTTCTCTCTTTTCTTCCTGGCTACAATGACATGAGCAGCTCTCCTCCACTGAGGCCCTCCTATCCTGCCACCAACCATGCAAGAAGGACTGAGACTTCCAAAACTGAGCCAAGCTAAACCTCTCTTCCTTTTAATTGCAGGTGTTGGATATTTTGTCTCAGTGACAAGGAAAATGACTAAGACAACATACAAATTAGGTTTTCTAACAGGGATTGATCATGTCAACCCATACCCAGTTGTGGGACACAAAGATCCCCAAGATATAATTTAGAACTTTTTGTAGCTCTACGTCTCCCTCTTATACACACACACACACTCTCATGTACACACATACTACACACAAAATCACCTCTGGACAGCTTGAGGTGACCCTTCCCACCTCCCCATAGCATTAGGTCATTCCTTGTGGTGACAGTTCATTCACTATCATCCTATTCTTGAAGTGAGTTGTAGATTCTGTTCCTCAGAACCAATGTGGCCAACAAATGTGAATTTCAGCCCACAGTGCATCATATGGGTTGTATTCTAGGATTTTTGTGATTGTTGTTCTGGAGTGCAAGTCAGGAAGTGAGCAGATTCTGCCTTATCTTGAAATGTGGGAATGTTTTTGATGATTTTGTTGCTAACACTGCTGAAGAAGCTGATTGTGACGAGGATGGAGATAAGTTTTCAGAGGAGAAGCACTGGCTACTTGCTTGGGTGGAGGAGGCATGCAGCCTATCATCTTTTGGAATCTCTGCTTTCCTTGTTTCTCTGTTGCTTCCTCTCTCTGCAAGGACCACATTTGTCTACATCTTGTGTTTGGTCAAACACTTTCTTTTTTTTTTTTTTTTTTTTTGTGGGTACTGGGGATCAACCTCAGGACCTCACGCGCCAGCAGGCGCCCGTGCCACTGAGCGATATCACCGGTCCCTTTTTCGTATGTGGGTTCCGGGAGTCGAACTCGGGCCCTCGTGCTTGCCGGGCAGGCGCTTAAGCCGCTGAGCCATCTCACCGGCCTTGGTCAAACACTTTCTACCAGAGACAAATGGCCATTTAAGACACCATTTAAATCCAGACAATGTTATACATAAAAATGGTAAGGGTGACATTTCAGGATCAAAGTTAAAAATAAGAGCCCCGAACCTCAACTTCTGGTTCTTTTCAAGCTGCTCCAAGTAGCAACAAGTCCCATCCATCGTGACGGCCTGGTCACAGTGGGGTCACAGCAGCTGTAGTTCCTAGCGGGAGAGTGAGGGAGAGCAGAGAGAAGGCAGCCAGCGGCAGAACACCAGGAACACACAGGGCAGGGAATCCAGGACTAGGTGCTGACCTATGACCCGAGGAAGGCAGGGCAAACAGATAATAATGCTCTGCACCCCAGGATTATTCTTACAATGGGGCCATAAACATGTGAGAAGTAAAAATGACAAATGCAGAGTTAAAAAAAAAAGAAGATAAAAGTCATGAGGGGGGAGGTATATGCATGTTAGGAACTACCTGGCACTGAGAAAGTCCTGGGAAAAGGGTAGAATGAAATTAAAACTCTAAATATTCTGGAAGTCAGAGAATACAAAAGAAATGTTCAGGTTCCTGAAAGGCAAAGGTCAGAGGATGATTAGAGGATATAAAGTGTGAGTGAAGCCAAATAGTTCTTGCTGACAAATGTCAGGAAAGATAAATATTTGATAATATTGTTAGAAATGGGAGAAGAATTAGAAAGAAGGGAAACTTTAAGCTGCTTCTAATCAGGACTAGGTTTCTTTTTCCCTAGGATTAATATCTACTCATTCATTACAATGTTCATGCATGTTTTAAATAGTGAGGTATTTACTGGGTACTTCTGTGGTAGGAACTATTTTCATCATTTAAAGTTCTGGCTATGTATGTAAAACAAAACAAAACAAAACAAAACAAAACAAAACAAAACAAAACACAACACATGTTCCTGCTTTTCTAGGAGCTAAAAATCTAATTGAGGAAGTGCAGCAAAATCAGTACAATAACAGTAGTGTTACTTTAGTGGCAGTGGCACTAAACACAACAGCGAGAGAAGAGAGTATCCCAGGAATGACCTCAGCAGGCAAGCAAAAGAGGTGGGACTTGATTTGAATAAAAGGAGGAGAGGAGGAGAGGGGAGAGAGAAGAGCAGGAGGATGTAGCTGAGAAGAGCTTGCATCCCCAAAGCCAGTACTGCAGCTAGTGCTTTAAGGAGATCTGAGAGGTTTGTTCATAGGATGGAAGCGGGTGGTGTGGGGCACAGCTTGCTAATGGGACAGTGAGGAAGACACCTGGAAAGATAAGTGAGGAAGAGATTACAGAGGGTCTCATAGATAGGCAGAGAGGAAGACTCAGATTTGGTGGAGCAGGAAGTAGAATTCCACCACATTTTTCAATTTTATTTTAAAAATTAACACAAAATAAAATTTACTACTTTGTTCACGTATGTGGTTCTGTAATTTTCCACACATATTCTGCATATACACTACCATAATCGGGTTATACAATAATTCCATCACTCCCCAAATCCCCACTGTGCTATCTTTTTACAGTCACAACTTTCTCTCATACCTAACTTTCAGCTACGACTGTTAAGTCCTTCCTCACTATATTTTGTCTTTTGGAGAATATCATATAAATGAAATCATCCCATATATAGCCTCTTGAGACTGACTTCTCTCACTTAGCTCCATGACTTTGGGATTCTCCCAAGTTGTTACCAGTAAATAGTTTATTCCTTGATGAGAAGCGCTCCCACTGTACTCACCTGCTAAACTAGGTTGTTTGGGCTGTTTCCAGTTTTTGGTGGTTGTGGGTAGATCTGCTATGAACATTTGTGTACAAATGAGATCCCCTAGGGTAATTTTGGAAAGCTCAGTTTTTCTGCAACTCCTCTTCTTTTTTTTTTGTGGGTACCGGGGGGTCGACCTCAGGACCTCACGCGCCAACAGGCGCCCGTGCCGCTGAGCGATATCACCTGCCCCTTTTTCGTATGTGGGATCCGGGAGTCGAACTCGGGCCCTCGCGCTTGCAAGGCAGGCGCTTATGCCGCTGAGCCATCTCACCGGCCCATGCAACTCCTCTTCTTCATCTATAATATAAACTAAATCATTCCAAGCTATTAAATGTGAAAGTACCAAAGCATAATAATAGATCAAGTGAGACTAATATGCAATAAATACGTAATAATTTTTGAAGAAAGCCTAACCTTAAAGAATACAGAGCAAATGATCATCCCCCAGAGCACAAAGTGCGTGATTTTACTGAAGTTCAAATATATATATATATATATATATATATATATATATATACACAAAAACGGCATAATATAAAAATAAGAATTGTCTAGGAAGTGGATGTAAGTTACTTGCTTCTTGAATTCTGAAATGAGATTCGAAAGTTCAGCCCACAATATACAGTAGGTCAGTGAAGAGTAAAAAGAAAGATGGATAAAGAGGGGGAATGCCTTAGAGATATAAAGATGTGTGTGTGTTTAGGATTGTTGATAATCACCACAATAAAAGGCCCGTGTCCTTCCCTGAAAGAGAGCAGTAAGGCAAAGCTGGCAAGGAAGGCTCTATTGCTCTGAGGATTACTAGAAACCTGACACAGTAATGGAGAATTAAGTGAGAGAATCTTCTCTGTGTCTACCGTTGGACTTCTTCCAGGTAGGACAAGTCTCGAAGTTTTCCTTGAATACACATTTTTCTTTTCTTAGTATTCTTTTGTCCCAGGAATTTTCAAATCTCTGTGTATTTTTATGGTTGGTGATGTTTGCCTTTTTGTTTTTTTCTTAACCCTCCTTGAAATGATGTCACAATGTTTCCAAAACTAAACCTCCTAAGGAGCCTGACACAAAGAAACAATGACAAAGGACTGATTCTGTCATGAGTTGAACGGAGGATTTGCTCTTGGCCTAGCGGTCTCCCCAGCACCCTTGTGGGCTCATGGAGCACCTCCAATACCTTCGAGTGTTCTCCTCGGGTGTCCTGTCACCAGACTGTCTAGAGTTTCACATGAATTGTTACAAACCTCAGAACAGCAAGCCTGGGTCCTGATCTCCACCAACACACCCATCGGGACTTGGTGCCATTCCTTCAAAGTCTGCCCATGTGATTGATACAGTGACACTAAATTAATCAGAGTCTGCAGTATCATATTAGCTGGTCAATGGGTTATTTCCTCAGCTTATGTAAAGTTTAATTTGACTGAAACAGCTACCCATCTATGTTCTCTGGCTCCAAGTGGAAGCCAATGAAGAACATGCTCAAAGGAGGCTTCAGGCTTAATCTTGCTTATATCATTTGCCTAGGGCAGGGATGGCAAACTTTTTAGAGACCAAGTGCCAAACTGCAACCCCAAACCCTCTTATTTATCTCAAATTGCTAACATTGCCCCTAAGTGTGCTGTTATCTGATGCTTAGCTGCTGGGGTGGTGCTGAGGCAACTTGGCTCATGTGCCAACAGAGAGGGCTCTGCATGCCTGCTGTGGCTCGCATACCATAGGTTCACCACCACTGGCCTAGGGAGTGCCAGTCTTTCAATAAGGTACTGATTCCTTCTTTCTAAATTGGATAAACTTGAGTCATGTGTAGCAAAATGGATGCAGCTTGAGACCATAACGTTAAGTGAAATAAATCAGAAACACAAATTTAAATATTGCATGATTTCTCTTATATGAGAAACTCAGAGTGAAAGTAAAGAGCAAAATAAAAGATAGATAATAGGAAACAGGGAGACAGTTCTTTGTAAAAGGGAAGAGGAGCAAGGGATGAAGGGAGAGGGAAGGAGGGGAAGGAGAGAAGAGGAAGAGGAGGAGAAAGGAATTAAGATGCATTACGTGCGTGTCCCAGCTCCCCACAAGAAATGTAATCATTATGTACTGCAAACATGTTCTAATAAAAAAAATTGAAAAAAGTTGTTTTAATGATTTTCCCAGAAAAATGCTAATAATGTAAAGTCAAGACTGAAGAAATAGCTGTAAGATCTTTGAAAGTGCCAACCCTACTTAAAAAATAATGTGCATCTAGCAGATGGGGAGAGAGAAGGGGGTGGGCCTGACTTGCAGAGCTCTAAGTATAAGATAGTAAAAACCATTTAAGGTGACGTTGGAAATGTACTGTTCACTATACACCAAAAGCAGATTAATGGGTTAAATCCCCAGTTCCTCTGTCATGTTTTCTATCACATAGCCTGAGCTTCGATTGCTTACCTGCAGAATGGGGACATAAATAACTCATTCAGAGAACAGCTGCAAGAGCGACATGTACTTCCATATACAAAGTACTTCCTTTTGAGCTAAATCCACAAGGACTAATGGATCATCATATGATCATTACTACTTCTAGTGATTTTAAGTAGGTCCCTCTTCATGCCTTTAGACTCTTAACAGTTGCAGAATCACAGGTTTCAGGATTAATGTTAAATGCAATGGCAAAGTTAAGGCCATTCAGCAGTTTGGGCACAAACAGCAGCATCCAGCTTACATCTAAGAAGGTCAAGTTAATTTATAAGCCACCAGTGTCCCCCTAGAACACATAATCACCCACTTACATGTACTTTTCTTGGGTTTAGATCACTCAAACAGCCAAGAAGGGAATAAAAGGAGGAAACATTTTTTGAGCACCTGGTGGGTACTGAGCAGCACAACAAATACACAAATTCACTTCCTCCTTGCAAGAAGTCTGAGTGTCAGGTATTCTTATTCTAATTTTACAGGTGGGGAAATAGATGCTGGAAGGGTGGAGTCATTTACCCAAGGTCTACAAGCTGTACAACATGGATTTGAACCCTGATCTGCAAGAATACAAAATCCCTGTGCTTGTTCTTTAATATATTAATGATTTCCTAAAAAAGCTTTAATAGAAGCATACTTCTTTATAAGTAAAATAAATGAAACAGAAAAGCATGGCAGTCCTGATTAGACCTGGAATAGTAGGCTTGAAGTGGCACCATATCGTGGCAGAAGCCACAAGATATGCACTAAAATCCAGAGGCCTCGTGATTGTGGTTCAAATCACCTACACTTTCCAACCACACCTGGGAAAGAGCAGGGGTGAGGGAAGACGGCGAAGGTGGGATCCAGGCTTGCTTTCAGCACATGTGGGCAAGCAGTGTCAGGGGTCTGTGTCCGGGGCCTGGCCCAGTCTTCAGCGTGTGTTTCACATGGGCGCATCTCTGAAGGAGCAAGAGTCCCAGTTCTTCCGTGGCTCAAGAGAGTGTGATCCGAGGAGGGGATTGAATTGATCGGGTTCTGTGCATCTGAGATAAAATTGCAAATGATTTGAAAAGTGAAAGTATGATCTAGATAAAGTAAAATATGCAGCCTTCTTGGATCACACAGGTTATAAAGCCGAGTGCTCGATTTCCCAATCAGAAAACCAGTGCTAAAAGCCTTGATCAACAGTGCTGCAGGTAGAACTTTGCTGAAATGAGCTCACCCAGGAAAAGCGCATCTCCAAGACATTCAGATAATCACCAAGTGCTGCGGACAGCAGAGCAGCATAAGAGGAATCTTAATGGGAATGGGCTCTCGGGTCACTACTGAGACACACACACACACAGAGACAGAGACAGAGAGACAGAGATGGAGAGAGACAGAGAGAGAGAGACAGAGAGAGAGACAGAGATGGAGAGAGACAGAGAGACAGAGATGGAGAGAGACAGAGAGAGAGACAGAGATGGAGAGAGACAGAGACAGAGAGAGACAGAGATGGAGAGAGACAGAGAGAGATAGAGAGAGACAGAGAGAGACAGAGAGACAGAGAGACAGCGATGGAGAGGAGAGATGGAGCGACATAGAGAGATAGAGACAGAGAGAGAGACAGAGAGAGAGACAGAGAGAGGAACAGAGACAGAGACAGAGACAAAAAGAAAGAGCACAAATGAAACTATAACTTTACTGATAATAATATACTTTATTGTCATAATTTTTGAAAAATAAAAATCTTTGATTCTAAAAGTCATTAATTTGACTTTCAATAATATGCAGTGAAATTATTAGAGTGCACTGCGGCAACCTGCTGAGCTAAAATGCCAGCTGCCAAGTTAACCTCCATTCCTTTAACATGCCTCCCGCGCTTTTGGAGATTTCCCTTAATATTCTGCAAAATACGTTGACATCTTACACGGGGCGTGTTACTCAGTTATCGCACATTGTTTCCACAGTCCAAGATACTCTGGTTCTAGCCTCTACGCGTAGAAAAACGTAATAGTAACTGTTAATTCTAACCTAAGCTTGCAGAAATGACACCATCTAATTTGAGGTGACAAAGAGCAGCTGTAGACATCAGATCCTGCATAGACCTAATGCGGGGTCTTATAAAGACAGGGAGTTTGCCCTTCACCTTTCCAACAGGGAGGAACTCCCAGTATTCACCAGGGGGAAAGGGAGAGATGGCTGTAGCTTGTAGGAAAAAGTAAACGTTCAAAACCTAACCTCCTTTGGTCTTAACCTGTATAAATAGGGCCACGCTAAGGTGCTTTTGTTTGTTTTGTTATTGTTTAAATGACCAAGTTTAAAAAAATAGTAAACCTATCCCAATTTTATAGCGACAAAATACAGCTACAAAAACAGCCTTCTCCGTGGCAGGAGGACGGCGATTGCATGAAACAGGAGTTTGTGCGCGCCATTTCGGTGGCAGACTACCTGTAATTATTTCCTCTTTGGGGCCGCATAAAACTTGTGTCCCATTTAATCTTATATGAAACAATTTCTATATTTCATGTCATGGATGAGAATGGAAATGGAGATAGTTCATCAACACTGATCTGTGATATAAAAAAGAACAGCGAAGACGAGGGTATGAGAGTGCATAAAAATGTTTTGTGTTCTGACCAGTACATTGCTTTAAAAAATTTTACAGTCAGGCCCAATTGTTCATTCTCACCATGCAGAAGATACTCACATATTCATTTTTAAAAGGGCAAATCAACCATAATTCAGTTTATAAACTGTGAAGCTGGTTGTGAATGTCTGGATGAATATTCATTAGAATCTCTTAATCTGCCATCCACTGTGATTCATTAGGCATATGTAAATATCACTCACTTTAATTGCCCCTAAACTGACTTAACATAATATTGTCATTAGCAAATTATTAGTTATTTGTGTAACTAATGGTACATTATGGTATGCACGTTAAATCTCTAAATATATGGTTATAATTACGATGATGTTTTATGCTGGGGGCTTTCTAAACTATTTGATGAAATATAATGGAGTCGAATCAAATCTGGTATGTTAATAGGACAGTTGCAAAACTTTTTCTGCACCTCGGTGCTGTTCTATCCCAGCTCCTCACTCTTCCTGACACTGGACTTGATATAAATTCTTTCTAGTCACTTTTGTCCCCAGGGTGCTAGGAACTTCTTCATCTCTGTTCTTCCACATTTTACCGAAGGGGCTCAGTGCTAGTTTGCTATTATTAAGAGTGATTTTATTTTCAAAAACATTTGCTCATTGCAAGTGAAGCAAGCAACACAAAACAGGCAAAGAAAGTATAGGAGACCCTCCCAATGCTGATAGAGAGGGAGAGGATGGGCTCGGAATTTAACGAACTCTTGAGAGTTTTTTTGGCATGGCTGGATTTGGGAGAATGGCACTTGGCCAGCCTAAATGCACGAAGGTCCGAGTTGGGCTGCAGCTATCTCCCCCAGAATCGTCCTCATCCCTGAAGCATTTGAGGCTGCCTTGGAACCCTCATGAATGCTTAGCATCCTTCTTTCTGAAATTTTTGTTTACCTGTCCCACCATCTCTCCAAAGGACTTTACAACAGAGTCATGAGGAAAAGGACTCTCTCTAATGTCCTTCTCTGTAGAAATACCAGATTTGTTTTTTCAAAATGAATCACTTCCTTTTATCACTTATAATGACTAGAAATGCACTAAGCAAGCTCCCAGGAATAAAGGTGACCCAGCACATTGGCAGGAAAGGCTACAATTAGTATTCCTTTAGTCTTTGTTAATTGCCTAACTCGTGACAGGAATATGTTCATATAAAATGAGCTAACAGAGGAAGGAAGCTTTTTATCACGTTGTCCTCCTAAATATTAACAGGCCATTGATGTTTATAAACAGATCCAGATAAATGGATGTTCCTGTCTTTGACAATGCTCTAGATTAATTGCCATTTCATCTTAATTTAATAAGAGATCCTTTTGGTTAAAAAAAAGAAGCTTACACATGAAAAGAAATTATTGAGATAATGACAGAATAATGAATATCGATTGTGGTACAAATCTCCTGAAGAGATATCAATATTCCAGAAACATGGTCAAACATCATTGTGTTTAAACAAAGCTTTCTGTCTAACATACTTCAGATTTAACACTAGTGCCATAAAGTGAAACACTTCTGGATATTTTGATTGATGGTGAACAATTGACTCTCTCCCCTTAAGAAGCTTTGTTATGAGTTTCAGAGATATTTTCTAGCCGATTTCATCTCTCTCACTTCACAGAGTGGTCAGTTGAGATGCCAATTCTATGCCCATACATACTTCTGAGAAAAACCCTACTATCTTTTGGTTTATAACCATGCCTGCCTCTTCTACAGTTAAGTTCTACAATGTCAAGGGCTCTGTGTCCATTGCAGAGGGGTTTTTTTTTGGTAAATAAATTTCGTTTGGAACACAGCTTCACCCACTCATTTGCTACTGTCTGTGGCTGTGTTTGCTCTAGGCTGTTATAACCTTAATTGGTTATAACAGAGGCCTCACTGACCTACAAAGCCCAAGATACTTACTATCTGGTTTTTTAGAGAAAAGTTTGCGAGCCCATAATATAGAGAATTTGCCAAAAATGAGTGAATGACTGAATGAGGTCCCTCACGCAGTTATCTAGCTTGAGACCAAAATTTATGGCTGAAAAGTCTGGAAAATCAGTGAATCATCACGTAGTTAAATACAGATTGGTCATTTCTAACTCTCACATCAAAAGGATGTTAAAAACACCTAACTTATTTCAGCCCTAATAATTTTGCTACACCGCTTCGAAGAAGGGTTGTTGTTTATACAGCAGCATGAACTGCGGACACCAAGCCCACTGACCTATTTATGAACTATGGTTTGCAAACTGTGACTTTGAGACATTTTAAGTTTTATTAGGACATCGAGGCCCACTCTGTACCCAAATTCATGGTGTGCACATGGAGGAATGAAGAAGCACTCCTACCCGACACCAATATTGTGATTATCAACTGTAACCCATGGTCATGGAACCACTTGCATGCAAGCCCATGCAAAACACTTCACATGCATTATCTCATTTAAGTTTTACAGCAAATAATAGATAGAGACTATTATTTTTCCTATTTTGAAAGTAAGAACACTGAGGTTCAGAGAAAATATACACCTTACCTAAAGTCACACTGCTTGTGGCTGAGAGCCAGGACTCACTCTCCATCTTTTCTAGGTCCATGATCCTCTGCAACACCAGGCTGTGTTAGTCCTGTACATCAAATTAAATCACCTGCATTGTTATGTTTAGATGCTGTTAGTCAGCTTTGTGTTACTTTAACAAAATACCTGAGATATCAACTTATAGAGAAAAAATGTTTATTTTGGCTCATAGTTCTGGGGGTTCCAATCTGTGATCCATTGTCCACTCCCCCCCTTTTTTGAGCCTATAGCAAGATAGCACATCACATCAGGACCATAAGGTGGAGCAAAACTGCTTATCTCAGTAGCAAAGAAAGAGAAGAAAGAGCCAGAGCCCTGTAATTTCCTTTGGGGATGTGCCCCCGTGACCCAAGGACCAACCATCAGGCACCATCTCTCAAAGGTTCCACCATCTTCCAGTAGTGGGAGACCAAGAGGGGACTTGGCCATGGTGGGGACCATGCCTTTCATACATGGGGTTTCAGGGAACATTCAAAATCTGAACTACAGCAGTTGGTTTTCATATCATAAATATCATGTTTGTGAAAAGTACTCAATTATTGGGGAACAATCTAATGTTTTAATTAAATAAATTACTCTAAATAAATGCTGTAAACTGGGTGGCTCTAGAGACTCAGAAGCCCCAGAAAAGCTGGCAAAAGATTCAGTGTCTGATGAGAGCTGTTGCTCATAAGCAGTGTTTTCTTGCTCCAGCTTCATGTGGTGGAAAAGGCAAACAAGCTCCCGGGGCCTCTAATGAGGGCATTAATCCCATTCGTGCCTCTATAATCATCTCCCAAATTCCACCCTTTTTAATACTATTACCTTGAGGGCTTGGATTTCATAATATGAATTACGAGGGGATGCAAACATTTATACCATAGTGAATAAAGTTTAACAAAAATAACAGGATATGAAATTAAATAAATCATGATCCCAATTCTGTAGAATACATGTGCTTGAGGATCTTGGACCAACTACACATTGATTGGAAGGGGCCTTTGCCACTCCCCAATTTAAATTTCCTTTAGTTTGAGCATCTCCTATAAAGTTTCAGAACATGCATAAAATTAGCCAGGAAGGTAAGGAAGCATGAATTTTTCCATCCTGCCAATGTGCAAATGTTTCAAGAGAGGAAATAATTAGCAAAGTGAATCATGGGTATCATTTTGTAGAAGACATGTGAGGCCCAAGCCAAAAGCGAAAGCCCTCACCGTTTCACACTAAGGACACCCAGCGTGTACTATGATGATCACTGTCATCTCTTGGGCAGAGAGGGCCACCTTAGTGGCACCCAGTGTTCTGCCAGCAGCTAAAAGTTCACAGACCTTGGCTTCAGTGACCTTGTCCATCTACTCTATGATGGATTAACTTTTACTTAACTTTGAGGACTTAGCTACTCACTTTGGCTCTCCAGACCCCCTCCCAGTCTCGCTTCTGTGGGATCCCTTCCTAGCTAGCTATCTGACCAACTCATGTGTTCAGCTCTAGAAAAATCTCCACTGAACCTCTTAGAAGTCCAACCTGAAAGGGTCTTTTTGAGGGTGCCTTGTGCATGTCTCCTTCAGATTCTGCAGCCCATGTCGAGCTGTCCCTTTGCAGGCTCTCCACATCTTCAGCTCTGGGAATGAGGGCCAAGTCTTTGAATCCTCAGCACCCACCACAGTGCCAGCCAGACACACAGTGGAAGCTAAATAAATGCTGGAAAGGCAGGGCTGAGAGTTAGTGTGGTGAGTGCGCTCTGAAATTCCCATCTGTCATTCCTGCCAGATTACAGTTTAATTTTGGCAGGAGAGTGTGGTAGAGAACTACGCCTAATTCCAGAATAGCACGCGTGTTTGCTGGGCTTTTGGTCCCCATGTCATATTGATCAGGGCGACATCGGAGGCGCAAGTGCTCCAGTCCCTCAGGTAGCATTTGCAACTCCTGGGTCAGGGATGATCATGCCCAAGGGTCTCTCACACAGGGTGACACTCTCCTCAGCTCAGACCCTTGCTGGAATCCTGGCCTGATGTCACCACTCAGAACGCAATAGGCTGGCCACAAATCCCTAAATATCAAGTGAATTTCAAAGAGAATGGAAAAGACAGGAAAACCCAAAGGAATGTGTTTTCGGTAATAGGCAGAAGTAGTTATTAAAGTGTCTCAGTCTCTCTCTGCAGTCACCGAGCAGGCTGCTCAGTGGGTGAGTCTTCTACAGGTCGCTTGCCCCTCCACCATGACCTGCATCGCCAGTGGTGTGACCCACCAGCTCTGCTGCCTGCTGCTGCAGGTTGACACTGATGACGACGCTTCCCGCTGAACCCCATAAAAGTTCTCATGTCCTGGGACTGATTCCCTTTTGCCACAGCTTAATTCCTGGGCACATCTGAGGCTGCCCAGTCTCTAGGGACACTAACCTGAGAATAATTCAGATGCACATGGGATAAAGAGCAAGTAGAAGATGTGACTGAGATGGACATGGGAACTAGGGGGGACAGCAGATGTGACTTAGGACGTACAAGGGATGGATACGGGCAGCAGGTCCAACTTAGATGTATATGGCACAGTAGAAACATACAGCAAGGGTATTTGTTGACTTTCCCTGGGGCTGGCTGAGCAGGAGGTTAGGGAAGGCTCCACAGTGCAGGTGCACCTTGCAGAACCATAGAGCTCTTCCAGCAGAAGAGGGAGCAGGAAGAGCTTGTAAAAAATGTGTGAAACGTGGTGGCAAATAGATTTTAAGACTGGGCAAATGGGAATAAGTTGAGAGAAGGATAAGAATGTTTATTACATTATATGAAGTTTGGGGAAAGTCCCAAATTTAGGCAGGATGCAATGGGGGTAAGATTGCGGTACTGGAAAACTAAATATGGGGGAAGATGGCCAAATCAGTACAAAGAACATTGACTTTTGTCAATGTGATGGTACAGCATGACGGTTAAGCAGGATTGTCAGTTTGATGGCTTCAGAGCCATCCATGGGATTAGTAAAGCACATGGGTGAGTCTGGGTGGGTCACAGAGGCATGACCTTGGGTACCATAAGTGGTCCTTAGGGCCTTCTTCCCTTCTTCCTTATGGTCATCTGGTATAAGTGGTGCTGTTCCCCTGCTCCGCTTCCTGGCCACCATGAAGTGATTCACGAGTAACTTTGTCCCACCAAGCCTTCCGCTGTGATGTTTCTGGAGCCAGGACTGAACCCTCTGAGGCCATGAGCCAAGTTCAACCTTTCCTCCTTTAAGTTGCAACCATGGGGTACTGAGTCTCAGCAATGAAAATTCGCTAATACAGTAAAGTGAGGGCTTCCTCTAGACAGCCACAGTGCGACAGGCAAACAGGAAGTGACTGAAAAGATGTTAAGAGAGTGCCATCCCTAAGCTTCTGAATGCAGGGGCAGGAGGAGCCAAGACAGATCCTCAGGTTTATGGCCTAGGTGACCGAACTGTCAACCACGGCATTTACTGTAATAGGGCACAAAAAGGAGTTTTGCAGACAGGGAGGAAGGTGGTGATTTTAGTTTAAACATTTTCAATATGAAGTGCCCTGGAAATGTCCAAGTGGAACTGTCTAGCAAGCCTATTTACACATGGACTAGAAACAAGGTCTGGACTAGAGATTTGGATTTGTCATGTTAGATTTACCAGCTGTGGGTGCACGGGAAAATTAATTAACCCTCTGTGCATCAGCTTCTTCATATATAACATGTGGATTGAAAATAGTACCTACTTTATAGTGTCATTACAATTATTAAGTGAAAATATCCGTGAACTTAGAACCATGCCAGGCACCATGTAAAGGTACTCGCTATTATTAATTACTATCACTACTATGGCTTTAGACAAGACAGTCCTGCTGTGTGCATTCTCTACCTGTCACCTCTTTTCTTCCTGGGAGAAAAATCTCACTTTTCAAGATCTGTGAGAAATTTCACAGAGGCCTATATCTTTTTTTTTCCTTCTGGTTTTTCTGAGATAGGGTCTTGCTTTGTAGCCCAGGCTGGCCTCAAACTTACACCAATCTTCCTGTCTCAGCCTCCCAAGTGATGAGGTTACAAGCATATGCCACCACACCAGGATAGGCCTCTTTCTTTATGCACTTTTTCTCTTTTGGTGAATGTAACCTTAAATGTGTTTGGCTTATCACTAACAGGAAGATTTCCTAGGAAAGGTTACAGTGCAGCCACAATTACTCTTGGTCCTCATAGAGCCCTCACTAACGTCCCAGCCCAGGCTTAATGAGGAAGACACATGTTTGTGTGTGGCGCCTCTGTTGCTTTTATAAAACTCCTGCGTCCCCCCTGCCCACACACAGTAGGGTTAGTGCAGGTACCTTGTACAAATTTTGGAATTAAAAATAAAAAGGTGTAAAGAAGAGAGGAAAATGCACAAATAATCAAGACATGATCACTGCGCGTCTATGTGTTTCTTGCCTGCTTATCTGGGAAGACGTCTTCCTTGGGGAGATGGTGACAGTGCCCCCCACCCTATTCTGCCTGCTTTTGGACTCCACCTCTGCACCCTCCAGCAGGTGACTTCAGACCGCCAGCTCCCTGTATGACCAGTGGGCTGGGAGTGGCGGTTGTCGAAGGGTCCAGGCCGAACTCCAGCTGCAGCCCTGATGGTCTCAGGGTCTCCACGGCTGCTTCGGTTGGATCCATTACCCATTAGTTCTCCTCCTGACCTGGGAGGGGCACAGGCACCGGCAAATCAGGAGGGGATGCTTTAAGTGAAGGGAGCCCTGCGGAGTTGGTGCTGTAAATCACTGGACCAGGAGGATGAGCTCAGCCGGGATCAAAGGCTTGGGAAAAAGCAGCCTGTCACTGGTCCTCCGCTGCCTCCACCCACAGCACTCCTTCAGTGTCCAGGACCTGCGGGGACAGGACACCACTGCCAGGGCATCTCTCTACTCTACGGCACAGTCTGTAGCTGGCATTGTGAACAGGTGTGCTTAGTTGGCACCTTGGCATAGCCCCTGCCTGAATGCACACTGCAGACTCAGCAGCTCATGCCATTGTTATTGTTTTTTTTTTTTTTTTTTTGTACCAGGAATCGAACTCAGGGCCTCACGCTTGCCAGGCAGGCACTGCGCCGCTGAGCTACATCCCTGGCCCTTGTGCCATTGTGGTATTCTGATCAGAAACAGACTCAAGGATGCCAAAATCACTTGGCTACTCCAATATGCCTCAGATGCAAAGGGGGAAAGTTTATAAGGACCCAGAGCCCAAGCGCAGAAGAGATGCTTAGACATTCTGATCATGTAGGAAGGGGTCATCTCACCCTGAGCCTTGACCCGGACGAAATCGAAATACCCTGAGTCCAACAGGATATAAACCCTTAATTTCTGCTGATTTGAATTTAGCAGCAAATTCTGCATCACACCAATAAATGACCTTTCTTCAGGGGTGCTCCAGCATGACTGTGGGGACCTTGTAACAAATACCTAGTGCCATTTAATGATGGGATGACATATCTCTGATTTGCAAATTTTTACAGCACAGCAATTAAGCAGTTTAGAATTTTACGACAGTGTTCGAGCTTTCTAAGACAAAAAAACCAGGGCCCAATAAAGGGCTGTGATGGATGGGCTGATCCCCCTGGAAATATACCATGTAATGCTGTGGAGACAATACATTATGGAGAGCATTGTGATGATTGGTTGTTAATCTGCCTTCCCAGCCTCCTCCCAGGTCCCTGCAAGCCCTTGCTCCTGCCCCTCCCCGCTGCCTGAGGCTGAAGACCAGTGGCAGCCACATTGGGACATGAGTCTGGGGTACAGATGGGAAAGTTGGGGCCCAGCAATCTGCTGTGTGCACGGAATACAGAGCAAAAGGGGCTTGCAGCGAGGCAGCCTGTCAGCAGGGGACAGAACTGGGGGCCATATGCTGCTCTTCTTCTCCCTTCTGTCGCCAAGTCTGCCGCCTCATCCTGCTGTCAGGGGACACTTTAATGATGAACATGTTTTAAACAGTTTTGTTTACCTAGCAACAGCTTTTCTAAGAGTGGGTCTTAATTAGTCACCTTAAACCATTTTGGGTTTGGAGTTTTTTAAAGCATTCGTTCACTTGTTCATTCATCTGGAAGAATCTCTCTCTCGCTCATTCCTGGCACATACAGCCCCCTCCCCACCCCCCCTACCCAGGAGGCTCTTGTTACTGTTTCCATGAAAAAGTGTGTCTGCATTACAAAACTAGTTTTAATAGCTGTGCGCCATTTCTCTTTCTTTCATACATACTTTAATACCACAATTAGCTTTGAAGGGTAGATTTTTCTCCACTTGTCAGAGGGAGTACTCCTTTGTGAAGGTTTTTAATAGGATCTGCATTTTAAAATGAAATCCCATTTGGTGACTTTTTTTTTTTTTATAGTTTTGCACTACTAGTTGCAGCCATTGCCACATTAAAGGAGCAGATTCAGGGCTGGGTTACCAATTCACTCCATGATGGTAGAAAAACATAGGAAGTTCTCATTTTTATTTTAGCCATTGGGTTACTGATTTATTTTTCAAATTTGATTCACATAACACCATGAGAACAAAGTAGATTCCTGAAGTTTTCTGACTTACTCTTGCATTCGTTCCCTTTATTTAGTATAAAGTATTTTAAATTCTAACCCACAGATTTCTATTTGTAAAAAATAGTGCTCAATGTTTAAAAAACCCTAAAAAGTAAAATATTGAATTTGAGATGAATTAAGCAAATCCCAAAACAGCATCATCCCAAATGTTGAGAGTGGAATGCTTTTCTTTCTTTCTTTTTTCTTTCTCTTTTTTTTTTTTTTTTTTGTTTGTTTGTAATAAAATTTTCAGAGTGGTTTAACAACCAAAAGACGATTCAATCAAATGGGCTTAATCATTAACTCTCATTAGACAAAAACTCCCATAAAAATCAAATGACACAGGCTAATTCCTGAAGGACTACCTCTGCTTTTACATTATTGAACCAGCTTCTGCCTTATTGTAAAAGAACAACTCTTTCAAGCCAGTATTTGTTTCTATCAGAAGCTAGGATCAGCCTAAGCCATGGGAATATTCAGCACTGAACGCTAAGCCGCATGTTTATTCACACCATGGGTGGATGGAGGAAGGAGAGAGAGTTGATCCCTGGAGATAGCCCTCAGAATACTATATTTGTGTTGGTAACTTAGTTTGTATTTTACTAACTCAATGATGATTTTTAATTGAACATTTCTTTTAATGCCTACAAAGTAGAATATTCCAGAACTGAGTTTTTTGGAACTCTAAAAATGACTTTTTGTAGTCGACTAATTTTTAAAATATCTTTCATTAATAGATCTTATTTTTGGAACAGTTTTAGGTTAACAGAAAAATTGACTAAAAATGACAGAGTTCTCACTTACCCCCCTCGCCTTCCTGTGTATTTTCCCTTATTATTAATCTCTTTTGTTTGTATGGTGCATTCGTAACAAATGATGAACCCGTATTGCTACATTATTATGAACTAAAATGAACAGTTTACATTAGGATTTGCTTTCTGTGCTGTATGCTGCATGCGTTTGGACAAATGTGTAATGACTGCGTCCACTGTTACAGTATGGCACAGTAATCCCCCCACCTCGTACTCCTGTTGTCTACTTATTTCTTCTTCCTTCCATCCCCAGCTCCTGGAAACCACTGATCTTTTCACCATCTCTATAGCTTTGACTTTTCTGGAATGTCCTATAGTTGGAATCATGCAGCGTGCAGCTTTTTTAGATTAATTTTTTTCATGTAACAATATGGATTAAAATGTCTTCCATATCTTTTCATGGCCTCATAGCTCATTTCTTTGTATTGCCAAATAGTATTCCATTGCATGGGTATACCAAGATGAATTTTTATAGCACTTAATTATCTCATTACAACTCAAATAAAAATCTATTCTTCAAAGCTAGTTGTGTGAATATACAGTACAGCTCATTTGATTCTTAGATAAATTTGAAGAAGTTGTTTGCTATAAAAGTTTGTCCTCAAATTTGGCTAACTAGCAAAATATGCATTACCATTATTAAGAATAAGCTCTTTTTCTCTTTAAAATTAAATTTAAAAAAAAAAAGGAATAAGCTTAACATGAAGTGAAAAATAGGAAAATGTCAAAGCTGCTTTGGTCAAGAGAAGATGATTAATAAGAAGTATCACATTACCCTTTGTGTGTGCCCAGTGGAGCAGGACTTTCTAGTGGTGTGCATGCATGCATGCGTGTGTGTGTGCATGTCTGTGTGTGTGTGCATGTCTGTGTGTGTGTGTGTGCATGTCTGTGTGTGTGTATGTGTATGTGTTAAAGACTGAAGGAGAGCTTTGCTGGGAATTCTGTGTCAAGAAGGTAGGCACAGCTGGGCAGGTGATGCATGCCTTTAATCCTAGCTACTTTGGAGTCTGAGGCAGGAGGATTGCAAGTTCAGGCCCCATTTGGGCAAATTAGTGACACCGTTTCTCAAAATAAAAAGGGCTGGGGATGTAGTTCAGGGGTAGCAGAGTGTGCCCAGGTTCAATTCCCAGTACCGTCAGAGCAGACTTTCGAAGTCTTACTGGGAGGCTGCGCCCAGCTACACATTCTAGCATAAGGAGGTGCCGGTCCACTCGGAAAGGAACAGAGTGGGCACTCTTGTGATTGATGCAGACTGCCTCTCCCAGTATCATATGGCGTAAAGCTGGTCACAGGGCAGGACAGGGCGAAGCTGTGTAGGAATCAGGGTCTTCAGGGAAGAGAGAGACTAGCTGAAGAACCAGACTGAGAAATTACAATGGTTCCAGCTCAGGTCTGCAGGTCAGAAAGGAGCCCAAGCTCCCAGAAATGGAACTCACCCCAATGGAAAGGGAAGTGAGAATTCTAAGCCCCACCAATGCCAAGGGCCAAGTGCAGAGGTTGCTGAGCACCAATTGGGGCTGGAAGCTGACTTTGGGGCCACTTCCCATTGTGGGTTTGCTTCATAAATGGGTGCAGCCTGAAGGAGCTGAGCAGGAAGCTCCAGAGAGGGGCAGCACAAGAGCTCAACAGGGAGGATGAGGAAGCATTTGGGGCCGTGGTGGGTACAGCGAGGGCCCACGCTTGAGACAAGAGCCACAGGACGAGCACCAGCTTTCAGTGTGCTCCCAAGTCATTCTCCAGTATCTGCTGTGACTCTAAGAACACACTGTGTAACGCAAATTCCTACTGGTGTTCATCTCCACTATGTTATAATTGTCACCGGCATTTAGAAGCAGGGTGACCTGTGTTAAGTGACTCAGCCCCAGCACTGCTGGATGATCCAAGGAGTTGGGGCAGTCTCAGGTCAAGGGCTTCCTTTTTGTCACTAGTTTAAAAAAAGAAAACTAAACAATGTGCCTTTGTACCCCAAGCTGATGAAGAGAACCACACCATGACAGGTTCCAGATTGGACCCCGGATCGGACTGAGGGACAAGCCGAGTCTCCGTGTCATGCACAGCAAAAATAACTTCCTCATAAATGAGTAATTCCACACAAATGTCTTGGTGGGCATATTCCAGGCTACAAAGTGTTTTTTGTAATAAAGTTTTTTTTATTTTGCTTCTAAGATGAGGATTTTCGAAGGTGTATTCTGAAGTCACTGACACTGGGATCTGTGATGCAGTCAGATGCATCTTGCATTCGCTGTTGGCGTCTGTGAAGTGGTGGTTGTTAGCTACAGTGCTCAGGTCTGGTCACAGCTGCTTATTTTATTGTCATTTCAATGGAGTCATATGCTTCGTTGGTACTGCATGAGTCGAGCTGTTGTTAATGTCTATCTGATTGTTGTTGGAACACTTTCTATTGATAGCTTCTGACAAGAGTTTGTTGTTTAAAATCAACATCAGTGGGTATGGCTGACTTAGAAACAATCCCAGAGGAGCATGTTTTAAAGAAATGCTTCCCACTGATGTTCCTGGATATAGACATATGACTTAGTGGGAAATCCCAGGTAATAACAAAGCACTTCTCTGTAATTTTATAAAAAAATTTGTTTAATTTTGCTTTTTTCTTATATAAAATAATACAGCATCTTTCATCAAATGTCTTAGTTACATAGCAGATAACCCGCTGGATGAAACCCCATTAATCTGTTTCTCCATTGATGTAGCATTTACCAACCAGCCCTCTCAGAGGTTTGCTGGGTTGTGTATCAAACGTTCTATGGCCAACGCTTTAAACATATTTTGTTTTGATAAAATACAAGTGTTTTAATTTCTCAAGCCAGCTACTACTGGTCTTGTTATAAATTTTTAAGAAGTATATCAAGCAAATTGTCATTATTTCTAACAACAATCTGTGTGTCTGTGAGACATTTTAATGTTGCTACTCTAAGCACACAGAGTATAACGTGGGCTTCTCTGGGCACTCATACAAGTCTGTTATAATTCTAACAGAATTCTGCGATCAAATACATTTGTATACCTTTTGCAGCCAGGTCAGTACTGGCTGTGCTTCACTATCTTGAGTCAAGATACCTGGTGAATCAGTTTCCATGCCCAGAGTAAGCAGTATGACTAGCCCTACATATAGAAGATATTTTACTGTCATTTGCATATAGTTATTTGTTCAACAAGTATTATTGAATGCCTCTTACATAATAGGCAGTGTGCTATACATTGGTAAAACAGAGGTTAACAAGCTCATATCATATTAAAAATTTAACCATTCCCTATTACAGTAAGTCTCCAACTTTTGAATATTCGAGTTGCAAACCTGCAAGGGTGTACTGTATATGACTCACTGTGTTGGCTTATGGATGAATCTGACTTACGAACAGTTCCCTTGCAGTGGAGCTCGTTCGTAAGCAGGGACTTACTCTACGTACGTTAGTAAATGGTATTTGTGCTAGTACTTACATCAATAAACCGAAAAATACAGAATCATTTTCAAACATTGCACGCTAAAAGTTTTACAGATCCGTATGGAGTACATTGCTTATCTGTGATATACTGAGAAAGTAGCTGTTCTTAGAATTTACTGTTTGTTAGGAAGATAGAGTGAAAGCGAAGGATGTGAACATTAATGCTACAATTCTTGAATGATTGCCTAATGTTGCGGTTAATTCTCCACACATATTACTCGTGTCTCCAGGGTGAATCCGCTCACTGCTTCTACAGCTTCCATTCCAATTTCTATCTGTTCTCCTGCCTGACGAGTGGGGCTGGATTAGTGGAAACCAAAGCCCCAGAGGGTACACGAGGGCTTTCCCAGGGTTTCCCCACCCGTAGCCTCCCACTCACCCCACCACATCATATTCCCGGCCTTCTGTCTTCTACCAATCTTTTGGAAGAGAGGGGTAGGAAGGATTCTTTCTCCATGAGGCAGGGGCTCTTCAGTTTTAAGCAATAAAAATACTATATGAAAAGTTATTAAAATGCACATTTTTAGGTTCCATCCCCCAAAGATCTTGACTCAGTAGAACGAGCAAAGCCTGAGGATTCTCACTTAAGTCATCTCTAACCGTCTACCCTAAGATCAGAGCAGGACCGGCCCAGGTAATTAACCCTCTGCTTCACCTTACTCTGAAATCCACAATACTCTTTTTTTTTTTTTTGGTGGGTATCAGGGGTCGACCTCAGGACTTCACGTGCCAGCAGGCGCCCATGCCGCTGAGCGATATCACCGGCCCTTTATTCGTATGTGGGTTCCGGGAGTCGAACTCAGGCCCTTGCGCTTGCCAGGCAGGCGCTTACGCCGCTGAGCCATCTCACCGGCCCCCACAATACTCTTTTAAAGCACCCCCATTTCTTCACCAATTACATAAGAGGGAAAGGGTCTCTCTGCCTTTGCCTCTGTCTCTGTCTCTGTCTCTGACACACATGCACGCACACACATGCACACGCACGCACACGCATGCATGCACACCACATACACATGAAAAACCTGCTGAAAAAGAAGACATTACAGCTTCTGGTTCCATCTGTGATGGGATGATGAGTACTGGCTCTATCCTCCCATAGTAAATATCAACAACAGCAGACAAAGCACCAGAAGCAACTGTTTGTAGGTACTGGTTAACAGTCATGGGTGTCATTCTTGAGAGCAGGTGAACTCCTGAGGCTCCACCTTCACCCAGCTTTCTCCCTGGAGGCACATGAGAGCTGCTGAGCTGTCTGTGGGGAGAGAAACAGGGATGAGATTTTGAGGCTGGTGAGGCATCTTCACTTTGCAAGACAGGGTGTCCAAGAGGCAGGTAGTAAACAAACAAACAGTATACACATGTCCTCAGGAGTCTTCTTGGTCTTTGACTTGATGGAAGCTGTGTTCACATAGGGAGCAGCCCTGGGAGGCCTGTCAGAGGATGGTTACTGGGAGAAGCTGGATTTCCAGGGCTCTCACAGTTCAGGAAGACTATGGGTTTCCAACTGGCCCAAGAGGGGGAAGCTCTCCATACACCATCAGACCCTTCTGACCATGCCATTTCCAGGTTAAGATTCTTCCTTGACTCCCCACTGTGCTCAGGAGAAAGGACTAAAATTCTTGTGCTGGCCTCCAGCATTGTATGCACCTGGAAACCATCCCAGGCTGGTCCCCTCCCTGTGTCAAAGACCATTCTATATAATTGTTGGGGAAAAATAATTTCATAATTAAATTGTGATTAGGGCTTGTCTAAGGCCTAGTATCTTGCCATGCAGGCTGGCTATGGTATGCAGGAATATAATTCCATGTACCTCTGGTCCCAAGGTGCTATGATGCCCCAGGGCAAGTTTACATCAGCTGAGGACATCCTGGTTCCTTGAGAACCCAGTATTAATAAAAATAGTTTCATCTTGGGTAAAGAACAAACTCCTTCGTAACCTACCATCTCTCCCCACTGTCCACATCAACATAAAGATCCTCATTAGCATAAGGTCACCACCGCCCTCTGAGTCATCCAATAATCCCTCCGATTATTGAATACACCATATAAATAGTGGCTAGCTTGGAGTGTCTTTGTCTTTGCCCATCCTGAGGCATTGACCTCCCAGCCCCCTGTCATACATTACTAAATTTGCCTCTGTTTCTTATTTCATCCTTTCACTGTGCCCCTCATGCAGGCATTTGGGGATCTTGGCCAGGTCCCCGATATCCCTGCTCCTTGGCTTTCTGCACTCCATGCGGCCTTTTGTCACTTCCCTCCAGCCTCTGGTCCTTGAGCCATGTTGTTCACCCTGAGACACATTCTTTCCAGTCAGACTGGATGAAAAAGCAATGCTCAGTTGTACTGTGAGACTGAGTCAAAGCTCAAGGGTGTCTGAGGACACCTGAGGATGTGAACCTGCAGTCTAGTACAGGAGAAGAGCGGGATACATTTATGTAACCATGACTTAGCACTTGACAACCATGTGTGCTCCAGTGAGGCCAGCATGCAAGAATGTAAATAGGTGATAACAACCTGTATAAGAATTATCCAATAAAGATGCAGGCTGCCCTTGCATTCTACTCTGCTCCCTGAAAAAGAAAGAGAGAGAGAGAGACAATCTAAATATAAATGCAAAGATAAATAAAAAGCAAAAGAATGGGAAAAGATATTCCATGCAAACTCTAGTTTTAAAAAAGGTTGTCTACACCAATACCATAGTAGATTTCAAAGCAAGAAATATTATCAGTGATAAAGAAGACTATATAACAATGACAAAAGTCTAGTTCATTAAGGTGTTAGCACTCCTTAATACGCATGCATCTACTAAAAGAACTTTCAAATACATAAAGCAAAACCCAAAAGAATTAAAAGGAGAGACACACATACCTAGTATTTTAGTACAAATTCGCCTCTCTCTCAGCAATTACTTGAACAGTTAGACAGAATATTCAGTAAGGATATAGAAGACTTGAACAATTATCAGCTAAGCTTCTCAAATTTGCATCTTTAGAATGCTACCTCAACCACTGCTGTATAAAAATTCTTTTAAAGTGCACATGGGTTGTTCACCAAGACAAACCATGGTCAGATCCATAAAACAAGCCTCAGGAAATTTTAAAAGATTTAAACTATGCAGGCTATGTTTTCTTACCAAAATGGAATTAGAGATCAATAACCAAAATATATCTGGGAAAAACTCAAATCAACATACTTCTAAACAACATGTGGGTCAAGGAAGAAATCTCAAGGAAATTTAAAAAAAATATTTTGAACTAAAGATTATAAAAACATCTTAAAATGTATGGGATGCACCTCTTACCCAAATCAGAATGGCTATCATCAAAAGCACAAAAAAATAATGAATGCTGCAGGGGCTCTAAGGAGAAAAACACTTTTACCTTGTTGGTGGGAATATAAACTAGTACAACCACTATGGAAATCAGTATGAGATTGCTCAAAAAACAAAAAATAAATTTTTGTTTGACTTAGCTATACTTTTCCTGGGTATCCTGTATTCTCAAAGAGTTAAAAACATCATACTGTAGAGACACATCCATACCCATGTGTTTACAACACCACAATCAATTCACAATAGCTAAGCCTAGAAACAGACTAGATACCCATCAACGGATGAATGGAAAAAGAAAATGCGGTATGTATACACAGTGGAATATTATGCAGCCATAAAGAAAAATGAAATCATGTCATTTACAGGAAATGGATGGAGCTCGAGATCATGAAGCCAGGTGAAATAAACCAGACTCTGAAAGTTAAATATGGCATGTTTTTCATTATACTGAAAACTTAAAATATATATAAATGAATGGATAAAATAAAGGAGAAATGATAGAAAACTAGATGGTAGACTCTTGGGGATGGGGAAGTGCATCGGGGGGAGGGGGAGAAATTGCAAGAGCAGGAACAGGGATTGAAAATGACCAAGATATGTTATATGCATGTGCCAGTTGCCCAAAATGGGTATCATTATTCTGTATTACAAATATGTACTAATAAAAAAAAGCGTTTCAAAAAAATTATGGAATGCAACTAAAGCTGTGCTTAAAAGGAAATTTATGGCCTTCCAGGGCAAAAGAAGTCAGACACAGGTGAGTTATTGCGTGATTCCAATTTATGTAATGTCCAGAAACAGACAAAACTAATCGGTGCTCTTAGAAGTCAGGACAAGGTTCTCGTTGGGTCCATGTAGTCCCTGAAGGATCCTGGTCTGCTCTGCTTGTGCTGCCGTAACAAATAACCTGTTGGAGAGCTTAAATACAGAGGCTGATTTCCTCCCCGTTCTAGAGGCTGAAAGTCCAAGACCAAGGTGCAAACAGCGCTGGCTCGTCCGCCTTGGCTTCTGGTGGCTTCCTGCTGCCCCCTCCCAGGGGCTCCTCTCCGTGCGCACCTCACATCCCGGTGTTTCCTTTTCTCCTGGAATAGGACACAGTCCTGTTGGATTAGGACCATCGTCCTTATGCGCCCATCAGGCTTAATTACCCCTGAAAGGCCCTGTCTCCACATACTGCCACAGTGCGGGTGGCCTTCAACACAGGAATTCTGGGGGACACAACTCAGACACTGCAGGCGTTCTAGGGTACTGGCGGTTTTCTTTCCGGAGCGCTGATTCCTTGTGCTTTATTGTATTTGGTTTCTTAAAATGAGTGCATCAGTTCATATATGGTAATGTGCTTTTCTACGTGTAAAGTTATTCTTTGTCAGTGTACAAAAAAGGTTAAAATTGAAGAAGAATTCATCATGCAGAAAACAGAGTCCAAAGATATTGACAGCTCTTGTTCCACATCCGGCTCGCACAGAATCCCTAAGAGCAGGGCTCTCCAGTCACCGGGCCAAGGCGGCGCCCCAGCCCCAGCGCAGAGGCCACAGCTCCCTTCCTCACTCTCGGCTTCCTCCCGGGGGCGCGAGGCCTTGGGCGCCTGCCTGGCGGGTGCGATGGGATCAGAGCCCTCCGCGCCTGCCGGCTCCCGGGGAAGGCGCCGCTGCTCCTTCCAAGTGCCGGGAGGAAGGCGTGGCTCGGGTGTTCACACCGTGGCATCGCCACCTGCAGAGTCCCCGAGATGTTTCAAGGCAGCTCTGAATAACAGGCAAAAAGGAGAAGACTGTTCTAGAAAAGACAGACAGACCATGACGCAGTAATGCTGAGTCAAAAGAGATGGCTCTCCCGGTGACCATTTTATCTTACCAGGGCGGAGAAAGACTCAAACGCTTAACGCTGTCCTCCTCTCCTGAGTATTCACACCTTCCGGGAAGATTCGGACACCATAAACAGGACACTGCGTGTTGCTTTCACTGGCCCTTTACAAAGAATATCGTGTGCTTTTGGAAAACATTTTAATGCCTACTAAATAATCCATCATAGAGGAAGGCCATGGTCGTAGTTACTTTTCTCTTGTTGCTGAGACAAAATACCTAACACCCGAAGTTAAAAGGGGAAAGATTTATTTAGCTCTTAGTTTGTAGAGGTTTCAGTCCGTAATCAGCTGGCTCCAAGGCAGGGTGGAACATGGCAGAGGGCAACAGTTCATAGCAGTGGAAGACAGCAAAAGCAACAAGAGCAACAGGGGAGAGAGACAAGCACCTTTCTGTCCCTTATTTTGTATCCAGTCTACCAGGATTAGGGCGGTGCCAATCCAATCGGTCGGCTGACCCAGCAATCACCCACCCTTAATCCTAGCACCTTTAATCCTAGCATTGAACCATGAATCAATCACAAACTCTAGGTTCAGCGATCTCTGAAAAATACCTATCTAAAAGTGCATGAGGCTTTGGGGGAACATCTAGACACAAACTGTAAAAGCCCTATTTTGTCATTTTCTACTCTTAAAAATTTTGGTTTTCTCTAAGTTTCCCACCTATAAATAATGCTTTGGTTAACTTGGTACAGAAATTCATAGTTATTCTTCTGATTATTTCTTTAGGATAGATCCTAAGAGATTCTAGAAGGAGTTACTAGGTCAGAGTACACGACATCCCTGCTCCCTCACCTGGTTCACTGTCACCCCATTACCTGAAGTGACAATCTTGGGTCTTATTTTTCCTTTCTTTCTTTTTTTTTTTGTGGGTACCGAGAGTCGAACTCAGGACCTAGCGTGCCAGCAGGCACCCGTGCCGCTGAGCAATATCACCCGCCCTTTTATTCATATGTGGGTACCAGGAGTCAAACTCAGGACCTCGCGCTTGCCAGGCAGGCGCTTATGCCGCTGAGCTATCTCACTGGCCCAATCTTGAGTCTTAATCAGAACGGTTTTAGCAATCTCCTCTCTGCCATCGGATAACCACATTCTCAGGCGCTACCTTCTAGGGAAGATTTGTCAAGGTGGTTTTACAAACAAAGGTGCTTCCTTCTCTTAATTGTCTTTTAATATCCTTCTCTTGTGTCTTTTTTTTTCCTGTCAGTACTGGGGATTGAATCCAGGGTCTTTGCACTGACTGAGCTATTTCCCCAGCCCTTTATTTTTTAATTTTCAGACAGTCTTGCTAAGTCATACACTGCCCGGGCTGCGCTTGAACTGGTGATCCTCCTGCCTCATGTCATGTTCAGTATGCACGAAATATTCCTTTTCAACTCACGCAGTATTTAAAATGGACATCTGATTGTGTCGACCCTATCTTGTCATACCTTCAGTGGTTTCTCACTATCCTCAGAAAAAATCTAAGCTCCTTACCCTAGTTCTCAAGGTCATCATTACTTTGTAAGTGCATTCCTCTGACTTTATACTTTTTGCCGCTTCTCCTTCTGTGCTGCGGAAAAATTGATCATCTCAATCCTTCAAACACACATGTTCTTTGTCTCTGGCCCAGGCACATGTGTTCCTGTGTCAGGGACATCTGTCTCCACCACATCTGCTTCGCACCCTCAGTACCACCACCACGTTCGCCTGATTAACTTAGTGTTCCCGGTATGTTTTAACCTAGACATTACCTCCCCTAAAATACCTTTCCCAACCCCAGAGTCAGGTAGTACTTTTCACTCTACACCATTTTATTTATTTAATTAATTTTTTTTAAACAAGAACATTTGTTTTATTAAGAAAAAATAAACCTATAGGGATTCTGGAAGAGGGGCTAGCAAATACTTCACTCTGGGGATATAAGGTTATCCTAATTATTCAGGGGTTCTCGAGGTTGGATCCTGTTGTGTTTAATACTTCGTCTTCTCTTTGGAGCTTGCCAATGGTGGCACTTGGTGGCCTGCTCAGGGTCCTCTCTTCTTCGTAGAGTCTTCTGCATCCCCCTGCTCCGGCTGTGCTGGGAAGTTTGAGGAGGTCTCTGTATTGCCTGTTTTTCCTCTGGCAGTCACCTGGCTTCCTTGGATAGGAGGGATGAGGTTGTCTGAAGAACGCACGTTGAAGTCCTGTCTTCAGGAGGGATCGTTTCCTCGCGTGGAGAGCGGGCTTCCCAAGGGCAGTAGCCCTCAGAGAGGCTCAGGGTGGATCTGCCATCAGAACTCCGGTCCTCCCTGTCAGAAGAGTGGCTGTCAGGGGAGGAGGAGGCCATGGAATTGAAGAGTCAGCTTGAGAGTCTCCATCAACACAGGAAACTTCCCAAGGAAAAGAATGAACGGACCATACGGGATGGGTGGGGGAGGGATCCGCTGCCAACTCCTGGAGCATAAGCAGGAGGTGTGAGAGATTCTTCAGCTCCCAAGTCCCTGTGAGGAAGGGTCTAAGTAGGTCAAAATCTGTAGTCTATAACTGTTGGTTACTATGGCAATATTAAAACTAGTACAGCCAGCAAGTGGGAACAGAGAAAAAAGGGACAGAAAGCCACAGGGTCTATCCCCTTCCTTCCAAAATATTCTGTACACACCATGCAGGCTGAAAAGGGTCCCTGTTTTTATTCGTTGCTTGTTTGTCTTAATACATTTGCAGTACATAATGATTACATTCATTGTGAGGGGTTTGTACATGTAATAACACATATTAATTCTTTTTATGTCCCCTTTTCCTCTCTTCCTTCCTGGCTGCATTTTTTTTTTTTTTTTTTTTTTTGTGGGTACCGGGGGGACGACCTCAGGACCTCACGCGCCAACAGGCACCCGTGCCGCTGAGCGATATCACCGGCCCCTTTTTCGTATGTGGGATCCGGGAGTCGAACTCGGGCCTTCGCGCTTGCAAGGCAGGCGCTTAAGCCGCTGAGCCATCTCACCGGCCCACTGGCTGCATTTTTATCTTTATCCTCTCTTCTTCTCTCCTTGCATCTTCTTTCTTTCTTTACTTATTTATTTTTTCCTATTATCTCTCCTTTATTTTGCTCTTTGCTTATGTTCTGTTTCTCATGTAAGAGAAACCATGTATTATTTAAGCTTGTGTGTCTGATTTATTGTACTTAATATTATGGTATCAAGGTTCATCCATTTTTCTACAAATAATTCAAGTTTATGCTTCTTTATGGGACAGTAGTACTCCATTGTATATAAGTACCACATTTTCTTTATCCATTCATCTGTTGATGGATATATAGGCCATTTCCAAGATTTAGTTATTGTGAATTGTGTTGCTATAAACATGGATATGGATGTATCACTGTAATAAGGTCTCTTTAACTCTTTCAGTAAGATACATAGGAGAGGAATAGCTGGGTTGAATAGAATTTCTAGTTTTAGCTTTTTGAGACATCTTCATACTGATTTCCACCATTGTTGTATTAGTTTACATTCTCACCAACAATGAAGAAGGATATATTTTTCAGTGCACCATCTCCAGCATCTGTTGTTGCCTTATTTCCTTCTTTTTTTTTTTTTTTTTTTTTTTTTTGTGGGTAGCGGGAGTTGACTTCAGGACCTCGCACTTGCCAGCAAGCACTTGTGCTGCTGAGCCATCTCACTGGCCCATGTTGCCTTATTTCTTGAGGATAGCCATTTTTTCTAGAGTAAGAGGGAATCTCAGCATTGTTGTAATTTGTATTTCTCTATTGGCCAGAGATGTTGAACATTTTTGCATGTTCATACATTTTATGTCTGGCCATTTGTATTTCTTCCTCTGAGAAGTGTCTGTTCATTTCAGTTGCCCATTTTTGATTGGGTCTTTTATTTTGGGGAGTCTAATTTTTTGAGTGTTCTTTATGTATTCCAGATATTAGTCCTCTGTTTGAGAAATAGCTGTCAAAATTTTATCCCATTCTAGAAGTTTTCTCTTCACTCTGTTGGTTGTTTCCTTTGCTCAGCAGAAACTTTTTAGTTTGATGTGATCTCATTTGTTGATTCTTGCGCAGGTAGTGGAATTTTTTGGGTCTTCTATGTAGAGTATCATGTCATCTGCAAATAATGATGATTTGACTTCCTTTTCTATACATATCCTTTTTATTTTTTTCTCTTGCCTGAGTGTTCTGGCTAATATTTTGAGAACCATATTGAATAATGGTGTTTATAGTGAACATCTTTCTTTTGTTCCTGATTTTAGAGGGAATGCTTTCAGCTTCTCCCCATTTAAGATGATGTTGGCCATTGGTTTGTCATAAATGGCTTTTATCACATTGAGATAAGGCCCTTCTATACCTGTTTTCTCCAGGATTTTTATAATGAATAGACGTTAGATTTTGTCAAAGCATTTTTCTGCATCAATTGAGATACTGTGATGGACTAATTAATGGTCAGTTAAAGCGAGAACACCTAGCTCAACTGTATCAGCATGGTTCTGGGTGTGGAAGACCCACCTGAGGATTGTTACCAGTGGCATAAAAGGAGAGGGGAAGATTACATGCTGCTGACTTTCCTGGAAATGCTTTGTTGCAGCTGGTTTTCCTGATACAAATGTGGTTGTTCTCATTATCAGAGAAGTTCAGGTCCTTGCTGTTGCTGAAGATGGCTGCGATTCTCTTTGGGGGAGCTTTGGTCTTCACCTTGAGCATTGCTTCCTGGCTCCACTGCAGATCCCTCAGCCTTCTGGCACAGATCCTTCACCCCTCTGATGCAGACTTTCTAGCTTCCACCACTGGCCTTTGGGTTTTCCTGGTGCAAATCCTTAATATGGACTTGTATGAGACATTGCTGTGGGCTTAGGCCTTTGGCTGGACTCATGCAGGACATTGCCATGGGATCCAGGGCCTCAGCTGGATTCTTTGGGTCTTTAGTGTGTGGACAGATTTCCTGCACTCTTCTGCATTTGGCTTTTTGGGTGAATATTATAAAATAATCCTACAAATTATGTGTCCTGAATTAAATCTATTCTTTTGCAAACCCTGACTACAACGGAGGCTAATGATTTTTTGTCCTTGTTAAATTGATTGGTTTGCTTATGTTCAACCATCCCTGCATTCCTGGGATGATTCTTAGTTGGTCATGATGTATGATCTTTTTGATGATTTTATACATCTTGTTTGCCAGTATATTGTTGAGGAATTTTGCGTCTAAGTTCATTAAAGAGATTGGCCTGTAGTTCTCTATTTTGGTTGGGTCCTTTTCTGCTTTGGAATCAGGGTAATGCTAGCTTCCAGGAATGACTTTGGAATTACTCCTTTCCTTTTTTTTTTTTTTTTTTTTTTTGAGACAGTGTGTCCTGCTATGTAGTCCAGGCTGGCCTCAAACTTGTGGTGATCCTCCTGCCTCAGCCTCCTAGGTGCTGGGACTACAGGAGTGTTCCACTACGCCTGGCCCACCTTGCCTTTTGATTTCATTAAGGAGTTTGAGGGGTATTATTAGCATTAGATCGTCCCTAAAGTTCTTGTAGAATTCAGGAATGAATCCATCAGGACTTGGGCTTTTCTTACTTGGCAGTTTTTGTTTTTATTTCTTCTTCAATCTCACTGCCTGCTATTAGATTATTCAGGGTTTGATTCTTCTTGGTCTAGCTTTGCCAGTGCATATATATCTAGAAATCTACCCATTTCTTCTGAATTCTTCATTTTATTAGAGTAGAGATTCTCAAAGTAGTTACTAATAATCTGGATTTCGGCAGAATTTGTTGATTTCACCCTTTCCATTTCTCATTTCATCAATTTGGGTCTTTTCTTTCCTTCTATTTTGGGTAAGATTGACTATTTTGTTTATTCTTTCAAAGAACTAGCTCTTCAATTTATTGATTCTTTGTAGTATTTTTAGTCTCAATTTTATTAGTTTCTGTTCTGATCTTTATAATTTCTTTTCTTGTACTAGCTTTGGTTTGGATTGTTCTTGTTTTTCTAGGATCTTAAGATGCATCATTAGGTCATTTATTTGGGCTTGCTTTGTTTTTCTGATGTGGGCATTCACTGCAATAAACTTCCCTCCTAGTCTACTTTCATTGTGTCCATGGGGTCTGGTATGTGGTACAGGCATTATTGTTTGATTCTAGGAATTGTCTAATTTCTTCCCTGATTTCTTCTGTGGCCTTTTGATTCTTCAAGAGGGCACTGTCTAATTTCCATGTGTTTGTGTACTTTCTGTGGTTCCTTTTGCCAGTGCACTGTGATCTGATAATATGCACGGTATAATTTCAATTCTTTTGCATTTACTTCAGCTTGCTTTTTGGGCTAGCATGTGATAGATTTTGGAGAAAGTTCTATGTGCTGCTGAGAAGAATGTGTACTCTGTTGTTGGATGGAACATTCTGTAGAAATCTATCAAGTCCATTTGTTTGAAGGTTTAGTTCAAATCCGATATTTCTTTGTTAATTTTTATTTACTTGACCTGTCTCTTTGTGCCAGTTGGGTATTGAGTTGTAATTGTAATTATGTTGGTGTTTATCTGATTTTTATATCTAGTAGTGTTTGTTTTATGAAACTGGGTATGCTGGTGTTTGATGGATACATAATTGTTAACTTCCTGTTGAATTGTTCCCTTAACAAATGTAGCAACCTTCTTTGCCTCTTTTGATTAGTTTTTGTCTTGAAATCCACTTTGTATGAAACTAGGATAGCTACCTTTGTAGTGAATCAAATAACTTTATAGAGATCACGAGAGCCCTGCACTTATACAATCCATGAGCATCTCCCAGACTTACTAACACCCTCAGCTGGCTCAGCAACTAGCCGTAGGAACACCCCAAGGGAAGGAAGCCCAGCCTTTTCTATTTAGCCAGGGATGTTCTCTGTTTCCCAAATCCCTATAGCCATACTGCTCCCTGTCACTATAAAAACAAAGCATAAAAAGAAAATACAAAGCATTTCGTTAAAATCTCTCTAAAATAAAATTTGAGCTTAAAAATTGAGATGAAATTGGCAAGATTTGAAAGCAAATATAAAAAACCAATGGGATAAAAAGTTAAAAGTATAATAGGGTGAAAGATTAAGCTAAAAGCCACAAATGCAATGAAAACTTTACAATTTAAAGTAAATTGAAGGTTAAAGACAAAAACTAGGTACCAGTGAAGTGGGTATAAGAGTTATAAATCTGTAAGAATTAAGATCAAAGAACTATTTTTAAAAGAAAAGAACAAAAAACATTGAGATTACAAAGGTAGATACAATGAATAAAGATAGAAAAAAGTGAAGACAGAAGTGTCTCAAGGCAAAAGATGCTGAGATCTCAGAACCAGGACAGGAGCCTTCTCTAGAGAAAGAGAGGTGGGACAAGGTGGGAATCAAGGTGGGGTGAGCCCTGGTCCTTGTTGTCACCTTCAGGACAGAAGCAGGGGCTGAGTATCCTCCCTGAAAACTGACCAAGAGGTGGGCTTGGGTGATGGGGGTCCTGGTGGGGTGGCACCACTGTGTCACAGGAAATGTCCCAGGAGAACACAGGAGGAGTGAGCCATTAGAGGCCAGCTTAAATCCCACTTTCTGGTACAGATAATTTTCTCTTCTTTTTCCTTCAAAAATATGGGGGTAGGAGGGAGGGTACAAAAATTCCTTCTACCAATCATATGTTTGTGCATATAATTGTATTAAATTCAAAACTTTTTGCTGGGATTTAAGATATTTCCCGCTAGAAATTGCTCCTGGGTCACTGACTTCTTGACAATTGCTTTCCTCTGCACACACATGGGTGGCCTGCTGCAGAGTACACGTGGCACTGTAGGAAGCAGCAGAACTTCTAAAGACGTCCAAGTTCTACCCACAGATTAACAAAGGTACCAAGAAGATCTGAATTCAGAGGAAATAGAAAAAGAGAGAGAAAGAAAAATAGGCTTAAGTTTTAAAAATTCAAAGCAGTAATCCTTCTAAAAACACGGACAGGAACATCAATCTAAAAGACCCAGGACGGGAAGAGATGGCTAAAACTGAGTCTGCAGTTGCCTCGGGCATCGTTGGTGCCCCTTAGTTCTGACTCCACGCCCCATTTAGCAGTTGTGTGTTGTTTTAAATAGTGAACAGCATTACAATTAGAAAAATAAATTAATTTCACCATAATTAGGAAGGAAGCTCTACATCTTTGCATAACATGCGATGAACAAAATTTTCTGTTTCTACGTGAAAAAATTGATACATGACTAAATGTTTTCATGTTTTTACTGCATATTTTCAAGTAGTGGAATATAATACTATGCTTCTCTTCAGTTTCTTAGCAATAGCCTCAATGTCATTTCAAATAGAAAAATTCAGCCCTAGCAGAAAAAGTACAGTGTGACAGTGATAAAAGGCAAACCAAGCACCTGGCGTCTTTCCATATGACATTCCAGGCATGAGAAGGATGTCCAAGTGGTTTTGTTGTTTATCCCGTGGACAGGTGGGATGGATTTGGTTAACCTCATTGGCTCAGTTTGCGTGACTCTCTATTGATTGCCCTCCAAATTAGGCCTTCAGAAAACTGTATGGCCCCCCAAAAGACATCATGTGGGTAAAGGAGGTCTGGTTTCAGGTCAGGAGTAACAGAAGAGCTGCATCACCCCCAAGGGGGAGAAATGGAAGCAAATCCAGCTTTTAAGTGTGACTGGATCACTTTCATTTAACCAACATATGAAATAATTGTCATCTAGTTAGAGAAGTCACCTTAGAAAATATTCTCTGACTTCCCAGTAGCTCTCTCTTTTCCCTCCTCTGAGAGAGCTACCCAGCTAGACAACTACTGAATGTATTGGTGGGCTTTGTACTCTTTTTTTCTATTTTTTTGAATGTAAAATGTTTCACAACAGAAATTAATATTGTAAAATATTATTATAATTTTTTTATTTTGCTCATTGTACATGGACATTAACACTAATCTTCTTAATCTCAAAATGTTTAATATCAAAATGTTCATTATAAAGCAAACCAAATGTTAAATGAAGAGTCAGTCTCTACGATTAAAAATAAAGTGATTTTAATCATGTAATATATGGACACATATACGTTTTACACATCTACAATCTATATACTTACGCATACATATCTGTAAATCAAGAAAATATATCAAAGTGTGCTAACATTAGGATGTGGAATTACAAATGACTTTTTTCTCTTTGTCAATTTTCACCAATGAACTTGCATCATATATATGCAAGAAAAAAGTAAAGTTACTAGATACTTCAATACAAATGCTAACAAATTATGGAATGTATCATTTGACCAAGCATACAATACAGATGGAAAAGTCAAAATAGAACCTTGGGCCGGTGAGATGGCTCAGAGGCGTAAGCACCTGCCTGGCAAGCGCGAGGGCCTGAGTTCGACTCCCGGAACCCACATACGAAAAAGGGGCCGGTGATATCGCTCAGCGGCACGGGCGCCTGCTGGTGCGTGAGGTCCTGAGGTCAACCCCCGGTACCCACAAGAAAAAAAAAAAATAGAACCTTGGTTCCCATCAGTAGTTGACCAAAAATGGCTCATGTGCCAAAGAGAAAGTGCGACCTGGAAAGACCAGGTGAAATGGAAGTACTGGCTTCCTTGTGGAACCTGGATGTGAATTCAAACCAAAGTCATTAGGAATCCTTTGTGACAGCTAACATTTATGTACTGCCCCAGCACTTAGAATAGTCTTTCCTTTAAATGCAATTAATGGAATTCTCCCAAAAACCCAGTGAGTTTCAGTTTGGTATGTGTGTCTTCATTTTACAGATGGGTGAGCTGAAGTCAGAGGTCTTCTAATGCTCAGCGTTGCAAAGACAATTCCAAGAATTTCATAATCTTCATGGAGATGGTTTAACAAAAAGAAACTATTTTCATGCACTGTCCATAACAAGAACTCTACATGTTCAAAGAATATTGGTGGTGGCTCATTTTGAGATGGGTACTGAGTTTCCTCGGGAGATTAGCTACACTTAGACATTGCCCTTGCTTTTCTTCTTTCAGAAATGTATGCAAAATCCTCTAATTTGGACAATATGAATAGCACATTAACCTCTCTACAAAGCCACACATCTTTAAAAACTTAAGTTCAAACTAGAGGCCTGAGTATTATGAGTATTTTTTTAAAAAATGAAATTGTATAAAAAGTTTAGTGTAGCACTGAGAAACGAGAAGCATCATAATAAAAGGAAAGTGAAAAAATCGGAATCTAAACCGATACCTGTGTTTTTAGTTACCTCATTCTGCTGGAGTCTTCATTTAAAAGTTTACATCATTTACTGGAAAAATTAATTTCTCTTTCACAAGTTCCACTCACATTTTGTTGCTAATAAAACCAAGGATGTAAATACTATTAAGTACAAAACAGCCTGCTGCATAATTGTTTCAAAGCAATTACAGATTATATCGAGCCATTTCTGGAGCAGAAACAGTTTTTTCCAAGACACCAGCTCCCTGTACCTTGAAATTTTATTAGTCTAAGAATTTCATGCACCATATGTTAGAATATGAGACTAGCTGCAATTGAACAAACAACTTTCTGATATATAAGTGAATGATAACCTGATTTTAAATGTGTTTATCTAATGAGATAGTAACTGTAATTTACAGCATATATAAAAACCCCCACTGTTACTCCTGGTGTACCTTTTGGCTAAAAAGGGTGATGCAGGGAGATATGCTAATGACGATCGTCTTGGTTTTTACCAAGTCAGTAATAAAATTTGCATTTGATATTGTGCACAGTAAACTGGGTTATTAGCCTTGAAAATGAGTCTCATAAAATTTAAATATAGGTTTAAATCATATTAACTGTCCTGTAGGTTTTCTGAGAGGCTTAAAGCATTGTGTTGCTTCCTTAGTGTAGGGAATGCAGATGTTTGTGTGCCTTCAAGGGGGCCCCCAAAAGGGTACAAATGAGAGCTTGAGAGATGTGCTACAACAGCAGCCACTACTGTGCTCCCAGCTGTGAGGACCCAGCTCGGATCAAATACCTGAAGATCAAGATGGCTGGGGAAGTTGGGTGTTTCCAAGGAAGCCTTCTAAGGAGTTTCTCACTAAAGACCTGGCCAGACTGGCCTTTGAACCTCCCTTACCCTCACCCCAGCTTGAGGACGCAGGAAAGTTGGCAGCTGTAAATACCACTTGTCTTGATTGAAGAGATGGCAGATGCAGATTAAAGGCTGAAGGATCTAGTGGTCACAATGCCTCCAGGAACTTCCAGTTGTGTTATACTTTTTCTTGATCTATATTAAATCTTAACCATTTACTGTAATGAGAAAGAAATGCATTTGAGGATGCAGACACTTACTTGCGGACTCTCTGAGTTAGATGCCCCGGCCTGGTACCTTGGGCATCTGTTGCTAAGCAACTTTGCAGGGCTATACCATCAGTGCTCTACACTACTTCACCCCTGAGCCAAAGTCTCAATCTGCCCATCACTGGCCAACTCTTCACCCAGCCAAGACCTGAAGATGCTCTTGCATGTGCAGCCGTTCAGGCCCAAGCTACCTCCCAAGGGGCCCAGTAGTTCTGGGATGACGGGCACACTCAACTACACTGGCCTCTTCCTTCCTTTTTCATTGATGATTACAGTTCTTGGTTCAAGGCTTTCTTCTTTACCGCTCAACTTGAAGAAATATCCCCTAAAACACTAACATCCCAATATTTTTCCCCCTAATCTCTAGCAGCTCACATTATTCATTCTAAAATATCAACCTCGCATTCCCAAGGACACAGCACAGACCTATTATCTCTCCAAATTTCCTGGCCTCTGAATTAGCAACGCAGGAAGTCCACGCTTTGGTCACATCCCTCTGTCCCATCCTGAATCTATTATTGCCTGGTTAGGACCTCTAGTCTGCAGGGCCACCTTCATCCTCCCCACGGCATGGTCCTTCCTGGCTATACTTCTCAACACTCTGGCACTCTGCCGACCGCCCTGACTACAACTCTTTTGCCAGGGCCACTAAGGACAAGCACACTGCTAACCACAGGCCCGCAATCCCTTCTCATCCCAATTCACCTGCTAGCTGCCTTTGTGTACCTCCTCCCACGGTGGCGCAGGTGAAACTCCCTCTTGGTGCCGGGCCTCCTTCCCCTCAGCCTGTTCAGTCTTAGGCTCTCTGGGGTTCCCCTTTCTCTTCCTTCCTTTAAATATGGCTGTGGCCCAGGGGACAGTCCCAGGACCTCTCATTTCTTCTGAGTCTCCAGATTGTCCCAGGGGTTCTCTTGACCTCCTGTAGCTTCCTGCAAAACCTACGTGTTGATAACTCTCAGACAAATAGCCCCTGGGTCGCACACACAGTTTTCCAATTCGGGCAAGCTACTTAACTTCTCTGTGCCTCCACTCCTCATCTATAAAATGCGAATAATCATAGAACATACTTTTAGGTTTGTTGTGAGGAATAAATGATTTAATTCAAGTAATGACTCAGAACAGTGCTTGGTACTTGATTAGCCTCATTAAATATTTCCTACCATTACAGTTATTCCATTACAGGACATCTCTCGGAAGGCTCCTAAGAGCCTGAAATTCAGTATTTAAAAAAAATGGAACTGACTACATTTCCCTCTAAGCTGCTTTCCCTTTTTTTTTTTTTAAGCTACTTTCTGAAAGGTCTCCAAGCTCAATGACAACCTCAAGATCATTTATTCAAGCCAGAAATAATTCATTTCTTCTCTTTCAGCTCACACATTTGATCAATCTCCACATTTGATAAGTTGCGCTTCATTTCATTTTATTTCATTCCCTTTTGGGAACCATTCATTGCATTCCCTATAGACCAACCATTTACTCCCTAAATCAAATCTCTATCCCACCTGGATCTCTGCAAGAGCTCTTGGCTAATTTCTTGACCCGTCCAGTACTTTGGCCACACAGTCCTTGCATGAGTGATCTTCCAAATACAAAATATCAGCTCTCGCATCTGAGCCCCTTCAACGCTCCGCCAGGGGCCCCGGGACAGCGTGAACTCTGCGGCCTGGAGCATCTTAAAGCATAGGTGGTAACATACATTACCTATCCTCCTGCATCTACCTTCTGTTATTTTCTGTCCTTTTTCCTTTCCCTTCCTCCCCACCCCTCCCCTCTTTCTCCTTTTCCTCCTCCCTCTTCCTCTCTCTCTCTCTCTCTCTCTCTCTCTCTTTGTGGTACTGGGGACTGACCTCGGAGCCTCGAGCATGTTAGGCAAGCGCTCTACTACCGAATTATATCTCCAACACTTTTTATTAACTTAGTTTTTAAATTTTGGGACCAAGTCTTGCTAAGTTATCCAGGCTGGCCTTAGACTTATGCTCCTCCTGCCTCAGCCTCCAGAAGAGCTGGGCTCACAGGAGTGTGACACCACACCTGACCTAAGCCTGACTCCTTCTACTCTGTGCCCCGGGTCAGGAAACTATGGCTTACAGGTCAAAGCCAGCCACTGCCTATTTTTGTAGGGCTTGCGAACTAAGAGCTGTTTTCTCATTTTTTAATGTAAAATATAAAAAGAAGCAAATAAAACAGCAAGACATCCTTTCAGCTGACCGGCTGCTTGAAGAGTCAAGGATGTTACTCGCAGCCCACAGGTGTTGACCGCCTTGTGCTTCCATCCCGGCTCCATCTCCAGCCACGCAGCTTCTCGCAGCTCCTCTGGGACCCACGCCTCGGGATCCGGACGCTCGCTCTTGTCCCTGTGCCTTCTCCCACACCTCACTTTGGTTCCTCCTTCAAATACTAGCTTCCGTGTCACCTTGCCATCCAAACTTCCTGACTCCCTACGTTCTGATTAAATATCTATTCTAAATGCCCCTAGCAAACTCAAGTTTTCCTTTTTCACTCTTTGTTTTACATGAAGGAACACTTTCACTCCGCGTCTCCCAGAGAAGGGAAAGTCACCGAGAGGCATTCACCAAGCATTTGCTCACTGAGCTGATTCGAAGGACCAGTCCACGCCCTCTATCATAATAAAGAACTCGTACTGTGCCAACTGTCTTCCTCCGCAGTATAAATAGTGTCCCTTCAGAGGTAATAAAGGCTGGGAAAAGAAAAAATGATTGATATTAATCAACTCTTCCTTTATCTCCAATGAGCTGTTGAACTGGAGGAGACGTCATGAAGCCATAATCCTATCTCATTGGTTTGTAATCTCCTAGATCCTCCTTCATCCTAGTTCTGACAGGTAGATTTTATGTCTTTCTTCCAAAATGTCAGAACAGAAAAGATTTTTTAAATAGTTTTTTTCCTCTCATGTCTGTAGAAATCTACTCCAAGTCTTGCGACAGAATCCTCCACTCAGGCTATAGTTTCTATGGGCTCAGGATGGAGTTGAAAGGAGAAAAGAGAATTTAGGAGACTTCTTTGGAGGTGAGGGCAAGAGTGTTTTGAGAGACTCCCGCAGCCCATTAGCACAGCAGAGCATCTCCTTTATCCAGTCCCTACAATTTGAGGAAGGTGTTTACCTGTCAGGCTCTGCCTGTCATTTTTTATGTCCTCTGCTCTTTGTAGGTTGATGATCAATTGCAGCGGAGAACTGGCTGAAGCTGACTCCTGTCCCACATTGGCTCCATGTACCGACCGGAGACAAAACCTCTCAAGTAGCCCTTGCTTGTGTGTGTGTGTGTGTGTGTGTGTGTTTATGTGTGTGTGTGTAAAGCAGGGGAGGATGCAACAGAACTATTGATTTTTTAAAAAATTAACAAGATATAAAGGAATTTAAGCTACCTTTAAAAAGAACAAAAAGAATATCTGAATGAAAAACATCAAAAAGTTTCCAATATGTTTTAAGTGACTGTACTTTTTAAAAGTAATCAGAGAAAAATTATTTTTTATAAGGTAGGAAGAAGAGAAGATTTTCAGGGCTGGTGAGATGGCTCAGCAGCATAAGCACCTGCCTGGCAAGTGCAAGGTCCTGAGTTCGACTCCCAGAAACCACATACAAAAAAAGGACCCGTGATATTGCTTAGTGGGACAGGCGCCTGCTGGCGCGCAAGGTCCTGAGGTCGACCCCCGGTACCCACAGGAAAAAAAAAAAAAAGAGAGAGAGAGAAGATTTTCAAAAGCTGTAGCTTGGGAACCAGATTCCTAGTTTTTCCATCAAGCTATCCCTGGCATCAAAAAAATTACAAACTATTGAGGGACAATCAAAAAAAGACTTCCACTGGCTTAGCAATGACTTCCATGCCCTGGCAGCACCACGTAGAAGTGTTTCTTGTTTGCCTTTCCCAGGCGGAGTTAGTGTCTGACGCGCGCTGGGCACCACTGCTCCACTCAGGCTAGCATTCTACTTAAGGGCATTTTAAAGAGTCTAATATGTGTGTAATAGAAAGCGAACATTTTGTGTCAACACATTCAAGTGACAGCTGCCTTGAAAAAGCCCTTGCCATATACATTTATTTCCCTGTGATCTGACACTAATCGATTATGGAAATCATCAGCGCACTGAGAGGCTTCATTTAGTTGGGTTCCTGGCCAGACTTCAGGGTGCTCTGGAAGCCAAGTGCATTGTCAGGGGCCCCACTTTGAGACATGCTTATTTCTGTCCCCCAAATGCAACCTCCTTGTTCTTTCAGAAAACTGGTTTCTTGCACCGATTTTAGCTTCACTGCACACATGCCAGAGCCAAAGTCTGAAGCAGTCTTAATTTGGGGAATCTTTGCTTGTAAAAGAAAAGTTTATGCTCAGCCTCAGTTTTTCCTAATCTCTCTCTTTCTCTCTGTCTTTCTGTCTCTGTCTCCGTCTATGTCTCTGTCTCTCTCTCCCCTTATACAGTGGTGACCTCAGTTCATGAACTTAATTCTTTCTAAGATTCTGGTCACAAATTAAGTTGGACACAAACCAAATCAAATTCATTGGTTAGGGTCAGTGTTGACCTTAGAGGGAAATGTGATTCGGTTCACGACCAATTTGATTTACGACCAGAATCGTGGTGAGAATTAAGTTTATGAACTGAGGCAGCACTCATCAGCAGATTCAGTCTATTGTTCAACGGAAATGTTACAGTTACCAAACAATGCCAAATAAAGCTGTGGTTCTCATTTTAGTGTTTTACTTGTAGATTGATGAAAATTTGAAGATTTTTCAAGCCAAACCAATGAGTGATCTTATGTATTTTACTTTCATCTTTCCTTATTGTGTGACCTTTTATTTGGGACTATCGATTGCTTTCTGCCATTTGCTTAATGATTTTGACATCACCCCTTTGGGCATCAGATTGGAGTAATAAAAGGAAGAAAAAGTCACATTGCTTTATTTCTAGTGCTATAAACAAAATTGCATGAAAACTGAAGCCAAAAATAAGTATTTGAAAATGCAAATGCATTTTAGAATGGAAAATAAATTTCAGAAAAGCTGCTTTGTTGTTTCCAATTTGTGCCAACATTAAATTTCTACCGTATAGGAGAAGAGCAGGATAGGAGTCAAAGTAGATAACAGCAAACAACTGCATTATGATCAGTTTGCCTCAGTCCTCCCATCCTGTGTGCATTCTCCCAAACATGGGAATTGATTCTCAGGGGCTGGGTGACAAGCAGATGGGACACTCTGATAAAGGACTTAAACTTTGGAATGGAGGAAATAGACAAGGCAAACTGCTGACTCCAAGACATACCCTGCAAATATCAATACTGTTTGTTAGATTCCTCATAGGATACTTTCTGCTGTGGTTCTGCCAGTTGCTTGATGAGTAAACATTTCTTGAGCTATTGCCATGTCCAAGGCTCTGGTGCACATCACCGTATAGATTCACACACCGTGTGTCCTGGCTGTCCTTGACTCTGAGCTTCTAACATTACAGGTGGTGCACTGTGCCAGTGGTTCCCACATCTCTCCATGTGGTATTGGTGGATTCAGTCAACTGTAGATCAAAACTATTTCAAAATATTGCATCTGTACTGAACAGGTATGGATTTTATTCTTGTCATCCCAAAGCAATACAATATAACTACTATTTGGAAAGCATTTACATCGTGTTAGGTATTATAAGTGATCTAAAGTGTACAAGAGCACATGCATAGATTATGTGCAAATACTATGCCATTTTATATAAAGGGCTCAAGCAGCCACAGGTTGCTAGGGAGTCCTAGAACCAATCCTCATAGATACCGATGAATAACTATAATTATTTTTAAAATATAGAGAAAACTATTGAATAAAGTATGTTCCTTTGCATGTTCCTAATTATTGCCACATTTGCAATGAAAAAAAATCACCTGTTTCAAGTAGCAGAAATGTTTTGTGTTATACACCAAGACCTAGTCCATTGATCCGTCCAGGACAGTGGGGACCAGGGGAACAAATTCTTTGACCAAGTTGTCTACTGTAGACATAGACTTCTGTCCTGTTGCCAGAGGCAAAACCAATTAAGCTTCCCAAGCTGCTCTCTGTCTCAGCACCTCCACAAAGCTGATCCTTTCACCTGAATCACCTTCCTGGGCGGAGAAGTCCCTGGGCTAACTCCCACTCCCATCCCAGCATAGACCCCATGTCTATGTGCACCTTGGACTTGCTGGTAGCTCTCACCATACCGTGCTGTGGTCACCCAACAGGCCCTTCACTGTGTCCCTAGCTTGGTGCAAAACCATATGAAGACAAAGATCATGAGGCAGGTTGTCCCATACAAAGCTGATGCCCCAATGGATATGAATTTCAAATGCACAATGAATACTTTCTTTCATGCAGTGATAGCCTGTGCAGTGTGTTTATATGCTAAGTCTGGCAACCCTTCTATGATTTTCTTTAGCAACGAGCATGGTAAATTTTACCAACCACATTAAATAGGGAATCAGATAGATTTTAAAAATTAAACATGAATGATCTAATGTAAGGCTTTATGGTTCACACCTGTAATCCCAGCACTAGGAAGGCTGAGGCAGATTCGAAGCGAGTTCAAGGACAGCTTCGGCTATGTAGTGAGTTCAAGGTCAGCCTGAACCACACAGCAAGACCCTGTCTCAAAAAAAAGAAAGCCATCTTCCAGATAGACTATGTGATGATATCCCTGATGATCATATATATTCTCCCCCAAATGAGATTTGGACAAGGGCACTTTTCAGAAATCGTGAACAGGAGTGGTGCAAGTGTTAATTCTGCACTTCCAGACTACATTTGAAACACCTACCCAGCCTGGGGGAGGTGGGTAACAATAAGTGTAGCATTTATGAGTCTGGACCTGTGTTCAAGATAAGCGTGTGCTGTTCCATTTCATCCTCCAACAGCCCCGCTCAGGAGAAGCCAACACCGAAGTTTCAAGACTTCTCTTGACAGAATATGGAGACTACAGGCAACAGTTACGATCCTCACACCTGTATGCAAATCGCACATTTTGCATTCTTAAATTTTGAAGGCAAAATGTCTATATGATTTGTTAAAAATTCCATCTTCAGTGAGAAAACACCATTAGAGCTACAGATAAAAGTTTATTAAATATTCGATAGTGTCAAATACAACTTCACAATTATTTTGTAAACAGCTTCTGCAGGTAAATTGGACACAGCCAAGATTAGAGGATCCATTTCTACACTAGAACTATTGAGTAGAATAATTCTAACAAAATCAAAACATCATCAAGGTAAATCGCATAGGTTTAGTTTTTCAACCATTCCCCTTACTGAGAGCCTGGCCTGCTGGTGTGTTCTTCTGAGAGCGCTGACTTCTTGCTAACTCAGCACCGTCCTGGCCACTGACCCGCTGCGGCTTTCAGCTCATGGACACATTCCTGAGAGGGACCCGCAAAAGGGTGGGATTTTCACACTTAGCTTTGCTCCGGGTAACTTGGGAGCTTTGTGGCTAAGGAAGCCGTTGAGAAGAGGCTGCACTTTTCTCACATTTTTCAGCTAGTGACTGTGGGAATTGAGGGAGAGGCAGCTTGGAGCAGTGAGACTCTTTAGGCTTTGACATCAGAGGCGTCGTGCCTGGGGGTGGCTGGGCTGCGAGACTATTTGTGCATACAAGAATGAAGGAAAGTGACCAAAACCCCAGACCATGAAATCAGAAAGAGCTGGGATCAGCGCTAACTCCACCCAGTGGATCTGGTTTGTACAGTAAGAGCTAATTGTTAAATTTTCAAGGGCTTTGCAAGCTTATCATTAAACATAGACTTCATTAGAATGAACTTCTGTAAACTTACAAGTATAAAATTATATTAAGATAAAGGCAATATACATTGAAAAGGCATCATTTCCCAACCCTATCACCATTACCTATGCTCTTGGAGTTATTTACATGTTTGAACCTATGAGACAGAGACCCTAGATCATATGGGTTACTGTTCATCTTCTCCCCAGTGCATGTGCTCTGAAACGGTAGCCTGGCCACAGTGGGAGTATTTAAATTACAGACATAAGCAAAGCCTACAAATTGAGGCTTGGTGTATTGTTTTATTGATTGCCTAAACTTTAAAAAGTTTGGGGGAGAATGTTAGTATTGCGGATTAAATACAAAATTGTGTCATATCTATAACTGGTACATTGTAAACAGCAGGAAAAAGTTGAGAAAGCATTCATTCAGTTTTCAAAAAGTATCAACCAACCCGTGAGGTTGCTCATGGCACTGACAGAGGAAATGAAATTCCAACATGTATCTATGGTATTTCATTTCTGCCCAATTCATTATCACAAACAAAAATATCAATCAACATTCTTTTTTTTTTGTGGGTACCAGGGGTCGACCTCAGGACCTCGTGTGCCAGCAGGCACCCGTGCCACTGAGAGATATCACCAGCCCTTTTTACGTATGTGGGTTCCGGGAGTCGAACTCGGGCCCTCGTGCTTGCCAGGCAGGCGCTTACGCCGCTGAGCCATCTCACCGGCCCTCATTCAACATTCTTGCTGGATATGTACACCTGGTTTTGGTTGTTAGAATTTTACCAGTGCGCCATTGTCTCCACTTCACATTAGCTGTAGATCCATGGGAAAAGTACTTAATGCTTGTCATGTTAGTGTTATGAGAAATAACTGAGTACTAACACATGTGAAGCTGGTGGCCCAAGGTCTTCCACACAATGTGCCTTCAGTATGCACACCAATATCTCTTCCTTCTTCTGCAGTAGCACTACAACTCCTTTTCTCTCATATTTGCACTAATTTCTAAAAGAGATTATATACACATAGTAAAAATTCAAAAGATAAAATATTGTATAGAGTATAAAATAAATCATCCCATTGAACTGTCTCCAGACATCCAGTTCCACTTCCTAGAGGTACAGCATTGCTACATTTCCCTCTTTGTCTTTCCAGAGATAGTTTATGAAATTACAAAACATATATTTATGTATATATACTTTTTTTAAACAGATGGTGCCATACAATTTATACACTGTCCCCCATCTTGTTTCATTCACTTAACAAAGTATCTTTTTTTTTAAAGAGAAGAAAAAATAAAACAAATCAAAAAAAGAACAAATTTTCAAAACAACATAATATGAGGGTAACAATGGTTAATGCATTACGTATTATTATCTTTAAGTTAGTTATTCAGGATATCAGACATTAGCATTCAATTGTCCAAACATTATTGGCACAAACCTTACTCTTCAATGAACTAAATAAAATTGGTAGTGTATCTATCTTAACCATCTCATATATATGTACAATTTTTTTCCCTTTCCCTTCTTTCTTTTCCCTATTCCAGTCTCTCTTTCCTTTTGACCAGTTTCTTTTTGATTCACCATGTCTATTGTACATTTTGGATCTTATTTACTCTTTCAGTTTCTCATACTAGAGAGACAATACGATGCTTACACATGTGCTTCCGGTTTATTTCACTTATGAGTATTTTCTTGAGTTGCATCCATTTACCTATAAAAGTCTCCAGTTTATCCTTCTTTATGGCTGAATAGTACTCCATTGTATAAAAATACCACATCTTTCTTATCCATTCCTCAGTTGATGGGCATTTGGGTTGTTTCCAAGATCTGGCTATTACAAATTGTGCTGCTATAAACATGGGTGCACATATATCACTGTGGTACCATGTTTTTAACTCTCCTGGGAAGATGCCCAGAAGGGGAATAGCTGGGTCAAATGGGACCTCCAACCCTAGTTTTTTGAGGAATCTCCACACTGACTTCCACAGTGGCTGTACCAGTCGACACTCCCACCAACAGTGAAGAAGGGTTCCTTTTTCCCCACAGCCCCTCCAGCATTTGTTATTAGTTGATTTCTTTATAATAGCCATTCTTTCTGGGGTGAGATGGTATCTCAGTGTTGTTTTAATTTGCATCTCTTGAATGACTAGTGATGTTGCACATTTTTTTGTGTATTTATTTGCCATTAGTATTTCTTCATCTGAGAAATGTGTATTCATCTCAGATGCCCATTTTTGGAGTGGGTCTTTAAATTTGGGAGGTCTGATTTTTTTGAGTTCTTTATATGTTCTTGATAGTAATCCTTTGTCTGAGGAACAGCTGGCAAACATTTTTTCCCATGTTGTGGGTTGTCTCTTCACTCTTAACAAAGTATCTTGACAGCTCTCCACAACGATGTGGATAGTCCAGTGCAAACTGCACACTTTTCTATTTTATTTTTAATTTTTATTTGGAGGGGCTGAGACAGGGTCTTGCTATGTAGCCCAGGCTGGTCTTGAACTTGTGGCGATTCACCTGCTGGGATTTACAGGCATAGGCCACCATGCCCAGTTGTGCACAGTATCCTAATGATAGGTATACTTATATAACCAGTTCCCATTGACGGGCATTTAGGTTGTATCTAATCTTTTTCTATAACAGTACTGCAATGAGTACCCGTGTATGCATCACTTTGCACATACCTCTATAGCTTTCCAGTATTTTGTTTTTAAAAATGTTTGCTAAGGGAGATGAACTCAGTGTGATATTTACTTATGATCAGAACTAGCTCAGCCAACTCATTTAAATATTTACTGAGTGTTGGGTATATGATGGGCACCATCATCTTACTAAAATTGTTAAGTATTAATGAGAGGTATACATTGGGGGAGGGGAGAAGAAAGTTGATTTTGCTTTAAAAGTACATTAATAATCTGGGGAAAATGATTTTTTACCTTTATGACACAAGAAAAATATGCTACCTAAGTGAAATTAAGAAGCAAAAATGTAGCAATTAGAATAAAGCAGTGTGTATTTAACTGTTTATGTGATTGACCTTATGGTCACCTCAAATAAACACTGTCTAAAGGAATATGTGATCCTTACATCAGCAACAACATAATTATTTACTGAATATGACTGTTCGCATCTTATTCTCCCTCAATGACTAATCCCCTTCCTCTCAATCTCCTCCCAACTGGGCGGATGCTGTAACATTTATACAAATCTCCTGATTACTACAATCCATGCAGAAGCCGATAGTCACAGCCTGGAACAACCTTCGAGGGGCTTCCTTTTGGAAATTCTGGAAGAGAAAACCTGCCCTTGACTTCTGAGTGTAGTAACCTCCCTGGAGTTAAGGAGGCCCTGCTGCAGTGAGTCATCTTTAGAGCCCAGGTTGCCAATTTTTTCTTAGTTTTCAAGGGTATTAAGCTGCCTCAGAGGCCAACATAAATGCATAAATGCCCCCTTTGTAAAACAGGGACAGGTCACCATGAGAGAAAATGCTTTCTTACTAATACATGCATTCAGATGCACAGCATCCTCCAGCTGACACGGCCTTTGCAGATAGAGGTGCCTAGTGCAATTCTCAACAATCCGCAAGGTGAGCAGAATCAGAATGCGTATCCCATCCAACTGCTGAGGATCACAGGCCCCAGAGAGCGCGGGTGACTGGCCCAACACTGTATAGTAAGTGGCAGAACACAAGCTTTTATTCTAAGAACAGCAAGTTAGCCCTTAAGTCTACCAGTTTGCAACAAAGGAATTTTCATTTTCTACATTTACCCTTTTTATTAGTGTTGAAAGCTGCTCAATGAAATTGCTCCTTTGTATGTAAGAAGCTTATATTCTAAAAAAGGAAACAAAGCACATACTCAAAAAACCACTCCAAATTCAGTGCAAAACTAGATGGAGAACAAAAGAGTGGCAAATAAAATGTCTATAAGTTCAAAGGAATGAAGGGAAATTACATTTGATCCACTTTTGAGGGTGGGTAAGGTTTTCAGATGGAGTAGAAATGTATTTTAGAAGCTTGAATGAGCCTCAGCAAATTGCCTATAAATCACTGGGAATGTTTTGGGAATGGTCGAATTTGATAGCAGCATTGATTTAAGGCTATAAAACAAGAAAAGTAAAAATTCTCTTTGTATAGGTTGGGCTAGGACTTTTTTAAAAATTAAGTTTATTGGTACAATTTAGATATACATAAGGATCACATTCATCATATGGAATTTGTACCTGTACATGATATAGCTAGATTCCTCTTTTTTTCCCAATCTCCTCCCCTCCCTTTAACCTCTCTTCCCCTCCTTATTTACAAAGCTTGGTTTCCATTTTGTCCTTCTTTCTCATATTTTCCCTTCCTTCCTTTCTCTTTCCCCCTTCCCTAGTTCCCCTTTCCTTTTAAACAATTTCTTCCTATTTCACAATGTTTATTATACATTTTAGTTATTTACACTTTCAGTTTCTCACACCAGAGACAATGCAATATTTACACATATGTGCCCAATTTATTTCACTTAAGAGTATGGCATCAAAGTCCATCCATTTAGCTATAAATGGCTCAAGTTTATCTTTCTTTATGGCTGAGTTGTACTCTATTGTATATAAAAAAAATCTTTTTTATTCATTCCTCAGTTGATAGGCATTTGGTTGTTTCCAAGATTTAGCTATTACAAACTGTGCTGCTATAAACATGGGTGCACATATATCCCTGTAGTATGATACTTTTAATTCTTTTGGAAAGATACCAAGAAGGGGAATAGTTGGGTCGAATGGGACCTCTAGTCCTAGTGTTTTGAGGAATCTCCACACTGATTTCCACAGTGGTTGCACCAGTCTAAACTCCCACCAACAGTGGAGAAGTGTTCCTTTTTCCCCCACCAGCATTTGTTATTGGTTGATTTCTTGATGATAGCCATTCTTTCTGGGGTGAGATGGAATCTCAGTGTTTTAATTTGCATCTCTTGAATGACCAGTGATGTTGAACATTTTTTCACATATTTATTTACCATTTGTGTTTCTTAATCTGAGAAGTGTGTATTCATCTCAGATGCCCATTTTTGAATTGAGTTTTTAAATTTGGGGGGTCTATTTTTTTTCAATTCTTTATATGCTCTAGATATTACAAATGAACTGCCAACATCATACTAAATGGTCACAAACTGAAAGCTTTCACTCTAAAGTCAGGAACAAGACAAGGATGTCCACTATCACCACTCTTATTCAATATAGCTCTGGAAACGTCAGCCAGAGCAATTACACAAGAGAAAGAAAAGAAACAAAGGGAATAAGGATAGGAAAGGAAGAAGTTAAATTATCATTATTCACAGATGACATGATACTCTACATAGAAGACCCCAAAAACTATGCCAAAAGACTTTCAGATTTAATAACCAAATTGAGTAGCATAGCCGGATACAAAGTCAATGCTCAAAAATCAATAGCATTCCTGTATACAAATAACAAACTCACTGAGAGAGAAATTAGGGAAACAACACCTTTCACAATAGCATTAAAAAATGAAATACTTAGGAATCAATCTAACAAAGGAAGTAAAAGATCTACACTTTAAAAGCTGCAGTACTCTGAAAAAAGAGATCAAAGAGGATATCAGAAAATGGAAAGACATCCCTTGCTCATGGATAGGAAGAAACAACATAGTGAAAATGGCCATACTCCCAAAATTGTTATACAGATTTAACGCAATCCCAATCAAAATACCATTAACATACCTCACACATGTGTAGAAAACATTCCTAAAATTCATCTGGAACCAGAAGAGACCTAGAATAGCAAAGGCAATCCTGGGCAACAAAGGAAAGGCAGGAGGCCTCACAATCTCTGACTTGAAATTATACTACAAAGCTACTGTGATAAAATCAGCATGGTACTGGCAAAAAAACAGACCTGAGGACCAGTGGAACAGATTAGAAGATTCAGACACAACTACAAACACACTCAGCCACCTTATTTTTGACAAAGGGGCCGAACACATTCACTGGAAGAAAGATAGCCTCTTTAATAAATGGTGCTAGAAAAATTGGCTTTCCACATGCCAAAGTCTAAAACTAGACCCATATCTATCACCATGCACTAAACTAAAATCAAGATGGATCAAATATCTAAATATTAAAACAGAAACACTAAATCTGCTGGAAGAGAGAACAAGTAGAACTCTTGACAACATAGGTGTAGACAAAGACTTCATGAACAAAACCCTCAACTGCACTTGAAATACTACAAAGAATCAACAACTGGGATCTCATCTTATTAAAAAGCTTTTGCACAGCAAAAGAAATCACCAACGGAGTGAAAAGACAACCCACAGTGTGGGAAAAAAATTTGGCCAGCTGTTCCTCAGACATAGGCTAGATTTTTGAAAGCCCTGAATATCAAGCTCAAACAGATCAAGAATCCGTGTCCTGGCGAGCAGGGGGCCTTGGAAGTTTTCACCATTCCTGGCCTGTCCTCCCCCAACACTAAAGGTCAGTTAGCTCCTGAACCATCCATTGCCCCATCAACATTCTTTTTTTTTCTTTTGTGGGTACTGGGAATCGAACTCAGGACCTTGTGCTTGCCAGGCAAGCACTTATGCCGCTGAACTATATCACCGGCGAACATTCTTTTATTATAGCCATAGGTTTGTATCTTCTGACCTAAACACCAAGCTAGCAGTTTTAATGTAGACGCCTCTCTTATTTCTGGTCGTTATTCTCTCCATGAGACAGTAAAGGAGGGCGCAACACTCCCCAGACTTAATTTTTATTTTTCTTTCTTCCATCTTTTACAACTGTGGCTATCCCAAATGCCTCTCAACTGCTCCAGGAAATTTGCTTTGACTGTGACAGCTTTGGATATCTCACAAGGGGACCAGGTGACACTAGCCTGCAACCTCTCTGGATGACTCTAGAGCTCCATCGGATGTTTCCGCTCTGGCCCTCACCTACCCATGATGGCCAGGTTGGGAGGGTCCAGCATGCCTGTGCAGTCTGTCATGACTAAGCAGAACGACTGGTTAGCTGTCAGGACACTGTGCACATGCATGACCTGTCATTTATTTATATAAGCAGCCTTTCTCTCACCCGCATTGACTCAGCCCATGTACTGCTCCCTCTTATGCTGTAACATAAGACCTAATAAAGCCTCTTTTGGGTAGTTTTATTTTGCCTATTCATGATTTCTACCTTAAGTAGAGCAGGCTGAGCTGGTTGCCCAAAAAACTGGTAATACTAAAGTCTGCTGGCACTGAAAGTGGACAGAAGCCAGGACAGGTAACATTGAGGATGGATGGCACCAAAAGTTGCTAGCAGCCAGAAATGATAACAAGGACTGCTAAGCCCCAAGAATGGCTGAGACAAGAGAACAGTGGAGAGTGATAGAGAGCCGCCGGGCACTGCTATATCTGGCTGCTGGAAGAGCTCCAGAGAGTTCCTAGTAGAACTCCAGCTTCTAGGGCAGCAGTAAAGAAAACTGGCAATTCAGGGTGCTGAGAGCTCCTGGCACTCAAAGCTTAGAGGTGCTAACACTGAGAGCGGCTGGCATTCAAAGCTCAGAGCTGCTAAGACTAAGGGAGGTGCACTTTGCCTGTTCATGATTTCTACCCAAATTGAGCAAAATAACCCTCAGTCAGTGGTTACACCCCACCAGCATCTTGTAAAAAAAAAAAAAAAAAATCTAACAGTGGAAGTTATTCTAATTAACAAAAATGTGGGCTTGGGGTGTAACTTAGTGGAAGACCTGTTGCCTAGCATGCATGTGGTCCTGGGTTCATACTACATATACATACATGCATGCATGCATACATACAAAAATGTGACACAATGAGGGATTTGGGTGGAAGGATGGTGGTAATTAATTTGGCAATAATGTTAAGCATAGAAAAGGAAGAAATGAAGATAAGAAATCTTTTAATGGCTTATAGGAGTAAATTAAGCAAGAGAAAATAAAACTCAGGGAGGTCACAGTAGAGCTAAAGAGAGGGCAGGTAGTGGAGGCACTGCAAAGGAGAGCTAGTAAAATTTGGGAGCATTAAGTGATTAAGAAGATAGTGGTTGCCGAGGAGATTCATTCAGTCCCTTACATAACAATCTTACTGAGCACCCACTGGGTTCCAGGCCAGAAGAGATGCTACAGGGTCAGGCTGATGCTTTGCAGCCCCCATCTCCCACTCCCCACTGTATCTTCTATGAACCATCCCTGCCCTCTAGCTTACATGTTGAGAGAGGCAGGGGTCACTTTCCTTGTTGCTGGGACAAAATACCCGACACCACAACTTAAGTGGGGAAGGGGTTATTTTGGCTCACATTTTAGAAGTTTCAGTCCATATTTTGTAGGCTCCAACATAAAAACTGCATGGTGGAAGAAGCTGAGCAGAGCAAAGCTGCTCACCTCATGGTGGCCAGGAAAGCAGAGAGAAAAAGGAGGCTGAGGAAGGAGATAAACCCTTCCAGGTTACACCCCAGTGATCTGCCGCTTCCGACCAGACCCTAAGTCCTAACAAGTCCGCTGTAGCACCCCCACAATCCAGTCACCTTCTGAAAGCCCCACCTCTGAGCCTCTGAGGTTCCTGAGAGCTCTAGATATAAACCATGACTGTCATCTTCCAGACTTTATGTCACTGAGACTCTATGTAATGTTTGACACTCTCAGCTACTGTTTGCCTCTGAAAATTTTCTTCCCCTTTTGTCTTGAGGGAATTCCTCTTTCCTGAGTTCCTAGAGTCTTCTCACTATTTCTTTGCATTCTCCTTTCCCATCTCTTCATCCACCTCTCCCTCCCTCGCCATCAGGAATACCCAGAGCTGTCCTTGGCCCTCGGCACACCTCAGGCCACACACTTGTCTTTAGTGACTCCATCCACAATGGCTTCCACCATCACTGTTCCAGAGAATTCCCAAGCCACCCGCTCTGCTTCTGTAGCAATTGGTGTGCTGGACAGATTCACTTATATACCCACACCTTAAGTTCCATACAATCCAGTCAAAACGAAGCTTCTTTCCTTTACAATTTGTTCTGACTTCTGTAGTCTCAAAACGTTAGCAGCATCCACATAGTTATCCAAGCCAATAAATAATTTGCCAGTCACTTTAATCCTCTCCCCACCCTCTTCCTCCAGGATCTGTCTCCAAGGCCTGACAATCCCACTGCTTTATATCGGTTTTCTCTCCTCTCCTTCCACAGCTGCTCTTCAAGCCTCCTCCTCTGGATGCTGCAGTGACTCATGTCTGACTACAGCCTTGTCCCCGCTTCAGCCCCCACATTCCTACCACTTCATTTCCCCATTTTAAATCCCTCATTGTAGGAGCTGGGTGGGTTAGTCAATTTTTCGTCACTGGGACAAAATACTTGACATAGTCACACAATTTTAAAAAGGAGCTCATGGTTCCCAGGCTCTCGAGCAGAAATATGGTGGAAGTGAGTGGCAGAGGACTGCTGCTCACCTCATGGCAGCCAGGAAGCAGAGCACAGGAGAAGAGGCGGAGAGAAAGAAAGAGGCTGGGGATAAGAATATGCCCTTCCAGGTTATGGCACCAACCAAGCCCTGCCTCTTACCAGCGCAATTGGTTACGAACTCATCAGTGGATTAATCCATCGATAAGGTTATAATCTAATCATCTTCCAAAAGCTTCACCTTTGAACACATGAGCCTTCTGGGGAAGAGTTTTGGATCCAAACAATAACACTGAGGGTGTAGCTGAGTGGCAGAGTGCTTGCCTAGCATGTACAAGACCCTAGCTCCAATCCCTAGCACGCCCTCCCCTCAATCCCTCAATATATCTGTAGAGGGGCCGGTGAGATGGCTCAGCGGCGTAAGCGCCTGCCTTGCAAGCGCGAGGGCCCGAGTTCGACTCCCGGATCCCACATACGAAAAAGGGGCCGGTGATATCGCTCAGCGGCACGGGCGCCTGCTGGCGCGCGAGGTCCTGAGGTCGACCCCCCGGTACCCACAAAAAAAAAAAAATATATATATATATATATCTGTAGAACCTGTGAGGTAGAATTCAGCTCCATTGGTTTATCCCGTGAGGCTTTCGTGGCCACCTTCTGGGAACTTCTCTGCTTTTCCACACAGGCTTTCTTCTCTAGCATTGAATCCAAGTGTGTTTGTGTATACTGTCTCATTTGCTTGAAATTTTCTTCTTTTTTGTTTTACTCAATCTTTCAGGGCTTAAATCAAATTTTACAGTCTCCAAGTAGTCTTTCCCTACTTTCCAGCTGAAGCCATGTCCCTCTTCCTGGATGTGGCATGTGTGAGACAACTGTGATTGCTAATCAATCCATGTGTCTCTGCTGCCCATTTTCGGGAGACGATGAGATGATTTACCAAATTGGTACTTCCCCAAGAGTGCTAATACCTGATGTGTCATGCATGCCAGCTCATGTGTGTGTGTGTGTGTGTGTGTGTGTGCGCACGCGCACATATATGGTGTAGAAAGAAGACAGCAAAAGATAAAAGGGAGAAGGGAAGGAGGAGGAAGATGAAGAGGGGAAGTGAGAAAGTCATCCTTTTCCCTGAGAGAAGAGGCTGACATAAAACAGCCTTGGACGTGGATCTGCTTGCTGGGGTAGCTTGGAGACAAAGGTCGGGAGGGAGCTTATGGCATCCCATCTTCTCTGCGAGATGCGGGATGAAGCTGTCTTCTAGCCGGAGCAGGAGGAAAGTGATAATCCCTGGAAATCGTTATGGCGAGGTGTCAATTCAGGACATGCAGAAGGACTTTGGTGCGGCATCAGTGGCCTGAGTGGATTTATGGTGGCTGCAGCCACCAAGCTTTTCTATGGGATCTGTACTGGGTCCTCTTTGTGACCAAAACCCCTCCTTCTTTATTGCTGTGCAAAATCCCTGTAGCATGTTGAAATCTGACAGAAATCAGTTAGGAAATCTACCTTTAGGGTTCTCAGCATCCTTGGCCTTTTGGGGCAGGGATGGACTTGAACTCTGTAGCTCCCACAGCCTGGCCTGCTGGGCTTCCTCATGGCTCTACCGCAAGACAGCACACCTTTACCCGGCTGAGCAGCAGGGCCTTCTATCTCAGAGAGAATGTCACAGCTCAGGACATTTTTATGTGACCAGAACTACTTCCTGCCTGACTTTGAACTGCTTCTCCAAATGACTGTCACATCCACTCAAAATTTATGTTGATACAAGAATAGAGAGAGCCCAGCCTAAAATAATCATCAATTCCATCAAAATTGGCCATTTAAAAATGTAAGCAGCCTGGCCCATGTGTTCGCCATCTCTCTAAGAGCAGTCAGCACTGCAGCATTTGGCACTGGGCCCCAAATCCCTTTACGATGGCTGTGTAAGGTCACAAAAAGCCATATACAAAAGGATCCCAAAGAAACCGAACCTGGACTTTTCTATATCCTCAGGGTTAGAAGCCAGGAAGAAATAACTGTCTGTTTTATTGGCCAGCTTCGTTGAGGAGACAGCCACCTCTCTAATAGTTTCCCACTAAAATATTCATCAGCCTCTTCTCAGGGGGTATTGATTCCTCAACTCTGCCTGACATTCAAGCGATTTGTAAAAAGTACAGCTGGATGCAGTAGTGCTATTGACAGTGCGATCCTTACGGGCGGGTCTCAAGGCTGCTTTTGTCCATTTCAGGGACAGCTGGAATTCTTATGACCCAGAGCTCTCTAGCTGACCTCTGCCTTGTGCACGAGGGCAGTACCTGTAGATTTCCCTAGGAGCGTTCATTGATTCAAAAAGGAAAGGAAGATGGTGAAAATTCTCACGGAAAAGAAGACTTAGCACCCCAGTGAAATAATATCTAGAAGCTGTTCTTGAAGGAAGAGTTGAATATGAAGGATTCCCCTCACCCTGGTCCCCATATGGGCTATGGCGGCCATATAGAGAACTGTTTTCTGGGTCTCTGAAGTCCCAGAGTTGTCTCTGCCAGCAGGTTCACAGGGACTCTGTCCTCACCTCCAAGCGGCATTCACAACAGCCGTACTTTATTGCACATCCAGTTTGAGCTGCCAGTAGGGGGTTAATCTGAGCCCTGCTCCACACAATACTAGAGGCATTCGCATGGAGGCCTACAGTTGCTGCATAGGCACATTTGGCCCACGTTTCCAAAGAGGCAGTAGCTGTTAGTGCACACAGCACACTGCCTGCCACTGCTGGACCATTAGTATGGAAATGAGGCATGTGTGTGACAGGTGGCCTTACAACCAACACAATTAACTTTCTCCATTAGCTGACGCTCTGACAAAACAGATGCAGCATCAATAAGCAGCCCCCTCCCCGGCAGAAAAGGAACGACACATTGCAAACCCCTTATTTATAAGGAGGAGCAGTATAATTTCTTCTGTACGCACAAAGTGGATGGCACTGCAGTTTGCTTTTGTCTTGCCACTGTGGTTTTTTATTATTTTATATTTGTCTCGCATTAATATTGCAATGCCTCCGTGGGTTAATTAGGGCTCCTGAAGTTTTTAAAAAGTAAGTCGTCACAGAAGAGGGGAGGGTGAAGTTGGAAAACAGAAACTGGAATTCTGTGCTTTAGAAAGGAAAGGTACAGTTGAATCTGACTTGCCTGCATGTGTCAGAGTTTTGCTGGACGGTCTCCCAGCAGCATCAGGGATAATTAGCAGAATCCTAGAAACTGGACTCCTGAAGGACTTGTGGTTCCACAAGAAAAGTTGAGAGTTAAATGGAATACTATAATCTGGGGAAGTGAAACGCCTTCCAAACGTCTCTATTTTACTAAGGATAACAAAGAGACATCTAAGACTTGGGACTTTCTGGATTCTGGAATCATGACAATGACTTAGATGTGATCTATATTTTTCTAATTATGCTCATATATTTTATCTTAGCTAACTTTGTGTTTCCTTGATGTTTTCTTCAGATACAGAACTTTATCTCACCAGAAGCAGAATGAAACTCTAATAACACTGCTATTATTTCAAATAAATACAAATGTGAATATTTTACATTCGTGGACCATTGTATATTATAAAGGAGAAATTTGTTCCCTCAAATCACCCTATAAAGATGTAAAACTTCCATTATAAATTTCTTTTAGAATCTATAATATTTAGTTTTTCTCTAGTGTTACTCATCTCACATGTACTAGACCAATCCTTTAGAAAAAATAATTTTTAAACATCTCAGTGGAAGTTCACTAATTTTTTTTGCTGTATGTTCTCAGAATTCTTTGTAGAAGCTTGAGTATGAGAAATGCATCAAATGTCTCCTAGTAGAAAAGATGAACTGTCCTGCATCAGATATTGGGAAAGGTCAAGAGGGGGACCTTACTTTCCACTGTGAACCACCTCTGGGTGTGGAAGCAAACAGAGCCCGATGGTCAAGGACATAATGATGGGGGCGACCCAAGCTCTTATCAGGACCCTTGAAGTCTCAGTTTCATCATTTGTAAGACGAGAATAAAAGCATATCCTGTAGGATAATAAAAAGGATAAATTCTATGGGATGATGTAGTGTATTAGTCAGGTTTTTGTTGCTCTGACAAAATTTCTGAGAATAACAGTATAAGGAGGAAAGATTTATTTTGGCTCATGTCTTAGTGACTTTTCCCATTGCTGGGACACAATACCTGATGCTCGAAATGTAGAGGAGGAGAGGTTTATTTGGGCCCACAGTTGGTAGAGGTTTCTGTCCATTGTCCGATGGCTGCAAGGCAGGGCAGCATGACAGAAGCACATGGTGGAGGGAAGCTGAGTAGAGCTGATTACAGCATAATGGCAGGGAAGCAGAGAGCAGACAATGGAGGAGTTGGCAAGGGAACTTTAACTTCCAGGTCAAGACCCCAGTGACACACCTCTTTGAACCAGGGTCCACCTGCCAGCATCACATTTAGCTATAAACTCATCAATGAATGAACCCACTGATGAGTATCACAACTCCGTGATCCAATTACCTCCTAAGGGCCCCATCTATGATCACATGAGGCTTTAAATGACATCTAGAAATAACCTGAATAGCTTATGATTTCAGAGGTTTCAGTCCATGGTCATCTGGCTGCATTGTTTCTGGGCCTGTTTGAGGCAGAAAATGGTGGAAAAAACTGCTCATCTCATGGTGGATAGGAGTGGGGGTCGGGTAGATGGACTGGGGACAAAATATAACTTTAAAGGCACCCCCACCTACTCTGTGACCTACTTCCTACACCTAGGTCCAACATCCTAACAGCCCCTTCATCTATGGATCTTTATGATCCAGTTACCCTTCTAAGGCCCCTTCTGAACGTTGCTGCACTGGAGATCAATGAGTCTCTGGACATTTCAGATCCAAACCATAAATGCCTATGAGATGATTGGTTGATCTGCTCAGTGAGTAGGGAATTTTGGAGGAGGGGAAGCAGAGTCTCAAATACTAGACATTACAAAGGGCTGGTACTCTCAATCATCAGTTCTTCAGGAACCAGATGGAATTCCTGGGCATTGGTGCAGGTTAAAGTGTCCATCATTATGATAACTGCCCTTTTTTAAAAAAGGAAATATAGCTTCTAAAAGCACCACAAACAGGGCTTGGTGGCACACCACTGTAATCCCATCACTCTTGGAGTTTGAGACAGGAGGATTACAGGTTTGAGCCCAGCCTGGGTAATTTAGGAGGAAAAAAAAAAAAAAAAAAAAGCTGGGGATGTGGTTCAGGTTAAAGGCCCTGGATGCAATTCTTAATGCCGTGAAAAAAGTGTAATAAACCACCCCACAAAACTCCTAAAGTTGATGGTTTTCTACCCTTGCTGCACTGGGCAGCTTTTTAAAATTACCCTTGTCAGGTCCCCATGTTTAGCTGATTAAATCGTGTCCTTGAGGAAGTGGTCCAGGCATTAGGATTTTTAAACAGTCCTCCCTGGATGATTCTGATCTGCATCCCAGCTTGAGAAGCAATACTGTAGGTACCTCTCTCCTACTCCTCAGCCTTTCGCCAATCGTTTCCTTCCTGATTTTCTCCCTACATCTCATGTCTTCCCTATCCTCACCAGCCCCACCCAACTTTAGTTCTGTCTCTTGCACCTGAAACTTTCACTGGCCTCCATTGTTTTCTTGACTCCAGGTGTTTTCATAATGATCACACACATTGCTCCAAGATAAATATTCCCAGAGGATTCCTTTGAGCTGTTATAAACCTTTTAGCAAATGGCGGCGACTCTTTGTCATGGGACAACTATGGCCCCAAACTAAGGATCCAAAAAACATGGCGGAAATACAGATAACCACACTAGAAAACATACACTGATCAGAGCCCATGCTGTGTGTGTTGTAAAGAGACAGAGCTTCACACCCTTTTCTGTTCTCTCCTTGACTTTGGAAATGTGGTCCATGTTCCACCGACCAGCTCCTCTATGGTGCCTCCCCTCGCTATCATGGCCCTGGGCTGGACCAGCCCTCCCCATTTGCTTTATAGGGAGCAGCTTCCCATTTATGTAGCAAATCCATCTACATAGAACTTCTGCTGCCTAAACCAGGGAAGTTCCAAGCTGCATGGCGGGAGTGGGGGATTCCAGGCTGGGACGGCATTAGCTGAGCACAGTGACCTTCGTGTCACAAGCCCCTGTCAAGACAAGCATTTAAGCATTTGTTCAGTGATCAATCGTCCCTCTGGGAGAACATTCCTAAGGGTGGTGAGAGATCAGCTTGGTTGACTTCAAGCACCTTCTCCCACTAGTCTGCTCTAGGTATTAAAAGGGGCCATGATTGGAATCGAGGGATAATTCTAGAATCTCCACTTAGGGGTGAAGACAGGGCTTGGGGGTAAAAGTTGTTTGGTTACAGTCTTTTCAGGATTGCTTTCCTGGACTTCCACATTTCCTTCACTATGACAGAAATACCCGTCTCAGGGTAGCCTATGGTTTGCCAGGTGGGATCTATGTAACAGTGACATTTTCCTGATCAGCTATGTTAAATACGAGGTGTTGGAACCAAGAAGCACATTGGTACCAAGAAAGGTAAAAGCCCTTCCTTGGCTTAGGGGCCAAATTTCACACGCTGCTAAGTTTCACGGTGAAGTAACAGGTGTGCACTGTTAAGTACCTGTACTCTAATGACAAAATCACTCAAGGCAAAACTGATTTCTCCGAACAAGAACCCCATCTAGCGTGTGTGGTTATGACGATAAGAAAGAGCTCAGACTGAGAAAGGATTATCAGATGTTGTGCAGGAAATGTTATTTTTCTCTTTCCTCATAAGTGTTTTTCAGAATGTTTTTGGGTTTTTTGCTTTGTAGTTCAGGTCGGCCTTGAACTCACTATGTAGCCCAGGCCAGGCTTGAACTTGTGGCAATCCTCCTGCCTCAGCCTAAAGTAAAGTTTTTAGCTTTTGAATATGCAACACTTTAACATAATGCACTTTCAAAAGTATAAATAAATTGATTCCCAGCACTATAAAATAAATAAATGACCTCAAAAATATTTTGCTACGTGATAGAAACCAGGCAGTAAAGGTCAACTATTATATTATTTATTTATGTGAAATGTCCAGAATGAATAATTCCATAGAGAAAAATCAAAGATTGGTGGTTACTGGGGTTGAGGAGTAATGGGGAAAAACCCCACTTAATGAGCAAGGAGTTTTATTGTGCAGTTGTGGAAATATTTTGGAACTAGGTAGAAATAGCTGCTGCCCACACTGGGAACATAGAAAATGCCACTGAATTGCTCACTTTATCATGGTTAATTCTATGTTAATGAATTTCATCTCAATAAACTATTTTGTAAAGTTAACTGAAAGCCAGACGTGGTGGTGCACGCCTGTAATCCCAGCACTTGGGAGGCTGAGGCAGGAAGATTACTGTGAATTTAAGGCAGTCTGGTCTACATAGTAAGACCTCATCTCAAAATCCCAAAAAATAAATAAATAAATAAATAAATAAAGTTAAATAAACATCTCTCTCCTTCCTTGCTCACCAACCTGTTCTCCAGAGGTAACCAATGCACCCAATTTCTAGCATTTTTCTTTAGAAATACTGTATGCATATTCAACAAAATAATATATATCTTCTACTTTTACACAAATGGCATCCTGTAATACACACTATAGCATATTCTGTACTTGGTTATTCTGCTCCTTAACAATAAATCTTGGCAACCACCTGTGTCTATATTATACGATGCCCCCACTTTTTAACAGCTGCATGTTATTCCAATATAAATATGCAACATACTTCACTTAGCTAGCCTCCTAGTGATGCACTTTTAGATTTTTTTTCAGCTTTGTCATTAGAAATAACAACAAGGAGCTTCGACCATATGCCATTTTGTACAGAAGCTATAGAATGCATTCTTAGAAACAAATGCACTGGGTAAAAGGTTACATGCTTTTATAACTTTGATATATACAATCAATTGCCTGGCTTGAAGTACTACTTGCTCACCAATCAGTAATGTATAAAAACATCTGTTTTCACATAATCACTGGCAAAGTAGTAACTCTTCTTTATACCAGATATTTGCTGTTGCAATAGAGAAGATATTACTTTTTTTTTATTATGTGGGTACCGGGAGTCGACCTCAGGACCTCGTGCTTGCCAGCAAGTGCTTGTGCTGCTGAGCGATATCACCAGCCCTTTTTTTCCTTTATGTGGGTTTCAGGAGTCGAACTTAGGACTTTGCCCCTGACAGGCAGGCGCTTACGCCACTGAGCTACCTCACTGGCCCAATATTACATTTTTTCACAGACCCAAGCTTCGCTTTCTGTGCTTTGTTTTTTTGCTTTTCTGTGCTAGCAGAGAACCCTAGGCTGGATTTTCCTTTCTTTGATCAAATCCACTTACTAAACTATTCATTACTATGCAATCAAGATAGTTCAGCCAACCTTGCTGAACATTCAATTTATGATCAAATTTTGCATGGCCTTATTTTCTGGAAACAAAGTCTTCAAATAGTTGTCAGTACAAACAATTGCAGATGTGTTAATTTCTTTTTTTTATTTTAAAGAGAAAAAACAATAAAAACAATGATACAGAATTTCATAACAATATAATAGGAAATTAACAATGGTTACTATACTGCCTATTGTTATCTTCAAAATAGTTGCTCAGATTACAAGATATAGGCATGCAAAATTTATCAGATAATATAAGCACAAACCATTCTTTTCAATGAACTAAAAGAAATTAGTAGTATAATTATCTTAGCTATCATATATATATTATACTTATATATATTATACTTATATATATTATACATATATATATACTTATATATATTATACTTATATATATTATACATATATATATTTATATATATTATACTTATATATATATACTTTTTCTCTTCCCTTCCTTCTTTTCTCCTCTCCCCCACCCCAGTTGTTCTTTCCTTTTGAGGAGTTTCTTTACCTTTCACAATATCTATTGTAGATTTTGGATCTTATTTACTCTTTCAGATTCTCACACTAAGGAGACAATATGATGTTTACACATGCAAGTCTGATTTATTTCACTTATGCGTATGGTCTCTAGTTGCATCCATTTACCTGAGTTTATCCTTCTTTATAGCTGAGTAGTACTCCATTGTATAAAAAGACCACATCTTTTTTTATCCATTCCTCAGTTGATGGGCATTTGGGTTGTTCCAAGATTTAGCTATTACAAATTGTGCTGCTATAAACATGGGTGCACATATATAGCTGTGGTATGATGTTCTTAATTCTTCTGGGAAAATACCCAGAAGGGGAATATCTGGGTTGAATGGAACCTCTAATCCTAGTTTTTTGAGGAATCTTCACACTGATTTCCACAGTGGTTGTACCAGTCCACACTCCTACCAACAGTTGAGAAGTGTTCCTTTTTCCCCACGACCCCGCCAGCATTTGTTATTGGTTGATTTCTTGATGATAGACATTCTTCCTGGGGGGAGATGGAATCTCATTGTTGTTTTAATTTACATTTCTCGAATGACCAATGATGTTGAATATTTTTTCATATATTTATTTGCCACTTATATTTCTTCAAACAGAATAGCTACCCCTGCTTTTTTCTGGGTTCCTGTTACATGGAGTATTGCTTTCGATCCTTTGACTTTTAGTCTAGGAATTTCTTTTTGAGTTAAATGTGTTTCTTGTACACAGCATATTGTTGGATCTTGTTTCTTCATCCATTCTGCCAGTCTGTTTCTTTTGATTGGTGAATTGAGGCCATTTACATTGATGGTTATAACTGGTATGTATTGGCTTATCTTTGTCATGTTATTTTCCTGCTGTTGGTTCCCTACTTTTCCCCTCTGTTTAATTACTTGCCCTGCATGGTGGTTTCTTTCTGTTGTTGTTCTTGGAATTGTGGTAATTTTTATCTCTGTCTAGAACATCTTTCAGTACCTTGTAGTGTTGGTTTGGTGGTCATGAATTTCTTCAGTTGTTTTTTGTCATGGAAGTGTCTTATTTCTCCATTAATTTTAAAAGATAGTTTTGCAGGGTACATCAATCAAGGTTGGAAGTTGTTTTCTTTCAGGACTTGAAATACTTCACTACAAGCTTCTCTTAACTTGGGTTTTGTGTTGAGAAGTCTGCCATGATTCTGATGGGCTTTCCTTCATAGGTGATCAGTTTCTTTTCTCTAACAGCTTTTAATACTCTGTTCTTGTGCTGAATTTCTGGGATCTTGATTATTACATGTCTGGGTAAAGATTTATTTTGGTTATGGCTATTGGATTTCTATATGCCTCACTTATCTGTATGTCAGATTCTTTTCACATGTTTGGGAAATTTTCTGCTATTACTTCTGCAAATAGTTTTTGTTTTACATCATTTGTGTTGACTCCTGCTTTTTCATTGACACCAATTATTCTTATAGTATTTTTCTTTGCATCATCTTGCAGCTGTTGAATTGTTATTTCCTGATCTTTTGTTATTTTCAAGAGATCTTTCCTTTCATGATTGCTAGCTGAGATCCTTTCTTCAAGGTCTGAAAGTCTGTCTTCAGTTTCTTTCAAGCAGTTTTGCCAGCTTTCAATGGAATTTTTAATTTCATGGATATCTGTTTGAATCTGTTTCCTGCATTCTATTTCTTTCCTATACTGATCATTCACAGGTTCCATCCTCATCCTATCATCATCTATTTTTTATCTATCTCTACTCTAGATTTGCTGAGCAATTCCTTTGTAAATGTTGACCTTTCCTTTTTACCTGAGATATTATTTCTGATCTGATTTCCTCAATAGCTTCATGGATTTGTTTCTTTACTTTGGTTGTTATCATTTCAGAAATTTCAGGTGAGTGTCTTCCAATTTCTTCTATGTCAGTTTCTCCTGGACTTGTTCTTGGTGGGCTGGAGATCTGAGATTGCATTTGCTTCTTCATCTTGTCATTTTCTATTTTAAAAAAATTTTTTATTGTGTTTTCTGTGATGGTCCTTGTGAGTTTTTTAACAGGCAGCTATATCACTAGTATCAAGGCCTCCCTGGGAAAAGTCTGTTCTTCAGGGATGTCTTCTGTGTGTAGGAGATTCTTGGTTTGTGTCTGTCCAAAAATCCTACCTTCCCAATTAAGAGTGGGATGTTGGTATCTGTTTGGCTCAGTACCCAGTCCTTTGGTGTAGGGCTGTGCTGAGGTTATTACCCCAGAGCTTCTCAGTATTGTTACAGAAGGGAGAACAACTGATAACAACAGATATGACATCCTAGCTAAAGCAGTAACATTGGCAATAACAATAGCATCAAGCACAGTTTACAAACTGACAAACTGTGGTAACTATTGCTTTTGTATTTTAGACCATAGGAGCAAAGTCTATAGTTATATAACAGAACTGATTATAAATTAGGAGTTTGTATGCAAAGTGTTTCCCCTTGGTAGAGTGGTTTTACCCTGTGGTGGGGAAATTTAGGGAAGATAGTGTATAAAACAAAGATAACTGGAAAGGAAGTAGAAGCAAGGCTGGAGGACAAAGGATGGTCATGCAAGGTTTGGGAAACTAGAGAAGGGGGTAGAAAAGAAAGAATGAAGAAGTATTTAAGGGATTTTCTGAACTTGGTCTCTGGGTTTGGGGATGGGATTAGTTTTCTGTGGCTGGAGTTCTCCCCAGCTGTTTAGAAAACATAGAAAAAAAGAAAAAGGAAAGAAAGAAAAAAAGAAAAAAAGAAAAGAAAAGGAAGAAGAACAAAAAAAGAAGAGAGAAAGAGAAAGGAAAAAGAAAAAGAAAAAGAAAATTGAGAGAAAAGAGCCCGTCGCCGAGTCCCAGATGCTTCCTTGCTGGTTGCCTGTCCCACGGTGTAGTGCGAGGGGCCAGACACCTGGATTCCTCTGGCTGAGCCAATTACTGAGTCCTGGATTTTTCCCCCGTTGGTTACCGGTCCAGCAATGTGTTAATTTCTTAGTCTAGCAGTGTTTAAATAGCCTTGCTGATGAATAGTATAAAAAACACTGTATGAAAAATTTTAGATCTGCACACAAGCATAATCCAATAGCTATATAACTAAATATCTCCTATTTGCAAAATATTATGTCAGCTCCTGTGGAGGATACAACAAAGAACTAAACAGTACAGAGCAGGAAAATATGGGAATATAAAAACTAGCATGGCAAATAAGAAGTGCTCTAGGAGGAAAAGCGGTCCACGTGCTCATGACAGAAAGGTACACGTGTGGGGCATGAAGAGTCACGGCAGGGGGTGAAGATGGTGAGCAACAGAATTAATGAATGAATCACTTATCTCTAGAAAGTGTTTTGCTGCATTTTTGTTGATTTTCTTTGTAGTGATATATTTTATAAGTTTTGGTGCCTGTTTTTGATAATCCACATTTAATGTATCTTTCCTAGTCATCAGTTACCCGTATTCATTTCCTTCTCCTACCTGAGGGTCTCCCAACATGTAGCTGTTAATGAGCAAATGTGCATTTAGAAAAACTGATCCATCCCCGAAGGACTAACTTCGGATTATCAGCTCATGACTAGGTCCACTAATTGACACCAAAAGATGAGTGTCCCATAAATATGGGACACTTCTACCAAGCACGATATGAAGGGGCACATCTTAAAAGCAGTCTATACAATTATGATACATTCTCTCTCTCTCTCTCTCTCTCTCTCTCTCTCTCTCTCTCTCTCTCTCTCTCTCTCTCCATCACTACCAGGGATTGAACCCAGGACTTCACATGTGCCAAGCACATTATCTACCACTCAGCTACTTTTTAAAAAATAAAGTATTTGTTATATGGATATATAGAGTATTTATGTTTGCTTTTCATGGAATCATTACACACTTTTAGAAAATGTGCTAGTAAACCCAATAGATTAATTGTTGGGTCAAAATTTTGAGTGGGCTAGAAATGAATACAAAAGTGAAAATGCAGAGTTAATGGTGTTCTGCAGAAATTTATATGAAATGTAGACTCATGATAAGAATTCTCTTAAAAAATAAATGTAATTCTGGTTGAATAAAGTAGGGTGCACTGATAGTGCCAATGTGCTAAGCACTTTGCTAGTCCCTAGGACAGAGGAAATAATTCAAAGCCATTCATATGAGGAAGACATTCATAGCTCTGAACTTCAAGAAAAATCCACTGAGAGCAGGTGCTTATTCTTTAAACTTACCAAACAGACTTTTTATAGACAAAGAAGATGAAATAAGATAGTTTTACATTTAAAATGTACAGATTACTGAAGTTTCTTAACGGAGAACTGACCGTCATGAGCCTGAGAAATAAGGCAAGATAGAACTAGACATTGTAGAAAATCACTCTAATGGTAGGACTTTCTGTTCACATTTTAAAAGAAAAGAAAAAGAAGTAAATGTTTTATCTGATCAAAAAATGTTTGTCTTTGTGACCAGGTCTTGCTAAATTGTTCAGGCTGGCCTTGAACTTATGATCCTCCTGCTTCTGCTTCCAAAATTGCTGGGATTACAGAAGGGAGCCAAAATAAAGGAAGGGAGTCTCAAAATAAAAAGAGCTGAAGATGTAGTTCAGTGGGATAACACTTGCCTAGCATGCAAAAGGTCCTGAGTTCTAGCCCCAGCACCACACAAAAGTCATCATTTTAATCATGTTTAAGTATACAGTTCTGTAGTATTAAGTATATCCACATGGTTATGCAACCAATCTCCAGTACTCTTCGTCTTCCAGAATGGAAACTCCATTCCTCTTAAACAATTTCCCATTCACCTCTCCCTCCAGCCCCTGGCAACCACCAATCTACTTTCTATTTCTATGAATTCAACTTCTCTATGTTACTCATTTAAGTGGAATCATATGGTATTTGTCTTTTCATGAGTGGCTTATTCAATATCACATAATGTCCTCAAGATTCATCCTGTTGTAGTGTGTATGAAAATGGCCTTCTTTTTTAAGGCTGAAAACTATTCTCTCAGATGTAGGGACCACATTTGGTTTACGGATGCAGCCACTGATGCACCCCGTGGACACTTGGGTTGTCCCTTCTTCGGGCTGCTGTGAATAACACTGCAATGAATGTGGATGTGTCGAATGTGTCCTTGATTGCTGGTTTCAATGCCCTCTTAGGACGTGTGTTTGTTGTGCCATTTGGCTGCAGTAAACTAAGAGGCTCCCTCATTTTTAAAAAGAGCAGCGAGTCAGTGATTGGTAAGGACTAAACTCATTGCCCTCCTTTGTGTCCCTGATTGTGTCTCCCACACATGCGGGTAGCACAGCACAGGATGGCACTCTGAAGGTAGTCAGTGCCCTCTCAGTTCCAAAGCAAGTTACTGGGAGTACCCAGCCGCTTCTGGTTCCCTTCTGTTTGTCTTTTCACCTCAGCAGGGCTTCTCCTTTCTATGATGGGAGAAGTTTAGATTTAAGCTCTAGAAAATTAACTGCTCTTCAGGAAAACTGTTCCTCTTCCTGTTCCTATTCCACATTGCTCAAGTCTGCAAAACATTCTGCGTTTTGGCAAAGGTGTCTTCTGAGGCTTCGCAGCCATGTGAATGAGGGATTCCTCTCAGTGGGTTGGTTGGCATAACTCAGCCCTACCAGTTTAACATGCATGACTCAATTACACAAGAGTTAGCTAATGAGCGATGGGGAAGAAGTTACAGGTTAAAACAAATGGCGCCTAAATGAATCAAGGGCAGCCTTTCAGATGCCCACTGTTCAACAAAGAGCTGGCAAGACGCTTTCTTCCCTGGGTATGAATCATCCAGATAAAAAAAGGAAACCAGGGCCACCTACGTTCAGAGCTTGTACAGTATGACCTCGAGGCCCAACATCTACCAGAAGCTTCCTAGCAAAAGGCCAAGCCCCAAAGAATAAAAGGGCTTACACATAGGCATTAAATAATTCTCTTAGAGATGCAAATTTCTAATTAGTTACTGTGGCAACTGTCGAGGCCTAGAAATAAGCCCCTTACACAATGAACCTGAGAATTTACTTTTTTGATTTACTACAGCCCTGCAAGTAGCAAGGAGAAGGAAAATAAATATTGCTTTAACTGTGACAAGAGAATAAAATACAACATGTGAAGGGATTTCGTCCTTTTGTACCAATTCCTACAGGTCTAAGAGGGACGTTATGCTTGACACACAGTCTTGCAGCAGAGAGAGGACAAATTCTCAAAGGCTTGATAAAATTAAGACTTCTATAAACATGACCCAAATATAAACAGATTATTTCTTAACTTGCATTGATGTTTTTACTTCTTTAAGAGAATCAGTCCTAGGACTCCTTTCAAACCAGCGTGATCTGATGGAGCATTTTTGTTTTATTTTGTACAACTGATTTTTTGTTTTTTTAAAAAATTCTGAACAGTTTTTCAGACTTTTTACTTAATATGGGGAAAACAAAATGTTTATGTTGTTGGAATATCTACTTATTGGAGAGTAGTCTATTCCTAACTTTGAATAATACATGAGAAGTATTTTGCAAAAATAGTCTGTGATATTAAAAGTCTGTAGTGTTAAGGGTAGGATATTAATTTTTAGGAACACATGAACTGAAGAAAAAATTTGTCCCAATAGAATTTTTTAGGATTATTTAAAGTAATGTTCAGGAGAGAAAAATATAAATGTTTTTACTCATCTTGCAGTAGCAAACGAAAACAATTATTGTCAACAAAACCATGTAATATTTTTTTGTGTGGAGAGATTACTTCCATCTATCTTCTTTCCTAAATATTGTAAAATAAACAGTGTTAATATTTGCTCAGAAATTCAAGTGAACCTATCTTATGACTGTGCTTTGTTTTGACTGTGAACTTCTGAAATCAGTAAATAAAATATTAACTGAAGCTCCAGACATTTTTCAACTCCACTTGCACTGGGTCTCAGTCTTCCAGCAGCCTGCTCTGTGCCAGATACAGAAATTTACACTGCCTTTGGGTTAAGAATGGGTTAACAACTAACCCGTAAGTGAGCCAGTTAGTCTTAGTTTCTAGAGACAGTCATTTCAGCCAAAGAAATGGCTTCATTGTACACAGAAAAAGAACAATCTCAGTGCTTGGTTCATGATGTGCTCTCATTACTGTTCCATACAAGGATCTCTCTTTTTTATATCAGTGTTTACTTGTACTGAATAACAGAAGATACCTACTACTGTATGTGGAAGCTAGAATTCAGCTCTTCTCCACGCTGTCCTCCTGCTTCCTCAAACCATGTCAACCACTGTCCTGAATCTTCCTGGGTGATTTTAATGCTCTTCCCACATCTATGTGTATTTTTAAAAATTATATTGTTCACTTTTTAACTTTTACCTTATTTCTGAAAGCCTACATTTTCATTCAATGTTATGTTACTAATATTTACATATTTTGCTGCCATGCTAAAACCCATTAATTTGACTGATTATATTGTGTAAATATACCACATTTAATCCATAGGTTCTATTTTCTTTGTTGCTATAAAAAGTGCAAGCAACATTTTCTGCGCGTTACCATGAGTGCCTGATGCCTTACTAGGAGAGGAAAAGTAAAGTCAAAGAGCTTTAAAAAATAATGGCAAGAGCTTTCCAAATCACCTAATTCACACACTCACCAACAGTGTGCAAGAGTTTTAAATCTATCTGCTGTACCATTAGATACTGTCAGATTTTATGTGTGTGAAAAGTAAATTTCAATATGAAGAGCAGTAACATGAACTAACTGTATTCCCCAAATGGGACTACTGCCTCCAAAATTGAAAGAAGTACATCAGGCAAGTACAGTGCTTCATTCTTCATGATGGGAGATATGAGCTACAACGAATCCTTTATCTTAGAGGTTGTCCCAGCAATTCCTGGGTTCCTGGGTCACTAAATATCATCTTGTACGTCAGGCCCCTGAGTCCTTGCTGGCTGTATCTTCTAAACTGAAACAGTCATTAGGCATCCGTGGCATCTGCCACTTTCTTAACAAGTCCGATCTGCAGTATGTCCTCAATATACACGGTGTGATCCAAAATTATGGTGGATGTGCTATTGAGGGCCATCCTCAAACGAAGACAGGGATCTAGGAGAAACGGTTCATCAAACCTTAGTAACGGTGTGCGAAAAGTCTCAACTGGTACGTCAGCCAGGTGTGAGCTATGCTTGACAGAAGGTGTGCTTAACATCAGCCATAAATCATAGCTCATGAACGATGCATTAACATAAAATTTTGGCAACTTCACTGAAGTTGTACAAGCATGCCTCTTCAGATTCTAGCTTTTAAAGAACTGTCCTAACTGGAGGTGAAACATGGGTGCATGGTTATGACCCCGAGACCAAGGTTCAGAGTTCTCAGTGGGAAACACAGTACTCTTTGTTGGAAAAAAAAAAAATGTCAATCATCTGTCTTAGTCACTTTCTTCACTGGGACAAACTCCTATATCCTCAAATTAGAGGAGAGGTTTATTTTGGCTCATGTTCACAGTCCCTGGTCTGCCAGCTCCAGCAGAAGTGGCACGGTGGAAGGGGCTGCCTTGGAGCGCAGCTGCTCACACCATGGTGGCCAGGAAGTGGCGAGAGAGAGGAGGAACCAGAGACTCCCTTCAGGGTTGCGGCCCCAGTGACCCGCCTCTTCTGACCAGGCCCCGCCTCCCAATCATGATCCAAGTCAGCTACAGTCTGATCAAAACCACTGTGAGCTGAGTTTGTACTCGGGAATACGGCCGTGACTCTGAATGCTGTAAGGGCTTATCAGAGCATTTAAGAAATGATGTATGTAGAAGACAGCCCGAGAAAATGGGCCAACGGTTTCATCCTCCATGGTAATGCTCTGGGTCACACATCACTTCTGGTTGCAATCTCTGGGAAATAAAAACGTTACAGTGTCCTGATCGCCTTATTCACAGAAACTGACACAGAGAGACTTCTGGCTCTTCTTCAAAGTTAAGAAGACTATGAAAGGTAAATGATTCAGGACACTGAGGTAGCCAGGACAGCACAACTAAAGACTCTCAAGAAAGAGGACTTCCAGAACTGCTTCAGGAAGTGGCAAGACTGATTGGTGAGTGTGTTTAAGAGGGGGAGTATTTTGAGGGGGATTCACCGCAATGTGTCTTTTATTGCAATATTTTTTTTCATTTAAATACTCACTATTTTTTTCATTGAACAACATAATATGATATAGACCATTAAGGACTGGGGCTCATGGAAAAGAGGAAAAGTGAATATGTACCCCCATCATTGCCAAGAAAAGGCCAACTTCTTTATTTTCTCTCTACTCATAGAATCAAAAATTACACATTTACCAGATGAATGGGTTATGCTGATCTGTTGCTATAGACACTATGTTTGGAAGGGCAGCTGCAACTGGGGATGCCACTCAATAACCCACTGCCATCTGTTAGGGGACCGAGTGGCTGTCAGTATCCCTTAGCTTTTGGCTATATCATCCAGTCTTTGCCTTAGTGATCATGTCGTGTCTTCTTTTTGTGTGTGTCATCTGAAGCCATACTGAATAGTGACCGGTACATTGCAAATATTTAGCACTATCTAAATGAGTGTTTGCTACAATTGTGAATGGTTTTGCTGGGTACACAGCAGTGAAACAGACAACCAAATATATCTTTCCTCATGTGCCTATTCTGGTAGGGGAGATAATTATGGACCACAAAAATAAGGCAATCTATACTATAAAAAGATAGCAATGAGTGTGAACAAAGAAAAAAATCAGAGAAGGGAATGCAAAACGTCAAGGAGGAAACTGTTGAAATGATAGACTAGATGGACAAAGAAGTTCTCAACAAGAGGATGCATTTTGAATAAAGATCTAAAGGAAGCTAGGAGCTCAACAATGATAGCTGGAGAAACAGGGCCTGGCTGAAAGAACTGCAGGTGCAAAGGCCCTGAAGCCCGTAGCTGTGCCTGGCACAATGCAGGAAGAGCGAGGAGGGTCATGGGGCTGGAGCTGAATGAATGAGGGCAAGCAGAGTAAGAAGTAAGTTCAGAGGTGAAACATGGTAGACTAGGAATGGAAGAGTGTATGGGAAATTGCTTTTACTTTTTAATGAGATGGGGAAACCATTAAAGAATGTTTTCAATGTCTTTATTGAGTATAATCTATATAAAGAGAAACATGCATATCACAATAGGAGGTTTTTTTTTTTTGGGGGGGGTACCTTGGGTCGACCTCAGGACCTCGCGTGCCAGCAGGCGCCCGTGCCGCTGAGCAATATCACCGGCCCTTTTTTCTTATGTGGGTTCCGGGAGTCAAACTCGGGCCCTCATGCTTACTAGGCAGGCTCTTATGCCTCTGAGCCATCTCACTGGCCCATGATAGGAGTTTTGTATGGAAAAACCTCATTGCTTTTAACAGGCTCATTGTGATTGGTGCACTGAAAAGAAATAGTCCGGGGAGAGGCTCACACCAGGGTGGTGAGAGGAGGTGGTATAAAGTAGTCACATTCTGGGTGAATGGAGTTTATGTGATTTGCTAAGGAATTGGATGTGAATCCCCCCAGGAAGTGAGAAATCAATTTCTCCAGCTATCATTGTTGAGCTCCTAGCTTCCTTTAGATCTTTGTTCAAAATGCATCCTCTTGTTGAGAACTTCTTTGTCCATCTAGTCTATCATTTCAACAGTTTCCTCCTTGACATTTTACATTCCCTTCTCTGATTTTTTCTTCATTCATACTCATTGCTACCTTTTTATAGTATAGATTGCCTTATTTTTGTGGTCCATAATTATCTCCCCTACCATTGATTTTGACATAGGTAACTAGAGGAATAAAGTTTCTACATTTGAGAAATAGTGGTTTTCTCTCATCGAGAAGGAGATGATTGAAGAAAGAGCTGGATTTGTGCTGAATTCAAGAGTTGCCCATGGGGCACATTAAATTTTCAATGTCTGTTACACATCCAGAGAGAGATGTCACAGCTACCAGCTGTGAAACAGCTGAGATTACTAAGGGAACAAACTTCGAGAGACTAAAGAAGTAGCACAAGGAATGAGTGCAGGGCACACCTAGTTTAGAAGGAGAGGTGGCGAACAGGAACCAGGGAAGACCTGAGAAGAACAAGCCGTGAGGTGGGAAGCCCAGGTGTGTGTGTTAGCCTGGAAGCCAAGTGCAAATCGTGTCCCAGTGAAGAGACAATGACCAATGTGGTGAAAGGTTGCTTATAAGGTCAGAGAAGAGAAGATGGACAAAGATCACTGGATTAGCAAAGTCCAAGGCATTGTGATGTTGATAACAGTGGTTGCAGTGAAGTTTGAGGACTGAAACTTGACTGGGATATATTCACCAGAGATCATGATGTAGGAGGACAAAGAAGACGGCAATGACAGACCACTCTTTTAAGCATTTTTTTCTGTAAAGGAAAGCAACTAAAGGAGTGCAAGTCAAATCAGATTTTTAGAAGAAAGTTGAAATAACATGGCTGCACGCTCACAGAGTGTTCAGTAGAGAGCGCAACAAGGGTGAAGCTTGAGGGGAAGGGACTATAGGAAGAAAATCCTAGGTGGGGAAGAGTGTCTGGGTCTCATCCAGGAAGGGCTGGCCTCAGATGGAGCCAAGAGTTTACACTAGGTCAAAGGAGGGCCCCCGTGTGTAGGTATTAGGGGAGGCTTTAGACCTTTTCTTTCCCTCCCTTTCTTTTCTTTTTCTTTCTTCCTTCCTTTCTTTCTTTTTTCTTTCTTTCTCTTTTCTCGTCTTTCTTTCTTTCTTTCTTTCTCTTTTAGCTCAAAAATTTTCTATTGAAGCAGCTACAAGTACTTTAACCAGTTATTAAAAAGAGATTAACAGGCAGATGGACAAGAAGACATATAGAATATATAAAATAATTATATTAAATCAGAGTACACTCTTAGATGCATTGGCCATGTTGAATTATAATAATAATTTTCTTAGTTTTAGGTTTATAACTATAAATAGACTAGTCAGAATTTTCCCTAGGGGTTATCAGGAAGCACATCTGTTTTCTTATGTAAGTCATAACAGTATTTCCTTTAATTCTTTAAGGAAATACTGAGCACCTTTTTTTCCCTGTTAGTTAACACTATAGACTTATAAACAATGACAGAACAGGGAAAGAGAGAAGAGCTGTAGATTGCTCGATGGGATCTTTGTTCATTTTCCCTCCTTATTATAAAACAAAATTTGAGGTCTTGTCTCTTTCTCACTTACTTTACATTTAGAGAAATATAGAGAAAAATCTGCCTTTCATGATCGTCCATCTCAAATTGGTCCCAAATCCATAAAATATAAACTAAAGGTGAAGTTTTAGGGGGACACTGAGTTACCCATAATCATTTAAGATATTTTATATGCCTTTGCGATCTTTCTTGTGTACTTTTGAAAAAAGTACAGAGGGGAAACAAAAAAGGAAAAAAAAAAAAAAAAAAAAGACAGAATCACAGAATCCCCAGGGTCAGATTTCACATGTGGAAGCCCACACTGTTTCCCAAGGTCAGAATCAGCACTTGATGTACATAACGAAGTGTTTTCCAGTCTTATAGCTTTTCAACATTCACTTTTGAGTCACATGGGGAATGTTATTCAGCATTAAGATGTGGCTGGAGAGTGAACGATGTTAGCATCAACTGTGCTCAACAGAAGACAGAAGAGGCTGCAATTAGTCTCCAGCAAACAACAGGGAAAAATAAGACCCACAATAGTATCAACATGCATTATTAGGCCAAGGTCAAAGCTAACCCATTCCACAAAGATTTCTTCTAAGCTAAGATTACACACAGAAAGGGACAATTTTACTGAGCCCCATAGCCATAGTAGTAAGGTTCACCAGGGTGGAATCCACAAGCTGGGAATACCAACTGGTTGGCCAAAGCTATCCATTCCAAGGCTGCCAGGAAATGAATGCTGTCCAACTACATCTCCATTCTGAAGGTGAGAGTCATTGAAGAAATCTGGACTTACGGCTTCTTCAGTGGCAATTAATCTATCTGAGCTGAAGAAAAGTTCAGGTCTTTTGAGAATATCTCCTCCATGGATATAAATAAGGCTCAATTCGATCACCATACAAGTACTGCTCACACTCATCCATCTGACCACTCTACCATCTTCAGCCACTGAGAATTATGCCAGCAAAACTTTTGCTCTGAATTTCCTTAGCCCATTCTTTATCATATTCCACTATAATATCCAGATTTAGCTAGCAGTGCTGTGCAAGAGTGACCATAGATACAGTTCCAATCATTATAACTCCTTCTAAAACAAAGTCATCTTACACAGCACCTGGTTTTAGTTTATCCTCTAGGTATGAAACCAACTTGTACTCCTAAGAACCAGTTCCCAGTCCAAGTCTAGAATGATCTGAATTGCCAGAGTTCCCAAAAACATTTGAGCACAAACTCCTCCCCTTCATCATTAGAGATCTGGACTGCAAGGTCCCCAACATAATCAATAAACAAAACATAATCATTAACAAATTTTTAGTTGGTTCACCATGCTGGGAAATATTTCTAACCATTTTCATCAGCAGTGGATCCTTGAAATTCAGAGCCCTTTTCAAGAGTACCTTCAGCCTATTTCCTTCACAAATCAGCTATACATTCCTCTCCTCTCATTAGCAGCAAGAATAATGCAGAGAGAAATGAGTGCCAAGTCATTTCATTCTCTCAGTATTCAAAGAGCATTTTCATTACCCGTAGGATATAGTCAGTGTATGCAGTGATTTAAAGCAATCATCCATGCTTGTGTGGTAAAGCAAATATACTGTTATTTGTTTGTAGTTTACTTTGTTTGTGGTTTACTAGGAGTGCAATGAGTTTGGAAGAAGTCCAACTTGTACCATCATATTCCTCACTTCTGTGTCAAAGGACAGATTTAGTAAAAGCCAGAAAGTGAGATTCAGTAAACTTTCGTGCTTACGTGGTATCATTTTTACCAGTTTTTCAACAGTATCCATTTCCACCACATCATTTTTATTCTCCATAAAGATGCTGAGTTTCTACAACTAGAATAAGCAGCTCAAACTGTCCCAGTCAAGAGCCTTCACCACCACGTGAACTATACCCTCCTTCCTCATCTTCGGTTCTGTAAGAGCATTCTCAGCTGAATTCAGAAGCAAATAAAGAGCAGTGTGCAGTCGCTCTTCTTGTTTTACCACCAGTCCCTGGTTTTTTAAAGGCTTTTTCATAACCTTGTTTCAAGGTTTGGTTTCAAGGTCCTCATCTACAGCCTTCTTCTTTTTAGAAAGCTCTTCTGCCAAAACTAGTATGTTTTTAACTCACGATCGATGATATTCATAGAGTTCCAATTTTATATGGAGTGATTACTCCATGAAACCAAGAAAAGCTGGAAAAGCAAAGAGAGATGTAAATTATGTTTGTAGTGAACTCAACACTTTGCTGCAGTCTTCTCTCAGGACGCTTGCTCGTGCACCGAGGGTAGTTTCACTCAATAGCAGTTTTTCCGAGTTACCAGGATTTCGAGCAAGCTGCAGGATCAGGAATATCTTCATATAATAACTCAAGTTATTCATCCATGTTATTCACATGGCAACTTGAAAAACCTCTGTTACATCAAAAGGAGGGGGATCTTTAGGTCTGCTTGGTTTTTCTTTTTCTTTTCCAGACAATGAATCACAGTGGTTCTACAGATAGTACAACAGCTGTTCTACTCTGTTTCGTTTTGAGGTATGAATAAGTTTACATTCTCCAACCACCATCCATGCCAGGAAAGTTACATCTGTGTTGGCATTGAGACCCTTCAGACAAATACTTTTTTGGCATTCCCTTCGTTCTCCCAACAAGGATGGCCCATTTCTTCAAAAATGGTAGCTTCCTGTTCACATTGAACAGTAAGTGCTTTTTTCTGGTGGGTGTACATCAGTATTATCTCCTTTAAATTTTCTTTTGAGGTATGGGGCATCCTCCCCTTGCATGGCTGTGCAGAGGCTGAGAACTTGGCCAGGCTGCTTCAAAGGATGAAGGTCAGAGACCCTGGGAAGGCCGGCCAGGTGGGGCAATTGTGGTGCTTCACCATGGTGAAGCCCTGGCTTCTCCCACAGCAACGGTCCCCAACTGCCACACCTACAGAAGACTGCTCTGGGAGTCTGCCAGGCCCTCCTCTGGACTATTTCTCAGTGAAGTCAGTTGGAAGCAAGGATGAGAAGAAAGTGTTGGTGATTTGAGGACAGAGGCAAACAAACATGTAACAATGGTCTAGGAAAGCAGAGGAGATAATTCACTAAAGAGAAGGTGGCATTACCAGGTCCACATTAAAGGCTCGTATGAACCAGCAAGTCTTCAGGGAAAGTTCGACTCCTCAGAATGCCTGAGTGGTCTTTTCCAAGCCAAGTGAAGGCACAGAATGGGCAACACATTTCAGTCATGGCAGCATGCTTCTGACACTCATTCCAATCTCCTTCTCGCTTAGAACACATTGGAAACCTGTCCATGAGTGTGGCTCATCAATTCTGTGAACGTTAGTCTGAATCTCTCCTATGCTTAAGTCTCAATTTCTCCAGACTGTCTTCTGTGTGTTTCTACCTACTTGGTCCCACTTGGACTCTCTCAGATCTTGCTCCTTTGAGTGATCCACAGATGGGGGTGTAACTAGGAAAAGGAAGACAGGAGATGGACACAGGAGAAATGAAGTGTTCAACTGGACTTGGTGACTTTCAGGTTCCTATGCAATATCCAGTTAGAGATGTCACACTAGATGCTGGACATGTGACTTCAAAGTTCAGGAGAAAGGCTACATCCCAGTGTTACCTATTTGTAGTATAGTCATGAGACATTTTGGTCAACAGTGGGCCACAAATACAACAGCGGTCCCACAAGATTACAATGGAGCTGAAAAATTCCTGTTGCTTTGTAACACCGTGGCCACTCTTAGGCCACAGCATAATGCATTCCATCTCTGTGATGATGCTGTGTAATAAACCCACTGCATTGCCAGCTGTATAAAAGTATAGCACATGCATTTAGTTACAGTGCTAACACTTAATGATGTGAATAAATGCCTATGGTAGTGGCGTATGCATTTACTACACCTGTCATCGTGATTTTCAAGTGTACTCCTTGTACTTATGGAGTTTACTGTAAAGATACATGGTGTGTTAGGGAGGTAGCAGCTCTATCCCACGCCTGCTTACTGCATCTCTTGATTGGATCAAGAGGTCATGTTGAAGAATGGAGTAGCCTGGGCCAGTGAGATAGCTCAGCAGCATAAGAGCCTGCCCGGCAAGCGCAAGGTCCTGAGTTTGACTCCCGGAACCCACATAAAGGAAAAAAAGGGCTGGTGATAATTGCTCAGTGGCACAAGCGCTTGCTGGCAAGTGTGAGGTCCTGAGGTGGACTCCTGGTACCCATAAAAAAAAAAAAAAAAAAGAATGGAGTAGCGCAATGGTGAAGTGCTTGTTTAGCAAGCCCGGGGTTCAATCCCCAGCACCATTAAGAAAAAGCAAAAAGAGGTCACAGTGAGGTGACGCTGAATGACTGACCTATACTGTAATGGCAAATTTATAGAAATTTTGTAGTAGAAAATAAAAATTGATTAGTACCCTGGTGCTACATTAAGACAGGCTATGCTCATGCTGCTTGTCACATAGTTAGATTGCTAAGCTCAGTCAGCCTTGAATCCAGCTGCTCTGGGGCTTGCTTCTCCTGCTCAACCTGCTTTAGTTTGGTGTCTCCCTTTGTGACTCAGCCCAGTCTCTGTTCTGCTTTCACTCAGTCTTAGATGTGGAAATCTACAAAACACACAGGTTCTCCCCAGCTTTTGGGTTTTATAGTCACGTGTCAGCACAGAGCTACTATGATAGCACAAATTAGGACAATGATTTTCTTTCCAAAGTACTTACCTTAATTTCTACGTATAAAACCATGTGTTGTGTGGTCGTATATCTCATATTTTATTACAACAGTCTTTTAACAGTTCCCAAATATCATTGGGCACACAAGTTTTTGTTTGGGTTTGTTTTTGCTGTTTTTTGTTTTGTTTTGTTTTTGTTTTTTGTGGTGCTGGGGATCGAACCCAGGGTCTTGCACGTGCTAAGCAGGAACTGTACTTCTGCGCCATGTCTCTAACCCCACACAGAAGTTTTAGGAGGCTTCCGACCTGCACAAATTCATGTACTGATTAAACACACTTCTTCATACACATCCTCAATATCTTCTCTATTTCTTCTATAAGTATGTCAATAAGATCTCTATTAATTACTGGTCTGATGAATATTTTTAGACTTTTGGTAATTAAAATGATAAAAAATTGCTGATAGTTTATTTTTATCCTAGCAGCAGACCTGACATATGTCCTTTTAGAACTACTACTCCAATGGCAAGTCTAAAGCTCAGCTTTTATTTTACTTCCCCATGTTTCAAAGTTACATTTAAGCAGTATTAGTATACTGTAAAATAAATGTGGATAATGATATCCTTTTCTTTAGAACAAAATACAAGATAAGTTACAGTATCTTTCTGCTATAAAATAGTAGGATCCTACTACAGGTATATATTTTTTTAAATAAATTGAGCCAGGTGTGATGGCACACACCTATAATCCCAGTACTCAGGAGGCTGAGGTGGGAGGACCACTGAAAGCTTGAAGCCAGCCTGGGCTACATAATGAGTTCAAGGCCAGCCTGAACTACATAGAAAGACCTTGTCTCATCAAATCAAATCAAATCATAAACATTTGAACCATTCATTTATTCAACAAACATTTTTTAATCAGCACCATGTCCAAAGCAATGTGCTAAACATCACAAGGGACATAAAGGTTAAGAAAGTGTTATTGCTCTTGAGAGCTTATAATGCAGTAGAATCATGTATAAACACACAGATAACATGGTTTTGGGTTTTTTTTGGTTTGTTTGTTTTTTTTGTTTTTTTTTTTTTTTTTTTTTTTTTTTGGTTTTTTGAAACAGGGCTCACCATGTTCTTTAGGCTAGCTTGAACTCACCATGTAGCCCAGGAGGGCCTCGAACTCACAGCAATCCTCTTGCCTCAGCCTCCCTAGTGCTGGAGTTACAGGCATGTGCCACTATGCCCAGCTTACAAATAACATAAAATATGAAATAAACACATTGTAAGTACCCAATTCAAAAAGATGCTTTCACTTGGGTTTAAGGAGGCAGACGGAGCCAGATCTAAACTATCTTCTACTCATGAAATCAATGATAGAAGCAACAACAGCAAAAAAAAAAAAAAGAAAGAAAAAAGAAAAAGAATAAAAAAGTAAAACCTATAGCAAATACGTATATCATCAGAAATGAAGTAAATGAAAATCCCAGTTCCTACCAAATAGCAAGATAGATATTTCCAACTCCATCCTGCCAGGTTTGTGACAATCTCATTATCAACAAACTTCTCCATTCACAGAAAAATTAGAGTTAAGAGCTGTTTTTCAATGTAGAAAATGAATCTAAAAAAACACAATCTAGACTAGTCCTCTGAAGAACGATAGGAAAGAGAAAATGGTCCACCAAAAAGATTTAAAACTTGTGAGTAGACGTATGGAATCTTTTACTTGGCCATTTTGATGGCCACTCAGAGAAAGAAAAAGAAAATGAAACACACTGTAGTTAAACATGTTGGTGTTTTCCTACTAGAAAACCCAAGGGCTCATTTTAGTCACAGTTTTAAGTGAAAAGAAATTTAACACGAGATCTGAGGGAACAGATATTGGAGAAACTGTGCCCGTCCTGTGGATCACACAAACGGAGACCTCCCCTCACCGAGAAAGCTACTTTAGCTGTATTTTGCCTCGAGTTGGGGAGCAAGAGGCAAAACTGGAGAAGGCACAGCCTTCGTATTCGGTGTCTTCCTCCCTTCGCTGTCCCTCTCGCGCGACTCTCAGAGGAAAGGCAGCAGAACTCGGCTCCTGGAGAAGGATCGAAGGCCTCACTAAGGCCGGGCGTTCACACAGCGTTATTCCCCAAACCGTGGGAAAGGAAAACCCAGGCCTGCCCACCAGACGAGGTGAGGAGGATCCCATATTAAGAATTGGCAGGTAAAAAGAAATCGCACCCACGTACCCCTGAATTCAGCGCTCACTTTTAGTTGCTGGGGACAGAGAGGAGATGAACAGAGAGTAAAGGTAATTGGGACTGAGCGCTTGGGGAGGAAAGCAAAGCAGGGAAGAGGGCGGAGAAGCTGAGGCAGGTGCATCTTTGCAGAGGGGCTCCAGGGAGGCATCCCGCACTGGAGGCTCCGGAAGAGGCTGGGCCCTGTCCTGAGGGGGGCCGGGAGCAGATCACCCCCGGGCGCGAGGTGCCAACCGGTAGGAGAGTTTCCAAGAACTGGCCTTGGAGCGGAGTTAGCCAGGGGGAGCGTGGTGGCGGGACGCAGCGATCGCAGGGCTGTGGCAGGAGAACTTGGCTTTGACTCCTGAGAAGAGAAGGCGCTGGGAGCTCGGAGCCCAGGAATGCGTGACCCCGTCCTGCTGCTCTGTCCAAGGCAAGGCCGGAGGGGCAATGGCAGAAGCAAAAAGACACATTTATGAGGCCACTGCAGTCATTCAGGTCAGGGGTCAGCAAAGCTTTTCTTTAACAAACCAGCTAGTAAATATTTTTGGCTTTGTACACCATATGGTCTGGTGGCAATAGCTCGACTTGACCGCGGTAGCTCACAAGCAGCCAGGTATATACGGTGTTAACAGCGGGCGAGGCCGGATTTGTTCCTTCCGAGGCCCAGGCTGTAGTTTGCAGCCTCCTGATCTGGATAACAACCATGGCTTGGGGCAGGGAGGTAGCTATAGAGGTCTTGAGATATAGTTGGATTCTGTCTGTTTTTTAAAGTAGCAACCAGAGGGACGTGACAATAGATCATATCTTGATATGAATGGAAGAAATTATGGATGACTTAAAGGCTTTTTCCCTTAAAAAATCCGTAGGATAGTTATCTTTGTACAGTTGTGTAGGTTGTTCACTGCACAAGACAATAGATTTAAAAGGATTCTGATTCCATTATAGACACACTCGTTTTGTATATTTATCATCATAGCACCTAATTATCCTTTTTTTGTGTGTGGGTACCAGGGGTCTACCTCAGGACCTCACGTGCCAGTAGGTGCCGGTGCTGCTGAGCCATCTCACCAGCCCCTAATTATCCTTTCTAACCAAATAATATATCACAATAATTTTTCAAAAAATGGAAATAAAGGCCGGGGACAGCTCAGTGGCACAAGGGCCTGCCTCGAAAGCTCAAGGTCCTGAGTTCGATTCCCGGTGTGAAAAGAAAAGGAAATAAAATATCTTGAAGAAAGAACTTTTACTAATTCACATCAAGTTTTGCTGTGCATTAGTGGTAAAGTTGCTCTAATTTTCTAAAAATCATGATTTATTTTTGTAAGTTTTCTTGACCTTTCCCCAAGCTAAGACTTCTAATAAAGCAATGTGATTTCGGGCCATATACTATAACTAATGGTATAAGGTTGATGATCGTCTTATGAATTTTGGTAGAATACATAAATAATTACTCTTTGCTTGTCTGCATTATTTTAAAATGGCTTTTCACTGAATTGCAGTTGTGTCATTATGGATCTCCGGCTCCGATGAATTACAATAGCATCGCTAGCTTTCAAAATACAAACGTACCTAATGGTATGTCTAATGTTAGTTTTTATATACAATATAGATTAACAAAGAAGTATGACCTTTATTGGTTCTTAAAATTCTATGTATGTACAAAACTATGTCACTCGTGAAATTAATTTTCCTAAAGAATTGATCCTTCTGCATGCTACTTCAGTAGTTGTAGTGTCTTTCCTCATATAACTTTTAAAGTATCATTATAAACTGAAAGAATAATTTATGGAATTTACTAGAATAGCCAGAAAGTGACATCAAACTTTTTTCAAATTAAGATCTAAAAAGAAATAAGCTCTGTTATTCTGTAAATTATGGTACTTAGTTTTTCAGCAGTCAGACATTTTTGTTTTGGTTTTAGGTTTTTAGTTTTTTGTAGTGCCAGCTCAATGAGGTTTTTTCTGTAGGATAATGTGCATTTAATTGGAATTTTGAAAAATCATTTATTACCTAATATTTCTAAAAATCTTTTTCTATTTATGTGACCTCTTTTAAAGAACTTTTTTTTAAGAAAGTATGTTAGCTCATAAAAGTATGAGGATATAAACACGTAAATATTCTTTTTTTTTTTTTTTTGTGGGTACTGGGGGGTCGACCTCAGGACCTCGCGTGCCAACAGGCGCCCGTGCCGCTGAGCGATATCACTGGCCCCTTTTCCGTATGTGGGATCCGGGAGTCGAACTCGGGCCCTCGCGCTTGCAAGGCAGGCGCTTAAGCCGCTGAGCCATCTCACCGGCCCTCACGTAAATATTCTTAACAAATAAAAATTTCTGAATGATTCTTTTCAATTTATCCAAAATTTAGTTAAATTTAGCCAGACTAGGACATGTCACTATCTACAAAATGGATGAAAATATCTCCTTGGAAGCATACACAGCACACATACATCCTGCAGGTCATGAAATGCCGATTTCCTTGGGAGGGCTGTTGGATAAATATTGTTATATTCTTGGGGTTTGAAATCCACATAAATTATGTGATACCCTCTCCCAAAAAACCTAGAAAGAAAAGACACCACCCATTTTACTAATAGTGCTCAAATGAAAGTATAAAATAAGCGAGCTACTCATTTCTGCATTTATTTGCAAAGCTATACTTACATTCACTGAAAAATTGTGGTAGGTAATTAGTTTTATTTCAAAACTTTTGGAGTATCTTTACTTCCAAGTGTTTTATTTTCAAGATTAATGTTGTATTCATAACCTGTTAAATACTGTAAATATGAACTACTTTTCCATACAACAGTCAGAAATTGTCATACTTTCTTAAACTGCCCCTGGATTTTGTATTGCCATCAGTGGCTTCCTATGATGAGGAGCAGAAATCCAGGGAAATAGGGTCTGTGTTTCCTGGCAAGGAGGGCTGGGGAATAGTTTCTATCAGCTTCTCTCTCTTCCCTTTGATATGGGTGGAAATCTGTAAAAGTTCTACCTTTTTTTTTTTTTGCTTAAAAACTGTATTAGAGGAACAACCTTAAAGGGAAATTAAGAAGACAATTTTATTAATATTAAAAAGAATAAAACATTTGAGAACAAATTTAAGGAGGTGAGACACAGAGAAAAACCACACATAATGAAAGATAATAAGAAGACACCAATGGATTGAAAGACATCCCATGTTCATGGGTTGGAAGATTTAATACCATTAGAACAAAGTTGGGAGTCTCACATTTCCTGATTGCAAAATTTACTACAAAGCTATGTTATCAAAACTGTGTGGTACTGGGATAAAGACGGGCATATAGATCAATAGTACGGAGAGCTGAGAAATAAAGCCTTAAAAGAAACAGAAGGGGAAACCTTCATGACATAGGACTTGACAGTGCTTTCCTGGATATGATAACAAAAGTACAAGCAAAAAATAAAGGAAGAAGAAAGAAGGAAGGAAGATAAATTAAATTTCATCAAAATTAAAATTGTTTATGCATCACAGACCAATACAACAGAATTAAAAAGCAACCCACACAATGTGAAAAAATAATTGCAAATCACTTAATCTGATAAAAGGGTTATTATCCAACATATATATATATAAAACCTCCTATAACTTAACAAAAGAGAAACAACCCAATTCAAAAATGTGCAAGAGTTGGAATAAGACATTTCTCCAAAGAAGATACACAGAGGACCAAGCAAGTTTTGGAGAACTGCAATAACACACGTGACTTCCAACTTCTGCTTATCCTCTCTAACACTTCTTCTAATGATAACCATTGTAATGTGTGTAAAGTGATATCTCACTGTTGGGTATTTCTTTGTTTGTTGATTTTGTTTTGTTTCGTGGCACTAGGGATTGAGCCCAGAAATGGTCTATCACTGAGGTACTTCCCCAGGCTTTCTTAGTTTTTTATTTTTCATTGTGAGACAGTCTTGCTAAATTGCCCAGGATGCCTCAAACTCGTGATCCTCCGAGTAGCTGGGGTTACCAGCATGTGGCACCTCTCCTGGCTCACGTGATGTCAACAGGCACCAGATGACTAGTAGCGTTGAGAATGACTGGTTATCACTAAAAGAAGTGTCGGCAAGAATAAGTAGAAATTGGAACCCTCATTAATTATTAGTGGGAATGGGGTAAAGATTAAAAAGCAGTACTACATTTCCTCAAAAAATTTATCATAGAATTACCATACTATCTTTGGGTGTATATCCAAGATAATCAAAAGAACTTGAAGAGAGATCTGCACCCCCAAATTCACAGCAGCTTCATTCACAATTACCAAAAGATGGAAGCAACTCAAGGGTCCATGGACAGATGAGTGGATCAGCAAAATGTAGTCTACACATACAAAGAAGCACTTTTCAGCCCTAAAAAGGAAGGAAATTCTGACACATGCTACAACATGGCTTACTCTTCAGGACATTATGCAAAATGAAATAAACCAGTCGCAAAAGGATAGTTCATTTATTACTCCCCTTTTTCGAGGTACACAGAGCAGTGGAGGCAGTGCTGGTCCTCAGCACATAAACACTTTGAACTGAAGGGCATGGCGAGGCCTCAGAAGCAGGGTGTCTTTGACCTTCTGCCTTCAGGTCTCCTGTTCCTCTTTCTCCCCCAAAGCAAGACACAAAAAGCAGAATCCCTCTTCCCTAAGGCAGGTCATAGAAACTAGAGCTGTTCTTCCCCCAATATAAGCCATAAAATCTAGAAAGGTCATTCTCTCGCTTCTCCCTTTGAAGACTCATTCCACACGGGGTTCTGTCTGCACCACAGACAGACAGGCCAAGAAGAGCCTGAACTCGCGGCCTTGTGGGCACCCCCTCCGTGTATCGTCATTGCGCCACACTCTTTTGTCCAATCACATTTCTACACTCCTGTCATTCTTCATCCAACCTGTGTATAAAAACACGTCTTTGGGTTTTCATTTTCGAAGGCTCCCTGAGTCACATCAAGTTTTGATTAAATAAATTGTTAGGCCTTTCTTTGGCTAACCTGCTTTTGTCATAGGAGTGACTGCCATCACCCTTATTGAAGGGTAAGGAAAAATACCATGCCCCTCTCCCCCCACAGCAGACATAGAAAGTGAAAAGGTGGCTGCCAACGCTTGGGGCCAGGGAAGACTGTGAAGGGGCTTAATGTGTACATAGTTTCAGCTGGGGACAATGAGATAGCTCTGTGGGAAGTTGGTGGTGATGGTTGTGCAGCAATATGGTGCCTTAAAATGGCCGTTGTACCTTACCACTGTTATGCCTTAAGATGGTTAATATGAGTCAGGCATGGTGGTGCAGGCCTATGATACAAGCTACTTGGGAGGCTGAGGCAATATGATCACAGGGTTGAGGCCAGCCTGGGCAATTTAGCAAGATTCTGTTTTAAAATGAAAATAAAAAGAGCTGGAGATACAGCTCAGTGGTAGAATGCCCTTGGATTCAATCCCCAGTACTACCCCCCCAAAAAAAGTAAAAATGGTAAATTTCATGTCTTGTTTATTTTATCACCATGAAAAGAAAAAAAACTATATTAAAAGATCCGCTTTTCTTTCTTAAGGGATAACTGTAGGAGAAAATAATGGAGGAACTTAGAAGTCATAAAAAATGTTCAGGAAAACGTAAGTTGAATGCCTATGAATTTGAGGCCAGCCAACATGCAGGTTTCTTCCCAAGAGTGGCGTTCAAGGCAATTTCCCCCATAAATCTCCCCTCCTGGCACAGACTGTCCAGTTAGGCTAACTGCAGGATGGGGGAAATGCAATTTCTTTCTACTGACAATGCTAATGACTCTACCACAGCTGTGAAAAAGTGATTGAGAATAAAATACCATTTCCAATCAGCTTCACTAAGTAACCTTCACTTAAAGAACGGTAAAAATTAAACCAAGCCAGTAAAACTCGGTGCGAAAAAAAAAGAGGGGAGCCAGCCATCTGTAAAATCATTCGCCAGGGCAGGCTGGGTTTGGAAGGGAGCGCTGCAGGGAGTAGAGCAAACTAACCTGAGGGGTTGGTCCTCCCTTTGTGACATGCTGCTGTCACCTTCTGAATTCCCCAGGACTCTGGCCTGGCCCCTTCTTTTCAGTGGCTCCCTCTTTGCCAGGTTAGATGGCCTCACTGGTGTGGCCTTGACAATGGATGTTCATTTTACCGCTGTAAAAGATTTAATGATTAAAAGGCCATGCCACAGCGCTGGACCACAAAACTCTTTCTTTGGTTCCCATGAAGCCCCTTTGACTCAGAATGTTCTTTTGACAGGATCAGGGGCAGGTCGCATTCTGTAGGGTTGCGACAACTTCTGTATTTTTTATCTGCTACCTCCTACTTTGTGCACACGGTTAATGTGTAATTAATGAAATGCCCTTTCTTGGAGTGGTGCACAATCCAGCCTACCTACCCCCACCCGCCTCCCTTGGTCTTCAATAGGGAGGCTGCCTTTACAGCCCTGGCTAAAATAAGACCAATTACTCTGGTTACAGTGTACTCTCTCCCTCTCTCCCTCTCTCCCTCTCTCCCTCTCTCTCTCCCTTGGTGGAAAGGATGGCGGGGGTGTGATGTTATAAACAATAACTGCTAAACTTTCTCCCACATTATTGGAGCATATTGGGAAGGAGGAAACAAAACACACAGAAATATCAAAGTTAGGTGGGGACACAGCTGAAAGGGGATAGAGGAGGGAGGGATGGAGAGAGGAAGGGAGGGAAGGAAGGAAAGAAATAGAGGGGAGACAGGGAGGGAGGGGAGACAGGGATGGAGGGAAACGTGGGGAAAGAAAAGGGAAAGAACCATTCCAACATCAATTTGATTTAAATAATGGGCAAAATGGATTCTAAGGCTGATGTGGGTAGCCCAGGGGCTCATGGTTATGCTACTGGTGGATTGTGATTTCCTATTATGTCACCAGACCAAGACTGGCAACAGTGATTGGTTACTCCAGAAAGTAGGCAACAACAAGATCATTTGGAGCCTCTCTGAGCACCTGCCAATGGACTCACCAGCAGAGCCCTAGAAAAGGTGCCTCCGTGAGCTCCGGCTAGAATGCATTGGAATTAGCGCTGTCCTGAGGGTAGGACTGTATGTATTAGAGTCCTATAGAGGAACAGAGTCAACACAAAATATATGTGTAATATAAGGGATTTGTTAGGAAGTCTTACAGGACCAGAAGCAGGAGTCATAATGGCTGTCTGCGGGATCAGAGGCTTAAGAATCCAAAATGGCCGCCTGTGCACTAGAGAGCCAGAGGGTCCAGCAGCAGTCAAAGTCTGAAGGCCTGGAAGCTCCCCGTGGAGTCTGTGTTGAGTCCGTGTCGGGAGGCCAAAGAGTCTGTGTTGGAAGGATGAAGAAACTGGAGGGCAACATCCAAAGCCAGTGGCGAAGACTGAAGCTCCACACCTCCTCATTCCTTCCCATCTTGTTCATCCAGACTACAGGCTTATTGGTTGGTGCCACTCATATCTGGGGTGAATCACCCCTGTCAGTTTGCTGACTACATGTCTGTGGACACAGCCAGAACTTTCCTAATCCACTAGAAGGTTCTTACTCAAATCAAGTTGGCCTATCACAATTAATGATCAGGACCCATGTGCACTGTTTCTCTTAAACAGTTTAAATTTGGATTATTCCAGGACATTTACAATTATGTCCTAGGAGTTCTTGAATACCAGCCTTTGGTGGTTAAATGCTTTCTAAGGGTAATTCCTGGAACTCTGCTTTGGATCAATTTATATCAATCCAATGAACTGTTTTAATTTGGGATTCCTGGAAGAATTCTATTTGAAAATAAAAGTGTTCAAATGTGATGTCTAGGATGCATATGAATTTAAATTTGAGACTCTGTGATCATAAAAACTATCATTTTTACTCTTTGGACTGGGCTGAGAGAATCCCATTAAGCATCATGTGCTAGTAATATCAAATAGTATCAGAAAAGCTGGAATATCTTGTATGACAGTGACAGTCCATGTGGTACTCTTGACATCATTTCCTCAGTTTAATTTTTCTTATTTTGAAGTGAACCAACAATTGGAAAATACCACAAACATGGAAATGTGTATATTTGAATCTGCAGCAGGCTCTGCTTTTGGGATTTGGCTGAGACTACTTACCTGGGAGCCATTTGATATCCCACAGTCTGAGAGGCTTCCAGGAATCTCCTTCAAAAAAGATCGCTGGGAATCCCTTTAATTCCACCGTTCTTAAGTGGCCTTCTACCACCAGCAGGTGCCTCTGTTTGAGTCTGCAATCTAAAACAACCAGCCATTTTCCTTTAATCGTAACTAAAGGTGACAGTGGCTGCTGGATGTCCTCTCCACCAGTGGGGAAAACTTCAGTAAATGCCTTTTTCTGAATCTCTGCTGTTTCACCTGTCAAGTAAGATTAATAATATTCATAATGGACTTTAGGGGTATTATATAAATGCAAACTACTGCTGTGTCTTTTCCTTAGTAAAGAAAGCTCTGAAGGATACTCTGGAAGAATGGAGTATTGTTAATATTTGCCCTAAATTTTATTTATTTATTTATTTATTATTTGTAGCACTGAGAATCAAACCCAAGGCCTCATGATGCTAGGCAAGTGCTCTACCACTAAGCAACAACCCCAGTTCCTGACTTCTTTTTTTTTTTTTTTTTCTGAGACAGGATCTCACTATGTAGCCCAGGCTGGCCTTGAACTTGTGGCAATCCTCCTGCCTCAGTCTCCCAAGTGCTAGGATTACAGGCATGTGCCACCACACCCGGCTGTCCCTGAATATTTTTTAACACCAGAGTTCAGCAAGTGTTTATAAGCATCAGGATTTACGGGTCCATGCTGTATCTGATTCTGGAATAAAACAGTTAGTCTAAATTTTATTTGTGACAGAGTGGACGCTTTTCTTTAAATTTTATTTGTGACAGAGTAGCCACTTTTCTATCTCTGAACCAAGTAACTTGCCTAAACTTCCTGAGTGACAGTTTCCTCGCCTAAAACTGAATTGATGACAAATGATTGACATCACCATCACATATTCACTGTGTTTGACAGTGTATTCAGATTACTATAATGACAATTTCTTTTTTTTTAACGTGGGTACCAGGAGTTGGCCTCAGGACCTCATGCTTGCCAGGCAAGCGCTTGTGCCGCTGAATGATATCACCGGCCCTTTTTTTCCTTTATGTGGGTTCTGGGAGTCGAACTCAGGACCTTGCGCTTGCCAAGCAGGCGCTTATGCCGCTGATCTCACCGGCCCTATAATGACAACTTGAATGTATTAAAATCCCTATAATTTATTCTATAGCTTGTTTAAACGATAGTAAATGATTCCTCTTCCACAAAGATCCTTCACATATCCAGTGACACAAAAGTTGCTGTCATCATCCTTTTTATGGCTTACAAACAATAAATGAATTGCCACAGTTTATATTACATAAAAGCCTGAACATCATATGTAAATTGTGCTAATATGTTAAAAAGTAAATGATGACAGAGCACCCTTTTTTCCCAGATTAAATTGTTGTGATAAAGTTTTGGAAAATGGCAGCAGAATTTACTGGTTTGCTTTGAAATAATTGGTGATATCTATTCCATTGGTAACCAGATTTATTAAATTCAAAATACTGCCAAACTTTCACTTGTACTGTCCCAATCTAAGTACTACCTGTGATAAAATTTAAAAGGACTCAATAATATAATATTTTAATATACTTGACACAGAGAAGCCCTGTCCCCACAGGTCACGTATCAGACTATTATATGTTTATTTAACATTTTTATTAATACAATTTAATATTGTTTAGGAAAGATATAAACCTTACCAAAACTGGTCTTTTAAAAATAGTATTTTTTTTAAAAGAAGGAATGGCATATATAATTCCAAATTTCAGGCTCTTGTAAACTTATATGTATATAATTGACATCTCCACATTAATAATCCCTGGGGAATTGGGCCTGAAATCTACTGGAATCACAGCATCTTCTTAGTTGGCCAGACTGGACCCCTTCCCACAAAGCCAAGAACCTTGAGGACCTGTGTTTGGAGGTCCACAAATAAAGAAGGGAAGGAAAACTTCAAAAGAAACTTCTTCCCCTTGATTCCAATACATTGGCAGGTCGGAGAGGATATGTTTGTGGATGGGATTAGCTCCCTGCTGGTTCCTCTACATCTGAGAACACTGAGCCCCCCACGCCTACCCCCACCATGGCAGGGGGCTGGGATCAGCTGACCCGCCCAGAGCTGAAATTTCACCAGACTAATTTCCTGGTGACAAATGCCCCAAAGCACAAATATAACACTGTGAGCTTCATATTCTCCCAAATGTTTCTTCTCAGACAGAAAAAAGCACAGAGTAGGAGGGAGGAGGGAGGGTATAGTTTTGAGAAAGCAGAAAGGTTGGGGCAGTGGATCCTTTAAAGCAACACTAATGATAAAAACAACTTCACCCTTAAATAAACCTTAAATAACCATTGACTTCTGCATTTATCTAGAAATAACTATAGTCTCAGAGCCTAGGTTTCCTAGAATTAACTAAATACAATGGGGAAGAAAACCCAAATTCTTCAATTCCTCATTCAGAAAAGAAGGGAGGGGAGAAATACACCTGTTCTATCTCAATAATGTTGAAAGTGTTTTCTCAGTATCCCTGCCTTCTAACTACTGGAATTACCATGACCTAGGCATATTTATGTTTAACCATGAATATGTTTTTCTCAACTGATCCTAGCCCTTTAAGTTATAAAAGCTCAGAAGGACTTCATGGGCTTAATTTGCTTGGTAATGTATTTAACCACACTGTACACAAATGCACACCTGATAAATGCTTGCAGCAATCAAGATGGTGGCACTGATGGCTCATGGAGGTGGCTGAAGTTTGTTTTGTTGATGGCTAAGCAGCTGAAAATCTTGGGCTGATAGAATGTCTGACAAGTTTCACCTATGGTGAGCTAGGTATATGCTTTTCAGGTCCCAAAGACAGTCGTGAGTTTGGCTCTAACATAGAAAAGCCAGAGCGTCAATCCTTAGCGAGTGGGAGTGATGTTCAGATAACACGGCCAGACTGTGTTTGTCTCAAGTGCCAGAGTGAACTGTTCGTTAGCATTTCTGAGAAACACCAGGAATAATACCAACAAGAGAGGGGTGTTAAATAAACCATTCCAGAGTGTTGATTTTTACTGGGCGGCGGGGGGGAATGCCTAAGCTTGAATGGGGGTCATCATTTTCCCATCCTACAGGTACAAGCAGAAGAAAACGTGAAGAGGAAGCACCCATGGAGGACCTTCCCATTCCCCGCCAGCCATTTTCCACGGTCTGTATGTGAGGGGCATGGCCGGGAGGAAATTCATACCCATTGGCTTTTAATTCTGTTTCCTTCCCTGAATGCCATATTTTCTCCCTTTAAACATATTTTAAAGAGGTAATGATGAGCTAAGTTCTCCGCTTTAGATAATTTGTAGTAAGTCTCTTAATTTGCTAAGAATCATGTTGTCTAAATTGTGCATTATTAATAGCATACAGCATACAAAATGCGCTTCCTTGATATATTCCAAAGGAAGAAAGGCCAAGTTTATTGTATTAGAGCCACAAATTGGGATCTTATTTTGCTTCAAGATGCTTTGAAACATGTAATTATGAACATAACTCTGCTTGTGAACTTGTCCTCATTAACTTAGTAGTTAGCAAGATCTTGTTTGATCTTAGAATTCATTAGACCTTGCAGCAGGCAGACGGCTTCTGTTTTAACACACAGGAATCACCCATTAAGGTGATAATAAAAAAATCAGTGTCACTTTCCAGCTTATTACATTTTTCCAAGACTCCTGTACTGTGCCTAATTGAGCCATGTTTTACATTAGAAATATTTTTAAAGTATCACTCCCATTTGTTTTAACATGAAGGCTGAATAAACTTCTGTTTAGTAAAAGGCTGTCACCAACTAAGTCATAGGCAGGGGCTGGAGCTTTCCTCACCTATTCTCAGTGTTCTGGTAAACTGCAAGCAAGAGAAAAGGTTGCGAATCCAAAGGTGGATTTCAGAGAGTGCCTTCCTCCCTTAGAATCCTCAAGCATGCGCTCAGAATTCTAGAATTCCATTTGCACCTCCACCAAGTTCAGTCTAGCAAGCCACAGTGCCAGTACATAAATAAAGCGCTTAAGGTATTATTTATGTACTTCTCGGTTTATTATTACTAGTATTGTCTGACATTGTAGAAGTTATAGAATCACAAATATTTTGGAGACAGACTGTCTAGATTATTTTAGAGAGGAGGAAACTGAGGCACGACACGGAAACAGCTACCCAAGGCCCCGAATCTATTCAAAATAATTGCCTCAATTTCCCACTCTACTTTGTTGAGCTCTTCTGAAATACACGTTCGAGAAGTATTAGCCTTCTCGTCTTGTCTCGTCTTCTTGTCTACTGAAAAGGTAGACAAGATTTGAATTACATCACCTGTCTTGGGACTTTCTGAGAGCTCAGGTCTGCCAAATCATGCAGATATTTATTTATCGCACTGAAATTCACACTGGTGCTGGAATTTGTTCAGAAAATTCAGCCAATCATAGCTTTGATTCTGCTTTTTCTTATCTTGCAATGAAGGCCTTAAAAGCACACTTTAGGAATGTTTGTTTCCGTTGTGCCAAATTTGAGATACATACAGCAGCCTAGATGGCATTGTGTTCACACAGGTATATGGGCAGCAGAGGCAGCTGGGAAAGAGGCCAGTAGCGAAGCTTAGAGCCAGCCTGCCTGGGTTAGCTGTGACTCAGGGCCTGCGCCTGGGCCAAGTTGATGTGTCCCATCCCCATTTTCTAAAAGAGGGGAAATTTCTAGTATTACAGTTATCACCACCATAATGCTCCAATAAGTTAGTATTTATAAGTCCCATGGAATGGTATTGATATATAATAAGTCACATTAAGTAAAATAATTAAAATCTTAAAATCAGTTTGTTTGGGGAAGGTTTTTTTTTGTTTTTGTTTTTGTTTTACACCATCAAAGCAGTTTATTCGTTCAAAATTATCTCAAATTTTCTCTGTCATGTGTAGAACAAATTAGACATGATTGTGGATGTATACATATATATTTATATATACATACATGTATATTGCTTATATTATACTGTATACTCTTTTTCAGTTACATTTATGGTACCTCTAACCTTCTTATTCAACTTTAAATATAAGAAGACCATTTTCATACCAGGTCCTGGGTTTCAAAAATATTATTTGCCTAATTTCCTCCTAGTTTTAGTAGCAATTAAGGCATTTTAAAATAAGAAAATGAACAACAAAAATGGATCAAATAAAGCAGAAAAAATTAAATGTTGGCATTGCATCTTATAACACAACTTTCAGTTGTAGTAACTGCCTGGATGGGGTATTATGTTGATGATTGTTTTAAAATATTTCAAGGTCATTTGGGTTGGAAAAAAATATATCCATTCAGATAAATGAATTTTATTTAATGTAATTATGATGTCATTTCCCTGAAGTGGAATTTGCAATATTTACATTAACTTTCTCATAAGGTTTATAAAATGAGAAATTTCAATGTTTTTTGAAACATGCAATACTGTTCATCAGCCCTCTGCCCATAGAAAGAGCACAGTTCATAAATCAGTAATTGGATATTCCACACACATTAGAATAGTGTGTTTGCAAAAGTTATTATTTGTGAATGGATGGATTCACGCATTCTTCCCGAGGATGAGAATATAGCCACATTTCCTTTAGAAAGTTCAAAAGCTGCCAGGCCGCCTCTCTGACAATCGCAACAGGCCTGGTTGGAGGAGACTCCTAAGTTGCCTCGGCAAAATAGAGTCATTTAGAAACTTACAATGTGTCTTTGGCTTCTATTTTTAAAGATCTTGACAAGGTGCAGTCTGTAGGGATATTGTTTTATTTCTTGGTTTTTCTGTCCAGATTTCCACACTGCCCCACCCCTCCTGTTTGAGTGGGAGCAATAGCTCAGAAACAGTTCTGTAAACAGCCAGCCGCCTGATTTAAAGGAAACTCCGGAACATAATGAAGCCCTCTTTCTCTCTCCTTGTTGTGGTCAGGGCCTGGCCTGCTGGGCTCAAGCCCTGAAAGCAGCCGCTGGGTGAATTTCCCAGCCTTTGGAGCCTGGCTGCGCCCGGAGTTTGCTCAAGTGCAGCGGGGCTGTGTGTAAGCCGGGCCCCAGCCGGGTGGGTCTGCTCTCCTCCCAGGAGCTCAGGAAAGGTGACAGGGCTCCTTCACGTCTTCTCCTGGGCCCCGGTCCCCCCTCTTTTTCCTTGAACCAACACAATAGTTTTCTTCAGCAGGTCCCTCTGCCAGGGAGCGCTCCCTGTCACATCTCTCACACTGGGACATTTTTCCACATTTCCAGGATTATAGCCACTTTCACTTAGATCTATGTGTGCTGCCTCCACATACAAAGGAGCACTTGGGGACAGGATTAGTAGGATTAGAAGAGCTTCGCATATGTCCAGTTCAAGCAATTGGTATTCAAAGCTTTACACTTTCAAATGCCACCAAGAGAGAGAAAAGGAACAGGGAGCTTGCTTTGCATTTCAGCACCTTCAAGAGAGGAACAGTGCTTTTTATTGGTGTTTAAAGCCGCGGGGATAAACAGATTCCTCTTCTGGTTTAATCCAGTCCAACATACCACGGGGCCTCTAATCTGGGGAGCCAAATAGCACTGCTCCCAGGCTCTAAAATCGCAAACTTCTGCCTCTGGGTGGTTGCTAGTGCGCCAAGGACACACAACAGAGCACGTGTTTATAGCAAGTTCCTTCCCTAGTTGTGACTTACTATTTTATACACCGGCGTTCACTCCTGCAGGTCTCCCGTGCACACTGCTCGTCAATGGTTTTGCACTAATTTAGCAATGACCCAGCTCTCCGCGCTGGTGCTGACTTCTAGCAGAGGTCGATTTGCTTCCACCTACAGCTGGGAGGGGCCTGCTGAGGGGCGTGGTGGGCAGTGGGAAGGGCCGCGAGTGCGGTGCAATTGCACTGGAGAGCTGAAAAACATGCTGAAAGAGTGAGCGCGCTTTTTACACTTGCTGCTGCGGCCCTTTCCCATCATTTCTGTTTTCAGGCCATGGAATGATCCATTCTCTTCTCTCTGTATTTCCTAGTCCTGTAAAGGCCTATGTTCCTCTCTGAGGAACCCAATATCCATGGAAAACAACAGCTTTGATTCCAATAACACTAGGAAATATATAAGGGAAGTTCAGTTCTAGACTGTTATTTTTTCATTTTATTAAAAATAGGAAACTTTGATAAGAAAGTTTTATTTTCATAATACTTCAATATCTTTCCTAATGCTGTGGACTTTTAAAAAATTAACTTCTCATAAACTTGGAATATTACTTTCAGTGAGAACATGGTGCTAAAAATTATCTCTCTTTTCTTATGGATAAATCTCTCTTTTAATGTTCTTTTTATTAATGAGAAAAATGTTTATGCAAGTTGTTTTTGGACCTGGGGCCCTGTCTCCAAAATAGTTGTTAACCTTAAGTGAGTTCCTTTACTTTGTTTTCTCCTGACCTGAAATTTATCTTGTATAAAATAAAGGAATTGAACTGAAAATATGAGTAGCTTTCAGTCCCAGCACTGGACAATTTACAAACTATTTTCACATACTTCTGTAAAGTATATTTCAGCTCAAGTGTTCTGGGAACCTCTTCATAATCTATGTCATTTATGACTTTCTAGAACAGTTCCATCTTCACAAGAGAAAAAAGTTACCTGCAAACAAATTAACTATAGCAGCACTGGACCAGGAAATTTTATGCAAAGATATTTTACGAAAAGTCACCCTCTCTGTAAAATATGATTTCAAATGCCAAAACAGATGTTCAGTAGAAAATTATAATCATCTTTTGAAGTCTATTTTCTTTCTGTTGTTCGGATTGAATAAGTTCTACTGTTTTACCTTCAGGTTCACTGCTTCTTCTATCGCTCTGCAGAGATTCGTTGTCCCCCCACTCTGCCACTTTCAAGGGTGTAATTGCTCATTGAAGCATTTTTTTGGTGGTTGCATTAAAATCCTTGTCAGATAATGACATCTGTGCCATCTTGGTGTTGGCATCCGTTCATGGCATCTCCTGTTTCAATTTTAGATTTTCCTGTTTCTTGGTATGAGTTGTTTTGATGTGTTCGGGGTGCTTTGGATATTATGAAACTCTGGATCTTAAATTTCTTGTGTAGCAGGTTTCTGTGGAAACATTTCTGGCATGGGCAAGGAGAAAAGGCACCAACTCTTTATCCATGTGTGAAGGTGCAGGTCCAGGCTCACTTTTCCTTCAATCAGACTTTGATGGCAATCATTCCAGTTGCCACAGGAGCCAACATACAGGTTTTTTGTTGTTGTTGTTTATTTGTTTGTTTTTTTAATGTGGGTACCAGGAGTCGAACTCAGGACCTTGCACTTGCCAGGCAGGCGCTTACGCTGCTGAACCACGTCACCAGCCCAACATACAGGTTTTGAAGTCAGACAAAACTGATTTGAATGCCAGCCCCAACTCACCTACTACGTGTTCAAGGATATGCTACACAAACTTGCTGAGCTTCGGTTTCCCTATTTCTGAAATACAGAAAGTAACGTATACCAGGGAAGGGCTGTTTCCAGGATTAGAAATATGACATGTGACCAGGCTAACACATAGTAGTGGTTTCGACAAATATAAAGAGCCTCCGGTTATAAAGTATGAAACGTGTGGTGCAGAAGAGCAGACTACAGAGCGCCTGTGAGTTTACAGTGGAAAAAGTTCTGTTTCCTCTCACAGCACCTTCTTCTCACCAATATTGTTTTCTAAAAATTATTTTATATGTGGTACAAATACATTTGTAAAAATCTCCTGGCTTTTTACAATGGGCCTTCCAACTGGCTTGTTCCTACTTTTGCTTCCTTGTGAAATTTTTCTAATGATTTCACACCATAGAATGATTAAAAAACACTGCTGAAAACAGTGTTTCATGCTAAAAATCTCCCCATAGTGTGTTTGATTTTGTATATTTCTTGTGGTTTTATTTGTGAATTATCTTTATTTTGCTTCTTAGGCTTTTTATTGTTATTTTTAATTGTGATGAACTATTCATGATATGAAATTCATATTAATCATTTTTAAGTGCCCAGTTCTTTATTGTTAACTGTATTCACACGGTTCTATAACCAATCTCTAGTACTTGTCTTACAAAACTGAAACTCTATACCCAATTCCCAACTCTGTGTTTCTCCCCTTCCTGAGCTCCTGGCCACCTCCAGTCTACTTTCTGTGTCTGTGAGTTTGTCTCCTCTGGATGTCTCATATAAGCAGAATCAAATAGCACTTGTCTTTTTGTGACTGGCTTGTTTCATTTTGTATAATGTCCTCATAATTCACTATGCTGTAGCATGTGTCAGATTATCTTGCCTTTTAAGAGCTGAATATATTCCATTGTGTGCATGTGCTACGTTTTGTTTATCTGTTCCTTTGTTGAAGAATACTTGGGTTGCTTCTATCTTTTGGCTATTGTGAACAATGCTGTGCTGAATATGGATGTACAAGTATCTCTTGAAGATCCTGCTTTCAATTTATTGGTCAATATAGCCAGAAACAAAGTCTCCATAATATTTTTAAAAGTACACACCTTATTTTGGCACAAAAAGAAACTCAGTACTCAGTCTTCCTTTTATGTAGTCACATACTCTGTGTATTAGTGTCGTGCTAACTTTCCATCATTGTGACAAAATACCTGAGACAACCAGTTTAAAGGAGGAAAGGTTTATTTTGGCTCAGTTTCAGAGGTTTTAGTCTAGTGTTGCTGGACCCTGTTGCTTTGACAAAAGCACATGGTGGCTGAGACCAGTTCACTGCATGGGTGCATGAAAGTAAAAGAGAGACGGGAAGGGGCTGAGGTCCCAATATCTTCTTCAAGGGCGTAGCCCCAAGTGACATAACTTCCTTTCCCTAGGCCTTGCCTACTAAAGGTTCCACCTTCTCCTGATAGCATAATGAGCCAGGGACTAAGACGACTTCAACAAAAGATCCATCACGAGATGTCAAATAAAAAGTGTTGGTTGTTATCTTGGTATTTAGGAACAGCAGTTAAAATGCGTATGGCTACAAGAAACAAAACATCTAAGTAAGTGGATTTAAGAATATAAGACATTTATTAGACTCAGGAAAACAATGGTTAAGAAGTTGATCCATCTGGTCTAGTGGCTTACTTAGTGCTTGCTCTATTCTTCTCCTCTACTCTGCCAATGAGTTGGCTTTTCATTCTTTTGCAAACTCATGTTCATAAAATGGCAGCCACAGAGCTAGGCATTTTCATTCTTAGGAGGCAAAATGAAAGAGTAAAGGGAATTTCTTTTATTAGTGAAGAAAAGATCTTTCCCAGAAGCCTCTAGTAGTCTTCCTCTTATCCTCAGTAGTGAGAACTGGGCTGTATAGTCACCTCTATCTAATTACAGAAAGTGAGCACCTGACAAAAAGAGGCTACTGTGTTTAAGATCAATTTTGAATCACTTTTTCAGTGTGAAAATATATAAAATTTCACATTGTGAAATATGTAAAATTAGGAATCTGTTTACAAGGAGGAATGTGAGAAATGACTTGGACAGGCAAGAGTTAGTGTCTGTGTGTAGGTGCATCATCCCCAGTATCTCATCCCTTTCCTGTATAGCAGGTAGCTGATTAGCCATGCCCAGCATGTGACCATTGGGACATACTTGCAGAGCACCTGTGTGCTGATAGTTACTTCACATTTCTTTGGTCTGTTTGCTTTCCCATTATCCAAAAAGTTATGTATTAGTCTGTTTTGCATTGCTGCGATGAAATACCTGACATACACAACTTAAAGGAGAAAAGGTTTGTTTTTGTTCAGTTTCAGAGGTTTCAGTCCATGGTCAGCTGGCTCCAAAGCAGAAATACAGTATCATGACAGAGGAGTACAGTAGAGGAAAGCTGCTCAACTCATGGCATCTAAAAAGCACAGAGAAGAGCCAAAAAGGAAGGAGCCAGGGAGGAACCAGATATAGTCCCCATGATCACACCTCTATGACCCACCCAAAAACACCCAAAAGGTTGCTTTACTAATCTTTTAGGTGCCTCTCAAGCCAATCAAGTTGACAATTGAAACTAACCATAACAAGTCCACTCCTTGTCAACTTGATGCCCAAATGCATCTTCTTAAACTACATTTAATCTCCAAATAGAAAGAAAGTCATAATTCTACCTAATATGATATAACTATGCTGCATATAACTGAAAACACAATAATCCCTTCCTCAAAGTCTCAACAGTTCCAGCATTGCTCAAAAGTTTAAGTCAAAGTCTCCTCAGAGACTCAAGGCAAATTGTTAGCTGTGAACCCCTGTAAAATTCAAAAAGCAAGTTACATGCTCCCGACATACAGTGGTACAATGGTACAGGGTAAACATTCCCATTCCAAAAGGGAACAATAGGAAGGTAGAAATGAATGGGATCAAAATAAGACTGATAACCAGTAGCACAGGTATTAAATCATGTAGCTCCACGTCTGGCATCAAGGGCACAAGGTGCTGAGATATGAGTACCAGAGGGCTTGGATGACACACTCCTCTGGCCTTGCAAGTACAGCCCATATGGTCTCTCTCTTGGGCTGACTCTGCTCACTGACTGCAGCTTTCCTCCATAGATGTTCCGTGTTCCCGACATCTACAACTTCCTAGAGCATCCACTACAGCTTCAGCTTTGCTCTAATACTTTCACGCATTGCTTCTCAAGGGCTCCTGGCAGGGACTCTATCCCCATTACACATTGCCTGGCCTCCCAGGCTTTCCTTTGGTGTCTGAGTGGAAGCCTCTATGACTCTACAGCTTTGGAATTCTACACTAGCATCTGAGGCACTAGCATCATACAGATAATACCAATACCTACAACCACCTCAAGTTGTGGCCAGGCCCCTTGGACCGTGGCTACAGTGGCCTCTGAGTGCATGAATGGCTGAATACTGGCAAATACCTTTAGCTCTCTTCTCAAAGTCTTTCAAAGAAGTTTATATTTTTATACCCTTCAGACTGAGGGGTGAGGTCTGGCCAATTCCTGCATTGCCCTTTCTTATTGTTCTAGTGCAAAGTATTTGGCATCTTCTTAATCTTACTAATCTCTTCACCAGCCATTCCTTTGCTGGCACCAGATTTACATGCAGTTCTTTTATAGCCAAATTTAAAGCTTTTCAAATAGTCTACCAATTCTCACTATTAATCTGGCTAAAAGTAGCTAACAGTACCCATGCCATATCCTGAACACTGGATTGCCCTGAAGTCTCCTCAGCCAGATCAATTAGTTTGCAACCTTTAAATTCAACTTTATATAGTTGTAGAACATGGACAAAGTGTAGACAAATTCCTTGCCAGAATGAAACACACATGTCCTTTGGCCTAATTACAATAGAATCCTCATTCCCACCTGAAACCTCATGAGCACAGTCTTTATTGTCCTCATTCCTATCAGCATTCTGGTCTTCTGAGCTCCCATCAGAATTTCCCATCAAGGGCCGGTGAGATAGCTCAGTGGCATAAGCACCTGCCTGGCAAGCGCAAGGTCCTGAGTTCAACTCCCAGAACCCACATAGGAAAAAAGGGCCGGTGATATCGCTCAGCGGCACGGGCGTCTGTTGGCAGGCAAGGTCTTGAGTTTGACCCCTAGTACACACACACACACACACACACACACACACACACACACACACACAAAGAATTTCCCATCAAGCTCTGCTTACAATGTTCTAGTGTATCTCTAACCTGCTTCGCCAAGCTTCTCTCACAAACCAGTTTGAAAGGCTTCTGAACCACGTGGTCAGCTTATAGTCACACCAATTGCCCCCCTCCTGGCATCAGTTTTCTATATTGTTCATCTTTCTTTTTTTTTTTTTTTTTTTTTTTTTTGTGGGTACCGGGGGATCGACCTCAGGACCTCGCGCGCCAGCAGGCGCCCGTGCCGCTGAGCGATATCACCGGCCCCTTTTTCGTATGTGGGATCCGGGAGTCGAACTCGGGCCCTTGCGCTTGCCGGGCAGGCGCTTAAGCCGCTGAGCCATCTCACTGGCCCTCTATATTGTTCATCTTTCTATTGCCAGGACAAAATTCCTAACCATACACAACTTAAAGGAGAAAAGATTTATTATTTTGGCTCACAGTTTCAGAGATTTCAGCCCATGGTCAGCTGGGTCCAAGGCAAAAGCTTTAGGGTGGAAGGGTGTGGTGGAGGAAACCTGCTGAACTCATGGTATCTAGGAAGAAGACAGCAGGAGATGAGCACCAGAGAAAAGAAGATCAGGGACCAGATATATCCCTTAATGTCACATCCCATGGCTCACCCAGACACACCCAAAAGTTTGCTTTATTAATCTCCTAGGTATATCTTAAGCCAATGAAGATGAACCATAACAGATGAGTTCATTTCTTCTCTCTTCAAATCCCCAGTATCTCAAGCTCTAATTATCATTCTCAGCTATTACTTTACTTCTTATCTGATTTAGAAAATAAGATTTATAGAAGAAATCTTCCTGAAGCACTTAATAGGATTTCCATATTCCTTCCTGCGTCTGTGTCCATATATCCTGCCTTTTTTCTTGCTATTGTTTCTATGTTCCGATAAAAGGCCTGTCCTTTCTGCTGTGTATATTAGCTGTTCCTCCTTCTACTCAAGATTATGTCTGCATCAATTTTCACCTCCTTCTCCTGCACCATTATTTCTTCTCTCATCACAGGATCATTCTTTTTTAAGCATAGGCACATGTTGTAATTTCTCCCATCTTTAAAAATATTGCTCCAATAGTTATACCATTTTCCTGATACTCTTTGCAGTAAAATTGACAGAACTTCTATAATTATAGTTTCCATTTTTCTCCTTTCTCATATTTTTCCTAAACTTACTCCAATCTGACTATTGCCCTCACTGCACCATCCAAACTGCTAAAGAAAGATTTGTGCTAATATTTTTTGGACAATTAAATGCTAGTATCTTGTACTCTGAATAACTAGTTTGGAGATAGCATTACACAATGTATTAACCATTGTTACCCTCATATTATCTTGTTTTGAATTTTTATTTTTTCTTTTTCTCTTTAGAAATAAAAATTAAAAAAAAAAAAAACCTGCTCATCCAGGCCACCACCGATGTCCACACTGATAAGTCCACATTGTTAAATCGCAAGCTTTCATCTCACCAGAGCTGTCAAAAGAATTCGACACCATTGACTGGTTCCTCTCTAAAATCTTGTCTTTACTTGGCTTCAAGGACATCCTTATCTCCAGAATTTCTTCTCACTTTAGTGGCTGCTCCTTCTCAGACTACTTTGTTGCTTCTTCTTTCATTCCCTCTCTACAGGAAATGCACCAAGGCTCAATCCTTATTAGCTTTCAATCCCTTGGTGATGTATCAGTTTATTTAACTTATAGCTGTGGGGACTCAAGGGCATGGTGCTGGCATCATCTCAGCTCTGGCAAGGACCCTTTCAGCTGTATCATGACGTGGTACAGTAGATGGCAATGGTGGCAATATACGTGGGAGCAAGTGATTATGTCACCAAACAGGAAGCCAGAGAGGGGCTGGGTGAAGCCAGGCCAGGCTTTTGTAACAATCCCCTCAAGGCAAGAATTAATCAGCATCCCATAAATAACTTAATCCTTTTCCCAGTACTCTCCAGGATTCCTGGATTCTCACAGTAGCTTTCTAATTGGTCTGGTTTTTTACCTTGTCTCTTTATGTCTTTTCTCCATACAAAAGAATGAACCTTCTAAAATAAGAGTAGGCTCAAGTTGTTTCTCTGTTCAAAACCCTCATGGCTTCTATGCTTACTTGGAATAAAAATGAAGGTTCTCACTTAAAAACAGAACTTGCAGTTTTCCACAAAGCTTTATACATTCTACATCTTCATCTGTCACCCCAGTTGGAAAGAGTTTGCTCTCTTACGTTGCCATTTGTTACCATCTTACCTTTACTCTACTTTACCCACATTGACTTCCTCGTCAGTTGTCAGTCACCCCATCCTCATTACTTTGAGCTCTGCTCTTTAATTGTACTAGTTACCAAGGCAGGAATGTGACACAACAAGACACAGTATTATTTCTAATGAACTAGAAGCTGACAATACCATCTGGCCGTTTTGGGTTTTTCACACTACTCAACCACAGAGTAGGTTCTATGTTGACTGAAGTTGTGTTTATCACGATCATCAAGAGGATATAGTTTTGCCTCAAAACAATGGGGAAAGAGAATAATTTGTCCACAGTTCAGGAGATCGTTGGGCTATGTAACACTAATTACATCTTAGTAGTAAAAGTTCAAGGAAGATCATGTAATATTTTACATGCAGGACTATCAAGGAATGTTGGTTTGGTTTGCTTCAGCAAGTGACGAACACTGGCCAGTTGAGATGTTAGTAAAGGACCAAAAGAATAAAGAACAGACAATGGTGAAAAGAAATTTAAAACTTTAACTACGTATTTATTAGTAATAACCAATAATTTTTCTTACTCTTTTTATGATATATATATTATATATGAACATACCACTATATATTAATCATTTTCCTGATTTCTCTTCCACTTCTTTCCTACTACACCATATAAGTTGTCTTAGTATATTTAAATGAGTAATTTAATCTTTAGATTGCTTGATATCAAGTAGACCTAGGGTGGGGAAGGGGATGGAAAAAGAATTAAGATAAGTTATGTACCAACTCCACTCAAGGAATGTAACCATTATGTACTGCAAACAGGTACTAAAAAATAAGAACAACTAAGCAGCAGCTGAGGGCTGGCATGGAAAGAATCTGTACCATTCCATCTGAATTTAAGCCACCAGAGCTATAAACTAAATAAACCTCTTTTCTTCATAAGTAGCCTGTGTCGGGTATTTCATTATAGTAACAAACACTGACTAAGACACCATACAAAAAGTGGAACATTAACATCTATCTTTCAGCATGATGCTTTCACACTCTTCTCTCCTTCACCTGAAGTATCAACTACCTTAAATCTTGGCTTACCCTTTTCTTTTTTAAATATAGTATTTTATATTCCTAATAAGTGTACTATTTAATTTAGGTTTCTTGTAACTTTATAAAATTGTGATCCTTCTCCATGTAATCTTTTGGGGTTATCATTATTCTTAATTTTGTGTTGATAGGATTTCTCCAGATTTTTTCATGTAGCTAGAGTTCATTTGTTTAAGCTATTGAATAATTCTCTGCATATCCCCCAATTTATTTATCTGTTTTCCTGTTACGGATGATTTGCTATTGTGAACAGTGCTACTGTAAACATTATTTTGCAGTATTTGTGTTTAGGTATATAAGTTCAAGAGTTTGGCATGGAGGCATGTAACTTAGGGGTAGAATTGCTGGGTCAGCAGGTACATAAATGTTCAACTTTATCAGATAATGTCGAACAAGATGATGTATTCCAGCGGCTGTATCAGTTTACACTCCCACCAGAAATGTATATGTCATGCTGTTGAACTATAGTGCCCTCAATATTAGTTTTATCAAACTTCTTAATATTTTCCATTCAAGTAGATATAAAATGTTATCACCTAATCATCTTTGTGTTTTCTTATTTAATGAGGTTGGAAATCTTTTCAGATGTTTATTGGCATACTGTATTTCCTTTCCCATGGTATTTCTGTTTATGTCTTTTGCCCACTTTTTCTATTATCCTTTTCATATTGATTTGTCAAAATTCATTATATATGCATGATACTTGTTTTATTGGTTTGTTATGTTGTCAAGACCTTTGCCCAGCTGAAAAATAGTCATTTCATATTTTTTCAGTGAGTTTTGATGAAAAGTCCATTTTAATATAGTAACATTGGTCAACCTCTCTCTTTTATAGTTGTTTTTATCTTAAGAAATGCATCTTTATTTCAAAATCATAAATTAATTTTTTTGATGCTTTAAAATATTGCTTCTGAAATTTAAGTCTGAACCATCCGGATGGATCTGTGTTTGATTTTAAATATTCCTACTGAATTCTCCCAATGTCATGTGTCCAGAGCATCACTACTTTTTCATTGTGCAGATGACAAAACAAGTTTCAGAAATGGTAAGAAAGTTGTTGAACTCCACAGAGCTGGCGAGCAGTAAATCCTATCCAGGAAATCTCCTGTATTCTAAAGCTTGTCTTGTATAATATCTGCATTTGCTTTTCATGCCTCAGGAAGGTGAGCCCCACCAGCAGGAAAGTGGCATCGCTATCTTTCCAACATAAGAGTAAAAAAAAACATAGTTTGTCTCTCTTCAAGACTTCATATTTTTTATGACCCCATTGTATTTGCAAGTTTTGGCCAAAAAACAAAAACCTATGAAATACTTTTCACTGGTATTAATTTTGTTCCCATTGTATTGACATCTTTCTCAAACAGTTAGATGAAGAGCACTATGAAGTGTGGAAAGGAACCAGGTCCTTGCTGTGTTCTACGCCTTTCTTGACACAGGTTTTTGACTTCAAGATGCATATGTTCCTTGGTTTTTAGTTTCTATAGATAGTTAAAACTCTGAAGTTCAATTATTTATGGACTGTTGGCACGCATCTTTTTTGCCATACATGTCTTTTTTTCTGTGGGTGCCTGTTCTTGGCATTATTTTCCCCAGAAGCATTATTTCCTACTTGTTTATTTGTTTTTGAGTCAAGTTCTCCCTAAATTGCTAAATTGACCAGGCTGTGTTCCTCCTGTGATCCTCCTGCCTCAGCCTCCCAGAGTGCTGGGATTATAGGCATGTATCACCAAACCTGGCTCATTATTTCCTATTTAATGTGATTATTTCAACTAACAAATCTACCTGGAATGAAAGAGCTATTATCCCCTGCTTTACTTTCACAGGAAGTAAAATATTGATAGAGATGAAGAGAGAGAGCAATTTTAGCACACATACTTGAAAATTATATACATAATTACACCTGAGTTCCTCTTATGCACATAGATCACTTGAAAAAGCCTTTCCCAGAGAAAAATAACTTTAACTCTGGAAAGAATTCAAAAATAGGCTTAGAAATCCATATCCACAAAGTGAGAACTATCTTTTTCTGACTACAAATTTTGAGTATTGTATTCTTATGAAAGTAAATGCATTGTTGCATGCTAAGTAATTACTGGGCCACCTGAATTGCCCCTTCAGGATAAAGTCAAAACTTTTTCAAGTAATAGAAAAAATTAAGAGCTTAATTTGAGAGCACTGTCTAGCAACACTAGGCTATTTATGATATCGACTTTTAAAAATTCTATTTCTTAGCAGGATTTCAGGCCTCAGTGTTCTAAGCTTTCCACTTTGCTTCTCCAGCAGTTTCTGAGGCCCTGCAGTCCTTGGAAGGACGCTCCGGACGGACGATTCTGCGTCTTCCGTCTCCCAGTTCATCTCAGGCAGTTTGGTACAACACACTGCAGGATGTGTGAATGGTGAAGGCGAACGCCAGAGTCCGCAGGGCACTGAAGCAAGAATAAGAGTGGCAACCTAGCTACATCTTTGCCCTTGGAAAACAGCCACAAATAAGTTCTATATTAAAATATTATAACCAACATTATACTTTCAATAAATTTATAACGTGAACATATATTTCGGGCGCTCTCATACAAACAACTGCATAAAATGCATTTGAGGGTAAGATTAAATTTATGTCTTGTGAACTAATTATATGAACATAGTGCTTTCTGTACCCTCCTTTTTCTGTTCCCCTTCATGATAAAGTTTTAGTTATCTAAAAATCTACTTGTTTATTACATGTGTCGTAATAAAAAAAAATGCAGAGCTGTTTTAAAGTATCTAATTGGAATACTTCCATAGACATAGTCAAACATTTTGCTGTTTCTTATTATTGAGAGGTTAGGATAATCAAAGTTGGTAGAAAAAACTGAGAACCTGGAAAATTATCAACTTTCTTTCATCAACGTCTTAATGATATCAGGTTATGAGATGAGGATAATAATTACATTATCTTTTTTATGTAATAAAAATTAATGTACTTCAGACTGATAAGAGGTTTTTACTACTCGCTTCTAATAATACTGCCAAGAATATAATTTCAATTGTTAAACAGGAAAATCAGACTGGTCTTTAAGTAAATTATAGAATGATAAATATCTAGAAATTTAAGTAATAATTTGTTTTTGTCTTGCTGACTCTCTTCCCACACCCTCCCTACCTAGGGAAAGAAAAGAACAACACAACTTAAGACTTGAATTAACTGAAACATTACTTCAATTTTATTATACATTATAAGATAATATGAAGGTGAAAGTTCAGCCAATATTGTAATCAGTGGTAACTTGGGTATATATACTCTACATTGAGACCGTCGGTGTAATGCAAACAAAAACATCTATAGATGGAAAAATTTGGAGAACTAACGAGAAAAGACCATTTGTTACATTTTTATTAGGTAAAAGTGATAAAGCAGGGTGCGCCTTATCCAAACCATAAATTCTGTATAAAATCAACCAGCCATTGATTGACTTTTCAAGATTCAGAAGCAGGATCCTTAATAATTTCTCAAAATAATGTCTGTGAATCTATATTAGGAGTCAATGTGAGAACATTTCAAATAGAACTTTACTTACAAACAGCTGTATGTGTCCACTTGACTTTATTATATCAGAAAAATTTTATTTTAACTTAAAACTAAAAAGCTTCACATAAATATTATCATCCATTTGACTTAATGCAAATATACATTTAAGTTTCAGAATTTAGGGTGCATATACTACATGATCAGTGTAATTACATTGCTATCATACATGTAAATATCTCTTTAATCTTCTGCTCCTCTATACATTAATTCTTATATTTTAATTTCTTTGTAGTTTCTATGTGTTTTTATACTTCATGTATAGACATGAATATTACTGAACACAAAATGAAAAAAAGTGTGTGCTACATAACTATCTCTAAATAAAATTAAATTCCTTCAGCGCTTCAGCAAAGAATACGGAAATGAATATTCAGTTTAATTATCTAACAGAATATACTAAGGAGATGATCTTCTAATTTCCAAAAGCAAACAGCAGAATTTAGCATTCTGTGCTGCTTTTATACTAAGATATCAAATTTATACAGTGGCTTTATCAATTCATAAGAAAGTAGATTAATAACAATGAAATGTTGTTTAAAAATCATCTGCTTAGTTGTTCTTAAAGTATCAGCATTAATGAAACCACAACTCCAAAATGTCAGGGCACATACCAAGAATGTGTGTAAGTATGCAAATTTTAATATAACTCATCAGTTTATGTGATTGACCACCATTGATATTTAAATCAACCTAAACTTTCCATTCTTGAGGAAAACTATTTTTATGCTTTCTAGATTTATATGCTTTCTACCGAAGGAAAACTCAGTCAAGGTTTTGGCAATTGAGCAGATGTTCCTAGGAAGAAAGAAAGAAAGAAAAAATACTGAAACATGTTCCGTATTGAGTAAAATCCTATAAATGAAGCCCAGAAGGTCATATCTCTTTTGACTTCAGTGAGTTTTTAAATAATTATAATGAATCTGTAAGTTTTAGCCAGCCTTGCTGCTCATGCATCATTAAAATCAAACTTCTAGCTCTGCCAGTGTATTAACTTGTCTATATATTCACGTAATTAGCACCTCATGGTTTTATGCTATTCTGGGGCTTCCTGGCATCCTCTGGCCTCACATTCAACATTGCGGAGAGCAATTACCATCTCATAAAATTTCGCTGTCCTTCACCTTCTGCTGTTTTCCTCTGTGAGATTCCAATTTTAGTCAAGATGAGGAGGAAAGATTGGGTAGATCAGTAAGTTTTCAAGATTTTATTTAAAATACAGGGAAACCTGGAAAATGGAAAGGCTTTAGTCAATCTGTCCAGATTCACCTTCTCAGACCCTTGTGGCACCTGGCTAATTGCTGGAATTTTGAGCTGGAGACTCAGATTTTGCAGGGACTCAGAGACTGATGCAATAAGAGATAATTCCAATTTGGCTGTGGTTTATGTTGATTTTAGTTGTTTAAAAAGTTGTCTTTTTTCCCCTAAGGCCCCCCCTGCCTTGTGGAGTTACTGCTTTACTCCGTTAAAGAAAACTCTTCATGTGAGGGTCCTACTTGTGGTGAGCTAAAACTACTTTGAAGTTATTCCTTGGTTGCACACTACCGGACAGGAAATGTTCGCATTTCCCTTCTTCTTGTTTGTTTGTTTGTTTTTGTTTCTTTGGAAAAGGATTAGGTTGAAATGTGAGCTCCTTTCAACAGCCTCCTGCTTTTTGGTTTTGGCGAAAAGTTTCTGTATCAGGTTTGAGTCTTGCGGGGCGAAGGGAACCCTCGACGTTGCTTACTGAATCCTGCTCCTCACAGTAGCCTCCCTGCAGGTCAGCCCCTGCGACATTCAGGGCTGGACTCTTGCAAGGGGTGGGGGCGGGGTGGGGGGCTCCTGAGCCCAAATCCCCGCAGCCTCCGGCAGAGCCAACAGATGCTGCAGAGGAACTCGGTTCTGGAGCTGCAGAGCGGTGGGCTTCGGGCACCGAGCGGCACGCACTGGGCACTGGGCATTGGGTAAGGGACCGTCTCTGTGATGGGGGGCAGAGGGAGGTGTTGGGAAGAGCCGAACAGCCTCTGGAGCTCGCGATCCCTCGGGAGCGAGCCGTAGCCCCCAGCCTGAAGCTCCAGAGCTGAGGCTGTGCGCCCGGGTCTCGCGGGCACCTTTGGGCGACTCCCCGAACCGGCCCCCGTGCTGATCCGCTGCTTTCACATGTGGTAAGAAGGTTGGGAAACTCCCAGGCTCTGCCGAAAGCCAGTACAGGCTAGGCGGGAAGCAGCCGACCCGCCTTGGGTTGCACCTGTTGCCGGAGAAAGACCCCAAGCTGCGCGCCGCCTCCCTCCCCTGCCGCCAGGGCGCGGGGTGTGGCCCCGGAGAGAGCTGCAGCCCCCGCCGCCGCCGGCCGCGGGGCCCAGCTCCTGGCTCTCCGCGCCCTCCGGAGGGGCCTTCAGCCCTGGCCAAGGTCAAGGCACTTGTCTAGCTGAGGCCTCTTCCGACTGCTGCATACAGCCTTGGCCCAATAGTGGGTCCTTCAATCTCCCCCTTCCGTACTCGCCCCTGTAGGCGACGGCAGAGACACCCCACAAAGAAATCCTAGGGCTTGCCCTGGAGCCTCGGGCTTGCTCCTTCTTGTATTCTCGGTTTATGCGAAGGATCTGAGCTGGGATTGCCAGTGAACCCTCAGAGTCAAAGCCACAGGAAAGGCCAGGTGCGTGTGGCGCCTCCGCCCTTTGGGCCTGGAGAGGATCAGCCCGTTCTACAGAGAGCAAAGTTGTGACGCCTTCACTCCCTCATCGCTTCTAGTTGTTAGTCCCAACAAAGGATGGGAAGTGGGGGGCAAAGGGACTCTCCAGTCAGGAGAGCCTGGAACTCCTAAAAGTTCTCGCCAAAAGTGTTTTTCTGGCTGGGGCGCTGGACCGCGGGTCTCCCCACGCTCACACCTTGCGGCCTTCGGGAAAGCAGAAGGCGCTGCGAGCAGAGGGTGCGTGGCATCCGAGTCAGGGGCTCAGGAGGTCCCCTTTCAGGCGCCTTTGTGTTTCTGGGGCTAAAACGGTGTGTGTGTGCGCGCGCGCGCGCGCACGAGCGCGCGTCCCCATTCAGGCAAAACCTCCGCGCCACTTCCAGGCCTACCACAACCCAAGTCCAAGCTGCAGATCGCGGCCGGCGGACAGGTCAACAGACCCAAAGAGGCTTCTGGCTGGGACTCGCAGAACCTGGTCCCGGTCTTTCCAGTCCTTTGAGTGAGCGGCTCCGCTTTTCTTTCGAGGTCTGTTCTACCCCCTCTTCTTGACTACCTTAAAGACACTTTAAACTTTATTGCGCACTGTCCAGCTGAGAAAATTGGAACTTTATATAGGCCAATAAACCTTGCAGCGGCATAAGTTTTCTACCCCTTTCTTTTGAAACCCGTTTGCTCTAACTGGAGTTTGCTACTTCGAAATCAAAACTCAGGTGCAGCATTTTCAGTTTGGGCATGGAAAAGACCCAAGGGTCCTCCGTGGCCCAGGAGGACTGCGGGAGCTCGGCCCGGGGAGCCCCTCTTCGCTACCGACCCCTTTTTCCAGTAAAGAGCTCCTCCTGCTCCCCACCGCCACTGCCACTTGACCATCTGGGAGTCACGAAGGGCTATGCTTCGGACGACCTGCCTCCCCTCGCTTCCACCCATCACCTGGAATGTAGAAGTTCTGGAACCCTTTTTCTCATTAGCGTGGCGCGAGATGTCACTATCTTAGCTAAAATGGGCGAGTCTGGTAAAATTTTTTTAAAAATCCTTTTGTTGGAAATTAGGTGTGCATTTGATCATCGTCTTCCCACACCCAATCAAATTTCTTGGATTCTTCGTTTTAAGAAATTTTCTCTCCACCGAGGTGGATGCAATCGGAGGCTTGTGTCCAATCTTCGAGGGCACTAATGTCCTGACCCTGAAGATGGGCTGTGGGGCATTTTCTTTGTTTTACACCAAAGCAAAGTTCGGAGTAGAAAAAGCATCCATTCCGACGTTGTCTCCCCAGCTGGCTGGTAGCGCCAGGGCTACTCTCACTGCACACGTCAGTGTGCACAGCTTCCCAGAGAGTGTAAACTCGGGACCTGGGTACACATCCTTCTCTTGCAGGCCGCTCCATTTGCGTCCATGGAAACTGGGGCTTCCTCTCCCTTGCTCGTAGGACGCTGGGGCTCAGAGGTCCAAACCGCCTCAGGTTCCTGGACTGGTTCAGTTTTGCACTTTTCATGGTGACACTGTGCCGTAACCTAGCGCCTGACCCCGGCTCCTCCAAGCTGGAAGCCTGTCAGCGCGCAGGTCCTTCTAGAGGCCACCGCTGGTGCTGCCTTTCTTCAAGGGATTTCTGCCTTCCCGCCCTTCGAGTTGCACAGCTAACGTCTAGATGGATAAAAACACAGCAAGGGGGAAGGAGAATCGGCGCCCACCTCCGCGCTTGCAAAGAACTCTCCAAACTCCAGGCCTCCTCTTTATCAGACAGCGCTGTGCTCTGGGCTGCAGCGCCCACGCGCGCACGCTCCAGCGGCTCCCCGGGTCCTTCAGCTGTCCACCACGCGCCCACAAATCAATGTAGCTTAGCATTCTACCCGGAGCTCTGCTTTCCCTGCCCGCCAGCCTGGGGCGGCCCGGCGGGGTGGACCTCCCTACGCCGCCGGCTCTTGCTCAGCCACGATCGCTGTCAGCACCGCGACCTTATGTGGCCCTACCGGGCTTCCGGGGGGACCGCCCTAGCATCTTCCAGAAGCACTGGGGGCCGGGAAGCCTAAGCCAACACAAAACTCTCTCCAGCTCTGGGAAATCTTTCCAGTCCCTAACTCCCTTCCCAAGTTACTCTTCTTGTAACATTGGCGTTCCCGCCTCCGTTCCAGATCTCGGAAGTTAGAGAATTGTACAAAACTGAAATTTTTTCAACTATTTTTTTTAAACGAAAGAGAAAACAAAATGAGAGACCCCTCCCTCGAACAGTGAATGGGGAAACCCATCACCAAATATGGTCATGCCTTTGCAACCTCACCAGAAGGGCCCCATACACAAAATTAACAATGTTAGCAGAATGTCCTCGTTTAGAAAAAGAGAATGAAGAAAAACGTCAGACAGCCAACCTGGGGTACGCAGTCCTTCTCCTCCCCTAAGCCCCCGCTGATTGCACCTGCCCTCCATCCGCACCTGTCTCCTTCAGACCGGTCCTTTCGGCCCACATTTCCCTAAACTTGGGAGCCGCTCTGAAAGGAAGGACAGAATGTTTCCGTTCCTCTCTCGAAACCCACAGGAACTTGCACCAACCGTCTGGCCTGCTTCTCTCCCCTCCTTTTGGTTTCTCATGTTTAGGATTTGATAGGGAAATTGGGAAGGGGGTGGGGTGGAAGAAAGTTTAAAAAAATCAGGAAGGCGTGAGCTGGAGCGGCAAGTGTGTCAATCAGAGGGTTTTGTGCCTGGGGGCTCCTAGCGGTTCGAAGCAGAGGTGTCCCAGGGTAGCCCCACAATGAATATGAATAGGAATCTTGCTAACAGGGACAGCAAAGCGCACCGCCCTGAATGATGGCACGTCATCCTAACCAGCCCAGGATAGATAGGAGGGCTCCTTTTGTCTCTTTTCTCCGCCGCAGCTCTATAAAAGCCCCTCTTTTTCAGCTTGAGGTTAGTTCAAGCACACACGAGCTCGCGGTCCAGGAAGCAGCCTGACCCGAGAGAGGGAGCGGGAGGGAGAGGCGGAGCAGGGCAGTGCCGCCCTGGGCTTTTCTTCTCAGGTCTCCAAACGGAGAAGTGGGTTGCTGGGCAGTGCGGATTTTTTTTTTTTTTTTTTTTTTTACTGAAGATTCTCTTTTATTTCCCGCCTAAAGCCTCCCCCACGGTAGGGCCGCATCCCCTGTAATAAAATGAATTCTGATTCGAGCTCTGTCTCCAGCAGAGCCTCATCTCCGGACATGGATGAGATGTACCTGAGGGACCACCACCGCCACCACCACCACCACCAAGAGAGCCGTCTCAACTCGGTCTCGTCCACACAGGGCGACATGGTGCAGAAGATGCCTGGGGAAAGCCTCTCGCGGGCCGGCGCCAAGGCCGCAGGAGAAAGCAGCAAGTACAAAATCAAGAAGCAGCTGTCGGAGCAGGACCTACAGCAGCTGCGACTGAAGATCAACGGACGCGAGCGCAAGCGGATGCACGACCTGAACCTCGCCATGGACGGGCTGCGCGAGGTCATGCCGTACGCTCACGGGCCCTCGGTGCGCAAGCTCTCCAAGATCGCCACTCTCCTGCTGGCCAGAAACTACATCCTCATGCTCACCAGCTCCCTGGAGGAGATGAAGAGGTTGGTTGGCGAAATCTACGGGGGCCACCACTCGGCCTTCCACTGCGGGACCGTAGGACACTCGGCCGGCCACCCGGCCCACGCGACCAACGCCGTGCACCCGGTGCACCCCATCCTGGGCGGCGCGCTGTCGTCCGGCAACGCCTCGTCCCCGCTGTCCGCCGCCTCCCTGCCGGCCATCGGCACCATTCGGCCGCCCCATTCGCTGCTCAAGGCGCCCTCCACGCCGTCCGCTCTGCAGCTGGGCGGCGGCTTCCAGCACTGGGCCGGGCTGCCCTGCCCGTGCACCATCTGCCAGATGCCGCCGCCGCCGCACCTGTCCGCCCTCTCCACCGCCAACATGGCCCGGCTCTCGGCCGAGTCCAAGGACTTGCTCAAGTGAGCAGCGGGCCGCCTGGGCTGCGGAGGATGAGGGCAGAGAGGCGGGAGGGGCCTCCGGGCCGGGCCAGTCGACGGAGGCTGGGCGCTCGGCCTGTGGGCACGGGGTCCGCGGCCTTTCACACCTCCCGGAGATCTCAGCTCCCACTGCACCCCCGGGTGGGGGGAAAGGACCAAAACCAAACCGCGATTTCTAGGTGGTAGCGAAGGGGACTCAGACCAGACGTCGTGTTTTGCATGCATGCTGCTTTTCCCCACGCTGCGCCAGTATTTCTCACTGCCATATGCTCTCGTCAGAAACCATATTTGTTGTATAAAGATGGGATCGGTGTAGTTAAAAACTTGGGAAGGAACTTTCTGAGTTGGCTTTCTCTGGCTCTGTGTTCTCGCCTTGGAAAAAGGTGACCATCCCTTTAGTGCAAAACAAATGTAAATATTTCCTTGAGATGGGTTCAATTATGATTGTCTCTGTCCTTGCCATAGTTTTTCTAGAGACAAGAGAGAGAGAGAGAGAGAGAGAGAGAGAGAGAGAGAGAGAGAGAGAGAGAGAGAGAGAGAGAATAAATATGAATCTCAAGACTCAAGTTTTGAATCTCAACTCCGGTCCTGGGCATGACACCTCCTCTGTGGGTTTTCCTTTCCACGCAGTGTAGGTCAAAAGGATGCATGCGGGCTCTAAATGAATCTTGTCTAACCGTGTTGTACAGGCCGCGGTGCCATTTTCCTTGTAACAAGGATTTATTAGTGAACTCTCTGAAGTACTCCATGTGTCTGTCTGTGGTTGTATGAAATGAACAAGGGGCAGAGTGCAAAGACCCACACTCACACGTGCGCTTCTTCCCCTACCCCACACTCTGCAAACTTTGCTCCAAACCTTCCTGGCTGTTCTGGAGGCCTGGGATTGCAAAAGCTTGGGCTCCACCCAGTACCTTGCCCCATCCCCCTTGCTCAGTTATTCTGCATGTGGGGTTACTGGCTCTCTCTGTTATCAGCTTTGAAAACTCACTGTGGTTTGGGGAGGGGGGGGCTGTTTTTATTTTCCTGAACATTTGCTTGAAATATTTTGTTAGGGCCTCAAAGACAATACCTGTCTTTATTTTTTATATATTCTTGATAACTATGATATATTTATTAATAACCAGTGTTTCTGGATGAGATTTCAAATAAAAAAGAACCTTTAAATCCTGGTTTTGCCTTTGTCTTAAAAATCTTAGACCGTGGAGGTAGTGGAATAGGAAACTTGTGGACACTATTGTGAGGTGTGTCTGGGTGTGAGTGAGCGAATTGCATGGGGGGAAGGAGGATATGAAGTTTTTCCTTGTTTTTTTTACAAATAAAGAGGATGGATAAATTGGTGCTAATTATTGCAACTAGATGTCCTTCAAATGGAGCAGGGTCCATACCGGAAGTCTTGCACTGTTCAGCTCCTTATTTCTCTGCAGTAATCTGACCCTCATAAACTCAGCAGTTGAGATCAAAAAAGTAATCTGCAAACACAAAGTGGCAGGAAGCGAGAGAGGCAGAGTGATGACTGCGCTGGCAGTGTTGGCAACCAACAAGAAGGAAGCAGTAAGTTCAATTATTTTACTTTTAAAACGACCTGGCAGGTCTTTCTCTCCCATGTTAAAATCCAGTATGTGCTGAGGAAATCAACAAAGAACGGGTCCTATGGAATAATCAGGCACCCACACTGCTGTCTGCCTGCCCCTTGGCAGCTGCCTGCAGAGAAAGAGAAGCCTCTCTGCTTTGTAAGGTGAGCTCTGGGGAGGCAAACGACCCAAGTCTCAGCAGCCTGAAGATTTATAGCTAAAACACTCCTTTCTTCCCCCCTTAGAAGACTGCTGCTCTGATTAGCCAAATACATGGGGCATCTTCCGTTTAAATGAGGCTCAAACAGGGGTCACTTTAATCAATTACTTTTCTCTCCTCACACTCGTTCCCCATCCCAATTAACACTTCTGAATAGTTTGTATCAACAAGAGTAATCTAGCAGAAGGTTTTGATGATTTGTTTTAAAAGGACGGGAAATCAAGCTCGAGTTATAACTCTAACAGCACACGTGGCTATTTCCTATGGAGGAAAACGGAACCGTGATGGAAATACAGCGCCCCAAAATCTGCTCCTGAGTTAGATGCAGTATCATCTCACAATTGGTTGAGACTCATGATCTCTTTCCAGGATCCAGCCAAGAGGGTGCATTTAAGGAAGGCTTTGCCCTGCCCTTCTGAGTCCCCTTACCAGCCCAGTTCTGCCCTTCTCTGGGAGGGGACCTCTGTGGGTCCCCTTCTATCTGACTCATTCTCCTCCACACCTTTTTACTTTCCCACTATCACGAGGCCCTCAGCCAGGGAGAAAGACCAAAGTGTATCTATCGTGCAGGGTGCTGGTTTGGGGCAGACAAATGGGGGAATAATCGTCTGTTTCCCAAGTGTGATTCATTTCTCTGAGTGAGGAAAGAGCCTGTTGAGGATTTATTTGAAACCAACACAAGGCAACCTTCCAGCCTTGCCCCAGAGTTTATTATTTAGAATGGGGAGGGGAGGGAAAGTTTCATCAATCAGGAAAACGACATTCTCTTCAACTGCTTGCTTCTTTTGAGTCCTGTTTCCAACAGCCTGGTCCTTACAACTGGCCCAGGGGTGGGCTGCTGGGCTCAGCCCGGGGGCTGCACTCCACACCAGGGCACTGCTGGCTTTTGCGGTTCCTGTTGCTAGGAATTCTGGGAGTGGCCTCCAGGAGTCAATTTAAATACCTGCAAAGTCCACTGTTACAGGAGACTGAGCTGAAAGGAACGAAAAGCCCAGATTTCTCCCCTCCAAGTTACCGAATGGAACTGAAAACAGGCACTGCTTCCAACATTAGGAAGACCCCCCCCCAAATCTCGAAGCTCTTTTCTCAGTTACAGAAATTCCTTTTGCCTAGAGTTTAGGAGAGAAGATTTCTTTAAAAACAGGGCAGAAACCAGGGAGGAGTCATCTCTGGATTTATTGGGAAGAAAAGAATTAGTCTTGGGGAGGGTCTTTGTGGTGGGCAGCAGGGAGAGTACCGTGAGGATGTGGGTTTGCAGGAGGATCCTGACTTTCACTGCCTTTCTGATTAAATTCTCAAATTAGCAATGCCAGAAAAAAGACAGCTTGGCCACAAGGGTGGAAATTGTTCTTGGCCACCGTTCGTTCATTTTAAATTGACTACTCTCTGGAAAGTTCTCAAGTTTGAAGTAGTGTTAGATTCAATCTAGAAACCCGAAGAGGATCCCTTCACTCCAGAGTAAAAGATGCTTTACACTTGAAAGGACAGCGACTGCCTCCTGAGTGGAGATACTTTGAGAAGCCCATGCTAGAACAAAATCTCTTCATGCGTTTCTGGGCCGGTGACTGAACTTTCAGGGTGAAGAAAGTCGCTTGTGGAAAGGGAAAGTGAGGCCAGCGTTGGCTGTGCCCGCCAAATCTTTGTTCCTAGGATTGCCCTCCCCTTGCCCCAGGTTTTGGGGCCTTGGGCTTATGTACCTCCAAAAGGGCAGGGGGAAGTGGCCTAGGCTGGCAAAGCCAAAGGTTTGTTTCCCAGCTACCATAGCAGGAAGCCTTATGTCTTCTCGGGCTTATTTTTATGAAGCTGCTAGGTCGAGCAAAGTTTTGTCGCTTGCACTGATGCCCTGGCAGAAACTGCAAAAAGCCCCCTTCCTCTGGGAGAGCGGTGGCTCCCCAAACGCTTAGCCCAGGCCTAGAGGTGCAACCTTGCTAGATATCGGGCTCTTCTCTCCTCCCTCGGTCCGCAGCTGCCATACAGACTCCAGCCTCGCCCCTGGGGGGACCTGGCCCTTGTTAAAAGGCACCCTGTCCAGAGGCACCTGTCCTGGTCCGGCCAGAGCCCCTAGGCCCGAGAGACCCCAGGACCGCTCCTCCCTGCACCCGCAGACGAGTCCGGGGCCAGACTTAGCAAGGAAGCAAGAGGAGAAACGGCAAAAAGACTTTGGAAATGTCCTTGGGAAGAACTAAACCAAGGAGGGGCGTCTGGTCGAGGGAGATGCACCTGCCTCTTCAGCCCCTTAGGAGGACGCGGATCTCTGCAATCTGAACCCGGTACTCGGTGCCCTTGTAAATGACCCCGGAGGACTCAAGCCCCGCAGGCTCCTTTCCGCTGAGCGGCTTTTTAGCCCAGTGTGAGTTTTCCGTGAAACTTTCCAGGAACCTTGCGGCGGCGGGGCTGCGAGGGAGCCGGGAAGACGGCGCGGCCCAAGCCAAGCCGAGCAGCCGAGAGCAGGCGCGATCTGCGCTCGCCCTGGCCCCGCGGCCCGGGCTTCACCGCCCACCTGCGGACTGCGTGGCTCCCGCGCCCCGCGGGGGGACGCGGGGACCCCAGACGCCAGCTCGGCGAGCCGCCGGGACTCCCCGGCTGAGCCCCGCGGGAAGCCTCTGTCTCGCCGCCCGGGTCCCGGACTCCTCGCTGCCCCGCAAGACCCAGGGCGAGAAGGAAGCAAAGAGGCTGGGATGCGCTGGCGAGGGCACGGCCATCGAGGCTCATCCCCGGCCGAGACTGCGCCTGCAGGGAACCTCGCGAGCCCAAGCGCTTCAGAAAGCGGGGAGGGAGGAAAGCGCCGTAACAACAAACGAACCCGCGCTCGGCCGGGGGCTGCCGCCCACGGCTTTCAAGCTTTGCTAGGAGATCGAGCCAGGCCCGGCCGAGTGGCCCCGGCCGCCGTGCCCCCTCCCTGGGACCTCGCGGAGGTCCCGGGCGGACCCCGACGAGCCTCTGCCGCCCACGTGCAGACTCCTGTCGCCGCGGCCCCGCGCTGGCCAGAGTTCAGGGCGGCCCAGGAGTGGAGCCTGGGGGACCTGGGCCCGCTGGGGTCAAGACTCAGGGCGCACGGAGAGAAGGGTGCGCAGGTCTGGGGGCTCAAGGCCTGGCGTTGGGGCGGAAGGTGAGTGGCTGGGTTTCTCGCTCCCCTGGAGGGCAGGGGCAGGGAGGAGGGCGGTGCCCAGGGTCTGGGAAGCAGCTTTGGAGAGCTGCTCCCTAGAGTTTTAGGGTTCTGTTCCTCCCTGACTTTAGCAGGAGCGGGGGTCTGAAAACACCCATCACCTCGCTGGCGCCAGTAAAACTCCAGAACGGGGCGGGGGTGGGGGTCTGCTCCCTGCAGTCCTGCAGCGCCGGGAACTTGCTTCTGCCTGAAACTGGACCCTGGATTTCGCGGGAGGAAATGGAGGTCGGAACGGGCACATTTCCTGGAGACTCCTTTCTCCTCCTGATCGTTCGGCCCTCTCGCTTCCTCCTTCTACTTCAGGAAAGGACAAGGACGTTCACACCGTCTTTGGGACCCACGTGTAAACCTAGAACGCTGTAGTGCACTGCAGCTACTTGCTTTGGGGTGCTTGCTTCCTCCCTGGGCTTCCTCAAGGAACACGCTGGAGGCGGGGCGCGGGGGCTGGGGGGACGGCGGTGAAACAGCGAAAGTGAGACATCCAAATGCATGAGAAATAAGCCCTCTTCTAGTGACCTGGGAGGCCACAGTTTCTCTTGACGATGGTAAAAACTGCCCTTCAGCACAAAACGCGAGCGCTACAAGCATGACCTTTATGGCTTTTTCAGATGCTAGAAAACGTACTGCCCATTCCTTCTACTAGACAGGACAGGAGCAGATGCCTTGATTAATATGGAAATAAACAGAAGCAATGGTGGCTGTACTTAGTTTCCCGGCAGTTGTTTAGAGATTTATTGACACGGAGATAAACTTCAGTCCGGGGCATCTCCGTAATTCATGTCCCCATTAGTCATCACCTAACGAGCAAATCGTTTTTCTTCTGTTTTGTTTTTGTTTTTGTTTTTGTTTTTTAAGAAAAATAAAAGGGGGAGGAGATTGGAGGAAATCTTTTTTAATGGGATGAGTGTCATTACCATCGTTTTCTCCGTAGTTCCCTGAGCTACAGAAACTTGTCTCCGGACTCCGGAGTTCACCAAGGCTGTGTTCTAAACAGAAACCAATCCTGTTATTTCCTTCAATAACAAAGGTTTTCAAAGCAGTGACCTGCACGCTCTCCCCCTCAATAAAGCAGAAGTGACTTAATGGTCTGTTAATTACTCCAGCTCTGCGGGGAGAGGGAGGCTTCCGAATGGAGAATGGAGGGCTGCACACTCTGTTGATTGAGGCTGTGGTCTGTCCCCAAATGTACAGCTGGGGCTGGGCCATTGAAAACCCAGACAAAACGAAATCCCTGACAGATAATCCCACCTAGAACTCAAAGTTTCAGCCTACAATGGCTGGATCTTGGCTGGATCCTCACAGGAGAAGGACGGAGCCTCTCCTTCGGGGTTTCCAGTAATCTTTAAAGCTTGAGGCCAGGAGTTTTTTTGACAAACGTTAAAAAAAAAAAAAAAGAATTTGTTTGACTTCTCTGTCCCGTTACCCTTCTGTGTCATGTTTCCTTCTCTTTCATTTGAGACTTCAATTATTATTCTTTATTCCAAACTTGTTTTGTACTAATTATGCTTTGTTTCATCATTTAATATATTTTTGGTTTGGCCACTTTTCTTAGTCATTTATCAGCGGTTTAAATCTAAGGAGACAGATTTTGAATGTCACAGTGGAAAAAAAAGTGGAGAATTAAAACAGGAGGCAGGTTTGGGTTGTCTGTTTCTGTGTCTTTTCATATTTGTTGGGGAGTAAGCATATGATGCAATTAAATACAGTTCTAAATTAAAAAATTAAAAAGCTCCATTTGAGCCCGAGCAAAACTAAGCAATCATTCAGTTGGCATCAGAGACTATCAGTTGGAAAAAATCAATTTTTAAAATACTCCTTTAAGGAAAACAACAGACACCCATAAATATATTCTACAGTAACAGAAAATACTGGTTTCAACTTAATGTACATTTGGCCTTGGGGGCCTATTTACATAAAACATTGCAAGAAGTTGAAATCCAGCATCTATAGATTTGAGTATTATACAAGTGATCAATATGTGGATATGAAATTAGTTCTTTGCCTAAGTGAGATGATAGTAGACAGTCTGTCAAGCCACGTGATCCCTTCTGAGGTGTGACCCTAAACGATCATGTGTTGATTAAAGCCAACCTCGAGGACATATCAAAGGAGGCTACCTCAAAAGGTGACAAATTACACTGGACCCATAATTGCGCTTCCTATGAAATGGTGACAGACACACTTTTCTCTCATCAGGAAAGTATAAAAATCTAGTGGCTGAAGGGGAGATTCAAACTCAGCTTGCCAACCCTCTCCCTCAGTGGTGAACTTTGTTTCTGGTTCTGTGTGCTGATAGCTGTTCACCTCAGCCATCGGAGAAATGGGATCCATGCAGAGGGAGGGACCTTTTGACGTCTGTAACTCAGGTAGTATTGTCCCTTTCAATGGCAAAAGCCATCCTTGCATGCCTAGGAAATGATGTTTCCTAGATTCTGACTTCACCACCACAGTCTGGAGACAAACATGTACCATGAGAAGACATTCCTTGTTTGCTAAATAGTCTGTGGAGAAATAGAAACAGAGGAATCAATTTGTTTCCCGTTACTAAATGATATTATTAATAAATTAGACCCCAAGATTGGCTAATGTACAGTTTAGAAATTCTCCTGACTAAATCTGCAGAGGTGGATTAATAGAAGTTTTGGGGTTTTTTGTTTTTGTTTTTGTCTTTTCATTTGCGCCCTTAGATACTTGGTTCTTGGGGAGCTTTCTTAATCTATGGAGTGTTTGCCAGGCTCTTAACTGAGATCTTTGATCTCCTCATGGCCGGAGAGTGTGTTGATTTATCACAAACAACTTTCATTGTTATTGTTACAAACAGGAATTTAAGTAGGAAAAAAAATCCATATTTTCCCCAGTAAACACTAGATCTCTGTACAGGGAATTTACAAAGAAGCTTCAACACTAACAATTGAAAACATTTCAGAATATATTCAAAATGAAAAGACTATTTGTTTGGGGAAACAATTATTTTACTTACAGCCCAGTCGAATGCGAACTTGTCTTTGGAGCGATAGATACAGTACTGGAGGGGACGCAGGAGAAGGGAGGAAACAATGCCACTCTTCCACACTGTGACCTCATGAATTCTCACCGTGTAGAAACTGAACCTCATCTAAGACACCCGTGAGCAGTGAGACACTTCTCTTACAATCGTGCACACGGCCACTACAGATTTTTCCTTTTTCTATAATTGCCTTCTTGGGAAATTATATGTGAAGGTTGCTCTTCTAAATCTACTGTATGGCTGTGATGGTGCAAAAGGATGTTCTACAGTTTGTTGATGCTGGAATGAGGTTCAGTGAAATATTCCGTGTCTGTCTACCAGACATCAGAAGGGAGAGACAGGGAGGAAGGATCTGCAGAGCAGCTTTGAAATGGTTTTATTAAGTGGGGCAGGTCGATCAAGAAACATGGCGCTCGCTTCTTAAAAACACAAAGCGTCTCTGCTGCTAGCACGGCATCAATAGTTACTCTTATTAGTTTGTTTCTTACTCATATACACTTTTGGTTATTTAGACATTACTTAGAGAAAAAAATTTAAAAACCTACTTCCTTGCTTCTGGGACATAAAGACCCATGGTTAAGTTCTCTTTCTCCTCAGTCGTCCCCTTCCATTTTCCTTTCTTGCTCTACTCCTCTCTCCTGCACCTCAATGACCTCGCCATCTTTCTGCTATCTTCTCCATCTCTGCTTCCAGTCATGACTTCTCTCCATTCCCAGTGACCACCCCACTCTTTGCCCAATCCCAGGCTTCCTTAGTGCTTACAGGGGACATGGACTTGACATCCCTCTAGCCTGCTTGCTATATCCTCATACACACAATCTGCCTGCTCTTCCAATCAGTTTTGGTCTCTAGGAAGCCTGCTACCCTCTTTTAATATCTGCACTCCCAGCATTTTATTTACAGAAAAAAATGAGCAACACAGAAGTGGGTTCCAGAACCAAAAGTGTTCACAAGTAGAACTTTCCAAAGCAGCAGAGATCTTGAGCATGCCTTCCTAGGTGATAGGGGCATGACGATCAAAGGTGTTCATGTTTTACCAGCTTGTATCAACTTGAGGAAAATATTTATCTTAATAATCGTGGAAGATACATAGTCTTTAATAAGCATCAGAGTTTTAGCCAGTTTGCCTATATTAACATTTAATTCTCACTGGAAGCCTATGAAGCTGACGTTATTATTCCCATTTTGTGGATGAGCATACTGAGGCACAGAAAGTTAAGTAGCTTTCTCGGGGTTGCACAGCTGGTATGATCTCCATGAATGAGTATCAAATATGCACCCTGGAACAGGTGCATCAGCATCATCTGGGAACTTGTTAGAAATATAAATTGTAAGCTTTTTGCCTTATTTGCAAGCTCATAAGATAGACTGTCAGTTTCATGGGTGCCAGCAGAAGATGTGACACACCTGGGCTTCATTTCTCACAGCACAGAAAGTGTCATGAACTTCATGTTCACACTGGTTTTCCCTGACCCTTAATGCTGAACTCCCATGAGAATGCAGAGATGGGTGTTGCACAGGTAGTGAAAGGAGTTATAGCGCAGGGATCTTGAGCTCAGAAACCCTCGTTCTTTCATAATGGGACTCCAGCAATCTGACTGACTTGTATTTTAGAATGAGGTGTCATCTTTATTATCTTGGGAGGTAAAGAAACCTGCCTGTGCTCCGGAGGGAAAAACTATGCAGTCTGTACAAACAGACCTGAGTGGACAGCGCAGAGCAAGTCTTGTCTGTTCGTCTGGTCACAAGACGTGTCATCCTGCAAGAGACCCATGGAGGATCATCTCCCAAGGAAAACTGAGACTGGCATTTGTCTCGCTGTCATCAGCATTTGGGACAAAGCCACTGTGTAATTCCATTCTCCTCTCCCACTGACATGATTCAAATGTGTTTTGTATATTCTTGAGAAGGTAAGGAGCACAGGGATCCTCATAAAATAAGTAGTGTTGTGTTGTGTACCTATTTTTAGCTTGTACGGTGTATGGGTGGTGTTATGTAGAACCCTACTTATACTTTTTTCCACACGGTATTATGCTTTAAGATCCATCCACTTTACCATTTGTTAATCTTGTTCTCAACTTCTAACTCCTTCAGAATATGCCGTGCTGTGTGTCTATCACATCTCATTAACCACTTTCCTGGTGACAGAACTCAACTTCCTTTTAGCAACCTGATATAATATATATTTTTTTCCTCTCCTGGGTCTGACCCGGAATTTCTCTACAGTGTATAGCCATGATATTTTACTATTTTTTCTATTGGTTTTTCTTGAGCTCCTTGTATAGCTTATGCTATGGTTGGAGCATGTTCACCAAACTTCGTGTGTTGGAAACACAGTCCCCAACATACCAGTGCTGAGGGGCAGGCCCTCTAAAAGGTGAATGGGGCAAGAGAGGATTCCTTATAAAAGGATGAGTTCCGTCTCCCTCCCTGCTCTCTCTCACGCACACTTCTCACCATGCGATGCCTTTCATCATTTATGACACATCAAGAAGGCTCCTACTGAATGTGGCCTTTCAGCTTTGAACTTCCTAGGCTCCAGAACTGTGAGTCAAGAGGATTTCTGCTCATTATAACATTCCTACTCAGTAGTATTCTGGTAGGACATAACAAAATGGACTAAGACTGTTTAGCTGCTAAAATTATAAATATGCCAATTGACTTGTCCTAGTCTAAAATTTGTCAATTTTGTGTTACGTGTATGCTTTTCTGTGGATATACCATACCAGTTTTCCCATCATTGCTTGCTGTGCAAAGCCTGTTGATTTGTTGGGGGACCTGAACCATATATCAAATTCTGATAGTTCATGGATCCATTTCTGTACACTTTGTTCTGTGCCACTGGTATATTAGTCATTGGCATATTAGATTCTATGCCAGTACAGGTATATTATTATCACCTTGAATTGGTATTCTATCTTAGTATCTGGTGAAATGAGTCTAAGAAGGATAAATTTTTACCTGTTTTGGCAAACATGTTTGTTGCCAAGTTAAAAATATTTGAAACTAACTAGAATAATAATTATTAAAATTGTAGCAATAAGCTGGGAGCAGTGGTACATGCCTATAATCCCAGCATTTGAGGAGGCTGAGGCAAGGATATAGCAAGTTTGAGTCCTGCCTGAGTAATTTAATGAGACGCTGCCCAATCCCCAGTACTTCCAAAAAACAAAACAAACAAACAAACAAAACTTGTAGAGCTAATATTATTACAAGACTTCAATCACCTTTTCCTTTAAATACAGGGGTGGTGAGAAAAGCAATACATGTTTGTGCAGGCCTATTGGAGTTGCTCTAAATTATTATTATTATTTTGTTTTTTTGGTGGCACTAGGCATCAAACCTAGCACATGCTACCACTGAGCTATATCCCCAACCCTTTTTATTTTTTATTTTGAGACAGGGTCTCACTAAATTTCTTAGGCTGGCCTCAAACTTGCAATCCTCCTGCCTCAGCCATCTAGACAGCTGGGATTACAGACACCACTGCACCTGATATTGCTATAATATTCTTATCTTTTCCCTTTTTGTCAGCCCAAAGCTAATAACTACAGGTGGGAATTCTCAAGCTCTCTGCCTCCTGTCTTGAAGCAATTTAATGCCTCATTAATGTGGGCTTAGGAACAAGTTTTTTCCTATCATAAAACCCCAGAGATATGCTCATCATTATATCCTACTACATTACCTGTCCTGCATTCGCATGTACCTTCGGCACAGTGTCTTGTACAGTAGGTAGCAGGAAAATTCCTCAAGAAGGAGCTTCCTAATTGTCTTGGAAGAATATTTTGCAGATGGATTCAAGTCTAAATGAGAGATTTTCAGGCATAAATAGGTTCTTCTGAGCCTCCAGGCCTGCGCACACACTATCCCGTGTGGAAGATTTGTCCCCAGCCCAATCCCTTTTCCTGTTTCCAGTCTGCACTTCCCAGCTACTCTCTCCTCCTTGGGAAGCCCAGGACAATGGAAGTCCCTCTCCCCCTCTTCTGAAACCGGATGAGCTTCCCGTTTGGCTTGTCTGTCTCACGCTGGGACGTGGATCCATCATCCTGTGCCTTGCACATCCTGTCTGGAACATTCCTAAGTAAAAAACATTTTGTAAATCGGTGAATGAAAATATTGTAAATTAGAATTAGTCTTTGGATACTAAAGATGACCTGTAGCTTCATTTCCAAATATGAGATTTCATGACCGTATAATACAAAATCACAGTCTGAATAAATTTATCTCTGTTCAAAAAAACATAACTATTTGTGATAGGGGCTATTCTCTCACACAGTTCTAGGCATTTTTTTTTTGGAGTGGAAAGTAACTTTGTAACTTAAGCAGATGAGACAGAGGAAAGGTAGCCTAATAATCCTGATGGCTCCATGGTTATGTGCTGTGTTGATAGTCGCTGCCTTTTAATGCGTGACATGCAATATGATTTCTGAGAAGTCTCTCAATAGTTTGGCAGGATAGGTTTTAGGGTTTGGGTCTAGAATATCCCCGAAGTCTCGTGTGTTAGAGTCTCCTGCGGAAGGGGATTGGATCTCCGAGGCACCATACGCACCAGCGGATTGATCCACTGACATGTGCGAATCGGCGTGGGGCCTGGTTGGAAGAGGTCGGTCCCTGGGGATGTGTGTCTCCCTCTCCGTCTCCTCCCTTCTCTCCTGCTTCCTGGCTGCCCCACTGAGCAGCTTTCCTCTGCGTGCCCTCACCCTACCATTTCTGCCTTTGAGCCAGCTGACTGTGTATTACGATGTAAGCCACAGTAAACCTGTCCTCCTCTAAGTTGTGAGCGTCAGGTATTCTGTCCCAGTGATGGGAAAGTGACTAATACAATAGGATTAGCAGCTTCCTTCTCCAGGTGAAGTGAGGGAGGGTTAGAGAGGTGAAGTAACTTGGAAAGGATGTACAGCCAGTAAATGGCACAGCTGAATTTCCAACCGTGTGCTGTCTTGCTCCAAAGTTGATGCTCCCAAAAGCTGGTGCATGTCTTCTTGAATATCCTTTGGATTTCTCTTTTTCTTCTTTTCTTTTTTTCCTTTTCACCTCTCTCCTTCTGTCCTCTGGGTAGCATGTCTGTGGATGGGAACCTAACCTGGTACTACTCTTGTCCATTCCTCCCCAGTAGCATCTGTCACCTCCATTACAAGGTCTTGTTTCCCCAGGGTCATCAGATGTCTTGGCAATGTTTTTGCTCTCACCATTCATCCGGTCAGTGGAGCGCTGGGCACTGCACTGACTTCTGTGCACGCCTAGGGAAGCAGGAAGGTGTGGCATCAGCACTCAGCCAAGAGCCCAGTGTGCGAAGCGTGGGGATGTGTCAAGTTGATTGTTTAGCAGGCAAAGAGGCAGGGCAAGAGGACTAGCCTAGAACAGAGCTCAGGAGTAAGAGAGCAGAGGAGATTTGGAAGATACTTTAGTGCAGGTGGAATAGAGAATTCCTGTGTGTGCCAGGAGTTGGAGGAGAGCAAAGCAAGCTGTGATGGTACAGAGATCAGCAGGAGCCAGTTGCTAAGAGGCATTGCAACCCATTCATTCACCTTTTTCAGCACATATTTTATAAATTGCTGCTAAAATGGTAAAATTATGCACATAGCACTTAGCCATGTGCCATGCCCTGTTCTACTTGCTTTTACATCTATTATCTCATGCAATCATTATAATACTCTGAGTTGAACAGTATTATTATTCCAGTATTATTATACTGAGTTAAATAGTATTATTATTATTATTATTATTATTATTATTATTATTATTATTGTAAGGATAGCAAAACCAAGGCCCAGAAAGGTTGAGTAACCTTCCCAAAGTCACACAGCTATTAAGCATCAAGGCTGGAATTCAAACTCAGGCTGTCCATGTCCAGAGCCCATACTTTTAACTGTTAAACTAAACTGCTTCTGAGGATAGGGTGTTCAATAGGACAAATAAGACATGTCGTTCTCATTTCAGGAAAGAGACAGAAAATAAACAGGCACACAACAAATCAATGGACAAAATATTGATAAGAGGTATGAAGAATACCAAACAGTGTGACAACTTGACTTTACCTGGAGAAGTCAGAGAAGGCTCCACTGTGGTGACACATGAGCTGTGGCATGAAGGATAAACAAGTCAGAGACTTCTAGGCCATGGGAATTAGTGTAGTGGGTGAGATGCTTGGAGATGGGATGAGTGTTCATTTCATCTATTAACTTGGCCAGGCTATGGTGCCCAGTTGTCTGGTCAAACATGCTTATGTGTTACTGAGAGGATCTTATAGATGTGATTAATATTTAAAATCAGTTGACTGTAAGTGGAGATTTGTACTCTCCGCCATATTGGTGGGTCCCATCTGATCAGTTGAAGGTCTTCATTGCAAAAACTGGGGTTTTCTAGAGAAGGAGAAATTCTGTCTCAAGACCGTATCACAGAATTTCAGCCAGCTGGTCAGCCCTACAGCTTCCACACTCAGCTGCCCCTGTCATCACATAGGCCAGTTCCTTCAAATAAATGTCTGTCTCTAACTCCCTGCATTTCCTATCTCTCTGTGTCTTTCAGGAGCCCTGACTCATACAGGATGGCCAGTAAAAAAAGACACATTCTCTGCCCCCAATACAATCATACCTTGGGTCATGAATGCTTCTGCTTGCAAACAATTCAGTTCTCAAACTAAAGTGTTCAACAACATTTTGCTTCTGTTCACAAACTCCTGGTGACAAACTGGCCAACCACACAAACACAAATGCGGCCATCTTCCCCCAACTGTAAAACTAAGTTTGTGAACTGAGGTATCACCGTACTTCATTATATACATGGACAGGCAGAGAGACAGAGATTGAAACAACTGATTACATGACTCAGAATTTAATCCCAAGGACAGAGATTGGCTTCTTATTCTTTACATCTCCCTCAGTGCGGGGTTAGAGCCCTGGACGATAGACACAAGGAACGTATTTGCTGGCCAAAAGAATGGTATTTGGAGTCAGGAGATCAAGGTTTTACTGTCAGTTCTGCCCCACTGAGCTGTGTGACCTCAATCAGCACACTTAGCTCTTCTGAACCTGCAACCGGCCCTGTGAAATGAGAGGATTGGCATCAGTGTGCTCAGAGTGTTTCATTTTCTAATCATCCTTGATTCTTCGAGAGCAAGTGGAAGGCAGATAAGGGCAGATGGATGGCAGCCCATCCATTGATGACAGCAGCAAATGTCAGAAGCACAATTCTAGAAGATGGGTTTTGTTAGTCATGCAACATGTGGGAGATTGCTGGGATCCCAGACCTTCATCCCAGTCTTCATTTGCCGTCATCTTCGTTGGGTGCTTGGGAGCTATGCTCAGAGAGCACCCAGGCTCTGCCACTGGGCTGTCCACAGCGAAGACACCAGGTCCAGCCTAGGTGTCCGTCCTCTAGGTGTCCCCGCTACGTGTGAGCTCCAGGATTCCTGTGTTTGAGGACCCAGATATTAGCAGCAGGTTTGCCTACCTCCTTTGTTCCCCTCAGATGGTTCCAGCTTCAGCACTGGTACTGGTACCAGTTGGTGTAACAAAATATAAAGTGAGTAGTTTCAAACAATAGACACGTGTTCTCTGATGGTTTGTTTGTTTCCTTTTGTGGATAAGTGGGGAGGAGTGAAGTAGGAGGTGAGGAGGGGATGAAAAGGGAGAACACTTTAATCCTCCCTAGATGTGAGCGCGAGCATGAGGACAACTGTTCTGCCCGCCTCTCCAGATGGGAAAGGATTGGGAGGAGGCTACTGTTGAAAGCCTCAAGCCACTGACTCAGCTCTACGGGAAACCTAATTCTCACGAAGACAGCAAAGCAGAGTTGGGAGGGTTTTATATGTTTAGGCTTACAGAAGTTCAAGTACAATGTTTAAATCAGAACAATTTTTTTTCTTTCCTTAAAATGAATACTGGAAGGAGAAATATTGGGTTATGATTTTTTTCCACTATAAGATGAAAACTTACTTTTCCTTTTTTTGTGTGTATATATTGTTTCTTAGTGTTTTACCATTACAAATCAGTTTGAATAAAGAATTGTGTGTATACTGCTTTTTTTTCCTACCTAGTATTGTTTTTCCTATTTAAAATTTCATTTCTTTAATACAAAGAAGATTTACATAATGCATAGAGGATTTACAGTTATATGTAGTTATATCCATGAAATTGTTTATTTCTGATTAATTTCATGCTTTAGCAAGGCCTTGTGTACCAAGACAATTGATATTCACTTATTTTTTCTATCACGAATTATGTAATGTGACTCAATTATAAATACTGGTAAACTGACTTTTAAAAAATTATTATATTTAATCCTCAGGATACTTTGAAGTATCCCCTCTATTGTGAATGAGCATTAGGTACAGATGATGCTTATAGAAACAAATACGTTGCCCAAACTTAAACAGCCTCCACTCATATTTGAGCTATAGTGCCCCCAGCTGGTAATTATTTACTAATAGGGTACAAGATGAAAACCAAAATTGATTTTTTTCTCAGCATGAATAACTGCATTGTCCAAAATGAGTCATTGGTTATTAGTTTCTTTTCTCTTTCCTGCTGACTGAGGATGTCTCTGTAACATGTTAAGCATTTACATATAGTACATCACTAATGTTCCTTTGGTTTTGTTTAGGGGTGAAGGGAATCAGGCACGTTTTACATTATTTAATTTAAAATTTCCTACTTTGTTTCTTTTTAAATTTCCTCTCTTAGAGACTGTGAAAAAATTTTTTTTAGGTATATTAGCTGCATTCAGACAACTTTTTAGGAAGAAAACTAATGAACCATTATTTTAGATAAATTGTGTTGATTCCTCCCTCTAGAGATGGTTTTGGATTAAAAAAATAATGTTGGGCTCTTTAACTTTAACCCTTTGATTTCTGGACCAGTTTAGAAGTATCTGGAAAGTTAGGTGTTTGATGGAAGGCATTTGGTCAGTTTGTAAACAGAATTAAAACTCACTCTAGGGCCAGGGAGATAGCTCAGTGGCATAAGTGCCTGCCTGGCAAGCGCAAGGTCCTGAGGTCAACTCCCAGTACCCACATTAAAAAAAAAAAAAAAAAACCTCACTCTAATTTCAACTCTTTCCCAGAGAGGGTTTGGTGAACTTGAGGCAGCTTTATGCAGATGAAGAAAGTAAATGACCCAACTGTGTCCCCTGGTTCAATCCCCACCTCTTTTTAGCCCCATTAATCTTCAGCCAAAACAAAATTACTGACATAGAGGAGGAGGGAGTCAGTCAGTTTATGATGGGCTTGAAAAGAGGCAGCTGAGAATGTACTTCCCCTCAGATAAGAAAAGAGGGTGTTGCAGAAAATAATGGAAGAAATAATTTGGCCTCCAAAGAGAATTTCTGTAATGGCTAATTTTAATTTTTCTGGCTTGAGAATCAGGAAAAGGAGTTGTCCTGCTGTCCCAGCATGTCTGTCACCTTTTGCTTTCAGGTGGTCCTTTCTGGCAATTAGAAGACTTCGGAGCTGTCACGTGTCATTGGTACCCCATCAGCCAGCCACCAACTTTTCTGTGGACATCACGGTGGCCTCTCACATCTCCTGTGTACTTTTCACTTTGGCTCTAATTCCATACAAATCTACATAAAACAATTTAACACTTGACTTGATTAAAAAAATAACAAAAACAAACATGTCTCTTAAATATCTCATTCGAATCCAAGGAAGTAGACATTAAATCTCACTTTCTTGTTTTAAAAGTGCTCTACATATATCACCACCAACCAGCTTGTAAATTTCAGTCACTCCTCAATCCAGGCCTTCAAAGGAGCTGAAAAATGTCCCTGTGCCCTCAAAGGACACACCTGTTATCTGAAACAGTTTTTTACCAGCTTGTTAAGCAGCTTTGACAGATCAAAGACCCCAGACAATAGACACAAACTTTAACAATAGTGTAGTCTTGAGCAAAAGGTCCTGTCAAAGCCAGGCTTGTGCCTGCAGCATTATGGCCAGCAATTGAAAATAAATTTTACTTGAATAAGTACCTCAGGTCGATCAGAGGCACTGCGGCTGCTGAAACAAAAGCAGTTGGGGATAAGTTATTGACTCCACGGACAGGCTGAATGAACTTCATTATGCCAGCCCACTCCTGGTAAATGTGTCAGGTTTTAAACTGAATTAGGTGGCAGGTGCACGGACCATTTCCCACTCCCCTTGAGACGGCAGACAGCCAATCATCACCTGATTCTACAGACAAATGTTTAGATTTGTTTTTCATATTGCATGGCCATAAGCGAAAGCACATTTAAATCTTTTTTTCCTTATCTGTCACGGATGCATTATGTCCCCATGAGCAGGTCATACCCACGCCTTGGTGTAATGGGATTCCTAAAGGTTTCGGCTGCCACCTCGGCCCCTCCTCTCCTCACAGCACAGATTTCGGGGATGATCTGGAACTTTCACTCGCAGTTATTGGATTTTGGCCTCAGAACAGCAGCTCCTCTTCTGTTCTGGGAGATTAAAATGCTAGGACACACACTGGCAAACTCGTCTCGCTTAAGAAGTCTGAAAACACGATGCGCACATGGACATTCCACTAGGTGTTAGCCAGAAGGGTGAAGTATCGCACTGACTTGGCAGTTGGGTGCTGGATCGCAGAACTCAGATATTTTAACCTATGAAAGTATTTCCTTCTGGCAAACTTGTGAAGTCCTGCTAAGACCCTTGAACACAAGGGGAATCCGTAAGTGGCATTTTTCCACTGTGCAGTGTCTATCTATCTACCTACCTATTTATCTATATTTATGTATTTGGCTTTGGAATATTTTGTTTTACAATCTTCCCTAGGCCTGTAAGGATAAGCGCAAGATCAGCTAAACCTCAGATAGTTGATGCCAGCTCTCATTACTTAATCATGAGACAGGACTATTAAGCCTCCTAAAAATGAAAACCCAGACTTCTGACCAGAGAGGGAGAGGGTTGGCATACACCAGGCTCTGTGCCTTATTAAAGTTAATGAGCAAGAAGATGCCCTTTTCTAAGTGTCCCAAAGAACTGAAGCCTTGCTTTCCAGTAAAGTGTCTTTTGCTTCCAAATAATGCTTCCATGATTTAGGATAAGTAACTGTGCTTGTCTTGACATACATCTTGAGTCGTAAAGCAGAACTCCTTCCAAAAATTGCCAGCTCTACCCACAATAGGCAAATAATGAAATTTTTTAAAATCCCATATTAAACATCAGGTGCTTATCAGTGCGGTCTTTATTGCCCTTTTGATAAAGTCCAAGCACAATTTGGCTCAAGTCTCCAAGGGAACTTTATCCAATTCTGGAAATGTATTTGCTTCACAATACTGTTTGGCTGGATTCAGTGGTTTAATGTTTGCACGTTAATAGATCTATTTGATATTTGAATCTTTTCGCTTCTAGAAAAAACACCAGCATTCTAAAATGCATATGCCTATGACTCCGGAGGATGCAGACCATGCAGGTTTTCCTTCAGGGCTACCTAGAGTCTGCCCTGAGTTCACACAGAAAAAGGCTCTACAGCGGCTCTCACTTGCCGGAGCGCCACTCCGCAGCAGATGGTGTTTCATAGTTGGTCACAAATGGCTGTCAGTGAGTGTTTGTCTGCCTGCCAGTAACCTGTGGTTCAGGGACTCCCTCAGAGATGCACCAGCTCTGACTCTGCTGGTAACAGCATCTGAGAAAACGATCCGTCCTTTCTTGTCAGGCACAAAATTAGCCATCTCACTTCCAAACTGTTAACAAGGGGGATATGAAAGAAATAAGGACTGAGCCAGCCCAGCTGATGTTTCTTCAGCTCTGGTTCTATGGGTCTCTTGCAGACAAATCCAAAAGCCAATTTTACGACAATGGCGTTGTCACCAAATAGATGGTCTTGGAACGACCCCAGTTTCAGTACCAGCGTTTCCTGCAGGGACTTGCTTGAACTCGCCGCTGGACTAGTTTGGATCTTTAAAGCCACAGATATTTTCCCACCCCAGGGCTTCAATCTGACTTCAGACTAAAATGATCTCCGGTGGCACTGCCTCGGCTGAAGGGGGAGGGAAAATCGAGGGTGACAAAGGTTCTGAGCACTGTCCTTGTGGCTCTTGGCAGCAGCGCCAGTTAGAAGGCAAGGTGCCAACCCTAGTGCTTTGTGGACGCAGTCTCCCCGAAGAACATGGAGCAGCCACTAATGAACCGAAGCGGGGAAGGACGAGGGAAGACGAAAGAGCGAGAAGCAGAGAGAAAGGAGGGGAGAGAGAGTCAGGAATTCGGAGGGAACTGACATTTGTTGAGAACCAGGCATCTTACTGGTGCTGTCCGTGTACCAAATGTGCAGTTCTCCACGCAGTGTCATGCGTTATGTGTTGTCATTTGTATTTTATGGATGAGGAAAACATAGCTTTGAAAAATTAAGTAGCATCTTTGGGGTCAGAAGATGAGAACTTGGTAGACCTTGAATTGTTATTCTGGCCAATACATTTGAGTTAAAAAGCCAGATGATAGAGCTAGACAGTTAACTCAAAGTCTGGCTTCACAGCATCAGGCTGTGTCAGTGCCTCAGTTTCCCTATTTGTAAAACGGGGCAATTAATACCTACCTCACAAAGTCATTGTATTTATTTCAGTGTTGGATCACTATGTCCTTACTAGCAAATACCCCTTTTATTTTTATTTTTTTTATTTTAAAGAGAAAAAAATAGAACAAAATTTCAAAACAACATAATAGGAGGGTGACAATGGTTAATACATTGTGTATTGTTATCTTTAAATTAGTTACTCAGCATACAAGATATTGGCATTCAATTGTCCAAACAGTATTAGCGCAAACCTTTCTTTTCAATGAACTAAGCAAAATTAGTAGTGTATCTATCTTAACTATCTTGTGTATATATATATATATATTTTTTTTTTCCCCTTCTTTTCTCCATTCCCTCATCCCAGTTTCACTTTCCTTTTGAACAGTTTCTTCCTATTTTACAATATCTATTGTACATTTTGGATCTTATTTACTCTTTCAGCTTCTCACACTAGGGAGACACATGTGGGTCTGGTTTATTTCACTTATGAGTATGGTCTCGAGTTGCATCCATTTATCTATAAAAGTCTCCAGTTTATCTTTCTTTATGACTGAGCAGTACTCCATTGTATAAAAAGACCACATCTTTTTTACCCATTCCTCAGTTGATGGGCATTTGGGTTGTTTCCAAGATCTGGCTATTACAAACTGTGCTGCTATAAACATGGGTGCACACATATCCCTGTGGTATGATGTTTTAATTCTTCTGGAAAGATACCCAGAAGGGGAATAGATGGGTCGAGTGGGACATCTAATCCTAGTTTTTAAAGGGATCTCCACACTGATTTCCATAGTGGTTGCACCAGTCTATACTCTCACCAACGGTGGAGAAATGTCCTTTTTTCCCTACAGTCCCACCAGCATTTATTGGTTGATTTCTTGAAAACAGCCATTCTTTCTGGAGTGAGATGGAATCTCAGCATTGTTTTAATTTACATCTCTCAAATAACCAGTGATGTTGAACATTTTTTCATGTATTTTTTTGCTGTTTTAAATACCCCTTTTAGAATCCTCATTTTAACAACATATTTTTTCCAATGTGCTTACATTGCTAGCTGTTGTTAGCTTGTCTGATTGTTTTTAAGCAGGTGATTCTAAAGTCCATGCTTATATTATCAATTTAGTGTTTAAAATAAGGAAAGAACAGCAACTACTTTGTATCAGAAAGTAGTTGAATCCTCTTTTTTCTAACCCAGGACTTTGCACATGCCAATCAAGTACTATTCCACTGAGCTACACCCCCAGCCCCATTTCTCGTTCCTGTATGGGGCAGTACTGAGGGCTGAACCCACTACTTTTGCATTGAGCTACATATCCAGGCTTTTTTTCATTTTTTATTTTGAGACAGGGTCTTGCTAAGTACTAAGTTGCCCAGGTTGGGCTCAAGCTTGCAATTCTTCTGCCTCAGCCTCCCAGAGTAGTGGGACACAGGTGTGGACCATCACACTAGGCTGCCCATGATATTTCTTAGCTGTGTAATGCCAGGCAGGTTGCCAAACCGCTCTCCTCAGCCTCAGTTTACCTATCTGTACAATGAAAAATACAGTGATTAAGTGAGAAAAATTACGGAGAGTGTCTGGCACACAACAGGCATTCTGTAGGTTACAGTTGTTATTATTTAGTAAATAACTAAAAACTGGTTTCTGTTGTGTAGTTGTATATGTCCACTCAACTTCGGTCATAGATGTCCCAGAATGTCTGGGCTATGTGTACAGATCAATTAAGCTGATGACCGAAGCCATCCTAACTGTGTCTCTTTTTCTTTCCATGACATTTCTCATATTTAATTCCCCTGAGCAATATTCTGGGTAATGATCACCAACTGCCATAACCATTTTGTCTGGCAAAGGAATTTCATTTTGTCACCCTAGATGGTGCTCCTGTCATGCTTGGACCTGGGGTTGTTGAGGGCTAGGCTCCCTTTCAGTCCTGCGAGCTTCTGCCAGGTGAGGTCTGTGTGCTGATTAAGGGGAACATCCTTCAGCCCCTGTAATCTCTCCAGGAGAAATGAGAGGGGCCTCCTGCCAATTGTTAATGATAATGGTCTTATAATTCAAACACCACATTTCACCCGGGAGGATCCCAAATGCTTTATGGATTCACAAATAGCTTCACCCACTCTGCCCAGTAGGTGGTAGGTGGCCGGAGCTTGGAATGTAGCCACTGCGGGGAGGGTTTCTCTCACCTCTTCAAAAATGCAAAAAAAAAAAAAAAAAAAAAAGTGTCCAAGTAACTGTAAAACACAGGAATAAAAAATGCTTCATTTAAATGCTGCATTAAGTAGATAAAACAGAAATAAGAATAAGAGAGAAGAGGAAAGTTTGTATTTTATATTATTTTTAATAAAAAATGACTCATTTTACTGATTCTTTAAGCATGGAACTCCCAAATGAGCATGGCTTATGTTTCCAGATCATTAGTTCCTCAACAGAGGGGCTTAAGGGACAACAACTCTTCAAGCAGAGGTACAGTGCTCACATGAACAGAAGGCAGCTCTAAAATTATGAAGTAAAGTTAAGGAGGAATTATGGCAAATTTATAAATATGGCATTTACATGCAGCTTTTCAGTCATACCTCTTATTCTGATGATCTATGACTGTGTAGCAAACTTTTCCAAAATGGTGACTTGAAACAACCACTGCTGAACTATATCCTTGATTTTCCATTGCAGGCATTGGGGCAGAACATGGTTGGGAACTTCTTTTCCACATGGTTCTGGCTGGAAGTCCTTCAGTGATACTGAGTGGGTGGCTCGGGGTGATTTGGAGGTCCAAAGACAGTCTCACCCATGTGCCTAGAGTCTTGGGGGAGGGGTTGGGCCCCTCCATGTGGTGTCAGCACGGGACAGTTCCCCAGATAGATTTTGACTGACCCAGCTCTCTCCCCTTTCTTGCTTGTAGCTCTCAAGTGTGGTTGCAGAATGTACTGGGAATGCAGCATTCTGAGGGATTGCCTGAAACAGCTGGGCCTCTGTTCCTGTTCTCTTGGGGGCATGACATCTGGAGTTAGGGAGACACTGCCTTTCACGGTCCCTCTACAGTGGAGGCTCTAACAGCCAGGCGGAGTTCTGGAACTTGGGAAACTAGTTCCAGACGCATCCTAGGCTACTTTTGCTCCTTGCTGCCTATCTGTAAATAGCAAGCTCACTTGGCAGACATTTTTCATGTGTTCTGTCTCAGCAGACACTGGTTGATAATGCAGGCATAATGAACCTGCCTCACGGTCAGAGCTTCATCATGCGGTTCCTCTAGAAGGGTTCTAGAATACTCTTGCATACAGGTTCAGATGGCCAAGCCAAGGCTTCCAAGAGAGAGGAAGGGAAGCTGTCAGTGTAAGTCCTGTACCGAGACCATCACTTCTACTATATTTTATTGGTCAAAACAGTGATGAGACTCACTTGGATATAAAAGGAGAGGACATAGACCCCAATTTTAGTGGAAGAGGTATCTGTATTTTTAACTGACCATACTTGGTTGAATGAAAATAATTTAGTATAAAAATTAGGGTGCGTCTTTGTACTTTGTTCTGACCTTATCTAGGAGGGAAGCCCGTTAACTTAAGCAACTTTGTGCTGTTAACTGTTAAACCATGTGGAGTTCCATGTAAACACCACAAAAGCTGGGAGAACGGATTCTCAGGGGCTTTTCAAGGAATCCATTATCTGAAGCTAGGGGATGTCCTCCAGAGGCTTATTTAATTTAAATTTTGACCTGTAAAGAGAGGAGAAAACAATAGGCAAATTTTTCCTTCAGAACCAGTAAGAAAAATAATTCCAAAAATGAGAGGAAGGGGAAAGTTTTCCCATTGGATTTCTTTTTATTCTTTGGGCGGACATGTCCCACAATTGGCGTAGCTGCGAGGAAGAAGACAGCTAATGAAATCCCCAGTGTTGAGAGTCTTTAAAACAAACCATTTGTGCAATATTTATGTTTTTGTGTATGTATGTCTTTCGCTCTATTTTTTCTTTTTTCAGTGTTTGCTTATTATCCTAAGCTTTCCTAAGTTCCTCATCATCCCATTTCTTTCTAACTTTCTAGCTCATACTCATCACCTGTAAATAAATACTTAAGATTTTTTATACACAGTAAATATCTTACTTGCACAGGATTCATTACTTACTTCAACATTGCAAGCCTTCATTACCAAATGTTTTTGCCTGTATGGTACTAGCATTTTTTATTAATGTTTACTGTTAGGAGCATCTCTGTCTTATATTCTGCTTCCTGCACACAACATTGAGCAACAATTTTATTTATTCTTGAGAGCTGAGCTAGTTAGCATAATAAACTCAGAACCTCTTTTCATTCCCCGAGTATTTGTTTTGTAGTGTGAATACCAGAGATACCGAACTTGTGATTCAGTGAGACCATTCTGAGTGAAACTACTCTTTCCTTAAGATCTAAGACTTATTAGCATGCAGTGTCCAAAGATGGGGAATTAGTTGCAAAAAGTGAATTATTGGTTGCAGTAGCGAGAAAGCAACTTTAACCCATGTGAAATTTTCACCTCCCACTATTCCAGCTGTTTGAAAACAGCACTGTATATTGTGCATTCATTCATATTATGTGCTGCATTCTGCATGTGAGCTCCCAAGTTTGTTAAGTACGGTTTTATGGGGCTGGTGAGATAGCTCAGCAGCATAAGCGCCTGCCTGGCAAGCGTTAGGTCCTGAGTTCGACTCCCAGAACTCACATAAAGGAAAAAAAGGGCCAGTGATATCGCTCAGCGGCACAAGCACTTGCTGGCAAGCGCGAGGTCCTGAGGTCGACTCCCGGTACCCACATAAAAAAAAAAAGTACTGTTTTATGAATGTACTATCACTGAGTCTTCAAAAAGACAGTCCATTGTAGTATAAAGCCAGCTGTGTCAAGGGCACATATCATAACTAGTAGATCCTGTGGGAATTAGTCCATTTCCCCACATCTTTTTCTTTCTGCAACTTTTCTTGTTCAGAAGCAATACTGAGTGAAATACTATTATGGTTTTCAAGAAGGTAATTTATTAAGTCCCACTGATGGTGGTATTGGCAGAAGGAAGGGAGGGAAAATGGATCTCCCCATGAAGTGCTGGAGAGGAGAATCACCGACTCCTCCAGGCAGGAGGGGTCTGATACATCCAGTCTGTCTTCACATTGAGGCTTTCTTCTGGAGCTTGGCACTGTGGCGGGGGCTCCGGGCCAGCTGGGTACCTGGTATGTTCTCATACCGCTTGGCCTCAGCGGAGCAGAGGCTGTCTATCGAATAGATACACAGCTTCCGTCCTGCTGCCATGATGATTTTGTCCACAAACCCAGTTAACACGTTCTGAAGTAGCTAGAGAAGAGTCGCTGACACCATGGAACAGCTGATGTTTTATTATTGAGATAAGAACGAGTTTTGCTCTTATTGGATGAAGAGATCTGTAACAAGTCAATCAGGTCAAATTTGTAGATAGTGTTGTCCAAGAATTGTACCGCTTTACTCATTTTCTATTTTTCTATTAGTTATTGAAAGAGATGTGCCTGATTTACAATTGTGTATTTGTCTTTTTCTTCTTGTGGTTTTAAAATTTTTGACTTTAAAATTTTTTAAATTCGAAGTTGTTTCTCTGAGCACAGGGATTTGGGTTTGTTATGTCTTTTTGATTTATTGACCTTCTTATTATGAAATGACCCTCTTTACCCTTGACAATAGTCTCCGTTATGACATATACTTTATCTGATAGCAGTATAACCATGCTAGCTTTATTTTAATTAGTATTATCATACTATGTGTTTTCCTACCTTTTTTCCATTAATCTACTTATGTTTTATTATTACAAGTGGGTTTCATACAGACCATTAGCTATTAATTTTGGTGTTGCCTTGAGCGCGTTATTTTCTTTGGTTGCTGTTTCACTCTGCCCTTGTTTCTTGGTGGTCTTGCTTGGATAAATCCTGGGGTTTTGTTTGTTTGTTTATTTTAACTTCCTGTTTGGTGCTTATAGAGCTTCTTAGACCCATGGGTTGAAATTTTTAACCTGTTTAGCAAAGTTCTAGAGCATTATTTGTTCAAATACTGCTTTTGTCCCATTCTGTCACCTCTGTTTCTGGAAGTCTAATTACAAGTGTTGAAGATTTTTTGAGTCTTACATATCTACAAGGCACTTTTTGAATTTTTCTTCTTTTGTCCATATTCAATATGAATAATTTCCACTGATCTGTCTTTCTTTTACAATTGTGCCTGGTGTATCAAATGTGCTTTTTAACATATCTCATGATTCCATGTAGTTTTCTATTCTAGAATTTCCATTTTATCAGTTTATGGATTCAAGTTTACTGTTGAGATTCTTGATCTTTTTGTCTATTTTCCCATATTTTCATTTACTTTCTGTACATTTTTATCGTAGTTATTTTAATTTCTTTGTCACCTAAACCTTGTACCTAGCTATTTCTATTTCTTGACTCTCTCTCTTTTTCTCTCTCTGGCACTGCTGGGATTGAACTCAGGGCCTCTTGTATGCTAGGCAAACACTCCACCACTGAGCCACTCTCCAACCCTTTTTCCTCTCTTTAATTTTGGTTATTTAATTATTTTGAGAAGATTCTAATAATTACTGTATGGAAAACAATTGCCAAGGCTCCAGATGATGTTATTCTTCCAGAGAGGGTTCACCTTTCTTTTTACAGGGTAGGTGGAGAAACTGCTTTCTACTCACTTTAATTTAATCACAATTTAGCTGAGTTAAGTGTGGATCTCATTTCTGGAAAGGCTTGGTCTGGATTCAGTTCACTCTTACCCTTCCTAAGTTTCCATTAGGAGACTGAATTATATCTACACATTTGTGAGTCATTCTCATAAAATGATGCACAATTTGAGATCTGCACAATTCACTTTCTTTTCACTTTATAGCTGCTGTTCAGCAGGACCTCAAGTGTCTCCCTTTGCATGTCCTACTGACATACCAACTTAACAAGCCTGAATCTCAGTTTCTAGCTGCCTCCCTTTAACACTGATTTCTGCACCAATGAACCACACCACCAGTTAGCCAGGCCAGACCCTAGGACTCCACCATGGGCATTCCCTCTTCCCTCAGCCTCCAACACTCAGTCACCGACCCTGTGTGATCTGTCTTGTAATCATTACTCCAATTCCCATTCCTCTTCCTTCATACTAACTGCTCTTTCAGGTTGAGGAGACTGTAGTGATGGGCCAAATTTGGTCTGCTGCTTATATTTCTGTGGTTTGAAAAGGTAAGAATTATTTTTACATTGTTAAGTGGATATTTTTTGACATATGAAGATTATATAATACACAAACTTCAGAGTCTATAAATACACTTTTATTGAAACGCAGCCATGTTTAGTTCTTTTTATGTTGTTTTTGGCTCCTTTCACACTACAGTGGTTGAGTTAAGTAACAGCAACAGAAACGTATGGCCTCCGAAATCTGGAATATTTACTATCTGGCCCTTTACAAAAAAGCGTGCCAACCTCTCCCTTAGATGACAATCCAGTTATTTCTTGCCTGGGTAATCTTCAAGACTCTGCTAATTCATTTCTCTCTTAGAATTTGTCCCCTTAAGGATCTGTCTCCCACTTGTAAGAGGTGTGATTGAAAACTATGGTTCATGTATAATGTGAGAAAATTTATCATGATAAAAGACACATGGCTCTTAATGTCTCTCAGAATCCTCCCCCTTTGACCACGCACATCCCATCACTCTTGTCATTTTCTGGAAGTTCTGTTTTGTGTCTTCACTTGCACTGTCATGGCTGCCTCAGAGTCCTGAATTGATTCAAAATATTTACCTTTCATGGTCATTTTGACTTTCAGGAAGAGCCAGAAGTCACACAATGCCAGATCCGGAGACTAACGTTGGTAAGGACAGAGTCTAATGCTTTTGTGAGCCTGCTTTTCTGTTGGGTGGGATGCATGGCAGCAGCATTCACCACTCATGAAAGAGGGCAGAACTGTTTCAGAAAGTGGTAAGAATAATAAGGTAAGTGTATTCCAAATCAGAGGAAGCATTTTAAAGGGATTAATGGAATGTGTCTTTTACTGTAATAAGTTTTTAAACATTTTAACATTCATAGTATATTTTGATGACACCCTTGTGTATTTGGAAAAATCACTCCCTTTTAAAAATAATTCTTCAGTCATTGTCTAACATCTCAAAATAAATGGTCAGTATAGCCTATCATTCCCTCAGGGTATTTCAGGGGGAAAATGTGCTTAGTATCTGATGTCCTAAACAGCTTTATATAGGAAAGCTACCACATCTGCTAATATTGAAGGGCCATTAACCTTGAAGGTTAATGTTACGTATCAACTTGACTAGACCAAAGGGTGCCCAGATACTTGGATGAGAGTAACATTTGAATGGGTAGACTCGGCCTTTTGGCTAAGATCAAGTGAATGGGTAGACTGAGTAGAACAGATTGCGCTCCCCACTGTGTGGGGAAACAGCACCCCTCAATCCATGGAGGGCCCAAATAGAATAAAAAGGCAAAGACGGAACAATTGTTCTCTCCATAACTGCTTATGCTGAGATTTGGTCTTGTCCTGCTCTTGAACTGGGAGTTACATCATCTTTTCTACTGGTTTTCAGGCCTTCAGACTTGGACTGGAACTACACTACTGACTTTCCTGACTTCAGCTTGCAGAGAACAGGTTTATGTGAACCATTGCTTCATCTCTTTCTCTCTGTCTCTCCATCTCAGTCTCTCTCTTGCTCATGGGCAGATGGGTGGATGGATGAACAGATAGATATAGGTAGGTAGATAGATAGATAGAAAGATATCATATTGGTTATGCTTCCTTGGAGAATCCTGACTCAAGTTTTCAAATGTTCTTCAAAAAGTTAAACTCTTTAATCAGCCAAAATAACACAGTTTAATTGGTTTACTGAGTTTTTGATACAGATGCATGGAGGCCTTCCATAAAAATAGTCATGAAAAATAAATCTAATTGCCATTATTATTCACGTTTTTTCTATGAATAGTTTAATAAGAAAATTGGGAAGTTTCACAAGAAGTCCCTGTAAAGTAAAACTAACCAACGAGCAGGACTTGGCAAAAAACATAACTACACTTGAGAAATATAACACAAATGGAACAAACTTATATTATCTGTCTAGCTTTATTTGTCTCTTCAGAATGCCTCTGAACAACTCTGTTTGGTTTACTCTGTAGTTCAAAGTATATCTTGGTGTCTACTGAGTGACATCAATTTGTTAAAAGTTTATTTTGAATTAAAAAACATTTATCAAAGTGAAATCTGGTTGATGAAAAATATACTAAAATTGACCCAGATGGTTGAAAAGAATAGGATAGGAATGAAGAATAGGAACTAAGAGAAAACAAGCCCAAGGTTGTGCAGATAATAACATTTTTAAAGGATGTATGAGTATTTTATTGGTTCACGGTTAGAGTGCTCTTTCTTTGAAAGAGCTGTTCATGAGGGTTTTTTGTTTTTTGTTTTTTGTTTTTTTGAGACAGGATCTTGCTATGTGGTCTAGGCTGGCCTGGAGCTCACTGCGATCCTCCTGCCTCAGCCTCCCGAGTGATGGGATTATAGGGGTGCACCACCACACTCAGCCTTCTTCATGAGGTCTTGCAATTAACATTTCAGTACATGTTTATATATTTTCTCACAGCCTGGACTCTTACTTCTTGAAATTAATAGATTACACACAGAAGTAGATACATACAGTGCAGTACTACAAGCCTTTGTGATCTGGTTTCTTTTGAGACAGGGGATGTCGCTTCTGCCACTTTCATATTTGTTTACAATTGAGAAGTTCCACTCTATCAGACCAAACTTTCAACAGCCCACATTGTGGCCTCACAAATAATTTTTTATTTACTCATTTAAAGCATAGTATTGAGGCACTTATTTCATTAACCCAAGAATAAAGAAATTCATAATCTAGGAGAAATAAATGATGGAAGCACTCTCATATAAAACAAACCTATGCGCATGAGTGGGTACAGAGATAAATGTAGTGAGAAACACAACAGCAAAATACTTCTAAAGCTTTTAGTAAAAGTATATTACAAATTGCTTTTAAAGTTTGAATTACTATTTTACTGAGTGCTACTTAAGCCAATAGCACTTAGCATGTGTTATAATAACTAATATTTATTAAATACAGTATAACAGGCACACAATGAGAGCTATGGAAATAGGCACTGTCTTGGTTACTTTTCTCTCATTGCTGAGGCAAAATGCCCGACGCCCAAAATTAAGGAAGGAAAGGTTTATTTAGCTCAAGTTTGTGGAGGTTTCAGTCCATACCTGGCTGACTCCAAGGCAGAGTGGCACATGGCACAGGGGCAACTTTTTATGGTGGCAGAAGACAGCAAAAGCAACAAGGGCAAAAGGGAGGAGCAGGAGAGAAGACTCTTTCTGTTCCTTATATTGTGTGTAGGCTACCCACCCTAGGGCGTGTGTAGCACTCACACCCGTAATCCAGGCATTGGACCATGAATCAATCACGAACTCTAGAAGCCCACTCCCATGACTGCATGAGGCTTTGGGGGGAACATCAGACACAAACCATAACAGGCACTTAACATATATGAACTCATTGATGATGTTACTATTATTTCCCCCACTTTTATCTTCATTTTAGAGATGAGAAAGTTGGGAAACAAAGACACTGAGCAGTAGAGGCAGTATGTAACCCAGGCTGTCTGTTGTCAGGTTCAGGTCAGCAAACCCTGTTAGAGAGACAAACAAAGACACGAGAAACAGAGATGATCTTTGTTGGGGGACTAAAGGTCTTTACTGGAATGGAGTGAAGCCCCTAACTGACTCAAGCCCCAGATTTATTGAGGAATGACAAAGGCAATAGAGTTTTGCTGAGCACAGGTGTTTGTTTTAGGTAGCCAGGCAGGCAAGCAAGGCAGAGAGACAATTTGGCTGAATAATTAACTTTTCTCTGATTGTCCCTTCTGGAGCTTCTTTGCTTTCCCCATAAGGTCCATCTGTGCTCGAATTGGCAGAACATCCTGTCTTCAAGATGTTTCAGCTCCTTGGAGGTGGCAGTCTTCCACCTCCAGAGTCAGCTCTAGCAGACATTGAGCCACTGGGTGTTGCAAGGGGCTCCACAATCTATCTCAACGGCGCATGTTCTCAACCACTTGCAAATGCCATCTTTCTAGTAAATATTCACTATAAATTTATTCATCACATGAATGAGTCAATCACTCAGCAATAAATGAGTGAATAAAATAATGAATAGCCAAAAGCAGCTGGAGAGATCCAGAAATTATTTAGTGAATTTCAATTAAAAATATACACCATAGTTAAGAGATGGAGGGAAAGGAAGGGGAAGGGAAGGAAGGGAAAGTAAAATAGGATGTGCTGTGTATGTGTACCAGCTCCCCATGATGAATGTAATCATTATATTCTGCAAACATGTACTAATGAAAATAAAAATTGTAAAACTACAGCACATTATTTGGGAAGCATATCTCTACTTTAGGGCAGGTGCTATAATATATTTTTTATGTAAGTAAAAACATAGACACAATTTTCCTCATTTTTCTATCTCAACACAGGACACGGTAAAGCCTCCTCCGCAGGTTTCTTTCCTTCCCACGGCACAGGGCAATGAGCTTCCTCCCAACACTTGCTTCTCTTTGCAGGATTAATTTAGATTCTTGCATTTATCCATAATTATTTGTCATTCTTGAACCAAACATTATGAAGGAGAATAAAATTTCCATCTTTGAGACTTGAGATCCTTTTTAATTAACATGACTACATATAGGGATACTAATTAGATTGATATAAAACTGATGGCAAAGCCAGTGAGCATAAGTATTGATACTTAATGGCATCAAATGTAAGAAGTTAATGAGTCTGAATGATTCCCAAAGCAGAGCGCACAGAGCTATTAAAAAACTTATTCAAGGAAATGAGAGTCTGATTAGTTTAAGCAATTGTTATGAAGTTTATGAAATTTATGGAATAATACATTTCCATTAATCTGACTTATATTTCTTGTAATATGTAGAATATTTTTGTGTTTAACTTAAAAAAATAATTTAGTTTTCTATCTGAAATTGTTTCAGGTTTTATAAGTGGGATGAAAAGCAGACCCATATGAAGATAGGTTTTTCTGGGCATCCACTAAAAAAAATTATAAAACTTAAGGTTTATTTTATTAAGACTGTAGGCCAGATGTTCTTGGATGCTCAGAACCATCCCAAGTTATATTTATTCACAGAAGTTTAATACCAGAAAGAGCAATCAAGTGTTTCATGACGTCGGAGCTTTGAGCTGGTATTCTTAAACGTAAATGAATCAGTTTGTTGATTGGGAAATAAGAGATCTTTAAAATACTTAAAATTTAAAACATACAAGCAGATATGAGGAAAACACTGAGAATAAAGTAAATATGGGAATAAAACTCCACTTGGTATCTTTCAGTGATCTCAAAACATACTTTCTAAACAAGTTATAGCTAAAATCCCTAAGTGAAACCTGTCTTTTAGTCATTTCAACTGAGGAATGTAAGAACTATTTTTGTTTAAGTTATAAGAATTTCAAGAAATTGTTATTGGATAATTGGAACATTCTTAAATGTTCAAAGAGATTTTAAAAACTGCCTAAGATGAAATACTAAATCAGTGAGCCAGTGGTTCCAGTTTATAATATTGAATAATTATTTGGGTAGATTGCCTTCACCAATTAGAAGCATCGGGAGTAGACAGTAACATTAACTCCTAGGCACATGCTTAATTTTACTCTGTCAGCTCTAAAAAGTTGAAGTAAAAGTGTTACTTTAAAAATTAATGTGCATATTGTTTTTAAAATTCTGAGTATGAAGTTAATCAATGTATTTAGGAGACTTGACAATATAGAAATCTTTTTAAGAGAAGGCAAAAATATCAGGCAAGATTCTGGGGTAAACCACAATTAACATTTTTCTTCTTTTTTTTTTATATGCGGGTACCGAGAGTCAAACTCAGGACCTCGTGCTTGCCAGGCAGGCGCTTGTGCCTTTGAGTTATATCACTGGCCCACAATTAACATTTTGATAGACATTTTTTCAAACATTTTTTGGAAAAAGACAGTACCACAATGTATGTAAAATGTAAGAAAGGGATCATTTTATGTATGCTAGCACATAAAATTCTTTACTGATATTCATAAAATTTATTTTCTGGTTATTTTTTGCTCATTATAAAAATGCTACTGGGCTAGCTATGGTGGCGCACATCTGTAACCCCAGCACTGAAAGGCTGAGGCAGGAGGATCCCTTACTAGCCTTTATACATTCTAATTTTTTTCCCCTATGCTAGCTAAGCTTAGGTTCAAAATTGGATGGATGGGCCGGTGAGATGGCTCAGCGGTGTAAGCGCCTGCCTGGCAAGCGCGAGGTCCTGAGTTTGACTCCCGGTACCCACATACGGAAAAAGGGTCGGTGATATTGCTCAGCGGCACGGGCACCTGCTGGCGTGCAAGGTCCTGAGGTCGACCCCCAGTACCCACACACAAAAACAAATTGGATGGAAATAGTGATACCAGACATCATTGTCTTATTCTGGATATTAAATGCTGGAGACTAGAAATGGTGTTTATGTGCAGAATGCCGTGGGTTTAGGATGGCTGGGAGAGTATGGTTGGGGTGAGATTGCGAAGGCATTTGGAGCTCTGTAATAAACAGTAAGAAATCAATAGTGAATAAGAAGGACGTCTGTCCATATGAGAATGACTTGCCCTATATATTTTTTAATCGTGGTGAAGTATATATGACATTCAGAGTATCATTTTAACCTTTTCTTAAGTGGACAGTTCAGTGGTTCTAAACACATTCACATTGTTGTGCAATCACCAACAACAACTATTTCTAGGACTTACTCATCTTTCCTCACTGAAACTGCACATCTGCTTCTGTCGTGCACCTTGATTGCATGGTGGGATGGTGCAGGGGCATTCGCTAGACAGGCCCATGTGGAGGCTCATTTGAGAACTACAACAGGTAATGCACACAGGTATCGGGTGGGAGAGAGTGAGATGAGGGGAGGTGTGCAACGTGTTGACTGATTGTGGCGAATAAGGGAGAAACTGAGTTCTTGCGTGGCCAACTAAGTAGAAGATAGAATCATTAAGTCCAGAAAGTTGGGTGGGAGGGGAGCAATGATGCATGTACGATACACTGAATTTCTGGGGCCAACCATCTGAAAGGGGTGACCATAGAATGGAGGCATTAACACGGAGGCAGTAGATGGAATCTTTTGGAGACTGAATCTTTATGAATCGTTCTTTAGTATAATGAAACATAAACCAAAATAATAACATATAACACATTTTTTTACATTTTATTTATTATTAATATTATTTTCAATTGAATATAACTATATATATTTGTGGGGTACAATGTGATGTTTAATATATGTCTACACTGTGGAAAGATTAAAACAAGTAACAACCACCACTTTACTTACTTATGATTTTATGTGAAGAGACATTAGAAATTTACTCCTAGCAATTTTGAACACGAAATCCACTATCACTAACTGTAGTCATCCTGCTACACAATAGATCTCAAATTTATTCTTGCGGTCTAAGTTAAACTTTATATCCTTTGGGTATAAGGAACCAAAGAGAAAAATGGGCTAAGAGTCTCTATGTTTCCTATAGAAGAGGAAACTCAAATGGTGAGCAAGGATAGGAACGGATGCCCTGATCAGCTAATAATCAGATAAACCCATGTTTAGAAAGTAATGAGAAGTAACTTCGCACCCATCAGATTGGGAAAAGTTAAAAGTTTTAGATACCAAATGGAATATGCAGGAAAACAAAAATCCTGTCTTGCTGGTGGGGCTACTAAGAATTTATCTTTCTATGCTGGGGATCTCCACCCCTGCTTATTACCCAGGGACATTTCACTCAGGGTAATAAAGTTCATGGGCCAGCATGTTCCTTGGTTTAATTTTTAACATTAAAAAATCTTATTATAGAACTACAACATAATATTTAAAATACATAAAACATACTATTGACACTTTAGTATATCTGCTTGTCGATTTTTCTGGTTATTTTCATAATACTTTTACTTTAGCTGGGTGTGGTGGCACACACCTGTAATCCCAGCACTTGGGAGGCTGAGGCAGGAAGATCTTGGAAAGTTTGAGGCCAGCCTGGACTACATAGCAAGACTCAATCTTAAAAAAAAAAAAAAAAAAAAAGCCAAAAGAAAAATAAAATAAAATTGATAATAATAATAAAATAAAGTCTTAACCTGATGGTTAACTAAAAAATACTTTTACTTTAAAAAGCAAATTTGGTGGCAAAATATAAAGACTGCTACATATTCAACTATTTTTACTACCTATTTGTTTTTCAGTGCTGGGAATCAGGGCCACATATATGCTAGGCCAGTGCTCTATCTCTGAGCTATAGTCTCCAGTTTTGTTTTGTTTTTTTATGTGGGTACCGGGAGTCAAACTCAGAACCTCACGCTTGCCAGCAGGTGCTTACGCCACTGAGCCATATCACCGGCCCTAGTCTCTAGTTTTTAATTTACTTTTCCTAAAATATATGTGGTTTATTTTAGCCTAGCTAGGCTGGGATTTTAATCATTGCATATATCTTGATTTTTATTTTAATCAACTAAAAATTGTCTATATTTAAAGTGTTGAGCATGATGTTTAGATATGCATATACATTGCGATGGTCATGACAGTCAAGCTAATTGTTATAACCATCACCTCACATAGTCGTGTGTGTGTGTGTGTCTGTGTCTGTGTGTGTGTGTGCCTGTGTGTGTGTCTGTGTGTGTGTGTGTGTGTGTGTGGTGAGAGCACTTAAGATCTTCTCTCTCAGCAGATTTCAAGCATACAGTACAATATTAACTATAGTCAACATTAGGCCTCCAGAACTTTCTCATCTTTGCTAAGTGAAGCCTTGTACCCTTTTACCAACATTTTCCCATTTCCCAGCCCCTGGCAACCACCACTCTACTCTTGGCTTCTGAGTTTGACTTTCTTAGATTGCATGGATTGGTGAGATGCTACTGTATTTGTCTTTCTCTGGCTTACATCACTTGTAGTGTCCTCTAGGTTCAGCTTGGCCTGATTTGTGGTGGCAGAGAGTAAGGCAATCCGGATTCTGTGCCTGGTGAAATAGACAGATGAGACATGGAAGATGCATGCCAGGGAGTACTATGCAGCAGTTAGAGGCAGTGAACTAGATATACGCCCAGCAAGATAGAATTTTCAAAACATAGAGCTCAGGAAGAGGAATACAACACAGAAAGTGGTCCATAGCTCAGTGTATTTTATATAAATGGACATAACCAAAACAATCACACTATATATTTTACAAAGATATATGTAAGTTCAAGGTTACAGATCAAACTCATTGGAAAGCTTTCCTGTGTGTGTGTGTGGGGGTGAATGGAAGTGGAAAATGGGATCAAAAGAATAAATAAAAGAAACACGAAGGGAGCCCTCCGATGGTAGTATGACTTGAACAGGGGTGTGGCAATCTCAGTCCCTTTCACCTGAGGCGGTGCATGAGGAACTAACAGATGTGGGCAGCAGGTTGAGGTTCATCTTATCCTCCTTTCCTTCACTGTCTTTACTAAGCGCACACTGTACCACTGAGCTATGCTCCTCACCCTTCCACATAATTATTAACTACATTTTTTATGGCAGATATTTTCTTGGGCTGCTACTCTCAGATTTTTCATTTATAATCTAATGTTAATGATACTGAATAAAGTTTTGTGAATAGTAAATGGGAGAAGACTCATTAAACACTTAGAGCAGTGTTCGGCATATATAATTGTCCAATATAGCTTGCCAGTAGTTTTATTTACTTTATTCTAGAAACCTCAGTGATTTTCTTACCCACTTTCGTTCTTGTCCTTTTTGTCATTTTAATCAGTGACTTATATGAGGATGGTGATGCTGTCCTTATCACACTGGAAGGCAATACAGAGTTGAAAGGGCAGAGCCAGATATTGATCAATGAGCTAAAATGAAGAATTGATGTTCATGAGATAGCATGTAATGGAGATTATCATGAAGCTGCGTAATAGGGCGAATCCAGTGTGAGACCTGAATAAAAGCAACAAGTAACCAGACTCTCGGGTTTCAGGCCAGTATGAATCCACAGAGTAATGAGGTTGTTGAGGGTCAGCACGGACCCAGATTATATCCCGAGAGCTAAGTCCTGCTCCGGTTCCCATCCACCGGGCATCTCACTCTGAGAGGAAGGCTGAGGAACCGAAGCATGTTGCGGAGAGCGGGAGAGGAGGAAGTGAAAGTGCTGGAAACCGCTACATGAAGAGCTGCTGGAAGAACCGCAGGTTCTGTGTTTGGAGAAAGAAAATCTGATTTGTGCAGTAGAGGTAGCTTCAAAATTAGTGAGAAGAGATTGGCCTTACCTACAGGGATCCGTTCCCTGGAGTTGGTGAATGTGGGCTGCAGGTCTCACTTAGCCTGTATGTGTTGTGTATGTGTCAGAACTGACCGATCCAAAGGCAGCTTTGCAGCACAGCAGGATCCGTTTATGAAGCCACCTGTGCTGAGCCTTCCACTTCCCCTGTCCAGTCCTGTCATCCCAGAAATTCCCAGACACAGTGGAGGACAGTGGGACAACTTCCAAAACCTCCCACTTCCCAGCCAGAGGTTCCAAAACCTCCCACTTCCCAGTCAGAGGTTCCAACATCCATTCTCCAGTGCGGATCACCTGCCAGGAAGCAAAACCTTTCACAGAGAACATGTTTCTGAGGTTGCAATCTTAATCAGCATAAGATTTTAGTATTATTTTTCAGGAATATGAGTATCCCATGAGCCATGAATACCCGTATGTTTTCCTAACTGCTCCCATTCCCAGAATAGAGATTTAGAATTCCTTGGAACCAAACCAATCACTTTTTCTCTCGAATTTTTCATTTGTGTTCCTCTAATGTTTAATGTACTCTCTGCTAATGTACTATTGATACGGACTTGAGCATAACTAGCTTAGTTTCATGAAGGTGTAACTTCAGTCATTTGAGATGCAGTGACATCTCAGAGCTGGTTACTATCAAGTAATTTGTTGATGCTATTTCCTAAAACTCCTCCTTCGCCATTGCCACGCTGGAAGTGGCAAAAGAGATGGTCTCATGTTTAAAGCCTTTCTGGAAATCTCTCTTTGGAGAGTTCTTTGGTAGCCAAGCTGAATAGGCCATGTGTGACAGATACTAGACAAACTGGCCTCAGGGAGGAGCGTGCCGTCTATGACAGTCTTCCCATTACCCTCAGGAGCCGAGATCATGAACAATCGGAGAGTGTGGACCTTATCTTCTATAGGCCGTGTCCCTCCCCGCTGCCACCACAGCCCCTGGTGCATAGTAGGCAGACAATATGTTTGCTGCCTGAAAGAGGGAGTGGGTGGATATGAACAAATGAGGGGATGGCTGACTGCAGACAGATGGCCCCGAGGAAAAAGCTGCTCTCTGCTTTATGTTAAGCATGTCTGGGTTCAGCTCCAGTTCCTGAGCTAGATGTCTGTCCAGAACCAGACCAACTCCCCTCTGTCAAGTGTGATGATCGTGCTGCCTGTGGGTAGAATGTATTCTGGGGAAGATGATAGCTGCCTGATATGAGAGATGATACCAGAGATTAGTTAACCGTATGGGCTGAGTCCCAGGGGAGGTGTGTGAAATGAATCAGATTAAACAAAATTGATAATGTGAATGCTTAATCAAACAGACAAAGGTAGTCTGCGCAGCTAATTAGGGGCAAATAGAGCGTCCCTCTTGTACCTCATTTAACTGACAAATTGTGCAGACAGTTTTAATGGGAGTCTGTTTAGCAAAGAGAAGGCAGTATAGTTGACAGCTTGGCAAAATGTGGTTTCTGTAACACCACATGATGCTTATGGAAATTAGCCTGGTGCAGCTGAGCTCTGAGCAGTCCTGGGTTGTGCAAATCACAGCAAAACGGACCTTTCACAGCCTGCTGGTCATTGTATTCTTAAAGGCAAAGACATCGTTTTTTAGTATTTGGAAAGGTTGAAGATTTAGACTCTGAGCATTAAAGGAAGTCTGGTTTTACTAGAAGTCAAAATGTAATGAGAGAGAGAGAGAGAGAGAGCCCAATGATAAAAATAGAATCAGCATTCAGATGAATTTAGAGGAGACGCACTGACTTAGACCAAGCAAAGCAACTTCAGGAGAGCACAGTGACCCCATAGTAAAAATCATGTTGTCTGCAGTAGCTTCAAAAGCCTGGGCTCTATTCGACCAGAGTCTTCCAGCATTTTCACCGATATCTCAGCCTCTTATTTCCATTCTGCCTTCCATATCTCAGTGAGCCCTATTCCTCCTCCTTCCCCAAATAAAATGCCTTCTCCCTCTGCAGTTGCCATGCTTTGGACTTGTAGTGTTGTTGGACACAGTGAGGGCATTTCTGGAGTAAGTGCCTTCCCAGGAGCAGACGGTACCTACTCTTGTGCTGTGCCCTCACAGGCCTGGAGTCCCATTGGCCATGCTTGCCATGAGCAGCACCATTTGCTGCTCTGTAGAGAATGAGAAAGGGCTTGATGTCCCTAATGTCACTGGTAACACTCAGTTGCAGGAAAGTGGGGGTTCCTGGGACAAATGGAGTCACAAGGTTGGCGTTTGCTGGGCACCAGTGACAGGCTGCCATTGTCTGAATGCAGGCCTAGAACTTGTGGTTGGTGCATGTTGTGGAGAGGAGCCCGCCCCTCCTTGGGTGCCCATGCATGGCTCCCACTGTCTACACCACTACTGGGAATAAGGCCATGCATGGAGAGTATTTGTGTAATGAAGTGATTTTTGTGAATCACTCCACCAGTCAGACATGGTCCTTTCTGGAAAATGAACAGTTTTGCATAAAATGGTCCATTAGTGTCAATGGAGAGGGTCTGACCTCTCACAGAGGAGAGGGCTCCTCCGTAAGCCTAGTCAAGTGGAACTACTGGGGCTGTGCCAGGGGTCATCGCTGCAGCCCTTGCTCCCAAGAGACTTTCCCCGTCACTATGATGCATTGCATGCAAAGGTACTGGTAAATCCACTTTCATTTTCTGAAGAATGAATTTAGCAAAGTTGGGTAAATACTTGAACGCACCCAAATGCACGATTTTTAAAAATTATTGCAAATTGTCTATTTATTGATTTAAAATATTTTAAACCAGTAGAATGACCATGTTCTCATCACACAGACACAAAACTGTCTTGGCCTAACACAAATCACTGATTCTCCACTTTTCAGAAGGTGATCCTTTGCTTTCTTGAGCAATGGATGAGTAGAGGCAATTAAGAACTGGGCAAAACACACTTGCTAGAAAAATGGGTAATGTTACCTGGAGTCACTGAAAATAATTTCTAGGTTTTCTTTATTTTTTGCTAATGTTACTAAATTAATTGTTTCTTTTTAAGAGAAGAAAAAACTAAGGGTAATAGAAGGGATATATTAAAGAGAGGAGGGCCGGTGAGATGGCTCAGCGGCGTAAGCGCCTGCCTTGCAAGCGCGAAGGCCCGAGTTCGACTCCCGGATCCCACATACGAAAAAGGGGCCGGTGATATCGCTCAGCGGCACGGGTGCCTGTTGGCGCGTGAGGTCCTGAGGTCGTCCCCCCGGTACCCACAAAAAAAAAAAAAAAAAAGAGAGGAGCATCTACAAAGCCACAAAGAAAATTACTGAAGATATCCTATGAGAAACGCGTTTATGTCAAAGAAAGTATTGTCTTCTATCTTTGGCAGCATGACTATACCCAGAATCTGTTTTGTGTATATGAAAGTTTGCACGATATTCTGATTCATAGGATTTTAACCTTGTGCAGGAATCATTAGTCTTCTATGATGGATGGATAATATCACAAAAATACATAAATGTAACAATACATGCATAGAAAACCTGAAACGCAATGCTGAATCAGTAGTTTTTAACTTCTGTGAAACATAATGGAAATAAAATATAGTGTTTTGATTACATTATTATACCATTTACATAGTTAGGACCATCAGTTTACACTTTTGATTTACCCATGTTGACAACAAAAATTTCTTTTCTGATACTTCCTTGTTAAATGAAATGATAAATTAGCATATAATTCAAAACCAATGGAAAGAGGCTCATGATGGAGGAAAGATTTTGGAGATCCAGTTATACAAATGTGTCACCAGACTTCAGCTCTGACTTGATCCAAGGTACAGTCTGACTGTCAGTCTACCTTGGGAGGCAACTTCTTTAGTGACAGAATTAGAATTTTCATGCCGTTCTGTCCAGTGACTTGACTACTGGGTACCTCTTAGTTAAGATACCAGCACTCAGTGTGAGATGGAGGAAAGTTCAGTACTGAGCGAATCTCATTTGGATACAACCAATAGACAACACTCAAATCCAGCTGGACTTGAAATCATTAGGCACCACAATTCAGACTACAGCTTCACCCCCGAGCTTACCTGCCCTTACCAAGTAGACCTGGCACAAGGTGGGAAGGAGTCTCTGAGCCCTGGAGACAGGCCAGAGGCTGAAAGGGGAGAAATGGACCCAGGGGAAAGAATGTCTACTAAGGTCAGGCCAGCTCTGCATGGTTAAATGTAGTTGGGGCAGTATGAGAAAGAATAAAATTGGATTGATTAAAAAAGAGGAAAAGAAAAATGGCTAGTAGAACTTAAGCAAAGTAAAATTGGATGCCATTTGTGATTTTGCCATAAATTGACATTTCCACTTTCATTTCCAAGCACTGCTACTAATGGCAAACAAAAACAAAAGCAAAGCAACCAACCAAACAAAAAAACTCAATTAAGACAAAATTATTCGATAATGTAGAAATCTTTCCCTCTGTCTTTCTACCAGTATTTTATTTCACCCATCTTTACATTTACTGGAGTGATTCTGCCTGTACGAATCTGACATTTGCTTACAAAATTCAACATCTGGCAATCTATTGCAACTAACATCTTTGATGTTAATTCCGAGGTAACCTTTCTCCATTTTATGTCCTAGGTTCATATTTGAATGATGTTGAAACACCTTTTTTAACAAGGAGAAATTCAGGGTCCCCTCACACTGTCTTTTTCTCACATGATAAATTGACAACTTTATTTTTGTTATGCAAATATGCAAATGTAAGTGGCATGTGAACATAAATTACTTGTGATAATGTTTAGTTACAACACTTGGCATATGATTAGCTATGAAATATAGGTTCTATTGAATAAGTGACAACAATTTTTTTTCATTTTACTACTTTATTTCATGTTCTGAATCATTAGCCAAAATTATTTTCAAAAGAATCAAAATGAGTGTTATTATGTTTTGTGTCTAGATGTCCTTCCAAAGCCTCATGCAGTCATGGGGGGACGGGCTTTTCAGAGGTGGCTGAATCTATAGCATGTGATTGATTTGTAGTGCAATTCTGGGACAAAGGGTGCTGGGATTAAGGGTGGGGGTGATTGCTGGATCAGTCCACTGATTGAATTGGTACCACCCTAATCCCAGTAGACTGGATATGATATAAGGCACAAAAAGAGTCTTGTTTCTCTTGCTCTCGTTTGTTGCTTTTGCTGTTTTCTGCTGCCACAAACTGTTGCCCCTCTGCTATGTTCCACCCTGCTTTGGAGCCATCCAGTTATGGATTGAAACCTCTACAAACTGTGAGCTAAATAAACCTACCTTCCCTTAACTTGTGGGTGTTGGGTACTTTGTCTCAGCAATGATAGAGAAGTAACTAAGACAGAATTCATTACCAGAAGTGGGGTTATTGCTGTGACATTACCTGACCATGTGGTTCAGGAGCCTTTGGGAATGGCTTGTGGGAAGAGTGTGGAAAAGTTTGGAGATGCTGGCTGAAAAAGTAGCACTGGCTGTACTGTATGGGAGATTCTGGTCAGAGCTCAGAAGACCAGAAAGTTGGTAAAAACCAGTCTCAAGAGATTTCTGCTGGGAAGAAAGACTGCATTGGCTGCTGGACTCCAAACGATCTGTGTTATGGTTTGGCAGAAATTTTGTCTGCATTTTGCTCATTTCCAGAGACTTTGACTGAGCCTGAGATTAAGGATGGCAGACTAATTAATCTTGTAGAAGAAATTTCAAGGCAGTCAAATGAGAGAAAAGTAACTAAGACAAGTATACGCTTCAAAAATGTTTTGAAGCAAATGTTCGAAACATTACTTAGGTCACAAAAAGCATAGAAAAGAGTTAATTTAGTTTCTGTCTCTTCCAATCTCAGTTTGGGGAAATATTCCAGCTTTTATCTTCATAACTTATTTAATGACAATATTAACATTCATTTCAGCAAAAAGTTGTTCAATGATTATCAGCTCTATGAAAGTTATAATTGTTTAATTTGACTTCATTTTTACAAAATTTCTGCTGTCAGTCATTACTTGTTCCAAATAAACTTGTAAAACTTGCATAAAAGTGACCTTTAGGTTGGTTTTTAAATAGACATTTAATATGGTAGCCATCTCCAATGCTAGTGAATTCTACCATATAGTGTAACTGTCCTTCATAAAAGCTTGACTCTTCTATGTCTGAAGTGCCAGGCCATTCTGCCACCTGGGTGGTTTTCATCTACTTATCATTGGGTCACAGAGCTTGAGAAAGAGCATGAAAGAAGGAAAGTAAACAGCATTTGGAAAGCCAGAAAATGCATTTTATTGAAATAGCAAAGAGTTTCTGAACCTATCCTTCCTTTTTTAGCTTTTAGTTACTTCCCTGCTTCTGTCATGAGCAAGTCTGAATTTTTCCTGGAATATTTTATCAGTGTAACACAACGGAAGTGGGGATAGGCTGCCTGTCACTGTCTACACAGAGCTGCTTGAGCTAATTGATAAACCTCTCCTTTTTATTACCAGGGCTAGTGTTCTGTCTACAGCCACACAGCCTATTGCCCCTGCAAGGCACTTAGATTTCCTTGTGGAATTCTAGCAGATATTGGAAATTGTGGTGGCAAATTAGCAGGGGCCACAAACCAGAAGTGACAGCTCCAGTGCCCTGGTGGGGGGAATGTAGCAATCCCTTGCCCACAGCAATTGGCCAGGCTTATCATATGGACTAATCACAACAGATCTGGGGAGATAATGGGCACCAGATGTTATCGCTTTGTAGGCTGGAGCTCTCCAGAGACCATGGCCATGATAGAAAAGCTCCCCCAAAACAGGAACATGAGTCTGTCGCTTATTAATCAAACCAGGAGGCTGGATGTGATCATCCACTTCTTCCTCAGCACCATGGGTTCTCTCTGCTATGTTAATGAATTGGGAAATAGTTTCTGAGAGCAAGAAAGAGGAATCTGTATGTGTCTACCACACATGTATGCATCCAATTCAATTTATTATCTATAAGCATGTTTCCCAGAATTGAATTTCTTTCTTGATTCAATTGCATTCAGCATTGATGTATTGAGAACTTCCTTAATTAAATCTTTAATTTTTCTTTATTTTATTTGTTCTAATTACCCTCAACTTTAAGAGGATTATATGTATTTTTAACACATAATGTGTTAAAAATAAAGACATGGCCCCAGTGATGAACCAAATCATTTCTTTTTAAAATGTTTTTATCAATTATATTTTAATTGTATAGCATTATGGGACACAGTGTGATAATTTTATACATGCATGCAGTAGGTAAATATCAAGTCAATGTAGATAGTATTTCTTTTTTTTTTTGGGGGGGGTGTTGACCTCAGGACCTCATGCGCCAACAGGCGCCCATGCCACTGAGCGATATCACCGGCCCTTTTTTCGTATGTGGGTTCCAGGAGTCGAACTCAGGCCCTCGTGCTTGCCAGGCAGGCACATACGTCACTGAACCATCTCACCAGCCCAGTATTTCTACCTGTTCAAAATTTAAAAAAAAATTGTAGCCTGTAATAATTATACATATTCAGTGATGTACAATGTGATATTTTAATACACGTGTAGAATATGTACTGAACAAATCAAGGTAATTAATTTTTATCTCTTTATCATTACTTTGTTTTCAGAACCTTTGAGCTCCTACCTTCTAGTTATTCATGAAAATACAACAGGACTTTGTGAACTATAGTTACCCACGGTATTGTCAAGCACCAGACCTTACTACCTCTATGTATATTTTGGTACCCATTATCCAACTGCCTTCTACAGGTATCTCTCCTCCTACATTTCTCAGCTTCTAGTAATTAATACTTTACATGCAGATCAACTTTTTTAAACAGCAACATATGGGACAAGACATGCAGTACTTATCTTTCTGTGTCTGACTTTTCTCACTTAATATAAAATCTACCAGTTTCATCCATTTTACTGCAAATAATGGGATATCATTTTTATGGCTGAATAATATTCTCCTGTGTATATGTATCACATTTTTATTCATCTGTTCATGGGCACTTGGGATGAGTCCATATCTCAGCTATTGTGTTCTTGATATGCTGATATAGTTTCCTTTGGATACAGACCCATAAGTGGGATAGCTGGATCACATGGTAAATCTATTTTTTGTTTTTTGAGGACCCTCCATATTGCTCTCTATAGTGGCTGCACTAATTTACATTTCTGCCTATAGTATAAAAGAATTCCCTTTTCTTTACATCCTGACCAACATTCATTCAAGTTCCTGGGCTCAAGTGATCCTCCCGCCTCAGGTTCTTGAGTAGCTGAAACTACACATGCTACCACACCTGGCTATTTTTTTTTTTTTGTGGTCTTTTTGATAATAACCATTATAACTAGGGTGAGACGATATCTTATTGTGGTTTTTGGGTTTTTTTTTTTTTTTTTTTTTTGGGTCTTTTTGAGACAGGGTTTCACTATACAGCTCAGGCTGGCCTTGACTTCACTTTATAGCCCAAGCTGGCCTCCTCCTGCCTCAGCCTCCCAAATGCTAGGATCTCATTGTGGTTTTGAGTTACATTTCCTTGATAGCAAATGATGTTCAACATTTTTTTTCCTAAGTATTTTGGCCATTTGAATTTCTTCTGAGGCTGTCTATTCCCGTTTTAAAATTAGATTATTGTTGTTGTTATTGAGTCTCCTGAGTTCCTTAACTCAAAAGCAACTACATCCATCCTTATATTCTGGCCAATTCCTCATTTCCATCAGTTTTCATAACATTCTCCGTGGGTATTCGGAGACACTGTACATTTAGCTCATTAAAGCCAGTCCCATCCCTTCCCTTCAAGACTTCCCAAAGTCTGCGTATTACTCTGTGGTCGTATCTGATTTAAGCCACCACCATCGTCCCATTTGTCTGGACCTTAATTTGGATTCTTCTGTCTCACTTTCAGCCCTTGCATCATTCAGTCTATCCTTTAAACATAGAGTTGTCTCAACAGTAGTTCCCTCCCTCCCTCCCATTAGATTTTTTTCCTTCCTACTGCCACTATCCTAGGTCAGTTTCTCATCATCAAATATTCTTCTTTGTGAAAAATTCGTGTAACCTCCAAATAGCCTTGGGTGTCTCCTTAGTTTCAGCCTGCGGCCTGACCTTAGGTGTCTGCTTAGTTTCTCCTCCCTCCATACATCCCAAGCTCCACCCATGCCTACCCCACAGAGATGCCTGGCCTGTGACTCCCTTTTCATGTATGGTTCTACTTTTGGCTGCATTGAAAGAAATGGAAGGAAAGACAGCAGCTAGGGAAACAGTTTGGTGGCTATCCAAAATCTTTGCGAGACTGAAAAGTCAGTCTTGAACTAAAATGTTGGGTAATTGAAATGGGCGGGGGGAGATTTGGTGGATGAACAAATACAACTAATATTATTGAAGTTAGCATTATAGTTCTCTAGGTGTTAGTGCACATCCTAGGATAAGTGGTAACAGTAATAGCATTAGTAATCTACATACATAGGCAGTGTTTACTAAACATAAGTCCAACATTGCCTAGATTCAGTTAGTTGAATCAATTTATTGATTCATTTAATTCTTTTTTTGTGTGTGTGGGTATCGGGGATCGAACTCAGGACCTCGCGCGCCAGCAGGCGCCCGTGCCGCTGAGCGGTATCACCGGCCCTTTTTTCGTACGTGGGTACCAGGAGTCAAACTCAGGACCTTGCGCTTGCCAGGCAGGCACTTATGCTGCTGAGCAATCTCACCGGCCCTTCATTTAATTCTTAAAACAACATTATGAAGTAAATAGTTACTGGTACTTTTATATTTTCCTTAGAAAATTTCAAGCTTTTCATTAAGACAAGTTTCAAACAAAGTGGTAAGAATAGTATGATAGTCTTTCAAATGCCCACTATCCAACTTGACAATTGCCCATTCTTGGCTAATTTTGATTTACCTGGTTACTGCTACTGTATCACCCTCCCCAATTTTGGACTCACATATCAGGTTGCATATCACTGTACCTCTTCTAGCCTACTTCAAAGATGGAGAAATAGAGGCACAGAGCAGTTACTTGTCCAAAGTCACATAGCAAGTAAGTGGTGGAGCTCAGATTTGAACTTACGGCCTGCTGCTGGCTGCAGTCTGAGTTGATGCTTTTATGCTGATGCCCCATCTGACATTGCTCCAATATCTTGGTTTGTACCAAGGGTCTCCACGTGCTACAGATCCAAGTGGGCTGATCCGAAGAGATCCTCAGCAGCCAACAACCACTGAGATAAAGAACAATTTCTGTGAGTCCATTCTAGGGCTTTTCAGAGTTATGTAATTTTAAAAAGCCTGGGTTCATCCTCACAGATGCTATACCCTCTCAGTGGCCTCTACTCTCATCTTCTATACAATACCTAAAAATATGGTGCCTTGGCATCCTGAGAGTTTTAAGCTGAAGGAAACTGAGAAAACCACAGAAGCAGGCATGTCACTCTCATCCTCCATTTCTCTATTTTTTTTCTCTCTCCCTTACCTCCTCACTCTCCTAAAGCAGTTCTCTGCAAAAATTCTCTGATCTAGTTCCCTAGAAAGTAAATCATCAGACTTTCATTCCAGGTAGAGACCCAGAGGCCAAGGAGAATTGAACACACAGATGTTCTGCCCAGTTTATTAACACCAGATCATACATTTTTTATCCTCCAGTCATACTTCTACCAGATTTTCCACCAAAAAAAAAAAAAAACCCACAAGAGTTTTCCTTGGTTCTTTGAGTTGTTTCTGAAGATCCCCATGTTATTGTAAAATTTATATTAGATAAATTTGGCTATGTTTTCCTATTGTTATAGGGGTGCCAGCCCTGAACGTTCTATGGGTAAGGAAAAGATAATACTTTTCACTATTACAATCAACAGGAAAGGTTTCAAATTTAGCCCACAAGAGTCCCCAGATGTCTCCCTCAAGTTGTCAACCTCTTCTTTGTCTGATGGCCCAAACCAATGGGTTTACACTCTGGTTATTCTGTGTGTTTTGTTTTGTTTTGAAAACTCCCAATGAGATGGAGGCGAGGGCTGTGAAGAAAAATCTGTAAAGTCCAGCAATGAATGGATGCCCAAGACTCAGACAAAAAAACCAGGTTCCTGGGTGACACTCAGGACACAGCTAGCTGGTGGTGCTGTCACTCATTTTGAAAGTGTTACCCATGCCCTACATTATGCAGCGCAACAGTTAAAAAATGACTGTTAAGTAGCTCGTAATCAACAAGTTCATGCCAGGTGTGGTGGCATACCCCTGTAATCCCAGCACTCAGGAGGCTAAGGCAGGAGGATCTCCTCAAGTTCAAGGCCAGCCTGGGCTACAAAGTGAGTTCAGGGACAGCCTGAACTACATAGAGAGACCCTGTCTCAAACAAACAAACAAACACAAAAAACCACCACCAACAACGAAAGAAGTTTAAAGGCATAGTGCTGGTTCTCGTGTTTGTAGCATATAACACATGGTTCCACTAGTTTTCCAGTAATTGAAAGCTTACAGATATTTTTAATCAACATTTCTGGTCCATAAGAGTTAGTACCCAAATTTATTTAAAAATAAAGACATTAATACAGGCCCCACAAAACCAGAGTTTATGATTGTTAGAAATAGTACCTGGGATAGAGTTTAACCTGATATTTTCTCTAAGAGAAAGTTTGCCAAATGCCCCAACTGTGTAAACAAAATTGAATTAAGAATTTTCCAGTTAATCATGCAGGTGAACAGACCACTGAAACAATCTTAGCAGAAATGCTCATTTGTATACAGTTGATAGCTCACAACCAGATTTTAACTGGTTATCTCTAGTCAACAAAACAGCCCTTAGATACTACCATTACAGAAGCCTCTACTCTGTGATTGTATGTACTTGAAAGTAATAAAGGCTTGTAAAGTAATAAATAAAGCCCTGTTCCTCAGAATTTGCCCTAGTTAGGCAGAATTTTGCAGAAAATTAGCTCTGATTAGCCTGTTACATGCAGGTTTTCTTTTTGCATATACTGGAGTTCATGTAAGCATCAGCTTATTTTTCATGTCAGCCAGATGACTACGGTCTGGAGAGACTTCCTCCACAAGCATCCTGCTAAACAACAGAAAGAGCACTATGGAGCAACAGCTCCTCCCCTCTCCTATGTTAAGGTGGCTTTGAAGGTTGAAAAATCCCTGCGTTGGTTTTCCTTGTTCTTTTATTTTCCAAATATCCTGGCTTTGATTGCCAAATACACACTTGCTCTAAAACTCTTGCAAAAAAAAAAAAAAAAAAGATAATGATATATGAAGAAAATAAAAGAAGGAAGGAGAACATTTTCATGGAAGTGGATTAGGAGATAGGGAATTGACAAAGGAGAAAGGAGGCTGTGGGAGAAGCAAGGGAAGGAATGGACAATGGAGGAAGGAAAGGAGAGGAAAGTGTCCTGAGGAGGTAGAGAGAATTCAGCTCAGATGGAGGGAGGAGAGGACGGTAAAAACATCCACAAAGCAAGAAGGAGGAAGTAGAGGAAAACTAAAGGCCTGATGAATCTACAAACTCCTATCAACTCTGATAGGGCCAGGTCCACCTCATTTACATTTCTTGAAAGCTGCTTTACTTTTTCAGCAGAGTCATTACCAGTTGTATGGGTTCTCTCTACGTGTCTTTATTCCTACAATTCAAAAGTCACAAAGAAAATTATTTTCACATTAACAACTCATTAAATGCTTCCATATTGGGTGCTGAATCACTGCTGGGTCTGAACGCATTGTTTTTCCACATCTAAATGCCTACTTGGAGGCATTGTCAGCCAGGGCGGTAGGATGGGAGCCCTTCTGTCATGCATATGGGTGAGTGGGTGGGGTGGGGCTGCATCAGACTCATCCATCATCCTCCATCAATGTCACCACCACCTGCAGGGACCCATCCAATGAGCAGTCAGTCACTCGGGCCTGACAGCTGGCCATCAGTCCCAGGTGGGAGTTATGTTCTCAGCTTCCAAGGTATTAGCTCCTGGGGTGGCTCTTTTTGCTAAGACCTGCAAGTTAATTCTAGGAAACTCTCCACCTTCAGAATTACTAAGGATGGGTATTGGCAATTTTACTCTCCTATATGAAAATTGGTCAGGGTCAGTCAATCGATGGTGCATTCGCTCTGTATTTGCCTAAAATTATGACAGATTGTCCATGAAAATCTATATTGGGCACTTCAGGCAAATACATGAAAGTAAGCACTTTCATGTATGGCAAACATGGTTATTTTAATATCGAGACCTTAATATCGAGCAAAATCCAGACTAAAATCATGACAACTAGCTGCCTACTTAGACAAACTACTAATGAATTAAGACTTTCTCTTTGTCATGAACTCTTTCTACCTTTGAACCTTTAATTAGCACTTCTTTAAGTTGAGTCATATTAATTACAGCTCAATATGAAATATTTCACAGTTTTAAGTGTACAGAGCTGACTTTTTTCATATGTACACATCACTATAATCACCTCCCAGATCACAGTATGGTTTATATACTTTTTCCATCACATAGCACATAATCCCCTGCTTAACAGCAACTTATGAGTTTTATCTTCTTTATTTTTTTTTTTTTTGGTACCATAAAATCTTAAAAGAAATCTAGAACCCAAGTCTTCTCCATGCACACAGCTCTTCCAGTGCCTGTCTTGGTGTCTGACCCATAGCAAGTGCTTCTCTTTTAATCAATGAAAAATTTCCTAAAATTTCCAAATTTCCAACAATTTTGAAGTAAGAATAGGTTCTTTAAAATCTCATACACTTAAAAACGGGCCTTAAGAAACAGGTCAGTGAAAGAATAAAATATGAGAGAATGGAATGAGAAAGAAACTTTCCTCACTTCCCAAATGACAACATTGAAATTCATTCAACAGATATTTTTGAGCAAATGCTACTTGCCAGGCTTAGACTTTATGTTCATAAAGTAATTGGTAAAGGAATCTCTCCCCTAGTGGAGTGCACATCCTAACGGGGAAATGATTGTCTAGTTACAGAAAGAGAAGAGTGTAAGATTTTCTGGGAGAGATTATTACAAGACAGCAAAAGATCCTGGACATACTTGAATTGTGTTCAGCAAAGTCTCAACAGAGCCTGCTCTGCCATGTCTCTATTATTCTGTAGAGAGGTCAGGGCAAAATGAATATTGCTAGCCCAACACTGAAGGAAAGACAGAAGTAGAAAATCTAGTTTAATTTGATATAAATACTTTGGTTATGGCTTATCAAAACTAAGTCCTGGAATGATGACTTAATACTATATTTAAAATTGTTGCTAGCACTCAGCTATTTGATCTTCGACAAAGGAACCAAAAACATGCACTGGAGGAAAGGTAGCCTCTTTAATCAATGGTGCTGGGAAATTGTATATCCACATGCAGAAGTTTGAGGACAGGCCCATACACCTCACCATGTACTAAAATAACATTAAGATGGATCAAAGATCTAAATGTTAAAACAGAAGCACTTAATCTTCTGAAAGATGAAATAGGTAACACTCTTGAAGATATAAGTATAGGCAAGGACTTTCTGAACAGAACCCAATGGCACAAGAAATAATATCAGGAATCAACAAATGGAATCATCAAATTTAAAAAGCTTCTGCTTTTAAGGAAACAACCAAGAGAGTGAGGAAACAATCTACAGAATGGGAAATTTTTTTTCAAATATTCTTCAGACAGAGGATTAACATCTAGAATATATAAAGAATTCAAAAACATTAGACCCCCAAAATAGAAGACCCAGTTAAACAATGGGCAAGCGTAATAAATAGTCCTTCAGAAGAAGTTCAAATAGCCCATAAATACATGAAAAAATGTTCAACATCTCTGGCCATTAGAGAAATGCAAATTAAAACAACACTGAGATATCCTCTTACCCCAGAAAGAATGGCTACCATCAAGAAAACAAATAACAAATGCTGGAGAGGTTCTGGGGAAAAAGAACCTTTCTATATTGTTGGTTAGAATGTGAACTAGTACAACCACTATGGAAATCAGTATGGAGATTCCCCAAAATACTAAAAATAGAAATTCCATTTGACTAGCTATTCCCCTTCTAGGTATCTTCCGTAAAGAGTTAAAGTCATCATATTACAGGGATACATGTTTATAGCAGTACAATTTATAATAGCTAATTCTTGGAAGTAGCTTATATGCCTATCAACAGATGAACAGATAAAGAAAATGTGGTATTTGTATACAATGGAGTACTACTCTGCCATAAAGACAGATAAATTTGAGGTATTCATAGGTAAATGGATGTACCTTGAGATCATAATGTTAAGTGAAATAAATCAAACACACAAGTTTAAATATCATATGGTTTCCCTTATACAAGAAACTCAAGTTATATGTATATATATATTTATATTATTTATATTTATATATGGAGAGAGAGAAAAACAAAGAGACAAAGCAAAATAGAAGCTAGATAAATAAGAAGTAGGGAAATATTTTTCAAATGGATGTGGGAGGTGGAGGGAGGGGAGAGAAAGGAGATGGCATAAATGTTGGAAGAAAACTTGAAAATAGAGCTTTTGCAAATGGGAAGGGGATGAAATGTTGGAAGAAGCCAGGAAGGAGGGGAGGGGTAAGGGACAAAAAACAAAAAGAATTAAGATGTGTTATGTACATGTACCAACTCCCCACTAAAAATGTACTCATTATGTACCGCAAACATGCACTAATAAAGAAAAGAAAAAAAATTCATCGTCAGTATCAGGATCTACCAAAACGCTGTGAAGTGTGATCAGCCGACCACCAAATGTCCCTATTAGATGATATTTAGGAAATTTTACATTTCTCTATCAGGGTGGTTCTTGTCAGCCTCTACTTTTATTTCTTCTACCTTTGTCTTAGCTCAGCTCCATAAAAATGTGTCTACTGTCTCATTCCTTGCATAGAATCAGTCCAACCTGGGTTTTTTTTAAGCCAATCCCTGAAAGACTTGGAAACACAGCTGCCTTCATTCCAGAGTCCCTTGCGTGTCTGAGTGATGTTGTACTCATTCAGCCCAAAAGTACAGACCTGAGTAGGTTTGCTACTCCTTCACAAACCGGGCAATGCAGTTTCCTGGCGGTGAGCGTTAGGATACAACTGTCTCTAAGTTGCACTGCTCCCGACGCCTGGGTTGGTTCAACTCGCACTCCTGGGCTTCTCTGTGCGAGTCTAACCCAGGCACTTGCTCTGTCTCCCGGAAGGTCCAAACACCCTGCACTGGACCCTAGCGTGATTGGCTGAGATCCGGTTCTTGCCTTCACCTTTCCTAACTCGAGATCCTGCCTTTTGGCTGAAGTTGGGTTGCATGTCAGCAGAACTATTGGAGCAACTGGGTTTCAGAACGTTGTTTTCTTTCTTGTTTTTCCTCTGCTGTCCTGAACCAAGCAATCGGACCTCCTGGTTGGGCTAGATCATGTTGAACAACTGTGCCTTGCCATGCTCAATTGTTCTCCCCGGGATGGGCTTTGATCTGTCTCCTGCCCAGCGAACAGGTCTCCATCTGCTTCCTGGCCTTTGTGTTGCCAAGGTCCCAGGCTGGCTCATGCTGAGAGTGCTGAAGTCTTGCAGCACCTTGCACCTTTTGGTGATTTAATGATACAACTCAGAACTGAAAGAATAAAACCTCAGAGTTCATTGTGCCCAGGCCTCCATCTTTGAGATATCTGTTTTTAAATGGTCTCAGATGGGCAGGTATGAACTGCTTCGAAAAGCTGAAAATTGCAAAGTTCATGTATAGAACTAGATATTCCCATATCATGAGAAAAGACATGAGTAGAAATATATCATTTTCATGGATGATCTCGCTAACGTTCAATTTAAAATATTTAGTAGCTTTGGCCAGTGAGATGGCTCAGCGGCGTAAGCGCCTGCCTGGCAAGCGCGAGGGCCCGGGTTCGACTCCCGGAACCCACATACGAAAAAAGGGCTGGTGATATCGCTCAGCGGCACGGGCGCCTGCTGGCGTGCAAGGTCCTGAGGTCGACCCCCGGTACCCACAAAAAAAAATACATATATATATATTTAGTAGCTTTGATCTGAGCTTATTTTCACTTTCATCTAGTATTTCCCTCTTTTGATTTTATGGTCTCTTTGGTTTTATACCAAGCATAATGCAGACAGAATCTATTGGGTTAAAGTGAGAGCCATGCAGAGAATTTGAGAATTGAAAAGATGCCCCCACATTGGAATTACAGAGCACTTAACACCTGCCTCATCATAATTCTGGTCACAAACCGAATTGGACATGAATCAAATCAAATTCAACATTGACTTTATGGGGAAATTTGATTCAGACAAATTCTTTTTGGGACCACAATCATGGAAGGAATTAAGTTCATGAACTGAGGTACCACTGTACTTTATGTTGAAACTGGCAGACTCCCTAACCCCAATGGACTGAAGTCAAAATATGAGTAGGTTTGTCTTCAGGCATAGTTTGATTAATGCTCAAATATTCTTGTCAGGTGTCCATCTCTGTTTTCTGTGATTGTCTCAGCACTGCATTCCTTCATCTTTAGGCCAGGTCTGCTCATGGCAACAAAAGCACAGCTGCAGTTCCGGGCCTCACATATGGACCCACCACTCTCAGGGAAATGAGACCAAAATCTTAGGACTCATTTTTGTTCATTAGACCTAACGGGGATATGTAGCCATCTCTAAATTTATTTATTTATTTATTTATTTTTTGTGGGTACTGGGGGTCGACCTCAGGACCTCATGCGCCAGCAGGCGCCCGTGCCGCTGAGCGATATCACCGGTTCTTTTATCGTATGTGGGATCCGGGAGTCGAACTCAGGCCCTCGCACTTGCCAGGCAGGTGCGTACACCACTGAGCCAGCTCACCGGCCCCTAAATTTATCATGGTAGCTAATGGGGAATATGAAGTCATGGTGGACACTCCTTTAACAAAAGATAAGTTAGCAAGAGAAGATCATAACAAGTTTACTTAAGGAGGTTTTACATGACATGGGAGCCTTCAGTAATGAAGATTAAGAACCTCAGGGCTACTGTATCTTTACGATCAGATCTGATGAGGAATGGATAACCAGGTAGAAATGTGACTGAATAAAAGAGTCTGATCTAATGGTGATAAAATAAGTCAGGGCACTCAGCAAAGCCTGTTTGTTCAGATTATTTTTGGCCTGTCTGTATACCATCACTTCCATCAGGTATGAGGCAGGACATCTGTCTTACGAAAGTCTTCAGAGACTAGAAAAGAGGTCAGAGAGTAACATCTCTAGATTTGTATGGTTTGCTTTGGTCATGAGGAATTCTAGATTCTGTGACTCGTGTTGGGGAAGACTTTTATGATCTGCTTCCAGAGAAATGGGCAGAGGAGAAAGGAAGCTGGGAGGTCAGAGAGAACTTCTTGCTTCTCATGCCCTTCCCATCTGCTTCAGTTCAAAATACTAAGATGCCAAAGTGCCATACTTTGGGGTGTCCTTTCTGCTCCCCAGCCAAGGCAGATAACTCAAAGCATTCAGCCACTCAAGAACTAGAGGTGAGGGGCCGGTGAGATGGCTCAGCGGCGTAAGCGCCTGCCTGGCAAGCGTGAGGGCCCGAGTTCGACTCCTGGAACCCACACACAAAAAATGGGCCGGTGATATCGCTCAGTGGCATGGGTGCCTGCTGGCGCGTGAGCTCCTGAGGTCGACCCCCGGTACCCACACACAAAAAAAGAACTGGAGGTGAGCCAACCACATCTTAATCTCATGGTTAAAAATGGGGGAGAGTTACATTCCTCCAGGGGTCATCAGAATATTGTTGTCAGGAAAAAAGAGAATGGAGGGCATGGGTACAGTTAGCAATATCCTGTGTGCAGGGGCTGGAAAGTGTTTTTATGTGTGATCTTACACAGAATTGAAATATTTGTAATTTATAGTTGGAGGGGAGGAAGTATTCAGAGGTGCCACTGAGGATGAGATAGAAAGGAAAGCAGAAATCCTATTGAGAAGGGTGATGTATTATTTCAATATCAAGCTGCTAGGACAAAGATCCTCAAAACTGTCATGGCTTAAAGAAGGCAGGGTTATTTCTGATCGAGACAGTTTGCAGGCTTTGCCCCACATGTCCACTCGGAGACTGATTTCTTCCCGCATGCTGTCCCCTTGCTCCAGTGTTCCTGGGGCATTGGTGCTGCCTGTGTAGTTGAAGCTGGTCCTAGACAAGAGAAAGAGAGAGAAAGGGCAGGGCAGCAAATTCCCTCTAAAAGCATGTATCACTTCAGCTCTTGCCCTTGCTAAGAATTGATCACATGACCTCACAGCAACAAGGAAGGCTGGGAAATGTAGTCTCTAGCTGGCATTGGAGTTGGATGTGGGGGTCCAGGAAGAAGGGATTTGAAGGGCAGAGAGCAGTTTGCTGTAGATGATTACAACTACAGTAATATTATTTGGTAAACAAAGATGATCAGATTTAGCTTAAAGAAATTCCACCTGAGTGTGAAAACAGCATCCCGTAGAAAGCTATGGCAAACATTCAAATGCAAGGTGCTTAAGGTCTAACCTAAGTTTCCTTGGAGATAAAATAGGAGTTGAAATACCTCCAAGAACTTTTTTCTTGTCTTTCTCTCAGTCTTCCATATAGCTGCTTGCTTCTACGGGTCTTCAGTTTTGGAGAGGTCTATGCAAAGGTTAAAAAATGAGCCCCCCCCACACCACACATTATTAGAAAGTATTATGAGGATCAGTGAACTAACATTTGTGACAGTCAGGTGCCTGCTAATTCCTGTTCAATGTGTGTTTGTAAATTTGTCTTTGATCGTAAGAACACCTTCATGACAATATCAGAGGAAGGAGATGGATTTCTTTTTAACCTAGAGAATCTGTTGAATCCTAACGCAGGCTCACTCCCCTCAGGCTGCCTCACGACTGAAGATGCACAGCTCCTGCAGCTGGTAGAAGTAGCACATTAGAAATTCATTTTTTCCTGTCATAATAACAAAGTGCAGAGTGGAGCCTGGGTGTAGTTTCATGTGGGAAAACCCAGAGAAAGGGCCAGCTGAGAGAAGCTGTGCTTTTCTCTGATATTTCTTGTCAGGGAGAGCCATCCTCAAAAGAACAGGGAAAAAAGTCCCTGTTGCATTTAGCTGTCACATTTCTAGGGGTAAAATGGTTCTGTCCTTACACCCTCTGGGGCTACTCTTGCTGAATGGTAGCAGGAACCTGTAATCCAGACTCTCAGGAGTACAATTCCATCACATAAAGTCACGTCTTCCTGACAGAACGGCAGCCCTCAGATAACCAGACAGCCCACGTCCTTGACTTCCTTTTGGAAAATGTTCCCAGGAAATCGAGTCCCTGGGTTTCTTTCTTAAGTCCTACAGGTAGCAATTTCACTGGAGAGAAGTTGAGGGACAAGAGATAAGATACTTTTTCATAATAAATTAACAAATATGAAGCTGTTAGGTGTACAGGAAATGAGGTCAGACAAACCCAGCTGTGCCCAAACTCACAACTGGCTGCTGGGCTGGCATCCTCACCAGTTAGCAACGGTTTTCTTAAAACATGATACCATCTATAAGGACATGGCTGTAACATTTTAAATTAGAACCAGTATCAAGCTGACGAAGCAGTGCTGAAATGTCTTCATATGAAAGGCAATTTGGAGAAGGAAAGCGTCCCAGGCCCTCGCGGGACATCTGAGAGAAGCAGGCTGCCTCCTCCATGGGCACAGAGCCACGGTGCCCTGACACTTTTAGGAGCCCACAGGAATCTATTATATTTTACCTAATAGAGGAAAAAATATTTAATGTGTTTAAAATTATGCAATAATACGTTGATATCATTAAAGCAGGGGGGGCCCGCCAAGGCCAAAGCACTCAGGGGCCGTAAAAGTAATAATGGGTCCTGCAGAGAAGCCAAACTTTAAAACCAGAGACAAGGGAAGAAAGGAAGGGCTATAAAAGCAGTAATTAGGAAATAAATATTTCAAAATATTGTAACCAGTAGCTTGTCTTTCATAATGAAATCTAAGACTTTTATGGAAGACCAAGATAGATTTCCAGAGATGGACAGAATATTATTCTCGTTAACTTAATTTGGAATTCCTTTGTTGGTGGCAGAGAACCAGCCAACGCCAAGCGCCCTCACTAGCCCGCGCAGGTGTTCTCAGCTCTCCCTCCACCCTTCTTTCCTCCCGGACGGTGGGAATGAACCAAGACCTCCGGGCCGGTTTCCGGCCTTCAGCGTCAACCAGCAGGGGCTGCTGGAGAGCAGCGTGGCCAGGGTGTCTGCCTAGGAGAGGACAGCAAAGCCCTGGTGGAGTGGGGCTCTGCAGCCCCACACCACCCAAGGACTCAGGACCCTCTTGAGAAACAACCTGCTCTGGACTTAAGAGATCCGGAAAGGAGCGTGTTACAGTCGGCCTATCTCCCTTGTATCTTTGTGAGCCCCAAAGGCTCCTTAGCTCTTCGGCCCGGTTTCTTCTGTGGACCAACAGCCCGGGAAGGCTTGGGGGAGCAGAAGGTGGGGTCTGTGACTGACCATCAGTCTCCGAAGAACACTGGAAGCCTATCTTGGGGACAGGACGAGTCTCAGGGTGTCCCGAAGTGGGTGGGTTTTGCGTGGGGTTTTTGGTGCTCATTTTTGAGTAAGGCAAGATTTAATTTTGAACACTAGCTTGAGCTGGAAAAGGGCTCCTTAAGTCACTCCATTAACAACAAACAGCAAACAAATGGAAAGGTCTCTGTTTCCGTTTTCTTGGGGATGATTCAGTACCGTGCTGCGGGGGTCTGGTAACACTTTCGGGGAGGAGTCCCCTGAATGGCAGCCGCTGTCAGCTCAATGGCCAGCTTCAGGAGCTTGGTCTCGAAGTGGCATTTGCTGTCTTGCGGCTGTCTATTGTGTTAAAGAAAATTTTTTTTTTCCTGATTGTAAATGTTTTGAATTTAAAAGACACCCAAATTCATTAAATGTGTGAAATGATGGGGAAAAAAAAGTGTGAAATTGTAACAGTCGGTTTGTAGTTGATTAATAGAAATCTCTTCGAACAATCCCCAGAACCTTCCGGGGGTCATTGGAACGGAGCAGCTGTAGGGACAGCAGGAGCGGCTTTGACACTGCCCGGCGAGGGCTGCGCGGGGTTCCGGCGAGCGGTGGAGGCCCACGCACTCTGCACTCTGCCGGCTTCACCTCCGGAGCTGACTGGTTGCAAGGTCAAATGAATATTCAGATCAACAGCAAGGTGCTGCCTGGCTTGGGCTTAGAAGGCGTTGTTTTTAAGATACAGGATGGCTTCAAAGTGAATGAATCACTTGGAATCAACTGGCCACTTCGGCCTGGGGTGTCTGCTTGCTCAGGGCCAGTCTGATTTCTTAGCTTGACCCTCTGTGCCACAAGCAGAGATTCATAATTTGATGCATGGCAGCAACTTTGGGATGTCTGCAAAGGGCTCTTAACGAGCACAGGACCTGCCAGTTGACAGGAGTCTCCAGCCTCCGTTTGCCACTCCTACTCGCATGCAGGAAAAACTTGACAAGGGCATGGAAGGGAAAGTATAAAATCGCTTTTCTTAGGGGGAATGCATTTTTCCATATTTTTTGGCCTCTGCCCACCCTGAACCTGTATTGTCTTTTCTTTTCGACACTCTGCTGCAGGCTACCGTTCTGAAGTTAAAGGATTTTTGCCTTCGATGAGGTACAAAGGCAACATCAAAGTGAATGTCCTCACAGTGACATAAGGATAGAATAATGGTGACCTAGCAGCTAGAGACTTGGCCAAATGTTGGAAGTAATTCACGCCACTCACTAACAATGGGGAATGTGTGACAATGATATATACCAGGAGACAAGGACAACCACTTCGCAGGGCTTGGATGCCCCACAAACCCAATTGTAGGCAGATCAATACCGTCATAAGACAATTATCAAAGACCATCCGCACATCATATTTTCATACCATAAACAGCTCAAGGCGCCAGGGATGGCTTTCCTACAGAAAGCACAGCATAAATTTGAAGGGTGTGAAATTGACATGATTAATAATTATAGTTATTAGCACATGTGCCAGCTGCTCATGTATGGTTTATCCCTTGATTTATGGTGCCATAAATGCCCATCTCTCCCTCTGATGCCGAATCAAGGGGCACACAACCGTGGGCAGAATGAGTCTTTCTCATTGCCAGGAGTTTCATGGCAAATAAAAGAAAAAAGTGGGCTGAAAATCTCCCTGGATCAGGAGACACCTCGGTGAGAGGGAAGCTGCCTTTTGTTTGCCTGGCTGCTTTATCGGCTGCTGAAACCTGTCTGCTCAGTGTTCTCCAAGGCTTTGAAGTTTGGACTGCAACTAAGGAGGGGCTATAGTTTCCAGCCCCCTCGCTCTCGGAGCGGTTGCCAGGCTGCGAACAATCAGTATACATATTACAGATGAAGCTACCAGCCCCACCAATGGAAAGAGCAAAAACGAATCTTTGGAAAGCCAAAAGTTAAAGTGTTTGTCGCCCAGTGCAGTTGGAGAAGAGTTTTTCTGGACTTTAATAGGTGTTTTAATTGTTATATATTGTTATATACAGATCTGGATATTAATGGTATATCAAATATATATATTTAGAGTCTGGCTCCTCAGTTGCCTTTAGCACAAAAAGATAACTCAGGAAACATTCAAGCCTAAGCACATAAATTTCCCTCACCATCAACCTCCTAAATCATGAATTGTTAATATTAATTGCTATTCATGACTCTTATGGTGTTAAATTATATGTTCAGGAAAAACAACATAAAGGATAGCAACAAACATGAGATCTGTGTTAGCCATTTGAAGAATAGTTTTCATTTTTTTTTTTTTTTTTTTTACTTTTTGAGCCCTTTAAAATGTAAGGGCAAAACAAGAGCAAGTAAGGTAGAGAATATAGAAAGATTTAAAATTTTTTTTTCATTTGAAAGTCATCATTGTTCGTTACATTTGTAGACACTGGGGAGATAAATAGATATGTTAGGGAGTGTTTTTATAAAAGTCAAAACTTAAAGCATACATTCCAAATATTGGAGATTATAGGTCACACCCAACCTTGCTAGAGAGGAATGAAAATGTCCTGTGTAGATTTCTCCAAAAGGCACCAGAAAATCTTGAAGATTTTTTCTACACTTCCAAGCTTTGCATTCCTCATGTCTTTTGCTGGGCCAGCAGCTCCAGCCACATGGAAGCTTGGCTTCAGGGTTTCAGTCCATGGGGGAGAGGTCTGATTAATGGACGCTCTACCCTTCTTCCCTGAATTCACTCTTCAACAGGAGCAAGGTATGAGGATTGTCTGTACTGCTAATCGATCAGTTGTGACTGAACACACGTATACTCATAGACTTTCAAAATGATGCAAGCTGATTTTACAGATCCCTGAAAGAATTCCAATGCTCAAGTATCAATTAGATGATGATTTGAATCCTCCACGGAAAGCAGAACAAATATGAAGGCCAGTAGACACTTCCACGGACTCTTTGAGGGCGACATAATTCCCACAGATAGATTTGGAGGTAAGTTAAAAAAGATTGCCAAACTTCAGGTCCCTGAAATTAAGATAAGTAACCCAAGAAACAATGAAGCCTAAGTAGTCTGAGATGTGTTAAGCAAGTAGTGTTTCCAAAAGAAAAAAATTTTTTTTGACTAATGATTATACTAGATAAAAATGGGAAGGTTCTTAACCCAAAGCTCAGTAAGCATGTGAGTAAAGTACTGAATATTTTAATTAAAAATAAATATACCCTCGGAGCACTTTGTAAATCAGTTAGTTCTTAACTGTATATATGATATATTATATAATCAAATTAATTTTATCAATAATGTTTTTGAAATAAATAATCAGAGATCACTGCTTCAAATATTATTTCTAACTAGGGAAAATAAAAAGAGGAATTTAAAAATGATTCATTTTTCAAAATGGTCTCGGTTTTCATTTTTAAACATGAGAATGAATAGTAGATTGAATAATGAAAATGCAGATAATTTATGTTCTGAAAAGTCCAGTTTTTTTATTTCAGCTTTTAAAGGGTTGTTTATATGCAGTGACAATGGTGATGCCTGTTTGAATTGTATTATTAAGAGCATAGATTTTAGCAACAATAAAGAAAACTATAATAGACCCAAGTTAATGGATAGATTTTCATGTGGTATATAATTTTGATTCAAGAAGAGGAAATTTCAGGTGTTAAGACTAAGAAAATATTCTACAAAATATTATGCACCCAGACTCCTGAAGTATTATTGGTCAATAGTGGATTCAGAACTTTTCAAAATGCTTTACTTTGCAGGTGCAGAAACCAAAAGAGAGCTAACAAGTGCCTTGCAAAGAGTAGATGAATAAAATCATAGTCACATATTATAAAATAAATAAAATTGATAAACTTGAACAAAAATGTCTTTTTTCCCCTAAGATCATGAGTAACTTTTTTAGCCACATCTTAAACAAAATAAAGGAATATTTATTCTAAGAAGGTGACAGAAAAAATTGGAGCCTATTTTGCTCAGCTTTCTATCACTGTCACAAAATACTTGAGAAAAACAACTGGAAGGGATGTTTATTTTGGTTCACAGTTTCAGAGGGTTTGGTCCATGATCAGCTGACTCCATTGGTTTTAGGCCCATGGTAAGGCAAGAATATCATGGCAGAAGGGCATGGCAGAGGAAAGCTGCTCACCTCATGGCACACAGGAGTTAGAGGGAGGAGGGGGCCAGGGACCCCTTTCAAAGGCAGACCTCTAGTGAGCTACTTTCTCCAAGTAGATCCCACCTGCCAAGGTTTCTGCCACCTCTCAATAGTGCTTCTTGGGTCCAAGGCTTCAACCCATGAACCTTTAGGGGACACTCAAAATCCAAACTGTAACAGGATCCAAATAAGTCTCTGAATGAGAGTATTCTAAAAGAGGAAAAGCAGAGACATAAACAGAAAACTAGAAACAGGAAGATGACCAAATCAAGACTTGCCCACATTGACAACACCTTTAATAATTTTCTTCCCGTCCATGAGTGTGTCACCAGGTCCCCATAATAAGTGCTTGGTGTCTATGTTCCAGAGACTGGTTGAGGCTCGAGCCCTCTGCCATTCACTCCTTAGCACCTGCTTGCCTTCGATGGCCTCTGGTTTCATTTTGAGTGTGGTCTTTCTGGCTGCCCTGGACTATGTTAATCAACCTTAGCAGCATCTTATCACTGAACCCTGGCTGGCAGCTGCTTGGCCAACAGGAAAACTCAGATCTTTTATAACTGTCAAAATCTTACAAATCAGGTGTTTTCAGTAAGGTGACTAGAATAGTGTTTACTAAGAGGCCATCCCTACCTGCCCCATTCTCACATCTGCACTCCAGAAATCACTTCCTTGAGTTTCCTGATGTTAACCCTGACACAGGTTGGGAGAGGGCCGCAGCCCCCACTTGCATGTTCATAGGTTAAATATATTCTCCGCGTACTCACATTGCAACTTTCAATCCTGTGTGACAAAAGGAAGAGGCCTATATTATTGTTTGACATGTCTTTGCTTCAGTCTGTTGCTTGATGCTTATTTGTTCCTATGACATTTGACCAAATCAAATGACCTGATCCTGTGAATTCTGTCTTTTACTTCTTGGTTGGTGTTGGCATCATTTGGCAAGGTATTACTAAAGCGATCAGTTTAGTTCAGCATTGCAGAAGAAAAAATGTATTGAATAAATGTTTTCCTGATTGCACATTGATGCCTTTAGGCCCACCACCAGCCTGTAACTGTGCTGGGTCTGAGATTTATCTGTAATCTCTAACATGACTTTTGACTACATCTTCAAGGAATTCAGCATAAGTCAATAATGCCAAGGACACAAATGACATTCCTAGTGTCACTTTGGGGAGCATTCCTGGAAAAGTTCAATACCAGCTTCTAGGTTTGACATGGCCTCTATCTAGATGTCCCCGCCACCCCCCCACAAAGCCTTATGTGCTCATAGGTCAGGCTTTTCAGAGCTGGCTGGATCCAGGCTGTGTGATGCTGGGATCAAGCATGTGTGGTACTGAATTTGTCCACTGATTGGAATTATCAGAGTTCTGGGTGTGGATAACAGAAGCCCCACCCTGGGTGTGGGTGGCACCAATCAATAGGTTTAGAGCCTGGATGGAATATGAAGGGAGTGAGGGTAGGCAGGTTTGCTGCTGGTTGTTGCTTCCTGCTTTGCCATGAACTGTTTCTCCTCTGCGATGCCTCTCTGCCGCGCCACTCTGCCTTGGAGCCAGTGGACTGTGGACTGGGACCTCTACAAACTGTGAGCTGAAATAAACCTTTCCTCCTTTAACTTGTTTGTGTCAGGTATTTTGTCTCAGCAATGAGAAAAGTAACTAAGACAAGGTCCAGTGGTGCGTTCTAGAGCCAGGCTTAGTAAGGTAGATTTATCAATCTGAACCTAATCCATAGCCTAGAAGTAATGTTGGATGACAGAGAATGAATTAAATAGGACATCAATTCTGACACAATTGGCACATCACCGGCAAAACAGGTTTAGGTTTTGAGTCAATTTCTTTGGGCAGCCAAATTCCTTAAAAGCTGCCAGAGACCAACCTCTTAATGCTATTAAATGCTTTTGGAAGTCCAATTATACACATGTGGCCACAGGATATGCCAATCAAAACGTAGTTTGGACTTTGCCAGGAGTGAAATTTCTGTTGGGGAGAGGTATAATTGTTGCTCAGGAGAAGGAAGATACCATAGACTATATAATCTTTTCTTTTTCTTTTTTTTTTTTTTTTTTTTTTTTTTTTTTGAGACAGAATCTTGCTATGTAGTGCAGGCTGGGCTTGAACTCATGGCGATCTTCCTGCCTCAGCCTCCCGAGTGCTGGGATTACAGGTGTGCACCACCACACCTGGCTCATAGACTATATAATCTTGACCTTAGAGAATTCATGATATTGTTGGAGAGCATATGCGTAAAATTTAAAGCATTCTAGAAATTATAAAAATGGGCAAAGGGTGTATGATTAATGAAAGCACTGCAAAAATATGCTACCCAAGGGTTGCAAAGGCAGAGGTCAGCTGAGAAAGGCCAAAGAAGGTTCCAGAGAATAGATGAAATTTTGCTTTGGTCTTGAATGGGTGGGAGGTATTTGATGAGCAGAGGAAAGCAGAGGACCCTGCTGGTGAAGGAGAGGGCTATTTGGAGGATGGCGAGATGATCCATAAGGAAGGGCAGAGAATAAGGATTAGGCACTAGGATTTACCAGCCCTAAAGCATGCCCACTGCTCCTAACTCGCCTGAGTACCAACAGGCAGAAATGTCCTATGGCCTTAAGCAATATATGAATGAGACTCACTGAATGTGCCAAGTGTTGTTCTAGATCCTCTCCACATGCCAAGATATCAGTGCTGTTTCTCAGCAGCACTCTGGGAGTCCCTGGATAAGCAGCCTATGCTGCTCCATATTCCCTGGCTTGTGACTTAGGCTGTGTTGAGCTCTCACCTTGGGAGGGCACGGGTGTGGGCAAATCACCACAGGTACGAGGAGCTGATGGGAACTGCTGCACCTTGTAGAGGCTTTTGCTTCTCAGGCACTCTCCATTTCTTCCTTCTTGTTGAGGGAAATTCCCTCTTCTTTGGGCTTTGATCTTAGCTCTTGATGGTGTCACAATGCTGCCATCACAGAGCCTCTCTTCTGTGTTTGAAGGAGCTATTTGCTTCTCCTAGGGGCCAGAGGAGGCCCTCTGTCACATTTGTCTTCCTGTAGGCTAGATACCTGTCTTCAGACAGTTCCTGATTACTTTTCCAGGAAGGCCTGGAAGTCTGTGGACTTGGTTTGTTCTTTGGATTCCTGTTCAATCAGCTTCATTGCACTTGCACAGTACCCTCAGACGGCTGTGCAGTTCCAAGGTACTGCGCACTGTGCCTCTGACGATCTGATCCACTGTTCGCAACTACCGTAGCTCAGCGGAGGCATCAGGTTGCCCTAGGACAGTGCTAGCTCCTTGCTCTTCATAGTGCAGCTGTCTCAGTAGAGTTTTCAAAGTCAAGGAATGTGTCACGAGGTGCTCAGTTCCCCTTCTTGCTCCACAACGTCTCTCGAGCAACTTCGCTAAGGATTATGGTTCTTAAGTCTGTTTCATGACATCTTGACAGATTCTCCCACTGCACTGTAGATTTTAACCAGAAGACTCAAATATGATTAGCAGGCTAAAGCCCTAGTTACTCCACATGTATTAGTCAGACTTGCAGGAGAGTTGCCAAAGCCAGAAACAACGTAAGCGGGTGAATAAGTTCAGATTTAGCCAGCAACTGATCAAACAGTAAACAGTTAATAACACAGAGAAAACACCTGTTCATTGCCCTGATGGAATATAAATTAATAAAAACTTTTATAAATGCAAGACAAATATTTTATTTTTAGGTGGACACAAAGGGCAGAAATGAGGAAGTTTATCATCATGTCCTGGGTGTGTGTTTGTGTGAACACAGGTGAGAAGAAAACCAAGTGCATTGTCTTAATGACGATTGCAGCTTTTGATGAAATGTGCTGAGTTAACACACATACGTTGTCATTTATGACATTTCTGCCTGTGTTCAGAAGGGAACAGAAGTTTTCTTCACAACCCACTGATTCCTAACTTAGTAACTTTTCTAGTATGAGTATTCCCCAGGTTATTAGAGCTTGTACTTATAACCATAGCACTTTTAAAATGGAAAGATTACTGTTTACTTCGCTTTTCAACTTATTCTGAGTGGGTTTAATTTACTTCTTCATTCTATGCAATTGAGAAGAAACAAAATTGGAAAATGCAGTAACTATTTCAGGCCATTGAGACATCATTTGGTGAACTTCTGTTCAATTCTTTTAATAGACCATAATAAATGGAAAAAGAAGGAAAGGCCTTGGCTTATAGTATACGATAAAGAAAGTTTACCGTAGTGTGGTGAGTTGTCTCTTCCTGATACCCTCTGGTTGCCCAAGTCTTAATCCTCTGACCAATTTTTGAGGCTGTGATACTGAAAATATGGAGTTCGCCCTGTTCATCAGATGGCTCTGCAAAGCCAGGACCCTAACCAGATGCCTCCCTCGCATTCAGAGGCGGAGTGGTAATGTTGCAGGGGTCAGGTTTTGTACTCATCTCCATGTCAGTATAGTTCTCCCCATGTACACTTCTCTCCTGTGTACTTTTAAGTCTCACGCTCTTTAGGAAGGTTCCCTTTGCCCGAATATTCCCCTTTGCTCGTTTTCTTTTACTCTAGAAAAACCTATGTTGTTTCTAATCAGATGAATATAAATGAACACATAATTGCCATTGTTATCAATTTTGGCTTGAAACAGAATGAAAGAGAATTTCTATCTTTTACAGACTTTTTAAGAAGTTGTATTAAGTAAATACAGATGAAACTATGTACTAGTAAATTTATGTGGTAACAACTTAAAAAAAGAAAGAAAAGAAAGAAAAGAAAACACCCCAAAACCCAGCCAGCAGAAACACCAGTGTTGGATAAAGGCGATTTACTAGTCAGCTGGGGTCATATTTACTTAAGTGAAGGGGGGATTACAATAAATTAATAGGTTCAAAGATCCACTACAGTGGATTAGGTCTAGTCTAGAATCTTGCTGTTAAGTGAGAAATTGAATTTCAGCATTTAGCCTTATTATAAATTGACCTTAGATTCTTCTCATAAGAATGAAACACCCTTAACATTTTTGCTTGTGTGGGGAAAAAAATCATTATGCCCATTTAGGTATCGCACCATGGTATTTGTCTATTCAAGCCGCTTTTTAAAGACTATTTATGCTGAAATGGGCATCTGCTCAGCTCATCCAATTTAAAATAAAAATTTGCATAATCTGTATTTGCATAGCAGCAAGTGGGTGGAGTTTAGGCAAGTGCACAGATGAACATAAAAATCAAATATGGGCAGGAGGAAACTCAATTTCATTATAAAAAAAACCATGTTTGTTTAAACATAAAAAAGCTGTGTAAACAATCCAAATGTGTTTACTGCAGTTTGGCCTACAAGGCCCCCATTGCGTTCTCATCCTCTCAGCGTCCCAGTTGAATGAATGCAAATAAACTTGTGTTGCTCACAAGAGACTTTGCTTTAAAATTTACTCCCAGAAAAGTAGAAGAAATGGAGATGCCATGAGTGGCATGTTGTGCACTGCCCTGGGAATAAAAGAAAAAATAGTTAAAGACAACAATGATCCAAAGATATAATTAGAGTTTTTTTTTTTTTTTTAGTTATTCAGGAAGTCAAAATATGAAAGGAAAGGTAAGCAAAATCAGCACAAAAGTTTAAATGCATTAAAGCAAAGACTTAAAGAATTTAGAAGTAGAAGCAAATAAAACCGATATGGGTCAACCATAGGGTTAAAAATAGTTTAGGGAGACTACGTCCTTCTAACAAAGAAAAGGAAAGAGGATGACCACACTAAAGGATTTTACCTTTCAAAAAAGTTTTGGCACAAATAGAGTGCTCATCTTGGTCGTGTCTAAACATAAGCACATTAGGCCTAAGAAGTAAGAGTATAACACTACATGCATAGCAAATATTTTGTGCACCTGAATCTTATCAAGTGTATTGTCATCTGTGGTCAGCGAATGAGACCATAATGATAGGTCTATCATAACACAAACTGTGTATTAATGGAGCCATTAATCACCATCAAAACTGTATTAGGAGTGAAGATAGCCAAAGAGAGCTTAACTGACAGCAAGTGGCCGTAAACCTGTCCAAAAACTAATTTGATTACCATCATACCAGCATCTGTGCCACTTATGAGGGTTCATTTTTTTGATGAAATTAAGTAGACAAGTCATTCATGCGTATAATAGACATCTAAATCATGGTAAACATGTTGCTGGCAACAGAAGTAGTTAAAGGAAGTGTGGGATTGTTTTGGTGTATGAATATAGAATCAGCTCAATGGAAAGCATCTTTTGCACAACAGTTGGGGACAAAATACCATCAAAGAAGGCTTTGGATGAAGCCAAACGCCAAGTGAGAAATAGATGGATTCGAAGTCAGCTGGTGAGATTCAGGGAATGTTGGTTATTTACAGGAAGGAATGTTTTGCCAGAATACACTCTCACTCTTTATGGGTCATAAATGTTCCCAGCAAACAATCTGTTTTATTTGGAGACACTTGGATCTGTTAGGTTTCAGTCCTGACAGACGGGATTGTGGGATATCATAGTTAATGACAGTCTGAGAGACAGGGTGCCTAGAAAGTCCGTTTAAAATACAGGCAGGAATGAGTCTGACTACAAAAAATGACCATGTCCCACCCATCCCCCATTGTTTTCTAATAGGTATTTGAAAAGAATCTGGAATTTATTATTGAATTTGTGCTTATAAGATTTTGTCTTAGAACAAATATGACTTCACATTCTACATATTACTAATGCATATTCTATTCCTTTGCTGAAAGGATATCCCTTTCCAACGATACTGAAATTATTCACATTGCTAGAGGGTTGATAAAACCTACTGACCCAGTATTGTTTTTATTTCAGTGTTTAATTTATTGAGAAAAGGATTTCATTTAAAGTATGTTTTATGCATAAAAATACTAGATATATTTGAATATACAAGGTGCAGTTTATTTGAGGGACATAAAATTTTAAAATTATCATGTAGGTTCAGGTACCATGTCAAAATTGGCCACAGGGTTATGACTCTAAGTCAGAGTATTGCTGAATACTCTCGTCCTTTCAGAAAAACCATCTCTCTGTGTACATGTCTATTCATTTCTATGGCCCACATATGTGAGAAAGCTTTAAAGAGAATTAACAAATCTGAGGAACAGGCAATTTTTCCTTCTGATACCAAGACTGAGTGCACTTCCCCTGTGAGCATCTCAGGAAAAGACTGCAGCAGAGGGACTCTTTTCTCCAGCGCCTCCTGAAACATCACCAGGCTGCTAACCGCCAACACCTAGCGGCTGCTGGGAGAGGGCCTGCGCCGTGGGCAGCTGCCTGCGTGCACAAGCTGATGGCTTGTAGGCTCTGCGTCTTACCTGAGTTTGCAGATGGGCCATTTCCCAGGTGGGCCTGGCCAAACACTCCTCATTAATCATGGCTTAAACCTCTCTCAGCGGGGAGACCTCAGGTTAGACATCATTTGGAAACAAATTGGGTGAAAAATAGCTCTGACAGTAAGGAGCCCACATGGAATTCCCCTGTGAGGGCTTCAGCAGTGTGAAAACAGGCTCTTCCAAGACACTAAATGATCTGTCAGTTAGTGAATGACATTGTAATCCGGTTTTGTGTCATATGTGGCTCTAAGTGGTTGCTGTGAGCTCCAGCCTTTTGCTGCTGTTGGGTTTCCAACCCTCTAGGCTCACTTAACTTACAAGGAGCGTTTGGACTTAGAACCAAAATGGCATGTGTGCATGTGTGTGTGTGTGTGTGTACATGTGGGTCTATTACATACAGCAAACACACACACGTAAAGGTGCACAATAGCAAACAAGGTACGAAGTCATGTCCTGCTTTGCTAACAATGATACTTGCTCAAATATCTGCGTGGAACCAAAAGAATCTCAAGGGTTTCAGTCCTAAACTGAGTGATCCTTTATGATACCTATATTTATATATATAGATATATAGATAGATAGATAGATAGATAGATAGATAGATAGATAGATAGATAGACAGATATTGTAATCGTGACAACATGATTTATCCTGTGGGTAAGAAAAATTCAGCCACTTTTCTTCAAATGCATTCGAAGCTCAAGAGCCTTGGGATAAATTTATTCTTTTTGAGCTTCTTTTCTTAAAAGTGACTGTATGTTTGCCTTAAAGTGACAGATGGCTTTCTTACCACATTTTAGCCATTATTTATACTAACAGATTGCATCTGAATTGACTATAAACAAATGTATCTTGTCTTTCATCTATTATAATTCTCATCTGAGGTTGATCTAGTGAGAAAAATAGAAGACAAATGTCCATTGTGTGCTCTTGATACTAGGATTCCATTAATAAGAAGAATACTTTCCAGAAGACAAAATTTGGTCCCTCTCATGTCCCAAGTAAGCTTAGTTAAGTGATATCCCTTTTTCTGGGAAGGGGCAGGGGATCTGTAGCCCGGGAATGGTCATGAGGGCTTTGTCTGAGAGCCCAGTTTGTTCCAGGGAAACCTAGACAAGCAAATTCCTTAGTTTGTGCACAACCAGCCCATTTTTCCTTTTTTTTTTTTTTTGGTGGGTATCAGGAGTTGACCTCAGGACCTTGCACGCCAGCAGGCGCCCGTGCCGCTGAGCGATATCACCGGCCCTTTTTTTGTACATGGGTTCTGGGAGTCGAACTCAGGACCTCAAGCTTGCCAGGCAGGCACTTACGCCGCTGAGCCATCTCACCGGCCCCCATTTTTCTGATCTACGAGTAATTTCATCTGGGTGAGAAAGTTGTCTGCCTTCCACTAGGAAGACTTCTCTGGATTTAACTCTTGAAGGGAACCTGACCCTTTGGTTTAGTGATCCTTCTCCATTTTTTCATTGCCTTGACCTTCAGAGAATGTGCACTTACCCCTTTGAGGAGGGCCCAGCATAACAGATTTTAGTAATTTGGCATTTAGAAGTTACAGTAATTTTACATTGATTTGATGTGAGGGTCAGAGTCTATGTTGACAATGACAAGCATTGACATGAGGATTTAGTTTGAGTTTGGAGCACAACCAGATGAATACATGGAGGTGGAGCTTTTTGCAAGCCTGAGTCAGTGGCTGAGCAGAGAACTGCCAGTTACTAGCATAAAACAAACAAAGTAGGATATTAATAGGGTGTCCAGCTTTGGATGACTTGAAAAATCATACAAATTCTTATTTTCCAGGTCTATCTAGCTATTGCGCCTGGCACTATTAACAGCCATCTGTTCGCTCGTGTACTTGTTGTCCCATCTTTCTTTTGGGGTGCTTGTCCAGCTGAGGTCCCTTCCATGCACTCCAGACTCCACTGGTGTTGTTCCAACCATCTATTGGGCCACTCTATTTGGCTATCACAGAAGTATTTCTAATTTAATACATCCAGCATTAAATTCCTTCTTTCCCATTCCACTCAATGACAGCCTCATACATCCAGTTATTTGAGCTACATAATTAAGAATCATCTTCCCATTCATTAACCCTTTATGTAAATCTGTAGGCATCCTTGTCTCTTCCCTTTCCTGAAGGCCCCTAGAATCTCTTCACTTTCCATTGCAGGAGATGGAAAAGAAGACATCTACCTGGTTAATGGTAAAATGAGGAAGTAATGCCTTCTACTAGTTTCTGCGCTCTGTAATTCTCTCAAAATTTATGTGCATCCCAAGGTAAAAGAAAAATTTAACACCTTAGTTGACTATGATAAATCTTTACCACCTGGTAGAAAGTTAGGTTCAAAATAAATATTAAGTTGAATTATGAAAATATACAGTTACATCTTTGCATATCTAAACTTGTGGAATAAGGTTTATATTTACTATAAGAGTGTCTTAGTTACTTTTATTGTTCCTGAGACAAAATACCCACCACCCAAAGTTAAAGGAAGAAAGGTTTATTTAGGCTCACAGTAGAGGTTTCAGTTCATAGTCAGCTGGTTCCAAGGCAGGGTGGCATGACAGAAGGACATCACAGAGGAAAACAGTCCATGGCAAAGCAGGGCAGGCAGAAGGCAGCAAAGCAGCAAAATAGTAGCAAGCAGCAGCAGAAGCAGCAGCAGAATCAGCAGCAAGCAACAATGCAGAAGCCTCTTCCTTTTATCACTTCCAAACTACCTCCTTTTGGGTGCTAACCACACACAGGCTGGGCCTTCTCATTAAGCAGACCCAGAATTATGCTTAACCAATTAGTGGACTAGTTTAGTAATCAAGCAGCCTTAATGCCAGCATCATGCACTTAATTCCCCCATCACACACCCTAGAACCAGACACTTCTGAAAGGCCCCATCTATGAGCACATGAGGCTTTGTGGGGACATCTAGATAATGAAGAGCAACTGTGGGTGTAAGGAGGGGAGAATGCTTTTATTCTATGCTAAGACAGGTAGGCCCAACTTGAAAATTAAGTCAGAAAGGTGAGAGAAGTACTGGCATTTATTGAAGAGCTATATGTGCTAACCACTGTATTATATTTTATTATCTAATTTTTACAATATCGCCATGAATTTAGTGCTATATTCTTATTAGTGAGAAAATGGAGGAAGCTTAAGTAGCCTGTCCAAGGCCTTATTCAAACGGTCTTTTGTTAATTGATTCACAAGTGTCAATCAAGTGTCTACTTCCTGCCAGGTGGTTTTACCAACCACTGGGGACAGAGTGGTGAACAAACTAACCAAAGCTCTGTCCCCAGAGAACATATTGTAAAGGCAGGAGCCAGAGAATACCACTTATAAATAACATGCCTTTAGAGTAGTCTCAGAATGGAAAACACCATGAAGAAAGTACAGGAAGCTAATGTGATTGCTGGAAATTGGTTGGCTGGGTGTGGATACCTTACTCAGGTGATTAGGAAAGACCACTTTGAGAGATTTCAGAATGATGAGAAAGAGGCAACTATGTAATAGTCATGGGGAATCTTGGGCCAGGCAAAGGGAAAAGTAGATACAAAGGCCCTGAAGTAGCAATAATCATACATGTTTAAGGGACCAAAAGAAGATTAGTATACTAATACACATTAGTATGACTAACAGAGAGTGTGGTGGAAGATGAGGTCAGAGGTCAGAAATATATCACAGTAGGGCTGGGGCTGTAGCTCAGTGGTAGAGCACTTGCCTAAAAATATATCAGTCACCATCCATGTCAAACCTACAGAAGTAGATGGTATTTTTATCAGTATTAAATGATAGGGATTAATTTGATGAGTATCCTTTTAATAGAAAAAAATTTCCTCTCCTATTGTTTACTCTAACAAGTAATTGTAGGATGAATTCTCTCAATCCAAATGCCTTGAAAAGTCAAAGGAATTAAGAGAAGATTAAACTCAATCAGTTTTGTTATACTTAGAGTAATAGACTTGCAGAGAAGGAAGGCTGTAAACACCTGTTATAAAAATCAGAATTTGGAAGGATACTTGCTTTTGTGTCTCCCTCTGCACAGCAGCAGTGTGGAGAGCCCACTTTCTCCATTTGAGCTTGCTACTTCTCGAGAGCACATATTCCTTTTGTTTCTGAATTCCTTCAAAGACGAGAAGAAGCTGCAATGCTGAATAAACAAGTGCCCATAAAATTGTGTGAATCTGGGCAAGTCATCAAGGCTGAAATGGAACCAGAATTTGAAATTGAGAGTCGAGTGACTTGTGGGTTGCTGCACAGTTTCAAGTTAAATTTATTAGGGAGTAATATTGAACATATAGAGATTCCCTCCCTTTATTTTTGCCTTCTAAAGAAACAAACATGGAGGAGAAGAGAAAATGATTCTAAATTTAATATATTTCTAGGATTTAAATAAAACAACTCTACATTGCTCTTTGTAGATGCCTAGACTCCTATCTCATCTTAATATTATAAGCTTGTGCAAATTTTTATGTGAATTATAAGTTGACAGGATTCTGGGCTTGGCAAATTTGCTGAAGCCTGAATTAAATCAAAACATAAAAATCTATGTACCAAAATTGATCCCTTAAAGCAAAAGTCTCCACAGACTTTATCATACATCATTAATGGGCGAGAATTCCGCATGCCACGATGCTAAGCTTGTCATTGCACACCACACGTTGATGTTTGAGAGCTCGATGGGGTGGCAAAGAAAAGACAAAAACAAAGAGATTTCACTATAAAGAGTAGAGCAATAGAGACCTTTGGCTGGATCTGGATATTTAAATGGACTAAAATTTTTGAAATGATGACTTCAGCTCATGCTCACTGGGGTCTGGACTCTTTTATTGCCCCATGAATTCTCAAATTGCCCTGGATTCCAGGGATACAAAAAAATGCTGACACATAATCAAGTCTCTAAAAAGCAAAATAAAAGAGAGGGGCTGAAAAAAATTTCCAACCACCTGCTGCAGAAGTCCTGGTGAAGGCACCAGTGAAGATTTTGGAGGATGTGGTAAGGCTTCCTGGCTTCTGCAACTAGCAAGAGAGAAAAAGCTAAGCCAGAGCCCTCTTGGGGCTAAAACAGATATATATGTATATATATATATAGATAGATAGATAGATAGATAGATAGATAGATAGATAGATAGATAGATACAGATATAGATGTAGATAGAGATACAGATATAAATATAGATATAGAAATATATATATAGATGATATAGATATATATAGACTGAGCATTTGCTGTGTCTTCTGGCAGTATCAAAATTAAGCAAACAATCTCTAGACCAGCTAGCCAGGTGACAGCTCAAGTTGCCAGCATTGGTCAAAGTGGTTTAGTTGACTCCCACTGGCTGCCATTTATTCTTCAACATCATTTCTAAAGAGAGTCATTGATGGTTCCTGACAGTTCCCATGTTGGTTTTAATTATGAGGATAACAGTGATGATGAGACTGATGTATAACTGGGGCACGCTACCATCAAGAGGATATTGGCCCATGAATTTTGTCCTCATGAACTGAATAACTAAATTATTCATAGACACAATGAACTATCAGACATAGAGTTGGGCGGTTTGTTCCAATCAATAGAAATCTTTATTCGAACATCTCATATGAAGATTTACAAATCACCAATTGATGTGTTCTAAAAAATGGCACACAATTTAGGATAACATTCATGATATGTAGAAATTTCTAGGTACCATTTTTTCTTGACTTTTTTTCTAAATCCCCTTTCAAGTCAAATACACAATGATAATTCATTGTAAAATTTTGCTATGTATTCAGGACTCATCTTGGGGCCAGGGTTTTAGGTAGCTTCACAATGAATGGTTTTGAAATTGCCTTTTCTAGCTTTTGATGGTCTCTCTGACCCAAAGGTGGCCAGCATTTCTCCTATGTCTCTTCTGTCACCTGCATCCAGATGTCCAGAGAACGTATTCTCTAGGAACTATCCTACTACTGATCCAATAGAGATCTGTGTGAGAGGAGAATGGTGAGTTTTGAAACTAAAACCTTAATCAATCTTCATTTGAAAACAACAAGCTCAAGGAGAAAAGCTGAGGACACGCTAGAATCTAGAGTAAAAGAGGAAAAATAGTGAAAGCAAAACCAATATCCCCACGCAAGTGCTGTAAAGGAGACTGTCCATCTCAGGTATAAGGCAGGGAGTGGGGCTTCTTCCAGTCTATTTCCTTCCTGGGGACATAAAGCTGTAAAACTAGGTGGGACTTAAAATGTCCAAATCATGCTTAACAGACCGTAACTTTTAGAAGAAATTGAGTGTTATTTCTGCCCATAAAACAAATCTTTAAAAATAATTTTAAAACTACCATAAAAATTATATCTTTTATTCCAAGTCTGTGGTTTAAGCATTTACAGATGGCCCTTCCTTTCTTTGAGGTCTGTATCCCAGGAATCTTGAATTGAAAATATTCAAAGGAATGCATTTGTACAACAATTTACCCAGTATTTGCATGTATTAAGTGATCTACAGGTGATTTTAATTATTCAGGAGGATGTGTGTTGGTAATCTGCCATTTTCCTAAAGAACTTGACATCCTCGGGGGCCCTAGAACTAATCTCCCCTAGATACTGAGAGACTACTTATTTGCACACCAAATCTTTCTTTTAAAGAAATCACATACCAGAAACGTAATCAAGCCCAGATAAGTAACATTCCCTATAAAAGTCCTTCCTCCCTCTTAGGAGGTAGCCAGCCTGCTACAGTTAATGAATTTCCTTCCCCCACGCATTTTCATATTTTTACTGTAAGCTTCAAGGAATATTTTCCTCTTTACTACATGATCATGTACCTATAAACAATATACTGCATAACTTTTTGTTTTTAACCTTTACATGAACTGTTTTTTTTTTCTTTAGCATTCTACAGTTGGCTTTATTTGCTCAATATGTCTTTTGTGTGATATTTATAAATCTAGTTTGTTCATTTTTAGCAGCACTACAATATTCCATTCTAGTTAGAAGCCATAATTTACTTGTTCATTCTTTGGCTGGTGGACATTCTGTTGCTTTTATTATTTTGTTATTATATTAATGATCCTGATTTTGAGAACTGGTGAAGTGAATTAATCTTACTGTGACTACCAAAAGACTAACATGTGGAGTCGTTTACACATCAATTATTAAGAAGTCCCTCTTTACAAAGAAGTAGCTTCTAAAGAATTGGGGATCCTGACATTGGACAAAATAGTTGATCAATGAAACATTTTAATTTCTTAATACATTTTCACCTTTATCAAGTATGTTCAACTCAGAGTCCTTACTGAACATAAAGCTTGTAACCACACTAAACAAGCAATTTAATGGTTACTTGAACAATGAATAAGTGAAAAACTAAGTCATTGCCTTGACATAACTTTTTCTTGGTCTCTAAAGTGACTATTGCTCACTGAATAATAAACCTCATAATAGCTATTATTTATTGGGTTACTCCTATGTGCCCGGAAATTATGCATATTAGATCAGTTTATCGCCATATTTTATCACCTTCTCATTTCATGGAAAACGAAACTGAGTTTCAGAGAATATAATTGGCTTTCAGGGCTTCCACAGCTGTGGAAGTCAGAACTCTTTTTTTTTTTTTTTTTTTTTTGGTGGGTACCGGGGGTTGACCTCAGGACCTCGAGCTTGCCAGCAGGCGCCCGTGCCGCTGAGTGATATCACCAGCCCTTTTATCGTACGTGGGTTCCGGGAGTCAAACTCGGGCCCTTGCGCTTGCCAGGCAGGCGCTTACGCCGCTGAGCCATCTCACCGGCCCTAAGTCAGAACTCTTGTCTGTCACTGTTTTGGGCAACCTGCAAAAGAAACCACAGTGTAGCTCTCTTGCTATGAGAATTACGTGATTCCGTGGTCAGCAGCAGCCCAGAGACAAGCACTAGCATAGGATTCCTCTTGGCAAACAAAGATAGTGTGACCTCAACTCATGCTCTTTTAGAATAATTGCTTTTCCAGAGGATGTCATAATAGAAAATCGAAGGCTAGAAGACAATCTAGGTTTTCAGGAAAAACACAAAGTACACAGTATCTTTGAGATTATTGTGTTTAACTGAGATTCTCAGAATTCTATCCATAATCAGTTCAGTAGTCAACCTACAGAAGATATATTCTGATTTCCTAACCATGCAGAAGCTATGAGGCCAGGTAAAATTTGTCATAGAGCAAGGAATCCATGATTTCAGAAGCAATACCTTTAACAGCTGAAGATACGTTGACAAGAGATCCTATGTGAAAACTAAAAATTTTTAGCTAACAGGACAAATTCTGGACTCAAGTACAATATAAATCACCAGGAACTTTCCAAGGAATCAAATTGGAAAGCTTAAAATACTCGCTTCCTCTGTAACAGCTTCTGTAGGACCCAAACAAATTATGAAGTCAATAATTAGAAAAATCTGTATTTGGATATTAATTTTCCTACTCAAGCCAAAATGCTTACCTTGTTGAGGAGATAAACATTAGTTTTATTTCTAAAGTTATCTCCTCCACATCATTTCCATGTTATACTTCTCCCAGGAGTTGGAGAAAAAAACAAAATGAAAGACACCTTGTGAGGATATAAAGGGATTTCTTCATACTAGCATCCAGCTAAATAATGCCTAGACATGCTGAATGTGAAAGTCATTCAATTTTTGCAAAAGTGAAAACAATCAAATCCCAGCTGTGTGTTTCCTAACTCTGAGAGAATGCTGATGTTACAAGACATCCCACACATATGCACTCACCCTGAGAAGCAGTAAATGATTGCCGTGGATAAAATAACCATACCGCAATGCTAAATATTAACAGTGAAATCCTGATCATCAATGTTATTATCCTAATAATTCCTACCGAGCACTTACCAGGCATGGTCTAAACAATTCACATACGTTATGTCATTTGACACGTAATTTGACTTTATGTAGCAACTACTAATCGTGCAGTGGGAACTGAGGCGCAGAGTGCCCATTGTAGAAACTCCTTTCGTAAGAACGCACGCTCCAGGAGGAGCGTACACCACAGCAGAGGTAGGATTCAAACACCAGTAGTCTGTCTGGAATCCCTGCTCTTAGCCATTGAGTGAAAGATGTTACACACTCAGGCATATTCAGATAAGAGCTCTATTTTTTACAGCTCAGAGAGGGACAGGATTCCCACTCTGACACTGCTAGTCATGGTCATGTAAAATATGACTTATACCTCCCTTCCCGAGACAGCTTCACTTACAAAAATGCAACTGTGTAAAAACAGTAAAGCTAGGAATATTTTGGGTTGGATCTCACGAATTCATTCTATTTCGTTCCCTAGTGCTTATGAAAACCAACTCAATATGTTCTTCCCAGAGCATTGGCTGTAGGATCTAACCTTAGAGGAGAGAAAAGAAATCCCCAGTGCTCTGGATGGTGCATCCCTGGCAGGGGAATCAAAGAAAATCTCCAGTTTCTACCACCTGATAATGCAAAACGAAGGAATCCCTGTGGCAGAAACCAACCTCACACAACAACTCAAAAAAACAGTTTGCCAGGACTGTGCTATTCTCTGAAAAAGTCATCAGAATCTTAGGAAGGAGAAGAATTCCAAAGAGGCTTTGCGCCAACATAATTAACAGAGCGTATATGGCAGGTTGCCTTTGGATTTCCAGTCATGAGCTGAGGGGCTGAGGAAGCAGCACGGATCCAGCAATCAGCCCATCTCAATATGTTTGCACCTTGATACCAGTCCCCAGAGAGCACGGGGCTGCCATCAGCCTCACTCATCACACAGAATTAGAGGGGCTGTGAGTGCTATGGCATGGCAGCTTCACACAGCAGTCCCCAAGCAAGAAGATTTATTGCTCCATTTGACAGTCTGTTATTCACTAACTGAGCATGACACATCTGGGATTTAGAATCATCAACTTGACATCGAACAGGAGAACAAACCTTTGGGAGGAGGATGAAGGTGGGGAGAGAGCAGAGGAAAGTACAGTCTTCGGAATAGATTTCCCATTTCCCTGCCAACCCTGATTGTTGGTCTGGGCTTGAGGTCATCACCAGATGGAAGGGGCGAGGCAGATGCACAGACTCATTGCGAGGAAAAGCGCTTTGGGTCCTTGTGGGGCTGCACATCTTTCCTGGTGACACTGGCCAGGCTTCTGTCCTCCTCATCCTGTAGGAATTCATGTTGCATGAGGAACACAGGAGGGCTCCCCTCACGTCTCCCCCACTTTGCAGTTGCAGCAGAGACTGGCTGCTAGAGGAGTATGAGCACGCCCGCTGGAAAGCCTTACTTCCAGCTGTAGGTCTCTGGCTGCTGAAATGGCCCTCATTCCCTTTCCCATACCCTGGCCCCGCCCCACCAGCCATGGGCCAGGTTGGGCCCAGGCACCCTCTTCTTCCAACACATAGTTCCCATGCATCCAAACAGGGGTAAAGACAAAATCTTTTCTTGCCCAATACAGAAGCCGAGGTTCTGCCCACAGAATGAATGCGAGCCCTACCATTGCCCTGGAAAAGAGTGGAGCTCCCTAACGATCAGAAACATAATTTATTTAATCTTCATGGATCCACTGGGAGCCTAGCTCAGAGACCCATGAATAAAAATGCCAAGTTTGCTCAGAGCATCCAAAGCGGTTGAGACTATTTGTTTAGTGTACTGCTAAGTGCTCTAAGGACTTCTCTATCCTGGCTGGAAACGGCACACATGCACACACACCCCCACTATAAACATCTAATCACCTACGTTTCTATCCTAGTACATGAATACAAGTTGAAATAAAAGTTGTAGTATCTAATTTTGCCTCTAACATTTAGTTCTCATATGTTACTCCTTTATAGCACATAGGTACTCCCTCCCCATTTAGCATCTCTCCCTCTTTTTTTCTCTGTGTTTTCTGTCTGCCTTTCCTCTCCTCATCTCTCATGTCTTCTCCAGCCCACCCTTTGCCTGACTCCCCTTTATGCTGGCAAGTTGAGGAGATGAATACGGTGGTGAGACCACACATGGCAACTTGTGTATCTCTTGTATCTCCTCATCCCTAATGCAAAATTCAGTAAAATAATGTCAGCAGCCATAATGAAGGAGAAGTATAGTAGCAAAGAGAATTGTTCTATTTAACTCTAACTCTATTAACTCTATTTAACATTTTAAAAAATTAAATTATAGCTGAAATTTGATCTTATTGAAAAGGACAGTGTTTTCAAAAACAGAGGCAATGGTTATCAGGAATATTCCAGGCAGGCAGCATCTGTAGGTGTGACCAGGGCTCCATGGAGAGCTTTTAGCCTACTGCTCAGGGAGGCTTATACATTTTCTATTTAGTCTTCTGTGCTTGGATCTATGGTCTTACTCTGAGCCTCAGGAGTCTTTGCTAATTATGTAATTCTCTGCCTCTGAGAATTAGGATTTTCTCTAAATAATCAGAAGTGCCACCCAAGGAACCAGTCTTCTTTGTCCCCACCAGAGCTTAGAGTGGAGCAGCATATTCCCACTTAGCCTCCTTCTTCCACTCAGAATTCTGCCCTTCCAGGAGGATGCAGAGGAGTCTGGCCTCGGTGTTATTGTCTTGCTTTGTTTTGTATGACCTGTTTCCCTGTCAGCTAATTATCTCCATCCTTAATTCCTTCTGCTCTGGTTAAACTCCCTGTCCATGGTTCACTCTGGCCAAGTGTGTCAGTTGGCTAGGGCTGCTGTAACAAAATACCACAGACTAGGGATTTGAACAATAGAAATTTATTTTCCCAAGGTTCCAGGTGCAAGAGTTGAAGATTAAAGTCTGAGCAGGTTTGAGTTCTTTTGAGGATTCTCTCCGTGGCCTGCAGAGGACCCTTCTCACTGGGTCTAATGTCTGTGCTCTAATCTCTTCTTGTAAGGACCCAAGGCCCCATCATAACAAACTCATTTGAACTGAATTACCTTCCTAGGGGCCCTATCTCCACACATAGGAAAGGTACTAGGGATGGGGTGGGTGTCACCATATGAGCTGAGGAGGACATGGCCCAGCCCACAGCACCGCGCCTGCTCACTCTGGCTGAGGGCGCTTCTGCCTCCACGCTGCTGGCTGGCTGGAGTTCTGAGGCTCTGTCCCAGAGCCTCTACCTGACAGTCACTCTTGCTTTATTTTTATGCAAAACATCTTTCTCTTGAGAGACTCTTTCATCTGGTTGGGCCACTAATATCCTGGCCATTTTCATCCCAGCATATTCATCAATGACTTTGCTCCTTGGCTGATAGTCCAGAGTGAACATGTACAAACCCACCTGAAATCATGGTTTCCTAATTCCTCTATCTCCACAACTGCAAAGACTTCATCCCCCTTCTTTCACAGCTACACGTCTTGAATTAGGAGTCTATACCTGTTGCTTCTGTGAACTTGCTTTTCCTTCCATTCAGTTCTCAGCACAAAACAACCTGGTTTACCCTCCACGTTCCTTACTCCACTAATAAAACTGCTCCTGTTAGTAAAGTCTCCCAAACCTTCCCTCTTTCTCATGCACAGGTATTTGAGATTTAAAGAAATCCTCCAATTTTCCTGACTTGAGCCCCTTGCTCAAGTATTTGTAACACAAATACAAATTATGTTGCCTTAATCCACAGCCCTCCCCATTCTTTCAGAAATTTTCTTCTCTTCTTGTTTTGTGGATCTGGCCAGGGCAACCAACTGGGGCAGACACAATTCACAGTTTCGAAGAATACATCAGTCTATCAAATAAAGGAGGGCAGAAAGAAAGGGAGGTTATACCACAGAGAATACAAAATAACAGTAGTAATAATAATGATGCTAATAAATACAATTATTTCTAATGCATAAGGTACTTATTATGGTCTAGGCACCATTCTAAGGTTTTAAGTAGATGCATTTACTTCATTCTTCCAACAGTCATACGAAGGAGGTGCTGTTGTATTGGCTTTCCCATTATATAAATAAGAAAACCAAGGCACAAAGAAGTGAGGAATGATTTCTAATGTTCCCCAGCTAGGAGAGGCAGAACTAGGATTTTGGCAGGTAGACTGGCTCCAATTTCATCCTTTTAGTCATTACACTGCACTACCTATTATTATTTGTATATCCTGAAGGTAATAAGAGTCCCAGGGTAGAGTTTGAGTCTGTGTGTGTGTGCATGTATGTGTGTGTGTGTGTGTGTGTGTGTGTGTGTGATAGTTGTTCTTGATTGTCAACTTGATCAGATTGAGAAATGTTTAGGAAATTAACAAAGCTCACTTCTGGGCATGTTTCCAGGGATGATTGGCATGTGGGACAGCAAACCGAGGGAGGAAAATCTGGCCTGAATGAGGATGCCCCCAACCAATAGGCTGGCGGGGGCACAAAAGTGGGAAGAAGGAAGAAGTCCACCAGCACATTCTCATAGTCCCACTCTCCTTCCCACTTCCTTCCTGTCCATCATGAGGTGAATCACTTTGCTCCACCACATGGTCCCCACCATGATGCTCCTCATCAGGCCCAGAAGCAATGGACTAAAACCTCTGAAACTGTGAGCTGAAACAAACCCCTCCTCCTTCTCAGGTATTTGGTCACAGTGACGAAAATCTGACTAACACAGCCGGAAGGTGAGAAGATGCATAAGGGGGGGAGATGATCACCTTGGGCTGTCCTTAACTTGGCCACGAAACTATTCCAGGTCAACCAGCCCTCACCAGCCACTCCAGCCTCCTCTCAGAGGGTACAGAAATGCTGTGCATGATCTTGCTGCAGCGCTCTCAGGCTCTGTGTCTAGACACAGTGTTGACCCTCACGGCTATCCCCAGTGACATTTCATTGAATTCATAATGGTTCACTATGTGGAATATTATTTATTTCTTCCCACTCCCAGCTCATACCCATCACCATTCTCTTCTCTGCTTTTATGAGTTTGATTACTGCAGATTCCTTGTACAGGTGGGATTGTGTCATATTTGTCTCTCTGTGTCTGGCTTATTTTGTTTAATATAATTTCCTCCAAGTTCATCCATCTTGTTGCAAATGACAGAATTTCCCTCTTTTCAGTGGCTGAGTAATATCACGCATATTCATATTTCATGATAGACATTACATGTTCTTTGTCCACTCAACAGTCAGTGGACACTTAGGTTGCTTGCCTGTTTTGCTCACTGTGAGTACGCTGCCGTGATATCCTCCATCTCAAGCCTCTCTCAGACTGGTTGTTCCCTACTCACTTCTTTTGGGGTGATATCATGCCAAATGGAAAGAGAAATAAAGTACAAATTCTCGGCTTTTGAGTTTCCATGTAAACTTCGGAAACTCACGGCACAAATAAGACCATGAGAGGAAAGGATTTGGAGACACAAAAACCAAGGCCATAAAAAGACAGGGTGTAACTTTTTTCTATCAGTAACAGGTTAGGAGAATACACATGATGTGATCGTGAGTCTCCCACTTTTTAGAAGGAATGAAGATCCCCAGGACAACAGAGAGAAGGAGGGAGGTGGAGGGAAAAGAGGGGGGAGAGAGACAGAGAGACAGAGAGACAGAGACAGAGAGAGAGATTGTAGTAAGCATCCTTCATAGAAAACCATGAACTCTATTCTTAACAAGCCACAGATGGCGGGTAGTAAGAAGATGGCCCTTCTGTTTCTGAGATCGGAAGAGCCCACGAAGTAAGCCTGTCTTCTGGAGTCCCTTCACATTGAAAAGAGGGGTGCTTTATTCCTGAATTTAGTCCATTTACGGTCCATTTGCCTGTAGAGGAATGTAGCGCATACAGCAGCAGCATTTGCAGTGTTACCTGTCTTCGTGTTCCCACCCCTTTCTGACGGGGCTAGATTGGGTCCTAATATTTCCTGTCACTTACAGTGCAGCTCCTAAGAGGGTTATGCTGTTAAAATTATTTTGCAGATTCTAACATGGACAAAATCCTAAGGCTTGTTTTGAGAAGTTTATATTAATATTCTCTCCCTACATTAGTCTTAGCTGTACATTGGAAAGATCTTTTAAAACACACAGATGCCTGGGTTACATGCCGTTATAGAATGAAGTGTACTTCTCTCTCAAATTCATGTATTAAAGCCCTAACCCCTAATGTGATTGTATTTGGAGAAAGGCCTTAAAGAGGTAATTAAAGCTAAATGAGGTCATAAGGATGAGGCCCTAGTCAGATAGGATTATATGTCCTTATAAGAAGACACACAACAACTCGCACAGAGAACAGGCCATGAGAGGACAAAATAAGAAGATAAACCAACTCCAGTGGCACCTTGGTCTTGGATTTCCAACCTCAATGACTATGAGGAAATGAATTTCTGTTTTTGAAGCCATCAGTTTGTGATATTTTTTTAGGGCAGCCTGAGCTATGAGACAAAATCATAGAAGTGTTGGCAATTTACTTTGGATCCAGTAGAGGAAAGCCTTTGAGGAGCTGTCATTTTAGCCAAGACCTGAAATAAAGCAGAGATAACCTAAAAAGAGAAAGGAAGAGGCTCCCAAGTAGCAGATGTCCTAGTAATATTTTGACTTATAAAAGAGTACAATGTGTGGGAAAGATATTGAATAAGATACTCCATAATAACATCTTTAGCTTGTCTTTGTGCAGCAAATACATTTTGCCTTTGAAACCACTTGTATTGAATCTCTGATTTATTATACATTTTGATATCCAATGATAGGAGGAACATTTTCTTGAGGTAAAGCAGCAATGAAAAAATCTAAAAACGAACAGATCTTCACATAGTATGCATAATTTAACTTATCTTTATATGGAATTAACTCTAATTCTTCTATATTGACTTTGCCTAACCTATTTCAACCTTCAAAAAAAAATACATTATCTCTCTTGATAATCTATTCCAAAAATTAAAAATCCTATATCCATGTGGAACTCTAATTAGCCTGTGATGATTTCTCTGATAGAGAAACTGAATAAGAGGGCACCCTATGTGCCAGCTTGATCAAATGGTAGTGATTCATTGGAGTATTGCTTAGAAGGATCCTGAGGCAGTAGCCAGGCGCAAAGTGTCATGATCGATTATTGATGTCTGCTGTGGATGTGGGAGGGAGCCCATGTGTTTCATATTTTGTGTCTTTAGATTAGTCCATTATTATTTAATTAGATCCAGGACTTGAATGTAAAATTCTTGACCACTGTTTTAAGTCCTCTTAAAAATAGTCATTTGTTCTTTAAGAAGGAAAACATACACACACAAACACAAACACACACACACAGTTGTACTGCTGTGTTAACTTCAGAATCATATATACATGTCGCTGAGACTGTAGGCCAATCCATGATAAAGCATTATTTGTGTTGCTACTTCAGCACAAGAGATTTTTACATATCACAAACTCCCTACTAGTATGTTGTTTTCAAGATACAGGCTGTCTTGTATATGTGTGCATTTCAGTTGTTGTAAAGGACACTTTGATTTCCCTTAAAGGATTAATTTATTCCCAGATGGTGAATTTCTCCTATTAAGTAACATCAGTACAGAATGGCAGACTAATAATGCTGCTGGAGGGGTCAAAAACCTATATGATCATCTTAGATTTTAAAATACCATACGAATGTGTCCTGTTTTATCAGAATATTAGATTCATGTGTAATAAGGAAGCAAATATGTATGATAGCCACATAAGACTTTAAAAAGTGCTTCTTGCTTGCTTGGTGGTACATTCCTGGAGCCCCAGCTTCTGGTAGGTTAGCAGGAGGATGGAAAGTTGGAGGCCAATGGGGGCAATCTAGTGAAACTCTGCCTCAAAACAAAACAATAAAAAGCACTGGGAATGGAATTTAGTGATCTCTGGGTTTGACCACCAGTACCACAGAAGAAAAAGTACTTCTTATATATTTTAGTGTGTATCGAATGTGTTTGAATATTATCTGAGGTTTAGTGAATAGTATTTGAGCTTTAGGTCTGATCTTGACGCTGTTATCAGTCGGGGCTGAAAGGCTGAAGAGGCCTGACTCAGCTGTGAAGCTCCAGGAATCCTCTTTGACACGGATTTTAGCCTTGGTTCGCCCTCACTAAAACAGGTCACGCAGTTACAACTTACTACCTCAGAATCCTGATATTCGATTAATATTCTTTTATTTACTTTAGTCACACGATAGAGAGTATAAAATGGTTTTTATCTCATAAAAGGTAATACTTAAATAAAATCAGAAAGGGTAGGTGGGTACTCCTTAACAGTGAAATACACAACTTAGTCACAGCACATAAAAGAAAGTAGTTACATGATTCTAGGTCCCAAATCTTTTCAAGTGCCTTCACCCTTTAACTCTAAATTTAAGGAAAATGTTTAATACACTCGAAGTTTTCCATTGATAATTTCATTGACTCATTCCGAGCCTTGTTCCACAATATTTTCCCCACCCCAACCCCAAAAACATCCAAGCCTTGACACCCGGAGCCTCAAATGCACCTCCGCTCCTGACAGAGTGCGGTGGAGAAACTGGTGATCTAGAAAGTGTTTAAATCCCTTAATTTGTTCTTCCCTCCCAGAAAAGACCAAGGCGGTTTGCAGAGGAATCAAAGAACAAGTCCTGCTCCCTAGGGGAAAGGGTGGAATCATTTGCATAGAATAGCATCTGGAGTCCCGCGCCCTCGCCCTCGGAGGCTTCCAGGGGGAAGACAGCTCTCCCCATTCTTGACAGTTTCCTAAGGAAGGGGAGAAAGGGAACAAGGGGGAGAGAAAAGGAGCAGGGACTCCCTTTGTATCTGTGTCCAATATGGTTTCTTTTGATTTTCCATTCTCCATAGTGAAGGGCTCCGCAGGGCTCCTCATCTGTTACCAGGCTGCGCGTACCTGCCCGGCTGTGCGAAAGTCGCTCAGCTGCTGCCCGGGACGGGGCATCGATCTCCCCGGCGGCCGCTGCGCTCCGGCCCGCGAGGATCGCGCCCCACACGGCGCACAAAGGCAGGGCTGTCTCGGACGCGGGCTCAGCGCCCCTCCGCGCCGGGCAGCGGGAGAGGACAGTGTGCTCCCCCCGACCGCGAAGTGCGAGATGATGCATGAGTGGTCCAGCAGTTCCCCACCATTCGGGTCCCAAAGTAAAACCCGAGACCTCCACAGAAGCGACGTTCTTGGAGAAGAGTTTTTCTATTTTAAGTCCAATTCCAGCTGGTGTATTTGAAGTTGTGACTTTCGGAATGGATGATAAAGGATTAGAGTCCGTTTTGTATTGAAACCAGCACCCCCTGGTCTGGGGTGGGGGAGGGCATTAAAGAACGGTTATCAGCTTCTTCGTCGTCAGTATCCTCCTCCTCATTATTTAAATACCAGTTTTAGGAAACACGTGATTGCTGGTCTGAGAGGAGGTGCATGGAGGAGAAAAGATTAAATGTTCAGAATAAAAGGTAAGGAAGAAGTCAAAATAGAGAAAAGTCAAACGTTTGATGGTGTAATTTTTACTTAATAAAAGACTTGAAACAAAAGCGTGTCATAAGCACTGGGTGGCTGAACCCAGGAGTGGAAATCTGTCCTAAATCTCTGACAGTGTCTTTCTTGTGTACAACCCCTTTTTTTCTCGGCACTAAAGATCCAACCTGGGGGACTCTACCACTGAGCTACATCCCCAACCCTTCTTAATTCTTTCATTTTAACACAGGATCTCACTAAGTTGCCCAAGCAGGACTGGAACTTGGGATCCTCCTGCCTCAGTCTCCCTCAGTGTTAGAATTATAGGTGTGCCCGGGTTGTACCCCGCTTTTTTTGACAGAGCTTTGTTTAATAAAAATGATTCTGTCCCCTGCATCCTGATCTTTATCATGCTGTGTGCAAAAGCCTTTCCCCCAAAAAATGTTGTTTCGTGTTTTAAAGAGAAAAATTTTCTATAATTAAAACTTCTTAAGCTCATGTAATTTATGCTTCTTGAAAAGTATCTACCCCTTCAGAGTTAGAAATGATGAAATGTTGCTTCAGTTTCCATTGTCCCTTACATGCCATATGCTACTGACTCATTTGTATTTTTCCTTCAGTTCAAAGATTTGGAGTTTCAATCTCAGAAAAACAGTGTTTATCAATCACTATGCCTACCATATTCTTGGGTCACAAGTAATCGAGGTGTACCTTTTTCACTGGTCTTGTATCTGTATTTAACAAACACTCTCCCAGGATTTTCTCCTGTCCCTATTTCCTTTCTCTGAGAAGACTTAGAAAATGGGCCATCAAAACAGAAGAAGAGAAAAAAAAACCCAAGGCTCCTCTGTTCCATTCGTTCCGCCCTGCCCCCATAAAAAGCGAATATTTTCAGGTTGACTGAAAGTTTAACTTTGTTATTTTTTTTTTTATTTTTCAAGAAAATCCAGCGTGACATGGCACGTGTTCATGCCTTCTTACTTAACAAATTACATGTTTTTTTGACCTAAGTTAAAAGCTGTGCAAATCTCCCTTGTCTGTGTTTTCATTGTGTACAGCTGTCCCTCATACAGCCTCCAACGTGAGTGTGGTAGAACTCTGAAATGTAACCTCAGTCCTTCTGCCCAGCCTTCCTCTGTGTCCCTCAAAACTCCCTGGAAGATACTATCCATCAAAAATAGAATATTTCCAGCTGGTGAAATTCTGTTACTTTCCTGCTAGGTGTCAAAAAGCAGAGATGGCTTGGGAGTAATATGGGCCCAGGCAGGATCCCCATGAGGGAGGCTATCATCATCTTACTTTTCAAAAGATAAGATGCTTGAAAAATAAGCAACTTATTTTGGTGGTTAAAAGAGTTATCAGGTGTGTGGCATGGTGGCGTGCATGCCTGTTCCTCAGCAGCCTGGGAGGCTGAGGCAGGAGGACTGTGAGTTCGAGCCCAGCCTGGGCAACTCAGCAATTTAGTGAGGCCCTGTCTTAAAATTAAAAAAAAAAAAAAAAAAAAAATTAAAAAGGGGCCGGGGATATAGTTTAGTGCAAAGGCCGTGGGTTCAATCCCAGTACCAAAAGGCAGGGGAGGGGTGTGGACATTAGGGTTTGCAAGATTCTAAACAATTTCTCTGAGGTTAAAAGAATCAAAATAATCAAAAGGGAAAACCTTGCTGTCTGCTGATTTTGAGGAGCATTTTTAATGGAACACTGAGTTATTTTTCAGATCTCAGTGTATTTGAGAATAGAGCATGACATGTTTCTACATGCTGCCATGTGGACTCACCTGCCATGTTAATGGCCTCAAAGGGCCCCAGGCAAACATTGCCTTCTGGGAAGCAAAGACATTGAATAGGGGTTTTTAAAAGAGAGTCCAAGGGGCCAGTGAGATGGTTCAGCAGCATACGCAACTGCCTGGCAAGCGCGAGGGCCCGAGTTCGACTCCCGGATCCCACATACGAAAAAAGAGCCAGGGATATCGCTCAGTGGCATGGGCGCCTGCTGGTGCGCGAGGTCCTGAGGTCGACCCCTGGTACCCACCAAAAAAATTAAAAGAGTGTTTAAGAAATCCTGACCTCTCTCCCTTCCTCCACAGGCTTGCAGGGACCAACCCATGCTTTTGCACTGAGCAATGAATGCTGAACTGGTCATGCTTTTCAGTCAAACCCCTGTCCCCTCCTTAATGTGCCATTTCATTTTCAAAAGGGGGAGATAATTCTAGAGCTATAAATCTCTTCCCTTTCTTTGCTCCCTTGCAGCCAATGGCCTTCAGTGGGGACTACCTCTCAGAAGTCATTCATGGTGGGTTGGGAGAGGTCAGCCGTGGCACACAGTCCCTGGCGGGTAGTCAAACATGGAAGCATGTGCAGACTTCAGCTCCAAGGTGTTTTAGAACCGCCCTCTGGGAAATAATGGTGGAGCGTCTTTGTCCACTTCTCCAGGGCTGTCTATGACAGGCTCTGCTCATGACAGATTGCTGTCCATACCCTGACCCTGCTATATCTCCATTCAGCCTGTCCTCCAATCCCAGCACAGAGCCACTTCACATCGCTCCAGAAAATAAACTCTCTTTACTCTCAAAGGTAGCTCATTGTTGGAGGTAGCCATCCAGAGGGTGCTTTAGGAATGAGTGCTGAAAACAGAAGGAAACGCTGAGTGTCGCAATATTCAAGTATGGCCCGTCTGTCTAACACCGCTGGCAGCTGTGGTTTTCTCTACATACTTCATAGATACTACATACTACATAGATTCCATTTCACTCCGCCTTACCTTTCAATTTCCTCCCCAGTCCACAGACTCAGTGTATTATCTTTATTTTCTCTCAAATATTTTTTTCTTTCTCATGCCTTTAGCTTTGACTTTATTCTTTGTTTTCCTTCTTCATTCATCTATATGCAAGACCTTATCTTAATCCTATAGCAGATAAAAACACAGCAAAGCTGAATACTCCTTTGCCTCATTTCTGCATTTTATACAGTAAACCACTTATTCCAATCAGTGACCATATTTGATGACATGTGATATGTCTCTGTGTCTCAAGTGCCAACAGGTATCTGGCAGCACTTGAAATTCTATGAAGATTTGTCAAATGAATGACAGAAAATGAGCTTTCAAAAGGACAGAATATAATTTCCCATTAGTTTATCCCATTCTCTAGAAGTTGGTTTTTCAACCTCAGCACTGTTGACATTTAGGGCCAGATAATTTTTTGTCCTTGTGGGGAGACATCTTGTATGTCATGGGATGTTGGGCAGTGTCCCTGACCTCTACTCCCTAGCTGGCACCAAAGTTTCTCCTTCGATCGCAACACCCAAAACTGTCTCCTGACATTGCCTAACGTTTTCTGGGAAGAAGAACCTCCCCCACTTAAGAACCACTGCTCTATACAAACCCAGTAGAACTTTCTAAAATGACCTTTGCCACCTAACATGACAGCCACTGAAAACAAGCACTTGAAATGGGACCAGTTTGAACTATGATATGCTGTCAGTGTAAGATGCCCACAGGATTTGATGGCTTAGCACAAAAAATGTCAAGTATCACATTCATAGTTGTTAAATTGATTCCATGTTGAAATGATGATAATTTGGATATGTTGAGTTAAATGAAATGAAATATTTAAATTAATTTTATGTGTTTATTATTCTTTGGCTATTAGAAATTTATAATGACATTATGCGGTTTGCTTTTGTAACTCATTTCTTTTTTTTTTTTTTTTTTTTTTTGTGGGTACTGGGGGTCGACCTCAGGACCTCGCGCGCCAGCAGGCGCCCGTGCCGCTGAGCGATATCACCGGCCCCTTTTTTCATATGTTGGATCCGGGAGTCGAACTCGGGTCCTCGCACTTGCAAGGCAGACACTTATGCCGCTGAGCCATCTCACCGGCCCCAGCCCTTTTTTGTATGTGGGTTCCAGGAGTTGAACTCGGGCCCTCACGCTTGCCAGGCAGGCGCTTACGCTGCTGAGCCATCTCACCGGCCCTTGTAACTCATTTCTACTGAAAAGCATTGCTTTGTACAGTCATTGATTGGACTTCTGTTTTCTTATTTATATTCTCACCTGCTCCTTCAAAATGCTGTTGTTGCTATTTTCTGTATTAAGTTCTTTTTTGTATAATTCCATGTCTAGTTTCTTATCTATGTGTCTCTCCTTCTCCAACTGTTATTTCCTTTAAATATAAAATCAGGGAATTTTATTCAATGATCTAAAAACTCTCCTACAGCTCTGAAATCTGAAGTCCGATCAGCTGTGTTTAATCAAGCACACTGCTCAGCATGAGCACGCTGCGGGAGAAGAAGCTATGGGTGTCCATGAAATCTCCGCTCTCAGACCCAGCTGGCCTTAGCTTCTAAGAGAACTCAAAGAAGTATAGTGAATGCTGGCTTGGGGACACGATAGCAATTACTGGGAGGAAACAATTTTATAGCTAAACAAATTTGAGACGTCCTGGGTTAAGCCAATCTAGAGAAATCTGACCGCAGGTGATCTTAGAACCTTACGTTGTATTCAAGTGCAAAGTAAATCAAAAGACGTATACAGAATGCAGCATCTCCACGTGTGTGTGTTTGGAGCACTTGTGTATTGCTTTGGATTTTATCACGACAGTAATGAGAATCCACTAAAGCTAGAAGCAACAAGAGTGGTTAATGTTTTAGAATGGTCCTTCTGGGCACTGTAGATGTCAGATTGGAAGCGTGAGATGGGAGATCAGGAAGAGACCGTGAGCCATGCTGTGAGGAAGCCATGCTGATTGCCCACACGAGATTTTTGAGGACCAAAAGAGGGAAAATTTAAAAGGTGTTTGCAAAATTCAACCAACATGATTTAGGGGACCCAACGTGATTTAGAGGGCCTATGTAGGCCTCATTTTTGGCATGGCAACTCATTGGATAGTGGTAGCTCCATCAATAGGTTTACAGCCTAATTAAGAACACAGCCTTGTAAAAGGTTATTGTAATACAGAATGTCACATGAAGATGAGAAATAGGTCCAAGGTACTGCGAAGGCAGGTAGAAGCCATAAACTATACACAGACATGACAAAGACAGAGACAGAGACAGAGAGAATGTGCAAGAGTCAAGATCTTTCCTACTGCAGCAACATTTAGAAATGTTCCAGATGCTCACACTTTTAAAGGTTAGATAAGTGTTTACAATTCAATTCTGTGAGCTGAATGTGTAGCTCAGGGAGCATATTCCTAGCAGGTGCAAATCCCTGGGATCAATCCTTGGCAAAACACACACACACAGAAAAAAGTTTCAATTGTGTACTTAAAAGCACAGAGTTTGTTGGGGAAGGGCTTACAAAGTTATAAAAATATTTAATAGGGAAAAGTAAGCACGACAATTTAAATTCCCAAACCTTTTATATTGGTCCCTGAAAACTAAATATAACATGAAGATATGCCATGACAGGATGTTTTCACTTAACCACAAGCATTGCTTTTCGCAGCAGCACTGAAAACTCTTCTTCATGTGGGGGTTGTTTCTCGGGGTCACTGTGCTCAACATTCAAATAACATGTGAGGTTGTTAGGGTAAAGCTCTTCCACTCTTAGGGTGGGCTGACTTGGCCTGAGTGGTCTTTGGGGTGCCCCTTGGGGTGAAAAGAAAGCTCTGTAACAGGGTTCAGTTTCTTGATAACTTCAGTTCCAATATAGCTTGTGTACTTTCACAATTCCATTCTGAATTCCATTAAAATAAGTTCTAAGAGAACAGTTCAGTGCTTTGTTTACAAGCTATACTTTTAAGATTTATCTAATTTGCAAACTAAAGAAAGCAATAATTTGGAAATTTGGGTCATATTTAATAATTTATTTGGATACTCTATTGATTCTAAATTAATAGAAATTTCTAAGACATGATTGAATTTCCAGTAGCATAAGCTCTATTTTTACCAGATATTTATAAGAATCTGAACTGTATTAACTTTATCATATCTTCCCCCCTCCTATTCTGTGCTTTGCCAACTTATGCAAGTCCCACAGAATAAAAAGTATTCAGGAAATTCATATGAACACGTAAGAGTCGTTGGTATTGACATCTCTTGATTAGCCATGTTAATGGTAATGAAAATAGGAACGACAAAATGCTTCATTGTAGACATACGGTTTGTTGTCATCCCTGTTAATATTTTCAGGAAGTGCTAATAAATTACCATCCTTTGTCGCTGGCTTTTAGTTTCACCTCTCCCACTCATTAGTAAAAGTGAAATTCCTCCAAAGACATGGAATGGCCAGTGCATAAACTACACACATAGATTGAATGGCTCGGGACACTCTAATGGCCTGGCCAAATCACCTGTGTAAGGAAGAGACTGAGGAGCACAGGGGTGCAGAACTAGGATGTGGGGAGAGGTGGCCCTAAGGGTGGCAGCCATGGAGGCTGCGGGTGAGGGGAGTTCAGCCCGGTGAGTAGGTCTGGCATCAGGACGAGACCACTCCAAGGAAGACGTGGACTGGAGGGGGTGAGAAGGTGGTGCCTAACAAGTGGGCTGTTCTTTTCCAGGCAGATAGAGGCCAGGAAATTGGAGAGAGGGATAGATCATGCCCAGATGGTCAGACAGCCTGGCGATGCCAGGAAGCAAGGCCCCAGAAAGGCTATCACGTTATTTGTTTTAAACAACAGCAAGCAGGGATGGTAAAGATTAAGTTACCATGAGTCCTGCTGAGGCCTAATCCAAGTCCTGATTCTTGGCTTATTGAAAATATTTGACACATTGGATAGATAGATACAGTCTCTACATGTTACCAAAAATCTTGTGGTTAGATTTCAGCTAAAAGGAATGTTTAAAAAACTAACACCCAGTCTTAGAAACAAACTCCAAGTGCATTATCTCTACCCACATTGTGTCCATTATCACAAAGGCAGAACAGGGCACCTGGGGGGGGACACTTGTGGGTGAATACATGCGTGTTGGGCCAAGTCCAAAGATGACACGTCTGTTTCCAGATTCCGGACCCCCAGTCAGAGGGTGATTTACACGTCAGTCGCAGCGTGGTGGTCAATGTTCCAGGCTGTCAGCTCGGCACCGCCCTCGGAGCTCCAGCTACACAGGGCATTGAAAGGTTAGTCAAAGAGCACATTGTGTTCCTCTTGCTGCAGGAATGGCTGCACTAATTTGGATTGTGACTTGGCTTGTCTTCCCCCCACTCTTCTTGAGGGCTGAGCTGGGCTTGTGTCAATCAGTGGTGCCCCATCATTCAAGCATTGAGGGAACATGGCCCTCCCCAATTCTTAAAGATGTTTTTAGGATCAATTTAGTAAGTCATCTGGGCCTGTGTTATACAAGTCTGTGTACTCAGTATGTACAGCGGTCGCCATGACATCTCTGTGCAGACTCATGGAACGCATGGGTCACATCTGGTGCAGTTAATTTGTACACTAGTTGGGGGGTGGAGTGTTGGAGCCAGAGTCCCGACTTTGAGTCCTGTCTTTGCCACTTATTTTGTGCCTCAGTTTACTTTTTTATAAAATTAGAGTATTATCTATCTCTCATTGTAAAAATAACAAACATGATAACTTTGCAAACTACAAAGAGTTATTGTACAAATTGAGGTGGATTATTATTGATTATTAAGATGCTCAGAGGGAAGCCACACCTGAACCAAAGATCAAATCCAGTGTAATCGTCTGTGTGTTAGAGAATGTAGGTCAAGTTCAGATGTTTCAAATTCAAATGGATTCTAAAAAAGCCAGAAGTACCAAGGATCTCTAGAATCAGAGATTCTTTTATTGTAATGTTTGCTTTATTGCGTATTTTAAGTGCCAACTAATTGTGATTATTAATTATAAAAATGCTTGCAATAGCCAAATAAAATTTTGATAAAATATTCTCTGAGCTAATGAAGCAATTGAACACAAAGAGACAAAATTCAATCTTTTCATCTTTTTCTCCCTTTTTAAATTACTACATGTTTGCAATACATACTAAAAGCATTCGTCACAGGGAATTGGGACATACACTTATGGCATCTTCTTGACAGGTAGCATGGCTGGAACAACTTATCATTGCGAATTGGCCCTGCCTGTCAAAGGCACTCTCTCCCTCTTCTCTCCCTCCATAGGGATTTCACCCATTTTTCTAGTTTTACCACACGATTGCAAGCCACATGTTGCAAAAAATACCTCTCTTTATTCTCCTGTCTTGTCATCTTGAGTACTGATGTCTCCTTTGCCTCTCTTTCTTCTGATCCTTGCTTCACTAGCTTCTGTTCTGCTTTTGTGAATCTTCCACACTCTAGATTCTACTATGTAAGAGTTTCCTGCAATGTTTTTTTTATCTCGTTATTAATCTGTGGAAAGGATGATTCCTCCTTATTGTCTTGTCCTTTCCTTGTGAACTGTTCACAGAAACTTGGAACATTTTGCTTTTTTTTTTTTAAAGAAGCATTTGGTAGAAGAAGAAGGTAGACCCTTTTTAATATGTGGAAGTATATAGATATGAAGAGCAGTACTCCCATCTATAAGGAATCAAAAGTCTACCAACAGGAAGGCTTGGTGAGTTGCAGAAGATATTTTTAATTCTTGAAAGGAAAGACTTACTTTGGGGAAAGAGTGATGTTGGGGTCCAAGATAGTCTTTGATTCAGTCCGAATTCACATACTTGCTGGCAGGCATTGGTTGGGATGGTCTGCATTGAATGAGGACAGCTGACAACCTGAGCCGTAGGGAGGTGATCCTAGCAGCAGCCATGGCACCTAAATGCCATCATGACTTCACTTGGCACAGTAATCTCCAGTGCCCAGAGTTTTCCCACCCCCTATCAATTCAGTATAAGCATATAGCTACTCACCCTTTGATACAGGTGTCAGGATCTAAGTCACCATCTGCTAGGTCCTGCCTTGGTAGACTCAGAAGGACCAAAGCTTTGACATCTAAATGGCTTGCTGTATTTCTCAGCAGCCGAGGGGTTAAACATACTAGTACACTTTGGGGTCCTTACCATCTCCCAAAGAGTGCTAAACTATCAATTTTTTTATATTGTGGACTGACCTTTCCATTTTTAGATAATAAAATTTGCTGAGAACTGCAAGGTTTTTTTTGTTTTAATCATAGATTCAAAGGAGCAGAATTTCAGCCAGAGATGGCACCAGGAGAGTTGTCAGTAGGACTGGAGAACATCATGAATTTCAGATGTCTATGGCGCAGAGAGACCGTGGCTTCCCACACCTGCTGAAGATGTCCCTCCTAGGCCTTCGGGGTCAGAGCAGACAGCAGCTCAAATACTCTTCTAAAGTTGGAGTATGTTTGTCCTTATTATACTTTAAACCAATAATTATATAGTTCTGTTTTTATGTCCATTTTAAATTATTGTTCTGGAAAACTCTTATCACAGTCATTAGTAGTACATATCACCAAATTCAAGAGAAGTGAATTTAAAAATCATTTGTATATGTGTGCATCTGTGCTACAAACTAGAAATAGCGTGTGAAATATAATGCAGCTCACGACCAAAATTGCAGCAATCTAAAGGAGACCAGTCATAGACCTGGTGAAAATCAGAAAATTGATCTAAGAGATATAATAATAATTAACATGAACATCTAGCTGCATAGTTTAGGGTTCACTGTTTAGAACTCTCTAGTCTTGGCAACTTGGCAAGGGGAATCATGTCCACAGGTGGCTCTGTGGCTTTGAAAGGTGTGACACCTGTCCCAGGACACGTGGTCACCCTTTTCTGTCTGACCACAATGCTTGTTTTATTCCACGGTGCCAACTGTACTACCAATTTCAAACACTTTCCCTTTTTCTTGGATTCCAAGATTAATCTATATTTATTTTATTTGTTTTGTTTTGTTTTGGTACTGGGAATCGAACTCAGGGCCTTGCACTTGCCGGGCAGGCACTGTGCCACTGAGCTACATCCCTGGCCCTTCTATGTTTATTTGAGAAGGAAAAGTTGGTTGCACAGTGGCTGGAAGTGGACAGGCAAGCGAAAGCGAGGAGTATGTTGGATTAGCGACTTGAATGAGACAGATGCAGATTTTACAGTGACTTGGACTGAGAGACAAAAAACAAAGAAATGGGTTCATGAATTATTTTCAAGTTTCCTTTATCGAGGTGAAGGTAGATGCAGATTTTAATCTTTTCATAATTTTTTTTTTCATTTTCCAAAAGATTGTGTGTATTCTGGTAAATTTACCAAATTTAAATATTCATTAGTTTTAGCATTTCTAATACAACAAAAGAACATTTAGTGGACTGTGTTTTATTTTATGTGGTTCCCAAAATTTGGGACATTAATAATAATAATAATAATAATTTTGTGTTTATTCATAAAATTAGATAAATTGTGTCTATTGGAAATAAAATGTGTGCTTTTAAGGAAGGAAATTATTTCTTCGTGCATATTAAAGAGCATTAAAAAAAAGAGTCTCGTGTGCTGTGAGTTAATGTAATTCAAAGCCCTATAGAAACATGAAGTCCTAAGACATGTTTTTTTTTTTTTTTACTTCAAACAAAAGCCACTTCTATGCAGTGAGTTCCTGGTTTGTTTCTCTGAGGCAGGGAGCATTCCATGTGCAAGGCCCTTACCTGGGCCCTCTCTGGATGGGTGCCATATTGAAGCTGCCAATTCTTTGGGCAGCCCCTCCCATTTCACTGCCATTGGGCCACAACTCTTAATCAAAGTCTCTTCAAAGACCCCAAACAGACTGATTCACATGTGAATGCTACCCGAACCGTCTTGGAAAGGAGGAGGGATTCTACTCTTATGTTCCTTTGAACCTACGGTTGCTCATTTACTAGTATTTACTTTGCATGGCCTATGGCTGAACCATGGAAATCGGAAAACAAACTCCTATTCAGCAAGTCATGTCAAAGGTGACTGCAGAGCCAGAGAGTTGACTGTGGGACAGACATTCTTTCTGATCAGGAGGCGTCTTCTGCAGGGCTGCTGTCTCCACAGTTACATACCTGTCCGTGGAAGCCTTTCGTTTATCTTGTCTATGTGGGAAGTCCTCAATGATGCCATCAATCTGGGAGATGAGAGATGCCCGTTTGACACTTCCACAATAGTTGCAAGGGAAAAAAAGAAAATGAAAGAAAGAAAATTAGCTAGACCCCGAACAAAGTTCTTTTGAACTGTACTGTTTGTAGAGACAATCCAATGGGCACTCTGTTCAGAAACATATTTTGTTCTGTGTCAAACACGTAGTGAAGTGAGCATTTCCACTTAAGAACATAAAATGAGTACTGTCCAAGGGCTCAGTGAAAACAGGGACAGGAAACAACTACATTCCTGTGTTTTGGGGTGCAAATTCCCCCAGAGTAATGAAGCTACAACGTGCATCACTGCCTAACAGTTATCTATGGGGCATATATTTCCTGTTGATCATGCTGATGGCAGAATCAATGAAGGGATATAAAATATGTCATATCTGAGTGGTTTGTGAGCCATTCCTGAAACATGGTTGCTGGTATTCTTATTAGTAGAGTGAACACGGAAAACTGTTAAAATCAGATCCTTCAGAGATACATTAAAACATAATTTAAAGTTCATTTGATGTATGAAATCCAAGAACCAGATCAAATTATGTAACTTTTGTTTTCCTTGGGGAAAATGTTTTTCACTTGTCACTTCATTGTGTTTCAAGTTTCAATTGTGAGGAACTTCCAAGGCATGTTGAAGAGCCTTAGAAAATGATAAGATGCTGCTCATTGTCACAGCCATTGTCGTTATTGCTAATGAATTCCTTGGATGATGCCTAGTTGTTGGTGGCATGTATGATGGAAGCCACTTTCTTCCTGTCACTAGACTTGAAATGAAGATGGAGCTTTTCTTACAGGAAGGTCCTTGACTAAGGGATTTGCTGCTGAACTCACAGAGCAACCGCCTGTTGACCTTTAGGGGAAGGTGTGAAGTCCATCTGTTTACACAGACTTTCTCCACGGGGGTTAATTTGAGAAGAAATTTTTCAGGCATGATATGGAGGAGATGTGGATGGATGTGAATGCTTATTTAGGACTGGTTATCTTCCAACATTATACTTCACAAATATCCCGAAGGCCTCACACAGTGGACCAATATAGTCATTTGAAATATCAAAAAATGTACAAGTGTCACTGATTAAATTAAGTGAAAGGATAAAAATCTTAAAGACATGTTGTCAATACAAATTCAAATACACTGAATATAGGAACAAGGCATTGCTTTTAAACAATTGTGTTTTATCACCATTTAGATCTTAATATGGCTGAAATAAAAACAGATGTAGAGGTAATGATAGAATGGTGTCCATTAGGAGATCCAATGGAAAACCCAATGCCAATAACAGCAATTTCATGTCTTCTGCATGGAAGGCTTCCTACTCTTGGAGTGCTGTTATTGCAATCCACCATAAGGTTATCTCCACACACAACATCTTTGGTCTTGGATTCCACAACTCTGGCTAAAACCACAATATGCTTCCCATCGCGATCTCATTCATCTTTGTTGTTTTAATCACTTTCTTCATTCCTGAGACAAAATAACTGACACCCAAATTATAAAGAAGGAGAGGTTTATTTTGGCTCACAATTTTTACAAGTTTTAGTCCACAGTTGGCTGGCTCCAAGGAGGAAGGGCCTGGGCAGAGAAAATCTGCTCACATCATGGCAGCCAGGAAGCAGAGAGCCAGGGAGGGATATACACCCTTCCAGATCACACCCCAGTGACCTGCCTCCCCTAAACAGGCTTCACTTCCTAACAAGTCAGCTAGTGCCCCCATGGTCCAATCCTCTTCCAAAACCTCTGCTTATCAGATTGTGTCACTGGGCAGGGGGTGGACAAGATGGGCATTTCCACTGTGCCAGGCACAACTCTAAGAATTCAGCAGGTGGTGCTTCACTAAAACTCCACAAGAACTCTGGGAGGTGGGTACTGTGGTTACCTCCACCTCGCATAAGCAGAAACCAAGGCCAGAAGAACTCAGGTAACCAGGTAGCAAATGGGGAGCTGGGACTGACTGCAGCACCTGGATTATTTATCTCTAAGCTCTGTCCTTTCCTCAGTGCAGTTTGCACCCAGTGGTGACCCAGTGGATGGATGGACCAGCAACACTCTCTAAATTGGGAAGACTGAATATCACAGGAACAGCTCAGGGCATGCTAGATACAAACTAACATGACCAAATGTGGAATAACCAAAGGAATGCCTGATCTGATGCACAAAGATCGTTTGACAGTTCCTCAGTAGTCATTTGTATACAAAGGGAGGCTGATATCAACTGAGACATTTTGCCCTTCAGTGAAACAGGTTCAATACTCTCTTTGAAATCTGGTTCACACTTTGGTTTCTCAAATCAACACCACCCAGAGATCTACTGACTTGCTTAGAATTGTTAGGTGTTCTATGTAGGTGGTTTAGAGAGTAGGGAGGTCTCGATCTACTACCTGCCTCTCTGTGTGTATTTAAGTCCCGAATGTGGATCTCTCCTACTGGTGACATGCTGCTGGATAAGTGAATCAGGCTGCAGCCTCGAATTTCTCTCCCTCACACCTTATTAACATCGATAGAATGCAAGTCTCTTCCTAACAGCAACAGGTGCAGCGGGGGGAAGAACACAGTTCCACAGATAACACGCATGCATGTCTGGTGGATTTAATTAGACATAGTACCTATTAACAATTTCTGCAGGTGTTCACAGCAAATCAGCTGAGCTAATTTTCTCAAACTCTTCTGCTGGCCTTTTTTCTCTTTCTCAAGTATAATCTATTCTCTCCAGATCTTATGATGCCTACATCCAGGCAAGTTTCCTTCTGCTCCTAGAAACTAGATATTTGATCTGTTGGGTGATGCTGAAGAGATATAACTGCTAGTTGATGTTTAATCTTCAATATGACGAGCATAGCACTCATGGTTAAGGGCTTTTCTTGAAGGTAGGGACACAGTAGCTATATGTAGCAGGGTACCGCAGTCTTTGACACAGGGGACACACACTGGCTTCTCTGAGATGTGCTAGCGCACCCAGTCAACTCATCAGAACAAACCGCAGCTGCGTTTATCTGTCCTGCAGAAAAGCACTTTGCCAAATCAAGCGTTTGTGGTCCCAGATGCCATTTTTTAAAAGAATGCTCATTCCGGAAGGGTGTCTTACAGTTTGCCAATATAGCTAAATATATTGAATTTTTTAAAAAAGTATTTTGTAACAGTCAAGACTTGAACTAGGAAGGTGGCAATTTGAGTTGCGTCTCCCTCTTACTCCTGATTAGCTGACTTACCTCCGCAAGTCATTTTACCCCTTCAGCCTTTGGAGTTTCTTCACTGATAAAACAATATGGTAGGAGATTATATGTGTGTGCATAAATATATATGTTAAAAATATAAATATACAAAGTATGACTATATAGTTATATATAAAATATATGTCCATGTATTTTGCTGCTGAGAATCTAATGGAGGCCCTTGTACAGACTAAGCACAATTTCTGCTACTGATACATATCCAAACCTGAGATCTTATTTCTATGCTTCCTTCTAATACAAAAGTTCTGTTTTTTGTTAATATGGCTAAATTATATTGCTTGTCTTTACTCATGAGTGTGGCTTGTGGCCATATAATCACCCTGGAATAACAGGAAGTCATTGAGTTCTACATATATTCTTTGTTTCAACTCACAGTAGCACTATTTGACAGATACTTATTATTCCCATTTTAGATGCATTTCTACCATGGGCAGATTTAAAAATAATATCTCTAAAATAATAAAGAGGTCTGTGACAGATCAGCATTGATACAAGTACACATAAAATGTCTAATATATAGTGTGTGCCCACTCTGCCTTCTTTTCTGTCCCTTTTTTGTCCCTGTGGGACTCAATTACCTATAAAATGGGTACATTTTAACTCTCCAAACCAGAAGCAAAAAGTGGATGAGCTCTTCAGACGGCTTCCAAATCTAAAATAAATGCCTATGCCCATGTGATCTTTTTAAAATGGCTGTGCAGTGGTTGGTTATTAGGAAGACTGGGAGAAACTGTTAAGGCACATTCATAGACCATTCTAGAGATAAGACTACAGCTGCATAGAAAATCTTACGTGAAGACACACAGCAATGGGAAAGTCAGAAAGTGCCTCTGATGACTGACACAAACTGGGAGAACAAGGGAAGACCTGATAAAGGTGCAAACCAGTAAGTCAATACATGTGGATTTCGAAGCAAATTTAAGGACTAAATATGAATAATCTCCATGTTAAGTGTTATGAAAATACATATTTTAGTTTATTCCTCCATTTCACCTACTTGTTCATATGCTCGTTTTTCACTCTCCTGATATTATTATTTTTAATATGTTATATATTTTTTTTAATTACTGTGAGTTAAAGAAAGCTTTTGATATCTCAATTTTAGGTCACTTTTAGATCCAACCCATGCACCCATTTTTCCATAAATTGTCTAGAATCGTGCATGATAACCAGACTTCGCATTTCAAGCCAAGGGTTGGAATCAGTGGATGCCACTGACAGATGTAACACAGATGTGTCTTTATTTTGCATGAATAAATATGCATATTGCTCTAAGTCTAGTAAATGGATTCCCAAAGTCCCCAGATAATCATCAGAATTAAAAGAGTAAATATACAGTGTATTAAATGGGTCCACATAGGTAGGTGAGCACTGCTAGGTCAGTAATGTTTGCACAGTAGAAGCGTTTTGTGCAGGAACTTCCATGCCAACTTTCTGCACATAAACAATGCAATGTGTTAAAAATAACCCCACCCCCTAAATTCCCTGCCATATGCACAATGGGTTTAAGAGATCTTATGAAGGAATTTTATCTTCCTTTCACACACATTAGCCACTGTAATAGTATGATGGGTTAACAAAGATTTACAGCAGTATTTATTTTTCAATCCACTTGTCTTTTAAAACAGTGTACTTTGAGTGGTCTTCTTCAAGTTTTCAGAAGGAGAAATTGAAATTAGCCTTGGTGGGAGCGCCTTTCCTCCTCGAAACCCTCCTTTTTGAATGCAGTTTATGGATTGACAGCACAGGTTCCCACAGGTCTCCCAACAAGTAAGAAAGCCAAGCCCAACGTGATCCCCAGCAGACAAGCACCTCTTCTCATAGAAAGGGGCACATTCTCCTTTCTGCCTTTCACAAATAAGCCTCACAAGGGTGAGTTATCTGTATGCCACTTAGTAGGCTGATTACTGCCATTTTTAGTACTATATTTTAAGCCATTCTTAAAACCAATGTTTAAGCATAATGGACTACTAAAAATTTCCAACAATATATATCCAAGTATAATGTTTTATTATCTATCTTTAGAGATCAATCCCTATAGCGCAAGAAAGTTGTAGACCTCACCACTTACAAAAAAGCTATTATCCCCCCTATTTTTCATGGACATTTATCTTATTCATTTTGAATGTCTAACTGCTTCAATATCAGACATGTAGGTGTATAAATCTCTCCTGAGTTTCCCCTTCTTTCTAGCAGAATGCCATTGTCACCTTACCTTTTACAGCGTTCCTCACCCTTCAAATTCCTCTCTTTGATGTTGCTTATGACCAGGAAAAAGTACCCAAACTAAGAGACAATCAGGCTTGGAATGAGTTCCTAAGGCACAATAATGTGTCATTCTAGGGCAAGGGATTTGCAAAAATACAGTACTTTGACACTATCCTGGAGTATGACATTTTCTTAAATATGATCTTAGAAGAGTAGAGTGTTTATGTGATTTTTGCATATCCCTTAAAGATGATAATACAGTACGTGCCAAATGGCCGAAATATAAAAGACCACGTTATGAATGTGCAATACGTGTGGTCCAGGGTCCTCTTTAATGGCACATATAGAGAAGGCTTTCTTTCTTTATCTCAAACCCCTCCAGTGTGAATCCATAATTCCCTTCAGGGCTGTACCAGACAGGAAGTCTGTCTTTTCCAGGCTTCTCGGTGCTTTGACAGTCACTGCCCCAGCCTCCACTCCCCAGTCATTTCTGTTTTCATGCTCCACAGTGTCCTTCGACAAAGCGAGCCCCAAACTGGGTCTGGGAACGCTCTGGTAAAGAATGCTTCTCTTCTGTGGGATATCCCAGAGGTGTCACAGAATGAGACCACAGGCGTCCTTGGGATGCTGACCCGACCCTGGGAACTCTAGAGGTTGACACAGGGGTCGAGAACCAATGTCCCTTGGATGCCTGCAGTGCTGTTATATGACCCCATCCCACTGGGCAGCTGTCAGCATCCCAGCAGACAAACGTTTTGGCTAGAAACTGTGCCTTATTGTGAGAGGTTGCTGTCGTGTGAAAGGAGCATTTTCATAGAAAGATCCACGAGAGGATTGTTTGGAAAATTATGAACCGGCTTGATTTGTATTCCAGGTACTCATTATCAGATTTCTTACCTTTCTAAAGAGCAAGATCAAAAATAATAATTCATCTTGTATTTCTGTCGAAGTCAAGTGACACCGCAGGCGATTCATCTTCCGCCCCTTCTTTCCTCGTGTAAAGCACAGGAGGTATTGTCAAGGTCATTTCTTTCCGCACAGTTAGTGCTCATCTCCAGGCTACAAAAGAAGAATTACTTCCTCTTTGCAAGTGCGCCAGGTGTTATGCCTTATAAAATGCCGTGTGTGTGTGTGTGTGTGTGTGTGTGTGTGTGTGTGTGTGTGTCCAGCCTTCCTCGGCAGTTCAGAAGAGAAAGCGCATGTGCCCCAAAGGACACAGAAACGTACCTAACCCTAACACCTGGGCTCCTGGTTAGGTTCCTAGGTTGGCAAACCAGGTGTCCCTCACCTATGTGGTCCCATCCCACAGAGAAGGTGCAGGAGTTTAGGGACGGGTTCTCCTCACCTTTTGAAAACCCCAGGAATGCTCTAGGGAAGGTAGATTCTTTCCTGTGGGTTGCAGGGAGATCCAAACTGCTATGGGGAGTGCTGGGGGGAAAGGGAAAGCTCAGGAAAGACTAATGATGAAAAGCAAAAGCACTCCTTTGAAACCCTGAGCTGCCTCAATTTTATCCAGGACCACCAAGCCCAGGCGCCCCTAGGGAAGAGACTATGCAGCCTTGCAGTTTCCGTCCCTTCCACAGCCAAGGTGTCCCACACACTTCTGGGTCCTGCGACCCCAAACCCTGCTCCGCCTGTCAACTGCTCAGCCTTGTGGCTGGTGCTCAGTGGAAAGGCTCCTGCCCTTGCCCCACAAGGGAGGGTTTTGCCAGAGGTTTGGGAAATCTGGACAATTCAACTTGTAGTAAAAATAGGCAGCAAAAACAATAAAGTAGGAATTTGATCCCCTTTATTTAAACTAAGATTAAATGAATATGTACACACGCAAATATTACCAGTAATAAGGAAGTAATGAAAAATAATATATTTTATATGCACAAATAAGTTGTCCTGTACTTCCCTGATTCTTGTAGATTTACCTTTTTAGTTTTTCAATATCCTCTACCACACACATTTTATACAAATTATTATTGAGTCAGACCAAGAAGTGTATGTATAGCATTGTATAATTTCTTGACAAAGAGTAATATTTGAGGTCAAATTAGATCAGTTTGCATAGAGATGTTTGAAACATAGATACCTACCACCGTACATTACTATTCATTTCTTAGAGCTAACACTTTACAAGTGAAAAGATGGGTGTGAATACATTTAACAGTCATCTCAATTTAACAATATTAACAGCTGGCTGAAAGTGTCTTTTAAAATAGCTTTAAAAATCCAATTGTTTCGCAGTTACTTCATGCAGTTGTACTTTTTGGTTAAGATTGAGCTGTCTGTGTTTCTTTTGGGGTAAACGATTCTTGGCATATAAAGTCATGTTAGTAAAAATAATATCTAAATAATATCAATGAAAGAGATTCTGTGTACATTATTCTTTACCTCTCCAACTCTATCCCAATTTTCTTTTTTTTTTTTTTTTTTTTTTGTGGGTACTGGGTGTCGAACTCAGGACCTTATGCGCCAGCAAATGCCCGTGATGCTGAGCGATATCACCGGCCCTTTTTTCGTATGTAGGTACCGGCATTCGAACTCAGGACCTCGCACTTGCCAGGCAGGTGCTTAGGCCGCTGAGCTATCTCAACTGCCCCTCAATTTTCTTACTAATTTCCATAATTTTTCTGTGTAATTATCTATAAGAAACCTGGGTAGAGGTGATAAGGGAGACATGTCTGTTCTCAAGGAGACATAGAAGTTAGCCATTATTATAGTACAGCACTAAAGATCTTTGTGTTCATGTTATAACTCAGAGATTGGAGTATAAAATGGGGCATCTTGAATGTAAACAAATATATTAATTTTAGAGATGTTTAACTTTGTTATCTGAAAACATAGTCTCCCAGAAAGCAAATATATGGTTCAAAAGAACATCTTGTTGGTTCATAAAAGACTCGAAGACTGCACGTGTTGTGGCCCAATTCTACTGCTTCGTGAAGGGTCAAGCATAGATGTTGGAGTCCAAGCTGAATCCTGAGAGAGATCTGAATGTGTGAACATTAGAAGGACACTGTAGTCCTATTGTCTTGCCTAACTCTATGTTTTTGGAAGGATGAAAATAAAAGCAGACGGGAGAGGGGTTAAATAAAATAGTAAATATGAGGTGAACTTTCAAAAATAATAACTTTTTAAAAATTACTGTGGGGCCAGTGAGATGGCTCAGCAGCTTAAGCGCCTGCCCGGCAAGCGCAAGGGCCCGAGTTCGACTCCCGGAACCCACATACGAAAAAGGGGCCGGTGATATCGCTCAGTGGCACGGGCGCCTGCTGGCGCGCGAGGTCCTGAGGTCGACCACCCGGTACCCACAAAAAAAAAGAATTACTGGTATATGTTTGCAATACATAATAATTCCATTCATCTTGAGGAATTGATACATATACATTTTTCATCTTGATCTTTTTTCCTTGCCTTTCCCTTGTCTTCCCATCTCCTGCCTTATCCAGCTCCCCTTCCCATTTCCACAAAGTATACCCCCTTGTTTCCTATCATCTCTCTTCTATTCTGCTCTTGAAATTATTTATACTTTGGGTTTCTCATATTAGGAAACCACGTGATATTTATCCTTCTGTGTCTGATTTATTTCACTTAGCATTATGGTCATAAGATCTATTCATTTTCTTACAAATTTATCCTTCTTTATGGCTGAGTAGTACTCCATTGTGGGTATACACCACATTGTACTTATCTACATGTTGATGGACAGATAAGGCCGTTTTTGTGATTTAGCTGTTGTGAATTATGCTTCTATACACATGGGTATGCGTGTATCACTATAATATGATGTCTTTAACTCTTTCAAGAAGATACCCAGAAGATGAATAGCTGAGTCAAATGGAATTTCTATTTTTAGTTTTTTGAGGAATCTCCATACTGATTTCCACAGTAGTTGTACTTGTTTACATTCCCAAAAATGTAGAAGGGTTCCTTTTCCCCCACAACCTGGCTGGCATTTGTTGTGTTGTGAGTCCTTGCTGATAGCCACTTTGACCGGGGTAAGATGGAATCTCAGTGCTGTTTTGAAAAATAGTAGATCTTTTTTATTCTCATTCTTTTCTCCGCTTCTTGAATGGTGTCAAGGCACAAAGGCTCGGCGGGCTTCCCTCAGCTCAGCTCAGCCAGGGATCAGCCTGCTCTGGGGCCTCTATGGCGGAGGGCTCTGCACTTTCCCAACCCCCGGCGCCCCTCCCCCTCTGCATGCAGCACGCTCTGAAGCGTGACCCCAGCCTGCTCTGCCTTCCCAGCTGGACGAGGGGCTAAGTGGTCGACCTCAGTGACAGCGAGCAGCTTCCTAGAATAGACAAGTGCATCTTGTATATAAAACTACAAACATAAAAGGCGCAAGGATCACTCACCAAAGTGAAAACAACCTTCAGTAAAAGGCTCTGCTCATTTCAGGGTACTTTATAAATATCAGGAATTGTTTCCTAGATGACTATATTCACATTCTGCATCCGCCTAACTCAGTGAGGCTGCTGATCTTATCTCATCAGAAGAAAATTTCACAGACAGGGTGAAGCCGGCAATAGTTACCAGAAAGGAAACTGATCAGAAGTAGAAAAGCAAGGAAACAGTACTGGATATGGAGAATATTGTACTTGAATTACAGGCTCCCTCCAAACCTGCACTGATGCAAGAGATTCTGGAGCTTGAGTCCTCGGGTTACAAAACATATGCATAATACTTGGAGCATTTTACAACAGGTAGGTGTTCGCTATTTTTCCAGTTCCGGGTTCAGAACTTGCAGATGCAGGGTCGAAGCTCGGCCTGGAAAGCTGGAAATGTATCACAGGATTAGCCATGAAGAAAGCCGACAGTTTACAATTGCACTCGTGTAGAAGACAGCGCACTGACCACAGTGTGTCTATAACTAATTCATAGCCACTTCTGTCCGGGGCACTTGGCTTTCGGCTTCCTGTCCAGCGAGCTCAAGCAATACGATTTGCCCATCCTCCTCACTGTTGTTTACACGTACCCAAAGGAACAATTTCATCAAGGATGGTCTTTCTGTCTGCACCTCATTCTGCCCGCAGCGCACATCACTTCAGAGATTAGCCGGGGGCATCCGTCCTTCTGAAGTTGGCACCGGTGACGCCCCCTTGTGGGCACCAACCCCCTCCACTGGCAATGCTGTACCAGCTCTGGACAGCAACTTCCTTTCCAGCCCTCCGGGGAGCCCTGCTTTTCAGGCCTGGCAAAACGGCTGCTAGCTGCCCCTCCGCAGCCACCCCGAGGTCTCCCTGCGCCACCTGGAAGAGTGGCCTGTTGAAGATGGCATGGAACTTGGCTGGGCACAGCGTCTCCTGGCTGTGCCCAGCCTCAGCCCAGAGAGGCACAAATGGCTTCCAGAAGGCCTCGCATATGATTAGCAGGAGCCAATGAGCAGCCTCACACAGGGCAGCGGTTGCCAACAGAGCAGATGTTTGTGAAGTCTGCCTCGGTTCATCTGGTGACCTCCCAAAATCAGTGAGAGATTTATACTGCTAATTACAGACTTTTTCTCCCTAATTTAGTCATATTTCTCTTCATTAAAAAAATGGAGATATGGTTGTACTTTAAAATCTAATGTTACTTTAGAAAGAACATCGTCATTTGTAGGGGTTTTGCAAACCACAGTTTAGACTTTAAATCAGCTGACAAATCACAGACACTCACACACACACACACACACACACACACACACGCACTGCCATTATAGCAATCTACCATTTTACAGAGCTCAGAGCAATAAGAAACCCAGTGTACTTTGGAATTTGGCACTGATTATAACTTAGAAGTTGTAAAAAATAGGCTAGAGTTGACTGGGCATTGATGCGTACATTGGAGAATTACTATCAAGACACAAGACTGTGGAAGACACTGAATGAGTTGCCAAGCCGTACTGCAGGGGCTAATTGTTGGAAATATTTGAGTTTTACACCTGGATATTGTTTGGATAGTGGTGAGTTTCTTTTTCAGTGTAAAAAAAAGAACAAATTTACATCACGTTCTTAAATGTTATAGTAAAGGAGTAGGTGATTATTTTTTTCTAATAATTCACTGGCTTGCCTATGGGATGGCTTTACATGGGTTCATGATTCCTAAAAGGAAAACAATTCCATGTTACTTTGCCTTGAAAAAGAAAAACACAGGCTTCTTGTGTTTCTCAGATGGAGATGCACAGAAAGACAGTGAAGAAGGAGGAAGAGAAGAAAAGGAGAAGGAGAAGGAGGGAGAGAAGGAGGAGAGGAAGAAGAAGAGGAGGAGGCGGTGGGAGGGAGAGAGGAAAAGAAAGAAGAGAATAAGAATTCACTCTTGCACAGTGAATTTGCTTTTGTATTAAAAAATTTAAAATGGGCCCTAAATAAACCCTGCCATGTTCACTGCTGGCTCCAAGTCCAGAGGGAAGGGCAGCAGGGGCATTTGTTGGAATACCTCATTGAATTGGGAATACTTGGAAGTATTACGATAAAGTTTTTCTTGCCATATTATGGAATCTCAGTTTTTCTAAATGATTTTTTATAAAATTAAACTAGAAGCAAATGCATCAAGTGAAGCGAGATTGTTTTCTATTTTTACATTAATTGACATTACTGACGTGACTGCAAAGCTCAGCAGGTTTCGACTTGAAGGTCCGCATAGTCTTTAAGCAGTGATACCAGTTTTCCATCTCACTGGGTAAAGGAAATAAACTCCTATGCTTTGAGGAAAATCCCCTCCAGCAGTGCAGCAGAGGACCATGTCCAGGGCCCCACCCAGACACAGATCTGTAGAACATGAACCCAGATGCCCACGTGGAGATGACTCCGAACCAGTTATTTCCCAATCCAGGAAAATTTGTTGTCAGGGACTTGAATGTGTATGAAAGGAATGTTGTTTTGTTTCAGAACCAAAAATTTCCGACAAGATAGAGCATGGGCTTTCTGAAAGGAGCAAGCTTTTTGTGTTTTTCTCACAAACAAGCTCAGACATAGCTTTCCTTTCAGCTAATTAAGCTGTTTTAAAGCGAACTGGTCAAACAGTGACAGCTTAGTGGGGAGCCAGGGAGTCAACTGCATGATATAGAAGGCAGGACACTTAGAGGGTGACTTATGCTATTGTGTTCTCCGGCTGAATATTTTCTCATTGGTCAGTGCTGCCAGAATGACCCCATACAATTGGGAGAATTCAAAGCCACTGACCTCAAGAGATGCCATTAAGAAGGCAACCACAGAATGAGATTTCATGGTCAGAAGCGAAAGTTACTCTCTCCTATCAGGTCTTGATGTTCACAATATTTTATATGTATGTTTTCTTCCTGTCATTAGCATACTGTTAAAACAGACAAGAGAACACAGCCATCAAGAATTGCTATAAATAATCATTCCTCATTTAATATAGAATTCACAGGCTTTTTCACTAAAGAATGGGTTGAGGAAAAAATCAGCTTCTAGATTAATGATGGTTGAGAATGTTGCACGGTACCTAGGACACATTTCTCTTAGCTAACTACACAAGAAGGGTGGATTCTCTTTCCTGTCAAATGTTACACAATGTATGACACCCACTGCCTTTTGAAACTGATGGAAATCAAACTGGTTTTGACATTTCTCTGTGCTGAAGCAAAGACAAAAAAATTAAAATTTCTAACAATAATTGCAAGATTGTTAAAATATGTGTCTTTTGTATTTCTTATATTAAAATCCCAGCACATTGAATTAGTCAAGATAGAAATGGGTACTTTGAAACTCTGAACACATTAAAAGAAAGGTTTTTATCCCATGATTAGTGTATGGTTCATTATTTCTTGCCAAGTAACACAATGTTTTTACTAAACAATATGACTCCAGGGTGAATAACAAGGAAAACTTTGCATTAAGGTAGGTGTCTTCTAGAGAGGCCATGTGATGCCTGTTTAGATTGGAGTCTTATGACAAAAGGATATGAAGGAAATAGTTAAAAACACATGGAGGGAGGGCCGGTGAGATAGCTCAGCAGCATAAGCGCCTGCCCAGCAAGTGTGAGGTCCTGAGTTCAACTCCCGGAACCCACATAAAGGAAAAAAAGGGCCGGTGATATCGCTCAGCGGCACGGACGCCTGCTGGCACGCGAGGTCCTGAGTTCGACTCCTGGTACCTGCATATTAAAAAAAAAAAAAAAACAGATGGAGGAATGATTGCACAGTTGCTTTTCGACTCTCCTTCCTCAGACACGTCATATCCAAGTCAATACCTGAAGAAGATCCTGCATTTTCCTTTGACTTTTAAACACCAACTATGCCAAAAAAGCAAGCCAGAGAAATGGATGATCTTGCTGTAAGGAAAGGAAGAGGTGAGCACCCACATTTACTTGGCGTCCCTGACTGATAGGAGAATTACCAAAAGCGGAACTGTGCTACTGTGAGCACTGTTGGTTTGTGACTAAGAGAGAAGCCACTAGAGTCAAATTCCATGGGTTCCGATTCCCACTCCTCCTCCTCTTGCTCTGTAGCCTTAGGCAAGGCGTGGCATGAGCCCTCTCTGTTCCACTTTCCAAACCTAAGAGGGGAGGCTGATAAGAGCAGCCAGCCCACAGGGACTCTGTGACCATTGCACGGGTTCAGAATCTGGTGGAAGAATCACTCTGTGAACGCTGGCAGTGCCAGGCAATGACCTAAGTGCTTTCCACACTTTTACTCTTGACCTTCAAAAAGCTCTACAGGATAGGCTGATTCTCTCCTTTTTGAGGCTGAGGAATCCAAAGTTCATAGAACCTAGGGAATTGTTCTATGGCCACGGAGCTCAGATTTTAGCTCAACTGGCTTACTCCAAAGTGTGCATTGTTCCATTTTTTCTTACTACTTCTCAAATATCTCAAGACAGGTATTTTTCTCTGAGTGTGAAAATATAGAAAAGTAGAACAAGGAAATAAACACACATGCTGTCTGCACTGGGCAGTGCTCTTGACATTTTGATGCATCCCCTTTCATATAAAATAAAGCATTCTGCAGATGCACCTTGTGTGTACAACACTACCCTCCTTTATGTGCAAAGGACCGTCTTGGCCACATTTATACAGCCATGCTGTGGGAAATGGAGCCCAGTGATGAGGCGCCTATGAGACTGTCCTAGAATTAAGGAAAATGAAGGATTCAAGAGGCCTGCAACTAACTACTGACACTTTCCAGTGCTTTGAGTCAAATTTCTGGCCCCAGAAGGAGGCAGCGCTGGTGATGTGCACCCCTGGTCCATGTCATGCCTTGGCTCTAAGTTTCTGTCCTCTGACCTGGGTTCACACTGTGGATCAGATGGTACCAGGCAGAACTGGACCATCCAGGTCTTGCCCTGCCCGGCTACTGTGTCCCCACACCATGCTGGCACAGAGCTGTTCAGACAAGGCAGGCAGAGGAAAGGGCACAGGCATTAGAGCAAGGCAGGCCCAGGACGGACTCCAACTCTGCCATTCTCTAGCTGTGGGTGTGTACTGATCACATTCCTGTCCCTGGGACAAAATAACCACACCCACAGCTTAAAGCAGACAGGTTTATTTTCAGTCACACTTTCTAGAGGTCAATACTTGGCTGGTTCCAAGACAGAAATGGCATGGTGGAAGGGCCTGGCTCAAGAAAGCCGCTCCTGTGTGTCTACCCAGAAGCACAGAGGGAAAGGAGGCCCTGGGGAGGACACGCCCTTCCAAGACACACCCTCAGGGACCACCCTTTCTGACCAGGCCCCCCTCCCAACATGAGACTTTTGGGGAATATTTTAGATCTAAACTACAATGGTGGGCCGGTGAGATGGCTCGGCGGCGTAAGCGCCTGCCTGGTAAGCGTGAGGGCCCGAGTTCGACTCCCGGAACCCACATACGAAAAAAGGGGCCGGTGATATCGCTCGGCGGCACAGGCGCCTGCTGGCGCGCGAGGTCCTGAGGTCGTCCCCCCGGTACCCACAAAAAAAAAAAAAAAATAAATAAATAAATAAACTACAATGGTGTGTGATTTACTGTCTGAAGTCAGTTTCCTTCTTCCAAAATAAGATACAGGTATTCTTCATGTTACAATGAGGCTGTGTCCCAATAAATACACTGTAAATGGAAAGTACAGTATTATAAGTCGAAACTGCATTTAATATACTTAATCCGCCAAATATCCTAGCTTAGCAATGCAGTGTATGGCGGAGTATCAGCTGTTTCTCCATGTGACCATAGAACTAACTGGGAGCTATGGCCCAGCATTAAGACAGTGTCATACTATATGTCAGCAGACTGGGAAAGGAGCAAAATTCAAAATTCTAAGTATAATTTCTACTGAATATGTATGATTTTTGCACCACTATAAAGTCAAAAATTATAAGTCAAGCCATTAGGACACAAGAACCATTGAGGACCATCTTGCAGGATGGTTGTAGGATGAGAGAGAAAAAAAAACAAATTGTGTTTGAAATGCCTAACACAGAGCTGCCAGGGAAAATGCTCCAGAAGTAGGGATCACTAATAATAATAATTTGTAATAATGACTTAAAACATCTGTAGAGGGCTTACACTCTTCCAGGTGCTACAGATGTTCTCACCACTGTTCAGATGAGCCTGGTCACCTGCTGCTCAGGTGACCACAGAGATCTGTTTGTTTCTGGAGAACGGTGTCACCTACTATCTGGGGGGCAAATTCTCTGGTTTCTGCTCCAGATGTCTCACATGGACAAGTAATTCAAGTTCATAGAGATGGTCAAAGTGACAAATGAAAAATTAAAGCATAAGAAAAGGAGCTGTTGAGACAATGACATCTGGGACAAGGAGTGGGACAAAGGAAATTATGACTTCAGAAAATTAAACACAGAGGGTTTACACACAGAGAAGCCATGAAACCACTCAAGGAGCCAGGGATTGTCACTCCATCTTCATCCGGTCGAATCAGAGAAGATGAAAGGTCTGAAGAATCCCACTAAGGAACAAGAGAAAGGTTGCTAACCTTCTTAAAAATAATCAGTGCAAGATTTGGGTGTGAGAAATGCTTACCTGTGGAAAGGAGGCCAGGAGAGTGCAGGAAAGTTGCATATTCCCCTTTATTTTCCCAGATGCACAAGAATATCTAAAGTCTTAATCAAGTTCGGACTTTCTCACAAGTAAGGTCTATTGGTATTTGAAAGTCATAAGAAAAAAGCTGAACATCGACTTTCTTTATTCCCTCTGGGTTTTGCTGGGCCAAAAAATCTGTAAGTGAATATTCACACAGTTTTATTCACAATTGTGAAAACGTAACTGAAAGATATCAACCCAGACAGGTGAATGGATGAACAAACTGTGGCACCTCCATTCAATGAGATGTCATTTGGCAATAAAATGAAATGAGTTATCAAAGCACAAATATATATGGGAAAACTTAGATGAACACTGGTAAGTGAAAGATGCCACTCTGAAAAGACCACACATTATAGATTCCAACTATATGACATGCCGGAAAAGAGCAAGAAATTAAGAGTGGGGGGAAATGGAGGTTAGGGGGATTATTAGGGGAAAATGATTAAAATATGTTATAGGCATGTATGAAAACACCACACTGAAACCCAATATTTTATAAAATTAATAGGCACTAATAAAATATATTAAATGAACAAAGAATGGGGAAGTTGAAAGTACAGATGAAAAACCTGAATAATTTCCATCCACGTTGAATTTTTTTGATAAAGAAATCTACATATTAGATCAAATTATTAATTTTAATGAATTATTTCAAAGGAAAGAGCAGCAGCCCAGGGTTTAAGGCCACAGAGAATCCACAGACTCTGATATAATGTCACAGGGGACATTTAACTGTGCTAGTATTTTTATTGAGATTGCTAGTTTTTTATTGCTAATGCTATGGTTATAAATTCTATGGGTTTGGAGAAATCTGCTCCACCCCTGTTTTTCCCGGATGCCCCATCATTTTTAGCATCTGTCTTGCAGTTTTGCAGAGCAGTAGACCTTGCAAGAACACACACATTGCACTCGAGCAGAAATATCTTTGCTACTGTTACTCTGCTAGAATCTCTCCTTCTTGTCCATTGATAGAATTTCTTTCTCTACTGTCTAATCTGGGTAATCTAATATTTTGAAAATATTAAATTGATGTGTTTTTCCTCTTTCCTATAATTTGCTAGCAGCAACTCTGACATTACATCTCCAGGAAAATGGAAAAACAGTAGCTACTGTAAAAAAGAGGAGAGGAATATAATGTCGGGGAGAGTACCAAAACTATTAGAGGTGAGGGGGAACCCACTCTCTTTGCTCAGTAGAATTATGGGAAGGAAAAAGAAAATGGTGAACATGTAAATTGCAAGCTCCCCCCTTGAAGCAAAAGCCCTAACAAGGAGCTGTGTGAGGCAGAAGAGAGAAGTCCAAAGGCAGAGGCCAGTGGGTACAGGGGTGTCAGGAGCAGATGCTCAGAGCACAAGGAATGGAAAAGCTCGGGAGTCTGAAGTACCACCCAGAGCCAAATGGCCCTTGTTACCGGATAGAACCACTAGGCCCTGAGTAAGCTGGGACAGAACAATCTTTAAGTTCAGCAAGTTTCATCACAAATGCAGGGGAGCAGGCAGAGCCAAGGAACGAGGACTGTCACCCAGAAGAGCAAGGAGGTCAGTGCAAGGGCATTCTGGTGTCAGCCATGCCCTGGCAGGTAATAGAGATGGCTCAGATGAAGGCACCTAATGAAGAGATTATTTCCAGGCATGGGCAGATTTGAGGCAGCAAAGAATGGGTGATGAGGCACCCAGCTGCCAGCAACTTGAGGAAGCTTTTCCTAGCCCTGGGACTAAAGGGACCCATGGAGGAAAACACAGAGCCCAATGAGAGCTGCAAAAGAGCCAGGTCATCATGGGGACACACAGCAATGCCAGAAGTATGGTGCCAATGCTGGAGGGACCAGGGGAGAGATGTCCCAACTTTCACCTCCGGAAGCCATTCTCCAAAGGGTGCCTCCCAGTAACCAAACCAACAGAAGCCACCCAGCAAGGAAGTCTCGGAGACTGCAGGAGTCAGCCTTGTGGACACAGAGAAGGCAGACAAAGGCAGTGGGGGTAGGGTAAGGGGACAAGCAGATAATAAACAGACACCTCCTCCATCCCTACAGGAGAGTCTGGAAGCCCCTCTTCCCTAAACCCAGAGGCCATGTTGGAGATGAGCAACAGCAAGTTCTAAAAGACAGATATTTACCTAAAGATGCTGAGTCACTACACCGGTCATCTTTCTTGTTGCTGGGACAAAATGCCCGGCGTACACAAAGAAATAGTTTATTTGGCTCACAGTTTCAGAGGTTTCCGTTTAAGGTCAGCTTGTTCCAATGCTGTGGGTCTGAGGTGAAGCAGAAGAACGTCATGCAGAAGGGTGCGATGCAGCAAAGCTTCTCGCTTCATGGGGGCTGGGAGGCAGAGCCCAGAGGAAAAACACCAGCGAGAGCTCTGTCCTCCCAAGGCAGCCCCGCGGACCCCCGCTTCCTACTCAGTCCACCGCTGTGCGTCGCCCGCGTCCGGTCACCGCAACAGGAGTCCCTTACCCCAGTCAAGCCGATGACTAAGATCAACCGCCACAGTTTCTTAAAGGAAGTGTTTAAACTGTCGACACAGGCTGAGCTTATAGAACTACTAAAATATGGTATATTTTTCTTGCTGCCCATCAGTCCATTAAAATGAAAATTAGATCAATTATTTAAAGAAATTTAGAAGCTAAGATTCTATGTTTCTCTCTTTCCTTTTATTTTTAATTATTTATTTTGTAGCTGTTTTCCCAAGACTAGGTTAAGTATTAAAGTATGCTCATAGTAACAACCTCTTCCCCTAACACACACACACACACACACACACACACACACACACAATCTCTCTCTCTCTCTCTGTTTCTCTTTTCTCTTTCTCTCTCTCTGTTTCCCTCTCCCTCTCTATCTCCCTCTGTCTCCTTCCTTGTCCCTCTCTCCCCCCTCTCCCTCTCTCTCTCTCTCTCTCTCTCTCTCTTTTCAACAACTTTCCAGAGAAATGATCTTAAAGCAGTGAGATCGGGAAATGGACTGAAAAGAGCCTTTAGTGAGAAGCAACATTTTTGGAGACTTTATGCCTAATCATTTTCGATGTGACAAAAGAATGTCTAAGGGTGGCTCCCACTGCTGCTTTCTGGCCGCTTGCTACTTTTCCTGTGTTGTTGCATGTTAAACATGATGACTTGCTGTATAGAAGCCATGTGTTGTCATAATGTAACATCATTAAACAAAGTGTTTAGAGCAGTTTTAGCTGAGCCAGAACATGAACAACAAAACCTGCCAATTACAGTGTCATTTTGTGTAGTTGTTAAGGTTTCAAATGTCTCCAACTTTTTCTGGTAGGCCATATTGAGCATGTCACAGTGAACATCTGAGATAACTATTTGCTAGGCAATGTGCAATTCTCGCTCCTTTTTTTAATATCGGAGAAGAAAGAGTTCTTTATAATAATTTGGCTCAAATGTCTACACACATTGCTCCAGCGTCTGTAGCAGCATGTGTTTCTAGGATTGTTCTGGAAGAGAAAATGCAGAAACAGCAGGGAGCAGAAGATAAACAGGCAATCCGTGACTCATTAAAACAAGCATTGGTAGCCAACATTGTGGAGTGCGTGAAGACCCCAGATCCAACTCGCCTATAAACTTTTTTTACCAGCTGGACTTAGCATCTGTCGGAGTTTGGAAGGAGAGATAATCTGGTACAAATGATTTCAGTGTGTCGCATTTATTAACCTGCCACCTTACATAACTCTGCGGATTGGGAACTCAGGCAAATGTCTGAGCAGTGACACAGCTTATTGTCGGAATGTTCCAACTTCACTAATAAAGACGCGAGTTGCTATTTAAAAAAAAAAACTGCAAAGACCACAGAGCGATTGGAAAATGATAATAAAGCAAAGCTAAAAAGCATCATAGTCTCGAGAAATGTTCATGCCTGGAGAATAATTGAAATTCAGTTTGGATTTTAATCATTTTCAATTCTTCACATCAGTTAGGCAGCAAAAGTATTTTATCTTTTAATAGTTGTCACATTAGCTTTTGTTAACAGCTCGGATGTAAACAAACGCCAAGCTGGGAGCATTACCATGTCCTTTTCCAACTACTTATTCTTCTAAATGAATAACCTCTTGTGCTGTTAAATCCCTGACAATTGTTAGAAGGGCATTTTCTGTTTATTGTTTTCACAGTAGAGCCGACAAAAAAAGTAAAAGCATAGCCATTTTGTCTTTATGTAAAAACAGTGTCCATTTTAGTCTTAATAAGCTTTGCTTTGCCTCACACTTCATTAAGGACGAAGAACATTACCCCAGAAATTAAAAACACACAGGTAACCCATAGACTTTTCATTCTGGGGCTTTGATTTACTTACCCTTTTGCCTCAAAGTTTGTTTAGGATTATTTGGTCAAGAGGGAAAAGCACTGCAAAGCCATTTTTCTCATCTAGACCACATGCCAGTAGTTTCAAATTAATGGGGATGTTTACTCTCTCCTACAAAATTTGCACATATTAGCTTATAAAATATGGATAAGCTGGTTTCCTATGACAAAATATAGCTCTACCATTTCAAAAATGAAAATTACAGAGACTTTGGGAAAAAAAATCAGCTGAAAGAATGCTTCATGTTTCACAATGGTTAGCCTATTATTTGTAGTTTTGAAACTTTATTGGTCCCCAATCTAATCTTTTCTGAGTATAAAAACATTAACATATGGTTTAACACAGCACAGGGCTGGAAAGTCCTTATCCCAAATGCACATTGTGTGCAGGGTGACATTCACACTGAATACCATCCCTCAGGGTCTGTACTCCATTTTACCTGGGATTGGAGAGCCATGAAATCCCTGGAAAAGTTGTTCATCAGTCTGAACCAAATGGTGCACAGTGTACTGAGAGAGTAACAGTGTCTGCTTCTGCCAAAGGTTGTGGCTCAAATGTCTCTCTAAGTAACATTAAAAATCTGCTGCTTCCTGCCTATGAATTTCAATATTTATAGCATTCTATAAAACGGTCCACTGTCAGAGGGAGATGTGCCACTGTGCACTCTCTGAGCAGATGGGCAGCAATATGGCACATTTACATGGACCAGCTGTGGAGCGCAGAAATGGATGCTGGTCAGAGGCAGGGTACAGGCCCCACATCTGGAATTCTAACCGACCAGCCTCGGTATCCACTGTAAACTTTCCTTCCACAGGACAAGCCCTGATTTAGAGCTGCTCACTAGTGTGCCTTAAACTGCAACAAGAGTCCTCATTAACACGAGAGACTAGAGGGAGGTGAGGGCCTGGAGCCCCTCAGTCGGGCATCTGTTAGAGTCTGTGGATGGCACTCTGCAGTCGGTTATAGGCACACCCAGGGGAAGATTCTCTTGTGCATGTTGCAACATTCTCTGTTTAACTGGTTTTACACCAAAAAAGGAGGTTTTATTGTAAATAGAGCTACTTTTTCCACATCCTCCTTTCTCAGTGGGTCGGAAAATTCCCTCAAAGGACAGCTCTTGGGATATTTAAAAATTTGTTAGAAATGTCTAATTTTGTTTAAGTCTCACACGGAATGGTGTCTTATTTGGACAGAAAAGGCTTAGTTCAAGTGCATGGTTAGGAAAGTCTAAAATACATAAAGGCTCTTAAATTAGTCCTCTGCACTGTCGTATCGCTATTCACTTTGCCAAAACAGTATAATTTTGCTCACTTTAAATCATTCTACTGACTTGATAGAAGAATAAGCTGTTTAGATGTATTGTAAATACGAACAAGAAATGGTTTGCCGTATAAAAATACTCTTTAGTAGTAACATTTTAGTTTTATTTTTAATAGATAGTTTTCCTCTAGGGAAAATTTGTCCATTCTTTTATTTTGTAAAACAATGTTTCCTACTTTTTCCAAGTATTGACTAAAATTTATTTGGTCCTCAATGGTCCCATCTCTTCAAACATTGCTTATTTATAGCCTCTGTCACTTTGTATGACAAACTTTGAACATCTATTCTAGTCTTTCTCACCCCCAAGAGAAAGAAGAGTATTTTAATCAGGTGAGCCAGCACCTTACCCATGGGTTACATTAACTTAATAGTGGAATTTATTGATATTTTAGGGTCTATCATTCAATTATCATCTACTTTAAAATATAAAAGTAAAATTATATTTATGCTAGGTATTTAATATTAATCTTTAAAGGAGAAAATTTTGGTTAGAACTATCAAAGAAATTTTAAGGTATGGTTGATTTCCACCACTAATAAAAAAGCCGAAAGACTCAAAATATTGATTGATTATTTGATAGATTGATTGAATGAACGCTATAGTGGGTTAGTAATTAACACATGAGGGACTGGCCAGTGAAGACATAGAAGCCAAAGCAGTAACTGTTTACATAAAATCGTGTCCACTATAAATATGCCCATGTGATGTTTACCCTAAATACTCAGCTATCTTTTAAGAAAGAAGATGAAGTGGTAAGGTGGCAATGAACCGCAGCGGACACCAATAAAGGTACAGAATTATTAAAGATAAAGTGTGTTTAGGCAAGAAGACTGAACCAAAATTGGCAACCAAGGAACGTATGCATGTTTGTAACAGTTTCAAAGGACTCTAGGAGACAGAATTTAACTTTTTCTTTTATTTTTCAACCAAGTTAAATTTTTATTGTCAGTTGAATATTCCAAAGATATCATCTACTTACTTCAACAGAAATGTTAATATTTACATCATTCCAGGGCCAGTGAGATAGCTCAGCGGCATAAGCGCCTGCCTGGCAAGCGCGAGGTCCTGAGTTCGACTCCCGGTACCCACATACAAAAAAAGGGCCGGTGATATCGCTTAGCGGCATGGGCGCCTGCTGGCGTGCGAGGTCCTGAGTTCAACCCCTGTTACCTACACACACAAAAAAAAATTTACATCATTCCAGACCACTTTATAACACTGCAAGAATCACGAATATATTGCAATTGAAATATGGAATACCTCTGGGTGGAGATACAAGTAAGTTCCCGACTTACCAACGAGTTTCCTTCCAGGACAATTGTAAATCGGATTCTTTTGTAAGCCGACAAAGTGAGTCTTAAACAATACACCTGTGAAAGTTTGCAACTCTTGTAAGCCGGGCACTTACTGAACTTACTGAGAACCGTGCAGGCGAAGCGAAGAATAACTGTCATGTGCCCGCATGGCTCTCTCCCCCCGCGGTAGCTGCTGCGCCTGGTACCAGCTTGAACACAAACGACCCCATCTCCTGACGTCCATCAGGCAAGCAGTGTTCCAGCACCGCGCTGTCTCGCTCAGCATGCGCGGGTCACGGACTGCTGAATGCACAACTTTTCCCATCTTGTAGAGGGGCTTCCGCCTCACTGCTCCTGACGAGAGACAAATCTATTTGTGTACCGTGCTTCTGGTTTTAAAACGCAGAAAGGTCTTTTTTTTCCTATGATATTTTAAAAATTTCTGAATTAAGACAATACTTTTGTAGCAATAAAATGAATTTTTTTTTATTTTAAAGAGAAAAAACAATGAAACAGAGTTTCAAAACAAGCTAATAGGGGATTAACAATGGTTAATATACTAGATATGCTTATCTTCAAAGTAGTTGCTCAGATTACAAGATAAATGATTGAATAGAAATAATATTAAAATATCATAGCTTAAAAACCTGTATAAAAGAAATATTTAAATGGCTTAGCTTTAAAAGAATGTCTAGGTGTGAGTGTGTATACATGTGTGTGTTTAAAGATCTCTAATATAATCAGTTACAAAAGAGAGATATCTTTGTCAATAATTTAATGATTTTATTTTCTTTTAGTGTAGGTTAGTTTAATGTGGTTTGGTTTGGTTTGGTTTGGCAGGTGATGAAAGTGAAGAAACTTCCAGAGGATTTTCTTTGTTGTTTATTTCCAAGTCCTAAACTTCCAAAGATGAGGAGACACAGATACTTAAAGGGGAAAATCTAAAGGACACATTGGAGTGTTGGACTGGGATTGGAATTAGTGGGCGCTCCTGGTTTGAGAATATACAGGTAGAGGTAGAAATAAACATAGATATAAAAGTGCAACACACATATGCACAAGTTCACACATCCCTAACTGTCCACCAAGGGGACCTCAGAGCCACAATTCCTCCTGGAGATGGGCACCTTGGAGAGTCTGGGGAAGGGGCACGCAGAGGAGCATGGCTTTGCTGTGGAGCCAGAAAGTAGTGATGCTCACAGAAGGATAGGAACGTGTGAAGAGGACCCAGGTGCCATCTTGGCAGAGTTCCGATGCCCAAACTGGGGACAATGTAAGCACCCAAATAAACAGCAATATTAATGGAAAAGCTCATTGAATAAAATAGACACTCTACAAATATAGTGGTATAAATATAATAAAATGAAATGATATGGATAGAATAAAATGAAAATACACAGATAAAAATGAATTCATTAAATTGAAGTTTGAGAAAGGCACAAGATACACAGTTTCAAAGTATTCCTTGCAAAGGTAGAAGACTGGGAAACATCACCCTAACCCAGCCAGCTAAATGAACCTTAGAGGAGACATTCTGAGGTAATAGGTGAAACTTGAATGAGAGCTCAAGTGTCTCCATGTAAATCACATGATTTTGACAGTTACGTTGCATAGATGGAGGAGATTGTCTTTATTCGTAGGAAATACTCTCAAGGGATGATGATAGCTTACTAGATGGGCAACTCACATTAAACAGATCAGGAAAAACATTTTTAAAAAATTTTTGTTCTCTACAAGAATTTCCACCTGTTCAGTAAATTTTTAGTTGTTTCAAAACTAGGTACACAACTTTAACATTTGGGAGACTGAGGCAAGAGAATGGGATGTTCAAGGCCACCCTGGGCCACATAGTGAATTTAAGACCAGCCCAGCCTGCATAGCGAGACTTGGTCTCAACAAAACAAAACAAAACAAAACTACAAAAATAAATAAATAAATAAATAAATAAATAAACATTTAATACTTATGCATGAACCTCAGGCTGAGAGAACCTGGATAGATCTGAGTTTGGGCTCAGGCACAGGCACTGTTAAAAACCTCCCTAGTGCTCCCAGTGTGCTGCCAGGATGAGATCCATTGGTCTAGACTCTAGACGAACCCTCTCATTTTCCCAGAGTGAACAGAATTCAGACACCAGGCCAAAAGTCATGTTACCGGCAAAACAGGCTCCAGCACTAAGTCTTCAGATTCCTCACTGATGTGTTCATTTATTTTATTGATATTATTATAATCAGGGCACTGTGCCGGGTATTTCACAATAGAAGAGTAAAACACATGTACTTGTGGATAGTAACAATGTCTTTCCTCGTGTAGCATTTTATTGCTTATAAAGTGTTTTAGCATTTCTTTAGCTGTCAAAGCAACTCACTGGCTTATTATTACCTCGATTTTACAGACAAGGAAATACAGGTTCCAATGAGCAAGGGTGCCCCGCCACAGAGTCCATCACTCAGGTCTGCTGCCACCTCAGCCAGAGTTGCTCCGCTACCCTGCACTGGTTCAGAGGAGGACAGCAAAGGTTCAAAGTCAGGTGAGTAATAAAGAGAATAAGTATGCTGGGAACGCACAGGAACTGAAGGTTACTCCAGGCACAGGATCTAGGAGAATTTCATGAAGGCAGGAAGATGGGAGCTGCAAATTAGAAGAGAGTTTGCTAAGATTGTCTAAGCAGAGAGAAAAGAAAATTGGTTCTAGACAAACAGGTAAATGAACGAATGACAGGAAGAGACTAAAAACTCGGGGGAGAAAGTGGGTAGAGGACAAGCTTCACATCAATATAAAACCCATCAGAAAGCATATGTGAGGGCGGACTGCAAGTATTTTCAAATGTCCTGCAGTCTGCAGTGGGCAACCACAAGCCAGCTGAACAGCCTGGATTAGAAGTCCCATACTGTGAATTTGTGCCTAGGCTTTTCGTTATTATCTGCTATGCAATGCAGAAGAAATGGAATCATCTAGTACAGTAGTCCTCTTATCCCTGAGGGACACATTCCAATGTCTTCCCCAGTGGATGCCAGAAACCATGGAGCGTGCCAAACCATGTATATATTCTTTCATATATATATATATATATATATATATATATATATATATATATATATATGTATGTATGTATATATGTGTGTGTGTGTGTACACACCTGTTAATCTATAAATTAGAGCAGTAACCTGTTAACATCAGCAATAAAACAGAACAACTAAACAGTATAAGAAAGGTTATGTGAATGTGGTTTCTATCTCTTATCTTATATGTGGTCTATAAGTTGCATTTTCCTGGTTACAGTGAAATAAATTGAACATCTTTTCATTTGTTTGCTGGCTGTCTTAGTCCATCCAAGCTGCTAACAAAATATCACAGACTGGCTTATAAGCAACTGAAATTTGTTTCTCACAGTTCCTGAGACTGAGAAGTTCAAGATCAAGGTGCTGACAGATTTGGAGTCTGGGGAAGGCCCCTTCCTGTGTCATAGATGGCTGTACCCTCATGTGGCAGAAGGGACAAGGAGGAGTCTCTCGCTCCTTCCCTCCCCCCTCCCACTATTTCTTCATTCCTCATTGTACTGTAGTTATATTTTCAGACTGTGGTTGGCTGCAAGTAACTGAAACCATAGAGAGTGAAACCTCAGGTAAGGACAGACTACCATTCTCAGTGCTCCAGCACTGACACAAGAAGACCAAAGATAACCAATCGCAAAAGATTCTACTGAACAAGGATGATTAATTAATCTAGCGGGAGGTGGGAAACAGTATGCATTGACCTCCTTCTAATTGCCTGCTCCTGTGCAGTGCAGGATCCCTACCTTAGCCAATCTTCTTTATATGCTATGAGGTAGAATTATTCCCCTCCTGAAAAAAGTAGGAAGTTGAGAACTCATTGAATCCAAGATCACCCTGGTAGGTTACAGAAGGAAGGTTTGAATTTAGGGGTACCCATCTCTCAAGTCCATCCTTTCTCCCTCTAAGATCCCTGCACGGGACCAGTGAGTGCACTTATCTGGTGAGGGTGAACCAGAAATAGGCCTTTTTTAACCAGAAAGTAATATTTTGTCACCGCATTCAGGCCAAGGTTGATAGAACCTGTTTAATTGACATATACTTATTTTTTTGAGTAGACTTATTTGTTTCACCTTAAACAGAGAAAACATTGTTTTTCTTTTGGCTATCATCAAAATACTACTTTACAGTACTTTCAGTTTATAGTACTTAATTTTAAGTATAGATTCGGAAACTATATCATGGAGTGGGTCGAGGATCTAGCAAAAGATCTGACTCTGCTAGAACTCGGAGGAACTGCAGGGACTAAAATGGAGATGGAGAAGCAGTTTGAAAGGAGTTCCAAGAAAATCCAGAGGAGTGAGTTTCCTTACCTCTTCTTCCAATATTGAAAACAAACTAGCTCATCACGTCCTGTAGTTACCAAGCCATTCTACCTTTGGAAAAGGTCTGTAGCAATAAACCTTCAAGGCACAGTCCGATTGATCAAGCATAGGGTGGAAATGTTTTACCCTAGGAAGTAGATTTGAGGGTAGGGATTAGAAAGCAAGTTGCATCCTCTGCCAGGCCATCAGGTGTGGGGGCGTAGAGTCTAGGCAGTGCTTTTTCTGCCCAGATTGACACACACACACTGAAGCACAGATAGTTCACTGGTGCAGTGGTTAAAAGCTATCATTTTGTACCCCACATCAATTCTCTGCCATACATCATTTGCTGAACTTCTTACATATAACAAAAGAGTGTTTACTGTGTCGCTTGGGTGGAAGACAGGGAGTTCGTGGAGAAAGAGCATAAACAGTGCCTCTGAGGTCCTCAGTCTGGAAGACAGTTCAGTAGCCGTGACAGTAGAGATCTCCATTTATTCCGCTGTGTCTTACACACCAGAGACCCTGCCATTAGAACTGGCGAGTACTCTTCCCTGCTTATCCTTGGCCACCTGAGATGAATCTTAGAAATGACAATGAACTGATAGTGGCCAAAGACAAAAGAAAAGAGAGAAGAAATAAAGTTGGGTCCAAAGGGCCGGTGAGATGGCTCAGTGGCATAAGCGCCTGCCTGGCAAGTGCAAGGGCCCGAGTTCGACTCCCGGAACCCACATACGAAAAAAGGGCCGGTGATATCGCTCAGCGGCACGTGAGGCATGTGAGGTCCTGAGGTCGACCCCCACTACCCACACACACAAAAAAAATTGGGTCCAAAATGACTAATTCACTTTTCTTCGTTCTTCAACAACTGGATGGCAAACAGGAACAATCTTCGCTCTGACCAGAAAAATATGTGGCAGCCCCTACCACCCTTTTTGTAGTTCTGGGGATTGGACCACAGGCCCTTTGCACTGTTCACATCCCCACCCCTTTTTCATTTTTTTATTTTGAGCTAGTGTCTCACTAAGTCCCCAAGTTGCCCAGGCTGAGCTTGAACTTGTGATCCTTCTGCTTCAGCCTCCCAGAGTGCTGGGATTACAGGTGTGAGCCACCACACTCAGCTCATTTCACTTTTCTGACAGGAAAAAGTTAATAACTAAAAAAAAAAAAAAAGACCAAGTAAGCGAGTTGTTTCTCTTCAATAGAATCCCATAAGGAAATAGCCTGAGTAAATTGTTCACTTTTATTGAAAAGAAAAAGGCAGATATCATCACACTATAAAGGTTACGTGAAAACAAATCATATGTCATGCTTGATAAGCATTAGTTTAGATGCTCTGCGTTTTGCAAAATACAGTTGCCTGCTTGCATGATTTCCCCACTCCTAGTGCACTGCAGTTCAATTGTGGAGATAATGGAGAAGAGTGAAATAGAGTAGCCACAAACTCCTTCTATTATGACTTTAAAACTTATTTTTATAATTTCTTTTTAAAAGGATGTGTTTGAATGTATTCCTTGGAGTAATGCTCAGGTGTTATAACAAAAAGATCCCCAAATACAGTGCTGTTTAAAACACAGATGTTTATTTCTCTCTTAAACCCTCCTGCAGCGAGTGGTCCAGGCGTGTGGGATGGTCCTGCTCTGTACAGCACCCAGACACTCGCGGTCCTTCCCCGATGCTTCTCCAACCCCAAGGCATCAGCATCTGCCACCAGGTCTGAGTTTAGCAAGGAGGAAACAGAAAATAAGTGTGGACAATACAGCCAATGCCTACAGCTGCAGACCCTGAGATGGCACCATCACATTCAACCCAAGAGAACACGTTCACATCCAAATGCAAGGAGTACCGGGTAGGGTTATATACCCAGGGAACTGCAGAAAAGAGACTTGGGGAGACAGCCAGCAGTGGGCACCATTTTGATGTAGGGGACAAAAAGATGTCTTCTCCTCAGCCATCTCTAGGTTCATGACTAAAGCCACTATGCCAAAAGATAGGTTAACAAGAGAAAAGCTTCTAGATTTATTTGATACAAGTTTTACATGACATGAGAACATTCAGAAGGAAATGAGAACCCAAAGAAACAGGCCAGTCTGCTTTGTTTGTTTTTATGCTAGTTTTAATAAAAAGTGTACGCTCATGAAAAAATACGATTGGAGGACAAAAAGAGTAGAATCTAACTATACTAAACTGGAGGAAATTTACCAAGTCCTGCTTGTGCAGATTCTTCCTGGTGTCTCTGTCTTCAACTCTCTTGCCTGAGGTATAAGGAAGGCACCTTTAAAATGATAGTCTCCTGATGTGCTTCAGAGAAGACCAAGGGAAGGAAAAAGCGTGGTCTCCCTGCTTCTGCAGAAAACTTGAAAGCCATACTTTGGAATAACATACCCCAAACCCATCATTGATATTATGCAAATTCATAAGTCAGCATGCACACCTTCAACAACTTGGAAAGTTGCAAGTAAAGATCTCCAAGAAGCTGGGTATGTCAGTGGTAGAGCATGTAATTAGCATGTATAAGGCTCTAGATTCAGTCTCTAGCACACACACACACACACACACACACACACACACACACAGAAGCTGTTGACAGTTCAGCATTCCTATTGCCACTGGAGAAAAGGAAAAATTCCTCTAAACTTTGAAGTACCGATTAAAGTTTGTGTTAACTCTTCATTTTGCCATATAACTTGTAGCTCAACCCAAGAACTAATAACATGAATGAACTCATTAAGAATTCAGAAGAGGGCTGGGGATGTAGCTCAGCAGCACAGCACCTGCCTGGCAAGGGCAAGGCCCTGAGTTTGATTCCTGGTACCAAAAAAAAAAAAAAAAAAAAAGAATTCAGAAGAGTCACATCTGACAAACTCCAGATCACACACTGGTACTTTACAGTTGAAAGGGGCTCTCAGACATAGTTCATTAGTATTAGCACAACAATAGTATAGTAGAACATATATCTTCTCTTTCAAAAAATACAAGAACGTTTTCAAAAATACTAATCCTTTCTACCTGGAAACGGGCTACATTCAGCCAGGACAGGTGCCAGGATCAACATAGTCCCCAGCCCAGCCTTCTGTCTTGCGCCCACGCTGCTCTGGCCTGACCCCTGAGATGGTTGAGCTTTTCAGCCCTGAGTTATGCAAAGATGTAACCAACCCACACAGACCTAGTGTTCAGCTTCAACTGTGATGACAAAAAACACTAGCTGTCACAGGGAAGTGAGAGATCTGCTCTTAGCAGGATTCACACTTTAACAGGCTGACTTCCCCTTAATGATCAACTGTGGATTTCACCATCTAATTTTGCTAATGTTTTCTTCTTGCCTTTTTATATGCTTTACTGATATAATCTCTACTAAGTATTGAGTTATCAATTTAGGTAAAAACTTAGACTGATTGATCCTGGTTCTTTCTATCAATATTAAAGGTGAAGGCTGTATCCATCGTAGTGCAACATCAAGTAAAATTTCAGGACAGAAACAAATTAGAAAAATTAGGCTGTGCTATAGCTTCTCCAAAGTGAGGTATCAGCACTGTGGTTTCACTTGATTCAAATTACAGTATGCGTGGTAAATTCCCACGACGCTGGATGTCAGAACACGACATGAGCAAAAATATACTTTAAAGCTAAAGGTTAATCATTTAAGGTTCTGAAGTCTTACCAGCCCCTCCACTGTGATACTGTCATAGATGAAATCAACTAGGCAGAAATTTCTGTAATCCTCGTGTTCTCATACAAATAGGCACATTTACACTATGTAACATTCACATAAATCAGTCAATCTGCCTGTCTGCCTGTCTGTCTGTCTGTCTCTCTCTCTCTCTCTGTCTCTTTGTTGGATGATAAATCTAGGGCCTTGTGCATGCCAGGCAAGCATTCTACCACTGAGTGACCATCTCCCTAGAAATAAAGTTTCCAAGCATGATTCAAACTTAGCATGATTAGAATAATCACTAAATAATAAATTATGTATCTGGTGATTTTAGTGTTATTAACTTGAAATTTTCAGTGGAATGAGTAAAATGCTGAGGATATACGTATTACTTGGAAATACATTAAAATATGTTTGCTGTTAGGAAAATTCAAGCATTTTTAAATCTTAAAAAAAATAAATTCACTGTAAAAATTAATTCATGATGAAACTTGGGTAAAGAAAGAGAACTGGAAACGTAGCAATAAGAATAAACGTTAGATAGATAGGAACCAGCTTATGTGCCTACAAAGATAAATTTTTTCTTTTCTCGTTGTTCTTTTCCTTTTTTCTCATTTTGTGTAAATACCTCATCTAATTTTCCTCTGAGTGAAGCGACAGACTGGACTGTAACTTAAATCAATCAACTAGTCCAAGAGTAGCATCCAGGCCAAATCCTTTGAAAATGCACCATATGCATTAATCCTCCAGAGCTCTGTTCAGATCCCATTGGCTAAAAATTACGTTAGGGTATTGGTTCTCTGGTCCCCCTCGACTGTCAGAACCCATCCTCTGCCCTTGTAAATCTGAGCTGGTGTCTGGTTTTGTTTGGGAAGAGAAATAAATAATATAACAAAACACACACGGGGGAAATCCAACAAGGCCATCATTAATGTGCTAAATTATTTCTAATATCCATCACCTTCCTAACTCCATGCTTGCAAATACTTTGCATAGCAATAAAGCTGTCTTTCTCTACCAAGTGAGAAGGGGAGGAACATTTGCATTTGACTTCTGCTGATAAAATCTGAAACATTAAAACGCTATTTGGCAAGTAGGCAACTGCACAGAAGAGCAAAGCCTGGCCCTTTTGCCAATGCAGTCTTTACAGAGCCCCTTAAGGGTGCTCGGTAGGGTGTGACCATATTGCTCCCCATGGCCATCATATGGTTCACCCATGCAGACGCTGGATTGTTTTGTGGCTGTGAAATATTGTACGTTACCCCAAGAGTTGTGGAGCCAGTGGGTCCAGAACTCTTGTTGAGACTGACAGTTACATTGTGTGGCTGAATAGGGAAATGGCAGAATCACAAACACAAACTCACCCAGACAGAATGTCCTGACCTTTCAGAAAAAGGCTGATTGGATATGGTGCGAGCTCGCCTTCATCTCCCTGCACAATCCATTACACCTTTCCCAGCCCACTTTCTCAGAGTAGGCGGCCCACAGATGAGCTTCTCTTAGATTCTTTATGTGAAATTATTTATGGGGAAAAAAAGAACCAGGAGTCACCTCCCCCCATATAATTTATTCCTCATAGTTATTTTATATTAACATGGTTCAAACATTAATAACAAATAGTGTTATCTTCATTAATCCAAGCATATTGGGATTTATGCCTGTATTTAAATTTTTTTAAAAATAAAGAGAGATGCCTAGATATGGGAACGGATGTGTAATCAATGTTTGCAAACAAATGTCATTTTGATGCCTTTAAACTCATAAATTACTGTTTGCAATCAAAATTCACCATATTGCAAACTTCTTCAGGCCATTTGAATGTAAAATGCACAGAGAGGTAAAAATAGTCAATTTCTCATTTCTCTTTATAGGTTTTTTTATGGAATAAAGTTGTAAAATAATGGTTTTTGTGATAAAATCAGTTGTTTGATGAATGTATGATATGATAATTCAAATGTGGAATATTTTTAATAAGTTTATGTTTCAAACTTAGTATCTTTTACTTTACATATGAGACTATTAAATGTCACTATTTAAAGGGCTGATGCTATTCATGTGTGAAGAATCTGGGACAGATTATTAAATCCAGTGTTTCACATAACACAAATGCCATCATGGTAAGTCAGTGCAAGGCCATAAAAGAACAACTGTATTAACATAACATAAATTAAGAATTTAAACATATATTTATTTCTGCAAATTAGAGGTGGCTAATGAAGTGAAAGTTTGACTGCTAGGAGAATGTGAATTCCAATACCCAAATAAAATAACCAAGACACATATTTGTAGTAAAAAAAAAAAAAAAAGACTCATCTTTATTCTTACTAAAATATTCATTCTTTGTATTTCTTTTCTAACAAAAAATTTTACCAAAAAATAAATAAAATGGACTTTTGCCTTAGATCAAATCTATAAACACCAGCAGTCTTTGAAAGAGTTCTCTCTTTTTTTTTTCCCCCTTTCTCTCCAGTTTAGGAATTCTAGGTTACTTTTTGCCTAATAAAATCTCTTCTATGAGCTAATAATTTTTATTTCGACAGTTTCTTATTATACAAATACCACCATTAGGTTTGTGATATGTGATTTGAAATATGTATATAAGATTGTAGCACAGTTGTGGCATATTTACCAGTATATTTGTCTCATCAGATACAAGGACTTATTTGTATTCCTATTTTTAACTCTGAACTTCTCCAAAAGTCTCATGATTCTGCCGATATTTCTTGCATCTCTGTTATACAAGAGGAAAGCATCTTCCAAGCCAATTAGCATGCTAAAGAATGGGTTTGGTTTTGTGCTCCATTAAAGTGAACTAAATGGAGGCACTGCGTGTCTTTATTTCAAAAATAAAGCTGAACAATTAAATCCCATGTCTCTTTGCTCAGCTTTTGATCCCACACAAAGCGTTCCCACTTGCTGCCTTTGGATGTAATGTTAACAAAGTCAGTTAACATCAAGCGCCGCGGTAACAGGCATGGCAGAATTCCTTGTTTTTGCTCAATCAGTTTGTGTTCAAACTATCAGTTTGATTTATTTGTCCACATTGACCCTTATTCACCACTTAATTATCCTCGTATAATGTTTCAAGAGGCTTCTGACACAAGGAGAAAGACAATTGCCGATGTTCTGTAAAACAACGGTTGACCTGATGGGCCCAGATGAAGACCGTGGGTCGAAGGTTGTTTGCTTTTGGAAGAAACCACTTCTCTTGCCTGAGAGCTGCGGCCAGGGCTACTCACCGTGGGTGCCCAGGGCTGTCCGGTCAAGCTGGGAATCTGCTCTCAGAGTGCTGCTGACCATCACCGCAGGACACTCGGGGCGTTTCGCCCCGGCAGCCTCTCCTCGTCCCCTGGTATGTTGAGCTTATGCTAGAGTGGAGAAAAAACCGAAACGTTTGTACTTCTGTTTCAGCCATCTCCTTGTTAGTCTATGGCTACTTTGTGAGCAGAAATGTGTTTCCTCCCTTTATGTGTGAACAAGAGTGGCTTCAGAATCGCAGACGTGAAATGAGAAAGAAGATTATAAACACTGACCTGCTTGGCTTTGTGGTTGATTTCCAAGCACCTGCTGACAAATCAGATGAATTATACTTTATTGGAAAGAAACCAACATCTGTCTTTTATACCTCACCAGAAAATACCATTTATAGCAATAGGTCGCATTTGAAATGAAGGCCATTCTTTCAGAACTTTAGAAATTTGGTGACTACAGTCACCATCGCTAAAATTCAAATATAAATGGTAGTCAAAACCAGATAGTAAATATTAGCATTTATAGAAAAATAAGCATATATATATATACATACAAGTGTAATTTATATTTATGAAGTGATTTTCTGTAAAAATTTGAAATTCTTTTTCTGACAAGGTGAGCCCGTATTTTATTTGGCTTTGTCATAGTAGACAGAAATGATTTTTTACAACACCCTCCCAACCTCAATTTTTCACATATTTTCCTTTCTTGTTTGGTATGTAGTCTGTCTTATTTAATTTTGGTTTCCCCAATTACTGATGTAAGTGAAAGCATAATTGTTTTACATATATTAAAAATGTTCATCTATAAAGAGTTCGAACCTAATATTAAAAAATAATTTAATAATTCCTGATGCAACATGGTTCCATTTATTGGGGATTTTTATCCTTTTGTGACTTGGCCTTTCATTCTCTGTAATGGGTATATGACTACAAACGATGTCCCACAATATCAGTAAAAATTAGATTAATTACAGGTGGCAGCTTAAAAACATCAAATATTTCTAAAAGTTACTATCACTTTTATTGGTATAACTGGGACAAAAAAAATCAAAAACAAAAACAAAAACTCTAGGCAGCATTTTTGGAAGCTCCTGCAATCTGTATGAAAACCACCAGACAACGGTCCTGTACACCATGGCCTCGAACCCTCATCTGCTCTCTCTGAGGAGCTCGGGACTGCAGCAGAGATGCACTAGCAGCCAATGGCCTTCTACCTGGTCTGGCGCAGAGGCACCTGGCATTAGGGGCCAACCATGCAGTCCTGGGTGTCCTGTTCATACTTGCTGTTGTTAGGGTCTTTCAGTGCTTTGAGGGGTGCATGCACAGTCCCTGGGAGCCCCTGTGGTGTCCGGGGGTGTATATCTGAGTAGCTGTGAGATAGGGCAGCATGCTGTGAGCTGAAGCCCTGCACCCTCAGCTCGGACCAAAGTGAATCCACCTTTCTCAGTTTTTTTTTTTTTTTCCCTTCAACAAAGAATCCCATAGTCTTTGAAGAGTATGTAGAGGCCTTCCAGTTTGAGGACTACATATCCCTAGGAATAAAATACTTGGCTTCTACCTGTCCTCAAGATCAGTCAACCTCTTTCCAGTGGCCCCATCTTTTGCAGCTGGAGAAGCCATTCTATATGCTCCTCTGGCTGAACAGGGACTAAGGTCACCTAAGGGTCCCTGTCTTGTGGGCACACCTGTGGGAAGGTGCAGGTACGTACATCTGGAAATAGTTCCAGCATGAAATCTTGCTCCAAGGAAGTCCACAGAGATTCCTTTTCTGCTCTGGCCTTCGCCTCCAAAAGCAAGACATTTCCATGTTGTGTTCTAGTAAAAATGATCAAAATAAAACTCTCTCTGAGAACAATGTACCATCTTTAAATCTTTTTTGTTTATCTTATTCTTTTGCTCAATGTTTCCTTCTACCTGGAATCTATTTTTCTCCAATACTGGGGATTGAACTCAAGGCCTTCACACTGAGCGATATCCCTCCCATTTACTTATTTATTTATTTATTGATAGGGTCTCACTAAACCACTAAGTTGCCCAGGCTGGACTTGAACTTATGATCCTTTTGGCTCAGCCTTCTGGAGTGCTGAGATTATGAGTATACACCACTGCTCCCACTCTAGTTCTTATCTTTACTTATTTCCTTTAGAGCCAACTTTGTGTCAAAATTCCATTTTCAACAGCTCGAGGTACTGTAGGATTGTGCCATAGACCCACAGAACACAAATGTAAAAGTGTCCAGGGTTAAAAAGCAAAAAAAGTAATCAGGGAATACAGAAAAAAAGCACATTTTGGCAGACATGCTTAACTAACCCCTGTCAGAGTAAATCTCCCAAAGAACTGATTTAATATTGATATGAACCCTACCAAGAAGAAGGAACTGGACTCTAAAAATAATTCTGAATTCACAGGAGTATTTTAGATGATTATAGGCAGAGTTAAAACCTTCCCAGATTTGTCTTTTGATGGAGTACATTTTTAACAGCATACACATTGGTCCTCCTGAAGACAAATGGGTAGATGATCTCTGAGAGGTTGGCTTGGCCTGGCCGCTGTGAAAGTGCCTTTGGTTCCTTAATAACACAAATGTCTCATCTGTTTACCACCTCCAAGCCTTGGAGAAAGTTACTCAGACTTTCAGAACAATGGTTTCTTCATATGGAAAATGAGGAGTATATAGGGAGATAACCCAAGTTCAGCACTTACCTCAGGCCTGCCACAAAGAAAATGGCCTACAAATACGTTTCCTTTCCATTCAAGTCCCTTTGCAAGTCTACATTTCAGGGCCCAGAACACAATACCCCAAAATATGACACATTGGCATGGTGAATGCTTCAAACAGAGGACAGTGGAAGGCTTCAGAAGCAGCATGTTTCTGACCTTCTCTCCTATCTCATGCCCCTCTCTCTCCTCCCAAAGAAAGTCACAAACACTAGAATTTCTCTTTCCCAAGGCAGCTCATAGCAACTAGAGCCCACTTTGCTAAAGCAAGCCATAGACCTAGATGGTCATTCTCTCCCTCTCTTTTGTCCCTTGAAGCTCTTCACTCCAGAGGGGTCCTGTCCATACCCAGGATGGGGAGGAGATGCTACATGGAAAGGACCTGAAGAGTCTCAGCAGATGGGAAAAACCCCTTGCTGGGTTTTTCCCTGTCTGTTACCATTAGATCAGACCAATCCCATACCCATGACTGTCTACACCGCTCAATCATATGTTTACATGGCTATCCATGCTTCATCCAACCAAAGCACAAAGAAGGACTATTTTCCTTGCATCCTTGAGTATTCATTTCTGAAGACTCACAGGTCACACAAAACTCTGATTAAATAAACTTGTTTTTGTTTTCTCTTGTTAACTTGCTTTTTACTAAAGGAATGTAGGCTATGACACTTATAATAGAAGAAGAAAAACAGCACATTTTCTGTAGCACATTTTTCTGCCCCTGCATACAACACTTATGAAGCAGGTGTGATCATCTTTTTAAGGATGAACTAACTTAGGGTCCGGGAGAGGAATCAGAATGCAAACATTGGTCTGTTGGACTCTCCAGCCCAAGCCCTTAATCTTGGCCCATTCATCCCTTGTTCTTCTCCCCAGAAAACTACCATAAGATAAAAATTTAGCTGTAACACATACATATTTGCAAGGAAGTATGTTACAGGTTGAAGGGGAAAAGCAGCAAAGTTGAAAAATAATGGAAATATGTAGCTGGTGACCATCCTGCATTTGAGTTTGAAAGTTATGCAAAATGAGAAAGTTCTGACTGGAGTTGTTGGAAGAGAAGCAATGGGATACACAGATTATTGCTTTAAGATAATTGCTCTGTCAGGAACAGGAATTTAGTCCCTCAGGAGAGACTGGGCAATGTTTAGAGACATTTTTGATTGAGAAAGCATGTTCATGGTGAGTAGAAGACAAGGACACTGCTAAATATCTTACACTGCACAAAATAGCCCCTTACAACAAAAAGCTAGCAAAATGTCAATAAATTTTAAATGAAAAATTCAATAAGGAAAATAATCTTCTTTCATTGTATTAGTTCCTTTCCAATAATAGTCTTCAAATATGCTTGCAGTAATGTCAGGTGGAAGTTTGCCTAGTGCATTAATTCCCAATTATGAGATGATTGCAATGGTTCTGGAGTGAGAAAATTAAATGTTTAAAAGTAGGTAATGCCTCTAATACTAGAATGAAGTTTTCCTTGAAATAATTGATATGCAAAGTATTTTTAAGTTTTAAATCACAGAAGGTACTACAAAGTGTTGCATGTTGGATTAAAATACTGTAGTAACAGTTTGAATGATATTTTTCCCCTTTCAGTTAGCTAAATGTTAATTCCTTGCCCTAGATTTTTGCATTCTTGGAATTTGGAATAAACAGCATACAAAACAGACCATTCAGCACACAAAATGATGTAAGAAAAGTAACAATTCAAGTTTACGATTGTTCTAAACTTGTGCTTTACTTAAATCTTCTGTATTTTGCTCAAATTAGCTTCTTCCCTGTAAAGCAAACTCGGAACCCAAATAAGATGTCACAAGAATACTTTACAAAGAAAAAAGAATAGTTTTAATATATTGTTTAATCACGTGTCAAAAAAGTAAAATGAGCATTTAAAGTACCCTTGTTAATGAACTCCACAGTATGAGCACCACTACTCTGCTCATTGAAACCAACTACTTGTAGAGGAAAACAGACAAAGATGCTGCATTTTCTGATCTTACACGAGTCTTTCTAATACAAAAGAGCGTGGGGACTGAGTGTTCAGCAGCGTCTGTGAGGCTGACCCCGAAGTTCAGCGTTGCATTGTGAAGTTTGATTCTCTGATGGCAGACGGGCTTCAGTCTTTCCAGAATCTAGTAAGGAAAAACAAGTGATGTTTTCCATGTGGTGACTCCTCTAAGCAGAATTTTAAATACACTTTTAATAAAGACACATTTAAGACTCTATGGTTGGTGAGGATAGATGAAGAATCATTCATTTTTTCTTACTGTGGAAAATTTATGACCACAAAGTCAGGGTATATCAGAATTTTGCCAAGGCACACCAATAAAGCATTCACCTACTGGGTAATGTTAAACAGGGCAAGATAAAAGTAAAGTTGGTTCATTTCTTCCCATCACAACAAAAAGGTTGACAAAGAACATACTTGATATCAAACAGAGCTTCCTGCTGGCTTCAGTTACCTGGGAGTTTGGAGCCTGTGGTTTGAATAATGTTCCGCCTGCAATGGGAATGACAGCAGAAGTGTGGAGAGAATGATGGGGCTTCCTGCAGGCCGAGCTTTCAGAGTTCAGACTCATTCTTCTCCAGCAGAAACGATAACAAGTGTGTAAATAAACAGTCACCGATCTTCTGATGTTGCTTTTTTGGTGCTGGGAATTACATAACAGTTCGCCCAGCAGAGATAAGCTGCTTTCATCAAACTACTTTCCAGATTTATGTAAGTTTGCAAAAGAATCGGCAGAGTTTTCCATAATTTCTCTTGAAAACAAATGTATCCATATGAGATTCCCAGAGAAATCGGACTTAGGCATTTGTGGATTTCATCATGAAAATCATAAAATCTGTAGTATTAATAGACTGTATACATGTATTTAAGTTATAATTTTAAGAACTACAAATATTGTCTCAATTCGTGAAAACATTTGGCCAAAGTCATAAAATGTTAATGTAAAAATCTCTATACTAGAGATCAGAAAGATTTTTTTTCTCTAAAATGAAGTCTAAATCACTATCAAAAAGATCTCCATTCATCCTCAGGTATTTGGTTATCATATATCTCATTTTTAAACATATCAATAAAAAGACTTAGACCTTACATATTTTATAACTGCATACATTCTTTTCTAACCATTCAAATAAAATTATAATAGTTGTCATTTTAATTTTTGAAATCCATATGTGTGTGTTTGATTTAGCAATCATATTTCAAAAAAGGCTTAGAGGGAAACACTAACTTGGGATGTGGTAGCCTTTACATTTAAGGCAGGTGGAGACAAAATTCTGACGTGCTCTGGAGCAAGCTGGGGAAGCAGCCCTCAGTGACCACCAGAGGGCAGCCTCCCCCAATGGTCGCGAGCCGGGGAGGGAAGAAAGGCCAGGGAAGGAAATTGGCAGTGGTTAGCAGCACCGGCTGAGCACTTCGAAATCTCATACTGTTTTCTACTTTTTCCAGTCAAAACCCAGACGCATGACAACAAGGATTTTCTCCAACTTGAAAAATAGTGGAAGAAATACCAAAACAGAAATAATAGTACTTGACAGAACTATTAAGTACTGTTCTAAGTACTTCGCATCTGTTAAAGCATAGCAACCCTGGGATGCGCACACTGCTCTTAATTCCTGCCTCGCAAATGAGGAAACTGAGGCGCAGAGAGTTTAGCACTTGCTCGCTGTTCCACAGCTTCCAAGTGGTGGAGCTGAGATTCGGATGAAAGCACTGTCTCTAACGTCCAAGCTGAGACTTCTCTAATAAAACTGAGACTTCCTGGGTCATGAAGCTTCTCGGACTAACTGCAAGTAAAGCGGTTATTTATTACTCTCACCCCATCTTCTTGGAAATACAATGGGATTTTTTTCTCTTACTTGCCATAGTGATAATCTATCTGTGCCTTTTAAAAAATACATTTGTATTCCCTTGAAATTGACACTATTATAAACATATCTGTCATATTAAGACTTGTCAAAGAAAATGATGCCCATTTTAGGTTTTGACTTTTCAGAAGTAGAAACCTAAAGTACACAAAAATAAAGACTAGAGACTCACCAGGTGTCTTATAAATGGGTTAAACCAATAGCCTATATATGAGGAATCTACAAAAGAATCTATATTAATATTCTCATCATGATGCTGAAAAAAGACCAAAGAATTTCTGAGCAAGATTCTAAGTTGGAATATGAAAAGTTCAAATTAAGTTAATTAGCCAAAAATATCAAATCAAAACAATTTTTAAGATAGAGTTACGACTTTTAGAGAAGTGGTAAATTAAAGTGAAACAAACCTGAACTATCAGTTGAATAATCAATTTATTCATTTATTTGGTGAGAATAGAGAGAGGCTGAATCAGTGACCTTTTCATAAGTGTATTCTTGAAAGAACAGTAGGATTTTCTTAGAAGACACAAAGAAGGGGGAAAGCACCCTAGAGAACAACAAAAGCCAGGTCAAAAGGTATAAAGAAGCAGAATATGTTTGAAGAATGGCAAAAAGCCATAATAACTAGCTTGTGGTCTGTGAAGGGAGGTTATCAAGAGGGGCCTGCAAATGTAAGGGTGCAGAGAAGAAAAATATCTTTCCTCCTACCCATCTGTGTTTGTCAGTTTTTCACCACTGTGACTAAATACCTGAAAAAAAAAATTGAGGGGGAAAGATTTGTCTGCTTCCTGGTTACAGAGGTTTCAGTCCATGGTCAGCCAGCTCCATTGCTCTAGGCCTATAGCAAAGCAGAAACATCACGGCAGAAGGGCATGGCAGAGGAAAGCTGCTCACTTTATGGCAGCCAGGAAACAGAGAAAAGAGAAAGAACCACAGAGGAAGGGGCCAGTGGCATGATATACCCTGCAAGTCATACTTCCAGTGGCCTTCTTCCTCTAACTGGCCCCACTTCCTGTTTCCATTACTCCCCGGTAATATCATCAAATTATGGTCTCATCAATGGATTGACCCACTTGATGAAGTTAGAACCATTATGAGCCAATAATTTTCCTCCTAAAGCCCATCAACACAATGAGCCTTTTGAAGAACATATAGGATCCCAACCGTAACACCTTGCTATGTTCTTGGCTGAGAGCCACGCCACATACAACAGATAAATGAACAAACGAAAGCATACAAAGTTATTCAGTGTAAGTTTTACTTGACTCAGGAGCTTTCATAAGAAAATGAATGTCTGAAGAAAAAATTAAACCTGAGCATTTTTTGTAGTAGGTTTGAAGAAGAATGAACAGTTGTGCAAACACATTATTAGAAGACATAAGCCCATGATCTAACAGTAATAAACGGGATATTTAGCCTGGCTGATTTGCTCCAACTCTTCTTTGAGACTCTTCATCTTCAGAAACAAGAATGTTCCTTTCCTCCAAGTATACAGAGGGCATCTAATAAATGAGGGTTACATGGTCTGCTTCACAGAAAGGTAAGGAAGTCCCCCCTAGACTTTGGCAGAAAAGTGGAGCAGGGAGAGTTGAGAATGATTTTTCTGCTTTTGCTTTTCTCCCATTCCTTTAGTTTAAAAATATTCAATATGTCGCTCTGGGGATATAGCTCAGCAGTATAAGCGCCTGCCTGGCAAGCGCAAGGTCCTGAGTTGGATTCCCAGTATAAAAAAAAAAAAAAAAAAAAAATTCAATATGTCAGTGTGCCCTGTTTTGGAGTCCTGAACACTATCAGGAGCAATGGAATCTGAAGGGCAGAAATATAAAACATAGTAAGGCACTTGATCTTTCTCTTATAGAAAACTGAGAAAGCACGGGTTAAACTTCAATGCCAAGCTAAAGTGCATATTTAGGGCATAAGTAAAAGATCAACCTTGGACATGTTATTAAATATTAATTTGAGGGACTGACTCATGAATTCCTATAGGTTCACAGATGCTACCAGACTGGGAAAGCAGGTTTTTTTTTTTTTTTTTTTTTGTGGGTACCGGGGGTCGACCTCAGGACCTCACACGCCAGCAGGCGCCCGTGTCACTGAGCGATATCACCTGCCCTTTTTTCGTATGTGGGTTCCGGAGTTGAACTCAGGCCCTTGCGCTTGCCAGGCAGGCACTTATGCCGCTGAGCCATCTCACAGGACCAGGGTCACATTTTTGAATACCTTAATGAACTGGAGAAGCAGTAATTAGAAAGAAATAAGAAAAATAAGTGAAAGTAAGGACACATAAAGAATAGCTAATAAAGATGGTGTCCCCAGAATACGCACAAGATGGGAATTAGATGACGTCTGTTTGCCAGTTAGTGCTTGTCAGTTTCAGAGTAACAGGGTGACTGAACACAAACACGAGCCCCTGAAGGACTTCGATGCCCGCTTTTCCCAAGTTACTGAGGTAGGAACCAGCAAACCGAAGATGGAAAAGAGATGACTCCTGCCATCAAGAAGTTCGCAGCCTGTACAGGAACCTGGTGGAGATGGACAACAAACAGAGCATTGCACTACAGTCCAGAACTTCTAATGAAGAACTGTTTGACCATTTCTGTGACATTAGAGAAATAACAAGCTGGTCATTCCGAAGGATGTTCAAGATATCGCTCCCAAGAACTCTCAAGAATAATGCTTTTCTTTTTGTTTCTTCTTCTAGAAAATTCTATATATCCTCAAGACTCACTTTAAGGAGATCACTAGTTCTTCTCTCAGCCCAGATCTTAATAAATACCTAATAGATAAATAAGTTAATTAATGAAGAATGGTGGAATGTTTGTTGGCAGTTCAGGTCACATCTATTTTGCATGATAAAATGCAAGAAAAAATTCTTTCTTGCAAAGAAAGCCTTATATCTCTTTCTCCCCACCCCCCAAAACAGATTAACTGTGTGCTTTTGTTTTACCCATAGTAAGATTCTTTAGAGATTTCCTTGAAAGAAAACTGAATAATGCCCATATAACAAAACAGAATGAGAAAGAAAAATGGAAAGTGTACTGGATAAGAAAATTTTAAAACTAGTTTTTTTTTTTTTTATGGGTACCGGGGGTCGAACTCAGGACCTCATGTGCCTAACAGCAGGCGCCCATGCCGCTGAGCAATATCACCGGTCCCTTTTTTGTATGTGGGTACCAGGAGTCGAACTCAGGACCTTGCGCTTGCCAGACAGGCACTTATGCCGCTGAGCCATCTCACCAGCCCTAAAAACTAGTTTTTATAGCCACTTGGCTGCTGTGGAACTATGTGACTTTACAGACTTTGTACTTCCTGAGTTTAATATTTTTCTCACATTTCAGTTAATAAAAAGCATGTTCAACATCATTCCATGAAGTATGGTAGAAGAAAAAGAAGAAAAGAAAAATGAGTTCACAATGATAAGAATTAAAAAGGAACCAACAAATTCTCAAGCGTTTATTACACATAAAGCTTTAGTATGCTTAATGTACACAATATTATTTTATTTACAAAATTTATCTAAGATGAATTATTCTTTTACTGCAGATGAAAAGTCTGAGATCTGAAGCTATTACATAATTTCCAAAGTGGCAAAGCCAATCATTGGTGGAGTAGAGTTATGCCATGATCTTTCTCATAATTTGGAAAGTTGCTGAGAAAGTTCCCAATTTACAATGGTTTGATTTGCAATTTTTCAACTTTATAACAGTGTGAAAGCAAAAATTCAGTAGGAACCATACTTTGAATTTTGAATTTGGATCATTTTCTGAGATAGTAATGTGTAGCACCATCCTCTTTTGCAATGCTGGGCTGCAGCTCCTGGTCAGCCCTGCAATCGCAGAGAGAGAGATCATTGATAATGTACAATGTATTGGAGTCAGTAACTGATATGAGCTATTCATGTATTTTAACATAGACCTTATGTTAGATAATTTTGCGCAACTGTGGGCTAATGTAAGTGTTGTGAGGAGATTTGAGGTAAGCTAAGCTAAGGCAAAGCTAAGCCAAGCCAAGCTCAGGCAAGCCCAACCCAGACCAGCTATGGTTGTTGGTGTTGCCCTGAGGCCTTCGTGTAACATGATCAAAAAATAAATGTTTGTTTGCTAAACAACTAAGATTTGGGGATTTCTTACGTCACAATAATTGCTGAATAATCAACCAGGTAAAACCAGGAGAGGAATGATATGGCATAGGTGAGAGTAGTGGCATTGAGGTTAGGAAACTTGAGAGCTATAAAATCAAAGAGACCTTAGTGATTAATTAAAGATGAAAGTGAAAAATATAGGGTGACCCATGATATATATATTTCTGGCTCCAAAAATGGGAATGCAAAGATATGTTCAAAAATTGAAAGTGTTGGATTCTTTAGCAGATGCAAAGGAAATAATGGAGAATAAGATTATACTTCAAAATGTTTCAATACTTGTGTGTCATAATTATTAAAGTGACTATCATCCATCTTTATTAAGCATCTAACAAGTGGAAATAAGCTTAATTTGCATGAAAAGAGGTTATTACACTCAAGAACGACATTTCTGACTGGAAAGGTTGTTAGATATTAGAATGCATTATCCATGGTATTCAAGGAATTTTCTTTTACAGAATATATTTAGTTCCAGATTAGACATGGAATTTTCAAAATTAATTGTGAAAGAAGATCTTTTCTAGCAGTGTGATTTTGCACTGTTCTTTCCTATTCTTTAATGACTTTGATCAGGTTTACTTTATCTTTCTGGGCTTTCATTTCACCATCTATAAAATTAGGCAAAAGGACTAGACGATTTTCAAAATGATTTTGAAAACAAACCAACTAGTACCGCAGAATATAGGAGGATAAACTCACAGCCTGGGCCATGAAAGGGGCTCTTGAACCATGGAAAAGATGACAGTATATGGTGTCTTTTTATGGGTCAATATTGAAATGACTGTAGTTAGAAGACATACTTTTTAAACCACAGATATATTCCATTTCTTACAAGGGAAGAATAAGTTAAAAATTTTTTTTTTTTTTTTTGCGGGTACCGGGGGTTGAACTCAGGACCTCGCGTGCCAGCAGGCACCCGTGACGCTGAGCAGTATCACCGGCCCTTTTTTCATATGTGGGTTCCGGGAGTCAAACTCAGGACCTCGCGCTTGCCAGGCAGGTGCTTATGCCACTAAGCCATCTCACCAGCCCTAAAATTATTTTTTATTTAATTAAGATGAACCATGTATAAACATTTTAATAACCAAATGTAATCTTGTAATATTTTTTCTATGAATATGAATTCCAAGTACTTAATGCTTCAATCCTTGTTCCACTAGCCAATGGAATTAAGCTTTGCAGTTTATCTAAGTTGCCACACTTTGCCATGAAGGTAAGCAATATCCATGCATGATTTTAGACCTAACTAGAATAAAAACATAAACTCTAACACTCATAATTCTTGGGTTTTACAATGAAGCTGCTTTTACAGCTAAATGAACCCTAAACAACTAGGTTAAATACAATTTAAAAATCAGTAAATGAGATTTTGCTTACAAAATATCTGGCAAAAGATAAATACTAAAAAAAAAAAAAAAAATCATCCTGTCATACCAGGCCTGTTGTGGAGAGTACATAAATGCAGGAGATTCTAAGTTTGATTACAGAGTAATGAAAATCATAGCTTACCCATTAGTTAATAACCTTTAATGAGTGGAGAGTTCTGTAAATTCAGACACTATGCAGAAGGGAAAGAAATTTGCATCAGAAAAAAGACTATGCCATGAGAGACCCAGAGGGGAAGTAAAGCTGCAAAATGAGAAAAGAAAAAGGTTACTAATCATAAGGTTCCTCAAACCCTAAAAATAAATAGGAACATGCTGACTCTCAGCCTACCAGCTAAAGATAAAGTGATAGTAGTACAAAATATAGAAGGAGCTGGATGGAAGACTTGTAAACATGAATGCTGAAATAATTACTTAAACTATCAACCTGATATCTTTATGCCCTCATACCAATGAATAGTTTTACACAGAATTTTTGCTAGGCTCAGAATTAGTAAGGAATAATCTTTCTGAACCAAAGGTGGCCAGTATATAACTTTGCACATAGGAGGTAGGCAATTATAATGTGTCGACAGGTAGATTATTAGGGTTAAATGCTCTCAACTCTGTTAAGGAAAATTAACTGTTGTTCTATCTGTTTAGCCCAACTCATCCTGCAGGGAATAAAGTAGTTATATATACAGAAGATGTTATAGGGGTAATTATTTTTCAGCAAGTTTAACATTTTTAATGGGAGGGGAAAATTAAATAACGATTATTTCAGATTTTATTATCACTGTTATAATATTAAATACTGATTTTATTGTGCATATATATTCCACGTATCATTCTAAGCATAATTACATGTGTACACATTCATTTAATTCTCACAAAACCCCATGAGGTAGGTACTATTATTACGTCTGTCTTACAGATAAGGAAACTGAGCCCAAAAAGTTAAGTAGCTTACTTAAGATCACACATCAGTCAGTGATAGAACCAGAACTCAAACACAGGCAGTTTAGCATCATTATCTGTGCTCTTAACTAAAATGTCATGAGGTCCCATCAATAAACTAATGTCTATATGATTCTAGTCTCTCTCATAAGTCTAGAATCTCCCTTCTCCAAGACAAACTGTACCAACTCAAGCCACGTCTCATAAATTTCAATGCTGCATGTTCTCCTCAGTATGGTCATCTTTCCATATCTGTGGAGGATCAGTTCCAGGACACACCCCACCTCTGCCAGGAAGCCGAAACCCATATCTGCTCAATGCCTTTATAGAAAATGTCATAATAGTTGTATTTAACCTATGCATGTCCTCTTATATTCTTTGAGTCATCTCTAGATTATTCATAGTACCTACTAAAATGTAAATGCTATGTAAACAGTTGTTACACTGTATTGTTTAGGGAATAACGGTGAGAATAAAAGTCACTATATGTTTAGCATGGATGCACATTTTTTTCTGAGTATTTTTGATCTGCAATTAATTGAATCTGTGAATGTGGAACCCAAAGGCATGGAGGGCCCACTGTATATTTAAAATGATGATTAATGTTAAAGGAAAATCTACTTTTAACTGATTCAAGTTCAGGCTCAATTCATTCTATCCTTTTGCCTTAGAATATGAAATAAACAGCTTTACATATACATTAGTGATCATTTTATTTATTGGATCATCCAAACCTAGTAATGGAGTGAAAGAAAATTGAGTCCAAAAAAAAAATTTAACTAGATCTTACATTTATGTCCCTATGTTTTTCAACTTTTATGCACCATAAATAAAATTATAGTCCCCTGAGTAGTCATTTCCATTGACATCGATTTCTGAGTGATTTCACTGCTAGAAACCCATTAGGTTGTTATCAGTGGAGTCCAAGCAGTGAGGAAACCATTAGCTCCTTTACACCTGGATAACGCCCGACTCCAGATGTGCTGTTCACAGACCCTCTGGTGGTGCCCTGCTCCAATGTCCTGCCTGTCAAGCACTGTGAAAGATCTGAGATTTTTATATTACATACGAGCCAACAATTTAGCACACGGCCATTCCATGGATGATGGCAAAAGACACAAGACACCAGGTTAGAGACAAAGGACTTCATTACCCCCAGCACTGCAGGCAGAATGAATTCGCGTGTTCACATCAATCCTTCATTCCCCATGGGCTCTGGAGTAAGGAGAGTGAGCCTGGGTGGGTCCACATGTGGAATGCGTTAGTGTCGTAGCCAAGGAATCTCAATGTTAGGAAACCCTAGTTTTAAAAATGTGCTATAAGGAAATTTGCCCAAACTTCATTGCAGAGAAGGCAGAGGAGAGGGAGATTATTATACTGGACAGCAGACAACCCTGCCCTTTGGAGAGCGTTACTATCTCAATCTTCCAAGGCTATTTTCTCTATGGACATCACGAAAAAATAGTTCAGAAGAAGAACGTGAACGGTCAGTGACTCTACTCACAAGACACAAGAGATGAGAGACCTATAGGGAGCCATATTTCAACATGTCTTTACTGCCAGAGCCATGTGATTACAGTCAGTTGTCTACTAAATGGCTCTACTAAATCAAGGGCCAAGAATTCTGAATTGCTATCCAACAACAAAGACCCATTGTAATATTGTGGTTTAAATATGAAATGTCCCCTGCAAAAAAGGCTCATGTATCCATATCCATGGGTGGAGTCTTAGCAAGGCACTTGATTCATGGGGATGTTAACCTCATCAATGGGTCAATATACTGATGAATTCAATGCTGAATAGGTTATTAGGAAGTGGGGCCCAGTTGGGATATATGGGTCATCGTGAACATTGCCTTTGGAGGGTGTATTTCTTGCTCTCTCTGGCTCTTTCCCTGCTCTCTGCCTCCAGATGCCTTGAGGTGAGCAGCTGTTTTCTGCCATGATGTTTCTGCCTTGCAGTCACCCAACCATGGACTGAAACCATGAGCCAAAATAATTTTTTGCTTTCAAATTGTGTATATCAGATATTTTGGTCACAATGAGAAACAGCAAACACAAGTCCTAACTGTGATCCTCTAACTCATAGAGACCTGGAAAGGATACAAATGAAGTACTTTTCTCTCAGACCTTGACCAGCCACTGAAAGTAAAAGTAGACCTTTGTTTCAACAATTCAGAAGAGAAAAGGTATTTCAGGTATGGGGAATGAGGAGGTTTTACCTACATATTTTTTGCAGTCACACTACTAACTAGCATGCATACATATTACCTGCTTTCTGTTTAATCTTTTTAGATTGGGTCTTTGAAAATTTATGAAGTTAGTAAAATCTCTAGACTGTCTTACTTCTGTTCTCATTCTTCAAGTTCTTGCTGTGCTCACTTATTGCATAATCTTGTATCCACACCATATGGTTTGCCCACAAAGTCTAAAGAGCTTCCTCTGCCAGCCCAGCACTACCCGTCCTACTTTACCCAATGGTTTCATTCAGACAGCTATCATCTCCTCTAAGAAGGCTTCTTCATTCATTCCTTGCTATTGAAAATGTTGCTATTTCTTTGCTGTTCCATAATACCCATGTATAAACCATTATTCCCGCAGTAACCCCTTGCATGATTATTACCAGTTTACATGTCAGTCCTCCTGCCTCAATTTTGAGGGACTACAAACCAAAGAGCTTGTCTTATTATTCTTATTATGATTTATCTTGTTATAATGCCTGTTAAAAGATGGACATTAGGCACATTAAAATTGTAAAGAGTTCATTTGAGCAAGTAGTATTCAGGAAAGAGGCAGTTCCAGAGTACAGGTGGTTTGCAGCTTCAACCAAAAGGCTTGAGGGGAAAACATTTTTAGGACATCTTAGAAACAAAACGAAGAAAATATTTGACTGGATAAAATCAAACACTAATTTTAAAATCCCTAGGAGGAGATTAGTTGGCAGTTTTTGACTGATAAATCCCTTGCTAGAGGGTGGTAAATTTAAATTTTGTTTTACCATTTAGGTTGAGTTTGGGTTTAGTTTGCTAATGCAGGAACCCATGGCATTGGAGCCTTCTCAACCTAATGGCCTCCCAATCAGTTTTTGTAATCAGCCTAATGCAACGCCTGGGCCATCATGAGCATTTAAATTACTGCTTGTGGGATGAGTGAGTGAGTAGCACAGCCGTGCTGAGCTCACTAGCCATGGAACAGAAGGCCCAGAGGACAAAGGATTTGAGGCTAAGGAGCAATCCTAGGATGGTGAATGGGCGTTCCAGTTCCCAGCGAGGCATGTTTATTTACAATGCATATACTAGTAAACACAGATCATCTGTAGAGTAAGACTCTATTATACTGATATATCAATAAACCACTTCCTGTGTATGTGTGTGTGTGTGTGTGGTGTTACTGGGAATTGAACCCAGGGCCTTCACACTAAGCTATATAGCAGGTCATCTTTTATTATTTAAATTTTGAGGTAGTGTCTCCCTAAGTCACTAAGTTGCCCAGTCTGGGCTCAAACTTGCAGTCCTCCTGCCCCAGCCTCCCAGAGAGCTGGGATTACAGTTGTGCACCGCCATGCTGGGCTATCAATAAATCACTTAAAACACACAATCCAAGAATGGGCTTACAAATGCATAGGGACCACTTATGATTCTTGCGGAAAATGATGCATGTTATTTGCATGAAATAAACATTTCTTTAAAAATGGCATGTTTTAGTGTGAGAAAGATATAATACCACAAAAAATATCAGGCATATAAATGCTAAGAACTTTTATAAAAATCTGGTAATGGGGTTCAGGGCATGCCACCCTAAATATGTACCCTAGGTATAGCCAATCAGTGGGGTATTCTTTTGCTCCATTTGGATGGAAATGGAGAATTGGCAAAGTGCAGTCTCATTAGTGGCTCCAGGCTCTAACAGCCATTGGTTCTTGGCCATCCCTATCAGCTTCCCAGCAGCCAAAAAATTTTCCCCTTCTGATAAGTAGGGTGAGTCAGGTGCCCCAAGGTGAACTCTTGGCTGCTATCTGAAGCCCTTCTCAGGAACCTATGCTGGTCTCCACCAGTCTCTTCTGGATGTCACTGGTTGCTGCTGGTTCACACTGGTCACCTACTCTAGTAGCTGCTTATCACAGCAGATCAATGCTGGTTAATGCTGGTTGTCACTGGTCAATGCTGCCAGTTGTTTCTACTGCCACCAGATGTTGCTGTTATTTGATGCCAGTTGGTGCCTGTCATCATGGTTGGTGTGTGGTGGGCTGGATGCTGCTGGTCTGTGGTGCGATTTCCACTGCTTTGTCACTTTCAGCTGCTGGTCTCTGGAATTCTTTAAGGCTAGCAGCCCCCAGAGTTTACAGTGATTTTTAAAGTGCTCTACAGTGTCCACACTGTCCTGGATAAGTACATTTACAGGACCTTCCAAGCCCACACTACCAGATAAATAAATCGGGAGCAAGTTTACAGGACCATGGGAGTGAGGAGTTATTTGGACAGGTCCTGTGCTACAGCACATCGGAGCAAGCCTTCCTGGACCAACCCCAGGAGGGTGAGCAGAGAGCTGTTTATGTAGAGCAGCAGAGGGGGCAGAATCATCTGGGATTGGTCCAAATTCAAGGCTGCTGATTGGTCCAAGTTTGACCCTGCTAATTGGTCCAAATTTAAATCTACTGCTTGGTCCAAATTCAATTATGCCACTTGGTTCAAATTCAAGCCTGCTGCTGTCAGGGCAGATACTGTATCTCCTCGAGCACGTGTCAATCAAGGGATGCCCCTTCCTGGCTGTCAGCAGGAAAAGGGAAGGATAGGGCCATTTCTGATCTCACAGGCATTTGAGAAAAGGCAAAAACTGGATGTTCTCTCTGACCTTCCCCTTGCCCTTCTCTCCTAAATCAGATCATAAAACCCTCATTTCCATGGTGCTCTCCCTTGACCCAGAGGAAAGGAACACCCTTACTATCAAAGACACAGATGCCAAGAAGAAGCTGAACAACCAGGATTTGCCCAGTTCCCCCCACTCAGAACAATTAGGTCATTTCTATTTGTCCTCCAGTTGTGGCTCAGTCTTCATCCAACACAAGGATGAACATGTACAGGTGTCTCTGTTTCTTTGGGTATTCATTTCTGAAGGCTCTCATGACATGCAAAATTAATATTAAATAAATGAGTATGCTGTTCTTTTATCAATCTGACTTTTGTGACAAGGACTTCAGCCAAGAACTTAGCAATGGGTGGAGAAAAGATGTTCCTTCTTTCCCATATTCTAATAACACATCTCAGAGGCATTTGTTTTTGCCCACATGAGTTTGCTGCAGGCCTGGAGACCCTCCCAGGTATCTGTGTGCTACAAGATGGCTCAACCATGTGCCTCCATGTAAATACGTGTTCCCAGTCACTGGCAAGGGCATGGAGAGTCTTGCACCACCCATGAAATACTTTTGAAGGAATTAAAATTACTTTAATAATATGTGAACAATCAGCAGTCACAGAAAGAAACATTTAAATTTAAGCAGACATTCCTAAGAAAGTACAGCTGAAAAACAAGAAATGACCTCCCTCAACCCATTGGTTCAAGGGAGTTTTCTGTTTGAAAGAAACCCGACCTTTAACATCAGGAAGAGTGAATTCAATTTCCCATTAAACAGCAAAAAGCCTGACAGAACCTCCCAGACTTTCCCAGTGAATCCCTAACATAACTCCCTTTTCTCTGATACAATAGTATACGAGCTTTCACCCCCAGCCGTTACAGAGTCTCTCATTACTGAGTACATGCTCATGTGAACGAGACTTGTCTTTCCTCCTGTTAATCTCTGTCAGTTAATTCACAGGGCCCCAACTGAGGGAGGAGGTCAAGCAAGGACAAGTAAACAACAGAAAGCAGTGAGCAAAAATCAAGAAAGCAGACAGAGCAAGTATGACTATCCCAAAATATAAGAAAACAAATAGAAGTCACCCTGTCCTCTCAAAGGCCCCTAGCCATATGCAAAACCAAGCCACATGACCCTGATCTATGTCCAACCTCATTCGCATTGCGGTTTGGACACCCCCCCACACCCGCCACAGTGGGTGTTGGACACCATGACACTTCTTCTAAAAACCTACATGGTCAAAAACTCCCCCTTCTGACGTGTAGGGTGAGTCCAGCACCCCATTGGTCCGCAACTCCTGTCAATCCCCAGCTATAGACCCTCCCATAATCCCAGGACCTGAAGCGACGAAATACTTGCACCTATCAGGCTGCCAGCTCTCCTCACTGACTCACTCACACACTGTGGAGTGTACCTGTGCTTCTTCTACTTTTAAAAAATCTTACTCTTGTTATTCCTTTGGAGTCTTCTGCTCAGTTCTTTGCTCAGGATACCAAGAACCTGGAAACGACTCCTCTGACATCCCCCATTTAACAATACAACTATCCATACCGAAAAGAGCAGAAGAAAAGGTCTCCTTCCAACCCTTCCTGCATGCGTCATTGCATTCACATTTCATTGCCCTAAGTAAATTATATGGCCAAGCCTAAAATCTTGGGGATGGGAAAGTACATCATTTCATGACCAGAATTAGAAAAAGGCTGGAGAGTAGCACACTGTACTAATGTCCACCTCAGTGAGGCTTGGAGAAGAACTGAGTTTCACTCACAACTGACTCAAAAACAAACTAGAAATACAGTAAGCACAAGAGAGAAAAAACACGCCTGAGGATCCAGTGTATTGTAAAAGATGTATCTTGTAGCATACTCCACTGATGGGGGTGTATTTGTCCTTTTCCATAGGTACACCTCCTAAGTTTCTGGACAGAGGCAAATACACACATGAAACAATTTGGCAGAAAAGGCTTCTTATTTCTAGTCATTCAGAATAGAGTAAAAATAATACTGTAGGGGGAAAGAAGGCATTTTGGGTTCATGGCTGAGGCCCCTATGACAAAAGACAGATTAATAAGAGAAAAACTATTTAATATAAGGTTTACATGACACAGGAGCCTTCCAAAAGGAAGACCCAGAGCAAGGGGTAAGCGTGTGCACAGGCGTGAAGAGTGGACGGCATCAGGGAAGTATGATGGAGAACAGGGCTCCGGTCTGATGGTGATGATTTAGCAAGGCCTGTTTGCTCAGAATATCCTCACAGATAAGGCTGTTGCCTTCCTCTGGGCTCCGGAGGGTATTCCTTGCAGCTGGGTCATGTGACCCATGTTGGGGAAAGTCAGAAAATGCTTTCTAGGTTTTTGTGCCTGCTTCAGTGGAGCAGAGTGGGAGAAGAAGCTCTGAGAGACCTGCTGCTGGGCAGTTTTTTCAAATACCAAGTGCCAGATTTGGGAGTAGTGGGTCCTGAACCCCATCGTTAGTTTCTATTATTTTCAATGGGAGATAGAGAAACCCAGGAAAGATTCAAAGTCTTCTTTTTAATGCTAAGAGTGAGGGAGGTGGGAAGTGACAGAGAAGGGTTTGATGCTCTTATTTACACCCTGAGAAAGCACAGGTTTCAAACCGGTCAGAGATCTGTGTCTCCGGTGGGTCGTTTGAACAGTGGGTTTGTAGGAAAGCACATAGGACAAGTTATTCTTTGTATTTAGAATATATCCAGGTTTGACGTGGACTGAAAATTACCCGTCACATCCCTGCTTGGAAGCTGGGTGGACACAGATGACACACTCCTCGCTTCCCTAGCAGGCCCCTGTAGTTTGAGGACAAAGAGAATGGCAGGCTTCCTGCCAGGCACACACATTTGCAAACTGCTAACTGCCTGCAGTTAGTTCCCAAAGCCAGGGGCTGGCCAGTGACAAAAGGGACGGGGTACGGAACCACAGACTTCATCTATTTCACTCTTTCACAAAGCTACAGGCTGCCTTCCTCAGAGAGCTAGAAGCTCATGCAGGGAATGGACAGGAATGCCTCCGTTGCCTTTTCACGATAAGAGAAATAATTTCATTACTGAAAGACCTGTATCAGAACTTCTCACTCATGTCTTTCAGACAGTGAGGACACCTGGAAAAGAGCTCCCCCATAAACTGGACTTCAAAAACATACTTGCTTTCAGTGATTTGGGTTGATTGCAGAGGGACTAGAAACTCATTGATAAGGCTTTTGAATACATTCCATTCCTAGGTTTATTCGCTTTCATCAAGGACTTGGTGTCTAATCACTTCCACCATCGCTCTTCTAAAGGGTAGAGCCAGACCCATTAAAGTCTGTCTGAATAAACTTACCGCCATGTTGAGGCAGGACAGAGGAACTAAAGAGAGGTAGAATAGAGGTAAAAAAATGGTAATTTAAAAATTGTACTCAAAAAAAAGGAAAGGAAGGAAGAAAGAAGGAAGGAAGGAGAGAAAGAAAGAGAAAGAAAGAAAGAAAGAAAGAAAGAAAGAAAGAAAGAAAGAAAGAAAGAAAGAAAGAAAGAAAGAAAGAAAAAGAAAGAAAGAGAAAGGAAAGGAAAGGAAGGGAAGGGAAGGGAAAGTAAAGCAAAGGAAAGGAAAGGAAAGAAGGAAAGGAAAGGAAAGAAAGTAAGTGAGCAGCTTCAAGACACATCGTGACACAAGGTTGCAATACCTTTATCCCTTCCAGGAAACTCACTCCAAAACCATTCCTAATGGTCTTAAATACAAAATAAGCCTACAATTTGCACCTGTACTTTTCTTCCCATGGCCCTCCATCCTCAAGGAAGCAGAACTATAAAGTGGGCAGCAGTAGCTCTAAACTTCAAACACATGCAAATGGTTTGCATTCTAGCATAGCTCATCATGTGCATAGCCTGCCAGACAGCGGGAATACACATACTAGATCCCCGGTCTTGAGGACACCCCCAAGACCACACGGAAACCCTTAGCCCCAGATCATAAAGTGGCTCTCTCTCGAGGAGCCACACTCCCTTCTGAGTGTATACTTTTAAAATTCTTCCTAATAAACCTTTCTAGTGCCTCTTACTAACACATCCTGCAATTTATTTCTGTGACATATGTCAGTGAACCTAAAACTTACCCCTTAGGTGGGGGGAGTTGAAGTCCCCTTCTTTTCTTCAGGGACCACCTCAGACCTCATCCAGTGACACTATTTCCTAAGTATTAGATATTTGTGTCATTGATATTTATGTAATTTCAACTACTTGAACAATTACTATTCTGGGATAACAGAGGAACTTTGGAGGAATGTAAGAACTTTTTAAAGATCATACAGAGCCGGGCATGGTAGCACACGCCTGTAATCCCAGCACTTGGGAGGCAGAGGCATGAGGATCACCAAGAATTCAAGACCAGCCTGGACTACATAGAAAGTTCAGGGCCAGCCTGAACTACAAAGAGAGACCCTGTCTCAAAAAAAACAAAAAGAAAAAGATCATACAGCCAGGTGTGGTGCTGCATGCTTATAATCCCTGCACTCTGAGAGGCTGAGGCAAGATGATCATAAATTTGAGCTTTGCCTGGGCAATTTAGCAAGACCCTGTCTCAAATTTTCAAAATAAAAAAGGGCTGAGGATGTAGTTCAGTGTGAAGGTCCCACATTCAATCCCCAATACCAGAAAAAAAAGATTATGCTTCTCCAATGAGCATGTGTTTGTCACAAGAACCAGATACATGGGCGCCATTGGCTATGTAGCAGAAAATGCCCCCCCACAAGCCAGTATACTTCAGTTGCCCAGGTTCAGTTCCTGTTGCAGTTCCAGTTGCTTCTGTTTCTTAGAAAGAGTTGGTCAATGTGACTCATAGCTGGTCACTATGACGCACATTGTATAAACCAATCCCCAATTTTCAAGCCATTCTGACTCTGTACTTCCTGCTTGTTTATCCCATATAAGCCCTAGACCACCAGAGATCAGGGCCTGACATTTTGAGGGACAGTTGATTCCCTGTCAGTGCCCATCTGACAATAAATAAATCTGCTTCCAAATCCTGGGTGTCCTTTCGGTGTTTCTGCTTATAATTGCATCTACATAAAGATAAATGGGAAAAAGAGGAACCAACATTGAAATGTTCAAGCATTGGGACTTCATGTGTTATCTAACCTCATCTTCCTAACACTGAGATAGGTGATATTTGTTACTTCTTTTCAAGCATAGAAATTAATGTTCACAGCCATTTAGTAACATTTCAAAAAGCCATTAAAAGGCATAGCTAGGATTTGAGCCTTGACATGGTCTTGATATCCCCCACCTCCACACTGTCCCCTGACAGCACAGACATGGTGCTTAGTTACCTCCCAAACAAGATGAGATGGGCTTGATACAAATACAGCTTCCCAGGACCTTGCAGTACTCCTCATAATTACAGCTTACTAAAGTGGGACACAGAGATTTCTGTTGTAAACTGGCTGGGGCTGAGCTCTAATGGAGAAAGAGGAAAGAGACGAGTGACAAGAAAGGCTGTTGTTTTCAGATAGCCTATGTGTACCATACTCACACAGAACAGTGAGTGGTCAGTGACACATGGTCCAGCTGTGAATCACAGTCAGCAGACTTGGCCATTCTGCAAGGCTGAACACTAGTCACTCAGTGCCTCTGAGCCATACTTGTCTGGTCACAAATTAGAGGTATCACTAAGCCCTAGCATGTCCCAGTGTGTATTAATCATCTGTAATGCTTTAGTCAATTGCTTTGTTGCTGGGATACAACATTGGACACTGACATTTTAAAGGGAGAGAAGTTTATTTTGGTTCACATCTCAGCCCACAGTTGGCCAGCTCCAAATAAGAAACAAACAAGATGGCAGAGGGGCATGGCAGGGGAGGGTTGCTCATGGTATGGCAGACAGGAAGTAGAGAGTCAAAGAAGGAGCTGGAAAGAGAGCTATACCCCTCCAGGACACACCCACAGTGACCTACGTCTTCCAACTAGACCTTACCTCTTTACAGCGAGTCAGCTACAGCACCCCCAAAAGCCAATCTCCTTCCAAGCATGTGAGGTTTTGGGGTTTATTTTACATCCAAGCCATAATAATTACTAGTTCTGTGCTGCATAACAAGGTTTCAATCAATGACTGACCTCATATGTAGCAGTGGTCCCATGAAATTATAACAGAGCCGAAAAAGTCCCACCATTTAGCGACATCAGAGCTGTAACCACACACAATTCACATGTTTGTGGTAGAAACAAACTGACAGTTCTGAAAATCTTTAAAAAGTGTGATTAATGCAATTATGTGCTAGTCATATAACGATAATAAAAAGTTAATTCTGTGCAAACTGAGCTCATTGCCTCACAAAGTCAAAGAATGAAATCACAGACAAAAGGAGGAAGTTAGGAGAGTATTGGAAATAAGAAGAAGAGAAATAGCTCCTGTCTCCTGGAGGAGATTCCAAATGGAAATCTAAATCATTTTCTTTGTCCTGCTCTTATACAAATAAGCAGAGTATGGGGGAAAAGTCAGTTACTCTGCCAGTTTCAAAGAAAATAAGAGGAACAGAGTTAATTTGCATTTCTAATGTTCTCAAAGTGGAGGTAGGGAGGAACTGTCAACTAGCTTAGCATACTCTGCCTAAGAACCTTCTTCCTGGGAGGAGGGGTCCTTATCTCTCCATTCTTACCCTGACCTTTTATCTTTATTCCCTGTTTTATATTTGGACTATACCAAATATAAGTATATATAATCATGTAGCCTAGATGCATACATGTAATGCCACCTAGGTTTCTGTAAGAACACTCTGTGATATTTGCACAATGACAAAATCATCTAAGGATGCTTTTCTCAGTATCAAATATATATAATGAATATATTCATTACATATTGCAAATATATATTAATACACTTTTAAAAAAAAAAGAATGTATCCCTATTATAAGGTATGACTCTAACACATCAGTCCAAGGATAGTGACTAAAACAACACACATTAATTGCATTGCAGTTTCTCTTGGAATCCAGGGACCATTATCTGAGTGTTTTATTTCAGGGTCACTCACAAGCTGCAACAAGAACATCTAAAGATTTGACTGGAAAATGAATACCTTCCAAGTTCACCTTCACGGCTGTTGGAAAGGTTCAGTTCCCTTCCAGTTATAAGACTGAGGTACTTTTTTCTTCCTAGACTGTAGGTCATAGGCTGCTCTCAGTTCCTGGTCATGTGGGCCTGTCCAGCATGCCATCTTCTTCACCAAAGCCACCGCAACAGTCTGCGGACAAGACACAAGGCCTAGGCTTCTGCAATCCAACCACAGATGGGCCATCGTGGCTGTCATATTTTTCCAAATAGAAGCAGGTCTCCAGATCCAGTCTCTCCTCAGGAGAGGATAACATGAGATGGGTCCCCAGGAGGCAAGGATTATTGGGCCCTAGAAGTCTGCCCACCACAGGCAGGCAATGGGAGTGGGAACCCAACAAGATGAAATGTTTGGAAAGCACTTAGGACTCTGGTAAGATCCACCCATGGTAAGATCCACCCATGGTAAGATCCACTTAGGACTCTGGTAAAATCCACTTCTCTCACAGCTTGTTTTGATAATAATGAGAATTGGACATAATGCATTAATTAATTGCACTAAATCAATTCTATGCCTGTTGGTTAGAATGTGAACTTGATTGGTTATTGGCTTTGCGTGCCTGAGAAAATACATGCTTTGGAGCACACAGCCACTTTGCATGGTTAAAGCCTAGTGGAGGCATGGAAGCCATTCTACAATTTGCCTGGATTTTGTGCTGTTGGAAAATTACCAGCTTATTTCAATTTGAGGTTTTATTTTTAAAAATGGATTGAATAGTGGTCTAGAAACTCATTGATTTTGTTCTGATCCTAAGGTGCTATTCCTGCTGCTCTCTGTTACATTGTGATTTCCCCCCCAGGTTTTAATTAACTAGGTTAATTGGGTTTTGTGTTCTAGGTTTTAATTAATCTAACAAAATTTATGTATTTAAGACTTTAATGATTCAATTTTTGCAGGAAAAAATAACTTTATAATGAGTTTTTTAAAGTCTGCAGTTTCTAACTCCCTTTTTTACACAGTCCCCCACTGAATCAATATTTTATGCATTTAGAAACACACGAGGCTTCTCAGGAGTCAATTTTCCCTTTGCTTCCCCCCCCTTTACAAGATGCTAATAAACACCCTATGTACACATATGTTTACTTGTTAGATCTGCAGTTGGGGAGCTCACTAGAGCTTAAAAGAACAGCTAAAGAGAAAAGAATTCAAATCTCTGTAAAGGCAGAAGTTAGAAATTGGCTAAATTCCATACTCTGCCCACACAAACCACTTCCCACACTCACGACAATCTTCTACTGGTCTATTACCAACTCTGAAGATAAGAACTATTTTTTATTCATTTCAGTCTCTTCTTCACTTTGCATCAATCTCCCCCCACCCCAATCTCCTTAAAAGAGCCTGCCAAATTGGTTTGCAATTACACTGACCTGGCCTAGACTTTGTACCAAGAACCACTCATTAAGGAATGAATCCTGATGCTAGAAACATGCATGATAGATCCAACACCCAGCCCACACTCCGACTTGGCAGGCTGGAGCCTGGGAGTGGGGGCTCCCATTGTTTACTAAGCAAAGAAGACCACGCATGCCTTTCATAGGGGAGACCATTGCTCTTCCCTCCCACACTCCTAAGATATACACAATATACTACATAAATATATGCTACAAATATAAACACAAACAAAAGGAGAGCATTTCCTTTCTCCAAAACCAGGGAACTGGAGCTCTCCTAATTGTGGTCTTTTCTGCATGCTAGGAAGTTTTAGGTCATACAAACACTACAGGAAAGCCCTGCCTGAGTTTCTTCTATCACAGGTTTCTTAACCTATGACCCCAGGAGCCTTCCAGCCTCTACCCTCGCATGCGCTGTACATATATAACTAACTGGGAAGGTAAATTAACCTTGTTTATTTTCTGAGTGGAATTAATCAATTATGCCACATTTTTATGATATTTGGTGTTTTGCCAATGTCAATTCCATCTGTAATATCTCCTTTCCAAGACTCAGACAATCTGTGTGTTTTGTCTCTTCTTCTTTCTACAGTCTGTGGGGTTTAAATCTCTATCGGCTGAGTTCCGCAGGAATTGAGGAAGTTGCGGAGTTCCATAAGCCAGAACAGTTGGCATCCTGCACCAGAGGCCAGATAAATGCAACCCGACCAGCATGCATGGAGGGTTTACTTTATGTAAGGTGCTGTGTTAACAGTTTGGACATAAAGATGAGTTAGAAAAGAACTCTACCCTAAAAAAACTCACAGTCTCTTTGTGGGAGATACACACAAGCACTCACACAAACACACCCACAGTGTGAGTCAGAATATGCTGAGTGATCACTAAAAAAATGTAAGCAATGCAAGAACTCTGAATGCAGACATTAGGAACCTGATAGGTAAGTTAATATTTCAGACACAATATAAGACAAAAACAGTTTCAGTAGGTAAAGAAGATATGGTTGTTACATTGAAGAAAAATTGGCAATTGGTAGATGTCGATTTGGATTCAAAAATTTACTTGATTTTTTTTTTACCATGAAGTTTCAGAAATAATAATACAACTCGAATTGAGGTTTTTCAACTGTAGGTCAGATTACCAAGCGTTTCATTGTAAAGAAGATTTTGCGTACTTATTTGGCTATTCTGTCAGTAAGCACTGCATAAAGATTTGAGTTTCGGTCTAGGAAATGTGTACCCACAAACCCGTGACCAGCTTTGTTCCTGTACCTTGAGCTACACAACCACAGATAGCTTAGACTGAGAGACTTTGGAGATTATGTAATCTAACTTCTCATTTTACACAAGAGGAAACCATTGTTAGCAGCAGAATTTCCACTATAACTGAAGTCTTTTGATATTAACTCTCAGGTGCACTTGGCTAAAACCATACTGAAATTCAGTCTTTAGGAAGAACCTTCAGCCTGAGCGACATCCCTACAACTTTCTATTTTTAGATTTGGACACAGAGTCTCATTAAGTCACTAAGTTTCCTAGGCTGGGCTCAAACTCGCCATCCTGCCTCAGCCTTCCAGATTACTGAGATTGCGAGCACATACCACCACACTGGATCCTTTGATTTTTGTTTTGTGTTCTATTGGGCAATGGGAGGAGAAAAATGAAGGCCAGAAATTGGTCTCATCCCCCGGCCTCATAGGTGGCCTCTTTTGCGTAGTCAGGTGCCTCTCTCTGGGTAGCACCTACACGCCCTGCTCCCTGGGGTTCCTCTCCCTGTGCCTCACACAGCCCTTCCTCACTGGTCAGCAAGGGCTGCTTCTGATAGGCAGAAGTCCCCTCCCCAACCCTGCTCCATTTTCTCCTCCTGGTTCACAGTAATCACTTGGTAGTCACCCACTGCCATGAATCCCCAGGAGGGCAAGACATTAGTCTCCTTAATTCACAGTTGAGCCACGCTTGGCACACAGTAGGCTATTTTCTGAGTGAATGGACATTTTTTTTTCCTTTCTATCATTCAGACATTTACATTTATCTGTATGGCTACAGCCACACATGCTTTCTTTTTGGTCACTTCACACAGCCCTGACTAACCAGGCTGTCCCTGTCGCCTCTTCCATCAACACCAGCTGACTCCATGGGCCAGCCACATGCAATGCAGGCACTTTCAGTCCCTTTCTCAGAACTCCATCTGTGCAGCAGCATTCATTTTTCTAAGCATTTGGATAATATTCTTTTCTTATTTTTTTATTTTTATTTATTTATTTATTTTATTATTATTTTTTTGTGTGTGGGTACCGGGGGTCGACCTCAGGACCTCGTGCGCCAGCAGGCACCTGTGCCACTGAGCGATATCACCGGCCCTTTTTTCGTATGTGGGTTCCAGGAGTCCTAACTCGGGCCCTTGTGCTTGCCGGGCAGGCGCTTACGCCGCTGAGCCATCTCACCAGCCCTCTTTTCTTATTTTTTAAACCTGCTAGAGAAAGAATAACTTTAGTTAGCTCATTTCCACCTCAAGGATTAAAAAAAAAAACCTGTGCTTACAAAATAAATTGTAAATAACAAAGCCAGAAACTGCAATTACAGTAAGTCCCTGACTTATGAATGAGTTCCATTCCAGAACGAACGTAAGTCGGATTCGTTTGTAATCAGACAAAGTAAGTCTTATACAGTCCACCTGTGAATCTTATACAGTCCACCTATAACTCTTATACAGTATATCTGTGAATCTTATACAGTACACCTGTGAGTCTTATAAGTACACCTGTGAATCTTATATAGTACACCTGTGAATCTTTCAAGTACACCTGTGAGTCTTATACAGTACACCTGGGAAAGTTTGCAACTCGAATGTTCGTAAATGGGGGACTTACTGTAGTAAAACACAAGACACATGACCAAAAGTTCATGAGAGACTAGAGATGAGAGATGAGAGGGAAGTTACAGGAGGGTTTGTCAGAATATATATATATATATATATATATATATATATATATATATATTTCAAATTTTAAAATATATACATGCATATATTTTTAAAGTATCTCAAAATCAAATCTAGAGGACATCTGCTTCTAACATTAACCTACTCTGATTGGTAATTTTCCTTACTTATATTCTTCAGTGATCAAAAAAAAATGTGTATCGTCTCAATATTCTAAGGGTGATTCTCCTTCCCCTTTCATTTCACACTAATCTTCTATTAAGTTTTTCCTAATTATCTCCAATTAGCAAGAAATTGAATGCCTATTTCACTTGCATTCTCTCTTGCTTCATTCCCAAGAGTGTCTGAGTCACTGAGACTTTGCACAAATTACTGTGCCATTAACAGTGTAATTTTCAGGGCACAGCTGCTTTATACAATGGAAAAATGTCAGTAGATCTAATATCTCCTGCACTTTCAAAGATGTACAGGAATTAACACTACCATAGTTTTCATGGTAAAACTAAATCAAACCTGCTCATAACTAGTATTTACCTAGTCACTCAGCATGGTTTTATCAAGTGCCTACTCTACACCACACCCCATTCTGAGCACTGGGATAAAGAAGAGGAAACCCACATCCTCATTAATTTTTCTGAATTTTATCTGTGTGTGTGTTGATGGTAGGTGATGAGAGCAGACTTGCCCAAATGTTTGGGAAATGAGATTTTAACATCACACTCTCATCTTTCAAAAGCAGTTCTTTGGCTCTTTCCACTCTTCAGCTCTTGCTGTCTTTCTCCTCTTTCCTCCCCTCTTTTAATTATGCAACTTGTGGGCCGGTGAGATGGCTCAGCGGCTTAAGCGCCTGCCCGGCAAGCGTGAGGGCCCGAGTTCGACTCCCGGAACCCACATACGAAAAAGGGGCCGGTGATATCGCTCAGCGGCACGGGCGCCTGCTGGCGCATGAGGTCCTGAGGTCAACCCCCCGGTACCCACAAAAAAAAAAAAAAATTATGCAACTTATTAGTTTGTAGTGTCAGAAAATGCTATCTCATGTATTAGTCAGCTTTCCTATACCTAGCACACAAAATCCAACACCCACAATTTAGAGGAGAGGTTTTGGCTTATAGTTTCTGGGGATTCAGTACATGGTTGGCTGACTCCAAGGCAGAAACATCATAGTAGAAGGGCATGGTGGAACAAAGCTGCTTAGTTCATGACAGCTGAGGAGCAAAGCAGGAGGACAGTGCCAGAAAGTAAGGGGTAAGGGACAGTATACATACCCAAAGTCATGCCTGTGCTTTGCTAATCTGCTAGGCATTTCTTAATCCAATCATGTGCTGATGTATTCAGATTAACAGTCACATCCCAAAATATGCCACTTTGGACTTCAATCTGAAGGGGGGGCAGTAAATGAAGGAAGGCTGTCCCTGATCTACCTAAAGAAGTCCCCTTCTCTGCCTAAAGATCAGACTCACCAAAGACAAACACAATTGAAATTTCACTGAGGAAAGTTAAATTTATATCACAGAGAAAGAGATCAAAAATCAAACACCACATCTACATCCAGGAGGAAATTTGTCCCAGGCCATTGTTTATTCTCCAAGCTCATTCATCTCTCCTAAAACTTATTTAGTTTTCCTCCCTCCAAAAGTGCCTCTCTTTTATAAAGAAGGTATTTAAGCTTTAACTATCTGGCACTTCTCTGAGTTTTACATTGTGTTTGGCTCTCATGCACATGTTTATAGCGATAAATTTGTATTCTTTTTCTCTTGTTGGTTTGTCTATTGTCAGTTTATTTCAGCAGACTCGACTATAAAACTTTCAGTGGGAAGGTTTGGACTCTCTTACATTGTTATGTTCACAATTGTACAATAATCACCACTATGTAATTCCAGAACATTTCACCATCCCATCAATCTCCATTCTCACCTCCTCCCAATCCTTGGTGACTACTAGTCTACTTTCTTTCTCTATGAATTTGCCTATTTTGGGCACTTTATGTAAATTGCATCATGTAATACCTGGCCTTTTGTATCTGGCTTCTTTTATTAGCGTAATGTTTAGGTTTGGCTATGTTGCAGTTTGTATGAGCACCTCATTCCTTTTTATGGCTGAATAATATTCTATTATTATTACTCATGGAGGTACCACATTTTATTTATCCACTTACCAGTTGATGAACACGTGGGTGTTTTTCACTCCTTGACATTATGAATAATGCTTCTGTGGATGTTCCTGTAAAAGTTTTTGTGTGGATATATGTTTTTAATCCTCTTAAGTATATACCTAGGAACGTGATATGGTTTTGGTGTGATCTGTGGCTCATGTGTTGGAAGCTTGGTCTTCAGTGTGGTGGTGCCAAGGTGGGGTTGGAGCCCAGTTTGAGATAGTGAAGTAACTGGAGGTGCTTCTCTCAGAAGGGGTTAATGCTGGTCTTCTGGACTGAGCTAGTTTCTGCAAGAGTCAGTCGTTATAAAAAGAACAAGACCGGCCCCTCCCTGGACCTCAGCTTCCTCTCTTGCCCTGTAATCTCTTCCACATGCACTCCCACCATTATAATATCACTTGCTTGAAGCCCTCACCAGAGGCTGAATCAGTGGGGACACCCAGTCTTGAATTTTCAGGCTCCAAAAACTGTGAGCTAAATAAACTTTTTTTTTGTAAAATATCTAGCCTTGGGCATTTTGTTACAGCAACATAAAAAAGACTAAATCAGAGTAGAATTGCTGCATATATGATAACCTTGTGTTAACATTATCAGAAACTCCCACACTGCTTTCCAATTTGGCTGCACCATCTTACAGTCTGCCAATACTGTACAAGTGTTCCAACTTCTTCACCTCTTTTCCAACACTTGTTATTGCCCTTTTTTTTTAATTATAGCTATCCTAATGGGTATAAAGTGGCATTCCATTTTGATTTTGATTTGCATATTCCTAATCACTAACAATGTAGAATATCTTTTCATGTGCTTTTGAGCTATTTGTATATCTTCTCTAAGGAAATGTCTAAAAATATTTTGCCCATTTTTTTTTTAATTGACTACATATCTTTTTTGTTGTTGAGTTGTAATAGTTACTTATATATCCTGGGTAAAAATCTCTTATCAGATATATGATTTGCAAATATTTTTGCATATTCTGTGTGCTATCTTTGTACTTTATTAATTGTGTTTTAGAAGCACAAAAGTTTTTAATTTTAATCAAGTCCAGTATAACATATGTAACATATGTAATACCTAAAAGTATAATTCTGTAGTTTGCTTTTTCAGCTCAACGTTGTCTTTTCGAGGTTTATCCATGTTAATATATGTTTTTTTTTTTTTTCTGGTTTGTTGAAACAGAGTCTCACTATATACTATATACTATATACTATATACTATATACTATATACTACATACCATATACTATGTACTATGTACTATGTACTATGTACTATATACTATATAGTTCAGCCTGGACTTGAACTTACTATGTAGCCCAGGCTAGCCTTGAACTTGCAGCAAACCTCCTGCCTCAGACTCTCGAGTGCTGAGATTGTAGGCATGCACCATCACAGCCAGCTTATGATTTTCTAATTTATTTCTGAGGCTCCATAATTCTGTTGGATGAATAGAAGACTATTTATTTATCTATGCACCTCTTGATGGGCATTTAAGGTCCTTTTGTGTTGCTGCTATTATTCACACAGTGGTGCAGTAAGAAACATTTTTGTTTATCTCTCTAGAGCAGGGGGATAAAAGCCTCTCTAGTAAACAAATCTAGAAGTGGAAAATCTGAGTCTAAAGACATGTACTTCTTCAATTTTGTTGGCCTCCAAAGTGTTTGCACTAATTTTACTCCTGTGATGCATGCCAGATGCCATTTCCCCTTTCAGACCATAGACTTCCCTTTTGTCAGACTCTTTTTTTCTCTTTTTTCACCAATCTGATGCTCATGAAATTGCCTCTCATATGTGGCTTAGAAGTCATATTTTCTTGATTATAGTGAAATTGAACATCTTTCCACTTGTTTACTCATTGTCTTAGTCCATTCAAGCTGCTTACAAAATAACAGAGTGGCTTATAAGCATCTGAAATTTATTTCTCACAGTTCTGGAAACTGAGAAGTTCAAGATCAAGGTGCTGACAGATCTGGAGTCCTGGGAGGGCCCCTTCTTGGTGTGTCCTCCTAAACTAATCATCTCTCAAAGACCCTATCCTCTAATACCATCACCTCAGGGGTTAATATTTCAATATATGAATTTTGGAGGACCACAAACATTCAGAACATAGCACTGGTTATTTGGATTTCTGGCTCTAGGAGTAACTTTTAATTTTTTAATTTTTTATTGGTACATGCTTGTTGTACATAATCATTACATTCATCATGGAAGTCAGTACATGTACATAATATTTCTTAATTCCTTTTTTATCTTCTCCCCTCCCTGAATGTATATATTTGTACATCTGTGTAGTACATGACAGTCACTTTCCTCATAGGGACTTGATGCATGTACACAGTACTTCACAAAAAGTAACTTTTGACATAATTTGTTTGCTTTTTTTAAATTTGTGGTTTTCCTTTCAGTTGGTAAAATTTATTTTTGTATTCTGAATTCTATCCTTTGACAATCATATTGACTAAATATTTTTCCCAGTGTATGTATTGTCTTTTCACTTTGTCTAATGTGAAATTTTAGAAATTATTATTATTATTATTATTATTATTATTATTATTTTAATGTGGGTACCAGGAGTCAAACCAAAGACCTTGCGCTTGCCAGGCAGGCGCTTATGCCGCTGAGCCATCTCACTGACCCTAGAAATTATTTTTGAAGCAAGCTAATTTATCATTCTTTCCTTTAATTGTTTCCAGTGTGTGTTTATGTATGTATATATGAGCATCTAAGAATTTTTTTATAATGGTTCCCAAATAGTTTTTATTAATATTTTGAATAGGCTATTTCTTCTATTACATTTCCTTATTTTCTTTTACTGGCACATAAGGATGCAATTTATTTGCAAATTGATCTAAAATTCAAAAAGCTTATTTTATAGTTTTTGTGTAAATTATCAAATTGACACAATTTGTGTAAATAATTATTGTGTAATTATTAATAGTTTTGTGTAAATTATTATTATGCAGTGGTACCTTGGTTCAAGAACTTAACTCATTCCACAATTCTGGGGAAGATGGCCACAGTCAGGTTCATCATCCAATGCAGAGTTCATGAATGGAAGCAAACTTTTGCCAAACAGTAGTGTTCATGAAGCAAGGTATTACTGTGTTAACTGTGGAGAAAATAATACTATCTAAATATAGCAATAGTTTTGTTTTCTTCCCTAATTTTTAAATGCATTACTACTTTTTCTTGTAATATTGGCTCAGAGTATAAATGATGGAAGTGGGCATCTTTCTCTTGTTCCTGGCTTTAAAATAGATCATATGTGTAATCTTTCATTAGTCTGGCATTATTGGCTGCAGGAGTCTGTGAATCACTATTTTTACTATGAACACTTTCAATCAATAGTCCTTCCAAGTTTATTAAACATTATTTGTAAATTAAAGTCTTAGAACAAATGAGATTATAATACCAAACAAAATAAAGCTAATATGTAAAGATACGATGAAAACTATAGTGAATGTTTAAACTTAAAATATTACTGTAAAAAAATTAATCCTACTCAAAATACTACCTCTCCTTCAAATACATGTATCCCATTATTCTTGTCACTTTCTGAAGCAGTTCTGGAAGTCACTTTTCATGAATGTCTTTAGTTGCTCTGTCATGGCTGCCTTGATGTTCTGAATCCGCTCAAAACATTTACTTTCCATGGTCATTTTGACTTTGGGGAAGAGCCAGAAGTCACACAATGCCAGATCCGGTGAATAAGGTGAATGAGGACACACTGTAATGTTTTCATGAGATGTCTTTCCATTGGATGGCACTTGGTAGAAGCATTCAATATATTTTTTATCATGTCTTATGAAGACACTCATGAAAGAGGACTTCCAGAACTGCTCAAGAATGATGTGTGTTTGAAACAAGGAAGGAGATTAGTGGCAATTTGTCTTCTACTGTAATAAAGTTTTAAACTTAAACATTAACCACATATTTTAATCATTCCTCATATTATCAGCTCCCATTCTAATTCCTCTTTCAAAAATTCTTTTTTTTTTTTTTTTTCTTTTTGTGGGTACTGGAAACCAAACTCAGGACCTCACGCTTGCCAGGCAGGTGCTTATGACGCTGAGCTATATCACCAGCCCCAAAAATTCATTTAAACAACAAATTAAACTTGGTAAATGTTCTACAGCTCTGGCAAAGAAAAAACAAAGATGATCTTCAGTGATGAAGACATACATTACATCTTCCCATAAAATGCCCTTCAATTACCTATTCTGTTAGAATGAGGTGTTCTTCACAGAAATTAGCTTACATTCCACCCCCCCAGCACTCAGCAATATTTTTGTGCAATAAAAAATCTATTGACCAATTGTCTCTTCCATAACACTTCCCATAGGAGGTGTTCAAAATGAACACATTTAATCAAAGTGTATCAGCTTTAAGGTTTAGCTATCTCTCCCTCAAAGAACTTGAGGAAATCAATACCCAAATTACAAAGTACTGTATTTTGTGAGTTCCAAAGCAATAGCTTAGTCTCTTTTTATTTTCCTGCTAAGTCATTTAAAGCATATCCGGTCCAAAGAACACCATGCTTTAGGATGTGTTTGTAATTAACAGACTTCCCTTCCCTCACTTCACCTCGGAGGATCCACATAAATACACTCTGATTCAAGCCAATTAAAGTATTATTTTATTATCCAAAGTAATAGTTTCTTATTAAAAGGCCATTATGCTGAAAAAAATTAGGTGCTTTCGTTCTTTTTCATTTCAGAAAGAACATATGGATATCAATTACTGTGAAAGGTTGGATTGCTGTTTGCGAACATCCATACCCCAGCGGGATCTATTTGTGCACCTCTTGACTTGGACTTGGCCAGGTGGATTGCTCGGCCAATGGTATGGGGACCCAAGTGCAGAAAATAAAGGTTTGAGATGTGTTTGCGTGGTTGCACTGACACTCTCGTGCCCTAGCCAGGGAACATCGCGTCCCCGCTGACCTGCAGGTTCAAGAAGAAGGGAGCAGAGTCCAGGCTGGATTAATTCGCCTCCATCCGATCTGCACGCACACGAGCAAGTGCACTTAAAGTCAGCCGAATCATTCAGCTGACCTACAGATATGTAAGAAACAAATGCTGTTGTTAAGCCGGGTGCGGTGGCACACGCCTGTAATCCCAGCACGCAGAAGGATGAGGCAGGAGGATCGCCAAGAGTTGAAGACCAGCCTGGGCTACGTAGTGAGTTCAAGATCAGCCTACATTACATAATGAGCCCCTGTCTCATAAAACGAAGCAAAACAAAAGCTTATTGTTGCATTCAACTAGATGTGAGGGTTTGTTTGTTTTACAAAACAGTAGCTTCCTGATAAATTGCCCTAAAATGAAGACTGACCTAGATAAATATTTGTAACAGACACGAGCTGTTTTGTCTGCCCAGAAGAGCATTTCTACGTGCCTTCTGATCATGTAGCTTGATAGGATATCCACTCTTAAATTCTGAATCCTTGACAGCAGGTATTCACGCATGACCAGGCTGGCCTATCGCCTTCCCACTTTCGTGGTATAAGTCGGAATTAATAAATCAAGTCAGCACACAAAGTGTACTTTAGCTGGGAGGAAGAAGTTCGGGCCAGCCCCACCCTGGGCCACCCTCCCTCCCCCGCTTCAAGTGGCTTCCAAGACACGATGAGCCAACAGCCAAGACCTGCAACCTGCATAGCAGCACCTCAGTGCCCCCGCCCTGGAGCCCGCGGACACCAGGATTCTCCGCAAGTTCAAGCTCGGGTGCAAAGCCGAGTCACGGCTCGATGTATGCGATCTCCCTCCCAGTGAAAGAGGAAATACGGCAGCGCGACCCTTTTTGTGTCATCACCTAACAAAAGGGTTTAGATTCCTCCCAAACTCCCAACTCTTCAGTTTCTGAACACGTTTGACCGATAGTTATCGTAAGGATTTAAAGCCCGACCTGAGTTTAAGTGCTTTTGAAATATTCCAGCAGAGGAAAGCTGGAGAAAAGAAAATTAATTTTCAGTTCAATCACCTATGGCCCTGTTGACCAAAAAAGAACAGAAATCACCTTCTGGTTTTCACTTGCCAAATACATCATATTGCAACACTTCTCTTGTAGAATGGTGACGGAGCCCGTGGCACGGTTCACACAGAATCACATCCTGTTTCATACAAGTCTAAATTCTTTCCTGGTCACTTGAAGAAAACGAAGCGAACTGTCCACTGTTTTAGCTGCTAGGCTTTGGAATACTAAAGTCTGAAGGGTTGTTAAGGTGCAGTGAGAAGGGGCAAGAAATCCAAAGGACAGAAGCACGCGTGGGTGTGCACACGCAGATTTTATGAGAGTTAGCGTTCACCAAGAGGCAGAATTTACAATGGCCTGTAATTTATAGCTTTTAAATATAATGTTATAATGCAAATAAATTCTCCCCTGAGTGATGAGCTCATGAATAAACGTGAAAAGGGTGCAAGGCTGGAGACAGGGATGGGAAGAGGAGGCTGAGAATGAATCAGCGAGGGTCTGCTCACTGCAGAATCTGTCGCTGAGGCCATGAGATGGCTTCAGCGCTCAGCGTGAACGCTTGGGGCACGGCCGTGTGTAACATGGCTCTGAACAATTCCCATCCGAGGCAACAGACCAGGAATGCTGCTCGGCCCACCATGCGACAAAAATGTATGAAATCGCATTAGCAGAAAAACAAGATTTCTGGGTCTTATCACAGAAAGGCTTTTTTCCCCTCCTAGATGAATGTTCACCTCTAATTGAACAACTGTTACCCTCTTTATTTCTACCTGAAAGTGGCTTTTACAACTCATAATTAAGGGCAGGATCTTTATAATCCCATCACGACCGAACGTCTTTTTAGCGCCTGAATGCAGTTCATTAACAGGATATTTAGTGCTGATTTTTTCAGTGCTTAATTGGACTACAATTCATTTGCATGTCCTGAACGTGCATTTTAAGTCTGTACAAGAACTGCATTTCGTGACTCTCCGAAGCATGTTCTGGAAGGCTGGAGTCCACCATCTCAGTAAAGCAAATAAAACAGGAGACTTGATTTGTAGTTGAAAGGGAAATCACAATAGGAAAAATAGCTAAAACCCCATATTCTATAAATTTGTGTCATTGTTTTAAGGAAGAAAGAAATTACATAGTGTGATAATTTCCAAAAGTTGATGCCTCTTCATGAAAATGAAAGTGGTATGAAAGTTCCTCAGGAGTTCCAATTTACAGTTTTCCCCCGGGGAGCTGTGCATTTCTCAGAAGCCGTAGTGGACAATACTCTCTCGTAGATACAATGGACTTTCAGGGGTGTAAGTGTTAATCTGATTAAAATTCATGGCTGACTTTATGGGGAAACAGTATACATGCTATACACAGACTGTCGGATTTGGAATGCCTTAGAGAGAAAAATTTATTTAAGAGATACAACAAGCCCAACCAGAAAGTTATTAAAAGATATAACGTTATATAATACCAACACATTTTCCAATCTAAACAGACATTGGAGGCCTTACTTCTTCAGCTTGCTGCCTACTAACAATAGGCTCAGGTCAGGCTTCCACATGGAATTAGCCTGATTTTTCCCACAAAGGTACTAAAAGTCTCTTCAGGCAACGCTTGTCCATAAAGCCCTAACTGGCAAAGCAGGTCTGAGACTAACCTAGCATTATCAGTCCTTACCTCTCTACCTGCCCTTCAGGGTGACTCTCAAGCAGCTGGGAAACCCTGGGGCGCCCGGACAGTCCCAGAGCTCCAGATCCTCTAGAGAATGGGTTGATTCACTGGGCTTGTGGTCAGCCTCTTCGCAACTGTCAAACCCTTCAAACCTCCTCTGAGAATTAAAAGTGTGGACCCTTAGCAAAGGGCATGCTTCTGAATTGACCGTTTAGTTCAAAATGCTCAAGAAAAGATGAAATGGTAATATTAGGTTTAATGGGTTTTTCAAGAACAAAAAGACAAGGTCAGTGACCTATATGGACGGAGATGTGCCCGCAGGTGCAGTGACTCGTCCGACATTTCTCAGCCCATCTAGAGCTCAGATCTCTGTTCCAAAGGGTGAGCTCATTCCATAGTTCTGTGTATGATGCTTTTTAAATTTACTGTGTTAAAAGTCATATATTGGTATAAATTTAAATTTAAGTGAAGTTTGCTACATTTCTAAAAATGTTTTAGAATAAAAATTGTTCATAAATAGATAAACAAAAATGTCAAAAAACAAGCACATAAATCTTGTAAGAGTCATTTAAGTGAAAATTTATAGGCAATATTTTGAAATTCTTGAGTCCTAGATTAAGAGCATTTGGCTTTAAAAATAATTTACTTATGTTCTTATTTTTTCACAACTCTTTATGAATATAACTTTTCTTAGTAATTTAAGCCACTTGAAAATAAATCTTAAAGGGACATTCATTTAAATCCACAGAATTGAATTTAAGTGTAATTGGAGTTTCATGTGTGGTTCCCTCTCCTCTTATTGAACATATCTTAATTAAAATAAAAATTCTGGCTATTCATCTACATAATATAATCGAAGTATTTATTTTGTCTACATATTTATAGCATGTTAAAATAGTCTAACTCACTGTCTCAATATATACATTACTAGTACTGTAAGTGCCAAGTTACATAAAAATATATAACATATAGACACTACACAAAATAAAAATCACTTGAGATTAATTATTATATGTTGCTAGTAATTGCTAAAACTGTTTAGTGTGAAGTGTAGCACCAGCTACATACTATTTATCTACAAGATTTAGTTTTGTGAAGTATCTCCAAACTGAACTAGAATTGGCTGTGTCTTTGTACAAAGAAGTTTATAGCTTTGTTTTATTTAGCAAATGACAAATGCAGTATTGGGTTCTACTTTTTAAACCTCTAGCCCTAGTGATCTCAGTGATCAAAACCCCATTGACTAAAATATTAGAAATCCCTTCAGATATTTTGTGAGAAATATTTAAAAATACATTTTGTAGCAGATAATATGCAAATTTAGAAATTTTCCTATTTTAAGTAAACAATAATAAATTTAGCAATATTATGAAAAATATAATGATAATGTGCATGAAAACATTGTTAGTACAAGAGCTTAAAAATGAAGCAATTAGAAGACTAAGTATCAAGTGCTATCAATTTTATATTCTTGAAGCAGGCAGGAATCTTAATCTGAAATTACATCGTAGATCAATTAAAACGTATTCTAGCATAAATATATCTAGAAAAAATGTCTCCTTATCTTGTTGTGTATTAGAAATCTCTATTTTACATAGTTTCTCAAGAAATAACATTAATTGGCTTGCCAGTGTAAGTTCTTTGCAGAGAATCAAATAATAATCTCTCTAAATGTTGTCCATACAGACACTTTTAAAGTATTTAACAAATTTATTCTCAGCCCACTGGACTCCAATAATCTATCCTTAGGATAATATTAATTAATGTAGCACTTGATATTTTATCACTTTTGTTAGAAAATATCAATTTTACATAGTTATACAAATTTCTTTCCAGTATGAAAAAATGTATAAAGGAAAATTGTAACAGGTCTATAAAATTGTCTATGATTAAATATATTAATCTACCATTTTAAAAAGCAAACTCATTATAATAGTCACATTGAAGCATATTTTAATTTGGTTGTAAATTTATTGGCATGGATTTTTCCCAAATACTGCTGAAATAAACACAATTGCTCTATAAAACAAAAGTGATATTTTATTTCACATACTATTTTTTCTTGGATTATTCTATCTTAAGATCCCTTAGTAATATCTATACCAAGGGCAAAGTTAAGCTTATGTTTACCCTATTAAGAACTTTTTTGCCCAAGTAAAGTATGTGGGTTATGTCTTCAAAATTTTGTGTGAGGAAAAATTATTTCTTAACTTAAAAAATTAGCTAGTTAACAAAGATATGCTTAACTACTGCAGAATTGATTTATATTTTATTTATAGATGACCATGATAATGCAGAATACAACCATGACTTATGCATAATTTTAATGTTAGTATGTTAGATATAACATTTTACTAATAATGTTTCAGGTATTGTAACATCAAAATATATGTAGCAGCATTTCACTCTTTAGAAATTCCAGAGGTCTTAATCTACTTTAATGATATTTAAATAAAAATACTACATAAGCATAAAATATTTTATTAACTTGGCTTTAACTTTAAAATGTAAATTCATAAATAAAAACATTGGATATTACTTTTTAGTGAAATGTTTAAATTATGTTTTGATTATATTATCAAAGTCTACCTTTAATATGCCTCAATAATCTACCTATGAAATTTTAATATTTGCATGATATGATTATATGCCTAAATCATCCAAAAGATTAACAACGCTTAGAGGTCAGTAAGTGAATGGATACAAAATAAACATACAAAATCAATAGCCTATGGGATGATATAAATTATCTAGAAATAATTTTATAAGATATAAACAGGTCAGAAAATCATGAACTTTTCCAGAATAATAATAAAAAGTGAATTGAGAAAAATTAGGAAACTTCATATTCCTAGGTAGAATAATACATGACTGTAATGCCTTCTAAATTAATTCGTATGTTAATGAAAATAACATGTAAGTGAAATTTTTTACCTCAGATGGAAAACAGTTTCTAAATGGTTCTGGAAGAATTAACAAGCAAGAATGTCTCGATAACACTTGAACCAAAACAGGAAGAGTGATGTGATTAAAAGCATATATAATATTATTATTTTATAATATAAATGGTGTAGTATTGATGTCAGAATTAAGAGATCCACAGAGCAAAACAATTTGAAAAAGTCCTAATATATAAGAGATTAGTATGTTGCAAAGACGCATTATAAACAAATGCAGAAAGGACAGATTTATTCAGCAAAGTTGTCTTGAAAATTCCTATTTCAGAAGTAAAGATAAACATTCAACTTATACAATACTGATAGACTTATTAGAGAATTTAGTGTAAGCAGTGAAACTCTAAAATGTTAAATAAAAGAGATGTGTTTTTTTTTAACTAGTCTGAAAGTAAGAAAAGATTTTGTAAGATAAAGGCCATTAAGGAGATCATAAAGGAAAAGACGATGAAAAAAAAATAAAACTTTTACACATTAAAAAACCCAACATAAGACTATAAACAAACTTATAAGTAAATATTTAGCTGGATATAAATAATTTTGACAAGGAAGGGGTATTCTTACTATGTAGTAAAAGACTCCACTTATAAGCTAATAAACAAGGACATGAATAGATAATTCTTGATTAGAAAAATACTAATTATAACAAATACATTAAAAATTACCAAACCCACTGGAGGAGAAAAATATAATAAAGCCACAATACATTACTGTTTCTAACCTGTCAAATTGACAAAACACACTTTAAGTGTTACTTCTCAATGCTGGCTGAAACAGGCATGCAGCCATTATTTGTAAGAATGTAAATTCACATTAATTTTATTTTTAAAATTTTTATCTTTATTAGTACATGTGTGTAGTACATAATGATTATGTTCATTATGGGGAACTGGTACATGTACATAATATGTTATATTCATATTAATTTTAGGAAAGTAAGTCGACAATTACCTGAAGAACAGTCCCAGTTCTCAAATTAGTAATTTCGCTTCTAAAGAAATACAAGGGGTGATCAAAAAAATAACTTAAGGCATTTTTAGGTAAATGGATGTACCTCGAGACCATAATGATAAGTAATATAAATCAGGCACATGAGTTTAAATGTCTTACAGCTTCTCTTAATGAGAAACCCAAAATATAAATAAAGACCAAAGGAAAGGCGAGGTAACCGGAAGTAGGGAGATCTTTTTCAAATGGAAAGGTAACAAGAGATAGAGGAAAGGGAAGGGGAAAATGATTTAAGAAAAGAGAGAATCGAAGAAAAAAATGGAAATAGAGCTTTTCAAATAAGAAGGGGAGCAAGAGTTGGAGGGAACAGGGAGGGATGGCAGAAAAAGGACACAAAAAAGAATGAAGATGTGCTATGTACATGTACAAACATCCCATGATAAATGTCATCTGTATGTACTCCAAATATGTACTAATAAAATACATAATTAATTTTTAAAATGTTGAATGTTTAAATTAAAAAAACAGTTATTACAGCGAAAGACAGGTTGCCAAGAAAGAGGTTCAAACTGAGGGGCTGTATTTTGAGTATTTTGAAGGAATTTAATGACAATGTGTCTTTTACTGTAATAATTTATTTTATTTAAACATTCATCATATTATTTGAACATTTCTCATTGAGCAAACATTTATGCCAGTTTCTGTCAAATAAAAACATTACAGTGTGTCTTCATCCATCTTATCCACTGAATCTGGCACCATGCCCCTTCTAGCTGTTCCCCAAAGTCAAACCCAACTCCAGGCAGCCACAGCAGTACAACTAAAGACACAAACAGGACTTCCAGAGCTGCTTCAGAAAGTGGCAAGAACAATGGGACAAGTGCTCACAGTGAGAGAGAGCGTTTTGAGCGGAGTTGACAATGGGTCTTTCACTGCAGTTAATTTTTTACTTAAACATTGGCCATTTTTTTTTTATCACACCTTATAATCAGGTTCATAGAGTCATACTTGAAGATGTTCATTGCAACGTTATTTATAATAGTGAAACATCAGCAGTAATCATAATGTCCACTGGTAGGTAAATAGCTAAATAAATTGTTTATGAACCATTCATGTGATAGAAGAATATTATACAGCCATTGAAGATTCTTTCAAAGCATCTTATGACCTGGAAATTTGTCATGATACAATGTTAAATGAAAATTCAGGCCCTAAGGCTTATATTTGTATAATTATTAAAATAAAAAGTAAATTGAAATAAACTATCAATAGGTTTAAGTATAATTTTTATTTTTTCTTTATATTTTCCAGATGTTTTTCAATAAAAATTTAATTTATTCATTTCATAACTATAAAATTCCATTTATTTATTTATTTATTTATTTATTTATTTATTTATTTATTGTGCAGGGGATCAAACCCAGGGTCTCAGGCACTCTAACACTGAGCTACATTCCCAGCCCTGTTTTTTTTTTTTTTTTTTCCTTATTTTTGAGGATATGACAAATCGGAATTATTGAAGTAACAAAGTAATAAAACTAGACAAAGAATAAATACAGTCACATACCCATATTTTGCTATTGCATAGACATATACAGTTGTGCACATACACTGTCACAAGAAACGGTTACATTGAATCAGATCTGGTAACTGAGGGTGTCAGATGATGGCCACTACCTTTCCCCCTTGCATCAAAAATTTTCATAAAACTTAACACCTTGGTAATATTTCCCTGTATGTTGATTTCCTCCTCACCTTTATCTGTAGGCATCTTAAATTCTTTGCAAATAAATACAGTGTAAATACAACTACTGAGGTCAGTTTTCTTACAGCTAGTATTATTCCTGGGCTTTATGGGAATTTTCAAGTTAAACAAATTTCTCTTTTCCCCTCACCCATTGTTTTTCTTTGGAGGAGGTCTGGGCATATCAAGCTGGCATGGTCACTCTCTCCAGGCCTGGAAAGCTGCTTTCTTATCAGGGCTGAAAACTTTTGTAAACTGTTCCTTGTAGGAGAAACTCACTCATTGCTAAGAAAATCAATACAGCAAATACATCTTTCCTCCCTGAATAAGGGCTGAAAGTTGTCAGTATCACATATTTTGCTTATTCAGAGTGTATCAATGACACACATAAAACAAAGTGAACGTCATGGGCTGTTCAGAAAAAGCCTAGATCTTAGACTTTTTAGTGACCTGCTAGAAACCCTGTACAAGATAATTGCAAGAAAATGACATGAAATCCCCAGGAGTGTTAGTATTGCATCCTCTACCAGGAAGGACAGTGCTTTCTAACCCAACCTGTGCACTAAAGTTCAAGCCCCAATGTAATTAAACAAAGACCATGCCATTTTGTTAACTTGTAACTACTTCTTAAAGAATATAAAGCACGGATTCACATTTACTGAAGCAAATAGAAATTAATTGCACTGAGTATAGTTTACTATTCTGACAACTGGAAATAATTCTAAATTGAAGACATTCTTATCAGCAGTTTATAGCTGAGGTTACGACATAAACTTAAGTAGTTAATTAGTGCAAAATTTTTATTTGAATTATCAGCAGTTATCTCTTACTTGCTTCACCGTCTATTGCAAACCTCATCATTGAGATATGACTAATAATTCCTTCCAATATATGTTTCCTAGCTTTCAAAATTCTTGTTCAGGAAAAGCTGCATACCTTGAGTGTGTGTTTGCTTGGAATTCAAAAATGTTATGTGTGTTATTTGTAATGGCTCACAAACAAAAGGTAGAATAAAAAAAAAATAAACAACTTTGCAATACCAGTAATTTCCTCACCTTTACACTTGATGCTTTAATGAAAAATAATCCACTTCTCTCAACATTTTTTAAACACATCATTCTACATTAAAATTTATTTACAAATTTTTATAAAGAGTGGCTACTCTTTTTCTTTGAGGAAAAAGGTATTATTTGCAGAATAATTCTTAGTTTCTATTATAAAGGATTTTTAAACTCTGTCAAGAAGCAATTAAAGTAATAGTTTAATAAATAAATTCACACTAAATACATAATTTAATTTTAAATGTAATACTACAGTTGCCAAGATCATCATCTCAGTTTATATTGAGTAAATTCTGCTCATCTCTCTTAATCAGACCAAATTTTAAAGGGCTAGTGACCAAATAATTTGTTTTAAAATTATTGTGTCATCTGAAAGGAAACAGTTTGAGAATGCTGAATTTCAGAACTGAATTTTTAGATGTAAACAATGGGAAGAGGTTACCTCTGAAAATAGTAGCTCTAGTAGAGAAGTGGTTATATTCTTGGAAGTAGAACACATTTATTTATTAAGTCTTTTTAAAAAGAGAATATTTTACACTTAACTTTTAAAAGAAAGAAATAACATAAAAATTTCTGTAATTCTCTTATTTTCAATCCAGGATAGATTTGTGTCCCCAAACAGGTTGCTATGTTGCACTGACATCTAGTGGACGATAGCAGCCATTACAGGGAAGGGGTGACGATTGCTCTCTCTTTTCAGTTAGAACAATGTTGAAGCTGAAAAACAACTTAAACATCGCTTCTAGATCAACCCAGGAATTTATCTGCTCTGGAAATGGAAGCAAAGAGAAAATAAGCTTGTTAGAAATGTATAAAAAACTATGAAAATACATGAAGTCCATAAAGTACCTGATTGTGAAGGGTAAACAGAGATTCAATTCAAGAAGCAGAAAACAAATGCACAGAATATTATGGAATATACAGTATTACTGCTTGGTATTTCCACCTTTGCTCACATAAAAGCATAATAAATCATAATAGATCTTGGGTGTAGCACGTGCTTAGCATGCATAAGACCCTGGGTTAAATCCTCAGCATCAAAAAAAGAAAAAAAAATAGCATTACTGTATAGCATACCATAAAACCTGTTGAGAACTTGCTTTTCTATTTTAAGAATAGCTTTGTGCACACACACGACTGTTCACTCATGCACACACACATTTATATTTGCAAAAAAGACACAGGAATGTTAAAATGTATTTGAAAATGATTACCTCTAGGGTCAGAGAAAGGGTATGAAGAAAGGACAGTGGTTAGAGCAAGAATTCTGTTTGTTTTACAAGACTTTGGAATCACTGAAATGCTTTACATTTTCACAAAAATAAAATTAATAAAAAGAACTATAAACCCACCAAATAAAAATAAACCAAAATCTATCAACTTAACAAAATACCAGGTTGGTGACATGGTTATGGAAAGAAAAGAATTATATCAGGTTACTTTCAATGTATGTTTACTGTAAGTTCTTAATTGGATATATTCTCAGGACAAAAAGAGCTATGACCCTGTTATAAATTAATTAAGTAGTCATATTTGAAGCTGGTATATTTAAACTAATATACAGTGGTACCTCAGTTCACAATTGTTTTTGTTTGTGAAAAATTTGGTTTGCAAACAAAAGCAATTGGTGAAATTTTGTTTTTGTTTGCGAGCTCTGCACTGGGTGACAAACATGACCACAGCCATCTTTCCCACACAAACACGAATATGGCCATCTTTTCCAGAATTGTGGAATAAGTTCATGAACCGAGATAGATAGATAGATAGATAGATAGATAGATAGATAGATAGATAGAAAGATACAGCAAATAATTATGTTTATGTTGCTAGAAATCAAGATTTTCCATAATAGAGAAAAAGGGGCATAAGAAAAAAAAAGAAGTAAAAATATCCCTGTAATGTTAGTTTGAACTAAAATATTACCAGAACTATGAAAATATATATTTTAAAATAAAACATGTCTTAACTCTGTCAACTGAAATGTTTAGAAGCAACGACAGGCAATAGAATATCACCTAAATTATGTCTCTAAAAATTGTTTCCCATTCAGTTACTAAGGTTCCCTGGAGAAATGGCTGATTGTAGATCAAGGACAAATCACGGAGCTATCTCATGCACATGAAAAATTTAAAAACAAGGAAAAGGCAAACAGAATGTAGAAATCCACTTGAAGGATGTGCCAATGTCAAATGATACGGACATTTGAATTTACAAAAAGAATAATTACTGCAAGTGATTGAAAAATATTAAATATATTAAATCCATATATTTATAATGATAATTTTCTTTTAAAAGAGAAAATATTTTTAAAATTGCTGGTCCTGTGAGATGGCTCAGTGGTGTAAGCGCCTGCCTGGCAAGCGCGAGGGCCCGAGTTCGATTCCCGGAACCCACATACGAAAAAAGGGCCGGTGATATCGCTCAGCGGCACGGGCACCTGCTGGCGTGCGAGGTCTTGAGGTAGACTCCCAGTACCCACAAAAGAAAAAAAAAAATTGCTTCATTGGTCATCATCGAAGGAAGCTATAGTAGCAACTCCTTATTCAGCACGTTGACCACACGACAAAGGGAGTACACACCCTGACTTTCTCGTATGGCCTATATTTCAGTATAACTAAATAGCCATAATTTATAACAGAAAGGCTCTCATAAATTATTTACAGAACAATTCCTGATGTCAAATCTAGAGAGAATGACATAATTAGAAAATAGCGATTTTTGCAACTCCCAGTGAAATAACCTCCTCAGACAATAAACCATCAGTGCTAACATCCGTAGGTGAGAGCTTGACAGGGCACCCAATATAGCTGTAAAGGAAAGAAGTGCTATTTTTTTCAGTGTAAAGATGGGTCACCAATTTTAGGATCAATAAAAATAGGGCATTAAGTATTTCTTGAGGTCATGCAATATGAATTCATAAAACTTACTTTTACCAAAAATCCACTGTGCATTTTACCAAGCTTTTAGCGCTAATTCCAATTTACCTGCAAGATGGGGTAAGGGCTCGTTAAATTACTTTGACACCATAAGGAAGTAATCAGGCAAATCTAGAATGTGAGATAATTTATGGGACAATTATACCTATTTTTTTCAACAAATCAGTGGAAGGAAGGAAAAAAGAACAGAAGGGCTCCCTACACATGTGATAACAGCAGTCAGACATGAAAACTGAATGTAGCAGTGTGACTTTCTTTAGATCTTGATTTGGAAAAAAATTATCTTTTAAAAAGACATTTATTAAACAACCAAAGAAACTGAGAATATGGACTAGGCGTTAGAGATATTAATGAATTGTTACTATTCTATGTGTGGCAATGCTAACTGGTTAGATGTCCCCTTTTTAGGGACACGTGTTTGAATACTTGGGGCAAAATCCCATCAATGCCTGGAATTTGCTTTAAAGTACTTCCTTACACTGTTCTGTCACCATTTACATATGCTCAAAGTAAAAAGAATTTTTAAAGGAAATGTAAAGATTTGTGTAAAGTTAAAAAACAATGCTGTCCCTAGGGTGAAGAATGTTGGTTTTCTAATCCTGGAAGTGAAAAGAGACGAGAAAAAAAAAAGAGAAGACAAGAACTCGCTGTTTGTTTCTCCTCTGTATTTTTAGCAGTCCTCTAAGACAGTGCTTCTTATGGAGGAAATTGCAGGGAGTCAAAGGCATTTCCTTCTCTTGCACTGATATTTTGCCTTGTAAATAGTTCCTTCCTCAAAGAGACACAGCACCACAGAAGAGAACAGCTGCTTCATGGTTTTTCACACAGTGGCTCCCTCTGTCCCGTGTCTTTTTTCTTCCCTAATGCACATTCAAGATGGATGAACCCAGATGGCGATCCTGCTCTTATCCCCAACCCGAACTTCCTCTGAAAGGCCTCTCTGGTCTCCTACCTTCTCTGCCCCTTAAGTTTCCTTCATATTCTCGACATAACACACGGTGCATAATCTTAAATGTGTTTGTTTCTCTCCCTAGACTTCAATTTCCTTAGGGCTGGGACTTGGCCTTTCAATCATCTCTTCCCAGCACCTACAGCCTCCGGCAAATAGTAGATTATCAATCAGTATCTGCCAGTACATGCATGCTCCAGTCGTATCCTCTGTAATTCTTGTCGATTCCTGTAAGGCTTTCACTACCCAAAATTTCCATTCTTGGTTCCCTTATTAAGACTCAGAAGATTATGTCTAGCACAAAGCCCAGTTTTCTGAAATAATAATTAGGACTGCTGCCAGTTTTGTTGATCAAAAGACATTACAAAAATTCCCCTTATCCATGGTTTCACTTCCCACAGTTTTATTTTACCCACAGTCAACTGCAATCCAAAAACATTATAACCAGTTCCCTCTAGCTCTCAGGTCCTTGTTTTGGGGCAAGATTGAAGCCGAAAAAACAGCAAGCAGCAAGTGGTAGGAAATGGTTAGAGGCATGTATATTAGGAAGAATAAAAGGAGAAGCTCCCTGCTCATTGGGGAGAGGTCTGTAAGGTGGAAACCATAGATGTTTAAGTCCACTGGCGTTTTATACAGTTTTTGGGACCACTGAATGTGGCAGAAAGCAGGGATGCTCCTGGTTGCAGGTAAACCTTTGAAGTATGGGACGCAAGCTGCTTCATTTGCATTTCACTTCCTCCAAGGTCTCTCCCATTTGTTTAAGGACCTGTTCTTTGTCCCTTGTGTTCCATTCATCCTAATAGTCATTTAGCTTAAATTAGTTATTCAGGCTCTCTCGTATGTTAACTCACTTGAGCATGAGTTTTATAGTTTACTTCAGGTCAGCTATTCAGGGCTATGCCCTACTGGCCTAACTTCCCTTGTCTCCTTGCTTCAATATTATGTGGAAAATTCCAGAAATAACCAGTTCTTAAGTTTTAAAATTCATGCCATTGCACATCACATAATGAAATCTTGCACTGTCCTGTTACATCCTACCCCATTGTCCAGCAAATCCATGCTTGTACGTATATGTACATAGGAAAAACCATAGTATAGATCCACCATTTCATAGTATAGATTCAAACAGAGCCATGGATAAGGGGAGATGACTGTTGTCTTAGTTAATTTCTCTTGCTGAGACAAAATACCCAACGCCCACAAGTTAAGGGAGGAAGCATTTATTTAGCTCACAGTTTGTAGAGGTTTCAGTCCACAGTTGGCTGCCTCCAATGCAGGGAAGCATGGCTGGCAGACATTGCAGGGGAGAAACAGTTCATGGTGGGCAGAAGGTAGTGAAGTAACAAGAGTCAACCACAGCTCTTTCTGTCCCTTATATCTTATCCAGGCTACTTAGGGTGGGCAGCACTCACACCCTTAATCCTTGTGCCCTTGATCCTAGCATTGCACTGTGAATCAATCCCAGCATCACACACTAGATCCAGCCCCACCTATGACTGCATCAGGCTTTGGGGGCGCATCTAGACAAGACATCACCATCACACTTGGCTCTCAGAATTTCTAAGTCTCCTTACTCAGCTAAGGGATTCCCACCTAGAGCATGTCCAGGAAAGTCCTAGTTAAGAAGAGGTTTATAATCATCTGGCCTAAGGATCTAGAGAATTAACAGGTCACAGGAGCTTTGGCTTATAGGATTTCAGAAAGTGCAGTAATTGCATAATTTGCATGAATGTCAGTTTCTTGATGACTTTTTTTTGTGTACCACGAATCGAACTCAGGACCCTGAGCTTGCCAGGCAGGTGCTTGTGCTGCTGAGCTATATCCCCAGCCCCCTTGATGACTTTGAAGATAACTGTACATTATCTGTGAAGATAACTGTGAAACTCTCACCACAATCTATGCCATAAATGTATGCATCACTTCTAAGGTTTTCTTCTCATCCTCTTTCTTATCGTTTATGTGTGTTAATAATATTTAACATAAGATCTAACCTTTCAGGGCCGGTGAGATGGCTTAGCAGCGTAAGTGCCTGCCTGGCAAGCGCGAGGGCCCAAGTTCGACTCCCGGAACCCACATACGAAAAAGGGGCCGGTGATATCGCTCAGCGGCACGGGCGCCTGCTGGTGCGCAAAGTCCTGAGGTCGACCCCCGGTACCCACACACACAAAAAAACGATCTAACCTTTTAGCAGTTTCAAGTGTACCAGACAGTATTACTAACTAAAGCACTATGCTGTATCCTGGACCTCTAGGACTTACTCATCTTGCATAACTAAAACTCTGCAACCTTCGATTAAAACCCCCCTATGTCTGCCTCCCCCTAGCATCTGGTAACAACCATTCTCCTTTCTGTTTCTACGAGTTTCACTATTTTAGACTCTTCATGCAATTGGCATCACGTGGTATTTGTCCTTCAGTGTCTTGGTTATTTTACTGAGCACAGTGTCCTCCATGTTATCTCAAATGGCAGGTTCTCCTTTCTTAGTGCTGAACAGCGTCCCACTGTAGGTATAAACCGTTTCCTTCCATTATCCATTCAGCTCTGACAGCATTAAGTTTGCGCTTCCTTCCACGTGGACTGTTGTAAATCATACTGCAATGCATGGGAGTCCAGGGGCCTCTTCGAGGTCCTTGTTCCAACTTTTTTTAGGTATATATCCAGAAGTGAGATTTCTGGATTATGTGGTTGTCCTATTTTTAATTTTTTGAGGAACCTCCATACAGTTTTCCATTTATATCTTTATTTCTGCACTCTCAACTATACTCCATTGATCTAGTTGTCTTTCCTTATGCTATCACATCCCTGCCTTGGCTACTGTAACTTTGCAGTAAGTGTTGAAATAAGGGTGAGTTCTCCAAAGAACCCTCCAACTGGGTTCTTTTTCCAGATTATTTTGCCTATTCCGGATCCTCTGAATTTCCATAGATGGTGCAATTGTAGATGAATTGTAAAACCCCACATATTTTGTTCTTCTGGACTTGTGTTATTTGTGTTTTATATTCCAAGTTTTTAAAATTCATTATTTCCTTTTCTTCATATATTTTCTTGGTCACTTAAGATTTGTAAAACATCTCCTATGGAATTAACTTGTGTTTCAACAGTGACTTTTTTTTTTTTTTTTTTTTTTGGCAGTACTGGGAATTGAACTCAGGACCTTCGCACTGAGCTACAGCCTCAGTCCTTTTTCTCATTTTTTTTTTTTTTAATTTAGAGAAAGTTTTCACAAATTTGCTAAGTTACCCAAACTGGGCTTGAATTTTCAATCTTCCTGCCTCAGCTTACCAGCGTGCTGGGATTACAGGTGTGCACAACCACACCAAGCTCAACCGTGACCATCTTATCTTTTACTCTTCCAGTTTAAAATGTTTTAAATTCTAGAAAGCTTGGTGTGGTTTATGACTGAAGCTTCCTCTTTTTTATTACTATTTTATTTAATAAAAACTTTATTCAGGTGTAATTCATATAACATAAAACTCATGTTGTAAAAATGTAAAATTCAATGATTTTTAGTAAATTCACAGTTACATAATCATCTAATTCCAGGCTGTCTAATTTCAAAATGTTTTCAAAACTCCCAAAAGAAAGTCCGTCTGCCTCCATTTTGATGAATCTCATTCTCAACAACTTCTTCTTTATTTACTTTCTCAAACTATCACCTTGCCTCGACCCATTTGCTTAGTCAAAACTAAAGTGTATTCAGGCCACTTGTTATGATTCACCTGTCTCTAGAGAAATGTTAAAAACTTTTTAGAGAAGTGGTCAGCTCTTCACATGGAACTGAGAGGGTTTTTTTTCTCGTTATTTAAAACTGAGGATTTTCCTGTCTTTTAAGATCCCCTAGCATGCATTAAAAACTTACATAACAGCCTAGTTGAGCATTTAACCTCTCTGAAATGTTTGGAGAGGGGACCCACAATTTGACTTCCTGATTCTGTGCTCTTTCTGTCTCTCCTACTTACATAAGAATTGCATAAATGGGGCTGAGATGTAGTACAGTGATACAGTACTTGCCTGACATGTGTGAGGCCCTGGGTTTGATCCCCAGTGTAACCAGATTTCTCTAGCTCTCAGGTCCTTGTTTTGGGGCAAGGAAGATTAAAGCTGACCAAACAGCAAGGAGCTGTGGGGTGTTTATTAGAAAGAATAAAAGAAAACCTCCCGTCAGTTGGAGAGGGCTGTTCTGTAAGGCAAACAGAAGGTCCACTGACCTTTTATACAGTTATTGGTAGGGGCGACAGTGACAGAACGCAGGGATGCTCCTGGTTGCACGTAGGCCTCTGGTGTCCAGAATGCAAGTGACTTCATTTGTATTTCACTTCCTCCAAGGTCTCCCTTTTATTTAGGGACTTGTTTTTTGTCCCTTGTATTTTATTAGGCCCAGATAGTCAGTTAAGCAAAGTTAATTATTTGGACCCCCCTGGTATGTTAGCTCACTTAAGCCCCCAACCTTTAATTTAACTATTCAGGACCCGTGCCTTATCTGCCTAAATTCCCCTATCTACTGGCTTCACCAGAACTACAAAAAAAATTGCACCAATAAATGATGTCAAAGAATACTGTGAGAAAAGTCAGTAAAATAAAGTAAGCAAAGTTTCAGTTCTGTATCAAGAAAGAATAAGGCTCTTGCCAACATCCATTTGAAAACATTGTTGAACTCAGCTATAAAAAATTTATTGATTTAGGTCAGTAGAAGCTTTGCCATAAGAACAAACAAAACAATAAGGCCATAACCGGAGAATGTTCCACTTTGTTATTATTTTCAGGACTATCAGAAGAGCTTCGAATTTCTTTTATCAGATCAGTAGCAAAACCTCAAGTTTTAAAGTCAGGCAGATATGGGTTAGAATTCCACTAACCAGCTGTGTTACTTTAGACAACAAATAACAGACCAGTGGTAGTCGAATCTCAGTTTCCTCATCTATAGCAGCAACCTGATTTCTTCTGCGCCTCACCAGCTGGAGATGAAGATGAGATTACATTCGTGACCGTGACACATACTTCTTGGCCACTGTCCAGTCCCATTCGTGCACGATTCCTGGTTCCCTGGGAAGCTCATCTCCATCAAGCCTCCCATAGACTGATTTGTCAACAAATTGGTTCCACATTGTCCTTCTGCACACTGAGCAAGGCGCTTAGGTCTGTCCTCTCTCCTGGGATCAGAGCAGGCCGTGCTGCTGCTTCTCCAGTGAAGACACGGCTAGGGACCACCACGTACAGAAATTATCTTGCCACTTAGATCTCAAAACCCCTACCTGATCTGAGCTGCTATCTTGTCCTGGGGACTGGAAGTTTGTGAAAATAATGTCTAGAGATGTGGGTTTCCAACTCCAGGTTGTAAAAGCACCACCCAGTGAGTTGTTAAAAGATCCACCCAAACACCCCCAAAGGAGACCAGAATGTGACATCCCAAAATATGTCTTTGACAAACCGTTTTTGAGCTGAAGGCAATTAAGAAACAGCAGGGGGAAAACTCTCCCTGTCCTCCTGCTTCTCTGCCCAAAGACAGAACACAAATTTTCCTTTACTGGAGACAGCTCTAGACTCTCATCAGCCTAGAGCCAGCACCTGAGGACTCTGCGCACAGGTGAGCTCCAGGAGAGTCCTCCCATGTCTTTACCTGCCCACAGTCTTCTGCTCTTGAAAACCTAAAATTGCTCTGGTTTGTCTTGTCATTTGCCTGCAAGTTTATTGCTCTTAGTTGAAGACGCTGTGAGAACAACTGAGACCAGTTCACGTTCATAGTTTATTGAGCAAGGAAAGCTTCTAAACCTGGGCAGCATTCCCAACTGCCCTTAGTTCAGAGGCCTCTTCCTACCATGCGTTTAGATCATTTTTCTAGCCAGAGAGACAAGGACGTGCCAAACAGCTTGAGGGGCTGCAGTCTGCATTTGCCTTATTGGACGTGGTCAAGTCAGCTGGTAGCCTGTGATTGGCTGCATGGCTACTGTGACTGGCTGATAATTAGTTGCTTGGTTACAAGGGTTTATGCTTAGTTTAAAATTGTTTACACATCAAACTAGGGTGCCATTCATGTGCAGAGGCTACTTTGAACCAAACTTCATCACCCACCTTTAGAGATAGGTTTAGGTCAAACTTAACTCACCTTAATAGTGCTACATAAACCAGAGCTCTAAACCATTGCTTTGAGTTACTTTTCATTGAGTTTTCTTCCCCATAACATGATGCCCTGATTAATAAGCTTGTTCCTCTGTCTTGCTAACAATAAACTTGTTAATCTGTTTGTTGTTACAGGTGTCTACCTCAACTATGAACTCATGGGAGTGGAAGAAAAATTCAATTTCCTCCTAATATCACCTTAACAGCTTTCCTTCATTTTCCAATCTCCTGTGGACAACTTGAATGCAATTTCCTTTCTAATTCCTTTCTAACTTGAAATTATTTTAATACAGTACTTTTCGTATACCTTTGTAATTATTTGCATGTGTGTATATTTTACATTAGACTACAGGCATATTTTAACTCATCTTTAGTGTTAAAGCAATCAACAAATGTCTAATTAATGACTTGATAAAAGAGAAAAATTAAATTACTACATACATCTGGATGAAAAATGGTGATAATCATGGAAATGATGGCTATGTTAGAATAATGTCACATACACACAAAAGCCCACATGCTAATATTTAAAATCTATGAATATTTAACCTTACATGGCAAAGAGGACTTTGCAGATATTGATTAAATTAGAACCTTAAGGACCAAAATGTATTTTGAAATAGGAGGAAAATGTTCAAATGGGGAGGGGAATGAGAGAGGGGAGGGGTAAAGAAGGGAAAAGTAAAAATAAAATGAGAAAAGAAGGAAAACATGGAAACAAAGCTTTTGTAAGTGGGGAGGGGAGGAGGAGTTAAAGGGAGGGTAGGGGAATGGGAAAAAAACAAGTTATGTCATCTACAGGCACAAATTCTCTATGATGAATGTAATCATTATGTATATCTAAAATGTACCATGAAAATCTAATTTAAAAAAAATAAATTAGAACCTAATATTGGGGAGATTATAGGAATTCAGTGGGCCCAATGCAACCACAATGTAACACTTAAAAGCAGAAGAGAGAGAATTTCCCATGCTCTTGGAGCTGGTGATTTTAAGCAGGTAGAAAGAAGGTCGTCTGGTGAGGCAGAGTGGGGCTGACACTTAGTTTAGACCTCATCCTCTCTGAGAACACAGAAAATGACCAAGTACTTCTTAAAAGACAGTAAATGTCTAGTCCACTGCACGAATTAAACAAAATGTACAGCGTGACATATTAAAGGCACTGTATAACTGCAAAAGCCAAGTGGAAATTTTATTTTGTACATTACAGACAAAATAAGTTGCATTATGACTCTATCCACACACACAATGGAGAACTTTCTATTCAGAGAAACTGTAAATATTTACTATGTATTTCCCAGGCAAGGTTTCAATATGAATTGAATAATTTTCAGAGGTTTACTTTTCTTTTCTTTTTTTTATGGAGAAGTATTTATCTAACAATTATCTTCTATTCCCTTCAGATGCAGCAGTGAAAAATCTGCTCATAGGCTAGTGGTGGGGCCAGAGCTCTAAAGAAAGCAGTGAGCCTGCTAAAGTGTCAACAGCATCTTTGTGGAAGTTTCGAGGGTATCATTGTTATCCTGACCACCCCTACCCAGGGGAAAATGTCACCAGAGGAGACCACAGTTGAACCACATCTGGAAGAGTGAGCAGGTGTGTTCCAGGGGAAGAAAGTGGGGTAGGGGCTCCACCAGGAATGCAGAGGGTGTGACAAGGGCAGCACCAAGAATACAAATGGAGAGGTTGGCATTGCCACCAGTTGCCAACCCAACCATGACCTCAGGGCATGGCTAACTGAAGTCGTTTCACGTTGCAGGCTCAGAATATAAGTGGAGGATGGGAAGGAGAGTCAGCTCAAATTCCAGAAGTAAGGCAAGGTGCAAGTCTAGGGGGCTTCCTATTTCATACTACAATCAGGAATCCCCCCATCCCAAAGGGCTTTCAGCAAGGAAGCAACATGATTCAATGTGCACCTTAGAAAAGACAAACTGACAGTCATGGCCCCCAAGAAAGCCAGGCAGTAGAAGAATTGATGCTATCAATGATGGAAAAATTCACAGTGGGAAGGGAAAAGAAGCCACATTCTGGACATGTTAAACAGGGGTGGACAGAGGGGGTGCGTGATCCAAAATTGGGGTATCAGTGGCTTAGGGAAGTAACTTAACTTATCCAGGTCACAATGCTTCCAAATGGTAGAGCAGAGAGTCAAGTCTACGACTGTCTGGCTCTAAAGTGCATTCATTTGAGTACTAGCTTACATTCTTTATGCTATATATTATAATTCATATTATTATATTAATTATTATAATTATTATTGTTATATATTTGTTTTTTAAATTCATCCAAACTACAGTCTTCAATAAAGAAATTAACCAAGGGTAATGAATAAAATTTCCAGAGAAAGCATGAAAAGGGAAGTGGACCATGATACTAACTGAAAAGTACCATCAAGTGAGATACTAAAGAAAGCAAAGATTAGCTCAGGCTAGAGATGTAGCTCAGTGGTACAGCACTTGCCTAGCATGTGTGAGATCCTGGAGTCAGTACTTAGCATCGCAAGAAAAAAAAAAAAAGATGATGATGAAGATGATAGTGAGCACACAAAAGATTCTGAGGAGGAATAGTCAAAAGTATGGGGGAAGGAAAGAGACATCCCTCTGGGACACCTCCCAAGTGTACTCAATTTAAAAATCCAAAAATCCAAATCTACAATGACACTGGACTATCTAAGAGGAAGTAGAGATTCTATTTATTCACTTGAACTTGTTCTTTCTGAGAAAATACTTATAAATTATACAATTAAGTCACCATAGAAAGAGTCCAATACTAATGAAAAATGAAAGAGTAAAACAAAGGAAAGCTGTCCTTGCACCTAATGTAAATGCAGTCTTTCATTATCAACAGTGGGCCTTGCAAAGGCATGCTCTGAAACACATGCTTCAGCCCCTGGCTCAAAAGCTTTCTCTGCTCCCCCCAGGTGGAAGTCATTTCTCTCCTAGAGAATGTCTGGACTCTCAAGAACTGTGTGTGTATCTCGAAGCTGTATATTACATTTCTTTATCCCCTACTATGTATTAAAGTGCTTAAAACAGAGAATTTTTTAGGTTGTTGTAGCTTGCCACTGTGCCTATCACAAAGTACCTAGGAGGTATTTAATAAATACTTGCTGAATTCATTTATGTATTCATTCAACAAACACATGATAGACTATAACGTGCCTCCCTGTCTAGAGACTGTGTGAGGCAGCAGAAATACGACAGGAGGCCATGCATGGACCCCTTCCTCATGGAATTTCCAGACTATTGGCAGTGTGCACATGTACCCAAATGCCACACAGAAAAGTATAATTACTATTACGACTTACAATTCAAAGGTTGAATACGGTGCCATGCTACCTAATAAGGCATTTGCCCAGCCAGGAAATCCCAGAGAGATACCCCTGGAGCAGTGCTGTTTTGAACTGAAATCTGAAGAGAGGATGGTAGGTAACCAAGTGAAGAGGGTGGGAAATGATAGTAGGCAAGCAGAGCAGCACATGCAACGGTCCTGGGGCAGAATAGAATGGACAGAAGGAATGATTTTTCTTTCCTAGAGCAGACTGGCTTCCAGAGAAAGTCAAGGTCTTAATCTTCTTTAGTCTCCACTCCTGCTTCACTCCTTCACAATACTGGCATCGATACTAGGTGGTAAATATCTCTATATTAAAGCACTGCCCAAAGTTCAGAATTTTTTCATTAAAATTCTTTTCGCTCATAGTTCATGAATTTTAAATTATAGATTTACATTGAAAAATAATCAGTGGGCCAAGAATCAAAAGATCTAATTAATCTGTGATTTTGGTTATTTACTTCACTTCTCTGGGTCTTGCTTTTCCTTCACTTACAAAATTAGAAGCTTAAACCATCAAACTTCTGTGGAAGCCCCTCCCAGCTCTAAGAGTTCTATATTGATGAGGTTCTAGGCATCTAAGTCTTAAAAGGGGCCTTCGTATGGTATAATAAAAATAAAACAAATTATGCTATGGTTATATCCTTGCGCTGCCAGTAATAGCTTGACCTTGGGCAAGTCGTTTAACCTTTTTGATCTGCAGTTTCCAAATATTATAGTATCTGCTCTGAAGAGACACCCAAAACTCCCAGAAGCGGTTGTTATTACAACTGAAATACACTGTTTTTAGCACTCTGTTGAGTTCTACAACCTCTTTTTATTTATTTATTTATTTATTTATTTATTTATTTTATTTATTTTTTTGTGGGTACCGGGGTCGACCTCAGGATCTCGCGTGCCAGCAGGCGCCTGTGCCACTGAGCGATATCACCGGCCCTTTTTTCGTATGTGGGTTCTGGGAGTTGAACTCGGGCCCTCGTGCTTGCCAGGCAGGCGCTTACACCGCTGAGCCATCTCACCGGCCCCTACAACCTCTTTTTTAAAGGAAAATGTAAAAACAATACGCAACAGTATCAGAAAAAGGACCCCATCCATTTTTCTAAGGAGAATAATCATTTATCATGCACAAATGTGGATGTGTGCTGTAATTGGTTACTGTTACTGATTCAGACATGCAGTTAAATAGATGGCTCTGTTCACTAAACACACATCTTTCTGCTGAAAAGACCATTGAACTTGAGAACGTAGGAGGCCTTTCTTCTCACAAAGTAAGTAGTAAAAGTAGAGAAGAGAAGTACTATCGAAAAGGAACTAAAATGCACAGTCTAACAATTTTGTTTGATTCAGCTTTCATTCTAAGGGATATTCTCAGGGAGATTTAAGGAACGAAATGTAGGAAGTGAACCCACCAACATGGTAAGCTGTGAGAAAGCTCATCAGAGAATATTGCTCTTAATTCAGTGCAGTTTTCGAAAAACTATAGGAGAGGGCCGGTGAGATGGCTCAGCGGCATAAGCGCCTGCCTGGCAAGTGCGAGGGCCTGAGTTCGACTCCCAGATCCCACATACAAAAAAAGGGCCAGTGATATTGCTCAGCGGCATGGGCACCTGCTGGCGCGTGAGGTCCTGAGGTCGACCCCCGGTACCCACAAAAAAAAAAAAAAAATGAAAAACTATAGGAGAGAAATAATTTCTCCCTATATTTTACCCACACAGGCCTTGGTCCTGAGATAGCCTTCATGCATAGACATTTTTTTTTTTCTTTTCTGAATAGCTATAACACAAGCAGGTCTATGGGAATCTAATTGTAATAGATGAATTATAGTTTTGAAGCTACATTCTTCGTTTACTTGCAAAAATATATCTGATTAAAATGTTTCAAGTTTTTAAATCTATGAAAAATTTTGCATTGCTTTTACTAAGGCTTTTAAATATCATGTTATTATTCCATTGCATTTTTTTTTAAACCTAATGGCATATTACCTATGCAGGGAAAACAAAACAAAACAAAACAAAAACACCTTCCAGTGTGTATATTAAAATTGCATTTAAAAATCTTTTAGAATGCAGGATTAAAATTATGAGGCAGTGAAGCAGATCCTTAGAGGGCCCAACAACAGTGAAGGTGGTACTCATGCTAAGCATCTCTTGCTTTTCCTGGTGTCCTGGGCATGTAGTCTAGGGTTCAAACCAGTCAGATCTCAGTCCCCTGCATAGGGCATAAGGGGAGAACGCACGGGGAGAGGAAACCCATTCTGCAGAGGTAAATGCTGGGTTACTCACCAGTTGTAGCCTGGGAGAAGGGGAAAATGAAGAAGGAAGGAAGACACTAAAGAAAAGAAATTATTCATTGCATTTGCTGAAGATATCAAGGCAAGCTTAATCAAAGAGAAAGTGTGGTGCTAAGTATGGGGAGCGCTGCAATGGGGTCTTCCAGTGGAGGTTTCCAACCAAGGAACAGGCAGGGGGCAGTGAATGAAAAATAAGAGGAAACATCAAAGATAAGGGTATCTGGCAAAACTGAGCCAATACAGTTCTTGCTGAAATCAGGCCGTGGTGAGAGGATATTGATGTCAGGTAGTCAGATACCAAGGGTGGGGGATTTTTTGGCTTAACTAATTTATCAAGAATCTTCTTGATCTGTGTTCTACAAGGAAAAAGAGGGAAGCCCAAGCTTGAGGTTAGTCAGAAAGGGCTCAGAAGTCCAACCAGAGTCTGTTAGAAGGAGAGAAGGAAGAGAGGGGTGGAAGAAGGGTGGAAAAATGAGAGAGGAAAGAAGTTGAGGATATGGGAAATAAAGACAGAGTAGAAGGAAAGGAGAGAAAGAAAAGGCAACAAATGGAGGAAAGAATCTCCTCAAAGAATTCTTAACATATATTATACTTAGCTGGTCTGAGAACCAAAAATTCATATAATCTATGTTTCTAGTATCTCTAAGCTGAAAATTTATGAATAGCAAGTTTAAAAACCTAAATTAAATACCAGTGAAACGGAATGCTGGAATCATATTCCAATGGTGATGAAGAATGAAACCATGAATGGAGGAGGTAGATGCGAGCAAATTTACTTAAAAGATATAAAGGCAGTGAAGTAAAAGATATAAAGGTAAAGAAGCAAAGCCCTCACTAGCCAGAAGAAAGTTCTGAACAGGATACTCACCAGGACTCCTCGTCTAAGGGTTTTTGAGGGATCTCGGGCTGTTGTGTAAACAATATAATCTCTATCCCTTAGGAGACTACATCTTTTTTAGGGTCCAATTTACGCAGTGTTCATGTAATGTCTATGCAGGGCCCATATGCTCTTAAGTCAGTGGACTACCTGGTCATGATCTGGGAGGGTCCAAGACAGCTAAAGGACACCTAGCAGAGGGTTGTGACTCAGCAGACTCCATTTTTGGGCTTCTTTTTTTTTTTTTTTGGTACAGGGAATCGAACTCAGGACCATGCACTTGCCAGGCAGGCATTTGTGCCGCTGAGCTATATCCCAATGTTTTTTGTTTTGTTTTTTTGAGGGTATTTTTTTGGGGGGCCTCTTGACTCCATTTTGGGGCTGCAGTCTTAACTGCCTAATAGGATCCTAACTCTTGTCACAGCAGTTCCTGTTACACCAATGTGATTGGCAGAAAAAAATACATTGCCCTGGGAGAATGTATTTTTAATCCAGACATCAAGGAATTTCTCCGACGCTTTCTAAAGATCATGACTTGACAGTCATGGCCTCAACCCACCAAGGAGTTAAACCACTATAAGCAAGAGTCAGCAGGAATAACGCACTGCTGAGGGGGACACGTGATGCTGCTGAAGGGACGCTGTCAGGTACAAAACCCCAAATGTGTTTAATATGTCAGAGAAAATAATAGCAGGAATTGAAAATGAGGTGAGAAAATAAAAGGCTGCCCAAAAAGGCCAAGATTTGAAAATAATGAACCAGCAAATATAAAACGAAAAAGTTCAAATTTGAAGTTAGAAATGCTGTTAGTGGACTTGAATAGCAATTAGACACATTTGAAAAGACTATTACCTGAACACAGCCAGAAAAATGATGAGATGAAAATTATAAAAGAGAATTGCCACTTGGAGGTATGAAATGAGAAAGCGTGAAATATATATCCAATCAGTTTTTCAGAATAAACTAATAGAATGAGAGGGTTTTGTTTGTTCGTTTGTTTGTTTTGTTTCATTTTCCTCCCTGTGCTGAAGATCAAACTGAGGGCCTCACACATACTAAGCACGTGCTCTACCACTGAGTTACATCCATGTCCCCAAGAAATTTATTTGATTATTTATTTATAAATTGGTTGGGAAATTTCTGTGACTGGTGGAAGATATGCATTCTCAGATTCATTGAGCCCAAGGAATCTTAAGCAAGATAAATAAAAATAAATCCATTATCTATGGAAAATGTATTGAAACAAACAAAAACACCAAAAATGAAGGATAGTTAAGTGGCTAAAAAGAAAAAGATACCTCTGAAGGATCAACAATAAGGTTACAGCAGATGTCAACAGCAGCAAAACATTGTGATATATTATCTTCAGAGTGCTAAGAGAAAACCAGTGAAATTATCTTTTAGAAGGGTAAAATTAAGATGTTTGCAGATACAGACTTTACTAGCAACATGTCCTCACTGAGGAATTTCTACAATATATTATCCCAGAAGAAGGAAAATGGTCCCAGAAGCAATTTCTCAGATGCAAAAAAGGAAGGTAAGTGAAGAAAGTTACAAAAGTATGGCTAAATCTAAGCAATCACTGATTGCATGAAATAATAAAACCAACAATGTCTAATTTTTACAAGTATAAAAATAAGGCAGAACCAAAACACTGGATGAAAATAACATCAATGTTGGGAAAGGGGTAATCAAATTTGAAGCATTCCAAAATCCTAGTAGTTAAAAGGAAAGTTTTGATTAAATTGATTTATTAAGTTAAATATCTATATTAAACTTCCTAAAATATTAAATACATAGAAGTAGAATTATAATTTGCAATTAGCGGAGGGGAAAGAATTGGAGAGAAACTTTAAATCAACCCATTTCATAAGTCAAAATAGTAAGACTAAACAATATATGTCCTGACATATATATACTGCAAGATGTCATTTTTCAAAAAACAAAGGAATGATTAACACAAAGTTTAGACTGGTATGTGGCGCTCCAGGGCCTCAGAAGCTGGTTAATACTTAAAGGAAGTAGGTAGTACCCTCAAATTAATTTAAGGGGAAGTTAAATGAAGGAATTATTTACAAAGGTAGAAGCGGTGTGTACAAAAATAAGTTTGAGAGCATACCAATGGCCAAAGCCAGCTAGAGGTCACAAGGCAAAGGTGACAGGACACAACGGCCACACAAGTCAGCTCTCCAAAGCCCAGTGTGTGTGCAGCAAAGCAAAGCATAAGAAACAAGGTGAAGGGCAAAGAGAAAATAGTGCTCAACTGAGCTCATTCCATTCTCCTTTTTTTTTTTTTTTTTTTTTTTTGTGGGTACCGGGGGGTCGACCTCAGGACCTCGCGCGCCAGCAGGCGCCTGTGCCGCTGAGCGATATCACCGGCCCCTTTTTCGTATGTGGGTTCCAGGAGTCGAACTTGGGCCCTTGCGCTTGCCGGGCAGGCGCTTAAGCCGCTGAGCCATCTCACCGGCCCTCCATTCTCCTTTTTAAAACAGCAAATGCATTTTATTTATAACAGCTCATAATACACAATGTACTTTACAGCTCCAAAATGGAAAAAAATGTACAACAAAAATAATGAAAGATTACTTTAAAAACATTTCGAATGAAGCACTTAGAAATGAAGGGCAAAGGGATTGGGGATATAGCTCAGTGGCACGGGCCCTGCCTGACGAGTGTGAGGTCCTGAGTTCAATTCCCAGTTCCAAAAAGAAAAGAAAAGAAAAGAAATGAAGAGCAAGGAGAGTAAGAAACATTCAAAAGGCAAGGAGTCTACCTTGTAAGTTGTTATCCATCTGCTTTACTTCTACTTATTCTCTGTTGTGGTCTGAATGTTTGTGTCCCTCAGGTTTTATATGCCGAGATCCTAACCTCTAAGAGATGAGGCTTTTGAGAGGTGATCAGGTCTTAAGAGCAGAGCCTTCATGAATGGGATGAGTCTTCTCAAAGAAGAGACCACAGAGAGCTAATTGCCCCTTGCATATGAAGACGTAAACAAGAAGACACTATGCTGGGGGAATGGATATGATCAGAATATGTGCACTGAGATCGGCTTCCTGGCCACCATGATGTGAGCAGCTTTCCTCTACCCGACCCTTCCACTGTGCCTTCCTGCTTTGGAGCCAACTAACTATGGACTAAACACTATCAACAGATTATGGTTTGTCAAACAACAAAATCCACTTTCTTTTGCCTCAGTCAGGGTGTGATTTTTTTATCTCTGGCGAGGCAGTGTTAACATGCCTTTCCAGCCTGAAGCAGTTAGGAGAAGACTGCACTTCAGACCCTCTGCATCCCTTAAGAATAAGGGATTAAAGTCTTGGGGAAGAAAGGTAGATAGAAGAAATAAAGATAGGTAGGGGGTCAGTGAGATAGCTCAGCAGCATAAGCACCTGCCTGGCAAGCACGAGGTCCTGAGTTCGACCCCCAGTACCCACACACACACAAAAAGATAGGTAGAAAGAAGACAAGGAAAATCTTAACTTTAAAAATTCTCCTGTTAAGAATTCTGTGACTGGGGCCGGTGAGATGGCTCAGCGGCTTAAGTGCCTGTCTGGCAAGCGCGAGGGCCCGAGTTCGACTTCCGGAACCCACATACGAAAAAGGGGCCGATGATATTGCTCAGCGGCACGGGCGCCTGCTGGCGCGCGAGGTCCTGAGGTCGACCCCCTGGTACCCACAAAAAAAAAAAAAAAAGAATTCTGTGACTTCTGGGACACATACCCAAGGCTCTCTCTATATCTGCATTCCCTAGGTTAATTTAGGCTTCTTTTCTTCCAACCCCATCACACTCAAAATTCCTTAAGGATAGAGTAAGTCTAAAATTGGCTTAGTTGAGGATGTAAAGAGCAAAACTCCAATCTTTAAAATTAAGAACAAGTTGAGAAAATTCAAAGAATGCTTAAATTATCCTTAAAAAAAAAAAAAAAAAAAAAAAAAAAAACTGGGCTCGTATCTTTCACCGGTAAAATGGGCCATTATCCTTCTAGCAGGTGGGCCATCCTTTTCTTTTTCCTATATGTCGAGACCAACATGGAACTTCCTGTAGGCTAACAAATTCCATCGGTTTCCACCCCCTCAAGAGAAACACAAATGTTCTCAGTTCCAGGAGATAGCACGCCTATCTTGAGGGCCCACACTCCACTTCTCTGAGGGTGTGCTTATAAAATTCTGACTAATAAATCTGCTTATGTCTCTTTAAAAATATAGATGCACTGACCCTCCACCCACTGACCCTAGGGAGAAAGTGGGGAAAGAGTGCTGATATGGGGTGAAAAGCAATTTGATTTGTGGTAATGTGGTGTTATAGCACCCTGAATGGACTAAGATACTCTCATTTGCAGAGAAGAGAGCAAAATATTTTAAATTGTCTCAATCTCACTTATCCCATCCTTTAGGCAAGAAATAAAAGCAGTTTCTAAGTTTCTCACCGGGAAGTGTCAGGGATCACTGTTTCTGGGGAGGGCAGTTTGCTGGATCAAAAGTGGGGGATGTAGCTCAGTGGGAGTGCTTGCCTACTATGTGTGGGGCCCTGGGTTGAATTCCCAGCCCCACCCAAAACAAACAAAAACAACAACGAAAGTGACAGACTGGAAATAAATTACATCTCATTAGTTGTGAAAATAAAATATAACAATGATAGCAATTAAATTAACAGAAAAAGACAATGTAAACATGAAAAAGTCCAGAGATCGTAGAGAAAGTAGTGTTCAACTTTTTTTAGTTTCAGTGCTCTTGATTACATTATATACAAAAGCATAATTAGGCAATAATAACCAACAACTACTGACTGTTTACTCTTTGACAGGCAGTGTTCTTTTTGTTTTTTTAATTTCATTTTTATTTTGTGACAGGATCTTGTTAAGTCACTAAGTTGCCCAGACCGGGCTCAAATTTATGATCCTCCTGACTCAGCTTCCAAGAATGCTGGGATTACAGGTATGCACCACCACACCTGGCTATCAGGGAATGTTCTGAGTGTCCTACACCTATTAAGTCATCTAATCATTGTTGTATATGACAGTGCATGAAAGGCCAGTGATGCAGACAGTCAAAGAATTTACCAAGAGTAGAATAAGTGCAGAAAGAAATTTATTAAAATACACGCTGTGAGAGCCAGCAGGACAGTCAGAAGAGGGGACACACTTAGAGCTTGGGGGGATGCTTTTTATGGTAAGTGTCAGTGTTGGTCTGCTATTGGTCATTGGAAACTGCATCCTTGGTTGTAAAGGACAACCAAACACAAAATGTGTTCCTGGGAAAGATTACGTTTTGACATCTTGAAATGTTGGTTGTCAGGCATACACTTGGGGCCCAAAGTATGAGAAATGTTTTTACTGTCCTACTATCTTAATAAAAAAAGTTTTTATTATACTGTTGTCCACAATCATTATTGAAACTTGCAAAGTAGGGCTATTCATACATTTTCACAGATGAGGACACTAAAACATAAAGAAATCAAATCACTAAGCATTGGTGGAATTGCATTTATGTCCTTCACGACTATGTCCCTAAAGCTGCTCACTTTTGGGTGTGGGAATACTCACTTGCAGTTCCAACTCTTTTGTCCCCTAGCAAAAGGAGGACCTGTGGAACTCTATGAGCTCCTGGGACACAATTTGAAGCCAGTGACTTAGAGAGTGGGGAAGACATCCTAACATTTAGGGGAATGTTGTAATTGAAGTTTTTCATTCACTACAGTGTTTCCCAAAGCCAAGAAAAATGAGGAAATAGCTTGGCTTGAAAAGGAAGTTTCTAATCTGTGACTCATTAAAGGCCGTGAAATCAAAGTTGAACTCTTATGCATATGTGCATCTAAATGTTGTGGATACCCTTGCCTATGACATTGTTTTCCTTTAATATCCACGTCAAAGCAGACTGCTCCCTCAAAAGGCGTGTGTGACCGAAGTCCAATTTTCTTCCAGCTTCCTTGTGAAATGGTGAAAGGAGTCTGGGAATTTCCAGGCAAGCTTCCCTGTACTACAGACCACTGTGTTTGTAATTTGCTTCCTCAACCAGACTCCCAGCTCTGGAATGTAGCTTTTCCCCTCTGCAGAGCATCTCTTCCCATTTTATAGTAATAATTGGTTCCAGGAATCCTAATCTTAGGGAAACTGAGTCGTATAAGAGCAATATAAAACTTTGGTTAAGGTCAGACTTCAAGGTCAAACAGATGAAGGTGTAAATCTTGTGACAGTACTTATTACCTGTAGGACAGTTGTTTAACTTGACCTTGCTTTTGGGAATCATAATATCCACCTAGAAAGATGGTGATGGAAATTAAATTCAGGAAAGCATATGCCTGGAACATCCAGTGTACTCTTTGAATTTAGCACTTACTGGATTATTAATCCTTGTAACAGACTTCTAAAAAGAAACAGAAACCTTAATTCCACAGGATCCTTTCTTATTGCAACACGCAAGCCTGCCAAAGACAGCAATATTAGGTTAAAATTAGTAAGGGCAGCTTCAGAGTTACACTGATTCAGACCATATAGCTTAATTTCTTTTCTTTTTTTTTTTTTTTTGGTGGGTACCGGGGGGTCGACCTCAGGACCTCGCGCGCCAACAGGCACCCGTGCCGCTGAGCGATATCACCGGCCCCTTTTTCGTATGTGGGATCCAGGAGTCGAACTCGGGCCCTCGCGCTTGCAAGGCAGGCACTTACGCCACAGAGCCATCTCACCGGCCCATATATAGCTTAATTTCCAGTAAACTAATATGAAAAAGGACTGGAACTTGAAGTGTTACTAAGTATAGTTAATACTTTACTTAAACTGCTATCCATATCGGTTACTTCAATTGCAATTTTTGCATAAATTAATTAGCTCAAAACAATTCTTTGGGGCCAGTGAGATGGCTCAGCGGCGTAAGCACCTGCCTGGCAAGCGCAAGGGCCCAAGTTCGACTCCCGGAACCCACATACGAATAAAGGGCTGCTGATATCGCTCAGCGGCACGGGTGCCTGCTGGCTTGCAAGGTCCTGAGGTCGACCCCCGGTACCCACAAAAAAAAAAAAAAAATTCTTTGATGAATTCAGAGAATATGAATATTGGCTTTTTTTTTAGTAATTAAGTTTATTGGTACATTTTAGGTAACATAACAATCACATTCATCATAAGGAATTTGTACCTCTACATGATATATCTTGATTTTTTTCCCATTCCCCTACCCTCCCTTCAACTCCTCTTCCCCTCCTTATTTACAAAAGCTTTGTTTCCACATTTCCTTCTTTTCTCATTTTTTCTTTTCCCTTCCTTCCTTTCCCCCTCCCCCCTCCCAAGTTTCCCTTCCCAATTGAACATTTTCTTCCTATTTCACAATATCTATTATGTATTTTGGTCCTTATTTACACTTTCGGTTTCTCACACCAGAGAAACAATGCAGTATTTACACATGTGTGTCCAATTTATTTCACTTAAGAGTATGGTCTCAATGTGCATCCATTTACCTAGAAATGTCTGAAGTTTATCCCTCTTTATGGCTGATACTTCATTGTATAAAAAAAACCACATCTTCTTTATCCATTCATCAGTTGATTGTTATTTGGGCTGTTTCCAAGAGTTAGCTACTACAAACTGTGCTGCTATAAACATGGGTGTATATATATCGCTATAGTATGATGCTTTTAATTCCTTCAGGAAGATACTAAGAAAGAGAATAGCTGGGTCAAATGGAATCTCTAGTTTTAGTTTTTTGAGGAATCTCCACACTGATTTCCACAGTGGTTGCACCAATCTACACTCCCACCAATAGTAGAGAAGGATTCCTTTTACCGCACACCCTTGCCAGCATTTGTTATTGGTTGATTTCTCGATAATAGCCATTCTTTCTTGAGTGAGATGGAATCTTATCATTGTTTTAATTGGCATCTTTCAAATGACCAGTGACATTGAACATTTTTTCACTTATTTTTTTGCTGTTTCTACTTCTCCATCTGAGAGGTGTCTCTTCACTTCAAATGCCCATTTTTGGTTTGGGTCTTTAAATTTGGGGGTCTGATTTTTTTGTGTTCTTTATATATTCTAGATAGTAGTCCTTTGAGGAACAGCTGGCAAAATATTTTTCCCATGCTGTGTGTTGTCTCTTCACTCTCTTGGTGGTTTCTCTTGCTGTGCAAAACCTTTTTAATAAGAGGAGATCCCCATTGTTGAGCCTTTGTGATAGTTCCTGTGTGATCAGGTTTTGCTCATAAAGTCTTTGCCTACACCAATATCTTTAAGAGTTCTACCTATTCTATCTTCCAGCAGATTTAGTGTTTCTGTTTTAATATTTAGATCTTTGATCCATTTTGATTTTAGTTTAGTGCATGGTGAAAGATATAGTTGTAATCTTCAGCATGTGGAAAACCAGTTTTTCTAGCACCATTTATTAAAGGGGCTATCTTTCTTCCAGTGAAAATGTTTGGCTCCTTTGTCAAAGGTGGTTAAGAGTGTCTGGAGTTGTTTCTGCACCATCTAGTCTGTTCCATTGATCCTTAGGTCTGTTTTTTGCCAGTACCATGCTGCTTTTATCACTGTTGCTTTGTAGCATAATTTTAAGTCAGGGATTGTGATGCTACATGCCTTGCCTTTGTTGCCCAGAATTGCCTTTACTATTCTAGGTCTCTGCTGGTTCCAAATGAATTTTAGGATTGTTTTCTCTAATTCTGTGAGATATGCTATTGGAATTTTGATCAGGATTGCATTAAATCCATATAACAATTTCAGAAATATGGTCATTTTCACTATACTGGTTCTTCCTACTCAAGAATGAAGGATATCTTTCCATTTTCTGATATCCTCTTCAATCTCCTTTTTCAGAGTACTGTAGTTTTCAATGTAGAGGTATTTTACTTCCTTCATTACAATGATTCTTAGGTATTTCTTTTTTCTTTTTGGATGCTATTGTGAAAGGCATTGCTTCCATAATTTCTCTCTCAGTGAGTTTGTTGTCTGTGCACAGGAAGGCTATTGATTTTTGAGTGTTGACTTTGTATCCAGCTACAGTACTAAATTTGGTTATTAAATCTAGAAGTCTTTTGGTGGAGTTTTTGGGGTCTTCTATGTAGAGTATCATGTCATCCGCAAATAATGATAATTTAACTTCTTCCTTTCCTGTCCTTTTATTTCTCTCTCTTACCTGATTGCTCTGGCTAATGTTTCCAGAACTATACTGAATAAGGGTGGTGACAGTGGACATCCTTGGCTCATTCCTAATTTTAGAGTAAAAGTTTTCTGGTTTAGTCTGTTTAGTGTAATGTTGGCTGTTGGTTTGTCATAGATGGCTTTTATCTGATTAAGATAAAGACTATCCCAATTTTCTGCAAGGTTTTTATCATGAATGGGTGATGGACTTTGTCAAATACTTTTTCTGCATCTATTGAGATGGTCATTTGATTTTTGTCATTGCCTCTGTTAATATGGTGTATTACATTTATTTCTTTACATATGTTGAATCATCCCAGAATCCCTGGGATGAATCCTACTTTGTCATGGTATATAATCTTCTTGATGATTTGCTGCATTCTGTTTGCCAGTATCTTATTGAGGGTTTTTGCATCTATGTTCATTAGGGAGATTGGCCTGTAGTTCTCTTTTCTGGTTGGATCCTTCTCTGGTTTTGGTATCAGGGTAATTGTTATAGTCAGGGTTTACAGGGGAATAGATTTAACACACCACGCATAACTCATAGGATTATTTTATAATATTCACCCAAAGAGTCAGGTGCAAAAGAGTGCAAAAGATCTGTCCACACAATAGAGACCCAAAAAATCCAGCTGAAGGCCTGGATTCCACGGCAATGTCCTGCACAAGTCCAGCTGAATACCCAGAGCCCATAGCAATATGTTCTACAAGTTCAGCTGGAGGTCTAGAGCCCACAACAATGCCTCATGCAAGTCTGTATCAAGTATCTGTACTAGGAAGGCCCAACGGTCAGTAGTGGAAGTTAGAAAGTCTGTGCCAGAGGGATGAAGGATCTGTGCCAGCAGGCTGAGAGATCTGCACTGGAGCAAGGAAGCAACACTCAAGGTAAGGGCCAGAGTTCCCCTAAAGAGAATTGCAGCCATCCCTAGTGACAGCAAGGACCCAAGCTCCTCCAATGATGAGAATAGCTGAGTTCATATCAGGAAAACCAGCATGAGGCTTCTCCAGGAGAGTCAGCAGCACATCATCTTCCCCTCCAGTTCTGCTTTTTACGTTGTTGACAACAATCCTCAAGTGAGTCATCCACACCCAGCACCACACTGATTCAGTTCATCTGAGTGTTTGAAATTGACTATTAGTTAACCCACCACAGTAATGGTTGCTTCCAAGAATGAATTTGGGAGTATTGCTTCCCTTTCAAGTTCATTAAAATTGAGAAGAAGCAGCATTATGTCTTCTCTAAATTTCTTTTAGAATTCAGCAGTGAATCCATTAGGGCCTGGGCTTTTCTTTGTCGGTAGGTTTTTTATTACATCTTCAATTTCATTGACTGATATTGGTTTATTTAGAAATTTTATATCTTCTTGAGTCAGCTTTGGTAATTCATATGTACCTAGGAATCTGTCCATTTCTTCTGTGTTTTCCATTTATTAGAATATAGATTCTTGAAGTAGGTATTGATGATTTGGCTTTCTCCAGGATCTATTGTGATTTCACCCTTTTCATTCCTAATGGATTTGAGTCTTTTCTTTCCTTTTTTTTTGATAAGGTTGAATAAGGGTTTGTCAATTTTATTTAATCTTTCAAAGAACCAACTCTTTGATTCATTTATTCTTTGTATTGTTTTCTTAGTCTCCATTGCATTAATTTCTGCTCTGATCTTTATAATTTCCTTCCTCGTACCAGCTTTGGGCTTCACTTGCTCTTCTTCTTCTAGAAGCTTGAGGTTTAATATTAGTTTGTTTATTTAAGCTCATTCTGTTTTCTTGACATGGGTATTTACTGCTATAAATTTCTCTCACAGGACCACTTTCATTGTCTCCCATAAGTTCTGGTATGCTGTATTGGGATTGTTGTTTAATTGTAGAAACTGTCTAATTTCTTCTTTAATTTCATCTGTGACCCATTGGTTGTTCAGGAAGTTGTTATTTAATTTCCATGTGTTTATGAAGTTCTTGTGATTTCTTTTGCCTTTGATTTCCAATCTCATTGCACTATGGCCTGACAATATGCAGGAGAAAATTTCAATTCCTTTTCATTTCCTTAAGCATATCCTATGAGCTAGTATGTCTTTTTTTTGGTGTGTGGGTACCGGGGGTCAACCTCAGGACCTCATGCGCCAGCAGGCAACCATGCCGCTGAGCAACATCACCAGCCCTTTTTTCGTATGCGGGTACCGGAAGTCGAACACAGGACCTCGTGCTTGCCGGGCAGGCGCTTATGCTGCTGAGCTATCTCACTAGCCCCATAGTATGTCTATTTTGGAGAATGTCCCATGTGCAGCTAAGAAGAAAGTGTATGCTGATGTTGTGGGGTGGAACACTCTATAGACATCTACTAAGTCCATTTGTTCAAAAGTTTGGTTCAGTTCTAATATTTCATTGTTGATTTTTTTTTTTTTTCTAGCTGATCTGCCTATTTGTGGCAGTGGGGTATTGAGGTCCCCCATTACAATTGTATTAGTGCTAATTTGACTTTTTATGTCTGTTAATATTTGTTTTATATAGTTGGGTGCACTGACATTTGGTGCGTATATATTTATTATTGTTGTCTCTTCCTCTTGGATTGTTCCATTTTCAAGGATGTAATGAACTTCTTTGTCTCTCTTAATCAATGTTGGCTTGAAATCCACTTTGTCTGCAAATAGAATAGCTATCCCTGCTTTCTTCTGGGGTAAAAACATGGAATATTGTTTTCCATCCTTTGCTTTCAGTCTATGAATTTCTTTTTGAATTAAATGTATTTCTTGTATGCAGCGTATTGCTGGCTCTTGCTTCTTGATCCATTCTGCCAGTTTGTTTCTTTTGAAACCAATATGTATTTCTTTTGAAACCGATTTGTATTGATTTATCCTTGTCATGTTATTTTCCTGTTGGTGGCTCCCTTTTTTCCCCTCTGTTTAATTGCTTGCCTTGCCTGGCAGATTCATTCTGTTGGGGTTTGTGGAGTTGTAATTCTTGTTATCTCTTTCTAGAATATCCTTCAGAATATTTTGGAGTTCTGGTTTGTTGTTCATGAATTTCCTCTGGTGTTGTTTCTTTGTGAAAGTATCTTATTTCTCCATCATTGTTGAAAGATAGTTTGCAGTGTACATCAATCTGGATTGGAGATTGTTTTTTTAGGGCTTGAATACTTCACTCCAAGCTCTCCTTGACTTGAGATTTTGTATTGAGAAGTCTGCTGTGATTCTGATGGGCTTTCCTTTACAGGTGATTTGTTTCTTTTTTTTTTTTTTTTTTTTGTGGGTACCGGGGGGTCGACCTCAGGACCTCATGTGCCAACAGGCACACGTGCCGCTGAGCGATATCACCAGCCCCTTTTTCGTATGTGGGATCCGGGAGTCGAACTCGGGCCCTCGTGCTTGCAAGGCAGGCGCTTAAGCCGCTGAGCCATCTCACCGGCCCAGGTGATTTGTTTCTTTGCTTCAACAGCTTTTAATATTTGTTCTTGTGTTTAATTTCTAGAACCTTGACTATTATATGCCTTGGTGTAGATTTTTTTTTATTATGGCCAATTGGAGTTCTATATGCCCACTTATGTGTATGTCAAATTTGTTTTCCCTGCTTAGAGATGTTTCCTACCATGACTTCTGTGAACAGGTTTTTTAAAGTCATTTGCACTATCTCCTGCTTTTTCATTGACTCAGATCAAACTTATGTTATTCTTCTTTGCATCATCTAGCAGCTGCTGGATTGATTTCTCATGGTTCTTTGCTATTTTTAAGAAATCTTTCTTTTCATGATTGCTAACTGCACTCCTTCAATCTTCTATATCTGATATTCTACATTGACTCATTCTGTTGTGTGTACTTTCAATGGAATTTTTAATCTTGATATCTGTTTGAATCTGTTTCATGGATTCCATTTCTTTCCTATGTTGGAGCTTCATGGTTTCCATCATTTTCCTAAGCTCCTCTACTTTTTTTTATCTGTATCTGCTCTAGAGTCACAAAGCATGTCTTTCATTATAGTCACCATCTCAGTAGTTAGAAGTTATTTCTAATTTGATTTTTTCTACAGCCTCATTCATCTGCTTTGTTACTCCCACTGTTACCACTTCAGAGCCCAGATGGGTAGCTTTTGAATTGTTCCACCTCATTGCTCCCTGAGTTTGCCTTTTATGGGTGGAATTCAGGGGTTGCATCCATTTTCTTTCTTTCTTTCTTTCTTTCTTTCTTTCTTTCTTTCTTTCTTTCTTTCTTTCTTTTTTAGTTTAATTCCTTAGTTGATTCTTGTAAATTGCTTATGGGGAGTAGCTTTATTGCTAGTATTTAGAACCCTCATTAAATGACTACTTCTCAGAGGTGTCTTCCAGGTGTAGCTGGCTTTTAGGTTTTTGAATCTGTTGCAAGATCCTGACTCTTCAACATATTGGGGATGAGAAATTGCTGCCTACTTGGCCTAACCCCTGGTTCTTTGGCACTGGCCTATGTATTTTATATGACCCTTAGGCAACCTCAGTCTTGGTCTACCAGGAAGAACAACTGATTAAAACAATTATGTCACATTGGCTAAAGTGGTACAATCAGCAATAACAATAGCATCAAACACAGCCTAGAAAATCACAAACTGTGGTAACTATTAATTTGCCACTTTTAACCATATGAACTTGATTTGTGGTTATATAACAAAATATAAAAGAAACCAGAACATTGTATGCAGTATATAAGCCCTCAATATGGCAATTTTACCCTCGGGGAGAAAATTTTAAAGGGGCTGGGGGGAAAAATAGAGAAATAGAAGAATAGGAAGAGCCTAGAAGCAAGGCTGGTGCACAAAGGAAAATCACCCAAACTTTGGGAAACTGGTAAAGAAGACAGGAGGAAAAGAGAGAAGGAAGAAATAAAAACAAGAACAGAACAACAACAATGAAATGAGAAACTTTGCTCACACTCATATATAAAAACAAGAACAATCAAGTAAAAAAAAAGGGGGGGGGAGAAAGAAAGAAAAGAGAAAAAAAAGAAGAAAAAAATAAGAAAAAATGTCCATTTCAAGACATGTCTCCACTATTACTGGTAGACAACATGAGCCGATAGAGTCCAGATCCAAGCTGATTAATCCCAGCAAGCCTGCATCTTTAGTTCCACTGAAGTTCAGGCTGGTTTCTGGCTGTGAGGCTCGAGCCAGATTTCTTCAGCCTGCAACAGTCCGTGCGCCTCTTGCCAGCTTGAACTCAGCTCCTTGCTGTCTTGAACTCAGCTCCCTGACCTCCTATGGACTTGAACTCAGCAGCCTGACCCTGTAACCTGGAGCCGCTAGATAAAGCCAGCCTGCAGCTGTTCTGAGTTCTGAGCTCAGTTGACCCCTCTTTAAGATGGCTACTGACCAATCACCCTCTCTTGGGGAACGTCTGAGCCCAAATAACTCACCAACAGCAGCAGTCTGCTGTATCCACTGCTCCATTCCACTAGTGCACATCTCCATGGGGGCCTCTAGGGTCACCAGTAGTCACTGTGCGTCTGCTGGTTCGAGCTGCCCCTCCCATGCTGAGAGTCTATGCTCAGGGAGAAAGTGCCGCCTCCCATCTCCTTCTTCTTTGTTAAGTCTCACTCTTTGCTTTCCCCATGGGCTTCAATTCTCGCTTCAGATCTTTCCTGGGTCCTGGGGACCCACTTCCCTCCTTCCCCTTCCTCACATTGCTATATTCCAGTGATTGGACACCAAATCTCAGAGAGGCTTTTGCTCTCCTGCTCAGCACTCTGCTATCTTCCCAGAAGTCCTATTTTTGTATCTTTTGTAGGGCAAAGATTTTAATTATAAAGAAGTTCAATTTACTGATTTTTAATAGTTTTTTTTCTAGCTTTTAATTTCATTTATAGTTTTTTTTGTTGTTGTTGTTGTCCCAAAACCTTTGAGTTTGTTTGTTCTTTCACTCGTGTACACGATACTTACTTTGTGCTTATTATGTTCTAGGCCCAGAGGACACAATCTATTGTTTGTTAACTGAGACTAGACCTATAGATTTTTAGAGTATTATATGTGTACATTGAAAAATTTACTTCTTATTTGAAAATTATGGAATATGTTTTCCTTGCCAAATTAGTGGGAATTTGCTCCCCTCTTGTAAGGAGGAAGAAAACAAGACAGCAAAAGTTCATTTCCAGGAGAGCACTTGTTTTTTCTTCCTAGAATGCTACCAAACAAGGCATGTAAAATTTCATTAAAACAGGATGAGACCATTTTGCTTTACAATAAAAAATTCTGCAATCAGTTTTGCGAAGCTCACTCACAAACAAGTTGATGATATTTGTGTCAGAATCAAGAAGTAAAAATATTTTTTAAATGGTAAATGCAACTACAACCACATGATTTAGTCAAAACTAACCTGCAGTAATGTTTTGCTCTCTTTAAGCAGAGAGTAAGTGCTATAGTACTAAGAAATAATGCTGTAATTGTGGCATGCACTTCATTGCTTATCCAAGTTAATATTTATTTAGTGGTAAGTCACTAAGTAGTTATTACATTTTAAACAATGTATTACATTTTTTATGTTTACATTTTCAAACATACTTGTTTTGCATAATGAACTTGGTAGTGAGGCAATTCAAGCCAGTGTTCTACGGACGTCTTTTAAGCACCTACCACGTGTAAGGGAGTATAAATACGCATATGGAGTTCTAGTTCCTCACAAGTTGGTGAATTAGTGCTAAATGCCATCACTTCCACCCCAACTAGCCCAGAAACGTCCCCATGAAAACAAAGTAGATGAAGATCAGGACTCTTAACAAACCCAGGGGAGATGAGTTGGGACAGAAAAGGCCAGGTGCCACAGAGTGGGACCAGTTGCCAAGAGCTTTCTTACTGTGGTGTTCTCCACCTTGGGTACACTGGCTAGACCGTCACCAGCCAGGGACTGGAGAATTTCACAGAGGCTGTAGTGTCATACCAGGACGGCCATGAGGAAGGACAGCAGCAGGCAAGGCTTACCAGCTGCCTCTGGATCATTTCTTCCTCCAGCTCTCCCAAGGCCACCTGTTGGGGACTGGAGGTGAAAATCTAGACATGAAGCTTTGGAGAAAGTGCAGTGTGAGGTTGAGCCTCAGGCTGAACCTCTGAGAGACAGGATGATAGAAATTGAGGCCACAATAAATGGGACTTCACCTTGCACCAGAAATGTTCAAGCTGATGAAAGTGTCACTCTCTCAGTCTTTAAATGCATGTGGCCTGCACTGGAGGTACACACAGCCAGCCAAGGGCAACATGTTAGCTTCCTGGACAAATTACAAGATGGCTGGTGAGCTTTACTTAAGTACATGTGAAATGATCCATTGTTGCCTTATATACCTTGATACTAAATTGATTTGTGCACGTATGCATAGAGGAAAACCAGTAACTCATTTGTAGTTGGAACAGATATGCTACTTGAAAAGATTAAGAGGAGAAAAACAAATGGATGTTTATTAATATGTATATTTCAAACATACATGAGAGACATCCAGGGAATAGTAGCTCTCGAAGAGGTACCTTTGAATTATAGCTTATACAGCATCTTCAGCAAAGAACAGGGCACCTGTTACAGTTTATAACTGTATGACCTCTCAGAGCCTCATGTGCTCATCAGTGGGACTTTGGGGAGATGACTGAATCATGGGTACATGACACTCATCAGTGGATTAGTCTGCTGATGAGTTTATAGCTAAATGTGATGCTGGGAGGTAAAACCTGGTTGTAGGAGTTGTGTCACTGGGGACGTGGCTTGAAGGGGTCTATCTCCCCCTTCCTCCATTGATTGCTTCTGCTTCCTGCCACGATGCCATGAGCTGCTTCTCCTCTGCCATGCCCTTCTGCCATGCTAGCCTGCCTTGGAGCTGGCCAACTATACGGACCTAAACCTCTACAAACCTGTGAGCCGAAAATAAACTTTTCCTCCATAGAGCTGTGGCTGTCAGGTGTTGTGTCTCAGTGATGAGACAGTAACTAAGACAGCACTTTTAGAGAAGCAAGACAAATGAAACCAACTCTGGGTCTCCATGGGCAACAACTTGGGGAGGCAAATAAATGGCAGAGAAAGTCTAGTTAGTAAAGCCCATTAATGCAGATTCCCCTGGTACCTTCTCCCCATTACCAAGGGTTCAAAGTAGTCTTCAGTGCTTAATCTTTGTTCTCCCTGGTCAGGAGAAGGGCAGGATACTGTTCGTCTTTGTAAATCTGTCTAGCTTTAGGTAAACAGAGAGAGAGCAGAAAGTCTTCTGGTATCTGCTGCTTTTCTCTTGCCTTTCCATGTTTGGGGGAGGCATAGTCTGGTTTCCAAACATATCTTTGTAATCCAGTGTTCCTCGTTCTCATGGGATAGGAGGAAAAATTTTGCTTTACCCTCTTAGGCTTCGTACTTGGGGAGGCTGCAAATGAACTGGTTTTTAAAAACAGATTAGTAAGAGCCAGTGAGATAGCTCAGCGGCATAAGCGCCTGCTCGGCAAGTGCAAAGTCCTGAGTTTGACTCCCGGAACCCACATAAAGGAAAAAAAAAAAGGGCCGGTGATATCACTCAGTGGCACAAGCACTTGCTGGCAAGCGCGAGGTCCTGAGGTCAACTCCCAGTACCCACATTTAAAAAAAAAAAAAAAAAAAAAAAAGATTAGCAAGAGAAAAACATTTAACCCCATACATAATGTCCATTTTCTGCTCCTATAACAGAATATGGACTAAATTACAAATAAGAGAAGTTTACTTGGTCCACCATTGTGGAGGCTTGGAAGTCCAAGAACATGGTACTGGAATCTGGCAGGCTAAGCATCAAAGTGGAAGAAGCCAGAATTCCCCAGAATTTATCAGTAACCCCCTCCAGCAATAACCAACCCACTCCCAAGATAGTAGCATTAATCCATTATAAGGGCAGAGCTCTGCCCTCCTTATGACCTAAATACCTTTTTAAGATTCCACCTCTCGGCCGGTGAGATGGGTCAGCGGCGTAAGCGCCTGCCTGGCAAGCGCGAGGGCCCGAGTTCGACTCCCAGATCCCACATACAAAAAAAGGGCCGGTGATATCGCTCAGCGGCATGGGCGCCTGCTGGTGCACGAGGTCCTGAGGTCGACCCCCCGGTACCCACACACACAAAAAAAAGATTCCACCTCTCAATACTGTCAAACCAAAATACTGTCTGAATTTCCATACAAGTTTTGGAAAGACCATTCAGACCACAGCACAGGAGTTCACAAAAAACCGTGACTCAAGGAGGAAGCTAGAATTTGGGCTTCAGTACCATCTCGATGGGGCATTTTATTGATCAGTAAGTTTAAAACTTTTAAATGTATTACAATCGTCATTGCCTAGGAACTTTTTCTGTGATTTTATTTCACATTTTCCATCAGCCATATCTTAACACCTTTCCCTGGATACTTCAACTTTCCTTGTCTTGATATTTACATATTTTTTGCTATCCAATAAGCACTCTTTACTTACTAAGATGCATATTTATTTATTTTTATTGTTTTCAGTTTTTCCTTACAAATTCCCTTGTGACAAAAACTCTGCATGACCACATTTAGTGGTGTTCCTAGGCCCATCTGTTCACTTCCTTATAAAATCCAGTTTTAGCAAGAATCCTCAATCAGTTTATCAAGAATCCTCCACCTTCAATACCTGATACCCCCAATATCTGATCAGGTTCCTCATCCTCTACCCACTCCCGGGAGACAGCTGACCACCCTGGCCCGTCTTCAGTGAAAATCCTGTTAGGAGAGTTTAGCTAGAATCCCCCTTTACCACTGACGCTTCCTCTGAATTGTTTACATCAACGGACCCCACCTTGCTTTTTGAGTATAAATTCCCACTTTTCCATTGATACGGTTTGTATCTAGATGTCCCCCCAAAGCCTCATGTGCTCCTAGGTGGGGCTTTTCAGAGGTGGCTGGATCATGGGTGGGTGATGCTGGATTAGGGTTTGTGAATATGGATTAAGGATATGTGGTAACTAAATTGGTTTAGCATAATTCTTGGTGTGGATAATGGGAAGGTTCATGCTGGGTATGGGTGGCACCATCCAATAGGCTTGTAGCCTGGATGGGGTAAAAGTCCAGAAATCTCATTTCTTGCTGCTTCCTGCCTGCCTCGCTGTGGACCATTTCTTTTTTTTTTTTTTTTTTTTTTGTGGGTACCGGGGGGTCGACCTCAGGACCTCGCGCGCCAACAGGCACCCGTGCCACTGAGCGATATCACTGGCCCCTTTTTCGTATGTGGGATCCGGGAGTCGAACTCGGGCCCTCGCACTTGCAAGGCAGGCGCTTACGCCGCTGAGCCATCTCACCGGCCCACGCTGTGGACCATTTCTCCTCTGCCATGCCCCTCTGCCATGCCACCCTGTGTTGGAGTCAGCAGACTAGGGACTGAAAGCTCTACAAACTGCGAGCTGAAATTAATGTTTCCTCCTTTAACTTTGGGTGTCTGGTATTTTGCCTCAGCAATGAGAAAAGTAATCAAGACATCTATGCTATATGTAGAGCTGAGTTCAGTCTCCCTCATTGTAAGACTCCATTACAGTGGTCCTGGGTTCTGTCACAATGGTCCTGAATAAAATCAGCCTCAACATGCTTTAACAAGTGTCATTGAATTTTTTTTTCTATAATGCTTGTCAAGATTTATTTGTTTCCCTTGAACAAGACACTTTTCTCTCCTTCTAGCTCCACTCCTACATCTTACTATTTCTCTTCACATTGCTTTTACCTAACATATCAGTTCAGGATTGATGGAGATGTAGCTTTTGGGTGGGATGTCTCTCTTCGTTATTTTCTTTAAGATCTAAGCCATATTTAATTGGATTAGTCATGACACTCTCATTCTTCTATACATAGTCTCTTTTTTCCCTTTTAACTTTTTATAATTTTTAGAGATTTTAAATAATATAATGAATTACATTACAAGTAATCTATGTCTACTTAGATTCTTTTCCCTGATCTTACACCTCTACTTTCCCTTAGAGGGAATAGCTGTTCATGATTCCCTTGCCTTTTACAATAGAATATTTGAACTAAAAATAGATAAATGTATACATACTGTGATATTTAATTTTTCCTCCTTTTAGCTTTATAAAAATGGCATTACAATATGTGTTGTCTCCTTGGCTTTGAAGTGTTGACTCCATATTTTATTCCTAAAGTTGATATGTTGTTGTCCTCAACTCATTTCCCATGTAAAATACTATTCTATTGTGAAAATGTACCATATTTTATTTATCCATTGTCTAGAAGATGATTGCTTAGGTTATTTACAGAATTTTTATTTTTTGCTCTTAGATCCCAAACTTCTACTAACATATTTGTACATTTCTCTTGATTCGTAGGCACTGATTTTTCTCATCTGTATATAACTACCAGTGAAATGGTAGGGACACAAGCTATAAAAATGTTTTATTTTACATGATAAAGCTAAATTGCTTTCCAAACCATCATGAAAATATGTCTTCATTGAACAGTAATTATAGTAAATGCAAACAGATTAAAGTGAATTATCAAAAGATAAAATATCTCAAATCCAAGAAAGGAGGAAACCAAGCAAGTATAGGTGAGTAAATAAAAGAAAAAAAGAATAAAGGAACAATAAAAATATATAGAAATCAATTGAGAAAAACAACAAAATATTACCAAAGTTAAAATTTAATGATTTGAGTAGATACATGAGAGAGACGGTAGGAAGACTTCTGGAAGAATTCCCACAGTGGTGGGAACCAGCACAAGGGTGTGACAATGGGCTAGAGGCAGCACAGGTACTGATCACCTGTGGAATAGAGGGACAAAATGCACTTGATATGAGTAGCACAGTGTGATATAGCAGAGGCAAAATGGAATATAGAGAATTGCCTTAAGTGAAAAAAGGTTATCTAGCACAAACCTTTAACAAATATCCTATTTAATAGAGACACTCCAGATGCTTTCATTTGGGGATCAGGAGCAAGCCCCTTTATCCCTGGATCACTTCTTCTTGATCCAGTACTGAAGCCTTGGTCAATATAAAAAGATAAGAAGGGAAGAGGGAAAACTCATTATTGGTAAGTGGTATTATCAAAAACAAAACAAAACAAAACTAACTAACTAACTAACTAACTAACAAAAAAAAACAGAATCAACCAATTGACCTTAGGAAATAGCAAGAGGATTTAGAAAGGTTGGCAAAAATAAAGACAATTTACATTCTTCTGTGTGAGAAATTACCCAAGAGAAATATAACTGAAGACAATAGAACAATAAAACTGATAAAGGAAGTCCTATTTGGAGAAAATTCTACAACTTCACTAAAGGACACCACAGATAGGATAGCTTAATGTTAAGATGCTACTTGTCCTCAAACTCATCTAATGCAATTCCAGTTAAACTTCCAGAAGGATGTTTTTTATGAATACAGCAAACTGATTTCAATATATATATATATTTTAAAAATTAAAGATTATGCATAGCTAAAATAATTTTTAAAAGGAAGAACAAAGTGAGAGACTTCCCTCAACAGATATTAAATGCACGACAAAGAAATGTGCTATGCATTGGATAAATGTTCCCAAAAGACCTATTAACAGCTTGGTCCCCAGCCTGTGGGACTTTTGGGAGGCAGTGGAATAGTTGGGAGGTCAGGTCTAGAAGAAAGAAGTTGGGTCACTGAGGCAGTGACCTCAAAGGCGATCTTGACATGCCAATCTCTTCCTCTTTCTTTGCTTTCTACTTCCTTAAAGTGAGCAGCTTTGTTCCACTCTGTGCTTTCTGCCATCATGTCCTGCTTTGCCATGGGCCCAAAGCAACAGAGCCAACTGACCACATCTAGACTGAATCCATGAGCTATAATAAACCTTTTCTCCTTTTAAGTTGCTTATCTCAGGAATTTCATCACAGTGTCAGGAAGCTGCTGAACACACTATGGTAGCAATTTAATAGATAGATAGATAGATAGATAGATAGATAGATAGATAGATAGCATAGCAACAGAATAGAGAACCCAGAAACAATGCTTACATAAATTCAAATGTAAGCGATGCATTGTCTTAGTCGCTTTCCTGTTGCTGGGACTCAATACCCAACACCAACAAATTAAAAGAGGAAAGGGGTTTTTTGGCTCATGTTTTTTAGAGGTTTCATTTCATAGCTGGCTGGCTCCAAGGCAGACGTGGCATTGAGAAGGGCACAGTGGACGGGTCTGGCAGAGGAGAGCTGCTCACATCATGGCAGCAAGGAAGCAGAGAGAAGTGAGGAGCTGGGGAGGGAGGTACACACTTCTAGCTCATGCCCCCGGTGACGCACCTCTGCCACCTGGACAGACCCATCTCCTGACCCTGTGCCCGCTATAGCGCCTCCATATTTCAATCACCTTCCCAAAACACTGCCTCTGAGCACATGGGGATTTGTGGAGATAGACATGCAGATATAAACTATAACATGGATTACTGAGCAGATAATGTTGATAAAACAGACTTTTTATTTATTTATTTTTTTGTGTGGGTACTGGGGGTCGACCTCAGGACCTCGTGTGCCAGCAGGCGCCCGTGCCGCTGAGCGATATCAACGGCCCCTTTTTTCGTATGTGGGTTCCGGGAGTCGAACTCGGGTCCTCGTGCTTGCCAGGCAGGCGCTTACGCCGCTGAGCCATCTCACCGGCCCAAAACTGACTTTTTATAAGGAGAGAAATAGACTGCTACTTCACATCATACTTGATGAAGGTAACTCCAGATATTTTAAAGTACTGAAAATGAAAGAAAAATTATAAAGTTAACAGAAAAAAATACAAGAATATTTTTTGCAGACCTGGGAGAGAATATTTTATTTTATTTCACTATTTAAAAATATTTAATTGGCAAAGAAAGATGGAATATATTCAAGGTATACAATGCCATAATTCAATGTATGTATTGTCTTAGTCATGTTCATCATCACTGGGACGAAAGTACCCTACTCCTGCAGCTTACCAGAGAGGTTTATTTTGGTTCATGGTTTGGTCCGTATTAGGCTGGCTCCAAGGCAGGACGGCAGTGCACGTGAGCATGGTGGAGGAAAAGTTGCTCACGTCACGACATCCAGGAAGCAGAGAAAGTGAAGGGAGGAGCAGGGAGGGACGCGCACCCTTCCAGGCCACGTTCCCCAGTGACCTGTTTCCACCAACCAGACTCTGCCTCCCAAAGCAAGCTAGCTATGTGGCCCCCTTAATCCAATCCCAAATACACAAGTCTGGTCTTTACTGCCTCGCTTTTTATCAGCATCCTGGTCTTCTGAGCCCAGATTAGAATCTCCCCTCAGGCTCGGCTTACAGCATTCTATGTAAGGAGAAAAAATTGATAGGGGCCGGTGAGATGGCTCAGCAGCATAAGCACCTGCCCGGCAAGTGCGAGGTCCTGAGTTCAACTCCCGGAACCCACATACGAAAAAAGGGCCGGTGATATCACTCAGCGGCATGGGCGTCTGCTGGCGAGTGAGGTCCTGAGCTCGACCCCAGGTACCCACAAAAAAAAAAAAAAATTGATAGAGTAACTTGTATTAAAATTAAAATTAAGGGTTTCTTTTCAATAAAGGATACCACAGACAATATAAACTCAGTGAGGACAGATTGGGAGAAAATATTCAGAATACATAAAGTCAATAAGGGATATATGTATAAAACAAAGAAACATATGTAAATCAACAAAGGACAGAAAACTCAATAGAAACATGGAAAACAATATGATGAAATTCATAAAAGGGGAAATACAAAAGGCTAATAAATGCGTAAATAGATGTTCAACCCTACTGTTAATTAAAGGAATGTGAACTAAATAAGATCAAACTTTAGGTAAATTTAGGTGGATAGATTACACATCACGAGACAAAAATTCAGTAATCAGAAAATGTGAAGTTATGGTGCACAGAAAGAAATGAGAGTGAGTGTGCACTGCAGGTGGGATTTGAAAGTCGCTCAGCAATTCAGGAAAGTGAAGGACGGTCATCAGCAGGCTCAGAACCAGCCATTACACTCCTGGGCAGAGTCCAAGAGGGACACCCAAGCAACCCACGTGTTCGGGTTCTCTGCATGGAACTTTGTATCACACTTTACCAAGTAGGAAGCTAAGGCTTTACAGGTGTCCAGTACTTGGGGACCAGGTGAGAAAAAGCTACGGTGGGAATGTTATACAAGAGTCAGAAGGCATGTGAAGACAACTTCAAAAACAGTATTGAGTTTTCAAATTAAAGACAGATTATCACTAGCACAATACTATTTAAATAAGTTAAAAACACATTTGTACTCAATCAGCAAGGTATTTCTTGCAGAATATGTATGTATTTATATACTTATATTTATGGGTTAAGAAAAAAACCTTACAGGTACCTTGTCCACAGCTGCCACCATGATGCTGTGTCCTTCAGAAGCAGCTCTAAGACTTCACTGGGGTGAGGCCCTTGCTTCATCTAGCAACTAGCACCGCACCCGCTGCCGCATCATGGCCTTTGTCAACGAGGTTGTCTGCATCTACTCTGCCCTCATCCTGCATGACCATGAGGTGACCTACACAGAGGATAAGACCAATGCCCTCATTAGAGCAGCTGGTGTAAATGCTGGACTTTTCCGGCCTGGCTTGTTTGCAAAGGCCCTGGCCAATGCCAACATGGGGAGCCATGTCTGCATCCCTAACGCCCCCCCTCCCTCTCTGCTGCCCAGCTGAGAAGAAGGAAGGGGAAGAAAAGAATCTGAGGCCAACATGGCTTTGATTGTTCTAACAAACATCCTTTTGTAACATGTTTAATAAAAAGTCGAAGTGGTGGAGCAGGGGGGATCTTACAGGACCAGTGAACAGGAATGTAACTTGAGACATTACAGTGAAGGATCTTAGTCTCCCAACCAACTGGATTTGAGCCCAGTTACAGATGCAGTGTCCCTGAAAGGAAGTGATAGAATCTCTTGAAGAAGGGCCCTGCCACACTGCCATAATTATGGACTACAAATCTTCTGCCTAAATACTTAACAAGGAAACGTGTAGTCTTTTACCAGAGCGCCCATGCACTGGGGAAAAGGAAAATTCCTATCTTTAGGAGGAGTATTAGACACTAATCTCAGCTGACTCTAATTCTGTGGGATCAGCACCCACGCTAGTCCATTTTTCAGGGTGGGAATGAATAGTAGCAGTGAAGGGAGTAGACGAAAATGAAGGCTTGGCCCTGAATTATCTCAGAACTTGAATTTGTCTACAATCTCAGTTTGTAATGATTTCTCCTGTCCCTGGGTGTATAGTTGAAAGACTTGTAATAAAATTCTTCAACTGTGAAGTAAAGAGTATTGTGGTAGCAAAGTCCAAGTAGGAGGCCCCCTGGCAAACTCTCCCTTCCAAAATATCAACCAAAAACAATAGCACATCTTTAAGGGCATCACCAAGGTCTGTGACACCATCAGAGACTTGATAAACGCAGGGATTGGGAAGTAACTTCTACATCTCACTTAACTTACCTGTATGGCCTGTGAGGAATGACTGCTAATTATCCTAAATGTAATCATGTGGAGGGGGGTGATCCAAGTTAAAGCATTTTTATTAATTTGGTCCCTTTCTTCCAGCTTCTGCCTTTAAGAGCAGAAAGCATATGTCAGGAATTTCATATTAATGATAAATTTCATGGAAGGATAGAGCAAATGAGCAGAAATAGGACCACTGGTTTTTACTTGGTTGGATTTTTCTGTAGAAAGGAATACTTGAAAAATCCAACCAAGTAAAAACTCACTGACCAGCTATGATACTGTCTGTGGACAAAGGAAACGAGAACAATAGAGGATAAAGGGTAAATATCAACTAGCATTGTGATAATTGCAGGTAGAAGTGCCAGACTACCCAGTATATTCTATGTGTTAGCTTCCCATGGCTATGACACAATACCTGAGATAACCCACTTGTAAGGAGGAAAGGGGTTTTTTTGGCTCAGAGTTTCAAAGATTTCATTTAATGGTCACCTGACCTTTTTGCTTTGGGTCTGTGGCAAGACAAAACATCATGGCAAGAAGTGTGTGGTGGAGCAAACCTGCTCACCTCATGGTATCAGGAAGAAAAGAGAAGAGAAAAAGGGACAGGGGTCCTGATGTCCCTTTCAAGAGCACACCTCCAATGACCTCACCTCCTTCTACCAGACCCCACCTCATAAGGCTTCAGCCTCTCCCAATAGTACCACAGGCTGGTGGCCCAGCCTTCAGGACACAGTCTTGGGGAATATTTAAGATTTAAACCATAACATTATCATCAGCTACGCATCCCTCACCTGAAATCCTTGGGGCCAGAAGTTTCAGATCACTGGTATTTTTTTCTTGATAGTACTGAAGATTAAATCTAGGGTCTTGCACATGACAGGCAAGTCCGTACCACTAAGCTATATCCCAGCCCTTTTGATTTTATTTTGAGATAGGCTGGCTTTGAACTTTCAATCCTTCTGCCTCAGCCTCCCACATAGCTGGTATTACAGGTGTGTGCCACTATGCCCAGATTGATTTATGATAAAATGGGCCATTATGGTGACATCCTGTATGTATCTCCTTTTAAATCTCACTGCTTTAAAAAAGATGTGTTGCTTAAATATATATTTTAAGGTTGGTGTTTGTTAGACCCATGCTTTCTGTGGATCTGAGAAGTGACTGTGAATACATTCAATATACACCAGGAAGGTAACAACACCAGAGCTGAAGTGGAGAGAAAGGGGAAATATTTCCCAATGAGTCTAACAATATCTAATGTTTTACAGGGTAACTGTAAAGTGTTCCAGAGGCAGATACCATCTCTCTTTCCTTCCCTAAAGTAAAAGAAAAAAGAAATAAGAACCAAAAATTACCTTAAAATCATGCCTTGAGGGAGGGTTCAGAAATGAAGCAAGAGTTTTGATATTCAACAGTCATGAAGTGGCAAAAAAATGCTAGGGCTTTTTTTCATGAATTGGATAGAATTCTCAAAGCTCTGAATCTGTGAAAAATATGAGAGAGCTTGGGGCATGAAGCATCAAGATTGAGAGAGTAATTAAAGAAGTATTTTTCCAATGAAGAAAAGAAGAATGAATGGAGAACAGGTACTTATGAAATAAGTAATAATGACAATCGATTGATTAATCGATTAAGGGATTCATGCGAATTATCAACAATATTTTTTTCTCTGCTTCTTATTCTAATTACATTTTTCAACTAATGTGCCCAGTAATAACACTCATGCTTAGAGCTTCGATGTCCTTAGAAACACATAACAGAAAAACAGCAGAGCTCTCATCTGAACTGTAGCTCTCATACAGCCAGCGCTGACTCCTCATTTGGATCATGCACCACGTCACCATTGATTCTGTCAGAGCCTCATTTCCACAGGCAGATATTCCCAGCACTGAGCTGGTAAATTCTAGCAAACACACAGTAACTGTTACAACCACTCAGGACACTCAGCAAACGAAAAGGACATCCGAGAAGCTGTCAGAATTGTGTATTTCCAGCCCTCACATATTTGACTAATGTGCACTAGAGACTGTACAAATAAACACAGGCCTATACTGTCGTGTCCAGCTGGATGCAGAGCCCTTTCACTGCCAGTTAGTCACCTGCAGTCACCAAAGTCTGCAGCCCACATCCCGATCAGCCACTTGGGATGGGCATCAGCATCACAAAGACTGCCCAAGAGAAAGGCTGAGTTAGTGGACAATGTTTTTTTGGTTTTTGTATTTTAAATCATGACCAGAAAAACAATCCATGTCTGGGGATAATGAGTCAATAGTGAAAACTTCAGTGACACGTGGAATGTTCCTGTGCAACATCTTTCCAGAATCTAGACCTCAGATCTTCTGGAATGACAAAGTCAAGGGAATCTGAATGGGAGCATTTGTGGGCTCTGTACCTCAATAACTGTGGCTGATTCAAAAATTAAAAAGTGTTCCCTACATACATCGCTTTATGAAATAATAGAGAATAAAATCATCCTTCCTTTTTTTTTTTTTTGTCTTTTTCAGACAGGGTTTCACTATGCAGTTCAGGCTGGCCTTGAACTCTCTGAGCAGCCCAGGCGGGCCTCGATCCTCCCAAGGGCTGGGATCACAGGCATGCACCACCATGCCCAGCCCAGCCTTCCATTTTTGATGAAGGAGTGTTAGAGTAAGGATTAAAGAGCTTCCTTTAGTGACAAAGTAAAGGAGACAAGAAACAGTGTTTTGTCTCTGGTCCCTGTGCTCGGAAGAGCGGGCTGCCGTCTGAATGAAGCGCTTCTCAGTTCCATTCCAAACAGAAGGAACAGCTGAACAGTTTGGAAACATGTTAGCTCTTCTCAGTATCCAGGCATTCCCATTTTAAAATCATATTTCAGATTATTCAGAACTGTTCAATTCCGTGTAACAACAGAAATTTCTTAAATGGTCAGCATAAATAAACTACATTGTGTAACTTCCCCTCAAGCAAACCACAAACAATTATAGTGCAATCATATTCTCATGAGAGAGCAACTGAAAATATTGCCCTCATAGTTAGGATTATTGAAAAAGGGCCCCCTTTTAATAATGTAGCTTTATGTATTTTTTGATGTGGACTATCTCTGTAACTTACAAAAATGCTAAATGTCACTTATTTAGTGCTTACTCTACACAAGATGTTGCACTGATTTACCTGGGTTATCTTGCGTATTCTTCACAAAGTCCTGTGAAAAAGATATTATTGTTATTATCCCTTTTTTATAGGTGAGGAAAATAAGACTTAGGCAGTTGCATAGCAAAATTGTCAATAAACCAAGCTTCAAAAACCAGATCTGACTCCAGAATCAGTACTCCTATTTATTTTCTTTTTTAGCAAAACATCTTTCCCCATAACTATGGATATTTCCAAAAAATGAGGCCTGAGTCAGGTGTGGTGGCACACGCCTGTAATCCCAGCTCTCAGGAGGCCACAATTCCAGCACTTGGGAGGCTGAGGCAGGACGTTCGACACAAATTCAAGGCCAGCCTGAACTACATAGTGAGACCTTATCTCAAAAAAAAAAAAAACAAAAAAAAAAAATGAGGCCTGGCAGCATTTGCTCTTTTTAATTTTTTCTCTTATTTTAACTACTGCCTTTAAAACTACTTGTCCCAAAATGAATATCTTAGAATGAGGACATTTCCTACCTGTAGAACTTTATAGACTAGTGAGGTTTGATACATTGCCCACGGTTCCTGTGTATATCCCTAACATCTAACTGGGGGATTCTATCTTGAATGTCACTTTCATCTCATAATCAGTAGTTGTTCAGTTTAACCAGGCATTTCATTTCTTTTTCCTCAGTGTTTTTTGTTTTTTGTTTTTCTGGTATCAGGAATCGAACTCAGGGCCTGCGCTTGCCAGGCAGGTGCTGTGCCACTGAGCTATGTCCCCAGCCCTCCTTAGTGTTTTTTTAAGTCCTGGAAATAAGTACATAAACAGTCTTAACTACACACTCTATGATGCTGTATATAGGACTAAACCTCATCGTATTAGCCCCAAACAGCTGCTTTCCCACTCTCCTGTGAGCGCCTGTGGACCTTTGTTCAGAGACCAGAAGGAAACAAGGAAATGAGTTAAACAGATCTCAAGGGAAGGCTGAATCGGAGGAAACGAAACATGAAGTTGGGCCCCAGACTGCAGTGTTCCAGAAACCTGAGGAAGGCCTTAAACCGCAGCAGAGTGGGCAAGGAAAGGACCAACCCAAACAGGTCACAGCGCCAGCCACACAGACCTGGGTCCCAGGGGCCCTGTGTTTACAAGGGGCCTGCAGTTTCTTTAATGCTCAGTCACTGGCACCCTGAAACGCATTGGTAACAAGGGACTCACATTTTCATTTGCACGGGGCATTGCAAAGTATGGTATTTCCCTTTTATCTGTGGCTTTGCTTTCCTCAGATTCACCTACCCCTCGTCAACAGTGCCTGGAAATATTAAATGGAAAATTCTAGAAATAAACAGTTCATAACTTTTCAGTTGTACACCATTCTGAGTAGCATGACAAAACGTCTCAGTGTCTACTCCGTTCTGCCCAGGATGTGAATCATCTCTCGCTGCACACTGTCCACTCTACGTACACTGTCTATACATCAGTTAGTAGCTATCTCGGCTAAGTCAATTGTTGTGGCATCATGGTGCTTTTGTTCAAGTCACTCACATGGTACTTTATTAGTAATGGTCCCAAAGCATAAGAATAGTTATACTGGCCACTGAGATATGCTAAAGAAAAGTAAACTGCTTAATTTAACAATTTGTGGTCAATACATAGGTATAAGGAAAAAATAGAGTTCACTGCTATCTGTGGTGTTACACATCCATGGTGGGGGGGGTGTCTCAGAATGTAACCCTCATGGATGAGGGGGAACAGCTGTATGTAGCCAGTCCTGGGTCAGAGCGCTAACAAGGAGCCCATTGCTGTGGAGACTTTCAGTCATTGACCACTGCAAGGGTTTTACTTTAATTCTGAATTAGATGAGAAGCCATTGAAGGATTTTTAACAGTGGAATAACAAGACATGGTTGAAAGTGAAAGCGGACACTTGGAGACCAGCGACAATCCAGTCAAGAGATACTGGTGATTTTATCCATGATGGTAGTGGTAGACGCAGAGAGAGAAATGGTCACATTCAGGGCATATTTTGAAGGTAAAGCCAAAAACAAACTAATGCATGGGAGGTAGGGTGTGAGAGGAAGAGAGAAATCAGAGCACTGGGTTCTATGCCTGAGTGTTTGGAAGAGGGGAGGAAGATTACAGGAGACACAAGCTTAGGGTTTGGAGTTGAGTTTGAGATGTTCACTAGACACGTGGAGGTGTTAAAAAGGCAGGTAGATATGCAAGTCCAGAGGTGCAGGAAAAGGTTCAGCCTAGCTATATGAACATTTAGAGGTGGAGGAGGTGAAAAGGAATCAGAAAGGGAGAATGAATATCCAGCAAAGCAGAAGGAGAACCAAAGGAAGTTGTGCCCTGAGATTAAGACAAAAGAAGGGAGCTTCATTTGTGTCCATTGGCCTATGTCAATATTGCTGATTAGTCAAGTGAAATGCAGCTGGAGAATTGCCTAACCATTGGGTTTGGCAAGATGGTGACTTTTTAAAACGTTTCACTGAAGTATTGGGATCTTTCTCCTTATCATCAAAATGTGAAACTTCAAGTGTGCAGCTAATTACCCTCATGCCAACATTTAGCTATTACCGTAAATCACCCTTTGATTATACCCATCTTCTTCAATTTTTTTATTTTATATCTAGCTTTCACCATACGATCATCTGGCTGAGACGTCTGTTACCTCAGGACTGGGTTACTGAGAACAAGCTGTCTTCTGGCTTGTTCCCACTAGTGACCCATCCTGATTTGTCATCCTGAAACAAATCTTTACTCAGCGATTTCCTAGGCTCTTTGGCTTTTATCAGAACATACAAATAAGAGGCTTGTTCTACTCCTGCCCCACACCAGCACAAACATGCCCTGCTGACATATGACATACTTCTATGTACCTGTCAACTGCAAAGGTTTGCATAAACATCACAGAAAAGAACCCACAAGGAGAATCCCCAGTTAGAATGATTCCATGAGGTCTCTTCTATTTTTCATAATTTGAGGGACTGATTCAGTCTCTTTTGATCTAAAGCAAGCATGAGAGATAGAAAAATAACACTGATTAATCTGGGCGAAGGACTGATGCCTTCCCAAGAAATATAAGTTCACACCTAGAAGAATGGCTAAAGTAAAACTGATTTTTAAACTTGGTGTAACAAATATTAGCTAGGACACAGAATGACTGGAACTGTCATTTACTGCTGGTGGGAATGCAAAATGGTTCAGCCACTTTGGAAAATGGTGCCACAGATTCTTACAATATTAAATGGCTACTTAACATGTTACCCAGTGGGCCCATTTCTCAGTGTTTACTCCATAATGACTAAAATGTATGTATGTGCACACACGCACATACACACACACACAATCTGTAAGCAAATGTATGTGGTAGCTTTATTCATAATCTCCCGAAACTGAAAACAACCCAAATGACTGTCAATGATAAATGGATAAATTTTTGTACATGCATAAAAGGGAATCCTGCTGTAAACAAAAAAGAACAAATTCTTGGTGCATGCAACGGTGTGGATGAATCTCAAAAGCAATGTACTACATGAAAGAAGAAGCCAGAGTTTACCAGGGGCTGCAGGAGGGTAGAGGGGGTGACTACAAAGAGCCCTGAAAGAACTTTTGGCAATGATGGAAAATACACTGCAATTTGATTATGGTGATGGTTGCATGAGTGAATAGGTTGTCAAAGCTGCAAAAATGTACACCTGAAAGTCTTGAATTGTATTGCATGTAAATGATACTTTGATAATCCTGATTTAAGAAAGTTCCATGAGGGCAAGTACTTTGTTTTATTCACTGCTTTATCCTAGCATGTGAAACGATAAGTGGCATATAATAAGTTGTTTTGTTTTGTTTTGTTTTGTTTTTGAGGCAGGATCTCACTATGTAGTTCAGGCTGGCCTTGAACTCACTATGTAGTACAAGCTGACCTCAAACTCACAGTGATCCTCCTGTCTCAGCCTCCTGAGTGCTGGGATTACAGGCGTGCACCACTATACCTGGCAATAAGTATTTGTTGAGAAGAAAAAAGGGAAAAGAGAAGGCAAGGAAGAAGTGAGGAAAGAGAGAGGAAGGGAGGGAGGGAGAGAAGGAGAGAAAGAGAAACAGAGAAAGGAAAGAAAGGACAGGAAGAAAGATCTAATTCTGGATTTTAGTCTGAACATTCTTTATATTACCTAATACATAAATTCTAGACCTAGTACAGTATGTAGTTCATCCTATATGAAACTCCACAATTTATATATTAAACATTTGACTTCAAATTTACTGAATGCTTTATTTCCAGTTTTTTTCATAGTCCGGAATAGAGAGAAAATGTTATGTCTTGAAGTTCATGGACCATATAGTCTTTTTTCCAATTTCTAAAATGCAAATAAAGATGATCAAAACTATATACCTCTCTTGCTGAGATAATACAGATATAAAACAAAAGAAGAAAGCACACCATACTATATATTTTCTAATTGATTGGGAATCTACAAGAACATGGGGCAAGTTTACCTTTGCATAGAACTAGAAATTTTTATTGAAATTGCTTAAGCTGGGAATTCAAAACCAGTCATTCAGAGGTGTATTTCTCAACATAGAATCATCAAAATTAATCTTTGTGAGTACCAGTAAATTAAAATCATGAAGAGAATTGCTTTTGAAGAACCAGTCTGTTTAGTGCCTAACTTCTGCTGCATTAAGCTAAAGTGCAAAAGTAGGCTCTGCTTGTCCTAAGGCAAGGTGTAGGCAGGGTGCCTCAATTAGTAGTAGCAAGCTTTAAAGATAACTGCAACCAAGCACAACTGAGATAATGAGGAAAAGAATACACCAAAGAAAGCTAGCAGTTTAGCACTCAAAATACTAACAAACAAGATTAATATTGGAACCATCCAAGATTTGGGAGGTTATGTCACTGCAGATTAAATATTTGGTTAAAATGGGTTTCCATCTTGTTTTTTTTTTTTTTTTTTTTTTTTTTTTTTTTGTGGGTACCGGGGGGTCGACCTCAGGACCTCGCGCGCCAGCAGGCGCCGTGCCACTGAGCGATATCACCGGCCCCTTTTTCGTATGTGGGATCCGGGAGTCGAACTCGGGCCCTCGCGCTTGCTGGGCAGGCGCTTAAGCCGCTGAGCCATCTCACCGGCCCCCAAGGGTTTCCATCTTGTGATTCACTTCTCTTCCATGTGTTGGACTTCTGGAATTTCTGAAGGCCCAATTTTAGAATCACTGATGATTACCAGCTTCAGTCTTTCAATGTCAATTACTGGTTGTCATTTTGAGCTGTAGCCACCTGCATCCCCTGGGAGTAACTTATCTGCCTCCTAAACTAGACCGTCCCCTTAATCTCTGGGTGGAAATGGCAACCCTACCTTTTCTGAGAATGGCAGCAAGAAATAATACATATGTACAAATTATGAGTAATGAATCTTACAAAGAGACAGAAGAAATGAATAGATTTTTCAAAACAACAAAAAATATCCCCCCAAAAAAGGTAACTTTTAGAAAATACTCACCCTTGCTTGAAGGCTGAGTGGGTTTTCAATGAACTGGAAATCTGTTAGCGATGCAAGAATCTACTAGCAGTGCTGCTAAGGAAGCCACAGGAAGGGCACTTTTTATATTGCTGTTGAGATATAAAATGTTACAACAGCTTTGGAAATATCCATCTGGCTTGTCTAAAAATGTTTGTATACTCTGACAAGTAATTCAATGTCTAGATGCCTACCTAGTAAACAACCAGTAGTGCAAGAAAATATTTATGTATTAAAATGGGGACCACTGGATTACTTCTATGACAAAGAATTGGAAATAAAATGTTCACCATAAGGGAAATGGGCAAGTATATGATGGACCATTTATAAAATCACAACATATAACCTTTAAAAATGATGTCTATGAAGAGTTTTACTGAAAAAGAAAATGCTAAAATATAATGTTAAGCCAGAATAACACTGAATTCAAAATACAGCACTCAGTGTATTTTAGCATTGTAAATTTTTAAACAATTCATATAAAAAGGATTGGAAAGAAATAGCCAAAAATTTTAATAATAGTTCATTATAAGTGATAAGATTAAATGTACTAACTTTCTGGGTTTTTTTTTTTTTACAAGTCTCTGTAGCTTCTAAACTTTCTACATGAGAATGAATTGAAAACAATTATCAAAAAAAGCAAGTTTAAAAATTATTGGGCCGGTGAGATAGCTCAGTGGTATAAGCGCCTGCCTTGCAAGCGCGACGGCCCGAGTTCGACTCCCGGAACCCACATACGAAAAAGGGGCCGGTGATATCGCTCAGCGGCACGGGTGCCTGTTGGCGCACGAGGTCCTGAGGTCGACCCCCCGGTACCCACAAAAAAAAATAAATAAATAAAATAAAAATTATTAAGCCAGGTGTGGTGTTGCACACCTGTAATTCCAGGGCTCTGGGAGAATAAGACAGGATAGCAAGTGCCAGCCCACCCTAGGTGACTTAGAGAGATCTTGTCTCAAAAATAAAAAATAACAAAAAGTGACAGGGATGCAGCTCAGGGTTCAAATCCTAGGACAGCCAAAAAAAAAAAAAAAAAAAAAAAAAGGGAGAGATAGAGATATATTGATAGCAAAAGAATCTAGACACAAAGGAGTACATGCAATACAATTCTACTTATATAAGGTACAAAAACCAGTAAAGCCCATCTCTGTTTTAGAAGCTAGGACAGGGCTTCCCTCGTGCTGGAGGCAGAGAATAACTGGCAGCATGAGAGGAGTGTGAGGGTGCTTGGTACTTAGGTACATTCACTTGTCAAAAATAAATAATTACATTCACTTACAACATGCGCACTTCTCTATATTTTATAATTGGCTAGAAGTTATTTTAAGAAAAAGCATAGTAGTGCTCTCCCCAGGAAGAAGGAAAATTGGACATTTTAAAGGTGCTAGAAGTCTTCATAAAACTATGCTCAAACATCACATCCCCCCATTAATCTGTTTTCTTGGCAGAGAACTTAATTCACCCCACCACAGCAAGCCACTATTTAAAAAATTAAAAGCTCAGGACTTAATACTAACTAGTCCTCCAGAATCTCAAGATAATACTGAATACCCATAAAAGAATCAACAGGCTGGTAATAAAACGTTCGGGGAACATAACCTCACCAAAAAAGAATTAAGCTATAAACATGACTCATCTAGGTGTTTCCACGAGTGGGAAACGCAGAGCCGCTTCCTCCTGTTGCGTTAAGGACACCTTTCATAAGCCTTTCTTGCAATTGGGTGGAGCAAGAGAACGAGAACCGTCAGCAGAAAAAGAAGTGTTCCAGCCCTTGCTGAACTCTGTCCAACTAGAGGCCACTTGTGAATGTCAGTGGCAAAGGACATTCTGAGGTAGGACAGCAACCCAGGTAGAGGCAGGCAGTGAAAACCCTGGCAGAGAAAGAAAACTGCAAAGCTGAGAAATAAAAATATGTTTAACAATGAGTATCTTTTTTAATTAAAAAAAATGTTTTGGTTGACACAATAATTGCACATATTTATGAGATACAACATGATGTTTTGATTCATGTATATATTGGGTAGTGATCAACTCAGGGTAATTAGCATATCCATCCTTAAGAAAAAGTTGCTAAAATTAGTAGGAAATGTAATAAATGAAACATGTAATAGGAAAATAGCCACCAAAAGGGAAAAGGAAAAACAAAAACTTGAGTCTCTTTTCCTGTTTTTACCATCAAGAAACACACACCCTCTTCCTGAAAAGTCCCCAAGATATAATTTTTTCTTCTTCAATCCTGAAACAATGATTCATCCGTTTAACCCAGCTGGCCATTTTTCTATCCCCAGGTCCAGAAAAATACCTTTTTCCTGCCTTTGATAGAAAGCCAACCAAAAACTACACTTGATCTTAGCCACAAAGGTAAGAAGTGATTGAAACTTGTAGAAACAAACTTTCTTTGAGAAGTCATAGCCAAGGGGATTTTCCTGAGGAAATCTGGCAGGAAATGAGTGAGAGCAGAAAGAGTCCTGGACACATCTGGTCAAAGGTCCAGGCTGCAGGATAAGTCGGCTACGTCACCTGACTTGGGACTTTGGGACCTGCCCCTCTATAACGAAATGATACTTACAGAATGATGATCAACATTGGTGCTAAGTATCAAATGATATTTTACAAGGGCTTCCTATTACTGTATCAGAAGTCGGTGTTGAGAAATGGCTCATATGGTCAAGTCAGCTGCAATGTGAAGGATTAGAAGTATTAAGTAGAGTTCCTGGACCAGAGTCCCAAGCTGCATACTTCCAGTTTCGAATCAGGCTGTGACAGGTGTCATTCCCTACATGTAGCTGCATCTAACTCATGATCAAAAATGAAAAACATGCAGTGACTTCGTCACCATGTGCACAAAACAGAAAACAATGAAATAACTCTTTTCCCAGTAGCCCATGGTACTTATCACTCTTCCTTTATCAAGATTTGCTTTTGTACCCCTGAGATGCCCTCATAACCTCCCAGCAAATTGCCTATTTTGATATAAATCAATATACCCGAGATCAAAAAATACAGCGAATATTTTTTTAAAATTTAAACTTATTACAGTAAAAGATACATTGCCAAAAATGATGGGATAAGCACGTTCAAAGTACAGGTGGTATTTTGAGGGGGGTTAATGGCAATATGTCTTTTACTGTAATAAATTTTTTCATTTAAACATTTTGATCAAGCCAGGCATGGTAGTGCATGCCTATAATCCCACCAATCAGGAGGCTGAGTTACTAAGACCACTCTGAGTTCAAGTCCATCCTGAACTACATAGTGAAACCCTATCTCAAAAAAATTAATAAACCATTCTCAGCACCCTGCATATATAATTTCAAAGCTTCATAGTGATATAAAGGAAAGCCAGGCAGAGGAGGGGGAACATAATGTTTAGTAGGATAGAGTCATTGTTGATGTTAAGCACAGTGTAGAGGCAGAAAAACTCTATTCTTCACCCCTTGATGGTCCCATCTGGCCAGATAATTAATTGACATCTTAGGAGATGGAGTAACAGGAAAGTGATTAAACTGATTAACAAAAGAAAAGCATACACATTTATTTACAAGCTTTACACAGCCCAGGAGCCCTTGAAGGAAATGAAGACCAAAAGAAGTAGTTATAGTCAGCTACTTATATACACTGTACAGAACAAAAACTCATTGTGAAGAAGCAACAAATCATGTGAGGAGGCTTGAAAGGTAAGTTATTTTCACACGTTCACTACGAAATTCCCTAAATTTTGAATTCTTGTCCTTGAGGATCAGGATGTCCAATCTTTCTAGTATAGGGAAGATGTCTTTCAATGGGAATTTCATCATCTGCTTTTAAGAAACAGCATACAGGGTGCCGGGGATATAGCTTAGTGGCACAAGTGCCTGCCTGGCAAGTGCAACGTCCTGAGTTTGATTCCTGGTACCCCCCCCAAAAAAAAAAACCAGGATCAGGGCAAAGTGATCTTTTTGTATTTGCTATTTTTCAAGTATTTTTAACCTGAACAGTTAAGATACTGGATTAGCATATTTTAATCCCTTCAAAAGCAATGACACATTGGTTGAGGGAGATTTGACCAATACGAACAGATGAAGGAGTTGAGGTGGAAATGAATGTAGGGTCAGACGGCAGGCAGGCTGCTGTAGGGACCAAGCAGGAGAGCCCAAGACCAACCATAACCACAGATATGCACAGAAAAGGGAGGAAATGAAGGGCATCATTTTCTAGGTCAGCAGACTTTAATGCAAGGCACATGTGTAACTTAAGATTTTCTATAATCACATTAAATTAAGTATTAAAAAGGCATAAAGTACCTAGGCCTGGTGGTGTACACTTGTAATGTCAGCACTGTGGGAGGCTGAGGCAGGAAGATAACAAGTTTGACCCCAGCCTGGGCAACTTAATGACTTAGCAAGGCCTTGTCGCAAAAAAAATTTTTTTGAAAGGGCTGGGGAATGTAGTGCAGTGTGAAGACTCTGGGTTCAATCTCCAGTATTGAAAAAAGGTATTAAAAAAAGGTGAGATTAATTTGGGTAGTATATTTTATTTATTTAAATGTACTAAAAATATGGTCATTTAACATGTAATCAGTAAAATAAAATATTAAGGAAATGCTCTACTTTTTTCTTTTATACTAAATAGTCCAAAAGCAGTTGTGTGTTTCACACTAACAGCATCTTCCCACTTTTTTTTCTTTTGCAGCACTGGGTAGGCAAGTGCTCTACCCCTGAGCTACATCCCCAGCCCTCTCTACCTGGAATAGCCACATGATAAGTGCTCACTGGTTACAATGACTAGTGCCATCTTGGACTGAGCGAGTTTAGACTATCAAAACATCTTCAGATGTTTTACTTTTTCTTATTTTCTCACCTACAGACTGAACAGGATTTACTGATTTTTAAATCCAAATATTTGCCTTTAAAAAACAGGTTGATTGTCCAACCCACTTATTGCTCCAAAGTCTTTCACTTGGAAGGAAAAGTCCAGTCTTGTAAATTTGACCTAAATCAATGTTTACAAGGAGCGTTCTGGTTGAAAACCGCAGGTATAGCTCACCAGATCTCCCAGCTCCTCTTCGAGCTGACACATTAACACACGTCTCAAACCACAGTGTTAAAAAACCAAATCTTTTGACGTGATAATGAAGTAATGATTAGAACTTAACACCTTCTAGAAAGGAAACCCACTGCTATCATAATTTAAACTTCTAGACTCTAATTCAAAACCTGCCTAATTTTTTGGGGGGGACAGAGAAAATACGAAGTTTCTACCAAAGATTAAAATTTCCATAATTTCACTTCCTTTTCTTGAAATAAGTATAAAAATAACAAATTTAATATAATCATCAATTACAATAACCATTTTGTAATAAAACTACTAAGTTATAAATGATTTTGAGGCAGAGATAAGAGACAAACATGGGATCTGTTTCTGGGAGGTTGAGCACAGCCCACGATGGCTTCAGGTCATGTTCACCCCATGTGACATCGTGCTGTTGTCCTACAAGGCAAGACCAGGACACACTTCACCTCCCTTCCTAAACTTTTTCAATAATTCATCTCTCTTAGGTCCCAGACGTTTGCTCTTCCTAAGGCACCATGCTTAGGATATATGTAAAAACTATACTGCACACCAGTTTTCTTCCTCCTAAAGTAGAGTCTAAGAAATTGACTTTTTTCAGGATATTTTGCTTCCAAAGGCTGCTGGGACAAGTTCAGCTCTGTGGCTATATAGTCCAGCCTTCTCTTGAGTTACCAAATCTGCTTCTGGAAGCTTGGCGCTGGGTCAGCCTCTCCTTCCTCAGCTCACTCAGAGATAAGGCCCTGGAAACTGCAGTGGACAAATCCAGCAGGAGGAATTCTGCCAGCAGGCAGCCTTCAAACTTGAACTGCAACTTCAGCTGTTCCCTGGAGCTTTAGGCTTGAGTCGCAGCATTTGCATGTGCCTGGGCCTCCAGCCTCATGGTCTATCCTGCAGATTTTGGACTTGCCAGCCACCATAATTATGTGTGGCAATTCCTTAAAAAGAGAGAGAGAGAGAGAAAGAGAAGGAGAATGTTTATTGGTTCTATTGGTTCTGTTTTTCTGGAGAACCCTGGTTGGTACAATTGTATTTGATATATCACAAGTTTAGTTGGTGATTTTGTGGGCTAAGCTGCTAGTTACGTCTGACCACACCTAGGAGAGTTTGAGGACCCGCTCTGAACACTTTAGTTGGTTCTGACTACATCCATCCCATCACACAGCCTTCATGAAGTTTGGGCAGAGCAAACCCCACCTTCACACTAAGTGGGGTCATGATGGTCATTCAGGCCTAAGCTATTTCTTCCCTTCATCCTCTGTCCACAGAAACTGGTTGAAGGCAGCCTGCTTAAATTTGTGGAAAATATCCTCTCTCTCCAACTAAGTGGGAAAGGGGAGTGTCATGGCTCTGGTGCTTCTGCAATCCACCTTGTGACCGTGAGGGAAGTCAGCCTTAAGAAGAGGAAGGACCGGACTGAGACACACACAGAAAAGTAGAGTTGTGTGAACCAGACCTAAAACTAACCCCACTTTCAGAATGTGTGTTTCTGTGAACCAGCGGACCCTCACTCCTTACACCAGATGGCAGGACAGGGTCTCATCCAAGATCTTGGAGGCCCATTCCCACTGCTGATGGGTCTGAGTACAGACTTGATGCTCTCAGTGTGCTCTCTGCTTTGCCTCCCTCTAGCACTGCTGTGTTTACCCAGCCCGTCTTTCAACAATTCTCCTCAGTGAATGTGCCTGGTCCTTAAAACAGTCTTCTCCAGCTCATTCGCTCTCGTTATTCAACAGAACTGGAGCACTGCCTGATGCATCTGCCACCTGATAACACATCTGAAATCCTGTGTTCTCTCTCTAATGATTGGGAAGTAGCATCTGACTTCCTGAACAACCATATCAAACCAGAAAGCAGCACCCTTCTACTCACCCATTCCAGTCCCTGCCTTGGTGCTGTTATTTCCCTAGGAGTATGCCTGATGATTCCTGAACTGGAGATGCTGCTTGGTGAAACATCATTTTTCTACCTTCTGAAAAATTTCTTATCTGCCTCAAAGTCCATATTTGCAATTCAATTCTCCTCAGCCCCACCCCTTATCATGTTTATTTTTCCAGTTAAGGATCCAGTACACTGTTAGCTCTTATTTATCGAACTTAGAGGTGATTCTACTGCCTCTGCCTCGGAAGTAGCTGCGATTAGAGTCACAGCTCATCTTTTCAGCTGGTAAATTACTGGCATATAGGAGCCAGTATGTCTCCCTTGGGGAGAGGGTAAAGGTGGCCTATGTGGCGGAGGAAGAATGAAATACGTATTTGGCAATCTTGGCCACCAACAAAATGGCAGCCTTCACCAGCTCCCTTCTAACTGAAGACTTCCACGTATGTATTTGAAGAAACTTAGTCACTTACCAGTACCCTAGGGAGCCTGGGAAATGTAGTACTTGTTTGTTTCAATTCCACATTAAGCAAGCAAAACCTAAGGAACAATTACACTGAGAGGAGCCATCAAAATGTATTGAAAGTAAGTTGGTAGGCCACGAGTGAAACACGCTATTTACAGCTGTTATTTAGGCGCACAGACACTTGGGATGGGAATGAAGATGGATCAGTAGAAAGTTAAGCTCAGCTTCTTACTTTACGACAACCACCGACTCGCCCTCTGTAATAGTCCAGCCTTTCTGCCCAGCACGGGTCACCCTGACACCCCTCTCACAGTGACTTTCTCTCACAGACCAACTGCTCCTCTAAAGCTTGCATACGTTTTTATGTTCTGGAGTCCCAAGTACAGGCAAGGTTCAAGGTCATTTCAAGAGGCACCCAGCCCCATTCTAATCAAGAGATATAGCTCAGAGCCTATTTAGGGCTCCTACTTCACAAGAGTTAAGCAGCCCCAGTAGTCCATGACCACCCCCAGGCATGTATGTTCTTTGCACTGTAAGGAATTCTAGCAGGTGGTTTTGCAGAAAACCACAAGTCAGAGTCTCAGCTTCAGCTTCATGAAATAACTGAAGTTAAAGTCAAGGACACCAAAATAGAGTGTGCGTGGACTGAGAGCTGGAGCACTAGGAGGAAATATGAGCTGATGCTGAGTGAAGAGAAACACTGCCTATGATTATCTGGCACTGTCTGTCTCCCAGCTCCTACACAACCCTTATACGTATTCGCCAAATTCTTGCATCTACTCAAATGAAGTGAGTACACCTATGATCTCCCTTTTACAGGTGACTCAAACGGAGGTATCATACCATGCCCAAGGCTACAAAGCATTTAAATGATGAGGCTGGGATTGAACCCAGGCCGTCTGCTCTTCTCACTCTCACTGAATTCCTGTGGCAAAGAGAGTAGGTATGTACTCCATCGGGAAAGGACACCCTTCTCCTTGACCTCTGCTAATGACACACTGAAAATTTAGCTCCCCTGACCTCTGCATTTTTATCATATTTATATCCTAAGTATTTACTCTTCTTTTTTTTTTTTTTTTTGTGGGTACCGGGGGTCGACCTCAGGACCTCGCGCTCCAGCAGGCGCCTGTGCCACTGAGTGATATCACCGGCCCTTTTTTCGTATGTGGGTTCTGGGAGTCGAACTCGGGCCCTCGCACTTGCCAGGCAGGCGCTTACGCCACTGAGCCACCTCACCGGCCCTACTCTTCTTTTGATGTAGTTTTTTTTTTTTTTTTTTTTTTTTAATGCTTATGTCCTCACCTAAGTCCCAGTTAAATTGTTCCTCCCTCTTTTGGCCTAAAAGAAGCATTGGTTTCATTTTCTATCTATCTATCTATCTATCTATCTATCTATCTATCTATCTATCTACCTATCTACCTATCTGGGGTTGTTTGTTTGTTTTTTGTTTGTTTTTGAGACAGGGTCTTGCTATATTGCCCAGTCTGGTCTCTAACTCCTGAGTTCAAGCAATCTTCCTGCTTCAGCCTTCTGAGTAGTTGGCACTACCGGCATGTGCCAGCACACCCAGATTATTATGTTTTGATGTTTAATAAGCAAGCTCTTTTTATAGCCTTCTACCAGACTGTTGATATATTTAAATATGAAATGAATAACTAAGGAATAGGGTGGAGGCACAAAACTCATGGGATAGGCAAGTATAGGAACCATGAAAGGCAAAACAAGGAACTCATAAACAGATGGTGATTTATCACTTGCAGTAACTCGAAGAAGTAAGCTTGCCTTTCAAAACTACAGTCATTGACTACTAGTCTATAGGAAATACATACAGCTAAAAATCTCTTTTCTCTAGCACTATTTTGTGGTTACTAGGAGCCCAAGGTAAGAGTAGAAACTGATTTTAAGATTAAGTTCAAAGGGCTGGTGAGATGGCTCAGTGGCATAAGTGCCTGCCTGGCAAGCGTGAGGTCCTGAGTTCGACTCCCAGTACCCACATATGAAAAAAGGGCTGTGATATCGCTCAGCGGCACAAGCGCTTGTTGGCACGCGAGGTCCTGAGGTTGACTCCCAGTAACCACATTAAAAAAAAAAAAAAAAGATTAAGTTCAAAGTCATTACAAAGAATTTCCTGACCCCTTCCTACCCCTTGGAGGAACAGAATGATATTTTTCCACTGTACTAGACCTGCTACACATTTCTACTACAAGATAGATAAAGCTATGAGGCACTTTTTAGTTCATAAATCTCTCTCTCTCTCTCTCTCTCTCCCCCCCCCCTGATTAAGCTCTCTTTAAATCACTGGGAGAGGAGGGATGAGGAATCTAGCAAATAATGACATATAGCTCATGTTTACCTATTTGTCAGACAAAAGACTAAGCATTTTTCACAATTATCTCATTTAACACTCACAAGTATCCAATGTGGGATCTATTATCCTATCTCCACTTTACAAGAACACAAGAGAGGTCACAGAAATCAGCTTTCTCATTGCTGGGAGAAAATATCTGACCTACAGTTTAAAAAAGGAGCGGCTTACTTGACTTATGGTTTTAGGGGTTTCAGTAAATGGGTTTCATTCTAAAGCAGAAACATCATGGCAGAAGAGCATGGTAGAGGACTGCTACTCAATTTGTGATGGCTGGAAGCAGAACATGGGGAGAAGAGCACAGAGCAAGTGGTCAGGAATCAGATATATATCCCAAGGCAAATCCTCCATGATCTACCCATACATACACATAGAAATGTGCTTTATTAATCCCCTAGGCAGCTCCCAAGCCAATCAAGTTGAAACAATGAAGCTTAACTGTCACATTAAGTGATATGCCCAAGATCACATGACTAATCAACAGTTAAGGGATACTAAGTCCCAGTGGTCCAGCTTCAGGGACTTCCTGCTTGATCACAGCACACCACTGCCTCCCTCACAAAATATCCAGCCAGCTAAAGAAAAGGCCATCTGTCTCACTCCTAACCCACAACTATTTCTTTGACAAAGTTAACACATATTTCCAGATGATAAGGTTTCATATGTAGATAAAATTCTTCTCCACCTAATTTGGAGTAGTAAGAGATTACTTTTTCATTTCTTTTCACTTCTAGTCCAAAAATTCATATTATAAATTCTTTGTTCACACAAACTTAGTGTACTTTAATTCTCTTTGAAAGGTCTAGGTGTTAGCACATATACGTACATGCTTTGATCAAAGTACTGATTACAAATTTTCTCACCCCCCAAAAAAATTTCTCACCCATTGTCAGGTTCATGCCTGAGGAACCTATAAAAGAGACAGATCAATAAAATAAAAGCATACAAATTTATTTACTATAACTTTTAAATGACATGGGAGGCTTTATAAGAAAATAAGGATCCAAAGAAACAGAGAAACCTGTGAATTTTTATGGCAAGTTTGAAGAAAAGAAACGGGGAGAAGTATTGAAGTCAGATAGAAGAAATATACACAAGTAGGAAGGAGAGGGAAATTATAGTTTTAAAACTGTAATTTTGAGAAAAACAACAGCTTCAAGACATAACCAAAGTTACCCAAGTTTACAAAGTCCTCTTCACCCCTAGGCCTGTTGTTTTTGTTCTTGTTTCCTGTCCATGTTCCTAACTCTTAAATACCCAAAAGTCTTAAATATACAATAAATCCATATTGTATATAAATAATATGTATAATATGTATAATATGTATAATATGTATAAGTGGGCCTGTGTTTGTCTTCTGATACTATACAACTATAAATTCTAAACACTTTCATCCTCAAAGAAACAGCACTATTAATTGGGTGTATCTCTAAATCTCAACATGCACAAACCATTTACCTTGCAACCTAGTTGATAAGCTCAGTTTTTGGTCTAACCTACGAAGGAGTCACCTCGTAAACACTATGTAAATGATAAATAACCCAAAGAACAAACATCCTAGATCATCCGTCTTGAGGCTACCACATAACACCAAGACCACATAAATACTCCCAACCCCAGACCACAACGCACTCACCCCTTCTAGCACCCACACTTTTTCTCTTTGAGTGTGTACTTGGTTCTGCCTAATAAATCTGTCTGGGGCTCTTTCTGATACATCTTGAAATGCTTTTCTCTCAAGGTCAGTGGAGAACCTACCAGAAGTGAATCGAGGCCCGCATCTTTTCTGTGGGGGTGTGTCCTCAGACCCTGTCCCGGGACAGTATGATTAAAGAAAGGGAGTCTGATCTACAGTGATAAGTTGGGAGGAACTTAACAAATCCTGTTCGTTATGATTCTGCTCTGTGTCCCTGTGGCCTCAGGTAAAGGACATTCTTTTCCTCCAGGTACAGAAAAGGTACAGACTTATTTCAGAAGAAGGTCAGAGAATCCTTTCACGGCTCACTTTAGGGGAGAAGGGTAGGAGGAGACCAGAGAGACCTTCCTGTTTCTGCTGTTTCTTCAAATGCCAAAATGCCATACATCAGAATTGTGTGTCCTGAACCCACCCGTGATAAACGCCTGTGTTATGGTTCCTGTCTGGATGTCCCCCCAAAGCCACATGCAGTCATGGGGTGTTGCTTTTCAGAGGCAGCTGAATTTAGAGTTTGTGATTGATTCATTGTCTAGTGCTGGGATTATGCATGTGAGTGCTACCCACCCTAGGGTGGGAGCTACATGCAATATAAGGAACAGAAAGAGTCTTCTCTCTGCTCCTCCCCTTTTGATTCCTGTTGCTTTTGCTGTCTTCTGCCACCATGAACGGTTGCTCCTCTGCCACACCACACTGCCTTGGAGCCAGCTGATTATGGACTGAAACTTCCGCAAACTGTGAACTAAATAAACCTTTCCTTCCTTCATTTTGGGCTTCGGGTATTTTGTCTCAGCAACAAGAGAAAAGTAACCAAGACAACCTACAACGAAAAGCAAGAAAGTAAGTCAAGCAGCACCACGGAGAGGTGAGCCTGAGCCTGGACTCAGCTGTGAAACACAGAAAAAATAGCCTTACATTTTTGTACAATTAAGGTTTTTGAGAAAATTTTACTGAGCCTTGGGATCTAAGCTAAACGGGCAAGACTGGAATTTAATTTAAGAGTGATTAGCTGATGAAACTTCCAGAGAGCTTATCTTCCTAAAAGTATGTGTGTGTTCATATCAAGGAGGAGTGAAGCCCAGGGTCATGCGGCATCTCCTGGATATAAAGGAGGGGCTTTGGTCTTAGCCAACCTGTAGAGAACTTTATTTTCATTCCAAAAGATAAACACCTGGATCCTCCTTTGTATTCCCAAGGAGAATTTGTTTATACTGATGAACAATAGATTTCTCTTCAGATCTCAGAGGGAGTGACCACCTCTTTGTCAGACACAATTGCATAGATGCATTTTGGGGGTGTCCTTGCCTGTAGTCAACACCAACACGTGTAGGATGACATCCAGTGCTCAAAGCATGGCCTCTGGATAAGAACTGTGACAAAAGGGAGCAGGCATAATTATTTACTGTAAACAAATAATATTTGAAAGGCACCCAAAAGACCCCTTTGTCCAAGGCAAAATATTTTATTCTCTATTTCCTGTCAAGACCTCCAAAGACACTATTGGAAATTCATTGTTTCGCTAGTTAGTTATTATTTGTTAGTTGACATTGTTTGCTAATTGTTTTTGCTAGTTCAAAACGGATATAATGCCAAAATATATATATTTGGAGTGCTGAGCCCAAAATGATTATCAAATACTGATCTCAGTAAGTTAATTCGTTTAACTATCATTACCCAGAGCCATCTAAGAGCATCTGCCTACCGAATATAGCATGATTTTACTTAAATGTTGATAAGAGATCACAGTGGAGAGAGGCGTTAAGCCAAAGCCTTGTGAATCATGACAGTTCTAGATAGTCTCAAAATAGGAGGGCCCTGGGTGTCTCCACGCAGTAAGCAGGCACAGGGCACTAGAATGCTGAGTTCCCTTTCCAGTGCACAGACTGGAGGGGAAGAGACACTGAAAGAGGAAATGATGGGCACCAAGGACACACTGCATGCTTCTTTAGGTTGCTTAGTTCCTTTTAGCAACAGCCTTATTAGTCCAGTGTGATGTTGAGAAATATTTTCTCAAAGAACATGATAGCAACACTTTTTTGGGACTGACCACACAAGACTAGAGACTACGTGTGTTGGGCTCTTTTAGTTGCAAGAATTAGAGACACTCTGATTGCCTTTAGTGACAAGGGACATTGTAGATCAGCAGAGGGAAGACTCAACAAGGAGCTAGCACACAGGGAGCACAGTTTAGGGCACACAGCACTGCCACCAAGCCCTGGCTGCTGCTGCAGCTATAAGACCTCGATATGTCTTGTTCTTGTTCTCCCCTCGACGAGGGATTTTTTTTGCTTACTGTTCTAATCTTACATATTCTGTGCTTATGTTGGTGGTTTCTTCTTTTCTCATTTCCTCCTTTCCTCCAGCCATTCTCTTCTCCATTGTGGTATACATTCCCACTCTCTGAAAAATAACTTATTTAGGGTAGCCTGATATTGAGTGAGAAAAAAAATTCAGCACACTTAACAGAAAATCAAACTGATGGTGGCGTAAATCAATAGGGGTTTATTTTTTTTTCTTCCATAACAAGAGGTATAGTAGGTTATGGTATGGTAGGTTAGCTCAGCTGCTCAGTGTGAGCACTGATGACTCGGGCTTTCAATCTCCTGATTTTTTCACTTTTAGCTGCTGACTTTTATCCTCAATCTTGTCTTTTGGTAGCAAGATGGCCATTGCAGAGCTAGATATCATGGTCTCTACATTCAAAGCAGGAAGACTAGAAAAGGGTCAAGGCAAGCAAGCTCTCCTCTTACACCTATCCCTTCTATGAGATGAAAAGATCCTACCAAAATGCCCTGCACACCTCCTCCACCACACGGGGCGAGGGAGACAGAAAGACAGAAATCTATTTATGCCTTATTGATCAAAACTATGTCAGAGGACTACACCTAGCTACCACAAAGGTTGGTAAACAGAATTGAACTTTTATAGTCCCTATAGTAGAAAGGCAGAGAGGTAGCAAATTGAGAAAAGCTGTTATCAGTAATCTAGTGATCTATGTCTGCCACTATGCCATGCAGCATGTGGCATCTACTGTAGGCAGCACTCTAAGACAAGTCATCTACGAGATCAGCTGTCCCCAATCTTTTTGATACCAGGGACTGGTTTTATGGAGGACAATTTTTCTATAAATCTGGGAGTTGGGGGAGGATGGTTTCAAGATGATTCAAGTGCATTATATTTATTGTGCACTTTATTTCTATTACTATTGCACTGTAATATATAAAAATATAATTATACAACTCACCATAATGCAGAATAAGCATCATCCCTGAGCTTGTTTTCCTGCAAGTAGATAGTTCCATCTGGGAATGATGGGCGACAGGGACACTGGAAGTGTGTTGCTTATGTCCAGCATACTCTGTGATCTTGTTTTCTTTGCTGTCACTGTAGCAAAGTAGGATGTTGGAAATGGAAGCCAACATTTAAATGCTTTTGTGGCAATCTCAGGATAGTCCACTTTGACTCTAATCCAGAATGTATTAAAGTTGTCTCAAACGTATTTTTAAGGCCACCATCATTTGCAATTTCAAGCAGTTGATCCTCTTCTAGCAAGGATAAAGGCAATTCAACTCACTAACGGGTCATGGGCCCATTCTGTCCCAGTTCAGGAATCTTTTGTGGTCAGAAAGTAATGCCTGAACTCTTTTGAAAGCTAAAATAGGTGATCATGCACCAGCTAGGTGAAAGAAAGACCCTGGCTCAGTCTCTTTCAAAATCTCTGCTAATGTTTGAAACACATCAAAAATCCCAGTGTTCACTCATCACCACCATACTTCCAATTTGGCTTTGAATGCATCCACTTTATCTACTGAACTGAACAGTCGTCATTCTCCCCTGAAGCAACAGATTGAATTCATTGAGCAGGTTCAATATGTCACACAAATAAGCAAATTTTGTGACCCATGATGCATCACTGAAATGTGCTACTGATGGCAACTGTTCTTCTAAAAGAAATCTCTGGAGTGGCTCTTGTAGCTCAAAAACTCTGGCCAGTGATCTACCTGTAGGAAGTCACCTCACTTCTGTGTATAACTGAAAAGGTGTGTGCTCTAGTCCATCTCCTTGCAGAGCTGTGCAAACAGACGTGAGTAAAGGGTGTATACTCTAATATGGTTGATAATTTTAATCACATCCTGCAAAACATTTTTAAGTTCAGGTAGCAGTTTTTGGCTAGCCAACATTTCTGGACGGGTGACACACTACACAGACTCACATTCAGAAGTAACCTCTTTGATCTGAGTAACGAAACCAGAAAGCCATCCAATCATGGCAGCCACTTCATCCATGCATGTACAGACACAAAATGATCAGTTCAGTTTTCCTGATATGAATAGCTCTGCAGCTGTGGTGTGGACAACAGAAATGCACATAACATATCCTTATGCACATTCTCCAGAAAAATATATCACACAAAAACAAGCATTGTTCCCTTGTCAACATTGGTAGACTCATCAACCCAGATTGCATAGCATGGTGACTCCTTAATCCTTTTTAATAAATGTGCCTTAATATCCTCTGGAATTTCATCAATTCATCTACTTATGGGCTAGCTGGAAGAGGAACATGCAGCACCTTTTGAACTGCAGCCTCTCCTAAAAGTTCATGACAAATGTGCTTAGCAGCAGGCAGGATCTACCTTCACCAGTAGGAAAGGGCTTCTTAACTTTAGCAATGTGGTTAGCCACTAAGAATGACGCTGTCCGTGCAGGTATATTTGATAAAGTGATGGTCTTCATAATTGCTTCTGCACTTTGGATCCACATGTCTTTTTTTTTTTCCTTTTGAAAAACTCCAAAGGCTTGTCTTGTAATGCAGGCTCTTTAGGTGCCATGTGACAAAGCAGTTTTAAAGGTTTTGTGGCTTCATTGGATAGTTGGTTATACAAAGAAGACTAGGAGAATGAAGTCACTTGTTGCAGTGAACCTGTAATTTAAGTAGAACTCTTGGTATTTTCTTTCCAATGCAGCTTTTTTTTGTTATTGTTGTTGTTAGCACTCTTACAGTCTTCTGCTTTCTCATCATTGAATCATTTCCCTTTTTGAAAGAAGCTCTCCAGTGATGTTTGTTTGGTTTTTACTCATTTTAGCTAGGGTAACCCTGTGGGCTTACCAAAACTGAGATAAGGGCTCTGTGCAGGAAAGAGGAGCAGCTGAAAATGGTAAATAAAATAATGGGCAGGCCACGCACAGACTAAAATTAGTGTTGAATTGAAGTACATTAACTGACTTGCCACTGTAAAGTCTGCCACCAGATGCAGATTGTCACTTGCCACTCACTGATGGGGTTTTGATATGAGTTTTCAAGCAATTTATTTATTATGGTCTCTGTACAGTCAAACCTCTCTGCTAATGTTAATCTGTGTTTGTAGCCGCTCCATGGTGCAAGCAACACTGCCTCAGCTCCGTCTCAGATCATCACGCATTAGATTTTCAAAAGGATCAGGCAACCTAGATCCCTCACATGCACAATTTACAGTAGGGTTCACATTCCTATGAGAATCTAATGCCTCTGCTGATCTGACAGGAGCCGGAGCTCAGGTGGCAATGCCAGTGATGGAGAGCATCTGGAAATAAAGATAACACTTTGCTTGCTTGCCTGCCCACCACTCACCTCTTGCTGTGCCACCTGGTTCCTAATGGGCCACAGTGGCCTGTGGCCAAGCAGTTGAGGACACTTTTACTAAAGGGTTCCCGTCTATGAATAACTGCCATTAAGTAGGGGTTGGTCTGATATGATCAGATGTCAGCATGAAAGCTAAGAAAAATGTACAGGAAAAGAATAGATAATGCTTTATTAGTACCAGTACAATATCCAAACATCTCTAAATTCTCATCAGTAACCGAGTAATAAATTAAGTCATCATAAATTTAACTATATCTGCTTCAATCCCAGATTTCTTTATAAGCTTGTTTTATTTGTTTATGTATTTATGCAATAAATGTTATAGAATGACAGGCACTTGTCTAGGTGCAGGGAATATGGCAGTTTAAAGAAAATAAGAAGTTTATTTTCTAGTAGAAGAGAGACAACTGAAAAAACATTTTATGTGTGTGCTTACATACGTATTATTTACACACAAATAAACATATATGAAGTTCTTAAATTAAGTCCAATTGTATAACCTATAAATATAATTTATAATCCTATATCTAATTTATCATTTTATATTCCTGATGTGGTTTGATAATATTACCACAATTTTCATAATTATTTGTGGAGAATATATATTAGATATACATATCTGGGCATATATACATATGCACATCCATATATATGCACATATGCCCATATATAAATATGTGTGATTTCCAATGAAATCTCCAGATGGCAATTGATGCTATAACAAAAAAACAAAGTTAAGTATGGGACAGTGTGGAGGCATAGACATGGGTAAGTGCAGGAAGGCAAGAGTACTGACTATAATTTATAAAATAATCAAGAGAATCCAGAACTATATGCTTCAGACACAGATTTTTGTGTTTTCTCCTTTAAAAGGAAACAGGGGAGACTCTGCCCTGGAGAAAGAGGAAGGAAACACACAGTGCCAGATCCCAAATGCACAGTGTCTCCACACCCAGGGTCTGTTCTCATTAGATCATATTGTATTCGGGATTTATTTTACTTGTCCTGTTGACTTCCTCTAAGTCATGTTGAATGTGGCCTTCAAAATGTAGCCCTGCTTCTGAGCAGTACTTCAGTTGGCAGTTAGTTTTGGAACAATCTACTCCTCACCCTACATTTGATTTCATGGTTTTAAAAACTTGCTACAGGTTATAACAGGACCAACATATACTAGGGTATTCTTTGGGCATTAGACATTGGCAATTTACCAAGGAAGCTGGCACACTGCTCATTTTCTTCTGTTCTGGCCTTACAAGATTTATACATTGGGTTTAAAAATATTTATATTTTATTGACCTTCATCCTACCTCTTAGCCTGTGACTCCCTTATCTTCCAACTTTTTCAGGCCATAACATAACTATAACTTCCTTTAGAAATGATTTACTTAAAACTTTTACTAAGTCAAGTCTCGGTTTATGCTCTTTTCATCTTGTTGCTCTCCTTGAGCACCACCACCACAATTTCTCTACTTACAGATGAAGTACCTATGTGATAACAGTTATGGTCTATATCTAGATGTCCCCCCAAAGTTCCAGGCAGTCATAAGTGGGATGTTTGAAAGGTGATTCTATTATAGGGGTGGTATAGTGAATTGCTGTTAGGCAGGATCTGGTTGGTACAGGTAGCTCCCTGGGAGTATGGCCTGGATACTGCTGGGGGCTTTTAACCAGGTTTACATTGAAACTCAGGAGCAAAAAGTTCATGTTTAAAGTTTTCAGTTTTGGCAGAAAGAAAGATGGAGCAGAAAAGAACTTGGTTACTGAAACAATTATCATTAAAAAGAAGCTCTGTACTTTGGATCAGAACAATAAGAAAAGTGCTTCAAGGGCATGTGAGGAACCAGCAAGGCCCTACCTTTCACAAAGTCAAAATTACAAAACTACTTTGAGAAGAGAACCCCAGGGCACTCTGTTGGAGAAGGGCTGCCTAGGGAATTGATTCCCCTGGATTCAGTTTACTGTGCTCAGCCATCCAGGCACTCAGTGGCTGATGCAGACACAATTCAAGGGGACCTGGCTACTTCTCAAGCTGATGGCAGACCTTGGAGTCATCCCTGTGAAGCTGGTTTTACAGCCAAGCAGAATGCAAGAGTTGTAGGGTCAGGGAAGCTCCCACACAGATTTCAGAAAAATCCCTGGGAGGCCAGGCAGTGTGCCTTGAAGAGGGCACAGTGAAGTGTGTGTGTGAGTGTGAAGCCAAAAGTTCTGTGGAGATCCCAGAAAGTTGAAGAAGCCAGGAACATGGACAATCTGCTCAGGAAAGCTGCAGGCAGTGAGGAGCAGAGCCAGTCCAAGAAAGAAGCCGTGTGGGCTACAACCACAAGCAACACGGTAGGGCTGGAGCCGTATAAGCCATCTGAAGCTTACATCTCACCAAGGTTTGCCCCACATGCTAGACGCAGAGCTTCAGGATTTAATGTTAGCCCTACTAGATTTCAGTCTTGCTTTGGTCCAATTGCTTTCTATCCCTCTATTTTTCCCTTTTGGAATGGGAATGTTTACCCTGTAATTGTATGTTAGCAGTGTTTAACTCCTTTTTTATTTTTATAGGAGCTCACAGCTAAGAGTATACCTTAACTCTTACAGGAGAGTTTGGACTCGGGCTTTTCAGCAATTCTGGACCTATAAAGACACTGGCAACTCTTAGAGATAGACTTCAAAAATTCATTTTGCATAAAGGGAGTCTTTGGAGGGCCAGGGGCAGAATGTTATGCTTTATATCTAGTTGTGCCCCCCAAAGCCTCAGGCACTCATAAGTGGGGTTTTTGGAAGGTGACTGGATTATGGGGCAGTATCACCTACTTGCTGTTAGGCAGGATCTGGCTGGAAGAAGTGGGTCACTGGGTGCTTGGCCTGGCAGAGTTTATCTCCTTCCCCAGTTCCTCCCTTCATGTTCTCTGCTTCCCCTCAGCCATGCAGCCCTGCTGGAAACCAACAGACTATGGACTGAAACCTCTACAAACTGTGAGCCAAAATAAATCTTTCCTCCCTTGAGTTGTATGTGTCAGGTATTGTGTCCCAGCGATGAAAAAAGTGACTAAGACAATGCCTATCTCCCTCAGTGGACTGTAAACTCCTTGAGGTCAGGGCCCACATCTGTCTCACCTCACTCACATCTGTATCTCAGTACTGAGCCATACTAGACACACACACATGCACACTCGATAACATTTAGTGCTTTGGTAAACCCCTTTAGCATTCAAGTGACTAGCACAGTGCTATGATTGTGATGTTTGCCCAAATCCTCCTTCAGGAATGGAAGACTTAGTTCTATACCCTCCCTGACACTTGGAGTGCTGCTAGTAGATACCCTGAGCTGTTAGCTTTCCTTGGGGAATGCCTCCTGTTAAAGAGAGTCCCAAACAATGCCCTATTCCAGGGCCAGTTTGCATTCAGTGCCTAATCAGTGCTGGATTTAAGGCCCAGCCCTTCATACATACTCAACACAATCTCTTCGAGGCCATCCCATCTTCAAAGTTCTGTAGTTCCCCTGAAGACTGTTGGGATGGTATCATGGATGAACTTCTTCTGCTCTCCTTCCCTCACCTCCCTTTCACAAGAGTTTATCCCAACAGTACCCCTAATAAATGCCTTGCACCTTAATCTTCATCTCAGAGTCCTGGGTAACCCAGTCCATGACGGATACTACAAAACATTTACAAACTGAATATTATGATCTATAGTAATCCATACACTCCTCACCGCAATGATGTTATATGCCCTTCCATCTGCAATGATTAGAAGGTGCCTTTCATGTAGCAGACATCACAAGCACATCAAAGGAATTATTACCCCCTCACATGGTCTAGATTCCTGTTCAAAGTGTGGTCCTACAGTGAAGGGCATTGCCATTCCCTGGGTACTTTGTCAGAAATGCAGAACCATATTTCCCAACCTGAATCAGACCTGCTGAGTCAGAATCAACATTTTTCTCAAAATCCCTAAGGTTTGCACGTGCAATAAAATTTGAGAAGGACTGAGATGATTTAGCTGAGAATTTCTAGTTTGGACAGTCTCTTCATGTGTTTTTGCTAAAATTCTGCTTAAAGTTAGTGCAGTTGTGCATTCCTTCATTCCACAAATACTAATTGAGTTTCAAGCAACGGTATCAGCCCTGTAGAGCAACATTCTAAGCGAGAGATAATAAAATCAAAGTGCATATTTTAGTATGTGGGAAGATGAAAAGTGGGATAAAAAATAGGGCGGGGTTAAAAAGAGAACAAGGGAGTGGGTTGCAATTTAAAATATTTGCAAAAAACCGTGTTAAACATGGAAGAAGACGAGGTAGTTAGCCATGTGCGCATTTGAGCACAGACTTGGGAGCTGCAGTAGATCCAAGGAGACCAATGTGGCTGGAGGGAAGGGGAGCATGCCAAATCACAGAGCATGCCAATCACAGAGGCAAGAGGGCAGGTGAGAGCTGCTTAATGACTTGCTATTCAACATTTCACGCCTTAAAAGGTAATGCAAGTTGTTTTCTCTCCAAGAATAAAGATATTCTTGGTCAAGCCCAATCGATGTGGGTGGTGGGAGCTTGCACAAATCATTTCACTAGCGCAGTCTTAGGTTCCTCAAGCAAAACTGCTGGGATTGGAGAAGATCTTTTTATTTATTTATTTTTTTTTTGTGGGTACCGGGGGGTCGACCTCAGGACCTCGCGCGCCAGCAGGCGCCCGTGCCGCTGAGCGATATCACCGGCCCCTTTTTCGTATGTGGGTTCCGGGAGTCAAACTCGGGCCCTCGCGCTTGCCGGGCAGGCGCTTACGCTGCTGAGCCATCTCACCGGCCCCTGCAGAAGATCTTTAAGGGCTCATTCTGTTCTAAAATATCATTCTGAAAGACGACTCGATGCGGCGTCGAATGAAATAGAATGAAATAAAGATGGTCGCCAGGCTGTGAACCAAGGCAAAGTTCTGCAACCCCAGAACAACACAAACGGGAAGAGGAATTGCGAAAGGTGACGCCAGGAACGTGATGCCAGGACCTTTGGCTTCAAGTTCCTCACGTAGGCATGGGCGCAAATCCTAACCACAGACTACAGCACTCACAGTCCGCTGTCTGCACTCAGCCGCCCCTTTCAGAACAAGCTGTGGCCTGCTCGCCCACGCTCTGTCCACCGCTCACGCCCTGCCCACGCCCCGCCCACCAGGTCGCCTACTGTATCATGCCCTGCCTCCCAGTAGGGGTTTTAACCCCGCCCCCAAGCGGCTCCGCCTCCCCGCGTCCGGCCCACTCTGGGTCTCCCGGTCCACTCCAGGCCTTCAAGGCGGGGGGTTGGTCCCGCCCCTCCTCAGGCCCCGCCCCACCCCACCCTGCTTCAGCAACCACTCCCCTCCTCGCCTCCTCAGCCCCGCCTCCTGCCTGCGCCCTGATCTCGGGCGGAAGTGACGTAAGGCCGAGACCGCTTGGCCGAGCCTGCAGTGCCCTGCAGCTGTTCTGAGCGGGGTCCGGAGGTTCTGAGTGGCCGCATGGCTGTCCTCGTCCTCCTGATCCTTCTTGTGCAGTCCGGGAGCCGGGCTGTGATGAGCACCTCGGAACCGAAGCCGTCCTCGGGTACTGTCGCTCGCGGCTGAGCCACGGCCGTGTGGGGTCGGGCGGGCGCGGAGGGGAAGGCGGGAGCCGCCCCAGGGAAGCCCCGCCCGGTCGGGCCGCCGCGGTTTCACCGCGGTCCCGGGCTGCGGCGACGCTGGGTCTCTGCCAGCACAGCGAAGCACGCCGCTCGGTTACTTCGGACTCGTCTGTATTTATTGTTTGTTTTTGAATAAATGAGTTTCCAGTTCAGCGTGGGGCACTGCATCCGCTGCTCATGGCTTAAAATACTTCAGTTTCAGGGTGCGCACCAATCATTAGGACGGGAGAAGTGTTCTGTGGCCGGCTGAGAGTTATTAAGAGGTGGTAAATTGTTGGTCTTATGTCTAAGCCTGGAAGCGGTGGGATGCGCACGCTCAGTAGCAGATATATCCGCGGGTCTCTTCGCGTAGCTAGGTCCTCGGAGCGTTTTATTTCCTCCTGTTTATGACATTTCCCAGGAAACAAATACTGCGAATAGCTTTTGTGCAGTTCACAGTAATCGTGATTAGGAGGTGCAGTGAAACCAGTAAACCTGTTCAGCTAACCCTCCCGCCCCCGTGTCTCCGCAGTTTACGAGTAACTGCTGCCTGGAAGGGATAGGGAGGCCCAGCTTCCTTAAACCCTGGTGAACTGGGGTCTGAACCTCTGTATTTTAACTTTTTCCTTGAGTTCCTGTTAGTTCTGCTCCATTCATATCCATCCGTCCTTCGGCCTGATCTTCGAAAGTCAAGCCAACAAATATCTACTCATTCCCTTGGGGCAGACATGGTGCCAAATTTTGGGAAGACAAAAATCGTAGTTACTGAGTTTCTGCTTTCAAGGATCATGAGAAGATCCATGATAAAAGTTACTAAGAGCTGTGCACTGTCGTAAGTGCCAAACGTCTCGTTTTCACAGCGCCCCTACTAAGTAGGTGCTGTTGGTATTTCTCTTTATGGGTGAGAGATTGATGAGGTAAAGAGGTCTGCTTAGCCTGTAGAAAGGTCGCTACTACTCAGTGGGGGGCTGGGCACTTTGGCTCCAGAGTCCAAGTTCTTTACCACTCTGCTAACTGCCATTATCTAGGGCGAGGGCAATCAATTGCAGTTTGCTGTGCAAGAGCTTGAACTTGGGCATAAGCTACTGCAAAGCAAGATATGGGTGCCAGTTCTGTCCAGTGGAATCAGGAAAGACTTTACAGAGAAGGTTACCCCGGCCTCAGAATCGGAGGTGCAGAGGCAGAGATGTGAAATAATACTTTGAATTCAAGGACTTAAGTATTTTGTCCAAACTATGTGTGTGAGGGTACAAAGAAAAATAGAATAGATGGAGTGGTAAGAACCAGGTAATGAAATGCCTTGTCATGTATAATGCAAGGGATAGAAACATAGCTTTGGATTACTTTAGCAAAAAGGACATTATTGGCTCAGAATATCCAAGCAACAGTTAAACAGAAAATTAGAGATGTCTGCTGGGTCTCAGGAAGCTAGAACCAAGAGCTCAGACTGTTAAAACTTGTGTTTTCTTAATTCTTTTTGGATATTGACAGCTTTCCCATCTTAGCAGGAATCATGGATGCCGATAACTTTTGAGTATTAAAGTCATGCACCTTCTCTAGGTACAGGGCACCCTGTGCTCCCAGCTGGTTGAGAAGTTGAGGCAATAGGATCACGAGATCAAGGCCGGCCTGTGCAATTTAGCCAGACCATGTCTCAAAAATTAAAAAATAAAGGGTTGGGGATGTGGCTCATTGGTAGAGGGAGGGCTTGCCTAGCACAGTTAGGGTTCTGAGTTCAATCCCCAGTACTGCATCCTCTGCCCAATCTCGCAGCTTCTTCCATCCTAACAAAATCCCAGGGGAAGGCTCTGATTTACCCAGCTTGGTTAGGTGCCAGCACATATGGGAAACACATGGTCAAAGGGAATGGGGTGAGGGCACTCCCAGAGGCAGCAGCATGGTGTTCCTGAAATCCAGCATAATAATTGGCAAACCGTATCCCTGGTTGAAGTCACTGGGCAGCCACTGGATTATATTACAAAGGGAAATGATTTTATGCAGGATTAACTATGCCATTTAGAAAGGCCAGTCTTCTTATAAGAGAGTGTGAAGGAGGAGATCCATTAGCAGCCTGCCGCTTGAATCTGGGGAGGCGTGGATGAGAACTGGTAATACAAATGGAGAAGAGAGGACGGTGTGAAGGAACATTTGGGAGGCAGTCGGTAGGACCCTGTGGGCAGAGAAGAGAATGTCTCAGGTTCTAAACCAAGTGCCAGCCCTTTCCTTGTACATTCAAGTTCCTCCTGAGCATTGGGGTCCCTGTGGCTGCACAATCTGCACATCCCCAAGCCTGCCGTGGGAGTGGGGCTGCCTGCCTGCATCGCATGCGCAGATCTGCAGCCTTCTGCATCTAGCATTTTTGTCAGCACGGGCCAGTGAGACCCGCCCCCTTATGTCAAAGTTCATTCAAAAAGCAAGGTCCTCCGTGCAGGAGGAAACCCACAGTGACACCTGTGTCTGGCTCTTGGCTGGCTTCCCACTCTTGCCAGTGCCTCCATGTGTTACCTCTTCTGTTCAGCTTGGCTGTAGAGTGGGAAGATCATCTTGGATGAAGGCATCTGACAGGCAGGCAGGGAAGAGAATGTAGTGATACAGTCAGCTCTGGGAAATCCCAAGTGTTTGTGGATGTATTATGTTACAGCCGTGGGCTCTCCTATTTATCAGTGAAAATAAAAACAGAGTGCCCCTAATAACCAGTGGCATCTCATCCTTATGGACTTTTACATACGAAAGTAGTGTGTACACTTTATATACGAAAGTGTATATTTTTAGGTGAACTGGGGTCTCCTGGTGCCTGTCTTCTTCCAGTGTGCTCTTCTGCTCCAGTGGTGTCTGAAGAGCAGAGCAGGACGTGGCCCCCTGACCGGGCCTCTCACCTAACATTTTGTAATTTATCAGCTGGATTTCTGCTCATTCTCTGACTTTAGGATAATGCTTTAGGTAGTGTTTGAATTTTTCACTATTTTGTTGAGATTCTGTTTACTTATTTCAGAAATTCAAAATACTTAAGATTTTAGATGGTACTATACGAGAACAAAAGAGCAAGCTATAACAATACACTCTGAAAAGAGTAGGTTCTTGTCATTTTCTGATTAAGGAGTGTCTTTATTTTAGGTTATTCCAGTGCATAGTAATCAGAATACTACATAAGTTTCATTCTTGTCTATTGTCTATCAGTAATGATTTATTGGAATACATGTTCAGGTTTTGCACTGGCCATCATATAACTGTGGTAGAGTAATAAAACCAGCCAACATTACTTGAAGCAGATGTATGAGAAAATAATCATCACATGGGAAGAGGCCCTAGAGATAGAGGGAGGGGGCAAGGAAGGGAGGAAGGGAAAGTAAAAAAGTCAAGATGTGTTATGTACATGTTAACTGCCCGTGATGAACATAATCATTAGATATAGCAAACATGTGCTAATGAAAAAAGAAAACAATCATTACCCCTTACTAAATGATCATAAGGATGTTTCATTACAATGAACAAAACTTTACTTATTGTCAAGTGTTTTCACAACTTCTCTAGGTCCTGGTTTCTCACTGGCAAAGTATATATAATATTACACCCATCATAGAGTGATTGAGGGATTATCTGAGATAATGAATAAAAAAGTTGAGCACATTGTATGTTGTGTAGTAAATGTTTAATATATGATTACTCAATATTGCGTATCATTTTTAACAAATATATTTTAAATATTAAATTGTTTAGCTTATATATAAGAAATTGTATTGGCTTTTAAAAATCAAGTTATCCAGATCAATATGAGAAATTTAAAATAAGTTCAGCAGCTAAGTCATTCTTCCACCTCTTTCTTCTTTTTTATAAGCTGAAAAGACCTGTTTTATTTTTTCAATTTCTAGACTATTCTTTTTTTTTTTTTTTTTTTTTGTGGGTACCAGGGGGTCGACCTCAGGACCTCGTGCGCCAGCAGGCACCCGTGCCACTGAGCGATATCACCGGCCCCTTTTTCGTATGTGGGTTCCGGGAGTCGAACTCGGGCCCTCGCGCTTGCCAGGCAGGCGCTTAAGCCGCTGAGCCATCTCACCAGCCCCGACTATTCTTAACTTAGAATAAATTAGTCCAAAAGAGGGTTAATCCTCAGTTATTATTTTTCTCAAGGACTAGATTGGTCTAATCCAGTCAGGACTCATGCTAATCCAGTCCCGGTCAGATGAAATTGGATCAACAGGTATGAGAATAAGCCACAACACTGGCCCTTTTCTGTAGTCTCAGCTACGCAGGAGGCTGAGGCAAAAGGATCTCTTGAGCCTAACAGTTCAGAACCAGCCTGAGCAACATGGTGAGACACTGTCACTTTTTTTTAAAAAAAGGAATAAAGTCCTAGCTTTTAGGCCAGAAAGGTAGGTGAACAAGTGTTTATTGGCTAAGGTCTAATTGGTGGTAGTTTGGGTGAAAAATATTTGGGAGGAGGAGGAGAGGACTAGTTCATAGTAAACTAAGTTTGTATGCACAGCTTTTTTTTAAAGAGAGAGGAAGAAAAGAATTTATTGACATCTATTGCATAACTTCTGGGCTCCGGATTTTAAGAGAATGTGTGAAAAACCAGAGGAGAGCCTGAAAAGAAGAGAAGACTTCAAGAACATAGGGATCTTGACCTAGCTGAGGAACAGGTATATACAAGTAAAATACTATAGATAGGAATACTTTAGGACTTGTTGAATGCTTAGTTCTTAAATTGTCTTTCTCTGAAGGTACATGACAGTAATCAAAGGAAGTAAAAAGTGGACCTTTCCCCCATTAGTTTCACACAGTGATTAATACATGATTTCTTTCAAAGCCCAAAAGTGTTGAAATATTTCAGTTCAAAACTTGTATGTACACTTGAAACGTCATGCGCAGGAACTCTCAAAATGTCCTTGTGTAGCTGAAATCTAGGGGATAAGCGTAGAGAAAAATAGCCCTTTCATCAGCACTGTGAAGCCACTGAGGAGATAGATTGTACTTGTACATTTATTCTGATAGGCTTATTTTTCGTATCCGGTGTGAGTTTCTGCAGACATTTCTCAATCTGCAGTAAAGATGAAACTTGTGAAAGTACCCATGGCCCTGTATCCTCAACTTTGGAAAGGGGTTAGACCTTTGTTCTTAGAATTGCTTAGTCAGAAAAGGGCTCAGATGCTTTAATCTGGAGTATTTGGTTTTGGGTTGTGCATCAGATGACTTCCGAGTCCCAAAAACAATTGAATTACGGGCCCCTTCATCTTTCTGTGTGTGTGTCTCAGTGTGTTCTTTCCATAGAGAATTAGTAAGCAGATTGTTAAAGGATGGCTGCAGAGTATATAGCTGCAGTCCAGTGTAGGTGTCCGCATCTTTTATACAGTCTTTGTACGCTAGCGTGTCAAAAAGGATGGTGAACTCCTTGGGCTGTCCCTCCTTCAAAAACATTTGCCTTTAGCAGTTATGGGGTGGAGCATGGGTGACAGCCCTTATTCCTCTCACCCATCCGCATAAGGAATTGCCTGTGTTCTCAGATTGTCATCTGCAGGGATCTGGACTTTGCCTCCACCACACCCTGTATTCACCAGTAATTATTGCAGAGCTCTCCTAGCTGCTATGTTTTGGCCCTTTGTGACATTCTTATTGCCCTGTTAGTGACACATAGCCATCACTGCTGACTTTTAGCTATCTTAATCTGCCCTTTCCATTGCTCTCCTTTGGTGTCCTGCCTCTTCTGCCTGATCATCTTCTGCATTGTATTAAGAATGTAATGAAAAGCTGGTATTTCTCTCCTGTGTTTAGGGTTTTGTTTTGTTTTATTTTGTTTCCCCTTCCACTCTTTTCCCTCCTGACTCCCTCCTGTGTTTAGTTTTGTTTAATCTTCAGTTTAACTCCTCTGCAGAAGTTTTGGAAATTAGATCTTTAAAAAGTTAGAGTTTATGCTAGGCAGTGTTTAGATAAAATACACACAGTAATTCTGAGCCCATATTTGAAACCAGTGGAGAAATCTGGGCATTTTAAAGAGATGGAAAATCTATAAGATTATTTTAAATCATTCTAATAGAGTCTCTCTGTAAACTCTATAGATAATACTATTCTTTTGCTAGCTCTCCATATCTTTTTTACTTGTACAATATAAATGTATTATGGCTAGAAGCTTGTTGGAAGCCTTGATTATTTTTTCTGAATAGGCAGTGATTTAAACTGCAGGTTATAACAATCTGAAACTATGAGAAAGCGACTCATGTCTGTTTATTATGTGATTTTGTCAAAGGCGGATGTCTAATAACTGCGTGGGTTTTCTTCAGGTAGCATTAAAACCACAGGTTGTGTTTGGTATAACTATTCAAAAACTTCTCCTTTGGTAGTAATTTTTGTCTGCTAGAATCCATTGAAACTTCTTCCTATCAGTCACCTGTTTGACTTGATTGCTTTGTAAGTTGTGTTCTAAGTTCTTGTCTTAGTCTAACCATGGTAAACTTTTACTTAAATTATGAGAAACATGGTGTGATTCACACTAATGCCCCACGAGTCTACTATTGTTTGTGATTCTATAATATGTGATTCAGTAATTCCTTCCTAAGTACAAGTACACATTGCTATTCTATTTAGATTGACTTCTGTATGGCTTTTTCTCAGAACAAGAATTTCAGATGGAATTCATATAATTATAAAATCATTTATATTGAGACTAATTAAAAAAACTAGTTAAAAAGGCTTAAAAGGAAATGAAAGACTTGTTATTTGAAACCAGAGGAAGAAGGATCCTTTCTATGTAGCAGCAGAAAGCCTAGCAGGAAATACACCCAATAATCTAGCACAGATTTCCAATCACAGTGTTGAAGGCACCACCTGGTTTCTTGTTTCTTGTCTAAAGTGTGAAACTAGATAGATTCATCCTGGAAGGACTATTAAAAGGAAACCAGGACCTGATGGTTTGAAAATTGTAGTCTCTTGAGAGGCAAAAGATGCTAAAATTAACAAATGACTTCCGAAGGAAGTTCGGATTCATTATGTTTTCTTAACGCTAAGTACTTCTCTTACTTGCTTGCAAAATTATGATTATTTGTATGATTGTTATTGGATAGTAATGTTGAATTGATCCTGAAGGAGGTAGCAGAGGAGTGGCTTTTATTTCTGCAGAAACCATGGGTCTTTACTTGAAACTAGATTGTTTCAGGAAAGTGAAGTACAAATTTACCATAGAAAGAAAAACACTCTTAGGAAACATCAGGATTCCTGCTACAGAACTAAATGAGAAGAGCTAGAACCAAATCTGGTAAGACCAATGCTTTGGAGGCTCCTAGAGAAGTTGCCTAGAGAACCAAAGATGACATAGTACCAAGAGCTATCAGTAGTGTAAGAAAATTTGTAGTTGTCTTGTTACGGACCACAAAAAGTTTAGTAGTTGAGAGTATTTGAACCTGTGAGACCTCCCTTTCACCCCCAGGTTTATAATCTCAACCTTTGGCACACACTGTGACACTACTTTGGGAAATAATGTGGAAGTTAGATATTTTGGCAGAAACTGAATCGTTTCTTCCAAGGGGGGTGGCATAAAATGTATTGGTTTACCATAAAGCATTTTGTTTTCAAATTGGTTTTTCCTCCTAAATAAAGAAGCCAGGTATGGTGGCATACAGCTCTAATCCCAACTACTTGGGAAGCTGAGGCAGAAGGATCACAAATTCATGGGCAGCCTGGGCAACCAGCCTTGTCTCAGACTGACATTTTTTAAGAGTTGGGGCAGAGCTCAGTGGTAGAGTACTTGCATGTGTGAGGCCCTGGGTTCAATGAACAGTATCGAGAATAAATACCAAACACTTAAAATTATAAACACATAAAGCAGAGTTTCTCACTTTTGGGACTGCTGGTTTATGGGGCTGGATTATTTACTGTGGAGAAATACCCTGTGCGTGGTAGGCTATTTAACAGCATCTTGACCCTCTAGATGCCAGTGATAACCACCATCCTCCAATTTCTCTGGGTTGTGAGAACCAAAAATATCTGTAAACATTGCTACTGTCCCCTGGGGGATAGAATCACCACCTGCTGAGAACCTCTCCATGAAGGGAAAAGATTATCAGAAAAAGAAAAAGCTGCCACTAGAATGTAATTATCCATGATTGTATATTATTTACTTAATAACTTGATCCATGTTCTGCTTCGAAAAGACAGTACAGTACATGTATTAAATAATTAATTGTAAATTAAAATAATGTACCAGTTTGGGCTTTGGGGGGAATTTTTATTTTAGGAAAGATTGGAGTTTTGGAATTTTCTTTTTAGAAAAAATATAGTAGGCATTTCCTTTAACAGCAAATATTTTATGTATATTAATTAATGTCTTACTTGATAAGAAATCTGAAGTAACTGTTTCACAGTATAATCAAGAAATAACCCATATTTCTTAACGTCTGACCCCATGAGGCTTTTTGTTTTGTTTGCTTTGTCTTGTTTTTTAAGCAGTCCAAGTGACTGTAATTACCTTCCAGGGTGTCGTGAAAAAGTGGAAGCTTGGGCTGTCAGAACTTTTGAAGACAATGATGTTGTTTAGAAACCACTTCACCTGGCCAGATTTACCATTCATTTATTTACTTTGATTTTATTAGTGAATCACGGTTCGTGGAGTTTCCCAGCTGGGTAGGGTAGATTAACCTTAAATTTCGAGTCATATCACTAACTGTGTCTGCCTTTATGCTCATCCTGTTCGCTCATGTGACCTTTCAAGTCTCACCAACAAATGTTTCCTGAAATGGTTTTAAAAAGTGAAGACCGGAGGGCCGGTGAGATGGCTCAGCGGCTTAAGCGCCTGCCCGGCAAGCGCGAGGGCCCGAGTTCGACTCCCGGATCCCACATACGAAAAAGGGGCCGGTGATATCGCTCAGCAGCACGGGCGCCTGCTGGCGCGCGAGGTCCTGAGGTCGACCCCCCGGTACCCACCAAAAAAAAAAAAAAAAAAAAAAAAGTGAAGACCGGGCCGGTGAGACGGCTCAGCGGCGTAAGCGCCTGCCTGGCAAGTGCAACATCCTGAGTTCGACTCCCGGAACCCACATACGGAAAAAGGGCAGGTGATATCGCTCAGCGGCACAGGCGCCTGCTGGCGCGCGAGGTCCTGAGGTCGACCCCCGGTACCCACACAAAAAAAAAAAAAAAAAAAAAAAGTGAAGACTGAGGGCCGGTGAGATGGCTCAGCGGCATAAGCACCTGCCTGGCAAGCGCGAGGTTCTGAGGTTGACTCCCAGTACCCACATAAAAAAACAAAACAAAAAAAATGAAGACAGAAAGAATAGGAAAATTAGAGATTGTTATTACAATAAGCATTGCATGTATTTATCAAAAACTCCTAAAACATGGGGATTTGTTGCTTTATATTTGTGTTTCTCTTCCCCACAAGGAGGTTGCCATCATTTAAAATGAATCAAAACCCTTTTGTACCCTTTGAAATTGCTTTACTCTCTATTCTAGAGATTTTGACTTTATTTTTGACTAACACGGCATCTTACAATAAGATTTTGTAATGTTAATATTAGTTTCTTACTGTTGTCCATTTTCCTTTTTGAATCTCTTACAGTGCCAGTGCCGACCAATGTTCGAATTCAGTCCTATAACATGAACCCGGTCCTGTACTGGGACTACCAGAGCATGCCCCAGAATGCTGTTTTTGCCGTAGAGGTAAAGTGCTATGGGTAGGTGTTGTTCTTTTATCCTTTCAATTCTGTTTTTATCTGAGTCCTTGAACATTCCATACTCTGTGTTTTCCTTCCATCATGGCAAAACTTCCTGAACTGCTTGTAGATATTCAGAGATGCTTAGAATGCAAATTAATGCTTTAAAAAAAAAAAAAAACTTCCTCTTTTTTCTATCACTATCAAAGTAAAGAAGTAGCACTAAGTTTTGTTTCTCTCTAGTCTTTATGGAATGATTGATTGATTTTTGTTTTTTTGAAACTAGGTCTTGCTCTATAGCCCAGGCTACCATCAGACGCACTGAATAGCCCAGTCTAGTCTCAGACTCCTGGTTCAGCCTCCCAAGTGCTGAAATTACAGCATTGTGCCACCATACCTTGTTACAAAAGTTTATTACTTGTTAATAAAGTACAGCTAAATTTATTGCAATTAATGGAAGTAATAAGAATGTCACCTTGAGTAAGAGCAGTATCTCAGGCTAATTATAGCTCAAGTGGTCCTAAATTGAAAGATTTCAATGTAGATTTTTCTAATTTTTTCTCGTCATTTAATTGAAGTTAAACATTTTTGATAGGCATACTGCAAAGGCAGTTTTGTATCCTGTGTACCGAATATGATGCAAGTTTGCCCCATTATTGATCCAGTCACTAGCCCTCGGACATATCCTGTTGCAACCTGCGGGAGAAACTTTATAAGGACATAAAGTTCTGTTCACAGAGTCCATACATAGTTTTAGCACCCATGGGTTATTGCTGTTATTACTGTGGTAGATACAGTGTTCGTAATTTGTTTTCAAGATTTGCTAGTTCTACATATCACTAGATTGCCATAAATTCAAAAATTTGAAAATTTGCGAAGCAGGCTCTCTCATACATTAATATATCACTGACATAAATGCAAATTAGATCTAGCCCTGTTGGAAGAATTTGGCAGTATTTCACAAAACCTCATTCCCCCCTTTTTTTCCTCCCCAGTTCCAGAGAGCAAACCCAGGTCTTCACACATGCTAGGCAAGGCTCTAGCACTGAGCTAAATCCCCAGCCTCCTTATGTTTAAGTCTTGATCTGATGATCCCACGTCAGGAACTTGTCCTTAAGAGACATTTACTAAAATACAATTTAAAGACATTACCCAGCCAGGTGTGAAGGTGCGCATCTGTAATCCCAGCACTCTGGGAGCCCAGTGCAAGGGGATCAAAAGTTTGAACCCACCCAGGCAACTGAGGAACTTAGTGAGACCTTGTCTCAAAATAAAAAATCATAAAGGGGCTGGAGATGTAGATCAGTGTGAAGGTCCTGGGTTCAGTCCCCATTAAGAAAAAACAAACAAACAAGAAAAAGATATACCCAGTGGTCTGGGGATATTACTCACTCAGAACACTTTCCTAGCATACACAGGCCCTAGGTTTGATCCCCAGCGACTCCAAAAAATAAAAAGACATTACCCACGTGCAAAGAAAATGATTTTTATGAACTTATATGTAGTGATCTCTTAAGATGTATTGTTAAATGAAAAAAGCAATAAAATTCAATAAAGTATATATAGTATATTTGTTTGGGGGTAAGAATGAGAAGAAATGCTTACATAGGTATTTCCCTAATTTTGGAAACAGAAACAAGAAGCAAAAACCTGAAGCCAGCAAAATTGACTACCTGCAGAGGGTAGGTAATAGATAGAACTGAACGCCTATTCATTTAGTCCAAAATAATGGGGACATGTCAGAAACATCCAGGAGCCACCTTGAATAGGTTTTCCCTGGCCAAAGGTGTGACCACAAATAAGAACATAATACAGTGAAATAAGAAAGGAACTCCATTTCTATATTATTAATTAATAATAAAGTGAAGAAAATAAAAAGCTCTTCTATGGACAAATGACTTTGAAGATTTTAAGGCATGACAATTGAATCTAATAAAGATACCATCCTTTTATAGTATTTTTTTACTAGAAAGATATAAAGTTTAAAAAAATTGACAACTGTTAGTCAATTTTATGTGTTCGATTCTATAATTAAATCACATGTACATTAAAGGAACCAGAGTTGTTTAAAAGATTTTAAAACTTAGATGCGGAATGTGGTTTGTACAGGTCTTGGAGTTTGAACCGAGCCTCTTTATCATAAAGGGATGTATAGTATAGGTTTAGTATCCCTTATCTGAAATGCTTGGGACCAGAAGTGTTTCATATTTCTGACTTTTTTCAGATTTTGAAATATTGGCATATATATAATTAGGTATCTTGGGGATAGGACCCAAGTCTAAACATAATATTCATTTATATTTCATATATGTCTTATACCCATAGCCTGAAAGTAATTTTATACACTATAATTTTATGCATGAAACTAAGTTTCATGGTGTGGAATTTCTCTGTTTTGGCATCAAGTCAGTGTTAAAAAACTTTTAGATTTTGGAACATCTTGGGTTGCTGATATTTTTAGATTAAGGATGCTGGACCTGTACTTCAACCAAAGTAAGGGTTTCCTACTTTGTATGGCTTCTCCATCCTGTTCTCATTTAGCTCTTCCTACCAGATTTGTGCTGTAAATGAAAAATAAAACACAGAGATGGTTCAAGTTCATGTTAACGATAAAAGTCACCTTTGTGTTTCTTTATTCCTTTTCATTTTAGGAGTAAATGGACTTGTGCCTGCAACAATACATCTGATCATCATTGCAATATTTCTAACATTGATGATCCAGGTCTTCCCGTCTGGGCCAAAGTTAAAGCTAGAGTTGGACAAAAAGAATCTGCCTATGTAGAAGCCAAACCCTTTGTCCTGTGCGAAGATGGTATGTAGAATGAGTACATGTAAATATTAAATTTGGAAGTGCATGTTTTTTGTGCAAGTTTGCTTCTATTAGCAGTTGTTAAAAATGAACATAATGCCTAAGAAACATTTGTGGGAATTTCGAGAGAGCCAGTATCATTCCTTTTGCTCAGGCCCCACAGAGGCAGCCATCTCTTCGCCGCTTCTACACCACTAAGTTTCCATTCCATGCAGATCTGGAGCAGTGCCGTCGCGCTGTACCGTGCATCACCCTTTCCCGCCCCGTGTGGTCTGTAATTAATTCCAGAGTGCATTCACTGCAGACTTCGGCTACTGGCTGTCATTCTCCTGTCTACCTTAAACCCTTAGTGTCTGTGGGAATTTGAGTAACAACATAATACATTAAAAATTTTTAGAATTCTCTCATATTTCCACCCCCTCTGATTTTCAGCTCTTCATTCTTCCAGTGTCCCACTCCAGTAACATACCTCAAACTCCAGAATTTCTGTACCAATTCCTATTTGCTAACTCTGATATCCCCCCCACCTTGGTAATCATATCACTTCTGGGTAAAACAAACCTTTCAGGGGCCAGGGATATAGCTCAGCGGTGCAGCACCTGCCTTGCAAGTGCACGGTCCTGAGTTCAATTCCTGGTACCCCCCCAAAAAAAATCTTTAGTCATTTGACCACCGTAGTCTGATAGTCCTTTGGTACCTTTTCTTCTAGCTTCACCTCCTTTTTTGTTCAGCTTCAGTGCTAGATTACTTGAGCTACTGCCTTTCCAGAGCTCCCCACTGCTTTGACTCTCCTGCTTTTCAGATTGTGCTGTCTTGGGCTCTTTGATAAGCTGTTTTCCTACTTATCTTTTGAATTAGCTAGTTTTCCCGTTGTAGACACAATACCCAACACACACAGCTCAAAGGAGGAGAGGTTTAATTTGGCTCATGTTTTAAGGAGGCTCAGTCTGTGGTCACCTGGCTCCAAGGCAGAAACATCATGGCGGAAGGGCATGGTGGAGCATAGCTGCTCAGTTCATGGTGGCCGGGAAGCAGAGGTGTCAAAGTGGAAAGGATAAAGGACCAGACATCGACCCTAAGGCCACACCTTCATAACCTACCCAGACAACAGAAGTGTGATCCACCAGTCCCCTGGGTAGAGCCCAAAGCCAATCAAGTTGATGTTCCACCCTAACCACCACACCCTTAAATATTTTATTCCTCAGAATCCATATTGTTGTTATCTGATACATACTATCTGTATTGTCTGACTTTACCCCACTGATTTTTCAAGGGCCAGAAATGTGCCAGAAAGTGCACCAGGCCCTGAGGTACATTAAACAGGTCCTGGCACACAGTAGGTGCACTGTAAACATGAAGCATAGTTAAATGGTTTACCAGTGAAGTCCCAAACATCCACAGTGAATGCTGAATAATTGAATATCTAGGTCTGATTTTCACAGTAAAAACCGAATTATTAGCAAAATTTTATAGAGCCTGAATGCCAGGAACTCATGAATTTTGAAGATACAGAGTCTTTCTGAGGAAGGGTAATGAAATGCCTTTCAGAAACAGTTTTTAGAAACCTGCTTTTTTTCTTAATCTATAAAAGCAAAGATAGGGCCGGTGAGATGGCTCAGCGGCATAAGCGCCTGCCTGGCAAGCTTGAGGTCCAAGTTTGACTCCCGGTACCCACATAAAAAGGAAAAAAGGGCCAGTGATATTGCTCAGTGGCATAAGCGCTTGCTGGTAAGCGCGAGGTCCTGAGTTTGACTCCCAGTACCCACATAAAAGAAAAAAAAGCAAAGATAAAAAGTACTTAATAGGGCCGGTGAGATGGCTCAGCGGCATAAGCGCCTGCCTTGCAAGCGCGAGGGCCCGAGTTCGACTCCCGGATCCCACATACGAAAAAGGGGCCGGTGATATCGCTCAGCGGCTCGGGTGCCTGTTGGCGTGCGAGGTCCTGAGGTCGACCCCCTGGTACCCACAAAAAAAAAAAAAAAAAAAAAAAGTACTTAATAGAGCTTCTATTATGTTAAGATTTTGTTTAATTTTTTTAAACCAAGTCCATAACCAATTGTATTTCTCTTGAATTAGAAATGAAGTTAAACTGCTAAAGAGGAGTTTGGGTAAGAGTACTTCTTGCGTGAGAGTTATGGAATATTTATGAAGAGTATTTGGAATGTCCTCTAGATTTTTGTGGAGTAATTTAAATGTCCTACTTAGTCAAGGTATCCTACTTTAGCTAAAATGTGATCCTGCTTTAGTAAAAAACAAAAAAGAGTGGCTTGGTTGATTGACTTTGATAATTTTATGGAAGGTACTGTGAGGTTCCTAGGCCAGTATTAATTATACTGCTCTCTCCCCAGGAAAAGTGGGACCGCCTGAACTAACTGTTGCACGGGAGGAAGACCATATCATTATTGATGTGGCTCACCCTGTAGTGAACTTAAATGGAGAAGAGCAGGAAACCATGTACGATGCTTGTTATGTATTTGACTACAGAGTGTACGTGAGAGTGAACAAAAGTGAGGTAGGTGTTTCTATTTCATGTTTTTTATATATTTATAGTGTACAAATTTATTAGTTTTTTTATTAGTATGTGTTGGCAATGCATGATTATATTCATGTTGGAGAATTGATATATATACATATCACATCTATTTTTCTGTGACTAGTATAAGTTGTTTCTTTATCTTGCATAATGAAAGTAGAATGCTTATGATATTCAGGCAAAACCCCTGGGTCATAACTTTTAGGAAGAAAATATATATGAATGTTAATGAAAGTAATTGGTATGTAGTTAATCACTAACACTGACCAGATGAGTACTTTTAAGTTTTTTCTTTGCCTCATTAACTAGATGGCCCTATATCTCCACTGGTAAGATGGGATAATGTAATTTTTTTTCTCTCACTGGTGATGATGTAAAATAATATGCATTTATAATTTGAATCATCATTTTTGAAAAAGAAAATAATATAACTGTGGGGATATAATTACATTATTCTGACACTGGTGTGGAGTCCATGCACTGATTGGAACTCTTCTCCATTCTCCAGAATGATGGCATTTCTTTGCTTGATAAATATAGTGTATGCCTGCGAGGCATCCAGGAGTGCAGCTGAGAGCAGGACAGACCAAACTTGGGATAACTGCAGTGCAGTGGGCAATGTGTAGGGCCCAGACTAGTGATTTTTAGAGCAGGCCTCCCAGGGAAAGTGGTGACTGCTGTCAAGCTCAGGTTGTGATGTGAGCCCCGTGGATGTATGTGGGAGAGCGTTTCAGGCAGAGGACCCAGCAGGGGTACAGTGGACACATGAGCTGAGTAGCCAATGGTCCAGTGGGGTTGGCGGGTGCAGGAAGCAGGTGAAGGCAGAGGACATTGGAGGGATTTGACTTTGATCCTTTTATTGCACCTTGGGAAGATTTAAGCAGAAAAGTGATGTCTGGTTTAGGTTTTAAAGCATCTTTTTGGTTGTTGGCAGAGATGTCTTTCTAAATACAGATCTAATCATATTATTCAAATCACTGCTTAAAACTTCACAAATTCCCACCAGCTATAGAATAATGAACAGTTGACCCACACACTGGCTGATGGAATGAATGATGAACTTTTTATCAATCATTTCTAGGTCCTACTTCCCAGAGATCCTGCAGCCTTTGCACAATACTTCACTAGCTAAGTTTCTAACACTTTAGGAATAGGAGAAATTAACTTCGTTTAACAACTAACAATGAACATTCCTGCTATCCAGGTTTTTGATAGATGCACGTCATCATGCTATGTTGTAACAAATTGACATATTATTTGATATCAGAAGTGTTTCAGATATGTTTAAGATTCATCATGTATACACTGTGGGGTGTGTGTGTGTGTGTGTGTGTGTGTGTGTGTGTTTGGTGTTTGACCAAGATAAGTATGGTGGATATTTTTTATAGATTAAAGAAGCAATGCATTTTTTTTTCCATATAGAACCTAAAATACGACCTCAGAGGAGATGATTGCCTCGACACTTCATGCCGTTTAAGAATTCCAGTGCCCTCACTGAATTCTGAGTACTGTGTTTCAGCAGAAGGAGTCGCTGATCAATGGGATGTTACAACTGAAAAGTCAAAAGAAGAGTGTATTGCCATTACCATTCACAATAGCAGCATAAAAGGTAAGTTCTGGCCATTTTTTCCTAAGTACAGAGAAGGGTAGCTAAAAAGAGGTAATGTAAAGAGTCTAATTTATTTGCAGTTTCAAAAAATCTCTCTTAAAAAACATTCAGTAGCTCCATTCCTCACAGTGGCAGTGTCTTAGCTAATAATATATACAAAGTAAGCATTTGGAAAGCCATTTGATGGCCCTGAAAAAATATAACAAATATGTAAAATTATGGGCATAAATATCTGCATTCAAAAGTTTATCATAAATAATTTGTAAAATATAAAATTCCAGAAGATAATAAAATTATCTGTAGTCTTATCATCCCTGCAAAATGCACCATTATTCACAGTTCATTGTTTTCTTTTCATCCTATTTTTCTGTTTAGTTTTTTATGTATCCATTATATTCCACAGTGTATATAATTTTGTGTACTAGAGGGTTTCTTTTTCTTCACGTACTCGCCAGCATTTGTTTTGTGTTGTTGTTATTTTGATAATAGCTATTCTAACTGGGTTAAGATGGTGTCTCATTATAGGTTTTTTGTTTTTATTTTAAGACTGTGTCACTGTGTGGTTCAGGCTTGTCTTGAACTCTCAACCCTACTACCTCAGCCTCACAAGTGCTGGGATTGCAGTTATAACACCACCCCAACCTGCCTCTCACTTCTCATTCTTCTTTTGATTTGCACATTATGGCAAGTAGATAGTTGGCAGTTATTTTCTTCCATTCTGTGGATTGTCTCTTCACTCTGTTGTTTCCATTTTCTGTGTGTGTGTGTGTGTGTGTCCGTGTCTGTTCATTAATATTTTATAATTTTCATTGTAGAGGTCTTTCACTTCCATGGTTAAATTTACTCCTAGGTATTTTTACAGGTATTATGAATGGGGTCATTTTCATAAGTTCTTTCTCAGCAAATTTAATACTGGTGTATATGAAAGCTATTGATTTGTTCACAGGTTCTAATAGTTCTCTGGTAGAGTCTTTAGAGTTTTCTATGTACAGAATCATATCTTTCTTTTTTTTTTTTTTTGTGGGTACCGGGGGGTCGACCTCAGGACCTTGTGTGCCGGTAGGCGCCTGTGCTGCTGAGCGATATCACCGGCCCTTTTTTCGTATGTGGGTTCCGGGAGTCGAACTTGGGCCCTCACGCTTGCCAGGCAGGCACTTACGCCGCTGAGTCATCTCACTGGCCCCCAGAATCATATCTTTTACAAATAGGGATAATTTATCTTCCTTCCTATTTATTTGCCTTTTATTTCTTTCTCTCGTTGCACAGGTTAAAACTTATAGTACTTGTAGAATAAGAGCTGTGAGAATGGGCACATTTTCCTGATCTTAGAGGAAATACTGTCAGCTTCCCCCCTCAGTATATTGGTTGTGGGTTTGTCATATGTAGCCTTTATTAGGTTGAGGTCTGATTTCTCTGCACCTGATTTGTGGAGGACTTTTATCACGAGGAGATGTTGAATTTTATCAAATGCTTTTTCTGCATCTATTGAGATGATCCTTTGACTTTTACCCTTCTTCCTGTTGATAGTGGTGCATCATATTTATTGATTTGTATATGTTGAATTGTCTTTTCATCCCTAAGATGAAACTAAGTTGATCATGGTTAATGATCTTTTTTGGTACACTGTTGAACTCAACTTTCTAGTAATTTTGAGAATTTTTACATCTGTGTTCATTGGATGTATTAGCCTTTAGTTTTCGTTCTTCGTTGTGTCCTTGTCTGATTTTGTTACTAGGGTAAAGCTGGCCTCATAAAATAAGTTTGGAAGGGCTTCCTTCCTGTCTTTCAGTTCTTTAGATAGTTTGAGAATTGGCATTAGTTCTTAAAAGTTTGGTAAACATTCAGCAGTGAAGTGATCCTGGATTTTTCTTTGTTTGGAGACTAATACTGACTCAATCTCAGTACTTGTTTTTGATCTATTCTGTTTTGTTTTGTTTTGTTTTGTTTTGTTTTGTTTTGTTTTCCTTATGTCCTCATGGTTCAATTTTGGTAGGCCTTATGCATCCAGAAATTTATCTATTTCTTCTAACTGTTGCAGTTTGCTGCCATAGTTTTTCATAATAATCCCTAATGATCCTTTGTGTCCTCTGATTTTATTTAGATACTTTTTTGAAAAATGGAAATCAAGGCTGAAGTGTTAGACCTAAAATTCAATGCTAATAACTTCCAGGCTATTATATAAAAGTTTCAAGTTAGGAGATTTAGTATAATATCGTCGATTTTATGCCAATTTATGTTATGTTACATTATGCTGTTTGAAAAATAAAATGCAACTTAATGTACAAAATTTGAAATACTGTAATGCATATACTCTGGATCTGGTTTCTTAAAAAGCCTGAATTATAGTCAAGTGGTGCACACCTGTGATCCCATTGTTGTGGGAGGTTGAGGTAGAGGGATTGGAAGTTCAAGCCCAGTTTGGGCAGCTTATCAATTTAGTGAGACCCTGCATCAAAATAAAAAATCTTAAGAAGGACTGCAGGTGTAGTTCCCTGTGAAGGCTCTGGGTTCAGTCCCCCACTACATACCGCCCAAAAACCCAAACCCAAACAAAAAGGCCTGAATTATAAAAGAATATTACGGCCACAAGGTGGCAGCACCACGCTTGTGAGCAGCAGTAGCCCTTCCTGTGGGGGTGAGGCCTCGCACTGCACTTTATCAGCTCAAGGGACTAGAGTTCATTTTGTTGTTATTTTGTCTTTTACTGTGTAATGGTTTAATTTTTTCATATCCCATATCGAGCATGGTGTGAATATTAAGTACTGATTTCCACAGTTACTTTCCCAAAGGATTAATTTTGGAATAGAAATTAGAGAAAATGCCACAAACAGGACCGCACATTGCCAGAACACACGGAGCACTCTTAATGTTTCTTTAGAAGAGAGGATTGTGACAAAAAGGCTGAAGATTGTGTCATGGAAATAAAAGGCACAGTAGAGTAAAATGCATATTGGTGATAATGTGTGTACTCTGAACCAAATCTTTCCTATTTTTTATGTTCTTTATACTGGTTTACTATCATGAGGACTTTATTCCTGTGTGTGTGGGCATCTGTGTATTTTTTAAGTCTTTGCACTCCTGAAATAAATATAACAGAAGATTCTGAGAAATAGAGCTAAGTTATTTTAAGAGTTATATCGCCAAAGTTTATTTCTCAAGAAAGATATTTTGTAATTCTTCTTTCTCCTTCTTAACTGAAAAAAGAGCATAACCCTAAAAACACTGCTGGAGGCTGTAAGGAAGTCGCTGTGAAAGAGCTATTTTGACTCCCTTATGTGTAGTCCCAGGAAGCTCTAGAATCACAGAATTGGGAAGAATCTCATTGCACTCTGGGATAGATACCTATTTTCTGTTCAGATTGTGTGTTCTTTAAAACTCTTATCGTGGGGCCGGTGAGATGGCTCAGCAGCTTAAGCACCTGCCTGGCAAGCGCGAGGGCCCGAGTTCGACTCCCGGAACCCACATACGAAAAAGGGGCCGGTGATATCGCTCAGCGGCACGGGCGCCTGCTGGCGCGCGAGGTCCTGAGGTTGACACCCCGGTACCCACAAAAAAAAAAAAAAAAAAAAAAAAAACTCCTATCGTATTTATTAACTAATGTATAAATCTATTATGTAATAGTGTTAAGACTTTTTGCAACATAATAACAGTATTACATCTCATTCTAATTTATGATTTTTCTCTGTTTTAGATTCTATTTGGATTCCAATTGTTGCTGCCTTACTACTCTTTCTAGTTATCCTAGTATTTGCGTGTTATTTTAAGAAGAGCTCATGTAAGAGGAACAACATAATGTTACCCAAATCTTTGGTAATTTATTTATATATTTCTCTTTAGTTATTAATGCTAAAATGTTGATGCTAACCTTTTTTGACAATTTCTTCAATTGTTTTTAAAATGGACGATGTTCAGCATCATTCAGTAAAATGATGTGATGTGCTAAACATCATCATATTGTAGGACTTTTCATTTAGAAGCACTGACCACTCAGTCGATCACACATTCAGAACCGCAAGTGTCTTTATGGTGCACCAAGGATTTTTTTATACTCAGGACAGAAACGCAAGTCTGGTAGGTAGCTTCGTGTCTGATGGGAAGAAAAGATGAGTATGTGATAGGTAGGTAGTCAGTGTGATTGGTTCAAAGGTAGACATTCGTACCCAGCCAGTGAAGACTCTGTCCAGCGCGTGGGCTGGGGACAGCTGGAGCTGTCCCAGAGCCCGTGATGTCTGAGCAGTCCCGAGGGACAGTAGTTTATCCAGGTGCTAGAATGTACTAAGGCCAAGAGTCTAGAAAGCCTGGTTTTTTAAGATCTGCAAAAATGGAAATACTTTATTATGGTTGGAGTATAGAAGGAAAAATGGCCAAAAGAGAGACAGAAACTTACCATTTAATATCTGACATTTCAAAGTCTTTGAAATGGTAAAAAGAACATTTAAAAGTAATCTAGTGATAACTATTTGAATCGAATATGACAAGAATAATATCTGTGATATTCAAAGGGTACATTGAAATTTGCTGTAAAACTACTATTTTTAAAGTAGGTAAGAACGATCAACAGTTAGTAGCCTGTTCATATATGAATTGTCATAGGCATCCTTCAGTCTTTAAGCTCAAAGCCACCTTACAGTGTGCCATTTTATGCTCACTAGAGAAGGAAAGACAAAGCTGCCTGTGCAGTAGAGCCAGTAGCGGCATCAGTGGTGTAGCAGTGGAGGGGGAGAAGCTCGGTGGAGGCTAAGTGTCAGTGGTGCGCACCGGGGGAGAGGAGGGAGGCTCGGCGGGAGCCAAGCGTCGGTGGTGCGCACCAGGGGAGAGGAGGAGAACTGAGAGCTAAGTGTGCTTGAGAAGTACGGCAAGGTGTGCCATAACCATGGCATAGCCTTCGACACAGTCGTTCTACTCTTGTATTCTAAGGAAATCATTTCATAAATAAAAAGATGTGTGAAATACTCAACACATTCTGTAGCTAGTAAAATCGGAAACACCAGTGCCTATTAAAGAAATGATCAATATCAGTAATATGAGCCACTGAAAATTGCAGTGATGGAGGTAAATAATGAAGCTGCTCAGTAAAATAAGCTGCTGCGCTTCTGTTACAGAGGTCGAGTGCGTACACGGGGAAGGTGGTACAAAAGGCAACGCGGACTGTGAGTTACTAGGTGACTCCACGAGTTTGTTTTTAATCTTATGATAGTGTTATTATGAAAAAGAAAAGCAAAAGCAACCACTGACTTAGTTGTCTTGCCCTAAATGTGTCTATCAGCGTTCTGTAACCTTTTGGCCTTTGTCTGAAAAGAGGCATTTAAGCTTAATAATTCTCTATCTTCGATCATTTTGTCTTTCTTTAGCTCTCCGTGGTAAAAAATGCCACTTCAGAGACAAAACCTGAATCGAAATACGTGTCATTCATCTCGTCATATCAGCCAATTCCCGTGGAAAACGATGTGTTGGTCTGTGAAGAGGAGGTCTCCCCAGTGACAGTGCCCGGCCCGGGAGAAGAGGCGCACGGAGAAGAGCCCTCCGCTGAGACCGGCGTGGCGACGCCTGACGGAAGTGTTTCCGACCTGGCTTCCGGCAGCCCGGCCGCTCTCACGGAGAATTCTTTGCACTCGAGTAGTGACCAGTCAGAACCCTGCACCGTGTTCTTAAACTCCTATCACTCCCGAAGTGGTTCCGACAGTGGCCTCGTGGGTTCAGACAGCTTCATACCTGACTCAGAAATCCCCCCAAGTAATAAAACCAAAATAAAGACAGAAGGACAAGAGCCCATCGTGCCAAGAAATGTCCCCACCTCTTTCGGTTACGATAAGCCACACGTGCTTGTGCATCTGCTTGTCGGGGACGAGGGTGCCAAAGAGTCGTTGGTTGGTTATAGGCTTACAGCAGATTCCAAAGAATCTTCTTAGATGAAAAATGCAGCACCTTAGGACACTGATTTTCCTGCTGTGGTCTTGTGAAGAGATCATGAACTCAGAAAGGGTGTCTTAGTTCACATCAACCAACTGGAGTCACTTAATATAGACAGGTGTGGAAAGAACTTGTTGATACTGTCATGTTCAGCCTAAAAACAACAGATTCTTTTCCTAAAAACAAACCTAAACCCACTGTGGCTTATGCACCCTTCCATCCAGGTGGGTTCGCAGTAATCATGAATACTCTCCAGTTAGCACTGCTTCCTGTGGTAAAGGGTTACTGTCTTCTCATCGCTACAAGAGATGTAATGGGTTTTTGTTTTTTTTTTTTGCCTTTCTTTGCCTCAGTATGATATTTGTTTTTGTAAGTATATGTGTATGTTCGTTTTTATACATTTTTATTTTGAGACAAGGTCTTGCTGTATTGCCCAGGATGACCTTGAACTTCAGAGTGGCTTCTCAGTGGCTGGGGTTACAGGTATACGCCACTGCAATTGCTGTGCATGATACTTTTAATGCTTCATTTTGGAAGAAACTCTGAAAGCCGTTCAAAATCGAATTTAATACCTAAGTACATACTAATAGCACTAATGCAATATGTAAGTAGAAATGTATAGTTTTTTTTATGTACTATTACATTTGGTTGTTTTGAAATAAAGTATTTTAAAAACTTTGATATTCATTTATTCCAGCACTTAAGCAGTCTTTCATAAGTAACCAGAATAATTTTATCATTTGTTGCTATGCATTAATGCTATAGAATTATTTTCTAATTATGTCTAGACTTTTAAACAATCCTAAAAATAATCTCTTGAAAATGGTCCTTTGTCTCTGCCTTTCAGTATTTACCACCCAGTGTGCAAAACCCCGTTCCAATCGGATTGGGAAGAAAAGCAGATTTTCCTGCAGGGCTGGGGCCTGAGGTGTCTGAGAAGGACTCAGCCACCCTTGAGTGTGTGGTGCAAAAAGAGGATCCCAGGGGGAGCAGGTGGAGGTCTAGGCATAGCGGTGTCACAGGAGTGCTTGCAGTTACAAAGGGGATAGAAATGCTAAGACTCACATGAGTTATTGGGGAAGAACATAGTGAAGTACAATTTATGTGAGGAAATTAGCATATGAACCATCAGAAAATATTCTCAGTTAAAAGTGCAAATTAAAATGAGATGGTATTTTATGCTATGGAGGTGGGGTGATGGTAGTAAAAACGCAGTTTTCGGTAGAACTGGTATACTCTCTTATTGGGGACACTTGTGAATGGCTTTTCAAACTGCTATACCAGTACATACCACACAGTATAAAAGTTCATATCCTTCGATAAACCATTTATTCTTGTGGGAAAATTATTTTACAAATAAATTCTTAGGCACAGTGGTGCATGTTTGTAATCCCAGCCATTTGAGAGGCTGAGGCAGGAGGATCTCAAATTTGAGTCCCACTGAGCAACATAGCAAGACCTTGTGTCAATGTAAAAAATAAAAAGGGCTGAGGATGTATTTTAGTGCGAAGCTTCTGGGTTCAATCCTAGTACTGCCCCCCGGCAAAAAAACCCTAAGTGAAAAATACATTAGAATGGGAGGAAAGCAAAAATATGAAAATAATTGAAATAGGAAAAGATAAGGTAATAATTACTGACTGCCAAAAGGATTATACCAATCTGTACTCGCTCCAGATGTGGAGGAAGGACCTGTTTTTATGCACTGGCTGATTCTGACCCAGAGGCTGAGTCAGCCATGAGCTGCTGCCACACAGGAGCCTAAGGCCCAGACTGGCCCTCGGGTAGGTGCTCTGCTGGCACCTGGGTTTGGCTGTTGGGACCTGGGACTGGGACAGGGAGGAGCCTTCTGCATTGTTAAGGTGAACCTGCTTGAATGGGTTCAACTAAAATACAGAGATCCTGGAATCAGATGAACGAATCCTCTGATTTGTGTGGGCATTGGAGGGGGGTGAAAAAATCGACAGGGACTGAGTAACAGGTAAGAACCCCTTTGCCAGTAGATAAAACTTAGAGAAGTGTTTTTGAGGGATTTGAACTCAGGTTTCACCTTTCTTCAGAGCCTATGTTTTTACTATCGTCTGATGTCCCTTTAACTTTCTGTATTAAAAAGAAAAGCAAGGACCATTGTCTTTGGACAATACGAGTATATGTCATGCTTTATTTAACTTTGGCAGCATGGAAGCCACATCCAGAAATAACCCTAGGTGCATCTGGAAACAGTCTCTTAAGTTATAATGATTATATAGTACTGCAGTTAAAAATGTTTCTTAGTCACTATTTTAAAAGGCAAAAGGTATTTTCCTTACTAAGAGCTTCATGAAAATTTTCAATTTTTTGGAAACTGCATCTTGTTGGACTGAAACTTTATCTTTGTTTTTTTGGTTTTAGGTTTTCTGTCTTGTTTTCCATTATCTTTGTCCTTGAATTTCAATTAACGAGCAAATCAAATGCTAAATGCTAATCTGTCTGTCTTCAATTCCCAGAAATCAAAGCAATGAGATGACATTTCCAAATTGAGCTTAGTTGTAATAAATCAGCCTTTTTTGCTTCTCTGGAAATAATGAAAAAGCAACGAGAATTAAAAATTAAATAGTTCTTGCACTTGGAAATTTTGTTTTTAATTTTCTACTTAAAACCCTGGAGTCAGAAAAAGAAATCCAAATTGTAGAATTGATAGAGAAAAAATAGTGAAAATGTATTTCAGGGCCAATGGAGGAGACTGGGATACATTTCAGACTAAATTCCTGGTGTAAATACTTACATTGGAAAAAAACACGTGAAGTAAACATCTGATGGAAGTTTTACTTAAACAAATTGGAAGGAATCTTAAAAGGAAAAGATAAGAATGATACATAAATTTTTTTACTTGAATTTAAAGAAAATTTCAAAACAAGATAATAGGGTAACAATGGTTAATACATTGTGTATTGCTATCTTTAAATTAGTTACTCAGAGTACAAGGCATCAGCATTTAATTGTCCAAACAATATTAGTACAAACCTTTCTTTTCAATGAACTAAGAGAAATGAGTGGTGTAACTATCTTAACTATCTTTTACATATATATATATTTTTTTTTCCCCTCTCTCTCCCTTCTTTTCTCCATTCCCCCATACCAGTTTCTCTTTCCTTTTGAAGTTTCTACCCATTTTAAATATCTGTTGTACATTTTGGATCTTATTTATTCTTTCAGCTTCTCACACTAGGGAGACAATATGATGTTTACACATGTGAGTCTGGTTTATTTCACTTATGAGTATGGTCTCGAGTTGCATTCATTTACCTATGAAAGTCTCCAGTTTATCCTTCTTTGTGGCTGAGTAGTACTCCACTGTATAAAAAGACCACATCTTTTTTATCCATTCCTCAGTTGATGGGCATTTGGGTTGTTTCCAAGATTTAGCTATTACAAATACTGCTGCTATAAACATGGGTGCACATATATCACTGTGCTAGGATATTTTTAATTCTGGGAAGATACCCAGAAGGGGAATAGCTGGGTCAAATGGGACCTCCAATCCTAGTTTTTTGTTTTTGTTTTTGTTTTGTTTTTTGTGGGTACCAGGGGTCAAACTCAGGACCTCGTGCGCCGGCAGGCGCCTGTGCCGCTGAGCAATATCACCAGCGCTTTTTTCGTATGTGGGTACCGGGAGTCGAACTCGACCTCGTGCTTGCCAGGCAGGCGCTTACACCACTGAGCCATCTCACCAGCCCCAACCCTAGTTTTCTGAGGAATCTCCACACTGATTTCCGCAGTGGTTGCACCAGTCTACACTCCCACCCACAGTGGTGAAATGTTCCTTTTTCGTCACAGCCCCTCCAGCATTTGTTATTCATTGATTTCTTGATAATAGCCATTCTTTCTGGGGTGAAATGGAATCTCAGTGTTGTTTTAATTTGCGTCCCTCGAATAACCAGTGATGTTGAACATTTTTTCATATATTTATTTGCTGTTTGTATTTCTTCATCTGAGAAGTGTGTATTCATCTCAGATGCCCATTTTTGGATTGGGGGATCTGATTTTTTTTGAGTTCTTTATATGTTCTCAATAGTAGTCCCAGGCCAGTGATATAGCTCAGCGGCATAAGCGCTTGCCTGGCAAGTGCAAGGTCCTGAGTTTAATTCCCGGTACCCACATTTAAAAAAAAAAAAAAAAAAGTAATCCTTTGTCTGAGGAACAGCTGGCAAACATTTTTTCCCACATTGTGGGTTGTCTCTTCAGTCGGTGGTTTCTCTTGCTGTGCAAAAGCTTTTTAATATGAGAAGATCCCAGTTTTTGATTCTTTGTGATAGTTCCTGTGCAACCGGGGTTTTATTCACAAAGTCTTTGCCTACACCAATGTCAAGAATTTTACCTATTCTATCTTCCAGCAGAGTTAATGTTTCTCTTTTAATATTTAGATCTTTGATCCATTTTTAATTTAGTGCATGGTGAAAGATATGGGTCCAATTGTAGTCGTCAGCACGTGCAGGGCCAGTTTTTCCAGCACCATTTCTTAAAGAGGCTATCTTTCTTCCAGTAAATGTATTTGGCACCTTTGTCAAAGATAAGGTGGCTTAGTATGTCTGGAGTTGTTTCTGCATCTTCTAATCTGTTTCATTGATCTTTGGGTCTGTTTTTTTTTGCCAGTATCACGATGTTTTTATCACAATAGCTTTGTAGTATAATTTCAAGTCAGAGGTTGTGATGCCCCCTGCCTTGCTTTGTTGCCCCAAATTGCCTGTGCTATTCTAGGTCTCTTCTGGTTCCAAATGAATTTTAGGATTGTTTTCTCTAATTCTGTGAGATATGCTATTGGAATTTTGATTGGAGTTGCATTAAATCTGTATAACAGTTTTGGAAGTATGGCCATTTTCACTATATTGGTTCTTCCTACCCAAAAGCAAGGGATATCTTTCCACTTTCTGATATCCTCTTTAGTTCCTTTTTCAGAGTACTGTAGTTTTCAATGTAGAGGTCTTTTACATCCTTTGTTAGACTGATTCCTAGTATTTCATTTTTTTGGATACTATTGTGAAAGGCATGGTTTCCCTAATTTCTCTCTCAGTGAGTTTGTTATTCATGTAGAGGAAGGCTATTAATTTTTGGGTGCTGACTTTGTATCCAGCTACAGTACTGAATTTCGTTATTAAATCTAGAAGTCTTTTGGTGGGGTTTTTGGGGTCTTCTATGTAGAGTATCATGTCATCTGCAAATAATGATAATTTAACTTCTTCCTTTCCTATTGTTGTTCCTTTTATTTCTCTCTCGTCTAATTGCTCCAGCTAAAGTTTCCAGGACTATGTTGAATAAGAGTGGGGACAGTGGACATCCTTGTCTTGTTCCTGATTTTAGAAAGAAAGCTTTCAGTTGTTCTCCATTTAGTATGATGTTGGCTGTTGGTTTGTTATAGATGGCTTTTATCAGATTGAGATGAAGACCATCTATTCCAATTTTCTGTAGGGTTTTTATCATGAATGGGTGCTGGACTTTGTCAAAAGCTTTTTCTGCATCTGTTGAGATGATCATATGATTTTTGTCCTTGGTTCTGTTAATATGGTGTATTACATTTATTGATTTATGTATGTTGAACCATCCCTGCATCCCTGGGATGAATCCAACTTGGTCATGGTGTATAATCTTCTTGATGATTTGCTGCATTCTGTTTGCCAGTATCTTATTGAGGATTTTTGCATCTATGTTCATTAGGGAGATTGGTCTGTAGTTCTCTTTCTTAGTTGGGTCCTTCTCTGGTTTTGGTATCAGGGTAATGCTTGCTTCCAGGAATGAATTTGGGAGTATTGCTTCACTTTCAATTTGATTAAAGAGTTTGAGAAGCAGTGGTGTTAGGTCTTCTCTAAATTTCTTGTAGAATTCAGCAGTGAATCTGTCAGGGCCTGGGCCTTTCTTTGTTGATAGGTTTTAATTACGTCTTTGATTTCTTTGATTGATATTGGTTTATTTAGGGTTTTTATATCTTCTTGATTCAGCTTTGGTATCTACGAATCTGTCCATTTCTTCTGCATTTTCCATCTTATTAGAATACAAGTTTTCAAAGTAGGTGTAGATGATCTTCTGGATTTCTGTAGGGTCCATTGTGACTTCACCCTTTTCATTCCTAAATGCATGGATTTGAGTCTTTTCTTTTATTGATAAGGTTGGATAAGGGTTTGTCGATTTTATTTAATCCTTCAAAGAACCAACTCTTTGATTCATTGATTCTTTGTATTGTTTTTTAGTCTCCAGTGCATTTAATTTCTGCTCTGATCTTTATAATTGCCTCCCTTGTATGAGTTTTTGGCTTAGCCTGCTCTTTTTCTAGAAGTTTGAGGTTCACCATTAAGTTGTTTATTTGTGCTTGCTCTGTTTTCCTGATACGGGTATTTACTGCTATAAATTTCCCTCTTAGGGCTGATTTCATTGTGTCCCATAAGTTCCAGTATGTTGTATTGTCACTATCATTCAGTTAAAGAAACTGTCTAATTTCTTCTTTAATTTCATCTATGACCCATTCATTGTTCAAGAAGTGCTATTTAATTTCCATGTGCTTATGAAGTTCTTGTGGTTTCTTTTGCCATTGATTTCCAATTTCATTGCACTATGGTCTGATAATATGCATGGGATAATTCCAATTCCTTTGCATTTACTTAAGCATGTTCTATGAACTAGTATGTGGTCTATTTTGGAGAACATCCCTTGTGTACCTGAGAAGAATGTATATTCTGATATTGTAGGGTGGAATGCTCTAGACATCTACTATGTCCATTTATTCAAAAATTTGGTTCAGTCCTAATAGTTCATTGTTGATTTTTTGTCTAGTTGATCTGTCTTTTTGTGACAGTGGGGTGTTGAGATCCCCTGTTATAATTGTATTACTGCTTATTTGATTTTTCATGTCTGTTAATATTTGTTTTATATAGTTGGGTGCACTGGTATTTGTTGCATATATATCTATGATTGTTATCTCTTCCTCTTGGATTTTTCCCTTTACCAGGATGTAGTCACCTTCTTTATCTCTCTTAATCAGTCTTGGGTTGAAATTCCCTTTGTCTGCAAATAGAATAGCTACCCCTGCTTTATTCTGGGTTCCTGTCACATGGAGTACTGTTTTCCATCCTTTGACTTTCAGTCTATGAATTTCTTTTTTAGTTGAATGTGTTTCTTGTATTCAGAATATTGTTGGATCTTGCTTCTTGATCCATTCTGACAGTCTGTGTCTTTTGATTGGTGAATTGAGATGATTAACATTGATGGTTACAACTGGTATGTATTGACTTATCCTTGTCATGTTATTTTCCTGTTGTTGGCTCCCCCTCTTTTTTTTTTTCTCTCCCTCTGTTTAATTGTTTGCCTTGCCTGGTGGATTCCTTCTGTTGGGGTTCCTGGAGTTGTAGTCCTTGTTTTCTCTCTCTAGAATGTCCTTCAAAACATTTTGGAGTGCTGGCTTTGTGGTTATAAATTTCCTCAGATGTTCTCTGTCATGGAAGTATTTTATTTTTCCATCAGTTTTGAAAGATAGTTTTGTGGGGAACATCAGTCTGGGTTGAAGATTTTCCTTTAGCCCTTGAAATACTTCGAGCTCTCCTTGACTTGAGGATTTGTGCTGAGAAGTCAGCTATGATTCTTATGGGCTTTCCTTTATAGGTGATTTGTTTCTTTTCCCTAACAGCTTTTAAGATTCTATTCTTGTGTTGAATTTCTGGAATCTTGACTATGGTATGCATGGCTGTAGATTTTTTTTGAATGTGGCTATTTGGAGTTCTATATGCCTCACTTATCTGTATGTCAAATTATTTTTCTCTAGCAGTGAAGTTTTCTGCCATTATATCTGTGAACAGTTTTTTTTTTTTTAATAATTTGTGCTATTCTGCTTTTTCATTAACTCCAACCAATCTTAAGTTATTCTTCTTTGCCTCGTCTAATAGCTGCTGGACTGATTTCTCATTGTCTCGTGCTATTTTTAAGAAATCTTTCTTTTCATGATCCCTAACCACAAGCCTGTCTTCTATATCTGAGATCCTGTCCTCACATTGGCTTAATCTGCTGTGGATACTTTCAATGAAATTTTTATTCTCCTGGATATCTGCTTGAATCTGTCTTATGGATTCCATTTCTTTCCTATGCTGAGCATTCATGGCTTCCATAATTTTCTTAAGCTCATCTATTTTTTTTGTCTGTATCTGCTCTAGAGTCCCTAAGCATGGTCTTCATTGTAGACACCATCTCTGCAGTTATCTGAGAAATTATTTCTGATTTGATTTTTTCCAGAGCCTCATTCAGTTGCTTTTTTTTTTTTTGTACCAGGAATTGAACTCAGAACCTCACACTTGCCAGGCACACTCTGTGCCGCTGAGCTGTATCCCTGGCCCCTCAATTGCTTTGTTACCACTTCAGAGGGGCCAGGTGGGTGGCTTTTGGACTGTCCCACCTCATTGCCCCCTTGGTTTGCCTTTGGTGAACTGGATTTCTGGGGTTGCATCTTACTTAAGTGTCTTCTCATTTTCTTTTCATTTTTTAGTTTAATTCCTGGGGTGATGCTTGTAAATTGCCTATGTTGGGTTGCTTTATTGCTAGTATTTAGAACCCTTAGGAGGTGACTACTTCTCCGAGATATCTTCCAGGTGTAGCTTGTTTTTGGGTTTTGAGTCTGATGCAAGATCCTACTTCTTCAATTTGTTGGAGATGAGAAGTTGCTGACTGTTTGGCCCAGTCCCTGGTTCTTTGGCACTGTGCCACAGTTTTTTATGTGACCCTTATTCAATCTCAGTCTTGGAGTACCATAAAGAACAGCTGTTTAGAACAGTTATGTCATTTTTGGCTATAGTGGTACCATCAGCAATAACAATAGCATCAAACACAGCCTAGAAAATGACAAACTGAGCTAACCATTAGTTTGCCACCTTTAACCATATGAACTAGAATTGTGGTTATATAACAAAATCTAAAACAAACCAGAAAATTGTCTGCCATATATAAGTCCTTAATACGTCAATTTTGCTCTCAGTGGTTAAAATTTAAAATGGGTTAGGGAGAAAATAGAAAAGTGGAAGAAGAGGAAGAGATTAGAAGTAAGGCTGGAGGACAAAGGGGGATCACCCTAACTTTTGGAAACTGGTGCAGGAGACTGGAGGGAAAGAGAGAAGGAAGAAATAAAAAGAACAGAACAGAACCACAACCACAAAGAGGCTAGAAACCACATTCACATTCATATTAAAACAAGATCAAACAATGGAGGAAAAAACAAACCCACAACAACAAAAAACAAATGAGAAAGAGAGAAAAAAAGAAAAGAGTACACCTCCAGTTTTGTCTCTGCTGTCACTGGTAGACAGTGTGCTGATCTACCCCAGCAAGCCAGCAGTAGCTTTTTGGCAGGGTAGTGGATAATCTCAGCGAGCCTGCACCTTCTGGCTGAGACCAGACTCATTTGGCCTGTAGCCATCAGTGCACCTTCCGCGGGCCTGAGCCCAGCTGGGAGCCGCTAGATGGAGCTGGCAGCCGCTCTGAGTTCTGAGCTCAGTCGGCCCTTCTCCTAGATGGCTGCTGGCCAATTGCTTTCTCAAATGGGATGACTGAGCCCTCAGCACTCACTGCCACCTAGTGCAGTCCCTCAGGTCCACTGATCCCCTCCACTGCTGCATCTCTCTGTCTCTCTGTGGAGGTCCCTGTGGTCGCCAGCAGTCATCGTGTGTCCTCAGGTTTGAACCACTCCTTGTGCAGTGAGTCTCATCTCAGAGAGAAGGTGTCACTGGGTACCTCCTTCTTTGTTGAAGTTTCTCTCTTCACTCTCTCTGTGGGCTTCAATTCGTGCTTCAGGTCCTTCCTGAGTCCAGGGGACCCACTTCCCTCGTCTTCCTCGCGCTGCTGTATTCCAGCATCTGGACAGCAACACTCAGGCTCTTTCTCTGCTGCTTACCACTCTGCCATCTTGGTGCTCCCCCAACCATAAATTTTAAAAATTAGAATCCGTGAATAATTATAAAACCTGGTTCCTTGAAAACGTTTTTAAAGATAACTCCTAAAAATGATAAAACATGAAGAAAATATCGTTACTCAAGATAGGAAGCTAAAAGGGAAACCACAGAAATGAGAAATTGAATAATCAAGGACCAATTTCTCAATTCTATGCAAATAAGTATAAATGCATATAAATACTGAAATGGATGAAGAAAGTACAATTTGCAGAAAGTGAATCTAGACGAGACAGAGAACTTGTAAAAAAAAAAAAACCATAAACTAATTACCACAGAAGAGTTAGGCTGAGAAAATTGCCAAAGAAATTCTCCTATGCACCCCAGTACCACCACCTACAAGAGCACGTGAGTGATTGCCCGTGGAAATCTCTCCAACCCTTAAGAAACAGGTAATTCCTGGGTCACATGGATTACTTTGTCCAGCTGAAGAGTTGGCTGCAGCACTACATGACTGCAGAGGCCAGCGTTGCCCATGAAGTTGCTTTTCAGTGTCTGTAAGAACCTAGTGACCTGGGCCCGAGAATCTCAGCCCCTCCCCTTGGAACTCCCATCAGATCATGAAAAGCAGAGAAGCACCCTCCTGTTCCGCAGCATCGATCATGGGAATGCACTCTAGCTGATAGCATCGCATTCCTTTCCACGGATGCACTAGACACTTGCTCAGTGCAGCCTGTGTGTCCAGCTCCTCCCTACATGGGGGGCTAAAGCAAGGGACAAATATGCAAGGTGCCTGACCTCCTGCAGCTTATATTCTAATGGAAGACACAGACAGCAGGAGGCAAATAAAATGTACCCTATCGAATGATGGTGTTACAGAGACAATACAGCAGGTAAGGCAGACAGCTGGTAGGAAGAAGTGCTACTATTTAGGGTGGCCACAGGGGATCCACCAATAAGGTAATACTTGAATAAAGACGAAGGACATGAGGAGGGAGCCTGAGCATCTCAGGAAGAGCATCCAAGCAGAGGGGACCATGCCGGTGGGGTACAGGCCTGGGATATTCAAGAAATGTCCAGGCTGGAACAATGCAGGTTAAGAGAGGTAAGCGGGTTAGATTATACAGGGCCCAGTAAGAGATGGTAAAAATTTTGACTTTCATTCTGAGTGAAGTGGGAAGACATGGGAGGGTTCTGAGAAAATGATCTAATTTCACATTTAGAAGGAACGTTCTGCCTGTGGCGAAGGCCAGTGGCAGAGGCAGGGAGACCAGTCAGGAGGCCGCAACCCAAGCAAGAGCTCACGGTAGCCAAGGCCCAAGTGGTTGCATTGGAGGAAGTGACAACTGATCGGACTCTGGTTCTTCTCTGAAGGTCTCCCCAGGGCCACAAGACACATGATTAGGCCTGTGCGTGGGCCTCAGCATTGACAACATCCAGTAGGGTTTTCAGGGTCAGCAAAGGACCTCAGTCAGGAACAATCAAAATCTGTAGCCTCTTTCATTCAAAAAAATATGAGCAAAGATCAAAAAAGGTTAACTTAGTGAAGCTCTAAGTCTTGCTAATGGAGATTTTTAAATACAATTTAAAAATCCCTCTTCTGAACATCTTGGGAGTGGAAGTGTTTCAGATTTTTGGAATATTTGCATATACATAATGAGATATCTTTAGGCTAGAATCCGAGTCTAAACATGAAATCCATTATGTTTCATATATACCTTATATACATGGCCTGAAGGTGTAATTTTATTACAGTATGTTTAGTGCACCTAAGGGACCCATCACATGATGTTGGGTGTGGAAATTTCTACTTGTGGCATCAAGTCTGTGCTAAAGAAGTTTCAGATTTTGGAACATTTTGTACTTCGCATTTTTGGATCAGGGATGGTCCAACTAATAGTGTTCATGGTCCACAAATTCATCAAAATTAAAAGATGAATAGTTATTATGCTTATTGCCCATGTTTGAATAACAAAGTTCCTTCTCTTCTGAATTCAAGTCCACAAACTATTTTGAATTGCAAGCCGATTATTTCCAAAATGCAGAACTATTGAAAGGTCATGGGCCTTCTTCAGGAGAGTAAAGAGGGCCTCGCCAATAAGTAGGGACAACTAGTGTCCCAGTTGTTGGGACTACAGGTCCATACATACAAGTGTATGGTTTTCTGTAGGTCTGGTGTTCAAGTTATAACTCAAGATGAAATGTTTGAGGATGCCCAGCAGCTTTCTAAATCACAGGAGGAAAGAAAGGGCCTGGGGCAGAAATAAGAAACACAGTCAGTCTGAACCCATTGGAAGAATACCGTCAAAGCCACCCTGAACACCAGTTTTTAAACACTGTCTGAAGGAGGACGGGGAATATGTAAACTTTGCTAGACTGAGGAAAGCGATGTTGGCTCCACAAATGCTGGCGCAGCCGTCTTGTTCACCTCTGCCTCCCTGGTGCCTAGCACAGTATGCAGCAGATTCTCCATCAACATCCATTTGAGTGAGTGAATAATTAAACTTCTAATCAGTGAATGAGTAGAAAGACACATCTTCTTTGACATCATTCCATCCCCTAATGGAGTGAATATCACGACTGAAGAATAGCACAATACGTAATGATTTTCCAATACTCCTCAGGCCTGAGGTGAGCCATGTCGGATTTCACCCCTCATTTACGACTGTTTGCTCTAGAGCCTTGGTCAGGTTCTCTTATTCTATGTTTCAGTTTTTCACCCATGATATCAGGATAATACCAACCTCCAGGCTTGTGAAGAGGATTAACTAAACCGATACACGGAAAGAACTCAATACAGTGCTCCACAATTATCGCATCTTCTTATGGATCCCAAAATGGCACTAAAATTATAAAAAGGAGTTTTATAAAGACAGCATCTTACAGATAAAAGATTTTTCCTTTGTTATGAAAAATAATATACAAAAGTTAAGAATATTGTGGGCCTCCATGTATGTAATTCGAGTGTTAATAATTATCAGGTTGTAGCCATTCACCCCCTTCTCTAACCCCCAGGTATTTTGAAACAAAGGGCAGACATTATGCAATTTCATCTGTAATACTCCAATGTGTATCTCTAAAAGAATAGAAATAATAACCAAAGAGCAGAAAGAGGACTATCTGCCCAGCTTGGATGAATCTTTGGTTTGCTGGAAGCCACAAGGCCAAAGGGTGAAGAGCATCAACTGTCCAAGGCAGAGACTTGCCAAGTCCTGTCCAGAGCCAACACAATGGAGGCACCCACTGTTACAGTCAAGGTGGGCTCTCCTCCTGAGGGGCGAGGGCTGGGGCCAGCATTCTATACCGGAAGTAAGGCAGAGTACAGGTCCCCCATTAGTTATCATTTTCTTCCACACCAAATGATATTTCATTTGAAACAACTCTGTACAAATATTTCTGCTTCGAAATTAGTGGGAAAATAGAATCTAATCTTATCTTTTCATCTACCTTGAGGCATCATTGGCAATGCTGGCTTTTACATGATATGATATTACACAACTGGAGAGCTCGTTGAATGGTGACAGGACTGGTTTGCTTTCTGAAATTTAACATAGCAAGAAAGCGCGTATCTTTGGGAGAACTCAGTTCTTAAAGATTCTACACTCTTCCTCCTTTTACCTAATTTCCTCTTATTCTACAAAGTCAGTAACTCAGGAGGAACTCCAATTTCATTATCTGCTACTCTACATATAACACCTTGAATTAAATTATTTCCCTTTTCTTCTTAACTGGAATTTGAAACAGTGTGACTGCTTTAAAATAAGATCCATTGCTGTCAGTAATACTGAACATCGACATTCCAAATCCAGGTTAGAACACATGCCTGCATTTAAAAACAAGATCAGTGCTCAGTCTAAAACTCAGTGGGGAGCATTAGTGAGTAAAGGGTGATGCTAAGAAGGCTGGAAGACAGGGCACACCAAGGAGGTGCAAAGGGGAGAGAGGATGCGCTGCATATTTCTTCTTTTAAGCCTAAGTTACCTTGTAAGGGGCTGGGGATGTACCTCAGTGGTAGAGCGCTTGCCTAAGTTACCTTATAAGCAATAACAGCTTCCCTTGGAGGAGATAAGAGTCTGGACTCAGAGGTTGGATGCAGTACGGAGGTGCTGGAAACCCTGGTGTTATCTTCACAAACCTTTCTGTACACCTTTCATTTCAGAAAGCATGCAGCTGTCCTGGAAAAACTCCGGAATTTGTGATGTGATAAAGGTAGTCTTGCTTATCATCTCTGAAAAAAGTCCCAACAGGCTCTGTTCTGAGACCACTTGGTCAGACATGAGGCCTTCCCTGCATGGCCCCAGCTCCTCACAAAGCTTCAAGTATCCAGCATTGCTCTCCACAGATGCCGAGTCCCGGAGTGGGGTGGCAGCACATTGAGAAAACAGCTTCCCTTCTGCTCCATTCTTCCTGCAGAAGGTCGTCCTTCCCTCTGTCTGTAAGGACTGCCTGCCCTCCAGCGGCACCACTCACCTTCTCTGTCATGCCCCTCACAAAGCTCTAGTCCCCACTAATCTTCATCATGGAGGACGGAGGAGTGAGGTAGCTTTGCAACCACCTTCTGAAACTCTTTGTCTCCCATTTAAGAAGGGGAAGAAAGAGATGAATAAAACGCACAAACCTGCCTTTCTCATTATTGTCTCCATCCTGCCTTCTTCTAGAAGGAGGGTTCAGGGAACTACAATGCTTAGTTTATGATGGAGCAGCAAATATTTGCTAACTGTGAATGAATGAATGAATGAATGAATGAATGAATGAATGAATACTGCTCAGCAGCCATCACTCTTCCTCACTAATGGGACAATTCTACTAAGAACTTGACAAGGATGCTTGCACAAGAAGAAAACAACACCAGAATGCATTTCCTCTTTTGACTTCAAGATTCTCTCTCATTAACAACAACAACAAATTGTTTTATGACTTTACTGTACTTCAGTGTATAATTTTAATGCCTCTAAAACCACGTGGAAAAAATTTTGTAAAACTATATGATGAATCATGGGCAAAGAATAGATGACCTAGTTTGATCAGATTTAAAGGAGATATGAAAAAGATCTAAGTAGTCAAAATGATTGTCCTCCACATTCACATTTTAATGCATTGTTTGCTCTGTTAGGCGCAATCATCTTTTTCTAGATTGCTGTTCACTGAGGTGGGAGTGGAAAAGGGAGAGGCATTAGTTGAGTGGGGCCCGAGCCCCCATGGAGAGGGGAAAATCAGAGACTAAGGCAGGACTCAGAAAGCGTGGTGGAGAGTAGAGGGGGCGAGAGAGCCTGAGGACACTGAGGAGGTTCCGTGGGGAGCCACCCAAAAAGGGGACAAGAAAGAATCAGTGAGAAACTCCACCTTTTTGAACAATGGCCAGTGTCCCAGGTAGGTGTAACTGCCAAGCACATTACTCAAAATCAGCCTAGTATTGGTCCCTGGCAGCCTCTCTGTTTCCTTAAGGCCAGGTGAGTTGTTTTGTTGTACTGGCTTTGAGGAGGAGACAGAGCACCTCGACTCACTGTGGAGGAAGATCTTAATTCATCATCACAGAAAAACATTTCAGGACACATCAGTGAAAGACACAGACGGTTTACTAGGAAGAATCAGAAAGTGCACTCAAAAAGGCCAGGCTCTTGAGAAGTGAGGTACACGATGGTTTTGTGTCGTGAGTGTTTATGTGGTCTGAGGGTTCCCTGGAGACTGATGAGCTGGGATGTTTATTTCTTTGAGTTGTTTATCATTTACCTAGTGTCTGTTTCCTTAGCATCAGGTTACTCACTCGTGGGCTAAAGCAAAACCTGCCTCTGTCAACTATAGGTTAAAATGCAAACCGTTGGTGTGTGTTTGATGGTTGGAGACATGGTACCCAATTCACAGTACCACTTCACTGAGGGTGGCAGTTTGGGGGCTTATAGGGGTACAGTATCGGTAGGAAAACACAAGCCAAATTTATGGACTTAATGTCTCTCTAAGATTCAGGGCTTTAGGAGTGAGGAGCCAGAAAGAAAAACAGGCCTGAAGTGAAAGAGGCATTGCAACTTTAAAATTACACTCTCCTTGTCTCTTTTCTACCTATTTCTCCCATCCTGACTTTGTTCCAGCCACTTGCCTTTGTGCTATTTCCATAGTGTCCGCCCTACCCTGCCTTTAGGGTCTGCCAGCTCCAACGACGACAAACTTTACACACACAGGTGACTTATAGCAACTTTTTTTTTAAGTGATTCTTACACTTTTACAAAAACGATAAAATAATGCAGCAAAATAAAATTGTTGCTTCAAGGAAACGTTTGCCATTAGTTAAGCAAGAAGGGGTGGTCAGCTTGAGTATTTTATTTCTTTATTTTTGACTATGTGCCTAGTTTTACTTATGAATCATACACTTATAAGGTGGAAATCCCTTCATTCCCTCATTATACAGCACTAGACTACTATTGTGCATCTTTCGAATGAACTTCTCTATTATGGAGATTTAAAATTCTTAGATGGAGAACTGCATTAATGAAAACAAAACGACTGCTTCTCATATGCTCAGCAAAACTTTGGCTCCTTTAAACTATCTTTATGTTAAGAATTCTAACAGGTGCCAACCCACACGAAGAACAGATTGTAACTGCCAAGCAGTAGAAGAAAAAATAACTTACTCAACTCACTGAGTTTCAACACCAAAAAAGATTAAACTTGGCTTAAATTTCCAAAACAGCTGAGACATTGAACCAGGAAGTTATGATTTATATTCAAATGTTGATACATCCTTAAAAGCTATTATAGCTGTATTAAAATAAGACTTCTTCAAGGCTAACTTCCCCTGTAATTCAAGAATATGAGCATAGCAATAGTACACGTTTTATATGCAATACCTCTCTTTAATATATAAAGTCCTACATGACAAATACCTCTAATAATTTTACAATTTTACAAGTAAGTTAAAATAAATCTGTAATTCTTCTATGCTACTTTGGTCTCAATTATTTTAAAAACACCAGTTAATTCTGAAAATATACAATTTAAGTGTCCCATAAATAACAAACACATTTTGCAGTGAACTAAATGCACATTCAGCCATGAGTCCAGTGTTCAAAATTATTCAATACCTAAACGATAAATACCAATGCTGACCTCGTGTATTTCGTAGTTCCCTCTTCTGGGATGAGCTTGAAAGGAGCTCCGGTTGCCTGGCCAGCTGCACTTGCGACCATGCTGCTTGAGCATTGCTTTCTAGGCTTCTTCCTCAGCCTCTTCCTGACTAGTGGAGTAGGTAAGTGACTTGTTTCTTTTTAATGACCACAGCTTTGTCTTGGAGTCTGATCAAGAGAAATGGCATTGATGTTTTTATGGGCTTTGTAAAATTCCAGCTTTCTTAGGTCATTAAATGCTAAGAGCAGACATGGGGACAGCTCCTATCTACAGTCTGAATAACTCCATGGGTATCTAATGAACACCTGCTAGAGAGGAGACAGACCGATGGGTGCAAGAATAAGTGTGTGCTGTCTCTCTTGCTTTAGAATTTCTTTCGTTTTGCAGAGACTCTGCCCATAGCAATTGTAAGCATGGCCCCCTAAGCCAGACTCTCAGAGTCTAGATTTCAACTCAACCACTTACTAACTAGGAAAAATTGTGCAGTTTCTTGAATAACCTGTGACTCAATTTCCTCATCTGTGAATGGAGATTGCAGATCACTGTGAAGATTCAATGAGTGACTGTCTACGCCAAGTGCTTAGAGCAGTGTCTGGCACAGAATAGGGACGTACACAAGTTGCGAGAAGTTGCTGTTGGTGCTTGCAGAGAACTCTTCAGGAACGTAGAGCATCTTGACATGACACACCTCTGAGCAAAGTCAACAGATGAGTAATTCTCAGTGGAGAAGGCTTGAATAAATTCCCACAACCACACAGTTTACCAGTGACTGATACATAAAAGTAATTCTAGCCCCCATCTTCTGGAAATCTGTGAGAAGAGGCTATGCTCCTGGTCCTCCATAACAAGGACTCATTTAACAAAACATGGCAGGATCTTACTCAGCCCATCACCTTGGGCTACATAAGCAACTTCTTTGGGGCTAATGAATACACAACTTCTCAACCTCTCCATCCAAATGCAGTAATGCATTAATGAAATGACCTACCTTATCTGTTGGTGGTGGAAACTAAATACGTTGAAGAGAATGAACAAAGTGCCTGTCATGTGTTGAATATTCATATTTGTTCAGTGTTCATTGAATGCCAGCCAGAAGAGGGAGGAGAAGTGAGGAAGGAGGAGGAGAAGGGATATTCTCAGCTTCTAATAGCTCTGCCTCTTCCTTTAGCTCCTCTCTCCTGAGGCTTTGCTCCTGGTTTTCTGCAGTCAGTAAGAGGCAGCTCTGGCACCTCTCAGCCTAGGTTTAAAAAAAAATCAGCTTCACCATTCGCTGCTGGGCAAGTTCCTTCACCTCTCCAAGGTTTTAGTCTACAGGAGGAAGCTGCAATAGCACCTTCCTCACACAAGAGCTGGGCAAATCCAGTAAGTAAATAAAAAAGTCCCTCGGTGCCTGGCACAGAGTGCGTTGGTGGTAGTAGCAATGATATTGTTACACAAATGAGACAAAAAAATCCAAAGACAGAGAGGTAAAGAACCTGCAGACATCTACTTTCAGGTTAGCAAATCAGCTTTAGGCAGGTCTTCAGGAAATTGCCTGTCATTTCCTGAGAAGCTTGGAAATTTTTGTGTCCTAAATGTAATTAATTGGGCAGTGATGGGGGGTGGCAAAATATACTGTGGCAGTAGGTTCTTTCCAACTACGCACCGCCATTTGGTACATGAAAGGAGGCCCCCAAAATACAAATAAAAACAAATAGCAGTGTTAACACAGTTTGGTGGGTAAGGATAGATATCTGTGTGTCTCTCATCTCAGTCATTATGTCCTACCACTACCTGGGAAAGAACTAAGGACAATATTCTTTCAATCAGATTTATTTCCTTGGGGCATGGGCTGGGAGGATATCACATGTGTTTTTACCATCTGGAACTCATCATTCTAAAACGTCACCTTGGGCTGGAGATGTAGCTCCAAGGTAGAGCACTTGCTTAGCATGCACAAGGGCCTAGGTTTCGCCCACAGGGCCACAAAAAAAATTAAAATAAAAAAGAATGAAACATATCCATGAAAATCATCACATTGAAGAGTAAAAAAGTTTGATTTCTGGGCTCCCCTTCCACTACCTATACTTAGAGCAAGTGCTTCAAGAAGTCCTGATGCAGGTATCACATTTAAAACTACGCCAATAACAATGGTGCTCATCGTCCTGTTCCACGTTTTTCCTTCTCATTGCTTTAGGAACTCAGCCAGCATCTGACTCTCTGAAGCCTCAGAGGGTGCGATTTCAGTCGCGAAACTTTCATAATGTTTTGCTCTGGCAGCCTGGGCGGGCACTCGCCAGCAACGGGAGCATCTATTTTGTGCAGTACAAAATGTAAGTAAATTGAGCTTCCTCCAGGTGACATGAAAGGCCACAGGGATGGCACATTCTGGAACACAATGGAGTATTCTTAGCCGAGCTTTTTTCAGAGGAGTTTCAGAAGGGTTGAGAAGGAGCCTAGACAGGGATAGAAGTGACTTTTTTTCCCGAAAGGCTGCTTGGGACTTGAAACACTTGAGTACGCAGTCTTTCGACCAGGTTCTTCAGTCCTCGGAGAGTAGAGACCTTTGGCTCTGGCACCTTTGGTGCCTGGCACTTGGTGAGTTCTCAGGACACATTTGTCAAATGAGTGGTGGAAGCACTTCGTTTTACACATAGCAAGTACTATTAACAGCTGGAATGAACTTGTGACAACACTGAGTGCATAAAATGCATTTCTAATCTGAAAACCCTTTTTTAGAATGGCATTCCTGTTTACGTAATACTTTTCAAACGTTAATGACTGGTAGGCATGAACACACACCCGGACGTGTTACTGTGTGCTCTTCTTGTGGGACCCTCACACTACCCCTGCAGGACCAGTCTGCTCTCACTGACTCTCCCTGGATCAAGGCTTGGAAATACACACCGCTGATTTGAAAATGGCAGGCTTTTCTGCATTGCATTCCCCGGTGTTTTAGAGGCTTTACCTCCCCTGATATAGTTTGAGATGTTGGTTGAACACAAGACAGGAAATATTGCAGCTTAGTTTTTGTGCATTTTTGTTAGAAATTCAGAAAACCAGAGATATACATGAGACAAAGTAGCGATTTTTTATTCTATGCCCCTCCAACATGGGGTAGACCTTAGTTCAGATTTTCTTACTAATTAATTCAGAAGGATTAGCCCCGGAAGTTTCTTAGCCTTTAATTGTCCCTGCTTTTCTATACACATTTTGTTTAGCAAAATGTAAAACTCCCAAATCTTTACAATAAAGATTCTTCATTAGAAAAATAGATTTGTGGGACGGTGAGATGGCTCAGCGGCATAAGCGCCTGCCTTGCAAGTGTGAGGGCCCGAGTTCGACTCCCGGAACCCACATACGAAAAAGGGGCCGGTGATATCGCTCAGCGGCACGGGCGCCTGTTGGCGCGCGAGGTCCTGAGGTCGACCCCCCGGTACCCACAAAAAAAAAAAAAATAGATTTGTGCATAGCTAGAGATCCCCCAGTATAGAGGAAGTAGAGATCAATACTATTTATATGTCTCCTCTGGCAGCCTAATGGGTCCAAAATGTACCTATTTGTGGGTAAAGTGATGAGGGGATTAGAAGCTGTTTTACGATGAAGATTAAACTTCAGGACCTCATGGAAGAATTTTAAACTTATAATTCTTTTCCTTTAAAAGGGCTCCCAAAGGTTATATAAATTTCAGATCTCAGAATACCTGGAGCCATTGCTGTCTCTATGGTATTTTCAGTTGCACAACACAGCTCTATAATCTTGAAAACTTTCACTTTGGTTACTCCTGGTTCCTATCAGTTTACGGTTAACAGGTTGGATAGGACAAAAACTTGAGGCATCATACTAAAAGAGAAGTCAGTCATTACAGCTAAAGTTCAGCTCCCAAAGACAATGTCTTATCAATAAATAATTAAAAGTCATCAAATTGTGCCCCAGGTATGCTGCTGGTTTTGCTTTAACCCTGATATAATGAAACTGCTGTCATTGTATAGATTACAGAGAATTGTGACCAGAAATATTCCTCATTGTATGGCTCCAAGATTAGATTTCAAGTCCTTCAACAAAGGAGGAGCCTTTCTCCTAGCCTCCACTTCCTGTTCTGCTCCCTGCTATCACCTTACTGCTTTTGCTTGGATTTGTGACTGAAAAGGAAGTGAAGTCTTAATCTTCTCTTTGGCTCTTACACCATCCTCTGGCCTCGGCGTCAGCCTGGCTGCTTCTTTGCCTCACCACCTTTGCACAACTTTATCCCCCTCTCTCCCAGTCCCTAATCACAGGGCTCCCTATGGAGCCTTCACCACAACTTCCGCTTAATTTTCATTAAGAGATGAGTCATGTGTGTTCAGTAAGCATCACCTAGGATGACAAATGGCAGCAACTTCTCAGAATCAAACATATTGCTCAATAGGAAGCCGATGAGCAGTGGAGGAAAACCACACAGTTGAAACCTCAGAAGCATTAAGGGTGTAGAGAATCAGTATTTAAAAATGGAAGTTGGTCCATGTACCAGAAGGATCACTTTGACAAGTATGGACAAAATGAAAAGTCTTACATTAATGATACAGAAGGTGTTGACGTTGAATTGATCTTTCAGTCAGCTAGCACTTTGGTTAACAAGCCAGAAATCCTCAAAATTTTCAAATATTGAAGATTGCAATAAGTGGCACTGATATTACAGGGCAAATTTCAGCCTGTCTAAAGAATTAACACACTGAAGAACCTGAAAACTCCTTTGATGGAGAAAAGAAACAGATGTTTGCATTTTTGCTTTCTTTAGGTATGGCGAGAGAGAGTGGAAAAATAAGGTGGAATGTTGGGGTACTCAGGAACTCTTTTGTGACCTTACAAAGGAAACCTCAGAGCCACAGGAGCCTTATTATGGGAGGGTGAGGACGGCCTCGGCAGGGGGCTGCTCTGGCTGGAGCATGACGCAGCGCTTCATTCCCTGGTGGGAAAGTGAGTGAGTTCCATGGAGTTCATTGCCTTTTCTCTTCCTGCCTTTGAGCTGTCTTGCAGAGCCAGACCTTGTTCCCTGTTTGTTCTAAAAATGTTTTACTGATGTATAAATCATACTTCTTACAATGTACTCATACAACATGTGAAATTCAACGGTTTTAATGTATTCGCGTATACATGTAAGCATCACCCACAGTCAACTTTAGAACACTTTCGTCACCTCAGAAACTCCATGCCCTGTGGCTGTCACCCTCTTCTCCCCTGACTGCCACAGCGTCCCCGGCTCTCCTCCCCATCTCTGTACAGCTCCCTGTTCTAGATCGAATCATAACATGTGGTCTTTTGGGACTGGCTTCTTTCACTTAGCCTAATTTTTTCAAGATTTATGCATGGTTATAGCACATATCAATACTTCATTCTCTTATATGGCCAAATAACCTTCCATTATATGGATTTTCTACCCATCAAATGAGAAGAGGCAGAAATTTTGGCTCAGATGAGGGGAAGCTTTGGCTCAATCCTCCTATTAAAATTGGGACAGTGTTAAGAAGAGTTTAGCATGTTTTTATATTACCATCCCTTCTATAAAAAAGAAAAAGCCTTAGGCACTGTTCTATAAGAAGGTCTTTTTTACCAGGGCCTTATAGGTACGAGACTTAGAAATGCAGTTTATAAACCAGTTGAAATTGGAGCTCCTTCTGTAGAAAAAATTGTGATGAGCCCTGCCCATCCTCCAGCTTGGTGCCCTCCTTCAACAACTCCTGAGGCTTTTTTTTTTTTTTTTTAAACATGGTCTTGCTATGTAGTGCAGGCTGGCCTTGAACTCTTATGTAGCTCAGGCTGAATTTGAACTCGTGACGATCCTCCTGCCTCAGCCTCCCAAGTACTGGGATTACAGGGGTGCACCACCACACCCAGCTTCCTGAGGTGTTTTTGAAAAACCTGTTTGAAAAATAGGCTTCTAGGATCTTAGGACAGCATGTTCCTAGAGTCTGCCATCTGAGTTAATAAATCACCTATCCACTTTGGCTTGCCGGAAATCTGTCACTCAGAACAGGATCTTTTTTTACATGAAGAAGTTCTGGTTCCTGATCCCTATCTAGAGATGAAGCAAGATTTCAAATAACAGAAGACCTTAAGTGGGAAACAGAATTTGATCCTTCGTAATTTCAATATTATCTGAACCTAGACTTTCTTGGGTTAAATATAGGAATAGACTTTTAGAATAGGACCAATATTCTAATGGGTGGGCTACAGTCAGATTAAAGAATCACCTTGCCTCTTTCTTCATTCAGTAATTATTTATAAGGCACTTACTATGTTCCAGGCATTTTATGAGGTCCTAGAGGAAATATAGCTAGCACAGCAGACATAGAGAAATCTCTTTTTTCCTTGAGCTTTCTTTTTAATAGGGAAGACAGATGTCAATGAAAGAATCACACATGCATAAAATGATATTTGTGACAGGTGGTGCAAAAGAGAGAGGCACAGTGCTATGAAAGCCTGGCCAACTAGGGAGGTGGCTAGTGACGTGAGGAAAAGCATCCCTGTGGAAGTGAGACTCGAGCTGATAGCTATAGATAAAAAGGGATTAACTGGACAGAGGGCAGAGCAGAGCATTCTAGGAAAAGGAAATAGCATCTGCAAAGACCCGGTGGCAGGAGGGAGTGTAATAATCGAAGGGACTAGAAGATAGCTGGTGTGTTGAGATACAGCACACAAGGAGGGAGGATGGAGTGAGGGGAGACTGGAAAGGTAGGCTGGGATAAGAATTTTCTGTGCAGGAGTTATGACTTCCTCTAGGAAATAAATATAAATAACTTTGGGAAGGTAGGCAGTTTTGGGAATTGAACCCTGAGTCTTGCTCATGCTAGCCAAGAAGTCTACCATGAGCTACACCTCACCCCCCAAAATATAATTTGAACTGGGGGACTACACAATCAGACTTATGCATTGAAAAGGTCACTGTGGTTATATCTGGGGAGACAGACTGGATGTAAGCTGTTATGGTTTGTGTCTAGATGTCCCCCCAAAGCCTCATGCAGTCACAGAGGTTTTTTTGGAGATGGCTGAATCTAGAGTGTGTGATTGATTCATGGTTCAGTGCTAGGATTAAGGGTGCTGGGACTCAGGGTGGGTGATTGCCGGATCAGTCCACTGATTGGATTGGCCCCACCCTAGTCCTGTAGACTAGATAAGACAAAGGGGCAGAAAGAGGCTTGTGTCCCTCTTCTTTCTCTTGTTGCTTTCACTGTCTTCTGCCCACCATGAATTGCTCTCCTCTGTGAAGCCACCCTGCCTTGGAGCCAGCCAATTATGGACTGAAACCTCTGCAAACTGTGAGCTAAATAAACCCTTCCTCCTTTAACTTTGGGCGTTGGGTATTTTATCTCAATGATGAGAAAAGTAACTAAGACATAAGCAAGTGAGGCTACTGTAATAGTCTACAGAATACAGTCCGGCTTGAGTTAGGAAAATGAAAACGGCTATGGAAAGTTTATCACTGGAGGGCTATTTTGTAGGAAAAAAATGGCAGGACTTGGTAATAGGCTGATGGAGTAGTAAGGGAAAAGAACATGTCTAAGATGATCTCTAAATGTTTTTCTTACGTATTGAGATGCTTTTGATGGAGTGTCACAAAAAAAGACCAGCTTGGTGAAAAGTAGGGTAATTAAGATTGTGAATTTTGTTCAGATGTTGAATTTAAGGTGTTTTGAGAAGCAGGGTGTGGTGGCACATGCCTTTAATCCCAGCACTCAGGAGGCTGAGGCAGGAGGATTGCCACAAATTCAAGGCCAGCCTGGGCTACATGGTAAGTTCAAAACCAGCCTGAACTATGAGTGGAGACCGTATCTCAAAATCAATCAGTCAATCGATCGATCAATTAAAACAAAGAAGAGGTGAATTTATATTCTGAAAATTACAATGAATACCAAACAATAAAACAATAAGAAAATCCATACTTAGCAATGTTACAGTAAATCTGGGGACAATTAGAGTTTCAAGCTTAGTAAAGATCTGGTTATTGGGAATAAAATGCATGAACCAGAATTCTCTCATTTTGTAATGATTTATCACTATGCATAGTGGTCCATATGTCATATCTCATTTTTTTAATCATTTGTCAAAATTTCCTATTCTTTCTCCAGCAAAAATAGAGCCTCCAGTCATAAATATAACCAGAGTGAATGGATCATTGTTGGTGGTTCTCCATGCTCCAGATTTGCCATATAGAAACCAAAAAAGAAAAACAATATCAATGGAAAATTACTATGAACTGGAATACCGAGTTTTTATAATTAAAAATTCACTAAAAATGGTAAGTTCAGATGAATATATAAATTAAGTATTTTTTCTTTCGTTAAATTTTTTTTATATGGGTTTCAGGAGTCGAACTCAGGACCTCGTGCTTGCCAGCAGGCGCTTGTGCCACTGAGCGATATCACCGGCCCCTTTTTTTCCTTTATGCAGGTACCGGGAGTAGAACTCAGGACCTCACGCTTGCCAGGCAGGCGCTTATGCCGCTGAGCCATATCACCAGCCCTTGTTAAATGTTAAATAACATTTTAATTATATTGTATATCCTCTCTTTTGCTACTCTATCTTATTTTCTGCCCATTTTTATTCTTCCTTACTTTCACCCCTCAGTGGTGAACAATGGTGCTTGGCTCACCTTCTAAACTTGTGTCTCCATATGTGTGTGTGTGTGTGTGTGTGTGTGTGTTGTGTGTCAGTGTGCACCTGTGTGTGCCTATGTGCCCTTTCGGTCACTCAACTTGCCTCCACCTGGTCCTCCCTGCATATCTAGGAATTGGTAATAACAATACTCCATTCCATTTGACTGCCACAAACATTCATTTTCTATGGGTTTTACACACCTTATTTAGCTCAGTAGCTTTTGAATCACAGTGTACGTATTTCTATCAGTTTTGCGATGCTAATCTGTAATTTGCTATTAGAAAATCCACCACCAGTGCCTTTGCCTGGGTTTGGTGGTGACCTGACTGCTTTTTTTCTGGTGTCCATCTTAGACAGGGTTCCTTGGGCTGTAAGGAAGAGAAACCCATTCACACGCCTTCAAGTGCAAAAGAGGAAAAAGGGGAAAGTTTCATTAGGAGCTAACAAGCACCTCATAGACACCCAGAAACAGGAAATGAGAGCTGCCTGGCTTTATAAGGACCAGAGAGGGGAGCGGGGACCCCGCTCTATCTCGCTGCCCTTCAGTATCTCTGTGGCCACAAGTCGCACGTCTACATTTATCTCTGCGAGTCTGCTCACTTTGCTCACTGCACAGTACAGGTTCTTTAAAAAGGGACACTGACCACTGGGCCAGTCATTCCACAGCGCTCAGGGAGAAGCCAGAGAGCACCCAGGGGGCCCTTAACTGTCCCTTTACTGGGTGTGGCCCAGGAGTGGGAAGGAGGATGTGTCTGGGGAGGAACTGAACACCCATCCACTCCCATGACCATCATAACTTTCTGATTTTAACAAAAATTGAGCAAATCATTGACTTTCTAGAAACACGTACCATCTGGTTTATTTCTTTTGTGTGCAGGAGCAACAAGTGTATGAAGGGCCTCGCAGAGTTGTTGAAGTCGAAGCTCTGGTACCTCACTCTGGGGCCTGCGTAGTGGCTGAAGTGTACATACGTAGGCTCGACAGAGGAAGCCCGAGAAGTGCGAAGAGATGCGTGGGAGCTGCTTAAACTGGAAAACGGTGCTCCCAAGGATGAAAAACCAAAGTTCTCCAGGGAGGGAACAGCTGCCATTGGAGGCTCTCATGGAGAGTCATTTTTCTATTTTCTTAAAGCAATGTTCACCATTACATTTCAGGGGCTTCTTTGTTTATCCATTCTTTCTTTTTTTAAAATAACATGCCTGTTGATCTCTTTTTTATTAGTACGTGTTTGTAGTACATAATGTTAGTATTCCTTTTGTGGAGTTGGTACATGGACATAACACATCTTAATACCTGTTTTCATCCCCTTCTCCTTCCTCTCCCCCCATCTCTTGATCCTTTCCCATTTGAGAAAGACCTCTCACTACTTTCTATTATCAATCTTTTATTTTGCTCTTTATTTATATTTTGGGTTTCTCATATAAGAGAAAACATGCAATATTTAAGCTTGTGTGTCTGATTTATTTCATTTAAAACTATGGTCTCAAGGTGTACCCAATTTCCTACAAATGACTCAAGTTTATCTTTCTTTATGGCAGAGTAGTACATCATGTGTAAATACTGCACATTTTCTTTACCCATTCATCTGTCAGTGGACATATAGGCTGCTTCCAAGATTTAGCTATTATGAATTGTGCTGCTATAAACATGGGTACACACATATCACTGTACTATGATGTCATTTTTTATATTTCACTTGTAAACTAATTTTGAGCAATTCCCCTCAAAAATTAGAATTTCAAGAAGATCCAAAAAATAAAGGGCTCTATGAGATAACTTCATTTCTGGATGTAATATCCTTAACAACAATATTTGTTTTTGTAGGACAGCAAAATAAAAATTAAGAACCAAAAACTAAGAGGCACTTAACCAAATGTTGAAATGATCTTTTAAAAATATTATTATAGTGATATATGCATATCCATCTTTATAGCAGGGGATGAAACAAGGAATTACGATGTGTTATGTACATGTACCAACACCCCACAAAGAATGTAACCATTGTGTACTACAAATATGTACTAATAAAAATAAAAACTGAAAAAAATAAATCAAATATAGATTGGAAAAATAATGTTACAGACTGAGAGAATAGTAAAGCAGTTATTTTTCACTCTGTTGAGCCAGTTAATTTGATATAGTTATGCCAATTTAAAATTTTTATATGAATGAATATTTCTAATTTATATGAACATATTTTTTGTATATTTACTTCCTATTATAAAATATTTTTGCTTAAAATTTTGTTTTAAATTCTACCTTATATAAATAAAAACATTATTTGAAAAACAATTTTTCATTATCTCCGGATTAATATCTAGATTAAGATTACCAACAATAAATGTAAATATCAAACAAAGTCTACTCAATATAATTTCCCTTCATTTAGTACATACAAAGATTATCTTTTCTGTTTTTGCTTTTAATATCACATTATATGAATTTATCTTTATTCTCAAAATGTGTGATATTTTTCAGCAATAAAGAGAAAAAGAAACCCTAACTCCTAGTCTATACCATACTAGTAACTCAACCCGCCTAGCAGAGGGCCTCTTGCTGGTAGCACCTTCAAAATCCTTATGTAGGAGGAACCTATAAATGGCAATTTGACTGGGGACAGGTAGAGTCCACGTAGTTAACTCAAAGCTGAAGGCACTCAGTGGGTGGTAGGTTTGCTGGGAGAAGGTTAGCAGGTGTTTTCAGAGCTCATAGGGCTAATCAAACCCTCTGAACCCCCGCTGCCTCTCCCGAGTCAAGACTGGTGGCGTAAGACTCAGCGTAGGCAACAGAAAGCTGCCTTCTGCTCCCTGGGCTAAGTCCTTCTATGTGTTTAAGGTTGGTGTCTTGCAAGGAGATGTATAGCAGAACATTTTTACAAGTCCTTAGGAGAATTGCTCCAAAATGTGATTTAAAAGAATAACTGGTGCTTCTGCTTATATACAATTACTCACAACCATAAATGGATTAAAAATTACTCAGAAATGTAAGAGTAGTGGGAGGAAGAAAAGATCAAGAGCTAGAGAATTATTTTCATTGCTTTTCCATACGGTCAGAAGACACTGAGTTGAGCACAGTCCTAGAGATGGAAAGATTGCCTTTTTGTTATGGTTTTGAATGATTAACTTTTTATTTTATTTTTGCCTTATACTGTTTTTACCTTTTGTCCTTTTGTGGGGTGGGTGATGAATTAAGAACAGCAGTGCAGGTGGGAAATAGAGATTGTGTGTGACTGACAATATGGGACAGAGCGGTCTGTTGGGGCAGTGGGACAGCTGGTGGGTGGCCACTGCCTTGGAGGACAAGCAAGAGCAGCGCCTAAACACGCCTTCATGTATTCACCAGAAAGATCTCTTAAGCCCATATATTCATTGCCCAACATTCAGTCCTTCCTTTAGTTCCATATCAAAGTTTTTGAGGCCTGTGTGTGTGTGTGTGTGTGTGTGTGTGTGTGTGTGTGCGTATTTTTGAGATAGGGTCTCTCTATGTAGTCCAGGCTGGCCTCGAACTCTTGATCCTCCTGCCCCAGCCTCCCCAGTGCTAAGATTACAAGTGTGTGCCACTACACTTGGCTGTGATATATTGATTTCAAACAAAACTCAGAAACTTACTTTTTTCGTTTAAGAAAAAAACAAAACATCATGAGGTAATATCTTTTCTTCAAGTGAACTGTAGACAAGCTCTTTAAGACTCTTTAAATATTTTAATATTCTTACATCAAAATGCTTGGCTCCCTTAGCTGATACAGTCAAGAAATAAGTAAACTGGGAAAACAGAATTTTTGTTGTTGTTTTGGGAGATTTTCTTGGTTTGATTTATCCTGTTGGTTGAGATCCTGGTCCCGGGAAAAGAAAGTAGGCCTCTGTGTCTGAACAATGGCAGAACTCGCTACATGGCCAGTTCTGGATGTCGTCATGGCTGAACCATGTAGATTGATCTCTGTAGAATACGGGATGCCTTGGGAAGGGTCCCTGTTCCTGGAGTCCCAAAAACATAGTCTTTGTTTTCTTTGGCTGAGACCTCAATCCCTTCCAGCCCATCTTCAACAATCCCTGACCTCTCTTTACCCACAGCTCCTGATCTAATGTGAGCAGGGGCTGGTCCACTGGGCCCTCTTTCTCTCCCAGAAGCCCCTTGCCCTCCTCTTCTCTGATCCCTAGCTAAATTTAGAAAGTAGATGGTAAGTTTATCTAACACTTACAAATGAGTTAGTTCTGCCAGATATTTGCATTTGGAGATTTTTATCTGGAAAAGATTACTCTAGAACAAAATGCTTTGCCTTGAGTCAAACTGATTCCAGACCTTGCTGATGACTAGAATTACATGTTTTAGGCAGAAAGACCCCTCACCTTGCCCTGAAATCATACTGTTCCCAAGGCTGATGGTACTGGGGATGGATCTATTTAATCTTTCCTGAGGTTAGAAAGGAGGGAGCTGGTGTGGTACCCTGTGAGGCCTACCCTTTTTCCCCTCACTCACCCCTCATTTCATCCACTGACATTAAGACTCCCACATGACATCCCCAGAACCCTGCCTTCTCTTCCCTGTCCCTGTCTATCACCTCATCAAAGGGGTCTTCCCGCCTCCACACACACATTCAATCACATGGTAGGATTTGACTCAGGCGGGTCAACAGAGCACTTTTCAAATATTAGCATTTTTGAGTAGCGCAGACAAGCCTGCAGCCCCCTCTGGAACCATATGACGTGAAGTTTGGCTAAGCCTGGTGCTGCAAACGTCAACCTTCCCAGCAGATGGAGAAAGCCCAGGGGAGTACGGATGGAAAGAGCAGAGTGGGAAGAGACAGGTGCCTGACGGTGTCCAAGTAAATCCAGCTGTGCTGAAAGCAGCCCAGCTCCTGAACTACGATTTTAAGTGAACAAATAAATTCATTTTTTCCCTCTTTAGTTTAACCTGAATTTCTATCACTTTCAAACAAAAGATCTTTGATGAATAGAACAAAAGAATATGTTTGCGTGGCATGAATTACATACTAAATTAACCAAAGTAAAAATTTCCCATGTCTCTCTCACCTTTAAATATTGAAAACATTCCTGGTAGCTTTTGTTCTGCAGATATACAATCAATGCAGTGTGAGCCCTGGAAAACCCTACAGAAATATGCAAGGCTGTTCTGGTCAGGGCTTTGGTGTCAGCCAAGGTCCCCTGTTTTCAGCAATTCCTCCCTTGATTATATCACTTAGTTCAACTTGCAGCTTTCTAGGCACTGAAACAAAGGGAGATTTTATTTCTATTCATTTTTATAGCAGCAAATCAAGATCTCATGTAATATTTTTCAGAGGTCACATGGCTATATGAATACTCTAATCAAAGAACCAATGTCTCTCTTTTGCTTTATCAATATAATCTTCAAGGCCAAAAGTCATTTTTTAAATGTTCCAAGTTCAGGAGAGAACTAGTACTGACATCTTAATATACGGCCAGGGTGGTGCCAGTGAACACAAATCTACTGCCTAGGCCACATCTCAGTAGTTGCTTCAAATATTCTCTCTCTCTCTCTCACACACACACACACAAACATACACACACACACACAGCATCTGCTGGTGCAGGCTCATAGCATCATAGCATGCTACCTCCTTGTTTTGAGAAGAAAGCTTTATAGCAAAGAAGTGGCTGTGCTTTCCAATATAATGTAGTTACAAAGAAGATTGGTTCTTTGGATGAGTCCTTAACACAAACGCCTACTAAGAACAAGGTTTCTTCACTGCTTAAAGCCCAGCCAATATCTAACTTCACCATTCCTTTTCTTTCTTTTTTTTTTTTTTTTTTTTGTGGGTACCGGGGGTCGATCTCAGGACCTCACCCACCAGCAGGCACCCGTGCCGCTGAGCGATATCACCAGCGCTTTTTTTGTATGTGGGTTCCAGGAGTCGAACTCAGGACCTTGCACTTGCCAGGCAGGCTCTTATGCCGCTGAGCTATCTCACCGGCCCTCCCTTTCATATTTGTATGAAGAACAGCATTTTTTTTTTCTTTATTGAGTACCAGAAACCGAACTCAGGACCTCGCGCTTGCCAGGCAGGGGCTTATGCCACTGAGCTATATCACTGGCCCAAGTACAGCTTTTGCATTGTTTAATTAATGTTATTTTGTTTTCATTGTTTCTTCTCAAAACAACCCCAAGGCATAAGTGGGCCATCAGTGGTTTTGCAAGAACGAGCTGTAGAGGCAAGATGTTCACAAGCAGCCAAAGCCTTCACAAGCTGGGATCCATTGGTGCTAATAAGCATAGTATTCTGAGAGTTCAAGTTCATCTTTAGAAGACATACATCTCCAGTCTTTCAGCAACAGGAAGCTGTGGGTGTCGGGTATTCCAGTGATGGGAAAGTGACTAAGACATATCATATATTTGTAGTGGAATTCATGTAGTCTGTCGATGGACAATAGCCCTCTAGTTTGGGGCTTTTACAAATAGCTTCTAAAACTCTTCTTATGTTTGATTTTTGGTAGATACAGCACAAATTTCTGTTGCATATGTAACCAGGAATATGTCATTGGGTTTGGGTATGTTTAGCTTTAGTGAATGCCAGGAATCATTTTTCTAAAGTGATCGTTTCAATTTATATTTCCACCAACAATATAAGAGAATTTTATTTGTTCTGCATCTTTGTAAATATTTGGCATTGTTAATATTTTTAATTTTAGCCATTCTGGAGGGTAGTCATATTTCATTAAATATGTTTGTGTGTATTTAATATATATTTTGATAACATATTTAATATATATTTAACATAAGATATATTTATACTTTTTAATATATATTAAAAATTTAACTCATAAATGAACTCAGGGGAAAGGTAAAATTCGCTGTTGCCTGCCCCCCAAATTTCATATGCTGAAATCTAGCCCTTAATTTGACAATATTAGGAGTGGGCCTTTAAGAGGTGATTAGGCCATAAGGGTGAAGCCTTCAAGAGTAGGATTAGTGCCCTTACAAGAAAAGAAACCAGAGAGATTATTTTTCTTTCAGCCATGTGAGGTTACAATAAGAATATGGAGATCGATAAAACAAAAACCAAACTCGCACTGGACAAGATCTGCTGGTGGTTTGATCTTGGACTTTTACAGCCTCTAGAACTGTGAGAAATAAATGTTAATTAAGTGATCCAAGTTATGGTATTCTGTCATAGCAGCCTGAATTGACACAAAATATCCTAACAATAGCAATTGGTGAGGCAAGGATGGGCCTTTCTGACAATGAAAGGACAGATAGCCTTATGGCATGTATCTAGATGTACCCCCACCCCGCAAAACCTCATCTGCTCATAGGTGGGGCTTTTCAGAGTTGGCTAGATCTAGGGCATTTGATTCTGGGATTAAGGATGTGTGGCACTAAATTTGTCTGCCAATTAAAATTAGCATAGTTCTGGTTGTGGATAATGGAAGCACCACGCTGGGTGTGGATGGCACCAATCAATAGGCTTACAGCCTGGGTGGAATATAAAGGGAGAGAGGGAAGGCAGGTTTACAGCTGCTGCTTGCTGCTTCACTGTCTCCTGCCTGGTTTACCATGAACTATTTCTCCTCTGGGATGCCCTTCTGCCTTGCCACCCTGCCTGGGAGCCAGCCAACTATGGACTGAAACCTCTGCAGACTGTGAGTGAGATCAACATTTCTGCCTTTAACTTGTGGGTACTGGGTAACTAAAACACATTGTCATCCTGTCTCCTTTTCAAGTTACGGATTTTTAAGTGAATGGTTCCTTCACTGTTACCATCAATAATCTTGCTTTTTAGCCTTATGTACTTATATAAATGCAGCAAGAAACATTACTTAATAGAGTGAAGCCAACTTGTGGTATGTATTCAGCAAAGCTAGAATTGTACCTACTTAAATATCCATTAGGGCTGGAAAATTAACTTCTCTTTAAAGATTCTGTAAGAATTATATTTTCAAAATTCTGCATCACTGAAATACGTTTTTAAATTTCTCTGGCACTCCAATGTTATAAAACCACACTCGGAAATTTATCTCCATCAGATTTTACTGGAAGTACTGTAGGTGTGGGTGAACTCTTCACTCTTCAAGTTCTTCAAAACCTTCTGAAATCCTGGACCTCCCAGGAAGTGACCTTCCTTACTATCAGTAAGGCTGGATCTCTGTAACCACAGAGCCAGTAACGAGAACAGCCACCCTGGGAGGCATTCTAGGCATTGATTCCACACAGGAAGTACAATACTTATTCTTTAGTGGTAGGATTATTGTACCTATATGAATAAAGTCATTGACACTAAACAAAAATTGTGTTATACAATTGATTTTTCAAAGTATATTCTGGTGAAAAAAGGTTGTTATTGAATCTGTGCAAGTAACTACATTGCCACTATGGGCAGAGAGATTCAGTAAAAAACGATTGTTCCTGAGTAGTGAGCAGTCAATGAAAATGAGACACACTTTGTTACAGTTTGGGTCTGGAATGTCCCCCAAAGGCTCGTCCCCAGCTGCTCATACTACTGGGGAGAGGTGGAGACTTCAGAAGGTGGCACCTACCTGGGGGTGTGCTTTTGAACGGTATATCACGTGACTGACCCCTTCCTTCCTCTCTGTCTTCCTCCTGGATGCCACCAAGTGAGCAGGTTTTCCACCGCAGTGCTTTTCCACCGTGATGTCTCTCCCTCACCACAGGCTTAAACACAGCGGATCCAGCTGACCATGGACGGAGCTAAACCCTGGGCTAACAGAAAGCTTACAGTGATGGAAAGGTGACTAACACAACTTTTTAAAACATTCTACTGAATTAGGATTAGAGATCAAAGAGTGAGGGACAGATTAAGTACCAACATCTATCACATATTTATCAAAGCATAATACTGAAACTAATACATTATTTCGATAAAAATCATAAATATTTCTCATGTTTATTGTGTTTTTCTTAATTCTCTTGCTCCATTTAATGTCAGGCATGGTTTCATGAACTGTCACTTACCTTACTCTCTTTACACAGCAGCAGACATAAGGGTGTAAATTTTGCTTTCTAAGCAGGGAGAATTTGTGTTTTGTTTCAAATTAGAGGAAAGGAGTAATGATGATGTATTAATTTTTCCCGTGGTTCAAGCTAAAGTGCTTCTAGAAACAACACATTCAAAAGTAATATTATCCACACCCTTAATCTAATTAATATCAAAAGAGAGGAGAAAATAAAACTTTATATCAAATGTTTAAAGAAAGTTTGGGAGTGTCACGCTTATCTTAAGTCTCCCTCCTCTCATCCCAAAACACAGACACACACAACACACAAACCATACACATATACTGTACAATTTGCCATACATTTACACACATTACATACACAATAGACTATACCACACACACACATTCATTCCATACAAGATACAAAACACATATACCACATACACCACACACGCTCCACTTCACACACATGTACACCCCACACGCACGCCATATCTAGATAAACACATTACATGCCACACTCACGTACCACACACACACATACAACACCTAATGATTTATAGTCATTTCAGTTTGTGTACGCACATTTTATGAAGTTTGCACAACGAAATTTCTTAATGACAGACTTCCCAGAATATGTCCCACTGGTGCATGACTGTAGAGGACTTTTCAGTGTCCTTATGACAGAAAAGAAATTAGGCTAAGTTGGGAGCATACTATTTTTGTCATAAAACATCAGGGACAAAGCTACAAAGACCAATTAGAAGGCAGCTTAAAGGGGTTCACAACAGCCAAGTTAAACCAGTTCGAAGACAGAAACTTTTTAAAAGCTCAAAAGAGAAAAATCAGTATAAAATGCATAAAAATGGTTGTGATACCAAAAACATGAAGAGTAGGTTATTTTCATTTTTATTGACTTTTAAATATAGGCAAGTGGTAATATGCATGAAGATTTCTTTTCTTCAGTTGAATATATATATATATATATATATATATATATATATATATATTTAAATGTGCATATGTAATTGTTTCTTTCTGCATAAACAAAATGGTGATGAGCCACGCAGTCCCAGAAAAGTAGAAACTGCACCCAGAATAGAACAGGAAGGTGTCATTGGCTCTGCTGATTTCCTGCAGTGGGGGAGTTGGCCCAGCCCTCACTAACTCCTGCACTGGCACAGGAAGATGAAGTAGAAAGGCAGCCAGAGGGAGGCTTCCGAGAGGTATCGCAAGAGAAGAGAGCTGCCCAGGGAAAGTCAATCTCCATTCTTTAGGAAGGGAAAACGGCTAATAAAAATACTAATAATGCTTGTATTTTTAAAAATATCAGCAGTTTATGTCTATATAATATGTACAGTTGGTCTCTTAAAATTTTAAGAATACACTATTTGAAGAAAGACCTTGTTCTAGAACAGCTCGATCCCAGGGCATGAAAACAGGCCCAAGGTGCTGTGAGACCAAAGAAAGAGGCAGACAGATCCAGGATTGTGGAATTCAATTTATTGGGGACACACCTACGGAAGAGTGGTCCTGGGAGTCAGCAAGACCTGATAAGTCCCCCAATTTGGGTCAGGAGGAGGGGTGCGTGTATATAATGGTCAAGATAAAAGCAGCTTTACCCAAGCTGGACTGTACCTGGTTTATCTCAAGTTAATACCAAAGACTTGAGGCGCAGTCCTGGCTCAGGTGGTGCCCATTGTAAAGCTCCATGTACCACTCTAATGCATTTGTTTATTAACAGTGAAGCAGGGAGATAGGAAAATTAGGCAGACAAGGCACAAATCCTGAACGGTTAACCTAAAGTAAACTAAAAGTAAAGCGTTGAGTGAGTTAAGCACCCTGAAAAACTAATGTATGCAAACTATCAGGGCCTAATGGAATCCAAGGGACAAAGAAAAAGTCCCTAACCAAATGAAAGATCTTAGAGGAAGTGAAATGCAAATGAAGCTGCTTGCGTTCCAGATCTCAGGGGTTACTTGCAACCAGGAGCATCCCTGATTTCTGTCATGGTCACCCCTACCAAAAACGGTATAAAATGACTCCAGACTTAAACAAATAGGTGTCCACTTTAATGGAACCCCTCTTCAACTAGCGGGTAGCTTTTCCTTTTATTCTTTCTAATAAACACGCACCTGGCCATTCCCCACCACTTGCTGCTTGCTGTTTTGTGAACTTCAATATTCATTGCCCCAAAATAATGACCCCAGAGCTAGACAGAGCTGGTTACAATAGCATACTGGGAAAACTATGTGCAGAAAACCAAACAGAATTACTCAGGACAGTCACAATGGTTACAACTCAAGATGGTGGCAGGTTAAACTGAATCCATATTTCATGAACTGAGAATCTTCAAGTCAGTCTTCAAACATTGAACTGAAAATCCTATGATGAAGCAAGTGAAAATGGTTTCATAAAACAGGCTCCACCTAGGACCAACTTTGGGGTTCAAATTATTTTGGATAACATAACTCGAGAACCTGTGATTTCTACCCAAGCACCTGCAACATCAGCTGTTCTGTGATGATTTTCATTTTCCTTAGGTCTGGCAAAGTCACTAAAAGCCTAAATAAGTAATGAAACAGGCTAGCTAGATGATTGACACCTCCAGAAAAAAAAAAAAAAAAAAAACTCAGGATTGTGAAGGATAAGAATGGAAAACAATGTTTAATCTATGCTGTTCACAATCATTTTGCTATAATAGCTTTAACCAATTTTGTGAAGTTTATGTTTTATTTTGTGTGTCTCTTAGGGATTTAGAGCATGTAAGAGTTGATTTTAACAAAACTATGATTGAAATTTTGAGAAATGTTAAATGTTTGAAGAAATCTAGTTAAACTCAGTTTTTTTTATAACTTTTATAACTATTATGCAGTAATTTATGGAAATGTCTCTTTTTTGTATAGATGATTTTTATCATAAATGGTAAAATATATACATCACAACTACAAACCGTTCATGTAGAAAGGCATCTAATGTGAATCGTTTCCATATTATGAAGCAAAAGATTCAACATTAATAACCTCACAGTAGAAATGGTCCAACACTGACGAACTTTAGTGATCAAAGACCCTCCCTTTTAGTTAACATAAAACAAGGACAATTCATAGTTACAGGGAGAATGTTCTTGCAGTGGGTATTATGAGAAAAGGCAATTTTCCAATGTCAGTTGATTAATAAAACATTTATTAACTGAACATTGAACCATCTATAACCATTTAAAAACATTTTCTTCATATGCTGAGGCTCCAGGAATATTTAAAAAATCCATAGACTCTTTTCTGCTCTGAGTTCCACAGCCTCAGCAGCACTAGTTCCATTTGTAGCTAAAGTGAGCTAACTACTATAGATTATTTAATTCAATAAAAATAAGTTGAACATATTGTGTGCACCACTTCCAGCGTGCTGACACATTATAACTCAGCCCAAAACATCTCTCTTGACCAATACCATTTGGACCACAGCGAAACACCTCTCTACATCTCTCACCCTATGTCTGGAAACAAAGCAAGGTATAGAATGATATTTTCTGCTACTGATTGTTCTAGGACAGGTAGCTTCAGATTTCCAGGAGAATCTGAGAGGCAGAAGTAGTAAGAGAAAAGGCAAATCAGTTTTTCAAATTCATCTTTCCTCATAGCACTAAACTAATAAATCTTTGTATCGCAAAGCACCATTTACAGAAACATTCATTTGCTTGCTTCCGTTAAGTTTCTAAAGCATTTCACAAACCAGTGTAGGATGCACAGTAGTTATACAGAATAGCTATGAAATTTCTTGCAATATTGAATTCATTTTCTTCTTAAAATTGTTTCTGGAGGCCAGCTCAGTGGCATAAGTGCCTGTCTGGCAAGCGCGAGGACCCGAGTTCGACTCCCGGTACCCACATACGAAAAAAGGGCCGGTGATATCGCTCAGTGGCACGGGCATCTGCTGGCGCGTGAGGTTCTGAGTTCGACCCCCAGTACCCACACAAAAAAAAAATTGTTTCTGATACCTCCACATGTAATATCTTGAAAGGTAATACCAGTTGCTTACCTAGACAATTAGAGGGAGGTGGAACACCAGACTAGTGAATTGTTATTTTTATAAAAATATTTAAAAATAATTTTTAAAAATTTTTAAATATTTAAATTTTTTTTACTTTAAAGAGAAAAAGCAATGATACAGAATTTCAAAACAAGGTAATAGGAAATTAACAATGGTTGATATATTGCATATTGTTATCTTCGAAGTAGTTGCTCAGATTAAGAGATATAAGCACACAAAATTGATCAAACTATATAAGCACAAACCATTCTTTTCAATGAACTAAAAGAAATTAGTAGTATAATTATCTTAGCTGTCTTGTATATATATATATTTTTAAAATATTTAATTAAAAATATTTAATTCAAATTGCAAAACATTGTTTCACCTTGATTTAAAGACAATTTTAATTTCATTAACAATAACATAATTTTAATTATATAATAGTCATTAATCATAACTTTATTTTACCTTTTATTTTAACAAGCTATTTTATTGAAAAAATAACTTTTTGAAAATAATACTGTTTCATAATTTTATATTAACATTTATTTTAATTATATATGAATAAGATATATTCATTACAAACCCTATAAACACAATTATATTTTATTTTATATCATCGAGAATACTCTCAGCCAAAAATATAGTAGCAGTTGATTAATATGGATTTCATAGTGTAAAATAAATATGAGAATTTATTTGAACTAAGTATTTTTGAATTAAGTATTTGAATTAAGTATTTTTAATTAAATACTTTTAAATATTTTAAAATATGTATATATACAAGACAGCTAAGATAATTATACTACTAATTTCTTTTAGTTTGTTGAAAAGAACGGTTTGTGCTTATATTGTTTGACCAATTTTGCATGCTTATATCTCATAATCTGAGCAACTACTAAAGATGGAACAACTTGGTGAAAGACATATAAAAGGGAGAATAGTAAAAGAAAAGGACATAGAGTCTTATCAGGCCAGTGAAATGGCTCAGCAGCATAAGAGCTTGCCTGGCAAGTGTGAGGTCCTGAGTTCGACTCCCAGTACCCACATACGAAAAAAGGGCCGGTGATATCGCTCAGTGGCATGGGCACCTGCTGGCACGCAAGGTCCTGAGGTCGACCCCCATACCCACAAAAAGAAAAAAAGAACCTTTTCAAAGAAATTATTAGTTAAACTTTTAAAATATGGAAAAATACGAGAAACTACATTTTACAAATTCTTTAAGAAAACTTTAATTACTGGTCAAATCAACAAAAATAAGCAAGAAAAGTATTCTCATTAGATACACAGCTTAATTCAGACAGACTCCCTGCGACTTCGTGTCGTTTACTAAATGAAGATTTAATTACTGATCATAAAACATCATTTGTACACATGTAATTATTAAACTGAAAAGACTGAATAAAGAACAGTCAATAGGAATTAATAAAAACAAACACTAACAGAGAACAGCAATGTGATGCTTTTTTTTTTTTTTTTTTGTGGGTACCGGGGGTCGACCTCAGGACCTCGCGCGCCAGCAGGCGCCCGTGCCGCTGAGCGATATCATCGGCCCTTTATTCGTATGTGGGTTCCGGGAGTCGAACTCGGGCCCTCGCGCTTGCCAGGCAGGCGCTTATGCCACTGAGCCATCTCACCAGCCCAATGTGATGCTTTTAAATGAATAAATAAATAATAATTATGGTCCTATTTAGCCAAATGTAATAATACTTGTCTGGCTGGCATAGCAATATAGTTAAAGAAAACAATGGGAATTTTCTAGGCTCTGTGAAAATTATTCTGAAGTCTGAAGAAAGAGTGGCTCAACATGTCAGATTGTTTTTCTAGTTGTGCAAAAGCATTCCTTTGTAGGGTAGAGAATTCAAACTGAGACAATTAACTAAATGGGTAATGACTAGAGAGGATGAATCATACATGATAATTGAAAAAGTAAATATTCTAAGCTTACCTACAGGAAGGACAAAGGACATAGTAACAAACATTTGCTGTAAATATTACTGAGCAAACAGAAAAAGCATTCATGAAAGTTGAAATTAGTGATGATTTTATGAAATTTGTTTTAAAGTTTAAGTTAGAACTAAAAATTTTCTTTAATTTGAAATGTTGGTCATTAATTTAAAAGACTATCAACAGGAAGTTATGGTAATTGTATTAAAATGTAGGCAATGAAAATAGTAGCACTCAGAATTCTGGCCAAAACATTTGTATTCTCTGTGCCATATATGATCTAGTCAGAATCTATTACCAGGAGACAAGGCCAAACTGTCAATAGAAATGGCATTCTTTGAAAAGATTTAAGGATTATATCAAGCGTCTTCATCTGCCTAAAAATGAAACAACTTGTTGAAACTCATCTTATAAACCACTCTTAGACAAAATAGTGAGCATGCTGAACAAGCAGTATTAAATCATTGGTTTTTAATTTAGACTAGACATAAGATGCCCTAAAAGAGCATTGTGAGCAATGTTCTCCAAAGTCATGTTCTTTGGTGGAAAATAAAATAAATTTTGAATATTTTCTAGAGTTATTTGATATAAACCACTGTGCACTACTAATAAAATCAGCAAAAGCTTCTAAAAATTAAAAAGTTGATGCCACCACCATCAACCTGTTTCACTTTTTAAAGCAATTCATAGGCCTAAGCAGAGCAAGATTTCTTCAAATCGAAAGCAGCAAAAAACTATCAAGAATAAAATAAGTGAAATTCTTAATTTAGACAAAATAACTAGTAAATATAGAAAGAAGTAATTATAAATAAAGTCATAAATGATAATCTTACTAAGTAAAAAGTCATGAATAGATAATACTAATAGATAATATTGTATTAATTATATACATCTTTATTACTTATCTAAACATCATCGATCCATTAACAGAAAACCTAGACATACATAATAAAAATGAAATTCGATATTTGATATTTGGCCAACTTTCCATCATATCAAAACTATGGTTTTACAAAGTTTTCAATTTTGTTTTTATGAAGGCCCATTTATCAAGGCAGCAGAATAGGACATATTTGGTTTAACAACTTGACTGTTTTTAAATGTTTAGGCACAAGAAACATGGGTTTTATCAATTTGCTCTCTTGCCTCAGTCCTGTAAATGTTGAGAAAAGGTCTGCTCTTCTGACAAAGGGCAGCACCTGAGGCCTCAGCCACACCAGCCTTTATTTCCCTAGACACATACCTAGCAGCAAGTGGAAGCTGACTTCTATCACCTGCTACTTATGTATGGGACGAGTGCCCCCATATTCTAAAGAATGCAGCCAAGTTCTGCTAGACATCTCTCACCAGACCTGAAAAGTGGAGGACAAACTTGTCTTTGACCCTTACCCCATCCCCCAGCCAATTTGTATAAGATAAGAGTTCAATAAAAGGAGAGGAATTAATAAGAGTCATGGTGCTTTCTCACCAAGATATCTGAGAGGAACTAAAAACAAAACAAAACAAAACAAAAACATAAATCTTGCCTAACTTGCTGCCTGGTGTCCCATTTCCCTTCTAGGGCTTGCTGAGCTACCAGGTTTCATCTGGCTAAAGCACCCCAGGACAGAAAAGGGGAGAGGGAAGAAGCAGAATATGCCTGCATGTCTACCATTCAGTATGGCAAGGATAACAGTTTTCTTACAAGACAAGTGGGGTGGCTGGGTTTCACCCATCTTGAAGGAACCCAACAAAACAGGGGTGTTAAAGCTAGAGTACTAAAGAGTAGCTAATTGCAAAGGGTATCCTGAAGGCTGAAACTTGAAGGGTGGTGGCTAAATTCCAATGTTGCCCTCAATACACCCTGATGTATCCCCTCCATTATTATTTCATAGCTGATCATTATAGCAGAAGTAAAAGTATGCCATTTTGGGGATCGGGTATATTTATCTCTATATCTCTCTGTCTACCTCTACTACTACCTCTATCTCTCAAGTCCCTGCCTTAAATTCTGGGTATATACCCAGAAATGGGGTAAATGGATCATATGATATTTATATGTTTAATTTTTTGAGGAACTGCCCAAGTGTTTTCCATGGAGGCTAATACCATGTTATACTCTGTACAAAGGTTCCAATTTCTCACAACCAACCCCACCAACACTCATGTTTTTTTTTATATACCTGCCATCATAATGGATGTGAGGTGATATCTCACCATGGTTTTGATTTGAGCTTCTCTAACAGTTAATGGTGTTGAGCATCTTTTCACATTCTTATTGGTCATTTATATCAATGGTCCCCAACTTTTTTGATACAAGACAATTGTATTGTAGAAGACAGCTCACTTGCCACTATAAATCCTGCCAGATGCAGATTAATTGTCACTTGCTGCTCACTGGTAGGGTTTTGATATGAGTCTGCAAGCAATTGATTTATTGTGGTCTCTGTGTAGTTAAGCCTCTCTGCTAATGTTAATCTGTATTTGCAGCTGCTCCCCAGTGCTAGCATCACTATCTCAGCTCCACCTCAGATCATCAGGCATTAGATTCTCCTAAGAATCAGGCAACCTACGTCTCTCACATGCCCTGTTCATAGTAGAGTTCACACCCCTATGAGAATCTAATGCCGCCACTGATCAGACAGGAGAAGGAGCTCAGGCAGTAATGCAAGTGATGGCACCTGGGGGTTGGGAACCCATGATTAATATATCTTCTTTGGAGTAATGTCTACTTAAGTCTTTTGCTCATTTTTAAATCAGGTTGGTTGTTTCATTATTGTTGTATTTCTTTATATATTCTAGATATTAATGCTTGTTGGACATATGATTTGCAAATATTTCTCCTATTCTGTGGATTACCTTTTTATTTTGAGTGTGTTCTTTGATACACTGAAGTTTTTAATTTTAGTGTAAACCAACATATCTGTTGTTTTCATTTGTCACCTGTGCCTGTTCCTGTTTTCTTCTACAAGTTTTTCCTCTTAGAGTTAGATCTTTGATCCACTCTAAATTAATTTGTATATGGCATAGAGTTCAACACTGTGCTTTTGCATGTGGATAGTTAATTTTCCCAACAGCATTTTTTAAAAGACTATCTTTTCCCTTATCAAATGATCGTGGCTCTGTTATCAAAAATCATATGACCATATTTGTGAGGATAGACTAGAGATTTTAATACTAAAATTATCTGGAAAGCTACAAGGTTTGCCTGAGATGCCATCAGAGGTTGGGGAAGGAAGATGTAATACAGTCTGAATGAAAACAGTGATGGGATTCAATTAAATCCTTATCCTGTTTTGTCTGTTTTCGCATCACATTCAGTTTCTCCAGACAGCTTTGTAGGCCCTGTATGTTCTCTGTCACATATTTTTCTGTCTCTTTTTTAAATTTAAAAAAAAAAAAAACCTTAAAAAGTATAAATATCACTCTTGGCCAAAAGGTTGTATAAAAACAGGCTGAAAATTGTGCTTGGACAATCATTTACTGACCCTTGAATTATATGATCTATATGTATGACAAAAAGTTGTTATTAGTGATGAAATAAAGTTATTAAAACCTAAAGAGGAAATGGACTGATAAACTAATCTTTATTGAATGGAATGAACAATATGAATCTAAAATCTTAAAGATTTTCCAAATGTTAACTGTATTAAAGTTCTGCAGAGAAACAAAATCAATATGACATATAGAGATGTATAAAGCTGATCCACTACAGAAAATGGCTCACATGATTATAGAAACTAAGAACTCCAATGGCCATCTGCAAGCTAAAGGACCAGAAAATATGAATTCAAAGGGCTTAGGATCAGTGATGCCAGGAACGCCAGTGGTGAAACTCTCTGTCTGGGGCTGAAGGGCTCACAGCTGAGTGGCCCACTTGCCTAGTTCCAGAGCCCAAAGGCTGAAGAACCAGAAGTGCTGACATCTGGGGACAGGAGAAGAGGAATCTCCTGGCTCAGAAAGAAAGCAACTCACCCTTCCCCCATCTTTCCATTCTATTCTGGCCTTCAAGGGTCTGGGTAATACCTGCCCACATTGTTGAGTATGGATCTTGTTTACTCAGTCTATGGATTCAAATGCTAAGCTCTTCCAGAAACACTGTTACATGCACACCCAGAAATAATGTCTTACCAGTTATCTGGGCATCCCTTAGCCCCATCAAATTGATACCTAAAGTTAACCATCATATTCACTAATGTCCATTTAATAAAATCAAAACATCTTCATTAGCTGCACTGTTTAGTATAGGGTCATCATAGCTCACACATGAGTCAAAAGCCCATCTGAAATTGGATATTGGATATATAATTCCCACAGAGTGAACTGGCGTGGTATTCACACAAAGGGGGCCATGGCCAAGCCATCAGCTTCTACAGTTGATGTGTTCAAACCTAGAAATCTTATGGGGCACAAAATTATTTTTCTGAATAATAACAATAATAATAAGAAGTTCTATTTCTAGAAAAATATATTAATTCCATAATAGAAAGTATTATTTTCAACATATGCATCTATTAAGTGAAATCTAATCCCTAAAAAACTTGGGCACTAAAAATGTCATCTAAAAGAAAATATCGAACTTCAAACCAAGAATGATCAAAAGAGATAAAGAAGGTCACTACATACTTGTTAGTGGAAAACTTCAAGAGGAAGACATAACAATCATAAATACATATGCACCAAATATGGGAGCACCCAACTATATAAGACAATTATTAATAGACATGAAAAGCCAAATAAGCAATAACACAATTGTAACAGGAGATCTTAATACCCCATTGTCACAAGGAGATACATCAACTAGACAAAAAATCAGCAAAGAAATACCAGAACTGAACCGACCATGTGAACAAATGGACTTAGTAGATGTTTTCAGAGTGTTCCACCCAACATCATCAGAATACATTCTTCTCAGCTGTACATGGGACATTCTCTAAAATAGACCATATACTATCCCACAGAACATGCTTAAGTAAATGCAAAAGAATTGAAATTATTCCATGCATATTATCTGACCATAGTGCAATGAAATTGGAAATTAATGGCAAAAGAAACTGCAAAAACTCCATAAAGACATGGAAATTAAATAACACCCTCCTAAACAACCCATGGGTCACAGATGAAATAAAGGAAGAAATTAAACAATATCTACAACTAAATGAGAATGCAAATACAACATACCAAAACTTATGGGACACAATGAAAGCAGTCCTAAGAGGGAAATTTACAGCAGTGAATTCTCACATCAGGAAAACAGAATGAGCACAAATAACCTAATGTTACATCTCAAGCTTTTAGAAAAGGAAGAGCAAGACAGACCCAAAGCCCATACAAGGGAGGAAATTATAAAGATCAGAGCAGAAATTAACACAATGGATACCAAGAAAACAATACAAAGAATTAATGAGTCAAAGAGTTGGTTCTTTGAAAGAATAAATAAAATTGATAAACCCTTAGCCAAACTTATCAAAGAAAGGAAAGAAAAGATTCAAATTCATGCATTGAGGAATGAAAAGGGTGAAATCACTACAGATCCTGTGAAAATTCAGAAGATCATCAATACCTACTTCAAAAATGTTTACTCTCATAGGATGGAAAATACAGAAGAAATGGACAGATTCCTAGATACGTATGAATTACCAAAGCTGAATCAAGAAGATATAAAAATTCTGAATAACCCAATATTGGTTAATGAGATTGAAAACATAACCAAAAACTTACCAACAAAGAAAAGCCCAGGTCCTGATGGATTCACTGCTGAATTCTACAAGAAATTTAGAGAAGAGTTAGTGCCAATACTCCTCAAACTCTTTAAGGAAATTGAAAGGGAAGCAATATTCCCTAACTCATTCCTGTAGGCAAGTATTACCCTGATACCAAAACCAGAGAAAGACCCAACCAAAAAAGAGAACTACAGGCCAATCTCCCTAATGAACATAGTTGCAAAAATCCTCAATAAGATACTAGCAAACAGAATGCAGCAAATCATCAAGAAGAGTATGCACCATGATCAAGTGAGATTCGTCCCAGGAATGAAGAGATGGTTCAACATATGCAAATCAATAAATGTAATACGTCATATCAACAGAGCCAAAGACAAAAATCACATGATCATCTCAATAGATGCAGAAAAATCTTTTGAGGAAGTCCAGCACTCATTCATGATAAAAACCCTCAGAAAATCAGAATAGATGGTCTTTACCTCAATCTGATAAAAGCCATCTATGACAAACCAGCAGCCAACATCATACTAAATGGACAAAAACTGAAAGCTTTCACTCTAAAATCAGGAACAAGACAAGGATGTCCACTATCACCACTCCTGTTCACTATAGTTCTGGAAACATTAGCCAGAACAATTAGACAAGAGAGAGAAATAAAAGGAATAAGGATAGGAAAGGAAGAAGTTAAACTATCATTATTCACAGATGACATGATACTCTACATAGAAGACCCCAAAAACTCCACCAAAAGACTCCTAGAGTTAATAACCAAATTCAGTAGTGTAGTAGTATACAAAGTCAACACTCAAAAATCAGTAGCATTTCTGTACACAAACAACAAACTCACTGAGAAAGAAATTAGAGAAACCACACCCTTCACAATAGCATCCAAAAAATGAAATACTTAGGAATTAATCTAACAAAGAAAGTAAAAGATCTGTATATTGAAAGTTACAATACGCTGAAAAAGGAGATCAAAGTGGATATGAGAAAATGGAAAGATATCCCTTGCTCATGGTTAGGAAGAATCAACATAGTGAAAATGGCCACACTCCCAAAATTGTTATACAGATTTAACGCAATCCCAATCAAAATACCATTAATTGGGCCGGTGAGATGGCTCAGCGGTGTAATCGCCTGCCTGGTAAGTGCGAGGGCCCGAGTTTGACTCCTGGAACCCACACACAAAAAAGGGCCGGTGATATCGCTCAGTGGCACAGGCACCTGCTGGCGCACGAGGTCCTGAGGTCAACCACCAGTAGCCACAAAAAAAAAAAAAAAAAACCCATTAACATAACTCGCAGAACTAGAGAAAACATTCCTAAAATTTATCTGGAAGCAGAAGAGACCTAGAATAGCAAAGGAAGTCCTGGGCAACAAAGGCAAGACAGGAGGCATCACAATCCCTGACTTGAAATTATACTACAAAACTACTGTGATAAAATCAGCATGGTACTGTCAAAAAAAGAGACCTGAGGATCAGTGGAACACATTAGAAGATGCAGACACAACTACAAACACACTCAGCCATGTTATCTTTGACAAAAGGGCCAATCATGTTCACTGGAAGAAATATAGCCTCTTTAATAAATGGTGCTGGAAAAACTGGCTCTCTACATGTTGAAGACTAAAACTAGAACCATGTCTATCACCATGCTCTAAACTAAAATCAAAATGGATCAAATATCTAAATATCAAAATAGAAACACTAAATCTACTGGAAGAGAAAGTAGGTAGAAATCTTGAAGACATAGGTGTACACAGAGGCTTCATGAACAAAACCCAGACTGAAAGATAAATAGTCCAAAGAATCAACAAATGGGATCTCACCTTATTAAAAAGCTTTGGCACAACAAAAGATATCACCAACAGAGTGAAAAGACAACCCACGGAGTGGGAAAAAAATTTAGCCAACTGTCCCTCAGACAAAGGACTTCTATCTAGAACATATAAAGAATTGAAAAAAAATCAGACCCCCCAAATTCAAAGACCCAATCCAAAATGAGCAGCTGAGATGAACACACAGTTCTCTGATGAAGAAATACAAATAGCAAATAAATATATGAAAAAATGTTCAACATCATTGGTCATTCAAGAGATGCAAATTAAAACAACACTGAGATTTATCTCACCCCAGAAAGAATGGCTGTCATCAAGAAATCAACCAATAACAAATGCTGGAGAGGCTGTGGGGAAAAAGGAACCCTTCCCCACTCTTGCTGGGAGGGTAGACTGGTGCAACCACTATGCAAATCAGTGTGGAGATTCCTCAAAAAACTAGGATTAGAAGTCCTATTCAACCCAGCTATTCCCTTTCTGGGTATTTTCCCAAAAGAATTAAAAACATCACACCACAGGGATATATGTGCACCCATGTTTATAGCGGCACAATTTGTAATAGCTAAATCTTGGAAACAACCCAAATGCCCATCAACCAAGGAATGGATAAAAAAGATGTGGTATTTTTTATACAACGGAGTACTACTCAGCTATAAAGAAGGATAAACTTGAGACATTTAAAGGGAAATGGAGGCAACTTGAGACCATACACATAAGAGAAATAAATTAGACTCACATGTGTAAACATCGTATTGTCTCCCTAGTGTAAGAAGCTGAAAGAGTAAATAAGATCCAAAATGTACAGTAGATATTGTGAAATGGGAAGAAACTATTCAAAAGGAAAGAGAAACTGGTATGGGGGAATGGAGAAAAGAAGGAAGGGAAAAGGAAAAAAAGTATATATATATATATATATATATATATATATACACAAGATAGTTAAGATAGTTATACTACTAATTGCTATTAGTTCATTGAAAGGAAAGGTTTGTGCCTATATTGTTTGATCAATTTTTCATGCCCATATCTCGTAATATGAGCAAGTATTTTGAAGATAACAATACGCAATCTACTAACGATTGTTACTCTCCTACAATCTTGTTTTGAATTTTTGTACCATTGTTTTTATTGTTTTTTTCTTTAAAATAAAAAATATAAATAAAATAAAATATCAATTCTAAATCTTAAGCTTGTGAAACAACATACAATGGTTATACACTGCCTTTTTATATTTTATAATTCCATTTTACAAGTTATGAAGTAGTTTGTAATTCTAATCCACACCTAAGAAGATTCTAGGCCATCCACGCAGCATGTAAACATTTTCCTGGTCATTTAGCAGATTGGATATATTTCCATTTAGGGAGAGAACTTTTATTTATATTAGCATTTACCTGAAATTCAGTGTAGCAGTGAGACAGATTTCCTGAGAAATGAAGAGAGAAACCAGTACAGAAAATAAATGCTGTCTTTAGTGGCTTACATAACAATTGCTCACCATCCCCAAAGTGCTTTCTGTTTTCAGGAGCAAAACCCTACTATACTTGGGTGAGGAAGAGTGAGGGTATATCCGTTACAGAGGATCTAATAAAGTCGTGGAGTCAGATGGAATTTCTTAAGGAACAATAGTTCAGATTCATCCTTCACTGTTGAGACTGACATAGAAGTAAAAGCCATTGTTGAGTGGTTATTTCCTTGTTCATGAAAGGTTTAGGGTAGCTTTGTCCTTTAGGACATCTCTTGGAAACAAAAGACTGGGCTGTCTGAATCATGGGTTTGATCCCAAGTGGTACTTCTAATAAAAATGTACACATATGTGTCTTTGTGTGTTAAACGCATACATATGGGCACAACACCATTATGCAAATACATGCATGTCTATGCATAACTTTGCACATGAAGTTGTTCTCTAAAGAGAATTATGTTTCCTTTTTTGACATACAAAAAAATGTCAACTTCTTGTTTTTGCCCCAAATTTTAACTGTTTAAGAAAAGTTTTACTGTGTCTAAGGAATTTCACAGAGCCTGCATAACCAGATACAATTACTTGGAAAGCCCCTTATGTTTCTCTTGAGACCTTGGTTTTGGAGTGGTTGGATGTGGAGGGAAGGGGGAGAAAAATGCAGAAGAGGTGAAAAGGAGCCCAATGGGAAACTATGACTTTCTGTATTCTACAACAAAGTAAATCATGTTTTTCAGATTTGGGTGAATTTAAAAGCCCCAAGGAGTGTCTTCAAAATATCGACGTGTATCACCCAACACTGGAGATTATGTCCATGGGTCTGGGCAGGATCAGCACCTTCTGTGAGTAAAGGATTAAAGGGTAAATATTTTAGGCTGAAGGTCACGTAACATTGGTCAAAACTACTCGCCTCAGCCATTGCAGCACGAAAGAAGCCATTGACAATATGTGAATGTGTTAGGATGCCTGTGTTCCAATAAAGCCTCATGCACCCAGCAGATTTGGTCCATAAGCCATAGTTTGCCCACCTTTAGTGTAGAGGAAAGTTCAAGAATTCTCTATCTGGAAAAGCATCATGCAACTAAAAAGTGCTCCTAAAGATCTATAATAAAAAACAATAATCCAACAGAAAAATGGCAAAGATTTAGAACAGACAGTGTAAAAAAAAATTGCTAAGCATATTTAAAGAAATGCAAGCTAAAATAAGACACCATCTTTTACTTAATAAGTTGGCAAAACCCAGAAAGTTTGATAAAATACGTATTTGTGAAGTTGTGGGAGAGAAGAAATGCTCAATACTGTTAATATGAGGATAAATTACTACATCTTCGAAGGGGACTTGGGGTACAGCTATCAAAATTACAAGGTTCAAATGTTTACCTAAGGCATACATATGTATATAGGTAAGGCATATATATATATAATGTTTTATACATAATATAATATGTATTATGTATAGATAGATATATAATGTATAAGAGGGCTTATAATAGCAGTAGCAACCTAAAAATCCACCTAAAGCAACATGGTTGAAAAATTACAGCCATATACTATATAAATATTATTTAAAAATTAGGGAGAACTTCATGTACCCCAAAGCATCCTTGTCCTTGTTCTTGAGTGGGGCTGTCCTGCTTAAGATGACACCCTACAAACTTTTTTGCAGCTAGGTACAGTCATGTACCTAAGTCCTCACCAATCAGAAATGAATGAAATTGGTGTGTCCTCATGCCAGTTCTTCTTCTGAAAGATATGTCCTATTAAATCACCCTTCTTTTTTCTATTTCTGCACCATCCATGATGCTACCTCTAGAAGACGATTGGTTGTCTTCACTCCTGTGGGTTCCTGAATGGTTTCATGAAGCAGAACCCTCGTACCGGTCCAGTGCTGATAAGACATAAATATCAGTCATATTTAAATTGGGGTATTTTGAGTTCTTTCCACAGCAGCTTGGTACTTGCCCTAAATAATACAGAAATGGAGTATGACACTTTAATAACTAAAACCTAAAATGTGGCATTGGGATAATAGGACACCTGTGGTGATGGGGACTCAGTTATTTCAGGCTAAATGGTTAATGATCCTCCTTCTGTTGTCATAAATCATTTGGTAAAACTATCACCTACTATAACTGGAAAGGCAGATCCGTTCTGCCACTTTGGTGGAAGACACTGGAAAGAATGCTAATGTGCGCTGGGTGCTCTGTCAACACACAACTTTGTCAAAATGTTGTTTACAATGTGATGAACTAAAGCAAAATCTGGCAAGTCTGTAAGAAGAGGTGGGGAAACATCAGAGACCCAGAAGGGTGAGGTTTGTAAGATTTGAAGAGTCAACTGATAACACACCCTAAACTGCACAAGATAAAACTATTGCTCACAGGTATTCTTAAAGCCTGTTAAGATTCTGGAGCCAAAGAGCGGAGGCCTCAGGCAAAGAACATTTCAGGGTGTTGCCTCTCTACCCAAGCCATTTTTTTCAGGTGATTTCAAGGTACCTATCTTCTGAAGAGGAGAGACAAATGTGTCAAACCTACAGGCCAGAAAGTAAGCCAACAACCCATGTCCAGAAAAGAACTTTGAGAGTGGGCTTTGGCTCAGGTAACTGTCAGGAAGCAAACAGACCAAAAATCCACCAAGTTCGAGTTCTTCTGTGGGAAGTGTTAGGCAGAAAGTTAGACATTAGCAGGCGTAGAGAAAGGTGGCTGGAGGCTATGTGAATAGCAAAGAAGTTTTTCTTTCACTTTCTTAATTATTAGCTATTGATAAAATGCACACAAACTTGTGGTTTCATACTTCAGCTCAAGAGAATGTAACATCCTCTGGGCATGTGGATAAGGTCCAGCGCCCCTACAAAATTCAGGTCACAGGTGAAAGATTGGAAAAAGGTTAAGGCAGTGATGGTGAACCTTTTAGAGACCAAGTGCCCAAATTGCAACCCAAAACTTACTTATTTATTGCAAAGTACCAAAACTGAAATTAAACCTGAATTCTGAGGTGTTAGTTTAGAAAAAACAATTCATACATTAAACATCTTAGTCTTAAAAGAAAAACACGATAACGCAGATTTTAATGGTACAAATAGCTTCTTACTGAAAGGTAAAAGTTTGCATTTGGCAGCTTTTGCACGATTAATGTGATCTTTGTTGTTGTTCTATGCAGGCTGATAATTTCTCAAACCTTGGCTCATACCTCGTTAGTTTGACAGCAACACATACAGCACCCAGCACCCATACAGCACCCTGTTTGTCTGTTTCTTGTATCATATTTGATATAATTCAAAGCTGAAAACAGCTGCTCACAAGCATAAGATGATCCAAACAAAGTAGGAAAAGCAATCCCAAGTGCTTTCATTGACTTAAAATTATTTGGCAGAGAATTCCACACTTTAAGGATTTCATTTTCAGAACTACCAACTGTGCTGTCCTTTGTCATCCCTTCACACTCTATCTTCTCTATCTTCTCAAGTGCTGCATGCAGGTCGTAGAATTTATTTTTCCAGATAGAGCTTTCTTGAAATTCCAATAGCTCCATTTCCAGATTTCCAAAATCTAACCGGTGTAAGTAGGAAAGATCAAGTTCTTCAAATTCGGCTGTTCCGGAGAAGTGAGAAAACACGTGGTTGTCTCTATCTAATAGAACTGTAAAAATTTGTCACTAAAATTCTCCTTTCCATCTGCTACAATGCTAGAAAATTCCTTGTAGATTTCCTGATGTCCTGGAACCAGCAACACACCCCAGGATTCTCCCACTGAGCTATATCCCCAGCCCCTTTTTGTGGACAGACTTAAGACTAGATAAGCAGGCTGTTGTATACAGCAGAGGTGACAGCTTGCAGGATTCTCTGAAAATGTTGTAGAATTTTTAAATTCATTTTTAGAAATGAATTTTTAGATTTGGGAAACATTTCAACTGCCCACTTTCAAGGTCTGGGGCAACCTGGCTCCTGTGTCAACAGATGGCTCTGTGTGCCTGCTGTGGCCTGTGTGCCGTAAGGTTTGCCATCACTACCTTAAGGTTTCAAAACAAACTAAATGGAAAACATCCATTTAGAAGTAAACAGGGACCCACTTTCCTCTGAAGAAGGTCAGTGCAGCCCATTTTCCTTGTAAAGGAACAATGACCTCAGAGAAGGGACAACCTGTTCTTTGAAAGACCCAGCAATCATATAATTGTAAGCTCAGACCTCCTTCAGTGCAACTGCCATCTTAGCATTTGCTCACTTTCATGCTTGAAGTGTATTCTCTCTCACTCTGAAAATCTATCATTTTGCAATAAACTCCACCTGTATTTTATACCAGTGATTCTCATTCTTTTTGGTACCAGGGACCAGTTTTGTGGAAGACAATTTTTCCATGGATGGGAGGATATTTCAAGCGCATTACATTTATTGCACACTTTATTTCTATTAGTATTACACTGTGCAGTTTATTTCTATTGTTACTACATTAGATTTTCATAAGGAGCGTGTAACCTAGATCTCTCCTGTGTGCAGCTCACAGTAGGGTTCAGGCTTCTAAGAGAATCTAACATGGCTGCTGCTGCTCTGACAGGAAGCCAGCGACAGATGAAGTTTCGCTGCTCACCTCCTGCTTTGCAGCCAGGTTGATACTGGCCCATGGCCTGGAGATTGGGGACCTCTGCTCTATCCAACAGCCTACACGTCTAGTCTGAAGTCATTCCTCAAAGACATGAAGAGGGGCTGAGGATACAGCTCAGTGGGAGAGTGCTGGGGTGTGTGGCCATTTCCTTATGATGTTAGGACCTCTCAGTATTGGGAATTGGCTTCCTGGTAAGAGGAGAACCAGGAAGTGTTGTATGGTGAAACGTTACCGTGAATAAGACACTCAACAAGCCCACAGTGCAGGGCCACACAAAAGCATGATGGACTATGAAAGCCAAACCAAATTTAGAGGCACCTGCTTCACTGGGGACAAATCACTGCCACCTCCGAGACATGCCAGCAGGTAAGATGTTTGCAGGCTACTGCTGCCGTTGGCTGACAGGGTGCTCACACAGGCAGTGGCCAGTCAGCCCCAAGGAAAGGAAACCCAGGCGGCTGAGCCATGCGGAGCATTATCCCTGCTGCACAGCACTTGCTTGTGAGCTCTTGTGGACAACGCTGGTGCATCTGGGAAGACTGAGTAAGTCACACATTCACAGCATGTCACCTTGTGAATTGATTCTCAACATCCTGAACCCTATTTGCGCTGTAAACCAGAAAAGACTCAGTCTATCATATATGCAAAGAAAGTGTTTATTTGAGGATAGCAATTGCAATTCTGGCACATACTGAAGGCCAGGCCCCAGGTGTGTTCTGACAGGAAACACAAGGGGGAGATTTTCAAGGAATCAAGCACAGTGGTAGTCTGATCTTGAGTCACTTGTTTTGAAACTCTTAGATTAGTTGATAAGAGCAGATAGAAGATGGCAGGGTAGAGTTATTTCATGGCAACCAGTGGAATTTTGGCCAACTCTGGAGAACCAGAGAGTTGCTTAGTTGTGGATGTACACTTAGCCAGTTCACCTGTCAGAGAGGTGAAATGACAGAGAAAATGACAGAGAGACAAGATGGAGTCTGTTTGGCTTTATGCAAGTTCCAGAGGACATGGTCGGGTCCAGTTTTGAGATGGCCCTCCTGCCTCATGGCCTGACCATCCAGAGAACGCCTATCCATGGTGGGATGCGCAGGCCACACGATCACACAGCATAGTTAGGCTTTCCCTCCCTTGAGACCTCAGTACAAGGCAAGAGCTGCTTTCCAGAATGAGACTATTTGTGGAGAGTAAGATACTGGTTCAAAATCCAAGAAGCCTTAGCTGTACGTACTATCAAGGCAGGCTTGCCATAGACGTCCTGCTTGGTCTTTACCAGTGTTGCCTCCATTCTTCTAATTTTCATATTATAGCCCAAGTGATCTTTCTAAAACTAAAAGCTGGCTATGGCTAAAATCATCATTAATTAGTCTCTTCTGGTGTCAAAATTCCATTGGACATTCATCCTTTGCATAAGGCTGCTTATTTTGTGCTAAAATGCAAATACCTTTTAGGGCAGTCCAGCTTGGTCATTCGTGGCCATAAACACTTTTCTAGTAAATGTATTTATAGGATGGGTTCCAATACAACAACAACCAAAGACCTGTTCAGTATTGTGTATATGAGTTTTGTGGCATCCTTAATAGTGGCTTTGGGCACAGAAAAAATCATTTTGGGTGAACTATGACTTTTTGAAATTAATACTTTATAAAAATTATAAATTCAAATCTCTTATTATTCCTTGAGTTTTAAATTTAACTCATAAACCTTATTACTCTGTTTATAAATCTGGAAACTTCTTACAATCTTTTTTTTTTTGGGTACCAGGGGTTGAACTCAGGACCTCACGCGCCAGTAGGCGCCCGTGCCGCTGAGCGATATCACCGGCCCCTTTTTCGTATGTGGGTTCCGGGAGTCAAACTCGGGCCCTCGCACTTGCCAGGCAGGCACTTATGCCGCTGAGCCATCTCACCGGCCCCTTACAATCATTTTTAACAAAGGTTTTACAATTGAATTACCTTAAATATCTATGTACTTAGTATATTTCATATAATGTTTTAATATTTCAATTGAACAACAAAAAAGATATCAAGAATCCAAAGAGGTCCAATCTCTTACCCTACTTGGGAGCTAATTAGCTTGTCAAAATTTCTTTGATGCGGGTAGGAAACAGGACCCCCTGAGGCAGAGACAAAGGTTTTAATACAGCAGCCAAATGTCATCATTTTGGACGAGCTCACCATGTAATACGCCTAGGATAGGACTCAAAATAATATGATAATTAACTTTAATATGTTATCTAGGAACAGAAAAAAAAAGACATTAGGTAAAAACTAAAAGCAACTTGAATTTAAAATGAAGAAACTTTAGTTAATAATATTGTTTTAATTTTAGGTCATTACGTACCTACAATTTTAGGTATAAGTGTACCCTATTAAAGTAAGATGCTATCAACAGGGAAACCAAATGTGGGGTGTATGGGAACTTTCTGAACAAGCTTCACAATTATGTTTTGCCAATTTGAAGCTATTCTGAATAGTTTGTTTTTAAAACTGAGTAAACAAAAACATCAAACAAAAATGACAGCACGTATCATACTTGAACATCAGAAACTAGAACAATCACAGGCAGCTGGACAGAGTTTGGGATCGTTGATGATGGGTGTAGCAGGGGTGGTGAGCAGTCTGCTGAGCCCTCGCTCTTCCTCACTTATGTGACAGAAGATGTGTGATGAAAGTACAGCACTGTCTGCCCACAGGTGACAATTTTGGATGATTCTTCTGTGACACTGATCAGAAGACTCATGTCAGCCACCCTGGGAATGAGCAGGGACTAACCACCGGAAGCAGAGCTGAAACTGCTGGAGGGTAAAGCATGGCTTTCTCTAGAGGGAACTGGGGCTTCTTGGTGCCTGGGTTCTCAGGGGATTTCTTAGGTGCAGAGTCACTGCTAACCCTCACGCTCTGGTTTACCACAGGGCTTGGCTGTTCAGAAGCCTTAAGTTTTTTAGCAGCTCACTTGTTTGCCAAGGGAGCTGCTCTGTACAGAAAAGACCCTCCCTCTGGAGTAGGGAGAGGGACTTGAGGACCATAGCCATGGATGACCAGACTTCAACAGCCCCTTATCACCTGTTTTCCCACCCCACTCACAATCACTTCAGGATTATGGCATTCATCCCTCCCTAACCTTGACATCCACGGTCCCAAAGTGAGAGGAAAAGAGCCAGTGTTCCGCATCTGTAAAATGGAGGGTAACAGGAAAGGGTTAAACCAGTGATTCTGGAATTTCAGCCAGCACAAGAATGATCTGGGGGGCTTGCTAAAACACAGGCAGCTGGGTCCCATCTCCAGAGTTCCTGTTCAATGGGGTCGATAATTTGCATTTCTAACGAGTCCCCAGGTGATGCTGAACTCTGGTTGGAGAGCCACACTCTGAGAACCACTGGTTTAAATAATCACAAGAGCATCTTTCTACTTTCATATTTGTTAAATCCATGTGTGTCATACTCATGTGATCTATGAATCACCTGGGAACTCGGCCAAATGCACAGATCACCCAAGCCCACCCAAAACTTTTTGACTCGGATCCACCAGGTGAGTATCTCAAGTGATTCTAGTGATCAGAGTAGTTTGGGAGACCATTTTTCTAAAACCCAGGGCACCATCAATGAATATGGTGAATGAATAAGCAGAATGTGATGGTGAGATTATGGGCATTCAAAGACAGTCCCCACAGAGAGACACAAGGTTACAGGATGGGGTGAGAAGGGGTCGACAGAGTCAAAGGTTTTTCCCTGGCCTTTGTACTCAAAGCATTGCAGTAATGATCTCACCCACTTGGCATGAGTCTTTGCTACACCACTGTCAACACCATTTGGTAGGGAAGGCAAAAGGCTCAAGAGAATATAGATAGCCAATAAGTTTCTGGATCAAGGGACAACATTAAAATGTCACTGAATGCATCTCAAAGTCATTGAGTATCCTTTATGTTTCTTCAAATACTTAACCTATTAGTGAAAAGTTGTTTATTTCTAATTTTTTTGTACCCTCTCTTAGGGTAATTTTGTATGCAAAGACACAGCTGATATAATGAGCAATTACCGGAGAAGGCTTTTTCAATGTAATTAACAATCAAAGAGAGATTCACCGAAGAATGACGTTTATTTGGAAATAGAATAGTGTTGCAATCAGAGTACATGTTCTGTCTATGCAAGTATTTGAAGAGGTTGAGATAAGAGGAAATTTTTAAAGGTGAAATGAGGATTGCCTAAGAGATTTTGAAATAATAATCGTTGGCCACAACATTAATAACAAGAGGAGCATATTCAGAAGTCGTGCAGACAGCTGCTGGGCAGATATTCTCGCAGAAGCATTTTTTGTGCAATGTTGTGGTAGCTTTTGTGCAAGGTTGTGGTGCTGGCAGAGGTTTTGTGATGGTTACTATTAGGCAATCCTGTGTAAGAACCCTTCCATCATTACCTCCCAGACTTCTTTCCTCTCTCTCTCTTTCTTTCTTTCTTTGGGCTGACATAAGTGACTCCATTTTTATTCTGACAAATTCCACAGCTTCTAGAGACTTTTATAGCAAGAAACCAGTATGTCCAGGTTTCCCCCACATAGTTTACTATTATCCCAGCAAACTATGCAGCCCTCCCTCTCTTTTCTCTGGCTTGGATGATAAATTATATGATCACCTTACTAGTAGCACTAATGTACCACATGTCCATAGATCTAGTTGTAGTCACTAATATTTGTCTATGTCTTATACATTAAAAGGTACTTTAATAAAATGAGTTGGAGGTCTTATTGTCTCCAATGTAAAGTTCTAGAAACATACTCTGAGAAGCTAAGTAGCATGAACAACATCACAGGGATACATTAATGGCAGAATACAGACTATAAGCTTCTTCTAATCTGGTCCTTCTCTTTAAACCCTTTTACCTACCTGCCCCAGAAGATAAAATCACACCATTAAGACTTTCATTCCTTTAAAATCAGTGTTAGAAGCCTTTTTTAAAATAAAAATATTCTAATCCTCTACCAAGTAACTGGATTAAATAGAGAGAGTGCAGAAAACATCATCCAGTAGGTAATGGAGGGCAGGGCATCACCGTCACCCGACCTGTTCTGGCAGGAAGTTGAATGAAGAATGATGAGAGGAAGGAGTAGTGAGTAGAGACAGGGTCTCCCGAAGGGTTATGGGGGGGGGCGTAAGATCAAGAGGTCAGAGCTCCTGCCTCTCTTTTGCCTGTGTAGTCTCCAGTAAGAACTCGATGATTTGAATTAAATAGAAACCAATACCAACCCTAACTGAAACCAGAATGAGATTTTTAGTTAGGCTTAAATTCTCCTCTTTTAGATTAAAGAGCAGATAGAAAATGCTCTTAACAGAGACTCCACTTGGAGATGGCAGCCCAAGAAGCTCCATGTGAAAGAGTGGTTTCAAAATGCCGCTATCCAAAACGGAAGGCTGAGTCAGGAGGGGGCTAAGAATCTAGGAGAAGACCAAGAAACCAAGCCCTTCTCCCTTTCTTCCCCTGGGCTATGCCGTTTTGCCCAGGTGGTGACCCTCCTTTCTTTCCTCCTGCATAGTGGGGCTGCTCAATGAAATGAGAGACGCAAGGATAAGGCTGTTAGAAAATTGGAAAGAGAGGCGGCAAGAGAGCAGATGCTCCTGCCTTATAAATTAGAGGAAGATTATGCATGGCCAGCTGTACCATATAAATGCCTGGTTTTTATACCACACCATGATCCTCTGTGTTTATCATATGGTCCAGCATCTGGTCAGTTCCGTCCCCAACTCTCATATATCTATTCAAACCAAGCACTGGCTGGGGATTGATTTATGTGTATGCTTCAGTCTCAATCAGGATCCCCTCCTGAGGTCTTAACTTGCAACATGGCAGGGAATGAACCCAGCAAACCCTTTGTATCACAACTATACATTCTTCATTCACCTGGAGGTCAGCATCTTATTTTCACTAGGTTTAGGAGGTGAGAGAGAGGCCAGATGAAGAATGTATGCATGTGTGGCAAGAGAGAATGTACTCAAATTCTTTATATGCCAAAAGAAATGCTCTAAATAGGGGAAAAGTAATTATTATGTCTTGAATAAGTAAGGAAAAAAAAAAAAAAGATAAGACCTCCCATGTTTAAAAAAATCTTGAGCTGAAACTGAGGTTACATAAAAGTTTCCTGAATGTCTTTCCTTTGTAAAGGCGGTGTTTCCTGGGAGGAAATCCATTCACTGGTTTCTTGGCCTTGGATATTTGCCTTAAATGTCGTTGTTCCTTTATTTTCACGGGACCCAACTATATGGGTCTATCTGTGTGGTTCAGTGTGACAAAATTCTCTTTCTCCTCTCATACCACACATCTAAACCAGTTCTAGACTGACCAGAGAATTAAAAGAAAAATCTCAAACTAAAAGTAAACTTAGAAGAAAGCACTTTATTATCCTGACCTCTGGAAGGCAAAGGGCTTTCAGAATGTGAAAACAATAGAAGTCATAATTAAAAGAGATTGACATGTTTTTGCTTCATAAAATTTTAATTTCCTTAATCTTAAAATTTATCATAAACTGAATTAAAAGACAGTAAGGTATAAATTTTTTGTAAGGATAACTTAATATTCTTGTTATGAAGATCTCTTATGATCAACAAGAAAAATACCAAAACAATAAATAGGAAAATGACATAAAGGGTTGTGAAAAGAAGAAATACAAATTGTCAGTATTTTATTGTTTAATTCATTAATAATTTTAAAATCTGAAATTAAAACAGAATACCATTCTAGACCTATCAACTAGAAAAAAAGATTCAATTATGTTCATTTTGGCAACATTGGGATGAGATCAATAAATTAGGGAAACTAATTTGGAACGCAAATTGGCTTTAAAATGTTCATAGCCCTTGACACAGTAATTATATTTCCAGGCTTCTAGAACAAGGGTAAAATTTTTTAAATGCAGATAGAAATCCATCACAACTTTCATGGCAGTGTATGATGTTAAATAGAGAAATAATTATTTTATTAATAATTATATTAAAATAGTAACAAAAGAAAAATGGAAACAATCTAAATGCTCTTCAATTATGAGGAAGTGGCAAAGTATATAGGTTTGTCCTTTAGGCTGTTATGTTCTCATTAAAAATTATTCTTACAACAATAGGATGGAGGAATACATTCACATCTCTCTGGCCTGAATCATGTAGCAGCTTTTCCGTGTACACATTGTTTTTTTTGGTTTTTGGTTTTTGGTTTTTTTTGGAGACAGGATCATTCTGTGTTGCCCAGACTGGCCCCCCTCTCCTGTGCTCATGCGATTCTCCTACCTCAGCCTCCCCAGTATCTGAGACACCGCCGCTCAGGTTTCCATGTACACTTGATCTCGCATTTGATCTGTGAGACCTGAAATCTAGGTAAGACTCTCAGCCAGTGGCTGGAAAGTGGAAATTCCTTCATGAATCCTGGGTACTATTAGCATTCTCGTTTAATCTTTGAGACAGTTCTGTGAAGTTAGCATTCATTGTTTTACCCATTTCACCAGAGAATAAACGAATTTTCCATGAGTCCAAGCCCAAGAGCATTTAACTGAGCTACAAGGTTTGAACACAGATTGGTCAACCTATTACAGTACACATCATTCCCAGTGCATCATGCTGTCAAATGCTGGAGGATTCAAAAACACTTGTCGCAAAACTCAGCAATATGCCCGTTATAAAGCTGTTTTCAACTCCTGGGAGGGTTGGGGTTCTGTGACAAGGGGCTGCTAACTATGCCTCCAGCCCACAGGGCATTTTAAGATCTTAGAATGATTTCTTGTAAGAAAGCTATCATCCAAATATAATAACTTCCCTTGCCAAAATAGTTATAAAGAAGAAAAACTAAGTGTGTGACTTCTTTGCCATGTTTTTTTTGCTGTTGTTTTTTTCTTATTTACAAGTTTCCTGATACCTGGAAGCAATCCTGCCTCTAAGTTGCAAATCAGAAAATCCAAACCTGGACTCCAAATTATTTTTGAGTGGAAAGTCATAAACGTGACCCAGCTGTTAACTTTGCAGGCTACAAACAGCAGGGTCTCAAAATGACTCATCAAGTGTCTTGTAAATATTAATCATGCAAGAAAGAGTAGCTTGTTTTTCTCTACTATATCATGACGTTAAATGCATCCTCTTTATTAGATTTTGTTACCCACATTTTCCTTTTTTTTTTTTCAGTTTTCAGAGATAACATCCTTTTTACAATATTCCAGATATGTGTAAGGATGGAGGTTTGCATGCGTGGCAGAGTTGGTAAGCGGGAGCCCTGCAAGGTTTGTCCCTGGCATAAAAAGCAGTCACTTAACACTTTAAAGAGAGTTTGGAAATATTCAAGGATTAAGGAGAAAGACTACTATGCAAAAAGCATTATTTTAAGTTCAAAGAGAGGGTTTTAAAAGCTTAAGCTGCCTTTTTAAAGGTTTTATCTCATTCTATCTTTTTTTAAGCTAACCTTACAAATGTGAAATTTGAAGCATCTTACTGAATAGAACACTATAAATGTGACGCAGCTGCTTCCTCATGTACTCCAAGACCTAGGTGTGCCAACAGGGTCAGCCAAGTGGCTTTTAAATATTGATGATGCAAGAAAAATCACCTTGGTTTTATATAATTGGGCACCTTTGAGATTTTGCAAGGCTTTGGATTTTACTGGTAATAAAAGCTGTAAATTGACTCTTCCCTTACCACCAATCTCTTCATCTCAGACCTGCCCTCAAACCCTACTTTTCTAACATAATAAACAATTGGACCCCTGCATAATTAACCAGTTCTATAAGACGTTTTTATCATCAACCTAGAATACAGATGGTGCAGATGTCTTTTCACAGTACGGGGTGACAGGCGCATGCTCGTGAACATGTCTCAGGTGGTTATTTTCTCTGACCACTTCATTCCTCATCAGGGTCTCTGGGGCAGGGGGTGAGGAGGAAATGGAGATTTTCCCGCTAAGAAACTGGTCCATCCCGGTGAGTTTGATATCAGGCAATAAGATCATTTTGGAGAAGACGGTAGCTGTGGTTCAGGATTTTGTTATTATTGTTGGGTTGTTTTGGGTGATTGTTTTTAGTTACATGCTTTAAGTCATGATAAAATAGCAGACCCTTGACTTAATGAACTCAATTCCTTCCCGAGGGCCGGTTGTAACTCAGGTTGTCAGTTGGAGGCTCAGGCTCCTCTACACAGCCCTCAAAGTCTCTCTCCTGTACACAGGCAGATCTCAGTGTCCTTAGACAGACATCGGCCCAGGACTTCTCAATTAACCCCATACGGGAAAGGATGTTGTAATGCTCCTTCCAGAACTCTTTAAGGGTTAAATCTGCATCTGAGACCATCCGGATGCACAAGTGGCCAGCATTTGGGTCATAATTTAAGACTTTGGTAGTAAGTTAAACTAAAATTCCGGTCATAAACCAAGTTGTTCACATGTCAGGCCGGTTGTAACTCGAGTGTCCACTGTATTTAAAAAATAGATGACATTTCAATTTAGACACGGAGCAAATGATCCTTCTAATATCTGAAAAGAAGATCTTTACCTCTCGATACAATTGTTAGTAGCCGTATAATACTATTGTGTGATTTATGCTTAGGAATCCGTGTTCTGATACGGAAGCATGTCTATAAGTACAAACGCATACACGATGTTTCAACTGCCTTCTTATCAGTGGGTTTCAGAGGTATTCACAGTTCGTCTCATTTAAGGCCTGGAGCAGGTGCAGGTTTGTGAGCGGAAGTCACTGGTCCCATGGTAAATCAGGCATGTGTGCAGCCTCGGAATCCGCATGAAGGGGAAGCCACCTAGTTGGCTCCTTGAGGCCTTTCTCAGATGGACCCTGGTCCTCAGCTCACAATTACAGCACAGTTGAAACGCTGCTTTCTAAGCCTAGGATATATTATTTCTACTGTCATATAAAAATACTTTCCCTTTGTTGAGTTACCTAGGCATTTTTTCACAGTCATTATTGTACTATGGAATAAAACTCAGGAGAAACTCTACAACCCACCAGCCAGAATCCTCTAGCCAATAATTTCGCATATTTACTAAAAATTTAAAAGTGGAAGCTTGCACTGTTCAGTGCATTTGGTTACCGATTTCCTGGTTAATCTAAATAAAACATGGATTTGTTAGAAAGGTACAAATTAGTTCCCAGAATCATTGGGAAAATTATGTGCACTTGGGCAGAAACTAAATCAGGCAGAACCTCACCAGCAACCTGCTGGATTCTGCTGATGCCAGGAACTGGCTCTTGTGCCCAAGCCTCCCACCTGCCATAACAAATGCCATCCTTAGGGCCCTGGGCCTTGGGGACACCCAGCCCCAGGGCGAGCATCTGAGTTGCCAGACCTGATCCCGAGCCTATGCACTAGCAGCCAGGGTGCAAAGAGTAGAAAAAAGATCCGCTTCCTTTCGACTTCAGCTGTAGGGGACAAGCCCGGTCTCCCACCCAAACAGGAAGGACATGGGGCATCCATAACCACAAAATGTTTAGGGTTTGATGACAGGCACTCCACCTACTTTCTTCACTTACAACAGTAACCTATTTCTCACTTACTTACGACAATCTTAAAGATGAGAAATCGAGGTGAGAATCAACTGCTCATAAGGATGAGACCCAAGACACTGAAGAGCCATCCCAATCATCGAAGAAATTTTAAATGATGTTATTATAATTCTTATGTTAGATATGTCTGAGTAGATTTTCTCTGAAATGTCATGATCTAAACGTGATATACATAGTAACATTCAACCAAAATATATGTTTAATGAAAATACCCATTTCCTGAAACACACCAGTATCATGGGTGTTTATGAAGAGCTTAGTGTCTGTTCTGTTTTATAAGCTAAAAGCACACATTCTTCAAGGCAATCCATCAGTGTGTCTGAAACCATGGAAGAAATAATGTCCCTCTAGCTTAGAACAGAGAATTTACAGCTACCTAGAGGAAGCTCAGAGGGTTTTTTGTTTGTTTGGGGGTTTTTTGTTTTGTTTTGTTTTGGGGATTTTGTTGTTGTTGCTGCTGCTATTGTTGTTGGGGGGGTTGGGTTTTTTTTGTTTGTTTTTTGGGGCCTCTTTGTAGCACACAGCACGCTACTGCCCTCTTGTGGCCCAATTTCAAGGACCTGTCTTCCTCTTGGAACAGCCTGTTCAGAGGACAGGACAGTAAGGACAGGGGAGGTTGCTTGGGGAGCCTGACCACACCTGACATGTCATCCCTGGGAAGCTAGCTGTCATTGTACTCAGATTCTGAATTACTGATCTAACAAGCCCCAATTCTGCTCTGCTTAAAAGCCACAGTCTTGTTCTTAATGACTTGCCCAAGTCTGCCAATAGCATAACTTCTATAATTTTTTAAATTTTCAGTAGGCATCTATTATGTTTGGGGTATCTGATAGGTGTTTTATCTATCTCATTTAACCCTCACAATAACTCTATTGTCCCCATTATAATAGATGATAAATTCAAAGACTAGCAATTTTCCTCAAAGTCAGATGTACTAAAAAGGATTTTTAAAAAAGGCTTCAGGGCCGGTGAGACGGCTCAGTGGCTTAAGCGCCTGCCCCGCAAGCGCGAGGGCCCGAGTTTGACTCCCGGAACCCACATACGAAAAAGGGGCTGGTGATATCGCTCAGCAGCACGGGCGCCTGCCGGTGCGCGAGGTCCTGAGGTGAACCCCTGGTACCCACAAAAAATAAAATAAAAAATAAAAAAGGCTTCAAATCCTCTTCACCTTTTTCTAACATCTCGCATGGAGTTTCCCATGACTACTTTGCACACAGAAATATCATCTACTTGGATTTTAATACTTAGCATATACTGTTTTATATTATTTTATATGTGTAGTAAAAACCTTGGTTATTAGTCAGATGGAAAAGGATGTCAGTCGTAAAACCTTTTTTTTTTTTCAGTCAAAAAACTTTTAAACAAAAAATTCTCCCCAGGCTCAGAATCTGCCGACGTGGGGAGAAAGAACAATGGTGATTGCTAATATTTACCAACTGCTTCCTGTGCACCAGGGACATCTCCAAGTGCTGTCCACATACTACATGACTGAATCTTCTTAAAATTTTAAATCTATACATGTTTGTAGTGCATAATGATTATATTCATTGTGGGGAGTTAATACATGTACATAACACACCTTAATTCTTCTTACTTTCCCTTCCCTTTCTCCTCCTTCCCCTCCTTCATCTCTAGGTTCCTTTCCCATTTGCAAAAGACCTATCTACCTGATTCCTATTTTCTATCCTTTATTTTACTCTTAGATAACTGAATCTTTGTACCAACTCTGCAATGTAGGTGTTACTATCTCCCTGTTTTATAGGTGAGGAAACTGAGGTACAGAGAAGTTAAGTAAGTTATTCTCATGGGTGGACTTTTGTCTCCCCAAAAGTTCATATATTGAAGTCCTAATCCCCAATACCTTAGAAGATAGCCTTGTTTAGAAATTGCATTATTGTGAATGTAATTAGTTAGGATGTCATATTGGAGTAGGGTGGGCCCCTAATCCAATATGACTGGTGTCTGTATAAAATGAATGCCATGTGAACACACACACATGTGCACACACACACACACACACACGGGGATAATACCATGTGAAGACTGGAATTATGCTGCCACAAGCAAAGGAATGTCAAAGATTGCCAGCAAGTCAACAAAAGGTAGGTCAGAGATCTGGAACATTTCCTTGACAGGCCTTAGAAGAAACTAACTGTGTTGACACCATTTCCAGCCTCCAGAACTGGGAGATAAGAAAGTTCTGTTGTTCTAAGCCTATGGCACCTTTTCACATCAGCCCTAGGAAGACGCCGTACTTATCTAAAATCATACATCTACCAGCTAGAGAAGCCTCAAAGAAAAGCTGAGAAGTATGACTTGAAAGTCCTAGCTCTTTGCCCCACTGCACAGTTCTGGGAGAGGTGGGAGGAAGAGGAGCCAAGTGATGACAGAATTATCATCATGCCCGACATGGTGACCAGCATCTGAGACCGGGAGGAAACGGACTTTATTTAGACTCCTACAGTGTAGCCGCAGCAGATCTGTCCTCTGTATCCCATCTGTATTCCTTAACACCTGGGACCCCAAGGTGGTCACGGGAGCAGCCTGCCATCAGCAGCAGCAACAGGAGCAGTGGTGATGGTTGCCCACCACCCTTGCCCTGAAAGTTAGACCTGGCTACCAGCTGTCACACACCACCCACAGCAATAGGCAAGATTACTGAGGGTAAAGCTAAATAGCTTTATTGGCATATAATGGTCATGATGTAAATTATAAGTATTTGCAGTATACAGTCTGATGATTTATATATGCATCACCCAAACCAAAGACAATGAGCATCTTTTATCTACAAAAGTCTCATCATGCCCTTTTGTGTTATCTCCCTCCACTCTTCCCAACCCACCTTTCTGTCCCCCAGGCAATCATTGCTCTATTCTCTTTCACTATGGACTAGCTTATACTTTGTAGAATCTTAAATAAAAAGAATCATATAGTACAGATGCCTTAATGTATGATGGAGTTAAATCCCAATAAATGCATCATAAATTGAAAATATATTAAGTAATAAATGCACTTACTACACCTCACCTATGGAACATTATCGCTCAGCAACATACTACACTGTGGAATATCTGCTGCTTTTCCTCATCATGGTGGGATTTTCTAGGAGCTGCTTTTTGCTGCTATTGCCCAGCCCTTCAAGAGAGTATCATACCATATATTGCTAGTCCAGGAAAAGTTCAAAATTCAAAGTCCAAACTACAGCTTCTACTGAATAAGTATCAGTTTTACACCATTACAAAGCAAAAAAAAAAAAATTGTAAGTTAAATCATCATAAGTAGGGACCACCTATATACAATATTTTTGTCTGGCTTCTTTCATTCAGCCTAATTATTTTGAGATTCATCTACATAGTTGGGTGCATCAGTAATTCATTTCTTTCTGCTACCGAGTAGAATTCCATTGCATGGATATATTACCGTGTATTTGTTCATTTATTTGTCTGTTGATGGACATTTGAATTATCTCTAGTTTGGAGCTATTACAGATAAGTCTGCTATGAACTTCCTGACCAAATCTTTGCATAGATGTGTGCTTTCATTTCTTTGTGTAAATATATATCTACTATGAGTGAAATGGCTGAGCCCTATGGTAGGGTGTTTTTAATTTTTTAAGCAACTACCAGAGGATTTTTCACAGTGATTACAGCGTTTTAGCTTTCAGCTGAGAGTGAGACAATTCCGGTTGTTCCATCTCCTCATCAGTACAGTATTACCGATACTGTAGATTTTAGCCATTCTAACAGATGTGTAGTAGTCTCTCATCGTGGATCTGATTTGCATCTCCCTAATGATTAATGATGTCGAGAATTTTTTCCATGCTTATTTGCCATATCTTCTTTGGTTTATGTAACTATTTCTCGTGTATCAATTCTATTTAATACTGGTGACTCTCTGAACATCTCTTCTAGATTTTTCCCTAATTCTTGCATTCTTCCATGTGGATTTAAGCTCTTCTATTACCATGAGGTTTTCCATCCACTGTGTACATGATTTTGAGAAGAGCAGCTGGTGTAGGCAGTGAGACTGGAGGAAACTTTTGAAGTTCTTCCCTGACTTTCTCCACTTTGTCCTATGATGATCCCTGCCTGCCTTGTCATTGTGCTGTAGTCCAATAGCTCAGTAGTCTGTTTGGGCTGCTATAACAAAATGTCACAGAGTGGGTGGCTAATAACCAACAGAAATGTATTTCTCATGGTTCTGGACTAAGAATCCCAAACTTAATCAGCAGATTTGGTGTCGCTGCCCTATAGATGGTACCTTCTTGTGTCTTCACATAGTGAGAGGTCTCTCTGGCACATCTTTTATGAAGGCATTGATCCCATTCATGAGGTCTCTGTTCTTGTATTTAATCACCTTCCAAAGGCCGCACCTCCTAATTTCAACACATTGATGATTAGGTTTCAGCATATGAATTTGGGGAGAGGACACAAATGTTCAAACCGTAGCAAAGGCAGCACAGTAGCACAGCTCAAGTGAATGTAATGAAAAATGGGTGCAGACTGCCCTCCCACTCCACACCGCAGGTTTGCTGAGGGTTAAGGATGGAGACCCACCTGACTTCCCCATGCCTGGTGTGGATGCATGGTTAGGACTGGTGACCACATTACTTCCTTCCTGGGGCATACGGTCCTACATCTCATTGCACCCCTCTTCTTAAACTCACAGGGTGCCCACGACACACCCAGCTTGTGGCCCTTCTCCAACCCACAGTACCAAGTGAAGTACACAGAAATAAGCTATTAAATCATGACTGAAATACTTTGGGAGCACTCTGAAATAAAAGAAAAAAGTATTTGTAGATAACTGAAGAAATGAGTGAGTAAATCACTTTTTGGAAAAAGAGAGGGCTGGGGATGTAGCTCAGTGGTAGAGTACTTGCCTAGCATGTTTGAAGACCTGGGTTTGATACCTAGCAATGCAAAAATTTTTTTAATTAAAATATAAATTAACAAAATTTAAAAGGGAGACAGTTATATCACCAATGTTAATAGGAACTGTTTCCTGGGTCTCCTAGATACTTACTTCCTCTGATGCATGGTGACCTAGGCCAGCTCCCACCCTGTCGCATGATCAATCATTTTAAGAAGAATAACAAGGCCATCTAATTCCATTTCACCCTTCTTCCTCTTGGGAGTGAGCTTCAGGGAGGCAGCAGGAGCTCTCCACTGCCTTTCTCTCCTAGAAGTCTCTGCGGCCAGCATAGCTCGAGCAGGTAGGTACATGGCCTGACTGTGCTTCAGAAAGCCATGCATTTGGCTCTTGGGCTAAGCTACATTCTCCACATTAGACTTCTGTCTGTAATAAAGGTTGCCACTTTTACTTGTATTTACCTTTTTTCCCCCATTTTCCAACTAGTTCAGACTTTACGCCCAAAGAGGCCCACTACCTCTTGAGGACTGCAACAGCTGGCAGCCAGGATAGAATTTGCTGCTAATCAGCAGGAGCCAAAACTCTTCCTCCTGCTAAGTGTTGCATAGCCACTGCTCACAACTCAAGGTGTGGTTCGCAGAAAAGCATCATGGGCATTATCCAGCTGCTGGGAGAAATGCGCAGCATTAGGCCCCACCCACACGCAGGACTATGGAATCTTTGTTTTAACAAAATCCCAGGATGATTCATATGCATGTTAAAGTTTGAGTGAAAGCTGCTAGAGAACTAGTAGCAAAAAACACAAGTGCACTGCCGCTCTCTCAATTCAACTTTGCAGTACAAGGTTACTTTGTACTAATTTTATTTTTAATCATTTTACTTAACATTAATTTTTAGATAATATTTCACAACAAATTTCTTCACAAAATTTGCATGAACTTTTTATATTTTTAAAGGATGGCGGGCTGGTGAGATGGCTCAGCGGCTTAAGCGCCTGCCCAGCAAGCGTGAGGGCCCGAGTTCAACTCCCGGAACCCACATATGAAAAAGGGGCCGGTGATATCGCTCAGCGGCACGGGCGCGCAGGCGCCCGAGGTCCTGAGGTCGACCCCCCGGTACCCACAAAAAATAAAAAATAAAAAAAAATAAAGGATGGCAAAATAAAAATATTTTATAAAAATCTATGTGACCACAAAATAAACTATCTTTAACACATTCATGTTTATTTTCTATAGTAGTAGAGTTCAGAATCTTGGTTTCTAGTTGATACTCTTGGTTTGCTGTAACGCAAAGGGCCATCAGAGCTCCTCTAAGTAGAATAAAATCTTTTGCATAACTCTTTATGACAGTCTTGTTTTCATTTTTTGGCCAGTGATTCACTACTTTTGACAGAAGAGGGTGAGAGGCAGAGGAAGATGTGACTCATTCATTTCTTCTTTTCAGAAGAACATCAGCCCGAGTCTCACCGCACACATTTCAAGATCACACTACTGTGAGATAATAGCGCCTTCCATTCCTGTGGTGTGCCACCATTAGCAAATCAGCCTCCCATGTATTATCTTGTCTCAACCTCCCACTAGCTGGCAAGGTGAGTGACACTAAGTTTTTCCTGTTGATAAGCAGAGTCCGGCGTAGTGAGATTAATTTACCTGAAGCCACAGTAGTCCCATTATATCTGAGGGGTGTATGCGTCAAGATTACTGAACTCTAAAATATTGGGGCTTTTTCTATGCAGACATACGTATGATAAAGTTTGTAAGTTAAGCACAGTAAAGAGTAGTAATGAATAATAAAAGAGAACAATTATAACAATACTATAATAAAAGTTACATGAATGTGCTCTCTCCTCTCTCTTTCTCAGAAGACGCTGGCCAAGGTCCACGAGTACTGGGATACAGGGACGGGCGAGCTCCGGGAAGGCACCTTAAAGGAGGAGCCCGCAGATGAAATCCAGTAACAGGGCTGTTCAGAGTAAGAAGCAGGGCCACCTCTCGATGCCAGCACTGACTACACCTTAGGCCTGAAGAACGCACTATCTTGTGGGAGTTCAAATCCCCGTGAGGAAAGAAGCCAAGCGCAGCAGTGGCTGCCCATAGGAGCCCAGCCTCGCAGCCGGCGCCCAGGCCCCACGCGTCCTGCCTGTCCTCCCTCGGGCAGACAGAGCCCGGCGAGTGAGGCACTTGCAAGAAAGGGCCACCTTGGGTCAGGGCACTGGGGAGAGCACGAGCCGGAGGGTACTAGGTTAGGACCTGCGAGCTAGGGACAGCGAGGAGCAAAGGCCCCAGTGCAGGTCAGGGACGCGGAGGCAGACGCGAGGGCTCTGTGAGACAGGGAGAATCGGGGGCTTCGGGGCTGTGACTGGGGGGCCGAGATGGAGGAAAGACCCTGGAGCAGGGCCAGGCGGGGCACTCTCCCGCAAGTGTCGCCGACCCGGCCGCCTGTGCTGAGTGAACTTCCTACAGAAGAGCTCGCTCCCGCCCGCCCTCAGCACCCCTGAGCTCGAGGGCTGGAAAGAAACCCTGTGAAGCCGGACCACTGGGACTCAGGATCACCAGGGGTGGAGAAAAGCAACCCAAATCGGGCCTGGGAGGCCACTCCTGCCAACCCCAGACACCACTGAAATCCCGCGTCACACTGAAACCCAGCACGCAGGAGGATTTCTTTGACCTGGGGGAAAGGGGGCGGGCAGAAAAAGACCATCAGAATGGCACACAGGGGTGGGGTGACAGCCTCAGACCTACTTAGCACTATTCAGGGCTCTAACCCTGCAGTTATGTTACCTGACCTAGAATAGGTAGCATTCTATACCGAATGGGTGAATGGACGACCGAACCAGTTATCTGAGCCCCAACCATCTGCGACACACAGCTCTCCTACGCCAACGTCCTCAACTATTCAGTCCCTGCCCATCCCAAAACCAAGACAGCACCTTCCCCACCTACGCGGCTGTCTCTCTGGCTCAGAGGATGGGGAGCGAGAAAGAGAATATGCTGTCCACCCATCCATAACTGTTGAGCAGGTGTCTGAGTTTCTTTTCATCTTAAAAGTCTTTATAGCCGGTGAGATGGCTCAGCGGCGTAAGCGCCTGCCTTAGCAAGCGCGAGGGCCAGAGTTCAACTCCCGGATCCCACATATGAAAAAGGGGCCGGTGATATCGCTCAGCGGCACGGGCGCCTCCTGGCGCGCGAGGTCCTGAGGTCGACCCCCCGGTACCCACAAAAAAAAAAAAAAAAAAAAAAAGTCTCTATAATCAGAATTCTAGCTTAATGAAAATTACATATTTGCTATTATTGGCTTAAAATTTTATTTTACTTGGAATAAATACAATTTGAAATATACCAACATTCATTTTCTTACATTTCTGGAGAATGGAAGTGTAAGATCAGAAGTGCCACCACGGTTGACTTCCCATGAGGGCTCTCTTCCCACCCTGCAATTGCCTCCCTCCCATTGTGTCTTCACGTGATGGAGACAGGGAACGAGGTCCCTTTCCCTTCCTCTTCTGTAATCTTCCTGCCTCAGATTCCCAAAAAGCTAGGATTACAGCCATGCACCACCATGCCTAGATTGGATCATTTTTTACTTAACTTGATTATGTTTACTAGTATGTTACAAAAGATTTTTTAGACATGTATTTGAGTAACATTGGCATGTAATTTTTCTCACATTAGAAAAAAATAGGGGCCAAAATTGTAGCTCAGTGGTAGCACACTTTCCTCCCATGTGTGAGATTCTGGGTTCAAGCTCCAGTGACACAAAAAAATAAAATAAAGGAAGAAGATTAAGAAGAAAGAAAAAGGGGCCGGTGAGATAGCTCAGCAGCACAAGCACCTGCTTGCAAGCGCAAGGTCCTGAGTTTGACCCCCGGTACCCACAAAAAAAAGAAGAAGAAGAGGAAGAAGAAGAAGAGGAAGAGGAAGAGGAAGAAGAAGAAGAAAGAAAGAATGCATCACTATGTTCAAACCCTGGCACCACCAAAATAATAATTAATTTAAAAAGACCTCTATGGTACCTAGATGTACACTATGCCAGTATCATATACCGCAGTGGGGTGGTTCCCATCTTACCTATTTCAGAACTTGATCACATTAAATTATCCAGACTTACAGTAATTGTTATTATTGCCTTAGGTACCCTTTTCCTACTACTTTAAGTGATTTGCTCAATTTCTTTTATGGTTGTAGGACAACAAATGTTTTCAATATCTTTTTTTTTCAAACTTTATTTTTTTTAAAGACAACAAGTAAACATTCTCATGTATTAACAAACTCAAGCATTACAAAATGTACAAATACCTTTTGGAGAAAAATATTACTCAGTATAAGATTAAGCCATGTAAAACCTAGGTAAAAATAGAAGACTAAGGAATGGAATAGTCACAGTGAAATTGCATTTTCATACTAGGAAGACAATACGATGTTTACAAATGTGCATCCGGTTTATTTCGCTTGTGAGTATTTTCTCGAGTTGCATCCATTTACCTATAAAAGTCTCCAGTTTATCTTTCTTTATGGCTGAGTAGTACTCCATTGTGTAGAAATACCACATCTTTTTTATCCATTCCTCGGTTAATGGGCATTTGGGTTGTTTCCACGATCTAGCTATTACAAATTGTGTTGCTATAAATATGGGTGCACATATATCGCTGTGGTACGATGTTTTTAATTCTTCTGGAAAGATACCCAGAAGGGGAATAGCTGGGTCAAATGGGACCTCCAATCCTAGTTTTTTGAGGAGTCTCCACATGGATTTCCACAGTGGCTGCACCAGTCGACACTCCCACCAACAGTGAAGAAGGGTTCCTTTTTCCCCACAGCCCCTTCAGCATTTGTTACTAGTTGATTTCTTGATAACAGCCATTCTTTCTGGGGTGAGATGGAATCTCAGTGTTGTTTTAATTTGCATCTCTCGAATGACTAGTGATGCTGAACATTTTTTCATATATTTATTTGCCATTTGTGTTTCTTCATCTGAGAAGTGTTTATTCATCTCAGATGCCCATTTTTGGATTGGGTCTTTAAATTTGGGAGGTCTGATTTTTTTGAGTTCTTTGTATGTTCTCGATAGTAATCCTTTGTCTGAGGAACAGCTGGCAAACATTTTTCCCCACGTTGTGGGTTGTCTCTTCACTCTGTTGGTGGTTTCTCTTGCTGTGCAAAAGCTTTTTAATAGGGCCGGTGAGATGGCTCAGCGGCGTAAGTGCCTGCCTGGCAAGCACGAGGTCCTGAGTTCAACTCCTGGAACCCACATACAAAAAAAGGGCCGGTGATATCGCTCAGAGGCACGGGCGCCTGCTGGCATGTGAGGTCCTGAGGTTGACTCCCGGTACCCACAAAAAAAAAAAAAAAGCTTTTTAATAACATGAGATCCCAGTTGTTGATTCTTTGTGATACTTCCTGTGCGATAGGGGTTTTATTCATAAAGTCTTTGCCTACACCAATGTCTTCAAGAGTTTTACCTATTCTATTTTCCAGGAGATTTAATGTCTCTGTTTTAATATTCAGTTCTTTGATCCATTTTGAATTTAGTTTAGTGCACGGTGAAAGATATGGGTCTAATTTTAATCTTCGGCATGCATAGAGCCAATTTTTCCAGCACCATTTATTAAAGAGGCTATCTTTCTTCCAGTGAATGTGTTTGGCACCTTTGTCAAAGATAAGGTGGCTTAGTATGTCTGGAGTTGTTTCTGCATCTTCTATTCTATTCCATTGATCTTCGGGTCTGTTTTTTTGCCAATACCATGCTGTTTTTATCACACTAGCTTTATAGTATAATTTCAAATCAGGGATTGTGATGCCCCCTGCCTTGCTTTTATTGCCCAGAATTGCCTTTGCTATTCTAGGTCTCTTCTGGTTCCAGATGAATTTTAGGATTGTTTTCTGTAATTCTGTGAGATATGTTGTTGGAATTTTGATCGGAATTGCATTAAATCTGTATAACAGTTTTGGAAGTATGGCCATTTTCACTATATTGGTTCTTCCGACCCAAGAGCAAGGGATATCTTTCCATTTTCTGATATCCTCTTCAATCTCCTTTTTCAGAGTACTGTAGTTTTCAGTGTAGAGGTCTTTTACTTCCTTTGTGAGATTGATTCCCAGGTATTTCATTTTTTTAGATGTGATTGTGAAAGGTGTTGTTTCACTAATTTCTCTCTCAGTGAGTTTGTTATTGGTGTACAGGAAGGCTATTGATTTTTGAGTGCTGACTTTGTATCCAGCTACACTACTGAATTTGCTTATTAAATCTAGCAATTTTTTAGCGGAGTTTTTGGGGTCTTCTATGTAGAGTATCATGTCATCTGCAAATAGTGATAATTTAACTTCTTCCTTTCCAATCATAATTCCTTTTATTTCTTTATCTTGTCTAATTGCTCTGGCTAAAGTTTCCAGGACTATGTTGAATAAGAGTGGGGACAGTGGACATCCTTGTCTTGTTCATGATTTTAGGGAGAAGGCTTTCAGTTTTTGTCCATTTAGTATGATGTTGGCTGTTGGTTTGTCATAGATAGCTTTTATCAGATTGAGATAAAGACCATCTATTCCAATTTTCTGTAGGGTTTTTATCATGAATGGGTGCTGGACTTTGTCAAAAGCTTTTTCTGCATCTATTGAGATGATCATATGATTTTTATCCTTGGTTCTGTTAATATGGTGTATTACATTTATTGATTTACATATGTTGAACCATCCCTGCATCCCTGGGATGAATCCAACTTGGTCATGGTGTATAATCTTCTTGATGATTTGCTGCATTCTGTTTGCCAGTATCTTATTGAGGATTTTTGCATCTATGTTCATTAGGGAGATTGGTCTATAGTTCTCTTTCTTAGTTGGGTCCTTCTCTGGTTTTGGTATCAGGGTAATGCTTGCTTCCAGGAATGAATTTGGGAGTATTTCTTCCCTTTCAATTTGATTAAAGAGTTTGAGAAGTAGTGGTGTTAGGTCTTCTCTAAATTTCTTGTAGAATTCAGCAGTGAATCTGTCAGGGCCTGGGCTTTTCTTTGTTGATAGGTTTTTAATTACGTCTTTGATTTCATTGATTGATATTGGTTTATTTAGGGTTTTTATATCTTCTTGATTCAGCTTTGGTATCTAGGAATCTGTCCATTTCTTCTGCATTTTCCATCTTATTAGAATACAAGTTTTCAAAGTAGGTATAGATGATCTTCTGGATTTCTGCAGGGTCCGTTGTGATATCACCCTTTTCGTTCTTAATTGCATGGATTTGAGTACTTTCTTTCCTTTTTTTAATAAGGTTGGATAAGGGTTTGTCGATTTTACTTAATCTTTCAAAGAGCCAACTCTTTGATTCGTTGATTCTTTGTATTGATTTTTTAGTCTCCAATACGTTTATTTCTGCTCTGATCTTTATAATTTTCTCCCTTGTACGAGCTTTTGGCTTAGCCTGCTCTTCTTTTTCTAGAAGTTTGAGGTTCACCATTAGGTTGTTTATTTGTGCTTGCTCTGTTTTCCTGATATAGGAATTTAATGCTATAAATTTCCCTCTTAGGACTGCTTTCATTGTATCCCATAAGTTCTGGTATGTTGTACTGTTGTTATCATTCAGTTGCAGAAACTGTCTAATTGCTTCTTTAATTTCATCTGTGACCCATTGGTTGTTCAGTAGGGTGCTATTTAATTTCCATGTGTTTAGCAAATTCTTGTGGTTTCTTTTGCCATTGATTTCCAATTTCATTGCACTATGGTCTGATAATATACATGGGATAATTTCAATTCCTTTGCATTTACTTAAGCAGGTTCTATGAGCTAGTATGTGGTCTATTTTGGAGAATGTCCCATGTGCAGCTGAGAAGTATGTGTATTCTGATGTTGTGGGGTGGAACACTCTGTAGACATCTACTAAGTCCATTTGTTCCAAAGTTTGGTTCAGTTGTAATATTTCATTGTTGATTTTTTGTCTAGTTGATCTGTCTTCTTGTGACAGTGGAGTATTGAGATCCTCCAATACAATTGTATTAGTGGTTATTTGATTTTTCATGTCCATTAATATTTGTTTTATATAGTTGGGTGCACTGGTATTTGTTGCATATATATTTATGATTGTTATCTCTTCCTCTTGGGTTGTTCCCTTTACAAGGATGAAGTGACCTTCTTTATCTCTCTGAATCATTCTTGGCTTGAAATTCACTTTGTCTGTGAAAAGAATAGCTACCCCTGCTTTTTTCTGGGTTCCTGTCGCATGGAGTATTGTTTTCCATCCTTTGACTTTCAGTCTATGAATTTCTTTTTGAATTAAATGTGTTTCTTGTATACAGCATATTGTTGGATCTTGCTTCTTGATCCAATTTGCCAGTCTGTGCCTTTTGATTGGTGAATTGAGACCATTAACATTAATGGTTAAAACTGATATGTACTGACTTATCCTTGTCATGTTATTTTCTTGTTGTTGGCTCCCCCTCTTTTAATTTTTGTTTTCCCTCCCTCTCTTTAATCATTTGCTCTGCCTGGTGGATTCCTTCTGTTGGGGTTTCTGGAGTTGTAGTCTTTGTTATCCCTTTCTAGAATGTCCTTCAAAGCATTTTGGAGTGCTGGTTTGGTGGTTATAAATTTTCTCAGATGTTCTTTGTCATGGAAGTATTTTACTTCTCCATCAGTTTTGAAAGATAGTTTTGCGTGGTACATCAATCTAGGTTGAAGATTGTTTTCCTTTAGTCAATATCTTACAGCATTTTGAGTACATTTTTCTAGGTATGTTTTCACTTCACATGTGCAGCAACATTTTATACATTTTTTCTTAATATTTTCAACATTTATGGAATGATTTCTTCATGCGTTCTTTCTCTTGTGTTAGTCTTGGCAGAAGTATCTAAATTTGTGAGAATCTCTCTCCCTGTCTCTTCTCTCTCTCTCTCTCTCTCTCTCTCTCTCTCTCTCTCTCTTTTCCTCCGCACCTGTTCTGGGCCTTGAACCCAGGTGTTTCATGTATTAACCAAGTACATTAAGACTGAGCTGTATTCTGGGCGAGGTTTGTAATTTGTCTTTAACAATGTAAACCTGCTGCTGGGGTAGCTAGTGGTAGAACACTTGCCTAGCATACACAAGACCCTGGGTTCAACACTGGTACTGAAAAAAATTAAATTTCTAATATGTGTTCTGTTCCTTTAATTCTATTAGATATTTACATGGCTATATCAGCACGCTTTTACTTTCTTTCTTATTCTTATTTATTTGTTTGTTTGTTTTTGTGTTGGGGATCAAACCTGGGACTTGTGCATGTTAAGCACATGGTCTTATCACTGAGCTACACCCTAAGCCCAAGTTATGTTTTAACACATACCTGAGCAGGAAACGAAAAAAAATCTGAACGCTTGAAAACTTCTAACAATCCTTCCTTTTTCACCTTGAACATTCAGTCCATGTAATGTAATTAGTAATACATTGAATGGATTTCTGATCTCTTAGTTATTTGTCTCATTTTGCCTACCTCTTGTATTGTTTATATTTTTCATTGAAATGACTTTACTCTCGATGCTAGAAAGTTATATCCTCCGTTACTTTTTAGTTGCTACTCTGAAACATGAAATTCGCTGTTAAGATTGAAGTCTTTGGTAATGCTGCTTCTCCCTGACCAGCTGGACCAGACCATTTGCATGCAGTGAAGGAGATGCCAGGTGAGTGCAGCCTCACACAAGCTTCTCAACAGATCTAGGTAGAATCAAGGCTCAGGCCCCTGACAAAGACCCAGCACATCTTGTAATGGGTTACCAACAGCCTCAAATTCCTCCTAGTGATTCCTTCAGAGGGTGGAATATATTTCACTCCCCCGTATGTTAGCCGGACTTGTGAATCACTTTGACCAATAGGAATCAGCAGAACAGAGCTGTGCCAAGTTCATCCACAGAAGGCTTTTGACCGTTGAGTTCAGCTAGTGGTTTGGGTTTTTTTTTTTAAATACAATAAAGGCAAACAGATAGCACCCATGTCTTGGCACACACACTGGTAAACTGGTTTTTTATGACTTAGCAGGAGCTTTCAGAGCTGGGCTGAGTCTTGGTAGCACTGACGAATTCTGTCAGTAGTTATAGATGGGCTGAGCATCTCTCAGTGACACGGGAGGAAACTAGAATTCCTGCCAGGACTTCAGAGAGGCTGAGGCCCAAGCCACAGAGGCCTACAGACCTTCCCCAATAAGTATATTTCTAACAACAACAAAAAAAAGGAAAGAAAGTAACCCCAGATTTGAACTGACTGAGAAATCCAGTCTGACAATCAGAGTTGCAGCCTATGAGCTGGGCTGATAGGAGAACAGCCCAGGACGGAGATCTAAGCTCTACTTCCTTACCATTATTATTTAATGTTTAGATAAGGCCTCATGATTTACAAATGCTTTATAATAATTTATTAATCTGGTACGCTTTATGACCGAGGATTTTAGAGTGCTTAAAAGCAAAGATTAATTACACGAAGGTGTAGAAAAAGGTGGCAGCACAATGCATGATTCATTCAACTCTGTGCCATGTAAGGCTTTGCCCATCTCATGGCCAGAGGGTTGGGTGCACTGAGGGCCACAGGAAAGGTCAGTAACAGGATTCAGTAGCAGGACTGAAATTAGGACATATGGATTTGTTTCTATAGGAAGTGTTATAGCTGTGAAAAGTTCTTTTTCAATTTTACAGCTGTTAAAAATGTTTTTTATTTGAACATACTGGTTAGAATTTTAAATTCTAATTTTCAAGTTGAACCCCATTCCTCCTAATTCTCCAGCCTCAGAAACCCCTCTCCTCTTTGGAGTATGAACTGAGACTCCCCCTTTTTAACTTCAAATAGGAACAATTCTATCTATTTGAAACACGTTCCTATTTTATCTTTTAAATTAAGTTTCTTACGGTGTCACCAAAGTTATGGCTTCCATCTAGATGCCCCCCCAAGCCTCATGTGGTCATACGTGGGGCTTTTCAGAGGTCGCTGGATCCAGGGTGTGTGATGCTGGGATCAAGGGTGTGTGATTACTAAATCAATCCACTGATTGGTTTGGCAAAGTTCTACGTAGAATTAAGGGTGTGCCATCCTGGGTGTGGGTGGGTAGCACGGATAAAATATAAGTGACAGAAAAAGGGCCACCGTCATCACTTGTTGCTTGCTTGCTGCTTGCAGCCTTCTGCCTGCCCTGCTTTGCCATGGACTGTTTCTCCTCTGTGATGCCCCTCTGCCGTGCCACCCTCCCTCTGAGCCAGTTGACTATGGACTGAAACCTGTATGAACTGGGAGCTAAATAAACCTTTCCTCCTTTAACGTCAGGTGTTGGGTATTTTGTCTCAGCAATGAGAAAAGTAACCAAGACAGCCAATGAGTTAAAAGATGATACATAAAGGTAGATTTAAGAACTTACTTTCAGAAAAGAAGGCAAATTTTTTTCAGATGACAAGGAGGGAAAAAAAAATTGTAACTTCATATTCTGTAACTTTAGTAAATTAGGGTGAAAAATCAGTAAATGAGGGAAAAGAAGTTGCCAATTAATTAACATTTGTTAGAATCTGAACAGGAGTCATAAATTCCTCCTGAACACAGAAGCTAGAGTCATGAGGAAATTGGTATTGAAATAAACAGAAAGAGATTTAGGTAGACCAATTCAAACTGGTTGGTATGTATTTACAGTAATGAAAACAAGCAGCATTCCATTATATTTCACTTTTATTCATCTCTAGGGAAACCAGGACATTCATTTCCAGTAAAAGAAGAATGGAAATACTACAAACTAATGAGGTTAATACAAATGAGGAATAAGAAATTTTTAAAGATCAATTCAGGTAGATTGAAAGAATAAAATCAAAATAATTCTAACTTTATATAATTGATACTGTAAGAACGAGGAATGGATTGCTATTGCCAAATGGCACCATATATAGGAAAACTACACTAGAGATCATCTTCACCATGCCATTGTGAAATTAAATAATAGTAACTACCAACTGTCAATGTACCTGTGAATTGGCCATTTTGTAGATTATTTATTGCAGCACTTTAATCCCAGACCCATTTTTTCTCTGCTATTCTACACTTTATTTTTTTATTTTTTTATTATTATTATTTTTTTTGTGGGTACCAGGGTCGACCTCAGGACCTCGTGCGCCAGCAGGCGCCCGTGCTGCTGAGCGATATCACCGGCCCCTTTTTCATATGTGGGATCCGGAAGTTGAACTCGGGCCCTCGCGCTTGCAAGGCAGGCGCTTACACCACTGAGCCATCTCACCGGCCCATATTCTACACTTTATAAAGCATCTTCCCTGCCATTCACTGATATCCTCAAGAGAATCAATTTATTTAGTCAGTAATCTGTGTGTCTCAAATTTCACTCCAAGAAATAACTAGTTCTATGAGTTGTTCTATAAAAAAAAGAGGTTCATCATCAAATAAATTTGAGTGTTACTGCTCGTGATTCCTGTCTTGGTGATTCCAAAATGTTTGTTGGATTTTAAATTTTCTGAGAAGTTTGGCACTAGAGAAACTTATGTGTGTATTACATATATATGACTAACCATGGATAGTTAGGGTATGTTTTTTTTCATATAATACTTGTTAACATCCCATAGAAATAGGCCTTACAGAGACCTTCAATAAATAAATCAAGAGGGAGGTAAACCAGCTGAAAAGAAATTTCATAGCTATACATACCAACTTCCAAAGACTTAATACGAAGAAAATAATGCAAAATATCTGAGTTTTATATTGATTGCATATTAAAATGATCATATTTTGAATGTATAAAATTAAATAAGATATTTAAGTTTTTAAAAATCCATAGCTACATTTTGAAGCTAAACTGCAGAGTGCAAGAATCCCCTTCAGAGAGGCAGGCCCCAAGGTTGGTACCAACTCTTACTCTGCGTCACATGCTTTTCTCCAGCACAGTCATCCCTCGCTCTCTCTGCACCAGAAGCTGGGCTATTTACCCACTAAGGTCAGTAGTGGTTTTTTTACAGCAAAACTCTTTGAACCTGTTTGAGCTCAGGTCACAAACAAGCTCTTGTCTTTAGGAAGTTAGCAAAATACATGCACCTAAACAAGACAGAGGTAGAACATGTCTAAGAAAAACAGAATAAAAGCATTAAAAATGATTTTTCAAATGTCAGCTTTAGAGATGTATAACGGTTTTTGGACTAAATAAGGCATTAGATCTATAACTATTCCCCCCCAAAATTGTATTAGCTCAAAACACAAACAGCTAATTGCTGAGAATGGCTGGAGTGGAGAGGAGAGTAGAAAAATAAGTGAGAAGAGATGGTCTGTTGGACTCCACAGTTTCTGTTTCAACAAAATAACAAGGAAAATAATCTCATTTAAGAAAATGCGGGGCCGGTGAGATGGCTCAGCGGCATAAGCGCCTGCCTTGCAAGCGCGAGGGCCCGAGTTCGACTCCCGGATCCCACATACGAAAAAGGGGCCGGTGATATCGCTCAGCGACACAGGCGCCTGCTGGCGCGCGAGGTCCTGAGGTGGACCCCCCGGTACCCACAAAAAAAAAAAAAAAAAAAAAAAAAAAAAAAGAAAATGCTAGTTACAAAGTGTTCCTTCTCATTTCCCTTCCTTTGTTCTCCCAGCATCCAGGAATCCTCAGAAGTGGAAATCACCATAATTCTATCCCAAGGATCTTGGTGAAATTGTTTTCATCTGTCTCACCTGCTGGAGTGTCATCCTCATAAGAGAAAGGGCTGTGACTGCTTGTTTACTTGATGTCCTCAAGATTAGCACAGTGCCAGCACTTAATAAGTGTCAATAAAATATTTGAGAAAGACAGGAAAGAACTGATTTTTTGGTTTGGTTGTTTTCCCAGAGTAATAGTGGATTTACACTCTCTTGCCTGGTCTCCCTGTGGTCTCATCCTTAAAAGTGTAATAATCTGTGATGACGAAATAGGAGATAATCAACCCAGTAAACATTAAATCATAGCATTATTTTCATTTGCAATTATATTCTAATCAGTCATTACAAGAAACACTTAGGTATTAAGAGAATTCTAAAATGCAGTTCTATTACTAAGTGGATTCCATCTGGATTTTATACTTGGATAGACCCACATGGCCATATGAAGTCATTTGAGAAAAGAAATAGGGTGAGAGTTTAGATTTGGTATTTTCATATTTGTTTACATGGAACTAATGAATGTATATTTGATTATTGGAGAGGAGAAAAATAAAGGAAATCTAGCCATTCAGCCTCACACTTTCCCTTCCTCCTTCTATTAAAACCATGACCGGGTGACTGAATATAGCTGCTGTATATTTTTTTCCTGTGACTTTGCTAAATCTGCAAACTGAAATTAAGGCAGCAAGCATGTAAGTGTCATTAACTTACTAACATGCTGCATAAGATCACTGATGTATGTTCATGGAACAATAAAACGAGAAAACAAAGATATCTGCTTAAATATTTTTTCTACTCCGATCAAGTTGAAGCAAGAAAAGTCACAAATTAACACACTTTTCATTATTATGCTGAGCAGGGTATTTAAAAATAGTGCTGCTTCAACAAAACAGAAAAGGACTCAGGTATTATTCTCATATATCTTTCTTGATCCTAGATTTGAGCAGGGCCATTCCATCTGATTGTAATTCCTGTAGGTAAGCAGATGGTCAGGCAGCACACCAAGAATTATAATAATCTATGTGGGATGCTCCTAAGACATGAGTTAATGCTTTCAGACCCATAAAGCTTGGGATTTTATGGAGATGAACCACATTATAAACCCACTTGCAAGTGTGTGCTCATCAAAATTACTTCAGCTAAATCAACAGCTCAGCTCATTTGCACCCCCTGACCTTCTGGAACTGACCTGTGAGATGCACCTCAAACCCATTTCTTCTGAGGACTGAAATTAGATATAGAAAAATACATGTGACAAGCAGTGTTAATGTGCACTTTAGGGCTCAGATTCCTTGATCTAAAACAAACATGGGAAATAAGGTAGGTCACGCTGCTATAAACAGGGATTTTCAGTTGTAATCCTTGTCTCCCTAAGGTTTCAGGAGATACTGCCAGAGATGATTCTGAAGGGGATGGGAAGAAATGTAAAGAGAAAGATTCTCCATGGAAAATCGATCTCCACCACTTCCTCATAATTAATTGAGAGTCAATTGTGGGGCAGTGGAAAGAAGGCAGGGCTTAGAATACAAAGAGCTAGGTGTGAATTATGACTCCTACACTTACTAGTTGCATTAATCAGCGTTTCATCACTATAAAGAAACATTGACATAGGCTACCTACGGTAAAGAGAGGTTTATTTAGTTCTTGGCCCTAGAAGTTTCAAAATCCAAGATCAGGTAGCTTCATTGGTTTGGGCTTCTGGTGAGAGCCACATATCGTGGCCAGAGAGCAAATCAGACCAAGCACTCACATCTGGAAGCAGGAAGCAGAGAGAGACTGACAAGCCAGGCTTCCAGGATCCCTTTCATGGGTACCCCTCCAGTGACCCAAGGACCCCCCACTAGACCCCACGTTTTAAAGGTCCATTGTACCAAGGCTGCCATTTATATATGGACCTTTGGGGGACACTCATTCCAATCACAGTGCTAATCAATGCCATCAAGAAGTCATTTAAGGGGCCAGTGAGATGGCTCAGCGGCATAAGCACCTGCCTGGCAAGCTTGAGGTCCTGAGTTTGACTCCTGGTACCCACATACGAAAAAAGGGCCAGTGATATCACTCAGCGGCATGGGCGCCTGCTGGAGTGCAAGGTCCTGAGTTTGACCCCCGGTACCCACAAAAAAAAAAAAAAGGTCATTTAAGCTTTCAGGTTCAGAGTCCTCTTCCTTAAAATGAGGACAACAAAGAATATTACGTCAATCTAGGTGACATTGTTCCATTGTGTACTACGTAGTTGGGACCACAAGAAACTAAAAATAAATATCTCATTAAAAATTATAGGGTACATTACATGGGGTTAGTAACCTTGTAGAGAGCTCTGAAATGATTCATTTAAAAATTTTTGTTAGCAATTATCATTTGTAGAAATCTACTACAAAGTACACATTCATAAACACATAAGAAATTTATTAACATTTCTTGCCATTGCAAAGTTACTATTGAATAGGAAGTATGTGTCAATTTCAGCAACTTAAAAAATAAAGTAATTCATCTTATGTTTACGTACTGCTAGGGAAATCTGTTTTTCAATTTCATTTCTACAATATGCATTCATACTATAGCTAGAAGTCTTCATCGAAAATGAAGTTTTCCAACGATTTTATGAAAATCTTAAAAAGACAAGAAAGTTAAGGATTTCAGCAAATTTAGCAACAAACAGGAAGAAAGGTTGGTATTTGGGGAGAGGACGCACATAAAGTGCCCGGCACCTGTTTGGTAGACAGCAGGCTTTCTATGGAGTTTTCCTTTCCTGCCAGGTGAGGAAGTACAGAATAAGAGGCAGAGATAATGAGCCAACAGTGAGTAAATCTGCGAGCGAGAGAAAAGCAATATAGGGCCAGGGTAACAGGTTCATTTTTACAGAAGTAAAGAACTCATGAAAACAGTGCAGAAGCCTGGCTGGATTGCTGGAGTGGACACTTCGCTGCATCGGGTCCCACTTCACACTGAAAGTGTTCATTTTCCCTCTGCCAAAGGCACTGCCTGTTCATGGCTGTGTGCCTTTCAGGGCAGCGCCTTTGGTTGGAGGGAGCTGCTTTGCCCAAAGCTGTGTCCCCCTTTTCCAGGGGCAGTGAGCACCCAGTGACTGATGGCTGTAGGGTTACAAGGCCCAGTAGCCCTTGCTTCAACTGGAACAACTTTGAGGTGCCAACCCAGCTCAACCCACGTGATGGATTGGCCAAAGCTTCTGTTGCAGCTACATCATAGTTTAACCTCCCTTCCAAAACTCTTCCCTTGCTCCTTTACCTGTGTTAATGCTTAGAGCACTTAACTAACAAACTACTGCCTTTAAATCTCCTTGTCGGAGCTGTTTTCAAGGGACCCAACTGTTAAGGCTTAGATATAAAATGTCTCTCAAAAGTCTTGTGTATTCAAAGGTGGGGCTTTTGAAAGACGATTGGATGTTGGGGGCGCTGTACCCATCAGTGCCCCCAATAATCAGTGGATTAATCCACTGATGAGTTCATGGTTGAATGTGCTATTGGGAGGTGGAGGCCAGGTGGCAACAGGAAGGTCACTGGAGGTGTGACCTGGAAGGATGTACTCTTGTCTCCAGCTCCTCCCTGCTCTCTCTGCTTCCCAGCCACCACAGCATGTACTGCTTTCCTCCACCATGCCCCTCTCCCATACAACTTCTGCCTTAGAGCCAATCAACCATGGACTGAGTCCTGTGAAACATGAGCCCAATAAACCTCTTTCTCTAATTTTCAGGTGTTAGGTATTTTGCCCCAGTGATGGAAAATCTGACTACACTTGGTTTCAGAAATGGTCCTAGGAAGCAAATACGGTTACAGGATGTTGGAGATAGACTGCTTACTGGTGATGTGGAGAACTGAGTAGGTCACAGGGGTCAAGTGTCAAGCTTGTTCAGCCACAGTGAGCTGGGATGGAACAGCAATAAAAGGGAACACACTGGCTCCAGCATTTGAGAGTAGACATTAGTGTTGTAAGGGCCATGGAATAAGAAAAACCTGATTGATCCGGGATGATTCCCCACTGCAGAAGTGACTAGAATTCAAGCTGATGCTAAAGGGTGAGTGTGCATGTGAGGGGAGGGAAGGATGCTTACAAAAGAGCCTTTGATGTGGGGGAGCAGTGCATATGAAGCTCTGATGAAGAAAAGTGCTTGGCAATTACGGGAAATGCAAAATGGCCCGGGCATCTTTACAGAGGGGAAATGAAGAAAGATAAAGAATGGTGTTTGAGGGCCGGTGAGATATCTCAGCGTCACAAGCTCCTGCCTGGCAAGCGCGAGGTCCTGAGTTCGACTCCCGGTACCCACATACGAAAAAAGGGCCGGTGATATCGCTCGGCAGCACAGGCACCTGCTGGCACGCGAGGTCCTGAGGTCGACCCCCGGTACCCACAAAAAAAAAAAAAAGAATGGTGTTTGAGAGTGATATGGCTAAAGTGACTCCATTTTCTTTTTAGATTCCATTTTGTCTTCACTTAACCCCTAGATGAACTCACTCCCCAACCCTGTTGGATATTAAGGCACTAACCCATAGATAAACTCACTCCTCAGACCCCCTCTCAGTTAACAGTAAAACCCATAAAAGGAGAAACAAACAGTTACAGCAAACAATGGTCAGGCTGACCGTTGACCACATCCTGGGTGACAAACAGACCAGATGTTTGGAGAGGGTCTTATGATGCTCCTGTGAAATTCCAGAAAGATGATGTGGTATAATGTGGTTGCTATGGTTATGGGGGGAACTTGTGGGGAATTTGTAATGTGTAAAAGTCCCTGAGAACAAAGACTTGTGGTCAGTGCCTCAGTTTCTTACTGACCACCGGTCCGCCGGCTGAGTAAAGCTAGCTTGCTTGTACCCGTACTCAAGCCCTGTGAGTGGCTCTTGCAAATTCGCTATAACACGGGGACTGGAGAAATAGCCAGGAACCAATTTACAGTCATGGCAAGATATTGTGGTTTTCTAAAAACCAATGAGAAACTATTGAAAGATTTGAAGCAAAAAGCCTACAACATGAGATTTGCCTTTAAAAAAAAAAATTCTAGCTACTTGTGAACTGATGGAAGGAGCAAAATGGAAATGAGGAAAGCAGCCTCTTAAAGGCTGTTTCAGGAGCCCATGCCAGGCCACCTTCACAGAGCCTCACCTGCTGATCGAGCCACTAAACCACTTTCTTGGTGATGGGTGGGCCAAATCCACCTCCATTTGCTGGTGGACATCTCTAGAAACAATCTATGAGATTTCCCTCGAGTTTAAAATTTAAACACTGAAAGTAACAGGGACTCGGTTGAGTTTTAATGGTTATGCCGTAACGGGAAATGCAGCAAGTTCCCATGGCCATTCACACTTTGTCATGAGTGGTAAATGTGAGCACAGGTACCAAGAGGGTGGCGCAAGTGATGCAGGAGGAGGGGGAAGCCACCTGCTCATTTTTCTCCGTGGTTATGAGAGGGTAAGGATGGGAGACGCCCAGGGAAATACCCACAGGCTGGAAATCCTCATGGGATGGGCTGAAGTAAACTTCTGGGTCAAGCTGTAACCTCATGCTTTGAAGTTCTTTCAAAGTAAAAGCAACTGTCATGTTTCCATATAAACTGGTCATTGAACCTTTGTTTTTCATTTCCTGTGTGTTTGTGTTTTGTTGTCTTGTTTTATTTTGTTTTACAATACTTAGGATCAAACCCAGGGGCATTCTACCACTGAGCTACATCTCCAGCCGCACCATCCCCCCGAGCTTTGAAACAGGGTCTCAATAAATTGCCCAGGTTGGGCTTGAACTTGTCATCTTCCTGCCTCAGCCTCCTTAGGTCCTGGGATTACAGGCATGCACCACCATGCCTGGCTTGTTTTGTTTTGTTTTTAAAAGGAGAACATGAGTATCTGCATGTACTCTAAGCCAACTGTGAAAACCAAACGATTTCCAGTCCTTCCTTTTAGGCTCGACTCTATCGATGAGTCTGCCCCCTCTTGACTGACAGACAAATGATCTGACAGCTGTGGTCTTTCTGAGCGCCACTTTAGAGCGGATACTGAAGCTGAGAGCACCACTTGAGACCACTCATCTCTTCTGAACCTTTCTATGCTGCTCAGAACCAAAAATCAATTTTATGTAGGAAGAGTAAGTGATCCATATTGAGGAGGCCTGCGCAGGTGAGTCTGTGCCCTCTGTCACGGTTATAAATTAGGACACTATATATTCATGCTGAGGACACCAGTCAGGACACAGGAAAAGAGTGACATCTAGTGGCCGGCTGGTTGCATGTCTGTTGTGCAGATTGCCGAGGCACCTGGTTTGGGACACTGACTTTGTCTTTCCACGCCTGGGAATCCCGTCACTCCAGGAAGATTCAATCTCAGACCAGGTTCTACAAATAACATTTATCCCTCCATATTCTCTGCCAAGGTTTTTACTTTCAGAACAAGCACTCATCTCTAGAGCTGTCGTATTTTAAACTGTATTGTAAGATTTAGTAAATAACTATGTTCAGCAGTTGAGAAAATATAAAATCCAAAATTTTCCCTCTAGTTTTCAAAATAAGGTTTATCACTCAGTCAACAAATGTATACAGTACCGTGCACCAACATGACACCAAGCAATGAGTAGAAGGGATTCTTTTCTTCTTGGAGATGACGTTTGTATTGGGAGACAGGCAGTAATGTACACAAACAGCTGTACATACACACATAAATGTTTCATGTTCATTATGGTGTTTGATAATAGAAAAGGGAAAATATACCTGTGTTTTCTTTCCTTTTTATTGATATGTAACTTATGTACAGCAATGTATACTTATCTTAAGCTTGTTTAATTTCTGTGGTAAGTTTCACCATTGCCCCAGATCAAAATACCAAAAATTCCTAATTTATCAGAAGTCTTTTTTCATCTCCCCTTCCTTCTCTCAACAAAAGTAACCACTACTCAGACTTCTGTCACTATATATTTATTTAGCCTGTACTATGGACTTCCTTGTTTTTTGTACTTATTTGCAGAATATAATGATTACATTAATTGTGGGAAATTAGTACATGTATAGAACACACCTTAATTCTTATTACATCCTCTTCCCCCTCCTTCCCCCCATTCTCTTCCCTCCCTTCATCTCTTGGTCCCTTTCCTATTTGCAAAAATCCATATCTCTGTTTCCTATTATCTATCTCTTATTTTGCTCTTTAATTTATTTATACTTTGGGTTTCTCGTGTAAGAGAAACCATGTAAATATTTAACCAGGTTCTGATTTATTTCTCTTAGCATTATAGACTTCTTACGAATGAAATCACATCATATATATTCTTTTTGTGTCTACTTTATTTCCTTAACATCTTTTCTGTGAAATTAATTCTCATTGCCACATGGAGCAATAATTTACTTATTTTTCATTACCGTCTAGCTTTTCATCCATGATATGAATATATTATAGTTTATACTGTTATATTAGTTAGGTTTCTCTAGAGGAACAGATTAAATATAAATTATATATATGATTGCACAGAGGATTTATGAGGTAGGCTTACAGGACCAGAATTGGAAGAGTTCCAGTGGCCATCTTCTGGATCAGGGACAGAAGAATCCAAAATGGCCATCTGCACTCTGGACAGCTGCAGAATCCAGTAGCAGCTGACCTTCAAAGGCTTGGAAGCTCGCTGCAGTCACCAGTGCAAGACTGTGTCAGAAAATACAATAGTTTGCATTGGAAGGTATGCACTGGAAGCCTGAAGGAACTTCCAAAGGCAATGATGAAGACTGGAGATCCTCTAAAGAAAGAGGAAACCTTCCTTCTTCCCTTTTTATTCTGTCCAAGCTTCAAGCCTATTGGTTGAAGCCACCCAAATCTAGGGCAGGTCTTCTTCTCTCAGTTTGCTGGCCTTCGTGTCAATCATCCACAGACACACCCAGAATTTACTAACCTGCTAGGTCAAGCTGACACCTCACCACAATCACAAGTGTTCACTAACTTTTGGGTTATTTCCCATTAGAGATTTTATGAATAAATTTTTAATATCATTTTATATGTCTTTTGATGAAAATAAGCATTGTTTCTAAAGCATATGTCTAGGATTAAAATTCCCGATTCATAAATTAGACTACCTACATAATTTGCAGGGCTCAGCGTAAAAGGAAAATCCAAAAGTAGGGGAAAATGTCACTAGAAGTTTTTCCTTTTATTCCTTCTTTCTCTCTCTCAACTTGTCATGGCATTTATCTGTTATTTCATGTCATTCAAAGTTTAAAAATGTTTAAACATTAGCTTGCATTTTACTGTTCATGTTTATATTGTTCAATGTTAATATAAGAGCGTGTGGCCTGTTTGCAAATTACTATATTACATAATTTGTACTTCATAGCTTGGACATGCACATGCGTTTCATTCTCGGAAATGTTAAGGAAAACTAAGTTAAATGTTTTTACTTCACTTCTTGTTACATGTGCTATGTGCTAACATATCCCACCTTCAGTTTACTAATGATAAGATTAAAAGGAAAAAGGTTGCCTGGGTGCGTGTGTGTGCGCGCGCATCTGTGTATGTGGGTGTGTTTCTTAAAATGGCATTATCTTCTGCTTTCAAAGTAAATTCCGCTTTGCATGGAAACAAAGCCTCTCACTGGCTTTCAGAGCTGCCCATTTATCACACAGTCCTTTGAGTCTCCTTGAACTTCCAGTCACTGGGTTCCACTGGAATTCTATGCTCATGGGACGTGGGAAAAGCTAGGCATGACGGAGGAAGCAAGGAACAGTGGCAGATACACAAATTTCACATCCCTCCTTTGCCCAGGTCTAGGCTCCATAGTCTCTAAAGACTTTACTTTCAAAGAACAAATTTGAAGACAAAATTAATAAAAATGTCAAGACATTGACAGCAAAACATTAAACCATGCATGGGGCTCTTCTGAGTTTGGGGCTCTGAGCAGCAGCACAGGTCACTTGTCCATGAACCCTGTGCTGGAAAACTCTTTTCCAAAGTAGTTGCACCAAGGCAACACTTCTACCAGCAATGTATGAGAGTTCCAGTTGCTCCAGCATGTCACTAACACTTCTTATTGTTTAACCATCAAAACAGAAGTGCACTGGTATCTCATTGTGGTTTAATTTGCATTTTCTTGGTGACTAATAATGTGAAAAGGCCTGTTTTCTAATATGATATCTTCCTGTGTTCAAACTTTTGTTTATTTTTATATTGGGTTCTCCATCTTTTTCTTGATGATTTGTATGGGTTATATTTTCTGCATTATCGTGATGTACATTTGCAAATATCTTCTCTTGGTCTGTACTTTTTCACTCCTTAATAGTACCTTTTGATAAATAGTAGTTGTTAATTCTAATGAAATCTAATTTACTAATCTGTAATCTTATAGTAAGCCTTGACATCTTGATGTGATCATCTTGGCTATTCTAGGCCCTTTGGAAATAAAAAGCTCTCAAAGGGCCTATGTGCTAAGCTAGCATTTTTAAAACTCTTCAGGTCATAATTGATTAAATTACTAAGATGGAAGAATTATGGGCATCTGGGATGAAGCTAGACTACTTCAGGATTGGGACCAAACCAGATTATTAATGTTGTACTTTGTTTTTCCATACAAAAAAAGAAAGATCTTTAGTTTCTTTTCACATACCTAATTAGCATGCCTGCCTAATTAGCAAGCCTGGCAGATAGAGTCACCAACTGAATTATTATCAACAGTTGTTACATCGAGAATTGTTTTGGGTGCCCATGAATGCCAAGGTCGTTCAACACTTGCTAAGATTTTCATCTTCTTTATTACCACCATTCTTTATGATACTGACTGAGTAACTTCTGCGGCTATTTACAAAGCCTTCTACAAGCCATTGCTTCTGTTGTTAGGAGTACTGTTTTTATTTTCCATAGTAGTTCTCAACCTCAAAATGGTAAAGAAATGACCAAAATAGCATCACAATTCTTGAAATTAAGGGAAAGTTGCCTAATATGCAAAATACATATATATAATATATATATGTCCAGAATATATGTATATAAAACAATATACTACATAATATTCATTATATCAGGATACACATATATCCTTCCAGTTTGTGGCTTGTCTCTTAACTCTCTTTTAGTACCTTTTGATTAACAGGTTAATTTTAATATAGTCAAATTTATCCAACTTCTTATTTCTGGCTAGCCTATATGTTTAAGAAATGCATTTTCCAAAAGTCAGGTATTCTCCCATGTGGTCATCTAAAATCTTCCTAGTTTTGCTTTCACATTTAGTTCTTGTATTGGTTACCTAGGTCTGCTATAACAATGTATCACAAATTGGGTGGCTTAAATGACTGTAAGTGATCCCCACAGTTCTGGAACCGAGAAGTGTGAATTCAGGGTGTCACCAGGATTTGTTCCTCCCGGGGCCTATGCAGAAGAATCTGCTCCATGTCTCTCTCCCAGTTTGCAGTTTTTTACCAGCAGCCCTTGGTGTTCTTCAGCTTAACGGCTCATCACCCCAATCTCTCCCTTTACGTTCGTGAGACACGCTCCCTGTGCACACACCTATATCCAAATGTCCTTTTCATAAGGATGCAGTCATGCCGGATTTGGGGCCCACCCTACTCCAGTAGCATTTTATCATAAATTAATTACATCTGCAATGACCTTACTTCTGAATAAAGTCACATTCTGAGGTACCAGAGATTAGGATGTCACCCTGAGAATGGGGGACCATAATTCGACCTATAGTGGCTCTTCAGTGCACACTGAAGTACTCTTGTGTGTAGTGTGAAATAAGGTAATTACCCAGACTGTTCATCGCAAATCCCATCCTTTCCCCACTAATCTGAAATGCCCCTTTCATCATTTATCAAATGTCTGTAAATACAGAATTTGATACACTGTTTTGCTGTTTTTTATTTTTTATTTTTATTTTTATTTTTTTTTTTGTGGGTACTGGGGGTCAACCTCAGGACCTCGTGCGCCAGCAGGTGCCCATGCCACTGAGTGATATCACTGGCCCTTTTTTTGTATGTGGGTACTGGGAGTCGAACTCAGGACCTCACGCTTGCCAGGCAGGCACTTACGCCGCGGAGCCATCTCACCTGCCCTGTTTTTTATTTATTGATTTATTTATTTTTATTAGCACATGTTTGCAGTACATGATTACATTCATCATGAAGAGTTGGTACATGTACATAACACATCTCAATTATTTTTACATGCCCTTCCTTGTTTCACTGCTTTTTTTTTTCATCTATCACATTGTCTTAGTGTCATTGTACAGGTCTTGACACTCTCTAAGGAAAACTCTCTAAACTTCTTCAAAATTTCTTGATTTAATTCCAACAACATATCCCACAGAATTAGAGAAAATAATCCTAAAACTCATTTGGAAGTAGAAGAGACCTAGAATAGCAAAGGCAGTTCTGGGCAACAAAGGCAAGGCAGGGGGCATAACAATCCCTGGCTTGAAATTATACTACAAAGCTACTGTGATAAAAAAAAACATCGTGGTACTGGCAAAAAAACACACCCAAAGATCAATGAAACAGATTAGAAGATGCAAAAACAACTCCAGACATACTAAGCCACCTTATCTTTGACAAAGGCGCCAAATACATTCACTGGAAGAAAGATAGCCTCTTTAATAAATGGTGCTGGAAAAACTGGCCCTGCATGTGCTGACAACTAAAACTGGACCCATATCTTTCACCATGAACCAAATTCAAAATGGATCAAAAATCTAAATATTAGGGCCAGTGAGATGGCTCAGCGGCTTAAGCTCCTGCCCGGCAAGCGCGAGGGCCTGAGTTCAACTCCCGGAACCCACATACGAAAAAGGGGCCGGTGATATCGCTCAGCGGCACGGGCGCCTGCCGGCGCGCGAGGTCCTGAGGTCGACCCCCCGGTACCCACCAAAAAAAAAAAAAAAAATCTAAATATTAAAAGGCCAATACTCCTCAAAACTGTCAAGGTCATTTAAAAAGAAAAGAAAAGAGAAGAAAAGAAAAGAAAAGGAAGGGAAGGGAAGGGAAGGGAAAGGAAAGGAAAGGAAAGGAAAAAGCAAAAGAAAAAGACAGAAACTATCACAGACCAGAGAAGACTGGGAAAGCATGATGATCAAACACGATGTGTTACTCTGAATTAGATCCTAGACGAGAAATGGAAAAAACTAGAGAAATCTAAATAAATCTATTTACTTAACATTAACGTGCCAATAAAAATTCTTAATTTTTAAAATTTACCATGGTATTGTACTGGTACTCTGAGGAATATACAGAAATTCTGCAGTCTTTGCAAGCCTTCTGTATACAAAGCCCAGAAGTAAAAACTGAAAATTCTCTTTTGAAAGAAGTTTGATATTGGTGCAAAAACAGACCAAGAAGAATAAAAAACCAGAAACTACCACCTACCTATATCATCAATAGATTTTTCAAGAAAATGGCTAAAGCAAATGAACATAGAGTGAAAGTCTTCTAACAATGGTACAGAAACAAGAAGACATATGTATGAAAAAATTAATCTCTACTTTTTTCCTACATATGCGTAATTTAGCTTACCATATTTTATGGATATAATTATAAAAGTTAAAACGGTAACATGTTTGAGAAAAAAAAATTATCAGCCTTGAGCTACACAAAGATTTCTTAGATGTATAACCAAGAGGTCAAAATGGATCTTTAAAATTTTGGATTTTTTTTTTAAAGATAAGCTATTTTTCCAGCTTCCTCATGCTGAGAGAGGAAACTGTAAATCCCAGGCCTGATGCTAATGAAAATTTAACATTCCCTGGGTCATCTGGTGGGCCAAAACCTGGCCAAATCCACATAGGTATGTTCCCTGGCTTTTGTTCTACCCCTTCTATAAACCAGAGTGGAGGTGGACTAGCGACCCTCCCAATTCGGTCAAATTGTGAATAAACTAATTTTCCATTTTTATGGGTTTTTCTCCTAATGGCAGGCAGGCAAACAAATCCACATAGTGAATTCAGAGAGTCCAGATTCAAGTCTTTGAGAGTCCCTCAGCAAAACGTGGGACACCAAAATGCTTTTGTCGAGTAACAAAAATTGAAAAATTGGACTTTATCAGAATTAAAAACTTTTGCTCTTGTAGGCATCATTGTAAAAATTAAGTGACAAGTTATGAACTGGGAAAAATATTTGTAACTCATATATCTGATAAAGGATTTGTATGGAGAATACTCTTACAACTCAGTGATAAGAAACCCAAATGCCTACCAACAGGAAGTGGGTCGGTGGTATATTCATATAATTTGAAACAGTGATTTGTATTTTCATGTTCTGGGATGTTTATCCTTCCAAGCAAAGAAACTGGCATGCTATAGAATATCTCCTTCACCGCAGGCTCATTTCCTCTTCAAACTGAAAGGATGTTAGACTTGCAGCCAACTTGTTTGCGTTCGAAGCGTGATAAAAATGATCTCCACAGCCTGTTCATATTCCAGAGTAGGTACCTTCCCTTTTGCCTTTCTGAATTAATTGGCTTTAAAAAATGTATATACTTACATTACGGAGCCAGGATTTCTCTTCCTCTCTCAGAAGGAAAAGGTGGCAAAAATGGAACTGAAAAGCTATAGCAAAATGAATATTTTTAAAATAAACAGTGCCGGGTCAACTGGAACCCAGAACAGAGAAATTAAACTCGAACCCACCCAGGCGCTTCCTAAGCGTTCTGGGGGAAGCGCGGTTTCTGGGACCAGGAGACGACTGAACGCTGGCTGGACTTTGGGAGTCTGTTGAGGAAAGTAAACCAAGATCTCATTTGCAAGATGGAATGATATTCAGATTCAGCTGTGATTTTACCTAGCACTCCACTGGCTTTTGTGATTTCCCCATAGAAACAGTTCACGGAAAAAACGAAGAGTGTAACGCTTAGAGAAAGATAAAGAAAACAAGATCTTCATTTAATTCCTGCTGGAGTGTGGAAAAACATCTTAAAATAGAGAATGAAAAAAGTGATCAGGTCTTTTTGGAGAAACCAGCATCTTCAACAGAAGAAAACTCTTTGGTATTCGAAGAAAGTTTTAAACACACAGCGAATCTGAAGAACACACGTACTTGAAAAATACTCCCGAGAATATCAGTGCGTGTGGAATCTAAGTCACTTGATACTGGGGGGGTCACACAGTGTTCTCCAAAATGGCTCCGTGAATGAGAATCTTAACAAGGATTAAAGGAAGTAAAAGCAAAATTGGTGAAGCCGGTGAAGGCAAAGGAAGACCTCTTTCGGAAGCTAAAACTAGTCAAAATGTTTTTAATTCTTCTGGGAAGATACCCAGAAGGGGAATAGCTGTGTAGAATGGGACCTCTAGTCCTAGTTTTTTGAGGAACCTCCACATTGATTTCCCCAGTGGTTGCACCAGTCTACACTCCCACCAACAGTGGAGAAGGGTTCCTTTCTCACAGCCCCTCCAGCATTTGTTATCGGTTGATTTCTTGATGATAGCCATTCTTTCTGGAGTGAGATAGAATCTCAGTGATGTTTTAATTTGCATCTCTCAAATGACCAGTGATGTTGAACATTTTTTTCATGTATTTATTTGCTATTTCTACTTCTTCATTTGAGATATGTCTTTAAAAATATCATACCACAATGATATATGCACACCCATGTTTATAGCAGCACAATTTGTAATAGCTAAATCTTGGAAACAGCCCAAATGCCCATCAACCAATGAATGGGTAAAGAAGATGTGGGTTTTTTTTTCATACAATGGAGTACTACTTAGCCACAAAGAAGGATAAATTTGAGACACTTCTAGGTAAATGGATAGACCTTGAGACCATACTCTTAACTAAAATAAATCGAACACACAAGTGTAAACATTGAATTGCTTCTCTGGTGTAAAAAACTGAAAGTGTAAATAAAGACCAACATGTATAGTAGATATTGGGAAATGGGAAGAAAACACTCAAATGGGAAGGGGAACTAGGGAGGGGGAAGGGAAAGGAAGGAAAAAGAAAAAAAAAGGAGAAAAGAAGAAAAAATGGAAACCAAACTTTTGTAAATGAGGGGAAAAGGGGCTGAAGGGAGGGAGAGGGAAAGGGAATGGGAAAAAAAAGAAACTATATCATGTACAGGTACAAATTCCCTATGATGAATGTGATCATTATGTATATCTAAAATGTACCAGTAAACTTAATTAATAAAAAAACTAGTCAAAATGTATAGACGGAAGAATGATCTGTCTCAGTTACAGCTGCTGATGAAGTGGAGAAGCTGGAGCCAGCTGTTGCTTTATGAGATGCCGTCAACTGCATCTGACGAGAACGAGAAACTGAGCCTTACACAGCTGATAGACCTTTTTTTTCCGGTACTGGGATATCAAACCTCGGCCCTCACATGCACTCTACCCATCAGCCAACCCCCAGCTCCTTCCCAGTAAATCTTGGAGAAAGACAACTTCGTGAAAAGATGCTTACACATTTTAAAACGAAGATGATAGCCATTAGAGCTTAGAATAAGGTACCTTACCCGTCACTTTAGCATACATAACATATAAATTAAATTCTAACATGAACTTAGCATTTTGAATAGAGTTACCAAAGAAAACTTGACATTTAAAGAAATAGTAAAAGCTGGGTATGGTGGCACATGCCTGTAATCCCAGCAGCCTGCAGGGATGAGGCAGGAGCATCTCAAATTTGAACCCAGCCTGGGAAAGTTAGCAAGACCTTGTCTCAAAAATAAAAATTAAAAACAGAAGGGCCCAAGATATAGCTCAGTGCAAAGACCCTGGGTTCAATCCCCAGTACATAAATAAGTAAATGAATGAATGAATGAATGGGTCAGGGATATAGCTCAGTGCAATAGCTGTCCCAAGTGCATACATACAAATTTAAAACATGTTTAAAAAGTAATATGGACAGTCCTGGGAACCAGCTTTAATACATTGTTTTGCTTTTGTGGCAAAAGTCTTATTTTTAGCGTTAAAAAGTAGTCACATCTTGTTAATGTCTAAATTTAAACTGGTCTAAAAATTCCCACATTTCTGCTAAATTATTAAACCTTGCTTTCATCTATTTATTACATCTTTTCATCTACGGATCTCAGATAATAAAATTTATGTCCAAAACTTCAAAAAAATTAACCCCTAGTATATCTATTAACCCCTAATATATATATATATATATATATATATATATATATATATATATATATCATACATATATAAATTAATTTCAGATATCATAATTGGAAATGTGAAAATAAAACAATAAAGTTTCCGGAACCTAACTTAGAAACATATGTTTGTGATTCCAAGGTAAGTTTTTTTTATTTGTAAACAGGACACAAAACATAATGACTTTAAAGGAAATAATTAGATAGATAAATAGATTATGTTACATTTAAGAATTTCTTTTATTGATAGACGCTACTGTAAGAGTAAAAAGACAAGGCACAGGGAAAGACATCTGCAACATATGTAACTGCTAAAGGCCTAATATTCAGCATACATAACAAATTCTTTCAAATAAATTAAAAATGAAACACAACCTAATTGAAAAAATAGTCAAGAAATCTGAGCAGATCCATCACAAAAGAGCATATTCAAATGGCTAATAAGTTTGTTTAAAAGTCTCAATATCATTAATCATCAGAAAAATGCCAATGAAAACCACAATGAGTGTCATTCTAGGCTGTCTAAAATGGCTAAAATGATGAAGCCTGAAAATACCAAGAATGTGGAAGAAGAAACGATGTCATTCACAGTGGATGGGCGTGTAAAACTAGTACAACTTGAGAAAACTTTTTTGGCATTTTTTACTAGAGTTGAATTTGTGTCTAGCCTATGACCCCACAGTTACATTCCTAGGTGTGTATCTAGCAGAAATGTATGTACCTAAGCAAGTGGTATGCACAAGAATGTACAAAGCAGCACAATTACTAATAGTCCCAAACTGGAAACAATCTTAATGTCGTCAAAAATAGGATGAATAAATAAACTGTGGCATGCAATGGATAATTTTACAGCAATGTTCCACAACTAAAAACAGTAACACAGATAACTTTTATAAGCATAATGTTGAGTGAAAAAAAAACAGACATGATGAATACACAGTAAATTATTTGGGGAAAGAAAAGCTAATTGGTAAATGGGCGATTTCTTCAGGTCTAGCATTGCTCTGTTTCTTGGGCTTGGTAGTTTCTTACCAATGCATATACTTCGTCATAATTTACCAAGCTATAATGTCTGTTTTTGTGTATTTTTCTGTATGTGTATCATGCTTCACAATTACATTTTTTTGTAAAAAGTATAGACTATTTCTCCAAAAAAATTTAAAAGATTTGATGAGAAAATATAATATAGGATTTTAAGTATTAGATAAAATTGGGATTTAAGCAGATGGCATAATGTAAAAATCACTAGTACTAACCCCCAAATATCCACATAGAATGGCAAAGTAAACTAAAAGGATTTTATTTATTTATTTTTGTGGGTACTGGGGATCAAACTCAGGACCTCGTGCTTGCCAGGCAGGCGCTTATGCTGCTGAGCGATATCATCGGCCCTTTTTTCGTATGTGGGTACCAGGGGTCAAACTCAGGACCTCGCGCTTGCCAGGCAGGCCGCTTATGCCGCTGAGCTATCTCACTGGCCCTAAAAGGACTTTAGAAATCACCCAAGACTCCTTTTCTGCACCTGCGACCTCCCAACACTTTTCAGAGAGATTTATCTGATCAATTCTCTTCCTTGAACTGCCACCAACTCTTCAAGTTTACTTTAGAAATAGTCGTATTAATACAGTTTAATACAACTGATACAATCTCAACCTGCCCCCGTCTGTACTTGAGTGTCCGGGAAGGAGTGTATCTTCTATTTGCAATGTACTTTACAATACAGGAATCACAACACTGCACTTTCCATAGATTAATAAAGTATACATGTTAATATCCATACATTTACGGATCACACCTCAAATGTGTTTGCTTTATCTTCTTAAGTGTAAGAGGTATACAAGGAAATCATTAAAAACACAAGCTTTGGAATTAGATTAGCCAGGGCTCAGGTGCCAGTTCTGTTGCTCGGTAAGCCAGCCACATGTCCAAGCCTGCCTCCTCAGTTTGAAACTCAGGACATAGGACTAACCCACAGAACTGTTGTAAGGACTGAACGAGGTAGGAAATGCAAAAAGCTTAGCATACCATCTACCTCCAAGGAAGAATTCAGTAACTTCATGCTATTGTTACATGTCATCCATGGAAACCATTTAGAAATTAAAGTAGGAAAAATATGTATTTTTTGTTTGCGATGTTAGTACTTGGAGGCAGGAGGTGTGGGGTACTAATTTCTTGTCTTTTTTATCAGAAAGCTCAGAAACCTATAGTACATCAGGTGCCACAAAATTAAGATCACAACGAGCTAAATCATGGTAAAAAGTGTTGTAGTGTTAATAAGCAGAAGAAAACATCCGAATGTGTTGAGTCGTTTTAAATATCTTTGAAGGGGATGGTGTTTATTTTGCTGTGGAGGGGGTTGCTACTACTTAAAGTGAACAGAGATGGGCAGGAGGATAGTATTTAAAGTTACTAAGGAACCTCCCAAAGCTGGGTCACAGATAAAAACAAAAGTTATGACGAAACCTTCACATCAATGTGTGGGAAATATCACCTGCATATCTAGTAGATTCTCAGGTCACACTTGTCTTTCCTGAGGATAGAGTGAGGAGTTAACAGCAAAGGGAAACGTAGGAGGCCCTCTGACAAGTACCAAGGGGGACTTTGAAGAGGAAAGGAGAAAGGGGAGGAGAGGCATGCAGAAAACTACTGGTCCCAAGTAAGCGGCCTGCCCACTGGGGGGGGTCTCCATTGCCCCCTGGCTACACCCATTCCCACTTGCTGGTAGGAGGAAGAACTTCATGAAACATCAACATGTCACTGTTCAAGTGAAGAAAGATTAGCAGATAAGGGAGGAATATGCCTATGTCTGCTTCAGCCCCTTTCAGGCCATGCATGAATCCTATTTGAACACAAATGCATGCAAATCCTAAAGTTTAGACATCCAAAAGAAAAAGAAAAGAAAAAAGGTTGATGGAGCTAAATTAACATGATTTGTAATTAAACAGGCAGTTTTCTGTTTAATTAGTACACTGACGATGTACTAACATAAAGCCCTTCCTCAAATGTTCAGAAATTACAACTGAATCAGTAATGTGGAAAAACAGAAAGCACACTAGTTGCTTTAACAGGGAGAATTTACTATAAGGAACTGGTTAAACAGATGTTAGAGAACTAAGAAAGAAAAAAGGATACACCTCTGGCAACTGAAAAGGGGACCAAGAGACGCAGGGACGGTTGGGGGGGGACATAAAAAGAATTAGGATGTGTTATGTATGTAGAGCAACGCCCCACAGTGAATGTAATCATTATGTCCTGCAAACATGTACTAACAAAATTTTAGAAATTATAGAGAATACTGGGATTGAAACAGAAGGTAACCACTGGAAGCAACTGCCACCTTCAAAGCGGAAGAAACAAAGAGGACTGGCGGTTGTATCCAGGAAGAGGAGCCTCAAGAAACCCCAACTCGGGACCCTGAGATTTGCTAGTTTTCCCAGGAGATGGAGTGAGGCAGGCTCTGGGAGCACAGGAAGAAGCTAGAAACAAAAACCAAAGGCGGCTGGAGCTGGCTGCTCATGCCCGGGTGAAGGCACGCGTGGCACTGCCAGGAGAACAGCGAGCGCTTAGCAGGGAGCCCTGCCTTTCCCTTCCAGCCACCCCTTTCCAGTGTCTCCACCTGTGGGAGCTGCAGGCGCCCGACCACCAATGGGACAGGCGGTCTGTGGAGTCCCAGCCTAAGGGACAGCCTGGCCTGGACTCCTTCCTGCTCCTAAGTCTTTCTGGCAAGGGAAGAAATAGCGCAATTAGGGGCTCTGAACATACTGTTCTTCTTCTTCCCCACCAAAATAAAATAAAATGTTTGTATTACCAAATACTGTTTGTTTTGTTTTGTTGGTAAACTAAGGGTAGTTGATCCAATTTTAGGGTCTTTCTCTTTATCTGTGCACTTGAAAACTGGCCTATACGGAGGAATGAGAGGACACACCCGAGGTAAACCGTTTGTTTTCAGGCTTTACACCGGTCCGGAGAGGACCAGCGGCGAGGCCGGCTCTCGGACTGCCTTGCACTCTGTAAACGCCCCCCGTTTCCTTCGCTCTTCCTCACTCCCGCTATGCACAGCCTGGGATCTGGAACCAGGCCACCGCCCCTAGGCTTGCGGGACTTCAGAAGCGTCGCTGGACTTTGGTTTCCCTGCGCTCCTCGGTGAAATGGGCGGATCCCTAACCGCTGTGGGCTGATCGACCTCAGCACCCGGTGTGGCAAGCGCCTAGTGGAGTCGGGAAAAGCCTGGCCCCTTCATCCTCCTCCTGGTATTAAACCGGGGTTTTAAGCTTCGGCCGGGTAAGCCCGAAAGCCGGAGTCGCTCCGCGAGGTGCGTGCTCCTCGCTCTCCTCCCTGGAGCGCGCTCCCCTGCGCGGCGGCCGGGTTGGCTGAACCGAACCCCGGCGCTGGGAGTAGAAAGGGGCGGGGCGGGGCGCTGGCTGGCGTCTGCACCCCTCTGGGGAAGGGGGGTGCGCGCGGGGGTCCCGATCACCGCTCCGGGTCTCGGGGAGCCTGGGCGCGCGGGCGCCCAGGGATGTGACCGCGCCGCGCCCCCATGCGGGCCCCGGAGACCCCGGCGCCCGGCCGCCCGGCCCTGCGGCTGCTGCTGTCGCCTCTGCTGCTGCTCGCGGCGGCGCCGTCTGGCCGCGCAGGTACGTGGGTGGCGCAGCGAGTTGAGCCTCTGGGTTTCGCTTTCTGGTTCCGGGCCCCCCGGGTTTCGCACCTTTCCGGGCGAGGACTGGGCTGGGATGGAGGGATTTGGTGGCGTGCACTCTGGTCGGTGCCCACGGCTCGCAGCTTGAGACGAGTGGCCGTCACCGCTCGGGGCGCCCTCGCCGGCGTGTCCCGGGCTCCCGCCGCCGCCGCCGCGGGCCGTCTCAGACTCTGAGTCCTGAAATAGGACCGCTTGGAGGCCCCGCTTTCCAAAACCCAACCCCGAAAAGGGTCTGCTCCGAGGGGACAGATCTAGAGGAAGCTGCACGTCTAAAGTAACATTTTCCACACCCCTTCCTGGGCACATCTCTCGCTTTACAGTTGTGACCATGCACAGAGAGAAGCTCTTTGATTTTTCAGAAATAATAAAACCGTTAACTGATTTATGACATAAGGTAACAGAAGGGTTTTTTACCTTTTGTTAAAATTTAAACTGTTTACCAGTTAGAACCCAATAAGCCAGAATAACTCATTAGCCATTTTTTCCCGTATTTCTGATATATTAAAACAAACAAACAAACAAAAACTTTTCAGACAAGATATCTGGGACTTTTTTTCAATTAAAAGCAACCGCAGAACTTTCCAGAAGACTGAACAGCAGCAGTGAGTGCAGGACGAAAGTTGCCCAGGAAACTTGGTAGAGTCCTTAGTAGTCAAGGAAAAAAGTTGTTTCCGCTCAATATAGTTACAAAGGTCAGAAAAATGTGCCCACAGGTCTGGAAGGGAGTTTTGAACAATAGATGTTATACACAAAAAAAGTTTCTCTTCTCCTAAATTTTCAAAAATTTTAGTTGTTTTTTAATTCCAGGCAAAAAGAACGGAAGGAGACTGCTTCTGACATACTGAGCCTTCAACTAACAGGAATTCACTTGTTTTTCTTTTTGATCAAAGAGTGACATTAAACTGGTCAGCAATTTAGTCAGAGGACTAAAATTAGAAGGTGGCCATATTCTTGACTTCAAAATTTGCAACTGAGCTGGTGGCGCACACTTGAAATCTGGGAGCCTGAGGCAGAAGGATCAGAAGTTTGAGCCCAGCCTGGGCGACTTGGTGACTTAGTGAGACCCTGTCTCTAAAAATAAAAAGGGCTGGGGATGTAGCTCAGTGTGAAGGCCCCAGGTTCAATCCCCAAAGAGCAAAATTTACAACAAACAGACAAAAGAAACTTCTTTTCTGATCCACAAGACCCAGGTGAGTTTTTAGCTCCTAGCAGGTTCTAGTCCTCTCTAGGGATTGTAGGGACTGCTGGGAAAACCAGGTTAGACGCTGGATGTTGTTGCCTGGACACCAGACCTGCCTGTGATTGATAGGTCATCTGCAATGCCTGCTGAATCCTGGGCTTTCTAAGAGTTGTATGACATTGCCACTCTCGGATAGATGAATATTTTAATTGATTTTTTGAACTCTTTGCACAAAAATTCAGAGTCACACAGGTCACCATTGGATCAGGTTGTACAATGCTAAAAATTCCCCTGGTGGGGGGAAATGCTCAACACGGCATCAACTTTTTAGGAAAGTCTTGCTGTTTCAGGTAAACTTTTGTCTCTGCTGCTCCCTCAAGGTAGGTGGGACAAAGACTCTGTCGTCCACTCTCTAACCTCTCAGGAGACAGAAGTTTCACCAGGAAATATGTTCTTCCTATCAAATGTGTTCTGTGGGCCGTTCCTATATCTTAAAAACTGTGGTCAGCATTATATAAACAGATGTAATAAGAGTCTGTTTGACTTTCCAGCTCATGTGTCTTTGCTTAAAATTCTTCAAAGATTTCCACTGCTCTTAGAATCATTCTCAGTTCTCCTGCAAGGACCAGTGTGGCCTCTCCAGCCTTAACTTAATTCTTTAATCCCTTAATTCCTGCTGTTCTTACTTTTTTTCAGTTCCTCAAGCTAGGCAAACTGTTTCCTATCTCAGGGATTGATGCTTGCGGTTCCCTCTGACAGAATGTTCCTTCCGCCGTCTGTCCCGGTTAAGTCTGCTCAGATTTGGCATCTCACCCTCTAAATCCCTAGAGAGAAAAATGCAATTCATTATGCCTGTGAACAAATGAACCTAACTTTAGTTTTGAGTCTTTCAAATACAATCTTAATATTACTTTTAAAAAGCAATGCTTGCTCGAGCTGATGCACTGTATTGAGCACAGTGAGGGTGTTTGTTGAAGTCTCTTTTTGAATATAAACGCTGCCGCATTGGGTATTACATTTCACGGAGAAGTTACACAAGAACATAGTTCACACACACAGACACACACACAAATGATTCTGCTGAACCAATTAAACTTTCATAATTTTTAAAACTTTTTATTTTGAACTTATTTGAGACTTGCAGGAATAGCAGAGCATTCCCACATACCCTTCAGCCAGTTTCTCCCAATTTCAACATCGTACATAACTGTTGTACAATATTCAGATCCAGGAAACTAATATTAGTATAATTCTACTCACTAAACTGGAGACTTTGCTTGAATGTACGCATTTCCCACTTTTTCTATTCCAGAATCCTACATCTCACTTTACATTGAATTGTGTGGCCTTCCTCTCCTCAAATTGGTGACAGTTCACAGCCTTTCTTTGCTTTCATGACCTTTATTTACACTTTTGAAAGCGTTGGTCACCTCCTCCCCTTCATCTGATGCTTCCTCACAATTATATGAGCTATTTGTTTTGGGCAACAATACCACAGAAATGAAGTCGTCTTTCTCAGAGCATTTCAAAGGACTTAGGATACCAACAGGCCTTCTTACTGGTGATGTTAACCTTGATCACTCGGTGATGTCAAGTGGCATCACCAGGGTTTCTGATTATAGTCATGGTTTTTCACTTTCTGATTGATAAGTATCTTGTGGAGAGGTAATTTAAGATTATGTAAGTATTCTGTTTCTGCCCTAATTTACATCCACTAATGTTAGTGTCCATCAGTGAATTTTGATGGCAACAACTAATACGCCACATAATGATTTTTTTTGCACTCTTTCCTTCTACATGTATTAATTGGAATTCTATTACAAAGAAGAGCTGTTCCTTTTACCTTGTTTATTTATTTATGTATATCAATATATGCTCATTTATTTTATTTCAGTTAAATTGAATACTTTCATTATTAGTTTTGCTGCTCCAGTTGTTACAGCTCTGGCCAGCTGGCTCCTTCAGTGTGGCTCCCATGTCCTTTTAAGAAGTCCCGTCCTTTCTGAGCATTTTATTACTTTCTAGTACCACAAATGGTCCAGATTTACCTTGTGTTTTCCCTACTCCAAGCCTGGGTTTAACCCTTTCCCCCAAAGCTCTGCTTCCTTATCTTGGACAATGGTGTTTAGAAACCAAGATCTGGGTGCTCGGCCTGCTCATTGCTACTGGGGTGTCATTTCTAGCCTCTCTGTGTGGACAGAGCCTGGACTTATAAATACGTATTCTAATCTGGTCATATATCACCATGTATATGCATATTAAAGACCATTAATTCATAATAACCTTTCAGACTTCGATCCAAAAGCTCAAGGTTCATTATGCTTTATTTGAACCTTCTTTCTCCAACAGTGAGAAATCCAGATATTGTTATCTACAAGAGATTTACTTATTTGTTCAATTCTAGTACAAAGTAGTTTCAGAATTGCTAACCTATGCTCCTATGAGAAACATATTGACCAACTACATTGCAGCATGTGAGTAAAGTTCTTTAGTCTTTCGATTTATATTATCCGATCAAAATACTGTGGACCAGAGTTGCCTAATTTTGTCTTTTTTCTACACTTTTAGTGTGCTTATATTATCCATTTGTAACAATATAGATTTATTTTTTTCTGTTTGGGTTTCATCTTGGGTTCCCCCTCATGCTAGTGGATTTTAATTATTTGTGGAGTTTGAGGTATTTGGGGAGAACCTAAGCATGGTTGTAAGAGTCAGCGTGTGTGCTGTAATGTACCCAGAGAAGTGTTGCTCCCTCCTCGATCCTATTCCACACAACCTCCCAAAGGTAACCACTAACCTTCATTTCTAGCTTATCGTTCCTATGCTTCTTCTGCACCAATGAGAAGATATGTGTGTATTTTTAATATCCCTCATCTTACCTCAGACATAGCATACTCATGATACTGTTTTGCAGTTTTTTGTTTAACTTAATAGTATTTTAATTATCTTCAAAATCATACTTTTCTGCTTTATAAATCACTATTCCTAAAAGAGAGGTCCTGACTATACCTACTAAATTAATTTCAGAGCTAAACTATTTCCATATTTTGTTTCAATTTAGCATGAGAACACCTTGCCTTAAACATACCAAATGCTAACAGTTAAGAGCCAGGTCTAACTCCGAGCTCTGCGCTACAGCTAGTGCAGAATTTCCTCACTCACATGTTCTTTTTTTTTTTTTTTTTGTGGGTACCGGGGGGTCGATCTCAGGACCTCGCGTGCCAACAGACACCCGTGCCGCTGAGCGATATCACCGGCCCCTTTTTCGTATGTGGGTTCCAGGAGTCGAACTTGGGCCCTTGCTCTTGCTGGGCAGGCGCTCACGCTGCTGAGCCATCTCACCTGCCCTCACGTGTTATTTTTATCACACAAAAATGTCTCCTTGTCCAACCTTTCTCCAGCTGCCCTTTAGGTAGACCTGGGGTGATTTCTTGTATACCAGTAGGTATATTCTGATGGTCTCTCCATCTGTCAGCTTGAGATTCATCCCCAGCACATCTGGAGGGCATCATACATCCAAGATCCAAGCATATGGCTCTGAGTACTACCAGTCTCCTCCTTGAGAGTTTGTGTCTCACTGCCTTATATGCTCAGCATCCTACAGCAGAAACTAAGGAGAGGCAGTGTTTGCTACTTGGGGGACAACCAAGAAAACCAGTTACCTAGGGGAGCGATGTGGAATGGGAACAGGGTAGCAGGGATGAAGAGGGAGCATCCTCCTCTGAGTACATGTTTTTGTATAGTTCTGACTCTTAGAATTATAGGGGTTCATGTATTTTCCATTTACTTATAAACTTTGAAAAAAGACAACAAGCCAATGGAATTCTGAGTTCTATAAAATTAATGTTTTAGTACAAACATGTCAGCAAAACCATTGGCTGTTTTTATAATATTTTGAGTAAACTTGCATATGTCTGTGTTGCTTTCTTTAGTCCTTAGTGTAATATTTTCCACAGAATAGGTACTCCGTAAATTTTTATGGTTGAAAAGCACTTTTTCTTGTGTACATGATATTTTTAATGACTTCCAATTTGCATGATTTCTTTCAAAGTTCAATTTCACCACCTATCATTGACATGCTTGCTTTTATAAGGAGTTTTTTAAAAAGTTTATCTGAGGCTTAAGATAGGATATATTTTATAAAGTGAAATCATTTCATTTATCTGAATTATAACATTATACTTTTGCTATCATTGTGATTTCTGGCAGCATTTTTCTTGGTCCACATTTAGGACCCCATCACACAAAGGCTGAGACCATAGTGATGAATTAAATCATTATAATCAATTCCAAAATATGTCAATTACATCTAAAACTGGAGAACAAGAGAACTTTAGCAAAAAAAAAAAAAATTTGCTGGTAGGAGACATTACATAAATACTTCCTCTGCGTTGTCTTCCCAGAATCTCTTTAATATAGAAACCCAGAGCTCATGGGACCTTAGAGATTGTCCCAGCCAACTGCTGCTCCCTCAAATCTCCCCACAGCAGCACTTCCCAGTAATAACCTGTCTGCTGCTTCGGCACCTCTCCTCCCAGGAGACTCACTACCCAGGGTGTCCTGCCATGACAGACTTCCAGCTACCAAAGGTTCTTCCAGAAAATGAGCCGAAACTTGATGCCTTTCACTTTCATCCATTGGTAGTCCTCGTTCTAAGCCAAAGAAGCTCTACTGAACAACCTGATCAGGCAGTGGATGCAGCTCTTACATTTTCTTTGTTTCTTCTTCACTGCACTGTCACCTCCGCACTGATGTTGTGCCAGGTCCCTTGCCTCTCTCCTGTATTTGCAGTTTGTCGTGCAGTCTGTCTGTAACCGGTGGGGCTGACCCTGTACAACATGGTGGGATGGCTGCTGTACTGCATTCTAAACATGGAACCTATAAACTTTGTCCTCAAGTGATTCAAGCTTCCCGATGACTTTAAACATTATTTGTGCAAAGTTAGTTTTGCTTTTCTGAGGGTGGTGATCACTGCATTGCTCTTTGAGCCAACAAAAAAACCACTGCAATCACCATCCGCCACTTAGCCGAATGCCAGCTCTGCCTGAGATGCGGAGGATGATCCTACTTTGTCCTGTACAGACTCGTTGCTGAGTTTTTTTTCTTTAAACTTCTTGATTTCAACATGAATACTTTTCACCCAGCTTCCTGTTGGCTAGATAATCCTTAGTCCTGTTTTATGCAACTACCCTTGTGTTTTGGTCATCTGGGATATTTTCCTAGCAATCGTTTGTATCATTTCCCTATTTACATTTTCTCCCTCACTACTTTGTAGGTACTTTTTTCCTCCACATAAATCCCCTCATCTTCACTTTGATGTGACTCAGCAGTGCTTGGAGTATTTATTTTTCTCTTCAATACCATTGTGCTTGTTTCTGAAGAAAAATAAAACGGAGCAACAGACAACTACTGTATTTCTTAATGCTGCCATATCAAAGTACCACGAGCTGATTGGCTTCATTGTTCTGGAAACTAAAAATCCAGGACCTAGGTGTCATCAACATTGATTCCTTCTTTTTAAGTTAATTAATTAATGTTGGCTTTTTGAGATTAGGTCTTGCTCTGTATTATAGTTTGGCCTTGAGCTCAATACATAGCCCAGACTGGCCTTCTACTCACTGTGATCCACCTGCTTCAGCCTCCAGAGTTCTGGTATTATAGGTGTGCACCACCATACTCAGCTCTGGTTCCTTCTGAAAACTGTCTGTCCCAGGCCTCTCTTCTCTCTTATGGTTGCTGACGGTCTTTGGCATTCCTGGGCTTGTCACCCATCCCTGATCTCTGCCTTCCTCTTCACATGGCCTCTTGCAGAGTCTCTTCACGTGTCTTCCAGAAGAATATGTCTGTCTGTCTGTCTGTGTCCAAGTCTCCCCTTCGTATAAAGACACCAGTGATACTGGCTTCCAGCTCACCCTGTTTTACTCATTTAACTTGTTCACCTCTATAAAGACCCTATTTTCAATTAAGGGCACATTTTGATGTTAGGGTTTTGGGGCCGGTGAGGCGTACACACCTGCCTGGCAAGCGCGAGGGCCCGAGTTCGACTCCCGGAACCCACATACGAAAAAAGGGCCGGTGATATCGCTCAGCGGCACGGGCGCCTGCTGGTCGACCCCCGGTACCCATAAAAAAATAAAATTAAATAAATAAATGAAGTTAGGGTTTCAACACATTTATTTTTGGAAACACAGTTCAATTCATATACCAACCATACCTTCCAAGACTTGTAGGGTTGTGAGCAGGAGATGTGGCCTCAGCTTCTAAAATAGGAAGAGGCTGGCTTTTCATCCAGCCTTTCACTGTGGTAGTGCCTCCTCTTTGCTATGGTTAACAGTCTGTGTCCACCGCTGAAGGGAAACGCTTGCAGATATGCCAGACTTGAAGGGCTCCACTGAGAATACGGAAGGCAGAGATGAGGTCCTCTCTTACATGGTCCATAGCAGCAACATCAAGGAGAGCCACCAGCGGGTGCCTAATAAAGACTTTCAACTTTCAGATTTCTTTAGCAGAGGGGCTCCCTCTCCTCAGATCCCCCCTCCCTCCATCTCTGCTGCTCCAAGGTGCACTTCCACAGAAAAATCTCCCTTGCTCCACCAAGGGCCATTTTCATATGTGAGGCATAACTACTTGCATTATTCCATCCCAGCATCCCCTCCATTTCAGATTAAAATGTATATGTTGCAAAATGTCTGCTAAATTATCTATTAAATGTTCCATTTGTTACTTTTAAAAATAATACTTAAATTTTATGTGCAGAGTAGATATCCTGTGCAGGGGAATGGGATATTTGAGATGATCAGATTTAACAGAAAAGGGTTACCTTAACACTCTATGCATCCATTATGAGTTTTCAAAAAGTTTAAATATATGGTGCCTCAATGCAATTTTAGAATAATTTTTCTTGGAGTGCTTTTCAATCATCCTGTACTCATTCATTCATTCAGTGCCATTCATTTGTACACTTCAGGAACTGTTCTGTATGTCCAGGAAAGCAGGAAAGTGAGGTCCCTTTCTTCATTTAGGAGAGAGAGAGAGGGGAGGAGATAGATCAAATTAAAGTATAAATGCCAAAACTGAGGAAAATAAGTTTCCTTAGAAGCACAAACCAAGGCATTTGATCTAATCAGGGAGTCAGGCAGGGCTTCGTATGGGGAAGGGCCTTTAAACAGAAATTTATAGAAGTTGTTGGTTAATAGATATATGTATGTATGTGAACACATTATATCACATTTTCCCTGCTTGAGGAGAAAAGATGAATCAGAAGGGAAATGTGATGTGTGAATAAATGACTATGAATAAGCACTTTATTTTAAAGAAAAACCATATAAATTCAATAGTCATAGGCAGCTTGCCATCCATATCATGTGACATGTTTATAATTCAGTATCAAGTCTGGTCTTCCTAACTTAAATATTAGCAAGAAAATGGTTAAATCCTGCTCTAAACAATTCTACCTGTGAATTACCAGGTAGTAATATTCCTTTTTACATATATTTCTTTCTTATAAAACTAACAATGGGGCCGGTGAGATGGCTCAGCGGCATAAGCACCTGCCTGGCAAGCGCGAGGTCCTGAGTTCGACTCCCGGTACCCGCATACAAAAAAAGGGCCGGTGATATCGCTCAGCAGCACAGGTGCCTGCTGGTGCGCGAGGTCCTCAGTTTGACCCCCGGTACCCACAGGAAAAAAAAAAAAACTAACAATGAACAAACAAGCAATTAGCAAGAGGAAAAATCCCACGAAAAGGACCACTCTTCTGAGAGGACTGGTGGTCCAGTGAGGAGTTAGGCGCTCCATGACTAGAGTGACCTCAAAGACTTTGGCAGCCTCAACAAGCCACTGTGGTCTGTGGCTCTTTGCAGTATGAAATCAAACCACAAACAATTATGAAAAGGCACACATGTTATTTGTGGTTTCTGGTATAGATACTGGTTCCCACTTCCTGGGTGAACCAAGTTCTTTGAAGGCCCTGTTAACCTTAATGAACGAGAACAAAGGGAATGACTCAATTGGTCCAATTTCCATGTTACTTCTGGAAAAATTCCAGTGTTGTCAGTGCAGCAGTGGATTGCGCAGTGTCTCCAAAAAAGTCACGTCTACCCACAACCTCAAAATGTGAACTTACTTGGAAGTAGGGTCTTTGCAGATGTAATTAGTTAAGGATCTCTTGATGAAACCATCCTAGAATTAAGTTGGATTAGCGTGCTTATAAGAAGAGGCGAGAACCCAGAAAGATCAAATAAGGGCAGAGGTAGACAGGGATTGGAACTGTGCCACCACAAGCAAAAGACTGCTTGGGACCCCCAGAAGCTGGAAGAAGCAAGGAAGCAGTCCTCCCTAGAATCTTCTAAGGGAATGTAGCCCTGAAAACACCATGATTTGAGATGTCTAGCCTCCATAACGGTGAGAGAAGACATTTCTGTTATTACCAGCTACTGAGGTCGTGGTACTTTGTTATGGCAGTCCTAGGGAACTAACACAAGAGCCTTTGACCGCTGTTCTGTGAGGCGTCTCTTCAGTGTTGCTCTGCTTTTATTCTGACCACTCTCTTTGTATGTCCTGTGGCAAAATATTGTAAGTCCCTCAATGACCCAGTCTTCTATAAGACCTGTGTAGCACCTGGAACCCCTGTTCTTTGTATTACATTTATCTACATAGCTTTGTCAAAGCATAATTCAAACCGGCAGTGGTCTGGCCTTTGTCCTGGTTGTCCTCGAAGATACCAAAGTATCCACTTGTTGCTGTAGAGAACAGCTGGCCAATAGAAAAACGGTTCACCTTTCTGACAGTGTTTGTGATCGCGGCTATACACTCCACCTTCGTAGTGTTCAACGGGAAAGCCTGAGATCACACTATCAACCTGGTTTGCCTCAATATCCCAACCAACAAAGCACAAAAGTATAGTCTACTGATAATTTTCATGAGAATTTAAAGAAAATGCAACCTTGAACTACTATTCAAAAGTACTTTGGCTGAGCCAGGCATGGTGGTGCACACCTGTAATCCCAGCACTTGGGAGGCTGAGGCAGGAGGATTGCTGTGAGTCTGAGGCCTGTCTGGGCAACATAGCAAGTTCAAGGCCAGTCTGCACTGCATAGTGAAACCCTGTCTCAAAAAAGGGCAAAATAAAATAATAAAAATGCTTTGGCTGAAAAAAAAAAAAAAAGCACCAGGTCCCCAGCATAGAGGGGTGAGGGTGGGGTGGGCAAGAAGCCAGAAAGTGGAAATTCCAGCCCTTCCTCTTCCACAGCACCCTGTGGGCAAGACTCTTTTATTGAATTTCCTCACCTATGTGAAGTGTCGTGTGGAGCAGGGCTTTTTGATCTCTGAGGTCCAGGGATGGTCATCCAGTTGTGGACATGATCCACATCTAGACCCACTCCATCATCACCCCCAGGCCACTCCCCGCCTAGGCAGCACCAGGCAAGCCTTTGCCTGATGTTGCTCCTTCCACCTGCCAGAGACAGCTTCTCCTGTCATTCCTTGCCCCGGGGCCTGGACAGCCTCGGAAACCCTTCCCAGGCTCCCACTAGTTCCCTTACCGCCAGCGCTAGCTCCTGTGTGACGCTCTTCACTACGCTTCTCCCAATGGGATCCCCACAATAATACTTAAGTAACAGCCCACAGTCTTTCTTCTCCCCGTAGAACTCATTCTAATTCATACCAAATGGGTGGATTTCTAGCAATTCTTTTCCATTTCTTTCATCACAGCCTTTACAAGATTACACCAAGGACATACTTGTCTTCCACATTTCTGATAAATACACATGCTGCTGTAGTTTAAGCTGATCTTTTAGCTAGCAGTACACTGTCACCCAGTAGTACCCAGTCATGCATTTTATCAACCAGTGCTGCTGTGACAACTCTTAACTTATTACAGCTGCTATGGGCTGAAAGATAGCTTATATAAGAAGATTATGTAGCATAGGCAAATGAATTGGATGTGACTGGAGGGCTATGTTCTGTGCTTTTTTATATCCACCACCATCCTCCCTCCATTTGCCTCTTTTTCACAGTATGTAATTCATGGCAATATTTCTTACTAATAGTGATGCTAGTTATTTGTGTAAGAATAGTTATTATGAAAGATAATAATAAATGTTAAAATGAATGGTTGATATTTGCATCGAAGACTGGGAGGGAATAAGTCTGGGAGGTGAGAATGGTGAGTAAGAGTATTGGTGGAAATAGATGGGGAGATGATGCTGAAGACACACTCCAGGGCTATCAAACCATCCCTGTACCAATCCAACGAGAAAACGGAAAAATTACTACTCATGAGTATAGGGAAATTACTTTTCCTCCTTTCTCCCTTCCAAAGGGAAATAGAACCATTCCTTTAGGTTAACTGGTAATAATTATTTGTGCTGTCTTCCTCAAAGGATGTGTTAAGATTAAATCCTTTCCTGCTATTTCTTTTTCTTTGCTTCTGTCTTTCATAAGGAAAACAATGTCTCATGTGAAATTATAAATGAATAGATTAATAGAAAAATTAGGTAAATTTGACCTTAGGGACATGTGATCTTTATGAATGAATGAGGCACCATGGAAGTGTCTGGCGGTGGGAAAAGAGCTACCTGGTTTTTTCATCTCAATCCTATTTATTCTTTGCTAGATAGCTTTGCTCTTGCTTCTCAATTTATTGAAGCACTTATAGGTTGAGTATCCCTTATTTGAAATGCTTGGGACCAGAAGTGTTTCAGATTTCAGAGTTTCGTTGTTTTTGTTGTTTTTTTTTTTTAATTTTGGTATATATTTCAGATTTTGGATTTTCATTTTGAAGATGTTCAGTCTGTGTATGCACTGAAAAGTCACAAACTGTTGATACTCTTTGTTACAATTAAAATGAAAAAAAAAAAACAACTCCATTTTCCTCCCTCTCTCTTTCTACAGTCTTTTTGTTCATCATTTGCCATTTTATCATTTCTGCCGACATTTTATTTACTAAGACTCCTTTACTTTTGTACTAATTTTTTCCTCACATTTTATCTTGTTGACTTTCTGAAATTTTGAAGTAATGGTAGATATTAATGGAAGAATTATATTAATTGCCTCTGGGAGGATAAAAAAAGCACAAGTTATGAAAATGACTTGAAAAGTGAAGTAAAAGATGTATGTTGTTATTTCAAAATTGTGAATATCTATTGACTGAACTTGGAGATTTTATCACAGTTCTTCCCAATCCCTTAGTGGTCCCAAATGATTTGCTCCAACTGACCTTGTTTTTTCTTTTATGCTTGTCTTTCTGAAGCATGTTGTCAATTAGAGACACCAATCAGCATTCTAATCCACTTTTCCACAGGCACTATGATAATCATTATTACTTGGGAGATCATAAAATATGGAGAAAATTAGGTACCTGCTATTAAAAAGGTTACTTTCTAAAAGGGAAGACAAAAGAAGACATTCATACATGTGATGACATAGGACAGTGGGACTGGTTCTCTAACAAAAGATGAAGCTGACATACACAAATGAATAACAGCATCTTCCACATAGGCATTTTGGAGGCTATGCACAAAAATCTCACAACAATGAATTTCTTAAACATCTTTTTTCAAAGTTGCAAGTAGAGCCTACCCTGTGCACGTGGGTCAAAATATCTCATTTAGTGGCAAACCTTCAACTTCGGTGAGTGAATTGCGTTTTTAAAAGAATCCAAAGCCACTTTTGACAACCTTGGGTAATCAAGCTAGGAAATACTATGTCGAGCAAAACCAAGTGGAACTAATAAGAAAAATGAGATTGAATTTTTTGCATATTTATAAGCTACCTCTGAAGGCATTATAGCTGAAAGGAAGCATCTCCCAAAGGCTGTGAGCTGAGTGGTACCCTGGGAATAGTCATAACCCTCACATGGAAACTACTTTAAAGATGTGCCCTCCTTCGTGGGTAAACCTCAATATACTTATTTTTAAAACTAGTCTCTATTTTAAAGTTTTGCTTTTTATCGAGTACCAATAGCACAAGCACTCTAAAACATGTTTAAGCACATAGATTTTTACATGTTGAGTTGTGGCTAAAAAAAATAGCACTGATTTTTTTGTATGACTTATGTGTCACTCACACACCTGGCAAGGAAAGTCTATACTGATGGGTTGTGTCCCAGACTCAGAAGGCCTCTGGTCCATGGGAGCAGGGCCTTCTGCCCTGTGTGTTTCTGCTCCCAACTGTACCCCAGTATCTACCCAGTAACTCTTCATTGAGTGAATGGTATGATTATGTACGGTTCCACCAGGAAAAGCTTCAGAGATGAAGAAATCAGTAACTTCATTGAATTTCTCTCTCTCTTTAGAAGCTACTGTCTCTAACATGCAAATTTTGCAATGATCATTTCATCCCTTCTTCCCACAACACCGTCCTGTGGAGCATTTCCTAAAGGCGGTTGGTGAGTTTTCTAGCAGAGCTAACGCCCTGTCACAGTCAGAGCATTTGGTCTTGAGCAGCCGCCCAATGGCTGAAAAACCATGACAGGTCACTCAGCTTGCCTGGCTTCCATTATTCACCTGTAAAATGAGAATAGTAACTGTGGAAGACAATACCAACCCAGCAACTGGTGAGCTCTCTCTTTGTTCCAGGAGCTCTGTTTAAATAATCTTCTTGAATCTTCCTCAAAAGGCTAAGAGTCAGGTGCTATTGTTTACTTTTATAACTGAGGAAATTGAAGCCCAGAAGTTAAGTAACTTACTTAAGGCACATGGTTAATATGTGGTAGAACAGGAGTAGACTCTAGTGTGACTCTAGAGAACTTGCTCTAGAACCTCCCCGACCTGCTCACATAATTATTAGAAGCCAATGAGATAGGGTAGCAGTGCCCTGCATAGTGGACAGTACAGAGAAACTGAGGCAGCACACAAGTGCAGCCATGAGTACTTAGAGAAATAAGAGTGCAGGTGATGGCCAGGTGGAGAAAATCACACCCAAAGGATCTAAAATCAGCACCAAACGGTAGTGTCTCTTCTGTAAGACAGAGCGTGTCTTTCTTCTCCGGTAAGTAATTACTGAATCATATTTTAAGTGCTGTCTACAAGCTTTACTTTTCAAGGGTACTTGGTACCTAATGAGAAGGGAGAGGAGGAGAGAGCAGTTAATATTTTTCAAGAGAAATGGCTTACAACTTGTTACAGAAGAAAATGTGTCTTTCAGCCTGATGCAGTTAGATAAAAACGGGATCTATTGGATGGCAGTTATACCTGTTTGTCTCTTTTTTGGGCAGTAGGATACAGTTATTTATGACTTTTACATCCTGAAATTGCCTAATCACCCTCTGGTGCTTTTTGTACTTTGGCTCTTTTTAACCTAATTTCCCACAATAGCAAACTCACTCAGGGATGGATTTTTTTTTTTTTTCTTTTTTCCTTACAAGCCTACTAAGATATTTTCCTATTGAGAAATATGCCTGCAGTGGGTAGCAACCACTTTCAATGGGTTACTTTTCCTTCATTAAAAAGCAACAGCTGACCATGCCCCTCCCTGTAAGTTAATCCAGGTGGTTTCAAACTTTACAGATTTGGAGGTGCAAACTGTTCTGCTCATTGAGCCGCTCGTATGCATTAGGGTCCTGTCCTGTCATTGTAGTTTCTGTCAGCCCCACAAGTCCCTCGTAAGTGCCATTCAAAAGCACTTATTTGCCAGGCATTGTGGATACAAAGACCTTGTAAGACCTGCTGCCCCGATGCCAGTCAGCGTGGAGTCTTCTGGTTCCTTCCCAGCTCCAGTTTGGAAGGACAGGCTGGGCTAGGACATCTGGGGGCTTCTGGGCGAGGCTGAGCAGGGTGTCCTCAGCGCTAAGCTTTCCTTAGTTAACCACGAGCTTGAGCAACTAACTGTACGGCCACACAGACGCACCCAGTAGTGCCGTATTCGGCTGTTCAGTCCTGAGGTCTCGTCATTTCCACACACTAGTTGATGACCATCCTGCCCTGTGTGGGACGGTCAGAGTCCCTCAAAAAAGACTCAAAAAAGGGCAGCGTAACATCCGCGACTCTGTGGACAACTCCAGAGGCTGACTGCCCCTCCTGTCTGTCAGTTCACCGGGGAACCTGGCCTGGTATTCAGCAGGCACGAGTCTACACATGGGCTTTTTTGGCAGAATAGCAAAAGGGAAATACCTTTTACTCTCAGGTGTAAAATTAAAACTGTAACATCCTTAGATGATGACCTTGATATCAGCTTTGAGGCCCTTAGGAAAATGTCACATACCATTTTGCTATACCTAGAGACCTGTATTCAAGGGACCTCTTAGAACCAACGTAGCAGGCACATTTTTAAATCTTCACTGACAGTTAGTGGAGGTTACAGCTCATTTATCCATTCTGTTTCTGCTGAAAGAATCCAGTGGTAGACACAGCAGTCCCTTCCTCCGCTGGGAAGGGACTAGATGAAGCTGAGCTAAAAGGTTCCCTGAAAGGCCCGGTGCTGTAGTCTATCCCAACTGCTAGAACATAAATTGTCACCTGACTCCTGATAATGATATGGGTGTGACTTATTTTCACCTTGGTATTGATTAGATTATCTTATCAGTACTAGCAGGTTAGGAAAATGAATTGGAATTGGAGTGTTTGTTTAGGAGTGTCTCTATTTCCCAAACATGAAACAGTGCTGAAAGATTTTGCAAACGTTTTTGTTTTAAAACCACAAGAGAAAACTAGTTATCAAGTTGTTTTTCTTTTTTAAATGTGCTATTTAGCTTCTTCAGTACTTTGCATCCTCAAAACAGATAAAGGGCCAAGGACTCCTTGCTAAGTCCTCATGTGTTCATTTAGCTTGTACAGCACACGTCTCTCTTCCCCAGGACACTTTTAAAAGACTACAGCAGAATCAAGCACAGTATTCTAGGGATTCCCACCTTTGCGGTTATCTCATTGTCTAGGAAATGTGTCAAAGAGGAAGCAGGATCAAATGTGGAAGGGAAATGTTCTGGCAGAAAAGAGAAAGGGCTTCCTACTATAAGATGCAGTGGGGTTCAAAAAATTTCTGAGCAGACCAATACCAAATATTTTATATATTAATATCTTAGAATAATACATGTTTTCCCATCAGCCTTGCTTTGCTGTTGTTTAAGGTATAATTCATTCTCAGGGTTAGCAAATGAGTAAAGGAACTGAATACAGTATTTGTTCTGAATCCAGTTCCTTCACTTGTTAGCTGCATAAACTTATGCAAGTTCTCTTTGCCTCAGTTTTCTCTTCTGTATAATGGAGATGTGACAATAGTACCTTCCTTAGGGCTAATGTACAGCTGGAGTGAGTTGGCCATATGGTAAGAATTCAATAAATGTTGGCATCATGATTATTATATGATACCCAGTTGGCCTCACATCAACTAAATAAATGTTTTCACAGTATATATTGTTCTCTAAGTCTGGTGCAAATTGAGTTTTGTATACATACTATTTCCACTATTAAAACAGACCTCCTAGCCTGTCGCTTTTGTACCTAAAGACATCTCAGGTTCTCCTGAAATCAGAGCTAGTCCGGGGAGCAACCCATGTGAGCATCGTTATAACTCTTCTTTGCATAAAAGTCAAGCCTCACTGTAGAATCATCTGCTTCCATCAATAGAAGACAAATCATTAAAATCCCATAATTAACAAAAATTATAATGGAGACAGACAAATTACCACCAGTACACAACAATTGATCAGTATCCATATCTGAAAATAAAATTTCCAGATAGCAGAGAAACAAGATACAGTGTCCCGGAATCAAGAAAGATGTGTACCATGGCTTAATTTGCCTGGATTAAAAACTGGTTTGGAAACCAGCAGACCATGCCATAAGAGGAATATACTTTGTGTCCTGGTGTCCTGGGGGGATTTAGAGTTAAGATGTGACCGACATTGCTCATGATAGGGCTGCCCCTTGGTAACACTTTGATTTATTGACAAGTAGATGATCCCAAACTAGTATCTTTTCTGCCTGCATAATAATAATTTTTTAAAAAGCCAATGCAAATGAAGAATCTGCAGGACCAAAGGTGGTAGTATTCTTCCTACTGAAATAATATGCAAAACAATAACATCATCCATTTTATAATTTATTTCTGTGAAATGTGAAACCATCTCAGTATGTTTACAGTGAGTTAAACAAAGCAATTATTATGTTTAAATCCAAAAAGTTGTTGCTAGAATCCTCATTTGCTATTAAAAGGATGATAAGGGCCAGTGAGATGGCTCAGCGGCATAAGCGCCTGCCTGGCAAGTATGAGGTCCTGAGTTCGAACCCCGGTACCCACCAAAAAAAAAAAAAAAGGATGATAAGTTTATGGTCTTCTCGTTACTTTTGTTTTGTTTTGTTTGTGCCCGTGTCTCACTTTGTTGCCCAGGCTAACCCCAAACTTTCAATCCTCCTGCCTCAGCCTTCCAAGTAGATGGGATTACACATGTATGCCAGCATGCCCCACTCTGAGTTTTTAATTTTCTTAATAAAGATAAAATTGAACTATTAAAAAGATTTTTTGAGATTTTTTTTTTTTTTCAGCCAGGATCTCACAGTGTAGCCCAGGCTGTCCTCAAACTCACAGCAGTCCTCCTGCCTCAGCCTCCCAAGTGCTAAGATTACAGGTGTGTACCACTACGGCCAGCTCTTTCGAGATTTGTAAAGCAGGAGTCATTTAATATTGGGAATGGCAGGGGCTATTTTCCTCCCTCTGGTTAATTTGCTTGTTCTAGGGTTGGTCTGTTTCTTTCATTTTTAGATTCTTCATTATATCCATTCTCTATTGCTGCATAACACATTATCTCAAATACATCAGATTAAAACAACAAATATTATTTCACCCAGTTTCTGAGGGTCAGGAGTCCAATAATGGCTCTCCCACAGAGGGAGGCTGGGGCTGCCTCATCTGAAGGCTGACCTGGGGCCAGGGGATCTCCTGCTGGCCCACTAATGTGCATCTTGGCAGGTGGCTTCCTTTAGCCCTTCACCAGCTATTGGAAGCCATTCAGCTACTCAAAAAGACAGCAGGCTTCACCCAGAGCAAATGATCCAGGAGAGAAAAGACAAGATAGAGGCCACATTGCCTGTTATAACCTCCTCTCAAAAGTGTTCCATCATTACTTTTGTCATATTCTATTGGTTACACAGACCAACCAATCTCTACCGGCTGTGATTGCCAGAAAGAAGGGATACCAGCTGTGTTTGCCAGGAAGAAGGGATTGTTGGAGCCCATCTCAGAAGCCACCTCTCGCAGCTGTGCTGATTGATATAATTTACCCATAATATAGCCTGACACCTTGTGAATAGATAGTTTCTGGCATTTAGAATGAAATACATTTTCTTTTCAAAACATAGAATAGCATGATAAAAAAAAAACTAATGTTCTTATTGTTACATTGTTCATTATGTTATTTAACCTATTATTACTAGAGTTTAGTATCATTTTGATAATTGTCATAGCATTTGTGAAGGACCATTTAAACAATTACAGAACATTAACAAATTGACTATTGGTCAAGGAACATTAGTGATTCCAGAATACAGTTCATTTCATGGGAGCAAAATTGCTTTATTTCCTCATGACAGTAACTAAATTAAATTAAATTAAAATGAGCAATCCATTTCTTTTAATCCAAATTATTTCTTAAAACTTTTGGGGGGTATATTTTAGGCAATATTAGAGTTCTATTAGTTGTTTAGTATATTAAAGGGCAAATAGAAGATAATAATTGGGTGAACACTGAGAAAATATGCCTGGACTATAATATCTAAGTTTACTTGTGATTTATTTCTCCAAATTCATGTTGCCACAAACCAGAGTACTGTTTCCTTATCAGTTAGGGCAAGAAAGCTATATTTTGGCAATGTTTCCATCAGTGGTATCGTAATGCACTGTCTATTTTAATTTTATTTCTTACAGGATGCTAGCCACTCTTCACATGTTAGGGCCATGTAAAAATGTGGAGCCACACAGCGTTTTAGATCTGGAAAAGAGCCTTGGAAGTTTTATATGCTAAAAATGGTCCTCATTTTTGAAAAGTTGAGAAATATACAAAATGGTGCTGTCTCACCATGTTCTTTGCTTCATCTTTAAAATTTGACTAAAATTTAGGACCAAGCAATACCACTGAGCAGTATCAAATTACTGATAATTATTCACTGTACATAATCTCCAGAAAATATCACACCAATTGGTGCACAATGGTTCCAAGAGTTAGAGGAATCACATCCAATCGGACATTGGGCAGGCTTTGTCTTTTTGACAGTCTCCCTACCACTACCACACATGGCCACGCTCACACTGTGTGGCAGCCATCAGTCCATAGTGCTTCTCTGTGAGTATTTAACTTTCTTCTTAAAAATAAAACTGAGCCATTTTTAAAGTGATCAAGGTGAAACATAGGAATTGTTACAAGTATAGCATATGCATGCACAAACACAAATACACCTCAGCCACCTGGATGCGAAAGAGCTTATTTTGGTTAGAATCGGGGTAATATTACAAAGTTTAATTCTAAAGCAAATAATTTTTTCTTTCATTTTATTTGGCTTGTGGTAATATAATACATCATACAGAGCTAATCTTAGCCAAGGATTACCCTAAGCATTAAGCTAATTCCTTTCTCTGACATTAGCCTTACACAAGAATTATAGGACCAGCCTTCAAAGACTGAGCTAAATTTTATTGCCTTCATTTGATTTGTGATATCAAAATTTGGTATTTTCCAGTGGGTTCACGAACTGGAAAATGCGTATTTATGATTGGATAAGTTCTTCATTGAATATGATTGTTACTCTGTACTTTGTGATGTTTCCAATATTTTAAGTTAATATTTTGGTTCCTAACATGTTAACAGTAATCATTTCATTTATTTTAAGTCAAGGATCATCCTTGGGTTGGGGGTGTGGCTCAGTGGTAAAGCTGTTACCTAGCATGTTTGAGGCCCTGGGTTCTATCTCTAGGAATATACGTAGAAAGATAGATAGATAGATAGATAGATAGATAGATAGATAGATAGGATATATATTATCCTATATATATATTGGAATACATATATATGTATACATATATATGAATGAGGATTACCCTTATTTTATAAGAAAATCCTCCTGATTTTTTGGTAGTTTCAGTTCTTTCAGAGGATTTCCACAAATGAATCCTTTGGGCTAGTTTTTCTTAGAGCACAGTATGTGAATGTATTAGTGTTTAATTAAATTCTCTCCTCTCACTGGTTTTTTTTTTCTGCTTAGTGACCTATTATATATTTTAATAAAAACCAACCCTACCTCCAGCCTCCAAAACTCTGGCCTCTCAGGGGCATCTCTCCTAAATTTTGTCTCTTTTTGAATATTCCATAATTGTGCATTTTCAATATTCCAAAATCATGTATAAATTTTATTTAAATAAAACCAGCTATACGAGTACAAAGAAAACTTTGCCCAGGTTCTTAATATCTTCTCAATATCTTCTTAATATCGTCTCAATTTGAATAACACCCACGTGGGACAACACCTTAACACATTTTCCTATTTTGTTTTTCAAAACAGGTCTCCAGCCTGTGAGATAGGTGGGCAATTATTATTCCCACTTTACAGAAGAGTAGGTCACACCTTGGCAAGGCAGGGCCAACACTGTGTCCTTCACGGCCCGTAGTTCCTTTCACTTGCAGAGCACACACAGAGCTGGGGTGGACAGCAGGGAGGGGCTGCGTGCGGGGTGGATCCTCCTGCACAGATGCCTGGATCGTACCTCTGTCTCCAGAAAAGAGATTGTTGAGTTATCTGCTGGCACATAACAAACTATCTCAAATATCCTTAGTCATTTCAAACAGTTACTTTACCATTTCTCACAATTCTGGGGTTAACTGAGGCTCAGCTGGACCGATCTTCTATTGGCCTTATCGAGGGTTTCTCATGCAGTGTTAGTCTATGGCAGATGGGGCTGGAATGACCACAGTAGCTTCATTCTGACCCCTTCCATGGAAGGGTGGGTTCAGGTGGGATATAGGGACAACTGAGCCTCTCTTTCTCATGACCTGTGGACATGGTCTCTCCACCAGATTAGCAGTTGTAGATACACCAAAAGTGGAAGCTTCTAGGCTGCCTTATGGCTTAGTCCTTTGCTTGAAGTGAGTCACAGAGTCCGCCCATGTTCAGTTTGGGGGGAAATACATAGGTCAGGAGTACTAGAAGTCATAGTTCCTTGGGGCCATTTTTGGAGACCAGCTACTACAGGGATTAAGTTTTCCTTTTCCTCCAATAAGACTTTAGTTCCTCTCTGTTCCTTTTTCAGCTCCCTGTATCTCTGGTGGTTTGCCTAAACCTACAAATGTCACTTTCTTGTCCATAAATATGAAAAACGTCCTACACTGGAGTCCCCCAGAAAGTCTGCAAGGAGCTGAAGTTACATACACGGTGCAGTATTTCATGTAAGTTGATTCTTTTTCTTTTGGCTAGTTTATAAATACAAGACTCAGACTCCTGTGAACTGTGCAAAGATAAACCAGCCAAAGTATTAAATAAATTTTCGAAAAAAAGGAAAGTTTTGGATATTCCATGCTGTTTTCTTTATACTTTTTGTTGTATTAAATTAGGAAGCAGTTATTTCATGGAGCCAAGCATTAGATGCTCAAGCAAGGGGTATTATTTAAATAAAGGAAAGAATTTGGTCGAAGCATTATTCTCTGGCTAAGCAAACAAGGCAGTCTGTCACCTCTGAAACTTCTAATCTTGTTGGAATTGTGGGCATCCTTCAACTTAATGAAACTGAGGGCAGAATTCCACGCTATCAGCTCTTCCTACAAAATATAACAGTGAATGGATAGTTTTACTTTTCATCTGTCCTTCTAAATTCATTGTAAGCAAGAAAGAATGCAAAACAGGTAGACAATATTCATCTTCAGAAGACGGGAATAGCCCCAGTGCCTGACCACAAACTGTGAGGCAGACAAGCCAAATATCAAGTAATCAGAAAACTGCAGAAGCTGAAAGCAAAGCCATACCTTGCTCCACCAGCAGAAGTGTCATAAGTGTCCTAGTGCTAAGAGGCTTGTCTGGCAATCTAGATGGGCGGAAATCTAAGGATCTCACCACCAGAAACTGAGGAAATGTCCCCATGGAGCCCCAGTTGAGTGCCACTTCAAAAGGTCAGTAGAGGGCGACCTGAAAGGGAAATCAAGGTTCAAGTGACATATCCATTGTGAAGGACTGGTCACAGCCCAGGCAGAGCCTAGAGTCATAGGTGCAGAGAGGATGGCAACCTTATGAGAGGGCGGGGAGTCACATAGCCTCCAGCAGTCCAAAACCTGAGGGTGGGCAGGTTCCCCAGCGAAGGGAATAAATACTTAATTTGGTGAAAGAGTGTTAGACCAAAATGGAAGTTTAAAATTCTGAACAGCAAAAGCTCAGTTACCTGACCCTAATTCCTATATCCGTCTGTTTCATAGTCATCCAATAGCCAGCCCCATTCAAAGCTTATTAGTCCTGAAGAAACCAGCACAGCACCTTTCCATAATTACTGGAAGAGGGAAAGAGGAATAAGAACAAAAAAAAGTAACAAGTTCCTGAAAAGCTTCCCCTTGGGAGTAAGAGAAAAATCCAGACAAATAATTGTCTGTGTGGCTTTATTAGAGTCCATGAACAACATGATCTCTAAAGGCAAATCTCAAAGAAGAGAAAATAGTGAAAGAAGGGATTCTAAACAAGGAGAAAATTTGTAAAAGCAAGTGGACAGAGCTTAGGAAAAAGTTGGAAAATAAAAATATTATATCAAAATGAAAAAACTTTTATAGCTAACTGACAATAGTGGCTGAACAGGTAATAAATATTAACCAGAATTGTGCGTAATACATTCATGCTATGTTTGGGAAATTTGAATAAATAGCAAGACATACCCCTGGTGAACTTTAAGTAAATGAAATAATTTATGACCCTCATAGCAAAGGCAGAAATTAAGTGGGTGGGTGGGCAAGGGAAATTTCTGCTGGCAACTCTCATCAGAATACATCTGATAGAAGGGTAAGTGTAACCTGAGATTCTTACCAAATTCAATAGGTAGGTATTTTCAAATAGCTGGGAACTCAGTGTATCACCCCCAATCCTTCTTAAGCTGGGGAGACCAGTCTCTAAAGATGATAATGCAGCTAACAGAGAGATAAAGATGCACCCCAAAGAAGAACTTAGTAGTTACACAGTGCTGCAGAAAGATGGATGGTATGCATAGAACATTTCTAGACTAAATAGCAATGGTAAATACAGATGTGGAAATTCTTTGTAAATGTTTAAGCTTAATGTAACAAATCAGAATGTGGAGAGGAACTCTAAGTGTACTGTTTTTCATAGCAGCAAGTCATTAAATGACTTGTATAAAATGAAAATACAGTGGTCCTTCGCATCCCTGGGAGGTTGGTTCCAGGACCTCCACGGATATGAAAATCTGCAGATTCCTAACACTTATATAAAATGACATGATATTTACATATATCCTGTGTACATCCCTCTGTATACTTTAAATCATCTTTGGGTTTACATATAATATCTACTACAATGTAAGTGCTATGTCAATAACTATTACTATACTGTATTGTTTAAGGAATAGTGACAAAAAGGATGTTAACTATAAACACAATATTGTTTTCCTAATATTGCAATAAACAGTTGAATCCACAAACACAGAACCCATGGGTACAGTGACCCAACACTACTTCCTTATTTTAATAACTCATCTCTCAATATTTTTCATAAGACATTTTCTTAAAAGCTCTTCTAGGAGCTAATACATCTTATATTAGTAAAACATTTGAGCTTTGGCAACTTCTTTAAGTTTTATTTCAATTTCTTTTATTGTTGTTGTTGTTGTTGTTAAGGCTGTCACTTTCTTAGAACCATGTGTGTGGTGTGATCTAATTTGTGTCCATCTATTCAGCTGGCTAATCAGCCTTCTCTTTATACAGAAGTCCGCTGAACGGTCCGGAATCAGGTACAACAGTCAGGGCAGTGGGTTTCAGGGCGATTTATTTCTCTCTTGATTATACTTTTCTGAGTTGTTTGCATTTTAGAAAACATATAACACATGTACAAAAAAGAGTGGTCATTTTGTCTTTGGAAAAAAAATTCTGACCACTAAAGCCAGGAAAGACTTCAGCGGCCACTCACCATGACCTTGCTTGTCTACAGCTCCGTCCCCTGTCCGAGGAGTCTCGCAGGAGCTGGCATGTTAGGGGAGAAACAACTCGAACTTTGCAGAGAGATGACTTCTGAGCATGCTCTCACCTCTTTTTCCATTAGGTGGAGCAAAGAGCTTATTCCGTCCTTTATATTTTTATGTGTTTCAGAAAGGATTTTTAAAATAGGCAGATCATTGCTGCTCTATGAAAGAAGATTTAGAGTGTGCAACTTTTTAAAAAGCTTGCCACATCAGAGTTGCGACATGCCCATGCATTGGACAGGTTAGCAGGAATACAGGGGTATTTTGTTGCCAGAGGGCTCCAAGCACAGCCCTGGGAATCAGGCTGTGAACCAAGCTGAGTAACCTGGATAGGTTAAATGCTTTTATACTTTTGAGTGAAGTTTGTTTCCAATGTGAAATTCCCAATTTAATAGAAGTTTAAATTATGTCCACCAATGGAGTTTAATACCATAAATAGTGTAGCATTACAAACACAAGCTTGGTCCAGTGAGTTAGCTCAGCGGCATAAGGGCCTGCCTGGCAAGCGCGAGGTCCTGAGTTCGACTCCCAGTACCCACATACAAAAAAAGGGCCGGTGATATCGTTCAGCGGCACGGGCACCTGCTGGCGCACGAGGTCCTGAGGTCGACCCCGGTACCCACAAAAAAAAAAAAAAAACACAAGCATTGGCAACAAAGAAAAGCAATTCAGATCTCAGATATGCCTTTTATCAGTCACATGACTGAATGAATCCCTTAATTTTGCTAAGCTTCAATTTCCTGATCTGTAAAATGAGTTAAAAATAGTGGGACCTCCTTCCTAGTGTTGTTATGGTAATTCATTGAGATACAGTATGCAAATTCGGAGCACCATTTTCAGCTCATGATAGGCACTTGACGTTTGCAGTTGTTACTAAAAACAGAAAAGACTGAGGGGGTCCCACATGAATTTTTGCCACGGATAAGTAGCATTACTGGAATACTTGTTCCAGTAAGGAGTATTTTCTCCTTCATCAGTGCTCACCCTGGGAAGGTGCCTTGCCTTTGGCAGAGGGAGGAAGTTTGAGGAGGGAGAGTCAAACAGACATTGCTAATAAATTTCAAACCACAAGTCAAGACCCATTGGTCAGTCAAGAAATCAATTTTCTGTAAAGTCTACCTTCCTGTTGGAGATGGGAAGGAGATCTAGAGATAGGGGAGAAGAGAGAGAGGACATAGGAAAAGAAAGTAAAAAGGATTCAAATGCAATATGTATATGTACCAATTTCCCACCATGAATGTATTCATTGTGGATTGCAAACATGTACTAATAAAAAAAGAAATCAATTTTGAGTGATGAAGGTAGCGTTGGAATGGAATGGTGTAGAGTGGCAAGGAATGGGAAACACTAAATGCACAGCGTGTAGTAAAGTTTTGGTGTTATCTTAAAAACTTTTATTTTTGAATATTAGATATATGTATGTTTTGTGAGATGAATCACGATGTAAAGCATATGTCTTTTCATTGTGGAGCATGGTTTTAAAAAAGCTTAAAAGCCTCTGGGCATTGTCTATCACTTGGATTGGAAAGTTGGTCAAAAAGATCTGACTATATTGCTAATGTCTTTTGGCAGACATGGCGCTTATGAAACGGGAGAGATTTGCTTTCAGAAATCTGTTGCCACATTCTAAAAAGAGAAGGCATCTCAAACTTTGGCATATCCTCCTTACCAAGACACGCCCTTCCCTTAACTTTCACGCCTTTTTTTCCTTCTCCCTCTTTAGCCGTTATTTCCAAGTTACTTCCAAGTCCCACTTTTCAAATGTTGATGCTCCTGAACTTTTACCCCAGGCTTTGCTTTGCATCCATGGAGAAGTTCATTCAGGTTTACACCTTCAATGAGTAGTTTTATGCCAGTGACTCCAAAATCTCTACCTCCCACTCCCACCTCCCTCCTTAACCAATTGCCTACTGGGCATCCGTATTTGGACAGAGCTCACATACATCAGGCTCAGTAGTCAACACTGAACTTACTATCTCATACGGTACTCCTTCTGTCCCTCCCCTCCCATTCCCAAACCCACTCTTCTTTGGTGCTCCTAGTCTTGGTAAATGTCCCCACTATTCCACCCACCTTCCCGAGAGACATCATTTTTAACAATTTCATCACCTTCAGGTACCTTATGTCTTACATGCATACAATCACCAAGTTCTATCTCCTAACATTTCTTGTTTTGTTGTGACCTCATTCATTCCATGGCCACCATCCTTGTCCAAGCCACCTACATCTTCCACCTGGACCACTGCAGAATCCTCTCAACTGTTCCCAGGCTGCCACTTCCAAACCACTATATCCTCCATGTCACCATCAAGCCTGTCATCTTGTCCCCAACACCCCTGGTTGAATGTCTTCAGTAGCCTCCAACGCAACCCTATCTCATCCCCCAGTTATGTCGTTACTGAAACTGTTTATACCTCAATCTCTCCTACCTGAAAAAGTGCTGAAAATATGCCCCCTTCCCTATTTGCTATGGATCTTGTATTTTTTTTTTTTTTTGTGGGTACCGGGGGGACGACCTCAGGACCTCGCGCGCCAACAGGCACCCGTGCCGCTGAGCGATATCACCGGCCCCTTTTTCGTATGTGGGTTCCGAGAGTCGAACTCGGGTCTTCGCGCTTGCAAGGCAGGCGCTTATGCCGCTGAGCCATCTCACCGGCCCATGATCTTGTATTTTTAATAAAGGAAAAGAAAATCAAATTTAGTCAACATCATCATCATCCCTATAATTATTGAAAATGCATATTTTGGTATGCACTCCAACTGTGCGGATTTTCCCCAAATTCTTGATGCAGATTTTTAAATTTTATGGGAATGTCATGGTAATTTTTCTTCCAAGAAAATAAAATGACTATCTTTTCTTAAAATGACCCATCAATCTGATCTCATACACATAGTGGACTAAAGATTTAGATAATTACTAGAAGAATATTGGTCACACAATATATAAAATTCTTACTGTAGTTGAAGAATAAGAATAAAATATGTGCCTTCAAAATGTACTATCCACATTATAATTCATAGAAAAGAAAGGTGATTACAGAAACTCTGACTCATGTTCCTGACAGCTAATAAAAAAAATTGCCAGCAGCAAAAGTGGGTTCTCTTTTATTTCAATGACAGGCGCTTTTGTTTTTCTGAAGAGAAGGTCTTCCATTCAATTTTAAATAATGACTGGTCTTTTGTTGTGAAGCTTAGCAGGTACCTCATTATAAATTCATGGTTTCCTTCTTCACAGATATGGGCAAAAGAGATGGCTGAATAAACCTGAATGCAAAAATATCAGTAGGACCTACTGTGATCTTTCTGATGAAATGTCTGACTATGAACACCAATATTATGCCAAAGTTAAGGCCATTTGGAAAACAAATTGTTCCAAATGGACTGAAACTGGACGATTCTATCCTTTTTTAGAAAGTAAGTAGTACAATTGTTGGTTAAACATGTATTAATATCCAGTTAATCTGCCCTCTTGCCTTGAGTCTCAGCCCCGTAGATAATCTTACCCAGAGGAAAGGCTCTGCTCGCTTGGTTCTGCACCAGTGGGGTAAGTGACCAGGCCATGGTGCTTCACCTTAGAATCACCTGTAACATGAACATTTTGGTCAAGGGCTCTCTGAGATCACTGCTAGATCCAAAGTTAAGGCTGGGTTCTAACAATATCTAGTTTTGATTTTGTTCTACCATCTAGTGGAGGATACATAATATGAGGAGCAAGAGATTATTTTTCAACTTCGTGCATTAATAAGCCATTGATGTGTGTCCAGAAGATGGATTAAAGTGTCCTGATCACTCCACTAAGTCTTTCTGGTTGTAAACTTGGCAGCGTGATGATTTAATTTCTAGGTGTAACTCAGACTTGAGGCAACAGCTTCCTAGTACTTGCTTTTATAATTTTGCCTTCCCCTAATCTGTGGCTGACTCCACCATGAAGGATGTATTCAGGGCCATCATAATGAACTCTACTGGGCCTCCCGGGGCCCGGAGCTGCCCTGTGCTCTGCCCAATCAGAGGTTGACAAACTTTGGCCCTTGGGCCAAATCCAGCCCCTTCTTTCTGTTTTTCTACAGGCCAAAAGCCAAAATAGTATTCATATTTTAAAATAGCTTTTACATACCAAAAGAATATTTTGTGACATGTGAAAATTACATGAAACTTAAATTTAAGTATCTATTCATAAAGTTTATTGGAACACACACCACACTTATTTGTTTACGTAGTTATCTGGGACTGCATTTGTGCTATAACCAAAGTGGACTCATTGCAAGAGAGACCCTATGGTCGGCAAAGCCTAGATATTTACTCTTGGACTTTTATGAGAAAACTTTACTGATCTCTGGAGATCATTCTAATTACATCTCTAATTTTTCCACTTATTAAAACATTATTTCTCACCAACTTTTCAAGTCACAAGAATGTTACGAACACTTTTGATGGTATGTGCCATCCCCAAGTATTGTTTATCCTTGTGACTGGGGACTAAGTAAACACAGTGCTTGAATTTGCTGTTTTAGGTGTGTCGGGGTGTGTGAGATGATTGTTTCAAGATCTGGCGTAACTTGGGCCCTCTTTAGTGTGTTTTGAGGGATCTCCTCTAAGAGGTGGCTGTAGGTCTTTGATTTGAGCGGGTTGCTATTGTAGCTTTATAGAAGGTGATTTTTTTTTTTACCCCTGAACTTGATAATACCCTCTCCCTCTCCTTGAAGCACAAATTGGGCCCCCAGAGGTTGCCCTAACTAGTGACGAGAAGTCCATTTCTATTGTCCTGACGGCTCCAGACAAGTGGAAGAGAAATCCAGAAGACTCTACCATTTCCATGCAACAAATATACTCCAATCTGAAGTACAACGTGTCTGTATATAATGTCAAATCAAAAAGAACGGTAAGCCTGAAATTGAGTGGGGCAAATAATCTCTATACCGTGTTCTGTAGCTGACACTGGCTAGCACGAGCAGCCCTGACACTTTAATGCTCTGCATGAGAATCCAGAGAGATACATTATTCCAGAGACGCTGTGCAAGGTACAGTTGAAGCTGATGTGCAGGAAATTTACAGAGCTGACTTCAGATTTTTTGTACAGAAACTGCCTGTTAACTGTATGATGTTGCTATGTGTACAGCAGTAGTGCACCCAATTTTGGTAAGGAGCCTTTACTTGCATAACATTTATTGGTCATTCTTCAAGAAGGCTAAAAAAATGCTAGCAAGAACACAGGACAGAGTAAGAAACCCATCCTTGTGTTATTTATTAGAATCGTTCCAGTTCCTAACCATGCTTTGCCTAGCTAAAGGAAAAGGTATTTTGAAACTATTGCTGGGGGAAAAAATCAAAGCTTACAGTAATAGTAAAGGATCAAATGGTGTCTCAATCTTATTTCCTTCTGGAGTTGTCTAGAGTGGTCCTAGGATCTTTGGCTCTAACCATTGTTGCAATTCCCTGCTCTAGTGGTCCCAGTGTGTCACCAACCACACGCTGGTGCTCAGCTGGCTGGAGCCCAACACTCCGTACTGCGTCCAGGTGGAGTCCTTCGTCCCGGGGCTCCCACGCCCTGCTCAGCCTTCTCGGAAGCAGTGTATCAGTACTTTGGAAGGTAAGTTTCAAAACATCTCAGCTGCTCTGAAGAAGGAAATCTGATAAAACTAGAAGGAAGTACAGCTGTTTACACAAGGTTTAGACAAACCCATGTCTAACAGACAAGTTGAGACAAAGGCAGAAATAGCTGTCACCTGAAATGAGTTGAACCACATTCAGTGGTGCCGTGGAGCATGGCCGGGGTTAGGGAGTGTTGTCGGCCCCTCAGGGGACTCTCAGGTCCCACAGTCCGCTACCAACAATCCTCCTGTGGGCACGCGGCTTTCTGCCTTGGGAAATAACAAGAACATTTGGTTGGGTATGATGGTGCACACCTGCGATCCCAGCCCTCTGGGAGGCTGAGGCAAGAGGTTCACAAGATCGAGCCCAGCCTGGATAACTTAGTGAGACCCTGTTTCAAAAAAAACAAAAAACAACAACAACAAAAAAAACCCTCCACACGCATCTTTTTTCTTCTTTAAGTCATAATCACCATGTACAATAGAAGTAGAGTGGTCTTCAAGAACATCTGATAATGTTATTGTGAGAAACAAAATATTATCCTGAAAACATTCCGCAGTGGCATGGTAGGCTGGGTACGGCAGTGCAGGTACGCCCTGTAACCCTAGCTACTCAGCTGAAGTAAGAGGACGGCAAGTTCAAGCCCAACCTAGGCAACTTGGTGGACTGTGTCCCAACAACAACAGAAAAATGTAAGGGCCTGATGTAGCTCAGTGGTAGAGTACTTGCCTAGCATGTGTAGGGCCCTGGTTTCAATCCCCAGTATCAAGAGGGGGAAGAAAGGTTAAAACAGAACTGGTTTTGCTCCTCTTGGGAATATAGATGGCTCTTCAGGTTGTCTTCAGATACCACTTGGCAGCACGAGGGTCTAGCATGGGCAAATCAGTAATTATGCCCACACTCTTCAGTTGCATCTCTCTCCTCCTTACTTGTCTCCTTCCCCTGTTTTCTGAACTGGGTGCCAGGGAACTCTGGTTGAGTGTGTTGGTTCCTGTTAGGAGACATGGAGTTATGGGCATGGCTTTGCTTAATCTTTCTGCCCCCAATGTGAGAGGAATTTGAACTCAATCCCTGAAAGTTGAAAGTTACATCAAATGGCTCCCACCTATTAGTCTTCTGCCTCTCCCTTCCAATAAAGTTCACCAATTCACCCCACTCCTCGGTTCTAGCCCCAGCTACTAATAGGAATCATAGCTCAACTTTTCTCTCTCTTCATCACTCCCATCTTCCAAGATGCAATTATCCCAAGGAAAAGAAAAGGAATGTTATGGATCCACAGCAACATGAAAAGCTTTCTTGTTGAATCCTTGTCCTTATCATACCTTTTCCTTTAATATGGAGGTTCCCCTGCCGTATTACAGATAAAACTGAAATGCCAAGCAAGCAAAAAGCAAAACAAAGCAGATTGAAGAAATCATTTTTGTGTTTAGTGAAAGTATTGTGTTTACTAACAGCTCAATCTGTGCCAACTGTTGGGAATAAATTTCCAGTGAAAATCATTTACTCAGTTGGCAGAGCTAAAGCAACTAAAGCACAGATTAAATACTTTCCGATTAGCAGATGGAGCCCACTTTCCCACACGTGTGGGAAAAGGAACAAAATAACTGAGTTCCGTTTCTGGTTCTGAACTTTCCCATGATATCCCAGCTGTTAAATCACTGGAGATATCTTTTTTTTTTTTTTCCCCCCCCACTACTAGGGATTAAGCCTAGGGCCTTTGTACTGAGCTACATCTCCAACGCTTTTTTAATTTTTTTGAAACAGTTTCTTGCTGAGTCACTCAGTTACCCAGGCTGGGCTCGAATTTGCGATCTTCTTGCCTGGGCTTCTGAGAATTCTGGAATTACAGGCCTGCATCGCCAGGCGTGGCTTGGAGATACCTTTCTATGATACTGCTGCTTTCTAAAAAATCAGTATTATTTCTTTCTTGAAACATGTTTCTGCTGCGTACAGTTCCTTATCCCTAAAATATAGATACAATTTATTAGGTTTGTTTAACAAATGTGCCAATACATACAAAATACCACCAGTCATTGTTATCATGGCTTTTCTTAATCAGCACGAGCTCAGTCCAGTGTGAGGGATTTGTTAGTAAGAGACCTGGGCCGAGCTGTAGCCTAAAGCAGGGCAGGTGGCGTTCAGATACCTGCAGCATCTGCATTGCAGCTTTGGCTGGTGCTGTGTGAAACCTGGTGATGAGCAGGCTCTTTGGGGACCATTTGGGGTACACGAGGCTGCAGCTAGACCTCCATGGTGGGCTTTCCCACGGACTACTGCTGACTACCCTCACCACCCATGACACATCTGTTTCCCATCCGTAACTGGACAGTTAACTGGGTTGTGACTCTGCTGCTTTCACTTGGGCCCAGGCATCAAGAGCATCCAGTGTTCAAATGGATTCAGATGTTCCCATGACATGCCTGCCAGTTTTAGTAGTGTGTATGGAGTACTCAAGGACTTTCGTCATCTGTGTCTTTTTTCTACTGCTGTATTACTCAGAATTCTCCAGAGAAACAGGACTAATTAAACAGCTGGATGGATGGATGGATAGATAGATAGATAAGAAATTTTAAGGAGTTGTATCAGCTGACAAGTCTAAAACCTGCATGGCAGGTAGCAGGCTGGAGCCCCAGCAGGGAACTGATGCTACTGTTCATGTCCAATACAATCTGTTGACAGAATTCCCTCTTCTTTGGAATCATTCTTTTTTTTTTTTTTCAACTAATGGCATCTATTGATTGAATAAAACCCATCCACATTATGCAGAGTAATTTGCTTTACTCAGAATCCAGTGATTTATATGTTAATCTCATTTAAAAAAAAAAACCTCCAGAGAAACACGTAGACTAATATTTTGCCATAAATGTATCGGTACTGCAGCCCAGCCATGTGTTATGTGTTGACACATAAAATTAACATTCCCAACTTTCAGGTACAGCACAAGAGCTTACAAATGTGTCATCTGCTCTATAGTGTGATGGGCCGCAGGTGGGCAGGGACCTTCCCTCCTGACCCTTCACCAGGTCTTTTCATCCCTCACTGGACTTGCACTCACCGTGAGCCTGTAGCACTGCGGGCCCTGGAAGGGCACTGTCGCCATTCTCAGCACACTGCTGCTCAGCCACCTCCCCAAACTCCAGCCCTACCCAGAAAATCTGGCCTACCTTGTACAAGAGCAGCTCTGCTGGTCACCCCAAATGGCGATGTCCCACACTTGTGTCCTCTACTAAATGCATGGAGAAGATTGAGTCCAGTGTGTGCCAAGAAACAGGAGGACACAAGAGAGCATTGTCATTTGGTTTGAAGAGCTGTGAGTTACTCAAATATTGAGCCCTTTACTTTCAAATCAAGCATGAATCTCAAAGCCAGACAGAAGATGTTGAAATGTCTGCTGTGTTGGATCTTTACATATCTTTACTGTGAAGATGTGAGGTGAGTCCAGAGAGATTAAGAATACCAAGGTCCCTTATGACACTTACCTCAAGCTTCTTAATGTATAGGTGTGAAAACTGTGTCCCTGAAGGTATGGTAGGTGATGTGCCCAAAGTCTCTAAATGTTGCCAATATTTTTCCACCACAAAAATTTCAACTCTTCAATTCTTCCCCACCCCCTCTTTTTTTGTAACAGATCCAACATCAGCATTGAAGGTTAAAATCATTTTCTGGTATGTTTTGCCCACATCTGTGACCGTGTTTCTATTTTCTGTGATTGGCTACTCCATCTACCGATATATCCACGTTGGCAAAGAGAAACACCCAGCAAATTTGGTGAGTGCTTGGTGTGGTGGGAATATCTGTTTTAACAACACACACTGTTCTAGAACAGATAGAGTTCCATCTGAGGGTGGAGTAGATTTAAAGTTAAGTAGTTGATAAATTTTTTGTAAAGTTCTGTACTAGATTAGTTTACACATCATACCACAGCGATATATGTGCACCCATGTTTATAGCAGCACAATTTGTAATAGCCAGATCTTGGAAACAACCCAAATGCCCATCAACCGAGAAATTGATAAAAAAGATGTGGTATTTTTATACAACGGAGTACTATTCAGCCATAAAGAAGGATAAACTGGAGACTTTTACAGATAAATGGATGCAACTCGAGAAAATACTCATAAGTGAAATAAACCGGACGCACACGTGTAAACATCATATTGTCTCCCTAGTGTGAGAAACTGAAAGAGTAAATACGATCCAAAATGTACAATAGATATGGTGAATCAGAAAGAAACTGGTCAATGGGCCGGTGAGATGGCTCAGCGGCATAAGCGCCTGCCTTGCAAGCGCGAGGGCCCGAGTTCGACTCCCGGATCCCACATACGAAAAAGGGGCCGGTGATATCGCTCAGCGGCACGGGCGCCTGTTGGCGCGCGAGGTCCTGAGGTTGACCCCCCGGTACCCACCAAAAAAAAAAAAAAAGAAAGAAACTGGTCAAAAGGAAAGAGAGACTGGGATGGGGGAATGGAGAAAAGAAAGAAGGGAAAAGGAAAAAATTGTATTTATATATAAGATGGTTAAGATAGATACACTACTAATTTTGCTTAGTTCATTGAAGAGAAAGGTTTGTGCCAGTAATGTGTTTGGACAATTGAATGCTGATATCTTGTACCCTGAGTAACTAATTTAAAGATAACAATACGTAATGTATTAACCATTGTTACCCTCCTATTATGTTGTTTTGAAATTTTGTTCTTTTTTTGTTTTGTTTTGTTCTTTTCTTCTCTTTAAAATAAAGTAATAAAAAATAAAAAATAGATTAGTTTACAGACATGACCAAAGATAAAGGAAGATTCCTTAGCTTTGAAAATTTTTTATATTTAATCCTGGATCAGGCAAACTCCCGAGGTACACAGATAAATTAAGTCATAATCCCTGCCCTTCTGCAAGTAAAAGCCTAGTCGGGGACTAGAAATTCAAACTAATACATGAAGACTGATATGAAAACAGACCCTGGAGACTCTGAGGGCACAGGTGATACCAGACAAGACCTTTGGACTCAGAAAAGATAGAAATGAGACCAAGCTAAGTATTACAAGCTCATACATAGGCAAGGATTTTTATGGGGTGAGGGTACTTCAGCTGAATTGGGTCTCCAGCTTCAGGGAGTCAGCACTGATCAAGAGAGAGACCAAAGAGGAGAAGAAGCAAGCTTTGATTGATTTGTTGGGGTAGGTAACATCCAGTAAGTTTCCACTGACCAGGAGCATCATTTGAAAAGATTTTCTTCTTCTTCTTTTTTTTTTTTTTGTGGGTACCCGGGTCGAACTCAGGACCTCACGCACCAGCAGGCGCCCGTGCCGCTGAGCGAGATCACCAGCCCATTTTTCGTATGTGGGTTCTGGGAGTTGAATTCAGGACCTCACGCTTGCCAGGCAGGCGCTTACGCTGCTGAGCTATCTCACCGGCCCAAGATTTTTCTTCTTGGCTGTTGAATTTTTATGTAGCTCCAACATCCTGAGTAAAACATCCTAGCCTGGTGGACCTGGGCTTTGTGACAGGACTGCTAAAAAGGGTACAAGGGTAAGGGTAGAAAAAAGAAAGAATGAAAAAGAAAACACATACCAGCTTCAATGGGAAATAGGCCAAATTGACCCTATATGATAGTCTTGGACAAAACACTTTTAAATGATCAGTGTGTCTACATGCAGAGTAGCATCTGATCCATGGGTTAAGACAGCAGAGGGAGCGGACACAAATGAAGACAGAGCTGCCAAGCCTTTGATCCCACTTTAGTCACCCGTTAGGTATCTGTAGGCTGACGTGAAGAGTGAGTGTTCTCTGCAAAAGGGGCCTTCAGGTCCCAAGAAGTAACCTAGGTAACTGTTAAAACCTACACGTTAGAGGTGTTCTCTACAGCAAAGCTGGTGGGAAACTAATCATGTATTACCCAGCTGTGTGAATTCCAAACTTAGTAATTTTTAGATCTACTAAAGGCAAGTGAAGCCAGGAGGTTTATTTAGTTTCCTCCTTGGTAACAATTCCCGCGTTTTGTGTAAACATTCTGCCTCTGTGGTTGTATGCAGTCCTGTGATGGTCAGTTGAGAAGGGAACAAGAGTAGAGAAGCCACATGCACGCTACAAAGGGGAATAGTGTACTGCATCCAAGGGTTTATTTGGCTGTCCCAGCCTTTTGTCCCACCATGGTGGTCCCTGACTCTCTCCCAGGAAGGCCTCGAAACCCTACATGGGGATCGGTTTTTGCACTAGAGCTTGGATGTGAAGGGTAGGAGTTAGGAAACTTTCTGCAGGCAGAAAAATCAGGACACAAGAAAGTGGATGTGAGAAACACATCAGACTGATAACCTGTGTGTTTCCGGATAAGGGGTTGTGCTGGAGACTGCGAGCTGCATCCAGTCATGTTATTCTGAAGAGCTCGGCTGTATTCTGTTGGCAAAGAGGAGTCTCCATGGGGTTTTAAGTTAAGAATCTCACAGTCACCGCTAGAAAAGCTTTAAGGGGACTAAGACTAGAAACAAGGAAAACAGCTAGGAAATGGTGGCATTGTCCAGGGGAGAGAAGACAAGCGTTCCGAAGAGGAGGGTGCTAGAGATAAAGTATGTCGTAGAAACACATGTAGGAGGAATACAGCCAGGATGTGATCACTCATCAAGGAGAAGCAAGCAAATAGAAGAAAGAATAAACCCCGTGTTCCTGGACCGTCTGCTGAAAGGTTTCGAAGGACTGGGCAGCATATTTTTAACACTGAAAATTGTTTCCTTGGGAATTACTAAAAGATGTGCTCCCAATACATACATTTGTCCCTCTTAGTTTCACTTGTAAATTTTTCTATTATTCCGCTGGCGTTTCGGTGTCAGAGTTAGCTTCTCATTGGCACAGGGAGCTGAATTCACCACATGTGATTTTTTGAAACTAAAATTTATAAGCGATGAGGCTGATGGTTCTGTTGTAATGTTAAATGAAATCATCACATGGTAGGGTGACAATGAAGATCGTAGCATAATTTATCACTGACTGATGCTTTCTTAACAGGCTCTTCCATGTATATGTACCAAATTTTTAATCTCAAATGAACTTCCCTGAGATGATTTAGAGTTTCTCTATCTGCCATGAATTAGCAAGAAAATTTCTCTTTTTGGCCTTATTCTAGCATGATTAGTGCAAGGGAAGGATCAGCTCTACCCATGTGCTTTCCTCCCTCTCTACACCAGTTTTCCTGCCCATCCATATTTCATGTCCACAGTGTAGCCGAGAAAGGGCTGGTAGCCTAGGCATAAACAAAGCAGTTTCACAAACCACGTCTCAGTATATGCCACTGTTCCTGTGGCCATATTCTTACTTTTCAGAATTAAAAATGCTCAATAAATTAAGCAATTCACCTGTAATCCTTCAGCCGTGTAGAGGAAGGCCAGCCACACCCCGATTCTCACACTGGATCGGAGCGATACACAGTGTATGTATCCTCAGTTCCTTAATCCCAGACAGGAAGGTTTGCTGTCTGTTCCAAGCATAGCTTTCACCTTCTTGAATCAGTAAGAGTAGATCATTCAAACTCCCTGATGACGTGACAAATTCTACTTAACAGCTGTTTTTAGTGTCTTTCTAAAGTGAAAAGGTGAAAAACATTCTCTTCTCTCTTTATAGATTTTGATTTATGGAAATGAATTCGATAAAAGATTCTTTGTGCCCACTGAAAAAATCATGATTAACTTTATCACCCTCAATATTTTGGATGATTCTAAAATTCCTCAAAAGGATATGAGTCTACTGGACAAAAGCAGTGATGGATCCGAACTCGGCAATCCTGAGTCCCTCTGGAACCCCGAGCCCCACCCGGAGGAAGTGGAGGTGGAACACTTGGGGTACGCCCCACATTTGGTGGGAATTTTCTGTGACTCTGAGGAAAACACCAGAGGTGCTTCCCTGACCCAGCAAGAGTCTCACAGCAGCACGACGGCTGCAGGCGAAGCTGTGGTTGAGTATGAGTGTGACGTAAGAACTGACACTCAGGAGGGGCCTGAAGGTCACCAGTTCAGTGCACAAGAGGTGGCACCCATACCAGGAAAATTATTTCAGCAACAGGCGGCTTTGACAAGCTTGGGCCCACCAACATTGTTGCATTCGTGTTCGCCTCAGCTCAGCGACTTACATTACCTGGCGCGGGAGTACTCGGTCGCGGAAAAGGGGATAGAGGAGGAGCCGCGGATGACACTGGTCGACTGGGACCCTGAGACCAGCAGGTTGTGTATCCCTTCCTTCTCTTGCGTTGACCAGGACCCCAAGGGCAGCGAGTATCATGAGTCTGATGGTCTTGCAGAGGAGGGCCTGCTGTCCAGACTCTATGAGGCGCAGGTGCCAGACAAGCCAGCAGAGGATGAAAACTATCTCCTGCAATTTATGGAGGAATGGGGACTGCATGTGCAAATGGAAAACTAACCCTAGCAAGACTTGACTTTGCCCAACCCCTACTGTGACAGGGCATGGGAATGAAAACAGGTGGAGTGCCAGGGCTGAGAGAAGCATGTTCGTATTCTTCAGTGTCAGGGAGGCCGGCAGCCCTTCTCTACTCCCTGCACTCGCTTGGGATGGGTGCTGCCTGTGGGTCCCTCACGATGTCCATAGGGCCCTTGGGATGCAAGGGCTCACCTTTGCTTTAGACAGAATCAGCATTCAATGCATGTTTGCCCTGACGGATTGGTTCAGGACAGGGTACTTTCGCCATTCTGCTTATTAACTTTCTAATAAGCATAATTCTCTGATTATTTTTTACTATGTGTAGGTAATACTGCAAAATATTTCATAAAGACCATCCATTTTACAAATACTACTTTTCCAGAATTTGTTGATTATGAGAATGATGAGGTACCTAGAAATATAGAATTACGGCTGAGCTTTGGTGGTGCATGCCTGTAATCCCAGCACTCTGCGAGGCAGAGGCTGAAGGATCACAAGTTCAAGCCCAGCCTGGGCAATTTAGTGAATTTAGGGAGACGCTGTCTCAAAATAAAAAAAAGAAAAGAAAGGAAGTTGTAAAGACCTATCTGGAATTATAGCTCAAGGAAAAGGCCCTGGGTTCATCACCAGCACTGCAAAATAAGACATATATAAATACGTATCTACCCTATGTATAGACTAGGGCGGAGTAAGTTAGTCACACGTCAAGACTTCAATCCACGATTCCACTATTCAGTCATAATAATTCAGGTTTAGAGTGAATAAATCAGGCACAAACCTTCATGATATCACATGCTTTTGTCTACTTTAAGAGACAATATTCATCAGTTTATGAGTAGTTCTAGGGTATGAGCATAAATGATTTTCTTTTAGTCAGAAAATTATTCTCTCCATAATTTAGTAGGGGCTTTTATTTTCCCTCAAAACTAACCCAAAAGAAAATGCCACATTTTAGACTGGACTACTACATGATTTCTGGAAAAGTGTTAAAAAGATATCTATATAATTGATAAACTAGAAAGTCTTCAGCAGTTGAAGTACTATGTTACTGTTATAATATTAAGTATTCTGCTAGGATGGGGGAGTGTGAGGACTCTTCGGAATATGTATGAAGGAATATCCTGTGTCCACATACTATTAAAATCAGTGCATAAACACAGGGTATAGAGAAGAAATAAATGAATAGGGAAGGGAGAGTTTATTAAAATTTAACATAACTGTGGCAAGTATACCATGAAATAATACCTTCCCAGTTAAACTCCAGTAACTATTCCCATCTCCTTTACTATTTGTTAAGAAAATTAAATTCTCCAGTCACTCTACCTTAAAATGTGATGGAATCTATAAAGTTGAGCCATATAAAATTATTGATATTTAGCTGTCTTAGATCTACACGAACAGCAATTGCATATGGTTTACCGTAAGATACATTTGTTTTAGCCGTGAACTCAGGAGCCATATTGCTCTCTCAGGAAGACAGCAATGTGTTTCCTTAGTCATGTTTTTGGCACAGGCAAACAGCCCTTGTAGGAGAGATGGATTCTGGGGTCATGGTCTTTTGTGATTGTCCACAAATCCAAATCGTTTCTGAGCAAATGATTTAATTTAGAGCATAATTATATTAATCAGAATGTTCTGTTCTCAATCTTTCTAGAAATGATTGTGCTGGTTTTGAAGACAAATTTGTAAAACAAATTATAAAAGAAGTTCAGAAGTAGGAGAGAATGAGTTGTTATGAAAAGCAAAAAGAAATTAATTGATGATAGTTTGACTTATTAATTTCATTCATATAATTTTTATTGATTACTACTAGATCCTACAGGCTCCTCATCTGTGAAATCAAAATAATAACTTCCTTAGGCTGAACTGTAGAAAGTACCTAGAGTAGTGCCAGGCACATAATGAGTGTTATAAAGTGTTTGTCATTGTCATTATTAACTGCCAGATCATATGCTTAGCACCAGAAAGAGAACCATTTAGACATATGGCTCTGTTTTGATTCAGTGACAGGCCTTGCCTAACTTTGCTTTTCTTACCTGAAATTACAATAGTAATTTTCTTCCTACTTCTATGCCTTCAGATTGAAATCCTTCCACAGTTGAACCACATTTCCTGGCTTTGGAAGAGGAAATCTAATTCAGAGTTGCTTTTCCATTCCTGTCATTCTAAGCAGGTCAGAAGTACTGAGTGTTTCTCCAGTTTTGCTGCAACAATACTTTGCAGGATGTGCACACGCACACACCCAGAGGTCCCTGACTTATGAGGGCTCAATCTGGGATTTTTCAACTTCATGGTGCAAAAGCCATACACATTCAGTAGAGACTATTCTTAAAGTTTTGAATCTGATCTTTCCCCAGGCTAGTGGTATGATGGGACACAGTCCTCTCTCCAAATGCTGGGCAGTGGCGGCCAGTAATGTGATCATGAAGGGAGACGCCGATGCTCCACAGTGGGTTTAACCAAGTACCTTCTAGCTAGGTTGAAATCACTTTTGTCTTGACCACGTGATGTATGGCTATAATTTGGATGAGTGTCCCCCAAGGTCTATATGTCACAAGCTTGTTCCCCAGTGCGGCACTGTTAGGAGGTTCTGTGGACCTTTGGGAGGTGGGTGAGTGGTCCTTGGGTCACTGAGGGCATGCCCTCAAAGGGAATTGTGGGACCCAAATCCCTCAGTCTCTGCTTCCTGGTTCAAGATGCAAACAGTGGCTCCCACAGGCACCACCCGCCCCCCGCCATGATGTGCCATCCTCGCCAGAGGCCCAAACCCATCCACGAGGCTGTCCACTCTTGGGTTTAAATCACTAGAACTGTGAGCCAAAATAAACCTCTTTATTGCAGAAGTAGCTGCATCAGGTATTTCATTATAGTGGTGTGAAGCTGGCTAATATAGTGTGTTAAATGCCTTTCTTATTTATATTTGCAACTTGTGAAGCCCATCCTAAGTTGAGGCACATCTGTATGCCCAAACACGAGCATATGGCAGATCTTTCCCATGGGACAATGTGACATCTTAGATGTGGTCTGTGGGAGGAAGCTGGCGTGCATCCTGTCCTCTGCGGCCAGGGCTTACCACCTCTTCTGCGGTCTATATCAGATTTCATCCTAGGCCTGAGGTTCAGGTAGAGCTGTAAAGTTGAAGGGTCAGGGTCTTTGACAAGAACTACTCATCCTATCACTGGTCATCGCTCCATTCTAGGATTTTACCTGCTGCTTTCACATGAGGCTCATTTTCTTCATGCAAACCTCTCTTAGTGGCTGTCTTTCCACACCCCATCAATCCTAAACAACCAGTGAATGAAAAATACCACCACTATAAAGCAAGTGAAACTGTCACATCCTGCGCGAGGGAAGATGATGAGTGAAGTGAACTTGCCCCCAAAGCCTACACCATGGAAAATATCTGGTGCCCCCGGCTGAGTTCAGCTCTAAGGAGATCAGTGCAGCGAGGAAAATCTGTTTGTGCAGCCCAGAGCCCCAGTCTGCCTGGGGTGATGAATCTAATGAGAACATTAAACAGAGGGCTTGATAGTCATGGATGGGTGCACCTGGTCATGAGTCAAAGTCTTTCTGGCCCACACAGTTCCACCCCCATGTCTTGTAAATGAATTCAAGCTAAATTATCTTAGAATTTTCCTTATTCTTTTTTGGTTCTCCATGTTGTATCAACCATAAATCTTCTACCTATATTTTTTTCCTAAAGACTTTGCTCAAAACATGTGTCTTTAATTTTTTTAAATAAATAATGTTATGGTTGTGGGTATTTTAATAGTAGTTATTTTTTATTATAGACAATATATTAAGATACATATGTGTTCATTGTAGAGTAACAAACAATGAATGGGGAAAATATGCAGATTTAACCACCATAGGCATATTAGGACAGAGAAATGATTCTCAACTAGGGACACTTTTGTCCTCCAAGGGACATTTGGCCATGTTTGGTGACTTCAATAAGCCTCCGCCTCAGTCTCCCAAGTTGTTGGGACTTTAGGCACCTCTACCACACCTGGGTCGGAGACATTTTTTGTTGTCATAGCTCAGGGAGACAGTGCCACTAGCTTCTAATGGGAAGAGGCTGGAAAGATCACTAAATATCCTATGACACACAGAACAGCCCTTCATAACGAAGAATTAGCCAGCCCGATGTTAACAGTGCCTAGGTTAATAAACCCTGGTGTAGCATTTTCACTTTTTACTGCATATATGCAAATATTTTTCTCAAAATAGGAGATCATATTAAATTCTTTCATAACTTACTCCTTTAACTCAAAAATACATAATAAGTTATCTTATTTTACCTATAGATTAAGTTTATGATATATTCAAACTAGAAATTTTAGAGCAGATTAACAATTATTTTCTCTAAATATAATGCTTTAAATTTTTTTTAGCAAAACAGTGACCAAAAATCGGAGTTGTTAAGCATCTTTTAGATTCTGTAGGGATTTAGTTGGACATGACTGTAGCCATCCTGAGTCATAATCTCCATGATTGTCTTGAGTATCCCTGGTCAGTTTTCCTCATGTAGTTCCCCAGCATACTAAAAATAACCAAAAACATTAAGACAATATGTGGAGCTTTACAACTAGACCCTGGTCCTGTCAGTACCTGGAATTTATCTAATGTCCTTAATACTAGTTTAAGACTAACCAGATACATTCTAGCTAGGGTGAAATCATTTTTGTCTCAACCACATGATAAGCCCCCTTTTTCTGATTCAAATCCCAGGGACCCTCTGATCTTGCCCACTCGCTTCTGCCAGAAAGTCCTCAATAGAGGGCCCTCTGTGCAATCCTGGATCTGTCTGCTTCATTCTCCAGTCTTACAACCCCCTGAGACCAGTTATTAAACACTAGGACCAGGTTGTTTCAGAATAGATATCAGGAGTCTTTCAAAGATAACTGAACTTCTCAAAAGCATTATTTCTTGAAAATTACTACCCCTCCAAAGTGGTTAAATGACTAGTAGATGGTCACATAGCTTCCTTTATAGATGTTGGACTCCTTATGCTTTGTTCCTGCTAACACTGTCCTTAAGGCCTAGAGACCCTCACTAATGATTTGAAGGCAGTCTTGGCTCTACAGGAATTCCTGTTACCATTTTAGCAGGACCCCTGCTCTCTAGCCTCCTTTCCTCTTCGAACCTACTTTGCTAATTTTAATCATTAATAAATTTTCCAGTTGGTTTTCATGCCAGTAAAGATGTCAGGTTAAGGTTTGTCCCACATTGCTATTCTCAAGGTTTCCTGCAGACAGTGATGTGGGCTGGAATGTTTTGTTATGTTGTGTTGTGTTATGTTATGATGTTATGTTGTATGGTAGTTTTATGTTAACATTTGTGTCGCTGGGGTGAAGCTCCTTTTGTCTCAAAGCATTGGATCTCTGACCCTTTACCACATCTGGAAGCAGATGAAGCTTTCTCTGCCTCACCCTGCTCAACAGATTTCTTTGATTTCTCAATCTGTCGCTCTTTGGATTAGACGGTACTTGGAAGCTTTCCACCAATTCCGAAGATGAACATACGGCTCATGTTTGTGTTTTCATGCCTGGGCCGCTGAGACAGATGAACACTGATGGAGAGAAATATCACTCACCATTTGTGTCTTTGGAACTAATTTCCATGGGACATAAGAATTAGACTCTGCTCTTAAAAGTCTCATATAAAGATAATCTACATGTTATTCTTTCTTCTCATACAAGTGTGTCCTTCCCCATTCTAAGGATGGGGATTTATGGATGGAGTTAAATCCATTTGACTTGATTTAAAATGTGCAAATTTTAGAATATTTGATGTGAGGGTGGGAAACATGATGAAGATTTTAATCCCAATCCCAGAGAAGGGGGTGTAGGGTACTGGGTCTGTATTAAATTTATTGACATTTTTGCTTTTAAAAGAATTTGGCAGCATTTGACTAACATAATGGAAACAAACATCAGAGCTTTCCACACTGACTGATGGAATGATTGATTAGCAGAAGAATCGGTGTGGTGTATTGATTACAAAAGTTGAGATGCTTCATTCAAGGTCTGGCTCTGTAGCTTCTTAGCTTTGTCATCTCAGCAAAATTTGGTCTTTTGATCAAATTCCCTCATCAGGGGATAATAATTATACCTACCTCATAGGGTTAGGAGGTTTAAATGAATCATTTAAAGTGCTTAGGACAGTGTCTGGCACAAGGAAAGTGCTCATAAATGTCAGCATTTTTAAAACACACCAGAAGGCATATATAAGAATGTGTATAGAAGAATGTGCATAGAAAATGTTCATTTTCAGAAGTTAGAAAGAACACAAGTGTTTATCAGTTAGTGGAAACTTGGAGAATAAATCGAATATAGCTGTACATGGCAACATGAATGAATCTCACTAATATACTATTATTAAACAAAAGAGTGATTCCCAGATAGAGAAGGATTCCATTTACATGAAGTCCCAAAACATTCAAAGTTAAGCATATGGTGTTTAGGGATACATGCATGCAGTAAAACTATAAAGAAAAGCAGAGAAACTACTAACACAAAGTTCAAGATCATGATTCCCCTTGGGAACCAAAGGACAGAGAAGAGCGGCACATGGGGCAGAGTCACTGAACTTGGTAATGGTCTCCTTCGAGGATGGTAGAAACAAGAGTATTCCTTTGGTTATTTTTCTTTAACTGAGTATGTAATACATGCCCCAATATATGCATACTTAGTTAAGCAAAACAATAATGGAACCAAAAATGTCAGTGACTTTTAATTTTATTCTCATAGGTTCCATAATCAGTATCAGCTTCATATTAGTCATGGCTTTTGGAGTTACAAGGGCTATTATACAATTTCCCTTGAAAGTCAGGAGCAAGTATTTATGTTCATATTCTGTTTACAACATGTTTGACTAAGTCTAAAATTCTAAACAGGAAGGAGCTGTTGATAATTTAGTTAATTGAGTTGCTATGCAGAAGGGCCTGAGCTTAACTTGGCTTTCCTAAGAACTTTCATTATTCAAAAAAGGAATACCTGAGCTCTGGCAGGAAATGAGGAGAACATGTGATTCACACAAGCTTCTGAAATGCAATTCCCTTTTTGCTACTCACAGGCATTAATAATTAATAAGTAATTAGTTACCAGGCAGGCAGTCCCACTGACAAAAATTACAGTGTAAACAACTCCTTCCTTTATGAAGCAAGTAATAGTTCATCTCTGTTAACTGATTTCAGTATGCAAAGAAGGGATTTTAGGATTTTACAATGTTTTGCCTTGCACTTCAGGCAACTGCTCCTTTCTGAAATTCACTTGCCTGCTTACAAATGCTCAGTGACCACTAGCAAATAGATTGTTTGCTTTTCCTACCTCCCATCGTTCCTGCCAGCTTGTTGCCACAAGCTCCCAAAATGAAATATTTGTGAAATTACAGATTTAAACAACACTTTCAAGCAGAAACACCTTTAATTGAGGCATAATTTAAAAATTTGGACATTTAACCTTTGCAAAACAAGAGAGAGAATGAAAGTGTACACAGAGATATGCATAATGAAGGTATTTCTTGACATCAACTAAAACCTGGTATCAAAAACCAGGAGTATTGTATTCTTTTTTGAGAATCACATTTAGTGAGAGGTTTAACCAACCAGAAAACAACCTTAAAGAGGGTCTGGAAGCCAAGACATACAGAGAAGAGAGAATCCAAGATACAGTGAATCCTCAATAACTATTGAAGCAAAAAGACTTTCCTGTGAACAAAAGCATTAGACAGAGTCTGTTGGTTCAGAGAACGGAATTGGGGCACATATTTGGGAGTTACTGGGAGGCAGAGTTTGGTTCTGAGTAAGAAAGGGCTTTTATAATTAAGGGGCTGCTCTTAATAACCACGTGAGGTACTGAGTGTTCTATCACTCAAAGAGTTCAAGCATAGGCTGGTTTCTGCTGAAGCTTTTGCAGAAAGGATTCCTCCATGAAGCCAGGGATTCGAATAGATCTCTAAGGTCTCTTTCACCTCTAAATGCCTAAGGAAAAAAAAAAAAAAAAATCATTTGGACTGATAATTATTTCTTTTTTCTTCCTTCCTTTTTTCTTTTAGGCCATTCACTGTTTCTCAACTTATTGTCTATTTTCCATAAATTGTCACACAACTAAGAGGAGCCCAGTGGCACCTTTCCTCATGTGCCCCAGCAGGACTTAGAAGTTCCCACCTGAAAATGCAGCACTAGACCCGCAGTTCCGTGCACTCATCCTTCCAGGACATTAGTATGAGTCCGGAAACTTCATCTTTCCCTTCTCTCTTTTTCATTACTATCATGTTTTTCCAAGCTCCTTTTATTTATTTTTTCCTTACTAAAATTTTTTGGGTTGTCACAAAAGGAAAGATTGTACAAATAAGGCTCAAAATCCATCTTGTTCCCATAAATCTCTCTGACTCCTAAACATCACAGGAACAACTATGCATCCAAGAAGTGCAACTAAATGATAAGTTTACAGTTGTCAAACATTGCCTATGTCACCCTTTAAATCTGAATAAAATGATCTGTTCTCATCACAAATATCCAGGAAAACCCACAGGCAGTTAACATGGAATGGGGATTTCTTTGCTGCAGATATCAGAGAACGTGAAGTATAAATTGGCCAATATCCCATTTCCTATTTCACTGAAGGTGTCAGATACGACTAATCTAAAAATTGTACAACAGAATTGGAAAAAAGTGAAATTAGAAAGAGAGGAGGTGGGAAGGAGGGGAGAGATCTTCATATTCCTCCCACCTTGCAGCATGCAGAGCACCCTGCTCAAGTCTGCGATGAGCAAACAATGTACCGAAAGCATGAGCAGAGATCCTGAGGTACAGAAGTGCATGCTCTTCCTAGCTGAGGCAGGAATATTCATAATATTCTTTTCTTGGACTCTTCCTTGTTCTCTCTGCTTCCTGCCTGCTGTGGCTGAGCAATTTTCCTCCACCATGCCCTGTGCCATAATGTTTCTGCCTCAACACAGACCTACGAGCAATGGAGCCGGCTGAGCATGGACTGAAACTATGAGCCAGTATAAAACCTTCCTCTTTTAAACTGTTTATGTCAGGGATTTTGGTCACAGCAATGAAAAGCTAACACATAGGTACTCAATTAAATATTTGCTGAGGAAACATATGAATAAATGAATCTTTAAAAATTATATAAATTTGTGGCAGGAAATAAACCCACACAAAGATAATTAACTGATCTTTGATAAAGGCGTATGGCCAATTCAAAGGGGAAAGCATAGTGTAATGAACTAATGGTACCAGAACTGCTATGGCAACAGAAACGCCGAAACGACCCCCAGGTTTTGGAGGCAGATTTATTTTACATCAACGCCCACTGACAGGGAATCAATTGTCCCTCAAAATGTCAGGCCTCAAAGGCCCAGGGAGGGAGGTTTTTATGGAGTTGAAAGGGGAAGCACAGAGGCAGAGTACTTGGCTGTCTTTGATTGGTTCTTATAATATGCATCATAGTGACCAGCTATGCGTCACAGTGACCAGCTATGCATCACAGTGACCAGCTATGCATCACAGTGACCAGCCGTTTCTAGGAGACAGTAGTAACAGGAACTGTAACAGGATAATATCACCTGGGCAACTAACAGAAACTGAGGTATACTGGCTGGGGAGTGGCATTTTCTGCTATGGGACAACTCGAAATCTATTGCCAATAAAAGAAAGAAAGAATCTAAACAAGTCCTTCTACCTTTCACAAAAATATTTAAACTCAGAATGGGTCATTATAAACCTAAACATAAAATCATAAAACTTCCAAAAGAAAACAAAAAAGCAGAAAATCTAGGTTACCTTGGAGTTGACGATGTGTTTTTAGCACCAACACCTAAAGCACAATCCAGAAAGGGGCTGTGGGTCCAGGCAAGTGCTTGGCCTCTGACTTGCGTGTGTACACTTCCACTCTGGAGGGGAGGTTGGAAAGAAGGCTGCTGGCCATGGTGAAGCAGGAGGAGCCTGCGAGGAAGGAAGGCAGGCACAGGCAGAGGGCAGATCATGGAAGCCTTGTGGCACCTGTAAGGACTTTGGGTTACACTTCGATGGCAATGGGAAGCTACTAGATTTTTATGTAGGAGACTGATATGATTCGATAGAGTCAACAAATGTTAATTCCACTTAAATCTGACTGTGTCATGATGGATCAGTGGGCACCTTCAACTTTAAAAAGAGAATATAAAAGAGAAAAAAAGTGAGTTGTTTGGGGTTTTGGAGCTGGGATTGATTTTGTTTTTAGTTTTGTATTTGTTTTTGTCTTGCTGGAAGGTTGGAGGAAAGGATAATTCAAGTCTGGGGACTCAGAAATGACATACCTGCACTATTGCCATGAGGAGATGACAGGAATGCACATAATGTATGTCAAGGGATTGGGGGGAACAGCAAATCTTAAGCATGAATCGTTCTCATGAGTTAGAAAATGAACAAGCTAAGGTCTAGTATCAACAAAAGGGAAACAAGGATAGAATCGTGGAAAATATATGTATGTAAAGGGAGGGAACAGAAGGATGTTGAGAAAGAGAAAGGAGGATGGAAAAATTATAAGGGGAAACTTTACCAAACCCCAGGTGGCCTCTAACAAACAACAGAAAACTCAAAGTGAGAAATTTCAACAGATACAGTGATTAAAATGAAGGCTCGAGGTCCGAGAACTAATGTGAAGAATCCAATAAAAGCAATGTCATCCTCTGCATCAGCGAAATTAGCTCGCATTACAGGAGACAGGCTGGGGCCATGAACAGAGAGCTACGGTCGAAAAGAAACTGGGTCCCAGAAAACTTAATGCACAAAAAAGTGTTGGGCAAATCCATAAGAACATAAATCTAAGATGCTCATCACCATGTCTACGGTAGCAAAGATTTTGAAATTATCTGTATCTCCAACAAAAGATCAATTCAATCAATTTCATTGCATCTGTACAAGGCAAAATTAGGATGCATTAGAATAAAGGAAAATGTTCACACTGCATGGTGTAGCACATTTTTAAATACATATATACAGCTTTAAAATACATATTTATAAATATACAGTGAAGCTCGTGGTTTTTCTTTCTGCTTACTTGCTTTCATTTATGTATTCCTGTGACATTTTTAAAAGAGAAGAGTAGAAATTCTTCTTTTTATCTCCTGTAGATGGAACTCAGGGTTTTGCTCATGCTAAGCAAGCACTCTACCAACTGAGCTACATCCACACCCCCTGGAGGTCCTATGCTAAACACGTTTACTCTTTGATTGGCACTACCCCAAGGAACAGAAAGGCCTTTAGGCTAATTCATTTCTAAGAACAAAAGCCTCATAGAAAAAGTAATTAGGATAGAATGGTGAGGATTAAATGAATGGTATCTTTCCAGCAGTGTTAAAAAGGACAGGCACAGCATTCAAGCTCAGAGAGGAACATTCTAAATACATGAGAAACACAGAAGTGAAGCCAGATGAATACAGCTGAAGACAAACAGTCCTGCAAGGTGTCTGCCCATAAGAATAATGTTAGCTCTTCAACTCAGTCACAGATAAGGAGCTCATCCAACCTGGGGGAACGCCACACTGAAGCTGTAATTGTCTAAAAGAACCAAAGTAAACCTGTACTTGTAAGTGGGGTGAATTTTTAAAAATATTTTAACACTGCTAGATATAGAACAGATGCCCACCTATGGAAGCCGTTTGGGGCTCATATAAAACCTGATATGCCAACGTATCATTGTGTAAACAAGTGTCTTGACCTTTTCAATACCACCCGAGGCCATGTGGTGGGTATGGTAGAAAAAAATTAAGATTTCAAACTTTACAGGGATTTTATAGACTACATATGTGACCGGAGTAATGAATAAACAGCCCTGGGTCATATCTGTATTTCCTGGGAAAGTACAGAAGGCAGCCTCAGAATTAAACTTTGGAGCCCTGGACTGGGAGCATTTTTTCAGCGGCTGGCCCTGCTTCAATCCCCAGCACCAAAAAATAAATTTTGGGTCCCCACAGCAGAGAAGTCCTCACTTTATCGCAGAATGCACAAAACTCAATGCACTTTGGCAGACACGGCTCCCCGGTTTTAGTTTATTCCTCGCCCCCCATTCTCGAGCTGCCAGGGCGGTCCTTGTATCAGGGCAAATTGGTTTTCCTCTGCCAGCTTGGGTACCCTCCACGCTCAGGCTCCCAATCCGGTAAAGAAAGGCCTGCGGCTGCGCTCCAGGGCGGTGGGTGGTTAAGTGCGGGGAAGGGCGTGCAGGGAGGCAGCAGCGCGCAGCAATTATGTCTTCCTTAAACTGCTGCAGGCAAAGCCACAGACATTTACATCCAAAAATGGCTCGATCTGATCCCACAGTCTTCCCAGAAAAGCCTGTCATGTCTTATCACCCTCCACTGAGGGCAAGGATCGCTTCTTAGCAGGGAGATTACATTATCAGCACCCCCTTTCCTCATCCCTCAAACTCAGAATTGGGGTGGGGTTAGTCACTGCTAGTGTTGCCCATCCTTATCCTGCTATACCCCCAAACCTCCTGTGTCTGCCTATCTTCCGACCAAAGAGTCCGTTTTGGTCTTGACCATGTTTTTCTTCTGGTCACGTGGCCCCTCAATGGAGAAAGCAAGTCCAGGGAGAGGGGATGAGGGCCACAGTCCTCCAGGCGTCGGCCCACCTGCATTGCCTTCTCTGCTCCCAGGAGCCTTTGCGGCCTCCCTCTCCCAGGCTAAACGCTTCCAGGATGGTTTCTTCACCAAGTGGCTGAAGTGAGAACAGGCTCACTTCGGGGCTGCAGAAAATCACAGCTATTTAAGGAGGCTGCAAGAGAACAGGAAAAACAAAATGGTTCTTCCAGCCAAGGAACATAAACCTCAACCCAAGAGCCACTCTTTAAAGTGGCCAGTTTAGTTTTAATTCAAACACCTTTACCCAGGCAACACTGTACATCTAATCACTCACAGATTTGGTAATCTGATATAATAAAGTATATTTCATATGCAAGGATGAATGTCCTTGGAAGGGCTTTTGGACATTGGTTTTTCTTGTGAGATTTGTGTCTTGTGATTTTTCTCTTGCTTCATAGTCAACTGAGATTTAAGGGCTGATTTATTTTTTTCCAGACTTGTCAACCATGACTCACAGCTATTTGATGAAAGATAAAATGCTTCTACTTCCCAGGCTTAGCTTTGAAAATTAAACATTCAAGTGAAAAATTTGAAAACCATTGCTATAGTAGGTGTCAATAATTAAAATCACAAGAACAGTCCTTTTCCAAGGAACTCCTCCAGGACGCATCTGGACTGCCTTTTTGTCTAATGCTGACCTAATTCTGAGCTTTTAAGTGTATCTGAATAGTTTACAAGTGGAGATGAGCTTCTGTTCTGAAAAGAAGCCCCCATGGACATTTCTAGGGGTCAGGAAAGCTTCAGGGGACAATTTACCAAAGATCTCTTCCCACAGAGGGAGTGACAGCCCTTCCCCCAGCCATAGGCAGGTGGCATATCTGGGGCACACAGAGCTGCTCTGCTGTCCTGAGGTGCCACGCTGGTCTCCCTCCTGCCGCACCCCACAGGACTCAGGCAGCTGGCTGGTGTCCACCACATATGAGCAGCTGGAACCTAAAGAGATGGAGAGGCTTCCTGTCAGGGTCTTACGACGATCTGATCCAATAAGACAACATGGACTTTTCAGTTCCCTGAAGATAAACCGGCTTTGAAAGAGAAGTATGTGTGAAGCCAACTGCTCTCCGCTCAAGGACAAGAGACATCTATAAATTTCTTCAGTCTTATCTTACTCCCTAATGAGAGACGACCAGGAAAGGTCAAGATGTTTTTAATTGGTTTCTAGAAATGGAATAAACACATCACTAATTACGCATCCACCACATTTGGGCACTGGGGCCAGATGGATAAATGACGTGTGGGCTGCCCTCAAGGAACTTACAGGGCTTGTCTGTGGTCCAGTCATTTACAATGGGATGTTTTCTTCCCCAACAGAGAAAGTCACTACTAAATGGATTTCAAACTTCTCTGACCTTTTGTTGGTGATTTCCAAGTCTCCATTTCAAATGTCAGCGATAAGAAAGTGACAGGAGCCTCTAACGCTTGTTCACACAAGGCAGAAATCTGAGCAATGTCAGGTGCTGTCTTCTCCCTCGTCCCTAGCATCTAATCGGTCCTCTTGCACCTGGAATTCTATTTCTTTAACCTCTCAAGTCCAACACTTCCTCCTTTTCTGCTGCAAGTGTCTTAGTGCCAGTTCCAAGGTTCTCACCTTGGAGTATTCGAAATGCATTTTAGCACATCACTCTCACTTAAGCCTTATTTAGAGTTCTTTCTCCACACTGCAGTGTAACTGCTTTTTAATTTATCAGCCTATATGCTAGATTAGAAACCCTCGGAGGCAGGCACTGAATTTTTAACTCTGTATCCTGGCATGTAGCACTATGATAAGCTGGAGGCAGGCACTCAAAACAGGCTTAATCAAAGCACGCCGGAATGGTGAATATCGATCGGAGGCTTGCGTGTTGAATGTCTCCCAACTATTGTGATTTTTACAATTCCTCCTGTTTAGTGCCCTCCTAAAAGGATGTCAATATCACCCTCAGTATTTTAGAAGCAGTCTACTACTCCAGTAAATTGCTGGTTTCCATCTGCTGTGGGCTAGCAAACCAGATAAGCGAAGTTATTTACGCAGTGTGTAAATCAGGGTGAGGCTCTGACTCCCACTCCTGCAATTAAAGCAAATGAGCTTGGAGGGCATCGATTTTGTGAAAACTCTTCCGGCACCTTAGGGAATTTTATTCTGCACAATGTTCCATATTGTAGTTGTCACTGAGTCTGACTTCTAGGTTATTAAAGCATTAATGTATTAATTTTGAGGATGATAATTTTAATTTATACTTTTATTTCAACAGGAATCTTTCAAATTTGCAAGTGGAAATGTATATCAAGAGTCTGCATTTCACTACATTTTTATAATCTACATTTGAATCTTAGAAAAAACATGTTCTTAAGATTTCTGTCATTGAATAATACTTACATTTTTATTTATATCTTTGCTGTTTAAATTATTCAAACACAGTAATGTTAAATGAGACAAGATGTCAAAAATCCACGTTAAGGGGCTGGGATATAGCTCAGAGGTGGAGCTTTGCTTAGCACTCATGAGGCCCTGGGTCCAAGCCCCAGAACCAAAATGAAAAAAACAGTTAAAATGAATTTAAACTACTCTTTACTAAAAATGAATGAACATGCTGAAAATCTCCAAATAATCCTACTATTATTGGGCTCTTTGTCAATGCAGAACCAAGCAAGACCACCCTAAAATTGTTCTTAGCACAGAGCATTGATTTCTTCTTTTTCTTTTTTAACTCTGGTTGTTTACATTTATTTCCTGGAGGGAAAATGCCGAACACCCTTTTAAAAGTTGAGCTGGGAATTGAAGCCAAGTTACTTCTTTGTACATATTGCAGTTGGCGCATTGGGAGTATAAATCCAGCCCATACCCCCTCCTTTGGAATTGCGTTCTACCTGAGCCCTAGCAAACATAGACAGGGACAGCCAGGTATACCGGTGTGGACCCAGCCCACTGGAACCAAAGGACACCTGGCCTGAGCTAATAAATCCATAGGCTGGGCTAAGCCAATTGCATTCTTTCTCCCAGACATTTAGGGTTAGGGCTCTGAGCCAGAATTAGTGAGTTGCTGTCTATAGAATCAGAACAGAAGCAACTGATCTAGACAGAGAAGTTGAGAGAAGCAAGGAGAAGAACTACTGTGAGGCCCTGGGGGAAGCACAGAGTATTCTCTCAATTAAAGCATGACTGGCTATTCAATTTGTAGTGCTTAGTGCAAAATGGTACTAAAATATAAAGATTTTTCCTTTAAAAATATTTTATAGAGCTATATTTTTGTAGCTCTCTGGTGGAGTGCTTGTTTAACATACAAAACACTCTGGATTCAATCCTCAATACTAAAAGTAAAAACAAAAAAGCCCATTGTTTGTAATGTGTAATAGGGTATATGTAACAGGGGTACTGTTATAACAAAATGCCACAGCCTGGGTGGGTAAACAGACATTTATTTTCTCCCAGTTTTGGAGGCCAGAAGTCCAAGATCAAGGTGCTATCAGAGTTAGTTTCTGCTGAGGTCTTTCTTCCCAGCTTGCAGATGGCTACCACCTTGTCACTGTGTCTCATGTGGCCTGGCGCTTACTGGGAGAGTAATATCAGGACAGCAGTCCTAGCAGGTTAGAGCCCCCTTATGATTTCATGTACCTTTACCTCAGCAAAGACCCTTTCTCCCAATAGTCACATTGGAAGTTAGCGTGCATTGGGGGGACACAATTCAGTTCACAGCAATGGAGTAATAGGTATACACAGATAACAACATAAACTCATGAACTAAAGAAAATATTTGGTGTCATAATTTTATATATTAAATAATACTTCATTACTTTGATATCTTGATTGGTCATAAGATTTTTCTGGCTCACTTCTGCAAATTTATATAACACTAAGTCATCAAAATGTACATTTCTGGCAGCTTTTTTTCAAATCAACCTAATTGAAAGTGAGTTGCTCTTGGAAAATTCAAGATTGCAAGCAATTTTTGGTAATTTTTAATTTTGAGGAAGAACTTTCTGCTGCTACAACTGTTACTTGAGCTGCTGTTTCATAGGCTGTGACAAATTGGACACATTTCTGATCTGATTTTGAAATACGAATATGTGCATCTACGGCTGATGATTCTTGAAGAACAGTTTTTCTAAAAAGATTTAACTCTTCATACAAACCAGTTTCATTCAAACCTGAACTTGATTTTAAATGCGATTTTGTACAATGGCATTTTAATGTTTCCTTCCATGTTTCTTGTAGCTTATAGAGATTGTGTAACAATGATTTATGTATAACACAAACATTTGCTTATGCATTCTACCACCGTGTTATCAATTATAAGAAAAACTTTAACTTTAAAATTGCCTCATTAATAATTGATTAATCTGATGCTTCATATAAAAATATTGTTCTTTTCCATCAAATGAGATGGTCTCTAATTTCTGTTTCTAGCTTTTGGATATTTGCTTTGCAATGTTATAGCAGTTTACAAAACCAGGAATTTTAAATACTGAAGAATCATAATAACTCCCTCCGAAGATTTATTGCACTATCCATATGTACATTTTCATTTTGCAATAGTTTACTGGCAGTTCCTGGCCAGAGAGTTAAGATTTGTGCAGATGCCCTAGTGACAAACAGGAAAACCATCTTGGTCAGGACCCTAGTATTATCCTGCTGGCATAGAGAGAGCCTCCTTTCTCCGGCCGTGACTGCTGCTGCCATCACCATCATCACCACCAATCTGGGCTTGGGCTGACCCTGACCGTGCAGCCAGGCTAATGGCTTCGCAGCACATTGCCCACTGCTCACCCACTGTGCCACAGGCCTGAGCCAAGGAGCGAGTGTGCTGCTGCTTCAACAGCACCTCTGCACAATCGCCCAATCCGATTTCACTTTTTTTTTTGTTCAGAGATAGAAACACAGGGCCCCTTCTGAGTTCAAGGCCCTGTATAACTCCACAGCTCCCGTGCCCATGGACCAGTCCTGCCTCCATTCCTCATTGGCCAGTTCTGTACCATCCCCAAATATCCAGCTCTACTTCTGTCTTGTCCTTGGACACTCATAAGATGACCCATCGACTTTACCAAAAATCCCCTATTGGGTACACACTACTATGTGCCCAACCATTGTGCATTCTCTCTTCTTTACTTAAAACAAAAAAAAATGATTGTATTTGGGGGAGCCTTGTTCTACCTTCCCAGAATTCTTTATATCCAAAGGTGATTCAGTTATGGCCAATTAAGCAAAGCAGAAGTCTGCTGGAGTTTTCTGGAAAATGTTTGCTTTCCTGGTATACATACAGCCTTCTTCCTGATCTACTTCCCCTTCCCATCAGGAGTGCAGACAGGAGGCTGGAGGTAGAAGAGCCATCTTGCCATCATGCAGCAACAAGCAAGAAAACACAGCTGGGACGCTGAACACTGATAGCATCAGGAAGCTGCTACATTAATCCCAGGCTACCAATTTCTGGGCTCTGTGTTACGTCAGAAACACCAACTCTTTTGGTTAGGCACTGAGTCAGGCATCTATTACATGCAGCCACATGTAATCTAAACTGGCTTGCCCTTTTACTTAAGTTAGCTTGAGTGGGTTTTTCATTCTTGCAACTTGCTGCTTGTCTTCACCCATATCCTACAAGTTCTGCTTTGCAGTAGGTGACTTCCCTAAATGTGCTTTCACTCCTACCAAATAGTTCCTTCAGCGCTTTATATTAGAGGTCTGCCCTCTAGCTGCCATCCTGTTGTTCCTAGAGCCAAGTGCATAGGAATTCATGCCCCTGGGAGTTATTCTTAACCCTTGCCCTAGTTGGGAAGATCTTACTGCGTGATTAAGAGTTAGGTTCTGTGAGATCTTGCTGATATAGCACCCTTTCTCGGCCTTCTCCCTTCCTTGTCCTAGTTCCCCATCTCCTACCAGTTTCTTCTTCCTAAAAGACTGCTCTTGTGAATCCTCATTTCTTGGGCTACTTCTGGGAACTCATCTCTGTTAGTCAGCTTTTTGTCATTGTGACAAAATACCTGAGAAGAACAACTTAGAGGAGGAAAGCTTTATTTTGTGTCATGGTTTCAGAGGTTTCAGCTGAAGGCCACTTAGCTCCATTGCTTTTAAACCTGTGGCAAGGCAGAAACATCATGGCCGAAAGGCACGGTGGAGGAAAGCTGCTCATCTTCTGGCATCCAGGAAGCAGAGAGAAAGGGAAAGAACCTAAGAGGCAAGGGCCAGGGACCAGATATAGTCCCCAAGTGGGTCATGCCCCCAGGACCCACTCCCTTCTACTAAGCCCCACTTCCTGTTTTCATCACCTCCCAATCATGTCATCAAATTATGATCTCAAAAATGGATTAATCCGCTGATAAAGTTAGAGCCCTCAAGATCCAATCACTTCCCCAAAAGCTCATAAACAACCAAGCTCTTTGCACCTGAGTTTCGGAAGACATTTCAAATCCAAGTCATAATACCAACCTAAGACACAATTCAAAGAAACCTGAGTAGATATTACCAGGGATTTAGAAGTAATTTGCAAGCCAATCAGTGCTGCTATTTGGTTAGGTTTGAGGCTTCTGTAAGAATAAAGGTATGAAATACCCATCTTCACCTATCCCAACTGAGAGCAGCCCAGGAATTTTTTAACAATACAATTCAATTGAAAATACAATTTCATAGTTCAAATAAACACATATTTAGTATAAAGTATAATTGTCGTAAGAAGAGATTGCCACCATGTTGATACCAGCAAGACGAATGAAACACACACAGAATACAAAATGTGTAGTTGTTAAACATTGTTGATTTAGGGCTCTCTCTCACTGCTCAGGCTAATGTTAGTGGGCAGCACTTCAGCATAGCACCAGCTCCAGAAGCACAGTTTGATGCCCTCAGCCTCCTCATCACCTCCCCAGACTATAGTTTCCTAGTGCTAAAGTCCCAGCAGTCTTGCTGATCTTTCCTGTCGGACATTTAAAGAGTGAACATCAGAGTTTGGTTTTGCACGTAGTCAAAGACTTAACAGCTTTATTCACAGTGCTGTGAATCGTCATCTTGATGACAATGATGGCACTAATTGTTTTTAAAGACCTAAATCAATACCTTTCTTGAGAAAATTGGATGGTGCTGGCTGGAAACTAAAGATGAAAAGCTGAAACCCTGCCCAGTAGCTCCCTTCTGAGGGCTGAGATCAGGGGCAGATGATTCAGTGTCCCTTGAGGTGATTTGATTACCTGTCACTGCCAGAGGCCTGGTTGGTTCGTGAAGAGAAGCACACACAGCTTTGGAAGCAGAGGTTCTCTCTTATGCAAAGATACAGGGGCAAAATATTCCTTCCACCTTGACAGAAACAGTTTTCTCAAAATGAGAAATTCCTTCCTGCCTTAAGGGTTCGCCTCTGTAACAGATTCCCTTTAGCTCCTGCGTTTTATTAATCTTTATTTTTGTAGGGTGCTATCAAGCTGGGTTTAGAAAATGTCCCCATTAAAAGCTTCATTAATTTTAAAGACTAATTGAACTATAGGACTGGAAGGAAAATTCCACTTTGGGATCGTTTAATGCTGAGTTCATTAACTTGTTTTTTAGAAGAAGGAGAGTGACCTCCAGAGGTTCTGAACACAAAGCCAGGCCCTTCACCCAGCAAGATGGGAGTAAAAGGGCGTGTGTGTGTGTGCGCGTGTATGTGCGTGTGTGTCCAGGAAAGGTTTTTCAGTTGCACAATCGGAAATCTACTTCAACTACTTTAAGTAATGAAGAGGAAAGGATATGCTTGAAAGAACCCGGGAGATTTCACAGGATCCAAGGACAAAGGATCCAAAGCCTCAGTGAGCATTAAGGCTCATCAGAAACTTGGGAAATTCAAAAGTCCTCAGGAGCCCATTTAGCGAGTTCCATCTCATAGAGATGACAGGGCTTCCTGGACATGTGTACGTTCATCTTACACACTGTGCCTGCCACCCTGTCTCTCTAGCATGAGCTTAGCGACAATGCTTACCATGCACTGACTCAGTGTCCTAAGTCCTCAACAGAGAAACCCAACTGGACTCCCTCACTGTCATGCCAGCCTGGCCATTGGGGGGGTCTACAGAGAAAACCCTCAAGTCAGATGGCCAGTTCCAGTGCAGCCACTTGCTGCTTGCCTTTGGGAAGGCAGAGCCACTTACTCAGCTGCAGAAGATCCCCGTGCCAGGAAACAACAGGCATCCGTAATAGTCAGAGATGGTTTGTTCTCCAGAAAATACTGTCAAATGCGAACAAACTTATATTGTGTCAAAGCAGAGTTTGTGGAACACAAGAAAAGTCCGACATATCGTTGATCATTCTTGCTGGAACACACCACATCTATAGACTTAAAAATAAGAAAAATGATTGCTAAGTATCAATAAAGTACTTGGGAAAATTCAATAATCATAGTTTTTAAATCAAATAAAAGTCATTAAAATGCCATTGAGAAAGCAAATAGCAAGCTGGGTGTGTAGCTTAATAGAGCACTTGCCCATCATGTGCAAGGTCTTCAGCTTGATTCCCAGCACCACAGTGCGAGAGGAAGGCAAAATGGCCGGTGTGGTGGATTGACAACTGGGGGGTCAACTTGTAACACCCAGCTGAACTGAATCAGCATGGTGCTGGGTGTGGAAGGCCCACCTAAGGACTGTTGCCAACAACATAAAAAGGAGAACTGGAGAGGAAGAGGTGGTGCTGTTGGTTCTCCTGGAGGAGCTTGTCGCGTTGGCTTTCCTGATATGAGCTTGGCTGTTCTCATTGTTGGAGGAGCTCGGGACCTCGCTGTCACTGAGGATGACTGTGGTACTTTTCGGGGGAGCTCTGGCTTCCTGGCTCCAGTGCAGATCCCTCAGCCTGCTGGCACAGATCCTTCATCCCGCTGGTGCAGACTTTCTAGCTTCCACCACTGACCTTTGGGTCTTCTCAGCGCAGATCCATGAAACATACTTGCATGAGCCATTGTCGTGAGCTCTGGACCTCCAGTTGGACTCAGGGGCATTGCCATGGGCTGTAGGGCTTCAGCTGAACTCATGTAGTACATTGCCATGGGATCCAGGCCCTCAGCCATCTTTAGTCTGGGTCTTTAGTGTGTGGACAGATTTCCTGCACTCTTTTTGCATTTGACTCTTGGGTGACTACTATAAAATAATCCTGTAAATTATGTGTCCTGTATTAAATTGTTTCCCTTGCAAACCCTGACTGCAACAGCCAGCTAATTAGAATCTGTACCAGATAGCAGATTAATACCATTTGTATAGAAAGAATTCCTACAAGATAGTAAGGTTTTGAAAATTAACTTCTCAGAGAGAAAAATGGACAAGAACTGTACTTTGAAATCATATTGTTAAGTGAAATAAATCAGACAAGCTTAAATATTGCATGGTTTCTCTTATATAAGAAACCCAAATTTTATTTTAAAAGATCAAAAGATAAAAGATAGGTAATAAGAAGTAGGGTGATCAACCTTTCTTAAATGGGAAGGGGGTTAAGAGAAGGAAGAAGGGAGGGAGGAGAGGGAAAGGGAATGAAAAAAGTAATTTATATGTGTTATATACATCTACCAACTCCACGCAAGGAATGTAAACATTATATACTGAAAACAGGTACTAAACAGCAACAAAAACCCAAAGGAAATTCTCCTGCAATAAAAGATAGCTCATACACACAAAAATATTACCCCTTGAGAGATTAAAATACAAAATAAAACAAAACGGAAATATTATTGTACTCTATATGTAGACAAAGACTGAACTAATCATTATACCTAAAGCTGTTTAGGTTGTGGTAAAATACATAGTATCCTCCAATGTTTTTGGAAGCATACATTGATAAAATATTTGGATAGCCTTTTGGTATTATTTATCAAAAACCTTCAAATTGATTATACAATCTTACTAGGGAGTTATCAGATATAGTCTGATATTTATATAGTAGATTTTTTTATCATGGCATCCCTTAACACACAAGAAAATTATAAACAAAATTGTATAATAAGAATTTTAAGAGTTTATGGTACTAGAAAAATAAAGGTGACATGAGAAGCTGGAAAGGAATATACACAAAATCATTTATGAGTTTATTTTTAAGTAGAATAGTTTTATATTACCAACGATTTTTATTTTATTCTTTGTGCTTTTTTCCAAAATAGCTATGTAATGATTTGTCAAGGAAAAAAAAAAAAAAAAAAAAAACAAAAAACCAGTAATCATTCAAAAAGATACAAAAGGAAAAATTTTAAAACTGGAAAAACATGAAGCCAATCACTTTAAAGTAGCAAGAGAAAAACAATTCTTGTAATGTTATACTTTAATACTTTTATATTCTTTATACTTTAACATTTTATATTCTATCAATCTAAGAAATAAAAAGGACAGAGTTAATCCATGGGAAATAGTTTAGAAAAACTAACCAGTAAGTTAGCCTTCCTAAATATAGCAAACAGGCCAGAAAATGCAAAATACTAATTAGGAAAAACCATGAACTTGTTAGTCACAAAAAAATCATATCTAATTACTTCCTAAAATTGCTGTGATAATTAAATAAAATAATAGATTTGAAAGCACTTTCATATTTTAAAAAACGATGTAATGGTAGTAATAGTAATTATATGGATGTGTTGTTTTAAAGAAAAAATTACAATTTTGCAGTCCCAAACAATGGTTGCTATTCTGCCTCTTGCCGAAGACCACATTTTATGTATTAGTATATACTCATTGTTGACATCTAGAAGGATATAGATGTGAAGATGGCTTAGAGTAGAAAAATGGTTTTTATTTCCTTGCCTTCACCACCCTACACCTCTCTGGGCTTGACATACACACGAACCAAGATATGAAGAGAAGGACTTCAGGCCCCCAGTTCTAGAGCAGGAGGAGTTTGGGCATAAGAACTGCATGGAAGGTCCACTGGGGTATAAGTGGTCTTCCTGTCCCAGGGATGCCATGCATGTTATCCAGGGTCATTTTCACCCAAAATGAGTGAGTTGAATTCTTCTCTAGAAGAGCAGAATTTGGGTGTAGGGGTGGGAGCTAGAAGAAACAACCAGAATGAATCAGAGAGTCCAAGAAGAAATCAAAGAGGATAGAAACGGGTGTCCTAGAGGGTAGATTGGAACTCTGACCCTTATGGAAGACCGAAGGACCAGCTCTCATTTAGAAGTTGGGGAACAAGTTGGAGAATATATAGAAGCCACATCCGTCACCATCTAGTATGGGTCCTTGTCTCAGTGATAACAGAAATTAAAATTGAGGCAACAGCATGAATTTACAGGCAAATGCTTAAACTGGAAAGTTAGAGAAAATGGGAAGGGACTTCAGCCTTAGGAGCTAAAGGAAAGCTGATCCCTGACGGGGATCACCAGGCTGCCCTTCATCCTTGGGGAGTCATGGTCCCCCCAAAATTACTCAGAGTTCTTGTGAATCTGAGAGATACACTCATTACTAGTATGTGCTAAAATATGAAAATGTTTTTAAAACCCTGCAAATTTGCATTTATTATATTTATATAATAAAATATTTTCCATTACAATCTAAAAATTATTAAATGAAGGGATATAACAATATTTATCAGAGTTCACATTATTTGTAATAAACAGTACAAGACATGATGAAACATACAGTGTGTGTTTAAATTTTAAAAATGTATTGCAGTAAAAGACATTGCCATTAATCCCCTTCAAAATAGTCCCCCCTCACCTCAAACACCCTCATCCTGTCATTCTTGCTACTTTCTGAAGCAGCTCTGGAAGCCCTGTTTCATGTCTTTACTGTCTTTGTGAGGTGTGATTAAAAGTACAATGAATGCCACTGCCAAGTGCCATCCAACAGAAAGGCAACTCTTAAAAAGATGACAGTGTGTCCTCATCCACCTTTTTCACCAGATCTGGCACTGTGCAACTTCTGGCTCTTCCCCAAAGTCAAAATGACCGTGAAAGGTAAATGTTTTCAATCAGTTCAGGACATCTAGGCATTCGGGACAGGGGAACTAAAGACACTCATGAAAGAGGGCTTCTGGAACTGCTTCAGAAGTGGCAAGATGTGTGTTTGAAGAGAGGGGAATAATTTTACTATAATAATTTTTTAAAATTTAAACATTCACTGTGCTTTTAGATCACACCTCCTACACTATCAAATATTACACAACCTTACGTGTTATAACCAAACTGATGGCTTAAACGGTATGGCTTAGCATTTGTCACCTACGATGCACAGCTACTCGCAACCTTGAACCTCCCCACCTAAGAAAAGAGTTTTCTTGTATCTCTCAGGTGAGCCAGGACCTCCTGAGGGTTAACAAAGGAAAGTGAAAGAAAAAGGAAGGGAAATTTAGTAGCTTGAGGAACTGAAAGGGGCACAGCTTTGACGAAGAGGATCAAAATGGCCTTATAACAACAGAAAAGGCACAAGCTTTTAAGAGCTGCTAGAGTGGGCTAGAGACTGGTTAATTATTATTTCAGTCCTGTTTTGCAGCTGCAGAGAAATCTTGAGGGCTTTAGGGCTAATTCACATCCCAGGAGATGATTGCTCTTCCTTGGAGGACAATCTCAGTTGTGTGGAGACTGCTGGCATCCAGCACGACTGCGGCTTCAGCACAGTGACTGGAGGCTTCTAGGCACCTCTTGGGGGAGGGCGTGTGAAACACTGGAAGTCAAATGTCCCTGCAAACGTCTTATCTTGGCGTCCTCAGTCTTGAAGGAGGATAGGACAGATAAGGGAAATTTAGAGCTTATGAACCTTGTATTGTCAGTTTTGAACAAGACAGTCCTGAATTACTAACCTTCCTTTCATGTAGCACTGGGCAGGGATCTAAACCAAAATACAAGGTAATAAAGGAGACATACAAAATGAAGACAGAGACGCCAAGCTTTAACCTGCTTTAGTTACCTATTGGGCATCTGTAGGTACAAGTGAAGAGTCACTGTTTTAACAAAAGCAGCTTTAACGCCCTGACTGCCGCAGAAGAAAACATAAATCATCCTTTTAGTGAGTAACGGATTAAATTCCAGGAGTTTGTTTGTCCTCTGTCCCTTTGTAATGATTCCCAAAAGTTTTGTTTGTTTGTTTGTTTTTTTAATCTAGTTTATTCTCGGAGATGCTATAGCAGAGGCATCCTGGTTTCAATACTGTACTTGAGTTTTGAGGGTGTAAAATCATTTGGGAAAGTGAGGAGCACAGGGAAGAATACATACCATACTTTTAATGTGTAACGGGTCCTGAATTAAGGCCTAGGAGTACATCTGCCTTTTGTCCCTGGAGATCTCTTAACTGTCTCGTGACAACTAACCTCTGTTCACCCCAACTTCCTCCTTGAGTTCTGAATTGATTGGAAGACAAAACTCAAACCTGAAGTTAAGAATTTTTTGTGCCTAGAAGGGGAATGGCTTGGTCAAATGGAATTTCTAGTTTCAGTTTTTTGAGGAAAATGAATGCATCTTGAGACCATAACATTAAATGAAATAAATCTGACACACAATAAATATCACACGGTCTCCCCTATATGAGAAACCCGAAGTATAAATAAGAGCAAAATACAAGAAAGATAAAAGAAGCAGGGAGATAGATTCTTCTCAATGGGGAAGGGGATCAAGAGATGGGGTTGGGGGAAAGGAGAGAAACTGAATGAAGAAAGGAATTAAGCTGTGTTACATACATGTACCAACTCCATACAAGGGATGTAAACATTATGTGTGGCAATCACATACCAAAAAAGGGGATTAAGTGATGGATGGAGAAGGAGGGGAGGGGAGGGGAGGGAGATGAGAAAAGAATTAAAATATATGACATGCATGTACCGACTCTCCATGAGGAATGTAAACATTATGTACTGTAAATGGGTACTAATAAAGGAAGTGATATGAAAAAAGATCAAATAAAAAATAAAAAGAACTATGAGAACAATGAATAAGTGAAATTACTCAGAAAAAATAAAATTTACTGTCTTAACAAAAAAAAAAAAAAGAATTGTGCCTGGCAAACTCAGGTCCTGAATAAAATGTAGGAATGAAAATTGAGAATAAATTACTTCACTAATAATTAGTGAAGTAATACAGTTTTCCAAAGGCCGACTTCTAAACAAATTCTACTTACCTAATATTCTGTCCTGCTTTCCCACTAACATTAGATCAAAACTTAATTTCTTCATGCCTCTTTAAAAGTCTAGGTATATCTTAATAAAAATCAAACTACTGAGTTCCAATCCAGCTTCCCACTTACTAGCTGTGTGCTTTTCAATAGACCGATAAACTTCTTTGGGACTCAATTTCTTCATCTGAATAATAGGAAACATAACACTTATTTTACAGGGTTTCCAGAAGGGTGGCAGGAAAATTGCTTGAAGAATGCACAATACATTAAGATTGTACTATAAATGGTGGTCTTTAAAGAATAAGCTAGTGTTTTGTTTTTATCATTGTATTTTGCTAATTCTATACCACTGTTAAGAATGTAATAAGGTAGTGCCGGTGAGATTGCTCAGCAGCATAAGCGCCTGCCTGGCAAGCGCGAGGTCCTGAGTTCAACTCCTGGTACCCACATACAAAGGAAAAAAGGGCCGGTGATATCGCTCAGCAGCACAAGCGCCTGCTCGCAAGCGCAAGGTCCTGAGTTCGACCCCCAGTACCCACACAAAAAAAAAAAAAAAAAGAATGCAATAAGGTAGAGAAACTTATTCACTGGGATTCCTCTGAGAAAATGCTACACATTTATAGGAAAGAAATATTTAACAGCTGATTGGGACTGACGCTAAGACTTCAAGATCATGATTCAGGGAAGAAAAGTGCTGAATTGGGTTTTAAGAGGCAAATTGAAAAATTTGCTTTGCTTCTGAGAAAGGAAGAAGGGAATAAAATAAAAATGGGAGACAGAATGGGAGAGAAAGAGTGGAAGGAAAAGAAAAGAAAAAAAAAAAAAACAGAATTTCATGCCTGGGTTACCCAACCAGGCAGACACAGAGGGACAGGATATGAATAGCTGGATTATTCAGGAGAAAATCAGTCCCCTTTGGGAAGTGTTATAGTTGGGAACCAAAATGGTCCCCCAAGAAGCTCATTGTATTGAAGACTTGATTGGTAGTTGATGGGCTTTGGAGAACGATTGTATTATGCTGACTCTAATTTCATAGAGTAGATTAATCCACTAATGAGAGCACTAGCTAAATGGGTGATTTGGAGGTGGGTCTAATTGGACAAAGCAGGTCATGGTGGGTGTGGCTTTGAAGAGTATATTTTATTCCTGGCTCCTTCCTCTCAGGCCTTTCTCCCACGTTCTCTCTGCTTCCTGGCTGCCATGAGGTGACCAGTTTTCCTTCTACCGGATATGTTGGCCGCACCACTGCCCCAGCAACAATGGAACCAGCTGACCATGGACTGAAACTATGAGCCACAATAAACCTTTCTTCCTTTAAACTGTTATTCTCAGGTATTTTGTCATGGTGATGGAAATCTGACACAGGGATTTTTGAAGAGATTTTTCTATAATATGAGTTCTTTCATTTTCCAGGGGGACAAATGCCAGGACTGAATGATCAGTTTCTTCTGATCCAAACCTTGACCAACCAACAAAGTTATGTCTCCAAAACTACAGATAAGGCAATGTGAGCTATAAAAGTGTTGGAATGGGAAAGAGTACTGCTTCAGATATTCACTTCCAAACAGAGGCAGCCAATTATTTCAACCCAATATTTCCCTGTTTTGTTTTGTTTTGTTTTGCTTTGTTTTGTTTTCAATCTCCCAAAGTCCTATCACTTCAGGGAGTTTAATGCAATTTCTCTGTTTCCACAGTCAATTATTCTAGAGTAAGCTCTGCTTGCCCCAATGCCCTCCAGTTTCAATTTTTCAGCCCCATACTATTTACTTGATTTCTACAAAAGCTAAGTCTCTGGCAGTTCCGCATCAGTAGGACCACTTGGAAAAATGAGCCTCTGCTTATCAATTATATTTAAATTTATATATCTTCATATTTCCTCTTAATCTAATATTATAGCAATCAATTGTCCCATGTCATTATACATTATTTACCTATAAGATTTTAATAAATTGAAAAATATTTAATTTTATGTGTTTATAATTTAACTCCTTTATGCAGGCAATGACCACCCTTCTGTACAATTATGATTCCCATTTCTTTCAAAATGTTTCTCTGTGACACATTCCTGGACACCATACCCAAAGAATATATATAATGTTAACTTTCTTGACATAAAGTTTTTAATTGTTTCCGAGGGAAAATATTTATAATCTTACAGCCTTTATCAGCTTGATTATTATCATTATTTTTAAACCTTAAAGTTTGCCAATTTTGGGCCGGTGAGATGGCTCAGCGGTGTAAGCACCTGCCTGGCAAGCGCGAGGTCCTGAGTTCGACTCCCGGAACCCACATAAGAAAAAAGGCCGGTGATATCGCTCAGCGGCACAGGCGCCTGCTGGCGCATGAGGTCCTGAGTTCAACCCCTGGTACCCACAAAAAAAAAAAAAAGTTTGCCAATTTTTTGTGAAGAAAACACAGGCTTTCATATTTTTTAGCTCATATTTTTTAGCTTTTCTTGTTTTCAGCTAATATTTATTGAGTGTCACCATAAGCCAAGCAGAATTGTAGGTGACACACAATAGTGAGCAAAATACCTCCCTCACGGAGTTTATATTTTAGGAGAGAGAGAAATAATAAATTAATAAACATAACTTCAGGAAATAAAAGCTATGAAGAAAAACAAAGCAAGATACAGGAGACACATGCTATTGGGTGCAGGTAAGAGGGCTACTTTAGGAGGGGGTCAGGGAAAGCCTCTCTGATAAGGTCATGTCAGAGCAGAAATCTCAGTGAAATGAAGGAAGAAAAATGGGAAAGGACAGTCCAAGACGTGCAAATGCCCCAAGGAAAGAACAATGCAAGGCCAATGTGCTGGGGTGAAGTAGTTGACATTAGGAGGAGCCATAAACCAGGGCCAGGCCGCGCAGGGCCTCATAGCTCGCATGGATTATATTCTTAGTACAATGAGAAGCCATAACAGAGTTTTAAGCAGTAGAGTAACTCATCTGATTTAGGATTTTAGATCATTCTAAAAACACAAGATTCAGAGCACTGTATATACAGGAATATCCTGCGGTCTGGGTGGACAGAGTGAATATGTTGGTAAATTCATGGGATAACTCTCAAGGGAAATGCAAGAAACATGCTGCTTCTGAGGAAAGCAGTTGGCTGAGCTGGCAGACAAGAGAGGGAAAGGCCTGGTTTTGCCACTCCCCTCTTTTGTATAAATATAATTGTGTACTTGTACATGCATTCCCTATCGGAGAGAAGCAATTTCTGGCTGCTTTGGGAAGACATCACTGTAAGAAACAAGACTAGAAGAAGGGGGCAGAGAGGGGGCAGCCAGCAGCCCAGGAAGGATGAGGTTGGCCTCAGGAGACAGTGGAGAAGTGACCGACTCGGGATGCACAGTGAAGGTGGAAAACTTGCTTGTGGACAAAAGGCAGCAACCAAGAGGTTACAGGATGACAAAGAGTATTTTCAAAAGGACCATGGGATTGGCAACACCTGGTGCTGCTGAGAGGTCATGAAGGTGATGGCTGAACATTGATTTAGCCAGGGAAAGGTGACCTTGACAAGAGCAGTTTTAATGATGAAGTAGAGACAAAGCCCGATCAGAATTTATTAATTGTTCATAATTTTGTAGCATTTTTTTCTATTGACATTTTAATCTTTTTCTTGTTAAATTCAAAGAATTCATCATATGACTTTGATATTTGTTGCACATGTTTTCCCTGCTTTATCATTTTTTTCATTTTAAGCATTTTTGACAAATTTAGATTTTTACAAACACCTACTATGGGTTTTACAGTTAGTCTCTGATCTCCTAACAGGAAATAAGTATGAATTTATATGTTCCTTCTTTTTTTTATTTTTACCTTTTCATCGTTTATGTTTAACTTTAATCCATTTGAAATTTATTTGCATCAGAATGTAAATTATCCCTCTAACTCCATCCCTCACAAAGAGTTAACAAATAAATGTCCAGTTCCCACTTACTGAGCAATCGTTTCTTTCCTTACTATTTTATGAAACCATCTGTTATGGGTTAAAATGTGTCCTCCAGAAAGACATGTTGAGCTTCTAACCATCAGTCCCTCGGAATGGCCTTGGAAATATGACTGGTGTCGCCCTGGAAACACAGACGCAGAGAGTAGAGTGCCAGTCAAGTACAGAAACAGGAAGAAGAGGGCCTTGTAAAGGCTCCAGCCAAGACACGCCCAGCTGGAGGAGGCGAGGAAGGGCTTTTACCTAGAGACTTCAGAGGGAACCTGGCCCTGCCGTCACCCTGACTTCAGACTTCTGGCCTCCAGAACAATAAGTGAATACACTTGCTTTGTTGGAAGCCACCCACTGTGGTAATCTGCTACACAAACCCTAGGAAACAATAGGCCCTCTTTATCATATGCTCAATTCTCCCACAGACCAGGATCCGTCCTGATTTCACTAATTTATTTCTATTATTACAGCTTATTAAGTGTTTTCTTTTAATATTGAGCACTTTTCCCTTGCTGCCTTTTCTGAATTTCCACAGCTGTTCTCACGAATTATTCCTCATAATAAGTTTTATTTTTAGAGTAGAGGTATCAAATCTTGTGTCCCTCAAAATATAAACCTAGCGATTTCTTTGTACTGATTTATTATTTAACAAGAATAAAAATTCATAATATGACTGCATTAACAAAATCTCCCATTCGTTTAAAATGTTATTGCAGTTTTTAAATTGATTTACATTTAACAATTTACTTTTATTCCAGAAAGTTGGTCAAACATTTACAGGTCTTAAAGCATAATGAAAATGTATATTGCCTATAGTTGAAGGAATCTATTTTTTTTTTCTTTTGTGGGTACCGGGGGTCGACCTCAGGACCTCGCGCACCAGCAGGCGCCCGTGCCGCTGAGCAATATCACCGACCCTTTTTTCATATGTGGGTTCCGGGAGTCGAACTCGGGCCCTCGCGCTTGCCCGGCAGGTGCTTACCCTGCTGAGCCATCTCACCGGCCCAGAAGGAATCTATTTTAAAAGAAAATTAAAATTGATGATGAATGTCTCTTTAATTTCATTATTTAAATTATTCCCATCATTTATTTCAAGTAAATAGTAAAATGGAACTTCCATCTCAAGAGTGTTTCCATTTTACCACCGACATAGCCAACACCCAACTCCATCACTTCCCCAAAATCTTGCTCCTCCCGGACGGCTTAGACTCCACCAATCTTCAAGGCCCCCTCCAGAGTTATTTCCACCATACTTGCAGCCTTGATGTCAGGCTTGCTAGAAGTTATCTCTTCCCCTACTAAAGTTGCCACTTTCTACTTATAGTTTATCTTGCACTTATTCGTTGTGTAACAATGTTAATCTATGTGTAGGGTTTAAACTGTGATCAGTGAACTTGGATTAGTTAGAGCAATATCTTTTTATTGCCCTGTGCCAGACTGGCCAATTCCACCTACTCCTAAATGTGTGCATCCAAATGACCTCTTCTTTATGCGGAAGTAAGTGGTGAAAACTGGCCTACCCAAGATATTCTTCTAGAGGGGGATGGCCAGCACTTATAAAGCATCTTTATGTAGGTCAGGGCTGGTCCTGCAGCTGTTCTCTGCCTGCAAGACACAGTGTTTCTACTATCATGATCCTTTCCAATAGCTTCGAGTCTAACTTCTCAGTGTGCTGAAACATGTGCTGGGCGAAGTGTTGAGTGCCGGCTTTCTTCTCATCATTTGCTTCTACGGATCCCAATTTCTTCATCCATATAATTGCTGAAGGGTTGGGGTGTTTTTTTTTTTTAACTTTGTTTTCTTGTTTTGTGTTATTTTGTTTGTTTTCTTGCTTCCTTTTATTTTAATTGTAGCAGCAGGTGAGACTTTTTAGGACATTCAGGTGAGAGAAGGGAGCCGTTCTGGTAGGACGCGGACTGCCTCTTGACCTTCCCACTCTCCTCAGGCCTGGACTCTCCCCTGAGACGGGAGCCTCCTCTGCAGCAGGCGCTCAGGCTGCTTCCTGCGAACACGCTTTGACCCATCAACCTGGGCCAGGGTTTCCTAAGCGGGAGGCATCCGCATGCCACCTAATGACTTCCGCCAGAGTCAGCACACACCTGTGCTATCTATTCACCCATTTGTTGAGTCAGCAAGGATTTACGGGGCGTCTACTCTGTCCTGGGGACCCATGAAAACCAAAGCCCCTCTGTTGGAAGCACGATTACATTAAGAGAGCTGCGTTCTCAGCTGCTTGGGAACCCAGGTTCTGATTTCAGGCAGGTCTGGGTTTGTCTGAATTGAGACAGGTCTGTCCTTCTAACTGTGAGAATCTGGGCAAATTATGCAACTTTCCTTTGTTCTAACACAGTGTCCTATAAAATGGAATTTGACTCTTGGGTAAATGAGGACATATACACAAAGTACTCAGTACAAGGAGTGGCACCCAGCACTTAATAACAGCTGTTATTTCTCTAATCTCCTTACTTTTTAATTTTTAAATTTTTATTAGTACATGCTTGCAGTTGTTATAGCGTGTATCTACATGTCTCCCCAAAGCCTCATATAAGTGGGGAGTTTCGAAGGTGGGTGGATTAGGGTGTGTGAATGTGGAGTAAGGGTGCGATACTGGGATTAAGGGTGTGGATAATGGAACTCCCACCCTGGATATGAGTGGCACCAATCAATAAGCTTGCAGCTTGGATGGATTTAAAGGGACAGAAGGAAGGTTGGCTTGCTGCTGTTGCTGCTGCTGCTTGCTGCCTTCTGCCTGCCCTGCCATGCCATGGGCTGTTTCTCCTCTGCCATGCCAACCTGCATTGGAACCAGTCGATTATGGACAGAAGCCTCTACAAACTGTGAGTGAAATAAACCATTCCTCCTTTAACTTTGGGTGTTAGGTATTTTATCTCAGCAAGCAGAAAAGTAAATAAGACAGCAGTACATAATGACATAATGATGATACTTATTGTGGAGAGTTAGTTCATGTACATAACACATTTTAATTCTTTTTGTATGTGTGTGGTGCTGGGGCATCTTCATTCTTTTCACTTCCCCTCCCCCTCTCCTCAATCTCCTTACTTTCTAACTAAGTAATTTCTTTAGGGTCACTAAGCAAAGAAGTTTAATACACTAGCTATTACATGTCTAATACACTTGAAGATATATACACAACATTCCACATGAATATGTTCTTCACACGCTAAAGTCCTGCAATGCATGGGAGATGATTGGGAGCATAATTACCACCATTCTTTCTCGTGTTACCAGTTAATGCTCTAAGGGATGGAGTGTAAGACCTTATTTTCCTTTGGGTACTGCTACCACTCCTATCCATCTTTTAAAAACAGTCATTAGACGCTTAATTACAGCAGCATCCTGTGTCTAGGGCTCAGTCTGAACTCATTTCTTACCATTCACATCAAAACCACACAAGGTGTGGTGAAATCACCCACAGATCGTGTGTGTACATCTGGCAACAAGTCAATGCCTGGAAAGGTGACAGAACATTTCTATCACATACTGGCTGAATATCTCTTTTCCAAAATGCTTGAGACAAGAAGTGTTCAAATTTGGGGTGTGGCTGGAACAGTTGCCCATTCGTATGAAATATATTGTTGATGAGACTCAAGTCTAAACATGAAATTCATGCTCCATACACTTACAACCTGTATAAAAGGTCATTTTATACAATGTTTTTAATAAACTTGTGTTTTGACTGTGATCCACTCCATGGGATCAGATATGGAATTTTCCCCTGTGGCATGAGGCTATGTTCAAAGTTTTGGATTTTGGAGTCTTCCAAATTTCTATTTTCAGATTAGGGATGCTAAATTTATACTGCGTAAGGACTTTTCAACCTGGGCATGATGGTGCATACCTATAATCCCTGCTATGGGGGAGGCTGAGGCAGGAGGATCATAAGCTTGAGGCCACCCTGGGCAACTCACAAAGATCTTGCCTCAAAATTTAAAATAGTTGTAATAATGCAAAGGGCTCATTGTTCCCTAAACTCAATCCCCAGTGTGAAAGAGAAGGAAAGAAGGAAGGAAGGAAGAAAGGAAGGAAGGAAGGAAGGAAGGAAGGGAAAGAAAGAAAGAGAGAAAGAGAGAAAGAGAGAAAGAAAGAAAGAAAGAAAGAAAGAAAGAAAGAAAGAAAGAAAGAAAGAGAAAGAGAAAGAAAGAAAGAAAGAAAGAAAGAAAGAAAGAAAGAAAGAAAGAAAGAAAGAAAGAAAGAAAGAAAGAAAGAAAGAGGAAGAGGGGGAAAGGAGAAGGAGGGAGAGAAACTGACTTTCAGGGAGGGAGTAAGAGCAAAGTTGGCAATGGAAGCTCCATGTTCACACCCCAAAACACAGCCTGTGGACCCTTGGACACCAGAGAACCCTGGGCCAGAGACTTTGCCAGCCTCCTATTTGCCACCACTACATGTAAGCAGCCTTTTCTAAAAGCCAGACCTTTGCAAGCCCCATCTCTTCCAGGACTTCACACACAAACTTTTCATCACCATAAATTATTGCCAGTTATTCCAAACATCACGTGGCACTCACAGAGAGAACCACAGCAGTAAATACAGAGGTCTTCTAGTGGCTGGGCTGTCCCCAGCCCTCAGGGTGACTCAAGAACCCTCTAGACACCCAGTTTCTGCTTCAACGCCAAACAGAAGCCACCCCCTCATTCATCACCCCACCCACCCTACCGTTTACAGCCCCACTGGTGAACATATTTGAATATAGTCCGCCCAACTGTGTGACACTAGCAGGTGTCAACCTCCTGACCTTCTTTTCCTTTTTCATAAGGCAGTTTTTTTGATGGGATTTCCGAGGTCCTTTCCAAAGCCGGCTCAACCATTCTAACAATCTTCCTTCTCTACAACACCCCTTCCAATATTTAAATGCAGCATTCACGTCTTCTTTTCTTCTGCAAATGTCCCCTTTCCCTTCCATATGTCCCTGTCACTTCTGCCCAGGTCCCTCCCTGCTCCGCTCCTCCTCTGGAAGGGGGCCAGTTCATCAGCTCTGGTCAGATAAGGGGCACAGCAGAGCCTGCCTGGGTCTTCTCCCAGAGCACCTGCTCATTACCACATCCAAGCCAGTCTGATTTGATTAGAGCGTCTCGTCACCTCCCTTGTCCCCACTGAGCCTGTCGCACAACCACTGGATTCACAAGCCTAGTGAGTTAGATTTAAAACATTGGTTATTAGGAAAAGACAGAAAGGTGCCCCCGAATGCCTAACCTCATCGTTTCCAAGCCATTAACTTAAGAAAAGAGAAACATTAAGAAAACTCTTTGTAATAAGTACTATGGATCACTCGTGCTCCTCAAAGAATGGCTTGTTTCCGAAGGTACTGGAGGTGGAGGAGGTGGGGGGAGGGTTCTCCCGCAGTTAAAGCGGAAGCACCCACTGGGCTAATCACAGCCAAGGCGCTAGGAGATAGTGCTGCCACCGTGTGGCCAGTTGTTCCATTACCAACTGCGTGACACAGCAGGTGTCAACCTCCTGACCTTCTTTTCCCTTTTTATAAAACGAAGTTTGTTCGATGGGATTTCTGAGGTCCTTTCCAAAGCCAGCATTCAACCATTCTGATTCTCACAGTCTCTCTTCTCCACACACCCCTTCCAGGATCCTGGACAGGACCTCAGGTTGAATGGCTGAGAGAAGTATCAGCTGGTTTTCATTTTAGGAGTCCTGAGGGAGAGAAAATTAATGGAGACAGCAGTTGACAAAAGCATTACCCACGTTCCTTCCCCCTCTCCGTTCTTCCCCCTCTCCGTTCTTCACCTCTTCGGTCCAGTCTCTTTAACATCAGTAGCCAAATGCATTTGGATAAGCCCCCGTCAAGTGACTTGCATCCCTACGGTGGCGGGGGTGGGGGGTGATATCTGTGACTGCAGACCACAGAGTGTAGGGGCAATTTCTGAACCCCTCCAGTCACCTCTCTTGCCATCTGCACCATCGGGAAGGACTGTCTGTACTTTCCCATTTCTTGTCACCTACTGATAAGTGCTCAAGCAGCAGTTTGCTGAACCATTCTCACATCTGCTTAAGACAATTTAACCCCTGGTCAGGTGTCTCAGATAACCCAAGTAGAGGAACTGTCTTTATGGCTAGGTCTGCTAACTGCTGCAAGGAAGCCCCCAGGTCTGATTTTTTTTTTTTTTTGTGGGTACTGGGGGTCGACCTCAGGACCTTGTGCGCCAGCAGGTGCCCATGCCGCTAAGTGATATCACAGGCCCTTTTTCCGTATGTGGGTTCCGGGACTCGAACTCAGGCCCTCACGCTTGCCAGGCAGGCGCTTATGCCGCTGAGCCATCTCACCGGCCCTAATTTTCATCCCTGAAGTGAAAATGAACTGCCCCCATCGCACTTTGGACAGCACTGTGGCAAATTGTTGGGTGTCATGAATAATCTCCACCAAGAATACTACCTAGGCTGGGTGACGGCTCTGGGGGTCCACAACCTGGGCTTCCCACCCTTGGTCCCCCCAGATTCCAAGTTCTATGTGCCTATATCCATGCTAATCAGCAACATCAGCTTCCGCCTTCACAATGAGTCCCTTTTGCTTCCGAGTGTCCTGCTGCAGGGCCACAGGGCTTAGAGAACCAATGTACAGGAGCAAGAGTGACCATGTATATCTGGTCTTGAGAAATCTTCCAAGGGTGATTTCAGGAAATCTGCCAACTTAAAACAATTCATTTTCCCCATCACTAGTTCACAAGTCCTACTAACTGAGAAGAAGCCGTCAGAGAAAGTACTAAATTACTCAATAGTAGAAAAGAGCTACATTCAGCTAATTGTACAGCACAAACTGATACAGCGGTACCTCAGTTCACGAACTTGGTTCTTTCTGCCATTCTGGTTGCAAACCAAGTTGGACAAGAACCAAATCAAATTCATTGGTTAGGTTCAATGTTGACCTTATGGGGAAATTTGATTTGGTTCTCATCCAGTTCAGTTTACAACCAGAATCATGGAGAGAATTGAGTTTGTGAACTGAAGTACCAGTGTATTTACCTAAATACCTTTCCTAGGCAGCTACAAAAAGAACCACTGTTAACTTAAAGAAAGAAAAAGACCTAAATGCTCTGGTAAAGAGGTGATAAAAAGAAATTGCCAAAACAAGAGATAGAAACCTAAACAAAATGGAACATACTATTTGCTGCATGGTATAAAGCAAAGAATAGAAATATTACTGGAGAGTCCCAGGGGACTTCTTTCCAGGTTCTTGGTGTCATGAACAAAGAATTGGACATAAACGCAGAAAAGGCAATGAAAGTTTACATTGACTGAAGGCAGAAAAGATGTGCTGCCGAGTGACAGCAGGCCAATGAAAAGGCTGGCTCATGGACAGCCCAGGATGAGTGAATGGGGTCTTTTTTATCCAGAATTCCCGGGTTATCTCTCTCTCATGCGAAGAAGGCATTGGGAAAGTTGTCCTATCAAACACTCACTAGGTGTCACGCCATGCATAAACTGTCCTATCAAAAAACTTGTTTGGCTTTCTATTATATGTAAATGAAGGATCAGAAATAGTGTCTTTTGATTGGTTGTGCCCACCTGCAAATGAAGGCTTGAAAAGAGCATCTTCTGATTGGCCTATGAACAGCACCAGATTCAAATGAAGGATTGAAAATAGCCAGTTTCTGATTGGTCTAAAATGGCACTTTTCTGATTGGTTTTGTGTATGGTGATGATGGTGTCCTGGTATTGGAAATGTCCCTCACCCTGGAACTGTGCCTCAGGCTGCTGCCCTTTCTTAGAATCATCTGCACATAATAAGCCTACTTGATGAGAAGGATTTGTAACCACCGAGTTACCAGGTAGAGGTGATCAGCCGCAGAGGAGATGCTGTTGCCTGGGGGGGTGGTTAGGCAGTGTCATCTAGACAGGACAGTGGGGTCAAGGCCTTGTGATGCAGGGGCCACAAATAGACACAGATTATGAAATACCTAGAATAAGATCTGGAAAAATCTACAACTGTGTCAATGGTTACCTTTAGGAGGTGGGAAAATAAGACTAGAGGTAAGAATAGAGAGGAGAGAATATTAACCTTTAATATATCATTTTTTTTAAAGCAAATGTATTCAATTACATTTTTTTTTTGTGGGTACCGGGGGGTCGACCTCAGGAGCTCATGCGCCAGCAGGCGCCCGTGCCACTGAGCGATATCACCGACCCTTTTTTCATATGTGGGTACCGGGAGTTGAACTCAGGAACTCGCACTTGCCAGGCAGGCGCTTATGCCGCTGAGCTATCTCACCGGCCCCTCAATTATCACTTTTTAAATTTCTCAAAATATTTTAATTATAAGATCTAGTAGAAGGAGCACATGTATAAATTGCACACCTGGGTCCAGGTGCCAGCTGCGTCTGTACCTTATTAGCATCCAGCTTCAGGCAGGTCACTAAAACTCTTGAGCCTCCATTTCCTCATCTATAAAAATGAAGCTGTTAATCCCTAGCTCACAGGGTGATGGTGCTGACTGAGATTATAATAGAAAGCACCTGAAATATTGTGGGTCTTCCATAAATGTGTAAGAAAAGAGAAATTATTGCCCAGACCAGGGATGATGCAGGCTTTATGAAAATGGTAGCAAAGATGAGAAAGATGAAAGAGACATTTTAGAGACAGGACAGAAAACCAAGGCTTCTGACCAGAGCCTCCTCCCTGTACCCTCTTGCTATCTCACGCAGCCTTCTGTCTTCTTTTCTCTTCTGAGGCTCCACACTGCTGCTATTGCATGAAAATATCAAGCTGTAAGAGAGATAAGAAGGAAAGAGGAAAGATTCAAAACAAATAAGGTGAGACTTACAAGTATTTACCTGATGCAATGGCTCTTTTGTAAAGGAATTTGCAATACCCCAACTTTCTGAACATGAGTAGGTACCCCTGCCCTGGGAATACCCTTCCCGTAACGCACGTCATTAAGATGTCTGCTTCTGTCTCCTCCCCTAAGCCACTCTCGGTGGAGACAGCATGGACTCCAAGAAGACAAAAAGTATGACTTAGAAGATGAAAAAAAAATCTTACTATTTAATGTCTATATATATATACAATAAAAATATATCTATAGTATATGTGTGGCATCAAATTTTCACAATGGGCATTAGGAAAAGTCTAAAAAGGCTTTGGGGGGTGGTGCTAATGAAAAAACAAATGCTGAGAAACACTGTTGTACATTTAAGTACTTTTGGGGAGGGATTCTGAATTCACATTGATTGTGGTATCATCCATGCTAAGCAGAAAGCCTGTGTATAACAGAGTTAATAAGAGTGTACTGGGGCCGGTGAGATGGCTCAGCGGTGTAAGCGCCCGCCTTGCAAGCGCAAGGGCCCGAGTTCGACTCCCGGATCCCACATACGAAAAAGGGGCCGGTGATATCGCTCAGCGGCACGGGTGCCTGTTGGCGCGTGAGGTCCTGAGGTCGACCCCCCCGATACCTCCCCCCAAAAAAAAGAGTGTACTGAAGAGGCAGGGAGAGGGAGGGAAGGACGTATTTGCACCCATGATTCCATGTTTGGCTATAAACAAGAGAAATCAATCTGTTGTTTTAATAAACATAGGCTGGCTTCATTGGGAGCTCAGTGGCCGGAGGTAGGGGCTACAGCTGATCTCATCCTCAGAAAGGAATCTCAACAGCGGAGTTCTCTTTGGGCAACTCCCCCTAGGCTCCCAAACACTTCCCCTCTGACCCTGTGACCCTGACCTGAGTCACCTCCCTTTTCCAGCCCTGACCATGAGCAAGAAGGAGTAATGTGGTTCACTCTATGGGTGCAGACACTGCTCAGGGGCAACGGAGGGGCAGGAACCCAAAGTTGGGGTTTTGTGAGAAGGGAAGAAGGACTGGATGGACACAGGTCAGCCAGACCTCGGAGGTCACTTAATTACAGGCTTAGATGTTCCTGGACAGTTTTATTAAGAGAAACAGGCTTCTACACTTTTCTTTCCATAGTTTACTGGATCTTGATGGAGCAAACAATTGTTCAACTAGTTACCCTGATCACATTTATTTTGGTTAGCTAAAAATTTAGAAACGTGATCTACAGCTGTATCTCTTCACGTCGTCTGCACATTTTGCAGTGTTTTGTGATCTCTTATTTAAGCAGTGTTATAGATAATGTTGGGGCTCAAGAAGCAATACCTCAGAGCGTGGCATGCTGAGAACTGCAAAGTAAAATAACAGCCTCAAAAACAAGGTCTCCCAGACCTTCTGTTGTATGTGCCTCCCATCTGTTGTCTCTCTTTCCCCCAAAAAGTGCAAGAGGGCTTTTTTTAAAGCTCCCATCTACCTGAAGACCAGATCTTCCAGAAGATTAGTAGGAGGATGGAAGACAAGAGTTGACAAGATACCCAGAGCCCAGGCACTCTTCATCCCAACTATTGTCTGTCCTTTAGACCCATTCACATCCCCTAAAAATCATTTTTTCTTCCTCTTACACTGTCTACATTCTCTGCTTCCTTCTCCGCTGTAAAAAGGGCATTTAATCTTCCAGATTTCAATGAGTTTCAGAGAGCTAACTTTCCTGGAAGCCCCCATGCATATAGTGTACTTGTATGTCTTTTCTCCTGTTAATATATTATCTGTGTATTTCAGCAGACTCAAAGAGGGAAAGGGACATTCCCTTCATCTATAAATAAATAGATGATAGATGGATAGATATATAGATAGATAGATGATAGATCGATCAGTGGGTGGGTGGATGGATGGATGGATGGAAGGCAGGCAGACAGACAGACAGATGTGCTAGGAATTTTTTGATAGAAGAAATATGGTATCAGAAAAGAAATATGGGGGCCGGTGAGATGGCTCAGCAGCATGTGCGCCTGCCTGGCAAGTGCGAGGGCCCGAGTTTGACTCCCGGAACCCACATACAAAAAAAGGGCCGGTGATATCGCTCAGCGGCATGGGCGCCTGCTGGCACACAAGGTCCTGAGGTAGACCCCCGGTACCCACAAAAAAAAAAAAAAGAAAAGAAATATGGACCTGAGAACCCTAGAGAGCAGGACTGTCACCTTAACTTTTCTGAGTTATGTAATGACACTAAGTAAGTTCTTGCTTTTCTTTGAATTTTGTTCTCAGTAATGGGATAAAGAAAAGATTATCAAAATCCCTGCCATCCCTAAGATTCCATGTCTTGGAATGTACTTCTACTTATAGTTTATTTTATCTTATAGCTTATTCATAGTTTATTTCATGTCATAGTTTAAGTTTGTGGGGTTTTACTTATGTTGTTGGTTTTGCTAAATATTTTGATCCTGTTTGTAATTTTTCCTAAAAATGTGAGCAGATGCAAGCTCTCAATTATAATGTTGTTTTGATGGGAAAATATAATCCATTTAACCATAAACCATGTCATTTCACACTTGCCAATGGGGAATATCTGTACCAACGGAAACAGCCCTTTGAATCCAGTTTTAAATGATCACCCTCAATCTTTTGGGTGGATGGGTAGTTGTGTGGGTGGATGAGCAAATAGAAAGAAAACTGAATGAACAAATGGTCTTGCTGTCTAATATTAGGTATAATTCACAGGTGACACCAAGGAAATTAAGTGGCAGGTGTATGTCTTTCAGCAATTAAGAATGGTTGGACATTGTCCCTGTTCTAATAAGAGGACTCAATGCAGCTTGAGTCCACAGAAGCAGCACAATCTATTTGCCAATTTCCCAAAGAGCTTAGCGGCATTGTCATTAGATTCTGCTTTCTCTCTATTAACACATCTCAACAGTACATTGCTCTTGCTAAGGGAGGCCAGGGTTAACCTTTCAATCTGTCTTGTCAAAGGAAAATCTCTGGTGGCAGATACACATCTTGGTCTCCTTTCCCTTAGGGACTGTGAAAGTTATAGAGCACTCCTAACAAGTCAGGTGCATTTTCTTTTTCTGCCATATTCCATATAAAAAAGAATACACAAACACAAATGCCATATATACCTTGAGCCATTTACAAAGTCTGTAAAATTTTGATATTCTTAAGAGCAGCAATGAATTATAAGTTTCAAAGACTTTTTGAAGGACTTTTTGAGGGCTTTTTGAACTAGAAGAATTTTTTTAAAGCAACTTTCTATTTTGACCTAATATATTAATCAAATAGTCGTTATCTTAAGTTGCTGAATTGTCCCTAACTAATATAGAAAGTCCAACTGATCAAAAACTACTACTATCCCAGATTCAGAAACACAAAGAAGGATAAATTTGTCTTATTTGCAGGAAAATGAGGCACCTCGACACTATAATGTAAAGTGAAATAAGTCAGATACACAAGCTTAAATGCCACATGGTTTCTCGTCTATGAGAAACCCAAAGTATAAATAATTTAAAGAGCAAAAGAAAAGTTAAACAATAGGAAATAGGGAGATAGATGTTTGTTAAATGAGAAGGGCATTTGAGAGGAAGGAAGGAACGGAGAGGAAGGGGAATAAAAAGAATTAAGATGTGTTATATACATGTACCTACTCCCCACAAGGAATGTAATCAACATGTACTACAATTATGTGCTAATAAAAATAAAATAAATAAAATAAAGGCACTCCTGGGCACAGGCCAGTGCAGCTGAAGACCTTGCTGTCAACACTGCATTGTGATTGCTGCTTTAGGCAGCCACTTCCTGCAGCTGCCATCTGGCTGATTAGAAGGGGAAAGGCCTTTGGTGACAACTCAGCCGGTTCACCACCCTTTAGGAAACAGAAGGAAATACTTGGGACTCTAATTAGAGACCCAGGAACCACTAATAAAGAGTTCAAGCAGCCTTAGAGAGAAGAGGTTATGGGTCTGAAATAAGCGGATCCTTCTCTGCCATATTCCACACGGGCCTCCTCTCCTCTGGGCAGAGTCTACTCTGCTCTTTTCTTTCTTTTTCTAAATTCTAAATCTAAGCATCCAGCGGATGGCCCCATTATTAAGAAAAATTTCCACTCTGTGCCACCCTGTGAGCTGTTGGATCATCCACTTGTAAGTGTCCATTAGGCACCGAGTGTGGAGTTAGGGACTTCAGTGACAAAGGTGAAATAAAATCTTGCCTTGAAAAAAGTACCTAAAACACAGTGGATTCAATACTCTGCTCTGCCCCACGTTTTGGTTTTGTTTGTTTGTTTTGGTTCTCTCCCCACCCTTCTCTCTCTCTCTCTCTCTCTCCCCCCCCCTTTTTCCTTCTCTCCTTCTCTCCCTCTCACCCTCTTCCCCCTCTCCCTCTCTCCCCATTTTTGCTTTTGCTCAGCAGAGCCCAGTGGCTAAGAATACAGGCTCTGGGCCCAACTGTACTTGAATCCCAGCTTTGCCTCCCATTCCTGTAGCTCTGTATTCCTTGCCACACTCACATGTTAAGTGACTTATGGCCACACGACTTTTAAAGTATGGAGTCAAGAAGGCGGAAAAGCTCTTGATTCCAAGGGCTTCTGATTTCATGCACTAAACCACTGTCCTGTATCGCTTTTCCAAACTACACATGCTATCTTTCACTTGAAAATACAATACAGGGGCTGGAGCTATAGGTCAGTAGTAGAGCACACACCAACCATATGAGAGGCCCTCAGTTTGTACACATATGTATTAAGTATACATACCAATAAATATATGTTTACTTATAGTATAGTATTTATATGTTTTAAATATGTATTTATATATTTAACCAACCCCCTATTATCGAACATTTACACCATTAGCAATTTTCACTATGATTAACAACAGTGACTGTTATTCTTATAAGCACAGGTATGTATATATCATCTATGCTTTCAGGATGACTATCTGTAAGTAAATGCCTGATCGAAGTCTCTTCACTTTGTAATAATCTTAATAACTGATGTCCAGGCGCCCTCCAGAAAGCTTCTGGTCAGCTAGTTTGAGCAGCTGTTCCCCCCACACCTTTGCCAACATTGATAAAATTTTTGTCAGGCTATAAAATGAAAAAATTTCAAATGTCTTACCAGCCGTGGTAGCCCACACCTATAATCCCAGCACTGGGGAGGCTGAGGCAGGAGGCTTGCCACCAGTTTGAGGCCAGTCTGGGCTATGTAGTGAGTTCAAGGCCAGCCTGAACTACAAAGCAAGACCCTGTCTCAAAAAAAAAAAAAAAATCTAAAAAAATGTTCAAATATCTATTTTTAGGTTAATAATAGTTGAACAATTCTCTGTTAACTATCATTTATAATTTAATTCTTTAGAAAATGGCCTTTCCATTTTCTAATAGTTTTTAAATTTTGTATTGATTCTGTTTTCTTTATGTATTGATACATATACATGTCTGATATAATGTTGAAATAATTTTTCCAACTTCTATTGGGAAAAGTTTTTCCCCATAAAAAAAATCATATGTGTGAACATATAGACGACCCTTTCAACTTCAAGAGTATAAATACATTCCCATACATTTTCTTCTAGTCCTTTACAGAAGTCTCCTTTAGAAATTAAGCCTTTCGTGCAGGCACCACAAGTATGGCCATGGCATGGCTGATAGCAATAAAGGAAAAAAAGCATTGTAAGCAAACCAGATAAAAATATTACTATTGAAGAATATCAACTTTTTTTTTTTGTGGGTACCAGGGGTCGACCTCAGGACCTCGCGCCAGCGCCGCTGAGCGATATCAACTGCCCTTTTTCCATATGTGGGTTCCAGGAGTCGAACTCGGGCCCTCGCGCTTGCCAGGCAGGCGCTTACAACGCTGAGCCATCTCACCGGCCCAGAATATCAACTTTTAAAGTTGAAATCTTAAATTTCAATTTAAAAATGATTATTTTAAAATTATGATATAATTACTTTATAGTAACTTCAAAGATGGGGGAAGCCAACTGTCAGACTGAGAAATCATCCCCAGATGAGCTTTTGTGTGACACGCCAAGGTCACAGTATTATGAATTGAAATGGAGTTGAACCAGGACCCCCAGCATTCAAATTCTTTGAAAAATGAAGTCCTCCTTTCCACCCTTCACTCAATGCTTCTGGTCCTCGTCCAGTTTATGGCTTTTGTCTCAAAGGTTCCTGTGACTTCCACATTGTCCCGTACTGTGGCTATAGACACTGCATTCACCGTGGCTGTCAGCAGAGCATTCTGGGTGTGGGTGAAGTTGCTTTACTGTGGGCACCTTGATGACGTTATCAGAGGGCTTTGGTGGCATCTCAATGCCCCGAGTCAAGCCCAGTGCCCTAATTTGAGGAGACCCATGAAAAAATAGATGTGGGACCCCGACCCCTCGTTCAGAAAGGGGTTCTTTTCCCAGGGTTTTGTCGTACCCCTTCCTGATGTTTGTTTGGTCGGTGGGTGGGAGGCTGGCTGGAAGGTTGGTTGGTTGGCTGGTTGGTTGGCTGGCTGGTTGGTTGTCTGGTGGTTGGCTGGTTGGTTCTTTGGCTGGTTGGTTGGTTGGTTGGTTAGTTGGTTGGTTGGTTGGTTGGTTAGTTGGTTGGTTGGCTGGCTGGAAGGTTGGTTGGTTGGTTGGTTGGTTAGTTGGCTGGCTGGTTGGTTGGTTGTGTTGTTTGGCTGGTTGATTGGCTGGCTGGTTGGTTGTCTGGCGGTTGGCTGGTTGGTTCTTTGGCTGGTTGGTTGGTTGGTTGGTTTTTGCTATTTGATACCACACTCCCACCCCCAGCACAGGGATGCTTGCAGGGCGAGTGCAGACTCTCAGAGGGGCTGGTGGCCGTGGGTGCCCGCGAGGCGGCGAGCGGTCGCAGGCTGATCCGGAGGTGGCGGGAGACTCCAAGCTGCCAGCCTCTATTCAGTTGTCCCATTCGGACTTCACTTAAAAGACTCGAATTCAGCGGTCAATCAGAACTGCTGGAGGACGGCCGCAGAAACTGGCAGCCTGCGCTCGCGCTGCAGAGGGTCGCGCCCCGGGTCCCGCTCCTCTCGAGCACCTCCTCCCCGAGCTCTGGTCTGCGCGCCCCGCGCCAAAATTAACTTTTCACCCCGCCTCTCCTCCCCACCCAGCCCGCTACCCGCAAGCACAGAGCTGGTCGAGATAAGCACTAGCGGGCAGGAGGAGAGCAGCCGAGACGCCCTTCCGTGGGGGTCGCCGGCGCCCCCAGTGCATCCCACTTAATTGCCGGGAGAAAAGCTCCAGGACTGCTTCCATACTATTCCTAGAACCAGCCATCCCGAACCTGTCATTAAGATGCAAAAACAAATAACTATGGTACTGCATTTTAACAGCTTAAGCAGCTCCGTTTGTGCAGCTAAAGCAGATAAAAGTGCTTTCCAGAAATACACAACCAAGCACTTGGGGCCTGATGAACGCATAACAATGACAGCTGCGAAGTCACAAAGGAAGTACCATTTAGGTGGCATTTGCTAATGAGTTGTATTTTAGGAGGAAAAGTAAAAAAAAAAAAAAAAAAAAAAAAAAAGCTGTTAAAATAATGAAAGTCAAAGCCAAAGAAGAAACCTTCTCCCACCTACTTCATTTTATGAACCAACATTAGGATTATGAGTTGGGAGTATGACCTGGCTGACCTCAGCAGGAGTACATTACGACATTTAACAAGGGAAAGCTCTGTCTCGGATGGCTTCTTTGACTTCACATTTAAGTAGATATCACATGCACAGTATTATTCTACACTTGCGTGACTGTAACACTTGCTTTTGCTTTCATAAAAGTAGTGTTAATGATGAGACACACGCGTATGCATAAGACCCACAATTAGCGGAACCCACATACGAAAAAAGGGCCGGTGATATCGCTCAGCGGCACAGGCGCCTTCTGGCGCGCGAGGTCCTGAGGTCGACCCCCGGTACCCACAAACAAACAAAAAAAAAGACCCACAATTAGGAAGAACAATTTCTATAAACAGGCAGGCGAATGACTTCATTTCAGGGAATATAGTTACAGGCTATGCTGAAAAATAGGGAAACAATTTAAATATTTTCTTCCATTTTAAAATCATGTATTCAAAATAATGTAACAATAGAGCTTCACGAACTTGCAATTCAAGCAAAAAATTAAAAATTAATTTTGTTGTTTTACTTCACATCACATTCAAAGTATGTTTTTAAACATTAGCTTAATTGATTTTCCACCTCCTAACAAAAGTGATTTTTAATTACATCAGCAATAGTGTTAAGTAGGACAGCAAAATTTCCCTAAATTAAGACAGACCTACCTGTCAATTTGCAGATGAATAGACTACTTAGAGAAATGACCTGTTTCCGTAGGACACTGAAAATGTTCACATGTGTTGTAACACCCTTAGGAGTTTTGAAAATGCAGAGGAGTGAATACTCCAGTTAAAAGAGAACCGAACTGCATTATTCCTGCTCTAAGGACATTTTAATTTAATTTGGGAAGAGTAAGCAACCTCTACAGCTAAATCAGTGCTAGTTACGTAAACCAGGGACACAGAAGCATCCTCCTGCTCTTGATTTTAAGTCCTCTCGCCTTCCTCCAAATTGTACTGTATCTTCTAATCTTGACCTCTTTCTGCAAGCCTCTCTTTCTAATCTTAATCTGAGTTCCTTTCTTGATCCTTTCTTGAGTAAAAGTCAGCCCCATCCAACACACTGTCTCAAAACCAAAAATGCATTATTTTCTAGCTTATTTTGGTTTAGACTACTGTGCACAAGAGAAAAATATTTGATTCTAAATCCTGTGCTGGGGAGTCAGTGCTGGGTTTGTAACACAGGGGCCAGACAGTCAAAACTGGATTAACTCAAGTGTTTCAATTCTCCCCCTTGCCCTACTTGACTGGTGCTGTCTTCCTTCACACCAGTGCCCTTCCTACCCCTACTCCCATCCTCTATCCCATCTTTCAAATAGTTCTTTATATATTCTAGATAATAGTCCTCTGTCTGAGGAATGGCTGGCAAAATTTTTCCCCATTCTGTAGGTTCTTTTCAATTTATTTGCTGTTTCTTTTGCTGTGCGGAAGCTTTTTAATTTAATGTGATCCTGTTCATTAATTCTTGGTACCATTTCCTGTGCAACCAGGGCTCTGTTCAGAAAGTCCTTGCCTGTGCCTGTGACTTCAAGGGTTTTATCTATTTTACCCTCCAGCACGTTAAGTGTTTCTGTTTTAACACTGAGTTCTTTCATCCATTGTGATTTTAGTTTAGTGCGTGGTGAGAGACATGGGTCTAGATGAAATCTTCAGCATATGGATAGCCAGTTTTCCCAACACCATTTATTAAAGAGGCTGTCTTCCCTCCAGTGTATTTTTTTTTGGTCCCTTTGTCAAATATCAAATAGTTGAATGTGCTTGTGGTTGTTTCCACATCCTCCATTCTGTTCCACCAATCCTTGTGTTTGCTTTTGTGCCAGTACCATGCTGTTTTTATCACTGTAGCTTTGTAATACTGTGTAACTTCAAGTCCAGGATTGTGATGTCTCCTGCTTTGCTCTTGTTATGCAGGATTGCTTTTGCTATTCTGGGTCTCTTTCATTCCATATGAATTTTAGGATTATTTTTTCCAGTTCTGTGAAGAATACTGTTGGTATTTTGATTGAGTCTGTTAAATCTGTATCAATTTTGGAAGTAAGCCCACTTTGACTATATTGGTTCTGCCTATCCATTATCAAGAAATCAAACATTAACGAATGTTGAGGCTGTGGGAGGAAGGAACACTTCTACATTTTTGGTGGGAATATAAACTAGTGCAAGCATTATAGAAATCAGTATGAAGATTCCTCAAAAAACTAAAACTAGAAATGTCATTTGACCTAGCTATCCCTCTTCTAGGTATCTTCCCAAAAGAGTTAAAGACATCATATTACAGTGATATATGCATATCCATGTTTATAGCAGCACAATTCATTGTAGCTAAATCTTAGAAGTGGCTTATATATTCATCAACAGATGAATGAATAAAGAAAATGTATTTATACACAGTGGAGTACTACTCTGCCATAAAGATAACTTTGAGTCATTGATAGGAAAATGGATGCACTTTGATACCATGATATTAAATGAAATAAATCAGACACACAAGCTTAAATATCACATAGTTTCTCTTATATGAGAAACCCAAATTATAAATAAAGAGCAAAATAAAAGATAGATAATAGGATGTAGGAAGATCATCTTTCACAAATGGGAAAGGGACCAAGAGATGAGGGGAGGGAATGAAGGAAGAACTGAGATGTGTTATGTGCATGTACCAGCTCCCCACAAAGAATGTAAATATTATGTACTGTAAATATGTACTAATAAAAATTTTTAAATAACTATAAAATAAATAAAATAAATAAGAGTTCTTATCCCTCCTTTCATTAATATCTATCATGCCTTACCCCAGTTGTTCTCAAAATGGATACAGGTAATATCACAGAAATCAATTCCCAGATGCTCAGCATTCCTATGGGATATTTTTTTCTAAAACCATTCTGAGGAAGAGTCTGCGGTCTAGGTGTCCTGCTGGTTCTCTGTTCTCGTGTCTCCTTTCACAGCAACCCTCCCCCTGTGTGAAAAAGGAAAACATTCATCCTACCTTTCGGACTTACCACGATGTGTCGCCTCAAGGCTTAAAATTCTCAGGCGCCAAGATGAAATCACCAAGGGCTCGCTGCTTGGAGTACATAGACACTAATATTATGGGACTAGGTCTTTGCAAAAAGTTAAAGCTTTTTTCACATCAACTAACAAGGAGGCCAGGAGCTGGGGGAAAAAATCAGATCTGCCTCTTCAATCAGTGGGTATTGGGGAAATTTCAGGAAGGGAAAGGGGAGAAGTTATCGATGGGATGGTGAGTAGGGGTTTTAAGGGTTCCTTTGTGAAAGTGACCCGAATGTTTCTTCTCAGGGAATTACCATGGTTTTGTGGACGTCAAAAGGTCATTAACCAGTTAAGCTGGCTTCTTCTGAGCACGAAAACTGTTGGAAAGCTGGTTCCAAGGCATCCTTGATTGGATTCTGGAGGCTTTTCCTGAAAAACAACTCGGGAACTTTGTATTTTAAGGAATTTATGTCTTCTAAATCCAGACCTCAGCTGACTTCAGGGTTGGTGTTGAGACTGTGAATGCATCTAATGGCTGGGTGACAAATACTTTTGCAGACGAGGTAGCTTCCAGTGCATCTGAAAGAAGAGCTGGTAAATCATCTAAAATTCATGACAGATCACCGTGGCTTTGTTAGGATAACATAGTCATAATCACTTAATGGCAGGAATACATTCTGAGAAATACGACATGAGGTGAATTTATCCTTACACGAACGCCGTAGAGGGTACCTACACAAACCGGGACAGCTACTCTCTCTCTCGGTGACAAAACATCGTCTTGTGGAACCAGCACCATACATGCAGCCTGTCCTTATGTGACAGCACGACAGTGTCTTGCACAAGTGAATGGCTTTCCTATAACAAAACTCTTCATTCTCACCTACTTATATTAGTGAATTTCTTAATGCAAATTCTCTTAACACATCTATGAAAATAACAGATACACTAGGGATTGAAGTTGGACTCTATCTTTCCCATACTTCATGAAAGCATGAAATAAGTTTTTAAATCCAATCCATCTCATAAAAAGATATATATATATATATATATATTTTTTTTTTTTTTTGTGGGTACCGGGGGGTCGACCTCAGGACCTCATGCGCCAATAGGCACCCGTGCCACAGAGCGATATCACCGGCCCCTTTTTCGTATGTGGGTTCCAGGAGTCGAACTCGGGCCGTCGCGCTTGCAAGGCAGGTGCTTACGCCGCTGAGCCATCTCACTGGCCCCCTAAAAGATATATTTCTAAGGAAGTTGTATTTTTTTTAAAGAGAAGAAAAAACAAAGCAAATCAAAAAAAAGAACAAATTTTCAAAACAACATAATATGAGGGTAACAATGGTCAATGCATTACGTATTATTATCTTTAAGTTAGTTATTCAGGACACCAGACATTAGCATTCAATTGTCCAAACATTATTGGCTCAAACCTTACTCTTCAATGAACTAAGTAAAACTGGTAGTGTATCTATCTTAACCATCTTATATATATATACAGTTTTTTTCCCTTTCCCTTCTTTCTTTTCCCCATTCCAGGCTCTCTTTCTTATTGACCAGTTTCTTTTTGATTCACCGTGTCTATTGCACATTTTGGATCTTATTTACTCTTTCAGTTTCTCATACTAGAGAGACAATACGATGCTTACACATGTGCGTCCGGTTTATTTCACTTATGAGTATTTTCTCGAGTTGCATCCATTTACCTATAAAAGTCTCCAGTTTATCCTTCTTTATGGCTGAATAGTACTCCATTGTATAAAAATACCACATCTTTCTTATCCATTCCTCAGTTGATGGGCATTTGGGTTGTTTCCAAGATCTGGCTATTACAAATTGTGCTGCTATAAACATGGGTGCACATATATCACTGTGGTACGATGTTTTTAATTCTTCTGGGAAGATGCCCAGAAGGGGAATAGCTGGGTCAAATGGGACCTCCAACCCTAGTTTTTTGAGGAATCTCCACACTGACTTCCACAGTGGCTGTACCAGTCGACACTCCCACCAACAGTGAAGAAGGGTTCCTTTTTCCCCACAGCCCCTCCAGCATTTGTTATTAGTTGATTTCTTTATAGTAGTCATTTTTTCTGGAGTGAGATGGTATCTCAGTGTTGTTTTAATTTGCATCTCTCGAATGACTAGTGATGTTGCACATTTTTTTGTATATTTATTTGCCATTAGTATTTCTTCATCTGAGAAATGTGTATTCATCTCAGACGCCCATTTTTGGAGTGGGTCTTTAAATTTGGGAGGTCTGATTTTTTTGAGTTCTTTATATGTTCTCGATAGTAATCCTTTGTCTGAGGAACAGCTGGCAAACATTTTTTCCCACGTTGTGGGTTGCCTTTTCACTCTGTTGGTGGTTTCTCTTGCTGTGCAAAAGCCTTTTAATAAGATGAGATCCCAGTTATTGATTCTTTGGAATAGTTCCCGTGCGGTCGAGGTTTTATTCATAAAGTCTTTGCCTACACCAATGTCTTCAAGGGATTTACCTATCCTACCTTCCAGCAGATTTAATGTTCCTGTTTTAATATTTAGATCTCTGATCCATTTTGAATTTAGTTTAGTGCATGGTGAAAGATATGGGTCTAGTTTTAATCTTCGGCATGTGTAGAGCCAGTTTTTCCAGCACCATTTATTAAAGAGGCTGTCTTTCTTCCAGTGAATGTGTTTGGCACTTTTGTCCAAGATAAGGTGGCTTAGTATGTCTGGGGTTGTTTCAGCATCTTCTAATCTGTTCCACTGATCTTCAGGTCTGTTTTTTTGCCAGTACCACACTGTTTTTATCACAGTAGCTTTATAGTATAATTTCAAGTCGGGGATTGTGATGCCCCCTGCCTTGCCTTTGTTGCCCAGAATTGCCTTTGCTATTCTAGGTCTCTTCTGATTCCAAATGAATTTTAGGATTGTTTTCTCTAATTCTGTGAGATATGCTGTTGGAATTTTGATTGGAATTGCATTAAATCTGTATAACAATTTTGGAAGAATGGCCATTTTCACTATATTGGTTCTTCCTATCCAGGAGCAAGGAATATCTTTCCATTTTCTGATATCCTCGTCAATCTCCTTTTTCAGAGTACTGTAGTTTTCAGTGTATAGGTCTTTTACATCCTTTGTGAGGTTGATTCCTAGGTATTTCATTTTTTTGGATGTTATTGTGAAAGGTATTGTTTCCCTAATTTCTCTTTTGTAAGTTTGTTATTTGTGTACAGGAAGGCTATTGACTTTTGAGTATTGACTTTGTATCCAGCTACACTACTGAATTTGCTTATTAAATCTAGCAGTTTTTTAGTGGAGTTTTTGGGGTCTTCTGTGTAGAGTATCATGTCATCTGCAAATAATGATAATTTAACTTCTTCCTTTCCGATCATTATTCCTTTTATTTCTTTCTCTTATCTAATTGCTCTGGCTAAAGTTTCCAGAACTATGTTGAATAAGAGTGGGGACAGTGGACATCCTTGTCTTGTTCCTGATTTTAGAGAGAAGGCTTTCAGTTTTTGGCCATTTAGTATAATATTGGCTGTTGGTTTGTCATAGATAGCTTTTACCAGGTTGAGATAAAGACCCTCTATTCCAATTTTCTGTAGGGTTTTTATCATGAAAAGGTGCTGGACTTTGTCAAAAGCTTTTTCTGCATCTATTGAGATGATCATGTGATTTTTGTCTTTGGTTCTGTTAATATGGTGTATTACATTTATTGATTTACGTATGTTGAACCATCCCTGCATCCCAGGGATGAATCCAACTTGGTCATGGTGTATAATCTTCTTGATGATTTGTTGGATTCTGTTTGCCAGTATCTTATTAAGGATATTTGCATCTATGTTCATTAGGGAGATTGGCCTGTAGTTCTCTTTCTTAGTTGGGTCCTTCTCTGGTTTTGGTATCAGGGTAATGCTTGCTTCCAGGAATGAATTTGGGAGTATTGCTTCCCTTTCAATTTCATTAAAAAGTTTGAGAAGTAGTGGTGTTAGGTCTTCTCTAAATTTCTTGTAGAATTCGGCAGTGAACCCATCAGGGCCTGGGCTTTTCTTTGTTGGGAGGTTTTTAATTACGTCTTCAATTTCATTGGTTGATATTGGTTTATTTAGGATTTTTAAATCTTCTTGATTCAGTTTTGGTAATTCATACGTATCTAGGAATCTGCCCATTTCTTCTGCATTTTCCATCTTAGTAGAATATAGATTTTTAAAATAGGTATAGATGATCTTCTGGATTTCTGCAGGGTCCGCCATGATATCACCCTTTTCATTTTCAATTGCATGGATTTGAGTCTTTTCTTTTCTTTTTTTAATAAGGTTGGATAAGGGTTTGTCCATCTTATTTATTCTTTCAAAGAACCAACTTTTTGCTTCATTGATTCTTTGTTTTTTTTTTTTAGTCTCCAATTCATTAATTTCTGCTCTGATCTTTGTAATTTCCTCCCTTGTATGGGCTTTTGGCTTAACCTGCTCTTCTTTTTCTAGAAGTTTGAGGTTCGCCATTAAGTTGTTTATTTGCGCTTGCTCTATTTTCCTAATATAAGTATTTAATGCTATAAATTTCCCTCTTAGGACTGCTTTCATTGTATCCCATAAGTTCTGGTATGTTGTACTGTCATTATCATTCAGTTGTAGAAATTGTCTAATTTCTTCTTTAATTTCATCTGTGACCCATTGGTTGTTCAGGAGGGTGCTGTTAAATGTCCATATGTTTAGGGAGTTTTTGTGATTTCTTTTGCCATTGATTTCCAATTTCATTGCACTATGGTCTGATAATATGCATGGGATAATTTCAATTCCTTTGCATTTACTTAAGCAGGTTTTATGAGCTAGTATGTGGTCTATTTTGGAGAACATCCCATTTGCAGCTGAGAAGAATGTGTATTCTGATGTTGTGGGGTGGAACACTCTGTAGACATCTACTAAGTCCATTTGTTCCAAAGTTTGGTTCAGTTCTATTATTTCATTATTGATTTTCTGTCTAGTTGATCTGTCTTTTTGTGACAGTGGAGTATTGAGATCTCCCAATATAATTGTATTAGTGCTTATTTGATTTTTCATGTCGATTAATATTTGTTTTATATAGTTGGGTGCACTGGTATTTGTTGCATACATATTTATGATTGTTATCTCTTCCTCTTGGATTGTTCCCTTTACAAGGATGTAATGACCGTCTTTATCTCTCTGAATCGTTCTTGGCTTGAAATTCACTTTGTCTGCAAAAAGAATAGCTACCCCTGCTTTTTTCTGGGTTCCTGTTGCATGGAGTATTGTTTTCCATCCTTTGACTTTCAGTCTATGAATTTCTTTCTGAATTAAATGTGTTTCTTGTATACAGCATATTGTTGGATCTTGCTTCTTGATCCATTTTGCCAGCCTGTGCCTTTTGATTGGTGAATTGAGACCGTTAATATTGATGGTTAAAACTGATATGTATTGACTTATACTTGTCATGATATTTTCCTGTTGTTGGTTCCCACTCTTTGTTTTTCCCCTTTCCTGCTATTTAATTATTTGCCCTGCCTGGTGGATTCCTTCTGTTGGGGTTCCTATCTCTTTTTAGAATGTCTTTCAGAACATTTTGGAGTGCTGCTTTGGTGGTCATAAATTTTCTTAGATGTTCTTTGTCATGAAAGTATTTTATTTCTCCATCAATTTTGAAAGATAGTTTTGCGGGGTACATCAATCTGGGTTGAAAATTATTTTCCTTTAGAGCTTGAAATACGTCATTCCAAGCTCTTCTTGAATTGAGGGTTTGTGCTGAAAAGTCAGCTGTGATTCTGATGGGTTTTCCTTCATAGGTGATTTGTCTCTTCTCCCTAACAGCTTTTAAGATTCTGCCCTTCTGTTGAATTTCTGGGATCTTGACTATGATATGTCTGGCTGAAGTTTTTTTTTTTTTATCATGTCTAGTTGGTGTTCTAAAAGCTTCACTTATTGGGGGGTCAAATTCTTTTTCTCTTCCAGGAAAGTTCTCCCTGATAATGTCTTTGAACAAGGTTTTAATGTCATTTATGCTATCTCCTGCTTTTTCATTTATTCCAATTATTCTTAAGTTGTTTATCTTTGAGTCATCTAGCAGCTGCTGAATTGATTTTTCATGGTCCCTTGCTGTTTTTAAGAATTCTTCCTTTTCATGATCACTAATTGCAAGCCTGTCTTCTATATCTGAGATCCTGTCCTCGCATTGGCTTAATCTGCTACAAATACTTTCAATGGAATTTTTGTTCTCTTGGATATCTGCTTGAATCTGCTTTATGAATTCCATTTCTTTCCTATGCTGAGCATTCATGGTTTCTATAGTTTTCTTAAGCTCATCTATTTTTTTGTCTGTATCAGCTATAGTGTCCTTAAGCATAGTCTTCATTGTGGACATTATCTCTGCAGTTATCTGTGAAATTATTTCTGTTTTAATTTTTTCCAGAGCCTCATTCAATTGTTTTGTGGTTACCCCTTCAGATATGCCAGGTGGGTGGCTTTCGGATTGTCCCACCTCGTTGCCCCCTAGGTTTGCCTTTGGTGAATTGGATGTGTGGGGTTGCATCTTGTTTAAGTGTCGTCTCATTTTTTCTTTCTTTAATTCCTGGGGTGATGTTTGTAAATTACCTATGATAGGTTACTTTATTGCTAGTGTTCAAGATCCTTAGAAAATGACTACTTCTCTGCAGTATCTTCCAAGTGGAGCTTGCTTTTGGGTTTTGAGCTTTCTGCCAGATCCTACCTCTTCAATTCGTTGGTTGTGAGAAGTTGCTACCTGTTTGGCCCAGTCCTTGATTCTTTGGTACTGTGCCACTGTATTTTCTGTGTCCCTTAGTCAATCTCAATCATGAAATATCAGGAAGGAAAGCTGTTTAGAACAATTATTTTACATTTGGCTATAATGGTAACTGAAGCATCAAACACAGCCTAGAAAATGACAGACTGAGCTAACCAGTTATTTACCACTTTTAGCCGTATAAAGTAGAGTTGCGGTTATATAACAAAATCTAAAACACACCAGAAAAATTATATGCAGTATACAAGTCCTTAGTATGCCAATTTTTCCCCTCAGGAGTTTAAATTTAAAATGAGTTAAGGAGGAAATAGAGTATTGTGAGAAGAGGAAGGAATTAGATGTAAGGTTAGAGGACCAAGAGGGATCCCACTAACATTGGGACACTGGTGCAGAGGACTGGTGGGAAAAAGAGAAGGAAGGGATAAAAGGAAGAACAGATCACAACCACAATCACAAAGAGGTTAGAGGCGCTGTTTACACTCATATAAAAGCCAGAGAGAATAATGAAGGAAAGAGTAAATAGACAAACAGAAACAAAAATGAAGACAAAAATAACAAAGCAAACAGATAAAACAGAAATAAAACCCCACAAAAGAAAAAAATAAAAAATAAAAAAAGTAAAATAAAAATAAAAATAAATAAAAACAAAAATAAAAACCCCTTCACCAGAACAAAAAACTAATGAGAGAGAAAAAAAATAAATAAATAAAAAAAATAAAGAGAATCAGTTCCAGGTGTTGCCTCTGCTGTAGGCAGGCACCGTGTGATGACAGAGTCCTGTTCTGTGCAGGTCCGTCCCAGCGAGCCAGGAGCGGCCCTCTGGCGGGGCGGTGAGACCGCTCTCCTCCGCCCGCCGCTGTCAGCGCACTGCTTTTGCGCCGCTCTGATTTTCACCACGCCCCCCACAATGGCACCGGGCCAGTCGCTCTCTGGCGCGGGACAGGTGTGGCTGAGAGACCAGTCTCGTTCACCCACCGCCCTCAGCGCACTTTCGTGGGGCTGAGAGGCACCGCGCTGCCCTGTCCGGAGCACGAGTTCCCAGAGCTGTTTTCCAGCCGCTCTGATTTTCACTGCACCCCCCACAATGGCGCCCGGCCAGTCGCTCTCTGGCGTGGGACAGCTGTGGCTGAGAGACACTCACCACCGGCCAGCGCAGTTCTCCGCTGCACCCCTGCCACGCCGCTGTCTCGTGATCCTCCGTGGGGGCTCCCTGGGCGCCAGCTGTCACCGTGTGTCCGCAGCTTTGAGCTTCTGTCGGCCGTGATTCCTGGGATGGTAGAAGGTGCGCGCGCGCGGGGTCTGCTCCTTCTTTGTTGAAAAGTCCCCTTCACTGGTGCCGGGGTTCCCAAGCTGCACTTCAGAACTTTTCTAGGTCCCGGGGGTGCATCTGCCCCCCTCCTGCGCTCTCCCAGTCACTATATTCCCGTAGTCCAATGGCAACTTTTAGAGAGTTTCTCTGCGTGCTTCTTACTCATCCTCCATCTTTTTTCCTCCCCAGGAAGTTGTATTTTTGTGTTTAGTAACCATTGACACTTGTAATACAATGGCGCTGAGCCCTGGTTGAGTACTACTAATAACTGTGATGATAATTCAGAAGAAGTCTCTAAAACACTTGAGGTTCTGTAGTCAAATAAATCAGTTTCAATTTATTTTTGTGTATTTTTGTTCCCAAAATACATTTAAGAATTTCAAGCATAGAAAACTCAGTATGAGGGCTGGGGATGTAGCTGAATAGTAGAGCAATTACTTAGCATGTGTGAGCCCTGGTTTGAAGTCCCCAGTATGCAAAGAAGAAGGAAGGGAGGAAGGAAGGAAGGAAGGAAGGAAGGAAGGAAGGAAGGAAGGAAGGAAGGAAGGAAGGGAGGAAGGGAGGGAGGGAGGGAGAAAGGAAGGAAGGAAGGAAGGAAGGAAGGAAGGGAGGGAGGGAGGGAGAGCGGGAGGGAGGGAGGAAGGAAGGCAGACATGAACACCATAGAGTGTACTTACACAAAGTTACTAAGTTGCCCATGAATGGCTCAAACGTGGCTATCCTCCTGCCTCAGTCTCCCAGAGTGTTGGGTTTACAGATGTGCAAAACTATGCCCAGCTCACAGCAGGGGTGTTTGTTTGTTTGTCTGTTTCTGCTCTGTCCTTACCACCTACAATAATTGCCTGATATTGACTGGACATTCTGAAATATTCGTTGAATGAATTTTATTGAATGAATTTGGAATGAGTAAAATCTCTTACACAGCAGGATTGTGACTCTGGGCATGTAAAACCGCACAACTAAGAAACAAATGCAAATACCAGTTTGATGCTGTCAATCTGGAAATAAATAAACAGCTGAGAGAAGAAACACACCTGCTCAATGTTAGGGTGATCGCACATCAGCCTCATTTTTCTTCCTCCCTGCACCTGTCCTGCCCCAGAATGTGGCCCTGTGTTATCCCCATTCCCTGTTTGGGAACCAGAAGCTTGTGGATGGAACCAGGTCCTTCAGATCCTAACAGCTGGGTGAGAAAAAGGAAGAGGAGATTACTAAGTCTTTACTCAACATCTCATAGAATTATCCATGACATGCGAGTTGAGTCCAATCCTCCCTACCTGTTTTCGTATTTCCATTAATACAGGAATGCCTTTATGGAGGCCATGATTGTACTATGTTTAGTTGCTTGTACTATGTTTAAAGTTCTGTGTGGACTAAGTCTTTATGTTTATTGCATAGAGAAATCAAGTTCTATTCTCCTTTCAAGTTTGTTTTAAAGGCTGAGACATTGCTGAGCACAGAGAGGGCACATGTCCATGTAAACAAGAGAGAGAGAGAAGGTAGCAGGAGACACGAGGAAAGTCTTGCAAGGGCTCAGAGCACAATACCCCAAAATATTGTTACTGGAACACTAGGGTCTTGTTTTGTGGTAATGAAGAAGGAAACCAAGGATGAAGGAGGAAGGGTGTAAGCAAATTTATCTAGAAGGTATAAAGGCAAGAACGTAAAAGATATAAAAGCAAGGAAGTAAAGCTGCTGCTAGCTGGGAGGGGATTCTGAATAGGACACTAAGAAGGTGCTTTGTCCAGGAATTTTTAGGGTGTTTAGAAAGGAGCTTGGGCTGTTGTGCAGGCAATATAATCTCTACCCTATGGGAAAATATGTTTTTAGGGTCCAATCTATGCAATGCTCGTGTCGTGTCCATGCAGGCCCCATGATCCCTTAAAGCAGTGGCCACCTGGTCATATTCTGGGGAGGTCCCAGACAGCCACAGGACACCTGGAAGATGTTTTTATAAGACCTCTTGAGGGTTGTGACTTAGCAGGCTCCATTTGGGGCCACTGTCTTTACTGCCTAATAGAATCTTAACTCTGGTATCACTAATTTTTTTTACAATTTTTAATACTGCAGAAGCAGGGTTATTCTGACCTTCTCTTGCCTTTTTCTCTTCTGAAGCACTGTCATAAAGGAATTCCCTGGTCTACCTCACCTGAAAGTAGGCCCTGAGACCCTCTGTCTAGAGGGGAAGTACCTCTCACAGAAGCCAAACGGAATCTGAGCAAACAGGCCTGGCTAAGGTTCCCCGCAGTTTCTTGTCATTAGGCCACACTCGCTTTGTCCAATCCTATTTCTCCACAGTGGTTCATTCTTCATCAAACCTAGGCATAGAAATAGACGGACTTCCCCTAGGTCTTTAGGTCTTCATTTCTGAGGGCTTCCATGTCATATAAAACTTTGGTTAAATGAATTTTTCATGCTCTTCTTTTGTAAATCTGTCCTTTGTTATAAGGGTCTTAGCAGTGAACCTTGGGACAGGTGAGGAAACTATAGTACTTTTTCTCTCCTATAATATTCACTGGTCAGCCAGCCTGGCTGTGTGTGTGTGTGTGTGTGTGTGTGTGTGTGTGTGTGTGTGTGAGAGAGAGAGAGAGAGAGAGAGAGAGAGAGAGAGAGAGAGGTGAGAATAGTGCCTTTTCCAAATCTTCTGGGAATGAAAATCCATTGAGTCTTTCTGTGATTATCGCATCATTAAGAACTGGCTTATCAGATATTTCCTCTGCATCAGAATAAAGCAGCCACTACTTATTGATTGATGACCACAGGCAGGCACTTTGCCAAGTACTCTGCATTCATTTCTCTACTTATCCCTCCCTCAAAACTCTGGAAAGCAGTATTATCCCTGCCTTTTATGAATGGGAACACTGAAGCTGAGAGAAGCTAGATGATCTACTGAGATCACCCTGTGATAAATGTAAGAGACCGGGTGAGCCAAGAGAGGCTCTCGGACAAAATTTAGGGAGGTGAACTCTCTGGTTTGTGCAAGTGCAGGCACATGTGTGCATGAATCTGAGATGAGTGTCTCGAGGTTTGCACACTCAGTGCCTTGCTTGCCTGAGGCTCACCCAGGAGCTATAGTTAGGCCCTCCCGACCCCAACGCCTCAGCTCCTGACCAGGACACCAGAGCTGAATGTTCTGGGTAAGAATGCCAGGGAGGAGAAGGGGTGTGTTGGAATGAGGCAGGCAGTGGTGGTCTTAAATGCTACTGTGTGTGGGTGGATACCAGAGAGGATTTTTTAAAAGCTGGGTATTTCTTGCACATTTAAAAGTTGATATCTGGGCTGGTGAGATAGCTCAGCGGCATAAGCGCCTGCCCGGCAAGCGCAAGGTCCTGAGTTTGACTCCTGGTACCCACAAAAAGGAAAAAAAGGGCCGGTGATATCGCTCAGCAGCACAAGCACCTGCTGACAAGCGCGAGATCCTGAGGTGGACCCCCTGGTACCTACGTTAAAAAAAAAAGTTGATATCTAAGAGCTTTCAATTTAAATGTACACAGTTGCAAAGGATGCAATGTCTACTTCTGCTTGATTTGAAATAAAATTGATACATCCATTTTAATGTATTCAGTGAAGCCTAAATAGCAGTGATAAGAACCACATGGGTGTATATGAGAAGGGCACTTTATATTACCCCCTCTTTGAAATCATATTTTAATTTCCTTTTATTCCTCAACAGGATCCTTTAATCTCAGTTTTCTCTCTTCCTTCTCATCTTCCATCGATTAATTCTTCAAATTCTCCTTTTTTTCATTCACCAGATCCCCACCTCCTGGTATAACCACTAGTATAACCATTAAACTTTATGAATATTTAGGTAGTTAATGCTGTGCTATTGCTGTTGAATACTATTCTATTTTTAATGAATATACAGTTGTTGCATTTAGTAGATATTTACTGTAGGTCAATATTTGGTTTGTCTTAGTACTTATACTGTTTTTATTGATCTCTTTTCTATAGCTAAGGGTGATGCAATACCCATCCTAAGGGTATGTCAATATCCACTTTGTCTTTGCTGCAGTAGAAATGATGTATTAGACAACAGGATCCAACCTTGAGAACCCCTGGAATAATTAGGATGATGTTATATCCCAAGCTTTAAAATATTTGCTAGCCCCTCTTCTACAATCCCCTAGTTTTATTTTTTTCAACAAAACAAATGTTCTTGTTTAAAAAAAAACAAAACAAACAAACAAAAAAAAAAACAGTGCAGAGTGAAAAGTACTGTCTGCTTCTGGGGTTGGGAAAGATATTTTAGAGGAAGTAATGTCTAGGTTAAAACGTACCAGGAGGCCGGTGAGATGGCTCAGCGGCATAAGCGCCTGCCTGGCAAGCGCGAGGGCCCGAGTTCAACTCCCGGATCCCACATACGAGAAAAAGGGGCCGGTGATATCGCTCAGCGGCACGGGCGCCTTCTGGCGCGCGAGGTCCTGAGGTCGACCCCCCGGTACCCACAAAAATAAATAAATAAATAAAATGTACCAGGAACAGGAAGTTAATCAGGGGAACATGGTAGTGGTACTGAGGGTGCAAAGAAGATGTGGTGGAGACAGATGTCCCTGACACAGGAACACATGTGCCTGGGCCAGAGACAAAGATCACGTGTGTTTGAAGGATTGAGATAGTCAGTTTTTCCGCAGCACAGAAGGAGAAATGGCAAAAAGTATAAAGTCAGAGGAATGCACTTACAAAGTAATGGTGACCTTGAGAACTAGGGTAAGGAATTTAGATTTTTTCTGAGGATAATGGGAAAACATTGAAGGATAGGAAAAGATAAGGGCAACACAATAGATGTTCATTTTAGATACTGTGTGAGTTGAAAAGGAATATTTCATACATACTAAACATGACATGAGGCAGGAGGATCACAAGTTCGAGCACAGCCTGGGCAGCGTATGACTTAGCAAGGCTCTGTCTCAAAATTAAAAATAAAGGGCTGGGGACACAGCTCAGTGCAAAGGCCCTGAATTCAATCCCCAGTACTGACAGGGGAAAAAAAAGACACAAGAGAAGGATATTAAAAGATGATTAAGGGCAGGTAATATAGCTCAGCGGCATAAGTGCCTGCCTGGCAAGCAGGAGGTCCTGAGTTTGACTCCTAGTACCCGCATTAAAAAAAAAAAAAATGATTAAGAAAAGGAAGCACCTTTGTTTATAAAACCACCTTGACAAATCTTCCCTAGAAGGTGATGTTTGAGAATGTGGTAACCCGATGGCAAAGAGGAGATTGCTGAAACCATCAGGATTAAGACCGGAGACTGTCATTTTGGATAATGGGGTGACAGTGAACCCAGAGGAGGGAGCAGGGACGTCCTGTACTCTGACCTAGTAGCTCCTTCCAGAAATAATTAGAAGAATAATTATGAATTTCTGTCCAATTTAACCAAAGCATCATTTACAGGAGTGAAGCTTAGAAACAACCAAAGTTTTAAAGAGTGGAAAATGACCAACTAAATTATCGTCTTCCTCTATGATGGGTTATTTAGTACGTATTAAAAAACTTTCCAAAGGCATACAATATTCCTTGTAAAAGGCGAGTAAAGCAACACGCAGTGTCCTGTTTATGGTGTCCGAATCTTCCCGGAAGGTGTGAATACTCAGGAGAGGAGGACAGCGTTAAGCGTTTGAGTCTCATTCTCCGCCCTGGTAATAAAATGGTCACCGGGAGAGCCATCTCTTTTGACTCAGCATTAATGCATCACGGTCTGTCTGTCTTTTCTAGAACAGTCTTCTCCTTTTTGCCTGTTATTCAGAGCTGCCTTGAAACATCTCGGGGACTCTGCAGGTGGCGATGCCACGGTGTGAACACCCGAGCCACGCCTTCCTCCCGGCACTTGGAAGGAGCAGCGGCGCCTTCCCCGGGAGCCGGCAGGCACGGAGGGCTCTGATCCCATCGCACCCGCCAGGCAGGCGCCCAAGGCCTCGCACCCCCGGGAGGAAGCCGAGAGTGAGGAAGGGAGCTGCGGCCTCTGCGCTGGGGCTGGGGCGCCGCCTTGGCCCGGTGACTGGAGAGCCCTGCTCTTAGGGATTCTGTGCGAGCCGGATGTGCAGCAAGAGCTGTCAATATCCTTGGACTCTGTTTTCTGCATGATGAATTCTTCAATTTTAACCTTTTTTGTACACTGACAAAGAATAACTTTACACGTAGAAAAGCACATTACCATATATGAACTGATGCACTCATTTTAAGAAACCAAATACAATAAAGTACAGGGAATCAGCGCTCCGGAAAGAAAACCGCCAGTACCCTAGAACGCCTGCAGTGTCTGAGTTGTGTCCCCCAGAACTCCTGTGTTGAAGGCCACCTGCAGTGTGACGGCCACATATTCATTCTGGGGAATTGGCACATGCATATAACATCCTGATCATTTTCAATCCCCTTTCCTGGTCTTTCAGTTTCTCCCTCTCACCCTGATCCCCCTCCCCATCTCCAAGAGTCTACCATCTAGTTTTCTATCATTTCTCCTTTATTTTATTCATCAATTTATTTATATTTTAAGTTTTTAATATAATGGAAAACATGCCATATTTAACTTTCTAAGGATGGTTTATTTCACCTGGCTTGATGGTCTTGAGCTCCATCTATTTTCCTGCAAATGATGTGATTTCATTTTTTTCTTTATGGCTGCGTAATATTCCACTGTGTATACATACCACGTTTTCTTTTTCCATTCATCTGTTGATGGGCATCTAGGTTTTCTCTAGGCTTACCTATTGTGAATTTACTACACTGCTATAAACATGGACCTGCATGTGTCACTATGGTACGATGTTTTTAACTCTTTTGGGAATATACCCAAGAAAAGTACAGGCAGGTCAAATAAATTTTAAAAATTATCTTTTGTTATTTGAGGAATCTCCATACTGATTTCTATAGTGGTTGTGCTAGTTTATACTCCACCGACAGTGTAGAAGTTTTCTTTTCCCCATCGTCTCTCCAGCATTCATCGTTTTTTGTGTTCTTGATGATAGCCATTCTGAGTTAGGGAAGAAGTACCATAAATTTTAAGAGATTTTAATAACCTTCAGTTCAAAATATTTTTTAAAATTTTCCTTGTGATTTTTCCTTGGTCCATGCTTTTTTTTAGAGGAATGTTTCTTAATTTTAAAATAATTGAGTTTTCCTAAAATATCTTTTGGTTATTGCTTTCTAACTCCATTTTGGTAAGAAAACATAGCCTATATGGTTTAAACCTTTTAAAATATAGTTTATCTTGGTAAATCACCCACGTGCACTTGAAAATAATTTTTATACAACAGTGGCTGAGGTAGCTTCTAAGGAATGCAAGGCTATTAGGAGAGCACTTCAAAGTCATCTGGCTGGGTAGGGAGAGGTGAGAAGCCTGGAATGTTCTGGGGACCAGCGTGAAGGGAAGAGTGGAGAGATATTGGGTAGATTCCTCAAAAAACTAAAACTAGAAATTCCACTGGACCCAGCTCTTCCCATCCTAGGTATATTTCCCAAAGAGTTAAAAACATCATATTACACGGATATATGCATACCCATGTTTATAGAAGCGCAATGCACAATAGCTAAATCTTGGAAGTGGTCTATGAGTCCATCAGCAGGTGAATGGATTAAAAATGAGGTATTCATACACAACGGAGTACTTCTCTGTAATAAAGACAGACAAACAAGTCATTTGTAGGAAAATGGATGCATCTTGAGTCCATAATATTAAGTGAAATAAATCAGACACAGAAGCTTAAATATCACATGTTTACTCTTATATGAGAAACCCAAAATATAAATAAAAAGCAAAATAAAAATAGATAATAGGAAATAGGGAGTTAGATCTTTTACAAAAGGGAAGGAGAACAAAAGATGGGATTGGGTGCTAAAAGAAGAACTGAGATATGTTATGTACATGTACCAACTCCCTATGAGGAATGTGATCATTATATACTACAAACATGTACTAATAAGAAATAAACATCAAAGAAAAAAATTCTCAACAAATCCACAGCCCTCCAAGAGTCCTTTTTTTTTTTTTTTTTTTTTTTTTTTTTTTTTTTTTTTTAATGGTACTGGGAATGGAATCCAGAGCTGTTGCACTGAGCTACATCCCCAGCCCTTTTTATTTTTTAAATTTTCATCCTCTTGCTCACTAATTCCTTACCTCCATTGTTTCATTTGTGTTTCCATAATGTTGCTTTTTCCAGAATGTCATAAAGTTGGAATCATACAGTATATTGCCCTTTCAATTGGCTTCTTTCACTTAATAATGTGCATTTATGTTTCTTCCATGTCTTTTCATAGCTCATTCCTTTTCAGTGTTGAATAATAACCCATTGTCTGGATGTACCATAGTTTATTTATCCATTCTTCTACTGAAGGATACCTTGGTTGTTTTCAAGTTTTTGCAATTCTAAATACAGCTGCTATACACATCTGGGTGCAGGCTTTTGTATGGAGAGAAATATTCAGCACACTTGAGTAAATACCAAGAAATTTGCCTTGATTGCTGGATTTGCATGGTAAAGAGTATGTGTAGTTTTACAAACTAAACTTCCAAACTTCCAAAGTGGCTCTGCCATGTGGTGTTTGCACAGCAATGACTGGCAGTGCCAGTTGCTCACATCCTCACCAACACTGAGATCTTGGCCATCCCAATAGGTGAGTGTGGTACCTCATTGTTGCTTTAGTGTATATTTCCCTGGTGACATATGATGCAGGGCATCTTTCATGTGCTTATTTTCCATCTGTCAATCTTTGATGAGTCATCTGTTAAGGTCTTTGACCCATTTTTAATTAAGTAGTTTCTTTTCTCACTGTTGAGTTTTAAGAGTTCTTTGTATATTTGGGCTAACAGTGCTTTAATAGATATGTTTTTTGCAAATATTTCCTCCTAGTCTGTGGCTTTTCTCTTCATTCTTTTGACATTGTCTTTTGTACAGCAGAACTTATTATCAGCTTATCAGTTCTTTCTTTTATGGATGGTGTCTTTGTTGTCTTGTATAAAAGGACATTGCCAAACCTATGATCGTGTACGTTTTCTTCTGTTATCTTCTAGAACTTTTGCATTTTACAGTTTTGCATTTTACAGTTAGGTCTTGTGGTCCATTTTGAGTTGGTTTTTATGAAGGGCATAGGTCTATGTCTAGACTCACTTTTTAGCATGTGGATGTCCAGTTATTGAAAAGACTGTCTTTTCTCCATTGCATTGCCTTTGCTCTTTTGTCAAAGATCAGTTGACTGTACTTACATAGGTCTGGGCTCGCTATTCTGGTCCACTGATCTATTTTTTTTATTCTTCCACCAATACTGCTTTGTCTGATTATTAAAGCTTTACAGTAAGTTTTGCAGTAGACTAATGTCAGTCTTCCAAATTTGTTCTCATTCAATATTGTGTTGTCTATCCTGGGTCTTTTGCCTCTGTATATAAACCTTAGGATCAGTGTACTGATATCCACAAAATAACTTTCTAAGCCTTCTGGGACTCTTTTTCCTTGGTTTTCCATAAATATCTAGTGCCAGATGTTTCCTCCAATAAATGACCCCATTAATGACCACACCCCTCAGAAAAGGGCCTCCTCCAGAGCACAAGACCAATAACATAAAAACTCCTGGTACATGTAATAGTAAAAGAAAGAGTTGCCTTCAGGTAATAGCAGAGAATTCATTCCATCACTTCCCAATTTCAGAGATCAAATCTCCTAAAAAATACGTTACCTGAGGAAATCAAACCCATTGGTGGACAATAATCTGAGACCAACATGAGAGATACATAGGTATAATGTAGCTCCTAAAGGCTGTGGGGTAAAGACTGGTCAGAAGGGATGGAAAAAGAGGCAGGGAAGACCCTTTGAAGGGGTGGGAGTTGAATAAATGTGGGACAGACACTGACCGGGAAAATCTGGATCATAAAAGACTGCTGCTAGGTGAGTGTGCCTCCAATTTTGCCCTCTACACTATTTCCTCCTCACTAAATTGTCTCAGTAGCAGTGGCAACAGCAGCAGATGGCTGGGGGCCCAGTCACAATGGTGAGGTATTAATGTCTGTATTTATTGAAAATAAATGGGGGGAATTTGAAGAGATCTTGTAGGAAAAAATTAGGCTTTTGTTGATCAACAGTGAATGGGAATTTGCTCAAGTAATCACCTTTTCATTCTCATTTTATCAATAAAACATGAACTAAAAATGAAGGAAGTCTCTGGCTAAACAGTAACTGTAAGAGCCTTTCTCTCACCTAGGCAAAATGATTTTTATAATTGCAAGGTAGCTGCTTACCAAGACTAACCTCCACAAAACTACAAAACTTCCTCAGTATTGTGTGTTCTCCTACCCAATACCATTTTTAACTTCATGATTTTCCTTCCTCACGCAGCCATAGAATAAATATTCTTTTCCTTATAAACTAAGTGGATACAGACTTTGATGCTAAATAAACATGAAGAAACTTATTAATAATGGTAAGGCTAAGCTTAGTCCTTTGCTTTGGATTTTTATCTTCCACTCTGTATTAGTGTTTCTAAGAGAAAACAGATGATGTCAAAAACATTGCACCTAGCGTTTACTTTGCTTCAAAGGAAGAAAAATCTTTGTTTCTGTGAGATTGCTGAGCCCCTGTTTAGCATCAATTTCATGCTAATAGGCACTCAGTTTTCTGTTTTACAATTTGGATTAGAGTCCATATATTTTGCTTTGATGCTTTTGGAAAGAAAGATTCAGGCAAATTACCTCTTGTGTTTTCTTTTTTTTTTTTTTTCTTTTAAGTGTAATATTAAAGTCCCTTTCTATGCCTTCCTTCCAGGTACCTTAATTAAAAATTTTTAGAAAGTTCGCAAACTTTGTTCTATCTATGGAAATTTATTGGGGGATACGAAGGTTGAAATAAAATGAAAGGGATGTTTTCTGTGAGGAGAATTCTTCCAGGAAGAAAAAGCTCCCAGGCATCTACACTGTGTTTCAGAAGAATTAGGAGGGAAAAAGCGAAGGTTGAGAGGAGTCTGGTCCCGTGGGTGGCAGACTCACAAGACAGACAGCTCACGCTTGATGTGTTGCAGGTCTTCTGACACGGTCTGCAAGCAACGGAAAGTTATATGGCTTTTAGTCTCCCAGGTAGCAGTGAAATGAGAATGTGGGTGGATCAGAAAAAAATGAACTTCTCCTCATTTTTTATTTAAATAACTTTTGAGCTAGTTCTAGACTGTGGAGGAGTTAATAAACCACCCAGTTGACATGCACACTCCCAATTCCTCCATAGCCACACCAGTTTCCCACAGACTCACTCTAGCCAAACCTTCGCTCACTGCAGCTGTATTTATAAAGGGAGAGGTCCACATGGACATCAGGTTTATGCCCCAGGGAAACAGATGAAAGGATACCTTGCTTGCCTCTAAAGAGAAAATCAGACACACATTGCAGGAGATCTGACAGAGCAGGATTCTAAGTGTCAAGCACCTCCCCAAGCAGGGGATAGGAGGGTGAGGGAAGCCTTTCCAGAGGACATGACACTTGCCTGGCATTGAAGGAGAGATAAGAGATGTTCAGAAAAGTAAAAGACATTGCCAGGACTCTTGACTGCACAATTCCCAGGTGGAAAACGTGGCATGGAAAAGTTAAGTTTGGAAAAGAAAGCAGGAGCAGTCACGAAGCGTGTTGGAGGATATACTAAGAGTTTGGACTTGATTCTGAAGCAGATGGGAAGCAATTACTAGGATAAAAAAGAGAATTATTCAATTTGCATTAACAGCAACAATGTTATGCATAGCCGTCCCTCCCCAGAGAATCCTATCAGGCTGTTTGGCCAGAACAAAAGTCAGCGCAGGAGCAGTGAGCGTGAGTACAAAGAAACATACATGGCTCAAGAGACCCCTATAAAGAAGGAGACATGCCGAATGTGCTGATGGTGGAGAAGTGAGTGGGTAGACAATGGTGCCATTCAGGCGTCAGGAACAAAGGCCTCAGAGAGGAGAAGGAAGCCTGGTGGGGAGAGGAACAGGGTGGGCACAGCTTAGATGAATTTAATGAGTGGAAATAGCCCATGAGCAATTGGCTACAGTGATCCGAAGCTCGGAAAATAGGGGAGGATGGAAGGATACACTTGAGGGCCATCCTCAGGATAAGAGAAGCAATGGGTGAGAACAAGGTGGTCAAGAAGTATGCACCCCACGAGTGTTTAGGGAACCTTGAAAAAGAGGCTGAGAAGGACTGGGCAGATGGGCAGAATGAAATGCATGAAAGCTGTGTAAGAGCCACAGAGATCGTTATGGTTTATAAGTAGATGTCCACTCAAAGCCTTGTACATTCGTAAGTGCAGCTTTGGAAGGTGATTGGATCATGGGGGTGAATGCCGTGACGTGAGCAGATTTTCCTCCCTTCCACCGTGCCACGGACCCTGCAAGGACTGAAACTTGTGAACTGTGAACCAAATAAACCTCTCCTCTTTTAAGGTGTGGGTGTTGGGTATTGTTCCAGTGACAAAGAGACCACAACAGAGAGAAAGTATTTTAGGGAAAGAGTGATCAACAGGAGCAGATGCTGCAGAAACATAGTAAGACTAAGCTAGGGAAGGGACCTGGCCTTGGTAAGCAGGACAGCCTTGGGGGTCTTGGCAGAGCAGGCTGAGTGGAAGAGTCAGGGTGGATTCCAGATCTGAAAGACTAAGATTAAGTGGAGATGGGCAAGTGGAAACAGTAACTCAGACTTCAATTCCAAGCTGCTTGACACCAGAGGCAAGTGAAGGGAGGACTGATGTGTTTGTGTGTGTGTGTGTGCACGCACGAGCGCATGTCAGAGAGAGAGGGACTTGAGTTTTCTTTTAGGAAAATGCCATCTTCCATCACCAGGCTGCAGCTGTAGCTCAGTGTTTATATCAGTTAGGGTTCACTAGAGGAACATATTTAATATAAATATATATATATATGATATACGAAGGATTTATAAGATAGACTTACGATGACTGTCTGAAGAGTGGAGGTGAAAGAATACAAAAGGGCCATCTGCTCACTGGAGAGCCAGAGGATTCAGTCAAATGTCAAAGACACGGAGTTCATTGCAGAGTCCAGTGTGAGTCTGTATGGCAAAGTCAAAGAGTCTGCACTGGGAGGGATTTAAATCCAAAGGGATTTAAATTCTCTCTTTATACTATTAGGCTTTTGAATATATTTATCTTGAATTTTAATTTTTTACTGATATGTAGCATGCATTCGCAATAGTAAACATGTCCTAAGTACTGAGCTTGATGAATTTTAGCAAGGTGAGCATATTCATGTTCCAGAGGTTTTAGTCCACTCCAAGGCTTGCTCCAAGGCAGAAACACCATGGAAGAAGAGCAAGGTAGAGAAAAGCTGCTCACTTTATGGCAGCCATGAAGCAAAGAAAGAGCCAGTGAGTAAGGGCTGAGACAAATTATCCCCTTCGAGTGACCTAGTTCCTCTACCTGGGCCCCCTTCCTAATATCTCACCCAGCTATGAACTCACTGATGAGGTCAGCACCCTCATGCACATCACCTCTCTAGAGCCCACCTCTGATCATTGCTACATGGGGGATCAAGCCCTCAATACATGAATTTTCATATTTAAACCATAACACTGGCTCTAATCTAATTCTAGGGTAAAGTAAAACAAAGAATGGTGTGTGTGGTCCAGGAATCAATATTTGTGGAATGCTTACCACATGTCAGAATTTTCATGTTACTTTTTTCCTTTGTCATCCTAGGAGTTTTACCACGTTACTTTCTTTCTTTTTTTTTTTTTAATATATATGTTGCCTTCCTTTGAACTACTGAGAATACTGAGTCAGAAAGTTTCCCCAAAGCCAGCTGTAGGTAATAGCGAAGCTGAGATGTGGTTCCAGGACTATTTAGGGGAGTTTGGGGATGCTGGAAATTGAACCTAGGGGCTTGCACATGCAAAGCATGCATTCTACCACTGAGCCACACCCTGAGCCTCTGCAGGTTTTTGACTCTAAGACAATGATGCCCTGGGATTGAGAGGGCTGGTCACACTCTAGTAACTTTTTTAGGGCTCTTATCTGTGAAATAAAAGTGTTAGGCTGGGAAGTCACAGTCTCTGACTCGCTTACTCCCTGTGGTGCCCCATGTAGTCATGACCCAAGTGGTCAGCTGACGAAGCCAACCATTTGGTAAATAAACCATGTGAAAATCCATCTATTTATTTTCTTGCTATTCCAACTCCCTTCTACACACCAAAACACAAGATTCAATTATTTTCAAACTCTCATTTAAGTATAGAAAGAACAGAGTTCATTTCAGCATTGTAGCTGGCTCAGCATGTTGAAGGCCCATTAGGGTGAACATAAATGCCTTTCCTCACAGTTCCAGAAGAGCTTGGCTAGTAAAGGGATTTAAATTCTCTCTTTATACTATTAGGCTTCTGAATATATTTATCTTGAATTTTAATTTTTTATTGATATGTAGCATGCATTCGCAATAGTAAACATGTCCTAAGTACTGAGCTTGATGAATTTTAGCAAGGTGAGCATATTCATGTAACTGGGACCCAAGTGGCTGACTCTTTTTCACGATGATTTATTCGTTGTTCTCACGGTTACAAAGCTTACTTGGTAATTCAGTTCTCTACCTCACAGTGAATTTGGAAGGGCTAGCTAATTATAGCTTTAAATGTAAAACACTTTGACAAACTTGAAGTAGGTAGAGAGCTGCTTAAATTGATTATAATGTCACATGGTTTCTACTTAAATTATTTCACCTGGGAGAATGTCAAAGTGTCCTCATTAGCAGATCACAAAAGAAATGAGTTTGAAATTCAATTTAATGGAGACTTGTGAATTTTTTTAAACTATTGGTGGCTTGTTACCGAAATATTCCTGTTTAAGATCTCTGAGTCAGTCTCCTTCCTCCTTCTCTGCATTCCCTTTTCTCTAGCAATGAAAAACTCTGTGTCTGAGAGTAATAGTGGTCCCCAAAACCTCCATGTATTACAAGTTAGTCATAAGGTGGGGTACCAGGGATCCCCAACCTCAATTCTCGTCCTCAGGCAACATTAACGTTTTGCACCAACCTACATACATAATCTAATCTACTCGGGGCATGAGTAACCCTTCAGAGTCTTCTAGATTCGAGTCAAAAATGTCCTCCAAATGTTTTGTATGTTCAGAGGGGGTTTTCATAGCATGATATCGTCACGAGGGTGCTAACCTCATGATGGATCAAGCCATTGATGAATTCATAGCTGATGGACTATCAGAAGGTGAGGACCCATTAAATGAAGTAGCTCACTGGGGGCTTGCCTTTCAAGGGTATATCTTCCCTCTGGTTCCCTCAATCTCTGTTTTCTGGCTACCATGAGGTGAGCAGGTTGCCTCCACTATGTCTTTCTGCCATGATGTTTCTGCCTTGGAACCAGCTAACCATGGACGGAAAGCATGAAATAAATCATTTCTCCTTTAAACCGTGTATATCAGGTATTTTGTTCCAGTGACAAAAAGCTAACCAATACATGGTCTGAGTTGTTCTAGACCATTTCTAGTTCAGAGGGCATGGTTTGAATCAGTTTGGATGGACTCATCTCAGCATAGATGGAGTGAGACAAGAAAACAACTGGTGCTTTCACTCCCTCCCTGAGCAGTGGTTCAGCTAGGGAATGGGCCCTTTGTGACAAAGACAGATGGTAAAATCTAGAGAGTCCCAGAGGGAACAGCAAAAAGCAAGGTTCACTAAACAGTGCAGAATTTCCACTCCAAAAGATAATAATACACCAAACATTGCAGGATAAAAACATGACCTGAAGCCAGACATGATGGCAAATGCCTGGAATCCCAGCACTCTAGGAGACTTTGGCAAGAGGATCACAAGTTCAAGCCCAGCCTGGGCAACTTAGTGGCTTAGTGAGACCCTATCTTAAAATGAAAAATAGAAAGGGGCTGTGGACAAAACTCAGTATTATGGCTCTGGGTTCACTACCCAGTACCAAAAAAAAAAAAAAAAAAAGAAGAAGAGAGATAGAGATGTGACCTGAAGAATAATGATGTCTCTTGTAGTACATAAAAAAGATCTCCTTAATTTTATTAACATTTAGTTATATTGTGTCTATTAATTACAACATGACTGAGAATTTCTGGAGCGTTTGGTTCCCTTTTTGGTGGTTATTTTGATAAATCTAGCTATTTTACATATCTTTGGGAATTGAGTTTTTCTCCCATTTTCTGTCAGAAAATATCTAGCTCACAATCTACATTCATGTTCATCACAAACAGATGGTTCTTATTCTCAAATTAGGGGCTTCTAATCTTTCAAGTATAGAGATTCAAAGCAAGCTTTGGTAGTTATTAACTTTATTCTCTGTCTTGGAGCAAATATCTATAGCTTGTGAATTAAAAATCTGTTATTATTGTTTTGTTTTGCTTTTGGTACTGGCTTATGTGCTATCTAGGTAACTTCCTATGTGCATGTCTCATCTTTCCAGGTAGAATATTAGCTCCTTTGAAAGTAATATCTAAGTCTTACACTTCTTTGTATGTTCAAAGTGCCTTCCAAAACATATTGATAATAAATATGTGTTAATTGGATGATCAGACAAGGAAAAAATTTTTTACGTAAGGAATACACTGATTTTGAACAGTCATAATAGTAGTATAACCTAAGAGACTTTTAAACTCAAACTGTTGCAGACAGCAAACAAATCAACCACCCGATAAGGTTACATAACAGAGAGAGCAACACCTTTCCTTTCATACTTCTAGTGGTAGTTTCACCAACTGAAGACCTTAGCCAGTTTTGATCCATCTTAAAAAAGTCTTTTCCCTCAGGAGAAGCTAACAAAATCATCACACAGAAGCTAAGTGCTTCCCTACAAAACATCTTAGATGATAAGCCTGTTCTCAGCTCTACCGATCCGTATCTCAGGAAAACATTACTTCACATATCTGACAATGAAAATTATTCTCTTAGCAAAGCACAGCACCCCTCTGAAGCAATTCCTGTGAGCGACATGAATAGGAGGAAATAAGAAAGGTAATTCGGGCTGCATGCAAATCAGCAGTGTAGGGACTTCACTGACCTCATCAAAGACAGTCTTCATAAATCTTGAATAGTGGTATTAATAAGTATTTCAAATGCAAAATATGCACTATGTGTTTTGCTCATTAAGGTGTCTGTTCGACGAAGTATGTGGCACCTCGTTTAAATAATTATCTAATGGAGTGTATTACACTTCTATGTTGTGAATTAAGCGTGTTCAATCAGGAGAAAACGAAGCCCACTTAGGAATGTTTGCTAATTAAAAGGTTTGGAGGTAGAAGTGGAGTACCTCCAGCTTTGGGAGAATCCGCAAAGTTAGGTCAATAGAATGACTGCTCTTACTGTTCATCCGGAACTAACACCATGCCCTGGCAGGCATCTGGACACAGCCTCAGCCACACAGAGGCCCCCTCAGAACGCCACTTTGCCACCCTTCAATGGCTGGGCTCTTCCTGTTTGTCCAGCTCTGCTAATCTCCCCAGGAATCTTTTTCCATTACTGAATCTGAAAATAAAACAAAACAACAAAACTTTGGGGTCCCTAACTGCCCAACTTATATAATAATGTCTTGACCAGGTTTAAGGATAACTCAATTTGCCAGTAACAGATTCATAGACGATTTAATAAAAAGAGAAGAAGAAATCAAATGTCTGTGCTATAGTTTGGTTTTACTACCTTGACAACAATCCAATGACAGAAAATTCAACGAGGATTTTTGATGAGACACCTTTTTTCAAGGTCTCCTACTGAAGGGTCTTTGAATCTCTTGTTGCCAGTGTTTTTCCATCTTCATGACGAATATGCTTTGGGAATTTAGTGTAATTCAGAAACATAATTTTTATAAATCTAAACTGTTTTCAGTGCACCAGAGGGAATTCATGCATCGAGTAGACACCTAACTAAATGTCTACAAGGTGCTAGAAAGCAGACTCAAGGGAGTAAATGCAGAAATGAACGAACCTGAGCCATGCTTCCTAGCAGCTCAATCTAGTGGGGACACAAATGCACAAACATAAATAAAAATAAAGCACACGATGCACATCATATAGCAGTTGCTGAAGAGAACCTTCTAGATAAGATGGCAAAATTTGACCAGGCTCTTTGGATTTGCCAATGCCCTACGTGAAGGAACTGCATTTAGAATACTTCTGGAAAGTAAATCATGTATGTATTTTGTTAGTTGGATTTTCACGTATTCAACTTTTTAAAAAGCAGCTGAGGGTTGGGGGTGTAACTCAGGGGTGCAGCCCTCCCCTAGCATGCACAAAGCCTTGGGTTCCATTTCCAGTACTGCAAAAGAAAAATACAAAAGCCAATGAGACATACTCATGTTTCATTTTTCAAAACTTATTCCAGAAGCTCTTTGACCATCCCAATTTTAAATAGGAAACTGAGGCCCCCCAAGGTCATGACAAGAACCTGCTACGAAACACATACTCCTTGTTTCCAGTTCTTCAACTTCCTACTAACATAACTCGGGCCTTGGTAATTATGTTTGGTTCCTATATCAGAAATTAATTAGCAGTCTTCCAAAGGGAAAGACTTCCTTAACTTTTCTTGTGGAAACACTAAAGTTATAAATCCTCCTTCTATTAGATTCTCAAATTTTTTGACCACATGCACCTTTTCCTTTTATATTTGACTCAGTGGCTACATTTTTTTCTTTTTCATTATTTTTTAATCAGAGGTTCTCATAGGTGTGATTTAGATGATCTTGGCACTGGGATATAAACTCATGGCACTGAAGGCATCTTGGGCATCATCTGGGTCACTGGTTCATTTTTAACACCAGCGACCTGTTCCGCTTTCCTTTATAAAAAGCCTCCTTGTTTTCTACTCATTCACCTTCTTCTAGGTCTTTTTCCCTCACACCCTTGGCTCACTTTCTTACAATCTCTTATTTCTCAGCAATCTCCTTAGACATTGCCTATCTCTGTTGAGATAAGTCAGCGCTAACTCAGTGGCCGCTAACCACTCTGTGAAGACCCACCTTTCTCCCAAGTCATCTATGACTGGCAGGTACCCCAGGATATTTCTCCTGTGAGCCCCCTTCAGGCCCTGTCTAGTCATTTCCTATTTATTAACTATATCGATCACCGCCCCCAGAGGAATGACAGAAATCCTGGCACAGATATTAACTCCAAAATACAGAACAAATTTCAGCCGCCAAGAGCTATTTCAAACACTGTTCAAAAGATTAAAGAGAGGCCAAGCCAACTTCACCCTTCGTTTTTTGTCTGACCTATTTCTACCTCCCTTGTCTGAATTGTTAACAATGTTCTATATTATTTTTCGAGACAAGCATCCTAGCCAAAAAAAGTTTCTTTAGGAACATTTTTATTGGATTGAGCCAGGGCAAGTCTCCTAAAACCTCACTGCAGGGAGCCCTGGGGTGCCAGGATGCTGGGCAAAAATACTTCTCTTAGCTGAGCAGAGAATCCAAACTCATCGCACCAGATCAGCCCGCTTCCCTTACCTTTTGTGCATTATCCAGCCTGTTCTTGCAAATTCAATTTATAGCATTGGATTTTCTAAGAATGGCACTATAGGCAAATCAGGCTTACCCATCAGGACGTCTTAAAAGAAGCTTTAATCCGCTGCAGTTCCCAATGGATGAGAACACTCAAATTGTGCTTTTATTTCACAACTTTGGTTTCTTTTGTTAGTCAGTCAACCAGAATTTGAGTGCTAGACTGAGTTCCAAACACAGTGTTGGGCCCAGGAAGTATGAGAGCTGATAAGACAGCTGGAATGCCTGCCTTTATGGGGTGTGCTGTCTGGCATCTGTACCCTTTCCACAATCATCTCTCCATATGGTTATGGAATTAAAGAGGCTGATATTTGCTTACAAAGTCATTCATCAAATGAAAAAGGCAGCACCATCCTATGATTACAGCATTGTGCTGGAAGGCTTAGGGAATATTAAGCAAAGTGAATTTCCCTTTCTACCGTTGCAATGACAGTAAGCGCCTACAGAAATGGCTGCTTACCAAGTCAGTAATCATGTTTATGAAACACATTGCAGAGTTTGGAAGATAGCCACTAGGTGAACTGCAAAATGTAAAACTTTTTCCTACTTGCTTGCCCAATTCATCTGAAAATTGATCATTATTTCTTTTTTTTTTTTTTTTTGTGGGTACCAGGGGTTGACCTCAGGACCTTGCATGCCAGGAGGCGCCCGTGCCGCTGAGCGATATCACTGGCCCCTTTTTCGTATGTGGGTTCCGGGAGTCGAACTCGGGCCCTCGCGCTTGCCGGGCAGGCGCTTAAGCCGCTGAGCCATCTCACCGGCCCTGATCATTATTTCTTAAGGGAGAAACAGGAACTAGCAATTTGAACTGGGTCGCTCATTGTGGACTGCTGTGAGGGTAACTAGGCACAGCGATTACTGGTAAGAACGAATGGTGGTCCTCCAGAGCGTGGGGCAATCAGTGAGAAAGCACTCTACTTGCAGTCAGGACTACTGAGTTGCTGTCATGACCTGTGTTCATTACTGCAAATCCAAGGCAAGGGTGCTACACAGTTGAGATTTATAGCTGCTGGTGTTATATTAAATCACACAATAGATTAGCACTCTGGTCAAAATTGTTCAGAAGGCCAGGCCCAAGATAAACAGCACTTCTCATTCATTAAGTGATCTTTCACACAAGGAAACACACACACACACACACACACACACACCACGTGCATAATGTATATGAAGCCAAGTAGCAAAACAAAAAGCAACAAATTTGATTCACTCTCCAAATATCTCTAAACTAGGTTTTCTGTGTCAAGATCCAAAATATCAAGATGAATTGGTTTTTATACTTTTTAAACCAGGTAGTTTGACATCAGATGACTAGAATCAAAATTTCTTTTTACAATACATCCAAAGAGAAAGTTGATCAGAAGCTGGAATGGGATCAAACATATTTGGAATTATATCACATTGACTGAAAAAACCAAAGGCATGATTTTTGCTAATAAGTAATTGTTCTTTCTGTGGTACCTAGTTTATTTTATAGATTATTTCTAGAACATATCACAGAGGCTAATCCATTGTTAGATTCTTCAAAACTTTGAAGATCTACCAAGTTTGTTTACAGTAAAGAGGGATTTGAGCAGAATATGGCTTTTATTCTTTTGCTTTCATTTTCTAAAATATTTTCTGTGATGACATAAAGGAATAAATGACAAGTAGGCATGACTCACATGGCTTTTTTGAACATATCTAAGGATACAAACCATGAACAAATTCTTATTTGAGTTATACTATAGAATTTTGTACTCATTCAAAATAGCTGTTAATTAAATCAATGAAAAAATAGTACAGTAGTAGCATATATATGTATATATCGTCATCACTTTGGTAAATTAAAAGTAAAATTTACATAGACAGCACAGGGAGTATGGATTTCTGGGGCATTGCTGGTTACAAGTTAAGAGTTGATCAATATGAGGAAGGGAAGGTGCTATGGCTTGAATATAGTTTGTCCCCTCTGAAACTGAAATATGATTGCGACTGTGATGGTGTTGTGAGTTTGGGCCTTTAAGAAGTGATCAGAGGGCCGGTGAGATAGCTCAGCGGCATAAACACCTGCCTGGCAAGTGCGAGGTCCTGAGTTTGACTCCCAGTACCCACATACAAAAAAAGGGCCAGTGATATCGCTCAGCGGCACGGGCGCCTGCTGGTGTGCCAGGTCCTGAGGTCGACCCCTGGTACCCACAAAAAAAAAAAAAGAAGAAATGATCAGAGCCAGATGTGGTGGTACACACCTGTAATCCAGCACTCTGGGAGACTGAGGCGTACTCTGTCATGAATGGATTAACCCATGCATGGGTAGTGGATCAGTAACAGATTAATGGTTATTTTGTTGTAAAAGCAAGCTCTCTCTGGCTTGTTCTGTTTCACCATGTGATGCTCTGTGCCACGTTATGATGCAGCGAGAAGGCCCTCCCCAGATGCCAGTAGATGTCAGCATCACACTCTTGGCCTTCCCAACCTCTAGAACCATGAGCTAAACAAACCTCTGTTCCTTATAAATTGCCCAACCCAGGTATTTTGTTATAGCAACAGAGCAGAAGACAACAAAAGAAGCCTCAATTTAGTGTCTCCTTTGTTTTTCAAAATCACTGTGTTTCTCATTATGAGAGATGCAGTAACAGTAGGTTGCATAGAATGCTGGTTAAACTACTGAACTAAAAAAAAAAAACCCTAACTACAAAAGCTCAACAGACAAAAGCACATTTTCTCTCACAAGCCTTGGTTTTCTTCTACATTAGCTCCAATGTCTCCTAAAACAGTGGTCCCCAAGCTTTTCGGCACCAGGGACTGCCTTCCTGGAAGACAGTTGCCACAGACTGGGGCAGGACATTTAAAGATGATTAGAGACGCTAGTCACCTAGAGCCTCCATGCGCAGTTCACAGTAGGGGTCGCACTTCTATGGGAGTCTAATGCTACTGCTGACCCGGCAGGAGGCAGAGCTCAGGTGGTAACACAGGTGACCGACAGGGAGCAGCCCTAAATGCAGATGAAGCCTCCCTGCTTCCGTTGCTCGCCAGCCACTGTCCTGCTGCGCAGCCGGGTTCATAGCAGGCAAGGGACAGGTTGCATCTGTGCCCCAGGAGAGCTGAAGACCCCACTCCTGGGCTTTGTTTTGGCTGAGTTGAAGCATCCAGTCAGACCGCGGGATTGGAAGGAAAAGACAACGGGTGTTGGTTAAATATATTAATGGCATTATTAAGACGATTCACATACCATACAATTCACACTAGTGAAGTATACAGGTCGATGGATTTTGCTATATTTATTTCACCATTAATATTTAAGTTGTGATAAACTATATAATATAAAATTTGCCATTTTAACATTTTTAATTTTATAATTCAGTGGCTCTAATTACACTCCCAAAGCTGTGCAGCCATAGCTACTATCTAGCCTGAAAGCTTTTCTTCTCATAATGAAATGTAACCACCTTTTTAAATTATCCTGATTTTGAGTAGATAATTTATAGGACCCAAAACATAAAAGGTGCCAAGGAGCCATAGCGCGTATCATAACAAATCCCTATATCACAACCATTGCAGCAACAAACATTATCGCTAATTTCTTGGGTAGCCTTCCAGACATAACTATGCCATACACACAAAATACATCATCTCTATTTGTAGACATTTGGTAGTGTACGATACACACTTGTGTAAACCAAGTGTGACTCCTTAACATTTTTTGAAGAGCATTCCCAATAGAATATTGTCTTTCATTTAAAAAAAAATGCAGATATTCTATTGTTTGGCTGTATCATAAATTATTTAACCAGTACCCATTAGATAGACATTAAGGATTTAAAAAAAAAATTTTTTTTTGGTTGGCAAACAATGTTCCATTCTTGTGCATATATTGTTTTGCCCACGTGCATTTATATTCCTCAGATGAATTCCTAGAATAAATCACTGGACGGAATAGGTGCATTGTTTGTTATCTCCCGTTTGTCTACAGAGGTCAGACCAATATGCCTGTTTGCAACCTGCCTGGAAGAGCTGAATGCTCAAAGCTGCCCTCCCTCCACAGCTATTTTCAGTGTAGTTTAATTTGCTTTTCTCCTATGTACAGGAAGCTTAAAATCTTTTCATGTGTATAACAACCATTTGATTTCTTTTAGTTAAAAACTTTCATTTTGGTTTCAGTAAAACTTTGACCACTTTTAAAAGGTTTCTGGTTTCTTTTTTAGACTATGGGAATTGTCCAACTTGATCTTTCAGATAAACTTCAGAAAATGAGCCTTAGTGTCTACTTGCCATTTCAGATAATGTTTGGCTAGTGTTTATCATCAATGTAGCCTTTAGGAAGTAATCCTTCATGTGTATATTTACTATAAAGAAATATTTAAAAGTTGGGCTAAGCATCTAGTTCAGTGGCAGAGCATGTGCTTAGCATGTATGAGGCCTTGAGTTCAGTCCCCAGTACTACAAAAAAAGAAAGAGAAGAGAAATGAAAAGAGAGGATGAGAGGGGAGGGCAGAAAAGGGGAGGAGAAGGGAGGGGAGGGGGAAAGAGGAAAAGAAAAGAAAAAAGAAAAACAGTCTGGCATGGTAGTACACATCCATAGTCCCAGCACTCTGGGAGGCTGAGGCGAAGGACTGAAAGTTCAGGCCCAACCTGGGCAATTTAGCAAAAGTCTGTCTCAAAATTTAAAAATTTTTAAAAGGACTGGGAATGTAACTCAATGCAAAGATCCTGGGTTCAATCCTCAGTACTGCAAAAAATAACATAAAAAAGAGAAAAAAATTATGGAAATTGGTATATAATATGTATTTAAGCATTTTTTCAATGAATAAATGATGGATGGATGGATGGATGGATGGATGGATGGATGGATGGATGAAAACTGGTATTGCAATGGAAAAAAAGTTTTGCTCTTCAAGTATATTTTCTTTTTGAAGCAAACAAATTGTCAAATTTGAATGCTATCAGATGGGATGCTTTGACTGAAAGAGAAAGTATGTTCAACCAAAAGCTACCTTAAAATGGCAATGTGTGGTCCCCGCGTGGTTTATTCAGCAGCCCAGTGCAGGCATTCCTCAAGGTTGCCCTCAGGACACTCTCCCCTCAGGACTGCCCACTCCTGGTTGCAAAGTTTCAGATCAAGGGAGTTTCTTCTCCAGAGCCAATTCTTCCCATAGAGAAGAACTTCCCCAGAACCCCTTCCTTAGCATACTTAACCCAGTTATCTCATCCACTAGAATTGGGTTACAGGCCCACCCCTAAGCTAGTCATTGGCTAAGAGATATGGATGCAGCAATTGCTCTTAAAAAATATTCATTCATCCATTAAGGGCGGTGGGGACCAGTCCTCCTTCCCTGAGCTCATTACTTCCACCGGAACAAACTGAGAGCTCCCTGTGCAAAGAAGAATGGGAAGGAGAAGAGATGACAAGTGGGCAGACTCTGCATTGGCTGTAAGATTTTCCAGGATAACTTGCTATGGTAAGTACAGTGTATGGGTTAGAAAAGAGGTGATGTTAATTCACAAATCCCTAGGGGCATTATGGGTGGGTAAAAGATGCCTCCACCACTCTTTTCTAATGAAAGTATGTACTTTAGCATAACAGTGGCTGGTTGTGCATCTCAGTAGCTGCACTGGGGGAATACAGGAAGCAATCTTTGTGTTCACCCACTGCAAGGTGTGTGCACCTGTGTCAAAGCATAAGCAGGTGAGTTTCACCCACATTATGCACTGTGTTACATTTGTGTGTATTCATAATTTTTTATTAAGTGTTTTCCTTTGATTTTTCTTGTAGAATTAGCCCAATTCAGTACAATATTGTGTGAAAATCTGCTTTTAAAACTTTGAGAGGAGGTTGAAAGTGAGTCCTCAGGTGACTCGGTTACCAGTGATGACTTGGATCCTGTAATCCAAAGAAGTTGGCAAGATAGAGAGGTACAGAATGAAGACCTTGATTCAGACGAGGAAGGAAACAGTAATGTAAATAAATATTTGACTAGTCAGAATTCTGCAAAATGGCCATGCATACCTGAATGATCCAATGTTAGAACTAGGTCGGAAAATATTATGAGGTTCTTGCCAGTGGTAAAACCTACTGGACGGAATGCAACACTCCTAATCAATGTTAGACACTGTTTGTAACGGACGATGTGCTACAAGATGTTTTGAAATACACTAATAATGAAATACAAGTAAAACATTCGATACACATGGAAAATATATTTATCATGACATCTCACTATCTGAACTAAAAACCTTCATAGCAGGACTTTATCATTCTAATCATCAAAATCCAAAGGACTTATGGAGAAGTGACAGATGTGACATTGAGACTTTTAAAACACTAATGACACTCAAGAAATTTGGTTTCCTTCAAAATTGCCTACATTTTGATGACAAAAAAGACCCACCAAGAAAGAAAAAAATCTAACAATCTGGCCGCTATTTACTCACTATTTGAAAGCTTTTGTTTCAAACTGTCAAGCAATTTATACACCGTCTGAATACATAACAATTGACAAAAAAGTTGCATCATTTCATGGTTGTTAAAGCTTTCTAAATATGGTCTAAAAATATATGCCCTGGTAGATGCTAAGACATTTTATACCTTAAATTTAGAAATTTATCCTGGAGCTCAACCACAGGGTCTTTATTCTTGCAGTAATAAACCATATGATGTTGTGAACAGACTTGTTGAACCTATTTCCAAAAATAACCCAAATGTCACATTCAGCAATTGGTTCACTAGTTACCCACTGATGTTACATTTGCTAAAAGAACACCAGTTGACCAGCACAGGAACTATTTCCAAGAACAAAGCCGAGATTCCTGAAAAAATGTTGCAAGTTCACAATACAGAAATGTATAATACAATCTTTGAATTTCAGAAAGACATAACATTGACCTCCTACATGATGAAGAAAAAGTAGTATTGATACTGTCAACATTACACCATGACGATAAGGTTGATAGTAAAGCTGGGTGTGGTGGTGCACACCTGTAATCCCAGCACTCCAGAGGCTGAGGCAGGAATATCCTATAAATTCAAAGTCAGCCTGTGCTACATAATGAGTTCAAGGCTAGCCTGGACTACATAGAGTAGTGGCTAGCCTGTCTCAAGAACAAACAAACAAACAAACAAAGATTGATAGTGAATCCTCATCACAAACAAAGCCAGAAATGGTCACATTTTACAACAAAATGAAAGACAGAATAGAATGTTGTTGACGAGTTAGGCAACAACTATGATGTCACTCGCAACACAAAGTGTTGGCCAATGGTTGTTTTACTCAACTCTAAACATGTCAGAAATAAATAGTTTCATAGTTTACAAAGACAATAACAAGCACAAAATATACGGGAGAAATTTTCTTAAGAGGATTGGGACTGGAACTGATAAATGATCAATTACAACAGAAGAAGAACAGTATGTATCTGCCCAAAGAACTCTGCAGAAGACTTCTGGAGCAGACTGGTGAACAGACAGGGTAAACATCACAAGAACTTCCTAAGAAAACAGGAAGACCAACAAGATGCCAAGTATGCCTACCAAAGAAGATACAAAACCAAAATACATGTGCTGTCAGTGTAAGTGATAGTTGGGTATGGAACATACTGTTTTCATATGTGAAAACTGCCTGAGGTGTGATAATTGAAGTAAAGATTTTTTTTTTTTTTGGTATCAGGAATTGAACTCAGGACTTTGCACTTGCCAGGCAGGCACTGTGCCACTAAGTTATATCCCTGGCCCAAGATTATTTTTTTGGTAGAGTTTTATTTGTATTTTCATTGTAATTCACATTGGAATTTAATTCTGCTGTTATTTTTTAGATTTAGTTAGCAAACTGTTGATGTAGAAAATGTTGATGTTTATTCTAAACACTCAGTATATATTTGATAACTTACTTTATTGATATTTTGTTTACCTGCTAAGTATAATAGGAAGCTTCTGACAAAAGAGGAGGACAAGAGAGGTGATAAGTATGGCCTGCCAAACAGGAAAGGAAAGCTAAGCACACATGCTGTCAGCATAAGCGAGATTTCTGTATGGAACATGCTGTTGTCATGTGTGAAGACTGCCTTAGGTGTGATCATTGAAGCAAAGATTATTTCTGTGGTACAGTTTTGTTTGTATTTTCATTATAGTTCACAAAGGAATTTATTTCTGTGTTAAGTTTTTAGATTTTGTAAGCAGGTAAACAGTTGATGTTGAAAATGTTGATATTTATTCTAAATACTTGTTACATATTAAAATTTCAATATCTCATTGTATTGATATTTTCCTGTTAAGTACACATTTTTTAATATTATAAAACTCAGAAATTAAAATTAATAATTAATGAACAGAATACTTTTAAAAAATAAATGTGGGGGAGGAAAAAGATGGCGGATGAGTAAGAAGCAGGCAGTAGGGCCGGTGAGATGGCTCAGTGGCTTAAGCGCCTGCCTCGCAAGCGCGAGGGCCCGAGTTCGACTCCCGGAACCCACATACGAAAAAAGGGGCCGGTGATATCGCTCAGCGGCCTGGGTGCCTGTTGGCGCGCGAGGTCCTGAGGTCGTCCCCCCGGTACCCACCAAAAAAAAAAAAAAAAAAAAAAAAGAAGCAGGCAGCGAAACTCTCTCTAAAAGTTACCATTGGAACACGGGAATATAGCTACGGGGAAAGCGCAGGAGGGGGGGGAGATGCCTCCCCGGAAACCCAGAAAAGTTCTGAAGCGCAATCTGGGACCCCCGGCACCAGTGAAGGGTGATTTCCAACAAAGAAGAAGGAGCAGACCGCGCGCGCGCACCTTCTGCCATCCCAGGAATCGCAGCGCAACAGAAGCTCAATTCTACGGACACACGGTGACAGCTGGCACCCAGGGAGCCCCCACGGAGGATCCTGAGACAGCGGCGAGGCAGGGGAGAGGCGGAGAACTGCGCTGGCCGGTGGTGAGTGTCTCTCAGCCACAGCTGCCCCGCGCCAGAGAGCGACTGGCCTGGCGCCATTGTGGGGGGCGTGGTGAAAATCAGAGTGGCGGGAAACCAGTGCAGGGAACCCGCGCTCCGGACAGTGCGCTGCGCCTCTCAGGCCCAGGGATAGTGAAAGGGCGCTGAGAGCGGCAGGCGAGCTAGACTGGTCTCTGCCTGAAAGTACGGGCCTCTGCTCACCGCCCACCAGAGGGCCGCTCCTGGCTTACTGGGACCGACCTGCACAGAACAGGACTCTGTCACCACACAGTGCCTGCCTACAGCAGAGTCAACACCTGGAACTGATACTTTTTATTTTATTTTTTTTTTATTTTTATTTTTATTTTTTTCTCACTCATTTGTTTTTTGTTCTGGCGAAGGGTTTTTGTTTTTTGTTTTTTTTTTTGGTGGGGTTTTATTTTTGTTTTGTCTGTTTTATTGTTTTTATCTTCGTTTTTGTTTCTGTATGTGTATTTGCTCTTTCCTTCATTATTCTCTCTGGTTTTTTTATATGAGTGTAAACAGCGCCTCTAACTTCTTTGTGATTGTGGTTGTGATCTGTTCTTCCTTTTATCCCTTCCTTCTCTTTTTTACCACCAGTCCTCTGCACCAGTGTCCCAATTTTAGTGGGATCTCTCTTGGTCCTCTAACCTTACATCTAATTCCTTCCTATTCTCCCAACACTCTATTTCCTCCTTAACTCATTTTAAATTTAAACTCCTCAGGGAAAAATTGACATACATAGGACTTGTACACTGCATATAATTTTTCTGGTGTGTTTTAGATTTTGTTATATAACCGCAACTCTATACAGCTAAAAGTGGTAAATAACTGGTTAGCTCAGTCTGTCATTTTCTAGGATGTGTTTGATGCTTTAGTTAACATTATAGCCAAATGTGAAATAATTGTTCTAAACATCTTTCCTTCCTGATATTTCGTGATTGAGATTGACTAACGGACACAGAAAATACAGTGGCACAGTACCAAAGAATCAAGGACTGGGCCAAACAGGTAGCAACTTCGCATACCCAACGAATTGAAGAGGTAGGATCTGGCAGAAAGCTCAAAACCCAAAAGCAAGCTCCACTTGGAAGATACTGCAGAGAAGTAGTCATCTTCTAAAGATCTTAAACACTAGCAATAAAGTAACCTACCATAGGTAATTTGCAAACATCACCCCAGGAATTAAAGAAAGAAAAAATGAGACGACACTTAAACAAGATGCAACCCCACACATCCAGTTCACCAAAGGCAAACCTAGGGGGCAATGAGGTGGGACAATCCGAAAGCCACCCACCTGGCCTATCTGAAGTGGTAACAACAAAGCAACTGAATGAGGCTCTGGAAAAAATTAAAACAGAAATATTCTCACAGATAACTGCAGAGATAATGTCCACATTGAAGACCATGCTTAAGGACACTATAGCTGATACAGACAAAAAAATAGATGAGCTTAAGAAAACTATAGAAACCATGAATGCTCAGCATAGGAAAGAAATGGAATCCATAAGGCAGATTCAAGCAGATATCCAAGAGAACAAAAATTCCATTGAAAGTATTTGTAGCAGATTAAGCCAATGCGAGGACAGGATCTCAGATATAGAAGACAGGCTTGCAATTAGTGATCATGAAAAGGAAGAATTCTTAAAAACAGCAAGGGACCATGAAAAATCAATTCAGCAGCTGCTAGATGACTCAAAGATAAACAACTTAAGAATAATTGGAATAAATGAAAAAGCAGGAGATAGCATCAATGACATTAAAACCTTGTTGAAAGACATAATCAGGGAGAACTTTCCTGGAAGAGAAAAGGAATTTGATGCCCCTATAAGTGAAGCTTTTAGAACACCAACTAGACATGATCAAAAAAAAAACTTCAGCCAGACATATTATAGTCAAGATCCCAGAAATTCAACAGAAGGCCAGAATCTTAAAAGCTGTTAGGGAGAAGAGACAAATCACCTATAAAGGAAAACCCATCAGAATCACAGCTGACTTTTCAGCACAAACCCTCAATTCAAGAAGAGCTTGGAATGATGTATTTCAAGCTCTAAAGGAAAATAATTTTCAACCCAGATTGATGTACCCTGCAAAACTATCTTTCAAAATTGATGGAGAAATAAAATACTTTCATGACAAAGAACATCTGAGAAAATTTATGACCACCAAACCAGCACTCCAAAATGTTCTGAAGGACATTCTAGAAAGAGATAGGAACCCCAACAGAAGGAATCCACCAGGCAGGGCAGATAATTAAATAGCAGAAAAGGGGAAAAACAAAGAGTGGGAACCAACAACAGGAAAATATCATGACGAATATAAGTCAATACATATCAGTTTTAACCATCAATGTTAACGGTCTCAATTCACCAATCAAAAGGCACAGACTGGCGAAATGGATCAAGAAGCAAGATCCAACAATATGCTGTATACAAGAAACACATTTAATTCAGAAAGAAATTCATAGACTGAAAGTCAAAGGATGGAAAACAATACTCCATGCAACAGGAACCCAGAAAAAAGCAGGGGTAGCTATTCTTTTTGCAGACAAAGTGAACTTCAAGCCAAGAAGGATTCAGAGAGATAAAGATGGTCATTACATCCTTGTAAAGGGAACAATCCAAGAGGAAGAGATAACGATCATAAATATATATGCATCAAATACCAATGCACCCAGCTATATAAAACAAGTACTACAGGACATGAAAAAGCAAATAAGCACTAATACAATTATATTGGGAGATCTCAATACTCCACTGTCACAAAAAGACAGATCAACTGGACAGAAAATCAATAATGAAATAGTAGAACTGAACCAAACTTTTGAACAAATGGACTTAGTAGATGTCTACAGAGTGTTCCATCCCACAACATCAGAATACACATTTTTCTCAGCTGCACATGGGACGTTCTCCAAAATAGACCACATACTAGCTCATAAAACCTGCTTAAGTAAATGCAAAGGAATTGAAATTATCCCATGCATGTTATCAGACCATAGTGCAATGAAATTGGAAATCAATGGCAAAAGATCTCACAAAAACTCCCTAAACACATGGAAATTAAACAACACCCTCCTGAACAACCAATGGGTCACAGATGAAATTAAAGAAGAAATTAGACACTTTCTACAACTGAATGATAATGACAGTACAACATACCAGAACTTATGGGATACAATGAAAGCAGTCCTAAGAGGGAAATTTATAGCATTAAATACTTATATCAGGAAAATAGAGCAAGCGCAAATAAACAACTTAAGGGTGAACCTCGAGCTTCTAGAAAAAGAAGAGCAGGTTAAGCCAAAAGCCCATATAAGGGAGGAAATAATAAAGATCAGAGCAGAAATTAACGTATTGGAGACTAAAAAAACAATACAAAGAATCAATGAAGCAAAAAGTTGGTTCTTTGAAAGAATATATAAGATTGACAAACCCTTATCCAACCTTATTAAAAAAAGAAAAGACTCAAATCCATGCAATTGAAAATGAAAAGGGTGATATCACGACGGACCCTGCAGAAATCCAGAAGATCATCTATACCTATTTTGAAAATTTATATTCTCCTAAGATGGAAAATGCAGAAGAAATGGACAGATTCCTAGATTCATATGAATTACCAAAGCTGAATCAAGAAGATTTAAAAATCCTAAATAAACCAATATCAACCAATGAAATTGAAGATGTAATTAAAAACCTCCCAACAAATAAAAGCCCAGGCCCTGATGGATTCACTGCCGAATTCTACAAGAAATTTAGAGAAGACCTAATGCCCCTACTTCTCAAACTTTTCAATGAAATTGAAAGGGAAGCAATACTCCCAAATTCATTCCTGGAAGCAAGCATTACCCTGATACCAAAACCAGAGAAGGACCCAACTAAGAAAGAGAACTACAGGCCAATCTCCCTAATGAACATAGATGCAAAAATCCTTAATAAGATACTGGCAAACAGAATCCAACAAATCATCAAGAAGATTATACACCATGACCAAGTTGGATTCATCCCAGGGATGCAGGGATGGTTCAACATACATAACTCAATAAATGTAATACGCCATATTAACAGAACCAAAGACAAAAATCACATGATCATCTCAATAGATGCAGAAAAAGCTTTTGATAAAGTCCAGCACCTTTTCATGATAAAAACCCTACAGAAAATTGGAATAGAGGGTCTTTATCTCAATCTGGTAAAAGCTATCTATGACAAACCAACAGCCAATATTATACTAAATGGCCAAAAACTGAAAGCCTTCCCTCTAAAATCAGGAACAAGACAAGGATGTCCACTGTCCCCACTCTTATTCAACATAGTTCTGGAAACTTTAGCCAGAGCAATTAGACAAGAGAAAGAAATAAAAGGAATAATGATTGGAAAGGAAGAAGTTAAATTATCATTATTTGCAGATGACATGATACTCTACACAGAAGACCCCAAAAACTCCACTAAAAAACTGCTAGATTTAATAAGCAACTTCAGTAGTGTAGCTGGATACAAAGTCAATACTCAAAAGTCAATAGCCTTCCTGTACACAAATAACAAACTTACTGAAAGAGAAATTAGGGAAACAATACCTTTCACAATAACATCCAAAAAAATGAAATACCTAGGAATCAACCTCACAAAGGATGTAAAAGACCTATACACTGAAAACTACAGTACTCTGAAAAAGGAGATTGAAGAGGATATCAGAAAATGGAAAGATATCCCTTGCTCCTGGATAGGAAGAACCAATATAGTGAAAATGGCCATACTTCCAAAATTGTTATACAGATTTAATGCAATTCCAATCAAAATTCCAACAGCATATCTCACAGAATTAGAGAAAACAATCCTAAAATTCATTTGGAATCAGAAGAGACCTAGAATAGCAAAGGCAATTCTGGGCAACAAAGGCAAGGCAGGGGGCATCACAATCCCTGACTTGAAATTATACTATAAGCTACTGTGATAAAAACAGTGTGGTACTGGCAAAAAAAAACAGACCTGAAGATCAATGGAACAGATTAGAAGATGCTGAAACAACCCCAGACATACTAAGCCACCTTATCTTTGACAAAGGTGCCAAACACATTCGCTGGAAGAAAGATAGCCTCTTTAATAAATGGTGCTGGAAAAAACTGGCTCTACACATGCCAAAGATTAAAACTAGACCCAAATCTTTCACCATGCACTAAACTAAATTCAAAAATGGATCAGAGATCTAAATATTAAAACAGAAACATTAAATCTGCTGGAAGGTAGGATAGGTAAAACCCTTGGAGACATTGGTGTAGGCAAAGACTTTATGAATAAAAACTCAACTGCATGGGAACTATCCCAAAGAATCAATAACTGGGATCTCATCTTATTAAAAAGCTTTTGCACAGCAAGAGAAACCACCACAGAGTGAAGAGACAACCCACAATGTGGGAAAAAATGTTTGCCAGCTGTTCCTCAGACAAAGGATTACTATCGAGAACATATAAAGAACTCAAAAAAATTAGACCTCCCAAATTTAAAGACCCACTCCAAAAAATGGGCATCTGAGATGAATACACATTTCTCAGATGAAGAAATACTAATGGCAAATAAATATACAAAAAAATGTGCAACATCACTAGTCATTCGAGAGATGCAAATTAAAACAACACTGAGATTCCATCTCACCCCAGAAAGAATGGCTACTATAAAGAAATCAACTAATAACAAATGCTGGAGGGGCTGTGGGAAAAAGGAACCCTTCTCCACTGTTGGTGGGAGTGTCGACTGGTACAGCCACTGTGGAAGTCAGTGTGGAGATTCCTCAAAAAACTAGGGTTGGAGGTCCCATTTGACCCAGCTATTCCCCTTCTGGGCATCTTCCCAGAAGAATTAAAAACATCGTACACAGCGATATATGTGCACCCATGTTTATAGCAGCACAATTTGTAATAGCCAGATCATGGAAACAACCCTAATGCCCATCAACTGAGGAATGGATAAGAAAGATGTGGTATTTTTTATAAAATGGAGTACTATTCAGCCATAAAGAAGGGTAAACTGGAGACTTTTATAGGTAAAATGGATGCAACTCGAGAAAATACTCATAAGTGAAATAACCAGAAGCACATGTGTAAGCATCGTAATGTCTCTCTAGTATGAGAAACTGAAAGAGTAAATAAGATCCAAAATGTACAATAGACATGGTGAATCAAAAAGAAACTGGTCAAAAGGAAAGAGAGACTGGAATAGGGAAAAGAAAGAAGGGAAAGTGAAAAAAAATTGTATATATATATAAGTTGGTTAAGATAGATACACTACCAATTTTACTTAGTTCATTGAAGAGTAAGGTTTGTGCCAATAATGTTTGGACAATTGAATGCTAATGTCTGGTATCCTGAATAACTAACTTAAAGATAGTAATACGTAATGTATTAACCATTGTTACCCTCCTATTATGTTGTTTTGAAAATTTGTTCTTCTTTTGATTTGTTTTGTTTTTTCTTCTCTTTAAAATTAAAAAAATAATAATAAATAAATAAAAAAATAAATGTGGCCGTTATACACCCCCCATAATGCACCTTTCAAAAATCTTGCCATGATGCTACCAGGAAAACAACTATCTTTTCCACATTGTAGGAAGTTCTGAATTTTGTTGGAGAAGATCGGTTCTTCTAGAGAATGCTATTCTAGCCCTTCTGGTTACTTCTTGAGAAAAAAAAAATTGAAAATATGAGGAACTGGAGGCGTGAGTCTGGATAAGTGTGGCCACAGGAAAGGGACTTCTCTGAGTTAGAGCTGCTTAGCAGCAAGAACAGTGGAAGGCTCAGAAACTCTGAGAGTAGGGACCTCTGATATTGACTTTCAAGTTTCCATTTTATGCAGTAAAATGCTTTTAGAGTAGGTGGCTTTGAGTGTTCAGCAAATTTTATCAACTGCAACCCAACACCAGTTTTGTATCAGCAGCACCTTGGGAGGAACCATGAGTACAAGTGAAGATTGGGAAGAGCAATCTGCAAAAGACAGATTAATTTTAAGACACTAAGAAGTTCTCAGGCCATGTAAATCCATAGACGTAGGAGGTAAATGAGGAATTCCCAGGGGCTGGGGGAATTGGAGAGAAATGGGCAGTGACTTGTAATGTGTACAGAATTTCTTTTTTAGATGTTGAAAATGTTCTAAAATTAGACATTGGTGGTACTTGTACAATTTCATACGAAAGATTTTAGTAATTGCACTTTTAGAATAAACAAGTTTTATGGTTTCTAATTTATATTTCAATTATGTTAATTCTATTATAAACCTGTTTTTTAAAAAGTGATCAGCACAGAGCCTGAAGTAGGAAGTAATCAGTAGCATTAAGCAATGGAAAGTAGCAGAGGGAGTATGCTCCAAGAATTCTTAGAAACCCTAGAGACAGTCTGTATTTTCATTCTGCAAAGTGAAAAGGTGAAAGAATAAGTTGAATATTAAAGGAGAGATTGACCCAGACGGTTAGACTGCATGAGGAGGATACTTGGTTATGATGGCAGTTGAATCCCTTCCTTTACTCTGCTTCTCATGGTCCCCAACTGCTCTCTTGGTCTCTCAGCCCTTACAGAGAACGATACACACACACACACACACACACACACATACACGTTGCTTCCATAAATGAAGTTGTGTCTCTCCCTTCTGAGGACAAAAGAAAGGAGCTAGGATGAGCCTGGTTCAACCAAGTTGCACAATTCAGAAGCCCTGGACCTGCTTAGCACTGCTCCCACCATACCCAGCTTCACAATGCCAGATTGACTGCTTCTCTCTCAGAGGCAGAACAGCACGTGGTGAGATGTGCAGCCAGACCCCTGGATTCACAGTGAATCCCACACCTACATGTCACTACAAAGCCATGAGACCTAGGGCAAGTGACTAAGCCTCTCTGTACCTCAGGGTGGCCCTTGTATGACTGAGGTAATGTTAACACCAACCTGTTGTGAGAATGAAATGTCAAACACATGGAGTCATATCTAGCAAAGAGAAAGCATTGTAGTAATGTGTTAAGTATTATTATTTGTAACAGTGTACAACACATAGCTTTCCCCAAGCTCCAGTGACTTCATGAAGCATGAATATAGGAATCAATGGAATTATAAACTGAAGAAGGCAGAAAATAAAATCATGGACTCTTTGAAGCCACTGGATGATACATGCCATTTGGTAATTTTTGAAGGACCGGAGAGAAATATCTATCTAAACCCAGGTCAGGCATAAGAGTTAATAGTGAAATAACTTGTGTGATGGAAAATCAAAAACAAAGCAAACAAATAAACCAGTGTGGTGGTACGCACTGTAATCCCAGCACTCGGGAAGCTGGGCAGGAAGATTGCAAGTTCAAAGCCAATCTGGGCTATATAGTGAGTTCAAGGCCAGTGTGGGCCATATAGAGACCCAGTCTTAAAAAAGCAAAGCAAACAAAAACCCTCTTTTGGTCCTTCACCCATCTCTGTTGGGTGGGAACCATTAATTTATGTTCGTGTCACTTAGGGCTCTGGGTTGCAAGTGTCAGAATCCCAACTCAAAATGGTTTAAGCAAATAACAACCGAAACAACAGAAAGACTTTGTCTATATAACTGAAAATCTGAGGGATAGTGTGATCTCAAGCTGTAAGTCAGCTTAATACCAGGGCTAAGTAACATCGCCAGGATTCAGTTTCTCTCTCTCTCCCTCCCTCCCTCCCTCCCTTTCCCTCTCTCTTTTCTTTCTCTTTCTCTCTCTTCCTCTCTCCTCCTCCTCCTCTCCCTGGTCCCCTCCTCTGTGTTGTTTCTTTTCTACTATATCTTTCCCAGTTGCCAACATGGCAACAACACATCTGCCCCACACTACCCACCCTACTCAACCCTCCACGTTTGGTGCAAGTCTAGTAAGCAAAACCAATACAAAACTTAAACCTTGCCCAAAGTATACTTGCACAGCTTGGGCTCTGGCCAGGTCCCAGGAACATCCCTGAAGCAATCTGCGTAGTGAAGTGGAAGAAATGCTTTGGTTGCCTTGGCTGGTCTTGCATCCTGAGGGTGGAGGGAGACAGTGAACCACACAAGCTCAGAGTGGGATGGGATAGCTCCCAGGAGGATTGGTGATTCAAATTTATTGGTCATGCATCTTAACAATCTGTTATACTCTATTCTATTCAAAGGCTCTCTTTTGAACCCTGCTGTTTTGTCTCAGGAGCAGGACAAGGCAGATGGAGAGAGAAACAGATCCAGAATTAAAAGTACTGCTTGTATATGTAAAGGGGGAGGGGCCAGGGTGAGGTCCGGCCTGGCAGCCCTCACATGGTATCTAGAGACCAGCAGTTATCACAGGTAGGTTAACAGGAAAATTACAGATTTCATAGGAGGTAGTTCAAACATGGTAAAAGAAAATCTGGAAGTGGGAGAGACTTAGGCAGAAGTAAAGCACCCCAAGACAGAGAAGGAAAATTAGTACCGACTACAACTGCCTTGGCACACCAGTCACAACATTTGTGGACTCTTGCTCATGACAGAGTTGGATTTGAATGGTACCCACAGCCACATCATGCATATAGCATCACAGCTGATGAGAAGGGCCAGTAGCTTTGGGAGCTTTTATTTTCTTTTAGAAATACCTTAGAATATACATTATAATTCTGTCTTAGTTATTTTCTCATTGCTGAGACAAAATACCCAACACCCATAAGTTAAGGGAGGAAAGGTTTATTTAGCTCACAGTTTGTAGAGGTTTCAGGACATAGTCAGCTGGCTCCACAGCAGAGTAGCATGGCAGAAAGGCATTGCAGAGGAGAAACAGTTCATGGTGAGCAGAAAGTAGCAAAGCAAGCAAGCAAGGGACAAAACAAGTCTCTTTCTATCCCTTATATTGTATCCAGGTTATTGGGATTAGAGTAGTGCCAAACCAATCAGTGGTTTGATATAGTAATCACCAAGCCTTAATCCTAGCACTCTTAATCCTAGCATTGCACCATGATTCAATCACACACTCTAGATTCAGCCATCTCTGAAAAAGGACCTGTAGTTCCATGTCCAACATCTGAGGCAATCTGTAGCAACATGTGAACTCCAAAGGGCTTGGGTGGCTCCACCCCTACAGCACTTCTGGTGTTTGTAGCTCCCATGGCTTCTCTTTTCAGCCAGCTCTGCTCCCTCTTTGCAGTATTCCTCACATGATCTATGTTCCTGGCTTCTCCAAACTTTTGGGGTCTCCACTGCACCTTCAGCTTCACCGTCACAGCTTCACACACTACCCTCTCAGGGGCACCCTGCCTGGCCTCCCAGACCTTCTTCTGAAATCTGGGTGGAAGCCTTCCTCATCCCACAATTCTTGCATTCTGCATCTACCTAAAACCAGCAACACACAGATGACACCAGGGCCTGCTGCCAGTTGGAGCAGTAGCCAGGCTTCCTTCTCTCCTGGCCATCCAGATTGAGTCCTATGAACCAAATCTCTAGGCCACTGCCATTCTGGAACATGGTGCTCTGGGATTCTTTTCTCAAAACAAAGTCTTTCACATTTGCAACTCTGAGGCTGCAAATGCTGGAGTCTTGTTGGTTCTTGTGAGGTCCTCAGGCCATCTTTCCCATCGTCTTCTTCTGAAATACTTGACTTTTTCTTGCTAGTCTTTTCAGCAATAAATTTCTCCTCTCTTCCATCTTTGCAGGCCACAACTTTACTGGAGCTTCATTTCTGGCCAAACTCAAAACATTTTAAATCATTATCCTGGGCTCTTTGCTCTTGAATCTGAACATAAATCTTGCTAAAAGCCCCAACAGTAGCCATGCCTCAACATTAGACTGTCTTAAAATTTCTTCTGCAAGATTAATTAGGCCACCACCCTTAATCTCAGTCTCAGACAACGTCTCTGGACATTAGCAAAATGCAGACAAACTTTCTCCCACACCATAACACACATGTTCTGGAGTCCAACACCCAGTGCATTCCTTCTTCCAGCAGAAAGCTCCTGAGCCTGGGCTTTACTGGCATCATTTCTATCAGCATTCTTGTCTTCTGAGCTCTGACCAGAATCTCCCATCAAGTATGGCCTAAAGGTTTCCAGGGCTGTTTTTTTTCAGCTGGTATCTCTGAATCTTTCTTAACTCTTCCTACAAGCCAGTCCTGAACCACATGGTCAGGTATAGATAGTCACAGCAACGACACCACTTCTGGTACCAAATTCTGTCTTAATTACTTTTCTCATTGCTGAGACAAAATACCCAACACCCAAACTTAAAGAAAGAAGTTTATTTGGTCCACAATTTGCAGAGGTTTCAGTCCATAGTTGACTGGCTCCATGGCAGGGTGGCATGGCAGATAGGGATTGCAGAAGAGAAGCAGTTCCATGGTGGGCAGAAGATAGCAAAGCAAACAAGCAAGATTCAACACGAGTCTCTTTATGTCCCTAATATTGTATCCAGGATATCTGGATTAGGGCAGTGCCAAACCAATCAGTGGAGCTATTTAGTAGTGACCCACTCTTAATCCTGGCACCCTGAATGCTGGCATTGCACCATGATTCAATCACACACTCTAGATTCAGCCACCTCTGAAAAAGCCCCACCTAGGTCTGCATGAGGCTTTGGGAGGACATCTAGACACAAGTCATGAGATATACATTTTATAAATGTATCTAACTTGTTTTTACAACTTCTGTTTTTACAGAAATTGAGCAGGCTCTTCAAATTTTCACCCAAGACTTCCAGTTTCAGCTCTGACATGAAGAAAAAGAGTTTGGAAGTTGTTATTCCCATCCATACAAGAAAAAAGATGAACAAACTGAAAATCAGAGACTTTTCTTGGACCCATTAGAGAACAGATGTCCTGGGGCACACTATCACCCCTGAGTCTGAGGAGCCAGGTGAATCCAGAAAGTTACATTGAGAGCCCCTCACCTGGATCAGAAGCCACTGGAGTTAAAAATCAGTAGAAACATTTAAATGATAATTTTAGCAAAATTCTGGAGATGGAATATGGATTTTGATGAGCATGAGAAATTCCTTGGGGGGGCACGGTGTAGCAGGCACCCACATTTTCATACGTTTGATCTGCAGGAACCCCACAGATGGAGAAAATATGAGAAATATCCCCTTGTGCTCTGGCAGAGAGAGGGGAAAGAGTAAACACTGTGGAATGTGCCCAGAGCATTTTCCATGACAAAGGCCTGCTCCCTAGAGGCAAAGCTGTAGCAGAGCCTAGCCTACCTGGAGGAAGGGGTGTCCTCCCACTCCAAACCCCTTTAGTTTCCCTTCCCATCCAAAGGGAAGGAGGGGCACACTAAGAAACACTTGTGAAGGAGATAGCCCTGGACACAAGTTCACTAAAAGACTGACACATAATAATAAGATTGTATAGCCAAGATAAGGAATCAACCAAGGCACCCATTGATGGATAAATTGATTAAGAAAATGTGGTACATATACTCAATGGAACACCATTCAGCCATAAAAAATGGAATCTTGTCATTTGTGGCAACATAGATAGAACTGGATGACATTGGGTTATGTGAAATAATCCAGGCATAGAAAGATAAATACTGTATGTTTTTACTCATATGTGAGTGCTAAAAATGTTGAAATTTTTCATAGTAGAGAGTAGAAGAATGGTCATTAGAGGCTAAGAAGTTGGGGGAGAAGGACTAGGGGAGGTTGGATAACAGGTACCACAAAACAGATAGGAGGAATAAATTCTAATGTTCTATAGCACAATATAGTGACTATGGTTCACAGCAATTATACATTTTATAAAGAAATAAGAGAAGGCTGGGGTTGTAGCTCAGTGGTAGACCACTTGCATAGTGTACACATGCTCTGGGTTCAATCCCTAGCATAGCAAAATGCAAAAAAAAGAAAAAAAAAAGAAAAGCACTAAGTACTAAAATAGACAAATCCAAAGTTTCTCAAGACAAAGCAAGGATAAATGTTTAAGGAGATGGAAGTGCTAATTACCCGGGTGTGATCATCACACATAATATGTGTGTATCAAATTATCACACAGTACCCCATACATATGTACAATTATAATGTGTCAATTTTTAAAAGTAAAAAAAAAATTGTAGACCATTTCCCCTCCCTACACCTTACCACCACATCAACAGTGTCCTAGTATACTAACTAGGTTGTAGCTGAAAGGGTTGAAAACAACAGGAAGGCAAAACAAGAATGTTGGAGGAATTTAAAGTCTCTAGCACCTACAGTTGCCCCATTTCTAGCCATACTAAGATGAAATTTCAGACCTAAGGGCCTATTTGCCTCAGTTCCTTGATATCTAGCATCTCACCTCCCTTTCAACACTAAAAAATAATTAGGTATGCTAAATGGCAAGGAAAAAACATGTCTAAAGAGACAAAACAAACATCAGAGTCAGACTCAGGTATGAGACAGGTTTTGAAATTATGTGATGGAGAATTTTACATAACTAATGGGTAACTTTAAGAAAGAGTAAAAAAGAAATACTAGACTATAAAACAAAAACTAGTGGGATAGAAATGAAGAGTATCTTTGATGAGTTCATTGATGGACTGGATGTGGCCAGGGAATGAATCAGTGAACTTGAAACTAGGTCCATCAAAAATATTCCCAAACTGAAATGCAAAACAAGTCTTCAGGCATCTAAGGGCTTGTAAGTTTCACCCAGTTTTGTCTTCATGAGTTTTGCTATCAGTTACTTAGGAAGTTGGCCCCTGGGACAACAAGCGACTGCTTTCCCATGACTGCTCGTCTTGCAGGGATTTAGGCCACTGCTCAGCAACTTCCAAAAGCAGCACACACCCTCTCATCTCTGCAGTCTGAGCAGTCATTGCTCCAATGTTTCTGACTGATCTATCCTCAATTAATAATAGAGTGCCAGACAGCTTTCAGAGGGAGGGGCCAGGTTCCAGCTGAGAAGTGAGAGGTGAGCATGAGGTAGGGCCTCCATCCTGAAGCACTATAGAAACAGATTGTTAAGGCAGGGACCCAGCTAGGTACAAGGTGAAGGTGTCATCTTAGAAAGGAGACTCTGAGTCACCAGAAATGAAACACAAAGACTGGGTCAACCACGAAACCATGGTGAATGACTTCCAGACAAGTCCAACACAGTGGTACTCTCCTTCCTGCCTGTCACGAGGCCACACCAGAGCCCAATGTCAGGGTGCACCAGAGTTGGCCCCAGGGCTCATGTGCTGACAGTGGAGGACAGCTTTAGAAGCTATGCCAGGCCTGCCACCTGTGTGTGCCTTCTGGCAATGAACCCCAGCATTGAAGTGCTGCCTGCCCTGCCCTGCCCTGCTCTGCAACTTACTTTCTTACTCTCTGTAGAAACTCCCAAGTTTTTCTAGAATGAAAGGATGTGACAGAACTGCTACTGTTGATCTTCCTGGATTTTTCTTATCCTATTTCATACCACCTCCCGTCCTCTCCCCCGGGGGTGTCCGTGATAGTTACTTCCATGCCCAGCAGTCTAGATGTCACTGTGAAGACATTTCTAAGATGCAATTAATGTCCACGATGATTTGGAGTAGAGTATATTACTCTCTATAATCTGGGTGGGCCTCAACCAATCAGTTGCAAGCCTTATGGACAAAGAGCCAGACAAGGAATTCTGCCTCAAGACTACAGCACAGGGACCCTGCCTGAAGTTTCAGCAGTACAGATTTCATACTTGCCCATCCCCAAAATCACTAATTCCTAAAAATCTCTGTCTCTATCTCTGTATCTGTCTCTGTCTCTACCTCCATCATTTCTCTCTAGTTCTGTTTCTCTGGAGAACTCTAATATGGTACCTCAACAAGTCTGTTGGCAAGAAAGTTAATGTTTTGTAATAAATGCCAACTGACATTTGTAATCAAAGGGGAATTTCATTCAGTGAAAAACATTCTATCCATTTATCTAACAGTGGTATTAACAACAATAAAACAAGCTTCATTCAACTTTGCTACTTTTCATTAATTCTCAGCTTCACCTTGTTGTAACAGGACATTGCCCTCTGGCAAGCTGAAGTCAGAAATAATCATAATTTTTTTAAAAAGTCATTATAATTCTGGCCAATCACTTCTAACAGCAGCCATTGAAGGGCTCCTATACCTCAAATGACTTTAGGAAGCCACTGATAACCTGTGAAAACCAGTAAGTCAGGACCAATTAGAAACCACCACACTTACACTTGCTTGCCAGCTTGTGGAATCAAACTGATGGAGCTGAAACTTCATTTTTGCTTTTTTTTCTAAGGAAGAAAAATATAAGATGCTACTGTGTGAGAGTGTCAGAAATATGCTGGCACTAAGAGCACTTGACTGACAAAGTACCTCTCCTGCAGGGTGCACAGAGCCCTTCCCCTCTGAGGACGCTACTATTTATTCCATTTCAAACACCATGTCCGGTGTGGATGGCTTTTACCCCTCAGCATGAGACAGTCCTTCACTTCATAATGGTTTCCTTCACTGGAAAATGTGCCCTTGTGGTTGTTTGGAATCAAACTGCCCTGTAGAAAGTTCCCAGTGGTCTGGCACCTGCTCACCTGAAACTATACACCCCACAATGACAGCAAACAAGAACTGCACAGCAACAATAGGACGTAAATATGTCTAAAACAGATTTCTAACGGCACATCTTTTAACAGACTCATACTTTATTTTGACAAATTCATGATAGAAAAATATCATAGTGTGAATATAGCAGTTGCTCTTTTTGTAACACGGTTCAGGATGTGCAGTGTGACTTGGAATTGCTTACAGGAGGGTGACGCTCCTGGCTGGGCTGTAGTCAACACACGATTATATCTTAGCCATGGTGTCTGCTTGAAAGAATATCACACAGTAAAACTGACTTTTTCAAAGGCTATGGCATTCAATAATAAATACTATAAAGCCAGAAACCAAAACAACTTTGAAAATATTTTTACAATTACTAAAAACAAACTTAAGAGTTCATAATCAAAGCTAAAAGCTCATATAGTCAAAATAGCTTCAACATTTTCTACCAATATAGAATAGTAGAACATTCACTTTTAAAAACAAGTGAAGAAAAATTAGAGTAAACATGATATTTCAGATGACTCTAAACAGTAAACATCAATTTAGTGTATTTATAACTGTCATTTCAACAATATACTCTTTGCCCTGCTGGCAATAACAACTGTATTTCTATCATCAAAAATGTGCCCCTGAGGGTAATCTCTGAACTTATTAAGCAATCATTTTTACACTCCATCCTTGGAGGTGGTGTTTGGAGGACTCTTGGTACATGCAGATATTTAGTTACGGTTATAAAGACAAAAGCTAAATGTGCCAGGAGTCGAAGCTGAAACCAGTTTCACTTTGTTAAGCACCTTCACACTTTTGTTCCCTCTGTTATGCACAGGTAAAGCTGAGCTACTAACTCACACGGGTGCTAATTGTGTTGCTCTGTCCCTTTCAGCTTCTTTCTCTGCTTCCATTCCCTACTTCCCAAAGAATAAAATGGGAGACGCCTCGTTAAAATGTTATTTCTAACATATAAAATAACTGTATGTACATATGTACATACATGCACATCCTTTTCAAGGACTGGGTAACTCCTCGTTTTCTATCAAATAATCCTTCTTCATATACTTGGTTCCCCTAACTAACCTCCATACTTCCAGGTACGCATCCTTTAAGGACCTCCTACTCCTTTCTTCAGAGCTGTCTGATAAGGGTGAGCTCCTAGCCACCAGCGGGACCCCTCGGGGGCTGCCTCTCACCTCTGGTCCACTCTGCTGAGTGGAGCCACCTGCTCCCTCCCCACCCTCTGACCCACCATTTCCATCCTCCCTGGGCAGCTCCTCCATCACGAAAGGCTGCTGGTCTCCACTTGGCTTCCTTTCCTCTCCCTGGGGCTGCGACTCCAAGTCCTCGTAGTTGCTTTGCCTTCTGGTCTCCACGAATTTTGCCACACAGTAAATGATGGAGCCCAAGGTGTTCACCACGACGCCGGCAATGAACAGAGAGGTGGGCTCCACGTCGCTGAAGGCCACCATGCCCACCGTAATGGTGGCAATGCTCTTCACCACGCCCACGAAGCTGGTGGTCACTGCCGAGTTAATGTAGGTACAGTGCAGGGTGGTGAAGTTCATGGCGCAGCCGATCAGGATGCAGGCCATAAAAATGCAGACCATGGCTGGGTCCTTCCAGCCCGGGAAGGTCCAGGCGTGGATGGAGTCCGTGCTGGCGAAGGAGCAGACGACCAGCAGCGGGGTGGCCGAGACGGCGATGACATACTGCGCGGTGAGCGGCCCGTGCTCCGTGTCTGCGCTCGCCTTCTGGATGAGCACCAGGTAGGCGGCGTGCACCAGCACCGCCAGCACGCCCGTGACGTACCCGAGGGGGTCGCCGGTCAGGTCGCCAGCTCCTGGAGTGCAGCGCGGGAAGGAAAAAGAAGAATCGGGTTGGCGCGGGTGGGTTCCCACTGGGGCAACGCGTCGAGTTGGAAAGTAGGCTCTGCCCACTGACTTGCCGGGTACCTAAGAGACGCCCACCGCGCCTCGGCCACCGTGTAAAATGTCACAGCCAAGCTCAGTCATGCATAGTGCGATGCATAGGGAGAGGTCCCTTCCTGACATGTCCCCGGGTCACCCGTCATCCTCTGTCCCTGTCAAAGGTCACGGTGGGCGCAGATGCTCTCGGGGTAGGCGCTCTGACTCCCCTGGGCTCGCACTGAGGTCACCCAGGCGCGTAGTACCGCTACCCCCGAGCCTCCTGGAGCATCGGAAGGGAGAGAGTCTGGTTGGTGGTTCCCCATCCTGGGCGGGCCACTGCGGAGCGAAGGTCGCCTCCACCCCTCCCCTCCAGGTCCCGGGCCGGGATCCCCGAGACCCACAGCCCCCGCCCGCTCTCATCCGTCCGACCGCCGACCCCGGCCCGCGCCTGGGTCCCACCCCGACCCCCTTCTCCTCAAGCCCGCAGTCCCCCGCACGCCTGCAGCCACCCCAAACTGCCCTGGGAGCCCAAGCTTCGCCCCCGTCCCTCCCCCATAGCAGCCCTGCGTGATCGGGGAAGTTCTCGGCCCCCTCCTTCCTGCTCAGTCCAGGGCTGGACTGCGGCTCTGCTCCCCGAGGAAGGGGTTGAGCGCGGAAGCCCGGGTGGGGGCGGCGGGAAGGGCGGTGCGCGGGGACTGGGGCGGGGGTCGGAAGTCTGGTTACTTGGTTGGGGACCCTGAGGAAGCCGGCCGGAGCGCTGGGAGGGCTCCGCTGGGTCTGGGGCAAAGTCCCTTTTGCGAGCCGAACTACCGCTCTCAACGCTCTCCACCTCTCCCAGCTTCAGTGTCCTCATCTGGAGGTGCGGGTGCTGCTCCGAGCGACCCCCGCGGCCTCCGCCGGTGGGGAAGGCCGGGAGCCGGCAAGGGGCCCGCTCACCTGCCAGGGCGGCGCCGCAGGTGGTGATGAGCACGGCAGCGAGCACCCCCGGCGAGGGCGCGCCGTTCTTGAGCACCAGCACGCCGATGAGCATGGTGACCAGGGGCAGGCAACGCTTGAAGACCACGTACATGGGTAGGCTGAGGCCGCGCAGGGACCAGAGCGTGAGGCTGGACTGCAGCGTGGAGAGCACGGCGACCCCCGCGAAGGAGCGCGCCAGGCTCAGGCTGAAGGGGGGCACAGCGACGAGCCCGAGGCGCCGCAGCAGCTCCAGGCTCAGCGCCGCGGTGGAGCTGGTCAGGCACTGCACCAGGGTCAGGAAGGTGAACTGGTAGCGGCTGATGAGGAACTTGAGCAAGATGTTGAGGGAGCCCGAGAAGACCCCGTGCGCGATGGCCACCGAGATGCCCAGCACGCGGCCGCGGCACAGCTGCCGCATCGCGCCGGCTCCACAGCACCCGGCCGTGGCGGAGCTCGAGGACCGGCGAGAGGGGAGCTCAGAGCCGCGGGGCGCAGAGGAACGAGGGCGGCGGGGAAGCCCGCCCAGCGCGCGGCGAAAGGCAGCTCCGGCGGGCGTCCTGGCGCGCGGCGGCTCCGCGTCCAACTGCCCCGCAGCAGCTCCGGGCAGGCAGGGGCGGGATCCGGGGACTCCGAAAAGTGGCGGGGGGGGCGGTGTGAGAGGAGTGGCGGGAATCCTAGCGACAGCGATGTTTGAGTAGGTGACGAGCCGCGGTGGGTTGTGTCCCGCGGTTTCCCGGCCAGGGAAGACGCTGTGCGGAGGGAAGCCGAGCGGCTGCCAGAGGGCGGGACTGACCTGCGCCCCTCGGCACCCAGCGCCCACCGGGCCGGCTCCCGCTGTCCTCCTGCAGCCGCCGAGCCGGGGGGGGGGGGCGCGGGTGGAGGGGATCCCGGGCACAGCTACAGACGATTTTAGAAACAACAGCACTCTGGGATTGAGCACCGCTTATTGGTCGCAACAAGTGAGGGCGCCCCCAGGCCCCTTGCCCGTGTGCTGCAGCGAATTTTCCACCCATGGTCTCTCCCAGCGCAGCAGCGGGAAAAGAAACCGGTCGGTGTTGGCGGGCGGCGGAGCCCCTGATAACTCTAGATCCGGGCGCCGACTCCGTGACATTGCAAGAACCCGCGTCTGGGGCGAGCTCTGGAGTCCCGGGGCTGGCCCGCTCCAGCGCCGGGCGCTGCGCACTGGGTTTGCGAGCCTTCCAGGGAAGGTCTTGGGAGAACGCGCGCTGCCCTGCAGGAGCTTCCACAGGCAGATCCTGGGGGTGGAGGCACACATTGAAGTGAGGCAAGGATATGAAGGAAAAAGAAAAGCAGAAAGGAAGACTACTGCAAGTAGCCACTACCAATTCTGGAGGAGCGTGGAGGCGACGCTGCCCGAACGGTAGTGAGGAGGGGTTAGATGCGCTGGCTCTTAGGGGCTGGGCGGGTTGGCAGGAATACAGGGCCCTCCGCCCTGCCGGGAGGCTCCTTGTCGCCTTATTAGATCCGGGGAACGAATCGCAGTGTTTGGGCCAGTCGCGGGCCGCTTTGGGGAACAAGGCGAGGACTGGAGTGTGGGTATCACCTCCCCGGCCAGGGTACAACTTCGCCCCTCAGCACTTCTGAACTGTGTGCTTCCCAGATGGCTGAGATAAAAAGAGATTTTTGTTTTCAGGTGCCAGACTTTAGTGACTGATAATAATTCAGTGCCCTGCGAAGTAACGCCGGGACCGGTAGTGAACTCAGCAGCAGAGCGGCTCGCTCAGCCCGGGTCATCGCTAAGCGCCAGGCACAGTTTAGTTTTCTGGCTACTTGAAATGTGTGGCCTTGCCAGGGTTCAGGATCCAGGAAGAGTTCGAAATCGCTGCGCTCCTCACCTTTCGGTTGCTGGCTCCGGTCCACTTCTCCTAGCCACCGGGAGAAGAAATCTCCTAAACTTTAAATGCTGCACCACCTTGCCTTGACACACCCTATCTATTTCTATCTGCCTCTTTTTTTCCCCCGACACTCCAAGGCTGACCCCGACACTCCAGGCCAGATGTTGAAGTTGCAGAAGAAAAAGAAAAAAAAATTACAACAGTATCACAGCGTCACTGCTTTCCTTCCTCAGAGCCAGTGTTTTTTGTTGTGGGCGCTCACTTTGGTGAAAGAGAGATCGGTCTCAAGCAGTCCACTAGCTCATGTGCCCAGCGCCTAGTAGAGCCACCTTCCCGTCCCCAACAGGTGGACATTCGGGCAAATGTCTGTTAATGGCCCAGGATGCTAACTTTCCAGGAATAACGCTGGACAGCATTACACTAAAAATACGTGCTTCTGTTTCCCCAGGGAGCTCTTGGTTTTTATTGCTAAAAGTTGTGGTTACACACTACTGGCTATTTAAGGAACTCTGTTCAAGAGCTGGTGTTATTTCTCTAGGAAATAAGTCTGAAGCAGCAGTTTAAATTATGTGTATGTGTGTGGTAAGTATTTAGTCAAGATAGAGACAGAGATAAAAAAACTGAATATTAACTTTTTAAAGACATCCGCAAATAGCAGACTTCTGCTTCTAGGGCTCATTCCAATTAAAGGATGACTGCCTCACTATCCTAAGTGAATATTATAAAGAACTGGCAGTGTAGACCTAGTCTGCAGATGATTCATTTCTTCCAGCAATCATAATTGCTTCCATTTGTGATACTAACTTTAGGTAGAAGACTGGGGGCTGACTGAACTACCTTACCCATTTCATTTAGGCAAGACCGTTTAGTTTAATATCTGAAACCTGCAGCAGCGTGAAACAGCACATTTTCTCCATTTTATTGCATAAAGTTCTTTCTTAGGGCTCTAAAAAAATAAAAACTTTAATCCCACTTCTCACAAAAATCAGTTACTAGATCAACTACTAAAGAAAGATGGGGAAAGATAACAATACTATGTTTAGCAAGGTTAATTGAACAAGCATGTGGATCCAAGGTCAAATAGCTATTTGGCCAACTGGCCAAGGTATCAAGGGTCTAGACACAAGCTTTTTATCTTTAGAGCTACTCAATAAATATTCGTGGCATTAAATCAATCAGTTCATTCATTCAACAAACCTACAGAGCAAGTATTTTTTTCTAGGTAGGCTGTTAAGCCAGGGAGAATTGCAAGAGGAGCACTCAGTTAGTCCTTAGAGATTCAAGGTTGGGGGAGGCAGCGCAATGTAGCTAATGCAACAGGGAAGTCTTCCAGCAGGAAAAGGGGGAGTCCAGGAGGGTAATTAAATCAGTTTTACTGGAGGAGCAGAGAAAGGAAAAACATTTTTTCAAAATTTTACTTAGGTCGTTATTTTTTATTGCAAAAGTAAACATGTTCATTGTAATATGTAAAAGGAAAACAAATTTTATAACTAATGAGTAGAGTTTAAGGCCCTGGGTTTGATCCCCAGCACCAAAAATCAAATAACAAATATATTTCCCCTTTTTAAAAATAATAAAATTGGGATATCATCCAAATGTCCAGAATTTGCTATTTTAAAAAGCATATTGTGGTGATCAGCTTTCAAGACAGTCTCTAATGATCTATTGCTTCCTCATATTCACACCCTTGTCAACTTCTCCCACACTGAACTAACACGGTCTTCATGACCAACAGAAGATGGTAGAAGTAGGGGCAGGTCACTGCTGAGGTTTGCTTATAAAAGACTGAAGCTTTTGTCTTGGATTTTCTTTTTCCTCCATCACTTGGTCTGGGGGAAATCAAATGCCATGCCACAGGGACACCTCAGACAGCATGGCCAGTACTTGAGGCTAGCTAACAACCAAGTGAATGACCTGGGAAGCTGATACTAACGTGGAGGTGCCAGTTTAACTAAATGTCAGGAGACAATCTGAGCCAGGACAACTCAGCTAAGCTACTGCTTGATTCCTGGCCTATAGAAAATGTGAGATCATAAATATGAGCTGTTTTATATGAAGTATTGAGGAGACTTGTTACATAGAAATAGATAACTGATACAGTAATCTATTTTTCCATGTCAGGACATCACTTACTCTTTTAAATGACTGTTCTATAGCATCACCTTTCTCCTGTAAACAGGCATTGAGGATTTACCAATCATGATGTAATACATGTCCTTCAATATCTGTTCCAACACATACTTCAGGTATTTCAAGACCTTGTAAGTGGAACTGCTGGGTCAAAGGGTAACTTAAATTCTTGATTTATTGCCAAATTGCCTATTAAAAAGTATGTAACACTGCTCTGATATTAAACAATATTGAATATTATTATTTTAAATGTTTACCAAACTGAGATGCAAAAAAAGGGGGGGTGTCTCATTTTAATTTGCATCTCTTTGCCATCAAGACAGTCTGACTAAACCTTTTTGAAGTGTATTAAACATTTGCCTTTCTACATCAGTGAAATGTCTATTGATATCCTTTGTCCACTTTTGTGTTTGGTTGTCATAGTGATTTTATAAGTCTTTATAAATTCTGGATATTAACCATTTGTTATATGTTGCTAATATATTTTTTCATTATATCTTCTCTCCCTTAACTTTGCTATTTTCATATTGTTGGACTTTCCCATTAGCCATTTCATGTACTGTAATTTTTAAATGGTAAGAATTTGCCAAGCCAATACAGCACACTTGAAGCACACAGAAGAGGCTGGACAAAGATAGAGAAGAAAACCTATGTGATTTCCACAGGGAATTTGTGTGTTGCTCATGAAGAGAAGGAGCCCTGAAGAGAGAGGCAGGACTAGCCCAGAAGACCTAGCTGCCTGGTTAGTGAGCCTGAACTTGTTCCTGTAGGCAATCCTGCAAGCAAAGAAAGGTTTTACACTGAAACTGGAATGATCAGATTGCAGTTTAGATCAGTCTCCGGCAGCTGTGTCGAGCAGGATGGCTCTCAGGGCACAGACTGGAAACAGACACACCATTTAAGAAGCTGCAGTTGCTCAGAGAAGCTCATGATGGCTTGAACTGTGGCAGTGGTTAGGTTGAGGAGAAGAGTCAAAAATGGAGAAATATATAGAGTAAAAAAGATAGGACTTTCAGTGTGCGGGGCACGGAGAGGCAGGGAACGAGGGAGGAACAAAATGATGTGGTGGTCTTTAGGTTGGCCTAAATGTGTGTTTAGCTTGACTCTATAGTATTAAGTGAAAAGACATGTGCAGGAGGAAGAGCTGGTTTAGTAAGCAAGGTACATCTGGGTGGAACAAAATGAGTGCAAAACTGTGTGGGAGATCTAGGTGGGGAAGGCAGGAGGCATTCCTTAGTCAATGTGTGTGTGTGTGTGTGTAAAAACTTGTTATGTGGGTTAGCACATCCAAGGAGAGGCCCGTTAAGTAAGAAATTAATAAGAGCACATTTTCGGAAGAGCTCAGCTAAGAAGTACCAAAGGCAGAAAGGACAGCGGGCCCTCAGCCTGGATCTCCCAGGGGCCAATGGACTTCACAGGATCGCTCAGACGCAGGCTCGGCCTTTGAGGTCTTCCGACTTGGGAAGCTGCTCTTTGTCAGTTCTCCCAGGAGTGATCAGGATCTAGTCAGCAGAGAGTTCGGTACCTTGACTGTTCCTCAGTGAGCCAGTTTCTGTTATTCCTAAGGAGGCCACATGGCAGCACCAAGGGCTTAGATTCAGTCACTGCAGACTTCAAATGCAGTTTCATTACTTCCTGGCTCTTTCGCCTTCTGAGAACCTTGGCTTCCTTCTCTGGACAACAGGCAGGGCTGCCTTGCAGGGAGGATGGAAAGATTAAAAGGGTGACACATGCATCTCAGAGAATGCCCAGACCACAGATGTGTGACTGGGAGCTCCCTTTCCCCTCATCCACTCTTGAGTGCTGCCCCATCACTGCAGGTAGACACAGCTCTGGAGCAGACATGAGATCAATGCTTTGTCGCCTGGAAGAAATGACTGTCTGTCCAGAAGTGGCGAGCTCATGAGCTACCAAGAATTCAAAAATCATGCACATTCTCTTTCAGAAAAGAATCCACCTCTGCTCGTCACTTTCCGGTACTAGCTCCAGGGAAGAATCTGGGGAAGTAGGTGTCGAGCCGCTCTTTCACACTGACAGGTTACCAAAACCTGAGTTATGGATTATGAAGTTAGGGTTCTAAACACCTCTCACTCCCCAAAATAGAGGAGGAAATGAATCAAGGGAGATGTTAGTTTTTAAATCAGTAATTTTTGTTTCAAAAGATACATAGCAAATTATTTTATTAGTATACTCTCTTGCATTCTAAAGGGAAGGGAAGTTTATTTCATTGTAAACATGATCTGGGTTAGACATTTTTTCAAGGTCCTTATAACTTCTGCTGACACAGAGCACACGTACTGTGGACCTGCTGTGTTGAACCACACGTTGGCATGATGCCTTTAGTTCAGGTGAAGGAAAGCAACAAGGAAAGGCTCCAAGAGACATCCTGTGCCAACTCGAAGGATGAGGTTGAATACTTCATTCATTACAATCCACTTATGTTAACTGGCGTCAACTTTAATACTGCTGAAGCAAGAATCAAAATGGGCTATATGTTCCCAGAGATCATTCATTCATTCATTCATTCAACAAATATTTATTGGCATCTTCTATGTGCCAGGCCTGGTGTTAGGACAGAATCCCTGCCCTCAGGCCATGGGCACTGGACTGTGTGACTGACCAGGTGTATGAGGCTAGAAGCCTTAGGCACAAATCTTTGACCCAGTCAGTGGCAACATCACTGAACTCTGGGTCTGTGATTTCCAGCCCCACTCCTGGCTCCACTTCATGTCTTTTATTCCACCTTTGAACTTACGCTATCTTGTTTGTTATCTTAAATTGTCTTAATTTTTCTGGAACAAATAAACAAATATGTAAATAAGACAATATAATTTTTAATTTATTTTTTGTTCTTTAAAAGTTCTTAAAACTTGAGAATTTAATTAGAATTTCTGCCATTTATGACACATTTTAATATTATATAAAACATTAGAGAAAGTAGTTTGTTTTAACAATGTCCTTTTTTTTTTTTTTTTTTTTTTGTGGGTACCGGGGGGGTCTACCTCAGGACCTCGCGCGCCAGCAGGCGCCCGTGCCGCTGAGCGATATCACCGGCCCCTTTTTCGTATGTGGGATCCGGGAGTCGAACTCGGGCCCTCGCGCTTGCAAGGCAGGCGCTTACGCCGCTGAGCCATCTCACCAGCCCCAACAATGTCCTTTTAAACTACCTTTTTCCCCCAGTTTTCAGTACCTACAAATTTTTCAAAGATATTGAGGGAGGTGGCAAGAAGGGTTTATAGCGTTAGTTTATAGCAATAGTTTCAAGGATGTTCCTATAAGCCTTAATAGGACTTAAGACTTTTGGCTTAGTGGACAGATTAAAAATGCTTCGATAATAGATAAATGGGAAGGAAGAAATAGAGTCATGTGTGTAATATCCAAGAGTTGAATAAATGTTAAAAAAAAAAAAAACAGGAAACTGTTACCTCACAGCATTCTATGTTCTTTTTTCTTTTTTTTTTGTGAGTACCAGGGGTCGACCTCAGGACCTCGTGCACCAGCAGGCGCCCATGCCACTGAGCGATATCACCGGCCCTTTTTTCGTATGTGGGTTCCGGGAGTTCAACTTGGGCCCTCGCGCTTGCCGGGCAGGTGCTTACGCCGCTGAGCCATCTCACCGGCCCGCATTCTATGTTCTTAAAGCACAGCAGCAGTTCTGGAGAGAATTTCATTCAGCTATACGTTGGGCACACAGTAGATATTCAATAAATAACTTCTGAATAAATTAAATCTATGTTAGAGCCCAAATGTAAACTACAGCTACACCCACATCACACATATTATTGTATTCATATATATCTATATTTAAAATGCAATCTTATTGGGGATGTCATAAAACAACATACTTTCAAGACATGCAGTTTATTTTGATTTTTATCAATAGTGATTATATTTTACATAAAAAATGACAAAAATGAAACATATGACTCTCCATATAGTCTACTGATCTCTCATATTTTAATCCATTTTATAATACAGAGATAACATTTTAATAGATAGCCCAAGATACCCCAAAATATCGATTATGTCTTAGGATTTTAAGATATATGGCTTATGTACCAGGCTTGCAGAATGATCCAAAGTCTTTATTATTAACTGCCTCAAAACTGTTTCCAGGGTAAATCTGAAGAATTTGAAATCTGAATAGCACATAAAAGCATAATGTCTATGTTTTCGATAGTTACTTTATTTGCTGGTGAGTAATTCTTCAGCCAACATCCTTGTTTCTGTCCAGAGCAGTATGTCTCAAGCAGGAATAACAGTAAGACAAGCAGGGTCATATATCTTTATTGTTTCATCCCAAGAACAGTCAGCCACCTACAAAGCCAAAACAAAATAAGAAACACACTTAGGTGCACAAAAATTCAAAACTGGCAGCAAAAACCAGTCATTTAGCATGTATATCATTCTTTTATATAGGAAAAACCAGGGATACCTTTTTGAAAAATGGCCTATTTTCTCTTTCAAGATACACTTTGGGGATTATTTCCAATGGACTGAAGTTGCCTACAAGGATTTCCGCCCCCACTGGAGAGCTATGTAATTCCCTACCTCTTGAGCTAAATGTTGAAAAGATGCACTCCTAGACTGTGAACTAAGACTTTTTATTCAGTGCATAATTTTAAATTGTTGCGATGGTAGAAAAGTAGGAAGAAAGAAATATAGCATCTTGAGTACAGTATCTGTTACAGCTTGTGTCTAGATGTCCCCCCAAAGTCTCACGCAGTCAGGGGGAGGAGCTTTTCAGAGGTGGCTGGATCTAGAGTGTGTGGTGGTGCTGGGATCAAGGGTGTCTGATTACTAAATCAGTCCACTGATTGGTTTGGCATAGTTCTGGCTAGGATTAAGGGGGTGAGTGCTACATCTGCCCTAGGGTGGGTAGCCTGCATAAAATATAAGGGAGAAAAAGAGGACTAATATGCTCTTGCCTGCCTGCTTGCTGTGGACTCTTCTCCTCTGCGATGCCCCTCTGCCGTGCCACCCTGCCTTGGAGTCAGCTGATTATGAACTGAAACCTACAAACTATGAGCTAAATAAAACTTTCCTCCTTTAACTCTGAGTGTCAGGTATTTTGTCTCAGCAATGAGAAAAGTAACTAACACAGCATCTAAAAAGATTTGACTAAATGTCAGAAAATTTAAGCTGTGTATTTGGGGTGGGAGGAAGATAAAAGTACAGCTCTTGCCTTCACAAAAGGGCTTATTCCAGGCCAAGTGTGGAAAGCCCTCTAGAGACTCTCAGAGGAGGGACGTGAGACTTTCACAGGCCGTGGACTGCCACAGGAGTAGCCAAGCTGGAACCAGTGCTTACACCTGTTGTTGTCTCCATTAGAAACGGTCCCTTGTAAAGTGCAAACTGTCCATCATTATTTGCCAAATCCTGCAGTTGTAAGTTTTTATACCATAAGACACAGACACACAAATTACTATGTTAATTTACCCCTGACTCATGCACATGTGTGTTTTCAAGTGTTGGACCTTTCAGAATGTAAAGTGTCAACTATTGTGAAAAAAAGAATTGGAGAAGTAAGACAGGCCTCTCATGCAAAGTATCTATAAATTATGTTTCTGAATTTCTATTAAACACTCTTTAATCCATTTTCTTATTTATTCAGGACTTATAATAACTAACAAATATTAAGGCCACTGAATCAGCAAATTTTCATAAATCAATACTTGATAATACATGAAAGATCTAAAATCATACTGATATACAGAATTATGAATTGATTCGAATTAATGCAAATAATGGCATTTCTCCATTAACTAATTAAATTCCAACTAGTTCTACAAATTTAAATAAGCTTACAAGCAAAAAGGTTTTTAAAAATGCACTTTACTAAACTAAAAAAGACTCCAGATTCTTTCAGGCTGGTACTATAAAGACTTCCTGGTAAGGAAAAAAGATCATATCATGTGATCCCGGGGGGTAGCATCTCATTAATTACCGTCAGCACCCACGGGCCTCTAGCAGCACTGCTGCCCCTTTAATTCTAGGCCTGAGTGTCAGATCAGGGCCCTCTTAATGTCCCATAGTACCTATCAGTGGTCAGCCTCAAAGACATTTTAAAAAGACTATGCTAAAAATAAGACCTGACAGACAAACATTAAAAAGACTTTACTAAAATAAAAAGTACTAGCAAAAAGACAAGGCGAAGGCATGAGAATAAATAATCTGCTTCACAGGATGAGGTCCACTCAGCCTTCAGGTGGTCAAAGAGGAACCTTTCCTAGCTCCCATCCTGTTTCCTCCAATCCCAGGTACACATTCTGGCCAGGAAGACTCCTTCGAGGACAAACTCAGGTTAAGAGGATGAGAAAGGCAATAAAATGTCTCCTTTTCCATCCACTAAACAATCTTTGACCTCAGTTTCAGTCCTGCGGATGAGGACTCACCTCTCTGACCATTAACTTGCTGTGAGAAAAAACTTTGAAAGATCAAGACCAGCAAAATATTATTTGGTATCCTTTCAGTGGAATAATGGTAGTTATTACCATTATTAGCCATTCTGGGTTACCTGATTGTATGGCCTATCTTTTACTGTCTTTGACTAGACCATTTTATGATTCTGTAAATTATAGAAAACTGTTCACAACACAAGTTATTCTAATCCATAAAGACAGCAATGAATGTTGTCCTGGGGAAATGCTGCTGATAGCCAAGAGATGACTCCAAACCTCACATTTTATTGCCCTGTGAATATTCACCAGTTTTGCTCCTATTACTAAATTCATTTCAGCATTCAGTGGATGCCTATATGTGTCTGACCTTTGGTTCCTTTGAGTGAGCTGTAATATCTTACAGGCATCACATAAATAAGTTTAATAAAACCTTTGATACATGTTCACATTATACTGCTATGAAAGTCATGATCACCATTTTGAAAATTATCCTTTAACATGGACACACACAGAGATATAGCTTTATTTGCCTCAACAGGGTAACTATTATTTCTATGGGACATGACAATTCTTGTTTCTTATAGGATATAATACAGTAAGTTAATAGTAAAGCCACTTCATTTAAGAAACATTATGGAATGGAGAGAAGGGGTAGTTATGCTAAGAAAGAGACTGAGAATAATGTCTAAAATTGGGCATGAAATTAAAGGCAAACGATAACACAAAACAGATACTATGATCAATTTTCCAGTTTTAACAGTTTTTCCTAGTACTTAGACTGTAAGAGAAATCATCCAATTCCAAAAAGAGTCACTTAACAAAAGATACAATGCCTTTCTTCATTTGGTTGTTTAAAAAAAAGTTTCAATCCTCAAATAGGTCAAAAGCATACTACTAAACTGGTTTCCTAGAAGTATTTCCATTAGGCAGTGGTTCTCAAATATTTGTTTGTTTGTTTTTCGGGTTTTTTGGTACCAGGAATTGAACTCAGGACCTCACGCTTGCTAGGCAGGCACTGCACTGAGCTATATCCCCAGCGCCGGTTCTCAAATTTTAATGTACATCAGAATCACCTGGAGGTGACAGATGACTGGTCCCATCCTCCTAGCCCTGGTTCTCAAAATGGGATCAGCATCTGTGGCATCATTTAGGACTAATAAACACCCTTGATCTTTAAAGCAAGGTCCACAGATGGGCTTCAGAAAGTCCAAATTTCTGAATGTATGAATTTCTACATACATTTTGGGAGGAGGGGAGAGCGAATCCATAATCATCTGTAATACAGGGGTATAAGCACAAGGACAGCATTACGGGGCCTAGTAGAAACAGCAAAGGGGCCACTGTAACCAAATCTGAGGAAAGTGGACGCTTCCAGGAGGAAGTGTTACCTAAGCCGAGGCTTAACAGAGGACGAGTGTGCTGTAGTCCGAGAGCGTTTGCTGTTGTTTGTGAGACAGGGGCACCCTGAAAAAGGGGGTATAATCTGGGCAGTGGCATAAATAAGAGTGAATGAAGAACTGAAAGTTCCAGCTTCAAGGCCACTAAATTGCTTTGTAACACCTCTGATGAAACACTTAACTTTTGATAGGAGGCTTTTTTTGAATGTGCTCTGGGATTTCCTGAAGGCTGGTGCAAGGCATCTCTCTCCCTGAGCCTCTTCCCTTATGGCGCAAGCGCCTGTAGACACCAAAGGGGAGGAGCTCCGGGCTCCAGTGCTTCTGCCCAAGGATACTCAAATGGAAAAGGTATTCTTTTTTTTTTTTTTTTTTTTTGTGGGTACCGGGGGTCGACCTCAGGACCTCGCGCACCAGCAGGCGCCCGTGCCGCTGAGCAATATCACCGGCCCTTTTTTTGTATGTGGGTTCCGGGAGTCGAACTCAGGCCCTCGCGCTTGCCAGGCAGGCGCTGATGCCGCTGAGCCATGGAAAAGGTATTCTTAACCCAAAAGCTGCCACTGTGATACATTCACTCCTGAGCTCTTCTGAATTTCCTTTAACCTGACACCAAAATGCAAACCTTCTCATCAGGACTCAATTAAAATTATCAACATTTTAGGAAAAAATGATTTTTCAAAATGTTGTATTGCTTTACTTAATGTGAAATACAAACAGAGAATCAATCTTCATTATTTATTTTTAAAAGCTGCTATCTCCCAGGGAAGTAAAAAATAACTAACCTTGCAGGGTTGGTCTCCATATAAGATATATTTGTAATGATCTCATTTTAACTTTTATGAAGCAAAAAAGATATTTTAAGTTTTAAGAATAAGCTCACTTGAGATAGCTCAGCGGCATAAGTGCCTGCCTGGCAAGCGCGAGGTCCTGAGTTCGACTCCCAGTACCCACAAAAAAAAAAAAAAAAAAAAAGAACAAGCTCACTAATGAGAAATAAGAACTATTTATTGCACTAAACCGTCAATTTCCTTCAAACATACAATAAAACATGCTTGAAAACTAAATAGAATTTTATTATTTATCAATACAGCCTAGTAATTTCTAAATATAGCTATGGCATATACATTATGACATCATTGTAAATGGGATACTTGAGAGCAACTGTACTAAATATTTCAAACTTTTCTATGTGTAAAATACAGATGCTACATAGCCAAAAATTATTAATGAAACAAATGCTTTCAGTAATAAGTGTGTAATTAGAACTTAGTGCTGGATCAAGTAAGATATGTTATAGGACATCTTCAATACTAATGGTTATAAATGAAGCCTTTATTTATTTATTTTTGCGACAGGGTTTCACTATATAGACCACGCTGTCCTCAAACTTCAGATGCTCCTGCCTCTACCCCTCTGAGTGTTCAGATTATAGATGTGTCACCCTGTCCAGCTTAAATGCAGCTTTTAGAGAAGGAAACATTATAATTAAAATGCCAAATTTGGGGGCCGGTGAGATAGCTCAGAGGCATAAGCGCCTGCCTGGCAAGCACAAGGTCCTGAGTTTGACTCCCAGTACCCACATTAAAAAAAAAAAGGCAAACTTAAAATATATGTGAAATTTAGAAAATGGATTTAAATCCTTGAACTTTATCAATTCTCTTTACTTGAGTAAAATGTTTACATATGCCACCAATAAGGTAATTCAACTCAAATGATTTGATATGGCTATAAAAATAACAAAGAATTCCAACTGAACAATTAAGAGATTTACTTTATTGACAAGTTTTCTACTCCCTGTTTATCATTATTATTCTTTTTCTCTCTATTTTGTGGACAATTATTTTTGACATTGGGAAACTTGTTCAATCTACTGTATGGCCTCCTTGACAAGAATGAATTGGAGAAATAGGCAAAAAGATGTATGTAGAAAGAATGCCTTCTGAAAAAAAATCACTAATGTCAACTCTAAATTTTGAAAAGGAAGCTTCATTACGTTACAATATATTAATTTTTGGCTAATGAAACAAACATGTTTCACTTACTCAGCCCTTACAACAGAAAGTGACTACAGGGGAGAATGTGATTTATTTTGTTAATCTTTCTGGATTTATACAAAAGTAAGGAAAGAGTTGACCAAAAACCAAAAAACTTTTTGTATTTATTCACTATATTTAGCACATATGTATCAGGTACTTTAATCCATTATATATCTCTTAGCAGTCAGAATATTTAACTGACACTCAAAATATGTACTGAACCAAGACGGAATGGAGAAAAGGAGAGAAGGAAGAGAATCGTCCCTGAATTCTTAAACATAAAAATACTTTGTATAGGCAGAGGTGGAGGAGAGCAAGGGAAACTCACAAAGCCACAGAGACAACAAATAATCAAATGTAATTGGTCTGCAACAGAGAATTACTTACGATGGTGAAAACTAAGAAAGAACACAGATCATACTGAATCTTGAAAGCAAAATTAAAAGTTCAGACTCTACTTGAAGAAGGTTATTCTACCCTTGAAGGTGTCTAGGCAAAGATGACATAATGAAAATGACAATTTAACCACTGATTTGTGAATGAAAACCAGACCATAACCCACATACTATGACATGACACTTCCTGACATGTAGTATGGCAGGAGGTGAATGGTCAGAGGTTTAAAAACATCACAGGGACGGCTGACCATGAAGTTGAGAAAGAGAAAGACCTGTTGGGAGGCAAATCTAGTAGTATCTGCATTAGATGACAAAGGCCTAAAAAATGGCAGCAAGAAGAAAAAATTATTCTATCGCAGGAACGTGGTATGTCTGGCCATTTATTCCAGTTTTATTTTGTAGGGTTTTTCTGTTGTTTTGTTTTGTTTTGTTTTGTGTTGTGTTGTATTGTGTTTGGTGCTGGGATGGAACACAGGGTCTTGCCCATGTTAGGAAAGTGCTCTATGGCTGAATTATATTCCCAGTCTATTCCAGGCTTTTTAAAAGATCCCTTATTTAAGTTATACAATTTTCATCTAGAGTCTTACCCATCTTTTACTTTTATTCCTCCATAAATCCTACACACACACACACACACACACACACAGAGTTATTGTTGCCATGTAAAAGTACTTTTTCTCATTTTGTTTTCTGATGATTGCTAGTAGTATAAGGTATTGTTTTTGCATATTTATTTTTCCTGACCTTATTGAACTCACATTATTTTTAACGGGTTTAAAGTAGATTTACTTGGATTATTTAAGTTGATAATAATATTAAGTACAAGAAGAGGTGGTGGTGGCAATTCTCATCTCACCCCTGCCTTTAATGACACCACTGATATATTTCAGGTCAAGGGCCAACAAAATCAAATTTGCATTATGCAAACCTCTCCCTGAAGGCTGGGAGAGAATCGATGGAATAAAAGAAAGCTTAGAAACCAGTTGTAAGAGGTACAAATAAAGTACAAAGAAAGCAGGGCAGTTAGAAGGACATGGTTCAGACTTAAGAGATACTGATAAAGAAGAATCATTAACATGATGCCCAGTTGAGAGCACAGAGAGACAAGAAAATTATGCTGTTTCTAAGTTTCTAGTCCAGCTCCATCAAGCAGCCAATTATGTATCAAGTTAGGAATACTGGACGAAAAGAAGACACCCACTCACATCACACAGTAAAGGCAACCGGATAACGGGTCAAGCATCACTAGCATAAAATTAAATGGCAGCTTCAAAGGGAAGTTACACAAAAGTAAGATGACTAAGACTGAGTACTGGAGAATATCTACTTTTAGAAGGATGGTAAGAAAGAAACCGGCAAAGGAGACAAAGACATTTAGCAAAGTGTAAAAAGAAAAGATTAGCAAGGTAACATTAAAATCATAGGGGTGGAAGGTTTTTTAATATCAAAATATGGCCAAATAGAAAAGAAGTCTGAGAAAAGATTAATTTGGTTTTCAGGAGTTCACTGGTGATGCTTTTTGAGCTTAACTTCAACTGAATGATGAAAAGAAGATACAGGGTTAAAGGAGTAAATTTTGAGAAACCAAAGGCAACAAACAAATCTACTAATTCTAGAGGTTTAGTAACAGAAGAGAAATAGAACTCACTGGTAGTGAGACAGATCAGCGAGGTCAAATGGTAGTAAGCCCCACAAAACTTCAAAAATAGAGAAAAAAACTATCTGCAGATTAAAAACAGTGAATAATTGAGAAAGTGAGTGAATAATCATCCAAAGACTGGGATGAGAGAACCAGTGAGATAAGTAGGAACCCATTGGAAAGAAGGGAAAAAAATAAAGAACATAAATATTTAGAGGTGACAGTCCTGCAAGAAGATGCTTATTCTTGGGGACTTTGTTTTTACAGTCAAGTGGGACATAAGGTCACATGAAGAGGGCTGAGAAAAGATACTAGAAAAGATAATGGGAAGCATGTGCTAAAAAAATAAAAAAGATTTCAAAGATAGGCTGAGTAGTACCAAGAGCCCAAATGAAGTTTTTTGAAAAAAGTAATTTGCAGTGTGCCAAGTTAGTGCATTTACTTGGTTTTTAGAAACAATGCTTTATAGCTGAGAAAGGAAAAGAAACAAGGAAGTGCATGGTGGTAGTGGGGGCTTGGGTGTCACCAGTTCTGGGAAGTATCCCTGCAAGGGCTGCCTAGGAATGCAGAGGGCACAGACAGGCCAACCCCATCCCTCTCAGGGTGCTCTAGGATCCCCCTCATGGCTGGGGTTGAACAACAAGGGCTTGTTATATACTTGAAGCTAAAAAATTACACAATCATGAAATCATCAAAGAGGAAACAGTGGAGACCAGTGCCTGAGGACACTAAATGATTCTGGCACAGGTTCTGAAAACTCTAGAGCTAGTCTGTGACAGAAGCAGAAAATGTCACCTGAGATACAAGGTGAAAAGGACACAGATGTCCTGACTACTGATAATGCTAGCCCCTTTCTAAGGTCCAATTTTTCAGACTTATACTGAGAATTTTAAAATATTTTTGTCCAATGTCAATCTTTAAACTTGATACTGAGGACTACAGAAATAGATTTGAACGAAAGCATGACCTGAATTTTTAAATGATACCTAATATTATTTAATAAATATTAGCAAAGACACTTTCAAAAATATACCTAAAGAACTAGTTTACATCAGAACCAAGTCAAACCATCTTGTGAAACAAAAGGAAAATATACAAAATTTCTTTGACCTTAATTTCAGGAAAAATCTATAGTAGCTGCATGTTCCTAGCATGGGTAGACTACGATATTCTCTCTTTTTTTTTTTTTTTTTTTTTTGCAGTAATAGGGACTGAATCCAGTGCCTAGTGCATGCCGGGTAAGTGCTCTACCATGGAGCTACAGCCCCAGCCCTAGAATATTCATTCTTAAAGATTATGCTTACCAAGCATTTAGGGAGTCCCAGAATGATATAAGGTATGTAGTACAACCACAACTTTGAAAAACATGCATTCATAAAGAAAAAGACTAGAAGAGAGTAGTTACCATTGAAAAGAAGGCAAAGGGTAAGGTTTGGGAGAAGCTTCTGGAATGCTGGCAATGGTGTGTCTTAACCTAGATAGAGATTATATAGATTCATAACTTACTGAGCTGTACACTTAAAATAGGGGTATATTTCAACATGTTTGTTACACTATAATTAATTTTTTTTAAAGAACTGAAAAGAAACATTAATATAGTATAAGAGCTTTTCCTATAGTGGTGGAACTATCAATAATCTTTTTCTTTTTTGCTAAATATAATTTCCCAAATTTCACTGTGAGAAAAAAATTGAATTTCATTAAATATATAGAGATGGTATCTTGGAATGAACTGAGAAAGTCTTCTTTAAAAGACATTAAAGAGAGAACTATATCCCGAAAGGAATATGCAGAGTCCACCAAAAAAATGTATACATACTCAGCAAAAGAAAAATAGTACGATGTTTTTTCAACAAATGGTGTTACCCTCGTATGGGAAACCCTAGAGGACGTTGTATATCACAGTTGTATACCATACTGCTGGCCCTTGGAGAAGAAATTGAAAATGCATGTGCAGCAATCTCAATGACCAAGGTTACACAAGCAGCAGTTTACCATACTAACAAATGTCTGGAAGCTCATGGCCACCACTTTAAGCAACTCTTATAATTGTAGAGGCCAAAGGTAACTTGTATTAATATCATGGTGTCTCAATAAATTTGGTATTAAAATATTTATACAACTTTTTCTTTTCCTGATTTGTGTATACAGTTTTTGGCAGACTCTGTATGAAGATGTGTGAGCCTGCACCTAATTTATAAATACCACACTAAATATCACTGAGTATTCAAAGGAGCGGGACTGATGCTGCAGAGCACAAAGTCAGGAGTCCTAAAGACAAATTAATACAGAATTTTCAATTATGTAATGGGTATATTGCAGGTCTAGTACAAAACTAAAAACATAAAAGGGCCATTCGATTTAGAAATAATAAGGATAACGGAGAAAAGAGAAAATGCTAGGATTGTACAAATCATGATCAAAAGAGAAAAGAAATCAAAGAAAAATTTTCTCAAGTGAAAGATGACTCTGGCCTTGTTAACAAGAGGAGGCGTGGAGTATCTCTCAGCAATTATCCTTTAAGGATGACCCCCAGACACTTATTTGTCAAGATTTAAACCTTTAAAGACATGATCTTACATTCTGTCGAGAAGAAAGGCTGTGTAAGAAGGCCTTTAGACCTATTTTTTTTTAAGATCTCTAAGAAGGAAGAAGCTAAAAAGAAAAAGCATTATAAATATAAGGACTCAGATAAATCTCTTTAAAGACAGAGAATACATTAAGATAGACTGTTGTAAGGTAATGTCAGGAAGGTCCTGCAGCTGATAACAACACAAGAGACAATAGGCTTTTGAAAACAGATGGAAAGATACTAAGAAGTGAAACGCATTTTCTAAGAGAACAATATATGAAGAAAGGATGAAATTAAATTAACTTGCATTCAGTAAACCTGACCACATGCCGTGAGAATAAAGGTTATCCTTATTGTATTCATATACAATATGTCAAAAATTACTGAAATCACAAACTCTACTGACAAAGATTAGTGTGGTAGAAGTTAAATGAAATTTTCACAGCTCCTCTCTTTAAGAGCTGGCGTCCACATCCCGCTCTTCGGATCCTGACTGGACTCCTAACTTACTTTGCAACAAAAGGAATGGTGTGTGACTTCTACGTCCAGTAGAAGATGCCTTGCAGCTTTTGCCCTCACCCTCTTGGGGGCACACAGTTGCTAACTCAAGCTTGGGCTACCCCCTCCCCACAGGCCCAGAAAACAAGGGGCACCACACACCTGCATGAGGGCATCTCAGACCACCTAGCCGGAGTTAAATCACCAGATAACTGGGACCACCGGAGGGGCCCATGTGAGACCAGAAGAACTGCAAGCCCAAACTGCTGACTCACAGAATTGCGAACAAGTAAAACTTATTGTTTTACGTCTCTAAGACTTAAGAGTCTAAGCCATGGAGTAGTTAGTTACAGTAATAGAGAAATGATAAATCAAATGAGAGAAAAATACAAAGCTATACAAGATACTTGATTCTTATCTCCCTTAGAAAACTCAGTATTTTCTTGGTAAAAACATAATTTATGATAATATGAACAATTCAAATGTTTGTTAGAATGTATTGTTAGGTATGTGAAAAAACAAATATTGGTTGGGATCACCATCTTAGTTTGAAAGAAAAGTTTAAAGTCAACAAAAGAATATCAATAAAATGGAGACAAAAACAAAAACAAAAACGAAAAAAAAAGAAGAGAGAGAGAAACTAAGATAAATTTCCAGACAGGAAAATACTGCAAGCACAAAATTGAAAATATACAAGAGGTAACTGGATCCTAGGGCTTGGAGTTAGAAAACCTCTTCTTCAAATCTGAACTCTAATAGGTCCAAAGTCATCTTCTGCTTTTTATCTTTTAATTGGGAGCATTTAGACTCTTTACATTTAACGAGGTTTTTGATATGACTGTATTTAAAGGCTTTCTACACCAAAAATCATGTCATCTGGAGATACTTTTACTTTTCCCTTTTCAATTTAGACGCCTTTCATTTCTTTTTCTTATAATTCCTCCGGCTAGAACTGCTAATGACGTGTTGAATGGAAGTGGGGGAAAGTGGGCATTCTTGTTTTATTACCAATTTTTTTTTTTTTTTTTTTTTTTAAGGGAGGAAAGTTTTATTTGGCTCACAGTTTTTTCAGTCCATAATCGGCTGGCTCCAAGGCAGATGGCACACGGCAGAGGGACAACAGTTCATGGTGACAGAAGACAGCAAAAGCAATGAGAGAGAGAGACAGACAGACAGACAGACAGCTATTCCCAATTTTAGAGGAAAAGTTTTCGGACCTTTGTTTTTTTTTGAGCCAGGGCCTCACTATGTAGTTCAGGCTGGCCTTGAACTCATAGTGATCCTCCTGCCTCAGCCTCCCAAGTGATGGGATTATAGGCATGTGTCACCACACCTGGCTTCTTTCAGTCTTTTATCAGTGAGTGTAATGTTGGCTGTTGGTTTTTCATATATGGCCTTTATTATGTTGAGGTAATTGATCATTTTTATAATTCCGCTTTACTCAATGACTAGCTTGTTAGTTATAACAGCTTGTTAGTTTATCTTTTGCTAAAAACTTCCAGTGGTTACCATAGGGTTTGCAATATATATTGTGAATTTATCACAATCTACCCTTAAATAACATTCTATCACTTTGGTATAAGAACTTTATAATGGTATATTTCCAATTCCTCCTTCACTTCCCCTGTTCTATTGCTGTCACACATTTTACTTTTGCATATAAATTGTCCCTTAGGGTGAACAAACCTATTTCTAACTGCCAATAGATCTCCCACCTGAATGCTAACAGGACATATCCTCAACATAGTTGTTAATTGTTCCTGTCCCAACACTCCCCTCTTTTCTTAGCTCACTAAATAAAACCATTGCCCACTGTGTCTCCTAATCCTAGAAGTAAAACTTGATTCTTCTGTTTCTTTTATAGCCTGTTTCCAATCCATCAGTAAATTCTACTATTGTTTTCTTCAAAATGTTAGGGTGAAAGTTCCAGCAATTTAATATGGCTCATCATAATATATTCTTAATCTTTCCATCTCTCCACCTTTAGAACTTGACTTTAACTCACCATTGTCTTTGCCTAGGTTATTCAAGAGTCTCCCAGCTGGCCTCCTAGCTTTCATTCTTACCCATAGTCTATTCTCCCATAACCACTGGAATTACTGTTTAATCACAAATCAGATTCTATCATTTTTCTGCTTTAAACCTCCAATGGCTTTATAATGCAATTATAGGGGAAATCACTGTATGGTCTACAAGGCCCTACACAATTTGGTCTCTGTGTACTTCCTATCAGTCTCCCTCTCATTCTCCAGGCTCCAGCCACACTGGCCTTCTTGCTGTCCCTTAATTATACCAAACTGATTACCATCTCAAGGACCCGACATTTGCCATTACCTCTGTGAAAAATAATCTTTCCTTAGATACTTGGATGGCCAGCTCCATTTTGTTAGTTTTCAGCTCTAAATTCATTTTCTCAGTCAGCCTTTGATAGAACTTTTAAGCAAAAGTACCCCTTCTCCAACAGTCTCTATCGAACTGCCCCGATTCTGAACAGCATTTGCTGCTACATGTAATCAGCTTATTTGTTTACCTTACAATTAGATTTCTCCCCCGGTATGTAAGCTTTATGAGAGTAGAAGTCTAGTCTGTTTTGATCACTACTTTTTCTCAATACCTAGATCAATGCCTATTACAGAGCACTTCACAAATATCTTGTCAATAAATATGACAGAATGAGTCAATTGGTCAGTGTCACAACAGCATTAAGGGAAAGTAAGAATACTTTTAGGGGATTAAAAATACATTAAATAATAATTAACAATATGACCTATATAACACAGCAAAACTGAAAAGAACAACTGACTAACCCTGAAAACATACTGCTATGAACTGAATTGTGTCCCCTCACCAAAATTCATAGGGTGCAACCCCAATCCCCAGTGTGACTGTATTTGGAGATGGAAGTAGTTAAGATCAAATAAGGTCATAAGGGTGGAGACCAGATCTGACAGGATTTCATGTCTTTATGAGGAGAGGTAGCAGAGTTCTCTTCCTTCCTCCCCCTCCTCACATCCAACACATAAAGACAAAGCTACCAGACAGCCATCTGCACACCAGGAAGACAGCCTTCACTGGAAACTTCCTGTCGGGTCTTGATCTGGGACTTCTAGCTTCCAGAACTGTGAAAATGACTTTCTATTGTTTAAGCAACCCAGACTTGCTGTTTTATTATGACAGCTTGAGCACATTAACATAAGAAAAAACATAAAATTTAGTTAATAATCTCAACACTCAATTTTTAAAAATATGACAAATCAATACACATTTAAAAAATTCTACTGTTGAATACTATAAATCAAGAAGACAAACATTCTTGCATTCTCAAGTACCATAATAGCCGTGCTCCCCCCACCACAGGCCTGTTATCATTTTCCTCTACCTCTCCGTACTGATCGCACCTGCTCATTTACGTGAGCCTCATTTCCTATGGATCCCTTAACTAGGTCAAATATCAATTCTGACTAGGAACACTTGAGGCACAGTGAGTCTCTTTCCTAGAACCTGTCACAGTCGTCCATTCACATTCATGATCTGATAATCTGACGTAACTTGGATTATTAAATGCTTTATGAAGTCAGGGGCCATACTTATTTTTATTCCACCCTGAATTCCCCTGCACCTAACACAAGGTCTGGCATAGGAAAACATTTGTTAAAAGAATAAATGAATGAGAGGAAGAACTCAATCCAAGACTTCCCAGTGCCAAAATTGTGTTCATTATGAATGAACTCAGGAGATTTCTGGGACATTGGACCTGAACCTGACGTTATGCCCCTGGACCTGCTGCTTATTTACAACTCAAAGACTCCTGCTTCTCCACCCCTAGTTGCTCTCAACACCAACTACTTCCTGAGTACGAATGGAATTTGGTTATCCAACTGGAAGAGACACACAGCAATTGCCAGGCTATAAACAAAATGTATGGTCTCGCAATAAAATCTCTTTTATTCCTCAAGGATAGATGTCATTGATAAATCCTCTGTTCACAAGGTTCCTTTTAATAAGGTGAATCTATGGAGGATTTAGAAAATCCTTGACATTCTCCAAACTTAGAAAACAAAGGAAATGGAGCAGCCTCAGATACTACACATCCCTGTCTGGGTCTCACAGAGTAGAGATAATAAAAACACATGTGAGTGAATGCTTGGTGTATATTTACCCAGGCCTCGATATTGCCATGTATCAATGGGAACATTACAACTTCTTAAAAACTAGGATAGAATACAGTTATAATTATCTTATCAGTGCCTTATCAGTCAATATATTATATAGTGTTTCTGACTTGAATTTACCATTTCTGAAAGTAAAACAGCTTTTTTAAAAAACCTGAAGATTAGAGTGTAAAACATTTACTCTCAAGTCCTTAAGAGAACAAAAGAGGGAAAATAAAAAGTTGATTCATTAAAACAGAAACCCTCTCCTACTTCATTCTCCATCTGAAGCTTTCCGCTGGACACAGAGTGTGGAGATGAAGGCGACAGTCCAGAGGGATGACCTGCCCGTGGTCTCAACTGCTTAGTGCCGAGTCTAGGGACACATGCTCCTGACTCCTGCCAACGTCTGGGGACGGATCTTCCCCACTGCATCTTTCTCTTTTCACTCCACCTACTGGGAGAGGCCTCCCCAAAGCCACCAACGTGTCAGACAACAACCCCTCTTAGGAAGGTTCCTTTTCCTTTCAAAGAAGTCAATCTTTTAAGAGGTATTTTCTGGATATCTTTTATTCCCCAGTATTTCATTGCTCAAGTGCTACAATCCATATAACAAAGGAGATCAGATGAATTAAGCAAGTGTGCCTAGTTCTCCCGAAAGGCAACAGTTTTATTCACAAAAATAACATCCCACATGCAAAGGTACTTGTGAACTGTATGGGTAGGAAAAAAAAAAAATACAAGGTTGAACCCATTACCTGAGTGGGGCTCTGAAGACTAAAATCTAAACCACAAGTAAACTCTGTATGATGTTCCACTGTTTCAAGAAGAGGGTCAGGCTTTGAAAAGTTCCAGAATCTGTAAAGGTAAACAAAAAGAAATAATTTAAGTGCTAGATCTTCTAAACACGTTATGAAAAAAATAGGTATTCGTCATAGAAAAAAATTTATCAAAACAAGCTCAACAAATTTAAAAATGCAGAGCCACTACAGATCTGCATAAAAATCTAATAAGGAAAAACATGTACTCCATCCTATTAGATCAAAAAACAAAACAGAATTATTAATTATCTACCCTTGTAAAAGGTTACTGTATTCCCATTCAGCCAACTTGTAGGGTGGAAGCTTAACAAGTTTTTGTTTAGAAAAAAAATTATACTGTACAAGGACATTTGAGATGAGAGACACTGTGCCTTCGTAGCAGTTTCTAAACACACTCATATCTATAAAGCAAGAATAGTGGATTAGATGAACTCCTAACATTGTGTGATTTTAAATTCTACTTCATTTCTCAACAAGGGACATGAAAAGATCTTAAGTTTAATTTACATTTCAACAGCAATTCAAATTCTTTAAAATAAATCTGTTCTCTTGTAAAACTCTCTGTAATTCTGAAACTATTTTTTTTTTTTCCTGAGGCATAGCCTTTCTTATAGATTCCACATCAGTGTAATTTCCAGAGTCAAGACAACCAGGAATGTGTTTTCCTGGGCCAATATTATGTATTCTACTCCTCCTCTATAGACTGGGAGTGATATTTACATAATACAGCTCTGATTTCTAGTGTTCAAAGTAGAATTTGCCCAATTTTCAATACACAAAATAGTACTTTAGTTTTCTAAAGCTTTATTTGCTCATCATCTTTTTTATTTGACTCCAAACATACTATAAAACTGGCACATTCAGAATCATACCCTTATTCAGTTTCTCTAATGATCTACAACATAAAACACATTGAAGGTTGGGCAGATCCCTTTGAAAGAGAGTAAACACACAGAACCAACAGTCACAGTTTGTTTAACTTGGTGATATTATTTCCCTAATAATGCAGCATTGGCCCTGTTACGTTTTGAAAAGAATTGTTGCCATGGATAATCCCCCATGTAGGTACCAGAAAGTCACTGAATAAATAGTTCAGTGACTATCAGATTACTGAGATCTATAGAATACTTAGGGAGAATAATTTTACTTTTGAAAATTTGCCTGTTCAAACAAATGAAGAACTCAGAAATTCTAATGGTGGTCTCTTATTATTTTTGCATATTTGTTCCTTTGGGTCTAGACAGTGAACTGCATTGAAATCAAATTTTCTGGACCTCGATAAGGTTTAAGCAAAAGTAAACATAATTGTATAATTTCATTTATAAAACTTGGTTATGCATTGATTTGTATTATTTGAAACAATAATCAAATGACTTTGCATATATCCACTATGTTCCAAAAAATTCATAATGGTTTTTAAAATACACGTTTAGTATGGCAAAAAAAAATGGGATAAAGGAAAATTAAGGGCAGGGAAAGCAAGTTGGAACCTTCAGTGAGACTGGTAAATAAAAATATATCCCATGACGTCATGCATGCTTGACAGGAGAGAACCTCAAGATGCTTTCCAGCAGCCAAGGGAAAAAATACACAATTGGGCTCCGATCTCAGTTATCTCTAACCACATTCCTCCTGAACACTCACAAGGAAATTTTCCCTTGGGGGATTATAGACAAGAAACCCTATGCTTATGCAAAGAAGAATATCTTCAACACTTCTTAGTAAACATAGAGATACTGTGTCACCTGCTGCCACTTGTCAGTCAATGGCATCACCCCAGAGGGCAATTTAGTAGAATCATCCTATGAGAAGGCCAGTTTCATGTATTCATTTAGTTCTCTGACTTCATTTGGGACTTGGATTTATTTCAGAAAAAAATAAACCTTTAGGCAAACCATAAGAATTTGTTTCTTTCAGCAGAACTTTTTAGAGATAATAAATAGCAAGAGAGTCATAGAATGCCCTTTCTCTTATTGTTGATTTGAGCCAAAGCTGCACTGAGAACAAGACAATGATGTCCCCAGAAAATTCAGATGCCTAACAACGACAGGTGGGTGAAACCACCCAACTTCAGTCCCACAGTGTGATGAAGGAAGTCGCCCATTCAGGAGGCTGAGATTCTTCGAACAAAGTCCATTTGGATTTGCTTTATACATAGCTAAATGTGCCATCAAAGCCTCAGAGAGTTCTACACCTCAGAGGCATCACATCATCATCTTAACCTGGGAATGACTATCAAGTATTTATCCACATTCTGCAAAAATTCATCAAACAAAATACATGCTAAAGCTCTGAAGGACTGTTTGGTGGATAGGTGATTAGTCTAGTGACCAGCGTAAAAGCACTACTGGCTGTCTTACCACTTCATAGTTCTGGTAGAGATGATGTAACACTAATGCATATATTACAGTACAAAAATTATGAGGTTCATTTCCAACAGAGTGGCCCACTAGAATGTTTCATATCACATTCTAAAACATTCTAAAAACAACAAAATATTCTAAAAACATTCTAAACATTCTGAAAACATTCTAAAAACAACGAAAAATCTTAGATAAAACCTAAAAACAATCACCATCACAAAAATGTCAAAAGAGCATCCGTGAGTTTTACTCAGGTAAAAACTGAGTGAAGACTAGAACCCAGAGCAGCAAACAAACAGTGAAGCTAGGCTTTGCCTTGAGAGGATCTGCTATACAAGGAGAATTGAAGCTTCAATTTTCTTAAACTTGAGAGGACCCAGGACCCAGGAAAGTCAGAAACATACATGTTAATATATATAATTTAAAAGTAATTTTCAGTACATTAAAATATCCTTAAAATATTATCAAAAAATCATTAACTATGTAGTAAAGTTCAATCATAGCTACTCTGGAGGCTAAAGCAGGAGGATCACAAGTCTGAGACCAGCCCGGGCAACCTAGCGAGACTCCATCTCGAAATAAAAAATAAAAACGGCTGGGGGTGTAGCTGAGTGGTAGAGAAACCCAGGTTCAATTCCCAGTCCCACACCAAAAGAAAAAAAGTACAGTAGATTACAGAAGCTAAAATAGGTTGAGAAAACCAAAAGCTAGGAGGTATATTGATACACTGTAATTTATTTTTAATCACAAATGACTTTTTAATAAGAAAAGAAATAATTTCCTTCCACATTCCCATTCCTTAATGCACCCCTTATTAACAGTTTGATATATACAATTCCAGATGTATCCACTTATCTCAACTCCCTCCCCACTAAGAAAGGGTGAACTATAAGGAGGGGAGTGGGTGTTGCTGCAGGTTTTCTCACGTTTGCAATGAAGGGAGGGATGGAAATCTCTCCTTGCACCTTCTCCTGGATTCCAGGATCCCTTCAAGGGTCTGTATCTGAGGGCCTCCATCACTCAAGTAAAATGAGCTCCTTTTAATGGAAGAAGTCAGGCTGTACATATCATTAAGTAGGCAAATAAGGCACATTATTTTTAAGGGAAATGTTTGTTTGGCCCCAGTGTATGTACTACTTGGTGCCTTTTTGTCTCTTTGTTGATGAAATCAGACTATTTAAGCTCTCTCATGGGAAGTAAATATACTGGACAGGCTTCCAGTGATTAAAAATATGACAGAACTGTAGGAACATTTTTCATTAAAATTACAGATCATAATACAATGTCTTGGTTGAGTTACCTTTGCCTTCTGACTCCACAATTCTTTAACATAACAAGTATGCATGACTGTAATAAATAAAACATCAAAACTATTTCAGAAATTAAGCTGATATTACTTTCTACTCTACTAAAATGTAATATGAAATCTCTATACTAACACTTTTAAATTTAGCGTAAAGTTTAAAACAGTTTTTAAAAGTTTTTCCTTTTCCTTTCATATTCTCAACTTATGAGTTAGTCATTAATTCTTTATAATTCTTTGCTAACTACAAGAAAAATAAGGGGAAGTGTTCTGGCTAGTTTTTAATGTATGTTAATTTCAGTTGTGTTTTTATAATTTTAAGCAAATTGCACCATTATAATCCACTCCATTTGCATTGCTAGAGGTCTAGTAACCTCTACCGCAATAGGCAAAATATGTCCCAATACTTCTCTTCATTTGATTACTCATTCATTAACAACTTATGAGCCTTACTATGTGCCAGGTACTGTGCTAAGCACAATAAGCAGGACAGACATGGATTTAGCCTTTCTGCAGCTCAAAGTTCAGAGGAATAGACATTTAAAAAGAAAATCACCAAAATGGCTTTCTCATTGCTGAGACACAACAGGCAACACCCACAATTTAAATGAGAGGTTTAATTTGTTCATAGTTTCAGTCCATGACTGGCTGGCTCCAAGGCAGAGTACATCATAGCCAAGGGGTGTGACAGAGCAAAACGGTTTAGTTTATGGTGGCTAGGAAGCAGACCAGGGGAAGAGTGTCAGAGCCCAAGCAGGTAGGTATCAGACAGACTCCAAGGCCACTCCTCCGTGGCCCACCCAGACAAACCTGGAAGTGTGCTCCAACAACCCCTGCATCATCTCAAAGCTAATCAAGTTGAAACTCCACCCTAACAATCACAACAGGACTGAGGGTATAACTCGTTTGTAGAGCATGTGCTAGCCCTGGATTCAATCCCCTACACCACACACACAAAATAAAATTAAAAATTAAAAATCACCAAAACACAAATTTAATCACAATTGATAAGTGCTCCAAAAGAAAATGCAAGATGATATAAGAATGACATGAGGAAGTGATCCTGAGCTGAGATCTGAGGGCTAAAGAGTTTGTTAGGTGGAAAGCAGAAGTGCAACTCACCCCTGGTCAGTAAGAAGCCTGGCAGTGGATGACAGGGGGCTGGAGCAGGGAGAAAGGGCTGGAACAGGGAAAGGGAGGACTGTCACAGGAGGAAGGCAGGCCAGATCACATGGTCTTGCAGGCCATTAGGAAAGTTTGGGATTTTCTCTTAAGTGTCCACACACACACACACACACACACACACACACACACACACACATCACTAAAGGGTTTTACACAGCAAATTTATAGGGTTAGTTTTTTTTGTTTTTTTTTTTGTGGGTACCGGGGGGTCGACCTCAGGACCTCGCGCACCAACAGGCACCCGTGCCGCTGAGCGATATCACCGGCCCCTTTTTTGTATGTGGGATCCGGGAGTCGAACTCGGGCCCTCGCGCTTGCAAGGCAGGCGCTTTCGCCGCTGAGCCATCTCACCGGCCCTATATGGTTAGTTTTGCCTTATTTTTAAAAAATTTAAGAATTGGTTGTGGTAGCATACACCTGTAATGCCAGCATTTGGGAGGCTGCAACAGGAGGATTGTGAGTTTAAGGACAGCTTGGGCTAAATAGCAAGTTCAAAGCCAGCCAGTGTCACACAGTGAGACCCTCAAAAAAACAAAACAGAGTAATTTAATAAACTTTTTTGTTTTAGAAAAGTTTTAAAATTTATATAATCACTGTGAAGATAGTACAGAGGGTTCCATATGCCCAGTCAGTTTCCCATATATTAACATCCTTCCTTATTGTGGTCAGCTTGGCCTTTCTAGGTGTCTCCAGCCACTGAAAAGAATGGACCTATGGGCTAAGAGTGAGCGTGGAGAGATCCATGGTCTAGAAAGAGATGACAGAAGTGGGGACTTAGGGTGGTGACGATGATGAAGAAAGTTGATGAACTAAAGATATATGTAGGCAGAATAATTAATAGGATTAAAGGTGATTAATGGAATAGAAAAAAATCAAGACTTATGCCCATGTTTCTGGCTTCTGTCATAGTACTTATAATACTTCCATGCATTTATTTCTTTATAGATCTATCTTCGTTTGATAGGCACTAAGCTCCTTGAATTCAGGACAGTGTTCTACTCTTCTTCGTATCTCCTGCATGTATAAAAGTGTCTGACATATTGATACCTAAAGAATGAATGAATGAATGAATGAACTAATAAATAAATAAGTGCATTAAGCACAAGAAAAATAACAAAGGCCAATTTCACAAAGTAACAAAATAAAGTACCTTCTTAATCACCTATAGACATGGTTCCCAAATGATGAACCAAGAATCAATCTTATCAGACATTCAGAAAATAAAACATTCTTTAGCTCTGCTCCTGAAAATTCCAATTGAGTAGATCTAAATGGGATCCAGAAAGCTCTTCCCAGGAAAACTGGATGCTTAACCAGCCAGATTTGGGAACCACCATCTAAAGCAGTACTTCTCAACCTTATCTTAACAGATGCAGATTTGATAAATTCCCATTAGAAATAACAGAGACTTCAGCAGGTGAGCAGAAGAAAAAAGCCAATAGGGCAGTGGCTGTCAAACATGACTATGTTGGGATCAACTGAGAATCTGGAAAAAAAATGCATGTGTGTGTGTATGTGTGTGTGTGTATTCGTACATACATATGTATGTGTCCCACCCCTAGAAATTCTGATTTTAATCAGCCTGGTGTCCGCTTGAGCGCTGAGGTCCAAACATTCTCCAGGTGATTATAATGTACAGTCAAGATGGAGAACTCTGATCTGGGTTGGGGGCATTCTCCATGAATTGAATCACTGATTTAAGTCAGGAGTTTTCAAACTTAAATTTGTACCTGAATCACCTGGAGAGCTCGTTAACACACTCAGGAGGTATGGACTTGCTGGAGAATTTGCATAAGAAACAGCTTCTCAGCGGAGCTGATGCTGCTGGGCCCCAGGACAGCACTTTGAGAACCACTGTTTCAGACAGTTGTTTCACTATGGTGCCAGTGGTAAGTGAAGGCAAAACTTTGGGGTGAGACAAATATATGAGACAAAGGATAGGCAAGGCCTTTCACAGAAAAAAATAACGGTATTATTTCATTTTGTTTAACTCAGCAAATTAGATACAAAAGGCCACTCTCTTCTACACTACTGCTAAAAATAACAGAACTATATCACTATTAGCTCTTGCTTCCCAGTAATAAAAAAGATGATCCAAGACTAAGCTTTCCACTTTACTCAATCTGTCCTCAGCAAGAAAGAATTGCACATTTAGCATCTGACAGTTTGAACCGTGCTTTCTCATTATTTTATAAAACCACCTTTTATCATCACAAAAACTTTCAAGGTAGATACAATGGGTATAATCTCATTTCAGAGATGAAGAGAGTAGGTTCAAAGAAAGCAAGCAATCCATGGTTATAAAGCTAATAAATAGCAGCTCCAAAGCACATGTTCAATTGACATCGCACCAGTACTTTTTCTAATAAACTTGCTGACATTCACTCTTTCTGTAGGGAATTTAGAATATAGTTGGGCAGGATCTGGGATTCTTCAGGTAGTTTTGATTAACACCCTTAAAGTTCAAAGGAACCAAGTCAGTTTACCCCTAATTCCTCAAACTACATAGAATATTTCATAAGCCAGAGCCCAAGCCAGGACTCCCATTAGTCAGGCAACTTAAACTCAAAACCAATACCCTAAGGAAATTATGAGCCAGAGTAAATCTGAACTTCCATGGCAAGAAGTTTAGGAATCCCTTTGCTCTCCAATTTTTTTATGCACACTTACTGCATCCTCTCAGCCACTCTGCTGCCTCTTCCCAACTCGTGTACTACCCAGCTCCCTTCGTAACCACAGATTCCCAGTCTTCTGTAATGACTCTCCCCTGAGCAGAACACATGAAATCATGGGCTTACTATTTTATTATCTGTATTACTTCTCAAGGGGTTTAAAAATAGAACCTGTAGGTTAGCAAAACAATTTTGAAAAGAGTTAAACTTATTTTCATTTACTCAAAAATATTTGTTGAATGTTAGGATCGCTCATATTTGCATGATTGGATTGGAGAGCTGTTTGGCTGTTTTTGTAACTTTTAATAACAAAAATAAAGTTGAAACAGAAAAGAACTGCCTGCTAAAAGAGGAATATATGGTTAATTTTGAAAAATTACTGGATAATTTTAAAAAATGACTTTTAGAACACTTAACCACAAATATCCAGAAACTACATTTACAAACTTTCAAGATTAAATATGAAAAAATTCTAGACTAGCTTCTCTATCAAAATGAATTAATTACATTATTTCAATTAAAACTTCAATCAGATCAATATTTTAGAGGGGTTCATCACGATAAACATTAAGCCCAGGAATTACATACCATAAATCTTACGAGTGCTTTGACAAATGAAAGAAAACCATTAGGCTGATGGAAGGCTTGCTCTGGGAGTACTTAAGGCTGCAATCTACAGGGATGCAGGAAGACTTTCTGAAGAATGCCACATTTCAATAAGAGGAGATAAAGGAAAAAGAAAAAAAAAAACCTATAGGGTTTGATGACTGTTTCCTGGTACATACTAAAGAATCATGAAATAATTTTTGCAATTCAATTTCAAATAAACATTTTACCAAAAAAGAAATAAAACTGGAAGAATCCTGCTCATTAAATAGCATCAATATCCCAGTGATAAGAGTCAGCTACATACATTTGGACTCTAACTGGCACCAAAATGTGGCCACTGGAGCAAAAGAGCATTTCACAGAAGTACAGATGGATAATGTCAAGTGAGGGTACATGAGAACGTCACACCTAAATACTGCAAATCAGTAAAGGAGGGGCTGCCTGTGCTCTGGTCACTTATTAGCTACATCACATGAAACAGTTGGTGTCCTCACCTCTGCAGCTAAGCACCATGAATAAACCCGCAAGGGCTCTCAGGCTGCGGAATGTCTGCACACTTAACAATCATCTCCTTTCTGAGCGACTCTCTCCTCAGCAACAGACAGATACAGTGATGGAGATGAGGGGAGGAGACAAAGATGGAGAGAGAAAAACAGAGCAAACCAAATCATTCTGCTTCTTTACTGGTGTCTGTACATGAAAACTTGAGGAAAAGAGAGAAAAACAATCAGTGTGCAGAAAGAGGAGGAAAAGTTGGAGCAGGCACATAAAGCACTTTCGATACCTGCCTGGGCCCTGCTGCACTCCTCCTGGGGCCCTCTGTGGGACCCATATCCTCAGAAACATTTTCCCTGCTCTATTTTAGCTCGCTTAACAGGGTCTCTGTTTTACACACTTGCATTTCACATATACACACACATACACATGCCCTACATGATACAGTGGAGAAAGATAAGGCACTCTGCTGAATTTTATTTAGGATGAAAATGATTAATAATTACTCCCCTTTATTCTCTGTATGGTTCATTCCAGTAAGCCAACATCCATATTCTACAACAGGTTTTGAAACAGACCTGAAGGGTGAATTACTTATTTTTGGGTTCTCCGAGAACAAAGGAAACTATGACCACCTCCTGGTAGTACTCAGGTGATCTAAATATGTAAAGAGGCTCACTATATGTGCAAATAATTAAGGGGAGGAAAAACAAGGTTTTCTGCTGTCCTACCTTTTTTTCAAAAACTATAATTATGCCAGGTGCAGTGGCACATGCTTGTAATACCAGCTATTTGTGAGGTTGAGGCAGGAGGATCACAAGTTTAAGGCCAGCCTGGGCAAGACCCTGTCTCAAAATGTTTTAAAAACAGGCTAGGGACATAGCTTAGTGATACAGCACTTGCCTAGCATGCAAGAGGCTCTGGGTTTAATCCTCAGTACCAGAGGGAAGAAACAAACTATAATTGCAGATATTGGGATTATAACAAAACAGCAGCTTCCTACAATGCCCCTCAATCCTTCACCCCAGAAGCAATCACTTTAAATTCTTTCAGTTGTATCTTCTGATATTTTGCTCTATATTTCTAAATAATAAGTTCATGGAATTTATTGATTTTTCATTTTCAGACATTATCTTTTGACTTCCTACTGCAGAAAACAAAGCAAAACAGCATCTACTTTAGAAAATACAAACATATCAAAAAATCCACTCAGTTGCCTTATTGAACCTACAAAACAGAAATTAAAAAAAAAATCGTGATGCAAATTCACTGACAAAATCCATAAATTTTCCGTCGGAACTAATCAACACAATTCAAAGTTCAAAGCAGTGACTTATGCTGCATTATGCTAAGGCTTAACATTCCTCACTCCTTTTAGATCTATTTATTCATGAGCTTGCATTAGGTTATGAATTAGACATGGATTTCGTTTGATTCTTCATGAAAAATGTTAGTACTAAATAATTCTGAAAATGTTCTGCATTGACTGATTATAAATTAAGCTATTTAAAATCAAAAGTCTTGCAAGTTCTTTTCTAATTAATGTATGTTGTTTTACTTTATAGGAAATTACTTTATAGGAAATCATTTTTTACTTGGCATTTAACTTACAAAAATGCATTTCATGGAAAGATCTTTCCAGTATAGCAATAATTAACACAAGAATTTACTAGTTTAAACAAGTCGAATGGAAAAAATTCTTTTGGGACACATAAAGAACTAACATATTAACAAACAGGAGTTATTGTTTCATACAAATACCTTAAACCACAGGCATATGAAGCTCACAGAGATTTATCAATATGTTGTACATCACAATTGTTGGAAAAAAATGTGTCTCTACAACTTTAGTTAACAATCGGGACACCAATATAATACATAATTCCAAGTTTATTAAATGGTATAATTTTCAATCTAGTCAGTACTGACAAAAACAACAGCAAGATTTCTGCTTAGAAAATATTTTCTCTTCCAAACAGGACTTTCCACACTAAATTCCGTTTTATTATGACTACTTCAAACATAACTAAAGTGCAAATCATATTAAAACATAATCCTTTCCAAGCTTTTATAGTCAGAGTAACTAAAAGTTATCATAATTTTTCATATAATTTAAATTCATTTACTTTGCAAACATTTATTAGCATACCCACATCCCGAGTGCTTGGGACAAAACAATGAAATAGACCATTTCTATCCTATAATTAAGAAATGTACTTTATTAACACAAAATATATTTAGTACTAAAATATCCTTACAAAAATTCAACACATATGGAATGTAAATATTTTCCTTCTGAGAAAGAAAACCAAAGACAACTACACTGAGATGCTTTCCTAATGTCAGTAGTGGAGGCTGACAAACCTCTGCTGCAAAGTAAAAGCTGTGCTAGGGTTACAAAGACATTTATATTTAAGCTATCTCAAAGGTATAGAATGTGAAACAAATCTTTAAACATTTTAAGAATTTGACTGTGGTTCCTGCAAATGCTAATAATAGTGTCATATCATTAGCCATAAGATTTCTTGTAATCTCATAAAACAATGTAGAGGAATTAAAAGCAACTATCTTAAAAGATGAATCATGTGAAGCTGCACAGGGGCTCACATGCAGCCATATTTCTTATCTATTTACTTTGAATGACCTTTTTTTGTGGGTAAGGGGGACTAGGTAAAGTTGAAATGAAAGGTTTGTGAGACAGAGTACATATTCAGCTATACTATCTGTTTACTTTGGCTGACCTTTTTTATGGGGAAGGGGAAGAAAGAGAGGTATCTGCCTGTGGAAATCTCTGTGCTAATAAACATAAGGATCAGAAAAGCCCATCAACCACACTGAAGTTAAGACACTGACTATATAAAGGCAGACCCCACGAGAGTGAAAGTGACACAGATAAAAGGTATTTCTGTATCTGCTGCTCTGCTAAGATTCCAAGTTAACTACAATACTATTAAAGATCATTTTCTTGCTTATGCTAAATATAATACTATTTATCTTTTTAAAAATTAAACATTAAATATCATACAATTAGAAGACATTAATAAGAAAAATTTTCAGCAAAAATTCAAAGAATATAATAAATACCGTATACCCTTCATCTCACCTATTGTTAACATTTTGCCACACTTATTTCTCTCTCTCCATATATCCTTATAAAACAATATTTTTGCTGAACCATTTAAAAAGAAATTGCAGACAGCGTACCTTGATTGTTTTTGTGATTTTACTAGGTTTTTTTTAACCAATTTTGATAAGAAATACAAGAACATTTATTTATAGTGATATGGTACTAAATACAAAGTTTGGAGAATATAGATGGGAATGAAAAGGAGAAGGAAACTAAAAATGTATTGTGTGCTACATATGGGCCGGGCACTATGAAAACAGCTTCCATATATTGATATCTTACAACTACATTTTATGATGGAGAAAACAAAGGCTCAGGGAGGTTAACTGACTTTATAAGAGATTAAATATAACTAAGTTAAATGAAGTTACATACTAAATAACCAATAATATATTATATATGAAAAAATAAAATGTAAATATGATAATGAAAAACCTAGAATTTTAAACACTTTTTCTGTTACATCATGCTGCCTCCCTAAGAAATCGGTTTTTAACAAATCTGCATGTAGTATATACTAATTTAGAGGAAATATTAAAATAGACTCAAATGAAACAGAAGTGGTCACTTGGGTATGGATCTGAATAAAATGCTCCACACATATCCAACTTAGGACAGTGTAACCATTGTTCTGGGTCCTGCTGCACCATACTCATAAGGTCCACTTCCCCTACTTCATCTTCACAGTGCAATAAAAATTCCTATTCACAAACTCCTCAGTGGCTTTAAGCAATATAATTATCTTACTAATGTAATGCTAGGTAAGGCATGTATGACTAATACGTCAATTCTCCCTGAGGTACTTACATTTTAAAACAGGAAACTTACATTTTAAAACTTACTACTATTAGTATTCTCATTTAAAATATCTGCTATTTTTTGAGTACTAAGTACGTGCCAAGGACATTTACAGATACTATCTCATTTAATCCTCTGATCATCCCTTCAAAGCAGGTATCAGTGCCTGTATCTTATGGCTACTACATGGTGAACACAGCCTTTTAACTCAAGTCATACTTTCTCAAAAGTCCATATGCTCATGCACTATGTAATAGATGTCTAACCCACAGATGTTTCCAACTCTCTCCAAAGAGAATGTGGAGACAGGGCTCGTTCTAGATAACTTCCCTCCCATCTCTGTAGACAGGACAATAAAAGGCCAAGTTGAAAATGATTGCTTTTGTAGCCAAAAAGTAAAAATGATTATTTTTACCCTTAAAGACAAAAGCTAAAATAGCTCTCAAGCTCAAAGAGATGGTCTGTCACCCCCATTCTGCCATTACTGTGGGTACTGATAACAGCCGTGAACAGTTATATGGCACTCACTATGTGCCAGCACGTGTGTATGCTAACTCATCAAAACCACCACAACCACTCTATGCTGTATGTATTTGTCTTCATTTTACAGATTAGAAAACTGAACCATACAGTTTTAAAGTAACTTTCTGAAGTTTAGAGTAGAAGGCAGTCTGGCTCCACAGTCTGTGATATCTTGGAATGTACCAATCCTTAATTACTCCACTGAGTGTGTCTTCCCTTACTCCGCATTGTGTCTGCGATGACGTATCTCCCATGACACTGCACCAACAAAACTGACGGGCTTAGGATTCCCAATCCTTCATTTTTATCATTTTCTCAGCAAGATATACTACTGTCTATTACAATGCCTGGCAGATAACAGACATTCTATACATATGCTTGAATTTTAAAGCACAGCACAGCTGTAAAATTTGGTAAATGACAAGTAGTTTAACAACTGAAACATTAGTAATGCTAGTATAGGTAAAGAGAGATGAATATCAGCAAATTGTGGATGACTATAATTTATATCATTGAATTAAATTTCTCTTCATAATTTTCTTGCCAAAAACTCTGTAAGTATAAAAAACTTAAGTGTTTGGTTTGGTTTATTACTACAAAGAACCATGGATAAAAGTATTTTAAAGGCTATAATTTATAAAAGTATCATCAATTTAGCTGGCATGTAATCCCAGCATTCTGTAATTTCTCTGCAGTGGCAAGAGGACTGCAAGTTTGAGCCCTGCCTGGGCAACTTACTGACTAAGCTAAAACCTGCCTCAAAAAAACAAAAAACAAAACAAAACAAAACAAAACAAAAAAACGCTGGGGATGTAGCTTAGTGCAAAGGCCTGGGATAAATCCCTAGTACAAAAAAAAAAAAAAAAAAAAAAAAAAAAAAATATATATATATATATATATATATATATATATATATGTATTTACAGAGTGTTAACTTTGAGCTAAACTGACAACTTTTGCTTTAGCAGTGTATAAAAGTTATATTTTTAACTATTTGAGAAATATTTGCTACAAGGTGGAAGAGAGGAAATGTAGAAGAAACACAATTGTAGCAGGTTTTACCACTGTTTGATTGTAACACATACGTGGTTTCCTGATTTCTGTTTATGAAATGACCTAGTGATATGAACCAAAAGAAGCACTCAAAACTCAAATCATGCCTATGAATGACTGGCACAGCACATATAGCTTGGCAGGAAAAAGAAGTAATCTAATACAGAGTGCAACAAGAGAAAGATGATACGCTAAAACCCATAATGATAACATTAATAGAAACACGGCATTTACTATGAAATATTTTGGATTTAGTATAATCTTGAACGAAGTTCAGAAAGTACCAATGTATACAGGTGCTCCTCAACTTATGATGGGGTTATATACCGATAAACTCATTGTAGATTTAAAACACCTTAACTCAACAATGCATTTAAAACTGGGTGTGGTGGTGCATGCCCCTACTCCTAGCACTCTGCAAAGCTCAGGCAGGAGGATCACAAATACAAGCCCAGCCTGGGCAAACTGGTGACTTCGTGAGACCCTGTCTCAAAATAAAAAAATATATATATATTTTTAAGGGCTGGGGATGTAGCTCAGTAAAACACCCCAGGCTTCAATAACAATACTGGAAAAAAAAAAAAGAAAAAGAAAAAGCATTTACTACATCTAACCTACCCAATAGCCTGGCTTAGCAACACAGCACGCTGCAGAGGACTAATTGTTTCCTCTGAAGATCTCAGGGTGATGGGAGCTGTGGCCTTCAGCTGCTGCCTAGTACCAAAAAGTATGGCATGTACTACATATTGCTAGCCTAGGAAAAGATCAAAATTCCAGGTACAATTTCTGCTGAATTCCTACTACACTTAAAGCAAAACAAAACAAAACAAAACACCCAAAAAACTAACCAACCAAACAAAAAACTTAAGTAGAAACATGATAAGTCAGGGATAATCTATGTTCATATATAGTATATTGCTCATCAGCTAAAGGGAGTTCTGGTACTTTTATTTTTATAAAGGTTGAAGTTTTTATTTAACCTAAACCATATTAATAATTAAAAACATGAACTTGTAGTTTTTAGCTTTTCATTACTTAGTGAAACATAATAAGCTATTATACAGGTAAAGGGCTTAAAGCTTCTTTTATTACATACAATATATATCCACATAAAACAGAAACATGAAATTTTCATTTACTAATACAAAATAGTCATGTACCATCGGTTTGATATAACACCCACTATATGAACTATTTTATTTTTTTTTATTTTATTATTTTTTTTGTATGTGTGGGTACCGGGGGTCAACCTCAGGACCTCGTTGCGCCAGCAGGAGCCCGTGGCTCTGAGCGATATCACCAGCCTTTTATTCGTATGTGGGTTCCGGGAGTCGAACTCAGGCCCTCGCGCTTGCCAGGCAGGCGCTTATGCCACTGAGCCATCTCACCGGCCCTGAACTATTTTAAAATATGTTTAAAGCTTTAAAAAACTAAATAAAATATAACAATGGAAAACTAAATGTAAATTATATAAAATAGCTTATGTTACAAAGACTAGTCACCCAGAACCTAGAGGTAACAGCTATATGCCAAAAATTAAAAAGACCAGTCTACTGCTGGTCTTATATCTTAAATCTTTTTCCTTTCTGTGAAAATGATTGTTCTCACACTGAAAATATCTATCCAATCAAACTTAAAATTCTTCAGAGGATAAATTTAACTCATATCACAAGGAATAAAAATCTACTAAATGTACCTTTTCTGACCTTTCCAATCAGTGATCACCACACACAAATAAGGAGAGACTAGATTCACACAAGTCATTAGTGCGATTAGTCTTATTGCCAACATGCATCGAGTTACGAATACACATACATATAATACATATATTCAAAACTAAAAGTTTTTCAAATGATTTTTCCTTCTACCATGTATTTATTTTCCTTTTCATAAAGAAGTCTTTGATAACCCTATACTGGAATACACAACTAGAAGCCTAGTTATATCTAGTATGGAGGTGAATAATATAATGCATGTTAAAGCTCTATTTCTGAAAAATGTTAATCTATAATTGTGAAGCAATTTGGCTTACGTTTTTTATTCCCTATTGGGAAAATATTTACCAATTTTTCAGAAAAAAGAGGAATTCCAGGTTTGGGGCTTTTCTGAGTAGCGATAATATTCCTATTAATTGAGATAATGGGTAGATAAATAAAGAAAACAATCAGAAGGAAAGGAAGAAATAAAGAATTTAGAATGCCATGATACCTGTTTGGACACTCAGGTGCCTGTGTCCAGCATACAGCTAACCATGTTCTCAAAAGTCAGAGAAAGGGGTGTTGGGAATTAGCACTTAGACTGGATATGTGAAAGAGCACTAAGCCAAAGGTAAGCCACCAAGTTCAAGGGGAGAGAAGGAGACTCCATGACAAAGCATAAAAAGGATTAGAGAAGAACAAGAAAAACAAAAAGAACACGAATTTCCTGGAATAGAAAGTTTCCATAAGGAAGGTTTGACGAAGTGTAAAAGATAGCAGCAAGGTCTGGCACAAGTGCTGGCAAATGGGCTGGATTTAGTATTACAGAGGCCACTGGTAGCTTTGATCAGAGCAATTTCAGTGGAGAAGCCAGTATGGGTTTCAGAGTAATAGAGACATAGCCACAGGCCTAAACCCATATGCTTTCAAGAGTATAAGGTCTCAGAGCCAAAAATTTTAAGTTTCTTTAATTAATTAAAAATTAGTAAGTTAACATTAACTGACAATTTGGTATTCAGAAATATCTCTCTCCTTTTGAAAACAATTTCCAGGCTAGATTTTTTACTTCACAAGAATTCCTGAGTGAGCATAATGATTGCCAGGAACTCAGTCAATCGTAAGTGAGACACTCTGCCAAAGCATTTCAAAAGCGAAAGCATAAAAACTTTTTCAATATAATTAACTCTACTTAATCAGTGATGTTGATCCATTTCATAGGTTCAAATGATACAGGGAAAGACTTCCAAAGTAGAATACTCAGGGACAATGAAGGCCCTAAAATGGCCCTGCTGAATCCAAGCTTTGGGGGATGCTAAAAGCCTGGCTAAGAAGGGAAAAGAAACGTACGACAGAGTTAAAGGAAAAACAGGACAAAAAAAGAACCTGCAAGCTAAAGAAAAAGTCAACAGAGTTGCAGACTGATGCAACAGGAGGGACAAGAGCTCACTTCATGGAATACAGTCATGAAAGCAAAAGGAGAATAAAGGATCAAGAGCACCTGGGCCCAAGGGTTCCACACAAGGGAGGAAGAATGAAGAGGTACAGATTTAGATAAATTTCAGGCTTGGATAGAAATTGAGATTTGTGCTTGAGTCCTACAACTTTTTTTTTTGTGGGTACCGGGGGTCAAACTCAGGACCTCACGCGCCAGCAGGTGCCCATGCCACTGAGCGATATCACCAGCCCTTTTCTCATACGTGGGTTCCGGGAGTCGAACTCAGGACCTTGCGCTTGCCAGGCAGGTGCTTATGCCGCTGAGCCATCTCACTGGCCCTACAACTTTTTTTAAAAGAAAGCGCATAAGGTCTTTTGCTGAAAGTGCAGGGAATGGGTTGGCAGGTGGCTTCAAGGCAAAGGTTGGGGATGTAACTTTTGTAATCACCTTGTGGATTTATGAGGCTACATATTACTAATTTCCATACAGACACTCATTTAATGACCAAGTTCCATTCCTGCGACTAGGTCATTAAATGAATTGGTCACCATTAAATGAATAGGTGACCAATGAGGAATTGTTTATAGTATGTATATTACAATATTCAGAACAAAGAAATGGTCAAGGGAAACCCCAACTTGATGATTTTGCTTTTATTTGCATAACGCTTACATGCAGTACTGTAATGTATAAGAGAACATAAAACTACAGTACTGTACTGTATAGTACAATCCACAAAAATTACAGTACTGTATAAACAAGGTGTACTGCACAAAAAACACTGAGGCTCTATAAACAAGATGTGTTGGCTATGGTGGTGCGTGCCTGTAATCTTAGTACTTGAGAGGCTGAGGCAAGAGGATTGCCATGAGTTCAAGGCCAGCCTGGGGTACATAGTGAGTTCAAGGCCAGCCTAAACTACATAGCCAGTAGTTCAGAGTTCTGTCTCAAAAAACCAAAAAACTAAAAAACAAAAACAAAAACAAAAATAAACCCAAGATGTACAGAACTGTACAAAAAAAAAGGGGGGGGTGTCGTAAGTATAGAGAAACCCAAGCTCTAAATTATATAGGGTAACCATTTATTCAAATATATTTTTCAACCCAATGTTAAAGGTCTGTTATTTTTAATTCTAGTCTCAATTGTTCCACATGCTTACAAATACAGCTCTGACACCTTTGATTGGGAAGCGCTTCTTAGAACCATGACCTAAGCCATCTCTCAGTCTAGTCTCGCTCAGGGTTCAAGAAAGACACAAAGACTTGAATCTTACAGGTAGAGGCAAAGTAAGACTGAATCAAAAATTATGATTTCTGGGCCGGTGAGATGGCTCAGCGGTTTAAGCGCCTGCCCGGCAAGCGCGAGGGCCCGAGTTCAACTCCCGGAACCCACATACGAAAAAGGGGCCGGTGATATCGCTCAGTGGCACGGGCGCCTGCTGGCGCGCGAGGTCCTGAGGTCGACCCCCTGGTACCCACAAAAAAAAAAAAAAAAAAAAAAAATTATGATTTCTGAGCATAGCTTGGTGCCTATAAGATTTAGAGTGGTGCAGTTCATATCCAGTTGTATCAAATATTCCTGAGACAAATTTCCATCCACAAAAGTAAGACATTTTCCAACTGTGTGTTCAAGGGTACTTAAGTACATAAGTAAAATAGGAGTGGTCAGTAAGATAAAGATCATAGTTACAATTCCAAAAAAGGAAGTATGAATAGTCCCTAGGTCTCCCCCTTTACTCAGACACAAAACACTAAAATGGATTTCATTGATAGGACAGCCAAATCAGAAAGCCCAATTTAAACTGTGGATACTAAAAGCAAGATCATCAAAAGATCAATACCATATCTCAGTTTGTTAAGGCTTCTGGTGAGCAGACACCAGAAAGTTTCTTAAAATCCAAAGACTAGATTCTATATCCAGAAATCCCTTTTGATTCCATGAGTGACGCTATGTGTTAGAGAAGAGTCTAAGTTCCTGCTACATCTTGCTTATCCCATCTGAGGTATCTAACATTCCTGGCCATTCTCTCCTGCAGTTTACGTGACAGATATGACATGTGATGTGGTTTCTACCTGTTGCTCGTGGGCTGTTCCCTTCTTCCTTCCAACATTAATTCCCTCCTGATGATATTATCTTTTTGCTGTGATTTCTTTATATTTATCTCCCTTTACATTCTTATAGACTGAATTGTCAGTAAATCAATGGCTTTCAAATCCACATATACAGCTCTAACATCCAGCCAATGATCTAGCTCCACAGTTCCAGTTTGGAAATGCTTAGGGTGGATAGTGAACAACTGTCAAATTTTCTTTGAGTCTGTCATGTTGCCATTTTTTGGCTCCCAAACTAAAAAAGTCTATAGTCATTCCTTACTACTTTATAGAGCCTATTTAAAAACAAAATAAGCAAAACCAAATCTGGCTACAGTATACTTTTAAATTGAGAGCTGGGAGCCTCAGTGTGATTATATTTCCTACTTTGTCTGCCTTCTCGTATTGGATCAGTGGAGAAAACTAAGTTAGGGCATGTAATTTCTTTCAAGGCATTGTTTTAATATGTTCCATTAATAGTACATTTTACACAAACAAAGTTATATAGTTCTTCCATACCAAACACTGACTCAGAAGTGCAGAGGGAAGATCTGGGTAACTGACACAGTAAGGCCAATGTAAATCCAAAATTCATAGAGTATCCTCACATAAACCAATACAAAACAAGAACAAATAAAACTATACACAAGCCAGGTCTTTGACATACCTATACTTCAAATTACCTATGAAAAGAAATACAAAATGATACCAATGAGCTGTCCCACATGTTCTAGCTATGAGCCTTTGTGGACATCAAGCACAGTCTAGGAAACAAAGGATGAAAACAGAGAGGAAAGGAGCCAGGATCAGATCTAATGATCGAAAACCACCACCAGAAAGGAAAGTCCATCCCATGAATGAAAACACTGAAAAAGCATAATGTAGACTGGACTACAGATTTAAGGGTACATACGATGCAAGGAGGTGGGCTTAGAAAGTTAATTCAAGGGAAAAGAAGATTAAAAGGCAGGAAATGTGCATATTATTAGTAAAATAAATACATTATCTTTCAGAAAAGTTGCCAAGATGCAAATGGTATTTCACAATAAAGTATTTTTAAACCACTGTACCTTACAGTAAAATCATAGGAGCAAGATGCCAGCACTGAAGCATGAAATGGTGAAAACTTAAAAAAAAAAAAAAAAAAAAAAAAAAAAAAAAAGTTAGCTATAACATGCTACTTCCTATGGCCATTCTATGAACAATATAATAAATTTAAGTTTATTAAGGGATGTCACTTAAAATTTTGTTTTCTAGAGCCTTACATGCTTTAATTTGAGGCAAAAATCTTTTGGTCTTTTAAGTATCCATTTATAGGAAAAATATTTTTACATTCTCCAAAGAAAACCATCCCTTGAGCTTTTTAAAGCTCAGTTAGAATAATTATTTTCAAAACACAACGATTCTTAAAAAACTAAATACAAATTCTTATTGGCTGTCCAAACATAATTCTATAAATATGAGGTATCTGAATATGTGATAATACTTATACAATAATCATATAATTTACCAATTCTATGAATATATATCATGATTAATGTAATCACATGCATCAAAATAAACTTAAATAAATTTTAAAATAATTTTTATATTACCTGTATATTATAGCTAAAGAAAAATGTTATCAAGGACAAAAACTGTAAATTTAAAGCAAGTAACATCTTTAATATAAGTAATGAACATACTGTATAGACTTCCCTTTGCAATTATATTTGTTTGGTGCTTGTCTTATCAGCACATTTTTTTGTGGTGCTGGGGTTTGAACTCAGGGCCTTAAGCATGCTAGGCAAGTATCACTAGGGTACACCAGCAGCCTACCAGCCCTTAACAGTTATATATATATTTAAATATATATATATTTAAATAGTACTTTGCAGCTTGTATTTTCACTATATCACCCTATTTCATTCTCAGAACTACTCTAAAATGTACATAGAAAATATTTTTCAATTCCTAAAAACCTATACACATAAGATTTAAAAAATTAATTAAAAAAATAATAAATAAAGCCTGCCATTAAAAAAATAAAGCAGGCTGGGGATATAACTCAGTGGTAGAATCCTTGCCTACCATGTGCAACATTGTGGGTTCAGTCCCCAGCACTGCTAGCTAAATAAATAAATAAGTAAATAAATAAACAGGATACTGTGTCTCCTATGTTGCCTTACAGCCAATAAAATTTAAAATATTAATTTAATGGAAATTAGGAATTTTTAAAATAGGAATAACATAATTATCTTGCTAGAACATCAATAAGGTACATTTTTGACTTTAAGTAGAAAAAGAAAATTAAAATTGGGAGATGTGACTTAATAAAATGTTTTCCATAATGACTTAGGAGAACCTGCCTAAATATAGGCTAGGAAACCAACTTAAGTCACTCCATAACCCAGACAAATTTTCTGAGAGTAGCACAAAAAAGTTACCCATCCTCTGCTGTTTACAGAATGGATAATTTTCTATACCTGACACATTTGGGAACATTCATGTAACACTCATGCAAGAGAAAATAAATAATTAATTATCTCTCTATACCCAGTTTCAACATAGTAAAGAGACTTTCCATTGATGGAAAATTATAAAGAATATGATACTAAAAGTAGACTACTCTAGTTAAAAAATAATGTTAAAAGGAATAGTAGAGTGAAGCTGACAGGATAAGAAAACCATTTTATTTAAGCTAAAGTAGTCTACATTGTCCCAATTAATTCAATAATTATTCAAGTATTTTATCTAATTTTACTATTTAATATTTATTATTACTAATCAGGTAACCAAAACACATACACAAAAATAATCAATAACCCTAACCCTAAATACCAACACACTCTTTTATATATGCTTCATTGATTATATTTAAATTTCAATTTTTATGGTATGAATAAAAAGAAAAGACAAAAACTTACTTTCACTCTCCTAATAGCATACGTGTGACCAAGAAGTTCAAACACTGGTTGTCGCACATTCCTTAAGTCCCATACTCTCAAACTACAATCAACTGCTCCCGTCACCAGCAAATTCTGAAAACAATTCAGAAACATTAAGCTATGATCTCTTTGCCATTAAGCAAAACTAAGCCTTTCTGACTAGAAATAAAATCTATTTTCTGGTAATTATTTGAGAAGTCATTTTTGAGAAGTTCTATAACAAGTATAGAAAGGAATCAAAACAGACATTGGACAGCCAAAAAATTAATACAACTTGAGAGGAAAGAAACTCAATATGCTTTATGTATACGACAGAATACCACACAAAAGAAAAAAGACATAATGCCAAATAGCACAGTAACTTTTTCAACTTACCCTTAGCAGTAGGAATAAGTACGTATAAGATTAAAACATATGACAAATGGGCCAACTCTCTCTTTAAAAGGTTTTCAACATGCTCTGAGATCTTACCAGGCATCCAAAAGCAAGAGGCCTGCTAATGTAGGACTATTCGGAAAAGCAAAAGGTATAAATTAAATTTTTATATTTTTCTAAATTATTGTTACCAACTCTCTTGGGCCTAGTCTTAATACAATATCTAATCTGACCCGAGAATCTACGGAAATAATGGCGAGTTTATAGCTAATAGTCAGGTTTTACAAATTTTGCTATCTAGAACCTGCGGTGGACCCAGAGGTCCTGGCTGAACAGGCCAAGTGCTGGGTCCACACTCACATCAACGTGAGCAGCTATTCATTATCTGAATATGCTGGGCTTTAATATAAGCTCATTTAAGGAAAAGGTTCAGTGACTTAAAAACAAAACTTTTAACCACAATCAAGTATATCACAGGATCTTCTTAGAATTCAAAGTATAGACATACAGGCCAAAATTTAATTTTCCTAGAGGGAACATTCATTTGTGATGGAAGAGATTGAAAGTCATTTGCATTGATGTTTTTATTTCAATCAAGTATTATTCCTGAATATGTACTATATTTTATTTCTTTTTATTTAAAGAATTCTGTCAATATATTATCTTAACTTTCACTAATTATTCTAAAAAATAGGGAAAATAAGGGGAAAAAATAAGGTATACATTTTACCTATTTTTCACTTTTAAGAAACCACCTGAAGCACCTATCTCTAATTCATATGTTTATATGGTTAACTGAAGCTCTGCAAAGTTACACAGAGACACTGCTAAATTACAAAAGCATGAAAATTAGGCTTAAAAAGGAAGATGAAACAAAGTATTTTAAAAACTGATAGACTGTCAAGTTAAAAAGCAAGTAATAAATAGTTCAGCAGCCTGACCAGCAAAGTGAAGAAGAAATTAGAGCAAAAGATGACACAAAGTGGTGGGGTCAAAAGCGATCAAGAAAAGATATTACATAAATTATAAAATAGTTCCCCAAAACAAACAAGTAAGGCTGCACTGCTGAACTTTTGAGAATTTCTGTTTCCTATTTTGCCTGTTTCATGAGCACTTAAATCCAATTAATGCTAATGTAGGTCAGTCACAATCATTAGTTAGAAATGAAAGAGACTCAATTTAAATTAATGGGCCAGGAACATCACCAAAGTCCACATAAACAAAGATAAATAAAATCTTGAACATTTCAACATTGTGCAGCAGCGCAAAATGGGTCCACACACTGTACCTCATTGTATTTACACCAGTCACAACTCAAAATTTCCGCCTGATGCGCTGGAATCACAGTTCTGACTCCTGCTGCCTTCATATCCCAAATTCTCAGAGTCTGATCACCTGGTAAAAAAAGAAGACAAGATCACTTCCCATGACACCACTGGATGCTCAATGACCTAATGAGCTCATCATAATAAACCAGGTAGAAATACTTTCACTGTTAAGGATACTGCAGTCTTTCATATATATGCATATATATGTGTGTGTGTGTATACATAGAAAGAGTCCACCAAAAGATGTATACACACTTCAGCAGTTCACTGTATTAACAAATCAAATGTCTGGAATCTCATGGACACCACCCTGAGCACCTCTTGTAATTGTAGAGGCCAAAGGTAACTTGTATAAATCTCATGATGTCTCAATAAATTTAGTATTAAAATACTTATACAAGTTTTTCCTTTCCTGATGTATATATTTTTTTGCATACTCTAAACACACACACACACACACACACACAATCTTTTTTAAGCCATAATAATTTTTAAGAGCCACCAGAAATGAAGGACTGCCAGGTGCAGTGGTGGTGCACACCTATAACCCCAACTACTCAGGAGGGTGAAGTGGCATGTTTAGAAGTCATTCCTGTCTCCCCTATTAGTAACATGAATAACAGTTAATATTTACTGAGTGCTTCTTATGTGCCAGGTGCTGTTCTAAGCATTTTACACATATTGAATTTTTATAAAACATGACAATAATTATATGAAACAGTACTAATTGCTATAGTACTTTACAAATGAGGAAACTGAGGCAGGTGGGAATGAAATAACTCACCCCAGGATACTATGCAATGGAACCAGGACCCGGAACCAGAACCCACACAGTCTGGGTTTCCAGCATGTGCACTTTACAACTATATTAGGCTATCTCCTATGTTATCAGGGGCCAAATACCAGTCAATACTTGCTGACTCTTGAGAAATTGTTCTTTTTTCTATGCTACTTTTTCTATAATTAGAAAAAAATATTTATTTTCTTTCTCATCTATACACACAAAGAATACCTGGTCAGATTTTGCTGGCATTATTTAAGAAACAAAAACTCACTAAATACTACAAAGTTAAAATTTCTATTGTATTTCTGAACCCATTTCTCCCCCAACCCCCTGCTTAGAGGCCATCACAATCATGAATTTGGTCTGTGTTTTTGCTTTAGTCTGTGTTTTTGTAACACAGTACTTTTGCTACACTTTTATGGATCATAAATATGTACTATTGCTTTGTGTGAGGTTTTTTTCTTTTTTAATTTAAAAACACCACCCTGGTGCTTTATAAAAGGCTGAAAAACACTTTGATAGATGAAAGTAACTAATATTTTTGGATCTAAGGACAGTAGGGATGAAAGGAATGATGAGTCTTAATGTACCAAATGGAAATAGTTCGAATCGGTACAGGCTGGAGCTTCAAATATCTTCCCTAAAAACATTCACTGTCTCCAGTTAGCCACCAGTCAGCAGAATTTGTTTCAGAATTCCAAACAGCTTTGATGAAATGATCTTTCACGATTTTCCCTAGACTTCAGTGTCTACAGCAAGTTAACATGGATGTCTTGTGGCCGGTCTGCCCAGCAACACCCTTCTTCTAGGAACAGCACACGTCCTCCTTAACAAGAGATTCAAAAAAGACCCATGGCTCATCACAGGCTCGGAACACAGCTAACAGGTCAAAAGGTGGCTATTTGGGATTTTTCAGAACTATAACTGAAAAAAATGTCAATCCCTCTCACACAGAATTTACTAATTATAACACTCAGGAGCCTCTGGTGTGGAGAGGCTCCACGGTGTGGAGAAAGCCAGCCTGCAGAGTCAAGTCACCAGCCAGGGACATGTCCAGATGAGAGACACAGAATGTGGCTTGGGGAAGATCAAGCATCCCTTCTCTTTCTGGAACATGCTTTTCATGTCACAACAACCTAGTTCTATCACTTGCAGGCAAAGGAGATATTTACTCATGGTATTCTTCCCAATTTGCCAACTCTAAAAAGGCAAAGCTCCAGAGAAAAACATTTGATTCAGCACAAGACTTTTGTTAAAGCATAGGAAATACCACAGTGATGCTCAGTAGCTAAAAACTGGCATCTAAAACTAGGTCTGAAACTGTGAAGTCTGCTATAGCTATGATTAAAGAGCACTGTCTGAAGACCAATGACCTTGAGTTCACCTCACAATTACCTTATCTGAGCATATAAATCAACATAAAGCACCAACACGTTACAATGAGTGTGGATTAAGGGATTAAGTAAGTTATTTTAGAACTAATACGGATGAATCGCAAAATATAGTGTTGAGCAAAAGAAAGCAGACACAAAGTATAAAATAGCAGTGGTAACCTGTGCTATTAGAAAGGAAACATGGTCACGCCAATAGGACGGTAATAACTTGAACAGGAGCAGGTCCTCTGGTGCAATTCTGTTTCTTGACCCTAGCCTAGTTACACAGGTGTTCTTATTGTGGAAATTCATCAAGTTGCACAGGTAAGAATACATATCATTTTGTATATGTATAAAAGATTAAACAACACAACAACAGAGGTTGGGTGGGTAGTTATTCTATTTTTCTGACATAATATTTTGGTTCTGCAATATCACATTCAAGCAACAAATTTTCAAAAGCCATAGCTTAAATTGTTCCCTCCTGCTATTAACCTGAGTGACACAAAAATGTGAAGACAATTTTGCAGCAACTAAGAATTCCAGTTCTTTGACAGCCATTCCTATTGCACATATTTGGTACTTTGCCCTCATTATTCTGGTTTCCAGGTAAGATAGAAATCTTTTAGCCAAATGGTATAATGACTCACTCAACTCTCTCAGGCATTAGGACATCTGTACTTATGGGGTTTTTTTTTGTTTTTGTTTTTTTTTCCCTTTAAATCACATCTTCTAAATAACTGGCCTCTCATTGTCAGCCAGACATTTATCAGGGCCCTTTGATGATACCACAGGCCCACCTGAATTACCAGCTTCTCTTATCAGCTGCAGACCTGCAACTGGCAGAACCAGCAGAATAGGAAGTTCTGGCTGTTGTTATATCTGATTTCAAACTGCAGCAAGAGGAAGTCGGGTAAGAATAATGAGTATAAACAGCCTAAAACTGTGAAGTGAACTGTGTGCCAAAAGGGTACTTCTGGGCCTAAATAATTTAATTGAAATGCCAGATGCCTATCAGATGTAATGTGACTTTTTCTTATACTATGTAGAATGAGGTTTGTTTTAACTACTGGCTAGACCCTACACATTCAGGCATGGCTATGACTTATGCAATTACATGGAGTCTGTAATAGCAGTAATTTAGTTTTCATGGTTCAAAAGAAAGTCTACCTCATATTAATCTTCTTTATATAAAATGCCTGAATATTATTCCTTTCTGTCTTATATAATTTAGAAATATGAATTCTGTACTAGTACAACTACTATAAACTGGACAAAATATAATGTCCTTCAAGAACCCTGCTAGAGAAGGTACACCTAGATCTACCTATCTAGCAAGTCCTCCCTTTTTGGTCTTAACTTAGCTAGTAATAAGAAGTTTGGTTCTAGATTTGCAAATGTAGTACTATATAACCTTGAAGGCAACTAAATTCTTGGAGTAGCCTAAATGCTATATTGTCACATACGTATTATCTTAAAATATAAGTTGTTACAAAAAGTTATATAATTAACTATATGTGTGTCACAGGGTCAGACATAAAAATACATCTTGATTTTCTATCATAAAAGCTACCTTCAAAAACAATTATTTTACAACCTTGGTTTCCATAACCATAGGCTTTGCAGTTGAGATTATTTTTATGCAAAGATCATTGTATGTTTTACAGCAAGTCCTTGTCTGTAAGCAAGAAGACAAAGCAAGACAATTATTTTTAAAGACTAACATAACTCACAAAATAGAAGAAAACTAAAGAGTGCTCAAACTAAGAAATCACTTCTCTGAATTTTACACTGAAATCACTCTGGGTTTTAAAGAAGAGGGATGAATATATCCCTACCAAAATAAACATGGAATTCTCTTTACATCAGCTGAAATAAACTATTAATTTGGCATCTCAAACAGATGCTATTCCACAGACTAGTGCATGCTTCTCAAATCAGGCCAATCACCTGACTTAGCTGGTTTTTTTTTTTTTTTTTTTGTGGGTACCGGGGGGGTTGACCTCAGGACCTCGCGCGCCAGCAGGCGCCCGTGCCGCTGAGCGATATCACCGGCCCCTTTTTCGTATGTGGGTTCCGGGAGTCGAACTCGGGCCCTCACGCTTGCCAGGCAGGCGCTTAAGCCGCTGAGCCATCTCACCGGCCCAACTTAGCTGTACTTTAAAACACACTTCCCTAGAGGCATTTTGATTCAGCAGGACTAAGACAGAGCCCAGAGTTCTGTTGCTGTTTAAGTTCTGCCAATGACTCTGATGACTAGCAGATTTTAGAATCACTGACCAGTATGTTATTGCACAACTGTATATTCCAGATTCTGTCTAGAGCAAGCTACTTTAAACCTTGTTCTCAGACTCTTGGTTCTCAGATCAGCACTATTCATTCTTGCAGCACATATGCAATGCAAAGGCCATCTTGATGCTCCTCAGATACGCTCTGTCTCTCCACATTCCACACCTTTGCCTCCTACCTCTCACCTCCTAACACTTACTTGTTCAGAAATTGGCAGCTTATATACTATTTCCTCAGGGAAGTGTCCCTGATCAGCCAGCCCTGACAAGCTCAGGAATCACTGATGTGTTTCCACTGAGTTCTGAGCATGTTATAAAAAAAGGTGACAATTCCCAAGCCCTTACTCTGTGTCACCTAGTGTTCAATGTGTACATTAACTCAATTGTAGTCAAAACTCCATGATGTGGATATTATTACCACCCTTATACCAGAAATAATGGAGGAACAGCGGTTAAAGAGCAACAGTCACACAGCAGTGGAGAAAGCAGAGCTTGATTTCAGGCAGTCCAGCTCCAGAGTCCACGTTCCTAACCGCTGTACTGTAGCACCTCTCCTTCAAAGAACTGTACATCCCTGATCGTGAGCTTCTGGTGTTTTCTTACTACGTCTCTTTCTCCCTGGATTACAGGCACTAGGAGGGCAGGAACTGTTTTCTTCCTCACTGAATAACCAGTCCCTAGCAAATGAAGGGCATTCAATAAACACCTGACAAACAAGCTGGCAATGTCTCTCTCAACAAACAAAATGAACTCAGATATGTTTTCAAAATTCTAATAAGATAGTTAGTTACTCCCCTATTTTGTGTAATAACAATAAAAATATTTCAATGTTTGGCTGTGAAATGCACTGAGCTATATAAAAGAATATATGAAAACAAGACAAACAAAGAAAACCTGCTAAATAATTCGTTCCCTACTAATGTATTACATAGTTTGGTAAGCAATGTTCTTGACTCCTTGGAAATAGCTAAAGTACAATAAAAGTTTCAGAGCTTACTTTTTACCCTACCAGAACTCTTTCAGTATTTTTGCAGAATGGAAGAGAAATTAAAAATTTTTTTTTCAAATTTATGAAGTAGGCTACTATTTAAAAATCACCATGGAGGAATATTTCAAGAAAATGGCAAATGTTTGATAAATCAACCTTCTAATAAATTTTCAAAAACTCTCAATGGCTTTCCTGTATCCAATTTCATAAGGAAAGTTTTTTAAAGCTTTCTTGTTTTGTTTAAGGAACATATTTCATAGCTTATAGTTCCAGTGCTTGATTTGATTCAGGGTTGGAGTGAGTACTTAGCAGGCAAAAGGCCCTGGACTCAACCCCCAGCAACTCTCCAAAAAAGAAATGAAAGCAATTTTACACTTTGAATTATTTAAGTTATAATAAAAATAAACTTACATGCAATAGAAAAGTGAAAGAATGTTTAAAAATCTATCAGTAGTTCAAGGCATTTTACTTACCAATACTTTTCCATATAGTACAATTATACTTATTATTAAATTTAATTCACTGTGATTACTGCCCTTTAGAGCACTCAGTAGACATGCCTTCACTGTTTCACTGGAAGGGAAGCATGTTTCTGTTCATTTGGAAGGTGGATCTAGTCTAAGCACTAATTTCATCCAGGGTCTTAAGTGACCCGTTGAAACTACAGTAAAGGATATAAGGCCAAAGGGCATCACTCCCTCTAAGAAAATTTTCTTTATGTCAACCTAATTTACATCCTTACAAGAATTTTCATTCAATTTCAGCCAACAATGGTAAAAATATAAAGTGGCAAAATTATAACTATTAAACTAAACTGTGATCATCATACAGTTCTGATTCACTACAACTATGAAACTTACAATTTAAGTTTCATTAAATTAAAAGTAGAAAGTTTATTAACTCAAGTTATTTACACAGGTTAAAGGGTTCATTAATTCAAATTAAGTATATTAATATTGCTATCAATTACTTAGTATATGCCCAGCCTTGTGATTAGCTGGGTCATAGAAAGATAAAAGACTAAAATAAAAATTCATCCTTAGAAAAGGAAATTTGACTAGAAAAAATTTTAACTGGACTCATACCAAAACACTTGATATTTTGGAAAATATTTAATTCAGATTACAGACAAAAAAGCTAAAACTTAGGTAACTTAGAAAGTTTTTAAAAATAGTAGTATTAGTTTTCTTTCTAGAAAATAAGCTGTTAATTTTTACTACAGAATAAAATATTTCTTAAATTAACTATGCCTCCATACAAAGATATCATCATTATTCACTATAAGGATCTCATAAAATTCCACAATCTAAATGGGTATATCTGTATACAATTTACCTGAAAGTGTCCATTTGAGTATCTTCAACCAACAAAATAATATTTCCAGAATTCAGGTAAATTTGGTTATCTTTAATTTTTAGAATTAAAAATAAGAAAATAAAGTATGAAAAGGATTTCTGTGACAGTACATTTGCTGTGGAAATGACTCAGCATAAGTCAACAACTCACAGTACTGACACAGGTTATTAGCAAGAAAGGAATACTTATCCTACCTACTACCTGTCTTTGGATGCTGGAGAATTAAATGAAAGACAGTACTAGAAACACACTACCTCCTCCACTAGCTACGGTCTTTTCTCCTCCCTTAAATAAGTACCTGTGCAAAAGAGCTTCCAATTCTTTATCTCCTTCTATGGTTCTCTACCAGGGGTCAGCAACACATTTTCTACAAAGGACTGGACAGAAATATTTTTGACTTTGAGGGCCATTAGTTCTCTGTAACAGCTACTGAATTTGCCACTACCATGTGAAAGAAGCCATAGATAATATGTAAGTGAACAGATATGGTTATGTTCCAGTAAAATTATTTACAGAAACTGTCAGTCATTTTCATCTAAGAGCATTAGTTTGCCCACTTGTGCTCTGTTCTAAAGTTTCGGAGCAATTCACTTTCAAATTCTCCCTACTCCTCCAGAGTAGCTGTCTGTCCTCTCTCTTTTCCCCCTTCCCCTACCTTCAAATAAATTGTCTTTTATTTAAAAAATAAATAAAATAAAAAATAAAGTTTCTTCTATTTAGTTTGTCCTGGGTACTCTGATTTACTGTGATGGCTTTAGCCAATGACACAATATTTATTCACAAGGCTGTACTTCTCAACTCCAAACTCAACCTGCTCATTTGTAAGCCCACATGTGTGTCTCATAGGTTCAAGACTTTTCTAAAATAAAAAGATCTTCTCTTTCAAATATATTCCTTTTCTCTGTTATGATATTACCATCCACAGATTTGTCCTTACCAAGAAACTAGGAGTTATTCTTTAGGAGTTAGAATCACTGAAAAAAAGTTGTCTGGGCCTCGGCTAATTCTTGTCAAGAAGTAGGTAAAGAATGAAAAGGTCTTAAGAGCACAGAAGCAGAGCAACACATTCCCATGTTCTCTGAATCTAGGGTACACAGTGCCACCTAACGGAAGAAACAAAGCCACTCTTCAGTATTTTTGGTAATTCCAGAATTATTTACCTGAGGCTGAAGCAAAACAACCAGGGATATGGGGAGACCAGATTGTGCTATAAATGACACTCTCATGGCCTCTAAAGGTGCACAGAGACTTTCCAACAGTTGGATCCCACTACAAATAAATGAACAGATCAATTACCAGAGGTAAATTCAAGTATGTGCTTTTATATATACTATAATATACTATACATATATTTACATATAGACATACCTAAAGTACTTTTTAGGAACTATTTTTAAATAAAGTAAGGTTGTATTTAAGGGGCTAAAATAATCAATGCTAAGCTAATTTTTAGTTCATAGCCCAAAGACTAGAAAATGTTAAATTCTAATTAATGTTTTAATATATTATTTGGAGAAATTAACTGTTCAGTTTTAAAGCTACAGAGGGTAATTTGGAAAAGAAAAAAACATAGTAGAAGCTCTGGAGAAAAGAATATCTATTTTCAAATTACAGTAATGCTGACATACCACTTTGACAGTCTGATCCCATGAGCCAGACACCACAAGCTGTTCACCTCTGGTTTGGCTCCAATCAACACTATACACCTAAAAACATTTTAAAGGGTTTAGAAAGCAAAATAGCATCAAGTTCAATATTACATTTCATCTTTTTATAACAGTGATAGCCAGCTAGAACAACTAATTTACTTCATGGAAACATCAAATAAAGTCCTACCCATATCAACATTATGTCTAAGAAATGGAAAGGTGATCCTGTCCATTCTGCCATGCCTATTCCTTGTAGATAAGACTCCGTCTGATTTAATATAATTCTACAGATTATTTTCAAACCTTCTTCACTAAAACAAATTATACCTGTTTTTAAACCTATCAACAAATCACTATTTGCAGCACTGTGAAGAAATGTCAAAGCAGATTAAAAAGTCAGTAACCAAAACACCTTATCTTGTCAATGTTTATCAGAAAGCATTAAAATTCAATTAATATCCCTCTCTGGCCTTTCTTAGCAAAACCTTATAGGAAACAGGTGATCCTTTCAGATCTCTTAGTTAACAACTTTAGTTATCTAATGCTGCTATTCCAATATGTGCTTCACTGTTCTCAGTGAACCATTTCAAATGAGCTATTTGAAACTTATGGAAATATTTTTCATTCTGTCATTTTACAACAGATTATACACAGACCATTACTATAAGCCACATGATGTGATTGAAACACAAGGTAATTATTTAAATTTTGTTTGTTTTCTAAATTTATTACACTACAAGACTCATTGCCATTAACCCCTTTCAAAATACTCCCCTGACTTTGAACACATTTATCATTGTGCTTGCCAAGTTCTGAAGCATTTCTGGAAGCCCTGTGTCATGTCCTTAGTCACACTACCATAGCTGCCTTGAGCTCCTGAATCAATTCAAAACATTTACCGTTCATGGTCATTTTGACTTTGGGGAAGAGTCAGAAGTCCTATGATACCACATCCATTGGGTATAAAAGTGGATGAGGACACACTGCAATGTTTTTACGAGCCTGCCTTTCCATTGGATGGTACTCAGCAGCAGCATTCACTGTATTTTTGATCACACCTCATAAAGACATTCATGAAAGCATACTTACACAGCTGTTCCAGAAAGTGGCAAGGAGATGGGCGTGGTAGCGCACTCTTCTAATCCCAGCATTCGAGAGGGTGAGGCAGGAGGATTGAGGCCAGCCTACACTACAGAGCAAGACCCCGTCTCCAGAAAAAAAAGAAAGTAGCAAGAACCAGGGGATAAGTGTATTTGAAGTAGGGATAAGATTTTGAGGGGATCAATGGCAATGGGACTTTTCCTGTAGTACACTTTTTTAATTTAAACATTAACTGCATATGTATTTTGTCACCCCATATGTGCATAAATATACTTTACGAAAATGGTCCTAACATGGACCTGAGTAGATGTTATTAAATGTGGTCAGCCTGCAGGTTATTTTGAATCATGCCTATAATCCCAGCACTTCTGGAGGCTAAGGCAGGAAGATCACAAGTTCAAGCCCTGCCTCAGCATTTTAGCAAGACCCTGTCTCAAAACTAAAAATTTTAAAAAGAGCTGGGGATATAGCTCGCTACAAAGGCCCTGGATTCAATACCTAGTATTGCAAACAAAAACAAAAACAAAAACCTCTAGCCCCACATATATGCAAGAGTACAGGGGCCGGTGAGATGGCTCAGCGGCATAAGCACTTGCCTGGCAAGCGCGAGGGCCCGAGTTCAACTCCCGGAACCCACATACGAAAAAAGAGCCGGTGATATCGCTCAGCGGCACGGGCGCCTGCTGGCGTGCAAGGTCCTGAGGTCGACCCTCGGTACCCACAAAAAAAAAAAGAGTACGGGAGCATGGGTTTACTATAGCTTAAATAAGGGTTACTTGCTCTCTGCTACCCAGTGCTATGCTGAGCCATGTTAGAGTCCAAGAAGAGAAATATCAGTAATACTGATGCTGTATTTATTTAAAATTCTGATGTTTTGTCACTTGAGTGTCAAATCTAAAAAAGTCAAACTTAGAGAAACAGCATAGAATCGTGGTTGTCAGAAGCTTGCAGTGGGAGGAGAGGGAGATGTTGGCCATGAGGACAAATTTTCAGTTAAAAGTTCTAGGGTACAGCATAGTAACTATAGTTAATAACTGTGCACTGAATAATTGAAATTTGCTGAGAGGTGATCTTAAATGTTCTCACCACACACACACAAACACAAATAGTGACTATGTCAGGTGATAAATAAGTTAATTAGTTTAATTGTGGGAATCACTACTCAAGGTATACTTATATCAAGTAACTACACTGTACACTTTAAATATATAAACTTAGTTGGTAAATTATAATTCAGTCAAGCTGGAATTTTTAAAACTAAAATTATTAAATTTTCCAGAAAAAAAAGAAATGAAAAAGGAAATTTTACATTTTGTTCATCATAGATCTTTTACACTAACTGATACTTTAAAAATATTGCGTTAACAAATTTATCTTGATTACAAAATTGGGGAGAAGGGCTCAAGCTTTTGTAGCCAAGTTAGTGCCTCACATGCCCCAACCCTCGTCCTGGTCCTCCTGCTGCCCTCTTTGTGTGAGACAGAAGCGCGGCTGGAATCACAACCTAGCAGCAGAGAGCAGCTCATGAAGTAAACAGAAGGGGAAAAAAACTGCTGGACAATCTGTTCGTTAAGAATGGAAAAAACATAGGTTTGGAAGCAATCACTGAAGATCTTGAGAGCTAAAGAATTTGATTTTATCCTCTTAGCCTCTAAATTTCTTCCACAAAGGCCTTATGCTAAATGGTAAATTTCTACTACAAAGGGTCACATGGTAAGTATTTTAGACTTTCTAGGCCAACAAGCATTGTCACAACCACTAAACTCAACACTTGTAGCACATAAAAGCAGCCTTTGTCAACCGGCACAGCTGTGTTCCAATAAAACTTTATTTACAAATCAAACATTGAGCCAGGTTTGCCCCTGGCCCACAAGACAGAGTTTGCCGACTCCTGCTCTAGGCTGATATGAACAGTCAAAAGTAACAATAATACACTTTAATAACAACAAAATTTAATTAATACTTAAGCGGCTGAGGCAGGAGAATCACAGGGTTGAGGCCAGTGAGAACTTTGTGAGAACCCATCTCAACATAAAAATAAAAATAAAAATAAAAATAAAAATAAATAAAAAGCCCTGGGGATGTAGCTCAGTGCTCTCTGGGATCAATGCTCAGTACTGAAAACAAAACAAAAAAATCTTTATTGAACTTTGTATGCCAGATGTTCTCATCAAAACTTAATATATTTTATCTCATGTAATGTTTATTTCTATGAAGTAAATACTTCCGTGCCAGCGCCCAGATAGGTTAAGTACTTGTCCAAGTTCCCAAGGCTAATTAGGTACAGAGCTGAGATCTGAACCTACGCAGCCTAACTGCAGAGCCTGCTCTTCACCGCTATGCCAGACTGTCTGGTAGACAGCGAGCTGCTTGAAGGCACTGTTAAGTCAGAACTTCTCGGTCTCATGGGGCTCTAACATCAGAGAAGGAAGCCCTGCCCTTGCTGACATGACCCTTCACTAGTGCTACATTGGGCCTAGACTAATTCCACTTTCATGAATTATCCATATCCAAGAGCATGACGTCCCTGTCCACTTGTTAATCCCCACTTATCCTTCAAGATGTGTACCCAGCACAGCCTTTATGAACTAAGCCCCCCACTGGCAAGCACCTCAGTTAGTCAAATGGTCCCTTCTGTGCTTCCATCTCAGCTCACACCTACTTCTAACCCAGCATCTACACGTTTTACTAAAGGTAATGTTAAATAACTGCCATACTTACTAGATTTGGAGACCCCCTCATGAGCAAAACCATTGAGTTTTGAGTACATGTAGGCTCATCACAATGAAAACAGGCACTCAATAATTGTTGGTTAAAATATTGTAACCGATCAAATTTACCTTCACAACCTGCATCATTGCTAAGTACTACCATCTAAAGACTAACTCTTTTGGCTTAGACTCTGCTGCCTCCACATACTTCCATTGTGATGCCAGAGTCGAAACCTTACGACTGCTCGTCTCAACACTACAGGGCCTCCATCAGCTAGAGGACCCAGCCATCAGAGAACAAATGATGTGAGGTAAGAAAACTTGGCTGATGACAGTGCTTGCTGCCTGCTGTCCTGTGTGTCACACAACAAAGCAGCAAGCATTAAGTCTCTACAATGAAGCTAAGGATAGGACAGATAGGGTGGTGAGGTTAAAAAATGGGATTATAAAGAAGGATTAAGAGACAACTCAATTAGGGCTGGTGAGATGGCTCAGCGGTGTAAGCACCTGCCTGGCAAGCGCGAGGTCCTGAGTTCGACTCCCAGAACCCACATACAAAAAAAAGGGCTGGCGATATCGCTCAGTGGCACGGGCGCCTGCTGGTGCACGAGGTCGAGGTCGACCCCCAGTACCCACCAAAAAAAAAAAAAGAAAAGAGACAATCAATCAATATTTTGTTTTAATGTGTTTAAAATATTAGGATATTTTAATCAATGAACAACTGTAGACATGGTGCGATAGGGGTACTGTGATGAAAAATTCAGCTTAATACCCAGAAGAGATGATTCAAGCAGGGCCTTGGGGACTGGCTAAAAGATCAGCAGGCAGAAAGCAGAGGTAAAACAGTACCCAGAGATGCCCCTAAAGACACGAAGCAGGGCATACAGCACCCTAGTGATTAGGGCTAGAACACCGCAGGATAATACAAAGGTTCTGTGCAACTTTAGTGATGGTGTCATTAACAAAAATGGAAGAGTAAAGGAAAATAATGTGTAATTTATATACACTGAGTTTGAAGTGTGGAAATAGCTAATATGAACAGCATTTGAGCTCAAGCTCTGGAAAAAGTTCACAGTCATGGAGATGTTTGGGAAGACAGCTGGAAAGAGAAGACTGGGTTCCACTATCCCAACCTCCAGCCGATTCACTCACTTCGTCAGCAAACATTTAGTAAGCACCTACTGTGTGCAAGACAAGGAGGGGACAGTTACAATGTCAGACAAGACCTGCCCTTGTGGATCTTACATTTTAGCAGAAGAAGACACTTATAAATAAATGTATAACTTCAAGTGATTTTTAAAACTACAAAAATAAAGCAGATTAAGGGGGCAAGCACGGCGTGATTTCTCAATACAATGATGGGGAAGACCTCTCTTAGCAGAGATTTGAGTGTGATAAAAGACTAGAGCACTGGTCTGAAAGGAACTGCTTCCAGCAGAGTGAATGGGAAAGACTGGAATGGGAAACAAGCTTACCATATCTGTGGAAAAGCAAGGGGAAAGATTTAGAAGATAACATCCTAAAGGGCCATGGTTAAGAGTTTGTCTATAATCTTTCTGAAGAGGCCACAACCATCAACCCATTTAGACTGTAACATCCTTCTAACTGCTTTTCCACAGATTCTTGTTTACTTCCAGTCATTATCCATACTGTATAAAAATAATATTTATAAATACAGATTAATGTACAAAGCCTTTCAGTGGTTTCATACTATGTGGCTCCTGCAGCTTATCATCTTCGCTCAGCATTATGTGATTCACCCACGTTGATTTCTATTGCCCAAAGGTCAAAATTATGCAAAATTATACAGTACATGGCTTAATAATATCTCCATATATGATAAAAGGAAAAAGACAAGCAAAGAAAATATAAACAGAAAATTGAGGACAGTGGTGGCTCTTGGGAAGGAAGAAGGATAAAGAGAGGGAGAGGAAGGGTAGGATTAGAAAGGGATAACCAGAGACTCCCAGTTTCTTAAGCTAGATGACAAACATGCAAGTGTTCAATAGATCATTTACATATCTTACATATATTTTATACGTATGAAATATTTCATAGCAAATTTTTAGAAATGTGCAATGTCTTCCCACTATGGCCAGTGCTGACTGCACCAGGCCTACAAGCTCCACCCATCAACTTCTAGGGTGCTCTTTGCCTTGCTTCTCACACCTGAGTAGTTCGTTTCTATTCTTTCACACTTAGGATGCCCTCCCTGCCCCTTCCCAGACAGGATCCTCCTCTCTCACAGCACTACGTTCCCTCTCAGCACTTAGCACATTGTATACCTGACAGCCAGCAGCTTCCGCGGCTCTCCCAGAGAGGGCAAGGCCGCCAGAAGACCAAGAACATGCCTGACTTGCCCATCTTCCATGCTAGGTTGAGTGCAGTGCCCTGCACTCAGTAGAGTGAATGAAAGTTCTTGGAATGAATAAAGGAACAGAAAAACGAATCTGAGAGGAAAGCACATCTTAGTCTACTCTTCCTTCTCTTCCATATTCCCAACTTCCCCCTCCACTCCCAATAAATAGACATGGCAAATGGTTAAACATAAAAATGAAGACATTCACAGTACCTGATCTTATGTTTTAAAAGCAGGGTCCTCTGAAGGCCTTCTTATGAAATTATTCTTGGCAGTAGTGCAGAAAATTGGGAAAATGGAAAAATGAAAAAAAAAATACTGAAAAGTACTTTGAGCTGTTTTATGAAATCTGAACTTAATCAAAACCAGTTTGAGAAGACAAATTTTATTAATGAAACTAATTCCCAAAGAATTCATCTTTAATCGACTATAAATTAGTGTCTTTTTAAAGTTGGTCTATTTAATTAAAAAGTATCAAATAAAAAATATGCCCAGGGTTTTCATACTTATCTGTACCGATGCAAAGAAAGGGACATGGACTTTTAATTACCAAGTGATTAGAAATGACTATTTCTTTAAATATGAAACTTTAAATTTTTAATTCATTATGGAAATTTAAAAACATGTATAAAACCATAGATAACAGCCCAATAAATCCCAGGTACCTATTACATCTTTCTGTAGCTATCAACATTTTGCCCACCTTGCTTCATTTGTCCCAATATTGACTGACTGCTACAATATTTTAACATCAGGCCATTTCACTCATTAAGTATTTCAGCAGATAAGAATTTTTTTTTTCTTTTTACATTAGCACAAGACCATTTTCACCCCTAACAAGATTAACAATGTCCCCTCAATATCGTCTAATAGTATATGTTCATATTTCTCTGTCACAAAAATAGCTTTTTTACAGGGTGGTTTATTTGAATCAGTATCCAAATAAGATCCACATTTTTCACTTAGTGTTATGTCTCCCTCTTTTTTAAAATTTTAATTTTTTTATTTTAAGACAGGTTCTCTCCGAGTTGCCCAGGTGGGACTGGAACTTGCAGCCCTTCTCCCTCTGCCTCCCCCAGTGCTGGGATTATAGGCATGCTCCACCACACCCACATTTAAGTCTCTTCTAATCCAGGATAACCTTCCTCCTGCCTCTTTGCTTTTTCTATCCCCTTTCCTATGACATTTCTTTGTTGAAGAAACCAAGTTATTCATCCTGTAGAATTCCCTACATTCTCGATTTGGCTAATTGTTTCCTTGTGGTAGTATTTAACATCTTCCTCTACCCTTCCTATTTCCTTCAAATTGGAAGTTAGATCTGGAGGCTTAATCAGATTTCAGTTCAATTTTTTTAGCTTCCTATTACATTAGGAGGCATATAATTTCTGACTGACCCACTTTTAGTGATCCAAGATTGTTCAGAGAATATTTCGATCTTAAATTAATGGTTTTAGCCTCCACAGATGACCCTCGCCTACAGTCATTATTTCATTAGGAGCTAGCTACTGATGATTTTCAAATTCTGTTATTACTCCTGCATATATTAGCTAGGATTCTGTTAAAAAAATTTTAATCAATTTTTGATTACTCCAAAATAGAATTCATATAAAAAAGGCAAGATAAATGCCTTGATTCTATATCAATTTTTCAGGATGAAGTGGTTGTCCTATTAATCTTTAATGTGATGATTTTCTAATTATCACAATTTCATATAAGGAGTGAAAAATACATGTAAGTGTGTATGTGTGCCATGTTTCAATTCATTATCATTCTTTATGATGTTCAAATTGCTCCACCTTTGGCCAGTGAGAACCCCTTCAAGTTACTCTTCTAAACTCTGGACATGTCTCTATCAGCCTCTCAGAGCTTTCTTGCTTTCTGATACAAGAAGTCTTGACCCCCATCTTGTATATTTCCCACCAATCCCTGGAATAAATGATTTCTCCAAAGATCGCTGTTCCTTTTGGAAGGAAACTATTTAGAAGCCATAATTTAGACACTAAGGACATTCACTGCTACTGAGTTGTCATTACTCCTAAGTCTTTACGCTGCAAAGTACTACACATATATTTTAGACAGAGAAAAATAACTCATGATGTTATGGAAATTCCCATCCATTTTTAAGTACTGCTACATACCTTCTTTATTCCCATATCTCTTTTCTCTTCCATTAAAACTTTTGGTTTCCAATGACATAATTACTGTTAAGGTTTATCCTATTAGATACATATAAGAGTTTCAAAGTTGGGCTGATGAGATGGCTCAGCGGCGTACGCGCCTGCCTGGCAAGCGCAAGGGCCCGAGTTCGACTCCCGGAACCCCCATACAAAAAAAAAAAAGAGGACCAATGATATCGCTCAGCAGTACAGGCGCCTGCTGGTGCGCGAGGTCCTGAGGTTGACCCCCGGTACCCACACGAAAAAAAGAGTTTCAAAGTAATAACACTGAATTTTTTTAACGCAGTTTAAAATTTATTCCCAATTCTTTTGTTTACCAAACATATATACAATCACAATAGTGTGTTTTTAAAGTCATTTTATTTTCAATACCTAGACAAACCACTAGATTAATTTATTTTCAATTTTTAGCATTGCCTTTTCTTTCTAATTTGACTTGTGATTTCTAATTATGTAAAATATTTCAATGGTCCTAAGTCGAAACTGTAACAGAAGTTATATTTAGAGAAATCTTACTTCCATCTTAGTCCTCACTGCCCTTTCTTCCCTATTGTCTTTGAATAAAAAAATCAAAAATTTGGGACTTTAAAGGTAACCATTTTTTTGCATTATCTTTCCATTTTGACATATATATAGTATATAGCGTATATATTTGTAATAAATAATAAAAATAACATATGTTCTTACAGTCCTGCCTGATACAAAATGTAAATTATACATATATTTAAATAGTTGTCAATAAATCCACTTCATATGAGCTTGCAACTAATTTATAGTTCCATATGGCTTAAAATTATCAAGTAAGATTGCACAGTTCTCCTATATATGTTTCCTAATAGATCCTAAGTTGGAGAGATGGCGTTCTAATCCCTGTCTTTGGATATCTAGCTTGCTTTGCACACAGGCATGGTGTTGACACCTACACTAGGTACAGAAGAGATGACAGGTGCAGTAGCGATAATCGTGCACGAAAGACCTTCCATACTTACTCTATTTCAGTTTCTATCTATCTAAAATGATCATTTTCTCTTTTTTAAAATCAGGAATTTCTCTAAAATTTAGGAAGCTTTGACATTAGATAAATGGACTGTGAATAATGATTTTGGAAGGGAAAACAAATCCCCTTCTCTATTAAAAATCTTTTTAAATCTGCATTTTTACTCTTATAACCCCCAAAATATTAGCTAACAGATATATCAAGGTCATCAGCCTTGAATGCCTAGGAATTTAAGGCAGTGGCTTCCAAACACTGTTGTACACTGAATCATCTGGGAGTCTCACCTAACACGACGCCTTGCTCCAACCCCAAGACACTGTGACCTGGGTATGAAGATTTTTTAAAGTTCCCCAGGTGATGCAAATGTGCAGCAAAGTTTGAGAATTACTGAGTTAAAACAAGTATTTGCATTTTCATAGTTTTCTCATTTTAAGTACTAAAATTTCAAATGTCCGATTCATAGTCTAGTCCTACCTAACAGCTAACACCTGAAGAAACAGATTAAGTGGAAAATAGGTCATACTTACCCATCCATGTATGTCCTGTTTTTTGCTCACACTGTATGGCCGAAAAATTATGCAATCCACCTTTCTCCTGAATTTTCAAAGCATCATGACCAACCCTCCTAGCAAGCATTCGAGGCCCATCAGGAAGCAACCCTTACCCACCTTCCTTACCTCATCTCCCACCATGCTGCCACACACGCTTCCTGCTTCAGTGACACCAAACGCCCTGAGGTTGTCTGAACATGCTGTGTTCTTGTACAGATCCTAGCCTATGCAGATACTCATCTCCGCCAGATGTCATTTTTCCCTTCAGGCTGCCAGCAAACAACTAACGTCCCAAGGTTCAGCTCAAATGGCACTTCTTTCTGTGGCAATCCCTGGTTCTCCTGTGTACCTTCTAGACGTTTCAACACTGATCACACTGTATTATTATTATTTCTCGTACGGTGCAGAACCACTACCAGAGACTAGTGGAGGCTGGGGTTGGAGGCTTATTAATGCCTACACCGTCAGGGATGTGGAATATGTGCTACCAGTATAGGCAGGTGTAGGTCTTTTAATACAAGTTCACATTTAAAAATACTAAAGCAGAAAGGGCTTTTAAAACATAAAGATTGAAAAGTGATGACAGATATTGTATGGGCAGAAAAATCCGAGAAAGGAAAACTGATTCAACTGATATCTAACTAGAAACTATTTTTCTCTACAATCACAACGATTATTTTAAATTGTAGTAAAATCTTAGGGCAGTAACTTACTCTTAAGTGAATAGCTGAGTGACTAAAAAGACAAAAGAAAATATATCAAGTACAACTGTTTCCTCCAATTTTCTGATTGTTTTAAACAGAAAAAAAGAAAGAAGAAAAAATGTCCCTATAGTTAACAAATCTGTTGTGCAGTTTTAAATGTAAATACATATCCACCTGGACCACACTGCTGTTAAATGTATGATTGGTTGATTCATTCTTTAAAGTAAACAAGATTTTAACCATATGATACATCATTACCACAAAATATATAATTAAATACACTCTCTCAGCTGGGTGTGGTGGCACACACCTGTAATCCCAGCACTCTGGGAAGCTGAAGCAGGAGGATCACAAGTTCAAGCTGAGTCTGGGCAACTTTGCAAGAACCTGTTTCATAATTTTTTCTTAAAATGTTTTAATTGTATTTATTTCTGGTACCAGGAATCGAACTCAGGACCTGACGCTTGCCAGGCAGGTGCTTGTGCTGCTGAGCTATTCCCCGGCCCGTTAATTTTAAATATAAGCTAGGCTGGCTTCTTTTTTTTTATTTATCTATTTATTTATTTATTTTTGGTTCTAGGAATCGAACTCATGACCTCGCACTTATCAGGCAGGTGCTGTGCCGCTGACCTATATCTCCCGCCCCCTAGGACGCCTTCTAAACCCGGTTCCAGAGGGTGTGAGGGCGCCACGTCCGCCTGCAAAGGTGGCAAGGAGAAGCGCCTAAAGCAGCCCAAGACACAGGCCAAAGAGATGGATGAGGAAGATAGAGCGTTCAAACAGAAGCGAAGAAAGGGGCCAGGGACATTGCTCAGAGGCCTAGCGCCTCCCTGACAAGCGCAAGGCCTTGAGTTCGATTCCCAGTACCAAAAAAGAAGCAAAATGAGGAGCAGAAAGAACTTGAGGAGCTAAAAACAAAGGCTGTGGGAAAGGGCCCCCTGGCCACAGGTGGAATTAAGAAATTTAGCAAAAAATAAACTGTTTCTTGTGCCAAGATGATGGTGACCCTGGATTCCATTCCTACTCAAATATCTGGATTCCCTGCCATAACACCTTTTGACACCTATAATGAATGAAGTGTGGTCTCAGAGTCTGCTGTTCATTTAAGAATAAAATTTTGTAAAAAAGAAAAAAAAGAAAGAAAGAAAAGACAATCATACAGTGGCTCATTGTCTCCCTAGTTTTCATTCAGCCATTCCTACCTCAGCTGTGAATTTAAAGTAAACCCAGCCTATAATTCTGCCATAGTCTGCTCTTTGATCTTTGTTCTACTCTTAATTTTGTATCATATGGAATTAAACCACTTTATTTGAAAGAAAAAAATTAAAAAATAAAATATAACCCAGGCATGGTGGCACATGCCTGTAATCCCAGCATTTGGGAGGCTGAGGCAGGAGAATCGCTTCGAGTTCAAGGTCAGCCTGGGCTACATAGTGAGTTCAAGGCCAGCTGGAACTATAGCAAGACCCTGTCTCAAAAATACCAAAACTAAATTAATAAATAAAATACATTTTCTCCACAACAGCATACTAATAGTTGAATGCTTCACTCAAAGATAAGTTATTATAAGCAATACTCCGGTGAGATGGCTCAGCGGCGTAAGCACCTGCCCGGTAAGCGCGAGGGCCTGAGTTCAACTCCCGGAACCCACATACGAAAAAAGGGCCGGTGATATCGCTCAGCGGCACGGGTGCCTGCTGGCACACGAGGTCCTGAGGTCGACCCCCAGTACCCACAAAAAAAAAAAAAAGTTAATGGATCACACATTTTATTAAAATTTCAGCAAGTTGATAAGCCATGCTACTTGATGAGAACAAATTTTAACTGTTTTTTAAACTGTAATAAGCAAATTAAAAATGAAAAATTAAAATAATACCTGTATTAAAATGATTCAACATCGTCACTTAAAAGTCATTTTAACTCTCAATAGCACAGTGCTATAAGTCATAAAGTGAGAAAAACTGAGAAAAACAATATTCTCAGTTCACCTTCTCTTTCACTTTTCCTCACAGAACTTTTAAAATGTTTGCTATTCTTCCATTCCTATTGTATATTCAGCAGCAAGCTAAGCCAAAAGATGGGGAAAGGGGTGGTGTACTGGGATTGAACCCAGGGCCTTCACACTGAGCTACATCCTCAGCCCTTTTTGGTTTCTTATTTTGAGACATGGTCTCCCTAAATTACCATGTTGTCGAGGTTAGACTGAAATTTACATTCCTCCTGCCTCAGCCTATCAGAGTGGTGAGTTTACAGGTATGTGCCACCACTCCTGGCTAACCAAAGGCTTTTTAGGGGTGCAAAAGACATAATGGCCTATGATATAGGCCTTATGTAGAGATCAGTTAGAAAATAGAAGAATCTGATTCCTGCACTCTTCAGAATCCATGCACACAGGTAATATGTTTTTCTTTCTTTTTATTTCACCAAGACCTTCTTCATTCCTCAAGGGCAAAAATGTCTTAATTTTTAATCTCTCCTTTTTGTTTCATCTAAAAATCTGAAAATTGATTATTGCACATTTTTTACACAGTAATCGAATAATAAAATGGATAAGTGAAAAATGTCTAATGTGTTTTAAGTTTTTCTAACCCTATTATAAAAGTAAACAATAACAGCTCAAATTTATTCAGTGCTGGCTCTGGTCCAAGCACTCAAGTACTAGGCCCCTCTGACACAAAGTACTACTATGCTCAGTTCACAAACGAAGAAACTAGGGTTTTGAAAAGGTAAGTAACTTACCTAAGGTCCCACAGCAGGTAAGTTACAGAGCTGGGACTCAAACCCAAGGTTGACTGAAACTATGTCATTCATCCTTATTAGACAAGCTCCATAGGAGAAAATGACTCCACGCTTACTATTCTATTTTATAATGTAGCTTCCCTGCACATTGGTGAAAAAGTAGAAACTATTTATGCTCATTCATTTATTAATTCATCAACAAATATTTATTAGCACCTCAAAACTCACTTGATCTGAAATCCTTAGTATTTGATATACTATATGGAATCCCAAAACACTCACATGTTAAAATTTAACCATCAGTGTGATGGTAGTAGGAGCTGGGACCTTCAGGAAGTAATTAAATCATGAAGGTGGAGTCCCTATGAATGGGATAAATGTCCCTATAAATGAGATTCCTACCAGGCATGGTAACCTATGTGCATAACCCCAGCTACTTGGGAGGCTCAGGTAGGAGATTCACAAATTCCCGACCAGCATGAGCAATTTAGCAATACCCTGTCTCAAAATTTGGTGATGAAGGGCTGGGGATGTACCTCAGTGTTAGAATACTCACCTAGTGGGCCGGTGAGATGGCTCAGCGGTGTAAGCGCCTGCCCGGCAAGCGCGAGGGCCCGAGTTCGACTCCCGGAACCCACATACGAAAAAAGGGGCTGGTGATATCACTCAGCGGTATGGGCACCTGCTGACGCGCCAGGTCCTGAGGTCGACCCCCGGTACCAACAACAAAAAAAAGAATACTCACCTAGCATGAGTAAACACCTGGGTTTAATCACCAGTACCCACAGATAGGTAGGTAGGTAGGTAGGTAGATAGATATAATTTAGATTAGATTAGATTAGATTAGATTAGATTAGATTAGATTAGATTAGATTAGATTAGATTGACAGACAGACAGGACTCCTAAGAGCTCCCATACCTCTTTCAACCATGTAAAGATACAGGGAGAAGACAAGTCTTCAACTTAGAAGAGGACTTTCACCAGAACCTGACCATGCTGGCACCCTGATCTTGGAATTCAACCTCCAGAACTGTGATTAGTTTCTGTTGCCTACAAGCCACTCAATCTATAGTACTTTGTAATAGTGGCTAGAACTGTCAAGGACAGAAATCAGTATCAAGAAGTGGAGGTGATATAAGAAATACCTAAAAAATTTGTCTTAGTTTATTATTTCACATAGCCATGTAAATTAATAAACTATAATAACAGTAATCACAAAATAATAAAATCTAATCATTGAAAACACTTATAGTTGGGTTTTCTATTACATTAACTGCCAAGGAATCATTTGAAAACAAAATGAGGAAAGTCAATCTAGAGTAACAGTCTGCAAAACACACACACAGACACACAAAACCAAGTATGCCTTCGGTTCAAAAAGCCAGTTTCATAATTATCACAGCAGCTCAAATAACAAAGATCTAGATACTGTACTGGTACAATCAAAGGAACCCACCACTATGACATGGCTGAGAGATATATGTACACAGCCATTTCAGGGAATATGACTAGGGCCAGTGGTTCAAAGATTAAAAGAGACACTGAAAAACAGGAGAGTACAAAAGGAGGGTTACCAAGAGGGTAAAAGATGTACAGATCATGTAATCTGAGGACAGGCGGAAGAAATGACAAATGCACAGTTTGGCAGAGGGCAGACTAAAGGGAGCACGATGGCTATCTTCAAGGTTTCTCCTGGAAAAGGAGACTGGTCTTAGTCTCCCTACTTCACAGAAAGTGAAGCAACAGCTGGTTGCTGTAGAAGGTAGATCTGGCTGTAAGACAAGCAACTTTTCAACCAATAGAGCAAGCTAAGTCACATACATTATCTCCTGAAACAGGGAAATTCATTTTCACTGAGATGAAGTAAAGACTGAGTCATCACCTGTCAGGGACATTCCAGAACAGTATTTCCCAGAGAGTAGATACACACCACTAGTTGTACAAGAAATGATTTTAACTAGTGCCTACATTTATTTTATTCACTATATATTTATCTTAATATATATATTAACAACCAATAAACATACCTGCTAGCTATCAACCCTAGGGTTTCATGAATATTATTGTTTTAGAACAAAGTAACAATTTACAGTTAATTTAAAGAAAAACAATACTAACATAACTAGACATTATTTTATGATCTAATAATTACCATCCTAGAATTTATATAGACAATAAAAGGCAGCAAAAAATTAAGAAAAATAACTTCTGCAAGGAAAAATATTTTAAAAATAAAGAAAACCAAAACAATGTTATTTATAATACATGGGTATAAGAAGATGGCAAAAGTCATAAAGAAAATGGCAAAATTCATAAATGAATTTTAGGCATGTTGCTCTGTGGAGATTCTTTCTTTCATTTGACATCCTGAAGTTTCTCCTTTACCAAAGTTGTCTTAATACTCAGTGATTTTCTGAAAATATGGTAATTTATAACTACATTTATTCAAATAGCCTTCACAACATAACAGACTAAGTAAAATTTTTCATTATTTTTAGTACTAATCTTAGATATATTGATTTTTTAATAGCCATAAATATAAAACACTATCTAGTACCCTCACAAAACTAAACTTTTATCAAAAAAGACTATATTTTTATATCTAATAAGAATTTACTGATGGCCTACTATGGACATAAAAATTTGAAAGTAAATTTACAAGTATTCACTTGAAGGATCTACTGCTACCCTGAGGAAATATTTTTGAAAATTAAGGTGAAACACTAAAACAGAATGTCTTCACCATCATGTTCATTGAAAATATTTATGTGGGCTGGTGAGATGGCTCAGCGGCATAAGTGCCTGCCCAGCAAGCGCGAGGTCCTGAGTTCGACTCCTGGTACCCACATATGAAAAAAGAGCCGGTGATGTCGCTCGGCGGCACGGGCGCCTGCTGGCGCATGAGGTCCTGAGGTCGACCCCCAGTACCCACAAAAAAAAAAAAAAAAAAAGAAAGAAAATATTTATGTATTTTAGTATAAGTGAAGCCCATTTCCTATGCTATACATACACAGACACACAAAATCTAGATTCAGATTTTTCTTTAGTGTGCTCTGCCTCAAGTTCATTATTTGATGCTACTGCTCAAATATATTCTGAAAATCCTCAGGAATCTGACTGAAGCCTAAGGACAAGGACAATCTTGTGATATCTTTGTGTAAAGTCCTCCTATCTCTATCTTAAGGCACTGCATGGCAGGCATATTCTCATGGCATGAAGAAAGCAATGGTTCTCTCTGGAAGAAACGATGCCACAGTATACTACTGGAGGCATTTTTACTGCCAAATGAATAGCCTGACCTTTTCTTTTCTTTCCCAGCTCCTTAGGCCAAGAGGTACTTTGTGTTTGAATAATCAAATAATAACTAACATCTAACATAGGCAAGAATCATTAAAATTTAAACTTGTTCCCTGAAAACAGTTCTCCTGTGTCCATCCCCAAATGGATTTCAACCAAAATCTAAAAAAAAATTAAAAAATAAAAAAAATCTGCTCTAAGAGATTCTCTTCATACCTCCTGCGCGTGTTCCTTATAGACTTGTAGTGGCCCTATGGCTTTGGCGGTGTCCCAGAGCTGCAGTGAGCCGTCACCACTACAGGTGACGAGGACATGTTCATTGTTCTCGCTCCAGGTTACATCAAACAGGCCATCGTTCCAGTCAAAGCTACACCAGAACCATTTAAGAAAAAAACAAATGGCAATCACAATGTTACTATTGTGGGTTGTTTTTTTTTTTTAGTTTACTACATATGTTAACATACATTGTCTCATATAATCTTCACAACTATGGGAGATAAGTAAAGCAGTACTTTAGAGAAGCAGCAACAGAAAGGCTAGAAGAATAACCCAGGTGATACAGGTAGGAAACTGCAAAGCTGGAATAAAACTAGGTCTCCCAACTATTAATGTGGAACTATTAACACGAGGGCATGCTGCCATACCTGAAAGCTTACCGTTTTCTGTGACTCATACAATAGGCCAGCAAGCACTTCAAAAAACTAATTTAGATTAATTCCAATTTTTTTCCATAAATCTTTCACCTGAGCTATATAACACTTGTCCCATAAATCTTTCACCTAAGCTATGAATAGCTAGTTATTTTCTGAGAGAATTGACTTTCTTTTCTCAACCTTTAACTAACTTGATGGAAATATTAATGTGTACAACAGCCAGTCACCCAGAAAAGAGGCATGGAAAGAAAGGAGATGTGCTGGATAATTCACAGGATAGGTACTTAGGTCCTGCATGAGTAAAGCTAAACCATACTAAATTAGCAAAGGCAGACACTGTTACACAGTGTACTTAATTAGATCACCTTTTAAGTTTAAATCTTATAATTTATAAATGGACACTAAAAAGTAAGCTTTAGAGGAAATGTGGCATAATCATAACACAATGGCAAAAAAGTTTTCCATACTATGCAAATGCTAAAGTTCTTTTTATATTTCAGATTAAAACATTTTGTTGACCAAAAAGACTCAAAACTTAATTCTATTAAGGCTTTAATAGCAATAGACAATATACGTAAGTTTAATAATTAAAGTTACCTTACCTTCTAAAAATTGTAAGCCCCATTTCATTTTGATCCAATATTAGTAGGGTTCCACAGCCTAAAGAGAAAAAAAAATCAAAGTCATGCTGTTGGACCTGCCATGGGGATCTGTTGTGGTTTTTTTTTTTTTTTTTTTTTGTGGGTACCGGGGGTCGACTTCAGGACCTCATGCACCAGCAGGCGCCCATGCCGCTGAGTGATATCACCGGCCCTTTTTTCATATGTGGGTTCCGGGAGTCGAACTCCGGCCCTCGCGCTTGCCAGGCAGGCGCATAGGCCACTGAGCCATCTCACCGGCCCTCTGTTGTGGTTTTTGTCTAGATGTAACCCCAAAGCCTCATGAAGTCAGGGTGGGGCTTTTTCAGAGGTGGGTGAATCTATGTGACTGATTCATGGTGCAATGCTATGATTAAAGGTGCTGAGATTAAAAGTGGGTGATTACTAAATCAGTCTACTTATTGGTTTGGCACTGCCCTAATCCGGACAGCCTGGATACAATATAAGGGACAGAAAGAGGCTTGTTTTGTCCCTTGCTTGCTTTGCTACCTTCTGCCCACCATGAACTGTTTCTCCTCTGCGATGCCCCTCTGCCACACCACCCTACCTAGGAGCCAGCGAACTGTGGACTGAAACCTCTACAAACTGTGAGCCAAATAAACCTTTCCTCCTTTAACTTTGGGTGTCAGGTATTTTTTGCCTTAGTAATGAGAAAAGTAAGACAGGAACATCTAAGACCAAAGAACTACAGTATCAAGCTCTGAGTACCTGATTTTACTACCACAAATTTCCCCCTACTGGGATGTGTATACCAAAGGGTCAGAACTGTGCTGTTTGTTTTTCACACTGTGCTTCAAGGATTAAATATTCAGTCTACCATTTCACCTGACTGGACTCACAGCTGATTCCAGCGCTGACACGGCTCTAACAAAGAGGAGAGATGCCCATGTGCCCAGACAGACAACCAGCCATGGTGCCCAGCATGCAAACCTGCCAAGCTGCTGTTACCATTCCTACTGACCGCTGACAAACCTCAGGCTTACAGACCTCCGGACTGGGATCCTTCTACTATATCACTCTGCCTTGGCAATAAATGTAAAATACACCCAACATGGAATTTTAAAGTATAAATGTGGAAATACCAAATAATTGGTGATAAAGTACTGAAAACCGTATTAATATCTTGTCTAATATGAACTATTTTACTACACAACTAATGTCCTTTAAAAGATATATTTATCCTTATAGAGATCAAGGAAGGAGTTACCTAAACACGACTGGTTTGTTTTTCAAATACTAACTCCTTTCAAGGAGTTTTTGCAAAAAATTTAGTTATGTTACAGATTTATGAGTTTTCAATCTAACTGGTGGGCAAAGATTGTAAATATGAATATACCACCACTAAAAAATGGTGATGGTAAAATATTTTTCTCTGAGTTTTAGAAATCACATCATTTTTTCTCTACTGTAGGACTTAGAAAAAAAAAAAACCACGGATCGCTGACATTATGTAATGACTCGCTGCACTGCTCCAGTGTGCAAACAATGGCTGGGACCTGAACTGTGTAAATAATTGCTAGGACGTGAATTAAAACAAAACCGAGAATGGGCCCGCACTTTTCCATCTAGTCCGCGGCCAGACATAATTAGCTTGCGCCTCTAACAGCTGCTTTCAATGTGATATGTGTATACGACCCAGTCTCCCATGATGAATGTATTTATGATGTATTGCAAACGTATAGTAATAACAAACTCTCAAAAACAGTTGTTTTCAAATATATACATTTCCCGTGAAACCAAAGGCGAGGACGTAACTTGGTAATATTTCCTGAGGGCACTGGCCGGGAAACGACCCGCACGTTTCTGCCCTGTGCACGAAGGCAAACTGCGAGGCGCAGGGAGGCAGCCCCGCGCGGGCACCGGGGTGACCCGGCAGGCGGCCCGCCAGTGCTGTCGCGCCCGTCGGGCGGGTCGGAGGGGCCGCACAGGTTCACCCCGCTATCTGCACGAGGCGTGTACGCGTGTGTGTCCGCACCGGAGACAGTGCGGTCTTCAGGAACAAGGACATGGGTACTAAGCCTCTTCCACACTTCAAGTGGTAAAGAATCAGGCACCATCTTCGGACCAGCTCTCCGCGCTCAGCTCCAGAGTTGAGCGCAGCCGGCCGCTTCCAGCGCGTCCCCCGGCAGCCGCCGGAGGCCACGCCCACCCTGGCGGCCCCGCCCACTCAGCAGCGCGTTTCCGCGATCCCCTGCCCAGGCGGCGCGACCCGGCCTCACCCGCGATGCCGTAGTGCTGCGCGGAGGCGCAGGCCAGGCGGCCAGGCAGGTACGGGGAGAACTCGGCCGCGTAGCCGTGGCGGCCCGGCACTCGCAGCGTCCGCGCGGCGCTCATTCTCCCTGCCGCCTCCAGCCTCACCGCCCTGGCCACAAAAATTGTCCGAGTAGGAGGCGAACGGTGGCGACTCGCTGACAGAAGTTAAGAGGTCCCGAAAGAGCAAGCGGAAGTGAGAACGCCCGGGTCCTGAATCGTAGAGTCGGATTGGTCCGCAGCGGAAAGGGCGTTGACGCCAGCGAAAACCATTTTTGTTTTGGGCGAAGCGAAATTGATTTCCGCTGGTTGAAGTGCTCTACAATTAGACCTAACTGGGCAATGAGCTGGGGTTAGGTACTAATTTCGAAAATTTTTGTTGTTGCACCTCAGCCTCCACTGCGGGGCTAACTCGTTTTCATTAGTTCTTTTAACTTTTGAAAGACTGGCATCAGGAAATTTTCCTCAAGGTACTGCAAACTCTGAAACCATTTAGCGAGTCCAAAAGACAATTGAGTGTGGTGTTGCCCGAGGTAACGAAGCAATGTTAAATCAGGCAACAGTGAGGCTAAGGGAGAATGACAGTTATCATAGACACCAGAGAGAGAGAGGGACACTAGAGAGAGAGTTTTTGTTTGTTTGTTTGTTTCTAGTACTGGAGCTGGAACCCAGGGGCGCTCTACAACTGAGCTACATCCTCAGGCCTTTTTTGTTTTTTGAGATTAGGTCGCCCAGGCTGGGCTCAAAATTGAGATCCTCCTGCTTCAGTCTTCAGATTACAGGCGTCTGCCACCTCGCCCAGCTTTGTAATATATGTGTGTAGTACAGTAATAAGTACTCAGATCCTAGGACTAATTAAGGGCTCTTTTTTTTCAGTACTGGGAATTAAACTCGGGGCCTCATGCATACTAGGCAATCGCTCTACCACTGAACTACATCCCCAACCTTTAATTCGTTCTTTCTGACATTTGTGAAGCATGGAGGATACCATATAATTTACCTACCAAGTAAACACTTATAAAAAAAATGGCGTAGTTAGTAATTAAGGCAGGTTAACAGGCACAAACCAAGTCTTATCACTTTACAAACCAAGCACAGTGCGAAGCTCTTGAAATTTAAAAACAGTAAGATATTGTCCATGGCCTCAAGATATTTAGAGTCTTGTAAAGAGAAGATATGTAAACAGTAAAGGCTAGTCAAAATACTATAGATGCTATGAGAAGTATAGGGTGTTTAAAAAAGGAAATCATCAATGCTACCATTGGGGATAATAGGAAAAGCTTCGGAAAAAAGGTGGTCTTTGTGGTAAGTGCATACAGATAAATAGATTTTATTTAAACAAAGAGCTAGAAGTTATTATGGGAGCAGGAGCAACATGAGCAACTCAGGAGTCCTAAGCCTGCCTAATCCACAGGGTATCACCGCTGCCAGGACTCAGCACAACCAGTTGGAGGAGCTGTGGGGAAGAGAATTTGGGGGGCAGAGAGTTAAATTGTGCTGCAGCTGGGATCGTCAAGAGTTGTATGCTATTCCAAAGAGATTGGATTCCTACTCTAATTGAAGTGTCTTCAGATAAGAGATTAGAGATGGCTTAAAGGTGTTAGTTATAGTTCAAGCAAAAGATGATTAGAACTTGGAATAAAGATTCTGTGTTCAAGAGTTATGGTAATGAAAGTGGAAAGTAAGTCAGATCAGATTTTTAAGGCAATAACTCATAATACATGTTATGCAAGGAAGAGGGAGGAATCTAAATGACACTCAGGTTTCTAACCTAGGGGCCTACATAGATGCCAGAACTGTTGGAGGGAGGAGCAAGTTGGAGGAAAAAAATGAGTTCCAGTTTAATGTTGGGTATGGATTTCTTTTAAGCTCTTAGATACCTGTTTAGGCCAGAGTTCATGACTGCCTTCACTCAGAGAGTAATGTAAAAAGGAAAGAGAGCCAAAGATAGAACTGTGGAGGTAAGGTCAGTATGCAAGTCCTGCCAAATGAGGCGCTAGGAAAATGGAGAGACCCACAAGGTGGAGTCTATCAATTCGTTTACTAATTTATTTAAGAACATAGCTCAAGTTGGGAGGATTTGCACACATATGAATGCTTAGATGGATAGGTTAGTGGGTGGGTCCCTTTGAGGCAAAAGACTCAACAGTAAAACATGTAGTGCCTACTCTATATTACAGTGCTTGGTACAAAGTAGAATGTATCGGTCAGGTTTCCTATTGCTGGTATAAAATACAGGACACCAACTTAAAGGAGGAAAGGCTTAATTTTGCTCATGGTTTCAGAGGGTTCACTTCATGGTCAGCTGGATCTCAAGCAGAACTATTGCACCAAAAACCATGGTAGAGCAAAACTGCTCACTTTGTGGCAGCCAGGAAGCAGAGTAGGTTGGAAAGAGAACCAGAGAAGAAAGGACTAGGAACTAGACATAGTCCCTAAATTCATGCCTCTGTGACCCACCTAGACACACCCTGAAGTGTGCTTTACTAATCTGCTAGGCATCTCAGTCCAGTCAGGTTGACAATCATGATTAACAGTCACATAGACATACCAGAAAAAAAAAGGAAAAAAAAGGCAACCGTTAACCAGGCATGGTGGCACATGCTTATAGTCCCCACATTCCGGGAAGCTGAGGCAGGAGGATCACAAGTTCAAGGCCAGCCTGGGCAACTTAGTGAGTTAGCAATACTCTGTCTCAAAATAGAAAAAGGGCTGTAGCTGTAGCTCAGTGGTAAAACACTTGCCTCACCATGTGTAAATCCTCGGGTTCAATTCCCAGTACTGAAGAGAGGGGAAAAAGTCCAACCATAACTATGATAGCAGGCAAAATGTTGCGAGCACAAACTCAAGTATGCAAAACCAGGGAGACTTTGCTGTATTTTCTCCAAGCAAGCTTAAATATCCACCCTGCAGAGCTATTAGAAAATCCAACCTCATCTTGTTTGGGGCTTCCTGTTGTTCATGAGAGCCACATTAGAATCTGATACTAAAGACTCCCAAAGACAGAATCAGAGTTTTGTTCTCCCTCCAGAGCCTAACAGTGTCTGGCAAATGGTGGAGTGTTTTCTAATCTTCAGTTAGCTCCGTGTGCAAGTCCGAATGGGCAAGTGAATGTGCATTTCCTCGCCTTGTTTGGCTCCAGGCAGAGTTAAAGCTTCCTTGAAGAAATAAGCTCCCACTTACTTGGGGGCTTCATGAAACCCTTCCTGCCAAAGAGCAGGGTCACATTACTGCCGCTTCTCCGTGCTTTGGGCTGTTCACTTTCAACCTCTTCCCCACCATGGCCATCACATGATCTTGCTTCTCTGTCCCCAAGGACACGTCACAACCTTAATGGCTGAGTTTAGGCTTTCACCAAAGGTTCTCAGCAGCTTCTGTGCCAGTTGGAAAGGGATCACAAAGAGGCCCTGGATTACAAAGAGCCTGCATACCTAATTGGAATAGAGAAAGGACAAACAAAACTACAGCAAAACACAAATTGCTCTCAACATACAGCAATAAATGACATCAACCAATTATTAATTTATAACAGCTGACAGTAATGTATAGACATGTAGAGGTGGACAGCCTGGGTATATGCACCCCTCACCTCGAAACCACACAAGCCTCAAATTCTTACTCTTCCATGAGCCTGAAATGGGACATAGATGCCTCATTACCTAGGCAACATTCCTCATATTTCAGATCCCTGCCTCATATCCATCACCCTTTTTCTTTTCTTTTCCTTTCTTTTCTTTTTTTTGGGGGGGGTACCAGAGATCGAACTCCAGACCTTGCGCTTGCCAGGCAGGCGCTGTGCCACTGAGCTATATCCCTGGCCCCTTTTTTTTATTCCTGAGACAGGGTCTCATTGAGTTGCTAAATTGCCCAAGCTATGATCAACTTTGCAACCCACCTGCCTCAGCCTCCGAGAGCGCTGGGATTACAGGCATGCACCACCATACTCTTCTGGGTGATTGTTAAGTGCTGGCTAAAGCACAGATAGAGAAGTGCTCAGCCCTGGCAGGGATTTGAACAATAAAAGCTAAAGGCACGAGATGCTCCAAGGCAAAATAGGCAGGATTTTTCCCCCCAATGCTGGAGACTGAAGCCAGCCTCACATATCCTAGGCAAATGCTCTGTCACTGAGCTACTTCCTCCTGCAGCCAGAGGAAACCACCATTCTATGTCACTCACTGGCAATATCATGGTGCATACAGCCACCAGACCCAGGAGGCTCATGACCAGTTCTTAACACCAACTTTATAAATGAAGACTGGGAATTGAATTTCAGTAATTGTTATGGTTTGTGTCTAGATGTCCCTCCAAAGCCTCATGCAGTCATAGGTGGGACATTTTCAGAGGTTGCTGAATCTAGACTGTGTGGTTGGTTCAGAGTGCAATGCTGGGATTAAGGGTGCTAGGATTAAGGGTTGATTGCTAAATCAGTCCACTGATTGGTTTGGCATTACCCTAATTCTGGTAGCCTGGATACAATATAAGGGAAAGAGGCTTGTCTTCTCCCTTCTTCACTGCTTTTGCTGCCTTCTGCTTGCCACGAACTGGTTCTCTTCTGCGTTGCCCTTCTGCCAAGCCACCCTGCCTTGGAGCCAGCTGACTGTGGACTGAAACCTCTAGAAATGGTGAGCTAAATAAACCTTTCCTCCTTTAACTTTGGGTGTCAGGTTATTTTGTCTTAGCAACAAGAGAAAAGTAACTAACACAGTAATAGAATCCATTTTATTGGCTTATAAAATATACAAGATGTACTACTTCAACCACCCTAGGAGTTTACATTCAAGGAGGACATTTCGTATGTCTGTTTTGGGACCTTTGCATGTGTGTAGACCTGAGGTCCCAATGCATGTGATGCCACTCCTCTCACATTCTCTATGTGCTGTTTTCAGAGGTGGCATGAGATGGTTATGAGCTTCTGAACCAGTGTCAACATGAAGACCGCAGTCATTCAATTCTGTAGACACTGGCGGTTCCATTCAACACAGACCACATTGTCCTGACAGAGTAAAGGCTGAGCGGGAGCATACACATTCTTTGAACTCACAGCAATGGAGGAGAGCATAGAGCCCTGTAGCTACCCCACCATTAGCTCCTGCACCAGCAAATAAAAAGGAAGTGACCCCTAGTGACCCTGTCCTAGGCAGAACCACAGCACATGGAGGGCAGGGGAAGGACCTACCTCCCCTGCTCCAAGGCGTGGCCATTTTGATTAATGTTTCCATCACAATGAAATCTTCACCATTAATTGGAATTAGATAAATACTTACTTTATGAGCCTAAGACAACTTTATATTTTGTTTTAAAATGTTAATAGCAGAGCCTGAAATAGCTGACTGTGCCTGAAAGTAAAGAAATTCACAAAAGAATGATGGACTGTCAAAGGGGCACAGGAACCTACTGGAGGGGCTCTCTGTAGGTCTGAACCGATAAAATATTGATAGTTACAGATATAACCTACTGAAAAAATAAGTCTACAAAATCATACAGATATGAATAAATAACGGGACAAAAGACAGTTTTTTCTTATAGTAGAATTCCTGTTAATAAAGACAGAAGAAATAATGAAATTACAAGATAATTATTTGGTAATTACCAACATAATAATTGTGCTAGGCAAGAATCATCAATGGAGTGGGGCAGGTGGCACACACCTGTAATCCCAGACCTCTGGGAGTCTGAGGCAGGAGGATTGCAAGTTTGAATCCAGCCTGGGCAACTTAGTGAGAACTGTCTCAATAACATATTTTTGAAAAGGGCTGAGGATGTAGCTCAGTGCAAAGGACCGAGTTCAATCCTCAGTACTACCATAAAAAAATCAATGGATGTTAAAGCTAGTGGGAGGAATTACATAGAGAAACAGGCTATTTCCGTATCCTTAAACTGTTTCCTCACAAGATTCTAATTAATTACAAAGGGAAAAATAATAACTTCATAAAGAAACCTAACGAACACCCCCTTTATCAAATAATTAAATATCACCAGTAAAGGGACAAATCCACATCATGTGCTACTGATGGGATACACTGGGTAAAACATACCTTCACTTCTGTGATGTTTCCACCCAAATTTCATAACCTGAGGAATGCAGATCATGAAGAAATATCAGACAAACCCAAATTGAGAGACATTCTACAAAATAACTGGCCTGTGCCCTTCAAAAAATATTAAGGTACCAGATGTGGCACAAACCTGTAATTCCAGCATTCAGGAGGCTGAAGCAGGAGGATAACAAGTTCAAGGCCAGCCTGGGCTACATATTAATTAAGTTCAAAGCCAGACTGGACTATAGAAGACCAGAGAGGGTGAGAGAGAGGGAAAGGGAGAGAGAGAGAGAAGGAGAGAGGGCTACGGAGACATTACAACTAACATAACGCATGATCCTGAGGAAGCTCCTGCACGAGAAAAGATTTCTCCTTTGCTGTCAAGGACCCTTGATAAAAGTGTTAGGCAATATTTTTGGATTTATGTTACTCTCCTGATTTCTATTGTGTTTGACTTATGCAAGGCAATATTCTTATTTTTAGGAAATATATACCATATCTACAATTTACTTTCAAGCATTTAAAAATTATCAATAGATGGATTGTTAGAGCAAGTGTGAAAAAAATGTTAACATTTGGGAATGTATGAAGCATATATAGAATTTCTCTGAACTTTTTTTTTCAACAACTTTTCTGTCAGTAATTATTTAAAATAAAAGTGTTTTTTTTTAAGTTTAATGCATTAAAAACAAAACCCAAATAGAAGTTAATGGTCTTAAAATAACTGAAAAGTTTTAGAATTATACAAATATATGCTGTTGACTAAATTCACTGTTACTAAGACTATTATTCTCTAATATTCATAGAGAAGACTTAAGAAATTAGGAAAATTAAATCTCCCTTTGGATTTAAATCTGGATTTGCCTACAGATTTCTTATGAAAGATTCTTTTGTTCCCTACACCCACAACCTTTTTGGGTGCTTTTAATGCTGCCCCTACTCAGGAAAAGTCTTGCCTTCCTATCCCACAAATAAACTCTGTGTCTTTTTTCATATTCTCTGTCAAGATGAAATACTTTCAGAAATTCCAGCTATCTCTAAAATTTAATTTCTAAATTTGAAACAAGCATAAATACATCTGTCACACGTTGTAAGACTTGTAATTGCTTTTCTTATTTTCTCTCTTTTTCTTGAGTCTTGATATAGAGTATCCCCTTTTTTTGGCAAATGAAATGTTTATATGGTAATTGTTAAGACTGTTTTGTAATGGAGAAAAGACTGGATCAAGTGTCCCTTTATTTTGAGATAGGTGCTTTACTGTTTTGGTACTCTATTTTATCATCTGTAAAGTAAGTATAATGGATTCTGATCTTCTTAATCTGTTAATATTATAACTCTAAGACTTGTTATAAAGAAAATTCATTGTAATCAAAGGTTATTTTTATTCAAGCTGAGACCACCAGATGGTAGCCAAACTTTACCCCAAGTCTTGGATTCCATATTTCATAGACAACAGAATAACCTCTCCTGTTAGTGGTGTGTTGGTTTCAGGTAGCTGAACAAATACAGAGGTTACTTTAGATAGTAGATGTTGGTGAAAATCATGTTCCTGGAGAGCTAGATATTCAGGCTGGAGGTGTAGCTCGATGGTAGAGCACTTACCCAGCTGTGCAAGACCCTCGATTCAGTCCCCAGTACCCCTCCCTCTGAAAGAAGAAAGAACAAACCAGAAAGTTAATAGAAAAATTAAAACAGAAGTAAATTGACCTTGAATTCATTTTCTTTAAGTAGATTTACTTTAGAGATATTCATCCAAATATTAAGAATATAAGGAAGTTTCTTTGCTTGTGTATTTTATAATTTTAAGAAAGTAATGCATGCACATGGTAAAAAAAAAATCATTTGAAGGAGGATACAGTGAGAAGTCTTCTCACCCCAGGGCCTTTAATTTTTCAGTTCCCCTCTTCTCAGAGAGAAGTACAGTTAGCCTTCCGTATCCTTGGGTTATGAATCTGTAAATTCAACCAATCTCCTATTGAAAGTATTGGGGAGGGGGCTGCATCAGTACTAAAAACATGCAGACATTTTTGGGGCCATTCTTCCCTAAACAATGCAATAAAACAACTATCAATATCATATTAGCATTGTATTCAGTCCTATAAGTAATCTAGAGATGACTTAAAGTTTATGGGAGGCTGTGTGTGGATTCTACGCAAATACGAGGCCATTTTATATATGGGATTTGAGCATCCAGATTTGGATATCCATGGGGGATCATGGAACTAATCCTCCATGGATACGGAGACACCACCATATGTTGTTTACTGAAGAAAAAAGGCAAAGTTCAGAATAGTGTTTAGTATATGCCACCATTTATCTTTTTTAAATATATGTATGTGCATGTTTGTCCTTCTTGTAAATTCATAGAATTTCTCTGGAAAAAAAGACAAGAAAATGAGTCATAGTTTCTCTGGGAAGAAGAATGGAGACACTAGAAGACAAGATGGAATGAGACTTACTAGTCACCACATACATTCTTTATTTTTTAATTTTGTCTACATGCAACAGTTAGGCAGGTAATTAGACATTGACAAGCCTAAGGGACAGAGGGGAAGGGAGGCCAAAATAGCATGCTTTGCCAGTTAGTTAAGTAAAGAATCAAAGACTTCCATGTATAACACATTTGTAATCATTTGTTAGGTTTCAGAGCTGAAGCAATCTCACAGAGCACAGTGACATTTTAAGGTTATTCATTGTACATATTCCTTCCACCAAGGCTTAGCCATCTATTTCCAAAACAAGGCATTCAGCATTCCTGACTGCTGTGCTCTACGGCCTGATGATATCAGAAAGGGCAGCTTTCTTTAAAGATCCTCCCTCCTTGAGCTGAGACCTGATTTAGACTCCTATGTGATTAAGACTCCTAAGGAAACACAGACCACCAGAAAGGAATAAGGAAGACATTTTTGAGATATAGACATTGCAAAGTAACTCTTAAGAAAAATGTCCATAAGTGTATACATCATATAAATAAAACGATGCCAATCATCATAACTCCCCTAACCCCAGCAGTAACTTTTGTGTGCATACAAACATATCCAACTTTTCTCTGGGGCGGATGTCTTTGCAACACCGCCTGGCTTCTTGATTCAAAGTGCAACTCTCTCTGTACCTGCTTTACGTACATTTGACCTCGACTTCTGCTCGGCTGCCTGTGTGTCTCGACTGAATTCTTTCATCGAGGGCACAGCAGAACCAAGGACCAAGGAAGTGAGAGGCTGGTTCCTTGCTGCATTAGGACCTAGCTTCCCGGTGAGACAACCATCGATGAAAAACTCCCAAAATATATCTTGGATATTATCCGTGTCAACACACAGTTTTATCTTACGTTTTCTACCAGACAGAAGGTTCCTAATTTACTTACAACAATATGCATTCATTTTTACCCAGAATAATACTGCTAAGAACAGGCTTGGAACTTAGGCAGATGTAGGTTAAAATTCAAGCCCCACTGCTAAAAGTATGACTGAGCCAAGTCTGATGGTGCATGTCTGTAATCCCAACACTCTGGGAGGCTGAGGCAGGGGGATGGCAAGTTCAAGTCCCAACTAGGATTTAGCAAAACTCTATCTCAGCATAAAAAAGGGGGCCGGTGAGATGGCTCAGCAGCATACGCGCCTGCCTGGCAAGCGCAAGGGCCCGAGTTCAACTCCCGGAACCCACACACGAAAAAAGGGCCGGTGATATCGCTCAGCAGCACGGGCACCTGCTGGCGCACGAGGTCCTGAGGTCGACCCCCGGTACCCACAAAAAAATAAAAATTAAAAAATAAATTAAAAAATAAAACAAGGGCTGGGGATATAGGTAGCTCTGTGTGAAGGCCCTGGAATTCAATCCCCTGGGAAAAAAAAATGTACAACTGTGGCAAATTACTTCCCTTCAACTTCTTTATCTGTAAATGGATATAATAATAGTCTACAGTGAGTATTTAATGAGCAAATGATTCACAAGGCCTAATATTATTACACAAGGCACATAGTAAGCACTCAGTGAAGTTCAGATTTCTTTCTCTCCTAGACTTTTGATAATTTGAAGACATTTATTACCTAGCTAAAATAGAAAGACAAAGGTGTATTATTGTCATTATTAGTCACCATTGTCATTATTGTTCGTAGTAGACTTCTGATTTTCCAGAAAAAAAATAGATACTAAAAAAATAAGTGTTCAATTATATGGGAAGTAAGATAACATATCCTTTGAAAGGAGAACTATTTTTCAGGGGACTAAACCTAACAACCAGAAGACCAAGAACAGGAAAATGAGGAGAAATGGGTGAAAAGAGAAAGCATGGAGAAACTGTGTAGTCTTACTGATAATTTGGTACTAAGCTACCCAATGTGACTGGTGTAGGATGAAAATAAGGAGGCTCTTTGTGTCATTAAATTAACATATCACATATGTAGCTTATCTACTACATTGCCACAGTGAACAAAAATGGTTGTAGAACGCTGCGCTCTTGTTTTGTCGCTGGTCATTATGGACTGGACTGTGTCCCCCTCCCCCACCAAATTCATATGTTACAGCTCCAAACTCTCCATGTGAGTGTATTTGGAGACTGGGACTTTATGGAGGTAATTAAGATTAAATAAGCTCACGAGGGCGTGGTACTTATAAGAAGAGAAAGAGATACCAGAGAGCTCTCACTTTTCTCCCACGGAAAGCCAAGTGAGGACGCGTCTGGAAGGTGGCCATTCACAGGGCAGAAGAGACCCCTTACTGGAAACCAAACTCTGGTCACTTCCAGAATTGTGAGAAAATAAACCTCTGTCCTTGAGCCACCTGGCCCGTGGTATTTTATGGCAAAAGGAACTTCTCTTTTTTATTAGGACAACTGGAAAATGTGCTGTTGCTTATGTTGATATATATGCCCTGGTTTCAGTCAGATTGTTTCTAAAGAAAGAAATGCATAGAGACACTAAAAATTCAGAAAGCTTTAGTGATTAACAGCTAAATAAACTGCTGTGACAATAATTGAATTGTATCTCCTTCATTTTACAAATTAGGAAACTGAGACCAAAAGAACAGAAGTCAGCTCTTTCATGGCTGAGCCAGAACTGGGGTTGGTCCAGATACCCAGAGCTCTCAGCACCACATGCACAGCTTTCTACCACAGACCCTTTCCATCCCTGGGCCGCGGGCCCTGGCAAGGGGAGAAGGGAGAAACAGCACTCTTGCCTCCCTGCCATCATTAGGTCTCCTAGGAGAGGCCAAAAATCCAGGGACACTAACCTTCCAGAACCAAAAACAGGGCCTCCCAAAGAAGTCCCTCTTCTCTCCTAAGAATAGTGGGTTGAGCTGTGTATGGTGGTGCACACCTGTAATCCCACCACTCTGGGAGGCTGAGACAGGAGGATTGCAAAATCCAACTCAGCCTGGGCAATTTAGCAAGACCCTGTCTCAAAAAATAAAAAATAAAAAGGAGCTGGGGATGTAGTTCAGTGTGAAGGCCCTGAGTTCAATCCCCAGTACTGTCAAAGAAAAAAATAAAAGGATTGCGACAGTGAAATGTACGACCGTCTATAGCTCTGTCTTAGTCACTGTCTCATCTCATTGCTGAGACACAATCCCCAATATCCACAACTGAAAGGAGAGGCTAATTTTGGCTCATATTTTTAGGCTGTAGTCAGCTGGCTCCAAGGCAGGAGGTCTTGTCAGAAAGAACTGGCGAAGGAAAGCTGCTCATGTCACGGTGACCAGGAATCAAAAAGTGAAGAAAGAAACCAGGGCGGGAGGTACACCCTTCCAGGCCAAGCCCCCAGTAACCTGCCCCTTCAACCAGGCCCCAGCTCCTAATATCACAGCTGTAGCGCCCCCATGGGCCAATCACCTGCCAAAAACCCTGCCTATGAGTGCCTGAGGCATTTTGGGGACATTTACATATAAACTATGACAAGCTCATGCACTTAAACAATAACTCTCTAGATAAGATAATCAGCACTCTAAAAATTTAAAGGATAGACATTTCATATTTAAAGTTAGGATTTATAAATAATGATTTTTCAAAAGATGCAACAACCCCCAAATGTAATATATACATATTATCTTGTTTACATTTCTCTTATTGCTGAGACAAAATACCTGACACCCAAAAGAGGGAAAGGTTTATTTAGCTCACAGTTGTGGAGGTTTCAGTCCATAATCAGCTGGCTCCAAGGCAGGGTGGCATGGCACAGGGGCAACAGTTCAAGGCAGCAGGAGACAGCAAAAGCAAGGAGAGCAAAAAAAGGGGGGAGCAAGCAGGCTACCCCCCCACACACGAGGGCCGGTGTAGCACTCACACCATCTCCCTGCCCTTCTCTTGCACCAGATGAGGATGTTTACAAAGTGAAGACCCTGGCTCCCTGCTGAGTCACTTAGTTAAACTTCTAAACTTCTCAAGTTGACACAGTATCAACCATTACACACACACACACATACATATATATATATATTTATTTATATCACCATATATTGCCTTATACAATACATCTATCTATCTATCTATCTATCTATCTATCTATCTATCTATCCATATACATACCCATACATCATGTTGAAGATTAAGATTCCCATGACAAGGGCTGAAGTCTATGCAATATCTGTTCTCCCATTCTTTCCTGGTAACGAATTTCTAAATTATTGATTGCACACATATCCCTAGGTTTAAAGCTATAGTTCCTAGCCTCTCTTGTAGATAGCCCTTCTATAAGTGGACACAGTTGGATGAGGCTTCTGGGAAAACTATTTTTGACTCAGCAGGCAGGTGTGCCATTTGCCTACATTTCCCACCTTCATGTTGCCTGGAATATGGATGTGATGGCTAGACTATAACAGCTTTTTCTGCCCATGAGGTGACTCTAAGGATGGAAGCCAGGAGAAGCTATGATCCATGAAGGCAGAAACCCTTGCCTATTATATTTACCGGTGTATTCCAAGGACATGGCACTTACGCATTCAGGAAACATGGCTTGTGAGTTAATGTGGCCTGCTATAATGCCTCACCATTACAGTGCTTTCTTGTAATACTGCAAAGAATAAATTGGGAAAATTCTGGAGCCTTTTGAAATGCTAAATAGGGGTTAATAAAATATTGACGTAAGCAAATATGAAGCAGCTGGGACCTTGGCAAAGAGTGGTGCAGGAAGATTTATCCAATCTAAGCTAAAAATAGTGTGATTTCCCTGGGAAAGATAGAGGTTGGTCCAGCTGGGGTAAACTGTTTACAGTGATCCTAGCCACAAAAAAATTCTAAGGGGCTCTGAGATATTAGCTGATCCTTACCAAGCAATATGTAATTATAGCATTGTAAAATATTTCATCTCCCCTCTTACAGATTTTCTAATATGTGAACAACTGAACTCATAAACAAACTATACACTCTCACACTGGATTTTGGGCATCTTGAAATGAGTCTGGGTCTAATTTGTGTCTACCATGCCTTGAAGAATACCCAATACGTAGTAAACACTCCATAAATGTTTGACAACTTGAGTTGAACTGGAAAATTAAGGAACAAGGGTCATGAAATTTTCTTTATCTTTTCTTGTCTCTTTTGTTCCCTCATTCCACACCTGTCATCTGGCTCACCTTTTCCAAGGGGAGTCCAGATTTGCTAAGTATATCCATGGAAGTAGAGTTAAGGACTGCCAAAAATTCTATCATTAGATGTGTATTCCCTATGGATTTATAAATTATTGGTGATTCCTCTTATTCCACTTATCACATTCCCAAAATGTACTACACACATATAATGATTTCCCCATATATTGTGTTAAATTTTTCCCTGTACATGCATCTATCCACCCATCTTTGTCTTTCATAGACATATACATTCAAGCACATTGTGTTGAAGATTAAGATTCCTATGACAAAGACTTTCTTTGCTATAGTAGGCTATAGGACAAAGAATACTGAGTAATTTTTTTCTTTTTTTAGATACAGGAAGTCAAACCCAAGAGCACTCTACTACTAAGCCATATCCTCAGCCCTTTTTGTTTTATTTTGAGACAGAGTCTTACTGAGTTGCTTAGGCTGGCTTTAACCTTGCAATTCTCCTGCCTCAGTTTCCTGGGCAGCTGGGATTACAGGTGTGCACCATTGCACCCAGCTCAGAATACTGAGTTTTGGTCTTATTTTGACATTTTCAATTCTATTCAATTCCTAGACTTTTGTTTCTTCCTAAGTAAAATGAAAAGTTTGGACCAGATCAATCGCTTCTAGCCAGGGGCCTTGAAGATTAAAACAGGCTTAGATAAACTATTCTAAATAGTTTGTAAAGCCTAACAGAAATCATCTATGTCTAATGCACAGTGCAGGACAGACTAAAATTTAAATGTTCCTGTTGAAATTATATGGATGTAGTATGGTTATACTGGTAATCTGGTGTTGATATTAACTTTTTTTAGTTTGTTTTGAGTCAGAGTCTCACTTTGTAATTCAGGATGAGCTCGAACTCACTGTGTACCTCAGCTTGGCCTTAAACTTACAATGATCCTCCTGCCTCAGCCTCCTAAGTGCCAGGATCAAAAGCATGAGCCACCATACCTGGCTGATGTTAACTTCTGACTCCTTATTAAATCATAACATTTCTGGGACTCATGAAAGAAAAACAAATAATTTAAAAATGTTTCTAGGTATCAGGTTGAACTCTGAGGTTCTTCATAGCCAAGAAGACTAAGGTGTAAAGCTGATGTCTGTCAGGCACACCTTACTGTGACTCTTAGCAGAAGTCTTGAAGAGAAGGGAGGGTGTTGGGCACTCCAGGCTCAGCAGTGATGCCATTTCTTGCATCTGCTGTAGCCCATAGTGCTCTTTCAGACTCAAACCCTTAGCCAGGCTTAGAAAGGACTCCCTTTATTATAATAATGTGCTTTCTACTACATGTGCTTGTCATTATTTAGGGGTACTTGGCATTTCTCAACTGAGATAGAAACCATTTTTGTATAAACATTCATTGTACCTCATAGTTGTCTACAGTCCAAGGTTGGCCAACACTGTGGAAGACGATTAACTAACTTAATGTGGGCGGGCATGGCTAGATGTCAGGTTTCTGTGAGGATCTACAATTATATTTAAATTGTTTTGTTTTTATAACTGCTATGGTGACATCATAAAGACTCTAATTGCAAATATTTACCAACCCACATAGTTTTAAAAAATAGTTTATCTTTCCCATGGAGATTGACAGGAAGTAAAATAATTGAAATACATGATCTTTCCATCCAGGTGAATCATTATCCTAGGTAAATCAACAGGTCGCTGTATTTCAGGCTGCATATGGTAGATATGGAAAAGAATTCCAGAAAAGCCTGGATAATTACCTTTTTTCCTTTGAGCTCTGCACAGCATTGTGCTGGGTACATAGAAAGTCTTTAATCAATGTTTATTAAAGGGTAACCTAATCATCATCCAAATGTTTATTAAAGGGTAACCTAATCATTATCCAAAAACTTTAAGCATTATCTTCAAATATATGATGAATAGTTGGACTGAAACCCGTTAGAGGCCCTTCAAGGTCCGAGAGGCCATAATTATGAGTTAATTGTCTATGTTGCTCATTTTTATATCATTTATCATTTATCATCTTATAGTTTTTGTTAAAACATATAGAATCTGTGGTAATGCAAAATGGTACAGTGATATGGAAAACATAGCAATTCCTCACAAAATTAAAGATAGAATTACCATACAATCCAGTGATTCCACTTTGAGGTATATATTCAAAAGAATTGAAAGCAGGAATTCAAACAGATATTTGTATACTCCTGTTCACAGCAGAATTATTCACAATAATCAAAAGGTGGAAGCAACACCGTGTCCACTGGCAAACAGATGCTATATGGTCTGAATGTTTTCGTTCCCCTAAAATCCATAGATTAAAATCTAATCACAGTGGGTGTTAGGTATCTTGTCCCTGTGACAGGAAAGTAACTAACACAGGCAAGATTAATATTTTGGGTGAAGCTGCCTATGTACCGATGGCTCCTAGATTGTCCAAGACACTGGACAGATGGACAACTCTTTTATAGGCTCAACTCAACAAAACGACACAGGATGTGATAAGTTAGCTCTTTAAAGATAACATCTCCCTCGAATGGGTGTGAGGATTAAATGAGTAGCATGTGTAACTGTGAACTTCCAACTGGTAGAGTCTATTTTAGTTGAGTGCTTTTTAGGTTGGGTCAAATACTAAACTTTCTTCATGCAGAAAATCTAACCCTCTAGGTCTCATCTCACTCTTAATTCTCCCCCTTAACCTCTTTCACTATCACTGGGTCAAATCCTCATTTGTGTCAGTACTTTCCTAATTTTGTGCTCAGGTACTTCCTAACAGAAAAATGATGACCCCCATACATATTTTAAATTGCCCTTTAAAATGTTTTCTCAGATGTATTGAGAAATGACATATATTCAAGTTTATAGAAAATTCATGTCATTTTGAAAGTAAAAATATTTATCACACTTAAATGTATCCAATGGATTCTAAAAGCAACAGCTCTTTGATAACTCACTATATTTGTCATCTATTGCTGTGTAACAAATTGTCTCTAAACTTAGAGGTTGAAAACAATCAGTTTCTCTGGATCAGAAAAAAGTCTCTCACAAGACTATAATTAATGGGTCAGCCAAGGGTCTGTTTTCATTCGAAAGCTTTCGTGGGAGGAATCTGTCCCTAAGCTCACTCACATGGGTGTTGGCAGGGTTGGTCCCTTGCTACTAACCAGAGGCCTCCTTCAGTTCCTTGCCACTTGGCTCTCTCCAAAGTGCAGTTCACGATATGACAACTGGCTTGCCTCCGAGCAAGCAAGAGAGAGAACGAAGGAGGATGAGCAAAATCATAGTTTCTGTAACCTCATCTTAGAAGCCTCTTCCATCATTTTTGCTGTATTCTCTTTATTATTAGCAAGTCATCAACTCAAGCACTGGAGATGTGATTACATATACAAGGGCAAATACTGGCAGTAGAGAGAGGGGCCATCCTACACAGCCTTCCCACCACTATTATTGATTTTTTAAAAATGCTCTAACAAGGTCATACTTAACTGTTAAGAAATGTTGTCAATTCTCCTTCTCTTTTTTTTTTTTTTTTTTTTTTTTTTTTTATATGTGGGTACTGGGAGTCAAACTCAGAACCTCTCTTGCCAGGCAGGCGCTTATGCTGCTGAGCTACAGCACCAGCCCCAATTCTCCTTCTCTTTGAACTCATAATTTCAACCTTCTAATCTGCTCTGAAAATTTTTTCTAATGTAATATATATTTATACTTGGAAGTATTTTATTGACCTTATGCTTTTTCACTATAAGAAAATTATCTATGTGAACTCGAGTTTTAATTTTAAAAATTTCCTATAACCTCATGGCTTTAAGGATGATTTTTGGGTTGAATTATTCATTTGTTATTAGCACGACATAAACATTTAATAAATTTGATAGATAATTATGAAATACAAAAAGGAAAACTGCCCTTGGAAATATTTTGCTTAATGGAAAGGGTTGCTTTTTCAGTTACTTCATTTATCATTTCTTGAGTATTACTTAGAATGAGTCAAGGCCAGAGTAAATGAGGAGCAAATAAAATGTTCATTAATGATCATTGCTGAGTGCCTTATTTTCAGGGAAATCTATGTCATATTGCCATTAAACCAATCCAGACTTAAAAGGTACATGGGAGGAATAATAAATGAATGGTAAGAAAGCCCAAGTAAAATTTAATATGGACTTAGAGTACTCAAAAATTCTGGGAGAATGAAAATATTTCCTCTGCAAATTTAAATAAATGTTCATGCAAATAGAAAAGCCCACTTTACCTTCTAAAAAGAAAAAAATATGTGAAAATCTTTTCTCCAGCCCAGAAACACATCAAAGATGTGTTTGTAAAGGGTACAAACAAGGAAATTTTGTAAGAGAAGAAAACACTTCCCGAGTCTCTCTGTTTTCACAAATTTGTGACATCATAACAATAGTACGTTATTTTCAGGGCTCTTCTGTAATGAAACTGCATATTTTGCTCAATTTAAGAGGGATTGCATTTGGCTGAGATACACATACACTTGCTAGTGAGGTAGTCAGAATCACGTTCACACACACGTGACAAAAACTGTCATTTCTGCATTGGCTATAAGTGACCATGCACAGTGTGATAAAGTTGTCAAAACTCACCAGTGGAATAAACATGGATAATGGGATTGTCTATGTTTGAAAGAAAAAATCCCAGTGAAACAAAAGCAGTGAGCTGATGCTAAATTTTAAATATGCATAAATATTTGGTTTATGGTGTCAGGTTATCTGTTTTACAGACAAAAGCTTTTGTGCTTTCCAAAAAGAGACTGGCATGCTGTGAATCTTGCAAACATCAGAAGTTCATTGAATTGGAAATGGCATTCAGTGACTTCAGGGCTCATGAATGATTATCTGAGATTTGTATAATTTCCTCTTTGAGATTAGGAAGCTTTGATTGGTAAACTGCATGGAATATAAAGAATTGGAAGTTGAATATCTTACCAGAAGTTGTTTTTGTGTAGAAATGGTAACCATGAATGCATTTATATGAAGCTAAAAGAGGTAAATGTATTATTATTTTTTAAAAATTTTATTGACATCTTTATTATTTTGCAGTACTGGGAACTGAACCCAGGGCCTTCATACTAAGCTAAATTCTGAGCTCATTTTTATCTTTTTATTTTGAGGAAGGTCTCTATAAATTGCAATCTTCCTGCCTCAGCCTCCCAGAGTGCTGGGATTACAGGTGTGGCCACCACATTGTGCACAAGTTGAAATTTACTGTAAACTCAAAAAACTAAAAAGGAAATTTTACAGCCCACAAGAGAAGAACAGAGACTTCAAAGGGATTTCAAAGATAGGAAATAGGCAAGGAACTTCAAAGAAAGAAAGAGGGGAAATGAAGGTTTTAAATCTGTCTAATAGCAAAGTCTCTGATTTTACAAGGAGAGATTAAACTACTGCCTTCAGCCCTGCCTTTGGTAGAATGATTTATGAATCTGTTTCAAAAGAATTCCAAATTTGAGTATTTTTGTATTAAATACATTTAAAAGATTTAAAAGGATAAAGTATTGTATAATGAATCAAGGAGACTTAATTTTGTTTCCCTCTAAGATAATGCCTTGTATGTTGCCCAGGCTGGCTTCAAACTCCTGAGCTCAAGTAATACTCCTGCCTCAGCCTCCAGAGTACCTGAGATTAGAAGCACAGGACATTGGCACTGGGCCTGGCTTAATTTTCACATTTATTTATTTATTTATTTATTTATTTATTTATTTATTTATTTTAATACTGGGGATTGAATCCAGGGTCTTCACACTGAGCTGTAGCCTCAATACTTATTATTTTCTATTTTGAGATAGTATCTCACTAAGTCACTAAATTGCTCAGGTTTGGCTGGAAATTGCGATCCTTCTGCCTCTGTCTTCCAGAGTGCCAAGATTACAGGCGTATATCACCATGCCCAGTGTCACTTAAACTTTAAAGAACACAGCTATGTTTGTTTTCTCAATGGCAGTAAGTACAGTTACAAATGAATACAAACGTGGGAATTGAGGAATGACATAATGGCTGCATGAACAAATTTGTAAATGTTGAAATTAAATAATTATATTTACCAGGTGGGGTGACACAAGCCTGTAATCCCTGCTATTTGGGATCACATGTTGGAAGATAGCCTGGGCAATCAAGGGGGACTTTGTCTCAGAATCAGATTTTAAAAGGGTTGGGAACATAGCTTAGTGGTAGACTACTTGCCTAGCATGTGAGTGAGTCCCTGGGTTTGATCCCTAGTAGAAAAAAAAATGTGTTTATGTAAATGTGATAAAAAGTATGGGGCTTCAATGGTGCTGGAAGTGTGTAAGCACTTGCATAGTTTGTGAATTGGATTTAAGCAAGAGTTAAGAAATTTGAAAATTTCCTAACTCTATAGAGAAGTTTCCACTTTGACATTCTCAGTAAAAAGCTTAACATTTCACAAGTTTTTATATGAACGATTGCATCAGTTGAGACAGAGAGAGAGAGAGAGAGAGAGAGAGAGAGAGATAAAGGGAGAGAGAGAGGAAAATAATGAGATTGTGGGAAGTCCCAAATATGTAGGGCAGGGTAGAAACTCAGTCAGGATATCTGTGTTACAATCTTGATGCACAATTTCTTCTTTTTCAGTAAACCTCAATCTTTGCTCCTAAGACCCTTCACCTGATTGTATAACAACCACCCGTCTTATGGAACAGAGATCAATCATTTTAAAGTTAACTGGTTGTACAGGTTAATCACTCTACAAAATACCTTCAGAGTAACATCTACACTATTGTTTTCCCAAACAACTGGCCACCATAGCCTAGCTATGTTGACACATAATATTAGCCATTACAGTAATTAATTTAATTAATAATATTATCTAGATAAAATCTAATTTTTAAGAATTTTCTTTGTTGTGTTTTGGAGGTTTTAGTTCACAAACCATTAAAACAGTAAATATGTTTGCATTTATTCAAAGGCATCTTAATCAGAATTCTGTATTAGAGATTAGTGTTAACTGTAATTGAAATAAAAGTAGTAGGCATATATGATGTTTGGGTCCATATATCAAAAGAAGAAGTATATGTTTACACGTATAAATATTTGCTCTTTGTATGAAACTCCAAGATACCAGAGTTATCATTGATTTCCAACTGGAGAATGAAAGACTGTAGTAGATATTGGTAGTAGCTGGTCAAGATAATACCAACTGGAAGGATCATTCAGATTTATACAAAGCAGATCTTAAAAAATACCTACAAACATACATACTCATTCCAGGCCCCACTACCAGCCCCCGATATCCATTGAACTGCTTTCTGTCACTGTAGGTTATATTTATCTTTTCTACATATAATACTAGTGGAATCATTCATATGTAAAGTTCTGTTATTGTCCTCTTTCGCCCAACAAAATGTTTTTGATCATCCATGTAGCTTATTACTTCATTCCATTTTAAAAACTAAAACAGCTTTACTAAGGTATAAATGACATCCAAAAATGTGCACACGTTTATAGCCTATGATTTGGTAATGTGCAGAAAAGAGTTAACATTGCAGGCCAACACTGCTATTCTTAGAAAGGTCAGCTTTCAAGGTTGGATTTTGGAGAGGCTCCACCATCTCCTGATAAGAGTAGCTCACTGTGCCTAAACACTGTGTAAACAACATGCTTTGTGCGGAACACCTGCTTTTTCCTTCTGGTAGTTCTGCTTTGATTCTTTTGGCTGTGGTAAAGAATAGCCACAAGAATGAACACATGCTGAATCCTGTGGGTCCTAAAGGATCACTGAACTTGGGAGTGATCTTCAAGATCCCCAACAGGGATGAGTTTTGATATAAAAATATATGTTTCTATTATTTGTAGTTCACGGATTTTGTCTTCCTTAGACAAGTCTAATCTAATCTGCCATTAGTCCCATCAATTGAATTTCAGATATTATATTTTTCACATCATTCCATTTGGTCCTGTTATGTCTTCCATTTTGCTCTCCATTATGCTCGTGCATTGTCTGGCATCCTTAAGTACTTGCACATATTTCTAATAGGTAATAGACATTTTAACTCTTTCATCTGCTAATTGCAGCATCTCTGTCACTCCTGGGACTGTATCTTTGATTTTTCTCCTTAAGAGTCACTTTTTTTTCTTGCCTATTTGGTAAGTTTTGATAAGATACCAGAAGTTATGTATTTTACTTTATTGATGACTTTGTTTCGTTATATTTCTGTAAAGGGTATTAGACTTTTCTATCTAAGTGCACAGGTACTTGTAGGCAACCTTTCTTATTTTTACAGTCATCTAGGCCAGGTTTAAAATGACCTTTATTCTAGGAATATTCTGCCTCACTTTTTAAGTTGTGGCTTTTCTGGGGTCTCTTTCAAACGCTCCATGTATTCAGCGAGTTCTCTCACTCTGGCCAAGGGGAGGGTGGCGGAGAGGAGAGAGGTTAATTATCCTCAGCTCTGTGTGTGCTCTGGGAACTGTTCCTCTTAGAGCTTTCCGATACTTATCCTGTACCCAGAACTTGTTCTTGCCTGAATTTAGGAGGTTTTATCCTGTGTATGTGTGAAGTAGCTTTCAGCTACAGACTCAAGGGGTCTTGTATGCGGATTTCTGGAATTCCTTCTGTGCTTCTCCCTCTTGGATAATCTGTCCTTTACATGCTAACTGCCTCAGCCTCCACAAATTGCAGTAATTTTATCCTCAACTAAGATTTGCTGGCCTTTGTTGGGCTCTCTGTTTCTGCTCTGTTATCCAGAAATTGCTTGCCAATAGAAAGATCACCTTATTCATTCCCCCTTTTTTTCAGAATTCCCAATCCTGCAATGCTTTTTGTCTAATATTTAAAAGTAAAAGGAAGTGAAAAGTGTATATAATATGTTACCATTTCTTATGAAAGTGAGACAAAGACACGTGTATATATAAATATAATATTAAAAATAAAGTAGAAAATACTACTTTTAAAAATAGTTACTTGAAGTTTTTATTCCAACCATGAAAGAGAAACTGGATCTTGAATTATCATCCCATTGTAAATAACTAGAAAACTGGAAAAATGATAATGCATAGAGACACTCACCATCTTTTTTCTAGCTTCATAGTACTCCATTTAGGGGGTATATAATAGTTTATCAACTCAGTCTCTAATTGATGAATATTTGAAATATTCTTAATATTTCTTTTGCTAATAGTACTGAAATGAGTCTTGTAAAACTGTTTCCATAAATTTGCCAGCATATCCTTGAGATACATTTTTAGGAGTGAGATTGTTGGGTCAAAAGTAAATGTATATATAATTTGGCTAAATATTAACAAATTTCCCTCAGCAAGTGTCTTGTCATTTTTTATTCTACCATAAATCAAAGAATGCTCACCTTCTTACATCCAGTCTCACAGAGTGTATTGTCAAACCTTAAGATTTTTCCCTACCCAGCGAGAAGTGGCATAGTAGTGTAATTTAAATTTGTGATTATCTCATACTGAATAAGGTTGTGTTTCTTTGTGTATGGGTAAGGGCCACCTGGTTTTCCATGTTTATAAGTCACCTGTGGCCTCCTCTAGATTGTTTTCAGTGGGATTTTTGGTCTTCTTTTTCTCTGTTTTTAGACACTCATGAACTGTGATATCAGTTGCACATGACATCTCATTTGTCTGTTTAGTTTATGTATGGTGTCTTTAGCCATGTAAAGACTTTATATTTTTACATTATCAAGTTTATCAATGTGTTTCCCTTTTTGAGTCTCAGTCCTGAAAAATTTCCTCACTCCTAAGTTGAAAAAAATTTGCTTTGTAAGTACTATACAGTTTCATTTTTTACATTTTTTTTTTTTTTTGGTGGGTACCGGGGGTCGACCTCAGGACCTCGCGCGCCAACAGGCACCCGTGCCACTGAGCGATATCACCGGCCCCTTTTTCGTATGTGGGTTCCGGGAGTTGCACTGGGGCCCTCGCGCTTGCAAGGCAGGCGCTTACGCCACTGAGCCATCTCACCGGCCCTCATTTTTTACATTTAAACTCATCCATTTGGAATTTTTTCTGATGGATGGTGTATTGAATTAATCCGATTTTATCCTTTTTTTTTTTTTTTTTTTGGCACTGGGAATGGAACTCGCGACCTCGCGCTTGCCATGATTTTATCCTTTGTTGACAATGGGTAATTTGTTTCCTCTGGACTACTCACCGATAAAGATGGAGAACTGAGGTACGCATATAAGAAAGCATAGCAGTGGGAATTTATTTTTAAAGTCTAGGAAATGGCTGATCACATCATTTACTAGAAAGCGAACTTAGCATCTGTGACAATAATGCTAAGGAACGTCAAGGGCAGACAGGCTTCTAGGGTTTGTAACGTGTTTCTTCAGGCGTCAACCGTTTAGGGGGTACAATAAAGTCACAAGAAGGAAAGCATTATTGTTTGGAAATTATCAGACTGCTACACTGCTATAGTCTGAATGTGTCCCTATCCCCCAAGTTCATTTGTTAAAACTTAGTCCCCAGTGCAAGGTGGGACGTCTTTTCCATTTCCGTATGACTCATTAATCTTGGTTTGGGCAGTTCAAGCACTACTACTATATTTTTTGCAGCCTGCACTGGTCTTTCCTTACTTTTAACGGAGGAGTCCTCTGGGAATTTACACATCTGGCTTTGCTCCCCGAATAAGTGGGTGCTTTTTTATTGCTCTTTAAAAATCCAGACATTTTTCCGTGGTTCAATCTTTAAAACAGAATAAGTCACTTAATTTCTTTCACTTTGAAGGTGATAATTTGCTGCCCATCCTCTATCTTAAGTAAGTACGTGGTGCCAGTAGAGGAAATTTTAAGATCCTAAAGGTGAATGTTAAAATCGTTCAGCATTTGGAGTTAATCAATAACTATAACAGCACAGGATATTGGAAATTTTAAAATGAAAAGTACCGAAGGCCAACCCGATAAATTTAGCCGGCCACTTCTAAATTTAGCGTCATTGTCACTCATAAACCACCTCCCAATTTAGGCCTGGGCTGCAGGGCGCTAGCAGTGCTTCCAGCGCCGCGCGGTCCCAATCGGCGCTGCCGAGCGCGCCCGAGAGGGACCGGAGGGGGGCGCCGTGGCAGCGGGGACGCCGCACAAGGCTCCGGGGCTGCCTCTGACACCTTAGTATTAGTGACAGAGACTTTTTGAGCCACCCGGTAGTCGCGCGCGCCCCAGATCGTCTGGGGTGGGGGCCTTGGCCTCGCGCCGAACTTGGAGAGGGCTGAGGTCCCGGAGCGCGGCGCGGCCGGTTCCGTCCGGGCTCCAGCTTCCCAGCAGCGCCCTCCCCGGGGCGGGCCCTAACTCCCGGTGCCGCGACGAGTGGGCGGCCAGAGGCTGTGGCCAACAGGGCGAGCGGCTGAGGGAGCTGCAGGAGCGGCGCTGGGACGCAGCGGCCGCGGCGGTCGCAAGAGAGACGAGGCCGCCGAGAAGGAGGACGAGGACGAGGAGGAGGAACTACCGCCGACGAAAGGGCGCCCCCGCCGAGCAGGGAGGCGGGTCCTCTGGGCTGTCGCCGCCGCTGTTCCGGGACGCAACCCCGGGAGCCCGCCCGCCTCCCGAAAGGTGCTCGCCAGGTAGCTCTCCACCCAGTGGGCGCCCTGCCCGGCCCCGCCCGGCGCCCGGGTGCCAGGGAGCGCGGCGCCCTTGAGCCGCACCGCGGCGCAGGTCCGCCGCCGACAGAAGGAAGCGCTGTCCCTTCCCGCGCAGCCCGGCGTCCCCACCCCGTGTACTCTAAACCCTACAGCGCGCGAGCGAGCGGCGCGGCCACGGAGGCGCCGAGGAGGGGCGAGCCGCCGCCGGGCAGCGGCGTGCCCTCGGGGGACACGGCGCCCGAGAAGAGGCGACGGCGCGGCGGCGACGGCGCGGCGCGGGATGGCAGCTGCTTAGCGCGGCGCGCGCGGAGCAGCCCGGAGCTGTGGCTGGCCAGACGGGGCGGCTGGGCAGTGGGCGCTGCAGCCCGGCCCGCGGCGATGGGCACGGAGGCCGGCGAGGGCATCACTTTCTCCGTGCCACCCTTGGCCTCCTCGGGCTTCTGCACCTTCCCCGAGGGCGGCAGCTGTCGGAGGGGAGGAGCGGCGACAGTGGCGGAGGGCGAGCCGAGCCCGCTGCCACCGCCACCGCCACCGGGCAGCTTCTGGAATGTGGACAGCGCTGCAGCCCCCGGCCCCGGGTGTCCCGCCGCTGCCCCTGGGAGCAGCGCCACCCGGTGCCGGGGCAACTCCGCAAGCAGTGGCGGCCGCCGGACCACCGTGGCATATGTGATCAACGAGGCGAGCCAGGGGCAGCTGGTGGTGGCCGAAAGCGAGGCCTTGCAGAGCCTGCGAGAGGCGTGCGAGGCGGTGGGCGCCACCCTGGAGACCCTGCATTTTGGTAAACTAGACTTCGGGGAAACAGCGGTGCTGGACCGTTTTTACAACGCAGGTGAGTGTGTAGCACGTTTGGCCTCCTCGGCGGTGCGGTGGCGACCCGGTTTTCCTGGCTGTCTAGGGGCGGGGGGCGTAGTTTGTTTTCTTTCTGGGCGGGAGCATGCTTCCTAGTTTCTTCTCGCCCCACCTTGCGGGCAGTGAGCCGCGCTTCGTGACTTCACCTTCGCTCGCCCTAGGAAGAGAGTGTGCGTCTGTGTGTGCAAAGAACCAGTGTGTGTTTGTGCGGGAGACCCACTGATCTCCCGGGCGCTGGAACCCTGAGGTCCGTGGCGTCGACCTGAAAACCTGTTTCCCAGCAGTGCGAGTATTTACTACTATCAGCTCTTCTCCATTCGGTGTGTTTCCGTCTCTTAGGTTTGGCCCCTCTTTTCCCTTTACACAAACCTGAGACCCTTTTAGATGACAGTCTTCTTTTCTCTGTGTAGTTTTGAGGGTGTAGAAACGATGGCTTATGCCACGCAGCCAGCCGCACGCATGAGTTTTCATGTCCTGTCCCGATCATTCCCAACTCAGTTAACCTTCAACAAGTTTTAATAGCTTGAATTTCCCATCTCTTAACAATTTTAACTTTCAAGTCATTACTTCACAAAGTATTAACAGACACTGCTGTCTTACACTAAGTGTGTGTGATAACTTGGTTAGGACCAAGACCTTGGTAAAAGAACCAAGTCTGTGTTTTGCTTTTTTCTAATTACCTATATGCCGTGGTGGGTTGGAAAGTTTATAATTTGACATTATTTAAAATGCTGATATGCTGTCTAATGGCTGAGATTAGTTTGGCCATTAAAGTAATTGCTAGTATTATTCATGAAAAAAATGTATCTTTTCAACCTATTACAGATTTCAAAAAGTGCTAGGCAGTTCTGGAGCAATTAGGTGTTAGCAAATGTAAGACATGATCACATGTTATTGAAATTAACTGTTAGCACCCTATAATCCAATTTGGAGAGTATAGACATATTTTTTAAAATTGTGGGTGGAAACCCAGGCTTAATGGTTTCAAAACAGTATACTTTTGGCATTTGTGATCATAATTTTTATGCTTTTTATACTTCAATCTTGTTTTCAGTTCTGATTCTCTGCAGCCTCTTCAAAATACCTGAAGTAGGCTTATGTCAGTTTTGGAATTTGGCCAGAGCTGAATATTTTAAGAACAAGAAGAACTTCATGTTAAGTAAGCCAGACTAAATAAACCAGGACTCGCTGGTTCTGGTATTTTTTCCAGTCTCGGGCTTCATAACTGAACATGAGTATAATATATCATAACTTGGTTCTTTGGGTGGCTTGCTATAAAAATTACATAAACATAACTTTTCTAAAATTATATCATTCTTATTTTTGGATAACTTGAAGGGAGCGTTAAAAAGCTGAACGATATGAGAGGAAATTACCCATCGAACTACTTGAGCCTCTTTTTATTGCACTGATTGGGCATTTTGTTCCTAGGGCTGTAGGAAAAAAATTTAAACTGTAAGCTAATTTGAAAGAATCCTTTAACAAGGCTCTCTTTCTGAGGTTCTCTAAATGTTACCTCTGGGAAAGGCAGCTGGCCATACTCGAAGGCTGAGGCACAAGGGTAACAAATTTGAGACCAATCTGGGCAACATAATGAGCCTCTGTCTCAAAAAATATATATATTTTTTTGGAGCGAGGGGAGAAAATGTTAGAAAGGAGCTAATATTTAAACTGTTACTCATATAATTTTCCAAATGAGCCTAGGAAGGAAGTACTTACCTTTCAGCATTTAGCCTTTAGACATCCATAACTGGCCCTAGGATTCATGGGTAATAACTGGTCAGCGCATGACTCCATTTCAGGTGGCTGCCCCTGAAGGATCACGCGTGGGTCTGGCTACCTCCTGTTAGATACGCTGATGTACTCTCAGAATCAAGGGAAGCTCCCCATCTTGGGATCATAGGATAGAGAGCTGGCATTTTGGGGCAGTGAGGAAAGGTGAAGACGGCAGGCTGTGGGGAGACCTTTTTTCCTGGCCCACTGTGTCCTACCCTATGGCTTCTTCCAACCTAGACAGGCCTCAGTTTAACCCTTACCCACTTGGATGACATGAATTCTGTGCCACCTCATTTAGCATGAAGATGTTACAGAATGACGACGGTGTCATTTTCATCTAAACCTTTTGTTCATCTAGACGGAGGACTTTGGAGTTTGACGGTGGCATAACTTGTTTTCCTCTGATGTCTAAAGGTTTGCCTTTCTTCCACCAGGAGCTGGCCAACTTTTACTGCCAAGGGCAAGATAGTAGATATTTTAGACTTTGCAGTCCTTGAATTGTCTCTCACAGCTATTCAGCTCTGCCATGAGAACAGCCATGAATGGTACCTAACAAATGCTGGTGGCTGTGTGCCAATAAAACTTTACTAATGGATACTGAAATTGGAATTTTATATAGTTTATGAAATATTATTGTTTTGATTTGTTTCAACTGTTTAAAAAGGGGAAAACCATTTTTGGCTTGCAGGTTGTACAGACACAGGCAGCTGCAGGCCCCTGGGCCACGCGGACCTTATCTCTACATCCACTACCTGCACTTGAAAGTTGAGTCATTGTCATACAAGGGGAAGAACTCTGCCCCTCCAAGTAGAGCTGAGTTTTCCTCCCAGCTCCTCTGTGAACCATGTCATTGTGAGGAAGGCCCTTCATCTACTCTAATGGCGATTCTTCGCCTGTAAAATGAGCCCTGGGTTAGAAGTGGGGGGAAATTGAACTAAATTTCTAAGATCTCCTCATTTAATTCTGTGAATTTGCAAAGACAAGGCAGCACGGTGTTCTGGGGCAGAGCTCTGGAACAGGAGTTTCAAGGTCTGGATTCTGGTCGTGGTTCTTCTCCAATTTGGAGTGAGTCATTTAAAATTTCAGAAAATAGTAGAGGGTTGGAAAGATTGCTATTGGAGGTTCCCTCGAGTTCTCAAATTTAGTACTTTAAAATTTCACATTACTCTTTTGAATGAGTCATTTCAGCCCATAGAGATTCATGAATTGCATATACACATGTGCAGTTCTGTCCCAGTATGAGAAGCTCAGGGTTGGCGAGGAGGGCAGAGTCTGTGCCTTGGCTGTCATGTGTCTCTTTGAGGGTCACACGGGAGCTTCAGGCTCACAGGACACAGCTCCAGAATCATAGTATTGGTGGGTGGACTCAGGGATAGCGTCTTGAAGGGGGCCACAGCGGGACCTAGATGGAAGAGTGAGCTAGGACCACCTATTCGGGGCCTCATCATTTAAAGGGAAACAGTAGTGCTCAAGTAGCTCAACTTAATGGACTGAGTAAGAATTTAAAGCAAAGCATGAGACATTTTTGCCAACTTTGCCTATCTTTGCATACTGGTGGGGTTTTTTTTTGTTTGTTTCTTTTGTTTTGTTTTTGCTGTGCTGGGGATTGAATCCAGGGCTTTGTTTACGCAAGTGGTCCATCACTGGTGTTTTATTAAAGAACAGATTGCAGTTAAAGGTTTTCACTGATTTCCATAATCTATTATTTAACTATATTCTAGACTGTTTATCCAATACTTGTCATTCTGAAAGGTGAAACTGCATTATTGATGCTTTTGTGAAAATTCATCTTCCCTACACATACAAGAGACAAAGATATGGAAGATGCCAACCTAACCACAGCCCTCCCCAGCCCCCTGCATTGTAGGTAGTAAAATTCTATAAAGCTAGGAAATGTCAGTGATACAAAAAAAATTTTTTAATGAACATAGCCATGAATATTGAATAGGGATTATTATTCCCTTATTTTGCTAAGAGGACATTAAACCATGAAGAAGTTATATGCATTCCTTTAGATAAAATGATTTAAGATTGCTAATTGGAGCCAGGAGTCTACTTTTTCTTAGAAACAGTATTACAGGTGGTAGATTCTGGGACTAACCTAGAAAAGCTCTCTTTACTTAGTCTATGGAACCCATTCATCATTTTAACCATTCAGGAAAATTATGTTTTTGAAATCTAAAACCGGGACTTTGAATATACCTTTCTCTGTGTTAGATCAGTGACTTTTTGCTTTGATGTAGCTCTTGGTAGCATAGGAGGAGCATCAACTTGGATTTATGGCGGTGGATGGGTGCTGAGGCCGTGGAAAAGGCTGCAGAGAGAAGGAGAAAGAGGCTGAGTGAAAGAGGAGGGTATACCAGCAGGATCCACTAACACTTTTACTTCTTTCAGCCTTCTTCCATTCCTAACCAATATAAGGCCCTGACTTCCTGCTGATATTAGACCCAGGGACCTTGCTTGGCCTGAGGCCACCTGTCTCCCTGTTGGTGGGCACTGGATTAGATCGGCTGCCCGCTTCCCCTTTCCCTGCCACCAACCATCACATCCGCCTAGGCCTTCCTCCTAGCCCAGCTCACTGCAGATTGCAATCTCTTATTACTCAGCCTTTCACCCTGTAGCAATAGCAGTAGTGGGGAACCGGAAGGAAGCACATGCTAGCATGCTAACCTGAAATGTTAAGAACTTAGCTTTTCTATTTTCATCCATGCGTGTTTACACTTCACTCAAGCTCCTGATGAAGGTGGCCCATTTTTGCCATTTTGCCAGAGAGGCATCCAACCTTTCTAGTCTTTGGCTTTTTCTTCCAGCACAGTTCCTTAGGACTTCCAGTTTTATTTGGCAAAATGAAACAAAACATAACCCTTCTGTCTCACCTACCCTAGACTAAGTTCTTGAAAGTCTTTCAACTGACTTCCACATTTCTGCTTTCAAATCTAGGGAAGCTCTCATGTATATCGTCATATACTTTGAGGGAGAAGATGTACAAAGTCTGTACATCCAAAATAATTGTTCCATTGAACCAGTTTAAAAAAAAAAAACATTGACATGTGCTCACCAACATTTTAATTTTTCTAGTAAAGGTAGAGAGAAAGAGAGAAAACTCACCAACCAACCACCTATTGCAGTAACTTATTAAGACGGAAAGATGTTTTTATGTTAAAAACAGTTTGAGGGGGCATAACCTTGGAATAAAGGATAGCCATTTGCATACGATAAATATATAGAAAAACTCAGTACTTATTACTTATTTTCCCCATTTCACCATGGATTAGTGGAAACTTTATCATGCCAGTCAGCAGAGCACTGTTTGCTAACCTTACGGCTTCTTTCCACTTTTCAGTCATGCTACTTATGGAAACAGCCTTAGTAAGATTATCAAGAGAGCAAACAGAGATAAGTTCATTAAAGGAAAAAAAGACTCTGGTTCGAAGGCATTTTAAAAGCCTTCCCTGTGGTGGCCCACACCTGGTATCTCTCCGAGCTTTTCACTTTGCTGGCATGCTACTGGGACAGCTGTTGGCACCCCATACAAGCCCAGCGCACTGTTTCCTCTTGCTTTCTTGGATAACTGGTCTGTTGAGGCAAAATTATGTTTCCTAAAAGAACTTTACCAGAAAATTAGAAATAAAAAGGACATCTAGAATGAAAACACCAAAGTACAAAGATAGATTTATTTTTAGAGCACTTGTTTCTTACCCGACATAGCTAACTGCAGATGATCCTGACAGAACCTGCTTCCCAGGCCTTTGGGATCCTGGTTTCCTTCCTCAACTTGGCCATCTTTGGTCTGCTTGAGGCAGTCATTAGTTGGTAGTGCAGGCTGGTTCCATCTTCAGGTGAAACCTGTTCATAAGAGCACAGCATGGTGTTGTTTCTCTGGTGCTGTGGGCTTGTGACAGCCTTCTGGGAGTTTGATGCTGCAGGTCAGTTCCCCTTTGGTGGCTATAGGGACTGTCCCCTGCTTCCTGTTGCAGGGACCTGGTTTTGGGCCTGTGCAGTTCCTGTTTCTGTTTGCAGGATAAACTTGGTTTGTGGTTTCTTTGGGGAGCAATGGGAGATCGACAAGCACAAAGTCCAATGAATGTGCAAGTTTTCCCACCCATTGCAAGGTACCATGTCTGGGACTCAGTTGGTCCCTTCAAACACCACCCAGACTGGGAAAGTAGAAACCATAGGAAAATGTGCTGTTGGTTAGTCCTCCAGAGCTGACAGTATGCTATGAAATGATGACCTCTTCCATTGTATCACATGTTCCCCTTTCCATTACCTGTGGGAGTCTCACCACAGCCTTAGAATGTGCTTGCATCTCCTCCACTCCACCAGAGCAAGATGAGAGTTGGAAATGTGGGAAATGTGGTAGGGGTGGGCAGTGCTGCAGAAACCACAGCCATGTCAGGGAGAAACTGGGGATCACAGCTGTAGGAAAGGTGTAACTTTGTGTATGTGTACTGGGATTGCTAAGCATGCACTTGGCCACTAGACTATACCTCTAGTTTGGGAAAGGTATAGCTTAAAGATGGCCTTGCCTTCCTGTAGTTTGGAAATAGGTAGGTAGGGAAACTGGCTATATTTAAGAAAGATACCTTACTTTCAGGGAATAAAATTAAATTTGCATAATTCTGTTAGTGTCGTAACGGGAGAAAAATGTAAATGAAGGTGAAATGATAAATAACTTAAAAAGCCATTGATGATTCTAACATGCTGGTTTCTTTGGTTGTTTTAATACATTAGTTTTCCTTCTGGCTGGAGATGTTTATTAGAGAAACTGCTCAGAAATAGAAAAGGAAGAAGGCTATGAGACAAAGCTGATTTTCAAAGTTTTGTCTAATTGTTTCAAAAATTTGAAAAAGTGAGTACTTATATTTTTTTGTAAGTTTTAATTGTAAGTTTCTCTCTCTCTTTTTTTTTTTTAAAAAAAGAAAACATTAAAAACTAAGTTCTTTTTTTTTTTTTTTGTGGGTACCGGGGGGTCGACCTCAGGACCTCGCGCGCCAACAGGCACCCGTGCCGCTGAGCGATATCACCGGCCCCTTTTTCCGTATGTGGGATCCGGGAGTTGAACTCGGGCCCTCGCACTTGCAAGGCAGGCGCTTACGCCGCTGAGCCATCTCACCGGCCCAAAACTAAGTTCTTAACCCAAGCTAAATGTGATAATTTTCTTGGGGGAAACAGGAGGGAGGAGAGAGAATTTAAATGTTAAATGCATCTCCTGCTTGGTACAGCCATTGGAGAGCAGACCTGTGTAACTTAAATGCCACTGAAGCTGTACAGGGTAGCAATAAACATTTTATTCCAAGCGAACTTTTTCTTTTACAGTGGTTAATCAATAATGAGGAAAACAATTGCCTTTGGTGTATGATTCATACAGGAAGAAAGTTATATCCCTTTGTGCAGGGAGTCTCTAGGTATAGCTGTGACCAGTTATACCAGTGTTTTCCAATACTTTTAGCTCCTTCCATACCTGTGGACTCCTCCTGAACAGAACCATGGAGGAGAGCTGCCCCAGTGAATATCAGGGAATGTCAGTCCTTCTGTCTGCTGGCCTGAAACCATTTAGAACAAAGTATTAGCCTAAGCTAGAGAATCCTTCCTCCTTTCAAAATCTTGATGACCGCTACTTCTTATTTAAAAAGCCATCCAAGGCAATTCTTGTCTCAAATGCCTCTTAATGTCACATTCAAGTTTTCTAATATGTTTTTTGTGCCAAACAGTAGATTAGAGCTGGGACAGCCAGGACCAGAGTGTGATTTGTGGAATCCGAGGCCACAGCTTTTACCTCCAGCGAGGCATTTCCCATTTGTAGCTTGGTCACAGTGATCCTCAGGTGAGTTCATGTGGCTGTGTCAGGATGATCGTATAAATATCTCTCGTTCAGTGCTACGTCATCCTCCTGTTTTGATCTTCTTATTAAAAGATCATCTCTGTAAAAGAACTAGATGTGGTAGTATAATTATTTATAGGTTATAGTTGGAAAGGGTATACAGCTTGGCTTTAATAAATCAAGTGATTGAATAAGTGTTGAAATCAGTTCTTCAACTACCAAATAACCCAGCTGATTTTTCCACTATACCAAATTCTCCCCTGAAATGAAAAACATTCAAAACACATATCCTGTTTAAGAGGATCAGGTATAGTGTGTAGATCCCTTCTGGTAGCATTATTATGATTATGAGTCATACTAGGGACGCTTAACTTCTGGTCCCTTCTTGCTAACACATTTCAGTGACTTCTTAGCAGCTGACTGACATTTGTGTATCAATACTAACAAAGGAGTTTGGCTGTAAGGCTAATCCTGGCTTCCATTGGTTGGCTTTAGGCTGTAAGATGGGCTTTTTCCAGATAAGTGCTGGGCTATTTTCTAGGCTTGAGAATCAGATGAACTGCCAAGTGATAGAGCAAAATAAACCTTTCTCTAGAATGGTGCAGAGAGGTAGGCTTCAATACAACCTTGTCTTGGTTCCCTGAGAAGTTTGGACTCCTGAGTCTGATTCACTTTCCCCTATTTCTCAGTAATTCAGCTCTGTAAGCATTTATTAATTGCCTGTGATGTGCCTCCTATCGCAGCAGATGCACTGAAGAACTTCAAAAGAGAAGAAGGCATGAATCTTCAGGAGGATAAAGGTCTGTGTGAAGGATGGCATTAGTAGGAAGATGGATGCACCTTGAGACCATAGTGTTTAGTGAAGTAAATCAGACACACAAGCTGAAATATCACATTGTTCCTCTTATATGAGAAACCCAGAGTATAAATAAAGAGAGAGGAAAAAAGATGGATAACAAGAAGTAGGAAGATAGATCATTCCAAAGGAGAAGAGGATCAACAGATGGAAAGAGAGAGGAGGGAGGGAAGGGATAAGGGACAAAAAAACCAAAAACCAAAAAACAACAACAAAAAAGGAACAGGAATTGGGATGTGTTATGTATATGTATCAACTCCACACAAGGAATGTAAACATTAGGTACTGCAAACATATACAAAAGCAAAAAAAAAGAAGTAGAACAAGAGATGGATGGAAGGGGGAGGGAGAGAAGGGGAAGGGGATGAAAAAAGGAATTAAGGTGTATTATGTACATGTATCAACTTCCCACAAAGAATGTAAACATCATGTATTACATGTACTAATTTTTTTCACATGTGTACTAATAAACTAAAATAATAAAAATGTGGGATGCGATCGAAAAATATGGAAGAATATTATAATGTAATAAATGAAGGAAAATTTTATTACAGTAAAAGACATATTGCCATGAATCCCCCTCAAAACAGTTTTCCTTGCTTCCAACACATGTATCCCATCATTCTTGCCACTTTCTGAAGCAGTTCTGGAACTAATATTTCATGAGTGTCTTTAGGTGGGCTATCGTGACTGCCTTGATGTACTGATTCAGTTCAGAATATTTACCTTTCATGGTCTTTAGACTTTAGAGGAAGAAGCAGAAGTTGCATGGTTCTAGAGCTAATGAATAAGGTGGATGAGGACACACTCTAGTGTTTTTATAAGCCTGCCTGTCTGTTGGATGACACTCAGCACCATCATTCACTGTATTTTTAAAAATTAATTTTATTGGTACATTTTAGATATACATAATGATAACATTCATCATATGGAATTCGTAGCTGTGCATGATGTATCTTGATGCTTTTTTTCCTCTTTCCTTCCTCTTCCTTCAACCCTTCAAGCCCTCTTCGCCTCCTTATTTACAAAACTTTGTTTCCATTTTTTTCTTCTATTCTCTTTTATTTCTGTCCCCTCCCTAGTTCCCCTTCCCATTTGAACATTTTCTTCCTATTTCACAGGATCTATTATACATTTTGGTCCTTATTTACCCTTTCAGTTTCTCATACCAGAGAAACAATGTGATATTTGAACATGTGTGTCTGATTTATTTCCACTTAAGAGTATGGTCTCAAGATGAATCTGAATCCATTTACCTAGAAATGTCTCAAGTTTATCCTTCTTTATGGTAGAGTGGTATTCAGTTGTATAAAAAGATTGTATCTGATCTATCCATTTATTGGTTGATGGGCATTTGGGCTGTTTCCAAGATTTAGGTATTACAAACTGTGCTGGTATAAACATGGGTTATGCATATATCACTGTAGTATGATGCTTTTAATTCTTTAGGCAAGATACCAAGAAGGGGAATAGCTGGGTCTAATGGAACCTCTAGTTTTAGTTTTTTGAGGAATCCACACTGATTTCCTCAGTAGTTGTATTGCTTTACACTACTACCAACAGTGGAGAAGGGTTTCTTTTTCCCCATAGCCCTGCCAGCATTTGTTATTGGTTAATTTATTGATACTAGCCATTCTTTCTGGAGTGAGATGGAATCTCAGCATTATTTTAATTTGCATCTCTCGAATGACCAGTGATGTTAAACATTTTTTCACGCATTTATTTGTTGTTTCTACTTCTTCATCTGAGAAATATGTATTCATTTCAGATGCCCATTTTTGGATTGGGTCTTTAAATTTGGAGGGTCTGATTTGTTTGAGTTCTTTATATTCTAGGTATTAGTCCTTTGAGCAACAGCTGGCAAAATTTTTTTCCCACTCTGTGGGTTCTCTTCACTCTGTTGATGGTTTCTTTTGCTATGCAAAAGCTTTTTAATAAAATGAGATCCCAGTTGTTGATTCCTTGTGATATTTCCTGTGTGATTGGGGTTTTGTTCCTAAAGTCCTTGTCTACACCTATGTCTCCAAGAGTTCTACTTATTCTATCTTCCAGCAGATTTAATGTTTCTACTTATTCTATCTTCCAGCAGATTTAATGTTTCTGTTTTCATATTTAGGTCTTTGATCCATTTCAATTTCAGTTTAGTGCATGGTAAAAGATACGCGTCTAGTTTTAGCCTTAGGCATGTGGAAAGCCAGTTTTTCTAGCACCATTTATTAAAGAGGCTTTCTTCCAGTGAAGGTGTTTGGCCCCTTTGTCAAAGATAATGTAGCTGAGTGTGTTTGGAGTTGTTTCTGCACCTTCCAATCTGTTCCATTGATCCTTGGGTCTGTTTATTGTTTATTTGTTTGTTTTTGTGCCAGTACCTTGCTGTTTTTATCACAGTAGCTTTGTAGTTTAATTTCAAGTCAGGGATTGTGATGCCCCTGCTTTGCCTTTGTTGCCCAGAATTGTTTTTGCTATTCTAGGTCTCTTCTGGTTCCAAATGAATTTTAGGATTGTTTTCTCTAATTCTATGAGGTATGCTATTGGTATTTTGATTGGGATTGCATTAAATCTGTACAGCAATTTTGGGAGTATGGCCATTTTCACTATATTGGTTCTTCCTACCCAAGAAGAAGGGATATCTTTCCATTTTCTGATAGCCTCTTCAATATCCTATTTCAGGGAACTATAGTTTTCAATATAAAGGTCTTTTACTTCCTTAATTAGATTGATTACTAGGTATTTCATTTTTTTTTTTTTTTTGATGCTATTGTGAAAGGCCTCAATTCCCTAATTTCTCTCTCAGTGAGTTTGTTATTTGTGTACAGGAATGCTATTGATTTTTCAGTGTCGGATTTGTATCCAGCTATGCTACTGAATTTGGCTATTAAATCTAGAAGTGTTTTGGTGTCGTTTTTGGGGTCTTCTATGTAGAGTATCATGTCATTCGTGGATAGTGATAATTTAACTTCTTCCTTTCCTGTCCTTATTCATTTTATTTCTTTCTCTTGTTTAATTGCTCTGGCTAATGTTTCCAGAACTATATTGAATAAGAGTCATGATAGTGGACATCCTTCTCCTTTTCCTGATTTTAGAGTGAAAGCTTTCAGTTTTTGACCATTTAATGTGACGTTGGATGTTGGATTGTTATAGATGGCTTTTATCAGATTGAGCTAAAGACCGATCTGTTCCAATTTTCTTCAGGGTTTTTATCATAAATGGGTGTTGGACTTTGTCAAATGCCTTTTCTTCATCAAGAAGATCATGTGATTTTTGTTCTTTGCTCTATTAATATGGTGTATTACATTTATTGATTTGCGTATGTTGAGTCATCCTTGCATCCCTGGGATAATCCTTGCTTGGTCATGATGTATAATCTTCTTGATGATTTGCTGCATTCTGTTTGCCAGTTTCTTATCGATGACTTTTGTATCTATATTCATTAGGGAGATTGGCCTGTAGGTCTCTTTTTTGGTTGGATCTTTCTCTGGGTTCCTTTCAGGAATGAGTTTGGGAATATTGGTTCCCTTTCGATTTCATTAGTTTGAGGAGTAATGGCATTAGATATTCTCTAAATTTCTTATAGAATTCAGCAGTGATTCTGTCAGGACCTGGGCTTTTCTTTTTTGGTAGGTTTTTAATTACATTTTCAATTTCATTGACTGATATTGGTTTATTTAGAATTTTTATATCTTGTTGATTCAGCTTTGGTAATTCATATGTATCTAGGAATCTGTCCATTTCTTCTGTGTTTTCCATCTTATTAGAACAGGTTCTCGAAATAGTTATTGATGATTTTTTGAATTTCTGCAGGATTTGTTGTGATTTCACAGTTCTCATTCCTAACTGCATGGATTTAAGTCTTTTCCTTTCCTTTTTTTGATAAGGTTGGCTTTGAGTTTGTCAATTTTATTTAATCTTTCAGAGAGCCAACTCTTTGATTCATTGATTCTTTGTATTGTTTCTTAGTCTCAATTTCATTAATTTCTGCTCTGATCATTATAATTTCCTCCCTTGTACAAGCTTTGGTTTGACTTCCTCTTCCTTTTCTAGAAGCTTGAGGTTCACCATTAGGTTATTTATTTGAGCTTGGTCTGTTTTTCTGATGTGGGAATCTACCACTATAAATTTCCCTTTTGGGCTGTTTTCATTGCATCCCATAAGTTCCAGTATGTTGTATTGGCATTATTGTTTAATTGTAGAAACTGTCTAATTTCTTCTTTAATTTCATCTGTGACCTATTGGTTGTTCAGGGAGGTATTATTTAATTTCCATGTGTTTATGAAGTTTTTGTGGTTTCTTTTCCTATTGATTTCCAATTTCATTGCACTATGGTCTGCTAACATGCATGGGATAATTTCAGTTCCTTTGCATTTACTCAAATGTGTAAGCTAGGACACTATGAACTAGTATATGGTCTGTTTTGGAGAATATCCCCTGTGCAGCTGAGAAGAATGTGTATTCTGATGTTGTGAGAAGGAATACTCTGTAGATGTCTACTAAGTCCATTTGTTCAAAAATTTGGTGTAGTTCTGGTATTTCTTTGTTGATTTTTTGTCTAGTTGATCTGTCTATTTGTGACTGTGGGGTATTCAGGTCCCCCATTCCAATTGTGTTAGTGCTTATTTGATTTTTCATGTTTGTTAGTTTTTTTTTTTTTTTTAATGTGGGTACCGGGAATTGACCTCAGGGCCTCGTGCTTGCCAGCAAGTGCTTGTCCCCCTGAGCGATATCACTGGCTCCTTTTTTTCCTTTATGTGGGTTCTGGGAGTCAAACTCAGGACCTCATGCTTGCCAGGCAGGTGCTTATGCCACTGAGCTATCTCACCAGCCCCAGTATTTGTTTTATATAGTCAGATGTGCTGGTATTTGGTGCATATATATTTATGATGGTTATCACTTCCTCTTTGATTGTTCCCTTAACAAGTATGTAGTGACCTCCTTTGTCTCTCTTGATCAGTCTTGGCTTAAAATCCACTTTGTCTTCAAATAGAAGTGTTACCCCTGTTTTTTCTGGGTTCCTGTTGCATGGAGTATTGTTTTCCATCATTTGATTTTTCAGTCTATGAATTTCTTTTTGAGTTAAATGCGTTTCTTGTATGCAGCATATTGTTGGATCTTGCTTTTTGATCCATTGTGCCAGTATATTTCTTTTGATTGGTGAACTGAGACCATTTACATTGATGATTATAACTGATATGTATTGACCTATCCTTGTCATGTTATTTTTCTGTTCTTAGTTACCTTTCTTTCCCCTCTGTTTAATTACTTGCCTTGCCTGTTGGATCCATTCTGTTGGGATTCATGAAGTTTTAGTCTTCATTATCTCTTTTTTTGGGGGGCAGACTGGGAATCAAACTCAGGACCTTGTGCTTGCCAGGCAGGCACCATGCCACTGAGCTATATCCCCAGCCCCCTGTTGTCTCTTTTTAGAATGTCCTTCAGAACATTTTGAAGTGCTAGTTTAGTGGTCATGAATTTCTTCAGGTGTTCTTTGCCATGGAAGTATCTTATTTCTACATCAATTTTGAAAGATAGTTTTGCAGGGTACATCAATCTGGGTTGGAAGTTGTTTTCTTTTAGGGCTTGAAATACTTCACTCCAAGCTCTCCTTGACTTAAGGTTTTATGTTGGAAGTCTGCTGTAATTCTGATGGGCTTTCCTTTATAAGTGATTTGTTTCTTTTTTCTAACAGCTTTTAATATTCTGTTCTTGTGTTGAATTTCTGGAATCATAACTATTATATGCCTTGGGGTACCTTTTTTTTGACCATGGCTAATTGGAGTTCTACATGCCTTATTTACCTGTATGTCAAATTCTTTTTCCATGCTTGGGAAATTTTCTGCTATCCTGTGAACAAGTTTTTTTTTTTTAATGTTGTTTGTGCTCTCTGCTGCTTTTTTCATTGACTCCGATCAATCTTATGTTGTTCTTTGCATCATCTAGCAGCTGCTGGATTGATTTTTTGTGGTCCCTTGCTATTTTTAAGAAATCTTTTCCTGATCTCTACTCATAATGCTGTCTTCTAAATCTGATATTCTGTCATCACATTGGTTAATTCTGCTGCATATACTTTCAGTAGAATTTTTAATCTCCTGGATGTCTGGTTGAATTTGTTTCATGGATTACATTTCTTTCCTATGTTGGGCATTCATGGTTTCCATCATTTTCCTAAGCTCCTGTATTTTTTTAATCTGTATCTTTAGATTCACTAATCATATCCTTCATTATGGTCATCATCTCAGAATTTATCTGAGAAATTATTTCTGATTTCATTTTTTTCTAGACCTGCATTCATTTGCTTTATTACCTCCACCATTATCACTTCAGAGAGACCAGGTGGGCAGCTTTCAAATTGTTCCACCTCATTGCCCCCTGGGTTTGCCTTTGGTGAACTGGAAGTCTGGGGTTGCATCTTGCTTCCATTTCTTCTCTTCTCCATTTTTTTTTTTTAAGTTTAATTCCTGTGTTGATGCTTATAAATTATTTATGGTAGGTATCTTTATTACTAGTATTGGGAACCCTTAGGAAATGACTACCTCTCAGAGATGTCTTCCAGATGTGGCCAGCGTTTGGGTTTTGCATCAGTTGCAAGATCCTACTTCTTCAATTTATTGGGGATGAGAAATTGCTGCATATTTTGCCTAACCCTTTGTTCTTTGGCACTGGCCTATAGTATTGTTTTATGACCCTTTGGCAGTCTCAGTCTTGGTATACAAGAAAGAACAACTGATTAGAACAATTATGTCACCTTGGCTAAAGTAGTACAATCAGTAATAACAGTAGCATCGAACATACCCTAGAATATGTCAAAGTGTGGTAACTGTTAATTTGCTACCTTTCACCATATGAACAGAATTTGTATTTGTATAACCAAATCTAAAACAAACAACAAAATTGTGGAAAGTAAATATTCCCTCAATATGGCGATTTTACCTTCAGGGGTTAAAAGGGGTTCAGGGAAAAATAGGAGAAAAGGGGATTAGAAGCAAGGCTGGAAGACAAAGGAAGGTTATGAAAACTTTGGGAACTAGTGAAGAAGACAGGAGGGAAAGAAAGAACTAAGAAATAGAAACAAGAACAGAACGAAACAACAACAACAATAACAAAAACTAGAAACAATGTTCTCAGTTGTATGCAAATAAGAACAAATAATCAAGAAAAAGAGAAAAAAATAGATAGATAGATAAATAAATGAAAAAGCAAAGGAAGAAAAGAAGAAAAAAAAATGTCCACTTCAGAACATGTCTCTGCTGTCCCTGACTGACAGAGCCAGGGCAGACGGAGCCCAGATCCGTGTTGATTGATCCCAGCAAGCCAGCAGTAGAGTTACAGCAGTGGTGGATAATCCTAGCAAAGCTTGGCCTTTAGTTCCACTGAAGTTCATGCTGTATCTGGTTTCTGGCTGTGAGGCTGGGACCTGAGTTTTTTGCCCACAACACTCCGAGTGTTTCTTGCTGGCTTGAACTCATTTTCCTGACCTCCTGCTGGCTTGTGCTCAGTTACGCCTCACCCTGACACTTGGAGCTGCTAGATGGAGCCAACCTGCGGCTGCTCTCAGTTCTGACTTCTGTTGGCCCCTTTCCAAAAAGGCTACCGACCAATCACCCTCTCCTGGGGGGGGGTGAGTTCAAATAACCCACCAGCCACTGCAGTCTGTAGCATCCGCTGCTCTGTTCCACTGGTGCGATTCTCCATGGAGGCCTCTGGGTTCGCCAGTAGTCATCACTATGCCTCTGCAGGTTTGAGCCACCCCTCCACACCATGAGCTAGGGCTCAGGGAGAACGCGTTGCTTGCCACCTCCCTTCTCTGCGTTGTGCTGCCTCTTTTCACTTTCCCTATGGGCTCTAATTCTTGCTTCAGATCCTTGCTGGGTCCCAGGGACCCACTTCCCTCCTCCTTCTCTTCTTCACGCTGCTCCATTCACTGATTTTTTATCACACCTCGAAAAGACATTCACAAAAGAAGACTTCTAGAACTGCTTCAGGAAGTGACAAGTATGATGGAATAAGTGTGTTTGAAATGGGGGGGTGTATTTTGAGGGGGTATTAATGACAATGTGTCTTTTACTGTAATAAATTTTTAAAAATTTAAACATAGTTTTTTTAATCACACCTCATGTCTTTCCATGGGAACAGCTGATACTAAGGAAGAAGTCAGGAGGAACTACCTATGTCCCCATTCTCCCCACCCCACTAATTTGTAAAACAACTTAAAAAAAGCTGTAAGTTGAGCAGCGTTTCAGTTGTAAAAAGTATGTAAAATAGTATAACAGACTTTCATTCATCCACTACCTAAAGAAAATACCTATTAAACACTTTGATATTTATTTCACTTCCTTTTTCTCTTTTAGAGAAATAAATTGTGTTGGACAATACTAAAAGCCCCTTTCTACCTCATCAGTTTCCGTTCCTGGGAAAGTGCTCTCTTCATGGGAAGTGCTACATTGTAATTTTATAAATTGTAATTTTCAAAAGTCTAAAATCATAACTTTCTTTCTTTTTTTTTTTTTTTAATGTGGGTACGGGGGGGGGGGTTGAACTCAGGACCTCGCGCACCAGCAGGTGCCCATGCCGCTGAGTGATATTACCAGCCCTTTTTTCGTGTGTGGGTTCCGGGAGTCGAACTCAGGACCTCACGCTTGCCAGGCAGCCGCGTACGCCGCTGAGCCATCTCACTGGCCCACAACTTTCTACATAGCAAATATTTAATTAATTATTTAATGGGTAAACCAATAAGATGCAAAAAATGGCTTAAAAGAGAATCTTACAAGCAGATACAGACACACATAATCAGGAAAGCCAAAATGAATTTGCTAATAGATTCAAAACTGGTTAATATTATCTATGGCAATTTTTTTTTTTTTTTAATGTGGGTACCGGGAGTCAAACTCAGGACCTCGTGCTTGCCAGTAAGCGCTTGTGCCGCTGAGTGATATCACCGGCCCTTTTTTTCCTTTATGGGGGTACTGGGAGTCAAACTCAGGACCTCGTGCTTGCCAGGCAGGTGCTTATGCCGCTGAGCCATCTCACTGACCTGGCAATTTTGTAAATATAAATGTTAGAGTCTTCTTTTCCAGGAGGTAGAAATCCATTGAATCTATAAAATAATGCTCATAAACATTGTTGTGGACAAGACATACATATTTATATTATTATCAGATTTTGCCTAACTTCATGTTTACCTCAATAGCATTGTAAAATGCCCTGATCATTAGAAGGACAATCTGAAGTACACACTCCTTTAAAATCCAGTAATCCCAAGAGGTTGTGCTACAAAGCTCAGCCTGCCACTGAAAGGATACCCCACAGTCTCCTTTGCCCATATGTAAGTCTTTGACAGCTTAACTTGACAGAGGTTGGTCAATCTTAGCGGGCTCTATATCTGTCCCAAAGCCCAGAATCCAGCCCAACCTAAAGGACCTATTGTTTCCTTCTGTCTGCTTCTCCGCCATCTGAAGCTGTGTTTGCCCTAGGAAAGACTTGGAATTCTTTGTTTTAGCCTCAGTTCCTAATCATAGTTATTTCAGGGCAGAAAACACGTATAACCTGTATATCATATCAGTCACTAGGTGTTAGATGTGAAAAGAGGAACAAGCCGTGTGGCCATGAAGATGGCAGGAATATGCTGGTGTGCAGTGTAGTTACCTACAGCGTTTGGAAACCCAACTTAATTCTTATGCTAGAAAGTCATCCTGGTTACCAGTGTCTTTTTCAGTTGTCTAGACTGCTTCAAATAGATTTATTTTTTGGAGTAAAAACTCCTTGTATTTTAGAGGGCTGGGCTGGCAAATTGCTGCCCAAGTTCCACATGTTGAAGAAGGGACTTTAATCTTATAATTTGAGGCAAGTCATACCCAAATAACTAGATCATTACTGTTGTGTGCCAGGTGCCATGCCAATCTGTGTCATCTTATCCAGTCTTTAAAATAGCTTTATGAGGCAGATAGTATCAGTTGGATGCCGAGTTACTGAATGGCTGGGCCAGAATGACAATAGTAAACAAATGAATTCTACTTAGATAATAAAGGCAAACATGTACTGGATACATTGTTGATCCAGTGTCCTAGCAAGATTATGATATACATACGAAAATGACTGAGACATGAATCTAGGCTACTTCTAAAGGTTCTAAGCAACATTTATGTATGTGTAATTTACGTAACATTTGCATACATATAATTGATACATGTTAGTCTTACTATGAAAATTACTAGGTTTTTCAGGGTTAGTATTGGGAAACTAACTTTGGTTGGTCTAGCAAAAATTTAGATCTTTGAGTTTGAACAGTAGAATTTCAGCTTTTCCAGAGTAACTCCTGGTCAGTTTCCCAGGTATGTTGGTTTAGTGTTTAACTGTTTATGTACAGTGGAGTACAAAAAGGCTTATAGACAGTCTAGAGGAGCAGGGAGTCTGGATTTAAAACTTAATACATCTTTTAGTGTGTGTATAAATTGTTAGTTGCAAAGCAGGGTTGGGGTACAACTTGCTTGGCATGACCTAGTGAAATTAGAGAATTAGTGTTATAGCTTGAACATGAGTTTTGACAAGAACAGTTGGCTTGGGCCGGTGAGATGGCTCAGCGGCGTAAGCGCCTGCCTTGCAAGCGCGAGGGCCCGAGTTCGACTCCCGGAACCCACATACGAAAAAGGGGCTGGTGATATCGCTCAGAGGCACGAGTGCCTGTTGGCGCGCGAGGTCCTGAGGTCGACCCCCCGGTACCCACAAAAAAAAAAAAAAAAAAAAAAAAAAAAAAGAACAGTTGGCTTGACTTTCTTGCCAAGAGACTTAGTCCTGCCAGTATTTTATGTGCTTAAAGTATACTTGGTATATCTAAAATAAAATTGGAAAGGAAATACTTAGTAGAACTCTAGACTCTTCTTTCTCTTATAAAATCAGTGGTGTAGAAAATTCATTTAGCTATCAAATGACATGTGTAGGGGTTACCCAAGGACAGATCCCTGCTGCATTTATGAGAATGTCATACTGCAGGTCTGTGTTTTTGTTTCCAAAGTCTGACATTAAGGGTTATCAATGCTATGATCTCTTTGCACAGTGTCTTGTGCTTTTGGCTTTATTAACATTTACTATATAGGAATATTTTATTAGTATTTACTAGTCCATTTAGCATGTATTTAAGTGAGTGGCATATTTGTGTAATCTGAGTTAATTATAATTAGGTCAGACCAAATTTTAAAGTGACAAGAATTCATACTTATCATGAACATGGTATGCTTACAAAGTTCACTTCTTAACATTCTTTTGAAAAAATGAGTTAGATGCAAAGACATAGAAATTAAGAAGGCCGATTGCAGGAGCATTTAAAAGCTACTAACTTGTAAACATTCATCAGTGTTCATTAATGACAGGGTTATAGAGTGGCTTGCTTGGATCTTTTGGAAGTTTAGAAGCTCAAGCAGAATCCTTCACCTCTGGCTCTTTAAGGCAACAGAGGCAGGGAAAAGGAGGCGACTCCAAACTGAAGAAGGTGTAGCTGTCTGAGTTTAAGTAACCTTTATGGAGATCATGGTTATATTTGTAACTGTCATCACCTACAGCTTATTTGGGGCCCATGATATCTTTGAGAAGGCTACATCTTAACATTGTAAGAGTGACACTCTTTTGCTTTAGCAAAAGTTCACATAAACTTGGGGCTAAAATTAAGGTATTGCTGTGGCTTATTTACATGCACTAGCAAGTCACATATTGTCACTGCTTCGCAAAATCCAGAAAATGCAGTCTCCTAGTTTCCAAGTTTAATGAAGCTCATAATCTCCACTTTGTTTCAGGTTTTATTAACTAGGTTTCATCTCATTAAGTAAATAGTGAACATTCTTGTTGGATCATATCTCAATTATCAAGGATTGGATCTTCTTCTCATTACATGTTTTCAGGCTGCAGGCTCAATTTTAACCTGGAGTAGCCCAGGAAGGGCCAGAGTGAGAAAATCTTTGAATTCCTGGAAGGGAATATGTTGTTTGTGCAAAAGTTTTGGCCACTATGTTGTCGAATGGCTTGGAAAGTTTGAAGCAAAAATTATTCTGTGATACTGGTATATTGCCGTGCATTAATTTTGCTAGACCACAGGTGTTTGATAGACTTATGCATTCCTCTAAAAATATGATTAGACATATTGGAATAAGTTTGCAGGGGCAGATGTATGAAGCAGTCACAATTTTCTGTTTTCAAACTCTGCGTTTTTTGGTTTCTTCTTGGTTTGTCAGGGGAGTAGGGAACATGCTACCTAAAGATTGAGTTCTTTTTTTTTTTTTTTTTTTTTTTGTGGTTACCGGGGGTCGACCTCAGGACCTCGCGCGCGCCAGCAGGCGCCCGTGCCGCTGAGCGATATCACCGGCCCTTTTTTCGTATGTGGGTTCCGGGAGTCGAACTCGGGCCCTCGCGCTTGCCACGCAGGCGCTTACGCTGCTGAGCCATCTCACCGGCCCAAGATTGAGTTCTTTGCCAGAGGACAAGCCACATTCAATTTGAGAAGATTTTCTGAGAACATAAAACAATAGGCTATTAACTGGAAAGTCCGAGGATATAATCTGCTTTCGGTTTTCAGTTACCTGGTCTAAATGCTGAGAGCTTAATTTGAAACTTGGACTAGCATATAAGCTTCTGTTACCTTTACATTTATTTTATGAGAATTAACCATTTTAAGACTTATAATCATCCCATTTAGCCACAGAAGAAAGTCTTTCTCAATTTTTGAGGCCTAATATATATGATATGTAGTCACCAGGGAAATTTCTTCCTGAATCAAGCGTATTATGTAGTTATTTATGAACATGTGAATAATCATGGAAAATTTTATCTTCTATTTTTATTCTCTAAGATGTGTGTAATTTTTTATTACATGTTTAGGTTAGTAGCTCCTATTTAGTACATCTAAAAATAATCTTTTAAAGTTATTAAATAAATCCCGATTTGCCTTTAGGATTCAGTGTTCAATGCATAGGTGATTCTTTGGAAGATAGAAAAGAAACGGTTGGTCCTTAAGTCTGGCATCATGTGTTACATGACTAAGAAGGAACAGTTAAAAAACAGACCATGGGCCAGTGAGATGGCTCAGTGGCATAAGTGCCTACCCGGCAAGTGTGAGGTCCTGAGTTTGACTCCCGGAACCCACATAAAGGAAAAAAAAGGGCTGGTGATATCGCTCAGCGGCACAAGTGCTTGCTGGCAAGTGTGAGGTGCTGAGGTCGACTCCCAGTACCCACATAAAAAAACAAAAACAAAAACAAAAAAACAGACCAAGGTTATAGAACATGGAAAGTTTTTGTTCAAAGGATCTGAGAAAGAAAGATCAGTTTCAGATACTGTAAAGGGTTGCTAAAATATAATTCCATGTCTTTTCTTCCTTCTCACATCTTGCCCTAAATCTCTAGGATACATTTGGGTGCCTGACATGTAATAGGAACTTGATACATGCTGATTTCTTGAATAGATGGATTTTGCACTTCCCCCAGCGGTGTTTGAGCTACTGGTTTGGTATCTCCTTTTCCTGTTTAAGTGTGAGGCAATGGCAAGGAGCACATTTTGTGGACCCTGACATCTCTCAGTTCTGTATCAATGGGTGATCTGTAGTGTGGTTTTAATGATGCTTATAGTGTAGAATTCAGTGACATCACCTTTCCCTTAAGGGGCTCTGGTATGGGAGACCAGCCCTACAGAAGCATAATTTATTGTGTTATGGTTACACCGGAGTATTATATAAAGTACTTCGAGAACACAAATTATGGGGGTTCTGGGGGAGAAGGGAGTGTGGAAGAGGTTGGCTAAAACTTTGGACAGTTGGTGATATTTGATTGGGTTTTGAAGGCTGGTAGTGAAAGCTAACATTCACTGAACAATTATTATGTACCAAGTATTTTAAGTTATGGGAGTAATAAGTTTCTCCACAAGGGAGGGATAGAATAGAAAGGCTATTAAAGGAAAATTCCAGCATTCAACTTACCTAGTGAGAAAGAGAAAATGGTCAGTGAATGGTAAATGTTCAGATGGAGAAGCCAAATGTGGTGGTGCATGTGAGTAATCCCAGCTCTCTGAGAGGCTGAGGTAGGAAGATGCCATGTTGGAACCCAGCCTGGGCAACTTAGTGAGTTAGCAAGACCCTGTCTCAAAGTAAAAAATAAAGAAAGAGCTGGAGTTGTAGCTCAGTGCAAAGGCCCTGGATTCAGTCCCCAGTACCACAAAAAAAAAAAAAAAAAAAAGTTTAGTGAGAGTAAGAAAATTCTGGTACAGTCACAAAGAGGATGTGTTAGTATTTTCACTGTTTCACCATAACAAAGTATCTGTAGTAATTAACTTATAAAGAGAAAAAGGTTATTTTGGCTCATAGTTTTGGAAGTTCCAGGCCATGACCAGGTGGCTCTATTGCTTTGGGCTCTGTGACAAGGCAGCATGTCATGGCAGGGCTGCTTACCAGAAGAAAACCACTTACCTCATCCTGAGCCACGGAGCAAAAGAGATGGGAGAGGGGAGCTGGGTCCCACAATCCCCTTCCAGGCCACGCCCCCAATGACCTACAAGCCTCCCACTAGTTTCCACCTCTTCAACATCACAACCTCCTATAGTGCCACCCTGGACCCAAGCCTTTGACACCCGGGCCTTTGTGGGAGATTCAAAACCACATTATAGCTGAGGGCTAGTGAGAAGGTTGGTGAAATTCAATGTTTTTAAGAGAAATAACGGGACTTAGATATTAGAAAGCCCTCAATAACTCTTGCCAGAGCACTTTCAGGATAGGAGGTGGTAGATGTCATATACTGTGGTTGGACTCATTGCTGGTGAATAACAGGTGGTGTGGAAGGAGAAATGTTGTTTAAAGAAAAATGTTCATGAGGGAAGCAGAAGGAGAAGGCAGTTGGTGGAAACGACGCACACCACTGTGAGTGTAAGGTGCATTGTCTGGTCCTGCCAGGATTTATCCCTCAGAGATAGGATGAGGTCAGTAGGCCTTTGTGGTCTCAGGTGCTACTTAACACTGCTTCTGTGGGAATGTGGGACACAGATTCCCCACTATTTTCTTATAGGAAAAACATAACCAAAATTGTGGTAAATGTACATAAAACAAGTACTTGTTTTTTGGCTGATTTTAATTGGCTGAAGATAGAGTTGCTTTTCCATGTGAGATTCTGTCACCTAGGTAAATTTGAATTTACTGTAACACAGCATAGGTAAAGGATTCCACCTGGTGGACTCAGTTTACAGAAGTGTGGGACTTGTTTGGGAAGCGAAAGAAACCGATATCCCAGGCTAGGTAAGCTGTTCATTTATTTCTCCCCAACGGACAGGTTTCACAGGCTTTTAAAAGTTAAAGAATAGGAACTGAAACTCACAATGCTTGTGTTGTTTTCTCACCACATGAAATACTTCATTGCTCATAGCACTGGCTACATATAACAGTAAAAATGATTCCTTTTTTAAAATGAGATTTTTTTTGTTCATTTTGCCACCTCGGTTTGTAAACTTGCAGTGGAAACACTTCACATTTTTTCAAAACTACTTACATTTTTTTTTTTTTTTTTGGTGGGTACCGGGGGCTCGACCTCAGGACCTCGCGCGCCAACAGGCACCCGTGCCGCTGAGCGATATCACCGGCCCCTTTTTCGTATGTGGGATCCGGGAGTCGAACTCGGGCCCTCGCGCTTGCAAGGCAGGCGCTTATGCCTCTGAGCCATCTCACCGGCCCTAAAACTACTTACTCTTTAGGCTTTCTTCATCTTAGCTTCTCAACCACTCAGGAGGGCTGCTCTGACTAGATTTCTGAAATAAGTCCAGGTTAACTGGAAGTCACTTTCCCAGCCAAACTTGCTCATTCATTTGTGTTCAGTGTCTGTGTATCTGTTCCAAAAAGAAGCACCCCCCACCCCAAAAAATTCTTATCTGTGTAGTTGCTATCTCTTACTGCAACATCCTGGAATCAGCTCCTTTCAGCTTAGCTTTTATACCTACTGCATACAGAGAGGTGCACAGTGTCGGCCGGTGTTTCTGATGATGCCGCTTCCTGAGTTTTCTGCACCTTGGTCACCATAGCAGGATGGGGAAGGAACACAGCTGTGCAGTTAAGGATTACTCTATCAGGACTAAGTGCTCGCTCGCTCTCTCTCTCAGCGGAAGGCTGTTTTAAAGAAAATATAGAAATACAGTGCCCTCCATATCCACGAAGGATTAGTTCCAGGACCCCCATTGATACCAAAATCTAGGGATGCTCAAGTCCCTTATATAAAATGGTGTAGTATTTTCATATAACCTATGCATGTCATCTGTGTCCTTTTCTTTTTTGAGACAAAGTCTCACTATGTTGCATAGGCTAGCTTCAAACTCCCAGCCCTCCTGCCTCAGTTTCTCTGGTAGCTGGGTTAGGGTTAGGGTTAGGGCGTACTTTCAGCCATGTCTAGATTACTTATAATACCTACTAAAATGTGAATGATATTTATGTCTTTATTATGCTGTATCAGTGAGGCAATAATGACAAGATAAAAACATCAGTATGTGCTCAACGCAAGTTCAATTTTTTTTCCTCAAATATTTTCAGTGCATGGAAGTAGACTGTGAATATGGAGAACCAACTAGTTTTTTAATTGAGTTATTGAGATACATGGAAACTCCTTTGATAATAGTTATAATGATAATTATAATAATAAAAACATTAGAGTAGTAAATTGTAGTTTTCTGGCAGTTAATATACGCATAAAATAGGTTTCATTTCTTTTGCTAATGTGACATGAACAAAACTGTTGGATGTTAGGGAACTCCCCAGTATATTTTTGTAGCCCAGAGGCCAGAGCTATAGGGTTAACTGCCTCACTCTGTACTTCATACCTGCTAGCTGATCCACAGCAATTCAGAGTCATTTCCACACAGGAAGTGGTTCCCCTGTCTAGTTTCCAACATTTCATTAAAATGGCACTCAGCTTGCAAAACCAGTTTTCTTCTAAGAGTTTTATAATTTTTGCTCTTATATTTAGGCCACTATTCCATTTTGTATTAATTTTTAAATATCATATGAGTAGAGGTCTAGATTCATATATATAGATATACATCTATATAGATATATAGATATAGGTATCTTTTTTCCAGATTATTACATTATTTGCTTAGTTTGATGTTTGTTGTATTTTTTATGTGAACTATTGACATGGAATTGTTACTAAGCAAATCTTGTCTTTTATGAACTCTACTATTGCATTTAAATGCAGATTCTTGCTTCTTAGATGGATCTGAAAATTAATTTTCTCCTACAAGATTTAGTAGATTTTCTTTTTACACTCAATTCCTTCTCCATCGTGAATTTATTTTCTTGTACGATATAGAAAATACATATATATGTATTCAGATGTACTATGATTGGTAAAAGAAAATAATGTGTGGGCTAGGTGAAATTTTAGAATGTAACATTTCTGTAAATAACACAGTATTTGGTCAGAGCATGTCCTGAAACACATCAGTGAGTTGTATAAACCCTCTTCTCTCTTGCTTTTAAGGATTATACTGAAGAGAACTATTCCACCTTTCTACTTAGCTCAGAGTTGCTATAATGAAGTTATTGTATTGTACTATATGTATTATAATTGTATTGTACTATAATTATATTGTACTATATTGTATTATAATTCTGTGAGGGACAGAGATTCCCCTTTTAGCAAATGTCCCTATCCCATCCCTTGGGAGAAAGTTGCATCCACCTGGCCTCTCCTTCCCTTGAGGGAAGAGGCAAATTTTGTGACCATCACCTAATTTCTTTTCTTGTAGTGTACTACAGTAGTATGCTTAGGAGTTACTGATGTAACTGTGTGATCCAAATCTCCTTATCTCCCTCCTTACCTCCCTCTCTTCATCTTTCCCTCTCTCCCTCCCTCTCTTCCCTTCCTTCCTTCCCTAACCATGGACTGGGTCTGCGTCGTCTGCCAGGGACTGGACACAGACAATGAATGTGGCATGGGCTCTGCCTAAGGAGAACACGAGCAGCAGTCTTCGCACTTCCATCTCCTCTGTATTCATTCTTCTGTTTACTGTAACCCATCCCACTTCTATGTGCTTCTTTTTTTCCCCTTCTATTTTTAAATATGTTTAAAAGAATAAGATGTGATTTATATATCAGAAAATTCAACTTTTAAAAGTATACAATTTGGTGAGTTTTCTATAGATCCACAAAGTGTACAACCATATCACCAATATCTAACTCCAGAATACTGTTAGCACTTCATATAACTTTGTACCCATTAGCTGTCATTTTCCATATCTCCCTCTACCTACCCCTGGCAACTGCTGATCTGCTTTCTGTCTCTATGAATTTATCTATGCTAGATATTTCTTGCAAGTGGAATAATACAATATGTGGCATTTTGCAACTGATTTCTTTCACTTAGCATCAAGCCATAGCTATGTTGTAGTAGGAATCAATACTTCCTTCCTTTTTCCAGATTACTCTCCCATTGAATGAATTTCCAACACATTCTGCTTCTCTATCATCAGTTAATGGACTTTTGGCTTTTTCCTATTATCACAAAAAACTCAGCTGTGAGCATCATGTCAAGTATTTGTGTGAACCTACAATTTCAGTTCGCCTCAGTACCTGGGCGTGCTATCAAGCCATTTTCTAAAGTGGCTGCACCATTTTCCAGTACCACTAACAACACAGAAAGATTCCATATTTATCCACACTCTCATCAATGCTTGCTGCTTTTTGTTTTTCTGATTATAGTCATCCCTGTGGGTGTTGATTTGTATTTCCCTGAAACACAGCATCTGTTCATGTGCTCATTGGCCATTTGAATATCTTCTTTGGAGAAATGTTTATACAGAATTTTCCCCATTGTCACATTGGTGAATTGTAATAATTACATAATCTGGATACACGTACCTTACTAGATACCGGATTTGCAAATATTTTCTATCATTTTGGTTTTCTTTTTTTTTTATTTCATTTTGAAACACAAAAAGCTTGCCTTCCTTCATTCCTTCGTTCCTTCCTTCCTTCCTTCCTTCCTCTCCTGCCCCCTTCAGATTGAACCCAGAGCCTTATGCATGCTGGGCAAGTGCTTTACCACTGAGCTATATCCCAGCCCTATTACTGTATTTTTATACAAGATTTCACTAAATTGCTCAGGCAGGGCTTGAACTTGTGGTCCTCCTGCCTCAACCAGCTGACTAGTTGGAATTCCAGATGTATACTACCATGCCCAGCAAGGCCTTAATTTTGATGATGTCTAATATATTTTTTCTTTTGTTGCTTGCACTTTTGTGTCCTATGTAAGAAATCATTGCCCATCCCATGTCATGGAGATTTGCACCTATGTTTTCTTCTAAGAGTTTTATAGTTTTTGCTTTTATATTTAGGTCATTGATCCATTTTGAATTAATTTTTATGTATCATGTTAGGTAGGGGTCCAACTTTATTCTTTTGTATATGGATTGTCCTAGTATCATTTGTTGAAAAGACCATTCTTTCACAAGTGAGTTTTCTTGGCACCCTTTTAATAAATCAATTGACTATTAGGATTTAATCCTATACTCTCAATTTTATTTCATTTCATTGACATTTATGTTTATCCTTAAGCCAATAGTATGCAGTCTTCATTATTTTTGATTTGTTTTAAATTTTGAAATCAGGAAGTGTGAGTGTTCCAAATTTGTTCTTATTTTTCAAGGCTATTTTAGTTCTCTTGTATTTCCATATGAATTTTAGGCTTGTTAATTCCTGAGGGAAAATAAAAGACATTTGGGACTTCTTATTTTAACTGTCCCTAATATTCTTTCTTCATTAATTTCTTTATATTTTCTGCTTCACCTGCATTTCTTTGCTTTCATGACAGCTACACTCAAGATTTCCTTTGTACCTTTTCGCTGTTGAACTGATCAGCAAGTCACAGATTGCAGAGTTTTTTGGAATTTATTGTCATTTATCACAGCTAAGGGTGTGTGGATTTCTGTCCCCCATTTTCCTTCTTCCTCCTCCCCTTATCCCTTTCCTCCTTTATTTCCTTCCTCTTTTCTTTCTTCCTTCATTTCTTTCCATTCTTTGTCCTTTCTTTCCCTCCTCCCACTTCTCTTCTGTCCTGTCTTCCTTCCTTCCTGTGGGGTTGGCACTTGTCAGAAATACGGACGTTTGGGCTGGGGATGTAACTCAGTGGCACAGTATCTGCCTGGCAAGCATGAGGCCCTGAACTTGATTCCTGGTACAGGAAAAAAAAAAAAAAAAAATATATATATATATATATGTATATGGATGGATGTTTGTAGGTTTTTTGTCTTGCATACTGCCTAATACTTCAGTGTGGAAAGTCGCAATACTCTTGGAAGGGTCATTGTTGTTGATAGACTTGTTCTTTGTAAATTTGATTTTTCTAAGAAAAAATACTGAAAAATGAATTTTCCCAAAACATACTTAGCTGACCACTTCTGCAAAAAAGTGGATATTGTTACGTTTTCCAAAGCTATTTAAAGCTGTTTCAAAGTTATCAGCATGCAGGATACACTGCTTTATCCCAGCCTGGGGAGTGGATAAATTTGTCTTTTTTTTATCTTCTCCTTGTGAAAAGGGCAGTGCAGTGAAGGACAGGTTCATAGTGAGGTCCAGGGGTGGCAGTGGTGGCAGAGACCTCCAGAGACGGGGGGGGGGGGGGAGTGGCCCTCCCAGAGGGCAAGTGCAGATACGGGAGCACACGGTTCACGCACTGTCATCTGCAGGGAACCTGCCTATCTCTAGAGGGGTTTGCAGCCAGCATTAGTTTCCAGATAAAGAGAGAGCAGGGAGGTACTTTCCCTTCCATAATTTCCCTCAGGATTTTCTCATTTAATTCCCCTTGACTTTGAAAAACTCAACCAGTTTATTTCTTTTTATAGTTTTCCCCATCTAAGTCTCTTCCTCCCCCACTTACTCTTACACACTTACCTTTTAATTCCCGGTGCTGTCCATGGATAGCTGAGCCATTGAGGAGCTCCAGCCAACCTCGCCCTAATCTTTGCCCCTGGAACGCCCGAGAGTCATGTGCCAACATCGCTGGAGAGTTCTCCTCTATTTCCTATCAAACATACCGTTTATATTTGGAAAAAGCATTGGTTCTTCTGCTCTGTGGACAAAATGTTTCCAGCTTAAACCACACAAAGTCTGAGCTCTACTTTTCTGTTTGCTCCTTCCCATGCCCACCCCCTTTCTCTTTACTGCTCTAGCTTTCCTCCAATGCTTCTCTGGTTTTCTTGTTTTTGTCACTTGCTCCAAACTGACAGCGATGTTCTCTGCCCAAATGAGAAGCAAGAAGTATTTGCACGACTTTCCACAAGGTCATAGAGTTGATTTTAAAATCATTTGGTTTCCTTTTTCTAATGTTTCATTAGTGAACAAAGACACTTAAATAATCTTTAATTTTTGGTGGAACTGCTGGCTGGTTAGGGCACGCTTTCCTGTCTTCCCCAGTGTGCTAAATCAGCCTTCAATTTAAGCTTTTCCTGCTCTCCAGTGACCACTCAGTCGCTGCCCTTCTTACCTTCCTTCTGTGGGTGCTTTCTTTTGAGCTGTCTGAGTAGTTGGTATGAAAGAACTTTTTAAGCAGTGCAGTTTCCTGCTTGGAGCTCGCTGGGCTCCTGACCAGCTGCAGGAGGAAAGGAGGCTGTTGGCACAGCACGCAGACCCCACGGGAGGTCGGCAGCATCTGCCTCCTTGCAGCCCCCAGCCTTATTCCCTCTCCTTTCTTGCTCACAGCTGCCTTTCTGTATTTATTTTCCCATCCCACCTTGCAGGTTCTGGGGTTCTACTCTGCTGGTAGTTGCTGGAACCAATGATTTGGAAAGTGGATTCTTCTAGGATCCTTGCTCCTTCTTGCCTGGAATCAACTTCCTGCCCTTCCCCAGTTCCTGTGCCTCCTACGGGACAGAACTCTGCGAACCTTCTGTCCATGTGCAGCTGCCCCTGCCTGCCACGCTGTCCTCTGCTTATTTCCACTGGGTTGTGATGCTGATTCCCTCCTGAGACTATTAATGTTTTTTCGGTCAGGATCTGTTTTCTTCATCGTTGTGCCCTTAGTGTTCCCACAAATTGCTCTACAATTATTTGTCTTACTCTGTTTGGGCAGCTGTAACAAACTGTCCTAGACTGAGTGGCTTCTAGCCATCAGAAATGTATTTTCTCACGGTTTGCAGGCTAGGAAGTCCAAGATCAAGACGCTGGCAGAATTGGTATCTGGTGAGGGCCCACTTCCTCACGGACCGCCGTCAGGTCACTGTAACCTTGTGAAGCAGGAGGGGCGGGAGATATCTCCGGAGCCTGTTTCATGAGGGCACTAATTCTGCTTATGAGGGCTCATGTAATCTTATTGGGTAAATACATTAACAGTAATGTTATTGATTAAAGTCATTGAACATATGTGAGTTAATGATTTGGTTGTTTTCTATAAATAATACCACATGCGAGAGCTTTATTCAGGAAACGGTTTGCCTTTTGGCTTAGCTATTGCTTGGGGCTAAAAGGAAAGATAATACGTAAAATAATAGTGCCTTGAGCCAGGTGTGGTGGTGCAGGCCTGTAATGCTAGCACCCTGGGAAGCCGAGGCATGAGGATAACAAATTCAAACCCAGCCTGAGCAATTTAGTGACTTTTCAAGACCCTGTCTCAAAAATAAAAAGTAAAACAAGGGCCAGGAATGTAGCTCAGTGCAAAGGCCCTTGGTTCAGTCCTCAGTACTGGTGTGTGAATGGGGGCAGTACCTTGAAATTTAGTCTAGGATGTTGTAGCTGCCTTTTAAGTCCTTTGTTTTTGGAGGAAAGAAAAATCTAAGCTGATGACAATTATATGTTACTGGCTGATGACTTATTGTTTTTGCTCTTTAGAAAGGAGATTACATGTTTATGCCATCTTATTGCAACTAGAATATCCTAATGAAATAAATGAAAAACTGTATTACTGTTCCACAAGATGCTAGAGGATTAATGAACTAATTGAGTAATATCGTGCATTCTATCTGCTACCCCTGGTATCTATAAAAACAAAATCCTAATGTTAAGCAATGATCATAGCCCCCTCTCCTGGTTCACTGCATCTGCTTGGCACTTTTAGATATACTACAAAAAAGTTAGGGAAAGACTTTAAAACCACATTTCCTACTTAAAAATGTAAAAATGTTAAGTTTATTTTCATTTTTCTCTTAAAGTTCTCTGAAAATTTCCCGTGCTAGTAGTAGGCATAACCTATTGGGGAACAATTTGTATATAGTTTTTTACTTCTCCAAAATTTTAATTTCTTTTTTTTTTTAATTTTTTTGTGTGTACCGGGGTCGACCTCAGGCCCTCATGCACCAGCAGACGCCTGTGCTGCTGAGCGATATCACCGGCCCTTTTTTCGTACGTGGGTTCCGGGAGTCGAACTCGGGCCCTTGCTCTTGCCAGGCAGGCGCTTACACTGCTGAGCCATCTCACCGGCCCTCCAAAATTTTAATTTCAATATGGTTTTATAATAAAATTATTTTAGGAAACTTTTTTCTTTAAAGATTTTCTCAAAATCATATCATTCTTAGGTTGCAGTATGAGGTTTTGTTACTCACCCTGGCCTGTCATCCTCTGTGGGAATCAGCACATTCATGAATCAACTTCTTACTCACCTTTGTCCCTATTGTTCAGCCTAGTGCTTGGTGCATAATATTTATTCAGTAAATATTTATTGACTGAATGAGTAAATAAGGTTGTAGTGTTTACTTTCAAAAATCTATACTTAATTAAGGATTGACACATAGAAACGGGCAGAAACAAGATTCCTACTGTGAACGTATGATGTACAAAATCTCAAAACACATTTTTATTTTCTCAGATGGACTAAGAGTTTTAATCAAGACAGAAAATACTTAAACCTAATAGATGATTATTTAAACAAAGCCTTAACTTCTGAATTTACCAATTGCTTCCTGCTAACCTCTTTTTATTTTATAGATTTTTCTAATTTACTAATGGGAGGGATGTAAGAATGATTTGCTTTTAAAAAATTAAATATCTTGGTTGTCCAGATTGCAAAAATCATTTGGTATGCCAGTAGAAAATGGTTGAGGGAGTAGTGAAAAACTGCAAGACTTTGTTATGTAATGACTTTTTGTAGTGCTGTGAAGTATTATGTAAGAAAAAACTTTGCAGGGGCAAAGAGCTTATTTTAAAAACACATGGAGATTATTTAACTTAAAATTTTAGTATGATATAAATGACACTAATTTGCACTGTATTTAGGTAAAAGTAAAATCAAGATAGTATTTGTTCCTAAATTACTAAAGAACCTAATGTACTCAGGATATTTTGACAAAAGTCTTACACTGGGTGATGGTATTAAAGTAGACTTCAGTTATTTACAGAAAGACTTTCCTTACTTCTAATACTTTTATGTAACACTTTCTTTACCACTTTAAGTAGTTTCATTTTTATGTTCCCAATTTTATACCTAAATACATTCAGATATTACAAGGCATGAAGAAGTCTCTGAGATCTATAAAATGATATTGATACATATTTAATATATCTATTGAACTTCTAATATTTCTAACAAGTAAACACAGTAGCAGAAAAAGAAGAACCTTGAGAATAATTAATATATGAACATTGCCCACAGTTCTGTGGTGCTGTCTCACTGGACAGATGATGCTCATATAAATCCTTGCTTCCCAAGACTGAACAGCTCCACTGGCCTTATTTCTCTGAAGACTCAGCCCTGACTTTCTTCCTGTAAGTTGTATTGAAACTGAAATGCCATTTTAGTTGTATTTGGCTGGGTTGCCAAGGAATACCACAGTGTCGCCTTGGAACATATTTTCTTGAGAAGTTTCAGAGGTAGGTATGTAGTCAGAAAAAGCAAGGCAAAGCATTTCATGATTATTTGACAGTACTCTGGCTCCAGGATCCAATGTAAAGCTCTTGTAAGCCAGGCCAGAACCCTCAAAGATCTTCTCTAGGCTGAGCGGCACGAATGTTCTAGAACAAAGCAGGCCAAGGAGCCTTCCTACCAATTACAACTGTCACACTGAAAGCTGAGTTTCCTTAGGTTGTAACACTGATCTATGGAAGACCCTAGAGGCCTTGGAAAACCTCCGATGAGCTTTGCTCCCAGGTCCTGAAGACAAGCCTGTGCACACACTGGAGGGCAGTCTCTAGGAGGATCCCCGGGGTCACTCTCCCTGCCCAGGTGGAAGAGGAAAGAGACCTTATCCACATGCCCTGGGCCATCAACTCCCTTGAGGCTGACACTATTCTAAAATTCTTGAAAAACTAGTCTCCATTATTTGACTCCTGTTCTTTCTTAACTCTTGCAGTTGTCTTTTACCCCAGGTATTTTCTGCCAGTATAACAAATACCTGAGATAATCGACTTATAAAAAGAAAAGGTTTATTTCGCCTTGCCGTTTTACGGCTTCAGCGCATGCTCAGCTGGCCTTATTGCTTTGGGCCTGTGGAGGGGGAGGGAGTCGAGGGAACCATAATCCCCTTCAAGGGCACACCCCGATGACCTCAGGTCTTACCTCTGTAAGCTTCCACCACCTCCAAGTAGTGCCGTCCTAAAGCCTAAACCCTCAGCACATAGGCCTTTGGGGGCCTTGAAGATCTAAACTCTGTCACTCGTCACTCATTAGAAACTGTCTTCTGATGAATCAGTGAGGACTTAAAGCAGCCAGTAATAGCACAGTAATAGCACAGTTGGTCTCCTTCACAGGAGAATAACAGGGCCAACTCTTCCCTTTTTCTTGAAGTACCATCTCTTGTTATTTAGGGTATTTGGGATAAAAAGATAGGTATAATATGAGCAGTCCTCTTAAAGAATTTATAGTCTGATTGGAAAGACAGATTTTCAAAGTCATTTCAATGAGCTCTGACTTAGCCTCACCATCCATTCCCAGCTCCATGAAAATGACTGTAAAGTACATATTTCCAGCTTCTTGTCTCCTTAGCTCCATTTTTACCTTCCCAGCAATCCGCTAAATGTCATTTTCTCTTTTTTTTTTTTTTTTTTTTTTTTTTTTGTGGGTACCGGGGGTCTACCTCAGGACCTCGCGCGCCAGCAGGCGCCCGTGCCACTGAGCAATATCACTGGCCCCTTTTTTTTTCGTATGTGGGTTCCGGGAGTCGAACTCAGGACCTCACGCTTGCCAGGCAGGTGCTTACGCCGCTGAGCCATCTCACCGGCCCCTAAATGTCATTTTCAAGCTCAGTTTTAATGTCATCATTTTCCCTTCTGAAATCTGTATCCCTATCAGTGGTAGAGTTTTCCTTCATGTCATCTAGACTATAAACTTCAGTGTCATCTTTGAATTTTTGCTTCTTATTCATCCAACCATGTAATAAATACCTTCTGTATATAGTACACAGCCCGGCACCTGAACATTCTTTTGGGAGCATTTCCCTGGAAATGTTACTCTGCTGATGCAAGGCAGGCACAAAGATCCATTGTCAAACTGACTTTTCTAATATTCCTTCTCTTCCACCAAATTGAACTTGCTGCTTCCTGTGGGTACCTCCCACTTAACTGCATTTCTACCTGAAACACTCCTGTCCCTCTGCAGGGCCACGTCTCCCTTTACTTCAAAGCCCAGTGTAACACTGCTCACCTACTTGTGCTGAAGGGCCATCCACCTTCGAGTGCATCTTCTTTACCTGTCTTGTGGCATTTGGGACTTTTGTTTCTATGTTGTAATTGTGGTAAAAACAAACAAACAAACATATATAGCATAAAATTCATCATTTAAAGTATTCAGTTCATTAGAATTCAGTACATTCACTATGTTGCATGACAATCACTATCTAGTTCCATAATATTTTCATCACTCCAAAAGGAAACCCTGTGCCCACTAAGCAGTCGCTGCTTGTTTTTCCCTGCCTCCCAGACTCCGGCAGCCGGAGGCTTTCTGTTCCTATGAGCTTTCCTACTCTGCATATTTTATATAATTGAAATAATAAGATATGAAGCAGATTTGCTGATTCTCAACATTTTGGGCTTTCAGACATGTCTCAGCATTGTTTGTGAGGTACTTGTGATCTGATTTATCTTTGTATTTCACTCAGACCTAGCACAAATGCCTGAGTGAAACACCATAGGATGTCTGTGGAACAAGGAATAAGGATTCAATATATACTTTTTCACCTGACCCCAAAATAATACATTTTTATTATTTAATCTTAATTTTCTATAGTATTTTAAGAAAAAAATGTTCTCTAATCCTTTCAGATTCAGGGGAAGAATCAGTGGTTGATATTCCTCTGATGCCACAGCCTTTCTCTTTCTATAATTCGTAACCTGGCAAGGCTAAGAAAAACCCATGCACTCTACTTGCTACCCCACATGCTAGGGGTTTTGGGTTTCTTTGGCTTTTGTTGGTGCTGGGGATTGAACCCCAGGCCTTGTACATGCTAGGCAAGCACTCTACAACTGAGCTACATTCCCAGCACTTTTCTGAGATGTTTTTAGCAATACCATGGTGACCCACAGAGTTGCTGCCTAATGCTAGGTTCATGTAATTTCATGGCATGAGAAAGTAGGGAATTCCAGCATTAACGGGAAAAAAGTAATAAGGGCCTATATTATTATCATTATGATGAACTGACAACTCAGATGTATTAAATACATGCTTCCCACATAAGAAAAAAAGCACTGTTAACATGTAGACATTTTTTATAGCATCTGTGGGTCCTGCAGTGTGTGTTAGAAAAATGCCACTCAATAAGCAAATAGGCAAACAGGTTAACAGTGACTCCCTAATGGGATAAATACCATAAAAAAAGAAAGTGTCACGGGTGCCGAGGTAGGCTAGAGCCAGGGACTGTAATGCAGTAGAATGAATAGATGGTGCATTGGAATGAATAGCGGGGTCTGAAGGAACCACACAGATCTGAGAGGGGCATGTTTCAGGCAGAGGCAGCAGTGCCCACCTTCTAAAGCCCTGTTATTGCACTGGAACTCCGGACCTTTTACAGGCTACCCCTTGACCCCCGTCTGTTGTCTCAGCACCCTTAATATCTGCCCTTGCATGACTCTGTGCCTTTGCATTATTTCCTTTGTCTAGAGCACTTGTCCTTGTCTTCCTTGAATGAAATCATACTTCACAATCCAGGTGAAAAGTCAGATAAGAGCCACGCTCCTGCCTCGCACCTCTTAGCCCTCTGCGAGAAGAGCTGGTCTCTTGCTTTATTGCCTCCTTTGTGCCTTCCCTATTTCTATGGCCCTTAAGTGACTTGAATTGCAGGTGATTTGTTTAAAATTCTCCTCTCTGTCCAAGTCTTTAGGGACAAGGATTGTAGCTTGATCATCTCAGTAGTATCCGTGCTTAGAACCTTGCCTGGGACAGGAGGGGTGCTAAATGACTGTTAAACGCTTGGGTGAGTGAGGGAAGGAGGGATGGGGAGAGGGAGTAATGGAAGGAATAAAGAAAGGAGGCAAAGAATGAATGTAAAAATCTTTTTCTTTCTTTTTAAAGGAATGAAGCACATTGAGATAAAGATGCTCAAACTAAATAAAGATGACTTTAAAATAATACCAGAGATGTTTCCATACATTTAGCTAAAGCCCAAGTTGTCATCATCGTCATTGAGATTCTAATTAAGCTGCAGTCAAACTGAAAGTTCACCTATATTTCTAGGGTGGTAACCTTCTGAAAGTGGGAGTGGCTTAGGCTTGTTCTTTAAGTCAATGTGTTTTTGATGTTCTACATATTTGGTGGGTTAGATTACAAGAACGCAAGGCTAAATCTACTTTCTGTATAACCACATCCCTTGCTCAGCAGCCTTGGCTGGGAAGCAGTGCTCTGTACCAAAAACAAGAAGCTTAACAATTTGCTGTCTTCTTCCCAAGCAACATTCACAACCTTTCTAGGCCGAGGTCATATCTTTAAACTTCGTAAAACATTATTGCTTGATTGGTGAGTGGGAAGGAAGTGTTTAATTCAGCACCTGTGGGCTCTAATTGCTAGCAGATTTCTGCATTTGGAGGTATTTTAGTATTTTGTGTTTATTGGCTAGGAGGAAGAAATAAGTCTTTATTTATATTGTTGTTTTGTAGAAATCATTGTTAGATGAGACCAAAGTCCTCATGATTATATTTAGCAGTCTTTTAGTGTTTTTTTGAGTGTTTCTTTAATGCTACTAAACCAACTCTCACAAATTCCCCATGGATTATAGTAATGCATTCTGGAATTCAGTTCCTTTTACTAATATGTGATTTGAATTTCAGAAAGAAACTGCTGTAATCCCAAAGTAAACACTTAACATGTGTGAGAACTCAGGAATGACAGGCCCTTTGTTGAGCTAATCACAGATGAAGATGGTAAAATCATAAGCCCAAGGAACATCTGGAGTCCACAGAGAAGCAAGGTTTGGCATTAGAGGAAAAGAATGTTGCTCTGGATCTGAGCAGTCAGAAAGTGGAAAAAAGCATCAAAAGGAGAAAACTCACTCGCTGGGGCTAGAAGTTATGAGAAAATTTGACCTGACAAGGGTCCCAGAAGAGAGAAACAGAGTTTCTGGTTACTTATTCCAATAAGCATAGTGGAAAAATTATACCAGAAAAATTCCTAAATTATAAGAACATTAGTGAAACATTTTGCATTTTGTAGTTGATCTTAGAAGCAAGAGGCAACTGTGTAAAACCATTGCAGGACTAGGGTTGAAGAGACTTTCTTCAGAAGGAAAAGGAAGGGGTGCAGTCCAGTAGCAGAGCACTTGCCCAGCATGCGAGAGGCCCTGGTTGTCTCCCCAGCATGGTGGAGGTGGTGGTGGATAAAAATGTATGACACTGAGAGATTATTAACAAATTTAAGACCTTTCCCCATCAACTGAAACCAAGGCTAAATCAAAAAAATTAAAAGCCTAATAATGTTTTAGTCAAGATTCAGAAATACCTTATGAAAGTAACACATTCTGAAACTCTCAAAAGATGCCACGTGATTTTGTCAAAGAAGTAATTTGACAAACTATTTTTAACAGCAAAAATACTGAAGTGCAGCATACACTCTTCAATAATTAGTCTCTTCCTCACTGAACTATTGGTCCTCACAGTTCTTTGAAACACCTTACTGGCACAAGAGCAGATATTTATTGTCTCTCAGAGGCCTATAGGAAATGTTTTTAAACTTCTGTAGTAACCAGTGAAACATCAGAAGGACAGCAGCTGTGGCATTCCCCATAGTCTGTGGGGTTTGTAGAGAAGGTGATTGTACAATGTCTCTAGATTCTGCTTTGCTGAGTAAGCATGTTGGGGTAGGGGTGCTTATAGGTTGTTTACCAATGCATCTACTCACTTCTACAAGCATCTCGTGTTAATAGTAGAGGGATGGCCTGGGGTGTAGCTTAGTGGTGGAGTACTTGCCTAGCATGTGTGAGGCCCTAGGTTTGAGACTGATAAAAGACATAGTCTGAGTTGATAGTAATAGCAAAGAACTTGGTGCTGTGGGCAGCAGAAGATCTCAGGGGAGGTCACACTGAGCCCACTGTTTTGGTAGACGTGCAAGCATTTTCTAGGCGCTGAAGAGCATTTCATGCAGAGGGCCATCTTGCTACAGCCATGACAATGGTTCTGAGGCATGAAAGTCATATCAAACAACACCTTCCCACAAGGTATCGTGGAGCAATTGTATTTTCACTGGTGACCTTAACATGTGCCCTAATGGGGTCCCAATATTTATTAAAGCAGTTTGAGTATTTACAACTTTTTGACCATATAATTTTCCCTATTGTTACAGTTTTACTTCTTAACTTAGATCAGTAATTTGCCTATTATTATATCTGAAAGACACTGAATTAAACCTCTTCCACTGGCTGAATTTTTCTCTTTAATTATAATATATATACATATCCAGGTGTCTAAGAGCCTTAAATCTAGTTAAAGTGATTTTAAAAGTGTTGTACACCCATTTCTTGGAAGTGGTCGTTTCATCATTGACCACAGTTTCTACACAAAACACTTACTTCAACTTTTAACTTCTTTAAATTTACCTTCTATTTTTAATTCTTATTTTTATTTTACAATTTCAAGTGTTAAAATAAATTTTGTAATTTAATTTCATCTTTAGTGCTCTCTTCAGCAGCACATAAAATTAATTTCATCTTCATTCTTTTAAAAACTAAACTTACAGATATATAGTCTGTTACATATTTTCTCAGATTTTTGTTTGCTTTGTGCCTTCTCTTCGCACATATTTTGTAAACCCTCTTCTCATTTTTCCAAAGAAAAATTCCTCCATTTCTTTCCTGAATAAATACATAGTTCTGTGAACACATAGATATGCATTTTTGTGGGTTTAATTATTGGTTACATGGTCCAACTGTGGGGATATAATGGTGGATAGTAAAATTTTTCCCAGGGCCTCCTTCATCTGAGGACCTTCAGGAAGCTTATGGCGCAGATATTCACACCTGATGCAGGAAGGTGAGTTAAAGACACCTGGGTAAGGATGTGAACCATTGAGGACTCTGTGCCTACACACTTTTTTTTTATGCGGGTACCGGAAGTTGAACTCAGGACCTCGCGCTTGCCAGGCAAGCACTTATGCCGCTGAGCTATATCACCAGCCCTCTGTGCCTACACTTACACATTCACAGCTCTACAGATGATTCAAAGAATACTGCTTTGTTTAGGATTTCTCACTCTGAGTGTAAAATAGAGATATGCTTCTTTCAGAGACTGGGCATTTTGACATTTATCTTTTAGATCATGGTAGTAGATGTGTGGACTCCAAAGATCCACCATATATCTGATAGACCCATTCTTTTTCAATATAGCAACTTGCCACGTTGGCAAAATTTGCTTAAAGCATTTCTTACCTTGAATATGGATTTGCAACATACTGATATCTTATTTTTGGCAGGGCATGCTAGGCATAATCTCTACAACTAAGCCACACCCCCAGTCCTTATTAGTATTGTTTTTTGAGTTTACAATATGGTTTTTGCTTGAGTATCTCTTGATAATAGTCCACACCTATGTGGCTCAAAGTGCGGCCCCTGTGCCAGCAGAGTGGACATCTGTCACTAGGGTGCTTATGAAAAAGTCGGTCTCATCATTGCTGCCTTCTACAACTGAATCAGAATCTGTTTTTTAACAAGATGTGGTGCTGATTCATGTACACATTAAATTTGAGGACACTGGTCTGAACTTGCTATTTCTACCTCATGACTTCCTACCTATATTCTTCAATTCACTGTTTTTATCTGCCAACCTTGTGAAAGATGCTATGACCTATTAATAGCCAAATGTGCGCAGTGCTTCTCAACCTTTGTCATATATTTTCAGCATGTACTGTCTTGATGGTTAATCATTCTGTAGGTTCTATTCAGGGTTGCACACTGAGAAGTAGTTCTACCTGGTTTCATCCTAGAAATTTCTTTATTGGTCATTGGCTTCCTATACATTCCTGGGCCAGAGTGTACCCAGACAGCAACCATGCTAACAGGATGAGAAACCTTGTTACTTTCAGAGGGACTGGGGTTGTTGGAGCCTGGAGAAGAATGTGTCAGAGGTGCAAGATGATTGTTCTTAAATATCTGAAGGTTTCTAGAGGAGGAGCAGTTTGGTTTTTTCATTGTAGCTTTATGAAAGCAGAAATAGAGGCAATGAATGAGTAGAAATTTAGAGACAGATTTTGCACTTATTTTAAATTAAAAACAATTTGAATGTTTCAACAATGAAGTATAGTTCTTCCAACTGTATGTGTCATGCTAACTACCTTAAAGCACAGAGAATGTTGAAGACAAGGACCACCAGGGGCACTGAAGCGTAGGTTTGAGGAAGGTCTGGGTGATCTAGATTTTTGCATACTTCTAATCCTCACTGCTTTTTTGTTGCAAAAAAGAAGAAATATTATTGTGCACACTCAGATTGTTTCCTTTTTTTATACCCCAATTACACATAAATTTTGTCCCCCTTTCTTGGGTGTTAGAACTCTGCGTGGTTTTTTCTGTGTGGGTGGGTGGTAGTCTTCTACGCATACCACTTTCTATTGCATATCCAGCACCTTGCCGTTGTATATGCAGACGCTTGTTCAGTGTGTAGCTGGTCATTTTAACCTAAGGAGACCATGGGACAAATATTCCATGAAACAATACTTGGAAACACCTACATTTTTAACTTAGTTGTAACTGATAGCTCATGGTCAGATATTTTCTTATTACAGTTTAGGTGATGTTCTACATGTATCATTTTTTTATTGGCCTACAGATGAACATATCTGTGTTTTCCTGCCAACTCAAAATTTTTTGCTATTTCTTATATTTGATTCCCTTGTGCCTAGTTTTTAATTCCATAGACCTAGAAAAAACTGAAATTGAATGTTAAACCATCAACCTTATGTGTTTACCAGAGTTGTTCATTTGGGGAAGTCAAGAATTAAGATTCTAAATCTTTTCAAGTATGACAATCCTCCCTAATGCATCTTGAACCTATTTATATCTTTCCATCATTGCTGCTACTGTCCTAGCTCGAATAGCAGCATCTCATGCCTGCATCCATATAGTTGCTTCCTATCAAGCTTTCCTGCTTCTGTCTTTGACCCCCTTCTAGGCTATGTCCCATCCATCAGCCACTGTGATCCACTACCAACCGAAGTCCCATAAGCACATTTTGCAAAATGAATCTAGGTTTGAGGGAGAAGAAACTTTAGAGATCATGCTGATTTTAAATTACTAATTTGGAATGTGACTGAGACATCACCAGATTATACTGACTCTCCTTGAAATTATTTAGATTAATGATTTGCTGCCAAAAAGGACAGATAATATATGCCTTTATTAGAAATAATTGCCGGGTGTGGTGGCACACGCCTGTAATCCCAGCACTTGGGAGGCTGAAGCAGGAGGATTGCTGTGAGTTTGTGGCCAGCCTAGGCTACAAAGTGAATTCAAGGTCTGGCTGAGCTATAAAGTGAGACCTGGTCTTAAAAAACAAAACAAAACAAACAAACAAACAAAACAAGAAAGAATTGCCAAGTAGCACATGCAGATTGAACTCTTTGTCATGTATGTGTGCGCTTTTTCTCTGAATGTGGTAGATGGAAAGCACCAAGCCCACAGGCTGTCTACAGAAAAACTGAGGGACAGACAAGCAATGGCAAGAGCCAGGTTCACAAATAAAAGAAGTTTATTTTCAAAGTCCACCTTATGAACAAGGTTTCATGATTTTCCTGGGCAGGATTATAGGTGTGCTGGGAGTCAGGGCATTCCTGTCTGGCCAGCTCCGAGAAGGGAGAGAAGGAGCCATTCAGGGGAGCATTCCCAGCGTCCTCCCTCCCTTCCCTTAGCAGCCAGAGGCAGAGAGCTGGCTGGGTTTTCATTTAACTCCGTGTGCCTCAACAAAACCTCCTTTCTAGGTCACATCAGGGTTATTTCATTATGAAAAAGTGTATTTGTGTGTGGAGGATAGAAAACTGAAAATGTAGGGAGACTAATTTTCTTCCCCATAATTTGCATATTGGTAAAAACCATGGTTATAATTATCCCATTTTCATTAATCTGATATAAGAAAAGGAAAAGTAATCATCTATTCAACAAATTTAAAGGACCTTTTCTAAACAGGATACATAATAGATGCAACAGCTCCAATTAAATTACTCAAAAATAAAATATTTAATAACTGCCACGTGTATGCCAGCTTCTGCCCTGTCAGCATTCTGAACAGGAAGACTGGGTTCTATCCAAATATTGCTTACACTGGTCTTCATTATAAGAGCAATTTATTTCCATTAAAATGAAAATGAATATTTATTGACAACATTTCTAAAGAGCACTATAATGAGTGAAAATGCTGAAATAAGCAGCCTGTGCTTTGCTTCTGGGCAAGTTGCATGGTTGTCAGGTGAGTGGGCATCTTTAAGTCAGCTTCCAAATCAGTGGTTTGCCGTCTTAGTGAAAATTAGAATCACCTGATTCTGAAAAGCCTGATGCCCAGACCACACCCTAGACCAAGTAAATCAGAATCCCTGGGGTGAGGACCCAGGATGTTCAAGGCTCTGAGGTGATTACAGTGTGCAGCCAGGACTGTGAATCGTTCTTTAAATGACTAGGCCTTGCAGCTGCACTTCGTCCAGCCAGGACTCCCAGGGAGGGGGATTGGTGAGTGCTGTACGGGGAGTGATACCTGTGCACACTGGGGCACATGGGGTCAAAGGCACCTGCCTTCTGCAACTGGATCGGGATCTGCTGGGATCCAAACTGTAGTGGCATGGACTGGGTCCTCCTTCCGTCACAATCTCAGGATATCTGTGGAGTGTTTTGATTTTTACTAAAGGGTCAGGAACCTTCTTTTCCTGTGAGACCCTTTTTTTGTCAGGAGTGACTCAAGGATTTTGTGTGTGTGTGTTTGTTGTGTGTGTGTGTACATGTATATAGATATATATGTTATATCAGTCAGTGCTCACTAAAGAAACGGTAGGCTTATAATAGCCACCTGCAAAGTCAGGTGTGGAAGAGAGTAAAAGGGCCATCTACGTACTGGAGATCTGAAGGATCCAGTCAAAAGTCAAAGGCCTAGAGTGCACTGTAGAGTCCCATGTGAGACTGCACTGCGAAGCAGAAGAGTCTGTGCTGGAAGCCAGGAGACAGACATCTAAGGCAGTGGCAGAAACTGGAGCTTCTCCAGAGAAACAGAAGCAAGACTTCCTTCTTCTTTCCCTTTTCAGTCCATTCAGGCTACAAACCTATTGGCTGGTGCCACCTACACCCAGGCTGGGTCTTCCCTCTTTGGTAAGTTCATCATCAGTCACACCCAGAACTATGTTAATCCAATCAGCTAGGTGTTTCTTATTCAAGTTGACACAACAGTTAACTATCCCATACGTACAGAGATACTTTATCTTTTAGAACAGTTTTAGGCTCACAGCAAAACAGATAAGAAGGTATAGAGAGTTCCCATTTACTCCCTACCCCTACATGTGCACAACCTCCCCCATTGTCAACATCCCTACCAGAGTGGTATTTTTGTTATAACTGATGAACCTACATTGACACATTCATTATCACCCTAAGTCTATAGCTTACATTAGGGTTTACTCTGGGTGTTGTATACTCTGTTGGTTTGGAGAAATGTATAACAACATGTATCTATAGTTATAGAATTACATAGAGTAGTCACACTGCCCTGAAAATTATCTGTGTTTTACATATTTATCTCCTGTCTCTACTTGTTATGGTTTAGATCTAGAATGTCCTCCAAAAGTTTTGTGTTCAGAGGTGGGGCTTTGGGAAGGTGATTAGATCACAGTGGTGCTATACTTAGCAATGGATTAATCCACTGATAAGTTCATGTGCTGTTAGGAGGTGGGGCCTGGTTGGAGGGATGGATCACTGGGGGCATGACCTGACCTGGCAGGGTATGTTCTTGTCCCCGACCCCTTCTTTTCCTCTCTGCCTCCTGGATGCTATGAGGTGGACAGGTTTCCTCTGCCATACCATTTCTGCATTGGAGCCAGCTGACCATGGACTGAAACCCCCAAACCATGAGCCAAATCAAACCACTGCTCCTTTAAATTGTGAGGGTTGAATATTTTGTCCCAGCAACAATAAAGCTGACTAGTACACTACTAGCCCTTAAAAACCCCTGATCTGTTTAATATTTCCATAGTTTACCTTTTCCAGAATTGATTATAGTTAGATCATACAGTATGCAGCCTTTTCTTAGTGGGTTCTTTCACTTAGTAGTATGCATTTAAATTTCCTCCATGTCTTTTCATGGCTCGATTACTCATTTTTTTCCTAAATGATAGTCTGTTGTCTGTATGTGCCATGGTTTATTTATATACTCACTTACTGAAAGATATCTTGGTTGCTTCCAAGTTTGGGCAATTGTGAATGAAGCTGCTATGAACATTTGTGTGTAGGTATTTTTTTTCACATAAGTTTTCAGCTCATTTGGGTAAATACTAAGGCATACAATTATAATAAAATGTTCAGTTTTGTAAGAAACTGCTAAACTATCTTCCAAAGTAACTGTACCATTTTGTTTTCCCACCAGAAATGAGCAAGAGTTTCCATAGCTCCCTATCCTCAGCAACATTTCATCTTGTCAGTGTTCCAGATTTTGGCCATTCTAATAAATGTGTATTGATATCTTGTTATTTCAGCTTGTAAATCCCTAATGACAGATGATATGGAACATCTTTTCCTATACTTACCTACCATCTGGAAATCTTCTTTGCTGAGGTGTCTGAATTTTTTAATATGGCTGTTTATTTTTGGGTTTTATGCGTTCTTTGTAATTTTGGATAACTGCCTTTATAAATATGTATTTTGCAAATTTATTTCTATGGCTTCTTTTTTCATTCTTCTAACAGTGTATCATACACAACAGAAGACTAATTTTAATGAAGTCCAGCTTATCTGTTCTTTTATGGATTGTCTGTTTGGTATTATATCTGAAAAGTTATTGCCATATTTATAGTCATCTAGACTTTCTCCTGTATTATGTTCTAGGAATTTTATAGTTTTGCATTTTACATTTAAGTCTGTGGTCTATTTTGACTTAATTTTTGTGAAGGGTGTAAGTCTGTGTCTACATTCTATTTTTTGCATGTGGAGGCCTAGTTGCAGCAGCACTTACTGAAAAGACTATCTTTACTATATTGCATTGCCTTTGCATCTCTGTCAAAGATCAGTTGGCTATATTTATCTGTGTGTATTTCTGGGCTTGCTATTCTGTTCCTTTCAAAAATCTGTATATGCTTTCACTAATGCCACACTTGCTTGACTACTTTAGTTTTCAGGTAAGTCATGGAGTTAGGTAATGTCATTCCTCCAACTTCATTCATCTCCTTCAATATTGTGTTGGTTATTCTGGGTCTTTTGTCTGTTTATATAAACTTTAGAATCAGTTTCTTGGTATCCAGAAAAAAAACTTGCTGGGATTTCTACTGGGATTGCATTGATCATATAAATCAATTTGGGGAAAACTTACATCTTAACAATCTTGAGTTTTTCTATCCATGAATGTGGAATATCTTCAATTATTTAGTTCTTGGTTGGTTTCTTTCATCAGAATTTTATAGTTTCTCTCATATAGAACTTATGAGTGTTTTGTTAGACTTATAAATTTAAAAGTTCATTTTGGGGGATGTTAATATAAATGGTATTGTGTTTTTAATTTCAAATTCCACTTGTTTATTGCAGGCATATAAGAAAGCAACTAATTTTGTATATGTACAAAATGTATTTTTGTATTTTGTATCCTGAAACCTTATTATGATCACTTAGTTCCAGGAGGTTTTTTTGTTGTTTCTTTTGGATTTTTTTAGATAGATGATGCTGATATCTGTGAATAAAGACAAGTTTTATTTTTTCTTTTTCAAACAGTATATCTTTTACAGAGGGTCCCCACCTTCTGTTGCTTAGACTTTCTGATTTTTGACCTTACAGTGGTGCAAAAGTGTACAACCATTCTGGTTTTCAGTTTCAGTTTCAGTTCAGGTATGTTAAGATGCTTTGTTGGTGGTGGTGGTGGTGTTGTTTTGGTTTTTTGAGACAGGGTCTCATTATGTAGTTCAGGCTGGCCTTGAATTCACTGTGTAGCCCAGGCTGGCCTTAAACTCATGGTGATCAGGGGTGATATAAGTGTTCTGAGCCTGTTTAATGTATGGTAGGCTAAGCTATGATGTTTAGTAGGTAAGTGTACTAAATTCATTTTTTACTTAAAATATTTTCAACCTCTAATGGGTTGATTGGGATTACAATATGTCTGTATCTGTGTGTCCTTTTCTTACTGCATTAGTGAAGACTTGAGCATGATATTGTAAAGGAATGGTGAGAGGAGGCAATCTTCCTTTTCCTGATCTTAGTGGGAAAGATAGTTTTGCCCCACTAAGTATAAATATTAACTGTAAATTTTTTGCAGATGTTTAAAAACAGACTTTTAGCATCTAGCAAATCATGTGTGTATTATTCAGGCTTCTCCAGTGTAAGGTAGCAATTAGAAGGGATTATAATTGGTACATTATTTATAGAGTAATTATAATTTTGCTCCTGTAACCATATGGGTGTGTGTATATGTGATAACTGTATAGGAAGATGCTTAGCAAGAAATATACCACAATGCTTGGTGTCTCCATGTGATAATTAAGAATATGTCATTTTATTACATATACTTTTATTATAATGAGGAGTAGATATACTATATTTTTGAAAGCTGTCAACCATTAAATATTTTATCACTCATCTGTATGTAGCATCATTATTTCAAAATTTAGTTGAGGGTCACACTGTGAGGATCATGTTGATAGTCTGTGGTAATAGCCAAAACAGCTTTATTGGTAGAAAAGCAAGCATGTACATTATATAATGAGATATGATGAAAGTTAGTGAGAGTTCAACATGAGGAAATAAATAGTGGCTCAGGAGTGAAAAATTTCCACCATTTAAATGTAACTCTCATTTTCAAGAAAACCAAAAAAAAAACCCAAACAAACCATAGTTTTTATCCAAAGAGTAATAGAATCCAAATAAATGGCAGAAAATTACTCCTTTGTTATTCAGTACTCAATCTCTTTTAGAAGTCTGGTTTGTTTACAATGATAGGCACAAAGGGAATATGTGGAATAGTTTTAAGAAAATAATTTGTACAGTACTTTCTCTAAAAATAAATTAATATAAAAACTTAGGATTCCTGGTAGAAACATCATCTGGTTAATAATGGGATTATGGATGGTGGAATTTCAGGTTCTTTTGCTTTCACTTTTTTAATTGTCTCAATCTTGTAAAATAAATCACATTGGGATAGAAATCGCTGGGGAGAATATAATCTCTCTGATTGGCCACCTGGTTTAAACCAGTTCCCAAAGAGCATTTCCAACTCTTAGTCCAGGACTCCAGGGACACATGATCTATATTGTAAAATCAGCTCTGGCTTGTGGATGTCTAGAAGAAACTTGACCTTGGCATGGATATTTTCAGTAAGAAATGGTAAGTAAATAACAGAAACCCAAGTGGCAAAGATAAGCACTTGAAGATGTATCTTCCAATAAAGGAAAACCAAGATTAAAGGTGAGAGAGGGGCAAAGAAAACCCCCTACTCCATCCACCCCTACACATAGGAAAATGACCAAAGCCAATTGAAAAATTGCAGCCCAGTGAAATGCATTTTATCTGGAGAAGGGCTGGAGTTCAAAAGCTATCTGATTCTATCCCATGCCATTTATAAAATGTCTCTTGTTACCTTGGCCTGGGAGATTTGGGAAAAGCAGCTCATGTCTGAAAATCATTTGAAGGACACACAGGGCTGAGGTTTTCATCTTGTCAAAGCACTAGGGCCAAGTGTATTAGGGTGATAGCGGCATGCAGGGTTCTTACTGAGTTTTTTGGCAGCTGCAGGCCCCGGTTGCCACTGCCCAGTGAAGATGCTGCTAGTGGTGTGGACACTGCCCCATTGCTCAGGGCCAGTGTGGGACACTTGAGTGTGAAAGGGCAATCTACTAGAAATGACAGGAAGGTCAGTAGATATAATGCAATCATAGATGTAGGGACTATTTGAAAGAAATCAGATAAGTATTCAGCTGGCCATCCCTGCTCTTCTGCAGGACTTGTAATTAGTTGCCTTTCCAACCTCACAACAGTGAATGCAGTGTTGGCTGTGTCCCCGACTAGGACCTCTCTTGAGGATGCTCTAACTGTAGATTTTTGTCAAGACCCCAAAGGGTCTGCTGAGAAGAATGGAACTCATATTACTGGTTTCATAGCTGCTGCTTCTCCAACAAGAAAAGTACAGAAACCTATCTATCACCTATCACTGACAGTTCCTATGGGGTGGCACCGCGGTGTGAAGGAGCCTCCCACCTGCTGGCTCACTCTCTAGTAACAACTAATAGCCATGGGGGGCTCATTGTTGTCAAGCTGTTTCAGTGGCAGAGCCTGTTGTTGTTACTCTTATTTGACAGAAGGAGAAATGCGCTCAAAAGGTTCAGGGCCAGGGCTCCCGGTAACGGTACCTACACAGCGGAAGTGTGGACTTAAGCAACCTGACTCCACTAGCTGCTCCCCTCCTGGCAGGGTACAGCAGGGGCATTTGTAGTGGCCCTCAGCACTGCCTACCCACCCAGCACATTGACTTCCATTTCCCTGCATTTCTGCTACTTCTTGAGATTCTAGCGCATTGTCAGGGGAGTCTCACCAACTAATCAGTTCTCTGTTTTACAGTTCAGAATGCCTGGTGTCTTAGCATCAGCACATCACAGTTTGCATTTGCTTATGTATGATTAATTGATTGTTCTCCTTAGTAGATCATCAGCTATCTGAGAGCAGGAACCCTCTGTGTGTGTGTGTGTGTGTGTGTGTGTGTGTTTGGGCTGATTTTGTATCCCCAGGGCCTGACATCAGTAGGGATTTAATGAACATGTGTTGAACTGGTGACATAACTGTCTCCAGTGTGTCAGAACTGATGTGACTGCCGGTTACTCTCAGTCTGACAGCACATTGCAGCCAGTACAGGCATACATAGCACCTTCCTGACACTCACTGTCATTTTAGTTTGTTAGCTCTTTCTTTTTCTGATGGCTATTAGCCAGAAACAAATGCTGAAAATTCAGGAGCTAGGCAGTTCTCTTTGAAATGAGTTAATTTTGTGAGTGCCTGTGGCAGATCTCCATTTTGCTCCCTGCCTCTGAATCCTCTCAGTTGCTGTGGTGATGTTTTACGGACTTACCTTTTAGGCTAAGTGCCCCTGGGAGACTCTTCTATTGTTCAGAAATCTTCATAGAATTTTTTTTGTTCTCTCCTATTTCAGCGATGTGTATAAAACTGTCTCCTTACCATGCAATGCCACCTCTCCAAGGTTTCTTTTTTGTTACACTGCCAGGTACCTCTGAGCACAGATAAGCAGGCTACAGCAGCTGTAGGACACAAGGGGAGGGAGCTCTGCAAGGGAAAGGGACACAACTCCCTTAGACAAGGGAGTAAGGGAGATAGATATTGTGAGCATCCAAGCAGCATATAAAGAAAGAAGATGTACTTAGTACTGTAAGTTAGAATGTGGAAAGGCAATATGGTTCCTCCGAATAAGAAAAAAGGTTTTACTGAAAAGTTTCCAAAAAGCAACTGTACAATTTTATTTCACTCCCTGCAGGAAGACCAGTGGGCAGGGTGATAAGCTTCTCCTCAGCTTGTGGGCGGTGGTGTCTGTGGCCATTCTTGGGTGGTGGAGCAATTTTTCTGGTAGGAAGAAACTTCTGTATTATGCATTATGCAATGGTAGAGCAGCTGGAAATGCCCTTCCCTCCCGGTCTCTGTGTACTGAAACATTCTGTGCCTCACCACTCACCTTGAACCTGTTACGCCTGCAGCACCTTTCCCCAATACCACCCTCAGAATTAATCACTCTGTGGGGGCCGGTGAGATAGCTCAGCGGCATAAGCGCCTGCTGGCAAGCACGAGGTCCTGAGTTCGACCCCTGGTACCCACAAAAAAAAAAAAAAAAAAAAAAAAAAATCACCCTGTGCTGTGCTTCCATGGAACACTTACATGTATTTCAGTTGATCTGGGAGTTCTGCAGCTCACATGTCCAGCTGTCTCACTTGAAGATTATAAGCGCTTCGAAGGGCTGGCACTCATGCCTTTGACTCCCTCCACAGTATTTTGCACAAAGTAGAAAAATAAAAGTTTGCTCAAATAAACAAGAGAGCAGAATGGAGTATTGATGACTGGGATCGCTGCAGAAGAAACCCAAGTGTCCTCTGTAGTGTGGTAAGAAGCCGCTGAAAGGCTCTAAGGAGGGCATAAGTTAATATGCCCTGGATTTCCCTGGCATTTCCTCCCTGCCCTGTGCTGTCTGTCTGGCAGGCTCATCCCAGTTGCTCCCAAGGAGGCTCCTGATGGGTCTTTTCTTCTCACTTTCTCTCTGTGTGACTGGTCTTTGAGCTATATTCACAGCTCTTTTTTTTTAAGTGACATTTTAATAATCACGTTAACCTGTCAAATTAAAAATAACACTGAGTTTTCTAGAGAGTAAATTAACTCCTTAAGAGTTATGGATTAAATTTTGGCTAGAAGAAAGTACCAGACTATTTCATTATAGTGAGTGAAGGTCAGTCACGTAAGCTTGTCAGCAATAAAAAGAGTATTTAACAATGAGTAGTTTTAAATCCTATCCATCCCCTCTAATACATCATCATCAAGAATAAGATTTAAAATCCCTCAAAGTGAGCTGTTGAACTCAAATGGAATGTCAACACGTAAGCTAGGAATGAAATAATAATTATGGGTAGAGTCCTGTTTACACATCTGTTGTGTCAACAGGATTTCAGATTGTGTCGGAAGATGTGTAAACTTGAACGAAGAGTGGTGCACATTGTGTCTCGGTGTTGCCCGTTATTGAGTAGGTGTGGGAAAGGGAGTGTGACCGTACAAAGAAAGGAAAGGCACAGGGTTCCTCTTCGATTGGTCTCTCCTTGAATTGTGACTTGGAGAGAAGGTTTCTGTGTGTTGACATATTAAGAATCTTGGAGCATCACTCACCCTTCTGAGGTCCAACTGGTTTATGAGTACAAAGGACGGCAGCAGTAAATTCAAGGGGAAACATTCTCCAAACTGGCCCGTTCACCAGAGTGAGCAACTATTATTTCTGCCGAACAAGTAATGTGCAGCTGGATTTCATTTGTTTTACCACCTCCAGTCTTTTCTATAGCAGGAACAGTAGTGTTTACTGGTTGCAATTAAATCTCTATTGCATGAGAAATATATTATTTTTGATAAAGAGTATATATTTGTGGAGTCAGACCTTAACACTTTTTTAAAACGTAAAATTAAATTACCATGCTACATCTTTATTCTCTAAATGATAAGGACTCCTACCGCAGTAGCTTGTCACAGTTAAAATAATTATGTCTTAATATCATCAGATATCCTGTCCATTTTAACATTTTAATTGTCTAATAAAGGCCATAAAGTTTAGTTTGTTTAAGTAGAATCCAAATTAGGTCTGTGCATTACAACTGACTCTCTCCTTTAAATCTCTTTTAATTTCTAATTTCTGCCTCCATCCCGCACCCACCATGTTTTTGTTAAGGAAACCAGGTCATTTTTTTGCTGTAGAATTTTCCAGAGCCTGAATCTTGCTGATTGTATCACTTTGTTATACTGCCTTAATAACTACTGTATTAATGTTTGTGTAGACATAACATACCTAAATCAGAACGAGAGGAATTTCCCTAGCTAGAGTAAGAAAAATATCTTTTAATCAGAACAGCCTCATGAATGAATTCGTGACAGCCCATTTTTGCTGGAGAACACTGATGATGGGAACATTCTCCGAGGCCACTCTGTGCTGTTCCTGTGTCAAGTTGTAAATGATGCAGAGCAAGTGCAGCAGGAACAATGTGTCACTCAGGATCCACAGTGAGGAGCAGTCAGCTTTTCTCCCCAAATTATCACAGATCAACTCCTGTAACCTTATGCAACTGAAGCAGTGTCAATTTTGGTTTTGGTTTGGAGGGAAGATACTTGTGTTAGCTTTTTAGAGTTACAAAGGGCTCTTCTGTGTGCTTGGGAACTTCACTGAAGCATAAACGAAGGCAGAAACTTTGATGATTTAATTAAAATTAAATATGAGAAACCAAAAACCAAATAATATGCACTTCAACGACAATACAAAATATAAAAAACTCTTAAAAGGCCTGTTGAAATGTTGATGAATAGCTCTTTCAGTATCTAATGAAAAAGATTGATTACTTAAGGATTGAAATTTATTACATAAAATGAGTTCAAAAAGACCTAAATTTATGAGTATGGACTCAAACCCAGCCTACTTCAGGAACTATAATAATTTCAAGAAGAAAAATGTTTTGCGGTGGTGATATAGATCTTTATTTTAACCATCCAACCAACCTCATATCTTGTTTCTACTTATAAAGTACAGCATGACTCTGTCCCCTAATAAACTTTTAGAGTTAATTTTGACATATACATTTCTTATATAGGTCATCAATCATCTATTGTTATTACCATAACATTAAAGACTACATTCTTAAAATATAAACTAGACTCAGTTTAACATGATCTGATGTAGGACCAATTTATATGTTTTTAAAAAGTATAATTAATGCAGAGGACTGCTATGCCTGTGCCTGGGAAAATATCACTTCATAAAGTATTTGCTCTACACTAGAAGATATAAGTTGTGACTTATTTACCTTCTTTGTAAGTTGATTTGAAGGATTACCTTGAAGACAGAACTTGGGTACAGCATTCATAGGGCTGTTTTACACCTAACTAAACCATCATCAAAATTGCTCTGTGCTTGAAATTCACCTCTGATAGGAGGAAAGGATTCTTTGCTAGTCCTGTTGACCTATGATCAAGACTATTATTTATAAGATTGAGAGTTTAATGTCTGGTTAAGGTTTTTGCTTATGGCCATTAGACGGCATGGAATCGAATCAGTTTGTATCTTCCCACTTTTCATCACACATTCTTTTTCAAAACTTTGTTGTGGGCAGATGGGTGTTGAGAAAAAAATAGGATTTGGGGTCTTACCAGGTACTAGGTTCACATCTTGCTTCTGTTGCTGTGATAGCATTGTTACTATCACAAGTGACAGAAACACTAACATAAATTCCTTTTAGTGGAAAAGAAAATGAATTGAAGTCACTATGGGATGCAGGCCTGCTGCCCCTGAGTGGGCTTTCTGCTCTATAACCACCAGCACCCTAGCTCTCTGTCCAAAAACAGTCACCAGCTAAAGTGAAGGATCTTAATATTTTCCTTCCATCTCATTATTTCCCAATCTTTCCTTTCAGGCACTTCCTTTCCTGCTCTTAAAATGTCCCTCTCTTATTTTTAAGGTTTACTTTTACACATAGGTTCCAACTCCTCCATCTCATCTGAGAAGACAGAAATTGTGTACCTTAGTCCTCCCCGTTAAAATCTGAATATGTCTACTACACTATTCTAAAACTGAATACCTATGCCATTAAAGTATTTTCTGATCTTTTGGTTTTCTTACTAAATATGGATCCCTACCAAAGACATTATTAAATGGTAATCCTCTTCCTTTCTTTGCGGGTCTTTGGAGAATTGTATTCATTACCTCTATTTTTTCATCTTATTCAGCACCTTTAATTCTGTTGTACTCATTTTCTTCATCATATTGCTTCTTTATAATCCTATTGCTTCTTTGTAATCAAAGATTATAAAGGTTGAAAATCCCCCCACCCCGCCCTCTCACTGTATTACCTGTGTCAAGATGCAGGGAACGTATGAATGCTCCTTTTTGGAAAAAGGGTGTTTGTAGATGTGATCCAGTTAAGGATCTGGAGATGAGATAATCCTGGATTATTTGCATGGGCCCTAAATGACATCCCAAGTGTCCTTAAAAGAGAGTCTGTGGGCAATATGACACCACATGCCTACACACCACAAGCCGGGGAATGCTAAAACCCATCTGAATCTCTTAGATCTTCTTGGGGTATCAATGGCCCTGCTTACACCTTAACTTCGGATTTCTGGCTTTCAGAACAGAGAATAAATATCTGTTGTTTTAAGGCATCAAGGTTTTGGTGATTTGTTACAGTGGCCACAGGGAACTAATACAGACCTCTTTTAACATTCTGGGCAAAATTCTTGACCAGAAGAGTTAATTTTCACAAAATGAACATGCTTAGCCAAACAGCACTTAGATCAAGATGCAGACCTTTACCCCAGCCCCCAAGGCCCCTGTGAGTTCCCTTTTAGTCTCTGCCTCCCTCCTCATAGTGTCCCCTACCTCGACTTTTAAGATTGCAGAAGCATACAGTACCTACTCTTTTTTTGTGTGTGTGTGTGTGTGTACCGGGGGGTCGACCTCAGGACCTCGCGTGCCAACAGGCACCTGTGCCGCTGAGCGATATCACCGGCTCCTTTTTCGTATGTGGGATCCGGGAGTCGAACTCGGGCCCTCGCGCTTGCAAGACAGGCGCTTACGCCGCTGAGCCATCTCACCGGCCCTACAGTACCTACTCTTATTATCTGGATTCTTTCTGTCAACAGTGTGTTTATGAGACTCATCCATGTTGTTGCAGATTTTTCATTCTTGTCGGTGTACAGCATCCATTGTCTCTAAATGGCACACTTGTTTTATTTCTTCTACTGTTGATGGTTTACAAATAGTGTTACTATGCACATTTATTACATATCTTTTGGTGAACATGTCTCTGTGTTTCTGCTGGGCATTTCACGAGCAGAGGAATTCCCCAGTCCTAGAAGCCTTCTCATTTCTTTCTGTGTTCTGACTTGACAGTCTCATCTACACCCACTGCTTCAATTATCACCCATCACTGTGACTCTTAAATCCTTTTATCTGATTCTTGATCTTTCAACTGAGATTCAAAATGACAGCTACGTTACACACACACACAAGTACACGCACACACACACAATGTTTAATGTGTCCTAATCCCTACCAGAAAAAATATAGTTCCTGCTCTTGTGTCCTTTACTATGTTTATGGCAAATCATCATCCTTAATCATCTAGGTTAAAAACAGAATCATCTTTCATTCTTTCTTTGCCTACATTCACCCAGTCCTTACAGTCTACTGTTTTTCCCTTCACATTTTCTCTGTTTGTTCTGTATGACTTCTGAACGATTCTGCAGTTTTCAGTATGTTTGATCTATCATCCATCATAGAGTCTAGATTTATCTTCCCAAAGCACAACTTTGATCCTGCCGCATTCCTTTTTAAAATGCATGGACATGATGAATCCATCTGTTGATTATAGAATTAAGTCAGAATCTTTATGTCGACTTTATATGCTTCCATGAATTTAACTGCAACAACATTTCTATGAGAAAATATTCATAGGAGTCTTTATCAGGAAGCATTGAGTTATATATTAACATTTTCATGGTAAATTGCGCAAAAGGCCTTCTATGAGCATTTCTTATAATCACTCCATATTATTGTGTCCATTTGAGAGACTGCTGTGCCTAGCACACAAGTAATTCTTATTGACAGTTTTGTGCCATCAATATTATTGCTGACCAATTTATTGTTTTTCTTTGGCATTAAATTAGAGAAACCAAAGCTCAGAGATCAGTGTCATCCATCCAGAAACTTCATTAGCATTCACACATTGGAAGTCCAAAGACAGCTTGCCCACCATTTGCATATTCATCACTCTTTCCTCTGGGGAAGGACTGGTTTCCTTTCCAGCTTTGCCTGCCATCTGTGTGCTGTGCTTTTCTGAGGCTGCATCTCCACCTGAGCTGTGGTTCTAGGTACTGAAGCTCTGGGCTGAGGACCACCTATACGTGTGTGCTTTTTCCCCTTCCATTCTCTAAAGCTGGAGTTTCATGAGCCAGTACCTGGGCAAAGGGGCTTTAGTTCTAACTCCCTTCTTGGTTTTGCTCTCTCCTTATGTCCCTGTTTCTCTTTTCCCTCTCCCTCCTCTTTCTTTCTCTTTTGCCTCTCCCTCCCCTCCAATGTTCTCTCCTTTCCTCTTTTTTTGCAGATGCAGTGGCACTCAACCTTATTTTCCCCCTCAGTACTGGTGATTGAATCTAGGACTTTCACACTAAGTTATATTCCCAGTTCTTTATTTCTTTCTTTCTTTCTTTATTATTTATTATTTATTTATTTATTATTTATTTTTGAGACAGAGTCTCCCTAAATCACTAAGTTGAGCAGGCAAAACCACTTTTTGTGATAGGTGACATGATTGTCCTTGTAGAAAATTTCAAAGAATACACCAAAAAAAGGCAATATAAAAAAATCAGTAGCTGGGGGTGGTAGTAATCTCAGTACTCTGGGAGCTAAGGCAGGAGGATTGAAAGTTTGTACCCAACCTGGGCAGTTTAGCAGCTTAGCGAGACCCTGTCTCAAAATAAAAAATAAAAAAATAAAAGGGCTTGGAATGTAGTTAAGGGTGAAAGCCCTGGGTGGAATCCCCAATACTGCAAAATAAATAAGTAAATAAATAAATATTGTATTTTTATATGCTAGCAATGAAAAATTGGGATCAGAAATTTTCAATAGAGTACTATTTACAATCATAGCAAAAAAGTAAACCATTTGTATATAAGTTTAACAAACTATGTACGGGATGCGTACCTTGAAAATTACAAGATACTGATGGAATAAATTAGAGAAGACCTAAATAGAGAGAGATGTCATCGTCATAAATTGAAAGACTCAATACTGTTAAGTCCTTCCAAAGTAATCTATAAACTCAACATAATCTGAGTGAAAATCCCAGAAGTATTTTTTTTTGGTAGTTACCAACTGATACATAAACTACCAGCTTATTCTAAAACTTACACAGGAAAACAAAAAGGACAACTGATATTGTTTGGATCTTGAATGTCCCCCAAAGACTCATGTGAAAGGCTTGGTTGCCAGTTTGTGACACTGCTGGGAGGTGGCAGAGCTTCAGAAAGTGGGGTCTAGTATAAGGGAGTCAGGCTGGGAATGTGCCCTTGAAAGAGATATTGGGACCCTGGCCTCTCCTTTCTCTTTCTCTCTCTCTCTCTCTTTGCTTCCCGGCTGCCACATGGAGAGCAGTTTTGTTCTGCCGTGTGCTCCTTGCCATGCTATGCTGCCTTGCCATTGGCCCAAAGGCAACGGAGCCAAGTGACCATTGACTAAAACTTCTGAAACCATGAGCCAAAGTAAACCTTTCCTCCTTATAAGTTGATTTATCTCAGGCATTTTTTTCCTTTACAGTAATGGACAGCTGACTAACATAACAACTAAAATTGCCAAAACAATTTTGAAAGCAGGATAGGGTTGGAAGACTTGACCTACCTTATTTCAATACCTAGCATAAAGCTCTAGCAGTCAAAAATCATGTTGAAACAGCAAATGTAGACTCATAGATCAATGGGAATAAAACAGGGAATCCAGAAATAGACCCTCCAAATTGTAGCCAATAAATACAACTGACAAAGATGCAGAGGCAAGTCAATGGACATAGGAGAATTGTTATAGTTGATTCATTGTGTCAACTTGAGAAGTTTAGAAGCTTAACCAAGTGACTCAGTAGGGGGCCGGGGCCCTCACTTTGTAAACATCCTGAGCCTGTGCAAGAGGAGGGCACGGAGATGGTGTGAGCTAGTCTACATACAATATAAGGGAGGAAAAACGGCTTGCTCTCTCCCCTTTTGCTCTTGTTGCTTTTGCTGTTGTCTGCCACCACGAACAGTTGCCCCTCTGTTATGCCACCCTGCTTTGGAGCCAGCTGATTATGGACTGAAACCTCTACAAACTGTGAGCTAAATAAACCTTTCCTTCTTTAATTTTGGGTATAGGGTATTTTGTCCGAGCAATGAGAAAAGTAACAAGGACAAGAATCTTTTCAACAAATGTGAACCTTGACTCATACCTTATACCATACACAAAAATTCACTCCAAATGGATCATAGACCTAAATGTAAAGTGTAACACTTTTAAACTTCTAGAAGAAAACAAAAGAGAAAACTTTTGTGACCTCAGGTTAATCAAAGACTTTGTTGACAATTACATCTTAAGCACAGTCTGTAAAAGAAAAAAATCAAGCACCTGGAGTTAATTTAACTTAAAAACTTCTGTACTTCTAAAGACACTGTTGAGAGAAGGAAAAGACCGTTCACAGACTAGGAGAAAGCATATGCAAATCATGTATCTGACAGAGGAACAATGTCCAGAAAATAATAAAGAACATCTGAACCTCACCGATAAGCAAATAAAATCAACAATTAAAAAAGGACAAAAGCTTTGAACACCTCACCAAAGAAGATGAACAGCAAATAAGCATGAAAAATTGGTCAACCTTATTAGTCATTAGGGAAATATCTATTAAAGCTATGATGAGGTAACACTACATACCTATTAGACTGGCTTTAAAACAAAAACTGGCAGTACCATGCGTTGGCAAGGATTTTGGGCAACTGAACCTCTAATTCCATTGTTGGTGGAAATGTAAACTGGTATGCCTACTTCGGGAGAGTTTGGTTTTTTCCTTATTAAGTTAAATATATACTTACCATATGACCCAGTAACCCCAGTTCTAGGTTATTTAGTCAAGACAGATGAAAGCGTATGTCTGTACAGACTTGTGTATGAATAGCAACTTTATTCAAACTTTCCTAACTTCAAGACAACCCAAATGTCCTTCAGCCTGAATAGACATCTATGGATGAATCTCTGATGCATTTTGCTAGTAAAAGAAGCTGAATGTTGTTGTGTGATTCCCTTTATTCGGCATTCTGAGAAAGGCAGATCTATAGGGATTGTAAACAAATTGGGTTCCAGGGATTGGGGTGGGGTTGGAGCATTAATTACAAAAGGAAAGCATTAGAGAAATTTTTGGAGTGAAGGAACTATTCTGTTATCATACCTGTGGTGGCTGGATATGCACTTTTCAAAACCCTTTGAACTGTATGCCAGAGACAAAGAGTGAATTTTTCTCTAAGGGAATTAAAGACTAAATTTAAAAAAGAATAAAAATGTCTTAGAACAAATCACTCATCTGAATTTGAAATACAAAAATGTCTTTCTGAGTTACCATACTGTATTACTATATTTTAAAATTGGACCAATGAGTACTTTTTAATGTTCTATATAGCATTCAAAAATGGATCTGTTCCTGCTTTGATGTTCAAATGTAAATGACTATACCTTATTTTGCTTGCACCATTCATTTTAAATGTCTAGTTTCTCTCCGAATCTGAAAACCTTCTGCAGCGTTTTTATTTTATTTTAGTATCAAGTCCCATTCAATCAGTTCTTGGGAAATGCCACCCCCCTTCAGTACCTTAACTTAGCTGGTGTTTTTTCTTGCATCTTATTTTTCATCAGCCACCATTTGATTTGGTTTCTTTCAGCCCCTCTCTTCACTGTTCCTGGATTTTAAAACCTTGTGATTGACTGTTCAGTGCTGGTACTGGGGGAGGCGGAAGCAGCATGGGGGCTGGAAGCAGATGGCTGTGTGGGTGAGATGCAGTGACTCATTTGTTTCATGTGTTGAATTTTGGAGTAGAAATGTTAAGGACCCCAAAAGAAAAGTCTTATTTATATTAAGAGTCCTTAAGTCATTTCTAACCTTGGGGAGGGCGGGGGACACTTTCAAAGCTCGTTTGACCTGTCTTCTTTCTTAACATCATTAACTCTTCCACCTTCATTGCACTGGATTTATTTCTCCTTTATTGAATGTGAATTATAGTTTCATATTTATTAGGTCAGTTAGATTCTGCATCCAATCCATTCTTAAGGGTCCACTTTTTTTTTTTTTGTGGGTACCGGGGGTCGAACTCAGGACCTCGCGTGCCAGTAGGCGCCCGTGCCGCTGAGCGATATCACCGGCCCCTTTTTCGTATGTGGGTTCTGGGAGTCGAACTCGGGCCCTTGCGCTTGCCAGGCAGGCGCTTATGCCGCTGAGCCATCTCACCAGCCCAAGGGTCCACTTTTTTTGTGCTGCACTTTGGTTTTAAATTCAGTCATACAGGTACTTTTTATATTTAGGTTCCTTAATTATGAAAGTGAGGTAGGATAGAAGAAATCAAAATAGGTAGAAAGGAGACAAAGATAATTGTAATTTTAAAATTGTGCTTCTAAGAAAACGGCAGGGCTAGGGATATAGCTCGGTGGCACTGGCAAGTGCGAGGTCATGAGTTCAATTCCCGGTACCAAAAAAAAAAGAAAAGCAAAGAAAACAGCAGCCTCAGGACACAGAGTTAGCCAAGATTATAGTGACTTTTGATTCTACTTAATAAATTTGTCTGTGTCACTAACTGACTTGCCCTGAAATGCTTTTCCGTGCCAGGGAAACTACATGTTTAGGGGAAAGAATTGAGAGCCACCTCTCTCTTTTGGTGTGTGTGTGGGACCTCCTCAGACCCTGTCTGGTGACAAAAAGAATCAAGGTTCGTAATAGAAATTGTAGGAAATAATAGAAGAAGTGAAGAAAGAAAGTAAAATAATTCAACTGTTACCATAGTTTATGTTTTGGAGTATGTTTTTGGCTATTTTTATTTATATGAATACACACATTGAATGTACCCATTATAATGAACACATTGTAATTCTCATAATATATACAATATATTTAATACATATGCTATAAATTATAATATATATATTTTAATTTTTTCTTTGTTTAACTTTTTCTCTCATTTTCACTATTTTAAAATACCTCTGTCCACTTTTTAGGCAAAGAAATTTGCATTTTAGGGCCGGTGAGATGGCTCAGCGGTGTAAGCGCCTGTCTGGCAAGCGCAAGGTCCTGAGTTCGACTCCCGGTACCCACAAAAAAAAAAAGATATTGGCATTTTATCGTTGGTTTAATATACATTTATTAGAAGTGAGATGGAGAATTTTTATGTTTATTTGCCATTTTAAGCTTTTGTGAATTTGCCTGTTTGTGTTAGTAGTCTAATTGTTTATTGCATGTTTTTATCCTTGCTTGTTTTAAATTGAGCAATAAGAGATGATTTATAAAGATATTATCATTTTATCTAGCATTATGCGAGTATCTTTAACAAATTTGTTATATGTTAACATTTTCAGTATAATTGTCAATGGGTTCTGTTTTACTATTATATTTTCCAAATGCTTATTGTAATTATAAAGGAAGGTGTTTGTTTTGTTTTGTTTTTTGTTTTTGTGGGTACCGGGGGGTCGACCTCAGGACCTCGCGCGCCAGCAGGCGCCCGTGCCGCTGAGCGATATCACTGGCCCCTTTTTCATATGTGGGTTCCGGGAGTCGAACTCGGGCCCTCGCGCTTACCGGGCAGGCGCTTAAGCCGCTGAGCCATCTCACCGGCCCCTGTTTTTTGTTTTTCTGAGATGGGTCTTGCTAAGTTGCCCAGGCTGGCCTTGAACTCAGGATCCTCCCCCCTCATCCTATTGAGTAGCTAGAATTACAGGCACGAGCCACTGCACCCTGCTTAAATTCTTGGTTTTCACATTAATTTTGCATCTTGATACCTCACTAAGTTGTATCATTACTTCTAATGGTTATTCAGGTAATTCTGTTGCATTTTTTTGGACAACCATACACTTGCAAATAATGATAATTGTGTATTTTATTGTCTAGAATTATATTCTTTACTTTCTAAAAATCTTACTGCATTGGTTGAGATTTTCAGAAACCCATTATGTAATACTAGGAATAGCTGACAGACTTTTGCTCCTTATTTTTATGGACATACCTGTAAGCACACAAGTAGCACTTATTCAAAGGTATATTGTTCTTCATGATATGGAAAGGCCCTTATATTTTTAGTTTGCATTTCTTTTTGTTTTCTTTTTGCAGTACTGGGATCAAACCCAGTGCTTCACACTTGCTAAGCATGTGCTCTACCACGGAACTATACCCGAGGCCATTTTGCAGTTCTTTTTAATAAGAAATGGATTTTGTCTTTTAATTAATATACTTGAGCATCTTGTAGAGAAGATTTTTTTTTTTAATGAGACATCTTTGCATTTCCAAAATAAATTTTGAACCCAGGTATAGAGTTCTGACAGTGTAATGCTTGGTATGTTTTGTTAGTTTTTGCCTGTTTCCACAAATGAGTTTAAGAATGATCTGAATTTCCTTTTTGTGACTTTATTGTCAAATTCTGGTATCAGGTTTTTACTTGCTTGATATAAATCATCTTTGGCCTTTGGAAGAACTTATATTTGTAGTTATATTTCCTTTAGTCATAATTTTCTATACTTTTACTCTTTTTTCTTGATTATACTTGCCAAGGACTTACTAGGTATTAACTTATTAATTATTTGGTCTAAAACCTGGCTTTAGATTAACTAATAAACTTGCCTATTTGGTTTTTTTAAATTGTATTTTTCATTTGTGACTTCAGTGCTGTTTTCTTTGGATCTGCTTTTCTTTAAAGTTCTTTGTTGCCTTAGTTAACTTGTTCTAATATTGAAATTTAATGAAGAGCCTTAGCTCCTGCTTTCACTGTTGCAGGCTCTCCTTAGTTTGCAGTAATTAAATGATTTCCTTCTTGTTTAAAAAAATGCAGGTTTGCTGAACTTTATAAAACCACTTCCGGTAGAACTGCAAATTCAAAATTCAGTGGTAAATGAAAGGGGAAAATCCCACACATTTCCTTATTTCTTTTTTGAGTACTAAGTTATTGAAATCCAAATGTGCTTATTGGGCATGATCTAGGTGTCATCTTTTGGGGACTTTGTTTTCTGCTGCAGATATTGCTGTGGTGGAGATGAGTGACGCCTTCCGCCAGCCCTCCCTGTTTTACCATCTTGGCGTGAGGGAAAGCTTCAGTATGGCCAACAACATCATCCTCTACTGTGACACCAACTCCGACTCTCTGCAGTCTCTGAAGGTACCTCCCTTGTTTACTCAGTATTTAATTTCAGCTCCAGCATTCAAGGAGACCTCTCTGTCACCCAAAACATTTGAAGTAGCTTATGTTTGTGAGAAGATGTTTTGTCTGTGTGATCATTATGCACCAATTACTAGCTCAGTTGTGAGGTTTATCCAGAATTCAGTGTAGAAATTTGATGATATGTAGGAAAAACTTTGTGTTGAGTTCTGAGTTCCAGATCAAGTTGCAGCCAAGGAGACTGTGGACAGGAAGTCATCTATACACCGTAGAGAAAGAAAAGGAGAAAGATAAGTCAGGCCTGGCACCTGCCCACTAGAGGCTTCATTGTGCCCACTTAGCTCCACTAAAAGCACTCTTCCAACTGAAAGTGCTTTCAGTACAAATTCTCTCTGAATATTCCCAGAAAATTGCCATCTTTTTTCACCGGGGCATCACTGGGGGGAGTAAAAGCTTTGTACTTTGTCTACTAAACTCAAACTGCTCTATTAATAGGAACTTGCCTAGCATAAAGCATTTCTATCATCTAACAGGACTGGGGAATAAAAACTACTGTATCTTGTCTACAAAATTCATCTGTCCTGTCGTAATTCTCTCCATTAAGAGGAGCATACCTGATACAAAAACATTGCTTCTGTTCAGCAAGGTTGCCTAAAATGCTTTTGCAAGGCCAAGGGATTTTACACTGTGTGATTCTTTGAAAAGCATCTTACAGTTCAGTGAAACTCATGCTGAGCCTCATGTCATCTATTTCCTTTGTGAAACTTCCAGCTAGCTTCATGTGGCCTTTTCTCATCTCTGTCTTCCAGTTCCCAAATCAGAGCCAATCTTAGGATATGGAGCCAGAGGATCCACAACATAATTCTAATGGCGTAGCAGCTGTTATATGAAGATCTCCAACCCCCAATCCTTGCAGAAATATTTCTTCAGTAGCCTTTTGCTTTTATCTGAGTATCTATAGCATGTGTAGGTTTCTGTGAAAAACTTGCAGTTTCACTGAATAAACATATGTATGTGTGCCAGGCATTGTGCTTGGGAGTGATAGGCCTATTCCTTTCCAGAACATTCTGATATAAGAGATTCCTTCCTGCCTGAACTAAATCTGTTTTTAATATGAAGTGATTCCCTAAGAAACTCTTACTTAATTTTACTTCAGATTTACCACTTTAATTAGTGCATACAAAATTCTGTAACTGTAGTTTTAAACATTTAGATTTGCTGTTATTTACAACATATTAGCAATTGATAAAAGAATGATATGATTTTATTTATCTCGGTCCTTTTGGCTTGAGTTCATTTTAAGCAGGCAGCGTTGTTTTGGAGATTTCTACTCTACACAGTTTTTGCTTTAGCCCTGCAAGTATCTGGCTATTTAGGTTTATAGTCATTCTCTTCCTGGGAAAAATTTTTTTTCATGAATTAAGATTACATTTGAGAGAAGGAAATAAAAGCTAATGTCCCTGGAAATTTGTATGCAGCAAATAAATTGGCTTAATTACTTTCAGCCAGCCTTTATATAGTTTTACTGGTATTTAAATAAAGTAGTTCTGTTCAAAGGCTAGTGATATCTAAACTATGCTTATTTATATTGTACACAATAGCTGCTACTTATTGAGCACTTACTGTATGCTAGGTATTCAGTACTGTACTTTATCCACATACACATTCAGATATAATTCTTAATATAGCCTTGCAAGGTATATAGTCTATCACCATTTTATGGATTGGAAAGTGAGGCTCAGATATACTCAGTCATTTGCCCAAGGTGATATGGTTCAGAAGATTTAGGACAAAGTGAACTTGACTCCAAGCCTGTTCTCTAGAACCACAGAGATCAATTGTCATTTGCAGTTTCCCCCTTGTATACCTGGGTCCTGCAGTTTCAACTAATTATGGTTGGGGAAAATTGTATCCGTACTGAGCATGTGCAGCAGTTTTCTTCCTTGTCATCATTCCCTAAACAATAGAGTATAACAACTATTTATATGTCATTTTATTATATTAGTTATGCTAAGTATCTAGAGATGATTTGAAGTATACGAGAGTGTGGTAGGTTATGTGTAGGTACTGTGCTATTTAATATAAGATACTTGAGCATCCATACATTTTGATACTTTCAGAATGTCCTAAATCAGTCCCCTGTGGACACTGAGTGATGACTGAACTTCTGTTCAGAAGCATATTGGACATTCCTTCTGAGAATGGTCTTTCAGAAAAGCCCATTGATTGTGCTTTCTGAGTTGGCCCATGCAGCATATATCTTTTTTTTCTTTTCTCTTTCCACTTCCATTAGCTTAAGCATTAGCCATTTTCTTATTTAGATCATTTCTAGCCAGTTAGCCCAGAGTGTCTGGTTGTAAAGGGCAGAAATATCTGGGACAGGAAGTATATTTTTGCAATCTAGCAATTTCCTCTGTGTCCTGAAAGGTTCTCTGCTACCGAAAAAAGTTGGGGTGTGTGTATTTATTTCTGCAGTGGGTCATAGGTTTAACTCTGCATATATCATGTTATATCATGTAAGGATTAGGCAAATGAAACAAAATAAAGTATCTTTCTCTTTTCTCAGGGGCAAAAATAGAAATAGAATGCTGTTCTTTTTGGATATCTAGTTTCACATACATTGACTCTTTGGACATCAAAGAAAGTATAGCTGCACCAGTTTTATTTTCATCTGCTGTTCTTTGTTGAGGCCAACACTTTCTCTGGTTTAGTTCTCAAGAAGAAAGCATAGGAAAAAATCTTTTCTAAGTTTAAGGCCCTTCAAAAATAATTAGGGGGAACTATAAAAGTACTTAAAATCCATATCTGAATTATCATCTGGAAGGATATTTAGAATCTAAACACATCACATATTTGCAATAAAATGTATATCTGCTGCTTTAAATCACAAGTACTATTTGAATACGGTAATGCTGAATGATTTTAACTTTTTTAAAAAAAAGATCATGATTGCACTTTGAGAGAAGGAAGTCGATTTTTTTTACTTAGTATTGTAACAACACATTTTTCACAACTTTCTTTAAATAATTACAGTGCCTCACTGTACCCATTAATGCTTATTAAGAGAGATTCTGTGTTAAGATTTAATTTACTTGAAAATGAGAAATGCTAGTAACAATTCTTTCCTGATTTATTTCATGCATTTAAAAGTGATTAGATTTCCACCTGGGATTTCTTAGTAAATGGGAGAATAAGTCTGAACTACACTTTCCAGTGAGCTATAGTGCAGATGTCAGAAAGGGCTTGAGAGGAATGAATGCCTCTTGTGTAGAGTGAAGATGTTTTAATGAACCACATAGGGCTAAGGGAGCTTTCCCTTCCTTCTCTGATAGTTTGATAACTGAATCCACTGAAACCAACAACAGACAGATTAACAGGAGAAGAGACACAAATTTATTAACATGCTGAGCACACAAGCATCACCTAAAGCCTGGCGCAGAAAATTGAAGCTTAAATATCTTCTTCCTAAAGAGAGAGGGTAGAGGTGGATGAATGTAATTTTAGAGAACAAGTGAATGATTTTTAGGGGCGGATGAATGAGCCTGAAGAACAATAATCTGGGGCAGAGTTCACCTGAACTCTGCCTTTAATATCAATTCTGGTCTTTTTTTTTTTTTTTTTTTTTTTTTTTTTCTCTGCTAGTTAATCTGGGGACAGAGGGAGGCTGGAGGGTGGGGAGGGTAAGTAAAAAGTATCAAGACATGATATGTGTGTGTACCAATTCCCTATGTTGAATGTATTTATTGTATATCACAAACATGTACTAATAAAAAAAATCTTCTGGAGGATCTGTCATTTAGATAAGGGAACTTCAGAGAAAGCCCTTCCTGAGCTTCGGGAGGGGAAGAGGATGGAGAGACACTGGGCGGGGGAAGGTCAGTGAGACCTCAGTTCTGAGGCTGCTTTTTAGCTCACGGTGTTTAGCGTGTCAGAATGCCACACTTCGGGCTTGTTCTGGGCCCCAGCAACTATTCCTTCATGACAACAGCTCACAACTCCAATTCTTATGATTCTTTCTTCCACCTCATTAGCTCCTTGTCTCCTTTCTGGGTTGCTCCCCACTCACTTTAAACAGTGCCGTTTATAAACAAGCAATACCAAACTTTGAAATACCATTACCCCCGTCAGATAATTAGCAGTGTAGAAGCTCTTGTAGTATGGGTCTCTTGGCTATGCAGAGTCAGAAGTGTTTACACCACCAGTGGAGGAGTGTAACGGTCCTGCCTCCTGCAGAACCCTGGGCAGTCTAGTACCGTCACGTGAGCATATCACCAGGTCCAAGCAGTGGCAACTCCACGCGTGTACTGTGTCAGAAATTTAAAAAGGGTCTCACATGCATAAAGAGGTACAATCAAGAGTGTGGATGTGCCATTGTTAGTAACAGCCCCTCTGCTCAAAGGAAATGGTAAATATCTATTAGGAAAATGAAAAAAATACTTTTGGTACAGGCATTTAATGGAACATTAGAGAGCATTTAAAATGAATCAACTAGACCTTTACATATCAATATCAATATATATCTTGAAAAAGCAACATTGAAGGAAAAACAGATTATATGTATAGTGTATCGTACCAGCTGTATGAAATGTAATTATATGTGAGACAATGCTATTATACACATTTGAGTTATGAAAGAATAGAAACGTGCATGGGAGTTATAAACAACATTCAGAATAGTTGCCTCTTTGTAAGATAAGAGAGGAATAAAGTTGGGAGAGGAAGATGAGACTTCAATTATATCTGTAATGTAATATTTCTAAATCTAGGTGGTAGATATATGGGTGCTTTTATACTTTCTATAGACACCAAATATTTCATAATTAACCTTTTCTAAAAAAGAATATTCTCTATTTTCTATATTCACCAGGTTAACTTTACATACATTTTGATCACTTAAACTGAAAAATATTATGAGTTGTTTTTACTCTAATGTTCAGGTTATAGCTAGAAATCCTCATATGTATTTGAGTCTTTCTCTCTGTATTCAGATAGGATTTATTCCAATTTTACTCACTGCAGAAGAAATGATTTTGTAGAGACTGATATGCACATCAACTGGTGGTGACTCAGCCTGCATTTAAGTTTAATGATTATGTTAGATTATTCCTTATTCAAGAAATTTAGTTATATTTTTCTTCTCAGCCATTGCCTGAAAAGTTACTTTACAGATGGGATTTTCCTTGATAAACTATTCTCTAGAGCAATTGATCTCTACGCTTACTCTCTCACTGTCTCAGTGAATGTAGTGCATACATAATGTGGTGTCTGAAATTCTTACTGTACCTTAGTGCCTCTGTTATTCTCTAGATTGGGATCTGACTAACATCTCACTAGGACATGTCACTGGAAATCTTATGTGCACAGACCAAAATTTTCTAACACCATCCCTAATCTAGCCCTTAGAGTTTTAGCAATGTGGCAGTTCCTAAAACATTAAAAATAGATTTACCATATGATCCAGCACTTCCTTTCTGAAAAATAAAGAGAAGCCCCTGAAAGAGATATTTGTACACCCATGATCACAGCAACATTGTTCACAACAGCCAAAATGTGGAAGCAATGCAAGTGTCCATCGATAGATGAATGGGTAAACGATGAAAGGAAGGAAGTTGTACAAAATAAATGAACCTTGAGAACTTCTATAGTTGCTCCGTGAAGCAGGTCCATCATATCTAGACTCACGATTTTTACTTTCAGATCTAAAGGGGCCCAAAGAGCTTATGTGTGTCAACTTGGACACATTTTCTGGTACCCATTTGTATTCACTTGAAGCAAATGGTTAGAGTAAAAGATTTATAAATTTTGATATTTATGTCAATTTGTAGTAAATTAACAAGGCTATCAGGGTAATTTTTTATTACAGTACTTCAAATTTAAATTGATTTCTTACTTGTGCTAGGTGATCTACTCAGATTCCAGAGTATTCTTAAACTCATAAAAACATACAGATTTCTTCTTTTTAATCTTAAACCATTGCTTCATTTTCTTAAAATTTTACATCCCTTACCAAAGTGAGTGCAATAAATTTCAAGTTTTAACTTGAGTTGTGCATAAAATTAGAATTTTAATTTTCCCAAAGATTAATGACTAGTTTAAAAATGGATTTTTGCTGGATTCTTTTCAGCACTAACCTAGTCAGTGGCACAAAGTATAGGAAGCCCTTCCCGGACCTTGGCACAGTCCAATGCAGTTTATATTTGTAATCCCATGGAAAAGTTATTGGAATTCCAATAAATTAATTCCAATCTACCACTTATCGTGCAATCCATGGTGAGAATAAAGACACTAAGGCATATTTGTTGTTGTGGGAAGCCAGGGGGTCTTAAGTCCAGCCAGGGTGGTGGTTACCAGAACAAAGGGCTCGACCCAGGGCCGAACCTGGGTTTTATTAATTTGTGAAGAGTGACTGTGAGAAAGGCAGGAAGTACGTGAGTGCTGTGAGCTGGGCTAGGTAGGAGGCCTGATATCACCTTTTGCAATATGCAGAGAGAGAGAGAGAGAGATGCAGAAAAAGTAATCTGCATATCACAGATTGGGGCAGTACCTAGTGTTTTGGGGTCGGTGCTTCAGTTCTGATGTGTAATCATCATGCCCTGAGACATCATAGATTCTTTCTCGGGCCTCAGTCTCAGCGACAGCATGGCATCGCTTGGCCTAGCTCATGCATACTACTTGGGAGCTATAGGTGAGACATCACTGACCTGTCGCATTGCTCTAAAGACTACACATCAGCACCTCAGCTAGACCCATTTGCATTGCTTAAAGCCAATTGAGGGGATAAAGAAATATCCTAGGCAGCTCTGTACGTATCAATACATGAAGTAGGGCCAAATGCTCTTCTTTCAAGGAGAGCTATTCGGTTGGTCCTCCACAGTACAAAGTACACACTCAGTAAATGTTTTTTAAAAAGTCATGTGAAAATATGGTCGTATAAAGTAGTGTAACAATTCGTGAACCACAATCATTGGCCCTGCTCTTTTTGCACTGCTCTGGCTTTGCACATTCCCTAAAGGCTCTTGCTTACTTTATAACCTACCTTTGACTTAGAATCAGGAGTTTTTAAAATTGGCATTCTGTCCTTTCCTGGGTTCAGCACTGCTGCACATACATTTCTTATTATTTTATGGAAGGATATTTTTGCTGTTGAGAGAGGAAACAATCTTGTTCCTTCATTTTGCTTATTTCAGAAAGGATCAAGTTTTCATCTGAGCTGTAATTATTCCATTTCAAATTGGGGAAAGAAATAGGTAATTGGGGGAGCAAATAAACAATACAGGTAGCCCTGCTTTATAGAGATTTTCTCTGAAGATCTTGAATTGACAAACCAGATGAATAATTTATTTAACAGGAGTTGATTTTCCAGTTGCAGAATCCCTGAGGTTATGGAAAAGGCTTAAGACTGGAGAATCCAGTTTTCTTTAATGTCAATTAGTGATATTACATCTTCTAAGGTTTTATCTGTAGACTGGATAAAATATTGTCCTTGTTTTCCTTCCTAATTCTCTTTAATCCCCCACCTGCCCAGCATTTCCATCCTCTTATTAGCATTTTGTCAATAGGAGAGGAAAATCTATGCTATGGGGTATGAAAGATAACATCATATCTCTGGGTTGACGCCTGCTGTATTTGTAGAGACTCCCTTCACAGGCTTGAGAGTTTGAATAAAGACCAGGAAGATGGACCCTCTGCACACAGCAAAAGTGGGCAAACCCTGCTGAATTCTCTGCCTTTTTGTTTATTATGAATAAATGATTCTTTGGTAGTTGATCTTCGTGGAACTTACAAAACTCATTTTCTTTGGGTTCTTGCAGAATGCATCTTTGAAATTATTACTGAAATTTATGTTAAGTGAGATTTACTGTACAGAAATCCATTATACCTGTAACTTTTTAACAATACATTAAAAAAAATACATGTGCTTGAATAATGTGGTTCAATTAGGTATTGCTGAAAGAAGCAGCCGGTGACAAAGAAGAGGAAGTTAATTATAACAATAGCAATGCAATATAAAGTGAGGTTTGTGTTAAGAAGCTATGTCAGTGCTACATGTATAAAATGTCACTCATCATCTGCTCCAGCTCAAAGACAATATCTACTTACAATAGAGTTCTCCCATCAAGAGATTTTTTTTTTTTTTTTTTTTACCATGAAACAAAAGAGGGAAGGAGAAGAATATAGGGTCTAGAATTTCTTTTATGGTTATTTTCCAGGTTTGGTAAAATTTAACCTGATATTTGGTACAGATTGTTTTAGTTGGCTGTTGCTCCTGTTCAAAGGCAAAATGTATTCTTAGCCCTGACCATTAATAACATGGGCACGAAATGCCTCTAGTGCCAGAATTGAGTTGTCTGCTTCAATGTGATCCACGCCTCGCGTTATTCCTGGCTTTAAAGTACTTCAGGTAGTTTCATAAACTAATTCCATTTGATCTTAACACACAACCCAGTGGTACAGACTAGTTAAATTTATTTCATTTGGTTTTAACATACAACCCAAATGAAATAGACAAGTTAAGTAATCATTATCTGGGTTGGACAGATGAAAACATTTTCTTTATAGATGAGAAATAAGCTCAAGGAGACATAGCAACTTATTAAAGGGACGTATAACTGGTAAGTGTCAGGACAGGAATGAACCCCATATTTTTTCACCCATCATAGGTACGTTCCCTTTAACTCTGTCCATAGATTTTGTATGTCCTTTAAAAAGATGAGTTTGGGGCCGGTGAGATGGCTCAGCGGCGTAAGCGCCTGCCTTGCAAGCGCGAGGGCCCGAGTTCGACTCCCGGATCCCACATACGAAAAAGGGGCCGGTGATATCGCTCAGCGGCACGGGTGCCTGTTGGCACCTGAGGTCCTGAGGTCGTCCCCCCGGTACCCACAAAAAAAAAAAAAAAAGATGAGTTTGTAGCTTTCTGGTAGATTATTTGTTTGTTTGCTTGCCTGTTTTATGTTGAGCTTTTGTGGAAGCATAAACGTTAACACAGATCTACTTGGTTTCTTGCCTTTAGAGACTCTGTGTCATGGTTCTGTGTCCTCTATGTTGGATTGTTCTTCCCGAGCCTGCTGGGCTTTATGTCAGCAGTGTGCAGAAGCGGGGAAGGGTGTTTCACCCCAGTGAAGCCCATGGTGCTCACAACTGCATGGTTACCTTTGAAACACTGAAATTAAGTAAGAGGATGGAGCTGGGGAGTACATGAAATATCCCTCTTTTCCCCAAGTTTAACGGAATACTTGCCAGTTTTCACTGGGACAGAAAGAACTGGAAGGAAGACCCAGGAGGCCACCAGCAGGGGTCATATTCTTTCCACGGGCCAGAATTCCCAGTGGCACCTTTCTCTCTCTCTCCTGGAAACTGATAGCCTTGTTGCAGTCATGCTGTTCCAAGTCTGCACTGACTTAGCCACTCCACGCCAGCTGTTCCCACTTCCTTTCCTAATGTGGCCACCTGTACTTTAGGCACAAAAACTTTCTAATGTTGGAGATGCTCCATTTCTTTACCATTATGATCTTTTCAAAGTTGTATTATCCCAATAGCTATCAAAAGTTATCTTTGTCCTCTCTTGGAATGAGACCTAGACTAGATGTCTCTTTTGTCTTGCTTGGTTATTTGGTTATCAAAGGGGACTAGAAAATAGAAAAATCAATTTTGGATATTGCTGGTAGAGCCGGGGTTGGACTGACCAAAAGCCCCCTAATACTTCAGACAAGTACAAGGTCATAGTGCGGGTGTCGCATCTTGAGAAATATTCCACTGGCAAGAAACTGGAGTTTATGTTGATGTTGTCTTTTACTTAGAGCCACTTTCAATGAGAAGTTTCCATGATCTGATATGAATTACAGCAGCTACGTCTTTAATTCATCCCAACTCCTTGTAGTAGGTTTAATACAAATTAAACATTCTCTGTTCTGCCTCAGTAGATAACCTTTTGAGGTCTTGTTTGCTATGTTTGGGCTGAGTTAAAATGCACAAATAGTACCTTTTCTTCTTTAAAATTAACACCTCATTTAAAGTTACATAATAAGCCGTGAGTAAGATTTTTCTCCTTCAAGAGAATGATTTATATCCACTTAGCTTGGACAAAACATAAGTTAACATGGATTCTGTAGATTGTGATAGGAATGATTTTATAAAGTTTCATACTTTGTTATCATATATGCAAGATCTGAAATGAAAGCAGCGGGGACAATTAAGAGGGCTGTGACTCCAACAAGCAGTTCCTCAGGAAGACAGCATATCGGCTGTAAGCCGGTAGCACCGGTGATGGTTTTCCATAGAACCTCTGGCTCACTCAGCCCTCACTGCCACACCTCTTCCAGCCACTTCCATCTCTGTGCCTGGCGCACTTAAGAAGGACAACTTGGGGAGATGGAGGGTGTCACCCCAGTGACACAAGGACAACACTGACCATGATGGCCCTTAAACCAAGTGCAGACAGTGAGTAGAGAGTTGGAAGAGACCAACAACCCTTCAGTCCAGCGCTTTTAGTGCACTACATTAGAAGTGAATGGCATGTGGCTTGCTGGGAGCAGAGCCAGAACTTACATATCTGCCCTAACTTATAGTGCAAAAATTCTAATGTGTATTTTTTACATTCATTAATTTATTCATTTACTCATGTTTTTATTGAATACCTACTATATGCCGTAATGTGTGCTAGGCAATCACTACACAGATACAAGTATGAATGAAACACGTAGCCTTTGTACCCAAGGAGCAAGGAGCCCATGATGGAGGATGGAGGATCATATGAACAAAAACGTGTGGAGTGGTGTATGAAGTGCTGTCAAAGGTCCTTATGAGGATTGATGATGGCAAAATGAAAGGTTTTGTCTACCCTTTGTAGGATAGATAGGATAGGAAGGATAGATATCACTCAACACAATCAAGGCCAGCTTCACAAGGAGCAGGTTTCCTATCCTCTGCACAGAGATACTCTGCAGTAAAAGATGCAGAGAAAAGCACGTCCTCATTACTGAGCAAGACATGAGAAAGATATTCCTATTGAAAGAGAGCAGTTATCTGCGACGGTATGGTCTGCTACCTGGGGAGAGCCTCCATAGTCAACTTTGGAAAATTCTGTACATTGTGCTCCTGGCCTTGGGATTTTCCAATGTGTTTCTGTTTGTGCACGAGCTGTTGTGTATGTGTGTGTAATAGGTATTAACTCCCTATGAGACTGTAGGAAAAGCCACTTTCAACCTTGTCCTCCTTTGTTTCCATTTCTTTGAGTGCTGCCATTGTCCAAGCTCTTATTAGGATGTCCTTGGACTTTTGCAGTCACCACCTAAATGCATTTTCCCCTCAAAGACTAAATACCATCTAATCTGTATTTCCAAAACTTTAACAAGGATTACTTTTTTAAGTTATTTGTCTTTCTTAGGTCCTGCATTCACCTGATACAAAAATTTAAAACTACATAAGGGAAATGTTCTCTCACCTTTATCCTCTAGACACCCAGCAGAGTCCATTGGCAACTCCTATTATTAGTTTCTTGCATATCCTGCCAACCATATTTTCTGAATGTGAAAATTAGAATTTTGTTTTTCTCCTTTTTATGCATAAACAGGAACCTAGAATAAGAACTGTTCTGTACTTTGCTTTTCTCAATTAGCAGTGGAGATGGTTCCATAGCACTACAAAAAGAACTTCATTCTTTGTTTGCCTGCCTTGCTGTGTGGGTACCACAGTTTATTCAACCGGTTTCCAGGTGGTGGACATTTATATTGTTTCCAGCCTTTGCTGTTACAGTATCCCCGTATGTGCTGATATTTCTTTATACAAATCACTCATCTTACAAAATATTTTGGCCGCTAAGTGCTCACTGAACACAGTACTTTGTTTTAGCTTTCAAAGCCTTCTTCAAAACATCCAGGAATGAATTTCCCATCTTATTTGTATGTGTCAAAAAATGAACTTTTTGCTTTAGCTCAGTGATTCTATTCAAGTTCTCTTTCAAAAAAATACCTCTTTAATTCTCTCTCCTATGCATCTCCAAATGAACCGTCCTCCTTGTATCCTAGTCCTGTTGTTAATGTTCATTGCTCCTTACATGGACATTTGCTTTCTTTAGGTCTCTGGTCCGCGTCCCCCCTTCTAGCTTTGCTTTTGGTGTTGTGTCTGTCTTCATAGCTCAGCTTGTGCTATACCTTCTATATTCCATGCTTCCGTATCACTCGTTTGCCTTCTAGCATTTGTGCTCACCATGCATGTCCACGCACACTTACAATGGTTTTTTTTAAATGTATACATTTCCTATTTTGTATCAGCAAGATTGTGAGATATTGAAGGGTACCTTTTAATATCGTATGTACATCTTTATGGCTCTCAACACTACCCAGTGTAATTTCTTCCTCTATCAGTTTTGTTTTCTCCTCTGTTATTCTTGAATTTTCAAAAATCTTCATTCCACTCTGATCCAGAGCCCTTGGTGGTTTCCCTTTCTCTGCTGTGTTGATTTAGCGTTCTCATCCTGAGATGAAGGATGATGGTCAGTCAGCGGGGCCTGGCCGCTCTACTTTCACCTGGGCAGATCCAGCCTGTCTCCTTAGCCACCCTCGAGGCTCTACAAATGCCTTATGTTTCCTGTTTCCATGACAACATACATACCATTTTTTCCAGTACACTGTCCCATTTTCTCTTTTCTAAATAATGATTCCTCAACCTCAGTGAAGGCTTTATACTACAGGCTTTTCTAGATTGTCTCCCCAGTGTCTACTCATTTTAACATCTAGGAATAATACTAGTGAGCTTTAATTGAGAGCTTCCTATGCACCAGATACTGCAAAGCTGCATTATGTCCATGATCTCACCCAATCCTCACAACCTAGAAGATAGGGACACTGCCCACATGGTGTATTTATTCTTTCGCGCTTGTTGAAAAATATCTAAATTATATTCGTGGCCATTGTTGTCAGGTGTTCTTACTATCTATGTGTAGGTTTGCCAGTGGCCAGTACTCTTTATTCCCAGGACATGAGCGAGGTTGTGCTTAAGGGGAGCAAACTTGTTTTAATTTTTATCCCAGAGAGATTATGGCTGATCAAGTAATTCTTTGCATACTACTCTGCAGAAATGATTTTTAGATTATTCAGTTTTGGGATTTTGCCTGATTGTGCTGTTTTCCTTAGACCATAAACAAAATTTCTGTGTTTTATCTCCTCCATCAGATTGTAAACTTCTCAGATGCAGAAACTTACTCTGAACTCTCTGAAATTTCTAATTGCTAATATAATTGTTAATACAAAGTATCCCACATAGAATAATTCAATAAAGGTCATTGAATTAATTAATTTTTGTATTAACTTCTGCTATGCCTTTTTTCTTATTTTTCAGGAAATCATTTGCCAGAAGAATACTGTGAGTATTTTGTTTAACCTTCCAAAAATTCTTAAATCTTTTCTGTCTTCTAATCTCTGGTATTTTAAAAAATTTCCACAAATTATTAATTTCTATATCTATTATTCCTTTTTCAACTTCCTTACACATTAGTATAAATATGGTTATTTTACTTAAATACTACATTATAGGAGTAGATTACACTAATACTTGACTTTTTCTATGTGTAGTTATATTTTGGAAAAAGCATTTCCACAGTATGGTCAATGTTGTGGAATTATGAATGGCAACAATACAGCCTATATATATATATATGTGTGTGTGTGTGTGTGAGATTTCAATTTTCTGTTGAATATGTAATCTATATACACACATATATAGAAATAAATGTATCTGTATATGTGTCTAATATCTATCTTCTGCTTAGAGGGGTTAAGTTCCTAAGCATTGTATTCTGCATTTGAGACCACATTACATAATTCTAGCCTCCCACACAGAATTAAACAAACATGAATAAGTGAGAAAAATAAACTTTAAACTTAAAAATAATGCATGAAGAAAAATTATATTACAGTGGAAACGACCTTGTTAGGCCAATGGTTTCCTATTTCATCTTGAAAAGTAAGGGAGTATTTAAAAACTTTGCAATTTAGCATCCTCTGCAGGTTTGAATGGAAATAATACAAGATATAAAGTTTACACATGACATTATTTAAAGGGACAAGGTTCACAGTACAATTGGTGGTTTTTTCTTAGATCAGAAGTTTTAGTATGTATGCTGCCGACATGAGCACTGAGATCAGAAATTTTAAAACTTATGCTTAAGGTTTCATCAGGGCAGAGACTCAATGCATCATAGATAATGGTGCCATTATAAACTCTTACCCTTCACCTCTCAAAAGGAAATGAGCAATTTTCGTTCCATGCTTCAATTCAGTGTAGCAAATTTTGTTCAACAAGTACTGATTGACCATGAACTGTGTGACAGGGTTGGGCATGGTGCCAGAGTGGACTCGGTGTAGAGCTTGAGAATGGAAATAGCCATATTCATAACTGTCCCAGAAGACAAGAAATGAGAAGAGCCAGCGTCTAGTTAGGGGAGAAGGTCACTAAGCAAATAAATAAACAGACAAATTAGGAAATTAATCTGAAGTGAGGTGCTGAAGAGTGTGTGCCCATTATGTCCAAGTCCTTCAGGGAGGTAGCATTCCCTGAACCCCAAAGGCAGGAAAGAGCCAGTCACACTGGACATGAGCAGAAGCAGTTTGCTAAGAGGACTGAATGTCGTAGGTCATGAGCAAGTTGCCCATTGACTTGAGAAACCAGCTGTGTTCTGGGTGCTGAGTGTCCTCCACCAAATCAAATGTTTTGCATTTCTCTTTCAATATGTTTGAACGCTGAGAGCTTTTCTTTCCAGAAGCTTAACTCGTTTTCCATACATGCTTATGTTCACCTCATGCTTATGTTCACCTTTATAGTTCTTAAAAATTGAAAAACAGAATCACCATTATTTTTTGAACAGTGAAGATAATCAGCTGAAATAAAACTAGATTTTGAGGTGGGATTTTGCAGCCATGAAACAAAGCATAAGCCAGAAAAATTGATGGTGTTGCTTTATGATGATGCCTTAGTGTTTTGAAATTTAAGGAAATGTGTTCTTTCTTTTACAAAAAGTAGATTTGAATATTTTAGAATTAATAATACATTAATAAAAGGCAATTGATGCACTGGAGATTTTTTTTTTTTAAGACAGTGTCTCACTATGTACTTTAGGCTGGCCTTGAACTTACTAGCTCAGGCTGGCTTCAAACTTGTGGTCATGCTCCTGCCTCAGCCTCCCATGTGCTGGGGGATGTCTTTTTTTTTTTTTTTTTTTTAATCATCACACAGTGATTGTTTTATTTACTTTGGATTATCCTCTTTTTCAAATTGTGTGTTTAGTGGCAATATGCAAATCAAAATTACAGTAATCAAGTTTCTAAAGTATATGTGAGCCATCTTGGGAAATAAATGTTCCTGTATTATTAGTTTTCATCATTTTGAAAATAATGCTTTCTTAGGAGTTGATATCTTTCTAAAAAACACAACATCACAGGGCCGACCCTTGCACTTTCCCCCACTGCTTACTGCCTGAGCTATCTCAGCTTGGGCCAATTGTGCCTCCTGCTGTTTGCCACCCCCACCCCTAACCTTTTGACATTGACAGTGGTACTTGAGGAAAAAAAAAAATCATTGCCTCAGGAGCATAGAGAAGAAACTCTAAATTGTGCAGTGAGGCCAGGAACTTCAACAAGGATTCTAGTTACAGTGTTTTCAACAAGGGTCCTGAAGGATTTCAGATTTCAAGAAGGATTCTCTACTTTGGAGTTTATTTCGAGAGCTGCTTCTCTTGCTATTTTCATGATTCTCATTTTCCTCCCTTTACTCCTCCACTGCCAGGCATCTGATAATCATTCTCTTCTAGAATACTTTTATGCAGACCCATTATTCACCAGTGCCCAGTACTTGGTATGTATAGCTCATGCCTTATACTCAAGTACCGTATACATGATTTTAAGGCTTCTGAGGATACATAAGCAGCAAAAGAATAATATTCTAAACTTAACATAGCATAATACTTTTCTAGATTTTTGGCTTTTCATCTGTTTGTTCTCATTTTGCATCTTAGAAGATTCAAAGCATTTTCTTTTGTGATTTTAAGTTGTGAGATATCTAAGGGCATTTGATTCTATTCTTTTGTAACTCATGCATAGTTCCAGTGATAGTGAACCTTTTAGAGATTTCAATGATAACAAATTGCCTGACGCAGCACCCATGCCATCGGTTTGCCACCGATAGGCTGTAGAAAGCAGCCTGGTTGATACCCTTGCCTTTTCTACTTAGGCAGTGGCTTGGTGAAAGGATTAAATTCGATGGGCAGGCCATGAGATCCTGGTAACATTTTAGAAGCAGGACAATTCTCCTTTCTTTTCCTGGATTAGTCTTCCAATCACTGTTGCATGAAGGAGAACTTGGGACAGGAACAACTTAGTGTACTTGATTTCAAAGTCTAATTTCAACCTGTTGAATTTTTTTCTTGCATTAGCTGGAAGTCAAGGTTGTTTCTGCTTCATTACTGATGTACAAGTGCCCCAAAGCAAAATGTGTTCATAAATAACTAAAGCTGGCTGTAAGGGCATTGGGCTTTTTTTTTTTTTTTTTTTTTTGTCTGTCGTGAGCAGTCTCTTGACTCATGCAGGTTTCCTGTCAAAGGTGATAGGAAGCTGTTAGGGCCTCGCAGGATGGTACATAACCCCTAAAGGAATGACATGCTATGTGAAAGTCCCTAGGCTGGAGTCCCAGACACATTGTAGACCAGCCTGTCCACTCATCTGTCAAATAGACAATAGCATCTTTTTCAGTGAGTTGTAGTAAACATATGACCATGCATACCTTGGCGTAGAGAAGTGGTGAATAAATGCTTGTTCTTGCTGACTTAAGTGCCGAGGGTAGGAGAAATGCTGTCTTGTTCTTCATATGCCAATAAGGCTGGCAGTGGATACTCTAGACTCCCTGTGCTCCTATAACAGTGATAATAGGGTTTGCTACATTCCCCATTCTGGTTCTGAGCCCTTTGCTTGCTTTTCTCTGTGTTTTTTCTTAGGTTTCTTTCCAATTTCCTTTGATTTGACCATATCAAATAATTCCCAGGCCTGTGTTTTGGCCTGAAACTCTATCATATTGACATTATATTCCAACTCTCTTTTAGACATTTTCATGTTAAATCCCAACCTCTTAATCCCCTTAAATACCACCTTCTCTAGAAATAAACATTTTACCCTATCCTGCTCCAAATCACATCTCAACCTTTGGAAGTTCTTCTCATAGCTTAACTGGAAGTCAGGTTCTTTTTGTGCTTATTACCTGATATACAGCAAGTTCCTCAAATTGCAATATGTTCATAAACGAATCTAGCTCTACTTTGTGAATTCTTTCTTTCTGTTAATGTTACAGCTCTTTTTAGGTAGACCTGTTTTAAGTGGCCTTTGACTCTTTCTCCAGGTCCAGAGGGTTCTTTCCTTTGATTGTTGAGCACATGTGTCTGTTTCTACATTGCCACTGTTACTGATGTGATCTTGCTATGTAGCTTCCTGCCTAACTTCTTTAAATCTTGTTTCTCTTTCAGTCCATCCTGTTGACTGCCCTGAATGCCAAAATGCACATCTTTGGTTGTGTTTTCTTTCCGTGTTTGGGATCCTTTTATAGTTTCCACATTGTCCAGAATATTTAGTTGAAAATCCTTTGCTTAATCGTCACTTGAGCCTTCCTTCTCTGAGCCCTAAGCTTCATTCAGATTTGCTCACTCGGGGTATCTAGTCTGACTCCCATAGTCTTCTTCCCGGCAGTGCTTTTGTTGAATATGAATATTCCCTTGTTGGCATCATCACTGGTAGAAATCAGTGACCCCAGGGTGTAGTGGTGAAAGGAGAGTGACACGGACTGAGGTTCTCTAAAGGCAGGATCTGCAGGGCCAGACCCTGTAGACTACAGTGCAGCATCTCATCTTTATCCCAGGGATATCTGGTGGGCTCCCTGCAGCTGCTGCAAGCAATCTGATACAGGGTCTTAGAAAGGAGAGATGGGCAGGAGTCAGGGGAAGCCAAGAGTAGAAGCAGGGAGACCAGTTAAAACCAATCATAGAGGCTCAGGCCAGGGGTGCTGGGGGCTGGCCATCAGTGCTGGCAGAGAGGAGGGCGGCAGGTGGACAAACATGATGTCCATTGTGGAGGCAGAATAGATAGGAGGGGAAGAAAATGAGACATCAAGGATAACTTCTGGTCTCTAGTTTTGGTGACTGGGAGACAAGGGTAGCCATGCCTAAGGGAGCTGCTGTGTCCTGGCCTCATGCCCTGCACTGCCTATAACAGGGAAGCCCTTTGAACCATAGCTCTTAGTATTTCCCAGTCATGTATTTATGCTGTGTCACCAAGTACATTTTAAGTTCCCTGAAGCCTAACAGTTGTGCTTTCACTTCTCTGGTTTTCCTACAACACATGTTCTAGTGCTTTACCCATGTAAGATGGTGAATAAATATTTAATGATTGGTAGAAACTCTTCTTTACTTTTCTATATCATCTGTGTTTATGATATTGAAGTAAGTAATTAAAGAAATTGAGAAATTTCTTTTTCATGGGTCATAAATAAGAAATGAGGCTTTTCTGTTCCCCTTCACATTCAGAACTATCATATAAAATGAGTCACTGGCAAAGGAGCTGGGATTCCTGTTGGTGTGGCGCCCCCAGGCGAGGTCCCCACAGCTCAGTACCTCTGTCTCCACAGATGTGCACTGGGAACTATACCTTTATCCCTTACATGGTGACTCCACACAACAAAGTCTACTGCTGTGACAGCAGTTTCATGAAGGGCTTGACGGAGCTCATGCAGCCCAACTTCGAGCTGCTTCTGGGGCCCATCTGCTTACCACTCGTGGACCGGTTCATCCAGCTTTTGAAGGTGGCGCAAGCGAGTTCCAGGTAACGTTTCATACTGCCGCCTGGTGATGGCCGGGAAATGTTATTCTACTTCGCTCATCTGTACATCTTATCAGATATTCCCCAGACACCAGCATACAGCCAAGAACCAGGAAAAAATGGACGATATTCTCTAACTGGGTAAAAACTATGTCATATAGTTCACGTATTGCATTGTATTCATTTTATTTATAGAACAATTTGATATCTATCTCCTTCCACAAAAAGACTATTAACTGCTTTATAGTAGTGAAAGAGCTAAAAATACATATGAAAATCAAGTACAGAGACATCGGGATAGACGGCTAGGGACTTGTAGGGTAAAGCCCAAACTACAAAACTTGCTGAGAAGCTATTTTAATTAAGAATGATTATTTGTGTTAATGAATGTTGATACCGAGTCAAAAGTAAAGGTTATGTTCAGATTATAGTCATATCTAATTTGTTTAGGACAACTTCTAATACAATAACAAAATAGTTTCTGGTATTTTAAGTGGCATGTTACAGGAGAATTTGTTAACATGGAATACTTCTGTCTCCAGCTCTTTCTGAAACAAGGCAGACTATTAAATACACGGACTCCCAAATTTCTTAATAATGCCAAATATATGAGACATTCATCCTGTGTATCTTAATGAATTGAAAAGTACTCGTGTGCAAATGTCATTCGTTTCCTTATAAAATTACTATTTGTCATTGAAATCTTTTGTCAATCTTTTACATTGTTAATGCTTTGAAATGTGTGTTTTTTCCCTAGCCAGTACTTCCGGGAATCTATACTCAATGATATTAGGAAAGCTCGGAATTTATATACTGGTAAAGAACTGGCAGCTGAATTGACAAGAATTCGGCAGCGAGTAGATAATATTGAAGTCTTGACGGCAGATATTGTCATCAATCTATTGCTTTCCTACAGAGATATACAGGTGAGAAGATGCTTAAAGTAAAATCTTTGTATGTAGCCTGTTGGAAGAATAAGGGACTGTTAACATAAAATTTCAGTTCGGTAATAGGATATTCATGTTGCTGCTTGTAACCCCTTATTGACTCGTTCAAGTTTCACATCCTGTGATTTTATGATCAACGAAAAAGACTCATATATGTTAGCCATCAGTGGTTGTGAAATACTTATAAAGATTTGACTTTTCCTCCAAAAGAACAACAAAAAAATCTGCTCACATAGCTAACCAGGGGCAATCTGTTCTACTCTGTTAACCTCAGGTACACCTGTCAATAAATGAAAGCTTTGTTTTGACAAATAGCAGAAAATTCCTAGAGCTCTTTGGACATATCTTTTACTTCTTGAAATTGTGTTGTTTGAAATGGCTAGTGCTGGATCTACCTAACCTGAAGCAAGAAGTTTGTACTTGATGAATTATAAAAATAACTTAAAAATAATATAATCCAAAGCACACTAACATGATATATATATTTTGGGGGGCGGCACTGGGAATGCTATATTATTTTTAATGACATGTCTCAGAATTTTTAAAATATGGTAAATGGAATTAAAGTGTGTTCTTTGAGTTGGAAATTTACTCTTAGGTTTTTTTTTTTTTTTTAACTTTTTTTTTTCCAGATCATTTTCTTGATTAGTACATGTTTGCAGCACATGATGTTTATATTCCTTTTAGGGAGTCGGTATGCATGCATTCCTTTTTTTATCCCCTTTCCTTCCCCTCCATCTCTTTTTTTTTTTTTTTTTTTGTGGGTACCGGGGTGTCGACCTCAGGACCTCGTGCGCCAACAGGCACCCGTGCCACTGAGCGATATCACCGGCCCCTTTTTTGTATGTGGGATCCGGGAGTCGAACTCGGGCCCTCACGCATGCAAGGCAGGCGCTTATGCCGCTGAGCCATCTCACCGGCCCCATCCCCTCCATCTCTTAATCCCCTTCCTCTTTGAGAAAGATCTGCTTTCCCTACTTCCTATTATCTGTCTGTTACTTTGTTCTTTATTTATACTTTGGGTTCCTCATATAAGAGAAATCATATAATATTCAAGCTTGTGTGTTTAATCTATTTCGCTTAACATTATGGTGTCAAAGTCCATCCGTTTTCCTGCACGTCTTCCCGAAAGCGTTAAAGACTTCATATTACAGTGACACCTGCACACCCATGTTTATAGCAGCATAATTCATAATAGCTAAATCTTGGAAGGGCCTCTATGTCCATCAGCAGATGAATGGATAAAGAAAATGGGTTGTTTACACACCATGGAGTGCTACTGTGCCATAAAGAAAGATAATCTTGAGTCATTTATAGTTTTTTTAAATAGTAAAATGTGAATGACTTCTGGCTTCTTATTCCCACTACCAGCCTTTCAGATCTGTGGAAAGCTTTACATAGACAAGAGAGGCTCACATACCTGGAGAGCTGTGGCACTGAGGAGCTTGTAATAGAAGTTCAGTCAATTGCTCTTTGCCCTTGAAATGTTTCATTTCCCTGAAAGTAATAGACAGAACACTGCAGACCAGAATCTGGCTCTGTGGAGAAGTGAGCCACCCGTGTGTAGACAGTAGAACATCATCCTGTTGGCTGTTTCTTGTTTTTTTGATTTTTGTCAAACATGGTAACTATATTTCTAATAGTTTCATCCGTACAATCTAAATTTCTCAGAAGAAAAACAGTAGTTTATTCTGTGTTCTTCAAAATATTCCACAGACTCTAACTTCTCATTTAATTCCCTTCTCAGATTTGGATCTGGTTGACACAGGCATTTTGTTATCAGAACTTTCTCCTAAAGGTTTAATTCTCTACCATTCTCCTCTTATTTGAAAGGACTACGATTCCATTGTGAAGCTAGTAGAGACTTTAGAAAAACTGCCAACCTTTGATTTGGCCTCCCATCACCATGTGAAGTTTCATTATGCATTTGCACTGAATAGGTAAGAAGAGAAAGTTCCCTTCCCCAGTGCACTATTACATATTCTTGTTCAACCTGCAGATTTTTACTGGGTACTCGTGGCTTTGCAACAACTTCCTGTTAGAATGTAATATGCACATATCTATCTCAACCTCATAAAATATAAGGAGCTTGCATTCTGGTTTCTTTCTGCTTTTCAGTAACAGTCTCACACTATTTATATGTTTAAATCCAACAGTTCTTTTTCTTCTGTGACAAAGTTTGTACCTACTACTTATGTTCTTGAAAACTTAAAATTATACGAATGTGACAGTTGTTGCATTGTGTTATTTAGGGAATAATGACACAAAAAACAAATTCTGTGCATGCTCAGTACACACTCAAGTTTTTGATGGGTGCTTGCTTGAGTCCGAGGATGCAGAACCTATGAATATGTGGGGCCGACTTTATACTCAACACCAAATGGTCATTTACACAAATATTAACTAAAGCAGGGTAAGGATAATTATATTCCTAATCAGAGAATATTTTGTCCAGAACTCCTCTAAACAAACCTAATATAATCACCGGTCTGTTAGTCAAAGTTTAGATTATGTGCCCATGAATCTTCTAGGATTGAGACTGACACTGTCGCTTTCAGCCCTGCCTCTGCTTTCAGTCTGCATTATAGATGCCTCGATGCTACTTCCTACCTCGAGTCTCCATGGGGGGCCATCCATGCTCTGGTCAGGGAGAGGAATAGATCACCGAACTGTGCAAAGCTGAGTTAGTTGTCTTGCTGTTTTCTTCTGTGGTAAGGGAGTTGACTATATGTGTCATTGCCACAACTAGAGACTGATGAAAAAAGGGAGGGAATGCATTTATGGAGCACTTGCCATGTGCCGTGTTAACCTTGATTGTTTTATAGATTAGGCACCTACAGCTTGGAAAGGTAGAGTAACTGTCCCGGAAGGCTCCCTGTGAGCCTGCCATCGGACTGGGGCTCAAGCCCAGGTCGTCCTGGAGCAGAGATTGTGCTCCTGGTCACTAGGCTCTTTCACCTCAGCATGCCCCTCAACCAGAGATTGTCTTTCCTTATTTTCTACCAAAAATGTAGAATCCTCTACCTTTACTAACAAATGTATAATGAAAGCCCATTTTATCTTCCCATTTATTGAATATCTTCTAGATTTAATAGACTTAGATGAGACCTCTGGAGATTACCTGCTATTACTGGCTTTCGAGTAAATAATTTTTTGAAAGGTGGAATGGAATATGTTATATTTTGAAATTAAAAGTAAAAATTCATAAGAGCTTCTTACAATTTTACATTGTTTCCTCTCACTTTCCTAAGCTAGCATATAATGAAATGATAAACATATTTGTATGAAGCAGTACTCTAAACTCAAGATGTTTAGTACAAAGGGTAGAACAGGATTTTTGTGGGCAGAAAATTTGAAGTAGTACCTCAGAATAGAGACGATAACTTTTTACATAGTGGCTTTATTGAAATTTAATGCATATGTCATACAGCTTACCTAAAGTGTACAGCTCAATGGCTTTTTAAGGTATTAATAGAGCTGTATGGCCATCAACCTTAACAACTTTTAGAACAGCTCATTACCCCTGAAAGAAACTGCCTACCAACTAGCAGTACTCTCCTACTTCTCCCCAAATCCTCTGGTTCCTGGCAACCACAAATCTACTTTCTGTCTCTATAGATTTGGCTAATCTAGATACTTTATATAAATGGAATTATACAGTATGTGGTCTTTTGTGACTGACTTTTTCACATAGCATAATTTTCCACAGTCCAATAAAGGAAAAACTCTCAGAGAACTTTCATCTGGTTTTGGGAACTGTACACACATGTTATTTAAAAATGAGCTACATTAAGCCATTTCTTTAGATAATGAATGGTTCACATGTAGAAATTAGGCAGCCCAGGGCCGGTGAGATGGCTCAGTGGCGTAAGCGCCTGCCTGGCAAGCGTGAGGGCCCAAGTTCGACTCCCGGAACCCACATACGAAAAAAGGGCCGGTGATATCGCTCAGGGGCATGGGCGCCTGCTGGTGCACAAGGTTCTGAGTTCGACCCCTGGTACCCACAAAAAAAACAAAAAAAACAAAAAAAAGAGAAATTAGGCAGCCCTTGAGTTAGATTTGGTTGTTGGTATTATCTGTGAACTAGTTTGCTGAGTGTTTTGGAGCAAAAGCCATTGAACCATAAGATCAGGTGTTTGTTTCTATTTGGAATAATTGACTCCTAATCTCATTTCATCAACTTGAATCTGCATATAAGCTGCAGGGAAATTGAAGGACTGTGGGTGGGAAAGTACAAATCTATCTATCATCATGTTCAAAAGAGCAACTCAAAAGAGAGCCTTGTTAAGACCCAGTAGACATGCAGTAGGATTTAAAAAAAAAAAGTGCTTAGAATAGAGATCTTCAGAGGACTCTCAGAATCTAATTGTTGTTTTTGTCCTGCCAGACTTCACTCATGTGAATCAATACACTAAGTAGAGTTTGAGAAAGATAACTGGCCTCTATTGCTTTTATGATCTCTTTTGAAACAACGATGTTCTCTACCTTAGGAGAAATCTCCCTGGAGACAGAGCAAAAGCGCTTAATGTTATGATTCCTATGGTGCAAAGTGAAGGGCAAGTTGCTTCAGATATGTATTGCCTCGTTGGTCGAATCTACAAAGACATGTTTTTGGACTCTAATTTCACTGACACTGAAAGTAGAGACCATGGAGCTTCTTGGTAAGTACAGAGGATATAAGTGTGCTACTTGCTTGATAAATCCATGCCATACAAAACTGTGTGCAGATGAGAATGTTAAAATATTATGCACTGGTTTAAATATTATGAAAGAAATCTAAGATTATATAACTTTAGCACCTAATTTAATGAAATTCATTTAACATGGCAGAGTAAATTGGGATAAGTTGGATAAAAAGATAATCTATATAAACCATATAATATAAATAACAAAATATAATTTTGTGGAAAAATATATAGAAAGACATTAAAGAACTGAAAGAATGGGAAAATATATTGAATTTGTGGATAAGAAGGCCTGATTTTTAAAGATGTTAAGTCTTCTCAGCAAAGCTTTTTATGTGATTTGATAAGTCCATTCCAAAATTTATTCAAAAGAATAAACAGTCTAGAATAGGCAAAGCAATTTTGGAAAAGAGCAAGACGCAGAGACTTGCTCCACCAGGTAGCAGGTGACACACGCCTGTAATCCCAGCACTCTAGGCAGAATTCTAAGTGAATTAAAAATCAAAATATGAAAAAGTGATTTAGAAAAATAGTTTTAGACTACAATATAAAACACAAACTATATTTATGACTTTGGGATACAAAAAGATATCTTAAACAAGGCTTTAAAATCTCATAAAGAAAAGACTGGCAAGAATAGGCTGAGTTAAAATGTGCCTGTGCTCCTCAAAGTACTGGCTTTTGGAATAGGCAGAATATGTTCAATTGCAGTGATCTTGCCAGTGACAACTATATTTTTTGGAAAAACGCTAAAAAAAGAAAGAAAAGAAAAATGTTCAGAGCGACTAAAAGATGTCAGTAACAGGGGAGGTTTTGATCCTTGGATGAAGGATAGCACAGAGGGTAAAATCCACATGTAAATGGCTTTTCCCTTGAGGACTACTTGGACTGCATGGCTGGGCCACATAGAACCTAAGCAGGACAGCAGAGTCTAATTGGACTGAAAAGTCACTCCGAGACCACTACAGTGTCTGAACGTAGAGTGAGATAACCTCTAAATGAAGATGTCACAAAGGAAGGAGCCCCAAATCTGTATGTAATCCTTAGTGAATCCCTGGAATGCACAGTTGCCCAGTAAAACTCAAAGGAGTTCTGAGGTAATAGCAGCTGGAAGGCTACAAAGGTGAACAGAGATTTTTGCAGCTGTCACTGCAGAGGAGACAGTTGGGAGTTTGAACCTGCCAAGTCAGAGGGACTTGAACTTTCCAGTGAAAGTCTTCCATGGCCAAGCCTTAGGAACAGAAACTGCCTCCCAGGATAAAGGGCAGTACACTGAAACCAAAACAGAGCTACCCTAATAAAGCTTAAAACCAACTTTTCACATGATCAAAATGAATCAACAATAATGCATTTGCTTGTTTTAACCAATCTCAATACCCTCAAGAGTAGGATTACAGAATCCAGACTCTCTACAGTGTACTTAAAATGTCTAGTACACCATAAAAAACTGAGAATGTAAAGAAATAACACTGTACTTTTACTTTAATAAATTCTTAAGAAATCCAAACATTCACCATATTTTTCAATCACCCCTTGTATGTTTAAAACATTTTGTTAAGCTGAATGGTGGCTATGTCAGAGTGTTACTTATATTGTTCTTTTATACTTCTTAATATGCCTAAAATATCCCGATTAAAAATATATATAGTACTGTACATGTAAAATACATACATATAATATATATGTACCTGTGTATATATTAAAGTAAATTTACTTAGTTTAAGACTTCTTCATTAATAAGTATAAAATATTTTTAATTTGTTAAACTGAAATCTTAGCTTATAAAATCTTATGTCATTTTAGCAGTTTAGGGGGAGACTAAAGTGGGGTAATGGGTTACAGAGAGGAAAACTTGGGAACAGTAATTTCCTAGATTCTTCATAGGAAGCTTTGGTTTGGAATTTTGAATTTATTTTATCAATTTTTACTGCAACTCAAAGAGTTATGTAGACTCTTTTTTTCTGCTGTTACAAAAAAGGAACGTAACCATGCAGCCTTTCTGTTGACCTGACATTTACACTTGAGCAACATTCTTAATGGTGGGAGAATTGGAATCTGCTATTTGGGGAGCAGTGTGTCCAGTATAAATACTTTGAGCTGACGGAAATAATGAAATGCATCAATAATCCTAAAAAATGCCTGGTTTCCATGGTTTATAAATTCAAGGGGAAAACATGTCCCAGAAAGTTAGTATGCATCGTGTACAGGAATAAAACAAAAATGTTCTCATTTGAAAACTAACCAGTTTAGATTACTGAAAGACATTTTCAAGGTTGAGCAGAGTTCAGTTAGGGAGTAGAGGGTTTTTTCCTGATTTCATTCTGATTTGGTTTTAATTTTTCTTGTCCTTTTTTATGCTTCCCATTTAACCTAAGAACATTAACTGTCTCTCAAAAGAGCTTTGTAGTGAAGGTCTTCAGGTCAAGTGGACGATATCCAGATTTTTATGATTTCATTTTAAGCTACCCATTAATTTTCTAGTCAGAACTGGGAAAGCTTCAAAAGTTCAAAGATTTTAATGAGAGAGTCCTTAGGAATTGATCTTACATGCTTCAGTTGCAGATATATTTAGTAATGTAAAGATGTCACTTTTACTGGAGAGTACCTATCTATACTTACCATTGTTGTCATTATATCCATTTGCCCTAAAACACACTAATAAGGACTCCCCAATTTTTAAATGGATGCTTTTTCACACCCTCACACTCGTGAAACTATTTCAGCATTTCTGTTTTGCTCCCTCTTCCACGACAATGCAGACACACACTTGTTGACACTGCCCCACCCCCCTCCTGGTAGGCTGAGAAGGAAAACTGCCCTGCCAAGGTGCTGTGGTTATCAGCCATCTGCCCAGATGTACTCAGGACTACATCTATGCTGAGTTCTGGGAACCAAAAGTATGTTTCAACTGACCTCCTCATTTTGACTCATAATCCTCTTGAGTTTTTGCTTATCAAATGCAGGTGCTGGGATAAGGAGAGGGCTGTGCAGGCAGGTGGTCAGTCCTTCAGTCTTCTTTCCATGGACCGAATCATTTTCTGGTGGCTTGAATCTAGGGACTGTGGGGATTTTAAGGATAAGAGCTTCAGCCCAATAGCAAAGGAGCCCCTAGCAGTTGTGATAATGCTCATCAAACCCTTTCTTGTGATTCTTTTTTTAGTATTGTTAAAAAGTTAAATGCTCCTGCCCCATAATAGAAGGGAAGTTTTCTATGCTCCTCTGAGCATAGTATCTGATTCAACTATGGTGTAGGACACTTTTTACCACCAGAGAAACCCTCTAATGCACTTCTATTTTCTGAGAGTTTTAATCAGAGATTCAGAATGTGGAAGCTAAAAAAAAAAAAAAAAGTTGTATGGTTTAGATTTTTAAGTTTGCTGAATTATGATATATTGTTAAAACAAACTTTGGTTGTTCAATCTTTTCTGATGCAGAGGCTGAATAGTTTGAATCTATCCTGCTGATTTAAGCATTCAGAAATAGTTCTCTAATGTTTGATGTTTTTCGGGGTCATTTCCTTAGTTATTTTTGTTCATTGAAGCTCTTGAGGTGGATTGAAATAATGATATCACATTTTGTCCTTTGATATTCTTGGGGAATTGGTTCCAAGACCCCTGTGGATACCAAAATCTACAAAAACTCAAGTCCTTTACATAAAATGGAGTAGTGTTATATACATATAACCTGTGCATATCCTTTCAAATACTTTCAGTCATCTCTAGATTATACAATATAAGTGCTGTGTAAATATCTGCTATACTATATTGCTTAGGTTATAATGACAAGAAAATATTCTGTATATATTCAGTACAGACATGATTTCTTTTCAAAAATATTTTCAACCTAAGATGAGTTGAATCCTTGGATGCAGAATCTGTAGATATGAAGGGCCAATTGTATTCCTATATTTAAATTTCCAAGGTAAGGTATGAAAAATTCCCTTTTTATCTTCAGGTAAACTGTGATTTACTTTTAGTTTATTAAAAAATTGTGCCTTTTTATCATAGCTGTTCAATATAAAGTTTTAAATAAGTGGCAGAAGGGAGATTGGCGCAAGATAAATATTGACTCAGGACTTGAAAACAGTATAATCTTAGGAAAATCACTTCACCTTTAGGTTTTCTTATTTAAAAGCTGGGAGTAATACCTGCCTAGATGAGCATGCTCCTGGCATCCCACAAGTACCAGAACACTTTATTCCAATGAGTTTAAGCAATAAAAAATGCATCTTCTAGAGCATGAATCTAAAAGTAGGATTGGCTCTAGATAGTTTGAGTTAATAACTTAAAAATACATATCAGCACAGGTCCTTTTCCTCAGTATTTCCAAGGGAGACTCTGCCCTCCTGGGTAGCTCTGCCCTCCAGGTAGCCTTCTTTAGGGTTGCCGGGTGGCTGTGGCCGTTCCAGGGTCAGTCTAGATTAGCTACACGATGTCAAGGGAAAAGGAGGCAGTCTTTCAGATACCTTTATCTTAGGACTGAGAAAACCTGCTCCTAAAAACATACTCTGGACTTTCCTTTCATCATTGTGCTTCTAGTATTTTGTAATCAGTTCAGTACTGTGTAATCACTAGTGAGGAGGATGGGACTGATCTCTTTGGGAGGGATGAGTGCTCTGTAGTGAGGATTAAATGAAGCATTGGTTAAAATCCTAAGATCTAGTAGGCATTTGGTATTATAGTCATAGTGTATAATGCATAAGACTATTTGTATTTCTGTATATATTTGTTATCTTTCTCTATGCTTGAGATGGAAATTGTATTAAATTTCCTTTTTCCTAAAATGTTCCTAAAAGTTCTCTTTTTCTTCTTCCTGGATCTAGTTAAGCATTGTAGATACAAAGGAAAATGTATAGAGACTGCGTAACTTTCACACAGGCCTTGTTTGAATGTCATGTGTCAGGCTGTTGTGGGTCACCTGCTTGCTTGCTTGAAGTTACATTTGGTTCTGGAAAAGGTGGTGATCCCATTCTTAACAAGAAACATGAAATCATTTTCACAACTTTGAAAGGAAATTAGGTGCCTCTACTATATTAGCATAGACATGTATCTCCTGTTAAAATGTCAAAAAAGATTCATAGCTGGAAATTAAAAGTGATAAGTCTGTTTTAGGATTAATGTGATCATTTTTCCATAGTAACTTGAGAAAGAACGGAGAAGCTTGCCTTACGACTAATGTTCTTTTACGTCAATGATATTACTATTCAAACAAGGTATGAGCCTAAGAAAGATTTAGTTTTTGCATTATTAATAGGGTTGTTTTTACTTTAGAAGAGTTATGAACAAAGTGATTGACAGGCTAATAAAGACTAATGTCCATTTTCCACTTGCCAGATTAGCGCTTGTTTCTTTGCTTTGGCTCCAAGATAACTTTCCACTGTTCTCCTTCCTTCCTCCCTGTATCCCAGAGTTTTAGCTCACCATAATTCCACGAACATCATTTTTGTTTAGTCTTTTATTGTGTCTGTCAGATTTCCAGACTTTGGATTACTTTTGATTTTAGAACACAAGCCTGTAGAGTTCTTAGTAATGCATCATGATGCCCAGCTTGCTGGTGTCCAGATGTGTGCAGATGTAGATGATTTCCAAGGGACTAGCAGTTCCAGGACGACCTCAGTACTTGAGTAAAACACATAGTATGCCTACAGTTGCTTTGTAAACACGTGCCTTGGCACGTTGGTCTCATACATGGATCTTGATTAATACCACTTGCAGCAGATGATAGATTGAAGATCTGTTATGGCAGCACCGGGTTCAAGTCCAAGATTATAATGTTTAATGTGTCACGGTCATGGTTTCCTAATTGTGATTCATGAAAATTGAGCATCTAAGGACAGCAGCTAAGACTTGCTTTACGCAGTTCCATCATCAGAGAAATGAGGGAGCAAACATGTTTGCCAGGCATTATGTTGAAAGGGAAGGAGAACACAGATGAATGAGAAAAATTTTACTCAATGAACAACCAGTATGATTGTTTCCAAATTGGGTTTAACATCAGAATGGCCAGAAAATTTTCCAAAAATTCAGAATTCTTTGTTTGTAGAGATTCTACTTTAGTGAATCCACCTTATTGAATATACTAACCATAATGATTAATACGACTAGTCTTCTCTTATTAAATGGTACATGTCCCACCATATTTTGCTGTCACTATCTCCATTCCTCCTAAAGATCTTTACTGCTCTTGATATCTTCAAAGATTAGGTCTAAACCCCAGCCTTGCCCCTTCCTTCCCTTCAGAGCTCTCCAAAGTGTATCTCCGCCCATCTTTCCAGTCTTCTTAGAATATGGGTTTACATTGTAATTTGAAAGAATATGACAGTTATTGGAAGGGTAGGTGTAGACTCGTCCTAAACATAAAAATATTCACCCTCAGAACTAATCAATAAGTACAAGCTAAAAATCCTGAAATTTTGTTGTTGTTATCGGTTGGCAAAAATGAAAAGAGATGGGAATATTTTGAGATGGATACAATGTAAAAATCACTCTCCTACAGTGATCTCGTCAACATCTTTCTCAAAAGCAATTTGGAATTATGCATCAAGAGCTTTGAAATAATTCATATTTTTGATCTAGTTATGTAATTTGGAAACTATCCTAAAGAAATAGCAGATATGGAAACAAAGATGTGTTTAAAATGGTGTTCACTACACTGAATTTTTATGGTAATGCAAAAATTAGAATCCTAAATGTTTAACAAAAGGGAAATTGTTAAATCAAGGATAACATTTCCACAGGATGGAATCTCATTCATTCAAGATTGTGGAGGTTTTTGTTTTGTTTTGATGGCTGTGGTAAAACTATATTGTATGTAAAATTTGCTATCCTTTTTTTTTTTTTTTTTTTTCTGGGAATTGAATTCACGGCCTTTGCACTGAGCTACAGTCCCCAGTACTCCCCACCACCACTTTTTCTTCATTTTTAGTTTGGCACAGCATCTTGCTAAATTTCCCAGGCTGAGCTTCAATTTGTAATCTGCCTACCTCAGCCTCTCAGAGTGCTGGGATTACAGGCATGCATCAGTACGCCCAACTACCATCTTAACTATTTTTAAATGTACAGTTCTCCAGCATTAATTACATGTTGTGCAACTGTCATCATCATCCATCCACAGAACTCTTCATCTAGCAAAACTGAAACTCTTTACCCATTAAATAACAACTTCCGTTCATTCCTTCTCCCAGTGCTGGGGCAACCACTGTTCTACTGTCTGTCTGTGAATCTCACTACTACAGATACTTATATAAGTACTGTTTGCTTTGTGCTTGTCCAGTTTCACCTAGCATAATATTTTCAAGGTTCATGTATATTATAGTATGTGTTAGCATTTCCTTCCTTCTTAAGGCCGACTATTTCATCATATGTATAAACCATATTTTGTTTATCCATTCATCTGTTAGTGGACTTGCAGGTTGTTTCCATCTTTTAGATGTTGTAAATAATGCAGCTATGAACATTGGTGTACAAATGATCTCTGAGATCCTGCTTTCGATTCTTGTGGGTCTTTACCTGGAAGAAAATTGTAGATTTGTAAAATGTCTAATAGTGATGTGTATTATATCATGTTGTATTAAAAAGTTATAAAAACAGCATGATTCTCTCTTGTAGATAAAAATGCCAGTGCATAATAAAAGGGCTAGAAGAAGAAAGTTAGAATTTGGGGTGCTTTTATTTTTTTCCTGAATTTTGTGTTATAGTAAGGAATACATACAAATAAATAGTTTAAATTGGAAAGGGTTACTCTGCCCATCTCTAGATCAAATCAGCAGGGTGACTCTGCCCCAGTTTTCTGCACATGCTGCCCTGCTTTGCCTCTGAGTTATTTTATGAGTGATGATTTCAGAATTATCCCTAGAGACCCAAAGCACCATGTAATGCTAATTTAATTACTTCTATATCACCGAAAGAACCACAGCTGTTATATCACAAACAAGGAAAAAATCACAGCCAAATAGGAAGAACTCGAGCTCCATTTCTTCTTTGTTGGAAAGTAGATGCTCTTTAGCTAGAAACAGTCAATTCAAGAATATTTCTTTTACACTGGATTTTTGTTGAACATTTCAGTGAAGATGCAAAAAGTGAGCAGTCTTTATTTTGAAGACTTCATCTCTCACTTTACAATTAAGGACTCATTGCTTTTAAAGCTAATTTGCAATCAGGTGACAAACTCAATTAATAACAAGGTAGTTCTTGAACAAGAATCTATTACTTTGAAAGCTTGAATGAGATGTAATTCATTTTAAATGTAATAACAGAATACAAGAAGTATCACATTCCAAATGTAATACTAAATTGAAGAATGTAAGTTTTTTACTCTTTCAACAAATAATTAGTGATACAATAGAAACAACGGGGTGGAAATAATAATATTATTCATATATAGGTAAAGTTCTCTTAAAATGAGAATGTCCAGTTCCTTCCCTAAGATTTGTTTCCTTAACAATGTCTTTTCTAATTTATTATTATTCATGTCTAATGATCTTATTTCTTTATCTTTATAGTTTTGCACTATTAACCATTGTTATACATTTCCTTATGTACAGACTTTTATATTGTTATGTTCATTTACCCGTTTGTTAATTTTTAAACTGTGAAATTTTCAATAGCATCCAACTTCTTCTTTAGTGTATTTTTATAGGTACATTTCATCAATATTGCCATAATGGTCTTTTTGAAATATTAGTCTTTAATCTAAAAAGACTGATTAAATATATTTGTGAAAAGTACCATTCTTATCTAGAATATACGATCATTTGTTTCTGTTGTATGTAGAATACAAACTTTATCCTAAACATAAAAGCAGTTTTGTCTTCTCATAGTCCTCCTTTTAATTTTTCCTGTGTCACTCAACTCTCTTTACCAAACAAAGCAAAAACAGAATTAGAAAGAATGAAAAATAAACTAAAACTTTGTTTTCAAACACAAACCAAGGCTAGACAGAATGACACAGAGCAGAGGACCCAGGCTTTGGAATCCAGCAGAACTAGGTCAAGTTCCTGTTTGACTACTTGTACCCCACATGACTTAATATTTCTGTGCTTCAGTTTCCTTCTTGGCAAGGAATTCCCTCAATGTTAAGAGCTGTCAGAGTTAGAAATATTATACCTGAAGTGTCTCATACAATGCTTGGGCCTACTCAGTAGTTGGAGACCACTACTACGTTTCTCTTAGTATTTGGTGTAAACCAGTTTTCTTTGATAGCGAACACCTCCTGTGCTATATTATAATAGAATTAGAAACACACAGGCTTGGTTGTATGTCTTAATGGAAGTGTAATCTAAACATAAACTTTACGAGTCATTTTGCGGTTGTGTTATCAGTCCTTTTTCCTTGGCCGTTCCCTAAGAGGCTGTTCCTGTGGCCTGGGTTCCAGAGGGAAGACAACGTGGAGCAGAGCTGAACCATTTGCAGAATTCATGACCAGAAATGTGGCATAAACAGGAGTTGGGATTTTCAAGTTGTTTGATACCGTGGCACACTTATCTTAAAATGACTGAGACATCAGCTTCAACAAAAATAGTTTTACTTTTTAAACATCTACATGTGTTTTTATCAAGTTTGAAGCTTTAAAAATAATAATGATAAAGTATACATAGAAAATTAGCACCAAAGAGCCAGAGAATACAAAAATGGCCCTAGTAAGGATCCCCATGCTTTTTGTGACTGAGCTTTCCAGTTAATAAGGTTTTTAGTAATAGAATGAAAGAAAGAATCTAGCCCACTTCATCAGAGGAAACTAAACTCTCCCTAACAATAAATTAAAGCAATTTCTCATGTAAAACTTTATGTAGACAAAATAAATTCTACATAAATAACATATTGAATATTTTTACTAATGAATTCCAATTTCAATAACATTAAAATGTGACACAGCAAAGGTGATATGCAAATCAAATTTAATGTCATCCAAGGATGTAGTTTATGACCACATGGGTTTCATCAAGGTCAGGATTTTGACTACAGAAGAAAGCAGATAGGTGATTTGTGTCTTTTATGAACTGCTATATTCATCACACGTTTCAGTTTGGCTCCTGGTAGAAGTGTATATGTTCTTTCTTCATCCCTCAGGTCATTATAATTGCCTGCAGTGTGTCAGGCATCCTGATGACTCAGGTACTGGAGATTCATTGGTCAGCAAGTTTGGCAAGATGCTTGCATTCTATTGGGGGGGGTAGATAAAAAGAATAATTTCAAAGGGTGTTAAGCTCTGAAACAAATACAGAACTGTTCAGAGTTTCCATTTTTTACTTGTGTAATGCTATGTGATGTTCAAGAAAGTTTTTCATTTCACATAGATTGTTGTATTTATTGGCATAAAGTTGTTCTGAGTAGTCTTTTTAATGTTATTAGGATCTATACTCATATTTCCCCCCTTTTGATTCTTATCATGGAGCAATAATTTTTATTCTTTCCTTCTCTCTCTTTTACTCTTACTCTCCGATGAACTGTCTGCTTAGGAGCTTGTCAGTTTTATTAAATTTTGCAAACAAACTTTGTCACTACTGATTTTTTTTTTTATTGCACATTCACTTTGTATTTTATTGATTTCTTCTTCTACTTCAGGGACAATGCATTCTTTTCCTAGATCAAGCTTGTAACACTGATTTTTCAACCTTGCTTTTTCCACATATGCACTTAAAGATGTAAGTTGTTCTGCATCTCAGAAATTTTGGGGCCAGTGAGACAGCTCAGCAGCATAAGCGCCTGCCTGGCAAGTGCGAGGTCCTGAATTCGACTTCCGGTACCCACATAAAGGAAAAAAGAGCCGGTGATATCGCTCAGCGGCATAAGCACTTGCTGGCAAGCGTGAAGTCCTGAGGTCGACTCCCGGTACCCACAAAAAAAAAGAAAGAAAGAAATTTTGAAGTATTGAATTTTCAATATTCAGTTCATATATCTTCTAATCTTCCGTGTGATTTTTTTTTTTTTTGACCCTTGGAAGTGGGTTGCCCAATTTCTAAATACTGTATTTCTTCCTTTGCTGTTCTCTAGTTTAATTCTGTTGCGAATTTCATTCCCTTGAAACTCGTTGAGAAGTGCTTTATGACCCAGAAGAGAGTCCATATTTGTTGGGTGTAGCATTCCAGATATTTCAGATTAATACAGTTAATCGTGTTGCTCAAATAATCTATATATTCTCTTAGTCTTTTGTGTGCTTATTTGATCATGGCAAGAGTATATTTATTAGTACATGCTTGCAGTACATGCAGTTTACATTCATCTTAGGGAGTGAGAAGATGTACGTAATACAACTTGTGTCTTTTTTTAATCCCTTTCCCCTTTCCTCTCCCTTCCCTCCCCTCCGCCTCTAATTCCCCTTTCCCCATTTTCGTTCTTGTTGATATTACTAATCATAGCTCATGTTTATGGCACATAGTGTTTACATTTATTGAGGTTTTTGGATTCCTGTACATGGCATATCTTTATTCTAGTTAGTTCCCCTCTCCCTACCCCTCCCCACTTGCCCTTAGTCTCTGAAACAGGGTTTTGTCTGATATTAATATATAATCACTATATCTTTATGTATCATTTCACTACCTATATTCTTTTTTTTTTTTTTTTTGAGACAGGGTCTCTCTAGTTCAGGCTGGCCTCGAACTCACTATGTAGCCCAAACTGGCCTTGAACTTGCAGGTATCCTTCTGCCTCACTGTCCCAAGTGCTGGGATTACAGACATGCACCACCATACCCAGCCACACTACTTATATTCCGATAAAGCGTATCTTTTTAAATAGACAAAATTGTGCCATTTGTTTGTTTATTTTGCTGTTGTTAAATCAAATTTGAAAATCTTGTCTACTTAGCAGGTTTAAGTCATTTATATTTAATGTGGTAATAGTTGGGATTATGTCTGCCATCTTGTGATTTTATTTTCCTATTTGTCTCATAGGTTCTTTGTTCCTTTTGTCCTCCTTTTCTACCTTATTTTTTATTAATTTAGCGTTATATTTTCTCTTCTTTAGCTCTTTAGTAATACTTTTTACATTACAGTATTCTTTTAGTAGCTCCCTAGAGTTACAATCTACCTCCTTGAATTTTACAAACTACTTTCAATTTGTACTTTACCATTTAAACAGTTGAAATAATAGATTTCAAATCTTGTGGTTGCTATATTTTACATCTAATCACATATTTACCTAAGATGTATTATATTACTTCTACAGTTTCTTTCAAGAAATTAGGTACATGGTACAGGAGAGTAAAAATAGAAGGCTTGGGGCCGGTGAGATGGCTCAGCGGCGTAAGTGCCTGCCTGGCAAGCACGAGGTCCTGAGTTCGACTGCTGGTACCCACTTACGAAAAAAGGGCCGGTGATATTGTTCAGTGGCACGGGTGCCTGCTGGTGCGCGAGGTCCTGAGGTTGACCCCCGGTACCCAAAAAAAAAAAAAAAAAAAAAAAAATAGAAGGCTCTAGATTTCACAAAGATGTTAAGTCTTACATTTTGGTACAGTATAATTGAATTGGCAAAGACCATTACAGCCAACAACCAAAACAAGGATTAAATTATCTTGTAAGCAAATAAACATCAGCTATGTCCTTCCCCCTTAGGAACTAAAGAAGGTCACATTTTTTTCATTCAACAAATGCTTCACCAGCAACTGTACTAGGTGCTAAGGAATATAACTGTGAACAAGATCAACCAGGATCCCACCTTGACTGGATATTTTTGCTTTAAGTGATCTTGCTAACATAATATTTGATGTTCTCTAAAGAATCGTATATATTTTTTTTGGAAAGTCAGAGTCATGTGAGGTCTCTTCTGGAATATTTTCAAGTTTCTTTATGGTAAACGTGATAGAAATTTTTAATTTAGAAAAGGAAGGAAGACGGTCTCCAGTATCCTTTTGATATGCATGTTGAAAGTCAAGTTAGCGTTCAAGCAATATGGCAATTGGAGACCAATGTAGCAGTTTAGACCATACAGCTGCGCTTGTAGGATGGGGAGACTATGATGCCATCACCAAACTGGCTTGTGGTGCGCTTTAGGGTCCCCACCCTGTCCAGGCAGAGAACCAGTTTAAACACACACTGTGTTTTTCATCACACTTTGTATATGTGTTTATGAAATAGAAAAACAGACATCAGCCCAATTCAGTTTGCTTGGTGGTAGGTGCACAGGCAGAACTCAGTCAGTACTTACTGAGTGAATTGAGTATGTCTTGCTTTCTGCATCTCCCTTTTTATATCTTTAAGAGAGATATTCTGTTCTTTGATATCAGAGAAATGAAAATTTGTTGAAAATATTTCATGTCTTAATATAAATTAGAAAAGTGTATCACTTCTTTCTTCTCCTACACCCATTTTTAATGGCACACTTTGTCTCTGAACAGAGGCAAAGACCTTAAGACTTAATGAGTCTAAGACGTGTAAGTCTCTTCTTTCCTCCCCATGACTTTATGTGTTTGCAGCTCAGGTGCATTTTCCATTTTAAAAGGGAAATATCTATACTTCTAAAGAGATAAAAATACTTCTAATCTACTATAATGATGCAGTTGGAAAGTTTTAAAAATTATTCCATGTGTACATAACTATCAGGGCCACCTAGTTAAGATTAATACTGATTTGATTTATGTTTCCATTCAGAGACATTTGCTCTGCTTAAAAGTAAGAGTCCTAGAAAAGTCACAAGATCTTCAATATTCAGAAAAAAATGCACTTCGTTTGATGTCTAACTTATTTTAAACTATAGGAAATTTCAAATATGTATGAAAGCCAAGAATATGATAGATACTATTGTGTCCATTAACATTATTATTATTCCTATATTTCATTCACACAGTTATAATTGGAATAGGAGTAACCTCTATGGAATTGTAATATATTTTTCCCTACATACCTTTTTCTTGGCATGATATTTAGTCTTGATAGTTTCTTCATTCTGATTTTTTAAATAAAGATTTCAATTTTCATGAGTTTAAATGAAATAATATTGAATATCATTACCTATTTAATGATGCATATGGGAAATCCTTAAACAGATCCTAGGAAGCGTTACTTAAAAAATAGTGAATATTCGAATACTGAAATCCTTCAGATGTTGAGCTGTTCTCAAAGGTTGATATTCAGTTTCATGCATAGTCAGAAAAGAGTTCTTATACTGTTTGAGCCAGAATTAGTGTGGAGAGGCACGACTTCCGGTTTTCTCACTTTCTTCCCGTAATTGACTTTGTTGTTGTTGTTGTTTCTGCATCACTCTTAGGGAAGGGGTGCTTTCGGTATGTTACCAGATGATCCTCCTCAGTGCTTTGTATATGTTTAAGCGTTTCTAAAACCCATTTTAAAGATATGTGCAGGGTTTTATTTTAAAATTTTCACTGCACAGACACAGGTATCACACATTTCTGGTAGTCAGTAGAAAGGATTTTTTTTAAAGGCTGGAGTCATTAGGTTGAGGGTAAGTTAAGTAAGGGAATGCAAGGAGTGGGGAACAAGAATGTGCAGTTACTTAAGCATTAAATCCTAATAGCACACTAGATTCTGGGGTGAAGGCCAATGGAATATTTTTGGCTTACGCACTGTAGTCATGCAAACAGAGGTATTGCACACCCAGGGTTTCATGACTGAGAAAATAAACTTGTACATTTTATTTTATTTTTTTTTATAGGTACAAAAAGGCATTTGAATCTGAGCCAACACTACAGTCAGGAATTAATTATGCGGTCCTCCTCCTGGCAGCTGGACACCAGTTTGAATCTTCCTTTGAGCTTCGGAAAGTTGGTAATTACAGCTTGATATTTTACATGGAAATCAAGAAGCTAATCCCAAACTTGGTACAAAGAAAAAGAACCATTAGTAAACAGATCCTTTTGCTTTCTACCTGATCTTTCTGGAAAAGAAAAGTTGATCATATCTCTTTGCTTGGTATTTCATACTATTGTGCAGAATTCTGATATTAGGATTAATTTAGCTTTTAGTTTATTTTACCAATTTCTTTTTTTTTTTCTTTTTTTTTTTTTTTTTGTGGGTACCGGGGGTCGACCTCAGGACCTCACGCGCCAGCAGGCACCCATGCCGTTGAGCGATATCACCGGCCCTTTTTTCATATGTGGGTTCTGGGAGTCGAACTTGGGCCCTCGCGCTTCCCAGGCAGGCGTGTACGCCGCTGAGCCATCTCACCAACCCTCTTTTACCTGTTTCTACTAAAAGCCCACATGTCAGTAGTTATCATTCCACCTCAAACTAGTACTGATGATATGGGCTCTGCATACAACCCTCAATCCCAAATAAGGTCACTGTTTTGTGGACTATCAGGAATGTTTCCAATTTAAGATTATGCTTTCTTGGAACTTTTTTCTTAAATCCTCTATTTTCTTTTTCTGCTTCTCAAACACACCTACCCCTATGGTGTTAGAGGTGGAGCCTCCAAAACCCCCACAATAACAGGTCAAGTACAGGTCAGGTAGTGGCTAGTCGCCTCCAAGAGCATCTCTGAATTGTAACCATTGATAGAATGTGCTTTTGGCTCTTTTCTCTGTAGATTTTGTCATACCCGTGACTCTTTTTTGGCACTTAAAGAAATTAGGGCATCTTTATGGACATATTTTTAAGTGATTATCTTGGTTTTTGCTTTGATAACACTTTCTAAGAAGCTTTTAGATCCTAGAATACCACCTGTGGTAATCATATTTTGTTCTCTTGAATGTCTAACCATCCCCTTTCACAGAACTTTTCCAACTCCTGGAGGAGAGATTACTACAGACATAGACAGGAAAAAACATTGATCTTAAATCTGGGCAGTACAGAAGAAATTTTCCCTTTAGTATTTTTAACTGGAAAATATTTTGTTTAATTTTTCTTTCTGAAAAATGAATCCTGGGCTTTTTAAACATTATTTGGGAAGGCTTGGGATGTAAAAAGTATTAAAATGTAGTATGTACCTGCATCAATTCCCCATGATGAATTTAATCATTTTATACTACAAATGTGTACTAATAGAAAATACAGTGGAACAAAAAGTAAGAAAAAAAAGAAATTATTCATACATAATAGGGAAATTTTTGAAGGTAAATAAAGTCTCAGTATAGTATTAAGTACTTTTTAAAAGTCCCAGTCTAAAAAAAAAAATTATAAAATACTTATTGCTGGGGAGTATAATGACATTAAAGACATAAAACTCTATTTGAGAAAAACATATATTTTTGCAGTACTGGGGATTGAATCCAGGGGTATTATACCACTAAGATGTATCCCCAGCCCTTTTTATTTTTTACATTGAGACAAGGTCTCAATGGCAATAGATATGACAGTTAAGGGCAAGGTCTCAATAATTTAGTTGCTCAGGCTGTTGAAATAATTTTTTTGACTGATAAATGAAATCAGACAAAATATATTGCAACCTGCATATTTTAGAAATTATAGTAAGACTATCGTAAACAAAACTACTTCTATATCAGTAGTCTAAACATAATTTTTATTGTTCTATTCTTGAGCTCAAAAGTGAAGTTTTTTTGAAACCATTTGAATAAGCAGGTAAACCAATAGCAATGGTTTGAAAATCTACTTATTCCAAGTCTCATTTTAAGTTAAATATAATTAAGACAGCAACCTGAGATTTGAGGAACAATAACATGCAAAATAAACATATTTTAATTTTTTCCGAGAAAAACTCATAATATATGTTGAACGAACATTTGAAAACATACGATGTTGAATTTAAAATTTTGAAAACTGTGTAACATATACAGATTTAAGATATGACTTGACAGTGAATTTATAGCTGCTCTAAGAGCTAAGTTTTAGTTTTCTAAAATACTGCGATATACACTCTAAAATATATGCCCTTCAAAAATACAATCAAAATTATGCTAATCAAAGTAGGTCAGTGTAAAGTTAATTTTTATATGGTAAGACAGGATTAAGTGGATTTTCAAGGAAAGACATGTTGGCTAAATAAATTAATAGGCTAATACAATAGTTGTATTTATAGTATATAATGAAAACAAAACTAATAACATATTTGGCATATTTTAAAGATATGCAGTTGCATTCTTTCTTTAAGAACTCTAATCACATTTTCCAGTAATTGATACCTTTTCCCATTCTTCCTGTTGGCACCTTGAAACATGCAAAATAGTCTGAGTTACTGAGTAGTTATAATAATCAGACATTTCTTTATGAAATTCCTTTAGCTGCTTTTTCAAAATTTGCTTTATTTTTGAAGGGAAATGATTAAAAATTAAAATGTAATAAGATGAACCCTAAAGTTGAAGCTTTCTAAACATACCACATTTAAAATCTCTAATGTTAGAAATTGTCCTTAACTGTCATATCTATTGCCCAAAAACTGTACTAGTCTGTTTTTGGTAGCTATAATGAAATACCTGCGGCTAGGCACTATAAAGAAAAGATCTTTATTTCTTTAGTTTCGAAGGCTGAAAGTCCAAGATTGAGTGACCCCATTGATCTGGCTGCATCATATTGTGGCAGATATCATCATGGTGGGAGCAGCTGGGAGAGGGAGAGATCCCATGGTGAGACTGGAAGCCAGAGAGTGATTCAGGGCTCAGAATCACTCTCATGTAACATTTCACTCTCGCGGGATCTAACCAAGTCCCATGAGAACTACCTTGATCCCTTCCAAAGTCAGCATCTCCAAGGGCCTCACTCCCTCCCCTAGGCTCCACCTCTTAAATGTTCCCACACCTCCCAACATCCCTATAGCGTGGGACCAAGCTTCCAACACATGAACCTTTGGGAGACACACTCAGACCACATCCAAAGCACAGCTTAATGTTCGGACTCAGTTCCAGCTGCATGTTTGTTTAAGGTTATAACTAATTATTTCGTGGATCTGTGTTTTACTGTCTCTGTTTTTGAAGAATCATTGCTGTTTAGACTATTTAGAACTAGGACTTAAAAACACAAAACCACATTTTACATCTTCGATTTTAAGCTTCACAAGCCTTAAAATTAATATTCAAACTTTAGCTAAATAAAAGCTGATTCTCTCATAGTCTGTGGAATTTTTTAACTATGAGACATTTTATGGGAGAGAATCAGAATTACGAGTTTGAGTCCCCCACAGTAATGTTGATATAGTAAGAGAACACTGTGTTTGGAATTAAGACAAACCACTATTTGAATCTCATTTTCAGTGAGTATCAAAAATTATGGAATATAAAAATTATATTTCTGAATGTAAAAATCCATGTCTATAAAGGTAATCAAGAAAAAATAATCAAAACGAAAACAAAATGCATCACTAACCAGAAAAGAACTTGTCACCTATAGAGGTGGCCAGTGTCTCAAAAACTTGGAAAGTGTAGGGAAAAGAATGAAGCACTTTTCTTTACTCTTCCTTTTTAGAAGATACTATAGTTTATCTGGTTGATGAAGTACAGCTCTTCTTGAATGGTGCTACATAGTGTATTCTTCAAAAGAATGTTAGTTAATAAAGTAGGACTGTTGGGAACTGTTAGGGAGAAGTGTGACTGTTAGGGAGAAAAGGAAGACCGGTTCTCTCATACAGCTAGGAGGTCTTTTTATAGGGTTGTGAGGGGGAGAGTTCAGTGAAAAGGAGCAATGGCTATCTGCCAAGGCAAGGCCTGAGAACGCTCAGGGAGTAGTGCTTGCTATCAATAGCAGGGCTGAATAATGGTGGGAGTTAGGGGGTGCAGCTGGCTGGGTGTCATGATCATATGACAGAATTATGCCAAGGCCACTAAACAAAGCCAAATAGCAATATCAGCAATTTCAAAATGTGAAATTTCATTTTAAAACTATTATAATTTTAACTATTAAACGTTTTCATACTTGCTACTTGAAAGTTTGACATAGTTCTCTGCTAGATCAGTGCTGGGCTTACTGTTCTGCAAGTATGCCATAAAAAAAGGTACTCATTCACAACTGAGGTTGTTGGTGGAGGCATGTGCTTTGTTTTGTTTTGTTTTATGTGGATACTGGGAGTTGAACTCAGACCCTCGCGCTTGCCAGCAGGCGCTTGTGCCGCTGAGCGATACCACCGGCCCTTTTTTTCCTTTTATGTGGGTACCGGGAGTCAAACTCAGGACCTCGCGCCTGCCAGGCAGGCACTTGCGCCGCTGAGCCATCTCACTGGCCCGAGGCATGTGTTTTTAGTGTATCATTTTCTCCATATTTTTTCATATTTCTTACATTTTAAAAATATGCCCAGATAGAAGATCACAAATGTTGTTGTGTGGATATGTATAATCTTTTTCACCTCACAAAGTCTTCAGGTGGCAAAGCAGTTCTCTTTCTCTTCAAAATGTGAAGAATTCCCAAATGGACTTTTTCTCTGAAATGGCTTAAGTGGGATTATATAGTAAAAAATAACTTGAAAAAAATTTTAAAGTTATTATGTTTGTTACAAGTATAATTTTCAAAAAGGTAAAATTGTGACTCTGAGGAAACATAAAATAGATATGTGTAAAGGGTTTTATTTAGCCCAATTAATATGGAAGCCAGTAAGTATGTATGGCCAATTCAAAGAGCATTTGAGAAGCTCACGTGTCTATAAACAATTTAACAAAAAAATGTTAAGATTTCTGAATTTAGTCTGGCGTGGTGGTACACACCTGTAATCCCAGCACTCTGGAGGCTGAGACAGGAGGATCACTGCAAGTTTAAGGTCAGCCTGGGCTACAAAGTGAGTGCTAGGTCAGCCTGAACTGCATAGTGAGACCCTGTCTCAAAAAGACCAAAATAAGAAAAAGATTTCTGAATTTGATTTTCTTAAAATTAATGGCTTGTGTCTAATAGGCCATATAAATCTTAGGGGTTATCTGTTCCACTAGACAAATTATTTGCATCTCTATTGGGCAAAAATCTACAAAGTTAACAAATTTCCCATAAGTTTGAGGCCTTTAATAAACAGTAAAAAGTGAGATATGCTAGCAGTCTTGCCCTAGATGGTCTTTAAGTGGCATTATGCCCCATATGCTATTGAAATGACATGTCCTACTTTTTACCCTGTTCCCAAATGTCAGGTAATTTTTTTTACAGTTTAATGTAATGGGTGCTAGTGGAATTAAACAGGTCTATAAAGATATATTCCTTTTAAGCAAACAAATACTTATAAAATGCAAAAATAATTCAAGATAGAGCACAAATGAAAATTTATGATCTAATGTAAAGAACCTAGAAGAGCCAAAACAATGTTAAAAAAAGAATATAGTCAGAGGATTCACATTATGTGATTTCAAGCCTTGTTAGAAAGTGACAGTAATGAGATAGTGTTATCTGTCAGTCTTTATAAGGATGTAATAAATTTTGTATATAAAATCATCATTACTTATTGTAGCATTTTAGTCTTACAAAATATATATACCGTATGCACTTATTTTTCAACTGACTGAGAATTTCGGTTAACAAGACAATAGATTTCCTGCTTAAATTACTTAAGAATCCATGATATAATACGAAAAGAAAGGAGGTTATGCAACAATGTGTTTGGTATTATCACATTTTAATTTACACAAGTACAGACACACATAAAACTCTAGATCAAGGTACGTAAAGTAACCATGGCAGTTGTATCTGAGTTTTCAAATTAAAGGATAATTTTTACCTTCTGTGTACCTTTGTGATTAGATTTTCTTTTTTTAACAATGAGCTTAAACTACTGGTTTTTTTTTTTTTTTTACGCTACTGGGAATTGAATCCAGGGCCTCTTGCTTGCTGTGCTCTATCCCTGAGCTACATTCCTAGTTTGCTTGCTTGCTTAATTTATTTATTTATTTAGCAACAGGATCTTGCTAAATTGCTGCATCTGGCTTTGAACTTCAGATCTTCCTGCTCAGCTTCCTGAGTAGCTGGGATTACAGGCATCGGCCACCATGCCCAGTTTAAACCACGTTAATAATCAGAAACCTAAAGCTATTTTATTCTTAAAGGAGGATGCAAGCTTAATTTAGCTTTTTAATGAAAAGTTACCTCTGCCTGACTGTGGTGTAACATTCTACTTCCTGTTCATCTTCTAGGGGTGAAGCTAAGCAGTCTTCTTGGTAAAAAGGGAAACTTGGAAAAACTCCAGAGCTACTGGGAAGTTGGATTTTTTCTGGGGGCCAGTGTCCTGGCCAATGACCACCTAAGGGTCATTCAAGCATCTGAAAAGCTTTTCAAACTAAAGACACCAGCATGGTAATAATGAATTCTTATGTGTTTATACAATTAATTTTAATAAGCTGCCTTATATTGTTCTCATGTTGTATTTATTAAAGTGACAATTTGATTATTTAATTTATTTTTAGAATAAAATACGGAAATCTGTAGAAAAATGTGATGTTCCTAGAAAGAATCTGTTGAATATGGATTCTAATGACTTTGGATAGGAGATATCAACCAGTCACTTTCGTACCCTTCCTACACACTGACTAACACAGATTGGCCAGTGTCACCCACATGAGCCACGCAGAGACCACTCATTTTATGCCTGCAAGTCCGATCCGCACACAGGGATGAGGCCGTGTGTGTATTCAGCCCGCTGGCCTTTGCTCCAAGCATGTATTCTTTGTTTGCTTTATTACTTAATCTCAGTTTTGGAATACTCATTCTTGGTTTTCATTTCTTTTACTTAGAATTTGACAGACACATTTGCATGTTTCCTACATATGTATGTTATTCTAATTTCACATTATTCTTGGAATGAACCCATGTTTCAACACTATCTATATGGTATTGTAGAAAATAAAACAAAATCCCAGTTGCATTTAAAACCACTTTGAAAAACAATGCTTATTTAATTATGTGTCCCACATTATAATTGACCTGTAATTGTGAAGACATAAAGAGATTAACAATGACAGAGAAAGGCTCTTTCTACAGCCGCTCAGAGCCCAGGGATGACTGGGCACATCACAGGGACTATTCGAGGAGGTGACCATGATGCTAAGACCCTCATGAGTTCCTACATGACTTCCTCATACCCAGGTCTCCTTGAACCAGTCCTCCCCCAGTACTGTTCTCACACTGATCTTTCTAAAATGCAAGGCTGACCCTTCCCCTCCTCTGAAATCCTTCAATCAATATAGTTTAATAATTCTACACAGCCTGAAGGATAAAGTCCATCTCCTTGGCTTGGCAATCACGGTTTTCTCTGAGTCAACCCAGCCTCAGCTGTTGTCACACCGTAAGATTTGCACTGGCCTCTCTTTATTGTATATGCCAAGCTGCAGTTTTACATGCGTGTAGCTCAGTATCTGCCTCATCCAGCCATCTGGTCTACCTGACGAATATTCGTAAATCACATCTGCTCATAAAGCAGCCCCAGATCAGAAACCTAAGTCCCTTCCTTCTTGCTTCTGTTGTTCTTTAGTAATGACTCTGTTGACATTGATTGTATGACTTCCCTTATTCATGTCTCTGTTTAATTATGTCTTCATTGATATTTATTCATGGTGTTATAATACCTTTTTACATGTGTCTCCACGACCTTATATGCAACTTGAGAATGGGGCCATACTGATAGTATCATGTCCACAGTAGGCATTCAGAAAATATGAAATAAATGCATGCATTACACTCGGCCAGATTTGCTATTTTTTTGATGACTGTTCTGATGGCAGAGGAGAAGACCAAAGTGCAAGTATGAGGAGTTTGGTTTTAGGTATGCTGGCTCTGTTAACAAAAAAATAGACATCATTTTATGCAATAGTAATAACAGCCACAAAACAGTGCCTTAAATCTCTATTAGCTTAATTTTTATGGAATGTTAACTCCCATGTTTTTAGTCTACAAAGCACCTATGTAGCCATTATCTTGTATAATTATCTTCTATTTTCCCCTATAAGGCACCATCTGTCTTACTAGGTTTGAAAATATTCATATAATATATAAGCTGAGTTGTTTCAGAGAAAAATAAACTCTTATGAAGGATCTATTTCGGAAGTCTTCAAAGAAGTGTATTTAAAAACAAATGCATTCACCTTGTGTTTGAATAGTACATAGGCATTTAGAAACTAACGTTTTAAAAGGATGTATGGTCTCAGTGCAATTCACTGAAGTCCTCTAAGCCTCACTTTCCTGATCTCTGAAATGGAGATAAAACCCTAGTTTACTGAATTTTTTGGAGAGATTTAAATGGATAACATGTGAAAGTACATGCTACATAAGAAATAATGAATAATGTTTAATGCCACATATAAATTAGATTTACAGAATAAAACTGGGATGCATAGTTCTAAATTTGTTTGTTATATGTTTTATGTCTTTTAATTCTGAGGTACCTCAAGTCAATTGTAGAGACAATTTTGATATATAAGCATTTTGCGAAGCTGACTGCAGAGCAGCCTGTGGCCAAGCAGGAACTTGTGGACTTTTGGATGGATTTCCTTGTCGAGGCCACAAAAACAGATGTTACTGTAGTTAGATTTCCAGTGAGTACCCTTGATATAAATCTAAATTCACTTCTGTGTTGTTTCTTGTCTTTAAAGAATATCTTGTATTTTTATTGTAACACTACTGGTGTGTTGATTCTCATCCCCTGAGACTGCAGTTACCTGCTTCATAGCTTTATTTTCTACTAATTGGTTTGCTTTAGTTTATTTTTTAAAATAACTTCTCCAAATCAGAGAAATGAGATGCATTTTTATGTTTTTACCATGGAATTTGGGTGGTTACTTTTGATAAGTAGTGAAGTATGCTTCAAAAGCAGTAGAAAGATTGCCTCTTGGTTAGCTCAATGAGTCAAGGCATTTCTTCAGCTGAGACAGATTGATGCTATTAAATATTGCTGCTTTATTGACATTGTCTTCAGTCTTATCACTATTATTGTAATAAAAATTGTTAGGCTTACTTGTATTCTTATTCCTTCTCTACCATCCATTACCCAGTGGGTCAGAGTTACTTGCATGGGTCAGAGATACCCTGTTTACAATGCTTTGACCATGGGAAAGGACTTGTACTTCTGGATCTGCAACTAATTTTAGCTAATCTCTAGCAGGTTTGTTTATATGTGTATGTATATATATATATCCCCATCCTTATAGCTCTCATAATGCCATTCAAAAGTAATTTGGCTTCGACATCTAATTCAGGAATTATTGACAACTCACAGTGTGTACAGATTTTTTCCTGTATGAAAATGATGCCATAAATCTCTTGGATTGAACTCTCTAATTTCAATCTTCCATACTCAGAGGTGATGACAATTCTCCTTTCTGTAGAAGTTTGATTTCTAGCTTTTGTTGTTAGGATCATCTGCCTGATTAAGGTAAACCCATCACTGGCATTAACATGCTTTCCTCTGGCTTCCAGATGAAGCTTTGAGCTCAGCAGGATCCTTAATTGAAAAACCTTTCAAACTAAATTACTTCACTTTATTTTCTACCCTAGATAATGCGCAGCCTAGGAAAGTACTTATCTTGCTGGCAGCTTGCCCTTTGCTGGTGCTCTGAGCAGCAATAAATATGGTGGTGAAAGAAGAGAGCACACAACTCAAGTATTTAATTGACCGCTAACTTGATCCACTCGAAAACTGGCTATGAGAGGAAATCATTCATAATAGTCGTTTCTAGCTAATTTAAATTAGTAGGATATGAATTAGTCTGTCATAGTGTAAATAAGTGAATGTAAAGAAAATAAAACCCAGGAACATAGAGTGAGAAGTTATGAGATTATATTCACCAACTTGGTTTCATTTAAAAATGAAGGGGAAGTGGCCCAGTGATAGATCATTTGCTAGCATGGGCAAAGTCCCTGACTTCAATCTCCAACAGTGAAGGGCGAAAAAAAGGAAATTTTTGTTCATTAAAAGCACCATAAACATGCCAAATTGAAAACTGCTAGATAGGGAGAAAATATTTAATATAAATTATGTAAAAGGGTTAATATGCTTAATGTGCACTAAAGACTTCTACAAATTGATAAGAAAAACAGGCAAATCATATAAAAAGATAATTAACCTTACTGGATAATCAAGAAAATTAAAATGAGATAGAATTTTGGCCTATTTGACTCAATTTAAAAGTTTATAATAATTGGCAGAAGTACAGAAACATGAGCATTTGTAGCTCAGTTGCTGGTGAGCTTAGGAATTGCTACATATTCTGAGAAATCATCTAGGGAGGGGAATGATAGGTGTATAAGGACAGTGGGGACTTCAGGTTTTTATTCCAGTATCTCAATTCGTTTTTTAAAAAAGCTTTGAAGCAAGTATGGTGGCGCAATAGCATTTTTTAATCTGTGGGTGGAAGGCACAAAGGTATTTGGTGGATAATCTTGCAGATTTGTTTATACCATAGTTTGATTGTCTTTACCAATCCATTTCCTTCTTGGAATTTGGTGGTTTACTTTGGGGCTTTTTGAAAAGCCCCAAATTTGAAAAATTCTGAGTGTTTTCTACTCTCTTCTCTTGCTCCAGCATCAGAATTTATAACTTGTGTGCTCAAAATTGCTTTCCCATAGTTTGTTGTTGCCCAGAGCGCAAAATTGTACCACTCTCTAGCTCTTTTGAAGTTGAACTTTCTTAGAGTTATGTCATCTTGTGTGAATTCCAGAAAATTAAGTCAACCAAGAAGTTCCAGATCCAATAGAAATTGCTTTGGTATTAACCATTTGAATTTTTTTTTTTTTTTTTTTTTGGTATTTACATGTAAGATCAAGTACTGCAAAAACTACAAAGATAGTGCTTAAAAAATAATGAAAACATATTAAGGATTTTAAAAACCTCAATATAGGGCTGCTGAGATGGCTCAGTGGCATAAGCGCCTGCCCGGCAAGTGCGAGGGCCCGAGTTCGACTCCCGGAACCCACATACAATAAAAGGGCCGGTGATATCGCTCAGCGGCACGGGCGCCTGCTGGCGCGCGAGGTCCTGAGGTCAACCTCCGGTACCCACACACGCACACACAAAAAAACCCCCTCAATATAGATGATAATACAGAAGAAAAATAAAACCAATATTTGGGTACTCAATTGTGACCGCTTCTAGAATTTGCCATGCTTCTCAGAGGCATAGAGAAAGGATCCTTTTAGACCTATGGTGATGTATCAGTTACTGCAGTTCATCATGTCCTTAGACCTGGTTCATACTTAGGAAGGCTTCTCTGGGTCTTCATCAGGATGATAAGATTATCCTTCTTTCGAAGTGGTATCCTATATGAGAAATGAATGAAGCCAGGGTAGCCTATATGAGAAAATATTTACTGTGATCGTCTCCATTTATCTCTTTATGATATCCATTCTCCTTTTCCCAGGAAGTAACCAAGACCCTGAGCAAAAGAAAATTAAAATTTATTTAAGAAATGATTTCGGGCCGGTGAGATGCCTCAGCGGCGTAAGCGCCTGCCTGGCAAGCGCGAGGGCCCGAGTTCGACTCCCGGAACCCACATACGGAAAAGGGGCCGGTGATATCGCTCAGCGGCACGGGCGCCTGCTGGCGCGCGAGGTCCTGAGGTCGACCCCCGGTACCCACAAAAAAAAAAAAAAAAAGAAATGATTTGAATGGCCCCATCCTTTGTTATTACTTGGGTTCAGTTTATTTCTTTTCCTTACCTCTCTTCTGGCTATATTTTCTTCCTTCTCACAATGAAAAGTTTGGAGACCCTTAACCTAACATCAAGACGGAGGACAAGGATCAGGATGAGATAAGGAGAATCGTGGTGCTTGGGAAGGTTCTAGAGGACTATGAGACACCTAAATGTAGTCCATATCTGCTCTGTAGTTTACAGACCTGGCCCTCTTCTTTCCTCCTGCAGATATGTGAAGTCAGAAGTTAGTTGTGATGCTGACCAGTATAAAATGTAAGAGACTAAAAGCAAGAATATGTATACCTTTAGTGAGTTGTGCTCAGCTTTATGACTTCATCAAATTGCCTCCTTTTGCTGGTCTTTTCTCAGCCTTTTTGTGATCTCTGTAATGTATGCTTCAAATTCCTCCCATTTTGTTATTTCAAGGGCAGATCAAAGAAGGGGCTCCGTGAAGATTAGATAGCGATAATTGCAACCTGGTTTTTATTCCCTGTGCCAAGTGAGGAACACATAGTTCAGAGTTTATCAATTAGAAACATTTCAGATAGAAAATACAGACATAACTTAAGAAAGCAGTTAATATGGTGCTGTGCTTTTCTACAATTAAAAAGTGTGCCCACAGAATTAGAGAAGAAGGTATGTACACAGTGAAGACACTTGAATGATGTTTTGGGAAACCCATCTTTTATTATTATTCGTTTTCATTTCATAAACACTGGGATCCTCAGACATGAGATTACTGTGTCTTCGATGTTTAGCTTGAACATTGATTTTCAGTATGAATCAGTACCACTTAACTCAGTTGACTAGAGTTTGGGCCCTGACTTACTTGAGAAATGAGTATATTCCTGAGTTAGCATATATGCCTCTGCGGGTTTTCTCTGGGTTTCATTTGTAGTATATCCTATCGTTTCACAGCAAGAGCCAGACCAAGAATTCTTTGAGTTTTATATGTTTTTTGTACTCAAAGAGTAAAGAACATTTTGTTTTTTAGTGCCCTTTTCCTACTTCTTTGTACATTAACTTACAAAAATGTACTGTTATGATGAATTTAGAGTACAATGAATACATTGGGTTTGCGGTATATGACCAGAAACCAGTTTTCTAATCCAGATTCTGCACCAGATTCTGTGTTTGAATATACTGTGAATCTCTAATTTCTTGTGGACACAGCTCTGGGAAGGTTTTTCCCTCCACTTTTATTTGGTAAGCTTGCTTGATTCAAGATTAGTTCTAAAAGTAATTTCTTTTGAGTTTTAATCAGTGGAGTACAAAGAACTATTCTAGTTTCTCTATAACAAAGTACTGACTTTTCTTTTTTTTCTTTTTTAACATTCTTATGAAGGTCTGCATAAAAATTTGGGGTCTTTCAATATCTGTACAGAGAGGTAATAATTATAGCAACTTTGAAATCAGGGCATGTTTGGTGTTTTAAAGTTATTCGCTCCTGATGTGAGATATTAGTAATAACATATTTATTTGTAACTCAGATTCTTAACTTACTTATCATGTATGTATCCTTTATGTATCTCCAAAAGAGGAGAAGATTTTACTTTTCTTTTTCTCTAACAAGGCTAAATATATCATAGTGAAGATGCCAATTTTATCTTGAAAGCAGTGCAAAAACATTATTATGTCATACAGCTCTGTCTGTTTCTTGGGTTTATATATAAAACTCTTTAAATAATAACTCAAGTGGTATCTAAATCCATTTATATGGGTATGAAAGCATACTACTACCTGTTTATAATAAAATATGACAGCAGAAAACCTAAAATAACATATGACATTCTGTATATTGAATATTTCCTCTTCTGTGCACAGAATTATTCAAAAATGTTCTGTCTTCTTTGACACACTTCTATTTATAGAAATAGCTTCTGTATTACATGATAAGATGTATCATAAGTAGATTCCCTTGGGATAGCTGAACTAATAGATGAACTTCAAATATTTATTTCCAAGTTTGTTAGCAATAGAAGGTGATGTATTTGGGGCCTTACTAAAATTGTATAATAATTATACAATAATACAATTGTAACTGTATGTAATAATTATGTATAATAATATAATTATATTATAATAATTGTATAATTATGATTGTATAACACCATAAAGTATTCAGAGGACTCACCAGAAGTTAAAATGGGTTATTCCAGTAAGAGATGTAGAGCCTCATCTGGTAATCTCCCACGTTGGTGCTGGGGTGTTATAACAACTCTAAGTGGTTTAAATCTTAAAGTACTAACAAGAGTTTCTATGTCCTATCTTTTCAAGGTGTTAATATTAGAACCAACCAAAATATATCAGCCTTCTTACTTGTCTATCAACAATGAAGTAGAGGAAAAGACAATCTCTATTTGGCATGTGCTTCCTGATGACAAGGTAAATCGGGCAGTTACTAAGAAAAGAGCATTAGTAATGAAACACTTCACACCTTTCTAGTATTTACTATTTCAGCACATGCCTGTGTTAATGAAGAAGTAGTTTGCCTGTATTTATCTTGGCATAGGTACATTCTGTAATATAAACTTGGTTAAATTTGGGTCGTGAATTTCACTCAATTAATAACATACAGTTTAACTATTTGGATTTTTATCATACATGGCATAACCAAAGTGTAATCAAATTGGTATGTTTCTGTTTTGTAAATTAGTGCTGTACATTAAATTATGTACCAAAGAACTAATACCTAAAATATATGTTGTAAATGATGCATATATTAATTCTAGGAAGCTTATCAGGATAATACTACTTCTAGTGTTACACTGGTACCATAATAGTTTTTGTTATTTCTAGCTGTTTGGTTCTCTAAGTAGCTACTAAATCTCAGATAAGCCACTGACTCATTGTGTTGTGCACAAAATGAGATGCACTATGCTACTACTTGTTTTCAGAAGGATCTGAAGCACTCTCATTTCTTTTCATAGCAGTCATGTGGATAAGCCTTTCTGCATCTATATTTCATCAGTTGTACTGCATGTAGAAGTCATCCTGTTTTATTAAAATGGAAAACTTTTCAGGATCTGAGGAGTCCACAGGGTAAACCATAGAAATGAGGGAAGTCTTTAGAGAAAGTAGTTCATTCATAGTATTTTTATAATAACTTTCCAAAATATCCTTATACTTTTCTTTAAACATCATTCATTCACTTACTCACTCAACAGATGTTTATTGAGGACTTGTTCTGAGCTTGGCACTACCAGGAACTATGCTAGATAGTAGGGATACAGGTGTGTACAAAATAAATAAGATTCCTTAACTTCTACTCAGGGAGACAATAAAACATTTGAGTATTTTTATGGTGGTAAGGGAAAAACAAAGCAAGAAATGGAATCAGGAGGTCTATTTGGGAGTATAGGGTTGCATTTCAATGTGTTTTTTGAGTCAATAGACCTAGGTTTAGAATAGATTTTTGTCTCTGACTGTGACCAATTTGGCTTCTCCAAGCTGCAGTATCAGTGTTCTCTTCTATAGAATAGGATAATAATAATAATAATAATAATAATAATATCCACCTCGAAAGATGGTTGTGAAGATTAAATGAAATAACATAGATAGAGTGCTTTTCACAGAGCATTCTTATTATAATTGCTCATTGTATTTTCAGAGTAGTAACAACAACAAAAATAAAATGACTGCTTTGTACATATTAGGGCTAAATCCTAATTTTGAAACTCCAGAGTTTAACCCTGCTTCACTCTTTAAACAACATGGAGTAACCACGTGGGAGGGCGTCAGTGCTCTGTTGAGGCACAAACCTGGCTGACATCTGGAACACCCGTGGTACCCTGGCCTGCAAGAGACCTACTGAGTTGGAATCTTTTATACTTACAGTGAAGCTTGGGAACATACATTTTTATGAAGGTGCCTGGGTGATTTGTATGTGCAGCCATGGCTGAGAACAACTTTAATAGGGTACACTAAATTATTCAATCATAGTGGCTGAAGAATTATGATGTCCTTGACTTCATGACTAATCTGGCTCCTACACATAGTGTTTTTCAAAGTGTGTCTCATAAAATACTAGGGAGTCACCCAAAGAGCTGGATCCAAATGCATGTCCTTGGTCTGCATATCACAGAAACTGAAGAAAGGCAGAACTCAGATGTGTGGAAAGGCACTTGGGTTTAAAATGAGCACATTGGGGCCGGTGAGATGGCTCAGCGGCGTAAGCACCTGCCTGGCAAGTGCGAGGGCCCAAGTTCGACTCCCGGAACCCACATACGAAAAAAGGGCCGGTGATATCGCTCAGCGGCACAGGCGCCTGCTGGTGCGCAAGGTCCTGAGGTCGACCCCCAGTACCCACAAAAAAAATAAAAAGTAAAATAAAATAAGCACATAGATACCAAGAAGCACCCAGAATACATTTTTATGGATTCAGTGTCATATTAAGTCTTGTAACTTAGTATTTTAGCAGGCATGCTAAATGTTGATAACATGCAGTTGCAGAATTAACATGGAGAATGCCATTCTTTCTCCAAATCTGTCTAGTAGCATTGAGAATTACCTAGTGGCATCTTTCAGAACTGTGGTCTTTTTCACACTCAGTTTGTGGTACATTGTCCTTGGTAGCATTTTCACATGCCAGTTCTAGACAGTTTTAGGGACACTCATTCCATTAATAGGTTGTAATAACAGGATCTTGCTCAACATACCCAAATTATACATTCCAATATCTGCCATTATAAGTAGAGTCAGAACATTGACAGTTTTGGGCCGGTGAGATAGCTCAGCGGCGTAAGCACCTGCCTGGCAAGTGCGAGGTCCTGAGTTCGACTCCCGGAACTCACATAAAGGAAAAAAAGGGGCCGATGATATCACTCAGTGGCACAAGCACTTGCTGGCAAGCGCGAGGCCCTGAGGTCGACTCCTGGTACCCACATAAAAAAAAAAAAAAAAAAAAGAAAGAAAATTGACATTTTTTCGTGGAGAGTGCCAATCATACAAACACTTAAAAATCACTTGTACTACTAACTTATTCATAATGGAAAACTTCCTTTGATAACTCCTACAACACACTGTCATAAGAGTGACATTATATGCACTTTCTCAGTAAAGTAATAAAAACTTTGAAAGAAGTCATTGGCCACCACCCTACAGGTAACATTTCTAATAAGTAGGTTAAAGAGACCTCTCCCAGAACATCATGCTACATCTGAGATAGCTCTTGACATTAATGCTTAATATCCATCAGCATTGTTTGAGTTCTCTGGAGCTTGGGATTGTGTTGTTTTATGGAGAAGACCATATGGGCCGTTGGTCTGTGAATTTCAGGGAAGAGGCATGAAGGCAGAACAGCATAGTAAAGAATGCGCAATCGGTGAAACTGCTTGGGGTGAAGACTGATGTTATCTCTTTCTTGTTTTGTGACCTGGGCAATCCACTGTAGTTTTCATAAATGTAAAAGGAGGATAGAATTGCAGTGAAGATTAGACAAGAATTATTGTAAATCATTTAGCACAGGTCTAAATGGCACAGAACGAGTACTCAATAGTGGTTGCTGTCACGGCTGTAATATTCATCTGGCCTTGACATTAGAGTTCAGAGTTGTACTCTGGAAGGTCAGAGAGAAGACTGTTAGAACTCACTACACATGGGACAGGTAGAGATCTCAGACTGGAGTAATGTGATTGTGACCACAAAGGGTCAGACTGTTTAGAAAGAAAAATGTATGATTTAATCACAGATTAGAATGAAGATCTAAAAGGAAGAAATAAGTGCAAAGTGACTCATATTTTGATTGCCTTGATAACACTGGTAGGGTGTTTAGAAGGGAAACCTGGGCTATAGAGGAATCATATGGAATTTAATTTTGGACTTGTTTAGTTGGAACTGATGGCATGATTCTAAATAGAATAATCCAGAGACAAAATTGAGAATAGTCGGGCCGGTGAGATGGCTCAGCAGCATAAGCACCTGCCTTGCAAGCGCGAGGGCCCGAGTTCGACTCCCGGATCCCACATACGGAAAAGGGGCCGGTGATATCGCTCAGCGGCACGGGCGCCTGTTGGCGCGCGAGGTCCTGAGGTCGACCCCCCGGTACCCACAAAAAAAAAAAAAAAAAAAAAAAAAAATTGAGAATAGTCAATATAAATATATACACATGTTATTAATATCAAAGCGCATTGTTTTAAAGTATTTGCAGACAAGTTCTCACAAGGTCAAGTTTAGTAATCATAAAATTTAAATTATAACAACTAGACAAGTTAGGAGACATGACATTATGGAAAGGGAGCAAGACTAGGAGAGATTTTTGCAGGCTTAATTGGAAAGAGCAAGGTTACCCAAGGACACTTGGATACAGAACTGGGCTGAAGGAATTAATGACCAGCAAGATGCAGAGAATGAGTGGAGAGCCAGAAGAATCTGGAAGACAGAAAAAGAACAGAGAATAAGCCAGAGATTTTTGGAAAATGAGCATGATTTCCAGCCAGTTGTTACTGTTTGCTCCGTCCTGGAGGTTCTTCATTCAGTGAAGTGAGCCTTCTGTTGATTTTCCTGTGCTTTGTGACAATTATAGATGTAATATTATGCTAAGAAATAAATATATTAAGATATAAACAAGCACAGATGAAAGGTTACAGATTTAGGCTGTGAATTATCCAGCTTCCATTTTCACCACTTTCTGATCAAGAAGAAATATATTTGCATTATTCCCATTCCCTATAACCTTCATATTAAAAATTCTCCTTGTTCATAAATTTAAGCTTTTATAAATTAGTTTCCATCTTAATTTTATGTTGATTTCATAGCAAATCCTCATCCTATCTAGTGTATTTATTACTGCTGTTGTTTTCTGTATTTCTTTAAAATATATGTGGTAAAGTTAGGAGGAAGACAAGTAATAAAAATAGGAAAATCTTATTGCCGTGTTAATTTAAAATGACTGCAAATCTATATTTAAGCAGCAGATAAGCAACCAGTTTAATAGATCTTATGTTAAACAGGAAATGGATTTTTTTAATGTAGAATGTTAATTTTTGTGCAAAAAAGTAGAACAACGAATGTTGCTTTTTATTTATCATATTTATTTCCTTACTCCCTGAATACTTTCATTCTAAAATGTGGAATGGACAGTTCTATGAGTTAGTATATACTTCTTATTGCAATTTTTCAAAACTTTTAAGTACATTATATACCAACTTTCAGGTACTTTTAGAACTACTTGAATGTGCATGTATAAGTCTGCCAAAATGAAACCCATTAATTAAAAATTTTTTTAAAAAGAACTACTTTACATTCAACAGTAAAATTGAGTCTCAGTTTTTTCCAGTTCTCCCTTAGATAGTTGCTTCTTAAAGTCAGTTAATACTTGAAGAAAGTGTACAATGAAAGAAAAATGTAAGCTGAAGAAGAGAAGCTATTTGTAAGGTGTTTCAGTGGGTTGATATTTAGATTCTCCTTCCTTTTAGACTGGAAGTCCATGCATTCTTGGGCTATCTGATAGCTTCTCAAGCACAGGTAGAAGGTAGCAGGGCCCAGTGGAGCACAAATGTTGCCTCCCCTCACACCCCAGCTCCAGCCAGTTCCTTTTGGAGAAGACCCGGGAAATGTGTGAGGGGTGCATGTTACCCCAGATTCCAAAACTCCCAACTAAAATAGCTTAAAAAATAAGGGAATCCTACATAAGGCCCTGAGTTCAGTCCCCAGCACTGCAAATAGAATAAAATAAGGAAATGGTATCCCAGAGAGGGGAGAGGGTTAACCCCTCTCCTTCATACCGAAAGATGTTATCATGTGGCCATGCCTAAACCATCACCAGCAAGGGAAATGGGCTTACTATGGCCAATTTAAATTAATGAATGTTACCATCCCACCTGAACCTGAACAAAATTTATTTTTTGTTAGCAAAGGAGAAAGAGGGAATTGCCATTCCCTAAGGAACCAACAGTGCCTGCCACTGTGTAATTTCTGCCACCCTAACTCTGTATTAGCTCCCGGTTTTTTATTCTTGTCCTGACTGGAGTGTGGGATCTGAGGCTAGCCAATTCTTGGAAAATGGTGCTTATGCTGGTTGAATTAGGTTGAGCATTGGTTTGGGCCTGCTGGGGCTAATTATGACTCCCGTTCAGGCCTTGCCTTTTAAAACCTGGACAGTCCCTAGAGCCTTAACTCCTGGGTTGGCTGTGTAGCTCACCAGCACCTCCATGTGGTGAGTCCCCTAGCAGGACAGGCGGGGTGTGAGGCCTTCTCATGCTGATCACCCCATTGAAGGCCCTGGGCTTGATTGACAGCATTGAAATGGAACATTCCCTGGCAGCCTTTAGGAACCTACTATTCTGGAAGTGCCATATTCCCTTCCTACAAAACCAGCCCAATCAATCTGGGAAATCTCTCCTTAGCTGCTCCCAGAACAGGGCTGAGGGAAGATTGATTTACCAGTGCTATCCTGTCGGTATTTGCTGGTTGTGGTTCAGTGTCTGGTTAGCACACTGCCCAGCAACTCTGTGCTTGATGCCCTCCTTCTCTTCCTACACATGGCCTGGCAAAGCAGCTCAGCTGCAGGCTTAGAGGAAAAGGTAGCATCGTGTGCATGCAGTGTGCAGGTAACAGCGGCAGCTCCTGGGTCACGTGTGTATTTAGAAGTTCACCTGAGGCCAGCAGGATTTAGAAGCAACTTTCCACATTACCAGCTGCGGTTGCAGGCTGCTATTCTAATTTACCTACCACTGCACACTAGTTAGGAGAGCCACGTTCCATGAGCACCTTTCTGTGGTGTCTTCCCTCCTTGGACTTCATGTTCAACAAAATTTGCTCTGTGCTAATTTGGTCACATCCTTGTGACTTAACTAGTGTGCCTCGAAACTAGTTTTTCAGCAAATCTGCACTGGGTTCAGAAAACCTATTTTTATTTTAAGTTGGGTGGCCCTAGTGAAGAACTAGGGGCTGTGCATATAATTTGTGGCTTTTTAAGTAGCTTTGGCCAAGAGGGGAGTTCTGGGCTGCCTCAGAGCCACCAAGTTTGGTTGCTGATTTCACTAGCCCAGCCAAGACCTCAGCCTCCTGGCAGTCAGTAGGTAAGAGTTTGTTTTCCTGCGTGTTTTACATTTACAGAGTTGAATTTCTGTGTGAAGCTATCACTGTAGGATACTTATTAGATATAGACACATGTATCAACTATTTGTATAAACACATTTAGGCTATTCATTTTGTATCGCCAGTCATTTTTATAAGGAATATGATCTATCTCGGAATTTATTTAACAGACATATGAATTTGATAATAAATGTAATAGCCTTAGTAATAAACTCAAAATATGAATTCCAACTTTTCTTTTCATTTGAAACCTGCAAATCACCTATGTGTATATCATATGGTAATCAAAGTTTTTATGTTCAGACTTCCTTAGCATATTGAGTTTTGAGTAAATCACATGACCACCCCTTATAGCTAAGGGGAACACTATGTACATGTGCACACACGTACTTACTCTACTAATTTCAGAGAGAATAGACCCACCAGTTTAGTTGGAAATTTTATCTAAACATAATTCAGAAATAATTACCTTTAAAACCTTGCAGGGATTTTATGCAAATTAATGTTTTTCTTTTTTAGAAAAGAACTATTCCTTGACTATAATAATTAGATTACCTTAATCACTGGGTTTTTTTACCCAAAAAATTGATGCTCAATGGTTATTTCTAGAAATCAAGCATTAGAATTCAATGATACTAATTCTCCCAGGCTCTTTTGAAAGCTGTTTTATTGAAGTATAGGAATTATTAAGTAAAAATCACCCTTGTGACTTATGAATAAATGGCAGCTTTCATCAGATAATTTGTTCCTGAAGAATTGTGCACTAGAAAAAATTGACTTTGTATATTACTAAAAATAATACAAAATTATTTTGTAATATTATTTTCCATTTGGATGACTGAATTTTTTTTTGTTGTTGCTGTTCTTCTGTGTTCTAGAAAGGTATACATGAGTGGAATTTTAGTGCTTCCTCTGTCAGGGGAGTGAGGTAAGTTTCTGTTTGGTACATTTTGTTTGCCTAGAAGACATTTTTCTGGGATATTCATAGGCTGAATAGGACTTTTGTTCATGATTTAAAGGTACAAAAAATTTCAAGAATCTTTCTGTTGGTGGAAATGCCCAACCCTTTTCAGTCTTATTGTCCCTGTTTTGAAGATTTGCCACAAGACATCAATGCTAGTCACACTGACTCTGTGTTTGTCACCTACCTAAAATATGATGACTTTGGGGAAAATGTGAGCTGTGGACCAGAGTAAAGATGTAGATAAAAGGAACTATGTGGAGGTCCTCTCTGGCAGACTGAGTTTTTGGTTTATATTGTAGGATGGTTTTCTGTCCTTTTGGTATACTCAGAACTAATCTTCCATGGAATGGTTCCAAAGCACACAGGCCATCTACAGGGTTGTGTTGTGCAACTAATATTAATGGCATGAGATTATGAAAAAAACTTTTCCTAAGGTCACTATTAAAGCAGTATTCTTGACACAGTGGCTTATTGCATTTCAGTTTAGTTCTGACATTGTTGTCACAATGCCAGTGGCTCAGAAAATGCCATTTCTTGGGAATTAGGAATAAGATTTTTTAAAAAAATCCAGGGTCACTTCATAAGTGTTCAAGTACTTGTTCTATAGAAGCTCATGCTAAACTAACTCTTGCAAATTTCAAACCAAATTAGTTGTGTTTACTACTCTTTGTCCTAACATAATAGAAATGGGAGACAACAGATTTCTGCAGGCCAGTTATGTAATATCCTGTTGGTTTTGTAATAACAGTGATTGGCTTTGTTAGAGCATGAACTGGTGGAACAGTCTGAGTCACCAATAATTTTAGTTTTCCTGGTAGAACTACCTGTTACCTCAGGAATGATCTGAAAAGAGACCAGCAAGATTATAGACTGGCTCATATATCTTTCCAATCAGTATCTTCTCAAATAAAGTTCTACTCTTTTAATATTTAATTTTTAAAACCAGCCACTAGCAAGGTACTCATTTATTGCTGCATTTTTAAGCACTACATTTATTTATTTATTTATTTATTATTTTTTTTGTGGGTACCGGGGGTTGACCTCAGGACCTCGTGTGCCAGCAGGCGCCCATGCCGCTGAGCGATATCACTGGCCCTTTTCTTGTATGTGGGTTCTGGGAGTCGAACTCGGGCCCTCTCGCTTGCCAGGCAGGCGCTTACACCGCTGAGCCATCTCACGGGCTGTTCTACATTTAGTATAGCAAATGTAAATTTCACTTTATCAGCTCTGTTTTCCAATGAATTAATCTTCTTTAATTAGCTATGGCAGGCCTATATATATAGCAGTCATTCTGATTTGTGACATATACATAACATGCTTCCATCTGGTTATGGCTGGCTTATATTTTGGCAAACTGGAGTTCTGGTCTGTGGTTTCAAAGGAAGCTCTCTTTTCCTGGCTTCCTCCTCCATAAAGTAGAGATGACAAACTGCGGAGCAAAATCCAACTAGGTCAACAGTGTGTGTCTTGCATCACCTCAGAACTTGCCCGGCTCAAGTCATTTATTGAACACTAGATGTGTGCCAAATGTTGAGTCTTGCTCTGCTATGGGTACAAAAATGATTAAGACATGAGCGAGTCATTCTCTTTCTCTCTCTCCCTTTGTCTCTCTCTGTCTCTCTCTCTCTCTCTGTCTCTGTCTCACTCTCTCTCTTTCTCTCATTGAGGATTGAACCCAGAGCTTTTGCACTTCATTACATCCCCAGGCCTTTTAAAAATTTTTACATTTTGAGAAAGGGTTTTGCTAAGTCACTGAGTTGCCCGAGGCTGAGTTTGAACTTGGAATCCTCCTGCCGCAGCTTCACAAGTAGCTGAGATGACCGGCAGGCAGTGCCAGGCCCAGCTGAGCTCCTCTCTCAAAGAACTCACAGTCCAATAGGGAGGGGAGCAGACATTTAGCAGCTAATGAAGCACAGTGTAAGATGAGCAGGGAAAGGAGCACAGTCAGAGAACAGAAGTGCAAAAGTGAGTCTTTCTGTTTAGGGTAGAAGTAAGGCAGGAAGAAGAGAGAAGGTCTCAGCTGAGCCTTAAATGATGATTAGAATTTCTTTTGAAAGTAAAAAGCGAATGTGGTGACACATGCTTGTAACTCCAGCTATTTGAAAGCTAAGGTAGGGGATCCCCAGTTGAGACAGCCTGGGCAACTTAGGGAGACACCGTCTCAAATAAAATTTTAAAAAGGGCTGGGATTTAGCTCAGTGATAGAGGGCTTGCTTAGCATGCACGAGGCTCTGGGTCCAATCCCCAGAATCATACATGTGCATATGCACACACACACACAAAAGTAAAAAATGATGCACATTCCAAATCAAAGGAACAGTAGGTACAGAGGTATAAAATAGGATTTGGCAAAATGGTCCATGCACCAAATGAGGCCCACTTCCTTATTTATAAGTTTAATCAGAACACAGCCATGTTTACTCATTTGTTATCAAAAGCTGCTTCTGTGCCCCAGCAATAGAACTGAGTGGCTTGGCCTGCAAAACCTAAAATATTTTACTCTCTGGCCCATTACACAAAACCTTTGCCAACTCTCCGCATAAACAGCATGGCTGAGCTTGTCAACTCAACATTGTTTCCTGTTGCTAAAGTAAAGAACTTGCTGAGTCCAAACCAAGTACTGTTTCACACCTCTAAAATCTCGACAGCTAATGAGGTGCCACCACAAATCTCCTTCTTAGCTTTGGAGACATTTCTTTGTTCTACAGATGCCACGGTCCAGAATCACTGCGGTCAACCAGTCAGTTGATCCTTGCGCTTTTCCTCATGGCAGACAGATGAGTACCACAGTGACAGGCCCCCTTCCCATGCTCATCGAAGGGACAGGTAGCATTATGCTAATACACCTCAGAACAGCCCTACTCTGCACGGATGAGTAGAAGGACAATTCTCAGAATAGTAAATAATTTTATCATTATGGTGTGGGGGATGTTGTTATAAACAACACTGATACCATAATCGGGATTGGATATAAAAGGTATTTATTTTTCATTATAGATCTGTGGAAGTATTGCCATTTCCCTGAATAGTACTCTTTTTGTTTGTTTCAGTATTTCTAAATTTGAAGAGCGATGCTGTTTTCTTTATGTGCTTCACAATTCTGATGACTTCCAAATCTATTTCTGTACAGAACTTCATTGTAAAAAGTACGTATTTGTCATTATGTGTGAAAAAGGCTATTCAGACTTTGTCATTATTTTCAATTAATGAGTGAGCATGTAGCTTTTGTAAAGAATTCATGGCTATGTACTTACACACATATTTTACTTGGCATGGCATGGTGGTGTGTGCCTGTAGTCCCATCTACTTGGGAGACTGAGGCAGGAGGATTGCTTAAGTCTAGGAGTTTGAAGCCAGCCTGGGCAACACAGTGAGATCCCCATCTCAAAAAACATTTTTTAATTTGGGCTAACTTTTTATTATGTGGTATGATGTGTAATCAGAGAACTTTTAGAGGGGCTTTCTGTAATAAGCTTTTTCTTAGTCATAGTTTATTCTTCCACAGATAAAACATTAACCAAGGGGGTCGGTGAGATGGCTCAGCGGCATAAGCACTTGCCCTGCAAGTGCGAGGTCCTGAGTTTGACTCCTGGAACCCACATAAAAGAAAAAAAGGGCCGGTGATAACGCTCAGCGGCACAAGCGCTTGCTGGTAAGCGCGAGGTCCTGAGGTCGACTCCCAGTACCCACATACACACAAAAAAATTAACCTAGACCTTACTGGTTAACTATTAAATATTATACCTGATTTAAAAAGTGTTCCATTATTATATGTGATCACTAAAATTTTCATTCTTCAATTATTTTGAATAATTCCACTATTGTCTACAACAGTGAGTCTTAACCTTAGCTCATATTAAAATCACCTGGTAAACATTTAAAAAACACTTAGGAACTGGGGACGTGGATCCGTGGTAGAGCACTTCACGTGCAAAGCCCTGTGTTCATTACCCCCCCACACACATGCGCATGTGCACACACACTACAGAAAGTACTTGGGCATCATCCTCAGACTAATTATATTGGATCTTCTCGTGGAAGCACAGCCTGGGATAAGAGCCAATGATCTGATTTACACCAATGAAACAGATAATCCAAAAATCCGTGGACTACATTATAGGTTTGAATTAACCATCGTGGGTACAAGGGGTGATCAAAAAATGTGACATGTTTAAATTTTTTAAGTTTATCACAATAAAAGACACATTACCTTTAATCTCCCTCAGAGTACTCCCCCTGACTTTGAACCTATTTATTCCATCATTCTTGCCACTTTCTGGAGCAGTTCTGAAAGTCCTCTTTTGTAAATATCTTTATAAGGTGTGATCAAAAGTACTGTGAATGCTGCTGCCAAGTTCCATCTAATGGAAAGGCAAAAAAGAGATTACTGTGTGTCTTCATCCACATTGTTCACTGGTTCTGGCACTATGATACCTCTTGCTGTTCCACAAAGTCAAAATTACCATGAAAGGAAAATGTTTTGAATTGATTTAGAATATCAAGATAGCCACAACTGTCCAACTAAAGACACAGGAAAGAGGACTTACAGAACTGCTTCAGAAAGTGGCAAGAATAATGGGATAAGTATATTTGAAGTGACACAGAATATTTTGAGAAGGATTAATGGTCTGTGTCTTTTACTGTAATAAAGTTTTGTAAAATATTCACTGTATTTTTCAATCATACCACATATGTTTCCCTTGACTTGACTAGTAGAGAAGTGAATGACAGTATAGAAGGTAAAGTATAGGTGAAAGCCAGTTTGGACTTAAATTGTACTGCAGGTTATTTTACTCAAATAATCACTATTTGACCCCATTAAAATGACTGATATTCTGGCTACAGGATATTCTGTCTTTATTTTGGTGCCAAAAAATGTTTAATCCACAATTCTTGACTAGAGTTTTATCATAAAATGTATGGTAAAAAGAGTTGGAAATAAGAAAGAATTCCTAGCTTACGTATGGTCTAATTTTGTGCTTAAACTTAAATTCTCAAGGCTATTCATTTGTTTCTATGATAATTATAGCAAAGATTTCTGGAGTGCTTATCTCTAAGCTAGTATCTATTTTAATCTTCAGTGAAACCCTATTATATAGGTAGGATTAATATCTTAATGGAAAAGAATAAAATAGAGTTTGACTAACTTAAAACCATATCGCTGATAAGCATAAAATTGGGCTTTTAACCAGGAACCTGTGACTATGTAATTCAAGTTTCGAAAATTTACACTGAGTTCATGTCCCATCTCCGCCTAGAGATGGTCATACTGAAAATTTTTGGATTAGCGGCTGATGCGTGTTTTTATTGTAGAGCTTAAAACTTGTGTTTAAAGCTAGAGTTTTGAAAGGTTCTTTTACTTTTTTTCTTCCTCTTGGTTGAATTTTATTTTTATTTTATTTTATTATTTTTTTTGTGGGTACCGGGGGTCGACCTCAGGACCTCGTGCACCAGCAGGCGCCCGTGCCGCTGAGCGATATCACCAGCCTTTTTTTCGTGTGTGGGTTCCGGGAGTTGAACTCGGGCCCTCGCGCTTGCCAGGCAGGTGCTTACGCCGCTGAGCCATCTCACCGGCCCTCTTTTGTTTTAAATCATCATGGTATTTAATCTTCTTTAGAACATTCTATTATCCCAATCAAGCCTGGGAATTTTTTTTTTTTCTTGTTGTTGACTGTGTAGAAGGAAAGGAAGAGTAGGAAGCAGGCACTACCTGTGAGCTCCATAAATAGGCCCTACACTTTAAAATAGACTCTGTTCACTGTCATGTTCCCAGTGGTTAGGACAGTTGTCGATCCTAGTAGATATTCAATGAGTATTTGTGGTATGGATGGATGGATGGATGGATGGAAATGAGGTATAAAAATAGGAAGGTTCTGAAGTGTGTTAGTAAACTCCTTGTCACACTGAAACTTGTGCCCTTGGGCTACCCTTGCACAGTGTGATCTGCCTGTGAGATGTGGGCCCTTGTTTGTAGTACTTCCCTTACTTTACATGTGTAAATCGTAGGCACCCTGTCTCAAGGACTAGGCTCCAGGCAGGGAGAAAATCTCTTGCTCTAGTTATATTGCTTGGCTCTAAAATGGTCTCCAGAATTAAAACTTTTTATGAGTTCCTAAAGAAAAATATTTGTCATCAAACTTGTTCACATCAGTATTTCACAGACTGTATTTATGGGACGCTTCATGTATAATATTAAGGTGCTCAGGTAGAAGACTTAGTAACTGAGATCAAATATTACATTGTCCAAATAGTCACTTCCAAATTTGGAGATAAGTAGATATTCTGGAATATTCACAATATAGGTATTTTTATGTTTTTAAGTAATAATAGCTCCAGCAAAGTAGCACTTGCTAACATTTACAAGTGCACTATGCCAAGCACTTTACAAATATTACTCTAAATCATCTTCACGATAGCCTATGAGATAGATACATGCATATTCCCTGTTTTATAATTAAGGACACAGAGAAGTGGAGGGGTTTGCCTAAGATCACATAGATACTCTAAGATCACATAGGTCCTAGTAATCTTGATCTGATATCCAGGTCCACATTCTTGACATTTCTATGGCCCTGTGCAGCCTCATTATTCTATAATCTATTGCATTATAAGTGTTTTAATTGAGGTATTAGGTTGGAAATGTCTAGAAAATCCTACCAATCTGGGTTTTCTTTTGGCCAAAAAAAATCACATTTTTTTGGCATTGATCCTGATAGTTTATTACCTAATTGTAAAGGCTCTCTTAGCTCTCAATTTTTGCTCTGATGTCACTTTGGGGTGTATCTGCTTATACAGACAATCCCCAACTGAAATGGTTCAACTTCATGATGGTGTGAAAAAAATACACATTCAGTAGAAACTGTGCTTCAAATTTTGACCCTTTCCCAGGCCAGCGATGCCTGGTATCATACTCTATCAATGATGGGCAGCAGCAGCAAGCCACCCTCACAGCGAACCACCCAATCACAAGAGTGAACAAACAATAGGCTTCACTGGATTATTTTGCCAGCATTTTTTGGGATACAAGTATTCAATAAATTATATAAAATATTCCATACTATTACAAAATAGGCTTTGTTTGAGATTTTTTTGCCCAGCCATCGGGGAATGGAAGTGCTCTAAGCACACTGAAGGTAGATTAAGCTGAGCTGGGATGTTTGGCATGTGAAACATGTTAAGTGCATTTTCTGAGTGACTTTCAACTCAGGATAGGTTTATCAAGCATGTGTGTTTATTATACGTATTATGATGCCAACTCTTATTGTAGGTTTTTCGAAATGGTGAACACCATTACCGAAGAGAAGGGGAGAAGTGTGGAGGAAGGAGACTGTGAAGGTGATTCCCTGGAGGTAATGATTGGTTTTACTACTTGATCTACAAATTTTCTCTGTGGCTGATTTTTTAAAATGAAATACTTAAAGCTTTACTGAAGGAGTCAGTGGAGGTGGGGTGTTCCAGGGTGTGTGAGCGATGGTGAGGGTGGAGGGGTTCAGCAAGAATCTAAATGTTTCCTTTAATGTTTCAACCAACTTCTGGAATTCTTTTGGTTTAAAAAAAAAAAAGACCAAAACAAAAGAAAAGGCTAAAAAGGAAACACTGGTGAAGTCTTACTCAGGGTACTGAGCTTTGTTTTGCATTTTACTTATCTGACAGTGAGTAACTGCTTCATCTGTGAGTGTTGATTACCCTCTATGCTTGGGCCACTGTGCCCTTTCACATTTTCTGTTATCCCCTGAGCTACGTGCAGTTCAGACACATAAAACTCAGCGAGGATTCAGGATGCTAGGCCCCTTTGTGGCCCTCAGTGATATGCTGCACAGAAAACCTGGAAGGTCAGTGAAATAAAGGCAGGATGTAATCACAATGACCCCGTGTGTTGTTCCTCTCAACCAGAATCCTTTTACTTGTGTCCCATGGACACAGCACATTGCCAGTACCTGCTTTTAGCTGGTGTCCCTTCTCTGTAAAGAAGAGCCTTCCACCTCTGCAGGGATCAGCGCTGGGGTGTTTTCAGGGTGCTGACCGGCACTCCAGCATTGCCAGTGTGTGAAGGATGGCACTTCTCCAGACATGACTGCAGGCCGCCGTTTTCTCCAAGTCCATCCCAGTGTTTGATTGAGACAGTGCTCTGAATCCAAGTGTGTTAATCCATTTGGGGTGCTACAACAAAATACTATAAACTAGGGGGTGCAAACAATGAAACCTTATTTCTCACCCTTCTAGAGGCCGAGATGTCCAAGGTGCCAGCAATCAGGGCCTGGCAAGGGCTTGTCCATATAGATGGCACCTTCTTGCTGTGTCCTCATATGATAGATGAGATGGGCTCGCTCTCTGTGGTCTCTTTAATGAGACCATGGGTGCTGTTCATGAGGACTCTGCACTCGTGCTCTGTCACCTCCCCAAAGACACCCCCCATACCATCTCCTTGGGGATTAGGATTTCAACAAGTGAATATTGGGAAGACATAGGTATTCAGATCATAGCACAAAACAGTACTGAAAATTAAATTTTTAGGGTTAAAGTGAAATTGAAGAAACTATAGAGCACCAGCTTGATTGGTATACTTATTTATCAGATTACTTTGGTAATGTCATTCCACACACTGAACTTTCTGTAAAAATACCAAATCAGTAGGTAGGGTAAGAGTTGAGGGAAAATTTATATAATAACCAATTATTAACGGTCTATAGTTAAGTTCTATAGTTATCTAGTAGTTGTATAGCTTTGATATTCTTAGGTAAGCCTGAACCTTTTCATTAATGTTATAAAAAGATGATAGACCTAATTTGGAAAAAAATACTTTTCCAGTGTATTAATTTGCTGTTTATAGAAGTAATTGATAATACTTCTTATTTGTGTGTGTTTTATATTCATAATTTTATATTTTCTTATTTAAGATATCCTTGGGAACTAGATCTCTTAACTCCTACTTCAGAGCTTTTTTGACTATAACTCATTATCTCTGTTTTTATTTGTGTTAAATTTAGTATCACTTGGTACACAGCAATTGCCAGGATAGATAAAAGATAATGAGACATTTCAGTCAGTAAAAATATAAAATTATGAAGGGGTTAGACTGGAAAATCCATTAAATCTTCTGCAATGTCATATAATGCTGGGTTGCTTTCTTATAAAAGAAACAAAACAGCAATATCTGTCCTTTATTTTGTTTCCGTCTTTGAGGGATTAAATGCACTGTGCCAGAGATACTCACAGCAGAGACAGGCAATGGTAACTATATTAGACAAGGTTGATTTTTGTGATTGATGGAATCAACGGTTTGGGGACCCCCATCTAGGGACCAGTTTAACCATATGCATAGCACAAAACAGCTTTAATTGCCTTAGAATTTGTGATTAATTTGGCTAGCTGACTTTTCCAAGCTTCACTCTCCTTAATGTCAAGGGGAAGGTAGATATTAAAAATATATATATCTATCAAAAGGGTCCAGGATCAAGATTCTGTGATCTGTATTCCAATAGCAATATATGGATTGGGTTTGGTGAGAGAACTTTCCTGATTAGCTAATTCTATGGCAAATGCTGTGACCAACTAACTAAGGAGAGAAATAGCAAAGTTCCTTCCCAGGAATATCCAGAGGGTTTAGGTAGATCTGCTGACTGCACAAAAAGCACCTTATACAATATTGCTGTGATTCATCAAAGTGCTTCTAACTTGCCCTTCTCTGGTAAGTGCAGGAATACAATTCTTTTAATGTTAGAAAACATTCTTACACTTCTGTCCTTTGTGTTTCATCAGAGTGATTTAAAATCTCTGACACAGAGTGGCTTCTACAGTATTCCTAATAGACTTTCTAGCCTATACAAAGAATTCAAGCATCCCTGTTTTAAGAGTATGGGTTTAGTTTGCCCTTTTGCCACAGTTAATGATATTGGCCCTCTTTGTTTGTGAATGTTCTGTTGGTGTAACATTATTGAATGGTTATGGTGCTGTTCAGGGCTAGAGGAGGTGAGAGCCACCTGGCTTTTCCTCTCAGTTTTCTTTCATAGCCATGGCAATGAGTTATTAAGCCTTAATCTATACTTTTGTATAATATATGATAACTCTCCATTATGTATTTGATTATGTTTCTTAGATGTTTCCAAGTTTCCATTTAAAATATTATAAATATGCTAAATAACTTGGTTAAAATGAATTCCTTAATTTCCTTACCACAAACTGAACTCAAACTAACAGCTCATGAGTGATATACCAAAAATACTTCCTCTACTTCCCATTTTAGAGATCATCTTTATACAATGATTGAGATTTGTATACTGAATAATCATTCTCTAATCTTTACTATAATTGGAAGTGGAATACAATTGCTTCAATACGTACACCAATTATTATTGAAGCTTTTGGGTACCTTGGCCCATAATAAAATAAAAATGTTGGAAATATTTAGGAAATGCTCTTTAACATTTTGTTTTGGTTTGTTTCATTTTTCGAAGTACTGGGGATTGAACTCAGAGTTTTTTCACTGAGCTACATCCCCAATCCTTTTTTTATTTTGAGGCAGGGTCTCATTAATTTGTTAAATTGTCCAGGCTGGGCTTAAACCTGTGTTCCTCCTGTCTCAGCCTCCCAGAGTACTGGGATTACAGGTGTGTACCACCATGACTGGCTCTAATGTTTTTCTCTTCACTTAAGTTTGTGCCAACATTAAACAAACGTTAACTATTATGTGGCTTTATAAGATACAAATTCAAAGCTAATCCCTAGATTTTCTGGCATTTAAAAAACTTCTTAGAAGTTAAATTAGCATCCACTTTTCCTTCTTATTTCAGTTATAAAGTTTCTTTGAAATGGTGCAATTGTGGGATGCCCTGAGTTCTGGATCTAACTTTGCCAATACTCAGTTTTTTAAGTTTGGACAAAGATCGTGCTCCCGCTAGGCTAAGATTATTTCATTTCTGAAATTAGAGTTGAACAAGAAAATCTTTAATGCCCTTTCCCAGGTTTAATTTTTAAAATAATTTTCAAGATTAGTACAAACTATGCAAGGTTATTTCAATGATAGCTCACTACTACTTCTCAGAGTAATTTTCTGGTTTTGTCCAGAGGTGGTTCCATTGGATCCAAGGCCATATGTTTTGAGTGAAGCCTGTTTGTTGTCATGAAGGGTTATGAACCCACATTCTAAGTAATTTAATGTGTTAATAAATTTGAATTGATCTCATCAAGCAGTTGATTACTGTTAGCCATTGGGTTTTAACACTTACTAGCTGTGGTCCCTGTTATCTTCCACCTACCCAGTAACCTATGCCAGACATCTCAGAGAAACCTCTGCCTCGCTTCCTATCCCTCATGCACCGTCTTTCCTCCAGCACCTTCATGTCGTGCTCTCTGTCTCTCCTCTGATCTCAGGTCTTCGTCATCTCTTACGTGGCTTGTCTGTCATCTTGGAGAGATTTCTCACACAGAACTAATCCTCACACAGAACTAATCCAGAACTAATCTCACACAGAACTACCCAAATTAAAAGCCATTTTTACTACTCTTTTTAGAAGGAGTTTTCTGCATTGTACGGTGCCCTTAACCCTCCAGCTCTGACTTAGCCTTTCCTCTCCACCCTGTTGTGCAGCATGCCAAATCTCTTCCCATTTCTGAACTGACAGGCCCTGCTTTTCCTGCCTCTGGGCTTGACAGGCAGATGCCCAACTCCACACCCTTTGTGGCTGTGTTCCACTTTGTGGCTACATCTTTATTTTTTTAGTACAGCTCAAGAATCATTATTCTCTTTAAATCATTTCTCAGCTCCCCTTTTTGCCTTCCTCTGCGTCTTACGGCATTTTTGCAGACTCCTCTGTCCTAGCTCTTCTTACTGTATTGTCACTTGGTAGCCTGTCCTAGACTGGTAACATCTCCACCCAGGACCAGGGTCTATTTCTGTTTAATCACATCATGTCCTAGGGTGCCTGGGCTTCAAGCAGAGGAACTTCAATGAGAAGGCCTTGAAGGGCTTGAAGTTGGTGAGTGACGAAACCTAGGTGTTTAAATATCTCCAACTGGGCAGAGAGAAACAGGGATTGGAAAGGGCAGAGTAGATGATGGGAACCTGGCTTCCTTAATTAATATTAAGTCAGTAAAAGACTGAATATCATAGTCAGGCTTAATACTGCAACATTGCCATTATTGACACATCCTCTTCTCATCTCTTTTATTTTCATGAAAAAAAAAATAGGTATAAATTACTGATGTCTTTTTGGTCCTGAATAAAAAGTACATTATTGGGCCGGTGAGATAGCTCAGTGGTATAAGCGCCTGCCTGGCAAGTGCGAGGTCCTGAGTTCGACTCCCGGTACCCACATATGAAAAAAGGGCCAGTGATATCGCTCAGCGGCACGGGTGCCTACTGGCGTGCGAGGTCCTGAGTTCGACCCCCGGTACCCACAAAAAAAAAAAGTACATTACTAAACAGCAAATTTTGGTTTGGAATTCATTGAAATCCATTTGGAATCATCATGTCACAACTGGTTTGTTTTTCTTTAACACCCTATCGCTGTTTTTGTACAGATCCAGAACTGAATACCCACAGTTACCTCACTGTCTGAGAAAACGTATCACTTATTGTGTGATATGAGTACCAATTCGCTATTCATTCATTTGGTTGGGAGTGGAGGAAAAAACTTTGCCTCTACCAACTTATGTTCCGTAGTTGGGGTCTGCAAATTAACTGACAAAGAGAAGTTAACGGGATGAGACAGAGTTTATTCATCTACAGCGTTGTCAATGGAAGAGCCTTAACACTTAAAGAAGTAGAGCCGCAAGCAGCTGGAGTTAAACGTTTAGATATCACTGTGGATGCAAGAGAGGGGTTAGGACTTCGGTGGAAATCAGGTGGTTGGACAGTCAAGAGAAACAAGGGGGCAGAAACAAGTGAAAAATATAAAAAGTTTTGATAGTTTCCCATTTAGGTGCTTGCGGTCCACCTAACTTGGCTTAAGCTCCTAGAGAGGGGAATTTATGGAAACTGTATTTTCAGAAGGCTTTGCTTAAGTCAGCAAAAGAAGTTTAAATCAGGTTTTTTGGAGGGTTTTATAAAATTTAATTTTTTTTACTGTAGCTGCTCTTTGTTCAGATGTTTTCAGCCTAAAATAATCTTCTTCCACGTCAGTGGGTTTAAGTGGACCCCATTCATTCACTCAACAAATATTTATTGGGCACCTATTGTGTGGTAGGCATCATTCTGGGTGCTCAGGATTCAGGAGAGAATAAAATAGAGAAAAATTCCTGCCCTCATTGGACTTAACGTTCTAATGAGAGACAGACAATAAACAACACAAATAAGTAGAATGTATAGTGATTGGTGTTAAGGGGGAAAATAAAGCAGAAAAGGGTTTAGGAATTCACAGTGTAACAGAGATGTGCAATTTTAAACAAAGAAGTCAAGGAGGCTGATGAAAAAGGTGATCTTTTTAGGCCGGGACTTTAGCTCAGTGGTAGAGTGTTTGCCTAATATACTTGAGGTCCTGAGTTCCATCCTCTTGGCAGAGGGGGAGTTGATATTTGAGTAAAGATCTGAGAGAAGAGAAATCTACCACACTAGATATCTGTACCTGCTGTATTTGGCAGTTTATTAATGCTAAGGATTATTAATCTTTTGGCATTTACACATTAAGGAGGCAGTACAGACTGAAAATTAACAAAATGGCCATTTGCATCCTTGAGGGCACTATTCATGCAGTATAATTAAGTCTCAGAGGGCAGTGCCAGGCTTTTTCTATGGTGGATCTTTCTCTGTAGGTCCCTGGGCAGGGCAAGGACTGAGTGAATCACCACTTTGTTGTTCGGCCTTGTCAATATTGTTGTCTTCCTACGCCCAATTCTCTTCCCACCACCAGTTTAGATTGTTCTGGGCAGGCAACAATAAAGGGATGATTCTAGAAGCATTCCCATCATTGCTTTGAAATACAATTGTCGTCTCCCTTAGCAACAACCTGATTTGCTAACCTATTGCCATAGAAATAGAATGCAAGATATATAAGCAATGTAACTGTACCCTTTATTTTTTAAGGCCTCCCCCACTTTTATTCTATATTTCTCAGTTAGACCTTGCCCCCTAAATGGTTGGCCCTGGCTCTGTTCTGATTTTTCAGGAATGGATAATTCTCTGTTTTTATAGGCCAGACCAGCCTCCTCTTTCTTGCAACATCCTTTCAATATCGCCTTTTTATATTCATATCTTTATCTTATAAGAAGAAAGTCTGTGAGTGCTTTAGGTTCCTGAGGGAAACCGAAGTCTGAGCAGCCTCATCAACATTCACATAATCCTAACCATGCTGTATACACATCCCTGTGGCAAATTGCTTCCCACCAAAATTAAACCGATGCTGACTTTAAATGATTGTTTTTCACATCTTTTTTTTAAAGATGCTTATGACATTTTCTATAACCTGATTAATTAATTAAGCAAATAATTCTTAGCATCTACTGAAAGCCAGACATTGCTAAATGAAGGAGATGGCAATTACAAGGTGAAGTCCAGGTTCTCAAAGAGCTCAGAGGCCAGGTGGGGATGCAGACGAGTGGGCAAGAGGAGGCAGAGCGATGCGTGCATAGTAAAGGTGAGCAGCAGGCCTTGGAAACACAGCAAAGCAGAGCTAACTCTGCTTTTGAGGGTCAGGTGACAGTTCAGGAAGGCCTCAGAGCTTGCTTTCGAAGCATATGGTGGAATTTGTGGGTAGATAAGAGCACAGCAGTCTAAGGAATCTCCCTGAGAGTTCCTCAGAAGGAGGAGTTGGGTGAGAGGAAAGGCAGCGAACAGAGGTAAGGATAGGATCCTGAAGGGCATTTGTGCATGCCAAGGAGTTTAGATTTTATCCTGAAAGCAAGAAGCAGCCAGTAAGCACTGAGGATAATGATGTAACATGGATTTTTGAGATTTCCAGAAGGAAAACCTGATAGCATTTGTCAATCAATTTAATATAGGAAATAAAGGAAAGTAAAGAATAGAATCCAAGAGAGCAGTGGTTATCAGAGGTCTGCTTGAAAAGGTGAGTGGAAGCTCAATGGATATTGACACATCTGCTGAAATATCTTTCTAAAACTGGTATTTGGAAACAATATTGTTTATGAGCTCTTATGCAGTAGTACAGTTTCCCTACAGCATTCTTTGTGGAAAGAACATAAAATCTTGACTCTTAGAATTTGGTCTTAAACCATTACTTGGACATTTTCACTGGAAAAGATAATTTCCAGGGTGATATCTTGTAAGTTGAAGGTAATCAGAGACCTACTTTACTATAACACGGACTTATTATGACAGTCAAGTGAGGTAAGTTACTGCAAGTGGGTAGTTTCTTTTCTTTTAAATTATAAATAATATTCTACTAGGAGGTGGTGGCGATTCTGGGTTCAGTGTGTATGGGACACATGGCCAAGTGGACCTTCTCTGTTAATGGTCCGTGCTGGTCTAGCACACGTAGCTTAGCGTTGCAGAAGTCTGGACCACAGGAGCTGGGGGTTGAGTCTTAGGTTTCTGTAGGCTGCATAATTTGAAGTATTTTTACTGCCTCTTTGCAGGAACCCAGGTTTATCCTTAACTCTGACAAATTGCTAAAAGATCTCTGCTGTCTATTCCTTCCCCCCGCAAACCTCCCTGGTCACCTGCTGTGGACAAGGCCGTCTTCAGCCTTACATTAGGTAACCAAGATAGCTGTGCTCTCTAACATACATATCCCTGGATGCTGAGCGTTGCTGCCAGAAGGACAGACACCTCCCTCCAGAGCATGTCCTTGGTCCTGAGCCACAGCAGGGTCTACGATAGGGAGGCCAGTGCTCCCTCTAACCTGGGCATAGTATTCCCACCACCACCACTGCCTTCTACTAGGACTTGGAAACCTGCAGCAAACAATTAAGTTGGAGCTGGTACCTACATGTTCCAGTGTCCCCCCGGACAGTCTGATTAGCTACTTGTATGGGTAATTAGCCCTTTTTATCTCTGCCACCTTTTATAAGTCTTTGTTTTGTTCTTAGTATTTTGTAGTTTCCCTATATCATATCTGAGTGTTGATTTATTTTTATCTTTCCTATTTAGGGCTCAATTTCTGGAAGTTACATTTGATTCTGTCTCAAATCTCACTGGTCTTTTTTAGGATATCTTATCCTTTCTTATTTTAAAAATGTCTTATTTTATATCTATGTCAAGCTTACACACTTTATAGTTTCTGGTTTATGAACTTTTGAGGATTCATATTTGTCATATCATTTCACTGCTGGCGAATTGTTTCCTTTTATATTTTAAACTTTGATTATGAGCTCAACTCCGTGGTATACTATCAGTGAGAATTTTGAATAGCTAGTGTGAAGGGGGTATCCCATTAAAATGTTTTTGCTTTGTTTCTCCAGCCACTCCAGTGGTAATTGAGGCTGAAGAGCAATTATGAGGATTATAAAAAGTGTACATTTGAATTTCAAACATCATGAGAACCAGCTGAAAGTATTCAGGGAAGACTTGTTTTCCCCATCTAGGCTCCAACTCAGACAGATTGGCATTCTCTCCATCCCCAGGGCAGTGGGCTCATTTTTCCTGATGCGTACCTCACTAGATTGTACTCCTTCAAGGGTCTGGTTTTGTGTGTTCCAGCTCTTCCCCTGCTATAGGGACTAACTACATTTCCTACCCCCTCGTGGATGTTAAGACCCAAGCCTCAGATGAGAGGTCAGGAAAGTATGGCCCAACAGCCAAATCCAGCCCACTACTTACTTTGCTAAGTACAGTTTTATTGGAGCACAGCCATGTTTATCTATTTTTATAACTACTGGGCTGTTTTCACCCTACACTACTGACCGGATTGAATAGTTGCTAAAATGACTATATGGCCTGTGAAGCTGAAAATATTCAGTATCTGGCCCTTCACAGAAAGATTTTACAAACTCCTGCCCTGGAGCAATGAAATTTAAAATCCCACCTTCATCTCCTCCCAACTCCGTTTGGGCTGCAGGGGCCTCAGTTCTCATGATTTCCCTCTAGAATCTTTTGCCTGTTCATTTCTAGTTCCTGTAGTCATTTTAACTTGTTTGTGGGCCTGGCAAATCACTCAAAAGTATATCTAAATATTTTACCTAGGTGTTGTTAGTAGGAAGGCTTTTAGGTATCCATCCCATCCTGTTGCCAAAACCATAGCATCCTGTCTTTGTTTTTGGCTAGTAATAGATTATTCTTCTTTTATTTTCTTAACTTGAATATTTAACTTGTTTATTTTAAAAATTTCTTTATTTTCTAAAGGAATTCTTTAAGGCCATGAAAAATTTTATCTACATAACTACATTGGATTTGATACATAATACCTTTTTCTCATTCTTTTTAATTATTTTATGATTCCTATGACCATCTCTTTAAGCCATTATCTTAAATATACATTTTTGTTCTCATTTTCAAAGATAATGGCCTTTTTGATATGTGGTCTTTAGAATTTTTCTTTGTAGCCTAATATATGATCAATTATAATATATCTTTCATCTGTGCAGAGATATTTCTTTATCTCAAACTCATTAATTATACTATTAGGGTCTCTCTTTAAAATTTGTCTGCTAGAAACATCTATTTTTGGAAAAGCTCTGTTAAATACTTATTGCAGTTTATAATTGTCTATTTTTCTTTGTATTTTTATCACCTCTGCTTTGTATATTTCAAGGCTTTTTTTAATGAGCCTAAAAATCTATAAGTAGTCCTCTCCATGGATTATTCAACAGTATTAATGTTAAATTTTCCGGCTTATAAGTATTAGAAATCTATAACTATCTGTATCATTTTTGAGGGGTCAACTCAGGCCCTTCTGTGAGCTGAATCTAACTTTGGGCTACCAGTTTTATACTCCGTAACATGTAGATATCAGGAGGAGCTTGTTCTTATGATCTTTCCTGATGGTCTGTGGTTTTACACTGGGTTTCTACAGGGACATGGCTTGATCATCCAATAGTCCTAAATTCTACAGTTCCAGTTCAAGACAAAGGATGTACCTTTCTGAATAACTCCTCCAAGTCTGAGGTAGTCTCTATGAAATGTTCTCTGTACCCCCTTCTACTTTGATCCAATTTTCCATATTTGCCTGACATGTTTGACACTTCAGGGTTCATGGGCATAGATAAGTTCTTTCGCATCAAAGATCAAATTTTTCATCTTTTAAATCTTTTTGGATCTTGGGGACCTGGGGGTGAAGTAAAAATAATCCTTTGTCACCGTCAACTGGTAAGACCTTATCATTTTTTCCTTACTCAGTGAAATACAGTACCAAAAGTTGAATAAAAGAGGAAGATTGATTAGCTGTGATAGATCTTGGTAGCTATTGATGCCAATTATATATATCTTCAGAATCAATGAAAAACAGAACCAAATAGCATGAAGACTTCAAGTGGGCTTTTGCAGAAGCACTTTTATAGATTAACTATGTAGTTCCCACTGTATTTATAATATATATTCCATCATAAATGTGAACAGACTGTCTGCTTTATGTTGAGAGTTTTTTTTTGTTTTTTTTTTTTTTTTGGTTCTTGAAGCTGTTGCTTGAACTCACCTCATAACTACTTGTTAAAGCCATGTGATAAAATAAACAATATTCTTGGAAAAAATTGATGTTGGAATGTCAACTGCAACTAATGTTTCAATCTTCCCTCCTCCTTTCTCTTTTGTAGTATGACTATGAATATGATGAAAATGGTGACAGAGTCGTTTTAGGAAAAGGCACTTACGGAATAGTCTATGCAGGTCGGGACTTGAGCAACCAAGTAAGAATTGCTATTAAAGAAATCCCAGAGAGAGATAGCAGGTACAGTAATTATAGCCAATAAAAGTTTTTTTGTTTTTTTTTTTTTTTTTTGGAAATTACATTGGTTTGTTGATAGTCTTTTAGAAAATACTTGGTGATACTTGAATTAATGAAACTGTCTGAAAACTTCATTATGTTAATCAACTCCATCTCAGGTTTATCTCCTACATGATGCAGTGATTCAAGTGCAAGAACACTTGCAGGGAAGTGGGAAGAACACTGGCAGGGAAGGACAGAATATTAAAGATTAGAAGAGAGTGTGTTCCTATGCGTATTGGGCTTAGGTGATGTTGGATAAAGGTAGTTTATTACATGGATAGATGGAGAATAAGCTCCATCACAAGTAGGTTTCCAGTCCAGCATGTAAGGAGCTTGGAAGTTGTCATTCCATCCTGACAAGTGAAAAGCTGAAAAATCAAAAACTGAAAAATCAACAGCTCTTTTAGGATCCATTGGTTAAAGACAGGAGGCTGCCCCCAAACTGGAAAGACAGGTTAACATGGAAAAGTCATAATTTACTGGAGTGGAAATCCATGAGCAAAGATCCCCAGGGGAAACAGTGCTGGGGTAGAAGACCTGAACTACAGCTTGTAAATTGCTGGAAGCTCAGTGTGAACAAGTCTGAGAGTTGACAATCCCTTCAGGACCCAGTCATGGAGGGAGTGCATTTTGTGAATTTCACCTTATGAAGCTCTGCCAGGTCCTCCTAGTGGATATCAGAAAAAAATCACCTTGTGCTTCTAGCAAGGAGAGAGGACAAGAACCATTTTTTAAATATGCAAGAGCGTTTTATTCTTCTTAGCAAAGTTTACCCTTAGAGGATACTGTTTTAACAGAGCTTAACTAAACTAGGGGAAGGAAAATGCCAAATTGTAGCCCATTCTAGCTATCCTGTCCCACCTAAAGAGGTAAAATTGAGAAGCCCTTGTGAAGTTCACAGCCCAGGAACACAGGGTCACTAAAATCCAAAATCTAATCCTAGAACTATAGAACCCTTCCCTCACCCTCAACCTCAGCACCACACTACTTAAAGGCCTATTTACTGCTGTTCTTTGACTTAGTGCATTATGTCTGCCTTTCAGCCAACAAAAAGTTACAAGGCATACTAAAAGACAACACAATTGGAAGAAATTTAGCAAGTATTAGAACCCCAGTCAGATATGGCAGGTATGTTGAAGTTAGCAGACTTATAATTTTAAAAATTATACTTATTATCCTAAAGGTTGTAATGGAAAAAGTAGATAACATGCAGGAACAGATGGTAATGTACATAAACTTGCAAAACTGAAAAGCAAAGAAAAAAAAAAGACTGGAAGGAAAGAAAGGAACAGAATACCTAAGAATTGTGGGACAACTACAAAAGATATATGCTAAATGGGAAGGCCATCAGAAAAAGGGTGGATGGAACAGAAGAAATATTTGGAGATATGGTTCTAACCATATATAGTTGAACCCTGCAGAAAATGAAATCAGTTTTTGAAACAAAAAAGTCATTCAGGGATGTGAACAGCTCTGGTAACAGTATTTTCTGCTGAGCAGTATTGTTCGCCTCTCTAGTCCTCTGCCTGATGGTTTTTGTGTACAAGTAGTAATTCTCTCTTCTCTTAACCCCATGATTTCTGAGGCCTCATGTCTTCTCTTAGGTCTTCTCTCTGTGAGACAGGGCTTCTACAGTCAACTTTGTATATTTTTCATGTGCTGTGTGTTCAAAGTTTGAAAAACAAAGAATTGGATTATGTAGTATTTTTGCTATCCTTAATTGGCCAGATTTTAATGCAGGCTCCAGCATGGGCTTCTTCTGGGTGCCTTCAAGCCACTCTTCTGTGGCCATAGTGCTAGAGTGACATGGTCAGCCTTCCTTAGAAAGGACATGCCCTGAGGGCCCTGGGTCATGTGTCTCTCCAGTATCTCCACTTGTAAGTCTACAAGCATCTCAAGGTTAACACAGCCAAAATGAAAACATGGATTTTTACCCCCAGATGTGCTCTTCCCAAAGTATTCCCTATGTCAGTTATCAGTTATCAGTCCATCCATCCAACTGTTCAGCTAAAACCCAACACTCATTTGGATTCCTCTCTTTCTCTCAGATTTCACATCTACTCTAATTCGAAAGTCACACTGTTGTCTCACCTACTGTAATAATCTGAATCTTTATACTCTTTCCTATCACCATGATTATACTACAGTGTAAGCCTTCAGAGCTCTCACCCAATCCTACATCTAGTCTCTGCAGGCACCTGCTAATCTGCCTCTGCTTTTACTCTTTCCTCTACCTTTAGTCCAATCTTCCTCAGGGAGGCCATGGAAATCTTTCTGAAGCTCAAGTCACATGATGTGGTGATAATTAAGTGTCGGTGTAGGTTCATCAATTGTAACAAATGCACAGTTCTGGTGGGGGAAGCTGGTAATGGGAGAGACTGTACATGTGAATCAGAGTGGTTGGGAGAGAGGGGTCATAGCTTTAATTACACTCTCCTAATTTATCCCTGGTTAATTATTAATCCCAGGTTGGCTTTCTCAAACACTAACATTCTACACACTCCTGAACTATTTATTCCTATTAGTATTCTCCATCTAACTCTATTTTACAGTCAACTAGGGAGCTCTTAACCCATTGAAGCTGAAGATTGCTATTTTTAAAATTTTAACATGAAATTCATATATGTTACCTAAAAAAATTCAAGAAACAAGAATTTGAAGAGAAAAAAAATGTATTATGTTCTATTGTTATGAGCATTCCAAAAAAGGAATGCTAGGCATTGAATGGTTGAAAGTTCAGATGATCAAGCTTCACCTTCCAAAACTGGAGGGTGGACTTGGACATTGGTACTTTTTAAGAAGCCATCCAGGAGCAGCAATGATTAGTCAGTATTGGAAACCACTTGTCTGGAAAGTTACCAGTGGAGATCTGACTCAGAAGGGGTGGTCTCCTGAAACTGATGGATGAATAGTTTTTTCCAAGTTAAATGTATACAAGTACCTCCATTTATCTACAGCATTTCTTTGTGGTTATAGCTAATTGTGAAGAAATAATGATTTTCATGTATTCCATAGAAAATCACAGTTTATTAACTGGAACACATTATTATTTCATCCTTATTTAGTGCTTAGTACTTAAAATTTCATGAAAATTACTGGGTGTTCCAAATATTTTCCATTATTGGAGCATATAGCATTTATCCTTTGCTTGGTTGGACTGTGAGTAGTATAACAAATTTTGAGCTATCCTTGATTTAAATGAAAAGGTGGAAATAGTTACTTTTACAGGATCTTAAATGTAAGCATTCATTGTTTTATTTCTAATAGAAGATCAGGAGATGGGAGCCTTGATTCATAATAAACTGAGTTAATTCCTTATTTCAGGATAATGATCTTAATTCCTAAATCTATACTACAGGCACAGTATTTGCCACTAATGCATATCAAAAACAATCATGAACTAGTATCAAAGTGTTATGGAAGAAAGTAATTGGTAAATGTCTTCATAATTGAGAGTCATTACCCAAATATTTTATTGGTAGCACTGTATAGTATTTCTTGTGTTACCTCATGCAAACAACTATCAAAATGTTGTTGCTGTCTCTAATGATATCATGTTAACAAGATTATTCTAATACCTGCTTTTTTTATTCCTGGAGCAGTTCTAAAATTAAAAAAAAAAGACTAATATGTCTAAAACACAAGTTTTGCTGTTGTTTTCATTGGCTGCTTTCTGAATAATAATATAAAGTTATAAAAGCTTATTTGAATTAAATGAATTTTGATGTTTGTAAACTGCTAATTGTTTTAGTTTTAGTGCTTACCCAGAAAAGGTTCATGAAAACAGTGTTACTCAATACCAGTCAATGCTGGTATTTGTTGTTGACATTCAAAAAAGATCCACTCTGTCTGCGTGGGTTTGTTTTTGTAAGGGCTGAGCATTTCTTACGTGTATGACTGAGGCATCATGAGACAGCAAGTTTGCATTTAATATTTCTTGGTAGTCAGTGCCTTTCACACCTGTAGCCTCTGTTATACAAAAGTGTGTATAAATTGTATGCCTGTGTGTGTGCATGTGTATTAGAGATTAGCTTTGATTCCCTTTATTGTTACTGACACCCTACCATATTTAGCTTATTAAATAAAATTTATGGGAGTCCAGTGATTTGAACTGAGCTCCTGTATGAAGTCCCAACAGATCAATCCAAAAAGGAATCACTCGCATTCAGGTTTCATGTCATAAAACCAAAACCTAAGCTGTTTATTTAGACCTTCTCAGAAATCAGGAGAGAGGTGATAGGGAAATTTCCAAACAGACTAGTTTAAAACAAAAGCAAAACAAAGCAGGAGGATCACAATAATCGAAAGGAGCCCAGTCAGCCTGAGCCAGCATAATAATGAAGTCCCCTCTGCTTTAAAGCACACAGGAGAGTAACCTGAAGTAATCCAGTGTTAATCACTTCATTTTGCACTTGCTGTTACCTTATTCCTGATTGAGCTACCTTGCAAAGACTGACTATCCTGCCTTGGCCAGCAAAGCTCTTGTCTATTTGGATTAGATGTTGCCTAGTTCATAAATCACTAAATAAAACCCAATTAGACCTGTAAAATTCAATTTGTTAAAATTTTGTTCTTTGACAAGCTGTGGTATAATAATTATATTAGTGCTACATTGGACTTGGGATTATTGGATTTATAAGCTTTACAGTGCTTCAGATAATCATCAGAAGTGTTGGTCTGTTTCAGAAATGTAAAATACTTTTATAATAATTTGATACAGCAACAGATACCAAGCATAAGACTTTGAACTATGGTGTAAAGCTGATCTTTCAGTGTGGAGGCTTGTTTGGGATTAGGTAAAAATTATGATATACTAGGGCTTGACAGACACAGAAAGTTGAGGATTTTGGAAAAAATGGGCTCAAAATGGATTATAAGTGGTTTTATGTTTTCTACTACTGTTTTATGTTTCCTATTGAAATGGTTTTATGTTTTATTGACTAAAGTCTGGCTGTTTTCTATTGATGAGTCAATAGACCTTTCAGCAAATTCTAGAATGGACGTTAAAGTTATTTGGGATTTTTGTCTTCATGGCCAAGATTCTCCTAGAGTATTAAAGTTATGTAAGAGAGAGTCATGTTATTATGAACAGTAAGCTGTGTAGATGATTTCTATTTTCCTGGGTTCAACTCTTAAATCTGTCACTTAGTAGCTTTGTAATCTTGGGCAAGTTAGTCATCCTCACTGTGAACTAATATCCTCTGTTACAATAGGCATCCTAATAGTACCTCACTATTTAGTTGTGAGAAATGAGTTAATATATACAAAGAGCTTACAACAGTGGCTGGCTCCTTTCCCCTTACCCCAACACAGGTGCACTGAATTTGCCTTAGGAAAAATAAAGACCTTACTTAGTCATTTTGATTTTATTTATAGGCATACATTTAGCTGACATTTTCAATTTGTATTGCTTAAATTTATACACTAAATTCTGACTGCATAATTAGCTCACTGACATTTGCACGTTTTTCAGATACTCTCAGCCCCTGCATGAAGAAATAGCCTTGCATAAGCATCTGAAGCACAAAAATATTGTCCAGTATCTGGGCTCTTTCAGTGAGAATGGCTTCATTAAAATCTTCATGGAGCAGGTCCCAGGAGGTAAGAGATGCTTTGCTTTCTTTCCAAAATATAAATTTCTAAGGCCTGGAGGAGGAGTAACATTGAATGAGGTTTACTGAGTACAGATTTTAATTTGTCTATGCTGAAAAAAAAAATTAGACAGGTGACATTACCTTCAAGTTTGTTAGGAGCTAGTATATAAATATCAGTCTTCCTGATCCAAAATAAGTTAGCAGTCGGCCCATTACTTGTCTGTATTGGTAGAATGATCATCTTCAGAGTAGGGATATTTTTGTTGTCATGTTTTCTTTTTTATTTAATGTCTATCAGTAACACAGAATAGTGAGGTTCATTTTTGTGTATTGGCTTATACATATAGCATATTTTGATTATTTTCAACCCCATCATCTCCCTCCCATCTCTCTTCCCATCTCTAAATGTCTACTTTCAAAGTTTCTTTCTTTGCTTTCCTATATAAGAGAAAATATGTGACATTTAACTTTCTTGTCTGGCTTATTTCACTTAACGTGATAGTCTTCAATTCCACCCATTTTCCTGCAAATGATGTGCTTTCATTCTTCTTTATGGCTGAATAATGTTCCAGTGTATATACATGTACCACATTTTCTTATTCCATTCAGCTGTTGACAGACATCTGGGCTGTTTCCATAGCTTAGCTATTGTGAATTGTGCCACTATAAACATGGGTATGAATGTATCGCTATAGTATGCTATCTTTAATTCCTTCAGGAATATACCAAGGAGTGGTATAGCTGGATCAAATGGCATTTCTATTTTTAGTTTTTTGAGGCATCTCCATACTTATTTCCATACTGTTTGTACTAGTTTACATTCCCAGTAACAGTATAGAAGGCTTCCTATCTTGCCCCCTAACCTCTGCATCCTTCCCAGCATTCATTGTTTTTTTGTATTCTTGATAACAGCCATTCTGAGTGGGGTGAGATACAATCTCAATGTAGTTTTGATTTGCATTTCCCTAATGGCTAAAGATGTTGAACATTTTTTCATATACTTCTTGGCCAATTGCATTTCTTTTGAGAAGTGTCTATTCAATTCATTTGCCCATTTATTGATTGGGTTATTTGGTTTTTTTTGTGTGTGTGTGGGTACCAGGGATTGACCTCAGGACTTGCGCGCCAGTAGGTGCCCGTGCCGCTGAGCGATATCACCGGCCGTTTTTCCTTTGTATGTGGGTTCCAGGAGTCGAACTCGGGCCCTCGCGCTTGCCAGGCAGGCACTTATGCCACTGAGCCATCTCACTGGCCCTGGGTTTTTAGAGTTAATTTTTTTTAGTTCTTTATGTATTCTACATTTTAATTCTCTGTCAGAAGAGTATTTCTCCCATTCTGTAGGTTGTCTCTGCACTCTGTTGTTTCCTTTGCTGTGCAGAAGCTTTCTAATTTAATGTAATCCCATTCGTTGATTCTTGCTATTATTTCCTATGCTATTAGGGTCCTATCAGGAAGTCTCTGCATGTGCCTTTGGCTTCGAGTGTTTTCCCTGTGCTTTCTTTCAGCAGTTTCAAAGTCTCTGGTCTTATATGTAGATCTTCCATCCATTTTTCTTTGATTTTAGTATAGGGTTCTAGTTTCAACCTTCTGCGTGTGGAAATCCAGCACCATTTGTGCAAGAGGCTGTCCCAAAAGAGTTAGAAGCATCATACCACAGCCATATATGCACACCCATGTTTATAGCAACACCATTTGTAATAGCTAAATCAAGATATATCATGTACAGGTGCAAATTCCCTATAATGAATGTGATCATTATGTATATCAAAAGAGTACCAATAAAATTACATCCCCAGCCCTTTGTTATTTTTTTGAGACAGAGTCTTACTAAATCACCAAGGCTGGGCTCAATCTTGAGATCCTCCTGCCTCACCCTCTCAGAGTGCTAGGATTACAGGTGTGGACCACTGTCCCTGGCTTGTTGGTATTTTAATAGGAATTACATTGAATCTGTGGATTGCTTTTGATAAATTGGCCACTCCCAATTTATGAACAAGGGACTTCTTTCCTTTTGTTAATTTCTTCAATTTCTTTCTTTACTGTTCTGTAATTTTCATCCTAGAGCTTTTTCACCTCCTTAGTTAGATTGATTCCTAGACATATTTTTTAAGCTATTGTGAATGGAAATGTTTTACTGATTTCTTTCTGAGTGTGTTCATTATTGATGTACAAGAAAGCTATTGATTTTTGTGTGTTGATTTTGTATCCTGTTGTGTTCACGTTTGAGCCCAAGTAACTGGAATAGTTCCTGGGCCACTGTGAAGAAACAATGAACATTGGCTCAAATTAGGGTCTTGTTTTTCACATGCTTTAAAGAGCTCCTTTGGATGATATTTTATCTACTCTTTACAGGAAGTCTTTCTGCTCTCCTTCGTTCCAAATGGGGTCCATTAAAAGACAATGAGCAAACAATTGGCTTTTACACAAAGCAAATACTGGAAGGATTAAAATACCTCCATGACAATCAGATTGTTCACCGGGATATAAAGGTAGGATGCACTGTGGTTCATTTTCATGAGTTCCTTACTAGGTAATTATGTTATTTGTAAAAGTCATTTTGTGTCATGCATATTAATTCAGAAGATCAAATAAATCTTTGAAACAGTAGACATATATTACTCTACTCTGAATTAGTTATTTATGTTCATGTTTTAACTCTTCCACTTAAGGAATAAACTCCTTAGCCACATTCAACCACCGATGGGGTTCCCACTGTGAAATATTTTCTAGGAGCTCTGTGGGGTCGCTGCCACAGTTTAAAGTGAAGCAGGACTTGGTCCCTGTTCCTAGGGAGCTGACAGGCTGACTTATCTTTATATCCTTGCCCCTAATCGCTACTTGTAAGTCTGTATTGAATCAGTGATTGAATGATTAGAAGAAATAATAAAATCTCCCCCTTTTTTTTTTTTGTGGGTACCGGGGGTCGAACTCAGGACCTCGCGCTTGCCAGCAGGCGCTTGTGCCGCTGAGCAATATCACCGGCCGTTTTTCCTTTGTATGTGGGTACCGGGAGTCAAACTCAGGACCTCGCGCTTGCCAGCACCCCCCCTTTTTTTTTTGAACCGGGAATTGAACTCAGGGCCTTGTGCTTGCCAGGCAGATGCTGTGCCGCTGAGCTATAATCTCGCCCTCCCCCGCCCCCCCTTTTTTTACAGGTATCACATACTGATGCATTGAACTAAAATTATAACTTATAAATTCTCTAAAGTAACAAACTAAACTAATAACAGATTTTCTTTAAAATAAATTTCTAAACCAGTAAACTTTAGACAAAAGCTGGACTATTTTAGTTAAGTTTAATTTTATAATGGAACGCAATGGGTTCACATCTTGCTAAGTGCAAGAAATGCCACCAGGAAATAAAAGAATGGAGAAAGTTTTATTAGTTGCAGCAAATAAAGAGAGCACTGGAATTATTTGTAAAGCCATGCGCTCCCCAACAAAGAAAGCATGTAGAAAATTTTGGTGGAGCCTGTACATACTCAGGAAAGCCCATATAGACGCAGGCCGATTACTGAGCATGCGCAGTGAATTTCTGCGCATGCTTAGTTCGAGGTCCTGGGTCACGTGTTCAAAAAAAGAAAGATGGCGGATAAGACGGTGTGTGAGGAAGAGGTTAGTATTATAATAAACAAAATTTACTCTAGGTGACATAAAAGAATGAGTCAGAGGGAGTGACTTTGTGACCTTGGCTGTTTCCTGCCAACTTTCTTAAGCACTTTAGCTGAAACGAAAAGAACAACTTTAAAAGTGCGTTAACGGTCTTTAGAAGGGCAGCAGTTTTTTCCTACCCTAAAGTCAACTTATATAGGCATTTATCTGTGATGTTCCCACATAGTCTAGGGAAAGAAATAGAACCACATAGAAAAGAAAGTAAAGTAACTAGGAATTATTAAATTCCTAATTTAACTTTTACACATATCATTCACATCTAGTTTAAACCGCAGTGAACTTTCCCTTGGAACCATGCTTGATCTTGTGAGTTGAGCAGATGGTGAACGACTGATGATATATAAACACAAAATTGTTTCAAGAATTCTCTGTTGGGGGCCAGTAAGATGGCTCAGCAGCATAGGCGCCTGCCTGGCAAGCTCGAGGTTCTGAATTCCACTCCCTGTACCCACAAAAAAAAAAAAAAAAAAAAGAATTCTCTGTTGAGATAAACTATTAATGAGAACATAGAATAATATCCTTATTTGTTTTAATCACTCCTTTTTAGTTGAACTTTAAAAATCCATAGTAGGAGTACCTGCAGAAAGATTGTATTTTTTTTTTTTTTGTGGGTACTGGGAGTCGAACTCAGGACCTCGCGCTTGCCAGGCAGGTGCTTATGCTGCTGAGCTATCTCACTGGCCCAAGACTGTATTTTTGACTGAACTTTTTTTCCTAGGGTGACAATGTATTAATTAATACCTACAGTGGTGTTCTCAAGATCTCTGACTTCGGGACATCAAAGAGGCTTGCTGGCATAAACCCATGTACCGAAACCTTTACTGGTATGTTTTTGCAATGATATAGATCTTATGTAATTAAAGAAATAGTTGCCAACTTCGAGCCTAAGGTGGGAGATAAACTGAGTCAGTGTTCTCACACACATTAATGTTGTTATCCTTTGATGCTCACTGAAAAATATTACACAGAATTGAAGCTGCCCCAGGTCTCTTCTTGTGTTTATGTGACTGGCTCAGTCTCCTGTTCAGTGCCACTGAAGATTATTTTTTATTCTCAATTTGTTGTTTTTGTTTTTTCCTGTCGTTACATCTCTCCTGCTTGGCCTACAACCTCTCCAACCCTAGCAAGATTTATTTTTAAAAACATTTCCCTAGCTCAACCTCTTTGTTGTTCTTACTCATCCTCAAATCACTTCCCATCTGGACTCTGAATTCTCTCCTTCCTAGTTATTTTCTCCCTGGGATCTATTCCTTTACTCCATGATATAAATAACCATTGGATTTCCATTCAGAAAGAGGAAGTGACTCACCCCTACAGAAGAGGGGTGGGGAGAGTGCTTTCCTGAGAAATTAGGCAGTGGTGACTGAGCTGTTTCTAGTGCATAGTCCTGGCAGGGTGGAAACAAAGTGATTTCCAAAAGGGCAAAGGTAGCCAAGCAGAAACAAGCTGAAGAGATTGGCGACGGCTCAACAGCTAAAGGGAGACAAGGAGGGAATCGGGGACTTCAAACCTGGTCTCTGCTCCAACTTCTTATTTCATGCTGATTCTTATGAGTAGTAGTTGTTGTCGTTGTTGTTGTTGTTGTTGTTGTTATTGAAAGAGATTTAGCAAAATTTTTAAAAAAGGTAATCTCTAATCTTTGGTCTAACATAAGGTAAAGTAGCCAAATGTCCCCATTTCTGAATTCCCTGAGGGAGGTACAAGTGCCTCCATTTTGTGAATGAAGAACTTGAGAGAGAAGGGATATCACTGTAGAGGTCATGACAGTTTGTACATTGTAGAACTCAGGTTTTCAGTCTACCTTTTGCTCTTTGGGCTCACCTCTGGGTGCGGTCCATCTTCCTTTCTACCTTACCCCAGTATCTGTCCTCCTAGCTTGGGAGGCCAAAAAAAAAAGGAAAAAAGTTCTGTAAGTTTGCTCCTCAGCATTCAGCAACACCTCTGGTCCAGGTGCTGCCCTCAAGGCAATGGGTATTTCAGGCACAGAATTACATGTTTAGAATGTACTTTTAAGTAAAATAAATTACTAACTTTCAACATCTTTACATTTCTTTCTTCATATTTTCTCAACTTGGCAAGACACATTTTAGATGCTGCCAAGACTTAGTAACTTCTGAGAGGAAATCCCTATTTTCACACTCTTCTGTGGGCAAGATGTTAATTTAGTATCTTCTAATCTTGAAAAACTGTTTTTTTAATGCCCAAAGGCACTTTAGGAAAGCAGTCATCACAGGGACCTTTGTTTTTACCATACCTCTCCCACTGGCCTCAAATGAGGGTGTCGAGGGTGACCAGTGAGCTTACATCTGTCTTTAAGTGCTGATACTGAGAGCCCTGGTGCTGTAGACCTCATAGTACTAACTTGTACTCATTGAATCACAGGTGCTCATGTAGCTCTGATGAATTTAGTTGAAAGACCATGATCTGTTTCACTTCTTGGTAATTTTGATGAGGCAAAGACAGTAGGGACCATCATTTATGGAATATTTACTATATACCTCTATCTGTGCTAAGTGCTTTATGCACATTGAAATTCAGCCATCACCCTTAATCCTTACATGTCATTATTCCAGTTTATGGTGAGAAAATTAAGGTTCAAAGAGGTTAAATAACTTGCCCAAAGCCACAAAGCTAGTTAGTAATAGAGCTGAGGTTTAAAACTAGACTTAACATGCTAAATGGAATTAATTATCTTCTCTCCAAACCTGTTCCACCCACACTCTCCCCTGTCTCAGCTATGGCTGCTCCAAACTTAGAGTTATCTGTGGGACTTTTTCTCATACTCTAAGCCAGGCCATCAGGGAAGCCCATTGGCTCTGCCTTCAAAATATGTCCAGACATGGACCAGTTCTTACCCCTCCATTGCTACTGCTCACCTCTCTCACCAGCATCATTTCAGCAGCTCCTAACTGTTCTTCAGCTCCCACATTTGCACCCTACTGTCCGTTCTTGACACAGTGGCCAAGTGATCTTTTTAAAACATAAGTCCAGCCCAATCACTCAGAGCACTTAATGGCTATTTCTTTCAGAGCAAACAAATGCTGAAGTCCTTACGATTGTGGAGGACAAGGCTGTCCTGAGTGGAGCCCATCACCTTTCAGACCTCACTTTCTATCATTTTCCTCTTGCTTACTCTGCACCAGAAGCATGAACCTACCTGCATTTCCTTCATGAAACCAGGCAGGGTTCTGCTGCAGGGCCTTTGCACATGCTTCTCTTTCTGCCAGTAACTCTTCTTGCAGCTACCTGCATGGTTTCACCATCTTCAAACCTTAACTCAAATGTCATCTCAGTGATACCTACCATGACAAAAAAGTGTCATATGTGGTGGAATAAGGAGAGAAATAGATATGAACACATGACTTAAACCTGTTCTTGTGTTACTAGTCCAAAGGGATAAGTAAACACAGTTGGCAGAGTTCTTTGAAATAGTGTCTGATGGATAGAAATGTTGGTAATTTATTGTTGAGATCACTTGAATTATCCAATTTTTTAAAATTATATTTTTCAGCCAGGCATGGTAGCACATGCCTGTAATCCTAGCACTTGGGAGGCTGAGGCAGGATGATCACTGTGAGCTTGAGGCCAGCCTGGGCTATAAAGTCAGTTCAAGGCCAGCCTGAACTGCATAGTGAAACCCTGTTGCAAACAAAACAAAACAAAAAACAAAAACAAAACTACATTTTTGATCAATTGAAATCCCCACTCAGTCATATAACTTAAATTCTCTCATCTTTTCTTGACCCAGAGACAACAAAAGGGAATGATAGTATTCAACACATATTTTCTGAAAGACCACTAGATTTTATTTCAGTCATTAAAAAATTATCACTTGGGGAAAAGATGTAAGTGAAGAGAAATCATAACAATTACATACTAAGAGTACTTGAGTCTTGGAGAGTACAGTTGCCTTATTTTTGGCCGAGGGAAAGGCCTTCCTCCAGTAATTTTGCCAGTTTAAGCTGAAAACAGACATGCACTTGTCTGTGAACATAAACATGAACTACAGCCAGAAAATGGTAAGCTCTGGAGGAGAAAGCTGGACAATACTTGAAAGATATAACATACTTTTTAAAGTGAACAACAGTCAGTTGTAACCTATGTAGTGGGTTTCACAGGACCAGTTTGGAGAAATTTCATATCACAGTTTTCACCTATAAATCATATATGAGGAGTTCAAAGAAGGTGTTATCTGATTTATCAAAATATCTGTCACTTTGGTTAGGCATCAGAAAATACAGAAGTAGATTTCTTTGGCAAATACTTCAGGATTTGAAGTTATTCAACATAGCATTGTGGATGAATTCCTATTTGCTGATTATGTTATTTGTATATCAGTAGTAGGGGATATGGTGACTATGTTAGTCAACTTTCTGTCACTGTGACGAAATACCTGAGAAAAACAATTTAAAAGGAGGAAAGATTTATTTTGGCTCACAGTTTCAGAGGTTTCAGTGCATGGTTACTTAGCCCCATCACTTTGAGCCTATGGCAAGGCAGAACATCACGGCAGGGAGCACATGGTAGAGCAAAGTTGTTGGCTTCATGGTGCCTGGGAAGCAAAAAGAGAAAGGTGGGGCTAAGGGTCTCAATATCCCCTTTCTAGGGCACATCCTTGGAGACCTAACTTCCTTCTACTAGTCCCACCTCCTAAAGTCTCCACCACCACCCATCATCACATTGTCATCAGCTAGGGACCAAGCCTTCAACACAGGAGCCTTTGGGGGACTTCTAAGATCCAGACCCATAAAATTCTGCTGCAGGCCCTCAGAATTCATGTCGATCTCAAAATAAAAAAATGCATTTAGTGCATCTCCAAGAGTCCCCAAAGTCTTAATAATTCTAGCATTGCTCAGAAGTCCAAGTCTGATGCAAAGTCTTAGCTGTGAGCCCCTACTACCTACTTTCAAAATACAAGGCACAAAGTAAATTTTCTCAATACAAAAAGGAGGAACAGAGGGATAGAAAAGAAGAATCAAGGGCTGGTGAGATGGCTCAGCGGCATAAGTGCCTGCCTGGCAAGCGCAAGGGCCCGAGTTTGACTCCCGGAACCCACATACAAAAAAAGGGCCGGTGATACTGCTCAGTGGCACAGGCGCCTGCTGGCGCGTGAGGTCCTGAGTTCGACCCCCAGTACCCACAAAAAAAAAAAAAAAAAAAGAGAGAAAAGAAGAATCAAATAAAAGCAAGACCAAAACTGCAAGGCCACATTACATCCTGTAGATCCGTGACCAGCATCCAGGGCACATGGTGTCATCATGTGAGCCCTAAAGGACTTGAGAAGCCCTACCCCTGTAGCCTTGCTTGCTGAAGCCCACATGGCCATTCTCTTGGGCTGGCTTTGCTTGCTGCCTAAAAGTTCCTTCCGCAAATATTCCACATTCCTCAAATTTCTAACTGCCGCTTCAACTTCACTCTCATAGCTTTACACATTACCTTCTCCCTCTTGGGGTCTGTTTGCAAGACTCTGATTCTGCTAAACACTGCCTGGCTTCTCAGGCTTTCCTTCAGAATCTCAGTGGAAGCCTCCAAGACTCCATAACTCTTGCATTCTTCATGCCTGCAAAACCAGCATCTTGTGGCTAATGCCAGGATCTGCTGGTGGTGTGAACTGCACTGCTAGAGCCTGCTTGAACCTTGGCTACAGCAGCCTCTGAGTGCCTGAACAGCTGAGCACAGTTGAACAAATCCCAGGGAGATAATTCCTTAGGTAGCCCTGAGCAAGAGCTCCTTGAGGGATTTTTCTCAAATAAGTCTTAGAACTTGCTATGATGGGATCTTGCTGATTACTAAGAGTCCCTCAAGGCATCTTTCCTGTTGTCCTGGTGCAAAGTATTTGGCCTCTTTTTTTTTTAATGTGGGTACTGGATGTTGAACTCAGGACCTCGCACTTGCCAGCAGGCTCTTGTGCCGCTGAGCGATATCACCGGCCCTTTTTTTCCTTTATGTGGGTACTGGGAGTTGAACTTAGGACCTCACGCTTGCCAGGCAGGCGCTTATGCCGCTGAGCCATATCACTGGCCCTTGGCTTCTTTTTATTTTTTTTTTTATTTTTTATTTTTTTGGTGGGTACCGGGGGGTCGACCTCAGGACCTCGCGCGCCAGCAGGCGCCCGTGCCACTGAGCGATATCACCGGCCCCTTTTTCATATGTGGGTTCCGGGAGTCGAACTCGGGCCCTCGCGCTTGCCGGGCAGGCGCTTAAGCCGCTGAGCCATCTCACCAGCCCCTTGGCTTCTTTTTAATGTCACTAATCAAGTCCACCTTCTTGGCTGCAACTTTAAACGTCTTTCTTTTCTGTCAAAACAGCAAGTTTTTCAAATCTACCTGCCAGCTTTTTGCTCCAGTGCTCATTGTAAACCTGGCTGAAGCAGCCAGTAGTACCCTTGCCACAGCCTGCGTGCTATGCTATTTTTTGAAATTTCCTCCTCCAGATTAATTAGTCCATCACCTTTAAACTCAGCTCCCCATAAAATCTCAGTGCATGAATAAAATGTAGACAACTTCTTTGGTAGAAGGTAACATGAATGGGCTCTAGTCCAACTCCCAGTAGAGTCCTCATGTCCATCTGAAATTTCATGAGTCTGGACTTTGCTGTCGACATTCCTGTCAGCATTTTGATCTTCTGAGCTCCCGTCAGAGTCATCCATTTAGCTCCACTGGTAGCATTTCTAGGCTTTTTCTGACCTGCTTTTCTAAACTTTTCCAAATTCTTCCCACAAACTAATTCCAATGACTTTCGAATCATATCATCAGGTGTAGTCACAGCAACAGCCCTACTTCTCATTACCAATTTTCTGTTTATCAGCTTTCCATTTGCTATGACAAAATACCTGAGGAAAAACAACTTAAAAAGTAAAAAGATTTATTTTGACTCACAGTTTTAAAAGTTTTAGTTCATGGTTGCTTGACCCCGTCACTGTGGGCCTGTGGCAAGGTAGAACATCAGGATGTGGAGTAAAGATACTCACTTCATGTGGCCAGAAAATAAAAAGAGACAGAAGGGTCCAGGGTCCCAGTGTCCCATTCAGGAGCACACCCTGTTATAGTTTATATCCAGATGTCCCCCAAAGACATCATGTATTCATAGTTAGGGCTTTTGGAAGGTGATTGGGTTGTGGACCTTATAGTTGCCTTGCAGTTAGGAGCTGGGATCTGGTTGGAAAAGGCAGGTCTCTGGGGGTGTGGCCTAGAAAGGTTTATCTCTATTCATCGCTCCTCCTCTGGCTGTCTCTGCTTGCTGTCCACCATGCTGTGAGCAGCTCTCTCTTCTGCCATGCCATCCTGCCTTGGAGCCGGCTGACTATGGACTGAAATTTCTACAAACTATGAGCTAAAATAAACCTCTCCTCTTTTAAGTTGTGGGTGTTGGGTATTGTGTCCCAGTCATGAGAAAGTGACTAAGACACACCCCCGGTGGCCTAACTTCCTTCTAGAAGGCTCTAGTTCCTAAAGTTTCCACCACCACCCAATAACACCATTGGCTGAAGACCAAGCCTTTAATCATGAACTTTTGGGGGACATTTAAGATCCAAACCATAACAGCAGCAGTATGTTCCTATTCATGCTTCTGACTCATTCCAACTCTACGGGCTACTGGAAGTGTAACTCTAGCCTGTCACTTGGGCCAGTGAGGTCATTGCTGTTGAGTGTTTGCCTGAGATATAGCAGGTCAGAAGTAGATCCACAGTGTCTTGGCCCACATTTAATGCCATTCCCATCATTACTCTTCAACTCCCTGATTTCATGGAGCCTTTTAAGTTTTCCTTTTTCATTTTATCCTTATTAACACTGTGTCATGGTTTATCTCTATTGATGACTCATGACCTGCCTTTGATCTGGTAAATCTGCTACTCTATGAGCCTCAGATATACAGTGGGTCTCCTGTGTTTGATTTACAGAATGGGGTATACCAGAAATTATTTGCATTATTTTTTACCATAGCTTTCAGAATTGCCATGCTGTCATGATTAAGAAATAAGAATAACTTGAAAGTTATTTTAAGTTGACATGAAAGTTGTAAACTTAATGAGATACCAAGTGCTGTTTTAATACATCATGTAATGTTCAAGTCATGGTAAGCATATCAGTCTCCTCACTTATCTCTTTGTGCTGAAAACATTCAAAATCCCCTATTCCAGTTGTTTTTAAAACATAACAGCACATTATTACATAGAGTACCAGAACTTATTTCTTCGATCTAGCTATAATCTAGTACCCATTGACCAACTTTTCCCCATCCCTCTCTCCTCCCTACTTTCCCAAGCCTCTGGCAGCCAATATTGCACTCTCGCCTGCTGTGAGGTCCACCCTTTTAGATTCCACATATGAGTGGGATTACGTGGGATTTGTGTTTCTAGTGCCTGGCTTATTTCACTTAGTGTAGTAACTTCCAGCATAAGAACCAGGACTAAGCACTCAATTTAGGAATTGAGAAATATAAATCTAAGGAAAAGGATGAATGAACTAAATTTTTCCTGGAAAAGATTAGAAGTACGAAGTCATGGCAGTCTTCATGTATTTGAACTGAATGCAGAAAATATGTGTTAATATATTCTCCGTTGTTCTAAAAGAGTAATGGTTGGTTAGAAGCCTTTAAGAGATCCCAATGGAACGATGCTTCAATTATCCTCCATTGGGTAGGCAATGAGAATGTACCTACTCATAACCAGATGATATTTTTGTATCACTGATTAAATCCATTATAAAAATTATTTCCATTTTTATTAACAGCAAAGAAAACTAGACCTCAAAGATGAGATATTAGGACCTGAATCATATTTTTAAAACTGGTTTACTTATGTAGAACAATTGAAACTATCATTAATTAGACAGCCATCTGTTTTCTCTTTATAAAGTGGAAATGTGTTTGACATATTTCCAGGTACCCTTCAGTACATGGCACCAGAAATAATCGATAAAGGACCACGAGGCTACGGCAAAGCAGCAGATATTTGGTCTTTGGGCTGCACAATCATCGAAATGGCCACAGGAAAACCACCATTTTATGAACTAGGAGAGCCGCAAGCAGCCATGTTCAAGGTCACATTTTGTATTATCTTGAAAACAAATGGATATGGTTTTTCATAGCTACTGGATATTCTGTGTATGTCACTTTTTTTGTAGGAAAGGTCCCTAAGTAAGCCCAAGCTCAGAACACATTCAAGTTCAAGAAGATTTGCTGTCCCCAGAGTTAGTGCCTCTGTCTCATACAGTGGATTTCTCACACTCTGTTAGTTTTCTGTAAAGTGCAATTCAGCATATCTTCCTTTACTACTTTTCCACAGTGCATTGCAAAGAACACAGCACTGTTACACACATATACATACACACACACCCTGTATGAGGATTGATCCCAGGGCCTTTGCACTGAGCTACATCCCCAGCTCTTTTTTAGTTTTTATTTTGAGACAGAGTCTCACTAAGTCACTATGTTGTCTAGGCTGGGCCTGAATTTGTGATCCTCCTGCCTCAGCCTTGCAGAATGATGGGATTACACGTATGTGTACCACCATTCCCGGAACACACCTCCCTCTTTTGTACAAATGTGGTTTACTTCAAGCTGGACGACAATATAATGACATGCCCCTGGTATAAAAATGAGGTGTGTCACCCGACCTGAAAGAGTGAGGAGAGGTGCAAAGACTGCTGCCTTTCTTGACAGGAAGAGCCTGTCTCACTCCTTGGCTGAGCTGTCCCGTTTTCACCAGCTTCTGGGGTGGCACTCTGAAATGCTGCTTTTATTACCCATTAGTGCAGTAATGCTGTTGTCACTGTTAGCCCAGCCTAAGCTGTGCCTGAGAAGTGACATGACCTTAGAACGGTGAGATCATGTAGCCTCTGGCACAGATTGACAGTGCTCAAATCAACACTCTAACATGATCAAAATAATTGAAACATTAGATAAACTATAGTATTTAAACTACTATAGCTCCATTTCTTAATCTATAAGATGGGGACAAAACAGTGCCTATTTATTAGGAGTTTTTTGAGAAGTATATGAATTAGTATATACAGTGCACTTAGAATTAGTGCCTAACACATAATAAAAGTTACATAATTATTATCAGTTATATGTTATTGCTTACATAAGAATAAATTTATATAAGCTATATATTAAAAAAATTTTCCTTACATTTTCTCTGTACTAAATATATGAAAACATCATTAAAAATTTTTAGGAGCTGGGCATGGTGGCATGTATCTATAGTGCCAGCACTCTAGAAGGCTGAGAGGAGGATCACAAGTTCAAGCCCAGCTTGGGCAACTTAGCAATTTAGTGAAACGCAGTCTCAAAATTTAAAAAATTTTAAAAGTGGGCTGGGGTCGTATCTTAGAGCAAATGCCCTAGGTTCAATCCCAGTACAAGGGGGAAAAAAAATAAATTTTCATTGTGATATAAAATACTTTTTATTTAATTTTAGAGCATTTTAAATATCTCTTACTGTAGATGATTTGAGGTAGGAAAAATATTCACAAAGTATGTAATAGAGGAAAGAATATACACTTCAATCCAAACAAATCGAAGTTCAAATCCCAGATCTACCTTTCCATAACATATAACCTCATCCCTCCGAGCTTTATTTTCATCATTGGTGCCAGAGGGATAATCTTTAATTCACTGGGTGTTGGGAGGATTCTGTGAGACTCAGAAATGGAAAAACCCTAGCACAATGCCTGGCATGTAGCTATTGAGAGCAACTCAGTGGTTTCAATTAAAAATATGTTTTTTTGAACACCAGTATAGGAATGTGTTCTGAAGTTTTGAAGGAATGCATCATTATTTCAAATGCTTCTCTGCTGTCTCAAGCTAACTACTCTCCTGTGTCACTGATAAAATTACAAAAGCTTTCTATAACCTACTGAAAGTATATCCTGTCACACCTGGAAAAAGACATGACCTTGTAGTTATGATAAAGGATCTGGCTGCACTAGGGGACAAGTGATGGGACTTGGAGCTCAGGTGGTAGGATGTTCACTCACAAGACACCATGTGTATTTTAGCCAGGTATGGTGGCTCTTGCTTGTAATCCTAGCACTCTGGGAGGCTGAAACAGGAGACTTGCAAGTTTGAGGCCAACCTGGCCAAGTTAGTGACTTAGTGAAGCCCTGTCTCAAAATAAAAAATAAAAAGGTCTAGAGATGTAGCTCAATGTGAGAGCCCTGAGTTCAATGCCCAGTACCATACACACACACACAAAAAAAAGGAAGAAGAAGAAAACACGCCGTTCTTTTCTGTTTATGCCTTAGGTGGGGATGTTTAAAGTCCACCCTGAGATTCCAGAGTCCATGTCTGCAGAGGCCAAGGCATTCATATTGAAATGTTTTGAACCAGACCCTGACAAGAGAGCCTGTGCTAATGACTTACTTATGGATGAGTTCTTAAAAGTTTCCAGCAAAAAGAAAAAGACACAACCCAAGCTTTCAGGTATGTAGTTGCACTGAAGAGGATATGGGTTGGAGTCACTAAATCCTAAGCATCAAGGTGGAAAACATCTCCAGAAGTAAATGAAGCTGTTTACAGACATCCCTGGAAATGGACTTAAACATTAGCACAGGGCTGTCGGGCACTTGGTTCAAATATCAGGGAGCTGTATTACTGTCAGTTTCACAAACAGTGAGTACTCATACATAATGGTCTTCCTTCGTAGAGTAGATAGTTAATATACCAGCATTTATAGCATTCTATCATTGTAGATCCTGTGGTTAAAATGTAAACGAGGTGAAATATAGTCTTCTAGAGCTAAAACCCCACATTACCACTAATAGGCTACTGGGCTATTAGAGAGGTATTTAACTTCCAAACCACCTAGGTAGTGTGTCCTTTTAACTTTAGGCTGTAGAAAATACCTGGACATTTTTCAAATAATTACCAAAAAAAAAAAAAAAAAAAAAAAAAGAAAGAGAAGATTGTCAGCTATCAATAAAATAGCAGCATAAAAATATAAGTGAACTGTCTTTTTGCAATAATTTCCATAATTCATTTCAGAAAGAAAATAAAGTAAAAGATCCATTTGTTCGTGGTATTTTTGGTGTTTATACTGGATGAGGATGGGCAGATTGAATGTTTGGAAAGGACGTTGATCCCATTTCAGGCATTCATTTTGTTGATTGCTCAGTTCAACAACAAGGCCAACATGTGCTTATGTTGCTGTTTGCTTTTCTTCCCACAGCCCTGTCAGCTGGTTCGAATGGTGAGTCTGTTTTTACCTTTCCTGCTGAACTGAGGGCTGGTGTACCATGTTGTAAACTCTAGACCTCTCATAAACAGCCTCATCATTGCCCCTTGCTTACTTGGGACACTTCTGCATACAGCTGTGGGCCTGGCTGGGCTCATTGCTTCAAAAACCCCTTTCTTTGTCTTCCATGAGGAAGGCTTACGTTATTGTGCTCTAATGCAAGCTGGTGGCTGTGTTTTAGAAACTTTCTATTTGGGTGAAGTCCCTGCTTTCTTATCCAGGAGCCAACTGCCCACCTACTGGCTTTCCTGTGGAAAATTTCAAGGCCCACTATCCTGGTCTGTCATCCCTGGGTTAATGCATTCTATTTTTAGGAGGCCAGGAGTTGTGGTGTTGCTTCTCAGTTGGCTTTTGCAGATCATAACCAGGAAGATAGATTTGATCCCAGAAGATCAATTAAAGCATTTCAAAGAATAAAGACATGAACCTCTTGTGGAGTTTTCCTTAGTTGAGTGGGTGGTTGCTGGTCATGATGATAAGGCCAGAGGACTTGATTTAAGAAGCTAGTATACTTATAGGGGAGACATGAGGCAAAAGTCATCTGCCTCATAGTGTAATTAGTCTGTACAGAGTGGGTTGGAAAGGAGAAGAGTGCTTGAAGTCAGTCTGAGTGTTTGATCTCAAGGAAGACTTTCCAGTAGAGTAGGACCTCATGAATAAGGATGAACACAGCTTAACAGGTGGATAGGGAGTGGCCACTCCTAGCACATGTTTAACAGGTGAGGTCACTCCTAGCATGAGTTAGTGACAGGATGTGTGAGCCCTTGCTGTGTGTTAAGGGACCCAATGGCTGAGGGCTGCTCCTGCTTAAAGTACCTGGGGTGGGAGGAGTGGGGGTAGGCCAGCTCAGGTTCCAAAGGGCTCGTAATGAAAGGCTAACATTAGCAAAGAGAGGTAGAGAGCCAGGAAAAGATTTTGATCTTGGAATATAGACCAGCAGTTAGTTTATGATTCTGTGATAATAAAAATATCCAGTCTTTTCACTGTCCAGTACATTTCTGTTAGCCACTAGTCATAGGTGGCTATTACACGCTCTGTTTTAGGGGGAGAGGGGAAGGGATGTGAGTCCTAAGAGTGGCTTTAGTAAGAGGCCAGGAATAGGCTGGGGTGGGGAGGGGTGAGTGGCTAGTTTGTGGGCCCAGAGTACTGGGAGCTCCTGTCTAGGGGAGGGAGATGGCTCTGTCTTCAAGGAGTTGGCTCTGTATTTTTGCTGCCTGTCACAGCTTCATGTCTTGAAGTACTCTGTCTCCAGGTCTTCTCCATTTCTTCCTTCCTGACAACCCAGTGTCTCCGCTTCCACTTGATCACTGAACCTGCTCAGGCCCAGGTGGTCAATGAGGTACACGGAGGCAAATCTAACATGAAGTTTTCTTAATTTCCTCAACTTCTCTGGCTTCTGGCCCAAGTAGCTGGTCCCTGTTGCTTTAGCACTCTCCTGTGTGGGCTTCCCTGATACTTCATTCACCTGTTCTCCACCATTCTCATGGCTGCTCCTTGTCACCCTCCTTTGCTACCTCCTTTCCTCCATTTGCCATTAAATACTGGTGTTTTCAAGGGCTCAGTTCTGTGTTCTCTTTGCATATTTCCCTAAATTGAGTCATCCTTTGCTTTAAATACCATCTAGAGTGACAGTGGACTAAGATCATATCTCTAGCCCAATCCTCTGAACCCCAGACTCATACCCTCCTTCATTTCTCAAACTAAACTGTCAAGTTACAACCCTTCCCCATTAAAATCAATTTCCCCTTCAGCCTGTATTTTTTTCTCATTATAATATTTAATAATATATGCATCCACTCATCTTCTGAGGCCAGAAACCTGGGGGCACTTTGATTTCTCGTTTCTTGTCCCTTTCTCCAATCTACCAGCAAATCCTGTTGGTTGCCCCTCTCCAAAATAGTCTGTGACCAGTAACTACATGCTGGATGAGTGAATGCAGAGGCTGGGAATCAATCTAGAAGCAGATTCATTAATTTAAAAGCAGGCAGAGGAGGAATCAGGGCTGTATACACAGAGACTGCAGAACATCGTATGTCCTTTTATTTCCCAGACAAGCCATAAAACATGTACTAGGTTCCATCCTTAACATATACAGTTTTACCTTATTAGGTCTCCTTTTAGGCAGCCAGTATCCATAGCAACCTTAAAACTCATGGATATGACACAAGCCCTCTCATTACTGGGTAATCAAACCACATAATGTGACCAGAAAGGCAAAAAACAGGATTCAAGGCCTTACTCCTCTTCTTTAGACATACTAATACACGCACTTACAGAAACATGTTGTAGGAACTCTCATCTCATAGTGTCTAGGTACAGCTCATATATTTTTCCCTAGAAAACATATATTTTGTTTTGGAGATGTAAATAATTTGCCTCCATTTCTGATTGTCCCATGCACTGCAAAGAGTGTCACCAGTCTGTGGGCTGGTGAAGAAACTCGGCAACTGTCACCAAGAATTAGCCCCATCGGAGGGCTTTTACCTTTCATTAGGAAGGAGATTGGCTATTCCATCAAGTCAAGAGACCAGATAACTTTTTGTCAGCTTTTACCCCTCTGTCAGTGTTTACCTTTAGGGCTTTGACATCTTATAGCAATGAAAATCTTATTTCCAAGTAGCTAAATTTTGTCCATTCTGAAATCTGCTCCTCCGGATTCGGCTGCTGTTGTCTCTGAAGTGAGCACAGGGTAGCCTAGACCACCTCAGAAATGTCACCTCAAAAGCAGTCCCTCCCACAATCAGCCTTTCTCCTCTCACTCAGCGTTATTGTTATCAACAGGAGTTCACTCATTTGCTTAAGAGCACAGCCTAAAATATGGCTGTAAAATGTTAGGCGCCAGGACTGCTCTAGAAGAAGAAAGGAGTTCCATAGTCAAGTGAATTTGTGAAAGGCTGCCTATTAGGCACTTCCTGCTGTATGTCCTTAATGTAGCCATTTGGACTTCTCTTTAAAATTAAGTGAGACACTGCAGTGTTAAATTGGGAAATTCAGAAACACACCTTGGTTTCCTCTTGCTTTTTGCCTTTTAATGATTCAGCTACAGAACCATTTAACTAACAACAGCCAGGTCAACCAGTTCGTCCTTGGAAGACCTTTCAATTACCATCCAGTAAGATCATTTCCTCCTGAGATCAACTATCCTTGGAAGCTATACCTAGTTTACCACCCCCATGAAACCAGAGCTGGGGACTGCCCTGATACCTGTCCTCTTCACCTGGCCCATAATGGGATGGAACAGGCATCTCTGATATAACCAGATTGGTATGTGTCCTACCTGCAAGATTATATGACTTGGGATGCTCCTGGATATGGTTAGACCCTTTGCAAGACTGATTAGCGTGGAAGAGCCTCCCAATGTCTGGGCAGTGACATCTTCAGAGCAATGTCATTTCCTCCTATGTAATGGGATTTCTTCCATCTTCTGGATCATTACAAAATGTGTTATTAAGTAAATCAACCTAATGTGTTATTAGGTAAATCAACCAGTAAAGTGTGTTCCTACCTATTGAATATTTTCTCATGAAAAGTATATTCGATAACATATTTTTCTGATTATGGAAATACTTGATTACTGTAGAAAATTTGGAGAAAGAAAACCACAATTATCCCAACTCACATCCTCTAGAAATAACTACCATTAAATTATGATATATTTTGTATTTTTTATGGTTGTATTTACAACACATGATACAACACATGTATAGAATCTTAAGGTACAAAATATGTAAATACTGGGCTGGTGAGATGGCTCAGCGGCTTAAGCGCCTGCCTGGCAAGCGCGAGGGCCCGAGTTCGACTCCCGCATCCCACATACGAGAAAAGGGCCGGTGATATCGCTCAGCGGCACGGGCGCCTGCTGGCGCGCGAGGTCCTGAGGTCGACCCCCCGGTACCCACCAAAAAAAAAAAAAAAAAGTAAATAATTGCAGGAAAGTAAGAACAAAAGAAAGATGGGGACCCCCCCCAACCCCCGCCACCTGCTGACTGACCTACTCCTGTCTTTGACACTTGGGAAATTATTGACTCAGCCCAGCACAAGAGGAATTCAGTAAGGGGGGGTTTCCAGGCAAGAGGAGATTTTTTAAAAAATAATAATTTTATACCTGCCTTGTTTAGTAAAATACATTTGTAGCATTGAAATATTAAAGATGTTTCTGGTAAAAGTTCTTTCTTTAAAACCAGTGTTTGATGAAATTTAAGTGACTTCTATTGGGCTACCTTAGTCTCCATCCAGAGAAAGGAGAAGCCCGGGTTTGCTATAGATTTGTAGTATTGAGAACTTGGAAAGACCTTAGGGATCTCTAGTCCATCAGTTTCCAAAGTTTTGTTAGCAAAGGATGCTTTTTTATGTGCATCCTTAGACAGAGCTGTGACATGTGACAGCTCCAAACCAGGTTGGAGCCTACAGTGTACACTCAGCATCTCATTCCTCCCTGTTCCAAGGCACCCCAATCCTAATCATAGGCCAGCCCCTAGCGTGATTGTGCTGCTCAGTGCCATGAGATGATGGTGGGGGGGGGCGGGCGGCAGGCATCACACTGAACTCACTGAACTACATCCTCAGCCCTTCCTGTTTTATTTTGAGACAGGGTCTTGCTAAATTGCCTAGGCTGGCCTTGAACTTGCAGTCCTCCTGCCCCAGCCTCCTGAGTTGCTGGGATTATAGGAGTGCACTACCAGGTGTGGCTGCCATGAGATTTTGACACATGATGCTGTTCTTCCTGAACAGGCATTTCAGTACAGTATGTGTACATTTCCAGAGCACTCATGACCCTGTCCTTCTGCCCATCCCAGCTGAGTACCTCCGCAGCATTTCCCTGCCGGTGCCCGTCCTGGTGGAAGACACCAGCAGCAGCAGCGAGTACGGCTCTGTTTCCCCTGACACGGAGTTAAAGGTGGACCCCTTCTCTTTCAAAACTAGAGCCAAATCCTGCGGAGAAAAGGATGTGAAAGGAATACGGACACTGTTTCTAGGGTAAGGACCTGACTTCCATGGGTGAAGGAAGTACGTTGGAAAGTGTGTCGTCTTACACAGGAAACTGATTGATGCTGCATCCATTATTACAGCATTCCAGATGAAAACTTTGAAGATCACAGTGCTCCCCCTTCCCCTGAAGAAAAAGATTCCGGGTTCTTTATGCTGCGGAAGGACAGTGAGAGGCGAGCCACCTTGCACAGGATCCTGACAGAAGACCAAGACAAGGTCGTGCGGAACTTAATGGAGTCTTTAGCTCAGGTGAACCCTCTCACTCCTTCATTGCCCAAAGTGTACATATATGCATTTTCAAAATTTTTATTATATTTTTTCTGTACTAGTGATTGAATCCAGGAAGCACTGAGCTACATCCTAGTTCATTTAATTTTTTTATTTTTTGAGACAGGGTCTCATTATGTAGCTCAGGCTGGCCTTAATCTCACTATGTAGCCCAAGTTGACCTCAGACTTCCAGCAGTGATCCTCCTGCCTCAGCCTCCTGAGTGCTGGGATTACAGGCATGCACCACCACACTGCAACAGCAAGCAGAAACACCAAAACGACACCCAGGATTTGGAGGCAGATTTATTTACATCGACAGGCACTGACTGGGATCATTCCCAGAATATCAGGCCCTGATCTCTGGTGGTCTAGGGCTTATATGGGATAAACAAGCAGGAAGTACAGAGGCAGAATGGCTTGTCAATTGGTTTATACATGTGCATCATAGTAACCACCTATGCATCACAGTGACCAGCTGTTTCTAAGAGACAGAAGCAACTGGAACTGGAACAGGAATTATTAGCTGGGCAACTAAGAAACTGAAGTATACTGGCCAGGGGGCGGGGGGCATTTTGTTACATTTCCCCCCTCTTTCAGTTTACCTGGCAAATCTCTGCTGGGCATATTACTTGTAATCTTCTGAGACAAGGCCCAACTAGAAGTAGTCAGTGATCTTAGGATGGGCCCTAGCCAAGCTCCCCCAAGATTATCTTATTACAGAGTTTTTCCCTAAGTTGTTTTTAGGAAGAGATATAATTTAAGCCTGCCTGTTCTGTAACATTACTCTGGCAAGGGAGTGAGGGAGTTAATCTGATCTAGGAGAGTGTCCAATGTGTCTTGGATGCTTATCAAATCTTGGTCAAGTGTTCAATTGATTGTTCCATTCTCTTGGGGCAACTGTCCATAGAGTTTAAGGCAAAAAACACAGCTAGCAGTGGGTGGGGAAGCAAGGACTGGGGTAAGCAGCCTGAAAAGACACAAAAATCAAGGGGAATAGTTATGGAGCAGTCCTGTGAATGATGTCCTCAGGCTTCAGCCGTGTATGGACTGGTCATCATCCAAAGTGACCGGAGCAGGGCTTTGAGTGTATTGTCTCTTTAAAGTGAGCCTTGGAGGAGCTGTCCAGGTAAATTTTCCAGCGGATCTATGGCTGGATTTCTGAAACTTGTAGAGGTAGTTAATATGTACCTGGGTTATATGTGTGTGCAGGAATGTCTATAGATGTAGCTGGTCCTTTAACTGGTTACAAGCTATTTTTTTAACTTTTCTAGAGCTTTGTGGCCTGTATGTTGTATGTAGTTTTTATTTAATGAAGTTTTGAGTTACCTCTGCTACAAATACAGGCCCATTGTCACTGCCAGTGATCAAGGGTAGGCCATATCTAGGGATGATTTTTTTACAGCAGGACCCTACAAACTTTTATTGTCTTCTCAGTATGGGTAGGGAATGGGAGGTTGGGGCTGGTGACACAGATGCTACAGCCTGAGCTGGCTGCAGGGGTATGGGTGCCAGTGCAGCAGCTTGATCTTGCAGAACATATGGTGGAGGCAGGTCTGGTGGCTGGGGTTGATGTTTTAGTCAGTTGGATCCCTGGAGGGGGCTTAGGCCTCTGGACCAGATTATTTTGTGTTGTTGGTAGCAGGTTTCCAAACAGCAGCAGGAAGCAGTTTGCTGTGCAAATCATCCCTGCAGGAGAGTTTTGGCCAAAATAGTTTTGTCCAAGGTGACCACAACATATCTAGCCTGCTGGACTTCATTCCTAACAGAGCTACTTCCATCTGCAAACAGCATCTGTCAGGGGCTCCATTTTTTAGAACAGTTCATCCCAGAATAGCATATGGCACCTGGACAGTTCTCATTCTAAGGTGAGCTTGTCAGCTTTCTTGATCAGAAGGACAGTGGCTGTTAGAGTGTGGAGGCTAATGGAGGCTTCCCTTAGCAACCAAATCCAAGTATTTGCACAGGTAGGCCACGGGGCGCTCCCAGAAGCTGACGGTCTCAGTAAACATTGTTTTTGTGAATTCAAGGATCCAGATTTTATAGAAGCCAACAGCTATAAGAAATTTGCAGAGTTTATTTGTAACTAGTTTCTGCCAGATATTGTAGCAGAGCTTTTGTGCCTTTCCAGCAGGCAGCTTGGGTGTCATCAGTCAGAAGTGCAGTGAAGAGGAAACAAGTTTTTGAACCTCTGGGAGGTTGAGTCCAGGTCAGTTGCAAAGAGGGGCTGGCTGACAGAAGCCAAGTGAAGGCAGAAGAAGGCATTCTTTAGGTCCAGATAGGTGTACCAGAAAGCTGTGGGTGGCAGAATACTGAGGCAACATATGTGGAGGGCAGTCACAGCAGCATTGGCAGCTCGGAGATCTTGAACTGGCTTTACAGGCAGGAGAGGTATATTTTAGCAGTTTGACAGTCTATACTGCTTGCTCGGGGTACTGTGGATCAGCCAAATCTATCATCAGAGCCTCCCCAAAAATAGTAGGAGAGTTTTTAACCCCTTATGGCAGTTGAGTCCAAGTGAGCTGGCCTTTTGTCTTCAGGATTTTCCCAGTTATAGGGGCTTATGGGAGCAACTCCAAGCAGAGGAAGGCATCTTTTAAATTTAGAACAGTCCAAAAAGGGTGTATGGGTCAGGAACCACAGAGTGTAAGGTGATAGCTGCATTGTCGACAGCATGGAGATCTTGCCCAAGGTGATTAACAGTCTGTCAGGCTGTTGTGTGTCTGGATGCCTGTTTGTTCTTTCCATGACATCTGATAGCAACAGAGATCACCATGAGGCAGCATGGTTGATGTCCAGGCCCGGAGGTGAGTCTTTATACCTCTGGGAGGAGAGTTTTCAGAACTTCAGGATTGCAGTTATCTCTCTCAGGCTGATGCAGACATCATTTTCCTCTCAGGAAACAGCCAAAGATGAAAGTGCAGGATTAAATGAGAGTGAGGCTGACTGGCTTGGTGTGAAAGAGATGTCTTCCCAGGCTGTAAGTTTGTGCCTGGCAGAAGGGGCAAGAGGCAAGAGTCCTAGTTGCCCCAGTGATGGTAATTTTTTGACCGAGGGAACTTTTGAAGGCAGAGAGTTCTGTTCCATTGTATACCAGGAAAGTCACAGATTTGCCCCCCAACTTTTGCAATGACTGTGGGCTCTTGGGGGCCCAATTTGATAGAGCTCGGTCTGTCCTATTTATTCAGGCCCAACAGGGCACAACTCATTTGTCAGGGCTGACAGTCCAATTTTTCCCCAACTCAGAAGGAATTGTTGACATTCATTTTGGGTGGGCATTAGATGATGCCATCTGACCAGGATAGGTGCTTCTCAGGGGATGGAGGGTGCCTGTGTGGCTGAATGCAGGCAATGGCTAGCTGGAACCAGTTCTGTTGGCTGGAAGTAGTTGAGTCAGGAGCGGGGAGTGAAGCTATGGGTTTTGGCAGCAACCGCAGCGGCTGATGAGGACGCCAAGGTGGAATTCTCAGGAAGAATGGGTCTCTTTTTCCTTTTTTTCTCTTCTTTGAGATGCAGGGAGCAGTTTGGTTTCATTTTTAACTCCATAAAAGCCCTTTTTCCTGCAGTCAGGGACTGTGGGTTTTGACTAATTAATTCCCATTTCTGGCTCCCTACGTGTGTTGTGTACCCTTGAACAATGGCGCAATAGACAAAGGATGGGTGCCCCTCAGAGAGAGACCATTCAGATGCCTGGCTGTGCCCCTCTCGGGGACTTAGGCACAACTTAGCTAAGGAGGATTCAAGGCCTCCGTTATGCCATAGGTTGATCGTCACGGAACTGCAGGTGAGGGCTCAGTCAGACACCACGACCAGTACTTCCCCATCTTGGTGCACAGACGAAACAGCCTATTGCTTAAACTGTCTGTTCCACTCAGTCACACAATCATTCAGCAGGCACTCAGAGGTTAAACATTCCAACCCCCCTTCCCTTGAGGGTGACCTTAACTAACAAGAGTTAATCAAGCTCTTCTTCTGCTCGAACTGAGCAGGACTGACAGACTGACTAACTGGGGTGCCCCTTACTGGAATCAGGCAGGCAGGCAGACAGATAGATTGTGTCCTCCTCCCTTTGGGGTCTGATGTGAGCCACTTGAGTGGGGAGCCAGGAATCCTCCTCCAGATCTCTGAGGGGACTCGAGAAATCTTGAGGGCGTGCCTTCCCATCAGGACCTGGAGGGGTCCTTGCTGCATCCTCAAGGGCCATGACCGGTGACCAGAGAGGTCAGCACAGTCAGTCTGGCCAACGCCCTAGATGCAACAGCAAGTAGAAACACAAAAACGACACCCAGGATTTGGAGGCAGATTTATTTACATTGATGGGCACTGATCGGGATCATTCCCAGAATATCAGGCCCCGATCTCTGGTGGTCTAGGGTTTATATGGGATAAACAGGAAGTACAGAGGCAGAATGGCTTGTCAGTTGGGGATTGGTTTATACAATGTGCGTCATAGTAACCAGCTATGCATCTCAGTGACCAGCTGTTTCTAAGAGACAGAGGCAACTGGAACTGGAACAGGAATATTAGCTGGGCATCTAAGAAACTGAAGTATACTGGCCAGAGCAGGGGGGCATTTTCTGTTATACCACCACACCCAGCTGCCTGTTTTGTTTTATTTTGAGACAGGGTCTCGCTAAGTTGCCCAGACTGGCCTGAAATTGTGATCCTTTGCCTCAGCCTCCCTCATAGCTGGGACTGTGGGTGCACACCACTGTGCTAGCCCACCATTTACATACTTTTAACTGTGTAGTAACTGTCTGGACCTGTATCAGATGATGTGAAAACCTGATGAAGCTGTAATGTTCACAATGGTAAAAACAAACATACTCCAGGGGAAACAAAACAGCGAGTCCCTAATGTAGAAAGTATGTTTTGAATATCCACTGTTTTTAAGTCAGGAGCAAGTTACTCATGTTGATGAGGTGCCACCTAGTCCCTGCAAACCTCTTTGCCTTTTATTCATTAGTTTATTCATTCAACAAACAAGCACTGAGCCATTGCTTTTTTTTTTTTTTTATTTTCGAGACAGGGTCTCGATATGTAGTTCGAGACCTGGCCTTGAACTAACTGTGTAGCCCAGGCTGGCCTCAAACTCTCAGTGATCCTCCTGCCTCAGCCTCCCAAGTGCTGGGATTACAGGCATGTGCCACCACACCAAGCTGTGAATTACTATGAGACATTAGCACGAGACCACCTGTTAGTTGTTCCTCTGAGCATTTGGAAACATCTGCAAACACAACAGAATTTCTGTGCTTATGAGGCCACAGCATTCAAATGGAGGTGATGAGCAACAACTGAGGTGTATAATGTGTTTGGAAGTCATCTGTATTGTGAATGAACAGTTTGTTCCCTGGTGTTTTAGTTTGCTATGGCTGCCATAACAAAATGCCAACTGACCAGGTGCCTTACACAACAGAAATTTATTTTCCCATAGATCTGGAAGCTGGAAGTCCCAAGATCGAGGTGTTGGCAGGCTTGGTTTCTCCTGTGGGCTCTCTTGTTGGTTGTAGATGGCTGCCTTCTCTCCATATCTTCTGGTGGCGTTTTTTTCTGTGCACGTGCAGAACCCCAGTGTCTCTTCTTCTTACAAGGACACAAGGATATGGGTTCAGCTGGGTTCAGCTGGATTAGGGATTCACCCCATGGCTTCACTTAACCCAGTTATCACTTTAAAGGTCCTATTTCCAGATACATAACTGGAAGTTAGTGTTGACACGTGAAGTAGGACACAGTTTGGTCTATTATACCTTGGTAGACATGTTCCCTGGATTCTGCTTACAGAAATGAGAAAGAATCCTCTCCTCAAACTGGAAGCAGTACAAACAGGGTTTCCCTCAGTTCCAAGCCCCTGGGGGCAGAAGCCCAGGCTTCCTGTGGATTCAAGCCTTCCACAGACCCTCTGTTCCCAACACGATACTTGCCGTCCTTTAGTTGTGTGGGTGGCTAGGACTCATCCACCTGCTTCTGTACCCTTGTCTGTGTGACCACCACCTGTCCTTCCTGATCGCTATGGACCACACATAGCTTCTTCCTTCCCTCTGTGCTGGGAAAACAGCTGCTAAATGATACAGCTGGAGGGGCTGGGCCAAGTTGTTCAGAACCTCTCAGTCCAAGAGTTTGCTTGTTCTGCTCTTCTACTGACATGGAAACAGAACAAAGCTGTCTCTTTCTTGGTTCTTATCGTATTGCCCCAGCTTGTATTTATCTTGAGAACCCCACTAGACCTCTCTGCTGCCTTCTGAGCCTGAACATTCCATCACCTTGGTAATCCCTGATGTCCACCTCTGGATGCCACAGGAGGAGGCAGAAGGCTATATGTGTGCTAGTAGCATCACTTGATACAGAAGGGACTGGAATGAGCACCACCTGTATTTTCTGGGGAAACCCTGACTTGGTCCTAATGGAAGCTATCTCAGGCAACTACTCAGAGGCCCAGGAAATAGTGTTCTGGGATTAGGAATAGCTGAGCCCCTGAGTTGGAGGTAGGATGAGTGTTGAGGTTGCCAACAGGCACACCATAGTCATTTAAGACTGAAAATAAGATAGGTTGAAATAAGAACCACCAAGTTTAGAAGGAGGTCACAACTGGGCAGCAATTGGAGTCCATTCATTCCTTAAGCAGTACTGAGCATCTACTAAATGCCGGGCACTGTTCCAGGTGATGGGGTTACTACAGTGAACCACAACAACAACTAATCTGCATCCCACTGAAGCTGGCATTCTAGTGGAGGAAAAAGAACAATTAAAAAGTAGTAACTATGTATTAAACCTACAGTATCAATAGCAAACTTTTTTATAGGCCAGATATTGTCCTTAGTATTTGATGTATATTTGTTCATTTAATCCTCATGATAATAGTCCTAAAGTAATAGTTCTGTTAGTACTCTAATTTTACAGATGATGAAACTGAGGCACAGAGCACTCAAGTACCCTGCCAGATGGGGACAGGTATTGGGGAGGGGATGGGTATATGAGTTGGGGGAAGGAAAGGAAGTCACTGTTAGCCACTTTGAAGTGAAGGCTTCTCCTATGACTTCTAGTTTAAGATGCTTATTTTTAGGTCAGAAACATGTAGAACCCAGGAATTGCTCATGCCCATGGATATGCTGTTCAGTACAGAAAATGAACCTTTTTGGGGATTTTTTCATCATCTCATGTTGGATGGTAGCTCTAACTGCCGTGGCCAGTGGTGTAGACCCTGTCCCCAGAGCCTGGCAAGAGAGGTCACTTCTGCAACTGTGCCAATATTTGATATTTTGTATTGAACCCTGGGCTTCACATGTGCTATGCTGCCCTCTACCACTGGCTTAGTTACGCCCCTAGCCTGAAATTCTTAACCTCTGAAGTTGGTTCATCATACTCAGTGGTTTGGTACCTCCTAGTTTTTAAAGTGTGCCTGAATGTTCTCTATAAAAGGGAAAACGAAAGACAACCTTGAAAGCAGCCCTCAGAAGGCAGGCCTTGGTGCACCAGCATGGAGCCACTGGAGAGAACCAGAAACTGCTGATCAGAATCACATGCCCAAACCAGCATGGTCAAGAGGGAGTGAGGGTCCTTCTGACTGTACATCAAGGCCATTGTGAATTCCTCCCCAGGAAATCACATGTGACTCGGTGGCAGAGCAGGTCTTGACTTAGGTTTACAGCTGGCTCTTGCAGCTAATTGGGGCTGGAGAATATAGTGATTGGAAGCTGGGGCTCAGCTTGGACTTGTTTGAGGCTGATTCTCTCACTAAAAGGCTGTGCAGTCTGGATAAGTTGTTTAACTTCTCAGAGCCAAGGCTTCTTCCTCTATAAAACTGAGGACTCTACCTTCTGAGGTTGCTATCAGGAGTCCCTGAGATCATGGATGATTTAGGTCGTAACAGAAAATGTTGCCCAAGTGTTAACTACCACTGTTGTTACTATTAAACAGGGCAATCATAGTTATAATCTCTTTAACTTTTTTTTTTTTTTTTATGTGGGTACTGGGAGTCGACCTCAGGACCTCGCGCTTGCCAGCAGGCGCTTGTGCCACTGAGCGATATCACCGGCCCTCTTTAACTTTTTGTACGACCAGATAGAAATAATTGTTTTAATGGTTTTTTTAATGCATCCACATACACCTTCACGTTTTGGCCTACCCTTTATAACAAAATGAAAAGGTGGATGTTGGCGAGTTCTAAAAAAAAAACAAAAACCCATGAGATTCCCTTTTAATCTGTACCACCTTTTGGAAATCCACTCATGGTGTTTAAAAAGAAAGTATAAGGATGAAGAATAGAGATCTTCGCAGAAGACTCTGGGACAGGCTGCCTGAGTGCTCAGGACAGCTCACTGTCAAATGCTGCCTTCAGTCCCCAGCCCTACCCCCCAAGATGTTCCTTAATGAAGGTGCACAAATGGGTTAACACAGAGAGGCAGGAGTTAGGACAGAAATAATGATTATGTAAGCGAATAAATTTGCCAGGACAGAAAACATTTCCCAGAGGAGAGAGCGTTTCTTCGTAAGACAGTGATGTACACATCAAGAAATCAGAAGCAATATGTTTTTTTCTGTTGTGAAAACTAGGTAATGTCAAAAATAAATGTTTGCTGTTTAAACTGTTGGCAAACTGATTTTTCACTAAGATAAGCTTCCAATTTCTAAATAACTCATTTTTCTTCTTGAACATATTTTTGTGGTGTTACAATTTCGCCTGTGAGTATAATTTAGTTCTGGTAAGGAAAAAGAAACAAAATTTATAATTGTACGTAGTCTGATTTTAAAATATTCTCTTAATGACAGCTTTTAAGCTTTACAAAATAATCCTTTCTCATGAAAACACCAACATAAGACAGAGTCCCTAATGAAAATATATTGAGAAAATGAACTTAGTGCATCTCTCTTGTGTTTTAATAGAATCCTAGAAATTGCCATTTTCGCACCCCAGTTGAAGAATTTAATTTTAACCGTGCAGTAAGAAAATGAGGTAGGGCCGGTGGGATGGCTCAGCGGCATAAGCGCCTGCCTTGCAAGCGTGAGGGCCCGAGTTCGACTCCCGGATCCCACATACGAAAAAGGGGCCGGTGATATCGCTCAGCGGCACGGGTGCCTGTTGGCGCGCGAGGTCCTGAGGTCGACCCCCCAGTACCCACAAAAAAAAAAAAAAAAGAAAATGAGGTAGAAGTGAGCATAGTAGAAGTCTTGTTTCTTAGAGTTAAATGAGAATAAATAACATCTTTCTGTATTTCCTTTATGAAGCGATGTGCCCTTGCTTAATGTAAAAAATACAATTTGAGATAAGGAATTTATTTAATATTGTATTATATTTTTAATATGTAAAAGTCCATTGGTCCATTCTTGCCCCCATTGTGTCACTGATAGGTAAGGATGAAGTTTGAAATCGGCTCCCTTTGACTGCAAGGAATTGACTCGTGTTTAAGGACAGTTGAAGTCCCAGAGACATAGAATAATAGACACAGCTTGAGAGGAATAAGACGCAAGGAATTCCACCCACAGGGCCTGGCGGAGCCTCACGGGGCTGACACTAGAGTGTAAACCCAAGGGGCTTCAACTTCCAGGAGTTTGCACATCTTTTCTCTGACTATGCTATTATTGGCCCTGTTGTGTGCATCTCTGTTTCTGTCCATATCTCTTCTCCCTACCTGTTATTTCAATTCCATTACTCCCACTTGCTTCCTTATAATTGGATGCATTCATGACCCTGGGCAGACTTTGAGGTGAAGATCTTATGGCTCATTGCACCTGAATCTCTCTTTAGTTCCCAATTAAAATTTCTGAGAACAGGAATCTCATTGCCTCAGCCTGTCCCTGTTTGGGCAAAGATTTGTATATCTGAGTATATCATGGCTGCTGACCAGTGTGTGGGGGAAGTGTTCCTTCTCCCAAAATCTGAATGTTTCTTAGCGGTGGGGTTGGTGATGGAGATAGTGGCAAAGATGAGCCATAAGGTTCAAGATACAGTCTTTCTTTAAAGGGAGGCACTTTGGAGCCCAGTTCTTCTCTCAGAAGGCTATGGGAATGGTATGCCCATGGCTGACTGTGAAGTACAGAGTGACTGAGGTGTTGTTGGTTTTTATTCACAGGGGGCTGAAGAACCTAAACTAAAATGGGAGCACATCACGACCCTCATCGTAGGCCTCAGAGAGTTTGTGAGGTCTACTGACCGGAAGATCATAGCTTCTACACTTTCAAAGCTGAAATTAGAGCTGGACTTTGACAGCCACGGCATCAGCCAAGTGCAGGTGGTCCTCTTTGGTTTCCAAGATGCGGTAAGTGTGATATTTTGGCAATGGTTTCCCTCAAACTCTGTTAACATTAGTCTTAGAAACAGGGTTTTGAAGTTTTGTTCTTTTTTTTTTTATTCTTTTCTTTCTTCAATAATTTCTGTGGACTCTATTCTCTTTGGATGATAAATGTGACATATTTGCCCATCTGTTTGCCTCTAAGTATTAGTTTTATTATTTTGTATATTTTCATCTCCCAAAGATGGATACACATAAAACTGAATCACCATGGAAAATAGAAAAACTTACAATAAACATCTTCCATGGCTGAACTTTCTTCTTATGAAATCATGAACTGGGTCACTATTTTGGTGACTTTAGCAACATAGCACACTTTAGTCATGCACTTTGTAAGCCAATACACAGGAAATGCCATCTAGTGGCCGTTGAGAAAAATTTTAACAGTACACACTGGAATGGTCACTGTTGAATAAAACTAGTAATATTTCCCCTAGTTTTTCCCTGGTTTCTATACAGAACATTTTTAACATGTTTATTTCATAAGTATCCACTATATCCTGTCCAGACCATCATCAAGTGAAAATTAATCCACATGAGAGCTGAGAATTCTTCTAAAATTGAGTTGCTATGCAACACAAACTAGAAGCCAGTCTTCTGCAAAATGATGCAAAACCCTCTGTGTTTTTCTTGGATAAGACTCATCTGTGGGACTTTGTGCCAAGACAACTTAAGGGGGCCCCAGAAGATCCTTACATGGTTTTCTAAGGCAAAAATAAGAGAGTTCTTCATGGTGCCTGTGGTGTGAACATGGGAGCACATTGTATAATTTTATTTAAATTCGAAAAATTAATTATCTTCTAATGTGTTTATTGCTTCTCCATAGAAGTATCTTCATAGTTGCATTCGGAACATCAAATGATCCCTAATTCATTAAAACCAAATTATAATCCTTCAGCGGCCACTAACGTTTCCTGAGACACTGTGTAAGCACTTAGTCCTTATGCTATATGGGAAGCGGGGATTAGAGTCCTGAATTGATTGTGGTCATAAGAAATAAAAGCAACTGGCAACGCCTACCACTAATACTATATGCTAAAGACATGCTTTCCCTACAACTAGGGAAACCCAAGCATCTGCAGATAGAATGAGATAATTTAACTAATTTGCACTTACCCACACATTTGGCTTCCAGTCTAGAGGTTGGAAACCAAATTGGCTGTAGAATTCAGACTGAGAGTTATCTAGTCATGATTCTAGGCTTTGGGCCCAAGTTAGACACAGACATGTACACATTCATCCCAACTTTTGCTAACTCACTGCCCAGGATGGGAATGAATCCAAGGGATGGGCCATATGTAATATATTATGCAATGATGAGCTACGAGGAACAGGCTGCAGCTGTAAAAGATCTGTCTTCCACATTGTATGACTCTTGAGAGAAATATTCTAATCAACTTTCTGTTACTGTAACAAATACCTGAAATAGATCAACTTATAAGGAGGAAAGATTTATTTTGGCTCATAGTTTCAGAGGTTTCAGTCCATAGTCATTTGGCCCCGTTGCTTTGGGACTGTGACAGCATAGTACCTCATTGCAGGAGCAGATCACAGAGGAGGTCTGTTCATCTTATAGCAACCAGGAAGCAAAGAGAGAAAAGAGGCTAGGATCTCAATGTCCTCTTCAGTGGCACACCCCCAGTGACCTAATTTCTTTCCACTAACCCATCTTCTAAAGCCTCTACTTCTCTCAGTATTGCCATGGGCTGGGAATTTAGCTCAGTGGCACAGTGCCTGCCTGGCAAGCATGAGGTCCTGAGTTTGATTCCCAGTACCCGCCCCCCCGGCAAAAATTCAGTATTGCCATAGTCTGGGAACTAACCCTTTAATACACGGCCTTTGGAGAATGCTCCAGATCTAAACTGTAGAACTAAGTGTCACTCCCTTTAGTCAAATAAGCAGGTAAATCCTTTTAAAGAAATGAAGGTACCAGGATAAACTCAGTCTGAAAGGATTTCCTGGAACAAGTGGGAACCTGGAAATGGTTCACTTCCTTGGGAGCAACTACTGTGAGGAATTCTTCCTGACTCCTTTTATAACCTGGAGATTTGATGAAGATGGACCAATGGCAGGCCTGAGCAACTCACATTCCAGCTCTTGACATGAGCTTGTAACCAGGTCACCACCTCCAGCTTCTGCTAATGTTTCTTTTTTTTTTTTTTTTTTTTGGTGGGTACCGGGGGTCGAACTCAGGACCTCGCGCTTGCCAGGCAGGCACTTATGCTGCTGAGCCATCTCACCAGCCCTCTGCTAATGTTTCTAAGCAGAGCCTGTCTTAGCTTTCTGATAAAGAGGTTGTTTGTAAAAAAAAAAAAAAAAAAAAAAAAAGTAATTAGTGTTGCAGCTGTGCAGTACATATGGGGAACATACAATGGGATATGATTTAATCTTTAAAAGAAAGGAAATTCTGGGCCGGTGAGACGGCTCAGCGGCATAAGCGCCTGCCTGGCAAGCACGAGGTCCTGAGTTCAACTCCCGGCACCCACATACGAAGAAAGGACCGGTGATATCGCTCAGTGGTAGGGGCACCTGCTGGCAAGCAAGGTCCTGAGTTCGACCCCCGGTACCCACAAAAAAAAAAATGGAAGGAAATTCTAACATAGTCCACAAGAATGAACTTTGAGGATGTGCAGAAGCCAGTCACAAAAGCCAAATATATATGATCCACTTGTGGAAGATACCTCGAGGTGTTAAATTCATAGAGACAGAAAGTACAATGGTTATTTGCAGAAACTGTTTCGGGAGCATGAGAACTTAATTATTTAATGGGTTCAGAGTTTCAGTTTTGCAAGAAGAAAAGAGTTCCATGGATGGGTGACGGCAATGGTAGCATAACAATGAATTTACCTAATGTCACTAATGGTACACTTAAAAATGGCTAAGATGGCAAATTTTACATTATGTGTAATTTACTACAATTTTTAAAAAGAAAAAAGGACAGACAGGTACTACACATATTTATTTCAGTGTCTATTTAAGTGTGTAGAGCATTACCAGTCTCTATGAAAAGATATCCTTACAATAAAGATTGTTCTGTAAACTGATTTTCTGGAACATTCTAAGAGATGTTTCTCTCATTGATAGAGACATAAACAGCAGTGAGAAGGAAACAAGCCCTGCACTGTGGCAGACCTGTAGGTAGCACATAAATACCAATGTCCCCCTTACTTGCTTTAACAGAGTATGCTGAAGCACTTGGCTGTGTTAAACGGCAGTCATAACATTAAAGGATGATGTTTACTTTTATTTAAGACCCTTGACCTTTTTTCTCCTCCTTTCCCCACTCCACCACCCACTCTGCAACTGTATATTTACTTCCAGTATTGGGGATTGAATCCAGGGCTTTGCACATGCTAGGCAAGCACTCTACCACTGAGCTACATACTCTACTGACTTTAAATTTTATTTTGAGACAGGGTCTTGCTAAGTTGCCCAAGTTGGCCTTGAACTTGTGATCCTCTTGCTTCAGCCTCCTTAGTAGCTAGGATTACAGGTGTGCACCAGCACACCTGACTTGCAACTCCATATTTTGGATACAAAAGAAGTGACATTCCCATTTAATGAGACCACCTTCCATGTAAATAACTTATTTGCCTACGTGGGGCTTACTCAGCTTTAATTTGAAGTGGCAGTTTTTAATTTGTTTTCTAGTGACATGAAGAAATTACTTGAAATTCAAGGTGAAGAAACCTTTTAATTATTTTTGTAGGTAGGACTTCATCCGGGTACTTGCACATTCTGGGTTATTGGCAATTAAAAATTAAGACTAAATGAAACATTTTTTCCAGGTCAATAAAGTTCTTCGGAATCATAACATCAAGCCGCACTGGATGTTCGCCTTAGACAGCATCATCCGAAAAGCTGTACAAACAGCCATTACCATTCTGGTTCCAGGTCAGAAATATTCAATTACTCCACAGATATTTAGTGCTTTCATATTTTACCTTGCTGTTTATCTCCCATTTTTTGTATCTCTTTAGTGTTTTTAGGGTCATGGTTGCCTATTTTAAAAAATTCATTTCTGAGCCAACACATAACATTACCCTAGTATATACAGTCTGAGCAGTGGTACGTCAAGCACTGTGTTTACAGTACATAACAAACAGAGACTTGCTTCTTTGTTTTTAAAGAGCATGTTTAGGGGCTGTGAGTAGAGCTCAGTGGTAGAGCACTTGTTTAGCATCTGTGAGACCCTGGGTTCAAACTACAAGCAAACAAATAAGCGAATAGCATGTTTGGATATGAAAAAAGGAGAAAATTATAAGGTAAGCCAAATAAATACACATTTAAACATATGCATATCTGTGCCTACAAATATATTCTTATGTCATCTTTTACCAGTGGTTCCCACATTTGCCAGTACATTCAGTGATGTAAAGAGCTCTTTAAAATTACAGCTTTTAGAGCCCCATTGCAGGCCAAGTGAATAAGAATCTGCTGGAGATAAGGGCCAGGAATTGAATATTGAACAAACAAAAGATTTTATTCATTCATTCATTCATTTAGCAGTAATGGGATTGAACAGGGACTTTGCACTGAGCTACATCCCTGGCCCTTTCTATTTACTTCTTATTTTAAGACAAGGTCTCACTGCGTTGCCCATGCAAGGCTTGAATTTGTGATCCTCCTGCCTCAGTCTCCCAGATTGGTGGGATTACAGATATGCACCACTATATCTAGGCAAGATTATATTCCTTCAGAGAAGTTTTAGATTCACAGCAAAATTGAGAGAGAGGTACAGAGACTGCCCATATGCCAGCCACCCCCCACACATGTATGGCTTCTCCTGGTATTAACGGCCCCTACTCAAGTGCCGTGTTATTATTGGTGAACCTATACTAACACATCCCAGTCACCTCGTGTCCACAGTTTACATCAGGATTCGCCCTTCCTGTAATACATTCTATGAGTTCGGACATGTGCAGCCACAGTTATCTACCAATACAGTGTCATAGAGAATATTTTCACAGCCTAAAAATGCTCTGTGCTCCACCTACAGGAATCTAAATTTAATACATCTTCCTGATCACTGATTCACAGACAGGTTTGGAAATCACTGGTCTAAACAGAACCTCCACTTTATTGGCAGCAAGATACAAAAGGCATAGTGTTGAGGAAACAAGGCTCTATGGCAAAGCCATAAGTGTGTTCACACTTGAAGGCAAAACCTTAACAATGTTTTGCTAGTCTATCCATTAATAAAAAATTTTAAGCAAAGCTCTTGAAACCCTGCGTGTACATGGTGAGGCGTGGAACAAAGGTAAATAGATTTCTCTATAGACAGATACATTTATATTTTATATTTATATTTACATTTATATTTATGAAACATGTTCTAGTATTGTCCTAATTTTTATCTTTATTATAAATTTAAAAGGATAAAATGAATATGAAGTATTGTAAAGTTCAAATCATCTACAAATGGCATCGCAAATTTTTTTGTGGGTACCGGGGGTCAAACTCAGGACCTCACGCGCCAGCAGGTGCCCGTGCTGCTGAGCGATATCATCGGCTCTTTTTTCATACGTGGGTACCGGGAGTCGAACTCAGGACCTCGCACTTGCCAGGTAGGCACTTATGCCGCTGAGCCATCTCACCGGCCCCACAAATTTTTAAGTGCATGTCAACCCTTGCAAGTTGCAGAATTCTCTCTTCCATCAAAATACCATTTGACTTGTGAGTGAAGGCACCAGTGTCAATCTTTATATCAAACATTTGTGGGAAAAAAATTGCTATGTAGTTCAGGCTGGCCTCAAACTCACTATGTAGCCTAAGCTGGCCTCAAACTCATCACCTTTCTGCCTCAGCCTCCCCAGTACTGGGATTATACCATGCCCAGCAGTAATGTCTTATGTAAGAAAGAACTATAAGCAAAAGTTCTAATAACCCCAGACCTGTTCTCTTTCCTGGCACATGCCTCCAGCCCTCATCCCTCCTGTCCTGTGCGTTTTTAGCTCACAGTTCAGAAGGTGCCTCCTCAGAGCATCCTTACCTGCTACCCAGTCAAAAGTGGGCTCCCTGGGTTATTGGCTGTCATTGGAAGGGATTTTCACACACTGTGACCCTTACCACAGCTGGAAGCTGTTGTTTCTAATCTAACGGCTGTTACCTTCAGTGGGTTCTAACAGTGTCTTATTCTGTGCCTAAGCTACCATCCATAATGGTGCCAAGAAAACAGTAGACCCCTGATAAATATTTGTTTGAAATAAGTGAGTTTCACCTGATTATAGTAAATTAGGGCAGAAATTTACATAACTTAAAAAAAATCTAGGGCCGGTGAGATGGCTCAGCGGCTTAAGCGCCTGCCTGGCAAGCGCGAGGGCCCGAGTTCGACTCCCGGAACCCACATACGAAAAAGGGGCCGGTGATATCGCTCAGCGGCATGGGCGCCTGCTGGCGCGCGAGGTCCTGAGGTCGACGCCCCCCGGTACCCACAAAAAAAAAAAAATAAATAAATCTAGAGAGGCTTTGAAACGTGATTAGCAGTTGAATGTGAACCCAAGAAATTCATGCTCTATGAAGTCAATAATAAAGCCACAATAGATAAAAAGGAATAGGTGTGTATTGCTGAAAGGGACAGTTTATAGGCTATGAGTTAAACAGGAATAACCTTAATGAAGGATACCCACATGAGTAAAAGACAGAGGGATCATATTTTGAAATAACTTAAACAGCATATTGATCTGTTCATTTAATTTTTTAGAAACTTTCCTTTTAGTGCTGATTTCCTAAATGCAACGTGGTACCCTGGCACAGAAAAAGCATTAGTGAAAAAAACGGTAGAATCAGAGCAAAGTCTGTAGTTTAATAGTATTATATGAGGTTAATTTCTTGGTTTTAAAAAATACATACCATTCATGTCAGATATATTGTGTGGATGGAATATGGAATTCTCTGTACTATATTTGCAACATTTCCATAAATTTAAAAATTCTTCTAGAACAGAAAGTTTAAAAAGCAAAAGATAGCTGTTTAGGAGGCTGAGACAGGAGGATAACAAGTTCGAGGCCAGCCTGGGCAACTTAGTGAGACTGTCTTAAAATTTAAAAAGGGCTGGGGATATAGTTCAGTATTAGAGTGCTGGCCTAGCATGTGCAAGGCCCTGGGTTCTATTTTCAGCACTGCAAAAAAGAAAAAGCAAAAGTAGCTGGAAATCACACAGTGAGTGAAACTCTGAAGTTAGGGAGGGCCCCAGGGAAAACGAGGAGCAGAGCTCTCCTTGCATGAATTTCCATGGTGGGCACTGCTTAACCTAGCCATTTGTGGAGTGTGCACAGCATTCTTTTTTCTTTTGAGTGCTATAGATAGAAACTAGGGCCTTGCACTTGTGGGGCAAGTGCTTCAGCACTGAGGTACATCTGCAGCCTACAGGGCCTGTTCTTTATGAGAAGTGTTTGCTAAAGAAAGTTGCTTGTCCTTCCATTGTGAAATTGGTTTCTTTGAGCCCACTAGGTGTTTCTGGTTTTGACCGAAGTTACCATCTGAAAACACCAAAAAAAAAAAGAGGAGAGGAAAGGAAAGGAAAGGAAGGAAATTTGGAGAATAACATGAAGAAAGCACTTTATGTATTCTTGTCTGGGTAGAGGAAGTGAATATACACTGTACACCAGTCCACCAGTGGTGAGATATGTGAGCAAGGGGAAGAGATTTCAGTCACTTATGAGTGCCAGCGAATTTCCAGATGTCCCTAAAAACTTTGTTATACAATTGATATACAATAAGACTACATTTAAAAATGACTGCCTTCGAATGCCCCTGATAAAAATTCCTTTAAGTTAATAAAAATACTACAATTAGCCTATCAAATTTCAAGAGATGTATTAAAAAAAACCTATAAACATAGCATCATCCATACATACATCTGCTAGATCTGTCTGCTGAGAGGACCCAGATCTTGGTTTCTAAACACCATCCTTCAATAAAAGGAATGTGGGCTCCCTGCAGGAGCGATTGCTTCCAGGGCTGAGGCGGGGGAGATACAAAGTGAGACTGGGACATCTTGTGATGCCAAAAAGTAAGGAAGTGTCCAAAAAGATGGGGACTTATTGAAAAGACAATGACACCAACTGGAAGGAGCTTCCAATAATCATCCAAACTAGAATAATTTCAGCAATAAAATGAAATAAACTGAAATGAAAGAAAATAAAAATAGTTGAATTTAGCTCTGTGTTGGTCAGCTTTCTATCACTATAATGAATACCTGAGGTAATCAGCTTATAACGAGAAAAGGTTTATTCTAGCTCAGAGTTTTAGGGTTGTTAGTCCATGATTCTTGGCCTCCTGCTTTAGGGCTGTGGTGGCACATCATGGTGGGAGTGCATGGCAGAGCAAAACCGCTTGCCTTACAGCCAAGAAGCAAGACAGAGAATGAGGAACGGATGGGCACCCCTTTGAGGACATATCCCCAGTGACCTATGCCCCATTTCTTAAAGGTTCCACCTCCTCCCAGTAGCGCTGTGCTGAAAACCAAGCCTTAAAAACACAGAGCTTTGGTGGAATAAAATAAATACCGAATCCAGATTGAGATAAATAATTAAGTTAATAAATATACAGAAGAGAAAACTCAGCTCTTCATTATAGTTGAATTCCATTTGAAAGAAGGAGGGAAGTAGAATATTGCAATTAGGCAAACACAAAAGTAATAATTATTGCAGGCAAAGACCATCAATAACTGCTAAAATGACTAGAGAAAAGAATGATGAGAGCCAGATATGGTGGCACATGCCTGTAATCCCAGCATTCAAGAGGCTAATGCAGGAGGATTGGAGTTTAAGCCCAGCCTGGACTACATAGGGAGTTCAAGGCCATCTTGAGCTACATAGCAAGACCCTATCTCAAAAAACAGAAACAAAACAAAAAAACAGGATAGTGGAATTGTTTCAAAGTGTCTCCCCACAAGATATGTACTAGCTGCGAACAGAAAACAGTCACTTGGTCATGGAGGGGTCTAGCAGACACCGTCTTAACCGCATCATCGAGATAAGCTTCATTAAAAACAAGACACATCAGCATAGGGACCCCCTGACATGGTGTCCTAGGACGAGAGCAATGTCCTGTCTGTGGGTTCTTTTCAAGACATCAGGTGAACCTACAGTGAAGAGCATTGTACAGAATATCTGACCCGCTCTCCTCCAAAGGGTAAAAGTCATGAGAGGCAAAGAAATAGTAGTTACAGGTTGGAAAAGGCTCAGAGATACTAGGCAGATTGGAAGAGGCTAAGAAGACCTGAAATTAATTGCCATGAGGAATTCTTAATCAGAAAAGGACATCCATAGGAAAACTGGTGAAATTTAACTAAGGCTTGTAGATTTGTTAATATTATCAATGTTAATTTCCTGGTTTTGATAATAGTGCCACAGGTATGTAAGACACTAAGGTTAGCGCAAGTTTTTGACAGAAATAAGGTAACATTCTGTACTATTTTGTAACTTCTCTGTTATTCTAAAATTATTTCAAAATAAGTAAAAACAAAAAAACAAGTGTTAAATCTTACTTCTGAAAAGAGCACACAGAACAGAGAGTACAATGTAAGTCCCTTAGGAATTCTTTTCTCAGACTAATTTCTCATTTGTTAACAAGAATCACCCTTTAGATTATTGGCAACATTAAGTATCTGTTGTTACTTCTCAAGAACAGGTGGCTACGGGTGACCAGAGACCAGGATGACCATGCTGAGGGGAATTTTTTTTTTTTTTTGGTACTGGGAATCGAACTCATGACCTCGCGCTTGTCAGGCAGGCGCTGTGCCGCTGAGTTATATCCCTGGCCCTGAGGGGAATTGATAATGTGGGCAGAGTTCCTGCCTTAGCAATAATCTTTACAGCTGCTTGGAGATCTTGATCCTACCACGAGTCGTTAGACTGAATCAAGCACATGCCCCTTGTTCCCATTAATGTAAAATTAACAGCATTGGATTCCACACTGAGCCAGGAGCTTAATGCACGTGTGCTATGCTGTACTCATGGGCTGTGTTGTCCTGCTTGGCATCAGAAGTACCCTGTGTGGAAGCCACTTGGTCTGGTTCTTTCTAGGGAATGAACCTTTTGGGGTCAAGGTGGGGATGGGAACTGTTTTGGAAACATGCCCCAGCTTCACTTGCCCATGTATGGGCTCAGTGCCACCCACTCATTACAGGTCTCCTGAATCCCAGTCTTTTTCCTGATGCGTGGCTCTCCCCAGAGTCCACTCTGCTTTCCGTTCTCCCTAGAGGACCCTGAGCCACTACTGGAGCTTCCTTCTCTCACACATTCTCCCCATTACCCCAAAGCCAAGACCCTCTTCTCTTACAGAACCTCACTTAGTTCCTTCAGCCTGCATGAATCTGCAATGAATCTGTCCAGTAAACCAGCCCTGGATTTAGTCATTACAACTATACTTTATTTACCCCTTAGCACTCTTAGTTACTATATGTGGTAGTCAGGGTTCTTCAAGGAAATAGAACCAATAGGATATCTACAGAGAGAGATGGAGACATTTATTATGGGAATCCAAGGTTTTCCAAGGAAAGCAAACCAATAGGATATATATAGATATGTAGAGACTTATGGGAATTCAGAATTCTTCAAGGAAACTCTGAACCAGATAGATGGATGGGTAGATAGATGATAGACAGACAGATAGATAGATAGGACATTTATTACGGGAATTGGCTGATGTGATTATGGAAGCTGAAAAGCCCCATGATGTGCTATCTGCAAACTGTTGAACCAGGAAAGATGATGGTATAGTTCACTCCAAATCCAAAGGCCTGGAAACCTCAGGAGCTGGTGGTGTAACTCCTAGAACAAGATTGAAGGCTTGAGAACCAGAAGCACTGTATCCAAGAGCAGGAGAAGAGGGCAGGCCCAGGTCACGAAGAGAGAATAATTCAGGCTGTCAGTGCACTAGACGGTGCCACCCACTTCAGTGACAATAGATCTTCTTTACTCAGGTCACTGATGCAAATGCTAATCTCTCTTGGAAATACTTTTTGTAGACACACCCAAAAATAATGTCGTAGTCAAGTTGGCAGATGAAATTAACCATCACAGTGCACATGTGAATGACATATAGAACCAAGTCTGTACCTGAGACATGCAAGATAGTTTTAGCTGTATTAAGTTGTACTTGCAACTTCAATCTTTGTGTGTCCTTGTCTTAGTTACTTCCTCATTGCTGGGACAAAGTATCTGACACAATTTAAAGGAGGAAAGGTTTATTTTGGCTCATAGTTTATAGTGACTTTAGTCCATACTCAGCTGGCTCCAAAGCAGGGCTGCATGGCAGGAGAGAAATACCTCATGGCATGACATCCGGAAGCAGAGTGCAATCAAGGAGGAAGCAGGGAGATAGACCCTGCCAGCCCATGCCCCAGTGACCACCTCCTCCAATCAGGCTTCACCTCTGAACACTGCTGTTACGGTTTGTGTCTGGATGTCCCCCCAAAGCCTCATGTGGTCAAGGGGGCGGGCTTCTAGAGTTTGTGATTGATTCATGGTCCAATGCTGGGATTATGGGTGTGAGTACTAAACCTGCCCTAGGCTGGGTAGCCTGCGTACAATATAAGGGACCAAAAGCGGCTTTTCTGTCTGTGTCTCCTCTCTCTCGTTGCTTGTGCTGTGTTCTGTTGCCACAAACTACCATGCCCCTTTGCCATGTGCCACCCTGCCGTGAGCCAGCCGATTATGGGCTGAAACCTCTACAAACTCTGAGCTAAATAAACCTTTCCCCTTTAACTTTGGGTGTTGGGTATTTTGTCTCAACAACGAGAAAAGTAACTAAGACAGCTGCATTTAACTATAAACTCATAAGTGGACTAATCCATTGGTGAGTATCACACCCATATGAACCAGTCTCCTCCCAAAAGCCCCACCTATGAGTGCATGAGACTTTAGGAGGACATCTAGATATAAACCACAACAGTGCTCCTGGGGCTCTTCTGTATATTTGTCTCTTTCTCCTTTAGATTATTGTCTCTTTCAGGACCAGGCCCAGCTGTTTTCTTTCATTGGCATATTTTATAGTGTCTAATCTGATTATATATACTTAGGCAACCATTGTGAAAGACCAAAATAGCAAAGCATTGCATTAACTTCCAGTTTTCTACTTTTCAAATTAATTGAGACAGTTTTTTAGTCATTATGTAAAATGATAATTTAAAGAGTATGGAGTTTAGGGGATATTTAAATATAATAATAAACATCACAAACATTTTTCCTTCCCAAAAGTGAGATTATATTCAGGAAGACTACAAAGCTAAAATTATTGAAAAAATTTTCAGTTTAGAAATCATAAAAGAAACTTAAGGGTAACTTTAGAAAATTTTTAAAGTCCTATTTCACCTTCTATTTTTTTTTTTTTTTTTTTTTGTGGGTACCGGGGGGTCGACCTCAGGACCTCGTGGGCCAGCAGGCGCCCGTGCCGCTGAGCGATATCACCGGTCCCTTTTTCGTATGTGGGTTCTGGGAGTCGAACTCGGGCCCTCGCACTTGCAGGGCAGGCGCTTAAGCCGCTGAGCCATCTCACCGGCCCCTCACCTTCTAATTTTATCTAGTCTGAAATTATTTTAAAAGTAAGATATTTTCATTATTTTATTACATTCTAAATCCAAATAATCCTACTAGAATAACTTTCATTCTACCAATTTTTTTTTTTTTTTCTTTTCTTTACGTGGGTACCAGGAACTGAACTCAGGACGTCGCACTTGCCAGGCAGGCACATATGTCGCTGAGCTATATCACTGGCCCATACCAAGTTTTTTTTAAGACCCTAATGTTTAGCTCCTATAGTATACTAAGTCCTGGGTTTCCAAAACTAAAATATCTGGTTCTGAGTTACTTCTACTGTAGAGTTAAGAGGAAATAAAGGAAGTGAGATTTGAGAGAGAGTGGAGATGAAGTTTATTTAGCCATAAAAGGCAAAGGGTGAGGCTGTGGAGAAACTGGGAACCTGTGCACTGTCAATGGGGTTGTAAAACGGTACAGTCCCTGGGAAAAACAGTATGATGGCTCCTAAAAAAAATTAGAATAGAATGGCCATATGATCAGCAATTTCTCTTCTGGATGTATACTCAAAAGAACTAAAAACAGGATCTCAAAGAGATTATTTTCATACCAATGTTCATAGGAGCATTATCAAAGTGGCCAAGGGGAGGAAGCAACCCATGTGTCTACCAGCAAATGAATAAACAAATGTGATATATAAATACAGTATATAAATACAATGGAATATCGTGGAGCCTTAGAAAGGAAGGAAATTCTGGTACATGCTACATTATGCAAAGTGAAATAAGCCAGCTGCAAAAAGATAAATACCATATAATTCCATTTATATGTGATATCTAGAGTAGTCAAATTCGTGGAAAAGGAAAGAAAAGTGGTAGTTTTTAGAGGTTGGATGGGAGGGGAAAATAGGGACTTACTGTTGGATGGATGTTAAATTTTAGTTATGAAGGTGAAAACTCCTAGAGAGAGGTTATACAGCAGTGTGAATACACAACACTACTGAGCTCTATGCTTAGGATTGGCTAGGATAGTAAATTTTATATGATGCATTTTTAACCACAATAAAGATGTCTTAATTTAGGAAAAAGAGGTAAAGGAAGCTAGGGCTGCATAAACTTGGCCCCAAAGGACACTGTGGTTTTTGTTATGAGCAAAAATGATGAGCTCTCTTTAGATCGTTGAATTTGAGGTTCCTGCCCATAGAAATATTGAGAAGGTTCTGGATGTAACAGGATTAGAGCCAGAAGGGTAAAGTTACTATTACATATTAGAAGCACTTGACCTTCACAGAGGACAGTGAGATCATCCATGAAGAATAAGTAAAAACATAAAAAGGCAAAAGGTAAAATTCAGCTTTTAAGGGGAGAGCACTAGCCAAACAGTCTGAGGAAGAGAAGCAGCAGTCAGAGATTCAGAAGGGAAATACTGTGCCCAGGGCAGGGAAGGTGAGGGCAGGGAGGTAGAGGATTTGGATAGCAGGCCCTCAGTGATCTGGCCATGATGGAGTGGTGGGCTGGTCTTGCATTCCTTTTCTTCTAGAGAGAGTTTATCTGTGACCCAATAACAGTTCCATGTGCCAGAGCATGTGGTATCAAAATCTAGTATTTCTGCTACCCTGGTTTCTCTTAAATTATGAATGTCATTCCTTTTCTTGGACCTGGTTAAGGACCTAATGACCATATATACTCTTTTTCTGTGGGAAGATAGAATCCAAGTTCTGAAGTGACTTGCAGGTAACCTCATGTTGTCCATTGTGTTTAAGCTGGAGACTTAGAACTTTTGCATTTTAAATTTCAGTGCGTGGTCAATAGGTTAAAGTAGGAAATACACTAAAAATTGACCCAATTGTCAAAGACAGTCTTAGCAACATGAATGTAAACATAATGTGTGGTATTTTTAGCATTCGCCCTACATCCCTTTACATTTTGAAGGTTACAAGGACATTTTTTGTACTTAGTTTTGTCTATATGGTCTCTATATATTTTGGTTTCCTAATTTTGGGCAACTTAATAGTTGCCAAATCTTACACAACCTAAAAATGAATTTTACTTGCAATTTTTTTATATTTTCAGTGAGTTTCTACATCATTACCTTTCTTTCAGATTTTAGCCTTTTCCCTACATATCTTATCTGTAATATGAGCATTTCTGTTTGAATTAGATCATTCTGAGTTTCTATAGCCTTTGAATTTTACAAATCCAGTGGAAAAACAAATCTGAATTAATGTACAGAAATCCATCCTCACTTCTTTTGGAAGAATAGTTTGGAATAAATATTTTATTGATAGCAAGGGAATTGATTTTTTATACACAGTTGAACCCGGGGCACTCTACCACTGAGCTACATTCCCAGTCCCTTTTATTTTTTATTTTGAGACAGGGTTCACAGAGTTGTCCGGGTTGGCCTTGAACTTTCAATCCCCCTACCCCGGGCCCCTGAGCAGGTGGGGATGACAGATGTGTGCCATCGCACCCAGCCTCATACTTACATTTTAAGACACAAATTGCTTGTATTTTATTAACACTGTTGTTAGTATCATTCCAAACAGAACTGAGGCCACATTTTAGCCTGGCGTCAGAGAGTGACACCGCTGATCCGGAAGACTTGGATGTAGAGGACGAGCACGAGGAACCACCTTCCAGTCAAACCGTCCGAAGGCCCCAGGCCGTCGTCGAAGATGCCGTGGCCACCTCAGGGGTGAGCACACTCAGCTCCACTGCGTCCCACGACTCTCAGAGTGCTCACCGATCTCTGAATGTGCAGCTCGGAAGGATGAAAATAGAAACTAACAGGTAATACGCTGGCACAGGCTGGTTCTTCTACTTCTATAAGATTGTATGTGTTCTGGTCTACTTTAAAAGTCCAATCCACAGAACATACAAAATGTGATTCCTGGCCTCGCGGTGTAACTCAGTGACACCGTGCTTGCCTAACATCACAAGGCCCTGGGTTCAATCCCCAGTACCCCCCAAACAAACAAACAAACAAAATATGATTCCTCTATTCCATTTGTATAAACTTGATTTAACGCTTTTCTTTATAAAACCAGAGAGCTTGATTTTAGTATCTTTTTCCAAATGCCCCTTTCTGCCTCTACCACTTCAAGCCTTCCTCAGCACCATTTCTTTGCTGCTTTATTTCCAAGTGCACTGAAATTTGCAGAGTAACTGGGTTGTAACCTCAGTTATGCACAGACTTGGAGCAACATGTTCTTTCCAGTTGATAGCTGAAAGAAAGAACAGAAAGCCTGTGTTCTTAAAAGCTCATGATTTGGAATATCAGCTTCTTTTAGGAAAGGAAGATTCTGTACTTGAGGGGACAAAACTAACTTTGTACTTTAAAACCTTGAAATGATGATAATTGACTGCATTTATAATTCTATTCTATTTTTAATGTGCCATGACATATCTGGAATTTAATTTGTCTTTGAGAATTTGGTAGTGTGAAACCCACATGAGCAGGTTATTAAGTGAACAGTAAATACTTCCTGTTCTTCTCAGATGTCAACATAGTTCAAGGTATGAATCTATGATTTTTAGCTTCCTGTGCTGACTACTGTTGATGTGGGAAACTGATTTTATGGCTCCGGGTTTGCAGTGAAAACTTTTTTTTTTTTTTTTTTTTTGGTGCATCAATAAAAGTTATTTAAATATTTAGAGATCTTAGGTAAAAATTCTAGTCGTTCACTAAGGACATAAAAATACCTGACTTCTAGTCATAAATTTAGGTTTTTAAAGTTACACTTAAAAGCCAAACTTAGTGTACAAAGCCCATTCTGTATTCAGGAACATGATCATTCGGTTGCATGGTCAAGTAAATCCATACATAGCTATCTCTGTGGTTTGCATAGAGCTGTCTTTTTTAATAAAGGGAAATTAGCTCTCTGACTTCCATATCCCAATCTCGTCCTCTGAATCCTGATCTTTACCTACCATCTCTACTACTTGGGGACAAAGAATTTGGGTGTTTTCTGAGACTTCATCTAAATCTTGGTGTCTCTCATTCTTGCTCTTCTCAAGCAATAGTCTGATTTTAATACCTATCATTATGGTAGGTGCTGCCTTTAGTCACTTCTCTTTAGTTTTTTGTTACCTAGTCCTATGTGGAGGTGTTTTTTTTGGATGCATGTGTTGCAGTGTGGAAGAGTTCCTGACCCACAGTTTCTGGTCAGAATTATACAGACAATAAAGCTGCTTTGTTTACTAAAGAGCTGGTCTGTCTGCTTCTCAGGCCCTGAAACCATCCGTCTACACACCTGGCTGTGTCAACAGGACCTGCCTGTCTGAATGCAGCCTGGATGTGTACTCTATTCCTTTCTCTCCTTTGCCCATTTGGTTGGCCTCGTGTTTACCACCTGGCACTCCCTTCTGTCCCCGTGCTTATACCATCAGCTGTCCCCAGGGGCTACTCTTCTCCAGCCACTTTCTTCACATCTTCATATTTCTCTTCTGAGGCTCTCAGCCCCAGCTGGAGTCCTGCTTTGGAATCCTTCTCTGTTGAGAAGGCTGGGATTTGCCATCTTCCTTTATTACTTTCGTACCTAACTTCATTTTCCCGAAAGCCCACACATTTATGTGTTTCCCTATGTATTTACAGTTAAATCTGAAATCTACAGACTTACTGGCCTCCTTTTACTTTTTTTTTAGTAGTGTCTCCCATATCTCCTCCATCACTCTCAGAAAAGTAAAATGAACCACAACGTTTGCTTGACACAGGATTGAAGAAAGGGCGCTGGTTTAGTACAAGCACTGAGCCACTGAAGTCAGGGACCAGTCATGTCTGTATCGGTCCTTGTAATTTTCAGTTGAATATTACTTGAAATATAAAAGTGTGTGTCTTGCACAATGAATCTAGAGGAAATATGGGTATGTTTTAAGGAAAGGTTGTAGGTCTCATGTTAAGAATTTAAGACATATTCTGGGCGTGGTGGTGCACACAGGAAGATGGCAAGTTCAAGGCCAGCCTGAACAATTTAGCAAGATCCTCCTGTCTCAAAATAAAAAATAAAAATGGTCTAGGATGTATTTTAGTGGTAGAGCACCCCTGGGTTCAATCCCCAGCACCATAAATAATAATAATAATTTAAGCTTATATATTTAGGATGATCACCGATGAAAATAAGTCAGGTTTATCCAGCTCTTGATTATTAGATCATCAATAATTCTAAATGGCAGAAAGTAACAAAATAGGTTTAGAATGTGTGTTTTATTTCTGTTAAAAAACATGGCTCACATAAAATGTTCTGAAAATTAACTTCACACAAAGGAAAGACAGGAATATTATTGAAACCTAACTCAGAAAGAGCTGATTAGTTGTTTTTTTTTTTGTTTTGTTTTATTTTGTTTTCAATGCGGGTACCGGGAGTCGAACTCAGGACCTCGCACTTGCCAGGCAGGCACTTATGCTGCTGAGCTATATCACCAGCCCTGATTAGTTGTTTTGATTTCTTATCCTGCAAGTCTGTAATAACCTATCAACCTACCTTACCAGCCTCACTCATCTGAGTTACAAAAAATTGACCTCATGGTAAATCCTTGCCATATATTTCCAGACATGTGCCCTCATTACAGAGTATCTCCCTACTGACTGAACACAAAATAAAACTAAAATTGATGAACTGGATATATACTTAAATAATTTTAAGAGCTAGATGGGGGCAAAATAAGGTAGCCTGTCAATACTATGCTTCCAGTGTTTGGCTTTTAAAGACAAAGAGGAACTATGTAGCCTAGATAAACATGTTAAATTCTAGAAATTGCCTCTGTGTTCTGTGAGAAAACAGTAAGATTATGCCATCACTATTTCATACATGTAAATTAGCAAGGTAGACAATAACATACACCGGACCAAAAAGTTGCCAACTTAAAAAATTCTTGTAGCACTTGCTATCCATTTCTTTGAATACCATTCCTGTTGAAGTAGAAAATCTTCCTCTAGCCCTCAGCTTCCTTCTTCTGCTGTCAGTTCATGCTGCTTGATCCATCTAATTGTTCATCCTGTTAGCTCCATAGGTGTCTTTGTTTGCCTGTCTTCAACCCACCTTCTCTGTCTGCCTCTCCTCAATGTGTTTTACTCTTGCCCCATTTCTGCTACCTACTTTACTATGATCCTTCCTCCTTCCTAACGGCCTCATCTTTATGTGCTGTGGGAGTAGGGTAGAGCTTGGGAGTCAGGACAGGAACCCAGACTGAGCCCTGGGAAGGCTCTTTTCCAGAGCCTGAAGCTGCAGCGGGGCACAAAATAGTCCTTATTGAAGTCCAGGCACTGCTTAGCACTTTACCTATGTCATCTCATTTAATGATCATGGTAATCCTTTCCAGAAGTTTTCCTGTTCTTTTTCACAAAAGTGCAAACTGAAGCCCAGAGTCTTCAGGTAATTTGTCTGAGGTTGACACTGGAAGTGCATGGCTGAACCAAGATAACAGACATTTCCTTCATTTGTACCTTGCTACCCTCAGAGCATGTTACCTGAAGCAGAAATAAACTTATGTATGGAACATGGTCATGAGTCAAATCTGTCAATAAGGAAATGAAACAGCTGGGTGTGGTGGCACATGCCTGTAATCCCAGCACTTGGGAGGCTGAGGCAAGAGGATCACCGTGAATTCGTGGCCACCCTGGGCTACATAGTGAGTTCAAGGCCACCCTGAACTATATAGCGAGACCCTGTCTCAAAAAAGAAAAGAAAATGAAACAAAGATAGCTTGTTAAGAGCTATACGTACATGATAATTTATCTTCATAATCTCATTAATAATGATATATTTTAAAATCAGGTGTGGTGGTATATGCCTGTAGTCCCAGCCTTCAGGAGGCTGAGGCAAGAAGATTGTGAGTTCAAGGCCAATTTGGGCAACACAGCAAGTTCAAGGCTGGCCATGATTATATAGTAAGACCATGTCTCAAAAAACAAAACATATATATATATAGAGAGAGAGAGATTCTGAATCCAAGTTACTAAACAATACCACATCTCTTTTCATAACATGGATAATTTTCTCCAGGAAGCAGTGTTGGACAAGGTGAGTAGGTTACCATTTGGTTCTCAATTACATAATGAACCTTCTGTGGGCAAGAACTATGTTATGGGTATCATAGTTTCTCCTTGTTTTTTTGGAGACGGCATCAGATGCCAACTAGGAACTGAATGTACCAGGAACACAGCTATCCTTTTAGCCACTAACCCTAGCCACCTCCACAAGTGAGAAAATAACAGTAATCACAACCACAGTTTCAGCAACATTTATTGAGCACTTATCATACACTAGGTATTCTTGGAAGCCTTACTTAGAGCTAGTTCTCCAATTTCCATAGTTAAAGAAAAGAAATTACCTTTCTGCTTTGCACTGATTATGATATTATACATATTTACCAACTTTTATGAGGGGCCATCCATGCAAAATGTCAGTCTGTTAATATCTCATATTTATATTTTTGACATCTGTGGTCATGAAAAGCAGAGCAGTATCTCTAAAGATCTTGACAGACCATCTGGAAGGAGGTTTTGAGTCTTTGCCTGGAAGCAGAGTCTTCAGGATCTTCACTGCTGGATGGGGAGTGGAGGGGTGGGATATCTTTGCTGTTGGAGGTGGGAGGTGGTTTGTGGATCTGCAACATCAGTGCTTCTTGGGCACCTGTTACACAAGCAGAGTCTCCGACCTCACCCTAGAGCTGCTGGAACACAATCTTTGTTCTGTAAAATCCCAGGGGTGTCTGTGGTCATTGTAGCTTGAGAAGCCCATATCTAGAGGATCACTGTGTGTCAGCTTCAGCTTTATTATCCTATCAACCAATATAATTTTCCTCTGCAGATTACTGGAAGAATTGGTTCGGAAAGAGAAAGAATTACAAGCCCTCCTTCATCAAGCGATTGAAGAAAAAGACCAAGAAATTAAACATTTGAAGCTTAAATCCCAGCCAATAGGTGAATAGCAGGAAATTTCAAAGTAATACTGTTCAACCAGGCTGCACAAAAAGCTGAGAAGGCCAAGAGGCAGCTTTATTTCGTGGCTTAGCCTCTGTCCCTTATACCACAATGACAAGCAGGGATTGCTTTTTTTTAAAATTCAAATTTTTTTTTTAATATGTGGGTACTGGGAGTCGAACTCAGGACCTCGCGCTTGCCAGGCAGGCACTTATGCCACTGAGCTATATCACTGGCCCCTAAAATTCAATTTTTAACTGTAGTAAATTACCATTTCTTATGAGTGTAGTAAAAATGGACAATTCATAGTTACTTTTTCTGAAATTATATATATATTAGGGCTTTCCATTTAGTCTTTCTTTTTAAAGATATCACAATGAGACCACTAGAATAAAATAATACTGTTTTGTTATTTTGCATTTGTATTCAATGTATTCTAGCCTTCCCCTTTACAATTTGAAGAGGCTTAAATAGAACAGCGATACAGTAATAAAAAAAGTAATAGCTTAGAAACTTTGAAGAAATCTATGAGAAACTGCAGGTGAAAGATAATCTTTAGAGAATCTTATTTAACCCATTTTGAAGAAAATAGTCATTTGTGTGGAGTCTTTTCATATTATCACAAATAGTGAAAAACATTATTATAATTTTATAATTCTTTGCTGTGTTCATCTTTGTTGCATGAAAAGCACAAAGCATAATTTTGGTACACAAAGATTATTGTAAGAAACCACAAAATTGATATGAAAGTACGAAGTGGGAGTATCACTACATTATTGCCTCTGACTCCTTATTTACTAGTGGATTACCCAGTCTTGTTTTCTTTAATTGTCATTTATATTGCCAATCTCAATTGTTTCTATAATTAGTTTCTGCTAGAGTAAAATCTTTTAAGGGGCCTGTAAATGTCTGTGGACTGTGAGACGAAGCTAAGAATGTCACCCCCAAATTCGGTTCTAGATATCCCTGAGTTGCCAGTGTGTCACCTGAATTCTCCAGGCACAATCACTGAAGATGCTGAGCTCACTGCCTGGCTGAGAGAAAATGGAGCTGATGAAGACACTATAAGTCGGGTAAAGAAAACTATCTGTGGGACTCACGTTCTTTCAATTCATTTCAGAACGTTGCATGCCTGCTGTGCACCAGGGTACCTTCGAGGCATAGGGGATACACTGCAGAGCAAATCAGAGCCAGCTCTGACCTGTTTGCAGACCAGGGCAGGCAGACAATAATTAGATATTCCACAGATAAAATACATAATTATACAGCAGTAAATTCCATGAAGGAAAGGTTTCTGGTGTTTTGAGAAAGTGAGAAAGATTGGGGAAAGTACTCTTAGAAAGTGACAGATGAATCTAAAGGGATGCGTAGGAATAAGCAAGGCCACCTAGATGTATGTTTGAGGGGGAGGTCAGAGAAGGAGAAGAGGATTTCGAGGTGGGGTTGCAGGGTGTGCATTGACAAAGAGGCATGCAAAAGCATTTTTGTCTATAGTCTCTAAGGTTTTTAATTTTTTGAATTAAAAAGTGAAAAAAATCAAGACAGAACCAAAAGATAAAAAGTTATTCTGTTGCTAATTCTTTCTTTTACTAAATTTTTATTTTTCTTTTATTTACTTATTTATTTATTTATTTATTTTTGGTACCAGTGATCAAACTCACAACCTCATACTTGCCAGGCAGGCACTGTGCCACTGAGCTATATCCCTGGTCCTCTTTTGCTAAATTTTTAATTCTCTTCCAACATTAGTAGACTCCTCGGGCAGCAGTTATTTATTGCTACTTAGTAAAATAGATCTAGTTGTAAATTTATGTCAAATATATTTTCTGTACAAACCATATTATGTCTGTAATAACCTAATTTCTCTCTGATCATTATAGACTTCTATACTTAGCATGAAAAACATTTATGTAATAAGATTATATAAACACATGCACACATTAAGAGGTGATCTTTTTTATTTGACAGGAAGAACCTCCTATTGTTATTTCAGTTTATATTTAAAGTTTTAAAATAACTAAAAGATATCTTTCCCCTTCACTTGGTGATCTATTGGACCACTAAATATAACGTAGATCTCCTTGGAAATTTGCATTTAATAAATTGCTGCTAACTAAATAGAAACAACTCCCTTGCCAATGGAAAATAATGCATCCAAGCAAATCTTTCAAAATATTTATCCCTCTAACTTGGACTCAAGTCACAATTAAAGAGCAATAATTAGCTATCTACTAACTAGGTGCTTTTTTATTGGATTCAAAATTAAAAGCTTCCATTTAAATTCAGGACTGTGATTTTGCAGTGAATTACAAGAAAATCTTTTTTATGAACTGTGAAAAAGTAAGTCTAGAGACTTAACATAAACAGTAATTTTCCAGGAACATTTTATCCACTTGAGAAAAAACACTATGTGGCACCAAATGTCTTAACACGAACATTTGCTTAGGAGCAGCAGGTGTAATTACAAGTGAAACTTATCTGCTCATTGGAAGCCCATTCAGATATTCTATGTCACTTGTAATCTTTATGCATTTGAAAGTCATTTGGATGCACTTCTTTGTCATTATTTTATAGTAAGGAGGACTTTCCCCTGTTAATTCCAGCAGATTATGTTTTTACTGGATTTCCTTTGAGATTCATTTTTAGTGATTGCTGATGTTTGTGTATTGTAGATGGAGTTTATTAAAGATAGACAAAACATCTTACTTTTGCGTATATTTTACTTTCTCTACAGTTTTTGGCTGAGGATTATACACTAGTGGATGTTCTGTACTATGTTACACGTGATGACCTAAAATGCCTGAGAATAAGGTACCACTTTTCTTTCTGTGCAGCTGGCACAATGGAAAGAGCCCTGGGCTGATACAAGGAAGTCCAGGTTCCAGCCTGGCTGGATACCCAGCACTGTGTTCCTAGGCAGAGCTCTTTGGTTTGCAGCCACTCTGTGTAAACTTAATTGGGCCAGGCTATTTTTGGAAGCTCTAATAAGCAGTATTTGTACGTAAGTGAAAATCAACTAGAAGAATTTTCTTGACTAATATATAGACTAAGACCATATAGATATTCTAAGGCTGCTATAAACACTGTAATTTAGTTCATGATTGTCTCATCCTTTTTGGAAATAATTAGGAAAATGGGCTGGTATAATCTGATGCAATTTCTTACCATAGTTTTCTCTACCAAGCGAAATATATCTATAATTATTACACCTCCACCTATAAAGGTGCATTTCAAAACTGCTGAAAATCTGCAATGGTGTATGGGGGCCTGGCAGTGTGTAGGAGTGGACAGGAAAGGAATAAAGGGATGATGACAAAATATGTACAAAACGTTACATAAGAACTGATAAGACTTTGGGATCTTCCTGTTATGACCCAAGCAACTGAAAGCTAAGAAGTGACTTTTCTATTTCAAGGGCAATGTTTCAAGTACAATATTCTCTTCATTATGTTCTCGTGTCTTTAACAGGGGAGGGATGCTGTGCACACTGTGGAAGGCCATCATTGACTTTCGAAACAAACGCCCTTGACTGTCATGCAACTTAATCTTCAGTGGAGATTCTGAAAATTAATACAGAACTGATCTTCAGGGGGAAGGAGAACTGAATGGAGAGAAGAAAGAAGCTGCACTTTAAATCCAGTATTTGTTTACTCTTGTTTAAAAAAAAATAGACAAAACACACTGAAATTTCCTAACTGCTTCTATTTCTACAATTCTTAAGGACTCTTCGTAAAAACTCTCAAAATAATCCCAATTAGAATTCTAATGTTGAGGATTGTTTTAGTCTAAACATTTTTATGGAGGTATTTTTAACTCAGCAGCTATTACACTTCAGCCAAATGTTTATTTCACACGAAACGGATATAACATTTCATGTGATTGTGCACCACTGGAACAAAACCAAAATGTGACCACAACTTTTAGGATTATATGTGTTTGTAATATGCCCTAAGAATCTGAGTAGAAATGCATAATTTCAATTATTGTATAAAGTTTGTTTTTTAAGTGTGCAGAATCTGAGAGCAGTGGTTTTTACTATCTGTACTAATTGTAATATTGACTGTATTTTGTAATTTAAGTTTCTGGCCTGTCATGTGTTTGTTTGAGTTGTTTGTGTACTACTGAACTGCACCAGTTGCATATGCCTGGGTGATAGTAATGTTAGCTTGTTCTAAAGCTATCTGTTGTGTCATATTTACTCTAAAAAGTAAAGAGATTCTCAACATACTGTTTTGAGAAATTCCGAAGAATTCTTATTTCATGCTGACCACCTAGGTGAACAACTGTGTCAAATTTCTAGTTGTTTTTTCAATTCTAACATTAAGTAGAATCCATCTTCCACTCAAAGGGCAATTGATATCCAAAGTGTTCCCTCAGTAGAGAAAGGATGAAGGAAAAAAAGAATAAAGGAAAATCAGTGTACTTTTCTCAAGGCCCCAGGTCATCTTGAATGACAATTATATATCTTAAGCTGTCTTCAGACAGCATCCTAATGGAGAACATTGCATTTTCTGTTGCTTTAATGTAGTTCTCATATCTGGGGGAAATATTTTTATTTTGAGGTGAATATTATATATTTTTATGAGTCCACCCATGTTAATAGTATAAAGTCCAAAGCTCCTAGTTGGATGAATAAAATAAACAAATTTCTTACATACAGAAGAACCTGTCTATCACACAGGATAGAAGTAACATAGAACTGTTTGTGGATCATGACTTGACCCATATATGAACAGTCTTTGCCAAAACAGGAGCCATCTTTATTTCCATGTAAAAATCAAGGCACGGTATATTTTATATTGCGTTACACTATAAAAAACATTCTCCCAAATATTTTCTCACATGACGTTTGCAGCAACATACCTGTATCTTTTCTTACACCCTAACATGAAGGATATTTGCCTCTTGCATCCTATGTGGAAATTTCAAAGCAAGTAAGGTATAGATTCAGGGTTATGTCATTTGACTGACACTGAAACACGGGGTGCTCTCTTTATTAGGCTGCAGTTCATCTCACTAATTCCACTCTTTAAGTGCTTCTTTCTTTTTTTTTTTTTGTGGATACCGGGGGTCGACCTCAGGACCTCGCACGCCAGCAGGCGCCCGTGCCGCTGAGCGATATCACCGGCCCTTTTTTCGTATGTGGGTTCCGGGAGTCGAACTCAGGCCCTCGCGCTTGCCAGGCAGGCGCTTACGCCGCTGAGCCATCTCACCTGCCCTAAGTGCTGCTTTTTATACAGAGGATCAAGCTACCCATTTACAACTAAGTCTTCAATGAGACCTTTTGTTAGAATCTTGCTCCTACCCTGTCAAGGGGCAGATGTCCCTCTGTGCCTATGTGATTCATAATACATTCCCAGACCAACATCATTATTGTGTTATCAACATTTTGTGTCTCAGGCACAAAAGAAGGCAGTTCCATAATAGACCAACGCTCATGACGGGCATCGGGAAGGCCCTTGGCATCAGTCTAGACCAGGAATTCTCAACCAGGTTCATGTTAAAGGACCTGGTTGCTTTTTAACAGTATTGATGCCATCCAGGCTGGGAGAGTTCATGGGACAACATTTGCCTTATATGTGTCAGGTCCCTAGTTCAACCCCCAGCCCCACCATCACAAAAATGTATTCTGTCATTTAAGAAAAACTGTTCTCATTAGTCTGGGGCAAAGCCCAGGCACTGTTTTTTAAACGACTTAAAACTATCCAATCCCACCTTCTCATTTCAGATGGGGCCTGAAGAGGGAAATGAGAGCCCCTTCCATGGAGGCGGCAGTAAGGTGGCTCCATTCCTCAGCTGTCACAGTATGTCATAGGCCCTACAGACATAAGCCTGGAGCAAAACCATCACTCTTCGTGGGACCTGGCAAATTAGCCTGACTCAGTCTCGGTTTCCTCTTTGAAATGGGGAAATGTGGTGTCTTCCTCATAGGGTTGTTGTAAGATTCAAAGAAGACAACACATGTGGTTGCTTAGTAAAACTCTTAGCATCTACTAAGACACAGGTGCAGCCTGCTGTTGGGATGACTTGTCATGCATTCAAAAGCGTTTATTAAATTATTACATACTTACTGGTAGTACATGCTGGGCATATGAACAAGACACAACTCTCGCTCCTCACGTTCATTGTCAAAGGTGGCGTCAAGATTGTGGTGTAGTAAATGCTCTGATTACACCCAACTGCCAGAAGAATCAAGTAAAGCTTTCTAGAGAAATGAAGGTCCAGGACTGAGCTTTGAAGATAGGTTAGAACAAAACAGGCAGGGATCATGGCAGTTCTAAAAGAGAAACAGCACAAATGTGCTGGGAGAAGTAGCTCCAATGTTTCTTTTGACCTACTTTTTTTTTTCCCTTTTTTTTAGAGAAGGTCTTGCTTTGTAGTTCAGGCTGGCCTTGAATTCACTATGTAGTCCAGGCTGGCCTCAAACTCATGGCAATCCTCCTGCCTCAGCCTCCCAAGTGTTGGGATGACAGGCATGCGTCACCACACCCAACTTTTGAGCTAAGTTTTAGTCTCTTTCTCCAAATTCTGTCATTGAATGACACAAAGGAAGCTACCACCTAAAGGCGTTTGGCAATGAGGAATTACTGTTCACCCATCTGAAAGCCTACTGTGTGTGCAGCACTGTGGCAGCATGGAAGGTAGCACATGATGCCCACCATGTTCAGAATGCAGGCAGTTCATGTGACGTCAGCAAGGACATTTGCAGTCTGTGGAAAAATAAAATAATCGATGGTTCCAGACTTTATAGAAACCCTGTAGAGAAGTAGAAGACAAAGTTCTGCCGCTAAACGTGTACATCAGATTGAAGGCACAAATTTGCAGTAAATCCCACGTGGTGGTATGTTAAAGGTTGGACAAATGGCAAGCAGCACCCCTTGGGGAGGGTAGTGGACAGGCCCCACTTGCACAGACTTCATGGAGGAGACGGACCCTAGCCTGGGCCTGCATTATTAAATATGTCAGGACAGGCTATGAATGCAGGCAGAGAGCTCCCAGAACAATAGCTAGGAAGAGCTTTGGAAGGCATTCGGGAGAAAAGGAACAACTTACTGGCTGGAAATATGAAATACTGAAGCGAAAGGTAGAAAACGGGATATGGCAGGACTTGGGGTGATTTGGGGAAGGGTAGGTAGAAATGGGGAATCTATTAAAGGTCTTTGAGCAAGGGATATGTGTGCAGTTGATTATTACAAGATTAATCTGCTGACATAAACTAGGAAGAACTGATGTGAATGAGGGTCAGGCAGGAGTCTGGACCGTAAGAAGCAAGAGGGTGGTGAGAATGCACTGAAAGACTGGGGACTGTCGGTGGCGATGACAAGGGAGAGGAAAGGACATACAGCCCATGAAGGAGAAGAACTCAAATGTGGGAGATTTGGAGAGGGAGCCAAATTGAACTCATGATAGCATCGTGATGGAGTTGCAGAGACCGGTGAGAACGTCCTGGAGGAAGTACAGACCGAGGTCAAGGCTGTGTATTCTAGACCTTGGAGTCATTTAGATGGAGTTAGAAAATAAGATCTGAGAGAGACAGAGGAGAGGTAGAAAGACTCTGTCCTAAAATTTGGGGTGGGGGAAGATCTCAGGAAGGAAGAAGAATCTAAATCGACAAAGGAGAAAAAAATACTGGCCACAGAGGAATGAGAAAAACCAGGCCAGTGCTGGACCAAAAGGAAGGTAATGGAGGATCAAGTCCGCAGAAAGTCTAAGGAGACAACAGAGTGAAAAATAAGTAACTTGATTTTGTGACTGGAAAAGTTTTTATAGCTAAGTAAGAAAAATTATATAGCTTGTTAAAAAAAAAAAAGCCATGCCACCAGAGTCCTACTTTTATTACCTATGGTGAACAAATGGTATGAAAGTAGCTTTGGCAGGGTGGACAGTCAAGGGGAGAAATTTTCAGAATCAAAAAGTTCTGAATGTTTGTTGGCGTAGAGCCCCTGGGCAGAGAGACATTCAGGGAGTAGAGAGAAGAGTTTTCTTCGAAGGAGGTAGCGGGGGGAGCAGACGGTCTGAGGAGGTCCAGCTCCTGCCCTGGGAAGGGGAACCATGAAGATTTGGGGAGATTTTGAGATGCATGTGGGAGCTCAAGGCAGACGGCTTGTGTGTTCCAGGCAAAGTACAAGGAGAAGTACAACGCGATGGTGTTTGACATTTACCAGACGCCAACTGTTCTCTGCATGGTCGGCAACAGCCCACCCTGCTGCAGATACTGCACTGGCTAGAACATGCACAGAACCTAAGTGCAGATTTTGGTGTGTTCTTTGTGGCATTTATTTTTGTTTCACTTGGTGCAGACTGAAACATAAGTTATCAAAAGAATGGGAGAACAGATAAACATACACCAAATCAAATGAAACAAAACAAACCTACACAACAATATGTCAACTTTGTTTCTGTTCAAAAAAGAACTCATTGATTTACTCAGTAGTAGTTAATAGGGGCTGCGGATGTGGCTCAGTGGTACAGTGCTTGTCTACCTCTGTGTGCCACCGTGGGTTTGACCTTCAGTACTGCCGAAAGGAAAAAGAAAAGTAATCAGAAGGTGAAAAACAAATCACCTTCCTTTTCCATGGTTCTGCCAAATAGCCCAACTCTCTAAATTCAGTTGAGAGTCTTCCAAAGTGTCTTAAACCCTGATTTAATGTAGCAAAAAATACCTTTCCTGAGGCCCAAACTTAAGCGACCTCCACTCACCTGGTGCTTTATTTTTAATGATTAGAAGTCTGGTGGGATTGATTTGAAAATGATTTAGGAATATCACATTGCCAACTAAGTTTATCTTTTCCGTTGTAGAAATGGCACTATGGGGAAACTATAGCCATAGACCACAGCAGAAATGCCCCTTAATCAAAATTTCTATTTAGTCAGAAAACCCGTAGCCCAAACGAAAATAGTCCACTCCTGAGCTCAAAGTGGCAGGTTTCACATGGAAGGATTGTCACCCTCGCAGGAAATGCAACTGTTCTCAGCCACTCTCGGGTGCGTGGTACATTCTGCTGCGGTCCCTGAAAGGGTTTGAAACTGTTGAGAGCTTGCTGGTTATGTTCAGCAAAGCGTGCGTGTGGGAGTGCATTTCTGTGTAACCAGGCGGAACAGGTCGCTGCACAATTCTTGTTATGTTTCCATTTATGTAGCTTACTCATTATTTTTTTCCTCAGCATTTAGTTGCTGATCATTTATTTGTCTGTTAGGACAGAAATTGGTTGCTCCTCGGCCAATAATCTTTCTTAAAAACAAAATAAAACAAGAAACAAGCAAACAAAAATGTTGCCTATTGCTTTTATTCCCAGTCTTCAAGAGTAAGCCAGCAGTCGCAAGCAAGGACGTTTATTAATCGGAAACCAAGATTAACAAAAGCCACAACATAGGCACAAGTTTCACCACCTTGTGGCTCATCAGATCGTGGGGCTCATCAAATCCGCAGACTGCAATGGCTCCCTAAAACCACACAGCAAGACCAGATCCTAGCGTGGAGTCCAGCCCGTGCACTTTGCCTCTCCACGTGGCATCAGATTCTTTGGCGACCATAACATGAGCTGCAGTCCCCGAGAAGCCAGAGCTGACCTGGGGGCTTCAGAGTTCAGAAGGGAACAGAGCGTCCCCATGCCCTCAGCACAGCAGGGCTGATCTGTCTCTGATCCCAAGCTCTAGGTAGAGCCACCAAGCCTCGCGGACGCCCCTGCAGACCTCCAGCAGCTGGCCGCAGAGTGCCGGGTGCCTGGCTTCCGCGGACGCTCGGCGCGGCTGCCACGCCGCACCTGCCCGCCAGGGGGCGCGCCGGGCCCGGGCTGCAGCCTCGGGCAGGCGCGCTTCGCCTGCGCCCTGCGTCCGCCCCTGACGGCGCTCACCTGTGTGCGCCGCGGGCCGGAGAGGAGGGAGGGAGGCGGGCGGGGGCCGGCCGGAGCCAAGCGAGGAAGAGGGCGGAGCGGCTGTCGGGCGCGTCATCGGAGCACCATGGCGGAGCTGGGAGCTGGCGGCGACGGCCACAGGGGCGGCGATGGCGCTACGCAGAGCGAAACAGGTGACTGCGCGGCGGGGGCGCACGGGGGTCGCGGGGCCGCGGGCAGGGGTGCGAGCGGGGTCTGTGGTGGGTGCGGGGCGCCGGGGGCCTCGCTGTCCGCGGCTCTGCTCTGCCGGGCGGCCCAGCGCCCGACCCGGGCTCCCCTCCGTCTCAACCGCAGGTGGACGCTCGTCGGGGCGTGGGGAGCCCGAGGAACCTGCTGACGGCCCTGCGCCGCGCGCCCGGCTCTCCCTCGGCTACGCGGGGACATCGAGTCCCCGGACCGAGCAAGGCGCCGGGAAGCCCTCGGCCAGGTGCGACAGGCGGAAGACGTGATCCTGGGCACCGCCACTGCCACCTCTGGGCGCGCCGGCGTCGCCCTTGGCGGGGCCCTGAGCGCGCAGCCCCGGAGACACCGTGGCGACACCGCGGGCGCGAGCCGGGGACGCCGGGGCCCCGCTCAGGACGCGGAGCTCGGAGGCTGTGGGCTGGACTGGCTCTGAGATTAGTGCGCCTGCTTTTGGTCGGTGCCTAAACCCAAAGACGGGGCTTGGCTGTGCGCCCGGATCAGGTCGTCAGGATCTCCCTCCCCCACGGTCACCAGGGACACACTCAGGGCAGGGGCTCGCACCCTCGGGACAAGCAGCAACTCTCCGCACGACCCGCGTCTCCCTAGTGTGAAAGCGACCCACCACCACCTTGTGATTTCTTTTTTCTTGAAAGCCTATATGTCAACCGTACCCCCCCAACCCTCCTTCTTTTATTCTATTCTTGGCCAGTAAACTCTTTCTGTACCTTCCTACACTCGAGATGGGAGTAACGAGGCAGTTTCTTATTTTAAAAAGAAACCCACTTGTAGACTCGCGAGATGCAACCTGTTTACCGCTTCTATACACCCACAGTCTGAAATAATTGTTCTCCAGATGCAAGAATCACTTCGTAACCCTCCCCGCCCCCAAAAAGGTAGTGATGTCGTTGGAATGCTCATATTAAGGAGAAAAGGCCAGAGAGGTTAACCGTGTTTGTAAACTGTGTATCTGCTGTGGTTAGGAAGAGGCTGGGGCACCTCAATCTAATGATTTACACCTTCAGCCAGGATACCTGGGGTTAAGGCTGACAAGGTGACTTGAACTTGTCTGTCGTGCCACTTCCTGCTGGGCGGTTGATTTTGTCTTAATGTGTTTGGAAGATCGGTAGATCACTATTTTGGTTTGGGTGGAGGAGATGCCTGTGTAATTGCTTCGGGAAACCTGATGAGCTGGGTGCTGGCAGGGGGCCCCCGGTGAGGGTGGCAGGAAAGCCACATGCTCAGTTTTAAGTTCACGATAGGCATTGCTTCTGAAATAAAATTGCTCAGAAAGTTTTTACGCATCTTTATATATTCAGAAGACGTGTGAACTTTATACGAATCAATTTATGCTCACAAACGAACTTCCTAGAATCTGTATTGCAACTTGTTCAGACATAAATGAGCTTGAAACTGTAGTGCATTCAGTGCCCCAGCATGTTATGGAATGAACTGGCCATGTTTTTAACAATTAATATACAAATCAACCATGAGCCAGTCAAATATTTTCTTGTATTAAGGGTGGGAATTAAATCAGCTGCCATTTCCTTCATGGACAACAATTCTTCCATACTTTTGTATAGAAATTTCAGGTTCCAAGGGTCATGTTTTATGTTTGTTTTTAAAATGCAGTCTTTTTGAATAATTCTACTTTGTAATTTAACTAAAAGTGTATTTCTGGCCCCACATTTTTTTCCATTTTTCTAGCCCTTTTAGTGCTCAGAAACACCTGTGTCAGCAAGTGCCAAAGAAAGATGTAAAAGTAGTGTTGTTTTTAATTTAGGTAGCAATATTTTGAGAGAACAAGCGAAGTTTGTTTGAATTTTAACAACTTAGGTTCTTCCATGTATTCAAAACACATAGCCTGTATTTGAATAAGGAACTTAAATTTAGTACTAAGATAATTCACTTACACATCCATATACTGAAAGTTATTATCTATTTACAATATAACTTTTTTATGGTCACACGTATGTTTGGAGTTTTTATTTTTGAAAGAGAGTGGTAGGGAGACCTCTGTCTTTTATTACTAGGAAGTGAAAATTGCCACCTCAAATGGCAACATTTCTTGATAGATTCATTTTATTTTATTTTTTAGATTTCATTAGTATGAGGTAGGATCTAGTTTTAAATGGCTTTTAATTTTTATGTCTCCATGCAAAAACTAATATAGTTTTAGGGCAGTTTAGATTAGAATCTTGGGCTGTTATTAAAAAAACAATATGTGAAATGTGTTCAGAATTATGTGTATATCAAAGACACATTGAAAATTGGTGGCATACTGCCCATTTAAAGGTATTATATAAATTCAAAATATAAAAACGTAATTCCATAGATACATATTTTTCTTCTCCTAAAGGTAGTGATTTGATTACACCCCTTGCGATGTGACATTTTTCTTAAGGACGATCAGTTCTTTCAGTGTACTGTAATATTCTTCTTCTCAATAGCCAAAGATGAGCACGAACTGAAAAAATGATCGTCTTAGAAATAACTTTCTGATTTTACCACTAGAGGATGTCAGGTCCCTTTTCAGGCTGCTATTTTGAGCATTCAAAACTGTCTGTGCCCAAACTTTGTGTATTTAATCTTATGCTCATGTTCAAGAGGTTTGGAAAGTAATTGTGCAGAGCTAACGTCCCAGTTTGATACTTTTTAAAATATCTGCCGAATTAAAATTTAAAGCTGGGCCGATGAGATGGCTCAGCAGCATAAGCGCCTGCCTGGCAAGTGCGAGGTCCTGAGGTCGACTCCCGGTACCCACACAAAAAATAAATAAATAAAATAAAATAAAATTTAAAGCTGCCCCAATGCCCCAGGGTCTCTTTATGTGGTTCAGGCTGGCCTTGAACTCACTTTGTAGCCTAGGCTGGCTCCAACTCAAGAGGATCTCCCTGACTCAGCCTCCCTTGAGTGCTCGGATTATAGACACGTGCCACCATGTCCGGCTAAAGCTGCTTTTCATTAATTTGCAGTACCATACTTCGTACAAAAGAATGAGTTAATTCATATAATCTGTGAATGCAGCTGATACTCTTTGGAGAAATGACTTGGAACCTGAAATTGGGCTCCTTTTGCCCTCTCTTTTGGGAGATTGTGCTGTGAACAGACATGGGTTTTGTGATTTTTTTGGTATGTCCCTTTGATTTTTTTCCAAATTAAAACTGATCTTAAAGGTGTCATTTAGCTCTTAGATATCTCATTACATATCTCAAGTAAAATTTTACAAGATAAGGGCTCAAACTATAATTCGGTATTAAACTCATCCCTCTTGAAATTTAGGTTCTAAGAGCTGGCGATGCTGCGTTCAGGTGGCTGGACAGCTTTTCTGCCGTCCTGCTCTGGCTGACTACATCTTGTTAGGCCGGAAGAAGGATTAATATTGGATTAGGGGTCGTGCTCAGGAGAGCATGTTCGTGTGCTATCATTAGTTACATGTGTGAAACTTTAGTTCACATGGGTGTGTTCTCTAAAACATCTCTGCATCTTGGTACCTGAAAAATAATCATTCAAAAGAGTTATTTTTAAAAACTGAAGTCTCATTGCGTTAACATAAGAATGGAAAATATTAAGGCTTAGAATAATTAGAGCAAGAAATGTCTCCCTTGTATGTATCAGCGTCACGGTGGCTGGCAGGTTGGTGAACATGATGATCCCTGAATCCAGCAAGGGAGGCAGAGTCCACACACTGTGAATTACAGTTATGGGGTGTTGAGTGGAGGAGGAATCACTTCTGGCTGTGGCCATCGGGGAGTGCCTGTGAGGAATAGGAGTTAAAGCTGACACCATGGGTAGATGGCATATAAAGTTAGAGGGAGGAAAGGGAGAAAAATACAGATGCGGCAGATGCAGAAGAGGGGAAAACTTTTGGTCATGTTGACAAATATGTATGGCTGAAAGAAAGGGTCTTTGAAGACCAGTTGGGAACGCACACAGATGGTGCATTAAAGCCAAATTGCCGAAGGGCTGAAGGGCAAGCTAAGAGACTGACACATTTTTCTTTGGGCAGGGGAAACTGTTGATTCTTGAGGGTAACATATCTTGATTAAAGGATTGGATAATTTTGTGCCCTTGAATCTCAAGTGTGTGTGCGAGAGGGAATGTGAGTGATACTGGGGATTGAACACAGGGAGTGCTGAGCTATCTCCTCAGCCCTTATTTTGAGACAGGGTCTTACAAAGGTGCTCCAGCTGGCCTTAAGCTTGTGACCCTCCTGCCTCAGCCTCCCAACTAGCAGGATTACAGGTGCGTGCCACCATGCCCCACTCAAAATCTTGATTGTGAAAGAGCTGAACAGTGCCTAACTAAGGCAAAGGGCCACCATCTGGGAAAATTCTTGTCTTTCGTTTCTTTGAGCTGCTTTGGGAAGGATGCAGGTGGGTGGTGAAATCACCTGAGGACCATCTGCATAGGAGACAGTCACATTTCCTCTGGAGATGAGGGAAGTGGGGGAGGACCCAGCTGGTCCTGCTTCCACAGTGGCAGTGCAGACTAAAGTGTGGGTCAAAGGAACAAGCTCAGTGATACAACTTTGAGGTTACTGTAGAAATCCAGGCAGGCATTGGCGTGGCAGTGGGTGTGGGAAGAGAACGCTTAATTGAAGGCTCTGCAGGGTCAAAGGATCGCATGTAAGAAGGTGGCCTGTGACATTATACCCCAAGTTGGAGTTTGGCTCACTGGTTTAAATTTGGCATGAACATACTAATGAGGAAGACCTGGTTTTGGTGGGAGAAATGGAAAAAAAAAAAAAAAAAACCCTCTGCTTTAGATATGAACATTTGTGCTACAAGAGAAAACTGTAAGTGGAAATGTCTACTAGGCAACAAGAAGTATGGGGCTGAAGGAGGAAAGTAGCGGTCAGGACTCTGGGATTCCTTCCAGGGGATAAGGAGCAAAGCCTTGGGGTGAGGAGAGCTCAGAAAGAAAAATTGCAGAGGGAGGAGACAGCATAGGAAGAGGCAGCAAAAAACATGGAAAAAATATAAGCGGGCAACATGCACTTGGCGAAAGAGAAGGACGGGGGTCAGGGAGGCAGACTGAAGAGCAGTTTTCAAGAAAAGTGGATTTCGGTTGTTGGTGCAAGAGTTGGGGTGCACCAGATCATAAGCGACTAGCAGATGAGCAGTGGGGAAGTAAAGGTAGCCCAGTGAATAGACATTTTCAGAAAGTTTGCTGATAAAATCACAAAATTTAAAATTTTTGAACAGATGGAGGGATTTTTTTTTTTTTTGGGTACCGGGGGTCAACCTCAGGACCTCGTGCGCCAGCAGGCGCCCGTGCTGCTGAGCGATATCACCGGCCCTTTTTTTGTATGTAGGTTCCGGGAGTCGAACTCGGGCCCTTGCGCTTGTCGGGCAGGTGCTTACGCCGCTGAGCCATCTCACCGGCCCCAGATGGAGGGATTTTTAAAAAATTTATTTTTAATGTTTATCTAGAATTTACTGAGGGGTTTTTGTTTTGTTCTTTTTGTTTGTTTTGGTATAGGGTTCTTCAAGCTTTGCGGATGGTGGGAGCCATTATAACCTTCACCCGCAGGAGCCTCTCCCCCGACAGTTCCCTCATGCTGAACCTTTGCAGTTTCTGATCCAGCCTCGAGCCCTGAGCTGTTTGCCATCTTTGTAGTTTTGCCCTTTTCAGAATGTCATAAAAGTGGAATCCTATGCTGTAGAGCCTTTTGAGTCTGGATTTGTTTCCCACTTAGCCTAATGCTTTTGAGATGAGCTATTCTGTATATCAGTAGTTTCCACTTTTCCTATTGATGAGTAGTTTGCCATTTCACAGAAGTAGCACAGATTGCTTACCCATCCACCCCTTGAAGAACATTGCGTTATCCCCATGTTTGGGCAACACTGAACAATGCTATAAATATTTCCACACACAGCTGGGTGCAGTGGCACATGCCTGTAATCCTGAGACTCTGAGAGGCTGAGGCAGGAGGATTCCAAGTTCAAACCTAGCCTGGGCAAATTCAGTGAATTAGCCAGACCTTGTCTTAAAATTAAAAATGGATGGGAGTGTAGCTCAGTGGAAAGGCCATGCATTCAATCCCCAGTATGAAAAAAATTTTACAGGTTTTTGTATGAATACCTAGGAGTGGGTTGTTGACACTTCTAACTACAGAGAAGTTGCCAAATTTATCCAGAGTGGCTGTACAGTTATAAATTTCTAGAAGCAAATATGTGAGTTCTTACTGCTCTGAATCCTCACCAACACTGTGTATTGTTTTGTTTTTATTTTAGCGGTTCCACCAAAGTTTTTGACTGAAGCAGTGTAATACAGTATCCTTAAAGTGACCCAATGACCGTTTTGTGTTAAAGAACACTGCCTTGAATTCTGAAAATCTGGAAGTACTGTTGATCCCAGAGCCCAGGTCTAATGAGGGGGGTTTCATTTTGTTTTTGTGGTTCTGGGACCAAACCCAGGGTGTTGCCCTTGATAGGTAAGTGCTCTGCCACTCAGCTGCACCCCCAGCCCTAGAGATTTAGTTTGACTCAAATCTCACTTTCCTTTTTCACCCGGCCCCTTATCCCCATTGTATTTCTTATTTCCTGAGTGTTCTGCATCCTGAAGGGGTTTGTGAGCCGCAGCGTCCTTGAACTGCACACCTCGTGCCAGCTCTTTTCCTCCTTAGTGTGCCTGTCTCCTAATCCCTTGAGATAAGGCTTTTCAGAGTGCGGAAATCCCTTTTTTTGTTAGAAAAGCAAGAAATATTGGTCACATAGTGTGTTTTATGATCCTGATTATTTCTTTTGGCAAAGTGCATGCTGTCAAACTGGATACTTAGTGCGAGTTCTCAGTTCCTGCTGTGTATTTACAGTGCTTTGTAAAAGTCTTGATGATCTGTCATTGAACGTTTAATCTAATCCCTGCTTATGGACTGGCTTCTGTGTGCTGATTTGTATGGGGCTTAGGCATATTTTCTCCAGTTTCTTCACTAACAGTTCTTCCAATGCTCTGAGTTATAGTTGCTTACACACTTATTTATTTACTTGCAGTACTGGGGAGTGAACCCAGAGTCTTCACACTGAGCTGCCTTCCCAGCCCCCTTTTGTATTTTTTATCTTGAGATAGGGTCTTGCTAAGTCACTGAGTTCCCAGGCTGGGGTCCAACTTGAGATCTTCCTGAGTGCTGGGATTTCACATATGCCTCGTGATGCCTGACTGTTTACACATTTAAATAGCGTTTGGCTTTTCCCTATTCATCAAATATTATTTTCCTAGCTTTGTACAATGGCAGTATTGTAGCCAATGAGATTTATCTGAGGCGTGATTATTGCTAATTAAAATATTATTTTTCTAAGTACTTTTAAATTTGAGGGGCTGAAGGTGGCACCCAGGGTCTCATGCCTGCTGGGCAAGCCTTCCACCACTGAGCTACACCCCAGCCCACCACTTTGAATTCTCATTTGAAGAATATTATATATATATATATATATATATATATATATTTTTTTTTTTTTTTTTTTTTTTTTTTTTTTACCGGAAATCAAACTCACAACCTCGCGCTTGCCAGGCAGGCGCTGTGCCGCTGAGCTGTATCCCCAGCCCAGAATATTATATTTTCGACAGAAATAACTACACGAACAAAATTTAAAAAAAGAATGGAAAGAAAAAAGAGAATTAACTGCATTCAGTGGTTCCTCCTGCTTGACGTTCCTGTGGAAATAGCTGCGGACAGTGCCGACGAGGACAGACGCTGACCAGCTTCACAGACCTGCACAGAGCACACGGCAAAGCAGAGCGCAAACGGAGAAGCTCAAGTTTGCCGCTTCGAACTGCACTTCGCAAGCATTGTTAGTGAGGTCTGTATATTTAACTTTAGAGTTTTGAGATTTGGGGTATCTTAAAGTTTCTTCTTGAGTTTTTCTTTTCTAATGCCATCGAAGCCTCTTTTTAAGAGCCAGTTTTCTGGTACAGAGAACCACCCTTCACTATGGCATAACCTCCTAGTATAAAACTTGCACCCCTGACTCTGTGCTGAATGTAGGAAAGAAGCCATATTCTAGGAGGATCATGTTCAGTTTCAAGGTGAGATTCTAGAAAGAACGCCTCTGTCGGTGTTTCCACCCCCAGCACCAGGTCTGTTGGGCGACAGTCACTTGCATCATAACTGGCACCATATGTTGCTATGGCAGAAAGCTTGGCTGCTTGTCGAGATTTTAATCTAGGCCCATGGTTCTCAGACGCCCCTGACCCAATAGTCTTCGGTGTGGCAGACAGGACAGACAGGATCTGGCTGCCTGCTTCCTCTTGTCCAGCTTGGTTGGCTTCTATTCCTGGTAGATTCTCTAAATCAGCACTGTGACACCATCAGCCTCAGCCCTTGGGTTCACATAAATATGATCACTCCTTGGTGTAAGGTTCTGTTGTTGAAACCACTACTGAGCTCATGTTGGAACATCCTTGGTTCAGATCATTGGTTCTCAATCTTGGCAGCGAGGTAGAACTCAGGGAATGGTTTAAATCTTGTGGTGCCCAGGTGTGTCCAAGGCAATTATCCGAAGTCTGAGGGCAGGAGCCAGGTGACAGTGGGTTTAAAACTCGGCAGGTGGTTCCTGTGTGCAGTCAGTGTTAAGAACTGGTTTTGGTCCATTTGCTATTTCCTGTTCTTTCACTCACCATCTTGTTTAATTTGGAAGTGTAAAGTGCACCTCACTTATAGGAACCGTATGGAAACAAGACCTGTTGCCCTGAATCTAGTGAATTCATTCCATTTCTCCTACTTTGCCTCAACACTTGTTTTGGACAAGATATAGGTGTGACTACAGGTCTGAATGTACTTGAACGACCAAATATACGCACTTAGGCACTTTTGTATTATCAAAGTGTTGCAGTTAGATTGAATCTTAAAAAATTAGCTTGCTTTTTTTTTTTTTTCCTACTTCACCTAGCTGTCACATTATTCCCTCTCCTTTTTCCCCCTCAAAATAAGGAGAGGTTAATTCGGGAGTAAATAATAGTCCTTTGTAGAAAATGATATATTCTTCCCAGAGAACTTCCTGGTGACCGTGACGTCTGATCACCAGATCCCTGGCCCTGGAGATCAGCCCTTGTTTGTTCTGTCATCTATAAATAGTTTACACAAGTGTGACCTCCTGGATGGGTGCTAATACCCTTACACTAACCTTTCCTCCCTTTTTCTCTTGCTCCTCACTAGCTACTGCTGTGCCCCAGGCTGAGCGGGTGCCCTTGCCCCTCTCACTCCGTGCTTTTCCTCAGCAGGATTATTCACACTTGGACATCAGTGTCACCTCCAGTTAATATCTCTGTCTCTTGTGCCCAAAGTCTAGAGGTGCTTCTGATTGCATTTGTGTGTGCTGCCGAGGTTTTGTGGTGCCATCCTCTGTGATTTGAAACTTGGTCAGTGAGGACTAACCTCTGGCAGTACTACTTCCCTGCTGCTTTTGTCCTTGCAGTTGGTGTGTGCAGAATCATAGGGTCCAGGCCCCAAATGGAAGGGCAGTAGGAGGTGGTGGATGGGACTGACCCCTACAAAGAGAATATCTTTGATTTCTCCTCACGATTACACTGACCCTGAGCATGTGGGAAGCCATAAGGTCTCACACTCAAAACTGAGAGTGTTCAGTTAGGAATGATACCAGTTACTACTCTATGCAGGAACCCTGGGGCCTGGCTGCCTGGGTTCTTAGGTCTGCCAATTACAACTTCTGGGACCTGAGCCATGTCACTTAACCATTCTTTTCCTTAGTGTCTTGGTTTTAAAAAAGAGCATAGCGATAAACGCTTCTCATGAATTAAATGAGTTAATACACAGGAAGTACTCAGAACAGTCCCTGACACAGCATAAACACAAGCGCTGGTTATAATTATCAAAGGTTGGTGCTGCTTCACAGTGTAAAGAAGGGCACATACCCTGGCGTAACGAGTTTCTCCGTGGAGCACATTTCGAGGTGTAATGGGACGCACGCCAGGCTGAGGACATCAGCGTGTATTGCTGATTCAGACCTCTTTTGCCTGTGTGAGTTCACTGTCACAGGCAGGGCGCAGGTATGAGAGGTGTCATCAGAGCACAATGGCTGGTGCTTTTCAGCCGTCAGAATGTTGCACAAAATGTTCCAGGAGAAGATTGCTGCATACTGGCCCGGGAAATGCTTAGATTGTGTTGCATCATTGAATTAAGCAGCCAGGCCAGTCATTCTTGGGCTTATTTACATGTCATTTTTATGGTACACTAAGTAGTAGATATTGTACTAAATGTAAAGTTGTTTCCTAAAATATTATTGCTACAGAAATTGTTTTCTGTAACCATAAAGATAGATTTCTATTCCCTTTATAATGCGAAGGGGACTTCCCAGGCCCATTTTGACTTAAAACCGTCGCTCTCACCACACTGGAGATATTTTCCATGAGGAAAACAGGCAGTGTACACAGCTTGCCTTCCACATGGCTCATATGAAAAGCAGGAGTCAGTTTGGGTTTCTTCAAACAGAGTACCCTCGTACATGACACCGAAAATATCAGTAAGCTGCCTTACTTAATTGCAGTCATCAGTTTTAATTAAAGTCACCAGAAACTTTCTTAAATTACAAAATCCTGTCCTAAATGAGGTACGCAGGGAGGTAACAAGAGGCAAGAGACACATTTCTCCCTAAGAAAATAGTACAGTATCTTCAACTTATAATTTAGATTTTATATATTTTGTGTTTTGGGGAGACAAGGTCTCACTGCGTAGTCCAGGCTAGCCTTGAACTCAGGCAGTCCTCCTGTTTCAGCCTCCCAGAGTGCTGGGATTACAGGCATGCAGCACTGCACTTGGCTTGATTTTATATCTTTTAAAAGTGTATTAACTTAGTAAAAATGAAAATATGTCACTTCCTCAGATGAGACCTGGGTTTAGATTTTCTAAATAATGTCTTCAGATTGTTTTCTATGTGTACAGTAGCCACTGTGATGATTGACTAAAAAAAATGCTTTGTGCCACCTGTGAAATATTAAAATTTATATCATTGTCTGGTAAAATATAACTAAATTATTGAAGATAAAATGATCAATAGATTAGGTATCGATACACTTAGCACTAAGAAAAAATCCAGAGATTTCTTTTGTCGTGGCTTCCCAACCTGCTATGAAGATGCTCTCGTGTGTAGAGGTGTATCCGAGTGCTTTGAAAGTGACCGTGTATAAAAGCCACAGACAGCAATAGAAACCAAAGTAAAGGTAGAAGAGATGGCTGCACCGCTGCAGGTATTCAAATAAATTGAGAAGTGGGAGCTAGAACTATTTTAAGTGTAGACCCATGAGATTCAAATGACATTGGATAGCGAAACCCCATAATCTTATAATCCAGTGAAGCACCCCTGGGGAGAACACTACTTTGGTGTTTCAGATTCAATCCTTGCTGGACCAGCTGTGCCTGGAGTCAGATTTGAGGATGTCACTTCAGTTTATTTATTGGGTCTACCATTTATGTGCTACTCGCTGAGAAAAGCGTGGGGGATGAGGACGGTTCCAAGCCTGAACCAGTTGCTCAGCACAAAACCTAACCCTTTTATGTGATCAGAGCCGTGTGTGACCGTGAAAGCGTTGCAGGATTCATAAATGGCAGTCACAGTAGAAAGGAGTCTTCAGAAAGGTTTTGGAAGAGGGAAGGGGTATGTACGAAGGGTCGGAAGGGGCAGAGGCTGTTCGAAGTCCTACAGATGGCTCAGACAGAGCACTTGGGGTGAGGAGTCCAGACATCTGGGAGCTGGGCATTGGGGCGGAGTCGCAGCGGTAGCCTGGGGAGAGGGCTCTGCAGTCTTTGTTTTCTCTGCTGTAGATGTGTCTGTCTGGAAGCGTTTGTGGAACAGGTTGCAACGTTGTGATTAGTTTTAAAACAAACAGCTTTTGGTTACATAAACTTCTGCCTTTTTGTTGGCAAATAAGGTCTTTTTCCGGTGATCTGAATAAAGCCGGTTCCCGGGTGCTAGAGACTCAGAAACATCTCGTTTCGGGGGCCTGGGAGCAACGGTCTTTCTCCATGCCTATGTGAAGATGGGACCGGGTGGTCCTGTCGCCAGCAAAAACATTTCAGAGAAAGGAGTTTTACTATGATCTTGATTCCTTCACTGAGACATTGCATGTGTCTGGAACAACTTTTTTTTTTTTTTAAACACATCAAAGATTTTAGTGCATTTAATAATGAAAGCGTAGCTATTTTGGCTCACAGTCAAAGGTATAATGGTCCATTTGCAGTGGTTTAGGAAGTTTATGAAAAGGCTTCTTCGGCATTGTAACCTTTCCTCAGTTGCTTATGCAAAGTTCACACGACATGGGCTGAAAATCTTGAATATGAAAGTAAAACTACTTTAGAGGTAAAGTGGGTGCCCCCTACCTGCTTATCAAGCTATTCCTCAGAGGTGTTATTGCTTCCTATACAGAACTCCAGAACTCTCTCTCTCTTTTTTTTTTTTTTTTTTTGTGGGTACCGGGAGTCAAACTCGGGACCTCACACTTGCCAGGCAGGCGCTTATGCCGCTGAGCTATCTCACCAGCCCCAGAATTCTCTTTTTTTTTTTTTTTTTTTGTGGGTACCGGGGGTTGACCTCAGGACCTCACGCGCCAGCAGGCGCCTGTGCCACTGAGCGATATCACCGGCCCTTTTTCTGCTGAGCCATCTCACCGGCCCCAGCCCCGGAATTCTTGATGGCCATAGATCAGTCAAGCTTAAGAGAAGATCTGTTTATCAAAAAAAGTTACTAGGTTGCTAATATCTACTTCTTTTTTTTTTTTTTTTTTTTTTGTGGGTACCAGGGAGTCGACCTCAGGACCTCGCGCGCCAGCAGGCGCCCGTGCCGCTGAGCGATATCACTGGCCCCTTTTTCGTATGTGGGTTCCGGGAGTCGAACTCGGGCCCTCGCGCTTGCCAGGCAGGCGCTTAAGCCACTGAGCCATCTCACTGGCCCCTAATATCTACTTCTTGGAAATTAATATTTCACATTTTTTTTAAAAAGCAACTATTAATGTATTAGGACTCTTTTTTTTCTGTTTTCTGTTTGCAAATTTTAAAAGCTTTTAGGCTTACTATTCACCCCTAAATATACTTGTATCTTATCTGTATAATTTAGTTTAAGGCTTTTGGTGTTCTGATTGGTTGCTGACAATTCTCAGTGCGGCTTTCACTAAATGAACCGGACCAAATCTCGAATTCATTTGCCAGGATTAAATGATTTGGCATTTCATTTAGGCACTTTCTTCCCTTAGGCTGATTCAGAACAATGCTGGAGAATTAATTATAAAGCATCAGAATTGGTTCTAGTTAAATAAACCAATACATATATGAAGTTTATTACCTCAAACCTTCATATATTCTTTTTTTTTTTTTTTTTTTTTTGGTGGGTACCGGGGGTCAACCTCAGGACCTCGCGCGCCAGCAGGCACCCGTGCCGCTGAGCAATATCACCGGCCCCTTTTTCATATGTGGGTACCGGGAGTCGAACTCAGGACCTTGCGTTTGCCAGGCAGGCGCTTACGCCGCTGAGCCATCTCACCAGCCCTTCATATATTCTTTATCGTCTCATGAAAAACATGCTATATCCAACCTTCCTCCACCCCAACTGCAAAATTACATCCTTTAGTTTCTTCTAATTGAGACGGCATTACTTCATGACAACAGAGAAGATCTGTTGATACACACACACACACACACACACACACACACACACACACCTGTCTGTACTTTCTATACCATTTGATATTGAGATAACCAGATTGCTTAACTCTCATAATGATAAAAAGGATTTATTTTACAATGCTTTTAAGCTTACCAGTGTTGGATGCTCAACGGGAAATCATTAGTGAGAATAAAGGGGGATTTAATAGGTCTAGTCCGAGATGGCCTGACCCCAATTGTATAAGTATTATTTTAAGAGCATTACAGTTTTGGGAAATTTCCCAAGTAAATATTATCCATCCTGCACAGTGAACAGTGTAACTGTTGACCTGTAAACTTTGGCTTTCAGGTGGTGTCTTTCATTCAGTATGTTGACTTAAATGTGGGAAATGATGAACGTTTGTAGTCCGTTGCCTTTAAGTAGAGGAGAGCCCCTTGGATAATGTGGATGGGCACGATCCGCTTGGTGGAAGTTCTTAACACCAAAATGTTTCTAGGAAGTTTCTAGGGAAGGAATTCTGACTCAAGCCTGCAATGTAGAAATCCTACCTGAGGATTTCAGACTTGCCAGCCTCCAGTCATGGCAGCAATTATTTGTTAAAATGAATTTCTCAGCCAGTTGTGTGGCACATGCCTGTAATCCTAGCTACTGTGGAGGCTGAGGCAGGAAGATGACAAGTTCAAAGCTAGCCTGAACAACTTAGCAAGACTCTGTCTCAACCTAAAAAAGTAAAAAAAGGGCTGGGGATGGAGCTTAGCACCCCCTGTACCACAAAAACTCTTTATATAATACATTATTTTAAATCAAAAATACTATTGGTTCTGTTTCTGTGGAGAGCCCTGACTGATATATTGACCCTCAGAAAATCAAGGTTTCTGCCAGATTCGTGCAAGTCATTGAGATTATTTCCTAAGAGATAAATTTAAAAATAAAATTTGTCTCATTGTTAAGGTAAAAACAGTATATTAAACCATCTTCAATTAAAAAAAATCTTAACAGTTGTCTGTTTTAATTTTAAAGAGTTGTGTGAAAAAGAATTGGAAAGAGTGACAAAGTAGCAAAAGTCAAGATTGAGAGGAAAAAAAATCTCAGTACCTCCTGAAATGAATATCGAATACTTGTTATTGACCTAATTCTTTACCAGTCTTAAGGATTAGGGCTATCGCTGTCCCTAAAGTGCCCGTAAAGCAATGAGCTGAACTGTTTTGCTGTTGGTTAGTGCTGCTGTTCACCCCTAAACCTTTAGGTCTCATCTCTTAAGTCTCATGGCCACAGAGATCCATCCCTAATACCTTGTCTCGTTGAAGGAAAAGCTGCATATCTTACTAATTTTTCCAGTAGATTCTCACGAAGGGATGGGTGGGTGGGAGATGGAAGGAAGTCTGCAGTTCACAGGTGCAGAAATCTGAGGCATGTGGGCCTCTCCCAGCCAAAACACAGAGTGAATGTTCGGTTGTTCCTGTTATTTAGCTGGCACCATCAATGGAGTGAGTTAAAACAACACAACTGCAGAGTCACTTGCAAAATGAAGGCGTGTGAGGTTCATTTTTGTGAGTGCAGTGACAGGAAGGGGAGGGGCTTATCTGGATCTTGCTTTTTCTCTCTGCCTGAGTGTCTCCCCCTGGGTATATAACTCGTTTCCACTTTCATCAAGTTATGGAATCACAGGAGCAGAGAGGCTCAAGGGATCTAAAACTCCTACCTGTACCCAGTGCATTACTCCAGCGTTAGCATCCCAGGTCAGTGTTCATGCAGGGCCGTCTTCAGGGAGCAAACACACCGTTGATTACATTCTGCTCACTTCCAGCCACTGGTTCCAGTTCTGTCTCCCAGAATTACTTTGAAAGTAGAAATTTTTCCATGTGTTAAGCTTTAGTTCAGTTATTCCTGGAATCTATTTGTCCAGAGGAAATGCATCATCCCGAGTGATCCTCCCCTGCTGTGGCCTAGAATACTTATAAGGTCTGTATTGCTGTCTTCTGAATGTGTTTTTCACTTATCATCCTCTTTGAAATATCTTTTTAGATGGTTTTTGTTTTTGTTTTTCAAAACAGGGTCTTCCTGTGTATTCCAGGCTGGTCTTGCTTGAACTCGCAGCAGTCCTCCTGCCTCAGCCTCTCAGGTGTTGGAAATATAGGCATGTGCCACCACACCCAGCTTTCATTTGAAATATCTTGCTCAGAACCACGTGGTATGAGGAGCAGAAAGTAGAGAGGGCTTGTTCTTTTGTTCTGCGTGCTGCTTGTCCGCTGATACCCCTGTGGTACCGTAAAGATTTTGAACTGGCTCACTGTGCTAATGAGATATAGTGGGCTTATTGTCCAAGCACCCTCCTTCCTTATTTCTGCTGCAGCTTGGTAGGTTTTCATTTTGTACCTGTGCAATTACTATAAAAACAGGTGTTATTTACCCCTACTGAATTAGTCTATGAGCTATGCCCTGCAATTTTGAACTGATGAGCTTATTTTGGACTCATTCTGTCTGGCTTAGCTTTGTTTCATCTAATCGTGTAAAGCCCTTGTATAAATCTCTACTAAAAACATGAACTTTCCGCTTCCATTGCCCGCTTCTCCAGCTTTCAACCAGACCATTACAGGAACTTAATATCCACACTGAACCCTTAAAGTGCGCCTTCATGCTGCCAGAGGGAGCCTGGCAACAAGCATGATTGATTCTCACCCCTGCTTTTGCCATCTCTCCCCGTGGCCACCACTTGAGAACTCGTTGCCTCACTTGAACAAAGTGGTTGTGTAACTGGTCCTCTGTATCATGTAGCTCCTTCTCCCTTGCAGTACATCCTGGCCTGTCTAGATTAACACACTTCAGTGGCTCCCCATTGCCTGTGTTTGGTGACAGACATTACATACTTGCCTGCTGCTGCCTGTTCTCCGATGTCATCCCCCAAAATACCTTATCTGGCATCCTTGACATGATTTGATCACTCCTAAAGCCAGGCAAGGAACCTCTGTTTCTTAACTTTCTTATCTTTCTAGTAGTGCATCTCAACAATAAAATTAAATTGAGCACTTAACTGTTCACAAACCATTGATGAATCGGGTGACTTTTAGAAACAAGATTCACATGTATGAAACTTCTGTTGGTTCCAGTGATTGATTTCTTTGCCTTATTCGGAATCCATAAAATTGGATTTCTAGCCTAAAGGGGATTGCTATTAGAGGAGAGGACCTTCTACGCACATTTTAACTTTTACCAAGGAATTCAGAAGTCTTTGTAATGTGCATTAATAACATATTATCAATGAAAATCATAAAAAGGGCTGAGACGCAATCTACCGTGAGCTACTGTGTTAATGTTTAATGCAATTTTTCATAGTATTCACGACTTATCTGGTAATGCTCAATGTTCAAGAAAGGATATAAAGAAAGCTTAGTATCCACACCTTACATTCACATAATTGAACCCCTAGAATTTAAAATGTGTTTATAGTATAGCAGACATGGGGAAATGCACTCTGTTGGCACTATGAAGTGCTTACTATGCAGCGAAGATTTATAGAAATGTTATAAAAGGCACAGCAGGGACCTAGTACTTCTTGGTTGATGGCTTTGTTACTAGTGTACTACTTACTGTTTTTCTTATATGTCCATTAACAAAAGGTGGTCAAATAAAGAAGCTCAAATCAAACCTGCCCTTTTATTTATTTCTCAAAGGTTCAGTATTTCTCTGTGCCTCTTGGATGCTACACATAATGCTGCAAGATGCAGCACAGAAGCCACCAGTAAGTGGCATCATTCTAGGAAATGGAGTGAGCCCTTTGACTTCAAGAACGGAAATGGCAGAGAACCAGCTGGGACCCTTTGTTCCTCAGGAGTGGTTGGAGTCCACTGGGTTTGTCATTTTCAAACCACAAGGTTTTTAAGTTGAATGAAAATGTGAATTTTAAAAAACTCCTGCTAAGTGTGAATAGTGGCTTATCTCAGGGAGAAATACCAAATATTTAACAGATTAACGAAATCCAGTGGTTTTGAAGAATTAACCACCTCTTCTAGTGTAGAAACCTGGAAACAACTTTTGGCATTTTTGGACTCTACTGGCAAGTGAATAACTTAGATGTATATAGAACTTGCAATTTACCAGTGATAGCAACTCAATCCAGCAGTAACAATTTCTGTGTTCAGCTGTAGTCATTGAATAGCTCAAATCACGCTCGCTACCCCTTCAGTATGTTTTCGTTAAAGCTCACTAGGCTTTTAGGAAGGAAAATTTTAGGTGTTCTTCTCACTAGATAGTCAGATTTCTTGACTTCATTCATGGGCTATGCTGTTTTCTAATTTTATGGTCACAGAATGAGCATAGGAAGCCAAAACGTGAACAGAAGCCTGAACCTCTGTGTATATGCACATGTCTGCGTGTGTTTAGTCTTTTATATAGCACTGTGACAGCTAGGCCCAAGTTGTGAGCTTTCTTCCCAAGACAGCAAGTCTGACTTCATTTCGTATTTATCCAACTCACAGGTTGGAGCTAGGCCAGAGGTTCCAGCCAGCCAGGCAGGGTAGGAGAACAAGGAGACATAAATTCAATGTAGACCAAAGATGCAGGACAGCTTTTGTCCAAGGGCCTATTATACTGTTTTATTCATAGTAGCTGAGGGTAGCATTTTTACCTTTGAATGTAGGAACATTTTATGATTATACAACACACATTTTTTTCCTCAATATAAATCCAGTCGAGTTGTAAAATCTACCCTTTTGAACTGGGCAGTGTCTTATTTCTCTCAAATCTGTGCAAAGTCTTCATTAACACATCATTTATTATTTTTTAAACTTCAAACAATTGAAAAACTTCAGTGCCCATTGGAGGTTTACATGCCCCATTGAGGATTCAGGTGGCATGCGAGGACAGTCATGCCATATCTAATAAAAAATGTTTATTAGTGCTGGGGAAGAGTCCAGGAATTCAGAGTAGTACTCATTTTACTTTGGAGGATATTTCAATTCAAGATCTCGCCATCCTCCTTTCCATATTTGCCTTTATTGTAGACCAGAGTATAAAAGGAGCAGGCAGTTGGAAGACAGTGGTAGCCCTTACAGGGATCAAGCCACAGTATTCCTGGAATTGAGTAAGAGTGAATTCCTGTATCTATTAGAGAATAAGTTTAAGCTTCTAGGAAACTAGTCTCAAATGTATTTATGTCTTAAATGAAGAGAAAAATGTGTGCTTCATGAGTAAGAATAAAATCCATGATTATCATTATTTGATGTTGAGCTGTTTGCTTCCCCGTGACTGGTCACAGCTGTGACTGTCACAGCACTGTTTGATATTAGAGTGAGAATTCATAAGACAGCAGGACAAAACCCTCTTGACTTTAGAGCAAGCAGCTCTGGTTTAGTCTTGACTCAGTGACCTAACTGCTGTCTGACTTTAGTCTCTCTGAGCCTCAGTTTCCTGTCATTCAGGTGATAACTCCTCTCAGGGCCTTGGTGACTAACACAGGTAACAATTCCAGTGCATGTAGGCCGGCGTCTCACAGACAGTTGAGGGTGTTCTCCGTGGATGGGTTGTTGCTCTGTTCTTTGACTTGGTCTGATGCTGCCTTGTGGGTTTATTGATGGTGGTTACTTTTGGTCTTTTTGGTCAGGCTCTTATTCCCCATCTAAAGTGCTTAGTCTTGAAAATAAGCAGCAGCCATTTTGGTGATTGTCACACTTTGATACAAATCAGATTTCTTAAGACTCTTCAGACCAGAACATTGAAAATAAGCAGCAGCCATTTTGGTGATTGTCACGCTTTGATACAAATCAGATTTCTTAAGACTCTTCAGACCAGAACGTGAAGAATCTCATCTTTGTCGTTAGAAGATAACTCCACTAAAGTGAACAGAAAAGGAAAAGTGTTAATTGGCTGGGTGTGGTGGAGGTGGGCTCAGTTCTAGTCTTCTGTGAGGTCCTCTGTTCTGTGACCTGCTTCCCTTGGTACCTTTATTCCACTGTGTGCCTTGGCTGTAGCACACAGGACTCCTTGGCGAAATTAATAATTTCATCTGGGTAAATTAAACTCTAGGTGTCTCTTGCTATGCCATTTTTTTTTTTTTTTTTTTTTGGGTGGGTACCAGGGGTCGAACTGAGGACCTCGTGCGCCAGCAGGCGCTCATGCCGCTGAGTGATATCACTGGCCCTTTTATCATATGTGGGTACTGGGAGTTGAACTCCGGACCTTGCACTTGCCAGGCAGGCGCTTACGCCGCTGAGCTATCTCATTGGCCCCTGCTATGCCATTTTGAGGCCAGCCTCGAAAGTAAGGGAATGCACAGCTGACACAGATAGATCATTTGAATTTCAAGCTCTCACTTTGCTTTTTTTTTTTTTTTTGTGGGTACCGGGGGTTGACCTCAGGACCTCGCACGCCAGCAGGCGCCCGTGCCCCTGAGCGATGTTACCGGCCCTCACTTTGCTATTTTTTTTTTTTTTTTTTTGTGGGTACCGGGGGTTGACCTCAGGACCTCGCACGCCAGCAGGCGCCCCTGCCGCTGAGCGATGTTACCGGCCCTCACTTTGCTTTTTTTTTTTTTTTTTTGGTGGGTACCGGGGGGTCGACCTCAGGACCTCGCGCGCCAGCAGGCGCCCGTGCCGCTGAGCGATATCACCGGCCCCTTTTTCGTATGTGGGATCCGGGAGTCGAACTCCGGCCCTCGCGCTTGCCGGGCAGGCGCTTAAGCCGCTGAGGCATCTCACCGGCCCCTCACTTTGCTTTTTAACAGCCACTATTACATAGATTTTTTCATTTTCCTGCAAGGATACCTCATAAAATGTTGCCGTCTCAGTTTTTTGTTTGGAAGGTGGAGGAAAGGATTCCCCTTTTCTTTAGCTTTTCCTCTCTAAGTAGTATTTCTGTTAAACTCAATGTCAGAGTTCTCTGCTGGCTGTCGTTTGAAAACTGTATTTTGGGTGTGGGACATTTCTAGGTAAGATTTCTCATTTGCTTGAGACACTGATTTTCATTTTCTCTACAGAAGATAGTTTCAATCATGCTTATTTGGTATGTGATTTGTTTTTGTTATTATTTTGCTGTCTTTCTTTTTTAAAAAATTGCCATTTAGGCACTGACTTGATTCTCTGCAAGTAGAGGAAAGAAACTAAAGTAGATTTGAAAATATTTTGATTTCACAAATATGCATGTATATATTTATGACATTGGCATATGTTACTCTTATGTTTATTGATCATCTTATTAGAGAAAAATAATCTCTAATTCAGAAAAATGACTAAATAGAAAATTATGGAAATGCAAATTTACAGTCATACCTATAGTTTATTTTATAAACAAAATCTTGAGTATTTAAAGTTTACATCCTTCCTTTCATTTCCATCTTCACTGAAGTAGGACGGGGATAGAAGACTATAAACTGTGTAGGCCACACATTTGTCATATGCAACAGCAGTAGAGTAGGAGGAAGATGTGCTAAATTTTAATTTTATGCCATATAACAGTTGACCTGGGCCTGGAGTTTCACTTCACGGGCCATAGCTTCCTTCCATGTAAAGTGGTGCTGATTCTTCTGCTTTCCCAGACCCATTCAGCCTAAAACCCATTGTGTTTTGTTCCAAAGATCTACTACTGATTATCATAATTCTAAATAATTCTCTATCTGAAATTTCCTGTATTTCTTCAAGCCACAGCTGTAAACATACATGAACTTTATTAACTCCCCCAGCTTTCGGAGGAAAAGATTTCTGAAAATTTATTGATCGCCCCCCCCAGGTTTGGATTCACTAGCCATTTAATACATGCCCAGCACTGGGCTGGGCAACATGAGTAGGTAAAAACATAGAAGTATTTCTTGATGCAGTTAATAGCTGGAAATGCCTTGAAAATAATGACAAAGTAAAAAATGGACACAAATGTATTACAAAATATAATAATACTTGTATTTATTAAGCACGTCTTACTGCTAGCACAACACTCATTTAACCCTCATGCCTGACCCTGTAAGATAAATGGTGTCATCACCCCAATAGTACAGAGAAAACTGCGGCACTGAGAGGGGTGAAATGAATTATCCCAAGTTACTATTCCATGCAAGGATTTAGAGAAGATACTTTAGAGTTCCTGGGGTCCCCCTGGGATAAGAGAGTTTAAATATTGAGAAAAAGTAGGAGAGTAGTCTGAGGGTAAGGGGATTTGCATTTGACTTTCTAGGCAGATGAGGTTTTGATTAAAAAGCAAAAACAGTTTTCCCCCTTGGCAATTGGCATTTTAAAAATGACATTTATTATAAATTTATGATTGTGTGATTTGGAGGGGAGAGTCCCAAAAAAGGCCTGAAATTGGGTTAAGTGTTGAGAATTGCACACTGGAGATGATTGCCGGTGGGGCGGGGGAGTGTGCTACGTGTCCTCAAGGCAGCTTTTCCCCCTCGGCTCACAGGGAACGTTCCTGCTCTGCACTGTGGCCTGGGGCCCAGCACTCTAGTGGGCATAGTCCTGGGCCTCCTTTTGCCTGTCTTCATGGAGGGTCTTGGGGATGTGACACTGGTGGTCCTTGTGACAGGTGCTGCCAAACCTGTGCATATATAGGCTCTAGGGTGGTAAGTCAGGAAGTGAGTCAGGCGTGGGGGTACCAGCCTGGCCGTCATCTGTGCAGGGACTTGCAAACATTGTTAGGATTGACCTGCCCAAAAAAAAGAAAGCCTTCCTGCCTCCGGCTCCTGTCCTTCCTGGAGAGCCCGCTGCTGCTTGTGCAAGCAGAACTCCGTTTCTCCTCCCATCCTGCCCCTCAGCTGCTGAGAGGGAGAGCTGCCCAGAGGCCTCCCACTGTAACCCTCTGCTGGTGAGTTCCTGGGAGGCAGTAGCCCACTGGCTGCGGGAGATGGAGCAGCTCCCAGCTCTCCTTGATTAGGGTATGTCAGGGTTGTCAGGGCAACTGTTCACGGGGGCAGCGTGTTGTCTTCTCCCTTCTCTGCTGTGCACCGGAATATTTTACTGTGCAGAGGAGGAAGAAGATTGGGAAAAGTGCTGCAGCAGGAAGGAGAAGCTGGGATCTGACTGCACAGGTTAGGCAGTGGAGGGAGGCATCTGAACCTGAATGGCTGTAATAATAGGGCCTTGCTGGAAGGGGTGTATGCGTGTGTGTGTGCAAGTGTGCGTGGATGTTCTTACCAGTGTGTGTGCCCGGGGGGAGTAAGTGGCCGGGGGCAGCTGCTAGGTGAGGGGGAACTGCAGGGCCTCAGTTGCCGAGTGGCTGGTAGTATCTGTCAGCTGTTTGCACACTGTTTACCCATAGGGGATCTATTACAAGTGCTCAAATGAACCGGCAGCTTCCTGGGAGCTGCAATTACATAAGCATATATTTTTAATATAATAATAATAAAAAAACAAGTAGCAGCAGCAGTATGCCTGGATCAGCTACAGCTATCCGACAAGAGAGACTGAAGAAGACCAATGCAAGGCCAATTCCCCTTGGTTTATTCACCATTAATGAGGAAGATGAACTGCCAAAGAATGGAAATTCCAGAAGACCGAAAGGTATGCATTAGCCCTACTCTTTCGTCGGAGCCAGATCCATCCCTGTTTCCCACCATGATTATATCAACATTTTACAAACTACTCATAGTGCCTGCTCTGGGAAGTGCTGGTGACCTAACACAGCTTGCTGGTGGTGTTTACACACCCCAGAGAGATGTGTATGCATGAAACAGGAACCACTTTAGCAGATTTTGTAAACTCCAGGTCAGCTACCTTTGACCCCAGCTGCTTTCATGGCCTGGAGATCTTTAATTTTCAGATACTCACTTAAAACAGTGGCTGTGACTGTCCTCATGATGAGGAAATTTGAATTATAAAGGTTTGCATGAGCACCTCCACACCTTGCTTAGGTGCATCAGGCAATTTCTGTTTACTTTAGTGAAGTGGGTTTTTCCTTAAAAGGGGCTGGTTAGATAGAATGACTTTAAGACTGCAGCTTTTTCAGGGGCACTGGCTGAGGATATTGCTGGCTTTTCTATACCAAAACGCTGAGTGTGAAGGGGAGGAAACCAAACCTTGAGGAGGACTGCAGAGCTGGGGAGTAGGGAGCTGACAGCAAGGTTTCATGACTTCTGTTAATAACTCTGCCGCTGGGCACTTGTATAGCGGTTGAAATGTGCTGGGTACAGGAAATACAGGTCCGAGTTGTGTGTTGTTTTCTGAAGAAGAAATGTAGCAGCAGCTGGCCGAGCTTCTTGCGTCCTGTGTACAGCATCGGCTGTAGCATTGTCTCATAGCCACTCTCCCAGGGCGGTAATTATCAGTCAGAGATGCAGCCTCATGCATTTTTGAAGAAGGGCTTTAAGGCTTACATTTTAAGTTTTCTAACATTCCAATTCTTGCAAAAATGAATATGCTCTTCTTAAGCAGATGGATTATCAGTTTTGTTGTTTTTATGTGCTGATTAAATTTTAACTTGCATTCACATTATTCTGTCGCTGAAATATCAAGTTTTCCTTAGTGTGGTACAAGACAGCAAGCGTGGTAAAGGAGAAGCAAATGCTTTAGCAATCATAGGATGAGTATTTAAATAGAATCCAGTGTTCTTAGATTGTTGGTTTTCTTTTTCCTGGTTCTTCAGTGAATCGTAGTTTGCTTTTATTGAATATACTTGAAAATTCATTTTAAATCCAAAAGTGTATTCTTTTTCAAAGACTATGTACAAGGAAGTTCTAGTAAATAGCATCTGACTGCTATAGTTTATTTTTGTGTCCTGTCAGACATGGCTTCTGTCTGAGGACCAGAGGGCCTCTGAAATCCAGTGATGCTACAATGGAAGGTGACTTATGTGCTGCTTTTATTTGCCTGTAAATTAAATAATTGAACCAGAGTGTGTTGCTCTTGATGAGAAGTCAGTACTTTTTTTTTTTAATGTGGGTACCGGGAATCGACCTCAGGACCTGCTTGGCGCTTATGCCACTGAGCTATCTCACCAGCCGAGAAGTCAGTACTTTAAATTGTCAGTAGCAAATCATTCACCCTCAGAGAAGTTGATAACTTTTTAAATTAATGCAGATTTGTTGACTTGTTCCCACAGAGTATTTTTGGTAACGTTCTTGATTTGTGGCTCTTTCCCTGGGTGTCCTGGAACTGTAATTTCGGATAGCCATTCATTTTATTCTTAGTAATTTTCTTGAAGCCCTTTTCTCATGTCTTGTGGGGATTTGTTGTTTCAGTTGCCTTTTAATATTTTATTTAAAAGGGAAGGGAAGAGGGAGAAAGTGGGTACTTCTAAAAATCTGGTTTTGGCAGTTTATGTAGCTAAGAGTCTTAAATCAAGGAGCTTCAGATCCCCTACCATATTTTCCTTTCTATTCCTGCCCACACCAAAACAAAACAAAATCAAAAAAGCAACAGAAAAGGTTGAGGGAGGTGGAGGTTCTTGCTAATAAAGATGTCCTGACTTTCTTTATATCCCTAAATGTCTCTAATTTATAATACATTTGACAAAATAGGCAGATAAACAACCCTGGGTATCTCTTTGCTTGATGAAAGAGCTATTTTGGCTTTGATTTTGAATTTCTCACCCAGCCTGTCTGGGCAGCAGGAGCATTCACTCTCTAGCCCACCTCTGTTTCATAGAGAAATGACGGGACTGTTCTGTGTCTGCTTTGTCCAGTGCGCTAGCCGTTAGCCACGGTGGCAACGGAGCGCTTGAAATACAGCTATTACAACTGCGAAGGTGATTTTTGTTTTTAGTCACCTTATCGGGCCACACAGTTTTAGTCTGTAGAGCTGTGACCTTCTGAATTTGTGTCCTCTCTGCCTTGTCCGTTCTTACTGCTTCCTGGTGCCAGACATGGTCGGGTCTGTCGATGAACGTGGTTTTGAAAGCACCATGGAGCAGATGGCCTCTTCTCAGCAAGGGAGCACAGTAACTCAGATTTATAGATCATTTCATTTTTCCTTTTCCACTTAAGTCTTATTGCACTCTTCTGAATATTATTCCGTACCTGTCACTACTTGCCCATATCATCTTTTGCAGTTTTTAATGGGCTCCTGTTTACTAAATTGTTATTTCCAAAGCATCATACCAAGATGACATGCAGCTTATCTTTTATGTATGACTATTAAGATAAACTTTGTTTTCTTTTCTAGCTACTCAATGGCCCAGTCACCAGCCATATCTAAACCTGGTGTCACAACCTGGTTTGCATGCTTAGTATCTTTTTTTTTAATTCTTCTTCTTCTTTCTATCATTACCAGGAATAAAGAAGCTTGGTTTCTAAAGTCAGTAAGCTGAGTGTTTCTGTCAAGGATTACTCTAGCTTAGTGATGAGGACCATCTTTGCAGGTACCTGTACTGAGGCCTAACCATTGTCATCCACTCATAGGAATGGGACCTAGTGGTTACCATCTGGACCTGCAAAGTGGCTTCCAAGTTACCTGGTGGGGTGAGACAGGAGTGTATGATAGTAGACTAGATTAACTCTTGGAAGAATGATTATTCACCTGTGTAATCAATTGGAATGTAAATGTTTGATGTCCCTTACTATTATTAATATGTGACATTTAAATAATAATTGGGAGTGAGCTGGGCTTAGGCTGTTGCTGCTCTTACACCCTGTAATGCCAACCTCAGGCCCTCCTGGGCAAGATGGTTTAGGTACTCCAGTAACCAAACGCCCTTAGGTAAGTTTCAAGGCAGACCTGCCTGGCGAATTTTGCTGAAGTCAGCGTGATTATTAAGACATTTTTCTCCCTAAAACAGCATTGATTAGATGCTCACTCTGTGGCAGATCACTGTGTCGGGTGTTTTAGAAGCGCTGCGATGCAAAGATAATTGACATGGTTTCTCCTCTCACATGTGTTCGCTACCTAGTGGGGGGTGACAGCACGTACAGATAATGCAAGAGCGTAAATTGGAATGAGGGGAAGGGGAAAGAAAGGATGCCTGAGGGTGGCACAGATGTTGAATGTATGCCAACCGTGAAGCTGTTAACCTCCAGTTTTCAAACTGGAGCAGAAGGATTAAAGAATATAGGCTCCTGTCCCGTCCCATCCCATATATCTAGCTGAGGCTGGAAGCTCACAGGGCACTCAGAGCAGGAACGTAGGATGTTGGGTGGAGAAGCTGGTACCTGGCTGCATCACCTGCCTCTAGGAACTCCTCAGTAGTATTGTTTCACCGGGAGCGGAAGTCTCAACTGGGAGTCCGTGGGCCTTATTTGGTGTATAGGTATATTTACTTGTCCCTTGTAGGGTTTTTTTTTTTTTTTTTTTTTTTGTGGGTACCGGGGGGTCGACCTCAGGACCTCGAGCGCCAGCAGGCGCCCGTGCCGCTGAGCGATATCACCGGCCCCTTTTTCGTATGTGGGATCCGGGAGTCGAACTCGGGCCCTCGCGCTTGCCGGGCAGGCGCTTAAGCTGCTGAGCCATCTCACCGGCCCCAGGGTTTTTGTTTTGTTTTGTTTTGTTTCTGTTATTAGGAACAGAGAACTATCTTGCAGTACTCTGGATTTCAGCTTCTCTTGAACAATTGGAAAACCTGCCCACACCTGGCCCATGTTCTTCATGGCAGTGGCCAGCAGCTGCCCCTGCAGAGCGTGCACACGTGCTCCAGTAGCCTCTGCTAGAGTGCGCCTCACCTGGCCTGCCTCAGTTGTCTGTGTTACCGGTCTCATTTGCATCTGTAACACCTGACCCAAAGAATAGGTGTGAGTTCTAGAATGGCTATAGACTGCTCATCATCTGCCTCTCCATCTTCTTATCTTCTACCCTGAGCTCTGCTTGTGGCAGCACCACAATGCTTGCATCTCACTGCTCTCTCATGCTCTTGCCTGCTTCTGTGTCCTCCCTGAGGTCTTCCATCCTTTCCTCCTCCCTGGCCAGCTCTTATTATGAGTTAGCATCGGAGCGGTGTCCTTTCCTGCGGACATCCCTGGGGTGTCATGTCTAGGAGCTGGCTCTCTCTTGTGGCCTCTCCTCCCGGCACAGAAGGCAGCCCCATCACTTTCGTCCCGACGTTCTTCTCTGTGTATGGAGTTTGTGCACCTGCTGGCCCTTCTGTAGGCGGTCTAGGACTCTTCCTCTTCATTCTCTGTACAGTGCAGAGAGCACGCAGCATTAGTGAAGGAAGGTAAACTTCACCTGTAAAAGAGCCTTCATAGGCTGGGGATGTTGGCCCACACCTTAATCCCAGCTGCTCAGGAGACTGAGGCAGGAAGATCGCAAGGTTAAGGCCAGGCTGGGTAACTCAGTGAGACTTTTCTCAAAATTAAAAATAAAAATAAAAAATAAAAAAGGTGTCATGGCCTCTAAAGATCTTTCTAACATAGAAATTGCAGGAAATATTGTTAGTGTTAGTATTGTCCTTCCAAGGTAATTACTTTGAAAGAAGCAATACTGTGTCTGATACGTTAATCGTATCACTTTCTACCAGACTGCATTTATCTAATAGTAGATCAGGGATTTTACTCTGTTTTTTTGTTTTCTGTCACACTGTTGATCATTTTTCTTTGTTGGAAAAATGAAGGTATATATTTACAAGGTGGTGGTAATTGACTATTTTGTTAATACCAAGGTTAATAATGCTTTCTCACTCTTTTGTTAGCTATTCACAGATTAAATTGTAATAAAACACCATTTCTCCTTGAAATCAGGCTCAGTTGTTCTGGGGAACTGTGCTTCCCTCCCACCCCTTGTTGTTAAAGTGTATATTTTGGGGGCTTGCAGTGACCATTTTTCTTTTGGCTTATCTGCCATAAAGGTAGAATTTCTGCCAGTTAAGGTTTCCAAATGAAATATAATCTGCATTTACTGGGTGCTGTCCTGTCGGACAGGCGATGCTCTAGCAACTGTAATGTCTGCTTTGTAAGTCATGAGTCTTTGTTCCCAAAGAGGAGTCTTATGACAAGAAGTGTGAATGCCACTCTGGACACATTCTCCACATCTTCCTGCATCTTTCCTCTTTTGTTCTGTGGGACTTGTACCATCGTTTATTCCCAGTGTCCTTACGTGCGCCATTCACCACTAGGCAAAAGATTTTAACAGTAAAACTTAACAGCTAAATGAGGCAAAAGTACATTTTAGGGCCGGTGAGACGGCTCAGCGGCTTAAGCGCCTGCCTTGCAAGCGCGAAGGCCCGAGTTCGACTCCCGGATCCCACATACGAAAAAGGGGCCGGTGATATCGCTCAGCGGCACGGGTGCCTGTTGGCGCGCGAGGTCCTGAGGTCGTCCCCCCGGTACCCACAAAAAAAAAAAAAAAAAAAAAAAAAAAGTACATTTTAGAAAAACAATAATATCAAAGCTTTCTACCATAAGAGGAAATCTCAACGTCAAAGGCCCTAAAGGTAATATTTTATTCAAAATATTTGTGTAAAAAAAAGAGGGGATGTCAAGAACAAGGATCACAACTTTCTCTTTCTTTTTTCCAGTACTGGGGATTGAACCCAGGGAGTGCTGAGTTACATCCCCAACCCTTTTTTTTTAAGACAGAGTCTCGTTAAGTTGCCCTGCCTGGCTTCAAACTTGCAATCCTCCTGCCTTAGCTTCCCGAGTAACTGGAACTACTACAGGCACGCGCTACTATGCTCAGTTCTGAGGCAGGCCAGGTGATGCACACGCTAGCAGAGGGTACTGGCACGTGTGCACGCTCTGCAGGGGCAGCTGCTGACCACTGCCATGAAGAACATGGGCCAGGTATGGGCAGTTTTTCCAGTTTTTCAAGAGAAGCTGAAATCCAGAGTATTGCAACATAGTTCTCTGTTCCTAATAACAGAAACAAACAACTGAGCATAGTAGGGCACCCAAATATTTGTTAAGGAAATGAATACAACTGTCTCCCAGGCACTTTGTGTTATAGAAGTAAAAATTACCATTACCTACTACTATATTCAAGAGGAAAGTGGTTTAGCTTATACATGACCAACATTTTTATACAGGGAGATGCTATAAAAAATAGAATTTGTTTGCTATGTAAAACTAAAAGGCTTAAAAAATGTGTGCCTGTTTCAAGAGCTAGGATTGATGGGGCTAAAAGAGCTGACTGTTCCACTCATAGAAACAAAACATAACTAAATAGTGGCTTAGAACAGTGGCGGCAAACCTGTGGAATGCATTTCGCAGCCACTGTTTGTTGTCATTGAAAGCTCTAAAAGGTTTGCCATCACTGGCTTAGAACCTCCTACTTAGTAACTCATAGACATTATTTATTGGGAAGTTACAGTATGAGTTTGAATTTAGTATCTACTAATATCACTGTATCTCAAGGAGCAACTTTAATTTGTTGTAACCAAAAATTTTCCAGGTGACTCTCAGGCATCTTGACCATGTTCTTTTCATGTAGCAGAAACTAAGACCTTAAAAGGAACAACAGCAGTTTTATTCAGGTAGTCAGTCTTAAGTTTCAGATCTGGACATTTAGGAAGAGCCCAGTGTAAGTCGGGCCCTCTATGTGTCAAAAAGTTTGTGTTCTAAGCCAGGCACAGTGGAGCATTCCTGTAGTCCCAGCTACATGGGAGGCTGAGACAGGGGGATTGCAAATTCAAGGCCAGACTGGGGACTACAACATGACCCTGTCTCAAAACAGCCTTGGAATGTAGCTCAGTGGAAAGCAGTGAGTTTAATCCCCAGTACTTCAAAGGTAGATAGACAGATTGTCTGATTGATTTAGTTCTAGATTTACCAAATTCAAAAGGCAAGTCTCATCCCTGTTACACTCAGACCCAGATACGGGGAGGGCCAAAGTGTGTCACAGATGAGCATACAGCATTGTGTTCAAATTATTTACCAGACCACCATTGCATATTTATGCTGTCTACAAAATGTAAGTACTGTTTTTCAGACTCTTTGCTCAGCAATAGTTTGTTAGCGAGAGTAGCCTCTTTCCAAATTGCACAGAATTTACAATCTTGGTTCCAGTGTAGAGTGTGGAACGGAATGGAGTGCAGTAGTATAGACCAAGAAAAATTATTTTCATAGTGTCGGTGTTGACTGTATTTGATTTGGGGGGCTAGATTCATCTAATATATGATGCAGGTCTAATATAATAGTAGCAAGATATTAAAACTAAAATCATTACTAGGAACAGTAGGATGGAGGCTGGTTCCACCTTAGCATATGTAATAGGATTACTTTCAAGGTCAGAAAAGCATTATTAAGAGATGGCTTGATTCGAATGGGAGTAGAATCTCTCAGCCCCTTTAAAAACCTTCCTAAATAATGCAGCATAAAATCTAAGTAAAAATGAATCTTCAAAAGAAGTTTTCCCCATTAAAGAGCTGCTTCCGATCCCCTGAATAGAACTATAGAATTTCAGGACAGGAATGTACCCAATTGACAGGAATATATCCAACTGCCACTTCAGGGATATATCAGTTTCTGTGGTTAGAAAACAGGATATGAGGAAGAGTGTAACTAGTAGTGAGTGGCCACAGGTCCAAATTAGCCACAGTTACCACAAATTTAGGGTAGGAATTTGGGAAAGCCTATGTGATATGATAATGTGGGTTTATTTAACCTTTCCAAGCCTGCTTCCCACCTGTGAAAAGAAATTAATAAAATCATGCACTTAGGTGGTGGTGAGGACTAGAGAGAATATATAAACGCTGGAACTCATGAAATGGTAGTTGTAATCATGGTAATTTATAACCTGATCTCCCGTATGTTCTGTTAACTTCTGCTGAGAGAATGGCCTGGCAGCAGGACCATCAGCTGGTCTACCCTAGCATTTCTATCAGTCTTTCTACCATGGAGCTGCTGCCCTAGTCTAATTGGCTGCCTTTGCCTTAACTTGCTGTGAATGAAAATTTCAATGGTGACTGAGAGCTGCTGCTTTTCTCAGGTCTTTTAGTCACTTTCCTACCATACGCACGCACGACTGGATCCTTGGTCTGTGTTTATTCACATGGATCAGAATTACTGGATGTCAGATAAGCATGAAATACCCTGCAACCTTGTTGTGTTTTGTGAAGGAAATAAATTACCATTATGGGAGATTACCTCACTTGTTATTTCAAGTACGATTTAGGGAGTATCCCTTTTATTCCTTGGGATAAATGGAAAACATCAGGTCTCCCTTAATCAGGGACAATAGCAATAATCCTCTGCCATCTTGGAAGCCAGTTCAAAAGAATTTCCCTTAAAATTTGTAGGTTTCCGCCCACACTTCTGATGTGCGTGTGTAAATTGCTTGATGGAAATATTTTAGGCTTGTGGGGAGGTTTCTATCAGTGAGTTCAGTTTGGATGCTTGTCCTCAGTATGATTAGTGTCTATCTTTTATTTCAAACATCTTATCTCTCTGCTAGTTATGTTTCTTTCACAGTCAGCAATAAGTGCTAAGACATGAATGCTGGTGAAAGCACCAAATTAAATGTCGAGGGCTGCTGTTAGCAAACATACCGTCTCACTCTAAGGTGGAGAGGTCTCCCTGCCACCCAATGTGGACCCTGCTCGTCTCCTCCTTCCACTTACCATCCCTCATCAACTGCTTATCCTTTAGCTTAAACATCACTTCCTTCAGAATGTCCCCAAGCCAGTTCCCAGGTTCTAGGCTGTGTTAGGATTTCACATTTGTCCTTTCTTACTCCAACCAAATTATAAATAAAGTGCTTGTTTGCTGAGTGGTTGTTGAATGTCTCTGTCCTCAGCTAGACCAGAGTTGTAGAAAGCAGTCAGTGTGTTTGTTAAATTCACACCACACCCAGCACAGAAGCTAGAGTATAGTTGGAGCTACCTAAATATTGGCTGCGTGAACTTCGGTACAAAGCTGACAGGAATACACTCTACAGTTGTTTACGTTTATAACTAATAGTCCTAAGAACTTTATCTTTAGTTTTCCAGTTGTAACATTGTCTTTTTCCATCTAGCCCTTGGGTAGAACTTGAGGGAAGTGCTTTCTGGGTGCCTATTCCAGACCTTCTGGACCGTAGGTGGTAATCAGATGCAGAAGCACAGTCCGGCTTCTTCTTGGGATGACATAAGAGGTAACACACAGGGAGGACAAGGGAGCACAGCCCGGGGGACTCTGTCCAGGCTTTTGACTATTCCAGAGCCCAGGACCTGGAGAGCTTATTTGGAGGTTCTAGCAGGGGAGCGCAGCCACTCGTATACCCTTGACCAAGGAACGGTCCTCCTCTATAGGGGGTGGTCGTCCTCTTTGACCAAGCACACAGCTTCAGGAGGGACACATATGGAGCTGTGAGGGAGGAAGGGGACACCCACCTAGCCAGTCAGATCAGCCGAATCAACCCTGGCGATCAGTGGGGTGACAGATGTCGCAGCCAGATCGCCCTCGCATCCCAGGGCCCAGGACTCTGTTCTGACTCTGCCAAAGGCCTGGGATATCAGCTCGATCACCACCCTGTCTGGTGATCTGACAGTGACTTTTGTGTTAAAGACCTCTGCCCACTGACCTTCATGTGGAGATGACTTGTTAGTTTACTCCTGAGACACTATGGCCTGGAGAGTGTGCAGTGACCTAAAGCAAATTCTAGTGCTAGGCCATTCCAGAAATGCCCTCTACCCTCATCTTTCCTGAACTGCCAGAGCTCCCTGTGAAACGTTCATTTTGAATTTGTGGTATGTACTCACTGTGGCCGTGTTTGAAATATTATTAAACTCACTTTCCTTTTGAACAATTGAAATCACTATCATGATTGGGAAGCATGAGTCGTAAACCGGGGGAAAGGCATAAGAAATCCTCGGTGATTTTAACTCCTGCTGAGCTCTTTGACTGGTAATGTCTCTCCCACTCCCATGTGCCCCTCTGTGGATTAGGAAACATTTTAGAAAGACATAGAGCTGCTGCTAATTTAGCCAAATCCAAAGTATACCTAGTCACATTCCCTCAGACCTCCCAGCCATTCCAGTGCATCTCATTAAGCCACCCTCAGAAACTCCCTTTTTTACTTCTCTTTTATAAGTCATCTCTGCATCAGACTTTTTTTTTTTTTTTGTGAGACCCAGAAAAACAGGTTCTTTGTGGGTAGACCTTTCAGTCCACACTGTAAAGATGCCAAGCGGCAGCTGAGACAGCAGGATTCAAGAAGACCCCACCACTCTGTTTTCACCCTGGGCTTGCTTGGGGAATCGTGTTTTCTTTTTCATGAGTCTGTTGCCTCTGATGCTTCTCTGACATGGCAGTAAATCTTTTTCCGAATTTATACATGAAGGAAGCTTTATACATGTAGGAATTTATACATGTAGGAAGCTCTTCCTACAGCTTCCTCTTCCCGTCTAGTAGTTTAAAGTATAGTATAATGGCATTAACATTAGCATGAATTACGAATGGAACCCAGACTGGCCAGTTACGTAAACACTTCCAGTCATCCACCAACTTTACACATTGTCTTGCAATCCAAGTAACTTCAAAGTCATCTTCACTGCATTGCTACAAGTTTTAGTGACTTGTACATCTTCTTTGAAGCTGCGCGTGGCCTTCCCTTCCATCCATTTAGCCCGCCGGCAGTGAAGGGCGTCTGTGTTAGGACTTGTTTCTGTCCCACCCAGCCTGTGATACAGTGAACTCAGAAATTGCCCAGGGCACCCACAGGCCTCAGCTTCTGTGGACACTGAATTGATGCCTACCTCTTGCTAGGCAGGGTGCTAGATGTGTCCTTATATGTGAGCTCATGCTCCTCCCAGCTCACTGAAGCCTCACCCTTCTGAACTCTGCATCCTCTGCACACCCCTAACCTTCCCCATCTGTGTCCTTAGGGTCTCATGCCCTCTTCCAGCTCACATCCTTTCTTCATCCGGAGCTCAGGGGTAGCCAAGTCAGTGACTTATGCAGGCGCAGTGATGTCTAGGCCTTCCTTGTGGGCTCTCAGCTCCCTGCATACGGAACTGTTCCACTTTTTCCTCTCTCGCCATCAGCTAAACCCTCTCTTCCACTGGCCATTTGTTTTAGTCAATTCCTACCACAGGGGCGCTCACCTTGTCTCACTCTTAAGAGCCTATGTGTTCTCCAGTTTGCTGTGAACATTGAGGAGGTATTACATTAGCTTCTGGATTGTAATTTACTCCCTTGAGTAGAGAGAGAAAATAAGTAGAAAGACATACAGCCTATATTTTTAAATTAAAATTCAGTGATAGGAAAGAGAAAATGAAGAACTTCTGTTCATTTGATATGATTTTTGTTTTGTTTTGTTTTTGGTACCGGGAATCAAACTCAGGACCTCATGCTTGCCAGACAGGTGCTGTGCCACTGAGCTATATCCCTGGCCCTTGATATGATTTTGAAGAAGAAAGGTAATATTTGAAAAGACTGTTGGCCACTGACATTGGATTTAATGAAATCCTGAGTGTTAAAGGATAATTATAGTTAGTTATGTGGCCGGTGACATGATTTTTTTTGGTGAAGCATTATAGATAAAAGCTAATGGAATGCTCCAGACACTATCCAGATTTCCTGGTCATTTCTTGTGGGTCACTGTAACCACAGAGGCTTCGTGAATGAGTTAATAGAATTACTGATCTATATCTTTTTACTTCAGGAGAACAAAGTTAAAGAATGAGGCCATAGTCTTTCAGGTGATAAGTTCGGAAAGGAGAGCTTTAATGCAAGACTGGGGTTTCTCTGTCCTGTCTTCTGACAGTCGGTCATAATCCCAGCAGGGTACGCTCACTACGGCGTTCCCAGTAACCTGATTCTGATTTCTTCCAAGTTAGGTACACTTTAATGAACCTGGGTTATAGGAAATTGCTTGGCTGAATACATGGCTACTTCAGTTTTCCTCTAGCATATTGTATCTTCAAACTTTACTGTGATGTTTAGTGTGAAAGTTAAAACAAAAAATAAGTAAGGAACCCATCCTGGGTTGATATTAATGCTTCATCTAGGACAGGTCTGTAACTGAGCGTCACTGAGTTTCCTCGCCTGGGGCTCTGAGACTCCTAGTTCGTCAGAGTCGGAAGTTGACTGAGGAAGAGCAGGTGTCTCTGCCTGAAGCCATGATGGATGTTCTGTGGGACGCTCGGCCAGTTACGGTGGCCACAGTGTTAGTGTCAAAACCAAGGTTGCTTGATCTCTGATAAGTTAGTGTATTGAGAAAACCAATTTCCTTATCCTGATTCAGATGCGTCAGGACTCCTAATGATGTAATAGGTGCCTGACAGTGTGGTCACTGGTAAATGACCAATATTTTCAACTGGTAAACCAGGCAAGTTGGGTTGTAACGTCCTAGGACAATGGTGGCGAACCTATGGCATATGTGTTGTTTTTGTTTTAAGACAGAAGATGTCAATGTATGAGTCGTTTTTTCCTAACTAAAACCTCAGTATTCAGGTTTAATGCAGTGTTGGCACTTTGAGATAAGTAAGTGGGGTTTGAGTTGTAGTTTAGGCCCTCATCTCTAAAAGGTTCGCCATCACTGTCTTAGGACTATCTCTGAAATTTAAACTCAGGGATATGTGTTAAATGTTGTTGGGGCTGCTAACATGTGAGCAGTGTGTCATGGTCTCTTGGAGGTGGCACGCTGCAGGAATGAAAATTTGGACTTCAGGGCCAGGGCCAGTATGTCACCTCCTAAGTGCTGCTGGCAAGGTGCTGGGTATTTCCATTCCTTGCTTGCTTCACCCAGAAATCAGGGACAGTGCCAATGTCTGTGCCATAGGGTTGCTCAGATTAGGTGGATAACATGCTGGATGTGCTTGTAAATGCACTAATAAGCCAGCCTCTACATAGCAGTGATATTATTTGGGATGTTTTCTTAGTTCAGGGCTTTATCTTAGTAATTTGAAGGAATCAGCATTTTTGAGAAGACTTCTAAATTCTGGGAGACATGAAACACATGAATGGAAATTTGTATGTGGCCTATGAGAAGATGTAAACAAGTAATTCTGGCCTTAGAGCCTCCTCCCACTTTCTGGGATGATTTATTCTGATTTTCTTACATCTTAGGAAAGGAAGCTCTTCCAATAAATGGGAGTTTGTTGACTCACCTGCATTAGGCTGAAGCAGTTTCATATCTGTGTGGGGCTGCTCCCAGTACGGAGGCTAGGAAGGCAGGCATCTCCTGCTAAATGACCTTTTATTGATTCTAGAAATTTCCCAAAGCTTGTGAACATTAAAATATTCTGACACCACCACAGTTACGGATCCAGTCCCCTAAGAACTCACACCCATGCTCTTTTCTTCCCATGTGTCTGTTCCCCTGCCTATAGGTGACCCTCAGATGTGGTTTGTGTGAAGTATTATTAACTAACCCCTGTCAGTTAGCAAATGCTTCTTCCTCACAGATACCTACTACCATGCGCAGTAATGGTTACACATATCCTTAGGTAGACATTAACCTGTTACAACTTGTTTCGATTGCCACAGTAATCTTTTATATATTCAAGGCTCTGAATTTGATGTTCAGGTTTATATACCTATAATATACATATTGGAAGCAAGAAGTGTTGAATTGAGGTGGTTCTGTTTGAAAAAAGTTCTGTGGGAAAACATGATGATTTAGTCTAAGAATTTTCTTTAACATAACATTAAACAGTAAAATAAAGAAGCTCTTTTGTTTCCTCACTGATTTCATGAGAAATAGAAATTTCTGAAGGCTTAAATATACTCTTCAGTGTTCTTTACCAGATACTTTGGTTTTATTAAATCAAAATGTTTATAAATTTTCTGAGGAGAAAAAACAGTAATATTAGTATACAATTCATAGGCAATATTCTAATGATAGTTTTTCCCAGAATGGAAGAGAGATTGTGGATACATGGATTATATTTTATGTATGTATATGTAAGTATATATGTATTTATACCGAGGATTGAACCCAGGGCCTTGGGTATGCCAGGCAAGCACTGCACTACGGTAGTGTATGAAGCTCTCTGTTTTCCCATATCCTCACTTAGACCTGATTTGATAAGACGCTTTGGTGGGGTTTTTTCGTTTCTTTTGTTTTGTTTTTTTTGTGGTGGCGGTGGGGATCAAACCCAGGGTTTTGTGCATGTTAGACAAGTGCTACAACACTGAACCACACCCGCAGCCTGATAGATAGATAGATGATAGATTTTTTTTTTGGGGGGGGTCAACCCCAGGACCTTGCGCTTGCTAGGCAGGTGCTTATGCTGCTGAGCCATCTCACTGGCCCCCTGATAGATATTTTTTAAGTAATGGAAATAATAGCACTGTTTAGGTGATTTTCTCCCCTTAGAAGAAGGTGGGAGAAACCACTGCGTCAGTAATCAGGTTTTAAGCTCATCGTTTTTGTCAGTACCTGGAGTCACTGCGGAAGAAGCAGGTGGTACCACCACTGTGCAGACCTGCAGAGGGTGGTTTTCATCTCACTGCTGTGCTTGCATCCTTCAGAGCTGAGTTTCAGTTCCCATTTTGGAACAGTGCATCTCGTTTATGGACCTAGGCATTTTGGTTTTCCCCTCTTGTTGCTTCTTCCTTTTGCTCATTCAGCATCACTACTATTGGGTGAGCAGAAAAGAAGCAAAGTACAAAAAGTTAAGTTGGCCTTCTTGATCAGATTATACTCAAGTTTCTTTAAGGATGAAGGATGTAAGTGGAAGGGAGGAGAGAAGCGGTATTTGGAGATTTCTAGGGAGAGCATGTGTTAAAAACATTGCTTGAAATCAGATTAGGTAATTATTTGTGGATTTCCATTATTCATGGGGTCCTTGGACCTGATTAGCATTTGTAAAGTATGAACCCTACAAATGCAAGGCATTAACATGAATAATTAAAAGGTAGGGAGTTAGCTATGGTGACTGTGGGTTTTCTTTTATTACCATGGAGCCTATTTTAGTTAACAAGAGGAAGCATAGATTTGTAGCCTGCTAGTCTGCCCACCTCAATGATGCTTTCAGCTCAGCCACATGTATATATGATGGCCTCCTTTTCTTGGAAAAAGAAAGTCACTTTGCTGAGGGACGGAGGAATCAGTATTCTGTGCTGTCTTTATCAGTTATAAGAATACAGTCTGTCTGAATTCCAGAGAGGAGAGTTCTACTTAGCATAATCATAACGAACTAAGAATAATTATTATAATTTAATAATTACTATAATGTAAAACTGCCCTGGTTCTTGCTCTAACCCATTGATTCAGGACCCATTCACTCTTACAAAGTATCACTCCTAAAATTTTGGGCACTTCCCAGGGGTGTCTGATGAGCTCACAAAGAGATCCTATGCACTGGTGCCCCATCCATTCCATAAGGCATCCTCCCATTAGTGGTCTGCATGCACTGCTCCACCATTTATGCTGTGTAGTTGTGTTTCCCAACTGGGGTCTAACAGGTCACTCCTTGTGTAGGACATTAATGAATGTGCAAACAAGAGTGGTTTTAATTCAGATCACTTTGGCAAGACATTTCTTTACTGTAGAACTTATAAGGGCAGTTAATATGCAATTATGAATCACTAAGAGTGGAACTTAGTATCCTTATTTGACCAAGGAATATTTTTGTGCAGTATATATATGTGTGTATACCACTGAGGGAAATTCTGTTGGGTGTGTATTTATTTGTAATTTTTAATTCTTTAGGAAATTCTTCATTTGAGGCCTGATGATATTAAAATGATTTGGCCTATTGCAAATGGATAAATTAGGTTTAAAAATGGCTTCTGGTAGATTCTTTGACAAGCTCTTGTATACCTGGATCTTTCTCCTCCTTTAAGTTATGGGTGTTGAGTATTTTGTTCCAGCGATGGAACAGGAATGGGGCTGTGGCTGTGACTGTCCCTGACTATGTGGTTTAGAAACCTTTGGAACTGGTTTGTGGGAGGAGTTTGGAAAGCTTTGGAGATTTGGGCAAGAGAAGCCCTAGAATGCTATAAGTAGAGCTTGATGGATGATTCTCTTTGGAGTTCAGCGGGCAAGAATGCTGATAGGAATGTGAACAGTAAGGGGCAGGCTCATGAGATTCAGGTGGGAATGAGGACTCTAGTGGAAAATGGGCTATAGGCCATGTGTGCTTCATTTTGGCAAACAATTTGTCTATGTTTTACCCATGTCCTAAGACTTTGTGTGAAGTATAACTCACAGGTGGCAGACTAATTTATCAGGCATACGAAATTTCAGGACATCCCCATGTACAGTCTGTAGCATGGATACTGCTGCCTGCTTTTAGTCAGATCTGCAGTGAGAAGCAGGAGCAAAATACAGAGCTGAAAGTCTAGAAAAATTTACAGTTTGATTAGAAAGCAAACATCTGCAAAGTTGAGGACTAGGAAAGCATGATTGCTAAAAAGATTAGCTTTAAAAAGATGCCTAGTACCTTGCATCAGGGCAATAGAAAATATGGATTGAAGTCATTTTAGGAAATGGCCAGAACCCACCCATCACACAGGCTCAAGGATAGAAAAGGGTAAATTCCTGTGAAAGACTTCGCTTTGAGAAGAGAGGGCCAGAGTACCCTGTTCTTGCAGGGCTGCCCAGGGAGGTGTTTCCCCAAATTTAGCCATTCAGGCACTCAGAAGCCACTTCAGCCATGAAGGAATCTGGCTACTGTTCAAGCTGGCAGCAGACTTTGTCATCCACATGGTGTTGGTTTTGCAGGAATGCAAGAATATGGAGTTAAGGAGGCTTCCACCCAGATTTCAGAAGAAAACCTGGGAGACCAGGCAGTGTGCTCCTGAGAGAGCAGTCCATAAAGCTGTGAGAGTGAAGCTGAAAGTACAGTGGAGACCCCAGAGAGTTGGAGATGCCAGGAACATGGAATGTCTGCTGAGGAAAGCTGCAGATAGTGACCAGATGTAGCCCAAGAGAGAAGCCAATGTGGGCTGCAATAGACAAAGCCATAAAGTAGAGCTGCCCGAGTCCTTTGGAGCTCACATCTCACCACAACCTGCTGTGAGTGCTGGATATGGAGCTATAAGATTTAGTGTTTGACCAAATAGCTTTCAGTCTTGCTTTGATCTGATACCTTCTATCCCCCATCCCTCCCTTTAGGAATGGGAATGTTTACCCTGTGCCATTGTATATTAAGTACGTATATAAGTTTCTTTTTTATTTTCACAGGGGCTCACAGCTAAGAGTTTGCCTTGAGTCTCAGGAGTGTTTGGACTTGGACTTCACAACAGTGCTGGAGCTGTTAAGACTTTGGCAACTCAGAGAGAGGCACTAAATGTATTTTGCACAATGAGATGGACATGAGCCTTTTGGAGACTAGGGGAAGAATGTTGTAGTTTAGATAAAAAATATTCCTCCAAACTCTCTTGTATTCAAAAGTGGGCCTTTTGAGAGGTGATTGAGTCATGGGAGCACTGTGTTCATCAGTGGATTAATCCATTGATGAGTTCACGGCTGCCTGTGCTGTTATGGTAGTGTCTGGTTGGAAGAGGTGCCCCCTTGGGGCATGCCTTTGGAGGATACGTCTTCCTCCCGAGTCCTCTCTTCTTTCTCTGCCTCTTGGTTGCCATGGGTTGAGAGGCTTCCCTCTGCCATGCCTTTCTGCCATGCTGTTTCTGCCTTGGAGCCAACGAACCATGGACTGAATCTTCTGAAAACCATGAGCCCAACTAGTGTTCCTCCTTTAAAGCAGGTATGGGGTATTTTGTCCCAGTGAGAAGAAAGTGACCAATATAGTTTACATATATTTACATATATTTGTAATTTTTATAAAAATCTTCATTTGAGCACTAATGGTATTAAAGCTGTGAGCTGGCCTACTGCAGATAAATGAATTAAGTTTTAAAAATGGCTTCGGGGGGGTTGTGTGGGGGGTTTTTTGTTGTTGTTGTTTTGTTTATGGTCCCCCCACACTTTTTTTTTTCTTTTCTGATAAGAGGAATCCAACCCAAGGCTCATGCATGCTGGGTAGGCACTGCACTGCTGAGCTACATTCCCAGTCTGGTTTCAGGTAGATTCTTTGACAAGCTCTGGCATATCTGAATTTCTTTAAAATTAGAATTGGACCCCTGCTGTGTAACAGAGTCTACAGATCTAACCCGGGTGCTGGTGAAAAGTGCATCTCAGTATATTTGGGTTTTTGCTGTGGAATCTAGAGGCAGATACTGGCTCAGTGAATGGGAGACTCTGGCCTTTAAAGCTATTGCTGCCTCTGTTCCTTTGAATTCATAGGAGGAATCTTTCCTTATTCTACACCCTTATAGTCAGACTGTGTTAGAGAAGAAGGCAAAACTTGTGATGGGAACTCAGCTGTCTCTACCAGGGCCATACATGAGAGCTGCATGTGAGCAATTTATGGTGGATCTGCCTATTTTCTCTGTTCTGGGAGAATGAGCACAATGAAAGTTAAACCATGCTATGGTTTCTTTCTGTGACATACGTGTTTGACATATATATAGATGTAAATAATAAAAGACATTTGGATTTAGAAGATCGATGTATTACTGGAATAAAACAAATGATAAAAAAGATTAGACACAGGAATAGAAAGGAAGATCAGAAAATTTTTCTATTTCCAGCTTTATTCTGTTTGGTTAGTAAGAGAAATGAGAATCACTGTCATGAATGGAGCGTTTTCTTTGTTGAGAGCCCCAAAGGGCCCTTTTCCATATATTCTCACTTAACTCTCACAACATCTCTTAAAGGAGATGTTCAGTCCCATTTTACACAGTAGGATGCTGAAACTCCAGGGTGCAGTAAGCAGTCAAAAATAGCAGTGTAGAGTTAGGCGCCAGGATTCGGACCCCTCGCCTGCTTGTGCTCACCGTGGTAGAACTAGAAGTGGAAGGGAAGTGAGCTCTTCTAATCAAAGCCATCACCATTTGCAGTGAGGAAGCTGGGACTTGCAGTTTCAATTGCCTGAAGCCTCATAGTACTGGGCTGCTTCTGGCACTGTTAGTGTGAATTAGAGTAAATAAAAGGTCAAACATGGTGAGCTATTTCAACATAAAGAATAAGAGGAGATGTTCAATATTTTGGTTCTGCTTTGGAAATGATATTTCTTTTTCTTTTCTCAATATAAAAGCAGCACATGGTTGTTTTTAGAAAGTTTGTAGAATGCAAAATATACATTGAAATAAGATTAACCACACTAATCTGAGAAAACTGCTGTTGACATTTTGGCTGCATGGGTTGAACATCCCTGGTCTCCAAAATCCAAAATGCTGTGAAAGCTAAAACTTGGCTTACTTGGTATTACTGACATAATACCACAAGGGGACAGTTCCACACGTGGCCTTGTGATGGGTTGTAGTTAAAATGCAGGTTCACTAAAAATATTGTATAATACCTTCCGCCATTTCATGTTTTCTGTTTTTCAACTGCATCTCTTGCTTCCTTCTACTTAGCTCTAGACCAGTGATGGTGAACCTTTTAGAGTTTTCAGTGATACAGACAGCCCACTGCAGTGCGCGTGCCATAGGTTCACCACCACCGCTAGATTAACAGACCTGTGTTTGGTGTTTTGTTGATTCTGTCCCCAAGATATATATGTATGCAAATATTTCTAAACCCCCAAAATCTGAAACACTTCCAGTCCCAAGCATTTCAAACATTTCAAATAGGAATATTGAGCCCATATTTTTCTTACAGTCTTTTTTTCTGCACATCTTTGCAGTAACTTGGAAAGGAAATGCTCTACTTTAAATCTACTAGTTGTTACTCTACCTAAAGCTTTCCCCAAATCATCATCATCAACATCATCATCATCATCATCATCGTGTGTGTGTGTGTGTGTGTTTTCTGGGGATGGAACCCAGGGCCTCACGAGTGCTAAACATTCACTGAGCCACGCTCTTAGCCCTCCCCAAATAGTCTTGATCTTGCATTACTTGGAAGTGCTGGAAAATATTTTTATTCTTTTTAGGTGAGTTTAGGTATATAGGTGAGTTTATTCTCTCTTCTTAAAAGGAAAATTTAGAGAAATGTTGAAGACTAGAGTACGTGATTGCTAATAAAGCAGATACCAAACATCTGCTTCTCAGGACTTGGTTAATCAGAAGTTTGCTTCTCCTCCTCCAACCCCTCTGGGAGCCAGCTGGAAGCACTCAGGAGTGGCCACCAGAGTGCCTTTGCTGTTTTAACACTCCTCCTTTTAGAGAAAAGTTATATCTCTAATATTACCATGGACACTGAAGAGAATTTAATTTATTTAGAGTTCATTCCAAAGTGGTTCAACGTCAGTGAAAGGATTTTTCCTAAACTTGAGGCAACTCTAGGCAGTAGCCAGACAGATCCTCACGTGTACAAATGCACTTAGGTGTGAGAGATTAAATCAAGTCAGACATTAACGCTATCATTTATAAAGAAGGAATTCAGAAAGAAAATTCTTTTGGAAGAGGTAAGCAGTGAAATTGGAATGCCAAATGAAATATGTGGAATTTGGACTTTTGATCAGAACTGTTTAATTATAATTGTCAATATTTATTGGGCACGCTCTATGTGTTAAGTGTCTTATACAGATAATTTTATTTAAATGTTGAGTAAATTCACACTCAGAGATGTTAAATTGCTTCCCCAGGATCACACAGCCAGGAGGTGCCGGAGTCTTCAGTAGAACTGGTATTGAGCAACTTCATAGATTTCTATGATTGTTTCCTTCTCTTGGATCTTTAGCTGCATCTATTGCACTTGTTCTTTTTGTTATTGTTGTTTTTGTATTTTTGGTTCTGGGGGTCAAACCCAAGGCCTCCCCAAGCGCTCTGCCTCCGAGCTACATCCCCAGCCCTTGCACTTCTCCTGCCGAGCTCTGAGCTAACTATATATGGTCCACGTTATTTGGGAAAGGCACTGGTTCATAAGACAGGAGCCAGCTACGGTTTGGGTGTGGTTTGGCCCTCAGCAGTTCTTGTGCGTGCTGGAAGCTTAGTCGCCAGGGTGATGGTGGCAAGGTGGTAGGACTGTAAGGGGTGGGACCTCATGGAAGATGCTTAGTTGTGGGTCAGCACCCTCAGAAGGGATTAGTGCTGGTGTGGAGTGGATTCGTTTCCATGAAAGCAAGTTGCTGTAAGAGAGCGAATCTAGCCCTTCCTGCACATGTTCCCCTTCCATACGTGGCTGGATCCCTGTCTGCTATTATGCTGTGTTGTAACACAGTCAAGAGACCTCACTGGGATGCCATTCATGCTGTTTGGACCCTGCAGCCGCCGGAAGAGTGAGCCAAATGACCTTTATATGAAGAACCCAGGCTCAGGGACTTAGTTACAGCAGCTCAAAACTAATACAGCATATGCTTCCAGATGGGCAGGTTGACTTTAGGCCACAATAAAAATAGCAGAGGTCACTTTTGGAGATCCTGTAATTTTTGAAGGTCTTATGGTTTGAGCTCCAACCTATTTTTAACCACTTGCTAGACTTGGAGACCCTGTGAACTCAATTCAGCAGGAGTAAAACTGTCCCTTCCTGCCACTGTCACTCCTCCGTATGAAAGAAAACCAAAGCCCTGAAGGTGGACTTCTTATCTTCTATGCTGGACGGGATGATGGCGCTGCTGATAGCCGTCCTCCTGGGTGAAGCCTGATGAACAGGAGGGCAAGTTCTAGCCCCTGGACAGGAGGAGCCCGAGGCCAGTCGTAGTGGCAGCCCTGTGGTTCTGCATCAGAGGAGGATCGTAGCCCTCTGTCTAAATGGTGGTGAAGGATTCATTGAGCCTCAGAGCAGCTGGTTCAAAGAGGAGGCCAGAGCTAAGAAAACCTCAGATGGAGCCACTATCCTGATGACTTGCTGTATTTTCATACCAAACTGGAGCTTTTTCTGCTTGGGGCCATCAGCTATGAATGCCTATAAATTCCTGTCATTATTTAAGCTAGCTTAGCTAGGCTCACTAACACTTCAAATTGGATGTGTTCTCTGTTTGTCTCCCAGGGCTGCCATAACAAAACACCATAGTCTGTGCGGCTTAGTCAAGAGAAATGTACTTCCTCACAGTTCCAGAGACCAGAGGGCCATAATCAACATGTTGGCTACGTTGGTTTCTTTGGGGCCTCTTTCCTTGGCTTGCATATGGCCATCTTCTCTCTGTCCTCATGGGTCTTTCCTCTGCATGTCTGTCCTGTCTCTTCCTCTTATAAAGGCACCGGTTATGCCGGATCAAGACCCATTTTACCTTAATTACCTCTTAAAAGGCCCTATTTCCAAATGTAGTCTCTTTCTGAGGTACTGGGAGATGTGATTTTAACATATAAGTGGGGACGGGACACACAATTCAGTCCATACCATGCTCTGATTATTATAGTATTCTATGTGTATTAACCAGTCCTGCAAGGAGAATTGGAGTAAATTGGTTTGGGCCAGTCAGAACCCTTTCATGGACTTGGGTGGAGAGATTCCCATATATAAGGAAGGGTTAGAATGGCTACTGGGGACACAAGCATGGTGTCCCCTACATGCTCTTAACACAGTTCTTCGTATGGGATAAGGATTCGTTGTCTGTTAGTTTGTTAGCTGCTATTACTACTTATATGTAAAGGCTGTTTTTTAGGAGATGAATTTGGACTTCATCTGCCTTGTAAGGTTCCTGACTAATTATCAGTGTATTTTGAAGGTTTTTTTTTTAATCCATTCATTTGGTTTTTTGAGACAGGTTCTTACTATGCAGTTCAGGCTGACCTTAAATTCACTATATAGCCCATGCTGGCCTCAAACTCAAGATGATCCTCCTGCCTCAGCCTCCCAAGTGCTAGAATTACAGGTGTGAGCCACCACACCCAGCAGAAGATTTTTTTAAAAAACTCTTTCATTGGTTACATGACTTTTTTTTTTTTTTTAACAAGTCTGCTTTTATAGTTGCAAATCCAGCAAGACTCTCAAAAGGTAACTGAGCCTTCAGTAGGTAAGGCAGTTGCTTCAGCCCAGAGGGTTTCTTCGCACACCTGGGAGTCTCTGTACCTGCCTAGTGCACTGGTTCCATGTAGTCAGGCTGACATTTCATGTACAAGGGAAGGTAGAGGAATTTTGAAAAAATTGGGCCAGGGCTACCTACAGGAAATATAGCTTCTCAACCTCACATTGGCATTCACAGTCAGTTAACTCTTGCTGTATAACAAACTACTCCAAAACTTAGGGCTTTACATGGGGCAGTTGATTATTCTTAGTGACGCTGTGAGCTGGGTTGGCCAGTCTTTAGCTCGTCTTGCCTGGGCTCGCTGGGGCTCCATTTACTAGAGGATCCGTCTGCCGGCAAGGATGTCTGTGAGGGCTCAGTCACCTGCCTGACAGTTCAGGGTGGCCATCATCAGGATCCTCCTTGTGGGACCTCTTGTCCTCTAGTAGGTGAGAGCCACTCAGTGATCTCAGGAACACATCCAGGAGAGTGGAGACAGAAGTTGCAGGGTCCTTCAGGCATAGTCTGGGAAGCTGCATGAAGTTACTTCTGACCCGTACAGCACATGGTGAGCGTGTCTTGAGGACGGCTCAGACTGGAGCAGTAGAGGAAGAGACCCCCCCTTCCCGTGTCAGGAGTGGCAAAGTCAGATTGCATGGGAGCCTGGACACGGACCTGACTCTCCGGGGGCAGTGGCTGGAGCCGTGTGCTTCAGCTGCTAATGCCACTGACCCCAGTGCGTCCCTGTGATTGTGACTTGACTGGCACACTGGAGAGAAAATAGTTCAGGCTTGTAAACCTAAGTGTATCCTGATATTTTTCTTCTCAGAATTCATTTAAGTGTGCTTATTCGTACATTAAATTTTGAAACATGTACTGAATGGCGGGTTGTCTCTTACACTGTGCTCCTGGGAGAAGGAAATTCAGAAATCCCTTCCTACATTCTTTTGCCAACTTAGGTTCTTCAGCGGGGCTGTTCAAATAAGTGAACAAAAAGATTCACATTTACATTTGCCGGGAGTTGCACAGTAAATCCTGAGTGGACTAAAATGTTACTTTTGATATTCTTGATGATTTCAAGCATCTGTTAGCTTTTAAATTTGAACGTATTTTTATTAATACATGTAATAAATCATGTCTATGATCAAAATAGTGATACATTCTAGCACATTCTACATTCAGATATATGTGTGTGAGGGCTACTAGGGATTGAACCCAGGGCCTTCCCACTGAGCTACATTCCTGGCCTTTTTCATTTTGAGACAGGCTCTTGCTAAGCTGCCCAGGCTGGGCTTGAACTTGCTATCCTTCTGTGTCAGCCTCCCAGAGTGCTTGATTACAGGCATGTGATGCTACGCCTGGCGTGGGGGGGCATATATGTATTTTGTCTTTATATATACATTGCCCTGTGGGTACAGCTACCCAAGCCAAGTGTGACCAGTGGCTTTTGAGATCTCTTTGCCCACACAATCTTGGATCTTCTCCCTCACCAATGTGTTTCCTCTTAGCTGCTGTCTTAGCTACGTTTCTTGTCTCTCAAGTCTCCATTCTCAGCCCATTTTCTCTGTACAGACAAACGTGCTCATATAGTTACAGGCACATGTGACCACCCTGAGATACACTGAGGCTTCGGGCTTTCATGTCATGCTGGAGCCAAGCTCTGTGCTGTCTTGACTGAATTAGTGGGAAAGCAGCATGCGTAAATCCTGTAACTGTTTCTCCTCCCTGTCTCCCTCGCTGGCCCTACATGAGGCGGCCTCCACTGTTCCCGGGTCTTCAATCATTTTGCTACCCGAGGTATGGCCCCTCTTCTGCACCCGTCCCATCACCATGCTGGCGTCCTCTGGGGATGTGACGTGCAAGTACAAGAATCTAAACACAGGTTTCTCTCTTTTAGTAGAGCATCTTAAGAGAAATCCCTGAAACTGCTGGGGTCCAGAAGGTTAGTGTGTCTGTGAAAGGTCCCTACTGAATATGGGGATGTCCCTGTCTGTGTGTGTTTTCTGGGGGAAGAACTTGGCTTGCATCCTATTTTCAAAAGCACATGTGACCTAAGGAAGGGTAAAACTCTCTCACTCTGTAGGGTTTCAGTGAAAAAAAAGGAAAAGGACAAAGGAGAGAGGAGAAAACCGTTACAACTTATTTCGATATATTGCCTAGCATGCTGTGGCCCCTGCAAGATTCTTAGCACAGAGCGTGAGGGTAGGGACATTTGAGGTCAGAAAGAGGGAAACTCTTGTTTGGAAGAAACTAGTGGTACCGAGAGTCATGCCAGTCCCTGAGAGAAGGAAACAGTGGGAAACATTGAGCGAGCACCTCCCATGTGCCAGAATTCGGGCTACATGATGTCATCTTCCACTTAATCTCCTCCAGCATTTATTGCTGTGATGAGAAGTACTTGGGCTTTGGAACTAGACAGAAAAAGCTAGATCCACATTTGAATTTTGGCCTACTACTTGAATCTATGACAGCTCACATCTGTAACCCCTGAAACTCAGTTTCTTAGTTGTAGAATGAGGTTAAGAGAATTTACTAAACTTGCGTGAAGATTAAGGCTTATTTGGAAATAGTAGGCCCTGGGCAAATAGTAGCCGTTACTATCATTATATTTCGGAGATGATGTGGGTTGGTGGGAAGGCCAGGGGGGCGCTGGGGTGGAGGTAGGTTGCCAGTGACTGCTGAGCCAGGACCCATGGCCCCACATCTCTTCCTTCCAGACCCCCCCTCTTCTTACCCCTTAGGTCTGGAGGCTGTCACTGTAGCTTTGGGGCTGGGCAAAGCTTTGTCTTCCAGCAGCAGGGGAGAGACGTGTTTCTCAGGTTGACACTATCACCCCACAGACGGCAATATTTAGGTCATGGTCAAATGGGCTCCAGTGTGTCACCTAGGAGCTGAGTTAGCCTGTAAACTGCAGGAGAAATATTTGTAAAATTTGAGTTAAATGCCCTATGCATTTGTTGGGGGCTACCAGTATATAGGAAAACTGATAAGGTCTTGAGGGATAGTATTCTTAGGCAAAAAGAAAAAGACTCAGAGAAATATGACATTGACAAATATTTAGACATTTTCCTATTGTCTATTAAGTGTTATCTCCATGTAGGTGTTTGGTTGGTTGGTTGGTGGTACCAGAGATTGAACCCATGGCCTTTGCACAGCTGGAACTTATCCTCCTGCCTCAGCATCCCAGAGTTCTGGGATTACAGTCATGTGCAACTATGCCCAGCTCGTAACTCCGTGTCATTTTGACATGAACTCGTCCTTCCCATTCATGTGTTAGTTGCATGACCTAAAGAAAGAGACACACATGAGAGAGTGCTTATTTGTCCGTCCTTCTGTGGACACTGGGGCTTCTCTTCTCTTCCAACTACAGGTATTTAGGAGCTGCTAAGAGAGGGCATAAGCACTGCTCCACCCTGCCACGCCTGTCAGGAAACTCAGTGTGGACACTTTTTCTTCCCTGAGAGGAAAAGAGCCAGCGTTTTCACAAGCCTTTAGTTTTCCTTTTGTTCAAATGACAAAAGCAGTGTAGCTGTCGATAACACATGGTTTGGGGATGTAAGTCATGCCCTTTGTAATGTGCAGCATAAGAAACTTTTAAGCCATTATAACATACTGAATATTTGGACTACAACATTCCTTACAAAGTTAGCCTTTCCTGAGCCTTTACTTTTAGTAACTGATTTCAGCTTTCTTATCAATATTTTCAAGTATTTAATTCTTATTTGTTTTGATTGTATAAATAAAATTCAAAGGAAAAATTCAGGATTTGTGATCCTTAAAGATAACTATAATAGTGCCGGGCATGGTGGCACACACCAGCAATCCCAGCACTCGGGAGGCTGAGTCAGGAGGATCACCGTGATTTCAAAGCCAGTGTAGCCTACAAAGTGAGTTCAAGTCCAGCCTGAACTGCATAGTGAAACCCTTTCTCAAAAAGACAAAAAAAAAGATAACTATAATATAAATTTGAAAATGTCATTTCCAGCACAGTATAGATTCTGTAGATATTTGTAAATTATATCCAAATACTATCCTTTTTTATACTGTGGACATATTAAAATCCCATTTAAAAAAAAAAAAAAACTTTCCAAGAAAGGTTAACGTATCTATCAGGAATTTTTTTTTTTAGTATATATTTGTAGTACATAATGATTACAGTTGTCATGGGGAGTTGGTACAGGCACATAATGCAGCTTAAGTCTTTTCTCTCTTTCTCTCTCTCTCTTTTTTTTTTTTTTGTCTTGTTTTTCATCTCCTACCTTCCCCCCACCCCCGTGTTCCTTCCAACTGTTGGTCCACTTCCCATTTGCAAAGGGTCTATTTTCATCATTTTTCTTATCCCCTTTCTCTGCTTTCCTTCCCTGCTGCATCTCTTGTTCCCCTATCCATTTGAAAAAGATCTTCTTACTTCCTCTTTATCTTGTACTTTAGAAATCTGCATATGTGTATGTGTGTATATATGTATGTATATATTTTTTTGAATTTCTCATATAAGAGAAAGCTTGTGGTATGTCTGACTTCACTCAGCATTATGGTCTCAAGGTACATCCATTTACCTACAAATGCCTCAGGTGTATCTTTCTTCATGGCAGAGTAGTACTCCATTGTGTCTAAATATCACATTTTCTTTGTCAATTCATCTGCTAATGGACATATAGGCTGTTTCCAAGATTTGTCTATGATAAATTGTTCTTCTATAAACATGCATATGCATGTATCCCTATAATATGATGCCTTTAACTTTATCAGGCAGATACCTAGAAGGAGAATAGCTGGGTCAAATGGAATATCTGTGTTTAGTTTTTTGAGGAATCTCCACACTGATCTCCATACTGCTTGTACTAAGATTACAAGGAATACTTTTTTTAAAAACTGTGTGTGTGTTCTCAGATATACTTCCCTCTTGTTATGATAATAAACCTATGTATTTAAGCCAAAGATCTGGAGGACAGGAGTTCAAGCTCAGGGGGCGATGACCAAACCAGACTGGTTCACACTCACGATGGTCTGGATGTGCTTTTTTCTGAGAGGATTCAGAGCTCCTGAACTTCTCTTAGAGCTGTGGCATAGTTTAGAAACCACTTTCCTGGAGTAAGGTAGTGCTAACGTCTTTCTCTCCTCCTTGGAAGAATTTGAATTTGATTTTCTGTATGTTCCAGGGAGTTTAGAAGGGGCTAGATGTGGGTAGAAGGTAAGCAACAATGATAAATATAAAGAGGGTCAGTGGCATTATAAGACAGATGATTGGTAGATGGATATTGCAAAACTTACCATCTTAAACATTTTTAAGTGTATGATTCAGTGGCATTAAGTTCATTCACATTGTTAATGCAAACATAGTATTGGTTAACAATGGGTTTTCTGTGAAAATACTTCCACCTTGGCTTAGCTAGAGATCTCTTCCCAAAAAACGATATATCTTATCCCAAGGACAATGTAAGTAAAATATATCTGCTGAAATAATTTGAGCACATCAGTTCCTTTTTTACAGTAAATGGAAGACTCAATATTACAACTGCCATCAAATCTGTTACTAAATTTATCAGGATTCTTACTACTGCATACAACACCCTGTGACTGCAGACTTTGTGGTGGCAGATCCTCGTTTCCCAAGTCACAGTCTGTTCTAAAAGCCCCAGGTCTGAAGGCACCTAGCTCAGCAGGCTTTGTTTTACTAACTCAATGCAATGACTGTTGATTTCCTATTATGCTGAGCTAGGCTAGCTCATTTTATGATTTCAGCCTCTAGAAGAGAGAAGCGATTTTATGTCTTACAAATACCAATGGTAAGGTATTAAGAACGCTAATGGAGACAGTGGTGGGTTTTACCATTCCCATTCTACAGATGTGTTATCTGAAAGCTCAAAGGTGAGATAATAACCTCACAGTACTAGAGCAGGGTTTCAATTGATGTTGCAGAACGCTGTAGGACGTTAGACTCTAATGCCATTCCTAGACTTATGGGGAGGTAAAACCACAGAGGAGGAGGACAGGGACCAGGTACATTTCTTGACACAGAGATGCTGTGTTTTGTATTACTGGATCTGGAGACGAAAGGAGGCGATTGTGTATGTTACATTTACTGCCTGTAGTCTATTCCACGGTGTCTTGCATGATAGCTGTGTGCTTGCTTGTCCTGACCATCTCTTACTGGAATATAAGCCCCACGGGTAGGGAAACAGGACAGAGATGTCTACGCCCTCTACCCTGCCCCAACCCTGCTGAATTTTCCTAGCAACTTAAAGATTGAGAATACAGATTATGAATTATGTAGAAGCTCTGGGCGATTATGTGCCATGTCCAGTGAATGCATTTCTAGCATATTTATTCTGCTATTTTCCCCTTAATAATGTCCCTCTTTCAGATCAAAATCTGAAGCCGAACAGAGCCAGCCAATCATAGGAGGAAGATTACAGGAACATCCTTTTAATGTATTTGCTTTGGAGCCCATTTCCATATTTAAATCTAGTATTTCCATTCAGTGAATATAAAAAAATTAAATAAATGTTATACTCACATCGTAAAGATGATTTGGGAAAGAGGAGAGAAATATGAACGCTCTGTTTACCCTGCTTTATGCTGTGGCTTTGCTCCTTACTCCCCGGTGCTGCTAACCTTGTACCCAGAGACGCGGTTTGCTGGCCAGGCCGTTTCCCTTTATCTGGGCTGTTCGTGAGTAACGGTTGCCCACTGGCTGAGGTAGTTGTGATCAAGTGGGTGATGCCATTGAACAGAGTGGGTTCAGGCGCCACGGGGTGAGAAATCTAGGTCGCTAGTCATGAACAGCTTTGTCCTTGGGAACAAAAGGCTTGCTGGTTGTCGTCTGTCTTTGCACAAACAGCTCCTCCTGGCACTTGAAATCATCGGCATAAATTGGGTCAGGTATTAGGTTGAACTATATGAGATTGTCCTATTTAACTGTTTCTGACCTAACACGACAATTTCACGTTGTTCTGCTTAACACAAAGTAGTGAAGGAAATCTGTTGAAGTTTTAGACTCTTATAATTTTTAAGCCTTTTTATTTAAAAATACTACCTGTTGAAAACAAGCCTAATAGTCTTGAGAATTTGTACAGTTAACACCTCTCACTTTTGGAAACAGTAATAACAAAAATGACACAGGAGGGTAGAGACAGATTTGAAGGTTTCAGAAAAGAGTTCAAATACAAAAACATCACAGTCCTAACTACAGCAGTGCCAGAAGGTTTTGCAGCATAAAATTGTATCTAAAAACAGTAGTTATGGGAAGCAGGGGAAGGGGGGGATAGGCAAGTGCAGGAGGAGGGTCTATAGGTCAAAGCCCGCCAGGGAGACCTGTAGTGGGACAGAGTGTCACTCCAGGCCCCAGAAGCAGTGCTGGTAAGAATATGCCTTCACACATTCCACGTAACACAGGCAAGGCAGGTGTGGTGGCACCCACCTATTGTCCCAGCTACCTGCGAGGCCAAGGCAGGAGGGTTGCAAGTTCCAGGTCAGCCAAGGCAATATAAAGAGACTCCATCTCAAAACCAATAAAATAAAATGAGTCCAAGTAGTATAAGCAGTATCTGGGCAGAGAATGAGTCACAGAGATGAGTTTCTGCTCCCCACTTATCCCAAAAGGATGTCATTCTATGTCTACGTGGAAAGACGTAAAGAAAAACGCACACCCTGAAAGGCAGTGCTGTTTGCTGACGTTTTAAACCAGGTACCTGAAGATTTTGTTTTTGCTTCGCTATTAGAGAAGGAAAATACAAATATCTGAGAGCAACAGTCTATGCCATGCTCGGTAATACTGAGTTGACATCAACTCATTTATTAGGGGTAGGAGAAGGGAACTCTCCCCAGATAGATATCCTTTGGTGGTCTGAAGAATTTTTGAAAGAAGAGGGTTCCAAATGTCCAAAACAAGGTGATAAAGTGTGAGAATAATGTGAAAGCATGATAACCAACTTTCCATTTTTCTTGGAATTGGCTGAGTTTGCCTTTTACAGTATATAGAAGTTAAATTTCATTAATAAGATCATATTGTATCTTATTGACATCAGTAGCATCCTTGTAGTGTTAAAACAAGATACAGGCTGAACATCCCTAATCTAAAAACTCAAAATCCATCATGATCAACAATGTGAAATTTTGGGTGGTACTTAGGATCAGACCCAGGGGTGCTCTACCACTAAGCTACACTCCCAGCCCTTTTTTATTTATGTATTTATTTATTTATTTATTTATTTATTTATTTATGAGACAGGGTCTTGCTGAGTTGCCCAAATTGGCTTTCACTTGTGATCTACTTGCCGCAGCCTCCGTAGTACCTGGGATTATAGGTGTGCACTGCCACATCTGGCCCACGGTCTCTGAAATGTTTTCAGTGCCTATGATGCAACAAGTATAGAATTTCACACCTGACCTCTGATGGGTCACAGTCAACACACAGGTGCAATAATGTGCTGTGTGAACTTACCTTCAGGCAGTGTGTATAACGTGTATCTGAAACATAAAATCTGTGTTTAGACTTGAGGCCTCTCCCCAAGATGTCCAATGTATATGCAAATATCCCCCACCCGAAAAAACAACCCATCTGAAACATCCGGTTCAAAGCATTTTGGATAATGGATCCTCAGCTATTATAAGAATAAAGTAGTTTTTCCTTGGATCTCTTATTTCGCATAACTAAATTACGTTACTGGAGTTTTCTGGAGCTATGTAAGAAAACCTTCCTGATGACTCTAAGTGGGTTGTTCTGCAATCGTATGGTGATTTTCTATTCCAGGCTCTTTAGGCTGCTTGTGCCACTTCTATTTCGGAAGCAGAACTTCATGGTATAGGATTAATAATCACAGCATGTGATTGTAGAGAAATTAATGGCTAGTGTATTTTTCTTTATGTCTTTCCCTGTAGACACAGAATGATTTTTACTATCAGCACACGAGGTTATCTTGTGCCAGGTCGGGAGGACAAATACATTTGCAAGTGTAACTGGACATCTTTGCCCCTCTCCAAGTCAGGAGGGTGGTGCGAGTCTGAGCATAATTGATGCTTCCCCCAGTGTGGTGTCATGAGCTTGCTGTTTTCATTCTTACCAAGAGCTTTGTTGTTGTCTTGGCAACTGTGGCTAGACTTTCACAACCATATAATGAGAAATAGGTTTAGAGTCTTCAAATTAGAAAACGGACAGAGAGAACTATATTTTATTTGGCTTGTAGCTAAAAATGTAACATTTCAGTTGAAGGTATCATTTATTTAGTTTTAAGTCATGTTATTCTGAAACAGTTGTGAAATTTCAAAGTTTGGCAAAATACTATCATTTCTTTAATCACAGATGAGCCTCTCTTTCTCTTGATATTCATATTTCTCCTCAGAGTTTTTAAATTCTTTATGGTCTTCTACTTCAGTGTTTTTAGTATATCTGTCTTCTCCAGACGAATTCTCCCTGCCTTATGCTCACTACCCATCACATTTTTTTTTAATAATCAAACCCACAAAGTGCACAAGTGCTGCTGAGCTGCCTGCCTTCCCCACCCCTAGTCTGTCTTGACCTTTCCACTGCTGGCAGCTTTTAAATTGGTCACTGGTAAGTGCTTGCTTCCGTCCTTGTAGAAGACAGGAGAGTGCCATGAGAGTGTGTCTGAAGGATCATCAGAGTCACTTGTGTAAGAAGCCTGATGTTACAGACATTGTGATAATGTAAGAATTCTCCAGAATATGCACCTGCCAACTAAAATGAATAGTACAAAATGAGGCTATAGTCTTAGGCAGGAGTGGAAAAGAAAACTAGGAATCACTAATGTTAGGGATAAAAGGATATGCTAATTAGGTATTTGCTAGTTAGTAATAAAAAATATTTTTTCCCTGCAACACTGAGGATTGAATTCAGAGCCTCAAAGTGCTCTACCACTGTACTACATCCCCAGCCCTTTCTTTTATTACTATTTTTTATTTTGAGACAGGATTGCACTAAATTGCCCAGCGATTTTGTGATCCTCCTGTCTCAGCCTCTGGATTTGCTGAGATTATAAGCGTGCACCACAGTGCCTGACAGAAACATAACCTTCTAGTTGAAGGTGCTTGAGTTGCCGCTCAGGTTGCTAGTGAACGTATGCAGTTCCTTACCTGTTAGTACAATATGCATTGATTAATCCCCCCACCGCCCCCACTACGTGGTGGGGTGAATTTGAAATTTTATTTTGAAAAAAATACAAATATTTTATCCTGGGAAGATAGCAATAAGGCCTTAATTTGGAAACTACTACAGTTTGTCTGTTCCTATTAAAGTCAGAAATTGGAAAATAAAATCACAAAAAGAGAGGTATAAAGGTAAACACGGTCTGTGTGGGGATTGAATGAAATCATGCATAAAATTTTAAACTTCTGGGCTGGTGGTGAGCCCTGGTCTAGTATTCATGAGGCCCTACATTTGAACCCTAGCATCACAATAAGTTTTTAAAAATTCCTACCTGTGTCTTGCATGTGTTTTCTATGATGCAATATTTTATATCTTAATAACAAAAGTAGAGTTTTGTGTCAGTGATCATTTTTTTCTTGGAGCACATCCTGTTCATAAAATAACTTATATGTAGAAAAGTATTGTTTGCTTCTGCTATATTTGATATTTTTAAAAAGGAAAATCTCTAAAAAGATTGCCAAAAAAGTGTTGAACCATTTTCATACTTTAAAAAGTGAACAGAAATGTGAGAGAAGTTAATATTTAGCGTATGTTTTTTCCCCAACACTGGAATATCTTGTGCAAGAATGTTACCTAGAAGCTTCTTAAAACTGTAAAAAGTGATTTTGAAAATGAAATCACACAGACATTTGCCTTTCATAAAATTTTATAATTGGCTGAATATGAACATAATGTGAAAGTAAAATGTAAGCTGACCTTCTGACATAGGGTTTGTCTTTTTTTTGAGAGTTTTTTGGGGAAGGCCTTTTCGGTCTAACTTAAAGCATCTTTTCTGTTGTCACTAACAACTAGAGCACAGGAAGTTGTAATCAGAAAGTCTCCAGGCATTTCTCTTGTTACTGCCTAAATATTTGAAAATGTAATATGCATTTTTCTAGTGAAAGAAAGTCATAAGTACCAGTTTGTTCAGAAAATACAGAAAAGAGTTAAATTTGTTTTTAAATCATCTGTAATCCCACCATCTATATATAGCTACATGAACATTTTGGTGTATATCATTCTGGCTTATATAAACTCTGTGTACTTGGGCGTGTGTTTACAAAGTTGGCATTCCAGGATGTATCAGTGGCGGGAATCTATGGCACGAGTGCTGCAGCAGGCACACGGAGCCCTGTCTTTTGGCACGTGAGCCCAGGCACTCCAGCAGCCAAGCATCGGATAACAGTGGTTTTTTCTAAACTAAAACCTCAGTATTTGGGCCGGTGAGATAGCTCAGCGGCATAAGCGCCTGCCTGGCAAGCGCAAGGTCCTGAGTTCGACTCCCAGTCCCCACATATGAAAAAAGGGCTGGTGATATCGCTCAGCGGCACGGGCGCCTACTGGTGCACGAGATCCTGAGTTTGACCCCCAGAATCCACAAAAAAACCAAAAAACAAACAAACAAAAAAACCCTCAGTATTCAGGTTTAATTGCAGTGTTGGCATTTTGTGAGAAATAAGTGGGTTTGGGGTTGCAGTTTGGGCACTCGGTCTCTAAAAGGTTCGTCATCATTGACATAAGTGGTTTTGGAACCCATTTTCTTCCGCAGCATTAGAAGCATTTTTGAGACATTCTTCTGAAATAGTTATGGATATCCTCTTATTTGAAATTTCATGGGCAAAGAATTGCATTTCTTTGATTACTGGTAACGTTAAACCTTTGTATATGCTTGTTAGCATTTTCCTTTTTTGCATGAATTACATGTTTATTTCTTCTGACTTTTTAAATTTTCATCTCTGGAGATTGAACGTAGTCCTAGGGCCTCACACATGCTAGGCACTGACCTACACCCCAGCCCCTTCTTCTGACATTTTCTATTGGCATGCTTATATCTCTTTCTTTTTACAAATAAAAAATACTTTTTCTGTTCATATGTGTAATAGCTGTTTTCCCATTTTAGCATTGGCCATTTAATATTGTTATGGGTTTCTGTCATTTAACTTTTTGTTATCTGTGTTGATCTGGGAATGGCACTCACAGATCCACACTAAAATGGTTCCAAACACCCAAATGACCTATACATGGTAAACTCCTAAGACCTGATGCTCCTAAAGCCTGAGCTCTGGGCACAGCCACTGCCTGGAAGCCAGGGCAGGATTAAGCCAGCTCAGAAGCACTTAGCTTGCTGAATCTAACTAGGTCAGCCTGCAGTGGCGCTCCCCGCCTGTGGGCTATTTTTGTCTGTGTTTCTTCTGCCTATGAAAATTAGAATTGAGAAAAGATGCAGATGCTTCCCATATGGCTGCTATTAGTGAAATTATGTGCAGAGGATTTAATTTGAAAACAGCAGAGTAGGTAGACTTGAGTGATGTAGGACTTAGAGGACTGTGAAGGATACTCGCAGCAATCACAGCAGCCCCTTCTTTCCAGGGAGGCTTCAGTGCGTCTGTGTAGCTGTCTGTCCTGTTCTGGGGAAGCCATTCTGGTGTCTGTGGTTACGCCTGTCCCATAATACAGTGCGGTACTTTGTGAAGGACTAGAACATATTTCCCACTTTCTTCCCTCCAACACCCACCACTTTTATGCAGGTGAATGTTTGCTAGGTTTGGCATTCTTTTGATGCCTTTCCATTGGCTTTAATGAACAGATAGCTGCTCCTGTTACTCCTACACCCAGGGTTTGGAAAGACCTTTGCACGTGCAGTCCATCGTGCTTGTTCTTGCAACTCTTTAGACATGGCAGTGAGCAGGCTGTGATGGTTTATCACTCTAATTGATCCATTAGATGTACTTGACGTTTCTCAAGGTTCTAGGAAGAGAGAAGAAAATGTTCATCCGCATCAGATTTGTGGAGCCTGCTAATGGAGTTCAATATCTATTTTTGCCATCTGTGAAAGCACATTATGGATTTATATTTAAGCATAAAAAACTTTGGTGGAATTGATCATTAAGTCATCAGATTTAGTTACCTTCTGCTAAAGCAGTCTGAGGACCCTCTAAATTTGATTTCCCCTAAACTTCCAATCAATGTGTGGCTTATCCCAGTATATTAGACTTACAAAGAGAACTTACTGCTACATTGTGTTCATTTTATGGGAAATGTCATATTAAAACCATATCATAACCAGGCCTGGTGGCACACGCCTATAATCCCAGAACAGGCAGGAGGATCTCCACAAGTTGGAGGCCAGCCTGGGCTACATAGCGAGTCCAAGGCTGGCTTGAACTAAGCGAGAACCTGGCTCAAAAAAAAAAAAAAAAAAAAAAAAAAGCATTAAATAAATAAACCATATCATATAAGTGTGTCTTTTAAAGAGAATCTTGCAATAATATAATTTATAAACAGTGTTATAATATTTGCAAAGTGTATCCTATAGTTACTCCCATAACAGTAAATTAGTAAATGTGAGAGAGATCAGTAAATAGCTTGTTTTAGGGGTTCCAGTGCCAGGGAGGTAGCTCAGTGGTAGAGCTCTTGCCTAGGATGCATAAAGTCCTGGGTCAGTCCCAGAACACACACACAGAAGAGTTCCTCAAAATATGTAATATAATTATTCGTGCTGTATTCCTCAAAAGAGTAGACACAGTCCTTACCATTTTCTAAATGCATTTAATATCCCCTTTTTGGAAGAATGACTCAGCACACTCTTGGTAAATCTTTTTGGATAAGTGACTAAGAATCTCAGTATTATGCTTCACAGTTCAAGAACCACTGAACATATTTAGATTTCTTTTCTTTATAGTATTTATAGATTATATAAATATCTATTCACGCACATATGTACACAAAACATAACCTAGAATATTAAGAACATGCCTTTTCAACCCCACGTTTTTTTGTATGTAAAAGATACTGGTAAGGAAAGCTGATGAATTCAACCCACTGTCTAAGAGATTAATAATTGAGATGGAAAAGAAAGCATTAAATAGACACATCCTAGAAGGTTTTGGGGAAGGGAAGGATGGAGAAAGATGAGATTTTCTTTAATTACCAGTGGAATTGGCACTCTTAATAGGGTAAATTGTACTATGGTCCAACTAAGTAGCCTGTACTCCATAATTCAAGATTATTATATTTTACTGTTTAATAATAGCTTATTTGGTTAGCTTTTATTTTACTTTATGATAAAAAGTATGAAATACATTTCTCTTTGGTTACTGTTGAAGAGCAGTGCCCGTTTTTAATTTGTCTGGAGCTGCTAAGCACAGTATGAGATCCATGCTGGTCCCGGGAGGGGAATTATGACTTTATTATGCCTGGGTCTTTCTGGGCTGAGTTCGAGACAAGAATCACCTGTCAGTTGATGCTTGGTGTAGGGAAGTTGCCCTCTGAAATTCTGCTAGCTTATCTTCTGCTGCTCTCCAGTAGGACAGATTTTATTCCCCTTTGCCACCACTATACTGTTCTTTGGGCCAGTGAGTTTCACCTTCAAACTGTTCTTTGTTCAATATATATATATATATATATTTTTTTTTTTTTTTTTGTGGGTACCGGGGGTCGAACTCAGGACCTCGCGCACCAGCAGGCACCCATGCCGCTGAGCAATATCACTGGCCCTTTTTTCGTATGTGGGTTCCGGGAGTTGAACTCAGGACCTCGCGCTTCCCAGGCGGGCGCCTATGCCGCTGAGCCATCTCACTGGCCCTTTACTCAATTTTTGTATTTACTTTTGGACAGTTTACAGTTGGCCAACTGGGTTGGTTGATAGTTCAGTGGTAGAGCTTACCTAGCATGCATGAAACCCTGGGTTCAATCCCTAGCACCACAATAGACAGACACACAAATAAAATTAGACAACTGACAGCTTTTCCATCTTGTCAAATCTAATTTTCTTTCGAAAATATTTGAAGATGAGCCATTCTGTAAAGGAACACAGTAGATTTTCTTGTTTCCTCTGAAGTTAATAGCAGGCAGTTGTAATTTGGATGGAAAGGGAGTAGGAATAAAGCCTTCTTTCCCTTTCCATCTTTTGCTTTGAAGAAAATGTTCTAGTTTATTTTTAGAAAACTTTTTTCTTCATTTGTAATTTGTATTTTACACTCAATTCTTTTTCCATTTTAACTAATGTTCCTGTGTGTATAAAGAAGTAAAAGCATTTATTTTTTTAGAATCAGTAATGAATAGGGACTTGGTAGCTGTTGTTTAAATTCTTTTTGTAAGGTTTTCACGTGATGTCAGACTTAACAGAAAAGCTGAGAAGTTGCAGAATGATTACAATTAAACTGTATCATAAAAACACGATAGCATCTCTGCTTATCACATTGTCACAAATTTTATCTTTTTGAGACATCTTCTTTTCCTTCTTGATTCTTATCCTCAAACTTGTTTGATGCTCAGCCTGCTCTGTCTCAATCAGTGTTCAGCCCACTGCCAAGGTGCTGTGCTCGATTCGTGTCTTTCTGTTACCTCCGTATCCAGTCCACTGGCAGCCAGTGCCTCCAGAGAACGTTACAGTGTCCACTCACGTCTGCCCCGCCTCTGTCTGGCCACACTGTGTCTGCTTTCCCAGATTATACAGTAGTGGCTGAAGTGGTCTTCACCTCGACCTCCAGGCAATCTGTACAGTGGCCACTGCTTTCACTTTTCAGCAGTGTCCCATTGGTTTTGGTATAAAATTCTTCCTCTGAGCTACAGTTCCTAGAGTTTCTTCTTTCTCACCACATTTTAACCCAGTTGACTTTCTTTTTGTTCTTTTAATCTTCATTGTTCACTCTGGCCTCAGGGTCTTTGCTCTTACTATTCCTATCTCACACCCTCTTCCTTGGCTTTGGGGATGACTGGATCCTCCTTAACCTGCCCTGCTGCTTCCTCAGAGAGGCTGTCCCATCCCTGACTCGCCCAGCACACAGCAGGCTTTCGGTAAATAAAAGGAACTGGTGAATGAACTGCCACTATCAGGGTGCAGTGAAAGTCCTCTCTTTTGCAAAATAGATTAAAAGTCTTTGTTTCTAACCAAAGATCTAGCAGTTTCTTTTGTGGAATTTATCCTTCAGACATTTTATAAGGTTTGTACAATTCGGTAGGCAGCCTTGTTTGTAACACTAAAGAATTAAAAACTTAAAATTTAGAAATCTACATAAGTTAAGGTGTTTCCCTACAAGTCAGTATTGTGTAGCTATTAGTAAAGTTGTTTTAGAAAGATACTTGTTACATAGAAGATGTCCAGATACCAAATATATTCCAAAATACTACTCACATGAGAATTGTGTTGTTTGTATTGTACACCCACATACAAACATATACACACACACTGTGTAAACATCTATAAGAACAGATACTAAAATACAGCAGTTATATCAGAGTTCTGAGATGGCAGCTTATTTTATGCTTGTTTATGTTTTCTATTTTCTATACTTATTACTTATCTAACTTACAGTGTTTTGAAATGCATACCCCAGTACTGCTGGAAATTGACCTGTGTACTAGAAGATAGGCTGTTGGAATTTAGCGTGTTTCTTTAGGTTCAGTTGTACACAAAGCCTTTCAGGGGCTGGAAAGTGAGTCTGATAACCCTCGCGTCCTGTGCAGATAATGCTTCAGCAGGTCAATCAGTGTGTTTGAGGGTTTATACAAAGAGGGCAAGAAACAGATTCTTCTGTTTGGGAGAATCAAGCTGGACTTCATGGAGGGAGAGGGCATTTGCCTTGGCTCTTGAATATTTCGAAGGTTCAGCAGAGAAAACTGAAGGAAACTCCTGGGTGAAAAGAGGAGTGAGGGATATCGTGACGTGGGTTAAAGAACAGCAGATGTGTCTATTATATAGAACATGGGATATTGAGGCAACAGCTGGAAATACAGTGGTATGTAAGAAGTAGGGGGAAACATGTTGCAGTGAACTGTGGTGGATTGACAACTGGTAGTCAACTTGTAACGCCCGGCTGAATTGAATCAGTGTGGTGCTGGTGTGGAGGACCCACCTGAGGATTGTTGCCAACAGCATAAGAAGAGAACTGAGAAGAAGAGGGATACTGTTGATTCTCCTGGAGAAGCTTGTCATGCTGGTTTTCCTGAAGTGAACTCGGCTGTTCTCATCATCGGAGGAGCTCGGGTCCTTGCTGTTGCTGAGGGTGGCTGCAGTTATTTTCAGGGGAGCTCTGGTCTTTACCTAGAGTGTTGCTTCCTGTCTCCAGTGCAGATCCCTCAGTCTGCTGGTAATGATCCTTCATCCCCCTGGTGCAGACTTTCTAGCTTCCACCACTGACCTTTGGACCTTCCCAGCGCAGATCCTTGATACAGACTCGCATGAGACATTGTCGTGGGCTCTAGGTCTCCAGCTGGATTCATGGAGGACATCGCCATGGGCTCTAGGTCTTCAGCTGGACTCAAGCCGTCCATTGCTGTGGGATCCAGGCCCTCAGCTGGATTCTTTGGGTCTCTAGTGTGTAGACAGATTTCCTGCACTCTTTTTGCATTTGATTCTTTGGGTGAATATTATAAAATAATTCTATAAATTATGTGCACGGTATTTCCTTTTCCTTGCAAACCCTGACTACAACACCTTGCTTTGCAAGCACTTTGGAGACATGGTTTGAGCTGGGGAATGGTGAGCTACTTGAGCTGTTTTGTTAGGGTGACTAATCCAACATGTTATAGAATTGATGATGGAGAAATCTGACAGTGGTGAAATCAGTTTGTAGGCTGATGCTAGAAACAAAGTGGTGATGCCAGTTTAAACCCAGGCCCTGTGCCCAATATGTCAAATAGACTGCATGTAAATTAGGTTATAAGAATTTATACTTTGGGGTGTATTAGAGTTGACATTTTTACTTCCTTCCATTTCTCAAATTCATGGAGGCATTACTTCTGCTGCTTGCTGAGAACATATATATCTAGGGCAAGTAATGAAAGAGTGAGTGTTCATAGCCTGAGATATACAAAATAGGAAACACCAAATTGTGGATTTTTGTCTTTTAAATCAAAGATGTAAAGATGATGCGCATGTATAATCCCGTCTACTCAGGAGGGTAAGGTAGGAGGATCTAGAGTTCAAAGCCAGTTTGGGAAACTTAGACCCTTTTCCTTTTATTAAAAAAAAAAAAAGTCATATGTTTTATGCAATTTGTGTAAGAGTTTTTTGTATATTGTAGTTCCTTTCAATAACCTAGTCAGTGGTGGTGAACCTATTGCATATGTGCTGCAGCCAGCTGTTTGTTATCATTGAAAGCTCTAAAAGGTTCGCCATCACTGACCTAGGTATTTTAGCCCCACGTTCTGAAGATGAATACCTGGTTTGGTTTGAGGAAGTTAAATTAACAAATGACCCTTTTGAAAATAGGTCAAGTTCCTTATTTTAATTTCTGATCTAACACAGAACTCCAGCTGTCAGGCTTTTCCATTAATCCTCTATATCAGTGAAATCCCCTCTGAAATATATTGCAATTAGCTTACAGGAATCAACAGCAAAAGCTGGAGAGTTCAGAAATATCTGGTTGTAAGTTTTACATGTGGAAGAAGACATTTATACCTTTTAGAAGTCATTAAAAATGCTTGCAGAGATTCTTTTTTTTTCCCCAGGGGCAGGGGGCAGTACTAAAGAGAAGCAGTTGACTCTTGCCGTTTTAGCCTCAGTAATCTAGATTGGGCAACTTGATGTTGCTGAAATGTTAGTAAGAACTTTTGCTTCCAGCATAAGCACTGTTAATAACTTCAGTGCAGTTATCCCTAAACCAGCATGAATCTCAGATGCCACAGGAAAACTGGCTATAGAGTGGAAGGCTTGATGACAGGCATAATATGAATATAGAAAATAATAGTATTATCCATCTAGTAAATAGTTTTGGCTAATACTGAGAAATGTAGAAGGAAATTGTTTTCTGCAATTTGAGTTCTGTAGGAAATTTTGATAAATACTCAAGTATGTTGCACTCCCTACCCTAAAGAAAACAACTGTGTGCAGAGTCCGTTTTTAACTGAATCGAGTTTCTCCTGAACACACAGCCCTGGCAGCTTGTGTCACTGTCCAAGGTACTATAGGCAACAGCGTCCTTTCCCAGCATCATAGAGATCGTGTCCTCCGGAGACCTACCTACAGGAGAAGAAAAGAGAATAGATAACAATGAGAAGTAAACTGTGCTAGATGACATTGTAGATGTTGAAAATAAATACTTTCCCGAAGTTATGCTTACTTTTTGAACACAAAGGAAATGAAAAATCCTGAATGAAGATGAAGAAGGGAGGCCAGAGAAAGTGATATGCTGCGGTATCCCTAGGTTGACCTTAGGATTTAAAGCAGTTTGGATGTGAACAAATATGAATACCAAGACAGCAAAACCAATTTACAGCAGCTCATAACTGAATGAAAGGGATTTTTTAATCATATAGACTACGTAGCTCTCTGTTTTTAGCTTTTAAAATTTTCAGCCAAAAACCCCCTAATTCCTTCATAAAATGAATCTCTGCTTTTACTTTTCTGTTGCTATAAGGAATACATAAGTGAAATCTGCTTCTCAGCATTTGCCTCTTAAAATAGAAATAGCTAAGCTCCTAGCATTTTACATTAGATAAATACTAAAGGCTGCCAAACACCAAGAGTTGATAATTACGATGGTCAAATGTACTTTGTATGATATTTCTGGTGTAAAATATTTGAAAGCCAGCAAGAAAAAATATTTAAAATCCTCACAAATAATGAGAATGAACTGTAAATGTAGTGTCTTTTTCAGACTAAGGGCTTAGCCAGTCTCTATGCTTTCAGTTACCTAGTAGAACAACAAATCTTCATCTTTTTATTTACACGTGTGTTCCTTATTACACATACACAACTGCCCACCACTACCCCTCCAGTTTCTGATATTTTCTAAGGAATACAAAAGAAAGCAGGATCACACAGTTCCATTGGAATAAAGCTTTTTAAAAGATGAGCAGAGGGGCCGGTGAGATGGCTCAGCGGCTTAAGCGCCTGCCTTGCAAGCGCGAGGGCCCGAGTTCGACTCCCGGAACCCACATACGAAAAAGGGGCCGGTGATATCGCTCAGTGGCACGGGTGCCTGCTGGTGCGCAAGGTCCTGAGGTCGACCCCCCGGTACCCACAAAAAAAAAAAAAAAAGATGAGCAGAGAGGGGTAGGGAAACAGGTGTGTTGTCAAGGGATACAAACTGCATTACAAGATGAATATGTTTTAGGAATCTAAGGTATAGCAAGATGAAGATAGTTAATACTATATTTTTTGCTTAAGATTTGCTAAAAGAGTAGACCTTAAGTGTTTTCACCACACACACACACACACAATGATAACTATGTGAGGTGATGGAAGTGTTAATTAACTTGATTGTGGTAATCATTCCATAGTGGGTACCTATAGCAAATAATTATGTTGTACACCTTAAATACATAGTCTTCATTTGGCAATTGTATGTCAGTAGAGCTGGGGTTGGGAGGAGAAGCAGAAATACTATCCTATATCTCATAGTCTCAGAATTGTTGCCGTTTCCCTTTAGTGCTCTGCACTTTACTGTGTGAAGACACAGCTGCCTTCTATTTTGAGGATTGCAGTACAGACTCAGGTTGGAGAAGAAAGTTAATGGGCGTGACCTTGACCACAGACAGCTGTGGGCTGACAGTGGGGACAGCAGGGAAACATGGGAGAAAATAATGAGCACATGAAGCTCATTGGATGTTCGTGGATTCCTCCATTCTCCCCAAACAGCTGATTACCCACAAGTTCCTGATCCACCAACCCCCCTAACAAAATATTTATAATATTTTAGATTTTTTAGAGGTTATCATGTGATGTTGACTTAATAAAGTTTTTATTTCCCTTTGATTTATTAGGATTTATGTATTTTGAAAATGGACTATATTTAAAAAGTGATTTCTGTTCCTTTAAATTGTAAGCTATTGGTTTGATCTTTATCCATCTGCCACCGTCCGGCATTGATGAGATTTTGCTGTGTCCTGAAAGAAAGCAAAAGTTGAGTGATAAGCTGAGGCTTTAGCCTTGAGAAAATAACAAAAATGATGCATATAGTTAGAATTGTGCCTCCTTCTGAGCTAGTTACTGTGTCATGTACAATTTAAGATGATTCATAGTTGGTAGTACCCATTGCTCCACGCACTGGGGCATAGAAATCTTCTTGAGCCACTGGTCATATATAAAACCCTTTATTCTCTTTTCTCCCTTGTTAGCATTCAGCTGTTTTTCTGGATGAATGCACCATCATTGAGTTCCAAAACTGTTGTTCTGAGGGGAAGAGTAGTGCACTGTCTCCACACAATGTCCTCTGCTGTCTGTCCCTGCCTTTCTTCTCTCCTTGCGGTGCCAGTCATTTCCCATCTGAAGGCCACACTGGCCTGAGGGCTTCCTGGGTGCTTGGAAGTGAGATATCACCTTCTTACTTAGGGAATAGATGCTGCAGTGGAATCTAGTACAGCACGGGCAGTGGAGGCAAACCTATGGCACGCGTGCCGCAGCAGGCTGTTTGTATCAGTGAGAGCTCTAAATGGTTCACCACCACTGGTATAGGGATTAAGAATTGCCACTTATGGTTGTCCCTCAGAACCCCAGGGGCAGTGGTTCCAGGACCCCCCACGGACCACCTACATCCACGATTGCTGAAATACCTCTATAAAGGGGCTATTTGCGTGTAACCTACATATCCTCCAGTGTACCCTAAGGCACATCTAGATTACTAATAATATTGAATGCAATGTAAACAATTTGTAAATAGTCATTATACTGTATTGTTTAGGGAATAATGACCCCCAAATTTTCTACACATTCATTACAGACTTTTTCCCCCAAATATTTTCAGTCCAAGGTTGTTTGAGTCCGTGGATGCTGAGCCTGCAGGTATAGAAGGCTGACAGGGCCGGCTTCAGCCAGCTTATCTGCTCTGTAGCTCTGAGTTATCTCTTCTGTGGAATTGGCATCATAGTAGGGTTATTGTAAAATTGGATCAGTTTACATATGTAAAAGCCCTTACAGTAATGTTTGCCACCTAATGGAGGATCAGTAAGTTTGAGCTTCCATCCACATCAAAGAATTATCCAGTTTTAAAAAGTCAGGAGGGCCGGGGGATTTAGTTCAGTGGTGCAGTGCCGGCCTGGCCAGCGTGAGGTCCTGAGTTCAATTCCCGGTACTCCCCACCCAAAAAAAAGGTCAGTAGTGCCAGGTGTGGTGGTAGATGCCTGTAATACCAGCACTGAGGCAGGAAGATTGCTATCAGTTTGAGGCCAGCCTGGGTTACATAGCAAGACCCTGTCTCAAAAAAAAAAACCATAAATAGATAGACAGTCGTACCACTATTGAGAAGCCCTGCACTAGAGAGATCATTTGTTTCTATCCAAGCTACTGTGACAATGTCAGCCGCTGTCCCTGAGTGGGCTTAGGGGAATGGTGGTGATAAACAGCTGTGATGTTGGGTCCCCAGGGGTGTTGGAACATACGGGGCCAAAGCTAGACTCCCCTGGCTTCTACTGAGTACCCTGTAGTTTCGATGGCATTAACAGATTCATTGCCAAGTCAAGTGGGAGCTTGAGTCTCGTCCATCTTAGAAGCCCTGGGTGGTCTAGTCTCTACTAGGCCAGGTCAGCTGCTCAAAAGTGCTAATCAGGGGCCTGAAAGATTTTTTTCATCTAAAAAATTGTATCTTCTTTTCTAAATTGGGCCCAGAGCTCCCCCAAACTCATTGTATTCATTGTTTTTAATCAAAGTATTCTAGACCCCAAGCCCACATGTATTTAACTTCTTTAAAGGCAGGGCAAGGATTTTTAACATGATCCTGTTTTCTCAGTCTACCCTCTGTGACCTACACAGAACTCCCTTTTAAAGATAAGCCTAAGCAAAGTTGTGGTACAAATAATGAATTCAAGGTTCACAATGCAGTTTTTTTCACTAACTGAAAACAGGTAAGTTAGGAGGACCGGTGTGTAACTCATACAGAAATAATTTCTAAAGCTTTAGGGGTTGAATTCATTGGTTCTTCCTGTCCTCTTTGAAGATCTTGAGACTTTTTCAGAACTTGCTAAAGTCAGTCAGTCTTCAGGCCGCTGAGCAAAGCGGCTGCACTCCACGCAGTTCACAATGGCTGCGTGTCTGTCCCTGACCGCACAGGAGAGAGCACAGAGGTCTCTCTGCCTGACTGATTCTAAATGACAGCTTTTTTCAGAAGCTTCTGGTGTGGGAACAAAGTCAGCCAGAAGCGTTGGGTTTTAAATATCATTTTTCATATGTCTGGAAACCAAAGGCAGAAGAGTCTGCAGAAATAGTAAACGATGCTTGGATGGTTTTGGTCAATAATTTTGTTTTTGATGTGCATTTCATGCACCTCGCTTTGAGGCACTGGCTGAGCTTGAGTCCCTGAGACCAGGCTGATTAGCAGCTATTTCTTTACCAGGAAGGCCTCCCCTTCTCCAGTCCACACCCATTTGAGCTTCACTGGCTCTTTTGAACAGACACTGTTCATAGTTTTTACTTGGTTCATTAAACAGGGTTCCTATTCAAAGGCAGTGGCTGTGGAGGGGTGGTCTCTCCACCCTTCGATGTGCTCCCAGTAAACCTCGACTGTTAAGAGAGAATCTGAGCTTGATTAAACGGCCCCTTCCCTGATTATTCGGTCTTCGCCTGGCTGTGGGACTCGAGCAAGAAGAGGCAGACATGCAGATATGTTGTGGCGTGTTCAAGAAAGGTGTTCAGGATGGAAGATGCTAAGAACGACTGTAAGTTCTCTGACTCAACATGTGTCTTGGAAACCTTGATAAGAATCGACAAGGGTCAGATGATCTTTAAACCTGTGATGACAGATTAGCATTTAGCAGGTGGAAGTACAGAGTAGGAAATCTTTTCATAGGTTCTCTTGTTAAAGGGAAAAGAAAACTTGGTTTTAATGTTGTTAGAAAAAGAAATGCAAGAGTTTAATTAAGTAAAATGGGCTTTATTATGTTATATAACTTATGAATTTATACTTCAGTCTTTATGTCCTGGAGCCTTGTGATAGCTTCTATGAAAATTAAAGGCAAACCATGTGCGTTCCCCATTTTCCATGTTCCTACTTTTTACTTTTGACAAAAACAAAACAAAAATCTTAACAACTTCTAGGGTCTTCTTAAGGAAACTACTAGATATACACAGAGCAAACTACACATACACAACTATGCTGTCCAGAGAAAATTTAATACATAATTTAATGATGCTTTCTTAGCCCTCTTAATATTTTTATCTTGATCCGATCAGGAGGATTTTTGCATTGTGATTGCTTTCTGTCTAGATGGGTATATTTGAGGAGCTATGCTTCTTTTGCCTACTTCTTAGGTTGTCGTTGTTGGTGGTGTTGCTGCTGCTGCCTGCATTTTCTACTTGTCTTTCCTTCCCAGAATGCTTCCATTTCTATGGCAAGTAAACAGTGAATTGTGTGGGCGTTACAGAGAAAACCACAAGCATTGGAATTTTATGTGCTACATTTTGGAGAACTATTTTTATCACTTTGTTTTCTTCTCTAGGAGTTTCTTTGCGTGTTTCATCAAGCTTATGCTTGAAGAGTAATAAAGATGCTTCATTCACTAAACTATTGTCTATTAAAAATGTATATGTTCATTTTCATACACAGTATTTGCAAATTTTATGATGAGACACTGCTCTAGAAAAGAAATGGGAATTTTATGTAGTTACCAGTACTGTATTTGACAACTATTAAGAGATGGGTTATTAGAAATATCTTTGGGGGCCGGTGAGATGGCTCAGCAGCTTAAGCGCCTGCCCGGCAAGCGCGAGGGCCCGAGTTCGACTCCCGGAACCCACATACGAAAAAGGGGCCGGTGATATCGCTCAGCGGCACGGGCGCCTGCTGGCGTGCGAGGTCCTGAGGTCGACCCCCCGGTACCCACCAAAAAAAAAAAAAAAAAAAAAAGAAATATCTTTGGGGTTGGATGTTTTAGTTCTGACATTTACTAATTTTGTGATGTCAGAAAAATTTATACCGCATAAGTGTGTCGGCATCATTATACAGTGGGATAATCTCAAATTTTGGGGGAAGTACACACAGTACATTAAAGATAAGCAAAATGCCTCCCTTAAGATTTGTTCAGTTAAACGACTTTCAAATTCTTTTCGCCTTTAATGACCCTATTTTATGGTATCTTCCTTTTCATAGGACTGGGGCTCAATGGCAGTACCCCTAACATGCTGAAGGCCCTGAATTCAATCCCCAGTACCACCAAAAAAAAGTTTTATGCAGTATTTAAGTACTAGGATAAGGTGTAGTTGGTGGAAAAGTGCCGCGTTTCATTAACAATTTAAATGTGATAAAGTAAGATTGCTAACATAGGATGAAATACAGGTTACTCAGTAAGGAAACTGGATAAATATAAAACAGATAAATTGAAATTGAGGGAGCAGATTTTTTTTATATCTAGATAATTGATCAGAAAAATCTAAAAATAATAAGCTTTTATATGATGCTGGCTTTTGGTACTACTTTTCCATTTCCGATCTTTTAACTTGATTTTGTATAGATCCTGCAAAGGCAGAAAACTTTTCCATAAGTTCAGATTTCAGTGTAAAAACTATGACTTTATCTGGAGTGGAGATGCCAGGGAGCCGCAGCTCCCCTGCTCATTGATGGAAGTACACACAGTTGTGGGAAAAAACCCTGTTTTGCCCATCCAGCTGCTCTCTGGAAAAAAGGGGAGTCAGCAGTGTGTGACCCCTCGAGACAAAAACTGCCCTCTGTTGAGTTTGGCTATCCTTAGCTCTCTCCTCTTCCTGCTGCCTTATGTGTATGCCCTCTTTCCTTCATTGGAATGAATGATCTGTGAGGGTGGGGAATTTTGTCCAGTCGTTCACTCTTGTACCTAGAATAGTGCCTGGCAACCAGCAGCACCTGATCAATGTATTGGATTAATGAATCCAACCTTAATCTTTTCAGGGCAGAGAAATAGAGGATGCACCTAAACTTTTTATCAATCCTACTAAATGACCAAAACAGATACTGTTTTATATTAAATCGAGAGTCTCACTACAGGAGAACATGCTAATGATGTCTGTAGCTGACAACCCACACTGATCCCTTCCAAATTTGCAAGAAGGAAAGGTCAGCAGAAATGTTAATATATAGTTATAGATGATGAACAGTGTTTCCAAGGAGAAGGGAAAGCCAAAGAGCTTACTTCCTTCACATAAAAGAGTTAGGTAGTACTCTAAAAAGATAACTTCATGATAAAATGCCAGGGCACAGCAGAATAATATCCTTCCTCCTCAAAGGAGGGGGGCAGCCTCCCCCATACACTGAAGGTCATGTCGCTGGCAAACTCAAGCTCCTTTACCAGGAATTTATTTTGGCTAATGTTGTAGAAGCTAAAAAGCTTGTTAAACAAGGCATGCAATAAAACACCAGCCATTGTCCAACTTACACTGGGTCTACACCTTGGTCAAGACAGCGCTGTACTTAAAAGTCAAAAGACTAGATTTGAAACAGCCCCGAAGTGTATTGTTTGTGTGACCACAGACAAATCCCGCTTCACCTCTCTGAGCCTCAGTCTCTTCCTCTAGAAAATGGCAACAATAATGACTGCTCCAGCCAACTTAGAATGGTCAGGTGAGGTAATACAGGAAGTGTTTTACAACCCATAATGCACGTTTTACAATGTTGCTTGGATATAAACTAAAAGTGCAAGTTCTCAAATAATTTTAAAGCATGATGGTTTTATATGTGTCAAAATACCATTAGTTTTCAAACCTCACCAAAGCAGTAAAAGTACTAAGGTACAAAAACTCTTTAACAGCCAGGCATGATAGTGCACGCCTGTCATCCTAGCTACTAAGGAGGCTGTGATGGGAGGATCCCAAGTTTAAGGCCAGCTCAGGCAACTTTAGCAAAACCCTGTCTGATATAAAAACTTTAAAAAGGTCTGTGGATATAGCTTAGTGGTAGAGTGCTTGCCTGGCACATGTAAGACCTTGGGTTTAGTCCTAAGCACCAAGAAACAAAAAAGATGTGAGAGACAATAGAAAGAAAAAAACACCATAATGTAACAGCTAAAATAGTAGGTTTTAAAGTTAAATTGATGTGGGTTTTAGTTAAAATTTAGCCATTTACACTCACAAATTACTTTCTTGAGGCTCAGCTTCTTTTTCTGCATGGTGGGGAAAGAATTAGCTACCATGCAGTCTAATTGTGAGCAATGAATTGAGTGGTGTTTCAGGCAAGTTTAATAAATTCATAAGGCTTAAGGCATCTAGTACAGTCTGAAATATAGTGAATATTCAATAAATGGCAATGCTATTTGTGGTCATCATCTTAATTTATAAGTATCATTGGACATTGTGTTGCCTTTTCTATGATACGGACCAACCATTGGCCATTAATACTCTGAAAAGCTAATAGAAATTTCCTTAGAGAAAATGCTTCTGATTTTATTTCACTTACTTTTCTGAGCTTAGTGATGCTTATGTAGATTAGGTAGTCTTTGAAACAAACATCAATAAATTAGTTTTCAAATGCCATCACTCAATCACCTAAAACTCCTAAGATCTCAAGTTCATTAGGTTAAATGGAGTTTGATGTAACCTGTCCACAGCAAAACACACAGATGTTAATAGGGAATGAGGACTGGCAGGCATGTATCAAGGAAAGAAGTTGAAATTCTTTTTCTAGGAAGTGTATGTTTCACTTGAATTGTGTATGCCAGCCAGAGTTGGTCAAGCTTAAAGATAAAAATCTGCTGCATATGTTCTACAAATGAGGTAGAATGAAAGAAAACAGAGAGACTTAAGAGGAGCATCGAGGTAGTAACATACACTGTCACACAGCCTAAAGGTGCTTAAATTCCAAGATTGGGTACTTACAGTCCAAGGTACAGATCGTATAGTAAAAGCCCCCAGTCAGTCCTCATAGCATTTTGCCAAGTTGTCTACAGAATATTCTCTGAACTGAAATTTTAGTGCTGAATTCCAAGTATTTATATACCATCTTAACAATATAATGTTTCTTCTCAGAACCTCAGAGTAACATAAATAAATAAATTTTAATTGAACTACAAGCCAATTGGTCTTTCAAAACTCAGGATTTGATTTTGAATACATAAGAATACAGACATGAACAATTAGTATATGACTAGTTGGCATAAACAGAAAATTTTATACTTTTTTCATACCCAAGGCAGTTGTTTACTAATAAAAGTCCTAATAGTGATTACAGAGGCTAACCTAAAGTGAGTAAATAAACCCCATGGTATTTATAGTTAGATGTATTGATCTATACCTTATTCAAAATATTCAAAACAGTTTTTTTTTTTTTTTTTCTAGAGATAGGATCTCACCAAGTTGCCCAGGTTGGCCTTGAACTCATGATTCTCTTGCCTCAGCTTCCCAGCAGCTGGGATTACAATTCTTAAAGTCATCAGCATTCTTAATTAGAAGTTTTTGTCCTTCAAGGCCTTTACTATTTTAAAGCCCTGTGTGGTGACCCATGCCTGTAATACTAGCACTCTGGGAGGCTGAGGCAGGAAGATCACAAGTTCGAACCCAGCTTGATCAACTGGGTGAGACCCTCTCTCAAAAGGGGGTAGATGACTGGGGATGTGTAGCTCAGTGGGGAAAGAGACAGAGGCAGACAGACAGACAGACAGACAGACAGAGATAGAAAATGCTATCAACTAATTCTGCTTTAGAATCTGTTAGTTTATATAAATGTGTTTTTATTATCTTATCACAGACAAAATAAAATTACATGGCCTGAATAAAAGCAAGTAACATGTAATGAAGGGCCAGGAAGGTAAAAGTTAATATTTAAGCTTTCCACTTACTTGATCTAATATTAACAATACAAAGGTTTCATGTTTTTCTCTTAGTCCAACACTTACAAGGCACTGAGTCAAAGATTAACATTTTTATGTAACATTATAAGATTTCTTGGAGTGGGGTGTAGCTCAGTGGGAGAGCGTGTGTGGATGCCACCTACAGCACCACCATCTCCCCCAAATAAACTTTTTAAGAGTATTTGAATTTTGTAGTTTACTGTTCTGATAATCAAATAAACAGTTTAAATATTCAAGCATTTAAGAATGTTGTAAATGAATAGACACTTCACCGAAGAAGTACAAATGGCCAAGAAATGCATGAAGAAACGCTTAACATCACTGGCCATTTGAGAAATGCAAATTAAAACAATGCTAAGATTCTCTCTTACCCCAGAAAGAATGGCCATCATTAAGAAATTAAATAATAACAAGTGCTGTTGAGGCTGTGGGGGGAAAGGAACCTTCTACACTGTTGGTGAGAGTGTCAATTAGTACAACCACTATAGAGATCAGTATGGAGATTCCTCAAAACACTAAAACTAGAAATTCCATCTGACTTAGCTATTCCCCTTCTAGATAACTTCCAGAAGAGTTACAGACATCACATTATAGTGTTACATGCAAACTCATGTTTATAGCAGCATAATTCATAATAGCTAAATCTTGGAAGCAGCCTCTATGTACATCAGCAGATGAATGGATAAGGAAAATGTGGTGTTTATGCACAGCAGAGTACTACTCTGCCATAAAGATAGACTTGAGTCATTTATAGAAAAATGGATGCACCTTGAGACCATAATGTTAAGTGAAATAAATCAGACACACAAGCTTAGATGTCATGTGGTTTCTCTTACATGAGAAACCCAGAGTAAAAATAAAGACAAAAATAAAAGATACATAATAGGAAGTAGGGAGGTCTTTCTCAAAGGGGAAGGAGATCAAAAGATGGGAGAAGGGAATGAAAAAAGGAATTAAGATATATTATGTACATGTACCAAATCCACACAAGGAATGTAAACATTATATAATGTAAACATGTATTAATAAATAAGTAAAAATGAAAACTAAGATAACTGTTTTAAAGAATGAAAAAGAAAAATTTCAAAGATTGAAAAAAACCCCAAAGGTTTGGGGACCAGCAAAATAACTCCTTAAACATTTAAAATCAATATCTGAAGAGATACAACAATAAATGAGTGAAATATTCCTCAAAAATGATGTTTCACTCATAGTCAAGGTAAAAAATAAATATTCAGATATTTTGTTTGGATTTAAATTAGATGAAATCAGCAAGAACTAAGCAAAATATGTTTACATACATGAAATCAATCTGTCTGTCTGTCTCTGGGAGTTCTTTTAGTTGTCCGACATGGAGTTTGGGGTTTTCTTAAATATTTTTAAGTAAGCTCATAAAATATATTTTCTTAAATATTTGTAAAGGTATACAATGGGTGTTAGGGATAAAGTTGTTACTGGTCAGTTTGTCAGTCTCAGCAGATATTCAGACTCTTTGCATCCCAACCAAAGAATTGAGCAGGATCCGCAGGAGTAGTAAGAAAGGCAGAGACTTATTACAAGGAAAGTAAACTCCATAGAGCAGAAGCAGGCCAACGAGAAAACTCAAGAGTGAGTTTGACTCAGAGCAGCCCCATCTGTTTTTAAGTTTGAGGTTAAAGTACACTTGGGAGAGTTCCAAGCGGAAAGCACCTAGAGATGGCATCTGTCAGTAATGAAAATACACACGTAAGAATGGAGAGTGGGCAGAGCCAGACATGGCAACTGCAGTGAGTCCCAGGGCTGGCTTCTCGTTGGTGTTCCTGGCATTTGGCGAGTGTGTGTGTGGTAGGTAACCAACTTGGCTTCTTTCCACTCAGCCGTGAATCCCCAGCCTCATGTAGGGAGTTTGTGAATTTATATGGGCCTAGACAGAACCAGCATGGCTGCCAAAGCCCTTGAATGTGTGTGTGTGTGTGTGTGTGTGTGTGTGTGTGTGTGTGTGTGTAAAAACTGCAATGCTAATAATAATAACTATGGGGTTACCCTTAGTTACCCTGAAGCAGTTAGGGCACATGTTCCTTGGGCTCATGCCAGAGGTCAAGCGAGTATGATAAGGGCAAGAACATATTTTTTAGGCTCTTGTCAGATGTTAAAGAGATATGGTATAGGCAGGACCGTGTTTCTCAGGCTTATGTCGGGATATTAAGAAAATATGGTGAGAGCAGGAAGCTCTTGTGGGCTCGCAGAGTCAGAAGGCATCTGTTGGTTGTGAGCCTGAAAGCAGTATGTCTCCCATGATTCCAGTTTCCTGCCTTAAGGTGGGGCCCTGTACTAAAGTAGCTCTCCACTCTCTGAACTTTATATAGTGTTTTATTAGACTTTCATAGAAATTATACTATCTGTAACCAATAGCACCTGATTTGATTGAAATCCCATTATAGGATCTAAGAGTTGCACTTATTTTAGGAGATGTGGAATGGAAATGATGTGTTCTCATCAGGTGTGGAGATGTGGTGAAAGGTTGAGCCCTTTCTTGAACCGAGGCCAGGGAACCTGATATGTCAGGGAGCTAGGCCCAAGGCAGCTGCGAGCAGTGAGCTTTTTCTCTCCTCCCAAAACCTTCCCACTCTGAGCCTGGAAGTCCTCAGAGTCTTTTTCCATTGCCTTGACAAATGGCAGCCACTCCATTCTATGCATAGGAATCTCTAACTTGACCACACTCTTAGTATTTTAGGCTTTTTCAGTCTGTATGACCAGGTGGAGAGTTTTCCAAATCTTTCTAGTTTGCTTCTCCTTTACTTATAAATTCCTAAATCATTCCTTTGCTCTTGCACCTCACTGTACACAGTTTGGAGTAGCCATGCACAGCCAGAGTGCTTTGCTGTACAGATGTTTCTTCTGCCAGATACCCCAGTTCCTTGCCCTTGGATTCCGTATTCTGTGAAGCCCTCGGGGCACCAATGCAATTCTGCCCAGTTTTCTGCAACCTGGTAGCAGGATGGCCTTTATTGTAGTTTCCAGTGCTTCATTTTTCCTGTCTGTGAGACCTCATCAGAGTAACCTTTACTGTCCCTGTTTCTATCAGCATTTTGATTATAGCCACTATGTAATCTCTGAGAAGTTCTAGGCTTTCCCTAGTTTTCTCATCTGAGTCCTCACCAGAATTGCTCTTAATGCTGTGAATCTTTCAAAAAAACGAACTCATAGCTTCATTGATATGTTTTTCAAATATTATTCTAGTCTCCATTTTGTTTATTTCTACTCTATTTTTATTTATTTACATTTAGTTTATTTGAAGTACCAGGGATTGAACCCCTGGGAGCTCTAGCACTGAGCTCTGTCCTCAGCCTTTTTTATTGTTATTTCTTTCATTTTGATCTTGGAGGTACAGGGCCTTCACACTGAGCTATAGCGCCAACCCCATTTTATCATTTTGAGACAGAGTCTTGCTAAGTTGCTGAGTTGTCCATACTAGGCTCAAACTTGTGATCCTCCTACTTCAGTCTTCCAGAGTGCTGGGATTACAGACATGCATCACCACACTTGTTTTATTTTTTATTTTGAGAAAGGGTCTCGCTAAGTTTCTCAGCCTGACCTCTGACTTGTCCTGGTTCAGCCTCCTGAATAGCTGGGATTATAGGCACGTACCACCACTCCTAACTTCTAATCTTTATTACTTTCTCCTTTCTACCAACTTTGAGCTCAGTTTGCTTTTAGTTTTCTAGTTCTTTGGAGTATCACATAGGTTCTTTATTTAAAATCTTTATTTTTTTATTGTAGGTATTTATCACTATAAACTTTGCTCTTATTACTGCTTTTGCTATATCCTGTAAGTTTTGCTAGGTTGTTTTTGTTTTCAGTTGTCTCAAGGTATTTTCTAATGTCCCTTTTGATTTTTGCTTTGATTCATAGGGGACAAAAATAGCCTTTGCTCTATTCATTTTGAGTTTCCTAGCTGGGCTTTTCTAAATTAAACTGGCCAAAACAGATTCATAAAAAAAATTAAAGAAGTTTAACATATCTTTTGTACATGTATACGTGGAGCACTGAGCAATGAGTAACTCAACAGTTTGTGGTTGGAACTTGGACTTACATACTGTGTTAGGCTAAAAGAAAGAAAGAGGGGCTTGGGGCTTCTGGGCTGGGAAGCAAGTTATAGGAAGGTGATGAGGAAAAGTTTGGTAAACAAGCGTGGTTTAATATGGTCTGTATGCACATTTAAGTTGGTTTCTTCATTGATAAGAGTAGTCAAGGATTCTTCTCTAGTGAGAGAGAAACTTCTCAACAAATGAAAATTTATAAATGTAAATTTCCTTTACACAAGCACTTGTATTCTGTTTTTGGAGCTTCATACTATTATTAGTGATTTATGGTGGCCCTTACCTCAAAATCCATACACCAAAGAGATATATTTTGGGTGGCATAGTCTAATCTTCAGACCCATTTATTGGTTGTTCTGGAGTATCGTATTTAAATTTCAAGTATTTATCAGTTTCCCAGTATTACTTGGTATGATTTCAGTCTTAAATTTGTTAAGACTTGTTTTGTGCCCTGTCCTGGAGAATGTCTTGTGTACACTTGAGAACAATGTATATTCTGCTACTATTGGGTAGAATGTTCTATATTATCCATTAGGTTAACTTGATCCATATAGAGTTGTTAAGGCCTTTCTTTCCATGTTGATTTCTGTCTGGATGGGCCATCCGTTATTGAAACTGGGGCACTCAAATCTCCTGTTATTGTGTTCTTATTTATTTCTCTCTTCAGTTTTATCATTGTGTGCAAGTTAGTCTTTATTGCCACCCTGATTGGGTTAAGAGACTCCTGGAGAGGTGGTTGGATCATGAAGGTTCTGTGACTGTGCTGTTAAAAGATGGGCTCCAGTTGGAGGAGGTGGGTTTCTGCAGTGTGCCTCTATCTCTTGTGGCCGCTCTTCCCCTGTGTTCTGCTTCCTGGTTGCCACGAAGTAAGCAGCTTTGCTCTACTGTGTCCTTCTACCATGATGTTTCTGCTTTGGAGCCAGCCAACCATAGACTAAAACTTCTGGAACCAGAAGCGAAAAAATTTCTCCTTTAAATCATAGGTGTCAGCTATTTTGTTTCAGCAATGGGAAAGCTGGCCAATACACAGTTTGCCTTGTATACATTTAGGTACTTAGATAATGGATGCATATTTATTATTATTATTATTATTATTATAGCTTCCTGTCAAATTGACCCTTTTATCATTATATAATGTTCTCCTTTGTAGTTTTATTTTCATGCTGATGCTTTCCTGCTTATAGCTTTCTGCTCCTCTTATTTCCAGTTTGTAGTGTTACATTTGGAAGCACGTGGCTAATTCCTCTTCAAAATACACACTAGATGAAAGATTAGGGATTATGTGACCAAGGATCCAGAAAAGGATAGTTCAACTGGCTAACTGTAGATGAGGGTAGTTCTATTATTTGTGACTATGTGCTGTGGGTCAATAAGGGCTAGCTTCAATTTAAGTAGATGCCTGTTGAATCAGTCCATTTTTCTATTGCTGTGACAAAATATGTGAGGTTGAGTAATTAATAAAGAGGCTTATTAAGCCCACAGTTTTAGAGGTTCTAAAGCATAACACTTACATCTTTTCAGCTCCAGTGAGGGTCCCTCTAGCTGCCTCACGTGGTGGAAGATGTCAGAATGGAGAGAGCTTGTTCAAGAGGGAGAGATCACTTTTTTTTTTTTTTTTAATGTGAATACCAGGAATCGACCTCAGGACCTCGCACTTGCCGGGCAAGTGCTTGTGCCACTGAGTGATATCACCTGCCCCTTTTTTCCTTTATGTGGGTTCCGGGAGTCGAACTCAGGGCCTTGTGCTTGCCGGGCAGGCGCTTATGCCGCTGAGCCATCTCACCGGCCCAGAGATCACTTGATGAGACAGGAAGTCAGAGAGCAGGAAAGGGCCAAGCTTGCTGTGTGTGTGTGTGTGTGTGTGTGTATGCATGCATGTGTGTGCATACACACATCGTACTGGGAATTGAACTGAGGACCTTCCCACTGAACCACTTCCCCAGCCCTTTTTTTAATATTATTTTTTGAAGTAAGGTCTCACTAAGTTGTCCATGCTGAGCTCAAACTTGTGATCCTCCTGCCTCAGCTTTCCTCAGTGCTAGGATTACTAGCACTGAGGCATGTACCACTACTTTTATAACAACTAGGGAGGGTCACAGGAAAATATCAGTTTCTTACAAGGCCATACTCTCAGTGAGCCAGTTACCTCCCACTAGTTCTACCTCTTAAAGGTTCCTCCATATATCACATCTCCCCACTGGGGACCAAGTGTCCAGCCCTTGAGCCCTTGCAGAACAAGCTGTTACCAGGTTCTGGGATACTGGGTGCTCCTAGAAATTCTTTCTAGGTCCCTCCTGGCTGGCTCATCAAACTGTTACTGGGTGCTGGGGACTCCTAGAGATTTGTCCTAGGTCCTTGCTGTCATGAACAAAGGCTTGGTCAAGACAAGTGAAAAAAGTTTTACATTTATTAAAGGTATTAAAGGTAGGAAAAGAAATGTGTTCTGCAGAGTGAGACTGGGCCACTGGGGAAGAAAGAGGACACAACGGCCACAAGGTTAATGGCCTTCATCTTTTGTATTTCCCAGTCCTCAGATCTAGGCTGTCCTGTCAAAAACCTGCCTGATTTCTCCTAAGAAGAATTGAAGATAGCATTTTCTGATTGGTCCCAAATGCAGGGCATGGGCACATGTGCCCTGGATCTCTGTGATGGACAGGTCATACCCACTTGCCCAGCCAGCTGCCCATGCCCTAATCTCCTCCCTCATTACCACATGTAAACCATACCATCTGTCTCCAGCTAGCTTTTCTGTGGGTCAAATTTAGCATCTCAAATACAGTGGTACCTAAGTTCACAAACTTAGTTCTTCCTTAATTCTGGGGAAGATGGCTGCCTTTGTGTTTATGCGGGGAAAGATGGCTGTGGGAGTTCATGAACAGAAGCAAAATTTTGCCTAAGGCTTCTTTGCAAACCTAATTGTTTGCAATACAGTCGTTCATGAGCTGAGATATTACTGTAGTTACAAGTGGTCCTTTGAATGAAAAGTAACTGAAGCAAGGTCTTTTAAGTTGCAAATAAATCATGTGGGTAGGGTAAAGTTTTCCGAACATTTAAATCCAAGTTAGCATTTGATAGTTGGTAGGATTTAATGGTCAAATGGTGAGTGGATTCTGATGGGCAGGGGATGGCTGAACTCTGTGGTTTAGGGTTCGGTAGACCCTCATGGGACCTACTGTTGTAGCCTCTGGCGTTTGAGAAGAGCCTCAGAGATCTCTGTGCCTGGATAAACAGGGGCCAAACTAGAGGCTGCCATGTTATTGTGGATATGAAACATTGGAAAGTAACCGTTTTGCTGATATTTTCCAAAGTTTTAAAACTAACAAAAAACTTAAGACCTATACCTGGTCACACACATAACAAATTTTTAAAAACCCACACAACAGAAAAGGAAGGACCAGCTTCTATGAAAAAAGAGAACACTGTTAAAATTAAGTGGTTTGTATTTATTGATGTAAGTACCCATGATAAACAGATTTAACTGAGTACTCTGAAATTATTTTTTTAGTGTCCACTTGGGTTTTTTTTTTTTTTAATTCATATAACTTAACCAGATTTACTCAAAATACTTTACTTACCTAGCATCTCCATATCAACATAAAGAAGACCAAATTAATTGACCAAAAGTTACTGGGTATCCAGATGCCTAAATTAATTATAATTATAAAATTTTTCTATTTGTGGCTAATGGAAGTCTCTTTATTTCAAAATATTCTAATGACAAGAAAATCCCTTCACAAATTATGGAAAGTAATTAGCTTGACCGCTTCCAGAATCCTTAAACATACTCACAGAATAGTCTGTAGATTTTCCAGAAGGTGTATTAGGACAAATGCAAATTAAGGAATTTAAGGGCTGTCACCTCCAGCTAATTACCATGGGGGTAGAATCTTAAGCAATGCACTTGAAAACTCTGAAACAGCTTGGACTTATTATAAATTAATGACATAGGATGTTCATTAATTATTAAACTTTGTTGAAATATGCTGAATGTTCTACACAAGTTTTTACAGCCAGTAGCTGTCATCAGAATGTTTTGAAATTACACCCTTGAGCATAACAGAAAGGATTTTACCTCCATGCATTTCCAATTGCTTGTTAGTTTTAGGGAAGGAAATTACTGTAGGAAAGAAAAACATAATTTTTCCCTGGCCTTTCTGAGTTCTTAGTTGGGATGGACTCCTATAACATAAGACAAATTATAAGGGAATAGAGAAGTCCATTACCGTATATGCCTCATGTATATGTGGGCGAGTCCCAGGGAAGACCGAGTGACTCTCAAGAGTAAATCTCTGAACTGGGCATGGTGATGTACGCCTATAATCCTAGCACTTGGGAGGCTGAGGCAGTGGATCTGTAGTTCAAGACCAATCTGGGCTACATGGTCAGTTCAAGGCCAGCCTGGACTACATAGTGAGAACCTGCCTCAAAAAAGCAAAAATCAAAAACAAGAATAAATCTCTAAAGTGGCTTAAATATCTCACTCCTGAGACAAAGATGTGGCGAAGGTGATAAAGGGGATGATCAGGAAATATACACAGGAGTTAAGTTTGGTTGTGTAGGCTTGGGTGGTTTCTCCCATGGTAAGGGAGCCGTTCTTCTCTTTCCCAGTACAGAGGATTCACCTCTACAAGTAGGGAGTTCCTTCTTACAGATGTAAATTTCTCTCCTACAGGAATGACTTTATTTTCAGAACTTCTCTGTTATTTACTCTTTCCCCCAAATGATCAGTTCAAAATCATCTTTGTCCCAAAGAGACGTATTTGAGGTGACGTTTCTGATTTCCTGCAATCATATTTTGGGGTAGCATGTCCTAAACCCCATCCGTAGCAGCCTTCAGAACCCAGGACATTGGGGCTGACTATTGTAGCTCAGTAATAGAGTGTTTGCCTAACCTGTGCCAGTCCCCAGAACCACCCAAATAATAATAATAATAAATAATAATAATCATTATTTATTGTTCTCTTCCCTGAAAATGTAGCCACTCTTTCAAAAAAGTATGTATCTCAAAGTTGCTCATAAGTTTTTTTTTTTTGCTCATTTTTATTTTTTTGCTTCTTGGTTTTATTGTGTGTGTGTGTGTGTGTGTGTGTGTGTGTGTGTGTGTGTGTGTGTGTGGTGTTTGGGGGTTTTTGTTTTGTTTTGTTTTGTTTTTTGTTTTTCGGAGACAGGGTCTCACTACGTAGACCAGGCTGGCCTTAAACTAGCTATGTAGGCCATGCTGACCTTAAACTCAAGATCCTCCTGCCTCAGTCCCCCCAGTGCTGGGATTACAGGTGTGTACCACCATGCCTGCTTAAAATAATTTAATATTTAAGGGATTCATTTTATTCTAGAGTATTAAAATTTTAGTATCCTAGTCAGGTAAGTAGAAGTATTCCATGGTGTCACCATGGAGTAGGTTCATCAGCTTTCATCACATGAATGGAATTTCAGGACACATCAGTGAGAAGAGTAGGCCAATTTATTATGCAGAATTAGAAAGAAAGAGAAAATAAGGAAAGGAGTTCAGCTTGAGGAGCTGAAGAGAACACAGCTCTGATGAAGAGTTTCTGACTAGCCCGTTACTGAAAGAACAAGACCAGGTTTTGTGGAATTGCTAGGGTGGGTCAGGGCACTTGATGGTTATCTCATTGTACTTTTGCAAAGTGGCTCTGGGAGAAATTCTTATTGCTTAGAAGGGGCAATCTGGTCTTTATGAGATCATTGTTTCTGCTTGGGTTAGTCTCAGTTTTGGGGAGACTCTGCTGGAAAATGACCACAGATCTAGAGCAATGACTGAAGAATTCTGGGCACTTATTCGTAGCTGAATTTTTCTGTAAAACTCTGTATTAGTCAGTTTCCCCATTGCTGGAACACAATACCCTTCCCTCACATTCCCACTGACTAGAACCACTGGTAGTACATGCATGACTATCCCATTGGCCGGATTGTACCACTGGTGGTACAAATGGATCTAATCACTTTTGTCAGTCTTTTTACTAATAAAATTAATAAAAATCCACCTGATAGGACAGTCATGCATGTACCACTGGTGGTTCAAGCTGCCGGGCAGTCAGACATTTTAATTATGGCCCAGTTTGAACATGTTAATTTGGCTCATGGATTCAAGGGATTCAGTCCATGGTTGGCTGGCTCCAAGACAGAAACATCATGGCAGAAGGATGTGCCAAAGCAAAGCTACTTAGTTCATGGCAACCAGCAAGGAAATCAAGGGAACAGTACCAGAGAGGAAGGGGCAAGGGACCAGGCTACATTTATCACCCATTCAGACATACTAAGAAGTATGCTCCACCAATCCCATGGGCAGCTCCCAAGCCAACCAAGTTGGCACACTCAAGTTTAACTATCACAATCTCTTATTTTGGTGTCCTTAGGCTTGAAGGGAGATGAGATAGGGTTATGAGCTGTGTAAATTTAGGGCTAATCAACCTTGTTTTGACAACTTTTTTTTTTTTTTTTTTTTTTGAGACAGGGTCTCATTTTGTAGTTCAGGGTGGCCTGGAAATCACAGTGATCCTCCTGCCTCAGCCTCGCAAGGGCTGGGACTTCAGGTGTGCTCCCAGCTATGTGTCTTTTCTTCTTTTTCTTTCTTTCTTTTTTTTTTTTTTTTTTTTTTTTTTTTTTGAGACGGGGGTCTCACTTTGTCACGCAGGCTCACCTTGAACTCACTATGTAGCCCAGGCCGACCTCAAACTTGAGGCAGTCCTTTTGCCTCAGCCTCCCAAGAGCTGGGATTTTAGGTGTGTGCCACCATGTCCAGCTGCCAGCTTTTAGAGGAGACACTATCTAAATGATTAGCATGCCTATATGCAGACCTGAGCAAGGATCTGACCCAGAGTTTTCAGGTAATAAAAGAGGGAGATCCAGTGGTGCGATCGGTTAGCATGCAGTACTAAAAGAGTACAAAAAGATGGTCAAGCTTTATTATGCTTTTAGTTACTTAGTGGACATTTGTGGGCCCAAATGAAGAGTCAATATTTTTTTTAGCAAAAACAGCTCTCAAGTCCCTGACTGCCTCAGAAGAAAACACAAGTCATCCCTTTAAAGAGTAACAAATTAAAGGCCTAAGGATTTGTTTGTCCTCTGTCCCTCTGGCGGTCCCTGAGTTGGTCAGTGGAAATTACATTCCGTTTCAAAAAAAAAAAAAAAAAAGTATAAATCTATGATATGGTAAGTGGAAAATTACTATTTTAAAAATTAAATAAAGAAATCTCCTGGGAAATAAATTTTGGATAGTAAATTGTTTTAATTGTAGCATTTTTCTACTTAGCATTCTGTTGTTGTAAAGGACAAAAGACCTAAGAGAAGCTACAATGAATTTGAAGTAGTAGTACTTACTTGGACTTCTTTTGTTACATCCTTCCACAGAACTATGACCTTTCCTCTCAGAGTCTTTATCCCAGGTTGAATGTACCTCCATGAGTGTGACCATTTGTCAATGCCTGTGTCCCTGTAGCCCGAATGTTCCATGTGGGTGGGAACCGTGCCAGCTGCTGCCCAGCATTGTGACTCTCGTGCCTAGGACAGTGTGCACAGGCATTCTGTACATGGACATGTACACCGGTGGTTACGGGAAGGATGCTTATAGTCCTTCTGACATTATATGAAGCTTTTTCAAAGATGATAAAGCATTAGTATTTCATTTTCTTTTCTCAGCCACTGATAGGAAGGATTCCTATTACTATTTCCTCTTTTTCATTCTGGATCTCATATCTGCCAAGCACTGCTATAATGTAGTTTTATAGAATAAAAGTCCTTTATCAGAGTCCATGCTCCTTAAACAACTATAACTTTTGAAGAGTCACGATAGCATTTAAATAATCAGGTTACTAAAGAGATGTCATTTCAAGCTGGGTTCATATGTAGTGCTTTTCCTGCACAGACAAACCCCAGAGCATTGTTATCTAATTTCCCAGAGCTGCTTATTCCTTCAGACTCAAGACAGCTGCTTACTTCTAACTGCTTGGGCTTTCTCGCTTTGGGGGAGAAGCCAACATCCAATATTACTGTATTTTAGCAGCACAATGTTTATTTGGAAATCATTGCTTAAGAAAAAGTTTAGGTGATGACCTTCAACATTAACTAATATTGGTAGAAGAATATTTTTTCAACCTTCCTTCAGTACCGAGTACTTAGTTTTTTTGTTTTTTTTTTTTTCCAAAACAATGACACTTAGGCAATCTTTGAAGCTTTAAATGTTGCCTTAGTACTACAATTTAAGGCTTATTATCAAAACCTATAAATCTTGGGCTGGTGAGATGGCTCAGCGGTGTAAGTGCCTGCCTGGCAAGCACGATGGCCCGAGTTCGACTCCCGGAACCCACATACGAGAAAAGGGCCGGTGATATCGCTCAGTGACACGGGTGCCTGCTGGCATGCAAGCTCCTGAGGTCGACCCCTGGTACCCACAAAAAAAAAACTATAAATCTTTATTCAAATAATTTTACGACGGACCCTGCAGAAATCCAGAAGATCATCTATACCTATTTTGAAAATTTATATTCTACTAAGATGGAAAATGCAGAAGAAATGGACAGATTCCTAGATTTGTATGAATTACCAAAGCTAAATCAAGAAGATTTAAAAATCCTAAATAAACCAATATCAACCAATGAAATTGAAGATGTAATTAAAAACCTCCCAACAAAGAAAAGTCCAGGCCCTGATGGATTCACTGCCGAATTCTACAAGAAATTTAGAGAAGACCTAACGCCCCTACTTCTCAAACTTTTCAATGAAATTGAAAGGGAAGCAATACTCCCAAATTCATTCCTGGAAGCAAGCATTACCCTGATACCAAAACCAGAGAAGGACCCAACTAAGAAAGAGAACTACAGGCCAATCTCCCTAATGAACATAGATGCAAAAATCCTTAATAAGATACTGGCAAACAGAATCCAACAAATCATCAAGAAGATTATACACCATGACCAAGTTGGATTCATCCCTGGGATGCAGGGATGGTTCAACATACGTAAATCAATAAATGTAATACAGCATATTAACAGAACCAAAGACAAAAATCACATGATCATCTCAATAGGTGCAGAAAAAGCTTTTGACAAAGTCCAGCACCTTTTCATGATAAAAACCCTACAGAAAATTGGAATAGAGGGTCTTTATCTCAATCTGGTAAAAGCTATCTATGACAAACCAACAGCCAATATTATACTAAATGGCCAAAAACTGAAAGCCTTCCCTCTAAAATCAGGAACAAGACAAGGATGTCCACTGTCCCCACTCTTATTCAACATAGTTCTGGAAACTTTAGCCAGAGCGATTAGACAAGAGAAAGAAATAAAAGGAATAATGATTGGAAAGGAAGAAGTTAAATTATCATTATTTGCAGATGACATGATACTCTACACAGAACATCCCAAAAACTCCACTAAAAAACTGCTAGATTTAATAAGCAAATTCAGTAGTGTAGCTGGATACAAAGTCAATACTCAAAAGTCAATAGCCTTCCTGTACACAAATAACAAACTTACTGAAAGAGAAATTAGGGAAACAATACCTTTCACAATAACATCCAAAAAAATGAAATACCTAGGAATCAACCTCACGAAGGATGTAAAAGACCTCTATACTGAAAACTACAGTACTATGAAAAAGGAGATTGAAGAGGATATCAGAAAATGGAAAGATATCCCTTGCTCCTGGATAGGAAGAACCAATATAGTGAAAATGGCCATACTTCCAAAATTGTTATACAGATTTAATGCAATTCCAATCAAAATTCCAACAGCATATCTCACAGAATTAGAGAAAACAATCCTAAAATTCATTTGGAATCAGAAGAGACCTAGAATAGCAAAGGCAATTCTGGGCAACAAAGGCAAGGCAGGGGGCATCACAATCCCCGACTTGAAATTATACTATAAAGCTACTGTGATAAAAACAGTGTGGTACTGGCAAAAAAACAGACCTGAAGATCAATGGAACAGATTAGAAGATGCTGAAACAACCCCAGACATACTAAGCCACCTTATCTTTGACAAAGGTGCCAAACACATTCGCTGGAAGAAAGATAGCCTCTTTAATAAATGGTGCTGGAAAAACTGGCTCTACACATGCCGAAGATTAAAACTAGATCCATATCTTTCACCATGCACTAAACTAAATTCAAAATGGATCAGAGATCTAAATATTAAAACAGAAACATTAAATCTGCTGGAAGGTAGGATAGGTAAAACCCTTGGAGACATTGGTGTAGGCAAAGACTTTATGAATAAAAACTCAACCGCACGGGAACTATCCCAAAGAATCAATAACTGGGATCTCATCTTATTAAAAAGCTTTTGCACAGCAAGAGAAACCACCAACAGAGTGAAGAGACAACCCACAATGTGGGAAAAAATGTTTGCCAGCTGTTCCTCAGACAAAGGATTACTATCGAGAACATATAAAGAACTCAAAAAAATCAGACCTCCCAAATTTAAAGACCCACTCCAAAAATGGGCATCTGAGATGAATACACATTTCTCAGATGAAGAAATACTAATGGCAAATAAATATACAAAAAAATGTGCAACATCACTAGTCATTCGAGAGATGCAAATTAAAACAACACTGAGATACCATCTCACCCCAGAAAGAATGGCTACTATTAAGAAATCAACTAATAACAAATGCTGGAGGGCCGGTGAGATGGCTCAGCGGCTTAAGCGCCTGCCCGGCAAGCGCAAGGGCCCGAGTTCGACTCCCGGATCCCACATACGAAAAAGGGGCCGGTGATATCGCTCAGCGGCACGGGCGCCTGCTGGCGTGCGAGGTCCTGAGGTCGACCCCCCGGTACCCACAAAAAAAAAAAAAAAAAAAAAAAAACAAATGCTGGAGGGGCTGTGGGGAAAAAGGAACCCTTCTTCACTGTTGGTGGGAGTGTCGACTGGTACAGCCACTGTGGAAGTCAGTGTGGAGATTCCTCAGAAAACTAGGGTTGGAGGTCCCATTTGACCCAGCTATTCCCCTTCTGGGCATCTTCCCAGAAGAATTAAAAACATCGTACCACAGCGATATATGTGCACCCATGTTTATAGCAGCACAATTTGTAATAGCCAGATCTTGGAAACAACCCAAATGCCCATCAACTGAGGAATGGATAAGAAAGATGTGGTATTTTTATACAATGGAGTACTATTCAGCCATAAAGAAGGATAAACTGGAGACTTTTATAGGTAAATGGATGCAACTCGAGAAAATACTCATAAGTGAAATAAACCAGAAGCACATGTGTAAGCATCGTATTATCTCTCTAGTATGAGAAACTGAAAGAGTAAATAAGATCCAAAATGTACAATAGATATGGTGAATCAAAAAGAAACTGGTCAAAAGGAAAGAGAGACTGGAATAGGGAAAAGAAAGAAGGGAAAGGGAAAAAAAATTGTATATATATATATAAGATGGTTAAGATAGATACACTACCATTTTTACTTAGTTCATTGAAGAGTAAGGTTTGTGCCAATAATGTTTGGACAATTGAATGCTAATGTCTGGTGTCCTGAATAACTAACTTAAAGATAGTAATACGTAATGTATTAACCATTGTTACCCTCCTATTATGTTGTTTTGAAAATTTGTTCTTCTTTTGATTTGTTTTGTTTTGTTTCTTCTCTTTAAAAAAAAAAAAAAAAAAAAAAAAAAACCAAATAATTTTAAAACATCTTCTTCTTTCCTGTTTCTACTTCATTGAATAAAAGGAAGAGAAGCTCTCAGAAAAGAATCAGAAATTTTTGTTTTAAGTTTTGAAAAATATTTATGATATTCTGCCTTCTAAAGGTGTTTACAGGGACCAGTAAAGGACAATGCAGTGATGTAAATTAGGAGCATCTGAGAAAGATGATGAACCAAAGTGGAAAAACAAAACAATGCAGAAAACATGGTCCTTCCTAAGGTACATCCTGTGGGTGGATTACAGTCTGTCTCTAAGTTAATCAGACTGTGGTTGCAAATGGGAAACCTTGCCAGATGTCCAGCTTGCTTCCCTGAAAAGAGGAAAGTCAGTTACCCAGAAGAAATACAATTTCTGGGTAGTGTTTGAATGACGACCTCAGCAGCATCCAGACAAGAGACACAGCAACATGTTTCATGGGAATCAGTTTCATATTTCTTAGATTAAACCTCAACAGAGGTTCTTGGTGTTACACCGTGATTCAGATCCATCAGGATAACCTCAAATTTTATACATAATTCTGTCTCGTGACTGGTGTGAAAATCAAATACACAATCTAATAGATGACTTGTAATGGGAGAGATGTTTGTTTATGCCAGAGGTAAAACTCAGGGCCTTGTGCATACGAGGTGATTGTTATACCACTGAGCTACATCTTCAACCCAAGAGAGATGTTTTATATTCAGAAAAGATCTTTTCATATCATATTAGAGTCATTTTAGGTATCCCAAAGGTCATTATATTGATTACTGCTTTGAAATCATGGCAGTCATTAGACATGTCCTTAGATTTTTACCCATTGATGCGTTAACAAAGAAATACATATATCTTGGGCTGGTGAGGTGGCTCAGCAGCTTAAGCGCCTGCCCGGCAAGTGCAAGGGCCCGAGTTTGACTCCCGGAACCCACATACAAAAAAGGGGCCGGTGATATCGCTCAGCGGCATGGGCGCCTGCTGGCGCGCGAGGTCCTGAGGTCGACCCCCCGGTACCCACAAAAAAATAAAATAAATAAATAAATAAATAAGAAATACATATATCTCTAGAATATAAACATTTTAATATGTTGTTAACCTTTTAAGTGTAAGTTAAGTATGTTTTTTTTTTATGCTGTGTTTTAATTTATGCATTAAAACATATTCTGAGGGCCGGTGAGATGGCTCAGTAGCATAAGTGCCCACCTGGCAAGTGCAAGGTCCTGAGTTTGACTCCCAGAACCCACATATGAAAAAAGGGCTGGTATTGCTCAGCGGCACGGGCACCTGCTGGCGTGCAAGGTCCTGAGGTCGACCCCTGGTACCCACAAAAAAAAAAAAAACATATTCTGAGAAGCACCAGGAGTGGTGGTCTGTGCCTATAATCTCAGCACTCAGGAGGTCGAGACATGAGGATTGCCACGAGCTTGAGGCCAGCCTGGGCTACATAGTGAGTCAAAAACCAGTCTGAACTATATAGCAAGACCTTGTCTCAAAAAACAAAACACTGAAATATCTTGAGAAGACATCCAGCCTGGATTTCCTAGGTTGCGAAAGAAGTCCAAAGCACCAAAAATGTCAAAATCCTTTTATGGAAAGCCTTTGGGTATCCTTAGGAGCACCCGTGCTCCAGTTTGGGTCAAAGGTGAGACTGACACCCATCAACACCTCTTAAATCATTAGTCCAAGAATCCCAGACTTGCTCAAAGCCAAATAATTCAAAATGTGGAACACCACTTAACACCTGGGAGATGAATCCTGATATAAATTCCGTAAGCCAGTGGTTCTACATCAGGGGTCAGAATCCTCTAGGAAGCCTTTGAAAATTACACAGCTAAGCCTCATTCTTTGGGATTGCAGTTCAATAGGTCTGGGTGGGACCTGGACATCCATCTTAGTTATTTTTCTCTCGTTGCTGAGACAAATACCCAGCACCCAAAGTTAAAGGAGGAAAGCTTTATTTAGCTTATAGTTTCTAGTGGTTTCAGTCGATAATTGGCTGGCTCCAAGGCAGGGTGGCTTTGCAGGGAGGCAACACAAAAGAGAATGGGTTCATGGCAAGCAGAAGACAGCAAAAGCAAGCAAGGAAGGGGAGACAAGACTCTTTCTGTCACTTACATTGTATGCAGGCTACCTGCTCTAGGGTGGGGTAGCACTCACACCCTTAATCCTAGCCAGAGCTATGCCAAGTCAATCAGTGGACTGACTTAGTAATCACACACCCTTAATTCCAGCATCATACACTCTAGATCCAGCCACCTCTGAAAAAGCCCATCTAAGACTGTGCAAGACTTTGGGGGACATCTAGACACGAACCATAACAACATCACTGTGTTAAGGGCCACAGGTGATTTTCTTACACACACTCAACTGAGAATCACTGCTTTAGACAGAAGTGCTTTGACAGCTTGTATCAGAACTATTTTAAGTATCACTTAAAACAAACAAACAAACAAACAAAAAAGCAGCTTTATGTTTGATTTAAAATTCCACAGCAAGAAACTGGGAAGGAAGGTTCTCTTTGTAGCTTAGAGCTTGTGAACTCACAGTATCTCTTGCCTGGGCGGGTGGTGGGCAGTTCTTGACCATTAGGCCCTGTGGACCATTAGACTGCAGGTCTTCCGCTTAAGGGACTAACAGCTTTTCTGAGATTCATAAAGGTATTCATGATCCAGAAATATAGAGGGAAGGAAAACTTGCTAACTCAACCCTCCCAGCCTGGAGGGAAACTGGACCCTAACCTTCTGGTGCCATCATCGCTGTAGTCTGATTCTTCTAGGCTGAGAGGAAAGGGTGATGGTTTGCACTCTAGCCTGAGGTTTGGAAAAGCCCCTTGTCCCCAGAGAAAACAATTCCAACTTTTAAAGTTCCATTGCCCTGTAAGCCAACATGCTCATTATAATAATTCTTGAATCTTCTTACTATACTGCAAAGCTTTCAAACTTTCTCTTCCTCCTCATCCCTTCCCCTCCCACACATACACACCCATACAGGGAATTAAGCTCAGGGCCTTTGCTCAGAGTTACACCCCTGGATCTTTTTTTTTTTTTTTTTTTTTTTTTTTTCTTTTTCTTTTTTTAAAGCAGACCCTCACTAAATTGCCTAGGCTGGGCTTGAACTTGTAATCCTCCTGCCTCAGCCTCCCAGAGTGCTGTGATTACGGTTATGTTCCACCCTGCCCAGGTCTGAAGTTTTCACATTCTAAAACTGAGAAGCAATAAATATGTAATATACAAAATGTATGGTTGCCTTCTTGCAGCAAGTAAGAAAAAGTATATATATATTTTTTTTTCTTTTTTTTTTTTTTGTGGGTACCGGGGGTCGACCTCAGGACCTTGCGCGCCAGCAGGCGCCCGTGCCGCTGAGCGATATCACCGGCCCCTTTTTCGTATGTGGGTTCCGGGAGTCGAACTCGGGCCCTCATGCTTGCCAGGCAGGCACTTATGCCCCTGAGCCATCTCACTGGCCCAAAGTCTATATTTTTAACAAAAAAATTTTTAAGGAAGAAAAGTTTAACGAGCCTTGATTTATAAAAGGAAGTTTAGAGGTTTTCTAGTTGGGATGACTGAAGGCTAAGAATCTCTGTTCTTTTTTCCCCCTGTGCCTCAGAGTATAAAACTCCTTCCTGCTTTTGTTTATTTATATTAATTAATTAATTAATTAATTAATTTGAGGTTTGTTTTTTTTTTTTCAGACAAGGCCTCGCAGTGTAATTCACGTTCACCTTGAACTCAAGGTGATCCTCCTGCCTCAGCCTTCCGAGTGCTGAGTTTACAGTCCTGCACCACCACACCCAGCTCCTTTTGTTTAGGGAGCTCTCTCTCTGGCAGAAATGCCCCCACCCACAGGCCTGCTCCTTCTTCAGGTCAGCACACAAAGCCCCCTGGCCTTCCCCGTGCTTGTACAGAATGGTTCCTGTCTCTATCACAGCACTCAGCACACTGTACTGTGATTATTGCTTCTGTGCCTGCCTTCCTCGGGAGATTCTAACCTCAGTATCCCTGAGGGATACTGAGGGATACATCTGGCAGGGTGGCTGCTCTGTGGGCAGTGCTAAGTAATTACACACAGAGCGGCCCAGCCTCCCGCGCCCTGCTGTCGCTGTCCTCGGCTGTGGTCACACAAGGGGGATCTGGTGGGCAGCACAGCTACCGTGCTTTGGCCTTCTGGCCCCTGCTCTAGACCACTAAGGTCCTCTCCCCTCCAGGGTAAACTGAGTCCAAACTGAATCCAATGCTGCAGACCAGCCGTGAGCCAAGATCCTCTTCAAAGCAGGAGTGAGACCGGAAGTGACCGATAACTGGCCTCTCTGTTCACAAGTCAGCTCTTGACTCTTAAACTTGCAGTTTTATTACTGCCGTACAAAGATTTCCTTTTTTCTAGGTCTGTAACTGTTTCAAACGGTGGGGGTGGGTAAGAGGTTTGCTTGGTATTATGTCCATTATTAATATAATAAAGCTTAATTCTGAACTAGAAAATCTCAATTTCTTCATGACATCTGAGTGAATTTAGCGGGAAGCAAAATACTGTATAGGAGTTCTGAAAGGATTGCATTTCATTTTGAAAACTAAAAGGGAAGATGGGCGGTGTAGACTCTTTGTTTCTCCTAGAAGAAGGAGTAGGCCTGTGCCCTGAGCTTGTCCAGGGGACTTTAAGAGCTTCCGGTATTAATCTGTCAACAGTACCTTTAAATTGACTCATTTTGACAAAATACAAATTAATAATTTAAGACTGAGCTGCGTACTGAACAGCTCCATCGCCTGAATTTTGGTAGAGAAAGTGATTAAAATAGTTATTTCTGTTACCAGATTATTGTTCTCTTCACCGTCTACCTTTTAATTAAGCTGGGGGGTGGAGGAAAGGAAGGAAGAGAAATAGTTTCCATCTTAAGTGGATTTTCTGTGATTTTACTGAAGGTCTCACTTCTAGTCTGTAGGAGTTGAGGCCTACCACCTAATTTTTCATTGAAACCATGACTTTATCACGCATTCGTCAGGATTATGAAATATTTCTCTTTGTGTGCGCTTGCGCATGCGCAGGTGAACTCTCCCTGCGCAGTGAGGGGCGCTCTGGAGAGGCCGAGGCAGGTCAGGTCGGAAGCTGCTAGCCTCAGTCGCCCTCCAGGTAGTCCAGCCTCTGGGTGGATGTGCCTAGCCCTCTTTGGAATAAGACAACCATGCACATTGTGGAGTGAAACCAAGTTACATCTATGCCATCATCTGACCACTTCTCTGCTGCTGTGTTTCGGTGTTGCTCTTGGGCGTTAATTAATTGCCTTTCTGGTTCCTGGTCAGAGTTAGATGTGATGTGAGTAAAGCCTTCAGCACATGCCCATTGAATTGGATGGGGCTTGGTGCTGGCCCTCAGCAGAGTTCTGCTATCTTGGTTCCCCTTTAAAGCTTGGACTTTATAATAAGGAGTCTTCTCTCCTGTTTGTTTCACAGTGTCAGCCAGGAACGTTTGCGGTAGTGTTTCGGTGTCGTGGAGTTCTTTTGTTAGCTTTGCCTCAGGCTTCTCTGCCCTTACTGAGTTAATCTGACACTAGAGGAGACCTCTCTAGTAGATTTTGCTGAGGAAGGGGTGGATGAGCATTTAGAAATACCATCCACTAAACTGGACATTCCTAATTAGAACTTGAGCATGGTTTAGGTAACTTATAAAAAGAAACTATTTCTCTAATCTGCAAAAGCAAAATACAAAGAGTTACAATCAGTGTTTTGAATATTGAGTAGTAATAGTTGTTCTGACTTTTCTAATCAGCTCAAACTTTTTGTTAGAGTTGAGATCATAAAATGAACCAAGTTTTTTTCCTAGAGAATAAGAATTAACACACTTTTAAAGCTAGTTTACAATATTTTCCAAATTGATAGAAACTGAAATGCATTGCCAGCTGATGTTTATTGTAGGTCCCTGTACAATGACTGTGAATTCTGTCTGTATCTCTAACATTTTGGGTAAAACATCAGTCTTACATGTGATCTTAGCTGAGTGACCTGAGATTGACGTAAGTCAGAGCCATACTGGTATTTTTTAATAATTGTGTCTGTATCGACTGTTATAAATAGCAGTGCATTTGGGGGAACACCTCACAGAGATGGTGTTGGCTTTACTCGGGAAGAATTATGCAACACAGTGATGTGTCAGCTGGTTGAATTCTTAGGAAGAAGGTCTTTGGCTTCTGGGCATCTCTGTGGAATGGCCCAAGGGCTTAGAGATGGTAAAAGATAACAGAATGTGACTTCCATAGTATTATGCCTTTGGCATAATGCTTCTCACAACAATACATGTCCACTTCTGTACAAGTGAAATTTCAGGCATCCATGAGAGAGGTCCAGAAATGTACCTGTGTACTCACAAATCTAGCCCAGCCAGTGCATGTACGGGTGGATGATTAAGAAATCTGCCTTGATGATGAAAATGATACGTAGAATCCATTTGCGTTCATTTCTGACTCCATGTGCAGTGGAATTATGCCTTCATGTCACTGATGCTCAGTAGCTGAGGCCGATCTATTTTAGAGCAGATACTAACAAAGCAAATGATAGTCCAGAACTGGTTATCCAATGAAAGACCTACAAAATGACTTTTAATGTGGTCTCATGAATTTGACCACTCTAAAGGCCAACATCCATGCATTAATACAATTTTTGATGATGAAGAGCTTCTAAAATCAATATGGTGAGTTGTAGAAAAAAGAAGGTAAACTCTTGTGTAAAACATAGCTCTACTAAAGAGACCATCATTAGCCTTTCCTTGAATTTCTTCTGTTTTTCAAAGAAGGCTTTGAGGTGCAGTAAATGCTGGTCCACAGTGTTTTCAGATGATTTGAAAAAGTCATCTTTAAACATATGAAAAAATAGAGTTTTTGTCAGGCATCAGTGCTTACCATATTTTTGCTACTTGTTACAAAGCCAGGTTTAGCCTGCCAGAAAATCTTGCCTAAAGAAATAGGCTTTCCAGGGCCGGTGAGATGGCTCAGCGGCGTAAGCGCCTGCCTTGCAAGCGCGAAGGCCCGAGTTCGACTCCCGGAACCCACATACGAAAAAGGGGCCGGTGATATCGCTCAGCGGCACGGGTGCCTGTTGGCGCGCGAGGTCCTGAGGTCGTCCCCCCGGTACCCACAAAAAAAAAAAAAAAAAAAAAGAAATAGGCTTTCCAGAAGTAAAATTGAGGACCATAGGTATGACTTTCTAAACAGGATACTTTTAAAATCTTAATGGCATCTGAACATGGTGGCACATCAGTAATCCTCGCCCTCTGAGAAGCTGAAGCAGGAGGATTGCCAAATTCCAGCCCACCCTGGGCAATTTAGCAAGATCCTGTCTCAAAATAAAAAACGGGCTAAAAGGTCTAGAGATGTAGCTCAGTGTAAGGGCCCTGAGTTCAATCTTCAGTACCACAAAAACAACCCTAAATGGCTAATTACAATTATTTATTAAATGAACTTCCTTCCTCTCTTGCAATCCCAGCACTCTGGAGAATCACGAGCCTTGGCAAGCTAGTGATTTAGTAAGACCTTGTTTCAAAATTAAAAAGGGCTGGGGATGTAGCTCAGCGTGAAGGCCCTGGGTTCAATCATCAGTACCTCAAAAAAGAAAAAAACATTTTCTTACTCATCCTTATTACATCTAAGGAAAGTGGCAGGTTTGAGGGGACATGCAAAGACTGAAGGGAGCTTGTTCACATTTTGTTAGAAAGCTCAGAAGTTTCTTTGCACAGCTTCCTTTCTGATAACTCCACCTCAGTTTTCAAAATAGGACTGGTTATCTAGAAGCAAATTTTTGGGTGAAGAACAGGGCAGGTGATAGGCCTTATGGTTTCTATCTAGATGTCCCCCCAAAGCCTCATGTAATCACAGGTGAGGCTTTGTGTGTGTGTGTGTATGTGTGTGGGTACCGGGGGTTGAACTCAGGACCTCGCGCTTGCCAGGCAGGCACTTATGCAGCTGAGCCATCTCACTGGCCCAGGTGAGGCTTTTGAAAGGTGATTGGATTATGGGTTATTACAGCTGGCTTGCTGTTAGGAGGTGGGTTGTGGTGGGGAGAGGTGGGTCACTTTGGGTGTGATCTGGAAGGGTGTATCCCCTTCCCAGCTCCTCCCTTGATCTCTCTGCTTCCCAGATGCTTTCAGGTGAGCAGCTCTTCACCATGCCCCTCTGCCGCGCCATCCCGCCTTAGAGCCAGTTGACCATAGACTGAAACGTGAGCCATCATAAACCTCTCCTTCCTTAAATTGTGGATGTTGGGCATTTTGTTCCAGCATCAAGGGAAGTAACGAAGACAATGGGCCATGGCCAGTGCACAGCTTTGTGGGATGAAAGGGAAGCAGATCATTCCTCTCCCCTCCACTTCATCATTCTTAGTGTCCTTTTCCTCCTCCTGGGAGGAGCTCTCTGGAGTACCCTCTCAGTCTCCCTCATCCTCCTTCTGGCTTCTACTAACTACTCTAGTTACCAACCCCTAAATGGGTTTTGTAAAGTGAGAAATGGTCACATAGAATGCATGCTAGATTTGGAGGACCTGATCTTCTAATCAGTTTAGTTTGGGCTTAGCTCTTCATGACGCCAAAGAACCTACAGCTTAGGCAGGTGTAGAGTTGTAGCGGATTCTCTGGTGTGAGCGGACGTAGCACACCTGAAATGGACATACTTGTTGGACAGTAAGCATACAAGCAGCCGTCCGTACACCCTGTAGCCATGGTGCACATTTGTGGAGCACTCAGTCAGCTGTGGAAAGAGCTGTCCCTTCTGCCATAGTCAACTTTGTCCTTTTGAGAGTTGCCAGAACCAAGCAAAGTGCTCTCTTGTGGTGTTTTTCAGATTGGGATCTTTTCCTTTATTTTGTTCTTGTTTGTTACTACATTTACACAGTCAATAGGTTGCAAAATTTGAGATAACTTAATTGGGGAATGTATTGAACATGACAAATTAAAGAAACAACTCAAAACAGCCACATCTAGTAGAAACATTATGTTAATGAAGAAGACCAGAACATGATTTTTTTTTTTGGTGTGGGTACCGGGGGTTGACCTCAGGACCTCATGCGCCAGCAGGCGCCCATGCCGCTGAACAGTATCACCGGCCCTTTTTTCGTATGTGGGTTCTGGGAGTCAAACTCAGGACCTTGTGCTCACCAGGCAGGCGCTTATGCCGCTGAGCCATCTCACCAGCCCCCAACTCCATTTCTTACCCAGAGAAGGTGCCAGGGAAGCAATCCGGTTCAGCTTATCAGAGTTGGCCAAAGCCACACTCTGAACTGGCACAGGATTGGACTGTAAGACTGAGCAGGGAAGAAATATAAATGTATCCAGATGGAGCAAGCCTCGCCTTTCAACTTCTAGAAGGTTCTTGGATAAAGTTCTAATATTTTGACTCCTTGCAGGTTTCTTGCTTGTGTTCACTGTGTACCCGAAAAGCAAAGCCTCCCCCGAGTTTTCTGTGCAGTCCTTTCCCTGGGAGTGTTTGCCATCTTCAGTAGAGCCCCAGTCTGCAGAAGCAGAGAGGCCGCGGGTGACAGAGCAGCACACTAACTTGGGGTAAGGGCTCAGGTGCAGGTGCTGATACAGGACAGTAAATAGCCAGGGCCCTGATCTCACGCACAAGCAAAGACTTAGAGAACTTGAAGAGAAGACAGTTACCACACACTGGGAAGGATGTAGTGGGGTGCAATTAAATTAGAAGGAACTTGAGAAGTAGGCTGTGAAGGACAGATTGCCAAATGAGAAGAGGCAGGAGAGTAAACAGCATGAGCCTCTGAATAAATGGGAAACAAATATATAACTGTATACACATGGTGTTTCCCCCAGAAGAAGGAAGGAGGGAGAGAATTTTCCCTTTCATTTTGTAGTTTTTCATGCGATTTCAATTTCCTTACCATGTGATAAACATTTCTCTTTTTGGATAAAAGGAATAAATGGGTTATCTGGATGATGGGATTATGGGCCTTTTAAATTCTTATCTTCATACTCTTCCTATAGTATAGAAAAGCTAGTAAGTGCTATTTTAAAAAATAAAACTATTTGTCTGAGGATGTGGCAGCTCAGTGTTAAAGTACTTGTCTAGCATGTGGGTGCCCTGAGTTCAATCCCCAGTACCACCAAAAATAAAATTAAGCTAAATCAATGGAAGAATTATTTTCACATGCCTCTCCTTCTTTTCTCCTCTTTTTTTGCATCCTGCCTAGGGCATGCTAGGCAAACGCATGTACCTGGGATTACATGTGCATGTGATGGCTCGCACCACCGTGCCTACTCTGCTTTCATTTCTTTTTATAACAAGTGTACAATTAATACTTCTCTGGTATTACAGATATATTTATGGAATAGCTGACAGAGGAGTTAATTTAGTCCTATAGCTCATCTGTGAATTTGTGTAATAAGTAATTCATAGGCCATAAGGATACTTGCTAGTTGAAAAGGACAATCTGTGGCTCAGGAATTCTCAAGAGATTCTAGATGGAAATGAGGTGTGGAAACAAGGAACTGGTTTCTGTCAAAAACATGTCCCTTAAACCTTGATATGGCATTTTTCACTCATGTTTTTCTCCTCTCTTTGCTCCTCCCACTGTTTGAAAATGAAAGCTGATTGCTTTGAAGAGGTGAGTCAGTACCTGTTGTACTGACTTCTAACTTCTAACTTCTGGCAAAAATTAGAATATTGTCTTAGTTCCTTACCTTACCACTGGGACAAAATACCCAACACCTGCCACTTAGAGGAGGCAAGGTTTATTTTGGCTCATGTTTTAGAAGTTTTAGTCCTTGCATGGTTGGCAGTCTGGTGGAACGAAAAGCTGCTCACATCATGGTGGCCAGGAAACAGCAGGGGGCGGGGTTATACACCTCTTCTGACCAGACCCACCTCCTAACAGCTCGTCAGCTATCGCGCCCCATGGTCCAGTCATCTTCCAAAAATCCCACCTCTGAGCATATGAAGTTCTTGGGGGGCATCTAGATATAAACTATAACAAATATGTAGGCTCTGTGTGTGTGTGTGTGAGTGTGCGCATGCACGCGCGCTTGCCATACTGACGCAGTAGCTGGGTATGCTGTTGCATTTGGCTTTTTGTAGGATTCTTGGTATACCAAATGAAGGAGGTGTTAACATAGGAAATATGTACAGAGTCATTAAACCACCACCTAGTTTTGCATGAATTAGTGTTGTCTTTAGGTTCATGCATTGTCCTCTGTAGCCTTGTATTACCCCACATGCCTATTATTACCTCCTCCACCTTTTCTGATGCTCACCACCTTCAAAGCCTAGTGGGAGCCTCTCCTTCCCCCTGATGACTGGTAAGAGTGGAGAGCTGGTTGTTGGTGAAAGAGGAAGGGGAAGCTGGAAAGGGGCTTAGGGCCCCATTTTGGAAGGCTCAGTGGCTTGGACTTCATTCTGTAGTCAGTGAGAAAGCTGTATCAGTTTAGCGATTACTTGTGAGTACAGAATCCCCCAAAACAATAATTTAAATAAATGGATGTTCTTCATTACCTGTAGGGTAGACAGAAGAGAGCAGTTGGCTGGTACTGATCCAAGCAGCATAGAGATGCTAGGACCAGTTCTCCTTTGGCCCTTGCCGTTTCTTCATGAGGGCCTCCTGGTTAGCAGATGGATGCTCTGCCTTGGTGTCCTCATGCCATGTGGCTTTGCCTTCAGGATCATTCCCACAAGCTCCTCCTGACAACTGCACTTTTCAATCTGTTGCCAAGAACTGTGTCCCATGGCCCATCAGGCAGGGGCACAGGGCCTTCCCTATCCAAATTTGCATTATGAATTTCTAGGAAAGAAATGTTACATCAAGCATTTCCCAAATTGTTTTTTGTTTTTGTTTCTTTATAAAGTACAGCTTTTGTCTTGCCTTTCATGAGATTATCAGTATTTAGAACTTTAGGGTACATAGTTCTGAAAATTATATAAGATGGAATGAAATCGAATGCTAAGCAGTATGGGGTTGACGGGGTACAGTAAAAGTCAGGGGAAGTAATGTGACCAGGAAAGAATAGCTGGAAAAGATTTCCTATGAGATTTGAGCTGAACTAGGATGCATGGATGGAATTCTGTATGTTACTACAGCGGTGAACACGTACCACTACACATTTATGAAAGCCGGTAGAACACACACCACCAAGAGCAAATCCTAAGGTAAACTTCAGACTTTCAAGAATAACGGTGCATCTGTGCAGGTCATCAGTTTTGATGAATGTCCCACTCTGCTGTGAGGCAGGCTGGCGTGTGGGGAACTGAGATATATGGGCACTTTCCAGCCAATTGTGTTATGAACTTTTTTTTTTTTTAACATGGGTTCCGGGAGTCGAACTCAGGACCTCGCGCTTGCCAGGCAGGTGCTTATGCCACTGAGCTATCTCACCGGCTCCCTGAACTTCAAAAAAACAAGACTGTATGTAAATAGTTGGAGGAATGTTGAGGCTGGTGTTCTAAGGAGGAAAAAGAACAAGGTTACAGACATAGAAATGACTACAGCATGGTGAAGCGAGTTGGCCCATAATTTTACACCTTGGAGTTAAATGCTCCGTGGTTACCTGAAGTGAATTGGGGTAAACTTCATCTTCCAATACTTGCCAGTCATTCGTACTGAATTTTATGAAGTTTGCATATGAAGATATAAAATACTTCATTATTATTTTCTACAAAGGAGAAATGATTATCGGTATTTTGTAGTGTGTATATGTGTATTTGTTTCACTGATAAAATTCAACTAGTATTCATAGGATGAAAATGGCATTCACATTTCTTTGTAAAACTGATATTTTAAACTGAGTCTATTAATTATTTGGTATTATTTCTAAAAAGTTACATTTTCTACTCTGATCACTTTATTTTACATTAGTATGAAATCTTTTCTATTTTATAGTCAGTAGTAATCATTTTGTAAAATACTAGCATTAGCCAGGTTGGTTGTCCTTGAAATAAATTATTATTCCTGTTAAAGTAAAAACAACCTCTCTCACTTGCTTGCTTTAATTAAGCAAAGTACTATGATACTGAGTTCTAATTATTTTTCTTTTCCAAGTTATTTAATAGTTTCTTCTAATTACACATTGCATTTAATTGAGTTAGGTCTAATTTTGTAAACTCTGTATCTAGCTGTTAAAATTTAAGTGCATAACTACAATCTCTGATTTACCATTTCTCAGGGTAACTGGGAAACTTTAATACGGTTCGACTCTCTTCCGCTTGTTGTTTTTGTCCTGTACTTTGCTTAGTCTCAAAGCAAGCATTTAGGACAACAGAGTGGGTCATTTGTTGGACCAGTTAATTTTTACCAGTTGAGAGCAAACCCTCTTGGATCAAATGTTCAAAGGTAGAAACAAAGCCATGAGGACCCAGGACCCTTCAGGAGGACCTCAGAGGGGACGCGTGAGTCCTAGAGGAGGTGGAGGGCAGAGGTGCATGTGCGGCGTTTCCTGGAGCCGCGCAGGTTTTGCTGGGTGAGGGCTCTGCTGCCCACTGCCTCTGTGTTCGGAGTGCACCAGAAAGAGGTGGTCCCAGGCCACAAGGCTGCTTGTCTCTCTCCATCCCCTTGTCATCCTCCCAGCACTCTCACATGGGACACTACTGGAATAAAGCTTTCAAGCATGCAGGAAGATACGTGAAGCGTTCATAAGGCTAGCAAAGACTTACTGAGCATCCCAATATATGGCTTAGCTTTCTATTTTAAAAAATTAAAGAAAAGAGATTCAAATTTAAGATATTGGGCCAGGCATGGTGGCACATACCTGTAATCCCGGCTCTCCAGGAGGCTGAGGCAGGCAAGGAAGTTCATGAATTCAAGACCAGGTCAAGACCAACAGTGTCTAAAAAAAACAAAATTATTGGAAAATCACTTAAAATTGTATTTTTTAGGGGCCGGTGAGATGGCTCAGCGGCTTAAGCACCTGCCCAGCAAGCGCGAGGGCCCGAGTTCAACTCCCGGAACCCACATACAAAAAAAGGGCCGGTGATATCGCTCAGCGGCACGGGCGCCTGCTGGCGCGCGAGGTCCTGAGGTCGACCCCCCGGTACCCACAAAAAAAAAAAAAAATTGTATTGTTCAAATTGTAAACTTAAAAATGGTATATCAGCCCTATCTGCTAGGTACCTAGAATTTCTAGATTTTTAAATTTTGGAAACCTGAAGATGAGTAAATTTATTTTCATTGTGTTCTTAAGTAGTAAAGTTTCCTGTAGTTTAAAAGCAAAATAAAGCCTGGCATGTGGTGTAGGCCTGTAATACCAGCACTCTGGGAGCCTGAGGCAGGAGGATCTCAAGTTCAAGCCCAGCCTGAACAACTTAGCAACTTAGCAAAATCCTGTCTCAAAATAAAAAATAAGAAAGGACTGAGGATGTAGCTCAGTGTGAAGGCCCTGAATTTAATCCCCAGTACTGGGGCCAGGCTGGGGTGGTGGGGATGACTGCAAGTTATTTTCCCATTATTATGATTAAGGAAAAAGGTATAACTATAGCTGAGCTGAAACTCTCTGAAGCCAGTGGCCAAGTTCTGCCATATTGGTCATTTGCTCTTCAGGACCACTGACACCAAGTTAACATAGGTTTGCTTTCCCTCAGGCTCTGAGGAAATAGAAGTCCAGTTCCTGGGGAGAGGGAGTAGGAAAGAGCCAGAAAGACTCTGTACAGTATATTGATCTTGCCATCAGCCAGGCAGTGAGCTGCCTTTCTTTATATTATCTCATTTAACTGTCACAACTCTGAGCACTATTCCGTGTTTCCAGAGGGGAAAATTAAGACTTAGCTTAGTGATGTGCTGAGGATTCACAGCTCATAAATGGCAGAGCAAAATTCGCTAACTCAACCCACAGCTAACTTGCCCAGACACTGAATATGCGATGCCCAGGACTCTGGAGGACCAAAAAAGTTGGGAGAAAGGGGGCCATTAAAACATCTCCTGTGTGCCAACCTCTGTAGTAGATTAACACATGTCTTCTCAATTAACCAACCCAACCACGCTGTGATTTGGGCAGTATCACCTCAAATTACCACTTAGAGAAGTCAGGTTACTTTCTGGTCACTCAGCAATAAGAGCTGGGGCTGAGATTTGAATTTAGTCCCTCTCTTTTGCTTTCACCATGAGCCGAAGAAGTAATTGAAGGAACATAGACTCTCACAGTGGTAGAAGAGAGAACGATAATAAAAGCCTGAAAGTGTTAGAAATATGTCCAGCCTAATGGCCACAAACTAGCAGTGCCTAGTCTTGGACTAAACAGCCTGAAAATCTTTAAAATTGTTTTGTATTTTGCTAAATGTAACCTATCAGTTTTACGTGATCATAGAAAATTTCCTCAGCTGGATTTTAAATTTGTTCTGTGATGAGTATGACTTCAGCGGTCTCCTGGATTAGAAACAAATTCCCAACCCCCAGGCAGGCAGACAGATGTCTGATGTGCAATTCGAATGGCTCAAGTTTGAGTCAAATGTAGATGAATTCAAGTAACCAGACCTCCAGTGTAATTGAAATTTATTTTTGACATTTGAATTGCAGGAGAATAAAGTAAATTAGAGCCAAACCCTGCCCCCCACACCCAAGAGGAAAGCTTTTATCGGGGCTTATTCACGTCGGAGACTCGTACTGAACATGTGTTGGGGCCTTGTTTGTCCTTCATGGTCTGGTTGTTGTATAATATTGTTAGGGTTGACGTGTGTTGCCAGGACCTGGGGTACGAAGGAGTCATTCACCGGAGAAGGATTAAATGATGTTGAGTACACCCAGGCCAGAAAGTAATGAAAACATCTGAAACATATTCTAAACCAGTGGGGCTAATCATGTTTCACTTACCTAGAAAGAATAAGTAGAATATTCCTAAGCAGCTGAGCTAATTAAGATCTTACCTGCTTGGGCTACAGGGGATGATAAAATAAGAAAATTATAATCAAATCCCAGTGGCACTCTGCTCCTTTCCATTTATCTTTCTTAAGTGTTCACTTCTTTATAAGTAGCTTTTAAAAGATTAACTTGTAAAGTAAGGGGAAAGCTGGGTCTACCACAGTGAGCAACAAAGATTCCAACTGTAGTCAATTTTTGGTCCTTTGAGCACCGCCTCTGACATCACGAGACTGTCAGCCACCCCTGACCAGTCTGGGCTTTCCCCGTCTGTGGTGACGACCACCAGGAGGTTCTGGCAAGTGCGATGAGGGCGCCTATTGACTGCAGCAATGTGGAGCAGGGCCTGCCTTCGAGTTACCTCCTGGACCAGCCTCAGGGCCTATCCTGGTTCACTCATTCATCTTGATTTGTCCCCTTCCCTCAGCCCACGTATGCACACGCACCCAGTGTAACCTGTTCCAATGGGAAATTATAAGGTTAAATCTCCTCAAAGTGCCAACTTCCTATTAGAAACCACTGATTGAAGCCAGATGTGAAGATGTGTATCTGTAATCCCCACACTCCTGAGAGGTGGAGGCAGGAGGATCACAAGTTTGAGCCCAGCCTGGGCAACTCAGCAAAACCCTGTTTAAAAAAAAAAAAAAAAAAAAATTTAAAGGGCTAGGGACGTATCAAAGGCTCTCCAGTCAATCCCCCAATATTTAAAAAAAAAGGCTCTGAACATACATTAAATAAAATATTTTGTGTAAATATAAATTTACCCAGTGTAGGCGCAGTTCACATTCCCTCAAATGGGCCACTACCGCAGGACTGGTCACCCGAGCTGAGGTCGTTGGTTTTTGGATGTATCCTTCTCACTGAACTGTACTCTTCTTGCGGGTGGAGGTTAATTTCCTAAATTTGGCCTTGTACCTGATAAAAAGGTTAACAGAAATCTTGAATGGATGAATGTTTTCTGCATAAATAATAAGAAACTAAATATGTCTTTTCTCTTTTGTCTCATTTTATAGCGCCTGACAGCTATAAAGTGCAAGATAAGAAAACTGCCACCAATCGCCCCTCTGCTGCAATTTCAGGACAAAATAGCAGCCACTCAGGAAATAAACCAGGTATGATGTATGGCATTTACTTTTGGAAAGTAAAGGTTCTTCAAAACCTTTGTAGTTTGTGAGTATAAATCAGAACCTCTCAAAGCCTTGGTTTTCTCTCTTTAAAATGGAGATTCATACAGCCTGCTTGCTTCTCAGAATCATTTCGATAGTTGAGATGTACCCACCATTGAGGTGGTTTGTGTGGGTACATTTGTTTACTGTCGAGCAGTGTATAAGAGGTAATAATTTTATTACTGTTTGAAACTGTGGCTATGCATATGTGACTACTGCAGCTTTTGCTGCAAGCCCAGCGTTCTTGCATATCTCTTTTGTGACTTTTTCAAAAACCACTTAAAGAAATCTTTACACATAGCAAAGCTCCCAAAGAATCATGTTTTTGTTCTCCGTTCCCTGCAATGGTTGTACACCTACACAGTAATTCCATTTAATAACCTGTGATTCATGATCTGTTCCACTCAGTGATACGAAGAAGCAAACAGTCTGTAAACATAATACAAACAACTGAATAGACAGCCAGTTTCTCCAGGTATCCCGCGGTGGTTCTTGGGAGGGATGAGAGACAGTCAAACAAAGGGAAAGCAAACTGAAGACTCCAAAAGCCACTTCATGCTGCATTCAAGGCCAGAGTCACTCAGGAATAAAGATGGAAATAACCACATCTAATCTCATGGAAAATATTGTCTGTTATCCTTAATTTTGGAGTTTTTTTTTTCCATGTAGAAGACATCTTGATAAATCTGGCCGGTCTTTTAGAAGGAAGACAATAGCAAGTATTGTTGCAAGTGTTGCTTGACCAGCTGTTGGTGGAAAATGATGTGCAGTTTCAGTGTGGCTCTAATTAGCAGGCCGAGATTTCCCTCTGTAGTCAGCTTGCCTGTTCATTCATTCATTTACCCGTCCATCTACCCACCTGCCTCCCAGCCACCACCTAATGTTTACCGAGCAGATTCTTCTGTGCCCGGGAGCGGGGCTGTGGGAACAGGGAACAGGATCTGAGCCCATTCGAGTGGACTTTTGTCCCTTATGCTCGGGGGGGGCGTCCCTGCGGAAGCAGAAGGTCTACCTCTTTATTTTACCGTGAGAATTTAATATAGCCAAAGTGTCTGTAGCATATTTCTCTGGCTCTTGGCATTCACCATTACTTCCAGTTTCTACCACTGTTTTCTGGGCAGGTAGTGCCTGTATGTCCTGATAACTCGCTCACTCATGTAGTGCTAGCACCATGGAGTCCCGAGGGGTATATTATCGTTGAAAGGCGCGACCCCGGCCTCCAGGAGGCAGTGTGGGGAGTGAACAGTCTGTGCGCAGGTCCTGTAACACGGCGCACCAGTGAGGGGAGAAGGGCACAGAGGCCGTACGTCTCCTCCAGCCCGGGTGGCCATCTCTTCACGGAGCTGCTCAGTTCACTTTGCTCAGGTGAGACAAGGAGATACGTCCTTCCTGATCGTGCTCCGAGCATCACTGGGTCTGTATGTGCCTTCTTGTATATGCAAATAGGCAAAGATGTATTAAAGGCTGTCGTTTCAGGAACCATCATTTTATTTTCCTGAGCCTCTCCAAAAGATGATTTGAAAGGTTATGGTAGAAGATTGGGCTATAGTAAAACCTTTTGATTTTATGGAAATCTGTCTAAAGCACTTTGTTGGTTTTTATTCCCTTGGACTTAAAATGGAAAAAAAAAAGTACTGTATTTTTGGATATTGTCTTAACCAGATGTGGGTATCCTAATAAATTTACAGTACTGGTAGATGGATAAATTTCAGCTAAATTTCCTTTCCTGCATTACAGTCACATGTCTGTAATCTCAGCTACTCAGAAGGCTGAGGCAGGAGGATTACAAGTTCTAGACCAGCCTGGGAAGCTTAGTGAGACCCTGTGTCAAAATTTAAAAAACAAAACCAGATTGAGAGTGTAGCACAGTGCTCCATAGGTTCAATCCACAGTACCACAAATACGAACATACACATACACAGGTGACGGAAGTCACACGGGCTCTTTATAACTAAAGGAACATCCTGTCCAGTGTCATCCAGCAAGGACCATTGCTCTCTGCTGTGAATGCTCAAAGCCAGACCCAGAGAGACCGCTTGTGATGTGCAAATCTATCCACATGCCCTGGTTCTCAGAGGAGGGGGACAGGGTTCTCCAGAACTCTGTCAGCTTTCTCCAAATGCTCAATAGTTTGACCTTTTTAGGAGAGAGAATTGCACCCGCCCCATGGACCTAAGAAAAGCAGAAACTCAAATTCATTAAAAATCCCCTTACTTCCTGTCCCTCCGCTGTCCTCCACAATGGTCTTAGAGCCACTAAAACCTCACTTTTCCTCATGTTTATAAATACTTTTCCTTCGAAGAGGAATGTACAACTTGGATTCTTCCACCCCGGCCTTGACAGCTGCACCAGGCCCTCTAATGACTGTGTAGCTGCCACAGAGCGTAGAAAGGCACAGGACCGAGTTAGAGATTGTTTTCTTATTTGAAAAATAAGCATATTAATAATTCCTGACTGAGTGAATAAATGTGTGGCTAACCCATAGTAGTACTGGGGGTGATAAAATGATAATATATGCAAAGCACTAGCAGCAGTTATTTGCTGTATAGACAGTACTTGGGGGTGCACACCAGTAATCCCAGCATTCAGGAGTCTGAGGAAAGAGGATCCCAAGTTCAAGGCCAATCACAGTTAACTCCTCTTTCCAAAATATAGTAGCTGTTAGTTATGATCTGGTGAGTTTCTGAAAAACCCCGTCAATGGAAGTTTATTTTCCCAATCTTTTGAAGTCAAGTGACCCTGTTTTCAGGCTTGTGAGGGACAGCACGGGTTTTTGCATGTCATCACGGACAGAATGTCAGTAGCACTTCTTTTCACTCTTAAATGTTTCCCATTTTGAAAAGAAATTTTTTTCTCATTTTGTGTCATCACCATACACTTTAATCATCACAGACATGAGGCTGAATGCAGATTGTAATGGCAACTTACACTGAAATCGTGTATCTCCACAGCCTTTTCTTCTTCTGAGAATCAGTAACTTAATTTTATGCTAATGATGCCGATCTATTGGGAGACAGTGTGGAATGTACACATTACATTATTTTCTGTGCCTTGGTTCTTTTCAGGGAAAAATGACGTGAGAATGGAAATGAGAAGAAAAGCAATGTGTTATAGAAAATCCACTCTTTACCTGAAATTCTTCCATTGTACTTTTTTCTTTTTGAAAAATCTAACTTTAAAGATAAATTTTATCAGGTTTTGGTTATTAAAAATAAGATTTTGGGCTGTGGGTGTAGCTCAGTCGCACAGTGCCTGCCTGGCAAGCATGAGGTCCTGAGTTCAATTCCTGGTATGAAAAAATAAAAAAATAAAACTAAGATTTTTAACCACTTACCATCGTTATTTAAATACGGGATGACCAAAAATTGCATATTTTTTCATTAAGTTTTATAAGATAATATAACAAGGGGCCGGTGAGATGGCTCAGTGGCATAAGCGCCTGCCCGGCAAGCACGAGGTCCTGAGTTCGACTCCCGGTACCCACATACGGAAAAAGGGCCGGTGATAACGCTCAGTGGCACGGGTGCCTGCTGGCGCGTGAGGTCCTGAGGTCGATCCCCGGTACCCACAAAAAAAAAAAAAAAAGATAATATAACAAGAAATATTAAAACAATAATTCTATCAAATTTATTCAATAAAGAATCAACTGGTTGAAATGACACCTGCCCAAGCATCGCTCGGGATAGTCAGTACATGAACAAACACGCTGCCCAAGTGATGCTCGGGGTAAACTGCTAGGTGGTTAATTGCTAACATTTCAATTTTCAAGTCTCTTAGTAGGTACAGGAGTGCTCTTCTCTTGCCTTGTTGGTTCCTGTGAGTGGAACTTCAAACCTCTGGGAGTGAGGGAGGTTCACTCTTTCAGCAGCTGTTTACCGAGTGTTCTCTGCAGCCGGGTGCAGCCCAAAGCACTGGGGCTGCAGCGGTGAACAGAGGAGCCCTTTCCTCCTCACCCCAGCTCACAGCCCCTGTTCTCGTTATTCTTTTTTTATGTGGGTACCGGGGCTCGAACTCAGGACCTTGCATTTGCTAGCAGGTGCTTGTACTACTGAGCAATATCACCGGCCCTTTCTCTTGTTATTCTTAATATTCACTTAAGAATGGCAGAATTGAAACTCAGCAACTTTTTCTCTCTACGGTTGAGTGTTTTTAGTGCCAGGTTCCTAAATGAGTCAAAATCATCTGGAATATCACCATCGCTGTGTGTGTGATACCTTAGAAAGGTTGCGTTCATTGTTCCTCCCATCTAATTCCAGAGTGATGACTCTCAGCGCAGATCTCAAAGGAGGGTGTGGGAACTACGCAGTCCTTAGCATGGGTGTAGTGATAGTGATCAGTTGATATATTTGTGCAGCACTGTACGCAGCCTCATTTCTTACGTATTACCAGACAGCGTGCAGTTTGTTATAGATGGAGAGCTTTTTTTTTCTTTTAGTGATACTAGAGATTGATCCTTGGGCCTTACACATCCTAAGCAAGAGCTCTACCACCGAGCTACACCTCCAGCCCTTATTCTTTTTAAATTTTGAGATAAGGTCTCACTAAGGTGCCCATACTGGGCTCAAATTTGCAGTCCTCTTGCTTCAGCCTCCCACAGTGCTAGGATTACAGACATGTGCCACCACACTCAGCCATAATGGATTTTATATTTTTTTTTCCTTTTTTAAATGTACAAGTTTTTGAAGTTTAAGAGGCATTTTGGATGGAAGGCCTTTAATTCATTGATGAAATATTACTGTGCTATCTCTAATGTGGTAGGTAGATTCCTGGTTTTGATTTTGGTTTTGTTTTTTTTTTTTTGCAGTACTAGGACTTGAACCCAGGGCCTTCCCACCTCAGAGCTACATCCCCAACCCCTTTTTTGGTTTTTTGGGTTTTTTGTTTTCTGTTTTTTGAGATGGGGTCTTGCTAAATCACCCAGGCTGGACTCAAACTTCCAGTCCTCCTGCTTTTGCTTCCCCGAGTGCTGGGATTACAGATGCCCTGTTTTTAACATAAGAGTCTAAAAATGGACCTGTTTTTAACATGAGAGTCTAAAGCTGTCCTGTTAATTCAGAAAACTCCGATTTTAAGTGTAATTATTGTTGTAATCATCATCATCATTTTTCTGTGTGGCAGTGGGATGACCCTCTAAAGGTAGCCCTCTGCTGAACAGATAGGCGCATGCGCATGCATGTACACACACACACACACACACACACACTGCCTCACTCAGATAGGCACATGCACGTGCATGTACACACACACACACACACACACACACACACACACACTGCCTCACTCAGGATAATCCAGAATCCTTGCTATGCCCCCTGTAGTTCATAGCCTGCCAACCTTACGCTGCTGGAGTCAGCCTGTCTCCCAGTTATTTCTTTTTTTTTTAATAGCACTTTAATAGTACTTTTCTTTTTTTGTTTGGTTTTTGTTGTTGTTGTTGTTTTGGTTTTTTCTGAGGCAGGGGCTCACTATGTAGTTCAGGCTGGCCTTGAACTCACTGTGTAGCTCAGGCTGGCCTCGAACTCATGGCAATCCTCCTGCCTCAGCCTCCTGAGTGCTGGGATTACAAGAATGCACCACCACATTGTTGAACACATTAGGTACTTGTGACCTCAGGGCCTTTGCTCACACTTTCTCTGGAACATCTGCATAGCCAGCTCCCTCACACCCATTGAGCCTTTACACATAAAAGTGGCACCACATCAACACCTTCCTTGGGCCCCATCTAAAAATCATCCTCCCAATAAAGCATTTAACTCAACCTAACACTCTTAAGTGCACCTCTGCTCTTTTCATTCTATGTATTTTACTTACCCTACTTACTAAATTTTTCCTGAGTAGAACAGTAAACCCCTTGAGGGCTGAGGTTTTGTCTTTTCATTGACTCCTGTCTTTTTAGCATACAGAGCAGTGCCTGGCTTGCAGTAGACTCTCCCTGTGTGTTGAAAGAGCAGACTACTGGGACTTAGGTGTTAAGTATTATACTAATAACTCACTATCATTCTAATGATGTGAGGCGGGTTCTATTTTTTACTTCATTTTACAGGTAATAAACACTCACATTGTAGCTGGAGGTTTAGAAAGTGGTCAAACCAAGGGAGGTGGCACATGCCTGTAATCCCAGCACTCAGGAGGCTGAGGCAGGAGGGTCACTTTGAGATGTAGGCCAGCCTGTAATATATAGTGAGACCTGTCTCAGAAAGCCAAAAGTTAAAACTAAGAAAGGTGGTCAAGTAACTTGGCCATATTTGTCTAGCAAGTGAGTGATCCTACAGAAACTGAGCTCCTGTTGCTTGACTCATCATCTCTGACTGGTAACATCTACTCAATATAAATTCCCTTAGCTAGGATCCTGTTTATTGTTAAGAAACAGACTATAAAAGTATATTATTAAATAAATAATAATAACAATAAATCATAGAGTTTTAAGTATAAAAATAACAAGTTTGATAGCTTAGGAACTCAAAACATTGTTTATTATATTGCTTGGTGAAAATAGCAAAAAGGCTACAGATGAAGTTATGATTTTTTTTTTTTTTTCAGGGCTGGAAACCAAATGCAGGGCCTCATGCTTAGCAAATGCTGTATCACTGAGCTACATACCCAGCCTGCATACCCTGCATAATGTTTTTAAACAGAAGAAAAAATGCTTAAGAATTCTCAGAAAATACACACAATAATATATCACTGTAGCTATAGACATATATACTAACTGCTGCAATACATGTGGTAACATTTCATTGGTCAAACTGATTAGGCAAAAGGATATTTGTCATTGTGTATCTTTTTTAATCGGCTCTTCCTCTGGGTTTTTTTTATGTCATTTTAGACCCTCCGCCTGTGCTACGGGTTGATGACCGGCAGCGGCTGGCCCGGGAGCGACGCGAGGAGCGGGAAAAGCAGCTAGGTACCGCAGGCCCCAAGCCCACGGCCTTGTCTGATGAGTCGGGGGCGCTCTGGTGGAAACACTACCTTTTCCTCCTCCAGGATGAGGGATGCTTAATGGGAACAAATGGACATCACAGTAATAACCCCACCCTCTTGCTACCTTTGCAAATTTTGTAGATGGATCGAGAAGCAGAATTTAGTGTGATATACAAACACACGGCTAGTTTTGAGTATCAGTCAACTCCAGCCCCAGGATTAGGGTCATTTTTATTTCTTAATCCTGTGTAATACAGTTCATGGGGTGCTGGAGGGTCTGTATGAGTAGAGTGATGATGCGGCTTACATCATGCTGAGAAATAACATGGTTCCTTTGTAAGCGAACAGTTGTGAGACTGCACTGCTAAGGTGCCTTCTGGCCTCCATGTTAAAATAATACTGCTATTGAATGTCTAGACAGATGATACCCATGTTTTGCCAGGAAAACATGAGGCCTGGTGCCGAGGCGTCTGACTTTTCTCTGGTTACAGAGGCCTTGTGAAGGTTAGCAGCCCTGGTGTTTGCAGTAGCCACCTGGCAAGCGGGGTGACAGTCCCGGCTTACCAGGAAACAGACCAGAGACCCGGAACAGGCACTGTCTGCTAGAACGCTGGGCAAGGAGCCGGTGCCAGCTGTTCCTCTGCTGTGCTGTCCATTTATGCAAAGTCAATGAGACAGGACGCTCTCTTCGTGTACCTTGAAAAGATAAAATCCTCGGTCACCATGGCCCGGCATGCCTGGGGTGTGCAGGCATTTGAAAACTAGGACTCGCTTGGGTTGCTGAAATCTTTCCCGCAAATGACCCATAACTTCTCTAAAGTTCTGCAGTCTGTATGAGTTCATATATTCCTTGAGGGACCCAGCCCCTATCTCAACCTAAACGTGTGGAATTCGGTGGCAGCTGCTTTTCAGGTATGTTGGCATTGTTGACGTCCTTTCCACATGGGCCTGTTTCTCTCCCTTGCCATAATGGCCATAATGCTGCCAAGGGTTTGCATAGACACAGATTTCAATAACATCCTGGAAGTGGGCAGGCTCTACTGTTTTTTTTTTTTTTTTTTTTTTTTTCCGAACCTACCGTTTGCTCCCAGGCCACATGTCCCCTTGTTGGATAGGCTTCCTGCAGCCAGGCTGGCTCCCGAGAGCAGCTGGCCAGGGCCCTCAGGGCTCCTTCATCCTCCTGTGCACAGGGCCCATCGCTCCCTAGTGGGTACTATAGCACCAGCTGGACATTATGACCACAACTGAAAGAAAGAGGGAGAAAGCAGAGCTATGGAAGCCAGAAAAGTCTCCAGATGAGCAAAAATGACAACATAATTATTGTTCTAGGATGTACAGATCCATCCCAGGATTAGCATGTTTGTCCTCTCATTCACCCCGGCACACCAGATGGATCAGGTGTGATACTACTAGATTCTCCTTAGAGGCACGGCATGGATTCGTGGCTTCGGATTCGTGTCTGCTTGAATAGAAGGTGCTCCGTAGCATCAGCGCACCTAAGGTTTAATCTCTCTGCGAATGCTCTTTTACATGTTTAACTCATACCTTTCCACTTGGGATTCTTTATCTTTCAAAGTCAAACATTAGTTGTGTGTGTGTGTGTGTGTGTGTGTGTGTGTGTGTGTAGCAAGAATATGCTGGTAAAGGTTGACAAAGAGTCGTTTGGAGGGACAGACAGGTAGGGAATATAGGTCAAGGATGCAAGGACAGGTGACAAAAGGATTTGCTAAGAGACCCAGCTTGCTCTTCAAGTTACTAAACGGGTCAAATTACCTTTCAGATGATTGTGATATCCTATTAACATAAGTTTGCTTTTTTGGTGAATCAGTTAAATAATATACCCAGTTCTTCTCTTTATTCTTACCCCTCTTATGTTAATTATCATAGTTCTTAATTGTGATCTCATCTTTACTTTGTTATTGGGATCAGAAATTATTGAAATATATCAGTTCTGATTTTTTTCTTTACATTCATTTCTTCTTTTTATAGTTCAGAGCAGTGCCTTTTCTGCCTATTTTTTTCCCACTTAAACCATCGTAGTCAGGACCAAGCCTTGTGAGGCTCCCTTCGGTCTTCATAAACACGTGGGTAAACATACACCAACATACGTACACATATGTGCATGTGTAAAAATGTTATGAAAAATCCAGCGACCACTGAAATCTGTACCATAGAGTGCATGAAGGTGATTTCTAAAGAAATCTTTGGTGCTTCACAAACATCACAAGGCACACTGCCTGACTCCATAAACTGAGCTTCACGGAAGCTGGGACACACTGGAGTTTTTATGTGTTTCTAAAGGTAGTTATTGGATACAAAATCTTGGAGTGTGCTTAACTTGAAAACAAAAACTGCTTGGTAATGCCAACTGTTACTGAACTTTCAAACTTTCAAACTTTTCTTTTTTTTTTTTTGGTACTGGGGATCAAACTCATGACTTCACACTTGCCAGGCAGGTGCTGTGCCATTGAGCTATATCCCCAGCCCTCAAACTTTTCAAGTTTAAAAAAAAGAACGTGTTCCATAAATTCTTTTTTTTTTTTTTTTGGTGGGTACCAGGGGTTCACCTCAGGACCTCGCGCGCCAGCAGGCGCCCGTGCCGCTGAGCGATATCACCAGCCCCTTTTTCGTATGTGGGATCCGGGAGTCGAACGCGGGCCCTCGCGCTTGCCGGGCAGGCGCTTACACCGCTGAGCCATCTCACCGGCCCCATAAATTCTGAAAAGCAGAATTTATAATGAAATGGCCAGATACTGATTATTTATTGTTGGATGTAGAGTGAAACTAACACTGTTATCATTAGTGCTTTTTCTGTTTGTTTTAGTTCACATTTTTTTTTATTTTAAAGTGAAAAAAACAATGATACAGAATATCATAACAATAAAATAGGAAATTAACAATGGTTAATATATTGTGTATTGTTATCTTCAAAGTAGTTGCTCAGATTACAAGATATTAAACATATATAGTCATGAAAAATTGATCAAACAATATAAGCACAAACTTTTCAATGATCTAAAATAAATTAGTTGTATAATTATCTTAGATATTGTTTAATTTCTTCTTTAATTTCATCTGTAACCCATTGGTTGTTCAGGAGGGTATTATTTAATTTCCATGTGTTGATGGAGTTTTTGCAGTTTGTTTTGCTATTAATTTCCAATTTCATTGCACTATGGTCAGATAATATGCATGGGATAATTTCAGTTCCTTTGCATTTACTTAAGCATGTTCTATGAGCTAGTACATGGTCTATTTTAGGGAACATCCCATGTGCAGCTGAAAAGACTGTGTATTCTGATGTTGTTGGGTAGAACACTCTGAAAGCATGTACTAAGTCCATTTGTTCAGAGGTTTGGTCCAGTTCTGTTATTTCCTCGCTGATTTTTTGTCAGTTGATCTATCTCTATGTGACAATGGAGTATTAAGGTCCCCTGTTACAATTATGTTATTGCTTATTTGATTTTTCATGTCTATTAATATTTGTCTTATAGTTGGGTTCTCCCATATTTGGTGCACATATATTTATGATTGCTATCTCCTTCTCTTTAATTTTTCCCCTAACAAGTATGTAGTGTCCTTCTTTATCTCTTTGATCATTCTTGGTTTGAAGTTCACATTGTCTGCAAACAGAATAGCTACCCCTGCTTTTTTCTGGGTTCCTGTTGCATGAAGTATTGTTTTCCATCCTTTGACTTTTAGTCTATGACTTTCTTTTTGAGTTAAACGTGTTTCTTGTATACAGTATATTTTTGGATCTTGTTTCTTGATCCATTCTGCCAGTCTGTTTCTTCTGATTGGTGAATTGAGGCCATTTACATTGATGGTTATAACTGATATATATTGGCTTATCTTTGTCATGTTATTTTCCTGCTGTTGGTTCCCTACTTTTCCCCTCTCTTTAATTGCTTGCCTTGCTTGGTGGTTTCTTTCTGTTGTTCTTGGAATTGTGGACATTTTTATCACTCTCTAGAATATCTTTTAGTACCTACTGTAATGTTGGTTTGGTGGTCATGAATTTCTTCAGTTGTTCTTTATCATGGAATTATCTTATTTTTCCATTAATTTTTTTTTTTTTTTGTGGGTACAGGGGGGTTGACCTCAGGACCTCGCGCGCCAACAGGCACCCATGCCGCTGAGCGATATCACTGGCCCCTTTTTCGTATGTGGGATCCGGGAGTCGAACTCAGGCCCTCCCGCTTGCAAGGCAGGCGCTTACGCCTCTGAGCCATCTCACTGGCCCTCCATTAATTTTGAAAGACAGTTTTGTAGGGTACATCAATCTGGATTGGAAGTTGTTTTCTTTCAGGACTTGAAATACTTCACTCCAAGCTCTTATTGACTTGAGGGTTTGTGTCAAGAAGTCTGCCATGATTCTGATGGGCTTTCCTTTATAGGTGATCTGTTTCTTTTCTCTAACAGCTTTTAATATTCTGTTCTTGTGCTGAATTTCTGGGATCTTGATTATTATATGTCTGAGTGTAGATTTATTTTGGTTATGGCTAATTGGAGTTCTATGTGCCTCACTTATCTGTATATCAGATTCTTTTCCCATGCTTGGGAAATTCTCTGCTATTACTTCTGCAAATAGTTTTTTTAATGTCATTTGTGTTTACTCCTGCTTTTTCATTGACACCAGTTATTCTCATATTATTTTTCTTTGCATCATCTTGCAGCTGTTGAATTGTTATTTCCTGATCTTTTGTTATTTTCAAGAGATCTTTCCTTTCGTGATCGCTAGCCACAATCCTTTCTCTCTTTTTTTTGGTACCAGGAATCGAACTCACAACCTGACACTTGCCAGGCAAGCACTGTGCCACTGAGCTGTATCCCTGGCCCATGATCCTGTCTTGAAGGTCTGAAAGTCTGTCTTCAGTTTTGTTCAAGCTTTTTTGCCAGCTTTCAATGGAATTTTTAATTTCTTGGATATGTGTTTGAATCCATTTCATACATTCTGTTTCTTTCCTATATTGATCATTCATGGTTTCCATCCTCTTCCTATCATCATCTATTTTTCTGATCTATCTCTACTCTAGATTTGCTGAGCAATTCCTTTATAAATGTTGACATTTCTTTTTTTTTAACCTGAGAGATTATTTCTGATCTGTACAGCCTCATGGATTTGTTTCTTTACTTTGGTTGCTATCATTTCAGAAATTTCAGGTGTGTGTCTTCCAATTTCTTCTATGTCAGTGTCTCCTGGGCTTGTTCTGGGTGGGCTGGAGATCTGAGATTGCATTTTGCTTCTTTGTCTTGTCATTTTCTATTTCAAAAAAATTTTTGCTTTGTTTTCTGTGATGATCCTTGTAAGCTTTTGTAGTGGGTAGCTATATCACTAGTATCAAGGCCTCTCTAGGAAAAATCTGTTCTTCAGGGATGTCGTCTATGTGTAGGAGATTCTTGGTTTGTGTCTGTCCAAAGATCCTACCTTCCCAATTAATTAAGAGTGGGATGTTGGTATCTGTTTGGCTCAGTACCCAGTCCTTTGGTGTAGGGCTCTGGTGAGGTTATTACCCCAGAGCTTCCCAGTATTGTTGCTGAAGGGAGAACAACTGATTACAACAGATATGACATCCTAGCTAAAGCAGTAAAATTAGCAATAACAATAGCATCAAGCACAGTTTAGAAACTGACAAACTGTGGTAGCTATTGATTTTGTACTTTAGACCTAGGAGCAGTCTATAATTATATAACAGAACGGATCATAAATTAGGAGATTGTATGCAAAGTGTTTCCCCTTGGTAGAGTGGTTTTACCCTGTGGTGGGGAGATTTAGGGAGCATAGTGTATAAAAGAAAGATAACTGGAAAGGAAGTAGAAGCAGGCCTGGAGGACAAAGGATGGTCAAGCAAGGTTTGGGAAACTAGAGAAGAAAGAATGAAGAAGTATTCGAGGGATTTTTTGAACTTGGTCTCTGGGTTTGGGGGATGGGATTAGTTTTCTATGGCTGGAGTTCTCCCCAGCCATTTAGAAAAGAGATGAAAGAAAGAAAAGAAAAGAAAGGAAGGAAAGAAAGGAGAAGAAAGAAGAAAAAAAACAAAAAAGAAAAGAAAGAAAAATAAAAGGAAAAGAGAGAAAGAAAAAAGAAAAATTTGAGAGAAAAGGGCTAGTTACCGAGTCCAGACTCTTCCCGTGCTGGTTGCTGGTCCTTTGGTGCAGTGAGGGCCGAAGAGTCGGTTCCCCAGTTGGTCGTATTGTTGCTGCTGTTGCTGCTGCTTCGGGCAATTTCACGCCGCTAGTCCCGCCTGTCCATCCTGTGCGCCCTGGCTGGGGGCCCTACTATGTGGCTGATGGGCCTGCCTCTGTGTCTTTCCGCACTGCCTTTCACCTGGATCCCGGTAGCCGTGATGGGAGAGGCCCTACTTCACGTATTTTAAAAAGCAAGGCAGTTAAGGGAGAGTGGTTCTGCTGCCTTGTTGGAGCAGAGCATTCATTATTTGTGCCATTTTGCAAGCGGGAGGGATCTGTTAATACGGTAATGCACTATGGGTTAAATCTTTGAGTCATGTTTAATGCTTTCATGGTAGGATTATGTCACATAGGCTGCTCTTTCTACCTCATCCTTCGATTTTCAGGTAAAATCAGGCGTAATTCTTCACGTACGAGACTGTTCTGTCAGTGGGTTAAAGATGCGCTCTCTGGAAGCTGAGTTTTCTGCCTTGAGAGCTTTGTAAGTGGTCTCCTCAACCGCTCCGCTCCACCGGATTCTATGCAGGCCAGTCCTTCAGACCTCTGGCTCTTGACTCCTGCATCTCTTTCTTTCTGTCTTTTCTGGGGGGTGGGGAGGGACCAGGACTTGAACTCAGGACCTCGCGTTTGCCAGGCAGGCGCCGTGCCGCTGAGCTATATCCCGGCCCCAGGTTCTCTCTTCTGAGCTTTACTTTTGTTTTTTCCTGACTTGGGTTAGGGTGGGGGTGGAAATCTCATTTGTTCGGGGTTCAGCTCTCCCTTTTGATGATGTGGATTCCACATTCCCAGCCACTCATAAAGCAGCAGATGGTTCCCGATAATCTGAGAGTCAACTTTTGTACAACTAAATTGCTCATTCTCCACGCCAAAACTGACTTGTCTTGGTAACCGTGGTGCCCAATCAATTGTACGAATACTTTCTTGGCCCCAAGGAATTATTTCTTTCCATTTTTGATACATCTGCTGCTGCCAGAGGTGCTGGGTTCTTCCTGCCTGCTAATCCAGTCATTGGGTGTCTTGCAGAATGGATATTCTTTCTTCCTTGGCTGACCTAATTCTGCCCTGTGACGAGGCTCCTCCCTGGCTCACTGGGCCACTTTTTGCTCCCAGTAGTTAATCTGGACTCAGCCTGTAACTGGGGCTTCACCTGTCCCCAGCCTATTATGTACATAGAAATTGACATACTTTATCCCCAAACCCACTTAGTCACAAATGTAGCAGACTGTGGTCTTCAAAATAAATTTTAGACCCATGCCTGTGTATTGCTGCTTCTGCCATCATCCTAGTCCAGGCCTTAATAAATTTATAGCTCAATCACCAACACTACCCGCTGTCCTTAATACCTGGTCCTTCTCTTCCCAGCCTTCCTAGGAAGTCTTCATAATCTTTCTGTGTGGGGAAATTCTTTCCCTTTCTCATTAAAAGCTATGTCTTGCATGACTGTCACATTTCCTTGCACATTCTAGTGCTGTTTTATACCCTACTGATTTTTTTCCTATTTAGATTTGTATAACTCCCATATTTTAGGCTTCTAAAGAGTATGGCAGTGGTTTCTAATTCTCTGTATCACAGTACATGGCACAGTGCTAAATATAAAACACACACAATATTTGCTGACTTTTCCTTACTGTACAGTCTTCAATGCGATAATAATAATGATAGATAATGTTTACTGAGAATGAGCTGTAAGCCAGGCAATATCCTGTGTTCTTCATTATGTTTTATCATATAGAGTAGCAAAATTAGTACAGGGATTTTACTTTTTGCTTTGTGGGCCAACCATCATTGGTAATGCAAATTATGTAGTAAAATATTTATTTTATTTTTAAAATACATTGTGATGATTAGCTTACAGAAGTACCTAAACAGATTTCAAAGAATGGAATGTTAATAGACTTTTTCTTTCTGCTGCATTGGCTATTTAAGCATGTTTTTAGTATGTACGGAATCTCCAAGTTCCACATGAAAATTTTATACCAAGCTGTTATGCTGTTGAGCAAAGAGAGATCCTTGCACTACAGAGTGATAGATTCTTGGACAGGGATCCTATTCCAATTTGGAGGAAGGGCAACTCTACAAGAAGGTAAATGTAAAAGTTGCAGCAGATTCTGACAACCTTTTTTTTTTTTTTTTTTTTGTGGGTACCGGGGGGTCGACCTCAGGACCTCGCGCGCCAGCAGGCGCCCGTGCCACTGAGCGATATCACCGGCCCCTTTTTTCGTATGTGGGTTCCGGGAGTCGAACTCGGGCCCTTGCGCTTGCCAGGCAGGTGCTTACACCGCTGAGCCATCTCACCGGCCCCTGACAACCTTTTTGAGAAAAATTTTGGCACTGATCTTCAGTTAGCCATTGAGTCCATTAGGAGTAATAGATCTTGTTACTAATTTCTCTTCAGAAACCACTACAAGGATGCAGCAGTACGAATTTTTTATCATAGAAGACTTAAAGAAAAACCAACCACCTCTTCCTTTTAAAACTACTTTGTGGGGCCGGTGAGATGGCTCAGTGGCATAAGCGCCTGCCTAACAAGCGCGAGGGCCCGAGTTCGACTCCCGGAACCCACATACGAAAAAAGGGGCCGGTGATATCGCTCAGCGGCACGGGCGCCTGCTGGTGCACGAGGTCCTGAGGTCAACCCCTGGTACCCACACACAAAAAAATAATAATAAAAATTAAAAAAATAGGGCCGGTGAGATGGCTCAGCGGCTTAAGCGCCTGCCTGGCAAGCGCGAGGGCCCGAGTTCGACTCCCGGATCCCACATACGAAAAAGGGGCCGGTGATATCGCTCAGCGGCACGGGCGCCTGCTGGCGCGCGAGGTCCTGAGGTCGACCCCCCCGGTACCCACAAAAAAAAAAAAAAAAAAAAAAAAAATTAAAAAAATAAAACTACTTTGTGCTAAGTCCTGTGGTCATTCAACTTACAGTTATCGTACGGTTAGTATTGAGCCAGGGATGCTGGAGATTGTAAACATGAGAGGCTCAGATAATAAAGAATCAAAGATTGTATAATATTTTAGCTGAAATTTGTTTCCTACACCTCCTATAACCAATACATCAGGGTGTATCCTCAGAGACCCACCATGTAACCAGTTCTCACAAACACCACTGCTAGTGATCAAAGCCAGGGCCTTGGACAGATTAAGCAAGTGTCCTACCACGGAGCTACATTCCCAATCCTCTACAGCCAAGTCTCTGTGTGACTGTTATGGCTTGTGTCTGGATGTCCCCCCAAAGCCTCATGCGGTCATAGGTGGGGCTTTTCGGAGGTGGCTGGGTCTAGGGTTTGTGCTGCTGGGATCGAGGACGTGATACTGGGATTGATTCACAGTGTGATGCTGGGATTAAGGGAGTGAGTGCTGCGTGCCCTCAGGGGTAAGATATAAGGGACAGAAAGAGCTGCGGTCAAGGCTGGACGCTTGTTGCTTGCTGCTTGGATGCTTTTGCTGCCTTCTGCCTGCCATGAACCGTTTCTCCTCTGCAGTGCCCCTCTGCCATGCCAACTTGCCCTGGAGCCAGCTGATTATGGACTGAAACCACTACAAACTGTGAGCTGAAATAAACCTTTCCTCCTTTAACTTTGGGTGTCGGGTATTTTGTCTCAGCAATGAAGAAAAGTAACTAAGACAGTGACTAAACTTACATGTCTGCTTCTTGGTCTAAGCCACAAAAATATCTCAGCCAGGAATCGGCTGTCTCCCAGCTGTTTCCCGCACTTCCTCCCGTTCCCAGACAGTCTGTTCTCAATGCAGCAGTCAGTGCGGTCTGGGACGGTGATGGTGAACCTTTTAGAGCTCTCAATGATACAAACAGCCTGCTGCAACACGTGTGCCATACGTTCGCCACCACTGGCCTAGGACATCACGCCTCTGCTCCAGACCTTCCAACAGTCCTCTGTCTCAGAGAAGAAACCAGAATCTTCTGGGTGGCCTACCTGTTACTTCTCTCTTCTCCTCCACTCCAGCGACACTGGCCTTCTGCTGTTCCTTTCACGCACCAGGCACACTCCTCACTCATAGTCTTTACTTGCTCTTCACTCCACCTGGAATGTTTTTCTTGACAAATCCATATAGCTCATTCCCTCTCCTCCTCCCGGTTTCGTTTAAATGCCAGCTTCTCCAGGAGGCCTTCCCTGATCACCTTACTCAAATCCGCAGCTCCTTCAAACCAGCTCTCCCTTTCCCTTCTCCCTAGCACTGTCAACATCTAAGTATGTATATATTTTACTCATTTATTATGTCAAACCCCACTAGAATGTGTGCTCCATAAAGGAGGGGACCTGTGTCTTTTGTCATTTCTACAGCCTAGTACCTAGAACAGATTCACACACACAGTCAACATCCAGTGATTGTTTGTTGAGTGTCGATTAGTGTTGAGTCGTACAACTATATTAAATTTTTATTCTTACCATTTTCACAGATGAGCAAGAAGACAAACTGTAGGATAGTTACACCTTAATCTTCCTACTCTTCTAATACCCTCTAAACTAATATTCCTATGATACTTTGACAAGAAATTTCAAGAGAATATTTAAGGATTATTCACAGACAAATAGTCTTCTGCATTTGGGGGAATACAGAGTTTATTTTTTTATTTTTTTATTTTTTGTGGGTACCAGGGGGTCGACCTCAGGACCTCGCGCGCCAGCAGGCGCCCGTGCCACTGAGCGATATCACCGGCCCCTTTTTTTCGTATGTGGGATCCGGGAGTCGAACTCGGGCCCTCGCGCTTGCCAGGCAGGCGCTTATGCCGCTGAGCCATCTCACCGGCCCCCAGAGTTTATTTTTTTGAAAATGATATGGAGTAAGTTTAAAATATTATTTTTGTGTGTGTGTGTGTGGGTACTGGGGGGTCGACCTCAGGACCTCACGTGCCAGCAGGCACCCGTGCCACTGAGCGATATCACCGGCCCCTTTTTCGTATGTGGGTTCCTGGAGTCGAACTCGGGCCCTCGCGCTTGCCGGGCAGGCGCTTAAGCCGCTGAGTCATCTCACCGGCCCCTAAAATATTAATTATGTTTAAATTTTATGTGCCTTAGCATACTTTTGACAATAAATATTTAATTACTTAGTCTTTTTCTGAGACCAAAATCTTTTGTTTTTTAACTTTTCTTTGCAGTGCTGAGGATCAAACTTAAATCCCCGTACACATTAAGCAAGCGTCCTACCACTGAGCCACACTCCCAGAACTCTAAGACCAAAATCTTTATCTGACTAAACTTGCATGCCCAACTAGAGCTTTCTGGGCTTTTTCTGGACTCTGTAATATCATGAAAGATAATCACAGAAATACATGATTGACTCATTAGCTCTTGAAGAAAAATTTGAGCTTATGAATCTTTAATTTACTTATATTAGCTTTTATAATTAAGTTCAAAGCTGTATAAGAAATCATAATGTATTTTTGAAAGAATAAGATAACATAAAAAGTATTTTAACTTTTGGGCAAACTTCAATTAAATTATAGTTGGGGTATTTTTCTTTTCTCCTAGGTAATTTCGTCAGACTTCCTTTGCCATTCCAATTATAGTTTTTTTTTAACTTTGGTTTCTTCCCCCTGCCCTGATCTTAGTGCGTTCAAGACCAGCAGTACTAATAAGTATAGTCAAGAGATGGGCCATCCTTTCCAGCTGGCTCGGAATAGTCATCCCAGAAATGCTGACAGGCACGTTTAGTGTTAATTAGCAAACAATCAATAATGCATAGCGCTGGTTAGAGTTGTACATGAAACTCCCCAATTCATACTTCACATTAATTAGGACAGTCACTTGTGCTGACAAGGAATTTTCCTTTTTAGAGATTGTACACACACACACACACATACACATGTGTAATATGTGTATACACATTTAGGTACTAAGGCATTATATACAAGGAGTGATCAAAATACACAGTGATGTTTAAATTTTTTTAAATTTATTACAATAAAAGATACATTGCCATCTGTCTCCCTCAAAATACTGCCCCTCATGTTGAACACACCTGTCCCATCATTCTTGCCACTTTCTGAAGCAGTAGTTCTGAAAGTTTCCTTTCTTGACTATCTTTATGAGGTGTGATCACAAATGTGATGAAAGCTGCTGCTGAGTGCCATCTATCCAGTGGAAAAGCAGGGGTGCGTCCTCATCTTCCTTATTCACCAGATCCGCCACTATGCAACTTCCCTAAAGTCAAAATAATCATGAAAGATAAATGTTTTGAGCCAGGCATGGTGGCATACACCTGTAATTCCAGCACTCAAGAGGCTGAGGCAGGAGGACTGCTGCAAGTTTGAGGCCAGCCTAGGCTACATGGTGAGTTCAAGGCCAGTCTAAAGTATATAGCGAGACCCTGTCTCAAAAAAAAAAAAAAAAAAAAAGTAAATGTTTTGAGTCAATTCAGGACATTGAGGCACCCACAACAGCACAACTAAAGACATTCACAGAACAGGACTTTGAGAACTGCTTCAGAAAGTAACAAGAATGATGGGACAAGCGGGTTCAAAGCAAGGGTAAGTATCTTGAGGCAGATTGGTGGTGACGTGTCTGATTTTAAACTTTTAAATTTATCCTGAGTTCAATTCCCGGTACCAATAAATAAATAAATATTAAAATTTAAATGTTCACTACATTTTTTGATCACACCATTAAGAAAGCAGTCTTTCTCATCCAGATGTCAAATGGTAAATCTGTGGCAGATCTTTGCTCAGTCTTGGCGTCCAGGTTTCCTAAAGCTGGCTCTTAATGAATCTGTACAAAAGCTCGTGGGGCTGGCAAGCAGATAATACATAGCTCAGGGCTCAGGTTGCCCCTGTGGGAGGAATATGGAGGTGAAAGTATGCCAGGGAGCTGCATCCTGAGTCACGCTCAGACCTGGAAAGAATGCTTGTTGCCTGCTGGGTTAGGTAAGCAGAGACTAAAGCCCTAACATAAAACATATTATACAACCAAGTAACCATTATTTTTTTCTCCCAAATTTACTTTGCCTTTAAGGTTGAAAATAAAAAAGATCTTAAAACTTGAAAAATAAGGAATCTTATAAGCAGGTGATGGTAAAGTCTAAGAATGTCATCAGAAGTTCAGGACGGGTGTCTGACTTATACCAGGGTAGAAGGCGCAGCATTAGTCATTAGAAAGTGTCTCGTAGGTGTCCTTCATAACGGCCCATTGTTTGCCTGTAGAGTCAGATAGTCCAGAGTTTGCCTTCCAACCCCACTGCTTTCTTGTGAGACATCGAGTTGGTTGCCTCACTCCTGTGTCTAGCGGCTCATAATAAAATAAGTTTAATAGCAGAGTCTGCCTCCTAGAGTGAAGAATATGCCTGCAAATCACTTGGAGTCAGCATGAAGTAAGAGCCAACAACATGATGACAATGGCGATGAAGATGAGGATGGCAGGTCATGGGAGTCCACAGCACTGACTTAGGTGCTTAGAACTGGGGAAGTCTCATGTTTCTGAGCTGAGGATTGGCAGATGGAAGTGGATTCTCTCCAAGAGAGAACCAAAGATTCCAAAAACAGCCCTTTGTGTGTCCAGCAAAACTCCATTACTTTAAGCCTGGCCCTGGAGATAAGAATTCGTTGTTTGTTTTGCTTCCTTATCTCAAAAATCATTCAGCCCATGTACAAGGAAGGCTCTTGGTCCTCCACTTGGATATCCCATAGAGACAGCTACAGTAGAAAGGCCCTTGGGACAGGAGACAGTATTGTGGGTTCCTTCTAGGTCACACTTCTTACCAGAAGGTTATTCACTGTGTAATATTCAAATGAGAGTTGAATGGAAGAACAATTTAGATGACAAGTTGAGAATTTTAAATTACCACTAAGGCCCAATATAAGTCCCTTTGCTTGGAATTCATGCAGTCCTTTAACTCTGTAGTTCATTTATTCAAACATACTTCAACCACCTGCTAAACCAGGTTTGTGAATATAGGGAAGAGTTCTCCTGTATGTGAAAGCAGGGCAGTTGTGGTCTGGACGGTATATATGGGGACGGAAGTCTGAATGGAGCTGGTGGAGCATCTTGACTGTGGTCTTACAGGAAGTGGCCTTTAACCAAGGAACTGGAGGACAGTAGAAGCTTGCCAGGTGGGCAGAGGTATTTTAGACACAAGTATCCTTATAAAGAGTCATGATCATAAAGCCAGTCTAAGGAATTGGGAAGGGAAACAGGGGAACTAGCAGGTTTTCCAAATATATATATATATATATATATATATATATTTTTTTTTTTTTTTTTTTTTTTTTTAGGAAGCGGTCTCTGAGATTAGTAAGTAGGATGAGAGCAAGAGGGAGAGAATGAACTAGGCCTCAGTTGGGTGCAGTGGCAAACACCTGCAATCCCAGCTACTCAGGAGGCTGAAGCAGAACAATCCCAAGTTCAAGGCCGGCCTGGGCAACTTAGACCCTGTCTCAAAATAAAAAGGGCTTGAGATGTGGTGCAGCACTTCTTGGGTTCAATCCCCAGTACCACCACCACCACCAAAAAAAAAAAAGGACGAGGACTAGACACCATAAGTGAGAAGGACACGAGAGCTTAACAGTAGTAGCAAAAAGACCGGAGAGACTGGTTTCTCGAAGTCCTGACATAACAGGGTGGGGCCCTGTTGTTTGGGTGTGTTGAGCTCCAGGGCAGAGCATCTGTGAGAGTGAAATTGAGGAAGAGCTTGACGTTTTAACTTGACTGTTTGATCTCATGAGTCTGTTACCAGAATGCCAAGCAAGTTCTGGTTTAGAGTAAGGAGAAATGTGCAGCAGGAAACAAGGCTACACGATAGATCCAACTGAATATTCAGTTGGAAATTTGAGGCAAGCAGAAGTGAATATAGAGGCAAGATTGTGTAGTGACTGAGAATACAAGCTTTGGGCTGAAAGCTTAAATTAAAACCCAACTCTTGCCAGGTGTGGTGGCACCTGCCTGTAATCCCAGCACTCTGGAGGCTGAGGCAGAGGATCTCTGTGAGTTTGAGGCCAGCCTGGGCTACATAGTGAATTCAAGGCCAGCCTGAACTATAATAGTGAGACCTTATCTCAAAAAAACCAACTCTTTCTTTCAGACCATGTTATCTTGGGACCATTACTTAACTTCTCTGGATATTTTTCCTCATTTGATCTTCAATTCCATTTTGTCCTGTAATATGCTCACAATTACTACTTTATTTTTCCCATACTGAAGATTGAACCCAGGGCCTTTGCACTGAACTACATTCCCAGCCCTTTTATTTATTTATTTATTTTTTGAGACAGGATCTTGCTAAATTGCTGAGTTCCCAGGCTTGGCTAGAAATGCGATCCTCTTGCCTCAGTCTTCCTTTGTTTTCATTTGCCAGATAGCTCATTGCTCCTTTTTTTATTTTTATGCTTTATTCATAAGTTTGTTTTTCCTTCCTTTCTTCTGCCCTTCCCTTTCCCTCCCTCCCTGCCACCCTCCCTTCCTTCCTTCCTTCATTCCTTCCTTTCTCCCATGTGTGCTAGGGCTCAAACCCAGGGCCTCTGCATGCTAATCAAGCACTCTACACTAAGTTCCCCATACCCCAGCCCTTAGGTTTGCTTCTTTAAACACCGTAGGTAGGTGTTTCTGTTTTCAGCCGAGTCGAAAAGTCTCAGTGTCTTTGGTTCTCCTCACCCCCACCCAGTATTGGCGATTGAAGCCAGAGCTTCACATAATGCTAGTCAAATGCTATACCCCTGAGCTACATCCCCAGCCTTTGTCACTTTTTGAGACGAGGTCTTGCTGAGTTGCCCAGGCTGGCCTTGAACTTGTAGTCCTCATGCCTCAGCCTCCTCGAGTAGCTGGGATTACAGGCATGTACCACTATGCCAGGCAAAATCTTGATCTTAATAAGCTTGATTTTAATCCTAGTTCTTCTTTTAAACCATTTCCTCCTTTTTTTTTTTTTTTTTTTTGGTTCCTTTTTATGGGATGGGGTTGTTGGTAGGGGTAGGTTGGTGGTAGTGAGGTATGAGTTGCTTTGAGGCAAACTAAGAGTATTCATTCTATACTTTCCCTAATTAATTTGGAAGCTATGCTGTACTTTTCTATTCTATTAGTGGTAACCACCTCACTCTCATTTCTCGGCTATTAAATGAAATTAATTAATATTTCCTACACAAATGCTTTAAGATAAGTCCTATAAAATATTTTTTGCTTCTCCATCTTTAAATGCCCTTATTTTTTCCTTTCTACAACACTGTTCCTAGAAATGCTGAATTAGATTATACTGGTAGATTCTTTCTTTTAAAGAATTATCATTTAGCACATATATCCAATCAATATGCTCACAGTAACCTGAAAAATGACATTTATTTGAATGTGAGTAATCACAGTAGTCATTGAGATAATGTGTAAATGTTAACACTTTAACATTCAAAATCAAAACAAAAAATGTAGAACAAAAACCCCATTGAAATCCCACACAACCTCAAAGGTAGAAACAAAAAATTGAGTCAAGAGGGTTTAATATGAAAAATCTTGGAGATCATTTGTACTCTCTAGGTTAGAAATAAGAGAGTCTGTTCCTTTCCCCAAGATGACACAGCGTTAAGAATAGACTCAGGTGTTCTTATCCCTGGTCATTTTCTCATTCTTCAGGATAATCCTGGCTACTTTGGTATCCAGTGTTACTAGTAACACTTGCACATCTTAGTATGAAACTGAAGGTTGGGGGCTTGTTGGTGGTTGAGCACTTGCCCAGCAGTTGCCCCAATTTGATCCCCAGTGCCACACAGAAGGGAGGGATGAGGAGGCCCGAGGGGAAGGGAGGGAGAGATGACAAGGAGATAACAGGTCTGTATGCTTCAGAGGTTAAGCTAACATTGCTCTGTTCTCCAAATGTCACCTTTTCCTTTCCTTCATATGGTATGAGACACGGGTGATGCAGACATGAACTTATGCTGAATGTGATGGGGTGGGTGGGGCACCACCCAGCCTTTGAGTACACTGAGTTCTCTGTCCTTTCTGTGTTCTTCCCATTAGCTGCATGTTCTCTGTGACAATGAGATACGAATTATTATGATTATCATAAAAATTCACCACTGTTGTTTACACTTGTTGAATTCCTACTCAGTGCATTCACTATGCTAAGTTCTTTATGTGTTACCATGAGCACACATGACAGCCCTGCCAGGAATGGGAGGAAACAGAACCACGGAAGTCATTACTTGTTCATAGCTGGCAAGTGGCAGGGTGGGGATGGACTCAAATACCTGTGTAACCAGACAATACGTTCCTCTACCCCAGTACCCTGCTTTTCATCTTAATCCCTCTCAGTAAAAAAAGTGTCACTCTACTGTGTTTCTAAGTGAATTCCAAACTAATAGTGTGTTTCCCCTTGGTGTGGCACTGACATCTTGTGGCAGCGTCATAAGAATAGACTGGTGGCAACAGCTAAGAAATGGATTGACTTGTATTTCAGGGGCCACAGTGGGTTTTCATTTCAGATGTTATAATCCCATAATCCAGGGATAAATTATAACTTCAAAAGAGTAAAGGTTAATATCCATCACAGTATCTTGTGGTTTCAGGCATATTATTCTTGCATAAACCTGCCTCTTTGTGAAATTCAGTGATTGTTCATGATTTGAGTACTGAGTGACTTGTATTAGTCTGCTGGGGCTACCAAAACAGAACACCATGTCTTAAACAATAGATTATTTTTATTATCTCACAGCCTTGGAGGCTGGGAAGTGCCAGCTCAGTGTTTGGTTTAGTTTCTGGTGAGGGCATTCTTCCTGGCTTGTGGAGGGTCCCTTTGTCCTCCTGTGCTTTGTCCTCTGAGAACAAGCATAGAAAGAGAAAGGAGCTCTCCGGTGAGCGGTTTTATGAGGACGCTAATCTCATCAGATTAGGGCCACCCTTAAGAACTCATTTGACCTTAATTACCTCTTAAAGGCCCTATTTCCAATACAGTTCCATTGGAGTTCAGAGCTTTGATATATGACTTTGGGGCTGGAGGACACACACTGCAATTGCTGAATTTTTCTTACCCTTACAATTCTCATTTCTTAATGAGAAAATGTATACAATCTTGAAATTATCTATCACATATAGGAAATATTTTAAGTGTCTAAAACTGTTAGGATAAATTAGCTTTCACTTCTTACTAAAATATTGGAATTTCTTTCATGCTATCCTCCAGTCTAAAAGATTGCGTGATCTGTGCTTAGCAACTGATCATAGCACTCACCAGCGTGCTCTGCCATACCAAGAAAGGGTCATCTTCTATTTCATCATTGTTTGCCTATTCACTATATAACTGTACAGACAGTTGTTTAAAGCAAGTGCTACAGGAGGAGCTCCATTTCCTTGTAGAAAACAGAAATGGAACAAAAATTTGAATAAAGAAATATTTTTCCTTCTAAAGATTATTTGGGGTAATAATGTCTATTCCAATTATGATTTATAGCACATCCTTAAGAACACCTTTAACTTTCTGAATTGAAATGGTGATGACAAGGATAACAGTAATAGCTAAACTTTACTGAATGTTTATTCAGTACTGTACAGAGAACTATTCTAACTACTCTAAGTGTCATTGCTCCTTTAATCCTCACAATGAACCTATGAAGAAGATCGTGGTTTTTTTTGTTTTGTTTTGTTTTGAGATAGGATCTCACTATGTAGCCCAGGGTGGCCTTGAACTTTTAGTCATCCTCCTGCCTCAGCCTCCCAAGTGCTGGGATTACAGGCATGTGCCACTATGCCCAGCAAGGAAGGTCCTATTCTTGCTCACACCTTACCCTGATACAGCTGATCCTAAGCAGATGAACAACTTTAGACCACAGTTAGGATTCTGTGAATCAAGAAGTCATAGTTCCCAGTAAATCTGGAAGTAATTATTCAGACCCTTGGATACGTTCAAGTTGTGAAAGGTAACAGGGAGAGTTTAAAAAATGACCTTCGCTACACAGAAATTAGTACATAAGAAATGCTAAAGTTTATGGCAGATATCACAAAAGCACCGGTGAGCTCGAGAAGCCATGGAGCTTTTTTTTTTTTTTGTAGGTACCGGGGGTCGACCTCAGGACCTCGCACGCCAGTAGGCGCCCGTGCCGCTGAGCGATATCACCGGCCCTTTTTTCATATGTGGGTTCCGGGAGTCGAACTCAGGCCCTCGCGCTTGCCAGGCAGGCGCTTATGCCGCTGAGCCATCTCACCGGCCGGATGGAGCTTTTGCAGAAGACCATAAGATGCAGTGCTTCTTAACATCAGTGGCCCACTTGTCTCACATCTACCTATGAGGCTTATTAAAAAATGCAGATTAATTGTGTGAGGCTCCAAGTTCAGTCCCCAGTATAGCTAAAACACACACATGTTGCACACACCCACACACTTGCATGCGCATGCTGGGCCCTGTCCTGGATTTAGTAAATCTGAATGTGAGGATTGGAGCCCAGGAATTTGGATTTTAAATAGACATTCAACTCACCCTATGCCCCTCTACCCCAGTACATCCAAGAGTTATTCTGACATGCATTACAATTATGAAGCTACTGCCTTAAAGGATGGACCCGCTGGGCTTAAAAATGACGGCAGTTTCCCACCACGGCAGTAATAAGACCAAAGATAGGTGAGAGGCATGGTTCGTTAGGAGTCTGGTTTAATTAGAGTGAAGAGGCTATTTTGAAAGCAGTGAGGAGGAAAGCCAAACAAGGATATCAATATCAGTGTCAGGATTGAGAACAAAGCATGCAACATATATGCCTTATTCTTTGCCAGACTGGAGGTCTGTATTGGCTCCAGAAGAGTAGAATTCAGTGCATCTCCTTTGACCTCATTGTTAGCATATTATCTTAAAAAGTAACAGCATGGTAGTCCTTTCTTCCTGGGAATCTGAGGAAAGCAAAGGCCAGCCTTGATCAGTACAAGATCACAGAACCCATCTTTGTTACATGTGAACCATTTACACAGCCCTAACTATTCAAAGTTTAAACCTGCCCGTATTGGGTTTCCCTGCTTTCCCCCGAAGCTGCACGAGAAATCGTCTGGCTAGAAAGAGAAGAGCGAGCCAGGCTGCACTATGAGAAGCACCTGGAAGAGCGGAAGAAGAGGCTGGAGGAGCAGCGGCTGAAGGAGGAGCGGAGGAGGGCTGCAGTGGAGGAGAAGCGAAGGCAGAGGCTAGAGGAGGATAAGGTGAGACAGCCCTCGGGAAGGACATGGGAGTCCGGTTTGCAAAATGCAGCACACTGCCTGTGGAACTGTTAGTCAGGTGTTGGGATGCAAAGGTTTCAGTGTAATCAGTTTTATACATAGGACAGGTGCTAGGCTGGGTAAATGGCAGGTAGAGAATGGACTGATTATTATTAACAGTCACTCAACTGTTAAGTGTTGTCAGTTTTTGCAAAAATGGACATTTAGACTCAGAATGGGTAAGTTACACAAGGTCATGTTACTCAATAAAGTCATGGTATCATCATTTCTTAATGCACATTCTCAATTCTGAATTCTGCTTTTAAAATGTGGTACCATACGAGTCTGGTGCAGTGGGGCATGCTTATAATCCCAGCTACATAAGAGGAGGTTGCAAGTTCGAGGCCAACCTGGCCAGCTTAGTGAGATCCTGCCTCACAATAAAAAAAAAAAAAAAAAAAAACGGGCCGGGGATATAGCTCAGCAGTGCAGCGCCTGCCTTGCAAGCGTGAGGTCCTGAGTTTGATTCCCAGTACCCCCCCCACAAAAAGGTGAGAGATATAGCTCAGAGGTAAAGCACAGCTGGATTCGATCCCTAGTATGGTTGGATGGATGGATGAATAGATGGATGGATAGATAAATGATGGATGGATGGACAGACGAATAAACAAACATGGGGCTGAGACTATAGCTTAGTGATAGAGAATTTGCCTAACATGAGTTCAATTTCTGGTACTGCAAAAAAATAAATAAAATATAGTATGGTACCATATGTATTAAGCATCTGTTTAAGCTAAGATCTGCACTATCAAGCTGCTGTGTGTCAATGAAAACATCACACCCTTGTGAGGGCCATTTATTTGAGTCCCTGCTGTGTACCAAAGGCTTGATGAACTGGGCCCTAAGGGTTTCAGTAACCTTCAAAGATAGATGTTTTTTCGTCTTAAGATAAGGCATAGAAGTTAGGAAATAGGGCTGGTGAGATGGCTCAGCGGCGTAAGCGCCTGCCTTGCAAGCGCAAGGGCCCGAGTTCGACTCCCAGATCCCACATACGGAAAAGGGGCCGGTGATATCGCTCAGCGGCACGGGTGCCTGTTGGCGCGCGAGGTCCTGAGGTCGACCCCCCCGGTACCCACAAAAAAAAAAAAAAAAAAAAAAAAAAGAAGTTAGGAAATAGATTAGCAAGTACCCCCTGCCTTAAGTTGAAAAGGCGGGGTTGGATTTACCATTGGCTTCTCATTCCATGTAAGGAACGCCTTGAAGCTGTTGTCCGGCGTACAATGGAAAGGAGCCAGAAACCCAGACGGAAGTACGACCGATGGTCCTGGGGAGGCCCTCTCCACAGGAGCCCCAGCACCCACAGCTCAGGTAAACACCCGAGACGCTTCCAGACATCATCTTTGTTTTTCTCCCAGATTGCTTCTTTTTTCTAAATCTGTGTTTGCAAAACAAAAATCCTGCTGAAATCATTAAACTGTAATTGAATGACGCTTCTCCTGTTTGAGGATAAGAGGGTGATGGAGATTAAAAAGATAGGGTCCTTTCCCTTAACACAGGCTGCTTTTCTCATGTGTTATAAAATTCCTTCAAGAGTGAAATCTTCACAGTTTTGAAAACTTGCTAGTTTCAGCTCTGTTTTAGTAGTTCATTTGCATAAGGGTTTTAAGATTACAGAATAAGTTAACTGGTTTTATCTTTTTCTCTGGAAGAACCAAAGTAATGTTAACAGGTCAAAATCAGTAAAGTGAGCCATGCATTCTGACCCTGAAGTGTATGTGAGACAGTGTACAGGTGTCTCAAGCTAGAAATAGTGGATGTCTGAGCTATTTCCTCTTCTTTGAATGGACATAAAATCATACTGAAATTTGGACCTCATGAAAGGCTTTATTTTTGTACTGTAAATTCAATACACCTTGAATTTTACATAGTATGTCAATTCTATTTCATTTGTATGAGTCAAATAATTTTTTTTTAATTTACTTTGAAAAATCATGTCTTACATTCTGTCCCCAGGTCGTTTTGTTGAGTCATCATTCACCTTTCTCGATTTAGCAGGCCTGGACCACCACTTCACAACCTTGGGTGGTACTAGAAAACCTGGTACAGACCTCCCTGTGATTGCTGACTGTCACCCCGTAGCTAGCACCTGAGACCCAGGGCCAGTCCATCCATAGCTGGACCATCACCACCTTAGCAATAATGCATGCTTACTGCCCTGCATAGACCTAGATCTGGGATCAGCACAGTGCTTCTTAAGTGCGATAATAGGACTTGGGTGACTTAAAGGTGTTGAAATAATTACATGTGGCGTGTTTGCTTCTTCTTAAAATGAGCACTTTGGATAAAACCTTTTAAAATGTTTTTTAGCAAAAAAAAAAAAAATAAATTGGAATCAGAGTACATCCAGCTTAGCTCCCCTGACAGACACCCCCTCCCCTCTGGTGCTACTGCTACCACCGCTTTTAGTTTTACCTGATAACTATGAAGTCTTGTTTGTTTGCTGTTTCTTTCATTCCTAATATTCTGTGTATCTTCTATAACCCTTTTTTTAAAAAAAGAAAATCTAGTGAATAGCACAACTGACTTTCCTTTGACAAAGAGCTACATCAGAGAGCACTTTTCTTTCCCTTGGCTCTTTACCACCCCATATCAAATCTGTGATCATGAAGATTATTTACATGTGATATTTCATTCTTTTTTTTTTTTTGTTTTTCATTTCATTTTTGAAATGGTCCCATTGTGTAGTCCAATTGGCCTTGACCTCACTATGTGGCCCACACTGGCCTCATGTTTACAAGACCTTAGCCTCTCACATGTCATGTCTCATGCTAGGGATGGTTTTGTATCTATAGTCCATGAAGAAAACATGTCATGCTATATATTTTTATAGCTTTTTTTTTTCTTTTACTTGGCTTCATGTTTTACATATGTGTCACATAGATAAACTCTGTTACAGATTGTCACACATTTTTAAGAAAAAATAAAGCTGCTTAGCCTTAATTCTTGCTTCCATGCTGAGAGGTTTATGACCATTAGTTCTGCCACTCAGAACAAGAGAAACCAGTGATGCATTTGTGAGCTGTTCAATAAAGTCCATTTTAAGACCTCTGAATTAGAGCAAATTGCTGTTATACTAGAACAGAGAAGTTTGTCTGAAAGTAATTTGAATTTGACAAGGTTTTCCAAGACTAGAAAGTGAGTGACCTTTTGTGAGTTTGAGAATGACATCCAGGTCTTACTCCTTTTGAATACCGTTTGTTTCGCAGCAATGCCAATGTGCTCAGTGAGCACCCGGTAAAGTTTGCTGAGAACAAACAGATCCTAGAAACTCTTCGCATTAAAATCAGTGTCTTCTCCAACTGCTGCCACATCAACTTGGCAGTAGTCTGAAAATGTTATACTTCTGAGACAGATTCTTTGTCAGTCTTTTGTGAATCCATGTTTTGTTCAGTGAGGGAAAAAAAGTGACTAAAAGTTGTCTCATATATTAAATAGAATAATACATTGATGGCATATCTCCATTTTAATCATATATTGAAGATTTAGTTGATTTACTATACATGGTATTTTGGAGAATGGGAAGACCTAGTTTAGCTCATTGTTTTCCACTTACTCTGAAACCAAACTGTTTTTATAACCTATTGAGAATTTGTCTCAAGCTAGGCTTGCACGTATACACAATTTCCCCCTAACTAAAGCTTAACATATAAAGCAACATCAGGAAATATGTTGCTGTAAATGACCTGGACATGACTTTATCCTCTTTTGTACCCTGTATCTCACATTTCATCATTAGGATGTCCCTTTTAATATTTTCCCTAAATTTTTTCTTTGTTGGGATTGCCCCAATAACCCATCGTTAAGTGTAACCATAAGTCAAAGAAATAATATTTGATCTTTTTTAAATAATAAAATTATTCCAACCATAAAAGTAAGTCCCAGTTGAAGACAAAAATGTCTGATGTTAATGGAAGTCTTACTTATCACCACTGTACTGTAAATGATAATCAAAAATGGTTATTCCATGGGGGGAGTTCATTGCAAAATGATTATTGCCAAGATTAGCTAGACTGATGCGAGCTGGGTTTTGAAGGCATCTATCACATGGAATGTTTTTGTTTTGGTTTTATAAGCAGCTTAAGATAGAAAATAAAATATGGTAATATTTCTGTAATGTAAGCTACTGTAGATCAGAATATCCACTTGCCTGTTAGACAAATATATATGAGATTTGTAAGCTTTAATTATATGTAATTGTCATTCAAGGAACATGATTTGTGCTAATAAGCACAATTACAAATTGGTTCCACAGTACAAAGAACAAATTAACAGAGCTGATTTTTATCTTTGATGTGGTTATTTCCCTTCTGATTTGAACTTTCAGAATTATTTTTTAAATATTCTCACTGTAGGATGAACAACATTATTTATCAACTTAGAATATGGATTTTATGTATATCACTCTCAGTTTTGTTGGGCAGGTTTGTGTGCCGATTCTACCTTGTAAGCCACACTAAACTCATAGGGCAAGAAGTGTGGTTATTACTAATAGATTTTTTAAAAAATGAGAGATATAATGGCCATCCTTTCCACACTGAGAGTATTTCTTTCTCTTTCTTGATTTTAAAACCATCGTCCTGTAATAAAATGTAATGCCCTGAGTAAAATGACTGTAGATACAGAAGTATCAGTGAGCACACAGAACTCAGTATGTTTTTACCATTTCCAGTGTTTGTGGCATATTTTACCAGCACTGTTGCCTCCCATTGTTCCTACATTCAGGAAGTAGGAAAGCTTTCGCTTTTATGGTCCACTCTGTGCTTCCAAGTCGGCCTCTCTTGTTTCTGTAGCCCTTCACTGGCCTTCCTTTTGTCTTCATCCACTTGTTGTACTATAAGTTTCCTTGAGTTTCACACTGGTGCATGGAATATTTATTTCATGCTTTAAGGAAAGCGAATTTTATTTCTAGCCTTTAAGTTACCTTTAACATGTCCACTTAGAAAACTGTGCTACTGTGAAAGATCTAGAAATAGAGCTGAAAGCATCCAATCCTAGTTTTTCCTTCCATCAGTGAACAGGAAATTGCACTCCTGCATGCTGGCTGTCAATTAGCATTATCTCCGTTTGTTTTAGATCCAGACAGGCGGTCAGTTTCCACCATGAATCTTTCGAAACATGTTGATCCCGTCATTAGCAAGCGGCTCTCCTCCTCATCTGCAACTTTGCTAAATTCTCCAGATAGAGGTACAGTCAAAAGGAAAACAAAAAAGTGTTCTGTTATTTACTTAATGGTTTTTCTTTCTGGATGTCTACAGATGAAAATAAGCATCTGAAGTTGCTTTCCCTACGTTTCTTAAATAGGAAGAAAAATACTTCAGAGTAAAAAAGCAATAAACGGCTGAACAGCATTTTCCTTGCGACGAGAACATTTCTCATTTTAGAACGTGGCTGAATGACTGCATTTAGCAGTGATGAAAGCGGTGCTTCTCTCAACCTTTTAGTAAATGAGTTTACAGCTCCAAAAATCACCCACTTATCTACCAAAATGCAGAATTCTTTGTTGTGAACATTTCTTTTACTTCAATCATATTGTCTGTGGCTTTTCATCTGTACCTTATGAATTCCAGGCTCTGACTTTCTAAAGAAAACTTTACATGATTCATGTTGGTAAATTTCATTTTGTCAATTTATTTCTCATTTAACTGAGCATTTCTTACTACATTTCATGTATATGATTGGGTTTTTGGTGTCCATTCATTTACTCTTGAGGGATTTGACCTAACTTTAAGAATATCCTTGCAGCCTCCTGAAAAATTTAATAATCACAGTCCTCCAGTTGACATCTTGAGTTTTGAATTTTATTCATCCTGTGGATTTACAGTACATGAACGTTGAGTTATTTATAAAGTGAAAGTTTTATTTTACAAATAAAAGGAACATTAAGCTTTTGAGATAAGATAAGCTTCTTGTCTAAGATGATTTTAAATAAAACCAAAGAATTATTGTGCAGTATAAAAGCACATGCTCATTAAAAGTAACAAATTGTGGTTATTTTACTTTATTAAGAAACTGGGAGGGCCGGTGAGATGGCTCAGCGGCGTAAGCGCCTGCCTTGCAAGCGCGAGGGCCCGAGTTCTACTCCCGGATCCCACATACGAAAAAGGGGCCGGTGATATCGCTCAGTGGCACGGGCGCCTGCTGGCGCGCGAGGTCCTGAGGTCGACCCCCCGGTACCCACAAAAAAAAAAAAAAAAAAAAGAAACTGGGAAAATTTCAGTGTTTATAATCTTTAAAAAGAATGTAATGTGTGCATGTTGTGTATGTGTATTTGTATATTTTATATTGTATAAAAGCATTATGGTGTCATTGTAACGTACAATATTGAGTGTGAATGTTACTTTATAACTAATCTCATAAAGCAGTTAACTGTCTTAATAACTTCCTATTCTTGCCTTTTAACCCAAGATAATTCCTTTTTAAAACTTAATTTGCCTAAACTACTGATATCAGATATGTAGTCAAGTTAAGGACCTTTCATGTTAAAGTACTGCTAATTAAAATTTTTTTCATAAACATCCTTTATTTTGAAACCTAGTCCCCTCATATAACATTAAATGTTACGTATGTGAATGCTGATCTTACAGTTTTCTATTCACTTTATCTTTGGATCACTTAATCACCACTTTAATTTTGTACTTTTGTGAACCTGGGTCTGAGACAAACCACAACTAGGATTTTATAGTACTGTTGAGTTAAACCCTGCTTAGTGTCTCCTACAGTCCCAAGGCTGAAGTCAGGGTGAGGATGGAAGTCCAGGCAGTAAACTGGACAATGTCCTCTCCCGTCTGTGTGGAATGACAGTGTTGAACTGTCTGTATCACTTTCTTAAGTAATATCTTAGAACTGAGACCGATATGTTGGATGGATTATCTACTTCACTTGGGGTAATGGAGTCCTTCAGAGGTTGAGGCTGACTTAAGGTCCTACAGGCTAATGACTGTGGGAGAGGAATTAGAACCCAGACTAACAGCTCTTAACCATGTGGCTACTGCACTGTGCCTGCAGCTGTTACCTTCCTGCGTGTCCCTCCACAGGCTGACGCAGTTCCTTCTTCCTTGGGATAAGTGAAAAGTAGAGTTAGGATGCCAGGGACAAGGGAAGTTCTATAACTAGTTTATGGCGGGGACCAAAGACTGCCCCTTAAACTCGGTGCAGGCCTAGAAAGCTGACTATTGAGCCAGACTAATAGGACAAGAAGGAGAACACTGAATTTGAGAGGTGGCTTCCCATATGGTATAGAAGGTTTTTTTTTTTTTAACTTAGGTAAAACTCTCAGTAGGTCAGTAAGAGGCTTAGGCCTTTTAATAAGAATAGAAATTCTTCTAAATTTAAATTTTTCTAATTGAGAAATATAATTTTTTCATGCTACCTATTTTTAAAAGTTAGTTATACCTTATTATCCCATTAGAAAGCATTCTTATTGAATTTTTCAATTAGATTCCTTTACAGACCAATACGTGCAAAGGGTATGGGCATCATTAATAGATTGAGCTTTTCTCAGTCCTATAGCAGCAGCCTTAAAGCTGATATTAAACTGAGGCTCTAAAGCCATGAGGGCTGCTGTTAAGCTGGAATGTGTCCAGTCAGCCCCTCTGGTTATTAAATATACTGAAATATCTTCATATCACTTGACAGTAGCCACTTCCCCTAGATGGGCTTTCACTGGTCGTCAAAGCTAATGGAAGCTGGCCATTAGCCTGTGTCTGTGTCGTACCAGTTTTTAAATATTTCTATTAATAGTGTTACATGGACTGATCTTACCTGGACTGAAGGAAACCTCCAATTATTAAAGATTTCTATAATTACTGCAACAAAGAAACTATTGCCACTGGAAATTTTTTGCGTTGAAAGGGTATATCATTATCTTTATGCTACCCACTTAACCATCTTTTTCAAATAACGAACAATAGTTTGAAAAGAATAAAAATAAAGTTGCCTATTCATTGTTTAAAATTTATCAACTTGTTTTCCCCAGAATCTACATCAGAGAACACAGAGATGGCCCGAAAGCTAAATTCTGCCTAGAGTTTTTTTCTAATTAACCTGAGCAAGGCTTTTTGTTCTTGTTTTAATTAATTGCCAACATTTAAAATGTGGAAGTTTTCTTATAACACTGAGACTTACTTCTTCTAATGAAAAAGATAAGAATCTGGCAACATTTGCCTAATTTCTGCTTGGTGCCCATTGCCTGAAACTGAACGGTGCTTTCATGCTTACACAAGGAATGTGGTAGTGTTTGCTAAACCAACTTCACTTATTTATGTTAACCCACATGGCCCCTAATGGCCTTTAAATTTGTCTCTTCTAATCTCAGTGGTCTCTTACAGCAGTTGTCAGCATCTCATTTTAAGTGGGCCAATACCATAGAGTTCCATGAGTGTTCGTATCTCCTTGGTCAGCTTTTTAATCTTAAGATCAGAACCCTCTAGGTGAAAAGAACAATGAACCAACTCTCCTTTGCTAACATTTACTAAAATGGTACCTTATAGAAGATATCTCTTCTCAATTAGGGCATTCATTACTAATATGGGAGAAGTAGAAACATGTTTCAGCAAACACATTCACAGTGTAGGGATTTACTTTACATGTATTAAAGTAAGTTTGTAATGATCTTCATTCGAAGAAGAGCCTGTAGTTGATGCCCTAAAGACTCATAGAAATACAGTAATTAAACTTCTTAGTAGAGCAAAGAAAAAGACATTCTTCCAACTGATAGCTCTGCAGTCTAAGCTGCAGTCATCCTACAATTTTTCTAGAAAAAGGAAACATCTTTCTTCCCTTTCTTATCCGCGGAACATATGGTTCTGTTGACAATTTTCAATTAATCCTAGTCACGTTTTCCCCACTGATTTTATTCTGGGAGTATATTCTGATTTGAGATTGGGTTATATTCTCTTATTACACACACTCACACTGTCCTACTGGTTTATGATAGTGCTTACTCATGGCACTTTCTACTAGCCGTAACTATTGCAGTAGTTTTTATAACATCTTTTTTTTTTTTTACTAGTATCTTAATGCCACATAATATTTAACTACAAAGTCTCCCAATAAACATAAAATCTAAGGAATAATTCATTAATTCTTAAATTCACTAGAGTGTTGATCAAAATAGCCACATTTTAAAAATAAAGTTAAGTGATTAAGCAACCTAATGGAAGTTGGTTCTTCCAAATGGGAGCAAATAATTTTCTAAGTAGCAATATTTAGCAGTATATGGCTTTTATTAACTAAAACTAATTTCCTAGAATTTAAGTGTCATTCTTTAAAATACAATATATGTAAGGTTGATGTAAGAATACCCACTCCATGGGCAAAGGGACTTGCATCTGAGATTTATGGAGCAGAACAGAAGTGGCCCTGTCAGGGTTAGATGGTTTAAAAGACTTTTATAAGTGACTTAGAAGTACATTCTAAAGCAGAGAATTGTGATCACCTTAATGATATCTGCAGGAATGTGCAAGCTTCTTTACTGGTATTTTTGGAAAATACCTACTGTGTATCCACATGGCATCACTAGAAGCTAGCAATAAGCAAAGCGATTAATTTATAATTAGAATGCATTTCCTAATACCGGCCTTGCCAAGCTCCTGTACAATTTGGGACCATATGTCACTGCATTATTTTAAATTTATTGTCCAGATTGTTTAGGCTCCCACTAGTAATCATCAGGATTTTGGCTTTTCTACTTAATTTTAATCTTGCTTCACCCTTAATCTTGACTCTCAGCCATGATTTTTCTATTGTCAAAGGAAGGAACTTGGCTCACAGAGTGGAATGGTTAAAAGGAATCACATACAGAACTTTGCATTAATTTTTCATTTTATTATATCTAATCTCTCCCAATTGCCAAAATAGCAATTCATGGGGATGTAGCATAGTTTAATGGGGACCCAGTCTATCTTTTATGAAAGTCTAGTATTCTGTTAACTGGCCAACATCTCTGCTGGTGTTTATTATTCAAGGTTCTTAAGTGTTTATTATTTAAGGTACTTAGGAAGCCCGTTGGCTGAAGTGTGTCCCATGAGTCCATGCCCATCCCAGATACCCATCAGATAGGTACCCCCTGGAGTTATCAGTACATGCCAAATCTGTAGATGAAATGGTATTTCTATTTCAAGGCCTGTCGACTACTAAAATGGGGTGATTAGCAAAATCCACAACTAAAACTCCTTTAGCACCTGCCACAAGCTTAACACCCTGAAGAAAGGCAACATTTGTGGAATAGCTGCTGCCTTCGGATAGGGTTCCTGATTCCTGACTGGGGCCAGTTGTCCTCTCTGGAGAGCCTGATGTCTCTTGAAGGCCCGGCCTGTGGAGGTGATGGATATTATGTTCTGTACCCTCTTGACCCTAGAAAGAATGCTTCTAACATCTTCCTTATGTGGTGACATTTAGCTCGCCGCCTGCAGCTCAGCCCCTGGGAGAGCAACGTTGTTAACAGACTCCTGACGCCCACACATTCGTTCCTGGCTAGAAGTAAAAGCACAGCTGCCTTGTCTGGAGATGCAGGTAAAGCCATCCAGGTAGAACTTTCCTGGTGAGCTAAAGCCTTCCTTTTGGGGCATATCTGTGCTGCCAGCACTCATCCACTCCCTGCTCTGTTTTTCCTGATGTGTGCTTCCTTCTGCTCCAGTGGAAATGTCTGTTGGTGTTGGTTTCACACTCCTGGCATTGTTTCCGCTTAGCATCCACCTTAGTGCCTTACCCGGACAGCAGGCGCCAGGCAGACAGATGAAGCCCCTCCCTGTGATCAGGTGGCTTCAGCTGCCTCTGTCTGTTCATGAGGTTTCCCAAAAAAAAAGTATCCCTTATCTACTTTTCTTTCTGCCCCTGTATCTCAGCAGATGATCAAAAGGTAGATGTAATTTGTACTTGGTATCAATATGTTGAATTAGAAAAAGCACAAGCCTATTTTTTAAGCATAGAGTTTTTTAGTGTGGCTAAGGGCCAGCCACTTACCCTCCTTGTGCCATCTTTTATATGTAATCTAGAAACAGCACCCTTACAAAACTCTAAAGACTTGTGAAGGCTAATTACAGTGTACTTATTACTTTCATTGGAAACATGAAAACATATCTAATACCAGCTGGTATATCATTATTACCTACTTTTTGAATTACAAAACACTGGAATTAGCCAAATGGCTCATTGAGTTAATGAGAAGTTAGTATACAGCCTATATCTAGTTGGTAAGGAAAGTCCACAAAAGGCTTTTGGTAATATTTCTCTTCTGTTAAATAGATTTAGATTTCCCAAATCTCTTAGGCACAGTTGGTGTATCTATGTTAACCGGTCTAGCAGCCCTCATCTTTGGTACTTAGAAAATTGCATACAGTCTTTGAAAAGTTCCCTTCACCTCTGCAAGCCTCCTCATGTTCGTTAGCCTACTGTACAAATAGTAATTCTTAAAATAAAATTGAAAAAAAAAAAAAAAAAAAAAACAAATAGTAATTCTTGGTGGTTTTATGGTGTCTTTTATCTACAGTGCCCAGTGAGCTAATGAGTGTCAACACTACTTCTCGTAGTACCCCTGGAGGTCAGTTGAGAGAGCAAGTGTGGGCATTCCCCCCTTGTTGTTATGGAAACCAAGTGTGGTAACAATAAATGACTTACATAGAGCCACCTAGGAAATTGTGAAGTGGATCTTAAACATGCTCCCCCATCCCCTCCTCAGCACCCTGAGTCATGCTTTGTGTCCAGTTGTGCAGTCAACTAGCTGGGCCACAGTGTTCTCTGTTTTCTGTAAAGGAATTCTCTGTCAGAACTCTCGCACTACATCTGAGATTTTTCTGGAGGAAGAAAGTGTAGTTTATTTTCAGATAGTTTAGTTTTATGCCTATGAATTTCATACTTTCATGCAAGTCATGGAAGTTTCTCTTCATGTCAAAGAACCTTTCAGACTGCTCGTCCACCCGTCTCACAGGACCTCCATATGTATGGCCATCATGCATCCCAAACCCCACATCGTATGTCATGCTGTGCCAAAGGACCACTTCAAAGCTGATGATTTTCTTTGCTATTTCTGTCATCACTAACTTTTGTCAATTCTTTCACTCTTCCTCTAATCTTTTCCAATACCATTTCCTCATTTTCCACCCGTTTTACTTGCCTGTCTTCCCCTCCCTCCTGGTCATTATGCTCAGTCAAGATGCTTTTTATCTGCAAGTTGGCTTTTGCAACTTTTCTGTTCTCCTTTTCGCAAACTGATACATTAATTTATTTTAATGTGAAACAGTGCATAGCCTTTTCTTGAGTTGCCTGTTTTATTAATATGTTCCCTAGGTCGTTGTTACCTATTGCTTTGATAAAGCTTTAATGAAGCAAAACTATTGGTTTCTGCAAACATTTCCACTTGAAATTATATATGTGACTATGTCTTCCAGTTGTCTTTTTGAAGACACTTTTTCAGTCACTTTCGGTTTTTCATGTATTCTCTTTGATTATTCTTTTTTGTCTTTCCATTTTAGTTCTGTGTCTGACTTCATCTTATTCTCAAATCCCATTGGCAAACATTCAGAATGGTCTCTGGAAATGCTCCATAGATACCTCCTGAAATTATTTCCCACTGGAAAAAGAAATCATATATCCATACTTTGTTCCTTTTTCAGTGTCAGACCCATGTCTCAGAGCAGGGCTGCTTGCTAGGGTCTCTTGATCCCTGAACAAGGGTAGTGGGCTCTGGCTGTGCCCTGAGCGCTGTGTACCTCTCCTCCTGGTCTTGAATCCCCAGAAGGGTGTTGTACCAGGATGTTATTTCTTGAATGCATTTGATTGACTTGGAAGAATTTTGTATTAATGAACTCTTTCCTTGTCTGGGAAATGCAAACACCTCGTGGCACTTAAGAAAAGGTTGTTTTCGAATAGATTCCCTTGTGATCGCAACAAGCAAAATGACAAAAGGTTCTCCTTCACAATACAAATCCTTCCTTTACCATTAAAGTCAGAATTAAAGCTTTATGTCATTTCCCAAGTAAGACACACATATTTTTTGAAATGAGGAAATGCCAGGGGCCAGTGAGATAGCTCAGCGGCATAAGCACCTGCCTGGCAAGTGTGAGGTCCTGAGTTCGACTCCCAGTACCCACAAAAAAAAAAAAGAAAGAAAGAAAGAAAATGAAATGAGGAAATGCAAAGTGTTTTAGTCTATCCTGAAGAAATAGAATTCTGTTTCAAGATAATGGGGAAAGAGAGTGCAGTATCCCATGTCATTTACTGTCCTAACTATTCAGTGATAACCAGAAGATACTATGAGGCATTGGATGAAGGGGAACACATAGTAAAGATGTGTTTTAGGAATGGGAGTGTAGTTCAATGGTACAGCACTTGCCTAGCATGCACAAGGCCCTGGGTTTGATCCCCAGAACTCCCCCACCCAAAAAAAGATGCAGTCTAATCAACTGACTATAGAATAAACCAAAATAATAATTAAATATTTTAAGCTCTATATATAATTCTGAACTTTTGAGTTTTTAATTTATTAATACTATTACATTTTCCTGGCATAATGGTCTCTTTAAAGGGTTACTATAATGGCTAAAGTTGGGTAAACTCATAACCTGGTCCAAATGTATAGTATCATCCTTAGTATCATATTTGTCTAATTTTTGCTGGAAGGCAAGATCACTGAATAAAATCTGAAAATGGACCTTGGAACCTTAACCTTAGTATCCACACTTTTTATGCCTTTCCAGTTATATCATTTTTTTAATTCATTGAGGATCAGAATAAACAGATTAATGATCGTGTTCCTTTGAAGGTGAATGGTCAGCATCTATGTGGGTTTCTTCTTTTTTCCTTTTTTTTTTAAAAAAAAAAAAACAGGGGATCAGTCTATGTTGCCCAAGCTGGTCTCAAACTCCTGGACTCAAATGACTCCTCCCCCTCCAGCCTCCCAAGTGCTGGGACTGTAGGCATGGGCCACCACACCTGCCACGGTGTGGATCTTCAAAAAAAAAGTCCATTTTGAGTAAAACTGTAAAAGCTATTTATGATCCAAACTTATTTTTAGCAATCCTAACATATTTATGTTCTTTTCACATTTTAAATAGTTACATCCCATCTCCCCATATGTTCTACTGCTGCTGCTTTGAACTATCAAGTGCCTTGGCTTTTGGGAAAACCCAGAAGCATGCATTGGTTTGCTTTTAAAAATAGATCAAACATTTGCAGAATTCTTTTCTGGGAATTATTTCTTACACTTGTAACAAGTCTTAACACTTGGTGAGACTTGGTCATTTAACGTTTTAAAACTGTGCTTGCTTTTTTCCCCCACTGGCTGTTGAACTTGACTCTTGAAATAGTTGTAGTATATCTTGCTTGCCTGCACGCTTCCTCTCTTTCCACCTTGTATAACATCTTAAAGCTAATTAGGAAAAATCCGATTATAAACCAGTCCTCATATAAAAATTCTCTCATTTGGCTAATGTAGCATTTTACCAGAACCGTCGTTTTATAGGAATGTAAGACCATTGCTCTCCATAATTATTGGATTACATCTGTATCTTCCATCAGTATTTAAATAGCTAGCATTATATTCCGGATTTTTTTACTTGGACATGCCTTCCTTTTGGACACATCACAAACTCACAGGATGTGAGGAGAGTTGAGCATGATGGTTCTGAGCACCTTTAGGTAATAACATCTTCTTCCTACTTTTCTCTCTATCTCTGCTTTGCTCCTTTTCCTGAACCTGCTTTTGGCTTTCTCCAACTGCTCCTCTGGCACTCTTGTGTGTAAAACCAATCATCTGCACCCTAGTTATCCCCATTTGTCCTCGTTCAGCATCTTGCAGCACCATCATCATGCCCTACAAAGCTGCACACTCTAGAAATCCAGTGGATCGACCAAAACTCTTTGTAACACCGCCTGAGGGCTCTGCGCGCAGGAGGACTGTTCATGGCACTATGGTGAGTAGCAGTCGGGAGCAGCCTGGCAAGCCTGGGACAGAGTGGACACTGCCCCTAGTATGGTGTGATGTGAAACAGGGCAGCCACAACACCAACCATGCCACCTATGATGAATCTAGCTCACTGGGCAGTGCTGCCCTTGACTTCACATACACACTTCCTCTCAAATTGGGGGTTTTGCTCTTCCTAAAAATTTGAACTTGAAGATGCAAACTGTTTCAAGCATACAGGAGTTGGCTGGCTTATCCTCCAGGGGCCTCTGTACAAATAAGTGCAATTCCAGAGTAGTTTCATTTTTGAAAGCAAGAAAGTCTGATGGCCTTGGCAGAGGCAGTGAGCCTGGAGTGCTGCCTGACATTTTATCCCAACCATATCCAGAAGCTGGCCAGACTCTTAAGTGTGGGTCACTAAAAACCAAGATAAGGAATTTTTATCCTGCTTATTAGCTAATCTCTGTCAAAGCCCACATCTTAAAATATAATGGAAAAAGTATTCTAAAAACACAAGTTGTTTGCTAAATAACCAGTCTTTAAAAGGCTATTGTGCTATATTATAAACTCAAGTTTTGCAAGTGAGAAATATAATTGTACTTGTTATTACTGGCAGAGAAGCTGAGCTAACGTTAATCATCATGCTGTAAATGCAATGAGGTAATTTGTACGTCTCCGGGAATCTTTCTTCATCTTTGTATTAAACTATGTGTTTATTTTGCATTTGTCGAAAGATGAAGACGTTGTTCTTTGGCCTTTGGACCCTGTACTTTAGTCTTAAAGGACTCATCCATCCACCAGATCTCATTGCCTCTCTCCCATGATAATAGTGTGGCCCTTGTAATGAAGGGCTAGAACTTTTTTTTCTTTTAATTTTACCTTCCAAGAGCAATTCTGATGTATAAAGCTCATGACGCTTGAAAGGATTTTGCTTAAAGGATAATTTGAGGGTTTGAGAGAGCTTGATGGTTTTGCCCATGGGCAGTTTCCTTTCAAGCCTCATCAGGCCTGCAGTGCTCTAAGCCAAAGGTGAAACTACCTTTGTAGTCTGCAAAGTTTTGTTTTTTTGGTTTTTGCAGTACTGGGGATTGAACCCAGGGGAGTCTACCACCGAGTTACATCCTCAGCCCTTTTTATTTTTTGAGACAAGGTCTCACTAAGTTGCCCGAGCTGGCCTCAAACTTGGGATCCTCCTGTCTCCGCCTGCCGAATAAGATTACAGGTGCGCACCACCACTGTGGCTTCTAAATTTGGATTCATTAGCCTCTGAGCGCGGTAGAGATTCTCACTATGCACAAAAAGGGATAGTGAAGCAGATTGGCTTTGGGTGTTTCTTGGGCGGGGAACAGGAGCATTTATCAAAGGAAAAATATCTTGTTTTACGGAAAAACAAAAATTAACACTTCTTGGAGAGAACCGGAAGGCTGACCCTGGGCTAACAGTAAATGAGAGGGGCATGTCATCCCATATCCCCAACTTTGTTGTTAGTGTTGTTTTCTTTTTAATGCCTTCCTCTTTCTTTGTGTGGTCAGTTATTCATCTTTTCACCTCCTGCAGCCAAATCTAAATAAATACCTAATGCCAGAATATGTTTCCCAGAGCTGTGCCGTGGAATTCAGTAGTGATTGTCCACACTGAGCACTCGAAAAGTGGCAAATGACACCGACACTCTGACTTCTTTTTGCAGATTGAGCCCAGAGCCTTCACATTGAGCCATATCCTCAGCCCATTTTTTATTTTTTATTTTGAGATAGGGACTTGCTAAGTTGTCCAGGCCAGACTCTAGCTTGCTATCATCCTGCCTCAGCCTCCCAGAGTGCTAGGGTTATAGGCCTGGACCACTAGGCCATGCTAAATTTTTAATTTTTAAAAAACTGTTTAGCCAGACATCGTGGCACACACTTGTAATCCCAGCACTCAGGAGGCTGAAGCAGGATAATCCTGGGCTACACAGCCAGACTGTCTCTCCAAATAACAACAGTAATATGCTTATGGTTTTAAAAGACAATCATTTTTTGGGCCGGTGAGATGGCTCAGCGGCATAAGCACCTGCCTGGCAAGCACGAGGGCCCAAGTTTGACTTCCGGAACCCACATACAAAAAAAGGGCCGGTGATATCGCTCAGCAGCACAGGCGCCTGCTGGCGCACGAGGTCCTGAGATCGACCCCCAGTACCCACAAAAAAAAAAAAAAGACAATCATTTTTAAGTTCAGTGTCAAGTACATTCACGTTGTAATTTAATCAAGCTCCAGAACTTTAAAAATCTTGCACAACTCAACCTCTATGCACATTAAACAACTTCCTATCTCCCCCTCCTTTCCTCTCAGCCCCTGGCAGCTACCATTCTACTTTCTGTGACTATGACTTCTTTAGATACCTCATATAAGTGGATTCATGAAATCATTAAATTTTTGTGACTGGCTTATTTCACTTAGCATAAGATTGTCAAGGTTCATCCCTGCTGAAATGTATGTCAGAATTTCTTTATTTTTTTATTTTTTTGGTTGTTATTATTGTTATTGTTGTTGATAGTGGGGATTAAACTCAGGACCTTAGCATTGAGCCATATCCCCAGCTCTTTTTTATTTTTTCACTTCTTATTTTGAGATGAGGTCTCACTAATCACAAAGTTGCCCAGGCTAGGCTCAAATTTGAGATCCTCCTGCCTTGGCCTTCCAGTGTGCTGGGATTATAGGCATGCACCACCATGCCTGGCAAATTTCCTTCCTTTTTAAGGCCGAGTAATATTCCATTGTATGTATATATCACATTTTGGTTTTGCATTCATCTGATGAGGTACATGCAGGTTGTTTCCACCTCCTGGCTATTATGCATAAAGCTGCTATGAACCTTGGTATACAAATACCTCTTGGAGATACTGCACCCAGTTCTCTCGGATACATCCCCAGAAGTGGGATTGTGGGATCATATGGTAACTGTACTTCAGTTTTTTGAGGAACCACCATACTGTTCTACATTCCTACCAAAGCACAAGGGGTTCTCATTTCTCCATGTTTTTACCAACATGTGTTATTGTCTGTTTTTTTTTTTTTAAATAGCAATCCTGATGGGTGTGAAATGATAACTCACTGGGTTTTTTTACATACACTAAAATTAAAGATACAACATGAAAATTTATTTCTTATGAGAATGTCTCACATAGCTTTATAATGCCTAAAACTATTAATTTTTTAAAGTTTTACAATTTTACTTAGCAAGTGTTCAAAAAAAATATCAATTTTGATTTAATTTGTGCACAATATGAGGTTAAAAAAAAAAAAAAAAAAAAAAAGAACATTTTAAAATTTGGATACCTAATTCTTCCAACTGGATTTTTTGAAAAGAAAACCTTTCCCTCTTGAATCATCTCAGCAACTTTGGTTTTATTTTTTTAAATTTTAATGTAATATAAGTAGATATTAATACAGAATATAGAAATAAGTACTCTTCTACAAAAAAATAAATCAAAATTTCATGACAAAATAGAGAATAACAGGGCCGGTGAGATGGCTCAGCGGCTTAAGCGCCTGCCTTGCAAGCGCGAGGGCCCGAGTTCGACTCCCGGATCCCACATACGAAAAAGGGGCCGGTGATATCGCTCAGTGGCACGGGCGCCTCCTGGCGCGCGAGGTCCTGAGGTCGTCCCCCCGGTACCCACCAAAAAAAAAAAAAAAAAAAAAAATAGAGAATAACAATAGTTAATACACGGTGTACCATAATCTTTTTTGGGGGGCAGTACCGGGGTCGAACTCAGGACCTCTCGCGCCCGTGCTGCTGAGCGATATCACCAGCCCTTTTTTCATATGTGGATACCAGAAGTCGAACTCAGGACCTCACACTTGCCAGGCAGGCGCTTATGCCGCTGAGCTATCTCACCGGCCCCCATAATCTTAAAAGTTACTGAGCTCACTGTGGTTTTGACTTGCATCTCTCTAGTGCACTGTGATGTTGCAAGCTTTTCATGGGCGTGTTGGCAATTTGTATATCATATGTGGGGAAATGTTTCTTAAAGTCTTTTACCCATTTTTTAATCAAGTTACTAGTTGCTGAATTGTAGGAGTTATATACATTTTCTGAATGTTAGCCTCATATGTTTGACTTGCACATATTTTTCCTGTTCCATAGGCTTTTACTGTGTCCTGTCTTTTTGTTGTTGTTCTTTTTTGCAGTCCTGAAAGCTGAACCCTGGGCCTTTGCACTGAGCTGTATCCCCAGCCCTTCTCTTATTTTTTATTTTGAGACCGAGTCTCACTAAATCACTGAGTGCCCAGGCTGGACTTGAGCTTGTGTTCCTCCTGCCTCAGCTTCTAAGACTGATTATGTTTTTTGATGCATAGAAATTTTTAAGTTTGATGTTGTTCCATCTGTTTTTCGCATTGTTGGCTATGCTTTTGTTATTCTAACAAATCAACACTAAATCCAATGACATGAAATTTACCACCTCTGTTTTCTACTGAAGTTTTGTAGTTTTAAGTCATTCATTACTAAGGTCTTTAATCCACTTTGAGTTTATGTTTGTACGTTATATAAGGAAAAGGTCCAATTTCTTTTTCTTGCAGATATACAATTTTCCCAACAGCATTTGTCAAAGGGAGTGTTCTTTTCTCTTTCAGTGATTTTAGGATTTTACCAAATACACAAGTATTTATTTGTGGGCTCTCTATTCTGTTCCACTGGTCTGTATGCTGGTCGTTGAGTAATACAGATTTTTATATTAAAAATCAAGAAGTATGAGTCCTCCAGCCTTCTTGTTCTTTTCTGAAATTGTAAAGTTTCCCTCAGCATTTTAGACAATGTTAAAAGGAAAGGGCATTAACTCAGATCAGGATGCGAATCAGGAGTGCCTTTATCTGTGTGCTGCCCAAACAGGTGGTGGACTTAAGAACAGTGAATGGACATAGAAGGTAAAAGAAAATTCTACCTGCTTGGGTGGTGTTATCTCAAGTGTTTTCCCAAACCATTCCTCCCCTGCTGTCCCAGCCCCTAGGTGGTTAAAGGAGATCAGTTTCTTTTAGGAGACTAAGAAGTAATTGGCACTTGGATAAAATGCAGACTGTCTCTTTTATGCAGGGCCATTCCATTATTCATGCCTCTTGTTTTTTCTCCTGTTTTGTTTTGTTTTTCTGAGAGTGGGGATCAAACACCGGGCCTCACATATACTACCCAGTCTACCACTGGGCTACGTCCCCCGGTCCCTGGTCCCTGTTTCATCAAAGCGCAGATGAAGAAAGTCTTCCCCCAACTCTCCACTCATAAATTTGTCCTTCCCATTCATATCTCTCCTTGATTTGATTTCAGCCAAGTCAGAATATTTTGAGAAAAAAAAAGAACAAAAAAGACTACTCAGGTTCTTTAACCCTAAGTTCCCTTGGGAGGAGCCCTGGGCCTACCATCCTGGGAACTGACCTACCTACGGCATAATTACCAACTTGTGTACCAGACTAGAAGGTTCCATACAATGGCTGAAGCTTTTGCCACCCAAAGACTACACCATGCCCCACCTCCTACCTTCTGGCATCAGAGATAGGGACAAAGGGTGGCCATGCACCAGGAGATGGGGTAGAACCGGCACCCACTTTGTGACGCTCTTTCCTGCCCTGTGCATCCTTCTGTGTAGAAACTCCAGGGAGACAGTGAGTATTATTTGACACTTAGATGTTTTTCCCCCACCTATGGCCCAGTCAGTCAACAAGGATACTGCTAAGGAAGATGGAGAGAAGCAATTAGAAGGGACAGGAATAAAAGGGAAGGGAAAGAAGAACTGATGCTTGAGCACTGGCAGAAAAGGAGGGAAAAGAAGATATACTACCAGCTTTTTCCCCTGTGACTAGATAATATTTTACCCCTTCCCTGTACCTTTTGGTCTACTTTTCTGGCAGGTGTTCATCATGTGCCTCTAACAATGTTCCATTCCATCCCAGAACATAATAGAAAGTTTCAGATGCTTGGATACTTGGAATGGGTCAGGTTTGCCCTCTGCATTGAGTGGTGGAGTCTGGACTGATTTTGAATCTCAGAACATTCCTATGGGCTTCTCTCTGCCCATTTCCACTTAGGAAAGATGCTGTCTCCCTGGCTGCATTCCTAGCTAGCGGTTAGGGAAGGGCTGGTGTTTTAGCCTACCCTCAGACTTCAGTTACATCCTGATGCAGAAGAATATAAATACCTAAAATTGCTCACCCTGTACCTGACTTTCCTTAGAGGACATTAGCTGAGGAAGGAATTTTTCTGTAATATCCATATAGGGAGAGAATGAATTAATGTCAAGAATAGCAGACACGTAAAAGTTTTTTAGTTGCTAAGCTATTTTGTGCTCTGGGATGAAAAAAGTTGCTGTAGAATTAAAAAAAGAAAAATAAGTGTTTAATTAAAAGTTTTAAAAAATGGAAGTGACCTTTATTTTAACATGTAAACCATAACCATACTGAGATTTTGCTCTAGGTAATTTCAGACACAAAGTATAGGTACTTTCTATAAGTCTTAAGTGTATTTTTTTAAACAAATATCCACATCACACATTCAAAACCACCTTATCAGTGTTACCTGTGTTAATTCAGTTGTACTATTCTAAACTAACAAGGACCCTTTGTGGAGATGGAATGGATTTGTGTGATATAGTTTAGAAAATTTGTAAAAACCTGTTAAATGGTTCATAGTCCCACTGTCAAATACTGCAAATGTAATCATCTCACTCACAGAAAAATCTAATTATTTTCTCTGAACTTAGGGCCATAAAAGAGACAGAGAAAATGCACCCTTCCACCTTACGTCTGGTATCCGAAGAGCTCTCTCTCCAGCTCATCCCAAAGCAAGGTCGCCAGCTCACTCCCGACTCTGGTGAGTGAAGAACGCGAGGCTGGTGGGGCCGCTGCGTGGTCGAGAATTAGTAGCTTCTGTCCTCACAGTGAACTTGGCTTTTTTTTTTTTTTTTTTTTTTTTGTGGGTACCGGGGGGTCGACCTCAGGACCTCGCGTGCCAGCAGGCGCCCGTGCCGCTGAGCGATATCACCGGCCCCTTTTTCGTATGTGGGTTCCGGGAGTCGAACTCGGGCCCTCGCGCTTGCAAGGCAGGCGCTTAAGCCGCTGAGCCATCTCACCGGCCCCGTGAACTTGGCTTTGACTTGGGAAATAATAATTTTATTTTTTTTCAATAGTGGAGTTGAACCCAGGGCCACCTGCTTGTTAGACAAAAATTCTTCCACTGAGCTACATCACCGACCCTTTTTAATTTATATTTTGAGGCAAGCTCCTGAAAAGAGGCCCAGACTGGGCTCAAACTTGTGATGGTTCTGCCTCAGCCTCCCAAGTGGCTGGCATTACAGGCATTTACCACTACCATGCCTGACTCAACAGTCTTCCTTAAAGCAAAAAGACAAGGAACATCGGAATGGGTTTCCAAAGTGACTCCAATTCTGTGTTTACCACAGAAAAGACAAATGCACATAGCTAGCCATCTGCGTTGCTTTTCTGTACCCTGGTGCCCCAGGTGGGGCGACCTGCTCTGATGTCCCATCTCCGCATTGTCTGTTTGCCATCCAGGCTCCCCTCCAAGTCCTTCCCGCACTTACCTGGCACACCCCGACCAGCGTCCTCCTTGCCTCCTGGCTCGGTCAAAGCTGCCCCTGCTCAGGCCCGGCCCCCATCCCCTGGCAACATCCGCCCTGGCAAGAGAGAAGCCAAAGTGGAACCTGAGAAGAAAGACCCCGAGAAGGAACCTCAGACCGTTGCCAATGAGCCCTCACTAAGGGGCCGAGCACCATTAGTGAAGGTAGCAGAAGCCACAGTCGAAGAGGCGACATCCATGGAGCCCGAAGCTGACACTGGTGAGAATGATGCAGCTCAGGCTGGGATGTGGCCTTCGCTCCTCTGCATCCTTGCTCTTTGTCTCGTGCACTGTTTTATTAGCTTTCTTTTCTTACTACTCTGAGGCCCATTTTAGGACCTTAAGTATAATTTTCTTTACAATCCATACATCCAGAAGCCCATTGTTAGACCCACAGCGTGTTAAATCAGACATGGTCCCGAGTCCTTTTACTAAGTACAGTGTTTCACAAAAATGTGGTGTTCAGAGCGTCTGTATCCAAATCACTTATTATACGAGTTATCTATTGCTATGTAACAAAGTAGCCCAATCTTCATAACTTTGAGACATCCGAACATTTCTTATTGCACACTGATTGTTGGGTCAAGAATTTGGGGACAGTTTAGCTGGGTGGTTGTGGCTCAGGGTCTCCTGTGAGATTGCAGCTGAGCTGTCTTGGGTACAGTCATCTCAAGACCCAGTGGAAAGTAGCCAGGTGTGGTGGTGCACACCTGTAATCCCAGCTCTTGAGAGGCTGAGGCAGGAGGATCACCATGAGTTCAAAGCCAGCCTGGGCTACATAGTGAGTTCAAGATCAGCCTGAACTACATAGCAAGACCGTGTCTCCAAAAAAAAGACTCAGCAGAAAGTGGCTTCTGCACATGGCTGTTGGCCTCAGTTTTGTGACACACAGACCTTGTTGCTGTTGTCCTCACAACCTGCTTCCTCGGCTGGCCTCCTCAGAGTGGGTGAGAGAGAATGAGGAATCCATTCTGTCAGTCTCAGAAGTCACATGCCAACATCTCTGTCATGTTCTGCTCGTGAGAAGTCACGAGGTTGAATTGACACTCAAGGACAGGCCATCAGGCTCCACCTTTTGAAGGGAGATTTTTGAAAGAATTTATGGGAATATTTTTAAACCACCCCCTCTAGGGTTTTTTAAAGATGCAGACCCTGGCATCACCTCACACCAGCTGGATCAGAACAGGAGGTGGTGGGTCCAAGTACCCTGACAGGTATTAAGCTGTTGGTTGATTCCTGAGCACACAAGAGTCTGAAGACCGCTGGCTTTGCCCTGTGTGCTTGACAGAGGTCAGAGGTTTTTCCCAGAATACCCAGTGGTTCTGTGAAGCTAACCAGATTCTATTTAGGAATCTGGTGTCACCTAGAGCTGGGAGTTAAATATTTTCTTGTTAAAAATTGTTTTCATTCAAAATATTTCTGTTTAAGACAGTCTGAAGGTCAAGGATAGGGGCAAAGAAAGAATAGGTGGTTCAAGACAGATGAAAATGTTGAGAGTGGAAGAGTCCAGTGTTTGCTTTCATGAAAGTAGGATAAGCACCCAAGAATATCAGGATGATACAGAAAACTCCCCAGGAGCAGAAGTAGAAATGTTAATGGGGAAAGGAGAGTGGAGAGTGGCCAGGTGCCAGAGCGCAAAGGCTCAAGGGTGCTGAATCAGTCACAAGAATGTGAGGGGCGCCCTCCTGTACCAGCTCCCAGGTCTCCCTCCATCCAAATGAAGCCAGAGAACGTCCGCTCCTGTCTTGCTGGGTGGTGTGAGGACGAAGTGGAGGCCGGATGTGTTAGTCACATGCATGTCCCTGACAAGGCCATGGCCTCCCCATGTCCCAGACCTGAAGACAGCTCTGGGTAGGCTTTTGTCTGAAAAGGTGTCCCGTTCCCGGCCTGAATCAACCTGTGAATTGGATGCAGAGGACAGTCAGAGAGAGAGAGGCTTTAGCGCCATAATAACAAATCGTCACCCAAGAGCAGGAATTTTTAAAATGTAATGAAAGACACATGAAAGATCACATCTTCATTCTGCTACTGAATCTAACACGAGGCTCTCTACTCAGTACACATTTGCTGGATGTTGCTAACTGATTTGACTGCTATTTAAATAAGACTTGGTGACAGAGTGGGAGCTTTGTCGGAGGTCTCACCTACACACACGGTTTTTGTTACTTGTTGCTTGGTTACAGATAGAATACAGTGAAACCGTGAGAACACACAGTAATAAACATTCCCTTTTCTTTGATAATGATTAATTCTAGGCCTGGGGCATGTGTGGAGAATGCTAGTTTTTGTTTTGTTCTTTGGGTTTTGTTTCCAACTGGGTTTCTTCTTGTACCTATTTGTACAGCTGCTCCAGCGCAGGCTCCTACTCCAGCCCCGGCCCCGGCCCCGGCTCCGGCGCCGGCGCCGGCCCCAGCTCCAGCCCCAGCTCCAGCCCCCGCCTCACTCCCAGCCCCAGCTTCTGTCCCTGCCACATCATCCGCTGTGACCACCAGTGCTGCTCCTAAGGTCTCCGCGGGCACCACGGACCCAGAAGAGGCCACGCGGCTGCTGGCTGAGAAGAGGCGGCTGGCCCGAGAGCAGAGAGAGAAGGAGGAAAGGGAGAGAAGGGAGAAGGAAGAGTTGGAAAGGTAAAGGCATGACAGTGATATGAAGTCAGTGGTGCCTGTGTGAAGTCTTCCATCTGAGGGAGAGGGTGGCAACGTGACAAAAGGGAATGTTTCAGAATTAGTTGACCTAGTGTTCCTTTGACCAAAAAAAAAACACTTTTTTTTTCAATTACATTTTCTTACTAGTGACAATGCAGCACTGATGGAGAAAGGTTTGAAGAAAAAAATGTAGCCGGGCATACAGGGAACAGCTGTAATCCCAGCACTTGGGAGGCTGAGGCAGAAGGATCACTGCAATTTGAAGCCAGCCTAGGCTATATAGTGAATCTAAGGTCAGCCTGAACTACATAGCGAGACCTCATCTCAAAAAAAATGTATCCATAGTCTTATAGATTTCAGTAATTGTATACATTTGGGCCGGTCCTTTCTAGTCTCTGAACCATCCAGAAATGTGTGAGTAGGTTATGGGTACATGCACAAATGCACATATGCACATACATATTTACATGATTATAATCACAGTAGAGGTGCAGTTCTGCAGTCTCCGTTTTCACTTACCATATCTCCAATCTTCAGTTTTCCTCATTAGCTTTGTAATTACCATTTAAAGCTGCATAATAAATATTCATGTTTTCTTTCAGGTACCTGAGTGAGAGATTTAAATGCTCCGTGATTGCCAGACAGTACACCAGGGACAATTTGCTTAATTGGTCACCTTCTGGGCCTAATAAGGCTAATGTCAGTGAAATTGTTCTTCAAACTAATAGAGCTGCTCCTCCAGGGCGGACCTCAGCCCTGCAGCTGGGCCTCCTCCTCGGATGTAGCCTGCATGTTATCCAGTGGAGGCCTTGTATGGTCCGTGTCCCTCCTGTTCCTGGAGGAAATATTATGACCCTATTTACTTACAAAGATTTCCTTTCACAGTGGGGGGGGGGGCTTCAAATTTGTCCCTAAAAAGTCACATAATTTGGATTATACAAGTCTCAGGCTTTGATTTTTTTTTAAGTTTTGAAAGTTTTAAGTTTTTATTGGTATATGTTTTCAGTAATGATCACATTGCTCGTGGAGAGTTGGTACATGTACCTAACACATCTTAATTCTTTTTTCATCCCCTTCCCCTCCTGCCGCCGACCCCATATCTTGGTCCCCTTCCCTTTTACAAAAAATCTATCTCCCTATTCTTAGTGTATTTCTTTCACTTTGCTCTTTGCAGTAAGTACTAGAGACTAAACCCAGGGCCCTGCACTGAGCTATATCGCCAGCCCTTGTTTTTATTTTTTGAGACAGGGTCTTGCTAAATTGCCCAGGCTCCAACTTGTGATCCTCCTGCCTCAGCCTCCCAGAGTGCTGGGATTACAGACATGCCCTAGCACACCGGGCAAGTCTCAGCTTTTAAAGATACATAGTCAAACTGCAGATCCTTTGTAAAAGCAAGCTCACCCGCAAAATATTAGTGGTTCCATCTTGCTTGTTTACCGCAGACCCACAGAAGCTGGGAAGGGAGGACGATGAATAAAGGGTGACTTCCCGTTTTGTCCATGACCATGTCCAGCACACCCAGTGCAGTGTTTCTGCCAGACCTATGAACGAATTCTCCTTGCAGTGCCCGTCGATTCAGGCTTCTCTTCCAGACATCCCCCCCACGTGTCTCTGTTTTTCTTTCCCCAGACAGAAGAAAGAGGAATTGGCTCAAAGGGCGGCGGAAGAGCGAGCCCGGCGGGAGGAAGAGGCCCGCAGGCTGGAGGCGGAGCAGGCCCAGAAGGAGGAGCAGCTGCGCCTGGAGCGGGAGACCGAGCGCGCTCAGAAGCAGGTGCGCCGGCCCCGGGCCCTGCGGGTGGCGAGCGCGGTGGTCCCCGATCGCTAGTAGAAACGGGCTCTTCCCGGTGGGTACCGAGCCTGCGCCACTTCTTGTTTTCAGAAGGAAGAAGAAGCCCGGGTTCGTGAGGAAGCGGAGAGGGTCCGGCAGGAACGGGAGAGACACTTCCGCAGAGAAGAGCAGGAGCGCCTGGAGCGGAAGAAGGTGCCGGAGCTGTCGCGGGCAGAAGCTGGGCGAGAACTGCTCTGGTGCTTTCTAGATTTGAAGCCACCCGAAGGCCAAGAGATACCAAGAGACTAGCGTTGCCGTCAGGAACAGATGGGCGCTGCCCTTTCCGGTTAAGGAGCCCTCGCTGCTAATAATCACCTCCAAAGCAACCGTGCCCAGGGTTTCCGCCTGCCCAAGCAGTTGCTTCCACTACAGATAGCCCACGCCGCCCCCAGCCTTTTTGAATAACTCCACTAAGACGAAGCAGTCAGAATTCAGTTTTCCCCAAAACACACACGCTGCTGTTTTGTCCCTGCTGCTTATTTTGTGCCTGCTTATTTTGAAACGGTCCAGGCTGGGTTGCTGTCTGCATCCCATCCTCTTACTCATTATCCTTTCTTGCAGCGGCTTGAGGAGATTATGAAGAGAACCAGGAGATCAGAAGGTGCAGATAAGGTATTGAGATGGCCGTTTTCTAACTACTCTTGATGGCTCTGATGTTTTTCTTTCACTTTTTTTTTTTTTTTTTTTTTTTTGCGGTAGTGCGGGTTGAACCCAGGGCCTTGGGCAAGTACTCTCAACCCTCTTTACTTTCACTTTAAAAATTTTTAAAGCCTCTTTTTTTTTGTCTGTTTGTTTTTGTAGAAAACTGTTGACCAGAGAAATGGTGACATAGCCAAAGGAGCTCTTCCTGGAGGAACAGGTATTTCTGTAACCAGCTGACATGGAAAATGCTTAAATTCAATCTGGAGATCAGGATACTCAAGGGTCCGTGGTAAGGGTGGGGACAGATGCATGATCATAGGCTCACGGAAGCTTTGGTGAAACTGCCTTTGCCATTCTTCCTAAGGCCTTTAAATTTACACATTTTGACAACTTGTATTTATGACAATCCTCAGAAGACAGATTTAAAAGTTATTTCTTTTAATTCTGACCTTAGGGCTGGTGAGATGGCTCAGCGGCTTAAGCGCCTGCCCGGCAAGCGCGAGGGCCCGAGTTCGACTCCCGGAATCCACATACGAAAAAAGGTCCGGTGATATCGCTCAGTGGCACGGGTGCCTGCTGGCACGCGAGGTCCTGAGGTCGACCCCCGGTACCCACAAAAAAAAAAAAAAAAAAATTCTGACCTTACAGATAAAATAGAAAATTTATTGAAGTTTATTTGGAAGTTGTTCATAAGCTATAATGTTTTGAGATTATTGGTTTCTTGCTGATTTTTTAAAATGTCATTTTAAAAAATGAAATTAATCTTAGTTTATTACTCCAATCCAGTTAATTTTGATTAAATGCCCTTTGCATCAGGTATATCTTTCATACACTTTTTTTGGGACTCGGGGGATACAGGGATTGAACCCAAGGCTTTCGTACTGAGCAACATCTCCAACCTTTTTTTTATTTTTTATTTTAAAGCAGAACCTCACTAAGTTGCCCAGGTTGGGCTCAAACTTGGCAATCCTCCCACCTCAGCTTCCCAGAGTGCTGGGCTTACAAGCATGTGTCACCACACCTGGCTTGTCTTTCGTATACTCCCTTATTTAATCTCCACTACAGTCTTATGAGATAGAGGATGTTTTCTCTTGGAATCAACGAGCCCTTCTACCTGCCAAGCACTGCTGCAGTGTCAACAAGGCAGGCAGGGCCTCCTCCCCAGGGGCCGCTCATGCCCAGGCAGCTGGGGCCCAGCTCACCAGCTCCTGATTCTTCGTGATCCCACGTGGTCGCCATGACTGTGAATACAGATAGTGGGTAGATAACTCACCATTCAGTCCTCTTTGCTCATTTAGACCATCAATCTGAAAAGAAAGGACCAGCAGTACTTTTGTTTCTTTTTCTGTTTAAAAACAAAGGCTGTAGTAACTCACAGGACTGAAACAAAGATCAAATCAAATGATTACATAAAGGAACATTCCCTGTAAATTCGAGGGTTTTCAGGTGTAAACCATGATTGGTATTTGGTTATTTCAATAGAGGCTGTTCTAGTTTCTGTACATCATGATTCCTTTATAGTGGGGTTTTCATGGTCTTTTATAGATGTCATAGTTACATTTGTTTGGAGAACAATCCAGATGGTTGCCTCTTAACCCCATTGCATTTTCAGCATGCTCTCTCCAAGAAGGTCCTAATCGCTGTGGGCTCAGGCCTGACAAGCAGCGAGTCATCAGAACAGCCCCATGAGGCTCTGCACTGGACCAGATGAGGATTATCTGAGGGGCTGAGGCTGCGGTCTGTGCCTGGCCGGGCCCTTCTTTTTGTTTTCGTTTTTCCCCTTCCTGTTATTCCCATCTGTTCTTTCAGTACCTTTTGTGCTCAATTCAAGACCAAACAAAGGCAAGAAAGGGGGTGAACTTTGTTACTTGATAGGCCCATGTTTATCAACCCTTATATAAATGTGATAACGAGTTAAAAAAAAATAAGAAAGAGGCTTGAAAATTAAATACTCCTTTTCTCCTCGTTGGGCATCTGCTTGAGGGCTGAGTGGTGTCACCAGTACTACAAAGAGAATTTTTGGTTTTTGACACAGAATCTCGCTGTGTAGTTCCAGCTGGCCTTGAGTTCACTCTGTAGCCCAGGCTGGCCTTGAACTCACAGCAATCCTCCTGCCTCAGCCTCCTGAGTGCTGGGATTATAGGCATGTGCCACCATGCCTGGCTAAATTATCATTACTTCTTTGCTTCGGTTATCAGACTCTGTGGACCTCTGGCAGATTGGTCATGAAATAGCACTCTTTTGCAGTTATTTCACTTATTCTGCCACATCAAGCTAAAACCATAAAATGCCACAGTTTTCTCTGAAACTATGACTTGTATGACGTGTGTAAGACTTTTAAGTAACCCTGTCCCCGATGTGAGAGTCAGCATCAATATTGGCTTAAACCGGACTCTGGCGTTGAGTATGGAATAACAAAGTAGCAGAGTCAGCAGGCTTCCGTTTATGAAATCCCCATCATTCTAAATACTGTATGAATCTTTTTTACCCCTTCTGGTATCTATAGTGATTTGCCCTGGTTGCGTCCGCGGAGACGTTTGGCATTCACCCAATCAAGTCCGCTTACTGCTGTCTTCATCAGATGCTATGGTTTCAGTATATACTTTCTGTCATAGCCAATGTGTAGTGTAAGCAAAAATAGCAGTAGCATTTATTTCATCCCTTACAATGGGATAAGCACTGTTCTGGTTCTTTGCATGCATTAATGTGTTTAATCTTCACAGTAGCCCATGAGGTAGGTACCAATATCCATGAGGAAAACGAGGTAAGAATTTAAATGACTTGCTCAAAGTCCCACAGCTGGTGAATCACAGAGTCAGAACATAATCTAAGTATGGTGGTTCTGGGGGGTTGGGTTTGATGGTAGAGTATTAGTAACTCTGTTCCCTCCTTTGCTACACACAGAGGAAGCTGCACTTCCATGTATGACCAACTCGCCAGGAAGTGGAGAACCAGCCACTAGCCCATGTGTGGTCGCCTCACACCAACCCGAAGGGACCATGGAGAGGTGAGTCAAACAGCTGAGTCCTGTTCACGTATTACACCAAAGCTCTGTTTTTACTCCACCAGAATTTCCAGGGCCTGGCAGAATTTCAAAGTTTTAACATTAAGATCTTTTTTATTTTGATCTTTATTTGGGTCATTAATTTGGGGGCTTGTTTTGTTTTGTTTTTAGCTTTTTTGAGACAAGATCTTGCTATGGTGTTCAGGCCTTAAACTCACTATGTAGCCCAGGTTGGCCTTGAACTCATGGCAGTCCTCCTGCCTCAGCCTCAGGAGTCCTGGGATTATAGGTATGCACCATCATGCCTGGCTAGGGTCATTAATTTTGGGTAGAGCTTAGAACTCTGTACTCTAAGAAAGAGGCAATATCTTTTTTTCTTGTGTCTTCATGGGGAGGTTTTAGTGACTATTAAAATTATAGGAGGTAATTTTTCAGTTTTCTTTGTATGTATTTAACCTGATCTGGATATCCTAATCCTTTAATAGCATAAGAAAATGTATATTAGACATATATAATATTATACTGAGCCACGGGTTTGTTCCATAATAAAAGTAACTGAGACACCCATATTTTTATGGTAGCAGAACTTCTTAATGAAGAATCAAATAATTCCTAACAGTAATTAAAAGAGCTGGACCAGGCATGATGGTGCATGCCTGTATTGCAACACTCTGGGAGACTGAGGCAGGAGGATCACAAATTTGAGCCAGTGAGGGCGACTTGGCGACTTAGCAAGATCCTGTCTCAAAACAAAAACCTAGATAAGGGCAGAGGGTATAGTTCAGTGCAAAGGCCCTGAGTTCAATCCCCAGTACTGCTGAGAGAAAAATTACTTTTCTCTTCTCTTGCATTTATATCAACAGTGTCATAAGAGCATTTTTTTAAATAAAAAATAGTAAATAAGTTTAGCCTGTGCCTAAATATCTAGTCATGGAGAACTTGTAGAAATATTTTTAGTAGTGTTCAAAAATTTTAGCTATGACTATTTAAAAATTTTGGAATCTACTTAAATTAGTTTATGAAATTTTCAATCTCTAGTGTGAGGGTGTTTACTACCAATAGAAAATTGAAAGCCCTCAAATTGTTTTCTTAATCTAAAAACATACACTATACAATATTTTATAATGTAATTCACAGCAATGAAAAGATAAGGTATTTTTTATCATTTCTGGAATTGCACGGTGACCTGCTTCGAATGCCTCCGTAGAGAGGTCTGCTGCCCGCCCGATCGGGTCAGCTTTCTGCTGTCTTCACTGGTGGCTGTCATCCTACTGTTCATGTCTTCCTGGGACAGTAGAGCTTTTTTTGGCATACTGCAATATCAAAGAGAATGATTTCCTGAGCTACCTTAATATACTTTCAATTATGTTGAATAAATTTGTCATAATTACCTAACATACATATATTAAATGGTTTATTTTTCTTAAATTTTAGTTTGATTTTCAAAAATAATCTGTTTCCCCTTGCTATAATTTTTGACATTCAAGTCATTGACTTGAGAGATTTTTAGGAAAGCATAAAAAGCACACTGGAAAGAATTCTATTTTGATAGAGAACAGGCAATACATACTACAGCTTACTAAGCTACTGATAATTCTGTCTGATCAATAAAATAAATTTGTGCGGCAGGTAGTACACACCTGTGATCCCAGCTACTTGGGAGTCTGAGGCAGGAGGATCACAAGTTTGAGGCCAGTGTGGGCAAGTTGGCAAGACCCTATCTCAAAAAATAAAAAGGACTGGGCATGTAGCTCAGTGGTACAGCATCTCTGGGTTCAACCCCCATTACTGTCCGCCCCCCCCAAAAAAAGGAGAAAAGAAAAAGAAATTGCATTAGCCAACTGTCACCAGTAGCAGAATCACCAAGTAATTAATCATTACATAAGAATCTAAAACATAATTTTATTATGTAAGATGATACAGATAATAAGCCTGTTTTTTTTTTCTTTTCTACATGGACAAAAATCAACAGTTTGTAGGTAAACCAAAATGCACTACTATTGTCATCCATCTTTACCCGAAGAATAAATTGTCCTTTGTCATACGCGTAGGATGATCCCTGTCAAGCCACTGGGAGAAGGATGAGCACAGACTTATTTTTCCCTTTCGCTTAACAATAAGTAGGTCTAGATTGGTATCAGATACAAACATCAGAATATAGGAGTAACTTGACAAATCCATTAGCCTGCCAGGTGTGGTGGCACACACCTAAATCCCAGTGCTCTGGAAAGCTGAGGCAGGAGAATCACGAATTCAAGCCTGGGTACCTTAGTGACTTAGTGAGATACATCACTTTTAATACAAATTACTTCTTATAACATGATTAATAAGTGTCAATAAGGGCCTGGCTCTGAGAAGCCATATAGACTGTCAGATTGTGGCCCTGTCCCTTCTCTGAACAGGATTTGGATGAAATATTCAAGTATTTTACATCCAGCCTTTGACCTCTGAATGGGAATTCAAAAGCTGGTGCTTCTAAGAGGTCACACAGACCTATAATCCTGAACCCCAGTGACTCTAGTTTTTTTCATAGTTTCTGCCGGTCTCCCTGTTCCCTGAACATAAACTGACTGGTCATCCAAACCATATGACACAGTTAGTCCTCCGATTGCTAACAGAAGAACAGGTGGGCGCGAAGTGGGGAGGTGAAGTCAGCGGGTGACTCACATCTGAGTTTGGCCATTGCTGTTATGAGCGACCACGTGCAGCCCTGCAGGACAACAGGGGTTAAGACGGCCAAGGAGGAAAGGCTTTGGAGATACAGCCCTGTTCTTTTCCTTTTCCCAGAACTTCTCCTTAAGTTCTTCGGATGGAGAACCGGAACTGTTCTCTGGCTGCAGAAACCCATGGGTGCTGGGAAAGAACAGGAGGACAGGACAGGTTTGAAGACCCAGACAGAACAGCAGGTGTTAGGCACACGCGTGCACGCGAGTGTGGATGTGTGCACACGTGCAGTCAGCGTACAGTGCCAAGCCTTCTCTCCCCTGCTCGGTGAAATAGCAGAAAAGCACCATCACACTAACGTTATGTTCTTTCACAAAAAATATTTTCAGACCTTGCAGTGCCTTGTGAAACATTTAGGACAGGCATCTTTTTTTTGTCTTTAAAAAAAATTTTTTTTACAAGGTTTAATTAACAAAAATGGGGCCGGTGAGATGGCTCAGCGGCATAAGCACCTGCCTGGCAAGCGCGAGGTCTTGAGTTCGACTCCTGGAACCCACATAAAGGAAAAAAGGGGCCGGTGATGTCCCTCAGTGGCACAAGCGCTTGCTGGCAAGCGTGGGGTCCTGAGGTCGACTCCCAGTACCCACACACAAAAAAAAAATTAACAAAAATGTACTAAGATATTGAAGTCAGAAATGCTTTAGAATGTATTCCACAAAGTCATCATTTCTCTTCCAGTAGGAAAAGTAAACTTCCTTCAATCGGGCAAAAAATACATGCTCTCTTAAAAATTTTTTTCAAAGGAAAAGTTGAATTTACATTAGCCTTTTTTTTTCTTTTCTTTATGTGGGTACCAGGAACCAAACTCAGGACCTCGTGCTTGCCAGGCAGGCGCTTATGCCGCTGAGCTATATCACCGGCCCTACATTAGCTTTGTTTTACCATTGGGGAAGGCAGTGAGAAAACGTGACTTAAGTTCAAGCAGTTGGCATTACTGAGACTGCAAGTAATTTATTGAGCATTGAACAAAGTGTGACGATTATACATGCATACTGCTGCATTCAAGTAAAATGAATAGTAACATTATTGTAGCCTTTGTTTGATGAATAGTCATTGTTTTATTGCAACGTAGATCATAATAGCCAGGCATGCAGTCCCTGCTACTTGGGAGATTGAGACAGGAGGATCGCTGGAGCCTAGGAGTTGGAGACTTGCCTGGGCAACATAGCAAGACCCCCATTTTTAAAAAATTAGAGTAAGAATATAACATAAAGTGCTGACAACATTGGGCTGGAAAGAGTAACAGTCTAAGAGAAACTATAGAATAATTAAAGATTTGATAGCCTGTTCAATGCACCCCAAAAATAGGTCAAAGATACTAAGCATGACTTAATCAGTGAGGATCAACTTGGGGTTAGAGGCAGATTTTTTTTTTTTTTTTTTTTTTTTTTTTTTTTTTGTGGGTACCGGGGGGTCGACCTCAGGACCTCGTGCGCCAACAGGCACCCGTGCCACTGAGCGATATCACCGGCCCCTTTTTCGTATGTGGGATCCGGGAGTCGAACTCGGGCCCTTGCGCTTGCAAGGCAGGCGCTTACGCCACTGAGCCATCTCACCGGCCCTAGAGGCAGATTTAAGGAGCAAAAATGACAGTTTGGTCTTGAGGCTGTCCCACCCAGCGCTGGGTGCCAGTGAAGATCCTGCTTCCTGTTGTCGGTACTATGGAGGTGTGGTGGAGGGAAAAATCGAAAATGAGGATGGCAACAGCAGCTTCAGGGATGTGTGTTTTCATGGACAAAGGCCTGTGGAGACTTATAATTCTTTAATAGATAATGTTCCTGAGAAAGACCTCAGACCAAAAAGAGACACAGATGTAACTTCTGAAAGTGATTATGGAAACAGAAAAGAATGCAACAGAAAAGTTCCTAGAAGATCAAAAATTCCATGTTATGCCAGAACTATCCAAAGTATTAAGCATCACAATAAAAACAACAGCGCTTTTGGAAGTTGTAACCATAAAATGAAAAAACCTTATTTTAAGGATTTATACATAAGATCGTCTTCAGCAAATTATAATATATATTACAAGAATCAGAGACCTAAAGATTGAAATAATTACAAAAGTGACTTAGAAGACAACACTTAGAGGTCCCTAGTTGAACAGCTAGACCAAGAGAGAGAAATGAGGTGGAAAGCTGAACAAGCTGAAAAGAAACTTATGAATTACATTGATAAACTGCATAAACAAGCAAGTGAAGAAAAAGATATTCATAGTCTGGGTCTTCTTACCACAGATAGACTAAAGAAGGTTATTTTCAAGGAGAGAAATTCTAAGGCACAACTTGAAATTATGGTTCACAAACTTCAAAATGAAGTTTCAAAACTACTGAATTAGTGAAGGCAAGAGATCAACAGGAGGATCATATTAGACACTTAAGAACCCTGGGAACAACATTTTAAAAAATGGAGAGACAAAAAGGGCAGCAGCAGGTAGCACAGATGAGACTTCTCCAAGAGTGGAACTCAAAGCTGCAGCTGCTGATACAGAAATAAACTTACTTCGAACTTCTCTTCTCCAAGAAAAGGAGCAGGTGCAGCAACTTCAGGAACTGCTAACATTGAAAGAACAGGAGCACAGGAAAGAACTTGAAACAAGGGAGTTTTTTAGGATGCTGAGTTCCAGGATGCCATAGCTAAGAAAATAGCCAAAGAAGAGAGAAAACATGAGCAAGAAATAAAAGAATATCTAGAGAAAACTGATGTATTAAACCGGCAACATTTGGATTCAGAACATGAATTCCATGTTGCTTTAACTGTTGAAACCAGAAGATTTAATGGTGTTAACGAAGGTTTTGAAAATGTTGCAACTGAGTTAGCCAAGAGCAAATATGCTCTTATTTGGGCTCAAAGAAAAGAAAATGAATCTTCTTCTTAATTAAAGATCTACTGCATGGTAAAGGAACAAAAAAATAAAACTAGCAGAAGTGTCCAAATGGAAACAGGAAACAGCAGCAAATTTACAGAATCAAATCAACACTTGAAATTTTGATTGAAGATGATAAGAAGATTATTCAGTTAGAACTTCTCAAGCATGAGAAAGACCAGCTTATTTCTGAGCTAGCAGCCAAGTAATCACTAATTTTATGGTTTAAGGACAGAAAGAAAAGTATGGGGACATGAGCTGGCACAAAAGGGATCATGTCTGGCTCAAAGTCATGGAAAATTAGAGGCCCAAATTGAAAGTTTGTGTAGAGAGAATGAATCTCTGAGAAAAGCAAATGAAAGTGAGAGTCATGCATTAAGAATAAAGAGCAAAATTATAGAAGACCAAACTGAAACCATTAGAAAATTAAAAGATTGTCTACAAGAAAAAGATGACCAAATCAAAATATCACAAGAAAAGATCACTGAAATAGAAAAAGGTACTCAACAACAACTCAATGAAAAATCTTTACAGCTGGATAATATAACAGAAAAACTGGAAAGGCACAATGAAAGAAAGGAAAAATTGAAACAACAGTTGAAAGCAAAAGAATTAGAATTTGAAAAAGCTTACAGCACACAATCAGAAGTGGCATGATAAAGGAGAACTAAGTCGTCTTCAAACACAAGTAAAAGAAGTGAAAGAAAAATTTGAAAACAAGGAAAGGAAACTTAAAGCAGAAAGGGACAAAAGTATTGAACTACAAAAGGATGCAGTTGAAAAGCTTCACAGTATGGATGATGCCTTTTAAAAACAAGTAGATGCAATTACTGAAGTTCGTCAAGCTGAAATAATACAACTGGCAAGTGAAAAGCAGAAATGCATTAATTCTGCAAATTTAAAGGTTCATCGAGTTGAAGAAAGCATTGAACTTCTTGAAGAAGAACAAAAAAGCAATGGAAGAAAAAATTAAGCAACTTGCTTGTGGTCTAAATGGGATTCAGCGAGAAATGTGATGATTCTGAGAACAAATTTAATTGAAATGGACCAGCAGACCTCTTGTAAAAATAATTAAACACTATAACAACAGTAGCAATATGACTTTGGATGTCTCTTTTTATACATTTCATATTGAATATATTTTAAAAGACTTTTGATCAAGTATTTATTGTATATGTAGGTTTTTATAATTGATAATTATGTATATTAGAAAAAAACCTTAAAAAAAGTTTGGTCTTGCTGAACACACACATGCCTGCAAGTCGCAGCAGTCAGGACCATGAGGCAGGAGGGTCATGAGTTCAAGGCCAAGCAGCACTACATGCTAAGTTCAAGACCAACCTGTACTATACAGTGAGACACTAACACAGTAAAAACAACAACAAAGAAAAGTTTGGTCTTGAACAATTTACATGGATGAAATGTTACAAGCATTTCAGAAAGCTAGGGATATTAAAAGAGGGCCAGAACTTGAATAGCCAAGAAATTCACCAAATGGCTTATTGAGAACAGCATAGAACCAGAGAGCAAGAGATCTTGTGTTTACAGCCAGGCAAGGTGGTGTGTGCCCGTAGTCCTAGCTACTTGGGAGGTCAAGCAGGAAGATCACTTGAGCACAGGAGTTTGAAACTAGCCAGGGCAACATAGTGAAACCCTGTGCCCCAAATAAAAGCTTGGCATGGTGGTCTACACCTATAATCCCAGCACTCGGGAGACTGAGGCAGGAGGATCGTGAGTTTGAGACCAGCCTGACCCTTAATGAGACCAACTTAATGAGAGCCAAAAAAGAAGGAGCAAGAAAGAGCAATTATGTATCTAGCCTTGTATCTCAGCAGCTGTGCAACTATGTGCAGATCATTTACCATGGGCGATTTGGCCAAGGAGTGAATGGTTAAACTGCAGGACAAAAGCACACAGACTCTGTGAAGAGTAAATGATTAAAAAACAAGTTTAGATTAGTGAGGCATGTTGTGTCTGGCTGTGGTCCTTCCCCTTTTCCCAAAGAACTATCTAGCCTTAAGACAGTTCCTTGCCCAAACTGCTTTTCTTCTTCATTTTTTTTTTTTTTTCCTCTTACACTGATATTCTAAGTAAAAGCCAAAAAGTTCTCAGCTTTGGTGCTACTCCTGGGAGGATCCCTAACACTGGGTGCTCTCAGCTGAGATTGCCCCTCTGGGCCTCTTGGTATTCACACCAGGTCTCGCCTCCGAGTAATCTTTTCCTCTCTGTGCCACCACAGTCACATACTGTGACAGTGTCCTCTTCCAGTGGTAGCTAGGACCTGCTCATCTCAAAGGAAGTTCCCTCTCAGAGCCACTCCATTGCTGGTGATCTGTTTGAAGTGGTAAATTGTCCATTTTGATAGGTTTTATAGCAAGGCCAGATTTTTTAAGAAATAACTAAAAATACAAATATGTTACAATTCACCATTTTTGTTACTAATGATGTAATCAATCATTCTGACTTTTTTACTATAAAGAGATAAATCTGTTTATTATAAAATAATTTTTGGTTGTTCTAAAAGTGTTAGTGCTGACTCATTTCAGTTTGATTTTTCAATTTTCCTAGCGCTCCTAATTTGGAAAGACAACCAAATGAAAACGGAGTATCTGTGGAGAATGAAAATTTTGAAGAAAGTATAACCTTACCTATTGGATCTAAGCCATCAAGATTAGATGTCATCAACAGGGAGAACCCAGAAATTCCTTTGAATCCAATTTTGGCCTTCGATGAGGAAGGGACACTTGGGCCCCTACCTCAGGTAGATGGCGTTCAAACACAACAGACAGCAGGTAAGCTTGCCTTAAACTCCTTTTTGTGGTCATCAGAAATATGTGACACCCAACAGGGGATGAACTGCCACCTTCTCCACTGTGACTGTGGTCACAGAAGCTGAACTTTGTACAGGGCCTCTCCTGCCTTCCCACTCAGTCCACAGCGCCCAGCAAGCGGTCCTCAGCCTCTGCTGCCAGAGCAGCGCTCAGGGTCAGTGTCACTGTCGGGAGGTGCTTTGTGTCAGACAGTGCCCCACCCCATAACGGACAGTCCGTCCGGCCTAGTTCTGCCCACGTGAGAAGAGGTTGGGGGTTTTTTCTGTTTTTCTCAGGCCTTCAGATACTTGAGACTGCCCTTAGGTTCTCTTGCCATTTTTCCCTGTTTGAGTTTGGCAACCTGGGTCATATGTTATTGTCTTTTTAAAGTGTGATGTGATGGATGGTTATGATTTAGGCGATAAGAACAGTTCTCCAAACTGGGATCATACTGAGCCCAAGGGTCTCTCGTGACTGTATCAGTGGTGGCGAACCTATGGCACACGTGCCACAGCAGGCTGTTTACATCACTGAAAGCTCTGTGATTGTGTTTTTCTTTTAATGTATGAGTTATTTTTTCTAAATTAAAACCTCAGTGTTCAGGTCTAATTGCAGTGTTGGCACTTCACAATAAATAAGTGGGTTTTGGGTTGCAGTTTGGGCACTCGTCTCTAAAAGGTTCGCCATCACTGCTATAGACACTGTTGAAACTGAGATTCTCTTCGTACTGTCTCTGCAACACTTGACCTGAAACCTTCGTACAAAATGAACAGTAGCTACAGGACCCAAAAGGATCAGGAAAAAATCAAACATTATTAACTTGGTAGTTGTTGCCCCTCAGCGGCACAATCCCATCACTTCAGAAGTAAGTGGGATAGATGATCCCAGCTTTTGAATTTTGTTGACTTCTCTTCCTAGCAGACCAGTTTCTTATTCTGATCTGCATCTGTTTATACCGTTACAAACAGAACTGACTCAAAAATTCAGGATATTTAAATGGAGTCAGTATAGAATTATTTGTGGTCAGACTGTTTTGCCTTTTAGATTCCATCTATGAACCCGCAGCACATAAACCTTTGAGGAGGTGAGAAAGTCGGTGTTGAACCACCCACGAGCTTACCTTTTCTTCTCTAATGTGCTCACCCTGGGAGTGGAATTTCACTTTGGCAAACTCCACCTTTGGGACAGTGAAAGGTCTCAAAGTCCCTCCCCAGTCTGAGTTTCTGATTCTTAAGCCTTCAGGAATAGTCTAATTAATTTCATATTGGTGGACATATGCCAGTGTGGTTTCCTCCTTTGTCATGTCACAGGTTCGTGGCAGGAGGGAGTTCGTGTGATTCTCTGCTCCTCCTGGCAGATCTTATTAAATCGCCTTGTCAGTTATCTGTGAATCCATTCCCACTGTTCATCCCTTCCCTTCCCTTCCCTGGACCCCTAAGAATCAGGTACTAAGGATATCAACACATGAATGTTAAATCCCTAACCTCGAGAAACCTACAGCTGATGTATGCCTGGTAGAAAAATAAATGATACGGCCTAGGTTGGAGTAAAGGAAAGGCCATGTGTTTTCTTTTAAGTAGTAGAATTCACTTAAATATAAGGCTGTGAATCCTAAGACAATTGCCTATTCTTTTTTTTTTGTGGGTACTGGGGGTTTACCTCAGGACCTTGCACGCCAGCAGGCGCCCGTGCCGCTGAGCGATATCACCGGCCCCTTTTTCGTATGTGGGTTCCGGGAGTCGAACTCGGGCCCTCACGCTTGCTAGGCAGGTGCTTACGCCGCTGAGCCATCTCACCTGCCCCAATTGCCTATTCTTATATAAGACATTATATATAACAACATGCTGATATTTTGGAAGTGTAAGATCTCACTGTCATTTTCTTTCCATAAGATTTTAAGTAAGTGTCATATTAATTTGTTCCTTTTTCTGTCTCCTCTCATAGAAGTGATATGAGTGTTTCCTCTGACGCACCAAAGCAGAAATTGAGCAAGAGTTTCTACGATTAATGGAATTCCTTTCATGCCACAAAGGAGCATCCCCTCCTCCAGTTTTCTAAAGATTGCTTGACCATCATTTTGAAAAGACTTTTTAAAACCAGCTAACAACAACAGACTGGATAATTTTTCTAATAATTTTCGCCAACAGAAAGAAATAAATGCTCCTTATTCTGCAGTACTTTAAAATGGCTTTTTCCAGTGTGTTCCTTCTTAGCAAATTGATATTTTTCTGCATTCTTTAAAAGACATGAGGCATTCGACTGTAAAAGAAATGAGCTGATTACACATGATTTTTCACAGAGATATTTTGTTCTTAGAAGCTTAACATATAAAATTGGCAAAAAAAATTATCTTTTACAATATAATACTTGAAAAATAAGTACCTCTTTTCTCTACAAGTAGAGTGACTAGAGGAGGTGTTTAAATCAAACCTGTTTGTTTAAACATTGTTGCAAAAGCTCTATTTGTAGAGGCAGATTATAGGCAGACTACCAGGTTCTTATAAATGCAATTTGTATGTGAGTATTCTGTGATCCCCACTGTCACATTCTTCTTGCAGCTCCTTTTACAAAAGCATCCTAAGAGTTTTAAAATGTGAAAAAGATGTTATTTTTTCAAAGCAAGAACATAATTTACTCTCCTCTTACATAACGCATTTATAAGGTTTTTCCAAACAAATCGAATAAATTAGAACAATGTGACGACACTGCAAACTTGCTTTATGAGATGCATTTCTTCTAACATTACTGTGAGAAAATGTTACCGATGATTCAGGGCTACTTCTGACGTTTGTATGTTGCTGCTGTCCCCAAGGATGGTGGGGACTTGTCTTTGCCTTACCTGATCTCAAATTATAGGGGGGTGAGGGGGGTTCATGTTTCTTTAAGTAAAAAAAGAATTCGGTTTTGCTCGTTTCAGAGCAATGAAAATATGATGGAACGTTGACCGTGTGGCACATGGGGCGAGGGCCTTCACGGGCAGCCTCACGCCACATGGCAGCCGTCAGGTTTTCACTTCTCATCGTTATTCTTCACCTTTGCTGCTGAGCCTAGCTGTACAAACTTGCACTTTCGTTTGCTAATATAAATTCAATTTTATTTTCCCATTTAAGAGACAACTAATGACTAAACGTAGAAAGAGAGGGAACACTGAGGAAATATGTGTTTTAATGTGGAATGTTTAAAAAAAAGATAAACTTATACCAGTATAATGTGTTGGTTTTGTTAAAAGAGGGGTTGGTTCAGCTACTAGATCGAAAGAGACTATTCATCTCCGAGACTGTTCCTTTTAAATCCAAGCATATGATCTTTAGCACAGCTTGTAATTTGTCAAAACATTAACTTGGGTTTTTTCCTTATTCTCAGTTGTCTATGTACACATAGTCATTGTATTAAAAAAAAAAAATCTGTTCAACAAAGTTGTTTCATTTGTTTAAATCGACCTAGCATGAGAAACCAAATAAAATATTTGCCATAGTTTTACTTTTAGGATTTTCATGTTACAACTCAAGTTGGCTTTTCTTGTTTGTTTTGGGGGTATATGTGAGTCTGAGTGTATCTGTGTGTGTGTGTGGTCCTGGGGATCAAACCTAGGGCTTCTCAAATGTGCTGTCCTGTATTGTTGAGCAACACCCCCACCCCATGGTTGATTCTTTAGTTTTCAAATTGCCCTTGATTTAACCTCAGTGACATTTTCCTGGCTCCCTGTTGTGTTGGCATATAGAATAAATAGGTTTATTTAAAATTTCAAGCAGTAATTCCTCCCTGCCCCAAAACTACCAGAGGTTAAGTCCAGGGCCTCATGTGTGCTGGGTGCCCACCAGCTCCATTCCCAGCCCTATCATTTATATTTTTAAACTTGTGCAATCATTAGCAAACTGAAAGTCTTTGAAGTAGTCAAGTTTAATTAGAGGAAATATAAAATTCCTAACTATACTAAGAGTACCCCTGGCAGAGAATAACTTTGACCTTTAGAATAGCTGAATTGCTTTCTGTCTAGCTCTTAAAACTGTATTCATCTACTGACCTTGAGATCATCTGTAGGGCCCTACATGAAGGGGAGTGCTAGGCAATTAAACGTGACCCTCACCATATGCTAAGGGTCAAATGGCTTTCAGTTTCAGTTTTCTTTTATAACATTGCAAACTGTGTAGGCCAATTTAGTCTTTCACCTGTCCCATTTGGAAGGTGGCCTCCAGCCATTACAGAAGGTAAGTCTGTATGTTTCCTCACTACCTGAAATAAAAGCAAATCTAAAACAGTCTCTCACATGAATGAATATGTATTCGCAAGCAGGGCCTCTGGGAAGCTTGGGAAACTTGCTTCTCTGTTCATTAGTAATCCCACCAGCATCTTGGGAAGAATCCAGTAAAGCCGAAGCAGTGACACTCTTAAAGCAGAAATAGGGGACCGGTGAGATGGCTCAGCGGCATAAGCGCCTGCCTGGCAAGCGCGAGGTCCTGAGTTCGACTCCCGGAACCCACATACGAAAAAAGGGCCGGTGATATTGCTCAGCGGCACGGACGTCTGCTGGCACGCGAGGTCCTGAGGTCGACCCCCAGTACCCACAAAAAAAATAGGTACTAAGAAATTTGGACTGACAATCACACTTGAATTACTGAATCTCTGATACCTAGCAGAAGAATAGCAGGAGAGGCTGAGATGGGCTAATAACATTGATGTCTGGAGCAGTGCTTAGATTTGGATACCAAGTCTGCCACTCCTTAGCCGTAAGAGGCTTGGTAAGTTACTCGCATTCTCTGTGTTTCGATTTTTTCATCTCTAAGTGGGAGAACAATGCCCATCTCATAGGGTTGTCTTAGTAGCCATTAAGGTTGAATTAAGTGAGAGTAGAGTTTCTGCCACATTATAAATGTTAAAACTATCTATTTGAGATGCCTGTGGAAGATAGGCAAAAGGTATCAGGAAACTGCTCTACCGGGTAGAAACATCACTTTTTCTGACGGTGGCCTGGAGTGCCATTAGCCACCTTTTTTAAAAAGATGCTTCTTCTAGGCGTCTACCAAATGAGCTAAACAGGAACCATTTTCTTTAGAACAGAATTACTTAGTGTTTCTAATCACTTTGTGTTGGTACCATATTATCATTGTATTTCATAATCATTCTTTCCTCCACCTCTCCCAAGAATAACAGTTACGTGATATTTTCATATATTCAGAGAGATCTGACATCCTTCAACACAGTTACAGGTGCCTACAAAGCTGGGGATGCTTAACTGCTTTTCCAGAAGTCATTGTCAACCTTGGTCAGGCTTCAGGAGGTGTTTTCTAAAGCAGCTGGCTGAGAGGGCAGTTGAGCAAATTAGGTACCAACTGTGTGACAGTGTCTTTGCTCCCTTCATCAGCTTGCCTTGCCAAAGATGTCAGAAGAGATATATTAGAAAGGCAAGAATTGGAGGCCTTCCTCAGAGTGGCAGATCAGGAATGGCATTCCTTGGTTGTTTTGTTGGTAGTTCTGGAGTCATCCTTTCTCCTCACATTGCCAGGAATCCTCCTCACTCAGTTGTACCCATTTTAAAGTTATTTCTGTCACTGGTGACATGGCTTGTGGCTGATGCAGTAACTGCATCTCAAACTGGAGTTTTTAAATTTACTTGGGAGAACAGTTGGAAAAGTTAAGGGAAAACCAACAGCAGTGACTGGTATTATTTTGCCAAGGCAAAAACAGTTAAGAAAAAAAAAAAAAAAAAAAAGAGGCTGCTCTCACTGACCCACTCCCTCAGGCTGTACCTTGACATATCTGAGAGCTCTTATCAAAGGCCAGAAGCTCCTGCCTCCAGCGTGGTCTTTTCTTCCCCCAGCACTGGGGATTGAGCCCAGGGCCCTGTCACACATGCTGGGCAAACGCTCTAACACAGAGCTACATCTCCAGCCCTTTTTATTTTGAGACAGGGTCTTTCTGAGTTGCTCAGGCTGGCTTGAACTTGAAATCCTGGAGTAGCTGGGATTATAGGTGAGCAGCTCTGCATCCAGCTGAGTGCTCTGATTCTCACCTTCGCCCCTTCCCAGAGCTCCTGTCACTCTGGTGGCTGGTTTGGTACCACTCCATTTTATGACTGTCCTTCCCTTCCTGCTGAGTTTTCTTAATGGAGTCCCTGCCACCTCCTAGATAAACTACTTGTAGGGTCCGCCTCCGGGGACACCAGAACTGGCACAATTTATATAATTTTTACAAGTAGTAGTTTATCTTACACAAAGAGAATAGCTCAGAATTTTAACAAATAAATTTAACTTGGAAAAAAAAAAACTAATGTTCTTACTTTGTCACAGATTTGCATCAGTCAGTATATTTTCGGCATAATCTCAGTTCTCACTGGATATAAATTAACAATGGTGAGTGTACTATAACTTCATCTATTATCTTTCCTACTTTTTATGTCCTGGCATTGAGTTGTTTTCTCACCTTCATAACTATGTCCCCAGATGCTTTTTAGTGAGATCCTTACGATTAAATTTAAAAAAAAAAAAAAAGCCATGTGTGGTGACTATAATCCCAACTACTGGGCCGGTGAGATGGCTCAGCGGCATAAGCGCCTGCCTTGCAAGTGCGAGGGCCCGAGTTCGACTCCCGGAACCCACATACGAAAAAGGGGCCGGTGATATCGCTCAGCGGCACGGGTGCCTGTTGGCGCACGAGGTCCTGAGGTCGACCCCCCGGTACCCACAAAAAAAAAAAAAAAAAAAAAAAAAAAATCCCAACTACCTGGAAGGCTGAGGCAAGAGGATCACAAGTTTGAGGCCAGCCTGGACACTTAACAAGACCCTGTGTCAAAATGAAATAATTTTAAAAAGGACTGGGGATGTAGGTCAGTGTAAAGGCCCTAGGTTCAATCCCTAGTACAGCAAAAACAAAATGACAACAAAAAAAATCTCAATTCACAGTCCTTGAAATCTCTTTTAGTTCAAAAGGCAAGTCCCACAGCACTACCCCTACGCTGCGGCTGCCAGTGGAAGGGCTGGAGTACTAGTATCTATCATTTCTCCCCCTCCCCCTCCCCCTGCTCCTCCTCCTCTTCCTCCCTGCCCCAATCCTCAAGACTTTTTTACTTATTTATGAGAGTCTCGCTGTGTTACTCAGACACAACTGCTCCTCCTGCCTCAGCCTCCTTAGTAGCTGGGACTACAGTCCTGTGCCACCACACCCAGCTCTCTATTAAGATAATGGTTTAGATGAGGGAATAAAAGGCCAAAAACCTTAAAAATCTACTTTTTGATGGAAAAATACATTGCTTATGTGCTTAACAGGAAGGAATGGAACAGAAATGTAGCATGGTTTAAAAACTAGAAGTGTATGAAGATGAAGATGATATTCTCACCAAAAGGTGTCACTGTCACTATGGTAACTTGCGGGCTTCCCGCACATCGTGGATGACAGCATTCTCTCCTTAACCTCGGAATCAACTGGAAAAGGTCCATGTTCCTCAGATCTTGTGTCTAGGATTGGCGCACACCCATATCCATTTGTGCTTCAATCATGCTACAAAACCTGCTTCTCACAGCTGAGCCAATTCCTGTTGGCTCCCAGCCCCTGCTTAAAGAGGGAAGGCGGCGGTCCAAACTGAGACGCCGTCCTGAACGCTCCCAGCCTGCTGCTGCTGTCCACGCTTGTGTCCTGCGCCTGCTGGACTCTGCTCCTGCTGTCTCCCTGCTGCGGCGCCATCCGAGGCTGTAGCTTTCCTCCGTGAAGGATTCTCTTACACTTGCTTCAGCTTCTCAGCAATGACCAGACTCAAAAGCCAGAAGAAACTACAAAAGTCACCAAGACAAAAAGGTTACTCTGCCCAAGGAGTGGCCGGGTCTCAGCTGTGTCCCGGAAAGCCACGCAAAGGGGGCCTCAAGGCAGGCGGGACACCAACATCCCTAATGTTCTAAGGTGCGACAGACCCCTGACTGCCACAGCCTCCTCTGTGCTGTGTCCATTTCATAAAATCCAATCAGTCCTCCTTACAAGGGAATTTGGAGTTTTTCTCCTTTTTGGCGCGGGGTGGAGGGGAGTCATTGAATTTAGGATTCCATCCCTGCAAACTATGTATCGGTGGCAAACCTATGGCATCCGTGTCACTGTTTTTTTCTTTTAAGACAAAAGATGTCGATACAGAGTTGTTTTTTCTAAACTAAAACCTGAGTATTCAGGTTTAATTGCAATGTTGGCACTTTGTGATAAGTAAGTGGGTTTTGAGTTGCGGTTCGGCACTTGATCTCTAAAAGGTTTGCCATCACTGCCATAGCTCCTTTACTCCTCACAACAGCCCTTTGAGGTTGGCACTGTTATTATTTTCTAAGACCTGCAGAAGTAAAAATAAGTGAGAATGTACCTGGCCGGGACTGAAGCCCAGATCTCTCTGCTGCCAGGACCCAGCTCACAGCCACAGGTCCCGCTATCATGTGACCTCCAAAATATGCTCTGTATCATGTGAAGAGAATTATTTTAACAGTTAACCTTAAAAAAAAAAAAAAAAAAAAAAAAAGCTGGGTCTGGAGGTGTAACCTTAGCTGTTACCAATAAGGAAAGTGGAAGGCTAGGATAAATCCCATGGCGCCAAGTTCGATTTGGAGGTCTTGATGTGGTTTCTAATACATAGAGAAGCAGGTTTCTGTGTGTATATATATGTACATGCACACATATATCTCTTAGCTCTGTCTACTTAAGAGAACAATGACACTAGCAATGAACCTACCCAGGGCCTGGAAACTGGTTACTAAATACCATCCTCTACTAAAAGGAGCCAGATCTCTTTGCAGAAGTAGCGGATTACAGGGTAGGGAAGAGAAAGTACAGGGTGATGTTAATAGATCTTGTGTCCCATAAAGTAAAAAAGTGCCCCCAAAATTATATGAATGTGTCAAAAAGACACAAGAAGACACTTAAAAGAACTTCTACTAGCTAAATGTAGGACAAATCAAGCACCAAAATAACAGCAATAATAATGGATTGTGATACACTGACTAAATCCTTGAGGCTATACTAATATAAATTAATACATAAAATAGGGGAGAAGAAAATGCTCTGATTCATAACTGAATTCCAGGTAATTAATATAGGAAGAATAATGGAATTTAAAACCACTATTTTGCATTTATACTAATAATTGATTCAGGCAGTAAATATCAGTGAGTCCCACAAATAAGTGAATGAAAATTTGATGAGCAACAGCATACATATAAATTTGGTGTTTTGTTTTGTTTTCATTTTGTGTTTTGAGCAGGATATCACTGTATAACCCAGGCTGGTCTTGAACTCACGATCATCCTGCCTCAGCCTTTGGAGTGCTGGAATTACAGTCATGTGCCACCACAGCTATGTATAAGTCTTAAAGTACCTTCCACAAAATATCTATTATTTATTAATTCAAAAAGTATAAGACTCTAATTTTAAAGTGGAGAAATTTGACAAGTATCAGCTTAATCAATACTACATGATACCTTGTCACGGGACAAATGCATATGTATGTGGCCTTATATAATATGCTGGGAAGGCATGGCATTTTGGTATTCCTGCCCAAAATGTATAACCTGAATGTAATGATGAAGAAACACACAATTCCAAAATAAAGAACACCTTACAAAATAACAAGCATGTATTCTTCAAAAATTGTGAGGCTGAGGCAGAAGAATCATGAGTTTGGCCAGCCTGGGCTGCGTTGTGAGACCCTGCCTCAAAAAAATAAAAAAAGTAAGGCCATGGAAAATAAGGAAAGACAGGCACTTCTAGATTGAAGGAAACTTAAGGAAAAAAAAAAAAAGAAAAAGAAAAAGAACAAATCCACATATGTTCCTAGATGAACTCTTTTCTCTATAAAAGACAGTATTGGAACAATAACCAAAACAAATTGGGCTCCATGAATTAATTGATACTGTGTCAACATGGATTTCCTAAATTTCATGCTTTTACTTGTACCTCTTTAGCCTCAGCCTCCTGAGTAGCTGGGATTACAGGCATGCATCTCCACGCCTGGCTACCATCTCTCTTTTAAGTTTATTATTTCAGGTATTTTGTTGCAGTAACAGAAACCCAATGCTGGGGCAAATGTAGTAAAAAGTTAACAACCAAGGAATATGGATGAAGGAGATATTGTTATTTGTGTTATTTATGAAATTTTGCTATGAATTTAAACTTATTTTAAATATAAGAAATTTTTTTAGAAATATGTATACAAATTTGGGATGATCTGAGTCCTTTTTGCTTGCTATTAACACAAAAAATATGACAATTAGGGGCCAGTGAGATAGCTCAGTGGCATAAGCACCTGCCTGGCAAGCGTGAGGTACTGAGTTCGACTCCCGGTACCCACATACGAAAAAAGGACTGATGATATTGCTCAGCGGCACGGGCACCTGCTGGCGCACGAGGTCCCGAGTTCGACCCCTGGTACCCACAAAAAATAAAAAAATAAAATAATGACAATTAGGACATTCCTTGAGGATTCCAGTAATAGCTGGGCCATCAACCAGCACATTGACCCTCAGGAGGTCATGTGGTAACAATGGCTTCCAACTTGAAGCCTTAGTCTGAAGCAGTAGTGACATGCACCATCCTGGCAACCAGCCGGGAAGCTCAGGACTTAAGCTTCTTAACCTGGCCACACAGCTGTGAGGGCTCAGGGCAGGCTGTGACTTCAGGTCCACTGCAGGCACAGCTCAGGTGAACGAATACGCCAGTACACTCATTTGTAGAAATTCCAAATTGCACAAGATGACCAGCCAAATGTTTGTTTTGTTTTGTTTTGTTTTAAAACAGGGGCTTCATATGTAGTACAGGCTGGCCTTGAATTCACAGTGATCCTCCTGCCTCAGCCTCGAGTGCTGGGATTCCAGGCGTGCACCACCATGCCCCGCTCCTAGCACTAAGATTCTGTAAGATACATTTCTAGGTTTCTTTCTGGGGACTGGTCCACTTGGTGTGGGGTGAGGGTGGGGGTCAGCTGATATTCTGTATTTTAACAGTTGTGCCAAGGGATCATCAGGATGAGGCCTTTCGCTGGCTGTGGCCATTTGTGTGACACTTCCACCAGGCTAATATGCTGAGGTGACACGTGGACTCCTCCCCCCAGGGCTGAAACAGAGCTGCTGTCTTATGAGGGAAACAGGAAATGGTCATTTCCGTGACATGTGAGCAGTGGCCATGCAGCCTGGTCCCTGCCTGAGACAGTCCCCAACTATGCCCGCCCCTTGGGATCAGCATTGATGGTACCCATTTTATTCAACAAAGGGTCTCTGTTTGGACACTGATTATATCATTAGGCTGCTGGAGCCCCTGTCCTGGTTCCCAGAGGCGATTTGTCTCTTGTGCACTCGCAGATCTGTCCCCATCTCTAGTCAGCAGATCTCTGACCAGGCCATGTTGCACTTTGTGACCAAGACTTAAAAGAACCACCAGACCGTGAGAGCCATTTATAGTCTCATTAAACACAGAGAACTGCCTGCACACGGAAGTAGCTTCATGCATTCTCTTAAAATCACACACACACACACACACTATTGCTCTGAAAGGCACTTTCTTAAACCCAATTCTTGCCTCGTCAAAGCAGCGCGTGTTTGATCATGTAAAGTCCGAGTGCCTTATGCTGATGGCTCCTCTCCATGTCGTGATCATTTGGCTCTGAATGTCACTCTCTGTTGTCCTGCAGCTCAAATTGGGTTCTCAGCCTGCTCCCTGCTCCTTTCTTGATAATGACATCATCATTCACTCTCCAGATGGAAGTGACAAGGGTTGCCATGACAAAACAAATGGGCTTTGCTGGCAGAGGCTTTGTATGTGGCTGTGTGTCTCCTCTGAGGACCCGCCTGTCTGACAGCCTGGAAAGTTGCAGGCAACATGACAAGATGTTTTAAAAGCATACATCCCGGTGATAAAGCCGTGAAAGCAGTGTCCCTTTTTATACTTCGTAAGCCTGAAGAATTCCAGATGTTTAATTATAAATTTTTTTTCCAATTCTAGACACAAGCTCTGCTGTTATTATTTTCCCAGTAACCGTCATTCGTATGGGCCTATTTTGTGCAAGACTCCATATCCATACGATTTCTTTTGGCTCACGATTTCATAAGTGTCAGTCCACGGTCAGCTAGTTCTGTTGCTTTTAGGCCTGTGGTGGAAGGACATGGTGGAGCAAAGCTGTGGGTGACCTGTGTCTGAGGGGTTGGGGCTGGGGCTGAGAAACAGTTCCCAAATTCATGTGCCAGGTCCCACTTCCTTCAGTGAAGCCACACAGCTTGTATTTCTGTCACCTCTTAATAATACCATCAAATTATGAATCCACCAATGGGTTAATCCACTGATAAAGCTTTCACAATCTATCCACCTCCCGAAAGGCCCCACCTCTGCATACATGAGACTTCGGGGGGACATTTTAAATCCAAACCATAACAGAGAGCTACACAAAGAAACTCCGTAACTCCCGTGCACTGTGTTTGACGCTTTAGGGATGGGTTGGGAGGAGAATGTTAAAGAAAAATAGATGTGAGAACCGAAGCATCCATGAGACTTAGATGCCTGTTCTCACTTCAGCCCTCAGATAATTTAATGAATAAAGCCAGCACATAAAGTCAACAGTCATGGGCTATAAATATTAACTTGATTCCCCATTCTGTTCTCCCATGCTGTTCCCATGGAGACACAGCTTGTCAATTTATCTGGAAGTTAAACCACCCAGGGGACACAACTGTGTGAGCTTCCAGAGAGGCCCAGTGGCGAGCCAGGTTACAAGGCTTCCGCCCCCATCTGAACTGACTCATTTCTTTCCCTTCTCTCTTCTTCCCTCTCCCATGGTCATTAGACCCTGACCAGGAGATGGGCTTTGTAATAAGATATGAATGCAGTGAAATGCTTCTCCGCGTCAAGGAGAAAAGAAACCAAAGTCTGGTGATGGGCAATTGTGGATTTTTCAGCAGCGGCCACCACTTTTCTGCCAAGCAACTCTGAGTGCTGGGAACCATCGCTAGACTCACAGACATCACTGATACCCCCGGGGGGCCAATTAGACACCCCAGCCCATTCTGGGCCCTTGCTTAATTAAAACATTTATGCTGATGTGTTAACGTTGAGATCTATGCTTGTAACCAGCCGGGGTGCTTGGAAACAGAAATCACCTTTAGATAAAGCATTGTGGCCACATGCCTCTAAGTGCTGCCTCCTGTGGGAGCTAAGTGGAGGGTTCTAATTTGGCTAACCTGGCACCAAATTTTCTTTCTTGTTTCTCAAGATAGGTATTGAAAAACAAACTTACAAAAACAAACAAACAAAAAAACCTTATGTAAAAAAATAACCTTGGTGTCCCTCAAAGGGGCAATTCTTACTTTGTATATGAGAAGCTCTTATAGAAAAATTAATGATCAAAAATAGTAGTAGTATCCAAGGGTAAAACTCAGTGATAATGAAAAAAAAAAAAAAAGAATTATCTTAGAAGAAGAAGGGCAAAACAACAAAACTAAGGACAAAGTCATTCCTGATTTATTTGGAGGTTGTTTGTTTTTTGAGACAAGGCCTCACTGTATAGTTTAGGCTGGTGGTTTGTTTGTTTGTTGTGTTTTGAGACAAGGTCTTGCTATGTAGTTTAGGCTGGTCCTGAACTCACTATGTAGCTCAGGCTAGCCTCAAATTCATGGTCATCCTCCTGCCTCAGCATTTTAAGTGTTGGGATTACAGGTGTGCACCACTACACTGGGCTCTGTTTTCTTTTTTGGTTCCTTCCCCCATCCTCCTTTGTAAGCCTTCAAAGAAAACTTTTTTGAGACACAGTCTCACTAAGTTGCCTAGGTTGGCCTCAAATTCACGATCCTCTAGACTCAGCCTCCTAAGTAGCTAGGATTACAGGCCTACACCCCCTGCACCAGGCTCAAAGAAGACTTTTAATAAAATTTTATGAATCTTTGATTATGGTTCTTAGCTATTCTCTGCCTTGTCATAGGATACTACATAAAATTGGAAAGGGAGTGGAAATTAAAATTTAGTCTTCACTGCATATATGAATAGCTCATTGAATAGAAAAACAATCGGCTTCTACATGTAGAACCTTGTTCAAGCCAGTCTCAAGCTCTTCATTCGCCTTTCTCATTGAATTCCCACCATTTTTCAAGTCAAGATTTAGTAGCGCCATTTGTCATTTTGCACATGAAGAGACTGACGCTTAAAAAATGAAGGCACTTCCCCAAGTCTCACATTGGTAAAAGCCAGAGCCCAGACTGGAATCTAGGTGTGTCTCATTCTATTCTTTTTCTTTTCCTCCATGCTGTTACTCAGCTGTTCTACTTGGGCATCCAAACTATATGAACCATGGTGAATAAAGATTGAAAATATTTCTTCTTAACCCTAAAATTAGGTGTGTTTAAGAGGAATACATTCGAAGATTTTCCAAATATAAAATCTAAGTAAAAATATCTAAAATAAAAATAAAATCTAAAATAAAAGATGGAAGGTTGAAGGGAGGGTAGGAGAAGGGGAAAAAAGGGAATCAAGTTATATCATGTACAGGTACAAATTCTCTATGATGAATATGATCATTATGTATACCTAAAATTACCAGTAAAATCTGATTGAAATAAATAAAAAATAAACTATAAGAGGGCAAAAAACTAAACCTTAGCTTCCTTTCCCTTGGAGGATAACTTGTACCAGAAAGTTCTGCCAACCCTATGATATTTTAACATGGCAGCTCTAGGGGCTGGAGAGTCTCCTCACGGCAGGCTGACAGAGCAGTTCTGTGGGAAATATTGTCACACACTCTTGGCCGCCCTGCTTTCTCCCCCACCCCCATGCCTCCTTCTGTCCCTCCCACTGAACCCTAATCCTATTCAAACCCCCAGCAAATGGGATTAAAGAAAACACAGCCAGCAAAGAAATCCTTGCTAACCTTCATTTTTAACACTGGGCATTTTCTGGATACACATATAATCTTTGTTAAGTACTGTAGGCCCTCATCCTGGCCTCTTCTGCACTGGGATTTATCCTCTCAGGCAATATATGAACAAAAGGCAGCAGGAGAAAGAGAGAATATAAGTGCTTTAAGTCTATTATCAAAGCTTTCACTCTAAATGAAAAGCAAATCAAACCCCCACCATTACATCAAGTAATGGCTATTTCAAATCATATGCTATGTAAATGTGTGTGTTTCTCAATGGCCAGTTCTGTACTATTCACAGAACCCATAAGACTTTTAATTAAATAAAGACAATTTTGTTCTAGTCATTAAGAGTACCCCAAAGTACCAAAAGGCAGTCCAATATGGGTGCTAACATTTCTCTGTTCTTGCTGCCAGCTGGAATGTTTTGCTGTCTGAAGGTTATTTCGAATGAAGGATCTGTGTCCTCTATTTTTTTTTTTTTTTTTTTTTGTGGGTACCCGGGGTCGACCTCAGGACCTCGTGTGCCACTGAGCGATATCACCGGCCCTTTTTTTGTATGTGGGTTCCGGGAGTCGAACTCGGGCCCTCGCGCTTGCCGGGCAGGCGCTTACGCCGCTGAGCCATCTCACCGGCCCGTGTCCTCTATTTTACAACTGTATCATTATCATCACCCTTATTTATTCTCTTTGTCTTCCTTCCCCTTCTGTTTCCTCTCCCACCTCAAATTTTATTGAACTTTTTCATATTGTGCAATTAATTTTGATTCGTTGTAGTTTGTGGTGTCACAAAATATGCCTACTATCCCTCCATTTTTATACTTTCTCACAAATACCTTTTAATACTTTTTTTAGGTTAACTGAAAATATATTTTAAATTAATGTAAATGTTAATTTTCCCCCCTGGTGCTGGGGATCAAACCCAGGGCCTTGTGCATGCTATCTGGTAAGCGCTCTGCCA